>OV277870.1:15818242-20618242 GCA_922989275.2 Gari tellinella | reverse complement strand
CTGTCAGTTTTAAAAAAAAATATGTGGTTTGGGTTAGAATATGAAATAAGTCAAAATGCATTTTGTTTATAAAAGTACTGAAAACAAAGTGTAGATACAGATGTAACATGGCTTTTACGCGGTGTCGCATCAGGGTCTCCGTTATTTGCTATATTGTATGACCAAACCGTGTATTTAGATCACCATTGCATATTTACAAAGGTATAGGAGAAGGACTAGAAGATATTCCCCACATTAACATACATGCGTTACAAAACATTCATGTCTGAACTACGAGTTTACTACGGCTTTTGTGAAAATCCCAAGTCATTTCATAATAATTTCGGCAATGATTCAATCTATCAATGCCACGTAAGTAAACAATAAACTGGATTAATTCTGGAAACGAAACTTAACCCCTTCACTGCCGTGACGTCATCAATTTTAAACAATTGTCGTCTGCTTGTATTTCTCAAATTTTAATTTTTGCAATTTTGACTGAAGAAATATATAAACGAGTGTCAAACAGTTTGGATCCTGATCAGACTCCGCGTTACGCGGCGTCTGATCAGGATGCAAACTGTTTGCAAAAGACTACTGCACTCGGGGTAAGGCAGTGAAGGGGTTAAATTTGACAAAGCCCAATGATATATATTGGTATGAAGAAATCCGAACCAACATGCTTGGTTTTGTCACACAAAACAGAGACGTAATAATTGGTACAAGTAAATGTGCAGCGCAGAACAAATCTGATTTGACAGACGCAACAGTATTCTCGCCTTCATTGCGAATTAGTCAAATTAAACATCTGGAAAAAGAACCATTTACTGGAGAGAAAAAACAATCCGTTGTGATGTGAAACAAACTTAGTTACTCGTAAACAGTTAACCTATCACCACAGTAGAAGACATTTAAAAGCTATCATTTGAATCATTTTTATCCAGATCAGAAGCAGATCGAAGCTGTTTGGAATCAATTATTTCAATTCGGACTAAACTTGCGCACGACATTATTCATTTACACAATTTCTAGATACATGTTAACCCTTTGCCTGCTGGTCGCGACTTCAATGATTTTTGCAAACAGCTTGGATCCAGATCAAACGCCGCGTAACACGGCGTCTGATCTGGATCCAAACTGTTTGACACTCATCTTAAGGTTTCTTCACCTGAAAATATGTTTGAATCTAGATTTAGATGTTTTTGCAGACGTTAATTTCGAAGCAGAAGATATTACCGCAGGATAAGGGTTAACAAGGCATATTTTAACTAGGAAAAAGAACTCGTATTTGTCCTTTCTAAAGAAATATTTAAAAATCGGCACCTTCAAGGCCTCGTCTCCATTATTTCTCAGGGATGGACAGGCACTCGTCCTTTCCCCCTTACGTAAACATTGCATATACATTGAAACCCCTCTAAACCGGAACCTCTTAATACCGGAATTCTCTCTAAACCGGACAAAAATGTTGGTCCCGTTTCAAACCCTTCTTTAGTTTAACCAATTACACCATAAATACGCCTTTTTGCGACCTTGATTTTTTCGTACACTAAATATGTATCATCAGAAATAATTTCTATATTCTAGCTTAAAGCAGGTTGAAAGTAAAGCAGAATGCGCCTTAAGGCGCATTCGGCTTTACTTTTAATCTGCTTTAAGTGATCAGGTATATTCCATACTAGGAACAAGCTATGGGTTAAAACCCCTCTAAACCGGAAACCCCTCTAAACCGGGAATTTATTTTGTCCCCATTCATGTCCGGTTTAGAGGGGTTTCACTGTACATGTTAGATGTAAACGGTAACATGTTGTTCTATCCACTGACATGATGCTGTCCGCTTACAAAATTGTTTGTCGTTATATATTAATGCGTTGAATTATTTAACCCTTTACCTGATAGCCTATTTCTAGAATTGAAAATAGGTTGCTACTTAAAGCAGGTTGAAAGTAAAGCAGAATGCGCTTAAGGCGCATTCTGCTTTACTTTCAGCCTGCTTTAAGCTATGTGTGCTAGAATATATTGAAAATTTTCCCTATAATATATATTCATGACTGATTAAATTGTAACTATTTTCTTCAGCTGAGGAATAAATCAGATTCGCTAAAAGTCGCTTCTATGGGGTAAAGGGTTAACAACCATGCGAGCGTCAACAGTTTGTATTCTAGCTAGACATCGGGTAATATGGCGCTTTTAGTTTCATCTATTATAAAATAACTGGCAGTTAAGAACTGACAGTAGTTTTGACAAGGTCGTCTAGGATATCTTGAACTTAACATTGTTTCCGACAGGTGAATATAATTAGGAAAACTGGAGAGCAATATTTAATGCACAGTATCATAGTGCAAAGAGGTACTCGACGTTGGACTGTAGATACACCGCTTGAAGTGCATAAATTATTAAGATAATAAGCCGTTCCTAGTCGATGCATAGCTATTGTTTACGAGTTTGATTGAATTTTATATTTGAGGATGGAAGTAGAACTGTGTTACAAGAAAATAATATACTAGTGCACCGAAATGTATTTTACGTAATGCTTGTGGACTCAAGTTATGTCACACTTAGATAACAGTATTATATATAATGTTGATATCGCGTTTGGTAAAATTATTTTGAAAATATATCTTTCAAAAACAGCTCTAAGATTGTATTGGCAAATTTTGTTCAAGGTTTTACAGCTGTCAAAACTAAGGTATTGTTTTGTAAATTAGTATACCACTTTACCTAATATATTGTGTCAGCGTGATTTATCAAGTTCGACACGATACGGAACTTCTTGCATATCGAAGTGTTTTTGTGAGAGATGTTTTAAATTCATGTACAGTGGAGAAAACGTTATTCTTTCCCGTTTAAACGCAAACGTACGCAAACGCAAAACACTAAAACGTACAAAAGAACAACTTTTGGACAATTCTGATAGTTCATGTTTATCTTGGTGGCAAACAGTTTGGAGCCTGATCAGACGCCGGGTTACCCGGCGTCTGATCTGGCTCCAAACTGGTTGTATTGGAAATAATGGTTTTAGCTTAAACGCGTTTATTGGGAAAGAATAACACATTCTCCACTGTAAGAGGTGAACCCTTTCATAATCAAATTAATCGTGAGGTTTTAAACCCGTCGCAGCAATATTGTCGTCTGCTTCAATAGTGTTGTCTGCAATATCGTTTCAAAGATAGATTTAATGCATTATAACTGGACTTATTTCCAAACAAATAACAAACAGTTTTGAGTCGGATCAGGATCAAACTTGTTCGAAATGCGCTTTATAACAGCTCTTAAACAGTACAGATGTCTAGGCAAATAATTAGTCAGGCATTTCATGTGAGGCCTGTACTATTTGATAGTTTGGTTAGTAAACCTATTGAAAAAAACCTTGAGTGTGATTATGTAAGGGCTTCTATAGAAAAATTGAGTGGGATTTTTTTTCATTATTCTAGGAGGTGGTAGCCTAAATATGCCTTTAGTCACATTTTGCTTTATTTTCAACCTTCTTTAAGTAGTGACCGATTATCAAAACTAGAAACAGGCCATGGACTTAAGGCTTAATTGGAACAATACTGTTCGGTCTTCTCATACAGAGGGTAAGTGGAACAATACTGTTCGGTCTTCACATACAGAGGGTAAGTGGAACAATACTGTTCGGTCTTCACATACAGAGGGTAAGTGGAACAATACTGGTCGGTCTTCACATACAGAGGGTAAGTGGAACAATACTGTTCGGTCTTCACATACAGAGGGTAAGTGGAACAATACTGTTCGGTCTTCACATACAGAGGGTAAGTGGAACAATACTGTTCGGTCTTCACATACAGATGAGAGGACTTCTTTGACGTTTTCCAATACAACTGGATCTAAACTAAACGTCTATTAATTCAATGTGCAAACACTATACATACAGTGGAGAATCTGTTATTCTTTCCCGTTTAAACGCAAACGTACGCAAACGCAAAGCACTAAAACGTAGAAAAGAACAACGTTTAGACAATTTTGATAATTCATGTTTATCTTGGTGGCAAACAGTTTGGAGCCTGATCAGACACCGGGTTACCCGGCGTCTGATCTGGCTCCAAACTGTTTGTATTGTAAATAATAGTTTTAGTGTAAACGCGTTTATTGGGAAAGAATAACACATTCTCCACTGTACAGTAGTTTATACAGAGCAGAAGACGATTCCCAATAAATGATTTTGTGTTACTACAGTTTTGTCCACAAAAATCCCATATGATACATATTTATGACTGCATAAATCAGAACTATTTTCTTCTATTTGGGAAAGGATTAACAAGTGTCCGTAACAAGGGGAACACGGACAAGGCGTCGACTGTCTGCTTTACACTGCTATTTAGACTTGCTAGTGAAAAACAGCATAGCAAATAGCATGAATGGAGACAACAATTTGGATCCGATAAATATTATGTTAGAAAAAGGAAAAGGGAACGCAGCACGACACTCATTCACTATTATCCTTCAAAACCATCTCAGTTAATCATAAAGTATAGATTGTATTGTATTACAGTGGTAAATACGCTATTCCTACCCACTTGCGTTTCTTAAGCGTTTCTTACGCATTTATTATCCGTTTCGTTAAACGCGTTTCCTTGCCGTTTCCTTACGCGTTTCTTTACGCGTTAAACCTTTTCACCAATAAAAGCGCCTTTTAGCGCATTTGATTTATTCCTCCACTGAAGAAACTAGTTCCAATGTATACAGACATAAACGTACATATATAACAAACGCTATATTTTCTAAATCCTAGCAGATGGTAGCTTAAAGCAGGCTGAAAATAAAGCAGAATATGCCTTAGGGCACATTCTGCTTTATTTTCAACCTGCTTTAAGTTGTCACCTGTATTCAAAACTAAAAACAGGCTCTTTGGTAATGGGTTAAAAGAGCCCGGATGAAAGGGTCATCACTTAGCCGGCGGACCCGTTAGCCGAGATTACATTGGTATTATCTATTATTAACGCGTTTAAACGCGTTAAAATCGTTAGGCGTCAACCGTTCGTTAACCGTTCACTATGCGTTTCTTACGCATAGATTAACGCGTAAATGGGTAGGAATAGCGTATTTACCACAGTCTGTTTAGATGTGTATCAAATAATATTGAAACAGATCACGCGCCAATCAACTGTGTTTCTTATTTTGATCCACGAGTTTTGTAACTGACAACCGCGTCGCAAAAACCAGGAGAAGGAATAAAACATCTGCACCTAATTTACAACTTCCGAACCAACTAAATTACCAGAGTTGATTTACAATAGGCGCCAATGAAATATGAGTATTCGCTACACCTGCTGCGGACCAGCATTTCAGGAAGAATGACAAGACTATCTTTTATAGAACAGTGGGAAGGACGTTAGTTATTAATCCCCGTTTAACTCATTCGCCCTTAAAACATTTAATGAACAATTCCAATTTCAAAAAAAAGTCTAGTCAATTTTTTACTTTTAAGGATTGTTTTTAAAAACATATTTTAGAATAACAAACGGTGTTTTATAGAAATCTTCCTCTCATTAACAATTATAAATGTAACTTAAAGTCTTTTCTGCGGCAAGGTATTTCACATCCGGAGTTTTATGGTGATGTGATTTACAGACTTCGTAAGATTCTTGGACATATGCATTTTCAAAACCTATTTGTGAAACGTATTAGATTTTTCCTCAAAAAAGATTATGATCCAACTATATTGCTGCGCACTTCACGTTTGGTTATCGATCAATCTACAATTGATAACTATGCTTTCCTCTTTGGTTGTGCGACGACAGACAGGGCTTAGCACTACATGATGATGTATCTCTAAAGCCGTCCTTAACCGGGAGAGTTATGTCGGATTTTCGTGCTTTGGGTTTTCTCTCCCTCTCTGTCGTACCCTAAACCCTCCCATGTCTTACAGTTACTCGTGACTACAGACTATTCGCTTGAGTACAATTTGACCGTTGCCATAGTGTTGTTTTTTTAACACGGGCTTGAATGTTTAATTCTTTCCCGTGTTACTAATAATCCTGTCAGAGAATTTTGTTAGATGTTTTACATGTATTTACTTACTGTGCTGGCGGTCTTTGTGATTGTAAGGTTGTGGAACAGGGTTTATATTTTATGTACACTGTTCGTCTTTATAGGTGAATATAGGAGATAAGTGTGAGGTTGGGCGCCCCTAAACCCAGGTTTAACCCCCAGTGGTTGTTAATAATTAATTAATTTATAATTGATTATTGATTGCTACTGACCGTACCAAGGCGGGCTCCTATGTTCACTTAGCTTTATGTTTGTCTTGCGTGTTGTTTTCTATTTAGTGTGTAGATGAAGGAATGGTATTGCGTGTGTGTGTGTGTGTGTGTGTGTGTGTGTGTGTGTGTGTGTGTGTGTGTGTGTGTGTGTGTGTGTGTGTGTGTTATGGTATGGCTGTGTGTGTGTTCTGCTTTAGAGATGGGTGTATTGTTTGTGTTGCGTTTCCTGCTTGAGTCTTCTTTCGTATTTATTTGACCCATATCAGAGGTTTTTTTTTTCTTTTTCAATGCTATTTTTGTTTTCATATTTATTGTCTTTCAACAAAAAATATATAATGTAAAGCAAGTGTAGACACACACACGTCATAATAATGATGTAAACTTACTAGAAGGGGAGGGCTGTTACTAACGTTGTAAGAACTTGTAGCCCGACCCTTTTGCACATATATTTGTATGTAAGATACCATTATTTGTTAATTTGAATTGTTATATTAAGCTTTGTACAAATATTGGGCAACACAATATGTTTAAACTATCAGAGGGTTCGTGAAGGAGCCCTCTGATCTGAGTCTACACTGTTTGTATGGGACAAGTGTAATCATCGCAGGTACAATGTTCGTAAATGACGAGTATACTCGTCGCTAAGATTGGATATGTTAAGCGAAACGAAACTTCAATGCAATACATGTAGGACTACTTTAAAACTCGTGTCAAAAACTGTAACCTATTTGTGCCCACGATCCAATATGTATGGGACATAGGTAAACAGTGTAGACTCTGATCAGAGTATACACTGTTTGCTGATAGAAATTTCAATATAAAACAAAATGAAAGTCAAAATTTTGACCAGACATCCCTTCGATAAAAAATGGACTAATCAAATATAAACATGGAAAAATCTACTGGGTATAAATGGGTAAAACATTGACGACTTAGTACAATCTGAGGGGCAAACACTTTGAAAGCTAATCAGATGTATAGTGAACAAGAAACCAAATCGGCAATATTTTGATAACCCTGTCATACTTTACTTTCTGGTGAAGTGTGTTTGCCCTTATGGCGAGTACATGTGAAGAGTAACGTTTTTTTTCACTGTTTCAACTAGAAAGTGGCATTTACACAATGGTACACGGAACATACAGTGGAGAATATGTTATTCTTTCCCGTTTAAACGCAAACCTACGCAAACGCAAAGCACTAAAACGTAGAAAAGAACAATTTTTGGACAATTCTGATATTTCATGTTTATCTTGGTGGCAAACAGTTTGGTGCCTGATCAGACGCCGGGTTATCCGGCGTCTGATCTGGCTCCAAACTGTTTGCACTGCAAATAATAGTTTTAGCGTAAACGCGTTTATTGTTTAGAAAGAATAACACATTCTCCACTGTAACTGCACGCAGCTGCTGTATTCATATCGGTTTTTTAATAGCGTACCCTGTTTGTACTCACGATCCCCTATATGGAATATAGACAAACAGGGTAGGCATTGATCAGACAAGGCATCATGCAGCGTCGGAGCAGAACATACATTGCTTGCTGTTTGGAATTTCCAAATAAAACAAAACGCAAATAAAAATTTATATCAGACACCATTTCGATAAAAATGGACTAATCCAATAGAACAAAAACGGAATAACCCCCTGGGGCCCGTTTCACTAAACTACTTACGCAAAATTGTTGCGTAAGTCAAAATCGTTTTACTCTTATTTTTCGATCATAAACGTTTGCAAACAGCAAATAGCCAGATCAGAGGACGCACTAAAAGCGCGTCATCTAATCTGGCTATTTGCTGTTTGTAGCAAGTGATAATAAAGGATATAATTTAAAATTTTAAATTTTGGCTTACGCAAAAAATTTGCGTAAGTTGTTTAGTAAAATGGGTTAATATTCAACAACCACGCAACTGCCTGACCAACATATCCTTTCATGATCAAATTATTTGGGAGATATTTACCTATTAGTCAGTTTGATTGTCGCGTGTTTCTATTTTGTTGTCTGCAATATCGTTTCAAATTAAAAAAAATAAGGCAGTATGACTATAGAAATTTCAAAACGAGTGTCAAACTGTTTGGATCAGGATCAAAAAAGTTTGTAAACGCTCTTTGAAGCGTCATTGAGAGTGAGAGGGTTAAACGTGCCTGCAAAAGCAGTAACCACAACAGACAAATATCACATTTTAACACTTTATATCCTTTTCAGTAATCAAAACTATTAATTCAAAGTGAATAACATACAAAAGCATATAAAGGCATATTCTATAAGCTATAGGTAAAACACATGAAACGGTATTTATGCTATCTGAATTAACTCCCAGATCAACAGCGGTTATAAAATATATTTTTCCTAACAATTACCTTATTGCTATTTAGATCAAGAGACATAACGATCTGTTGACGCAAAAAGTGTATTCATTAGTATTGGATTTAGCTATCTCTTTATAACGATACTTTGAATTACTTATTGTGGATTACATTTGCCATTGTATTGTTTTTGTTTGTATTCACTATTAAACAGAAATAACATGCTTTCCATATCTTCCATAGAAACATTTGCGGTTAAATATCAAACGATTGGAAACATATCTAAATAATGATTCTAACGGAAACACGTTTTCCGTAAACCACATTAGTTTTAATATCTCTTACGCTTTATACGTGTTATAAAAGATGCAGGACCAAAGTAATGGAGTTGCTTTTTTAGAAAAAGAGTTCAGCATGTAAATACCATATCAGCCTGAATTAATCAACATTATTGTATACCTTACTATAAATAGTAACAAAATTGCCGTTGAAAACTGTCATTACGGAGGTCATGTGACCAATCCATAATGGCCCAGTGGGCCGATTATGGATAATCGCCCACCGAAGATTTTCACGTGCAACTAGTTGATGTTAGCAACTTAGATCTATTCAAACATGGCAGGAGAAGGGGTTTGTCGTCGTTGTCAAATCGTATTCTGGAACTTGAATTCTGAGACAGAAGGGTCTTAACGTAAAAGGTACAGTTCCTGTTTGAATTAGTTTATACAATGGTCAAGTCTTATGTGTGTCACAGTGTGAAATTACTTGACGTTGTTTATGTTATTCAAAATGACAGTTATGACGTCATTATTTCACGCCATTCAGCGGAAACTTCAAAAGATAAAATCGACGTCGTCAAAATGTAGAGTTCTAATCGATTCTAGATCTACTATACAAATTTTCTGCGTGGGCTAAACTTCCCATAGCCAACTTCATATGTTCGAGATCTTACGATCTGAGCATTTCTGAAAGATCTAGAGCTACCCATACTTTGTCAGCGCTGTCGTTTCAAATTTTTGAGCAGTTGATAGCAGTTAAACGATGTTTGAAACCACGTCATTGGCATGAAGATATACAATAAAAAGGTCAAAACATGACCCATTATGGGCAGAAGGCACGCCTGGGTCATATTTTAACCTCTTAATATTATACACTGGGGAAGACTGGACATCACCGTCTCCATAGCAACGGTTGCATGTCTTATAACGAATGAATGTGCATTACAACTTAACATTTATTACACAAACATGCATTTAACTCTCTTTTCAATAGAATTTGTACTCGACGCTAATTCAGTGTGATATAAAACAAACTGTCGCCCATAGATATTGCCAATCTGTTCTGCATCAAATGGCAACAATGTATTTGAAATTAACCTTTACATCGTTGCCTGCTAAAGCATTTTCGTCCACTTTTATATTCGATAGTTTTATATTTTGACAGAGGAAACAACAATTAGAGGGTTAAAAAGTTTGAATTTTGATCAGCCGCCGCGTCAAGGAAATCCCAAATGTGTGAAACTCGTCAGTAAACCACTCTCTCTACTTTACAGGATGCATGTCAAGCTTTATTTGTCAACGTTTCATTAGGTTTTCCAAACTACCAACAACCTCCCTTGGTATACATGGAACGTATAGAATACCGTACAACTGATCAAGATTGACAGTTCAGCCTTCTCCTATCCAAATAAAAGACATTAGGATGCCACTTATATGGCTTTCCAGTGATATTGTTAGCGATGTAAAAACAGTCCCAGTAGTATCGCATATAGGCTATCAAGGCTCAATTCTTTACAAACAGTTTGCAACGGTTGGCAATTGACACACAATAATTCATAAAACTGCTACTTTCTAATATTTTGGCCTCTAAGGGCCCTTTTAAAAGAAAATCATGTCCAAATGCACTTCCAAAAATGTGACATGCGTTTCGACATGCTGTTCTTAGAGATGGAACATTAAGAAAAGAGCAGCTTATAAATTAATATTATTTTAATTCCCGTTTTGGAATTAACAACAGTTTGTTCAAGATCAAACATCGAACAACCGAATGGTTATATCGACTTTCCCACTAAGTGTAGTATTTTTGAAAATACTTATGGTTAATTCAAACAATAATTTGTCAAATTTAAAATTTAGAATTTCCTTTATTTCTCTTTGTTCATGATTTACATGAAAACATTGAATATCCTAAATGGGACCCTCTGATCATAGTCTACAGGGTTGACACAGGACAGGTGTACTCATTAAGTGAACATTGTTTGTTATTGCCGGAGGTACTCGTCGCTACGGGTAAAAACTTAAATTCTATTAGATATTTGAAATATATGAACACACAGGAGGACATGGTTTGATAAACATTTAAGTTTCTAAAATGCAAGTACCAATCAATGTTTAAGTAGAATAGTTATTACATTAAATTAACAAATAGCTATTACATTAACCCCTTCACTGTAAATACGAAAGACTCAAGCAGGAAACGTAACACAAACAATACACCCACCTCTCAAGCAGAACACACACACACAGTCATACCACAACAAACACACACACACACGCAATACCATTCCTTAATCTACACACTAAATAGAAAACAACCTGCAAGACAAACATAAAGCAAAGTGAATATAGGTGCCCGCCTTGGTACGGTCAGTAGCAATCAATAACCAACTATAAATTCATTAATTATTAACAACCACTGGGGGGTTAAACCTGGGTTTAGGGGCGCCCAACCTCACACTTATCTCCCATATTCACCTATAAAGACAAACAGTGTACATAAAATATAAACCCTGTTCCACAACCTCACAATCAAAAAGACCGCCAGCACAGTAAGTAAATACATGTAAAACATTTAGCAAAGATTCTATGACAAGATCATTAGTAACATGGGAAAGAATTAAACATTCAAGCCCGTGTTAAAATAACCCACTATGGCAACGGTCAAATTGTACTCAAGCGACTAGTCTGTAGTTACGAGTCACTGTAAGACATGGAAGGGTCTAGGGTACGACAGAGAGGGAGAGAAAAAACAAAGCACGAAAATCCGACATAACTCTCCCGGTTAAGGACGGCTTTAAAGATACATCATCATGTAGTGCTAAGCCCTTTCAACCCCAAGTACAATAGTTATTTGCAAACAGTTTGGATCCTGATCAGACGCCGCGTAACGCGGCGTCTGATCAGGACCCGAACTGGTTAACACTCATTTCAATATTTTTTAAATAAAAAAACCTAAAAATTTAATTTAATTTGAGAAATAAAAGCAGACGGCAATTATTTAAAATTGATGACGTCACGGCAGTGAATGTGTTAAACTCGTTTTCTCCAGTGCCAATATTGCCTAGATGTAGATATAGTGGAGAAACGTAATTATTTTCAATTAAAGTCTGACCTGACGTGAACGTTTATGATTTCACTATGAACATGTTTATTGAGAAAGTTTTCTCCAATGCATTTACAAGCTATACACGGCATTTCTATGCGGTGTTTTGTCATTGGTGCTGTATTATTAAATAATTTGATTTTTAATTTTAGTTTTGTTGCAATTTGGCCTGAGTTCAAATAAAAATCAAACCCAGCATTTATAGAACCTCTTGAAAGTCATTTATGCATTAGCATACTGTGTTATATAGACCGTGTGGACGAATATGTATTTGTTGGTCGCCATTGAGTCTATGAAATTATTGCATTTATCATTTTATAAAAGCTGCTAATAGCTTCTATCTTGAATGTGAATGTAGGCTCATAGGAACCGTGATTCGAAGTATGATTAGTACACGGAACACATTTTGTACATTTGTACATCTGAAATCTGTACGGTTTTATAGCAATTTAGTAATGTTTTACTGTTTTCTTCAATATGAACGTTACCTAATGCATATCACAAATATCAAAATAAGTATGTATGTATGCCGTTGAATAGAGCTTAAAATCAAGTAAAATCAAACAGAAAAGGAGTTTTTATTTTCCATTGATCTTGTTTTAAGCAGCAATCGGGCCTAAACACAGTTATGTTGTATTATAAAGTTTATTGCACAAACGGTTATAGAAACATGTGCTAGGTAGGAAAGTTACGTTATTACATCACAATCGGTATCTTCTATATTCTTTCTGTTTCGAGATACTGAAAACACTTATTGCCTGTCATGTAGTTCTTCGAGTATAGAAACAATATACAGTGGAGAATCTGTTATTCTTTCCCAATAAACGCGTTTACGCTAAAACTATTATTTTGCAGTGCAAACAGTTTGGAGCCAGATCAGACGCCGGGTAACCCGGCGTCTGATCAGGCCCCAAACTGTTTGCCACCAAGATAAACATAAAATATCAGAATTGCCCAAAAGTTGTTCTTTTCTACGTTTTTTTTATGTTTCTACGTTTTAGTGCTTTGCGTTTGCGTACGTTTGCGTTTAAACGGGAAATAATAACAGATTCTCCACTGTAACATTTGAATCCTTTGAAACTGCGCGTCTAATAAGGATTCAAAATGTTTGAAATCCTTGAATAAGGTTCTGATGTACTTATTATAGAACATCATAAACTCAATCATATGCAAACGATAATGTTATGCAAGCACTCAAAGGATTAAACTTTTCAGTGCCAAATATGTCGTGAGATATTTACCCCTTCACCGGTTCATTGTCGTCTGCTTCAATTTTGTTTTCTGCATTGTCCTTTTAAAGTTAAAGTATGACTGAGAAATTTAAAAACGAGTGTTTAAACAGTTTGAATCTGGATCAGCCGCCACGATACGCAGCATCTGGTCAGGATCCAAACTGTTTGTAAACACAGTTTTAAGCGTCATTGAGAGCGAAAAGGTTACATAAGCGAACAAAGCTTTCGTTTTATGTAATATGACACTTCTAGACTGGAATTTAATTTGCAAATTCTCTTTTGCTTGTTTAAGTACCACTATTATTCTATACTATTGATTTACAGACCCAAAGAGAACAAATCCTTTGACGTGGTTTCATAAACAATATCAATGTAAATAAATGGCTTAATGAATTATTTCCTTTTGTACCAATGTTCGGATTAAATGCTTTGTATAAGGTTAATTAATTTGGATGACTTAGATAAGAAGGCTTGACCGAAAACAAATCACATTATTATTATTATTTAAACTTCTCTTCTCTAATATTTCGACCTCTAAGAAAAAGGCCCTTAAAGGTCGAGGTATTAGAAAAGCGCAGTTTATATATTTATAATATTTTAATTCCCTATCTGGAACATTGTAATAATTATTGTCCAATCACAATGAATAAAAAAAAATCTTATATTAACTCTATATTGAAGAAAACATTGCCGAACAAATACTTCAAACCGTGTACAACATTTTGGATGTGGTCATGAAGTCGCTAATGAAGACTGAGTTTAATTGGAAAATATACTTTTATACTTGAACACATCATAGAGTTAAGTTTTGCGTGTTTAAAACCGATGGGTAATTAACTGTTTAATAGAAGATTTAGTAAAGAAGAAGTAAAGTAGAAAGTTCAATAAAGAGTTATCTGCTTTGCTTTTACCGCTTTCTAAGTTATCACCTCTCTTAAAGTCATCAAACATAGTTATACTTAAATTTATAATCCACTAGTATTGTTTTGTAACAGAACATAGGAATATCTTTCCATTTGCGGAAAGAGTCGACATCATTCCAAACTGTTTCCAAGTACTTTTAAATTTTAGCATTAACGAATTTAACGAACAAAAGGCCACCTCTCTTCTGTAATTACCGCTTAATACTGGACACCATTTACCAAAACAATTTATTAATCATATCAAATAAACCATATAGTTTTACACAGAGTAATTAAAACTGTTTGAATTCTAGAAATTAGAAGTAAAGGCAGAAACGTATATTGTTTATGACGAATACAGCCTTCCCTCTCTACAACGACACGCAATGGGAGACAACAGGTGTGTGCGTTGTTCGGAGGGAGTCGTTATAGGGAGGGACATTTACTTACATTTGCAAACAGCTTGAATCCAGATCAGACGCCGCGTAACGCGGCGTCTGGTCTGGGTTCACACTTTTTATCACTCGTCATTGCGTCTTTTCCGTCAAAATGTCCCGTATGAAATTTTGAGAAACACAGCAAAGACAATTTTAAGCAGCAGACGACCTTTTAGCCTTGAATAAGTTTGGGGTAAAGCGACAAGGGTCGTTGCAAGGTAAGGAGGGAATCGTTGTTGGGAGGACCGTTGTAGAGAGGGAGCATTGTAACTTCAATTCATTGATAACAAAATTTCCTTTTTGATTAATTATCAAAGCAGTGAATTTGAAAGAATTTTGTAAAGGCAATTACAATTCCCTTTTATTTATTTGAGGATATAGGTAATGGTACCAGACTACACTAACATGTTTATACCAGAATGTCGTTTAATCTACAATTATTGCAATTTGGACATTATGTTATATCCAATTATATATTTTTTACAAACAATTGAAACCGGACAAAACGGTAATAATTTGATATTGTTCTACAAGCCGAAACGAAATTTACGCCAAATGAATGCATTAAAAATAAATAAAAATCACATGCTAATACGAAATTTGTTTATGAAAGTTTGAGTTGCAAACCGTTTAGAGCCTGTACAGATGCCGAATTATTGTTCGTCTTAACATGCCAAATGCGTATAATGAGTCTGATTAGTCTGTGGTCGTTCTGGAGCTTTTGATTGGTTCAATTGGAGCACAATTTCAAAGTCTGACCAATCAGAAGCTTTAAAACAATCTCAGACTCATCTAAAAAGTTTTATAGCCATGAACCCTGGTTCGAAACTCATAATCTTATTTCAGATTTACTAGAAAAAATCACGTACTTCCAACTGAAACCATAGACTATATGAATGAAACATGTCATTGTATTCTCAAATTAGGGTTTAGGCATTAAGACGAACGAGATAGATTTTACCACGCTTCGAACCGTTTGTCATATTGATATGTATTGTAAATCAACCCTAAATTTTCAAAATGGACTAGATTCATTCGGAAACTGGAATTAAAATGTTCTTCCTGGGTTCAATGAGTTGACCAAACCAAAGATGTCATTAACCCAATTATGCCCACGATCCCATATATGGGGCATGGGCAAACAGTGTAAACGCTGATCAGACGCCGCACTATGCGGCGTCTGATCAGAGTCTACATTGTTTGCTGATAGGCATTTCAATATAAAACAAAATGAAAATGAAAATTTTGATCAGGCATCCCTTAGATAAAAAATGGACTAATCCAATATATAAGCATGGAAGAATCCACAGGACACAAATGGGTTAAAGCAAATCTCAATACCATAGTATACAAATAGGATCTCATACTTGTATTGTTTGACTCTTTAACTGTCACTGTAGCTTCTACTTCAAATGTTGTCAACGTTTATTTCTTAACTTCGAGTTTTTATACAAATAAAATCGACATGAGTACCAAACATTTCAATCCAGACCAGATGCCAGATTACAAGCAGTCTGTATCCATGCTAATTAAGAGTTTGAATGGACTCTGAAATCGTTCTCAAGCATTGATTGGTAAGATTTGTGCCTATACACGTATTTAAATTTGACCAATCAAATGCTTTAGAACGCATTCAGACTCAACTCAAACGCTTTAAAAGCGCTGGTCCAGATCTAACATTCAAACTGTTTGCAAGAGCAAATATATAAGATGCTTGACAAGGTAGTAAAATGTTGCGGTATATATTTATTTTAGTAGAAGAGTCTTAACTGTAGTTGATAAGGAACATAATTCCTCCCTAGGAACCAATTAAACAAAAACATACCACATGGCTTAGTTAACTATCAACATCAAATCCATTTTATAATGATGGGTCTTTAGTATCTAAAGTAAGCTATAGATAAGTATTGCTTGATTTCCCTCTATCATAAAATGTACTCGAATAAAATGTACACAATATTGGACAAAGCATAAAAAGTAGAGGAAACATGAGTATTTTCCAATAAATGCGGTTACGCTAAAATAATAAAATCAATTGCAAACAGTTTCGAGCCAGATCAAACAGCGAATAACTGTTTACGACTCGTAATGATCTGTCAGTGTTTTCAAGATGTTGTATTGTTTTCCTTTGTATTGCCTAGCATTACTTTTAATTTCAACGTGAAAGAATAACGTTTTCTCCAAGGTATACACGTATAATCAAATAACAGGGCTCCTGCTACTTAGAGTAAACTGATCAAACTCAACATATTTTCGCTCATTTTAGCACCAAATGCTATGGTTTTACTACTCAGTAGAATCATCTCGAAGAGCTGATTCGATTGAATAGTGACACCAAAGGGTTTAATGCAGAAAGAAACATTTTAGCTTTTGAACCACTCTCTTTACCTGGAGCTTTGTATATACAAATCCGTCCACTACGAACTTATATCATCTGTACTATCATATTGGCTAATAAAATAGAAAAAAAATTAATCAGGAGAAGAATGCAGATTCATGTCAAATATTAAGCATGGCCTGTGGAAGATCAATGGGATACAATTGTTGCAAATTTAAAACTTTCTATACCGTTTAACTCACTATCCCCTGAAACTTCAAATGGACAATTCCCGTTTTCAATAAAGACTGGTCCATTTTAGGCTATTTAGGGTTGTTTTTGATAATAAATTGCAAAATGACAAACAATGAAGTCTCTGATTAGGAACCCTCTGATCAGGGAATTCACTGTTTGCATAGCATAGGGAAAGTGTATTCTTCACAGGTACACTTTGGTAAAGGGTGCATATATGCATCAACATGGTTCAATGAGTTAGATACGTTGCCTCATACATAACCTTCTTGTCTCAATACTGAAAAAGTAAAGGTATGAAGAGCAACTATATAATGCTTTACAAATGGAATATGAAACACAAATGTTTCACCAGTTTGTGCCTGGAATTCGAAATGAATTAGCCCTGTGTGTAAACTGGAAGCAACAAACATTATAGTATTATAAGGACACTTCAATGTTGGTTTAACCATTCAACAGAACATCTCATATGCAAACAGCGTAGTCAATGATGATACGCCATGTAACAGGGTCTTCACTGTAGGCTAGTCTCCTTTAAATGTTTGGTTACCTAATCGAATACCAGCCTACCTCATTAAAAACGTACTTTAAAGATAAATCATTTTCCTAAAACCCGCATGACAACCATTTCCTAAATGGAACCCAATGCCTGGTGGCAATCAGGTTGTCAGTCTTTTAAATCTTTCAGTCACCTGAAACTGGTTATTAATTGGCAACTGTTTGTTCAAACGATAGAATATTTGCTATCGTATCAAATTGTTTCATCGAATCCATTGACAGTTAAACGTCTGTTCACCCGATACAAAATGACAAGCCTGTAATAACTGACGCATTATTAATGCAAAACAAATGTTTAATTAATACAGTGCTCCCTCCCTGCAACTACCCTCTCAACAACAACGACTCTCTCCTTACAAGGATTTTTGCCGCAGTTCCCTAAACATGCCAATTATGTCTAACGCTTATACTGCTGTAATTTAGTCTATCGTCTCAAAGTTACACATACGTGGACATTGTGATAAAATAAATATACTAACGAGTGCCAAACTTCAAGCTGTTTGCTAATTTTAGTAATATCTTAATTCTCCCTCCCAAACACGACTCCCTCTGAACCACACACATAATCTTTATCTCTCATTGAGCGTCGGTGTAGAGAGGGATCACTGTACTGTTACAGTGAATAAGACCTTATTTATTTTAATAAATGCGTGTGCGTGTTATTTAAGAAATGAACTGATTTTTTTCGGTGTTCAAGCGAAATGAACGACAGAAAATTATAGGCAAATTCCATGAATCGCGCTAGCGATTCATGGTAAATTTGCTGATCATTTTCTGTCGTTCATTTCGCTTGAACGCCGAAAAAAATCAGTTCATTTCTTATATTTACAATATATTTGCTGTAATTTCTAACATTAAAAAAACATTTTGTCAGTACGCATGTATCAATAATCCATATTAGAGTTCGATAACACGAATAATGTGTACCCTATAAGGAACAGCCATGACCGATTTACTGAATCTGTGTACATTCGAAAGCAGAAAAAATAAGTTCCATTGTCAACAACTTGACAGTTTGGCGCAAAAAAATGCTGATTTATGACGTCATTAAAAGTGACGTAATTTTAAAGTAGGATAGATATATCGGGGTTTTATTGTCATAAAGAAACGCAGATATAGGCCGCTGTTTATAAGGTAGATTCTTATGTCAATTTTCTTGCAATTTATCTCATTAATAACGAAGAATATTAGTCGGGAATCATGGTTTCCACTAGTAGGAAGGCATACATCGGTTAAGAACAAATTTTGAAAAAATCCGCCAAATCTTTGCTGCCCCAAGTTCCAAAGATTAATTCTCGAATGAAAACTGCATATGCTCCGCCTCCCCTTCGAAACTTTTCCACAATTCCCGCCCTCTCGAAAATTGGTGTTTATTTGAAATGAACACACTTTTTGTCAATGGAATTGAATGGGGCGATTGTAAATATAAAGTATTTCCATTACAAACGGTTTGTGCCATTTTAGACGTCTGGCAACCCGGTTGTGCAGAGACACCATACCGTTTGCTCCTCAGATCAAAATAACCGAAGCACCTACCACTGTCTTCATTTCAGTAAAGTGCGTTTGTGTTTTCATTTAAAATGGATGGAATAATGTAACACTTGCATCTCTTTCTCAGTGCCATGACGTAGTATCTATGTAACAACTAATCAATCAACGCAAATGGAACGTAAGTTTGGCAAGAAGATACTGTATCAACTATGTGATGGTGGTTCGCGCTCAATTACATTTTCCGTTACATTTTCATGCTTTCACTATGCTCTGTTTCGAGATACATAGAAATGTACTTTTGCATCCTGACAGGTGAATGCTTAAAGCAGTAGTATCATCAAGCTGTATTGCTACGAAAACCTATAAAGGTATTATAACAGATATGTATTGCTACGAAGTCAGTGTATACTGTGAGAAATGTTTGTCTACGAAAACAAAGTTGCCTTCGTTGCAATACAAATTTGTTATAATACCCATATAAGTTGTCGTAGCAAAACATTTTATCGTAATACCTAGTTGGCCCCCCGTGGGTATGACCATGCTTTATAAACATACTGTGTAATACGTATGCCAAATGTATGGAAAGAATACCCTCTCAAAGTCTTTGTACGTATGCAGAAATTTCAAACTATTGGGAGTATCACTTGTATTACCAGTTACAGTCCAACTTCGATATATCGAACTAGCTTAACTCGAAATTGCCCATATGTCGACACATGAACTACATTATTTCATGCTCGGTTTAGTCGATCATACCCGTATTTCAAAGTTAAAACGTGGCTCAGTCACGTTTTACCTTTGAAATACGGATATGTGCGACTTAACCAAGTTAGAAATATCGAAGTTCGACTGTATGTCAATTCTCACAGGCATTAAATTGTATAACCCAACGACAGACTCTCCGTTATTGGAATTTCCGCTCATGTGCCAGGATTATGCAAGAGTCAGGAAGGCTAGGTTTTATCCTTTTATAACCAGCAATCGTGCTCTGAATTACAATGGTTCCATGATTATATATCCATATCATACCGGAATGATGTATTGTCAGACAAAAAATTATTTTGGAAAGTGAAGATCGGTGCCTGTTTTCTCTTCCCACTTTTTTTAACTAATCGTTATTCATATGCTGAAGCAAAAACTATATTACTGAATATTAGGAGTTAATTTGACATTTGAAATAGTTGATATAAGACGTATATTGACAATTATTGCTACATGTATGTCTCTGTTGTCAGTTGATTGCGGCTTATCAATAGACAGATTAGCTCCCAAACTAGCATAACCCAAAGTAAGTAATAAAAGAGCTAGACCTTTATGTAGAAGAATTACGGTCCAGATCAGAAATCTAGTTGCAATGGTCTTTAGGACAAGAACGAATAATAAACAGTACTGCCTCTCTACAACAAGACCAACATCGGAATACAAAGAGTGTGGGTGTTGTTCGAACGGAGTTTGTATAAAGAGGAAAACTTAATATCATAAGAATACATTTTAAAACAGCTTGAACCATGCTCAGACGCCGCGTACCGCGATGTCTGATTTTGGATCAAGCTGTTTGTTACTCGTCTTTTTTATGTTTCGTCTGTCAAAAACTCCAATACGTAAGAGAATCGTTGTTCAGTGGGCCGTTGTAGGGAGGGAGCACTGTACTATGTTGTGTATTGCTCAAGCAATACTAAGCATATTACAGTAGCATAGAACTGGCAAATACGTGTACTATCCGTTTGAACATAACAAAACTTCACAGCAATGCGCTCAAAAACGCTGATATAGACAGCTTTTTGAACTTGTTTACGACTGATTCCAATTTAGTGGCAAACAATGTGGAGGACTTTTGTTTGTATTGATAATACTTGTTTTAGCACAGGTTCCACGGTTATAAAGAGTTTGAGTCCAAGGCTCACATCTGACCAATCAAATGCTTGAGAACACTCAGACTCAGCACCTTGGACCCAGGCGCTTTTATTGGAAAGACGTACGCTTATTTTCCTGTAACATCCTCGTCGAGACATTGTTCCAATCTATGGTCGACGTGGCAATAAAAACTGCGAGAACCAAAATCAAGTGTCACATATCTCTCGGCTACGTCAAAAACATCAATTAGTCAAATTAATCTCAAGATTAGAGTAACAAAATTCTAATTGTTTGCTGTGTGTGATTAACGGCTTAGAATATGCGATAAAAAAGATAGTGTCACAATCGTTCCTATTCATTTTGTGCAAGGCCTAACTAGGTACGATAGTATCATCTGCAAACAGTGTTGATACTGATGAGAAGCCTTGTAATTTGTCGTCTAACCATAGTCCCGTTATTTAACAATCATACCATATCTGTCAAAATATTAAGAATTCTTAAATTCTGAGATTAAATTTGTCATCTAAATTCAACAGTATTCGTTATATGTATATGGAAAAGTAAGTATGGGCCATTTAATGTCATTGTGTGTGTGTGAAATATTTAAGGGTTCATGTATCGCAACACCACCATAGATTACTCATGCTATCTATGTTTTATTACAAATCGTACACTAGCAACAAACATATGAAATTATAAAATATGAGAAACGAATAATAAGGTTAACATATTATCTACTGAAAGAACAATTTCCGGAACATCAGACCGAAACTATTTCAAACATGACGGGTGGCATTTGAGTGGCATTTTTATATAACCCTTTCATGATCAAATATACCCTGAGATGTTTACCTCTTCACCGCAACATTGTCTTCTGCGTCGATATTGTTGTCTACAATATCGCGTCAATGTTAAATCAAAGAAGTATGACTGAACACATTGCAAAACGAGTGTCAAATAGATTGGGTCCTGATTAGACGCCGCGTTACGCGGCGTCTGATCAGGATCCAAACTGTTTGCAAACGCGCAGTTTGGTGTCATAGATAGCGAAATTATTAAAAACACTATAAACACTAGTTTAATGTGCAACTAATCAAAGTTCGACAAGACATTAATTTCTTTTTTTAATTATGAGTCAGAAAAATGTCAAATGATCCTATTCTAAAGTTGTGTGTCTTGTTTAACTTACAATTCATTGTTTATCGGTTAAGGCCTAAATTGCTATATTGCTACTAGGTTCTGACGGCAGTAGTTTAGCTTATTTCGACCAATCAACTTGAAAAGAAACACTCAACCCAAGTGACTGTTGGCCTCAGAGATGTCATATAGATGGTATCATGTACATGTAGTTCGCTTACCAAGACCAAAGTGCACATATTGTTTAGTTCGTGTTTCTCTGGTCTCAACGGACATATTAACTCTTCTTTATCATTACATTGTCTGTTGTTTTATTTCCTATGGGAATACATATCTGACAATGGTAATTACTTAAGTATATCAATTCACACCGTTCGGTGTTATTGGAAACTGACGTTATACCATATCGGTCAATTTGTATTGAGCCAATACGATGATTTTAACCAACTTAGTCGTATTTCCTTAACAAATAGTGTACTCTAAACCCTCTCCCAAACAGAAGCGCCTTTTAGCGAATATGATTTATTCCTCCGCTGAAGAAAATAGTTCCAATTTAATCAGTTATGAATATTTATTATAGGGAATATATTCTTGCACATTATAGCTTAAAGCAGACTGAAAGTTAAGCAGAATGCGCCTTAAGGCGCATTCTGCTTTACTTTAAGCCTGCTTTAAGTGGTCACCTATCTTCAATACTAGAAATAGGCTATCAGGTAAAAGGGTAAGGCGTGGGCATTTCCAATGCACAGTTTGCTAAAATATTCATAATAAAAGTAACTAGTCAAAAATTGTCTTTATAGCAAATGAAAAGTGTATATTTGAAGTTTCAGTCGTGAATGAGTTAATTCATCGAACCCTTATAACAGGTATAGACGTCTTTTGCAAACACTGTACTTATAAATAGCACTTTTGTCCTGTGCAAATTCATGTGACCCCAGATCAGAAATTATATTATGCATAAAGCAACAACTGCATATGAGGCAGCTATAGGCAATGTATTAAGTCATCGCTTAATGCGTGTTCGTTTGTAGTCTAACTTATGGATTTGTTGCAACGTCAAGGACAATATTTAGAAAAAATATCAACTTTGCTTGCACTCATATCTGAAGCTCTGGGATATTATCAATTATGAAGAAAATAAACATTTTGTAAACACAGAAAACTTGATTAATTTCTTGATTTTCCACCATTAATTGAATGTCAGCACCAATCATGCCATGACAACTCATATACTCGTACACCCCTTTAACAACTTTTTAGATGTCCTTTATTATTAACTTTGTCACTGCCATGAAACAATTGACACTGTTTTGTTCAATTTCAAATTTTAAGCTTAAGATATATTGAAATAAGTGCCAAGTAAATGATAATGCTACATTGGGTTTTACGGCACTGCGACACAAAATAGGTCATATGCCCCAATGAAAGATGAGGTATGATGTATTGAAATCATGATGATTTCAGGAAGATGATTTTTGCTAATCTCATGTGTGCCTTAGTTGCGCATGGGATCAAAACCACCCGCCTGCCTCTGTGCCTTCCTTTTAATTCTTGGCAGAGGGGATAATATCGGTCTAATAAACAGTACAGATTCCCTTTGACAATTGAGCCTTAGAACTGCGAGGAGAATTATTGTTTAAAATAACTAATGTAGGGGAATGCGACGTCTACAACGGTGTAAAATATCTTAAGATATAAAATAGGAACATTAAATATTTTAATATACCTCACATGTTGAAAATCGGTATTTAGTACGTGTATATGTCCAAGAGCAATTGACAAACAATGGTTCTTTTGGTTCTCTTGTTGCCGGTACAGTTAAGGTTTAATACAAACTAATTAGTTCATGTAAACAATCCTCTATTTGCTACTTTTTTATTATTATGGGAATTAGTCAATATACTGTTGCCTGACACAATTGATTGGAAACAAAAATGCCTGAACGGATAATTTGAAGTTGACTAAATACAGATCGCTAACTAAACGTGAACATCATATTTTATTACTGAATTTAAGGGTTGTCAGAGCTCAAAAATTTAAATGGCAAGCGTGTTGGAGTCTTATCGATCGGACGACAGGTTACCCAGCGACTGTTTCGGCTCCAAGCTGTTTGAAACGGGCATGCGTCTTTTTCCCCCAAACTCGTTTATTTGTTAGTAGGCATAATAAGGCGAAAATAGGCCTCATTAATGCTACTGGTGTTTTATCAGATATATGCGTCGATATTATGTATTTGCCAGTTGGTTTGAGTGCTACATTGTTCCCTCCAAACAACGACTGCCTCCTTACAACGACAATTACCGGTACGGTAGTTCCCTAAACAGGACAGTTATGTCTAACGCTTTTACTGCTGCAATATCGTCTGCTCAAACTGCCGTCTGCTGTTCTTTCTTAAAGTTACATATAAGTGCATATTTTGATAGAATAAGCATAATGATGAGTGATAAACAGCTTGAATCCAGATCGGACGCTGCTAAACGCGGCGTCTGATATTGATTCAAGCTGTTTTCTAATGTAAGCCAAAACTTAATTTCCCGCCCTGTAACGACTTCCTCTGAACATAACATACAATCTCAGGGCTGCCATAAGTTGACATGAAAAATCGTAAGATTTCCAAATCTGCATTTTTCAAGTGCGATTTTACGTATCGTAGCCTTACCAAATAGCCTGTTTCTAGCTTTGTTGACATGTGACTACTTAAAGCAGGCTGGAAGTAAAGCTGAATGCGCCTTCAGGCGCATTCGGCTTTACTTTCAGCCTGCTTTAAGCTACCATGTACCAGAAAAAAATCCGAAGATTTAGGAAAAATCCGGAGAAATAGCAACCCTGCAATCTTTATCTCCCATTGGGTGTCGTTGTAGAGAAGGAGCACTGTATTAACTTATTCAGGGGTCAATGTAAAGTAAGAGTTTACTCATCGTTATATTTGTAATTGAACGAAAGGATCTTAGGACCGTTTAATAAACATTTATCCTTGCAACTATAGCTTTATTTGCTGGTGTATATTACACATTAAGTAGATCGGTCAGACAGGTTAGTTGTTATTTTAACCGGTGTCCAATACAATCATTGAATAATTGATAACTACAGTGGAGAAGACGTTATTCTTTCCCGCCAAACCCTTTCACTGCTAGTGATGCCCTAAGGCTTTTTTTGCAAATAATTTGGTTCCTGATCAGACGCCGCGTAATGCGGCGTCTGATTAGGATCCAAACTGTTTGACACTCGTATCGACATTTCTTCAGTCAAAACAGGCTCCTTAATCTGACTTTAGAAATATTGCAGAGGACACTACATAGACAGGCGATATTTAGGCGGTAAGAGTAAAAAAAAAAAAAGTAATATACCAAGTTAAAGTCTACTTTCAGTCCGAATGACCGCTCAGCCGACTGTACATATACTCCCCTGATCATCGAGCCATCTTGCCTATGAGCACTGCTAACATATGGCGCAGTCAAATGCAGCCGCAGTACCGACTCAGACCCTTCACAGGTACCCATTTTAACCCCTGGGTGGAGAGGAGCAATTCGCGGTACATGTCTTGCTCAAGAACATTCCTGTACATCATCGGGGATTCAGAAAAATCCCCTAGTCAGACCGCTGGTCCGGCGGGGGATCGAACTCACGACCCCTGGTACCGTAGTCCAAAGTGTTAACCATTGGGCCACTACCGCCGGTTAAAGAGGGTTAAAGCAGAGAATAAAACTTTGCAGGCAGGGAGTTAAATGCAGCACAATCACTTTAAAAGAAGAAAATGATAATTGTTCGAAATGTCCAACGATTTATTTTTGATTCGAGTGGAAAACAGTTTTGAACCTAGTTAGACGTTTAGTTATCCGATGTCCGTTCTGTCTCCAAACTGTATGCAATGGACAAAACAGCTGAATCCTAAACACGTTTATTTTGAAAGAATGACGTCCTTTTCACTGTATAGTTGGTAATTGGAAACAAACATTTAATCAACAGAAGGTGCTGATTGCACTTTTATTGCTGTGTTTGGCATTGGTCTTGTTACAAACTACTTCTTCTCACGCAAGCATTATATCAGATAAGGATACACAATGTATTACCTGAAATTTGGAAATCTCGATTGTCTCCTAAAAAGAAATGTATATAACTGTAACAAAACAGTTTGAATCATTCTCCGCGTTTTTAAACTGAAGAATACGTTACTCTTGATGCTTCCAGATGAAATGAAACTGACACTCTTAATGTTATTTATTGAGTCATACAACCTTTGAGTTAAATCTTAATCAGACAACAATACTGAAGAAGACGACATTAAAACGGTGACGGGGTAAAAATATCCCGAATATTTTTATTATGAAATGGTTAATACGTATTACGACTCTTTTAAAATAGGGATGACAAACAGTTTAAATAAAGCTTTATCAGATGTCACGTTAGCTGGCGTCTGATCGGGCTCCAAACTGTTTGCAATAAGCATACCGTGTTTAGTTAACAGCGTTTATACGGAACGGATAACATTTTCACTGTATGTTGCATCTATGACTGAACAAATATGGATACGAGAATAAACAGTTTAAATTCAGGTCATTGGCGGAGTCTGGTCTTGACCCAAATGTTTTACAATGTTGCCAATAGTCGTACAGTGGAGAATCTGTTATTCTTTCCCAATGAACGCGTTTACGCTAAATCTATTATTTGCAGTGCAAATAGTTTGGAGCCAGATCAGACGCCGGGTAACCCGGCGTCTGATCAGGCTCCAAAATGTTTGCCACCAAGATAAACATGAATTATCAGAATTGTCCAAAAGTGGTATTTTTCTACGTTTTAGTGTTTTGCGTTTGCGTACGTTTGCGTTTAAACGGGAAAGAATAACGTTTTCTCCACTGTATTTGATTAAGATATTTCACTCTTACACTCCCACAAGGTGTCGTCTTCTTTATCCCCATCAACGCCTTAAAATAGTGTATTTTACAAACTTTGCCTAAAACTTATTATTTCACATTAATTTTAAAGGCACCTTGACGAAATATATAAATATCGACACGACTGTCTTACATTTGAGATGTTGATCATCTGTTCGTCGTCCAAACTGTTTGCAGTGTTTGCAATGGCGACTGAAGTCGTATACACTAACCCTTCCCTACAACGTTCCTTCCAACAACTCCCTCCTTACAACGACCCTTGACGCAGTTTCCTAAACAGGAAAATTATGGACAACCTTTTAACGGCTGCAATATCATCTGCTTAAAATTGGTGTCTGCTGTTTTTTCTCAAAGTATCATATCCATGGACATTTTGATAGAATTAACATTATTGACGAGTGACAAACAGCTTGAATCCAGACCAGACGTCGCGTAATTCAAGCTGTTTGCAAATGTAAGCCAAGTTTTATTTTTTCCTCCCTGTAGCGACTCCCTCAAAACAACACACACAATCTGTGTCTCCCATTGGGTGTTGTTGTAGAGAGGGAGAACTGGATATTGGTGAAATGAACATAAAAAGTTGTACCATGCCGAACTTCTCGCTTGGTAGAATAAGGTAATTAAATTGCACCAATTAAAAAAACAAATTTTATTGAACAAAATCTTATTATGTATATATAAAGTTTACTGTGCGACAATGGCGAAGACGTTATCCATTCCTAATAAAAGCGTTTACGCTAAAGGCTCCAAATTGTTTTCGATTGAGATTTAATTGATATTTTAATATTCTGAAAAAGTTGTTTTTCAAATTTGTTTGGAGGTTGTGTTCTTTTTTCTCGTTCCAACGCTAATAATAACGACTTCACTGTAGTTGTGAGTAAGAGGGCCATTCAAGGTATGGCGAGTTAATATTGCTTATTTCAAGAGGCAACATATTGACAATTTCCCACAGTATATAGCCAACAACAAATAATTAGTTGTTTACATAAACCATTAAAGCTTGTTCGATGATAATTACTATCCCATATTGACAACTGTTACTGTCTCTATAGATGAAATAAAGACATTTCTAACGTTACGAATCAAGGTATTGAATACATTCATTAAACGACACATACATGTATTCACAGAAATTGCCTGCTGAGCTGCTGCAATATTACTGATTGCTCTTATGCAAACAGTTTTGATCCGAATCAGGGGCCCGTTTCATAAAACTTCTTACGACAAACGTTGTCGTAAGTCAAAACTTTAAAATACATTTAATTTGTGATTTCCCTGTCTAATCCTGTCATGAAAAGACGATTCCAAAAAGATGTCACAAGACAGGATTAGATGGAGAAATAAATAATAATGGATACTTTTATAATCTGACTTTCGACAACATTTGTCGTAAGATTTTTTATTTAACGGGCCCCATGCCTGTATAGAGAGACCCTGGCGAACAAACAGTTTTACACTCAGGTCTTATTTCTAAAAATTGATATTGACAGTGTGTATATAGAATGTGAAAACACTCAATGAAAGAACTTTGAAACTTTACTAAAATTGCTAAATAACTGACGTCGAATACTTGACATTTACACCGAGGAAGGAAAACAAACGTACCTACAAACGTTCTAACTAACGTTCCATTACAAGAACTAAACAAGTTTGGGGCTGATAGGTGTAGATTATTTTGAAGTGAATATTAACTAATAGGTATGTTTAATGTCGTATAATGTGTCAATCAATTTAGATCCTGACCCGACACCGAGTTACGCAAAACAATTGTGCACAGCCTACCCTTGCACTGCGACATTTAACCAAGTATCCCATAAATACGCCTTTTTACGCCTTTAATGTATTATCCCGCTATAGAAGACAGTTCAACTTTAATGAGTCATGGACATGTATCATTAGAAAATATGTTTATATTCGAGAAGATGGTAGCTTAAAGCAAGTTGAAAGTACAGCAGAATGCGGATTACGGCGCATTCCGCTTTCGCTTTATTATCAACTGCTTTAAGTGGTCAACTGTCATCAAAACTAGAAACATGCTATGGGGTAAAGGGTTATGTCGACTTTGCAAAAAATTTAAATCCAGATCAGTCTGGGCGTAACACATCGTCTGATATAGTTGAAAACGGTTTGGCAATTATGTAAACATTCTAAGGTCAAAACTTCAAAAATTAATTTCTGCATAAGTTGCAAAAGACAGTTTTAGCAAATGTATATTTATTTTTCCATAACCGGTTAAACAGTTAGTTAAATTTGGCGGGAAATGGTTCAATTCAAAGTAAAATACCTCTCCCACCATAACACATACTTTTCTTACAAATAGGTCTCAATAGCATACTAGGAACAGCTATTTAACTGTCGCTGGTTTATGGTGGCTATATTCGTTGGTATACATTCCAAAACGAGCTGGTACAGTAGTCGGTTTCGATCAGCACTTCAAGGCGTGAATGGCCTAACTCAAGTAATTACCGCTGCCAGATATGCCCTCTCGCGGGAAATAAAACGACATAATACATACACGCCGAAAATGATAAAGAAGCCGGGATATTTCCCCAGTGACAAGATAAACACATAGTTAGCACTTTAGAGATCAGAGGTTCTGTAGAAGGTCTGCGTATATATGTGACTATTGTCAAAGAATAAGAAATAGTACACGTTAATTCACATGTACAGTGGAGAATGTGTTATTCTTTCCCAATAAACGCGTTTACGCTAAAACTATTATTTTCACTGCAAACAGTTTGGAGCCAGATCAGACGTCGGTTAACCCGGCGTCTGATCAGGCTCTAAACTGTTTGCCACCAAGATAAAGATGAATTATCAGAATTGTCACAAAGTTGTACTTTTCTACGTTTTAGTGTTTTGCGTTTGCGTACGTTTGCGTTTAAACGGGAAAGAATAACAGATTCTCCACTGTATAGCAGAACAAGTTGCCGAAGCGGAATATAAACAATTGCATGTATTCCTTTCCGTTCAAACAAAACAAAATGCTAACACAATACTATGAAATATTTTTGAAACTATTGACAAATTATTAAAAAACCGAGTATCAAACAGTGAAGAGCCTGGTCAGTTTTTCGCAAACGCATTATGGTAAATAAGTCGCCAAATCCTCACAACATTTTCATAAAAATTATGTATATTTTCAATGGTATTGACCTTTTCTAGACAAAATTGTTGCTATTTTAGCTGATATTCGATATAAAGTGTTAGAATAATTGATATCTCAATAAATAATTAATTGAAAACAAATGTTTAATTAACAAACGGCGCTGATTACGCCATTAACTGCTGTGACTGGAATCGATATTAGAATACCGGGGCCACTTCTCATACTGGCCTTGTATTGGGAAAGTATAGACATCTGCTAGAAATGTTTTATTCTGAATGAATTATGTATACTACTGTCACATGAGATTATAACAAGGAACTGCTATGTGAAACATTCAACAATAACCTCTAAATACACAATGTGTGTGTACTCATTAGAATCGATTTTAATGAATGGCTCCATATACGTTTTGGTGCCAACATACTCATTTTATACTGTATTTGAAATATTACCCTCATTTGGAGCTTACCTTAACAAGGGTACCGCGGATATTTGCAACATGTTAGAACATGATGTCAACCGTCTTACACTAATTAAAAAGTTCGTTGTATCAATATTATCAAATTTAACCCTTTCTCTCTTAATGCGATTGCAAACAGTTTGGATCCTGATCAGACGCCGCGTAACGCGGCGTCAGATCAGGGTCTAAACTGTTTGCCACTCGTATCGATATGTTTAAGTCATACTACATTAAAAGTTACTTTGAAAAGATCTTGCAAACAACAGAATTGATGCAGTCGACAATGATACGGTGAGAGGGTAAAACTCTTACGATCAAGTTGACAGCGAAATAGTAGAGAAAGGCAAATATACAACACATTTTAAAGCAGATGATATCATGGCACTGTGGAGGTTGATGTGCAATGCGAAAATATTACCATGAAAACAATAATTACAGTTTTGATGAGACACAATTGAATGTACTATATTGATATCTGAGCCTCAAGAATCACATACAGTTGTACCACGATAAATGTTATCCCCATAACCCCTTCACCGTTTTTATGCTTGGTAGCAACCGGAATTGCAATAAAAACCAGTTTTGCAATAAAAATTGCAAAACTGGTTTCCTTTCCAAATCCGGTTGACAACGTTAAACCAGTTTTGCAATAACAGGAATTGCAATAAATGATGGTTGCTAACATGCTTTAAACACTTGTGGTCTGCTTTGATATCTCAAATTTATATTTTAAGTAACAGCGTAATGGATGTCAAAACATGTGGATGCTGATCCGTCGCCGTATAAAATGGCGTTTGATCAGTAGTATGGTTGTTTCAAAATAGCATGTAAAGGTGCGTCCCCCTACTAACACGTGTTAGCAAAGGAACTATACACGTTTGCCCCTGTTTCGTATCAAAACAGACAACGAATCCCCTTGGCTATTGTGTGGATTTTTACTTACGCTTGAACTGATTAATTCTGACGGCATCGCGTTAACTTATTTTGATAATTCATCATGATACAAAAAACTTGATCTCCTATAGCTACAACCCTCAGTTGGAACTTCCAAAATTACATTCCGGCAAATTATACGCTTCCCCTGTAGAAGATCCGTTTAGCGCATTTAAGTTATTCATCCATTACATACTGTCATAAACATGTACCCGAAAAATATAATTACTACAGGTATATCCTAACAGATGGTATATCTACCTTAAACAAGACTGAAAGTAATGCACAATTGGCATGAAGGCTCATTCTACTTTACTTGCAACCTACATTAAGTGTTCACCTGTTTTTAAAACTAGAAACAAGATATTGGATAAAGAATTAACCCGTTATATACACGTTCTGTATTAACTGTGTATATGGGAAAAATAGTTTTATTGTGCAAACAATGTAGTTGGACAAAGGAATCATTCAGGATCTCTCTGACAAAGGGCGGCTATGTTTCTTTGTTTGTAAACGTAATGTAAACTAATGGACTACACTGAATTGGAAATTTTAATTGTCTTTCAGACTATTCAAGAATATATTAGCTACGTCGTACTATTGTTCTTTTTACGGAAAACATATCGTCTGCTTTTATACTGCATGTTACTATAAACATTTAATTACTCAAGTTTAAGATACAATTGAATTTGTCCTAGGCTGCTATCCAAGGAACACTATGTTCTAAAGACGACAGGTTGCAAGTTAACCCTCATCCGGACCTTGCAAAAACTTCCGTTTTGAGACTTTTGGGGTCCATTGGACCCCACTGTGCATTTTTGTTATTTTTCTAAGTCAAGATGGGCATTTGTAACATAATTGATGCCGCATTATAAATTGATGTGTTTATGCTATATGGTAGTGATAAAACCGAAACGTTTCTCTCACTGTTACCATGGCAACCAGTGACCATAGTAACACAAAAAAGTAAGTTTTTTGCTCTAAAATCGAATTTTATCTAATAACCTGTGCAGAAAATGTACAGATTGGAAAATGTGGACATATTTATGACTAGATGTACATTTTGTTACACTAATGGTGTATCTTGTACAGAACTATGTAAATATTTGGAAGAAAATGACAAAAATATATAAAAATATGGTTGGGGTCCAGTGGACCCCAAATAATATTTATGCATATTAACATGGGTTACTATACAACTTTTAACCACGGCTGATTTATAAACATTACTAGTGGAACATATATAACCAAAACAGCTTCCCAGCTGAACAATATCGTCAATTTCCTGAGATCATCATCTATTACATTATTTTTTATTCATTAACAAGAAATTGTATCAAACATTAGGTTAAGCCACTGCTGAACAAGCGTTTGCCATACATCCTAAATGGAGCATGTTTGTCTAATGTATACCTTTCTTCCCCTGTAGCTATATAGTTGAATCTGATATACTGAAAAATGGCAATAAATCATTGAAATAGACGTCTTAAATACCGACCAACCAGACCTCGTTGGCCAACGATCAAAAGGGTCAGGGTCAAAGGTCAAGGTCACCAATCTTGACCCATGACTGCTATTGAAACTTCCAAAAAGGACCAGAACCAAAAATAATACAGTACACTTATTTGAATCTTAAAATCATTTCAATAATTTGAGGTCGGATATAATTGTATTCGTTCCATACAGTGTGAACCCCTTGAATCGCGGTTAGCGCTCCGGGGTTATACTATCCAAGGGAAGTAACTCAACCACAAGACCATGAAATATATATTTTGATATGTACAATTGAGGAACAGTATTGTCGGGGATATCTAGTATTCAATAAATGCCATTATTGTAGTTGTAAACAACAAGGAACGGTTTTGAAATAGTCTGAAATACATTTTACTTACCTTTAGAATGCTGGGGTCCGGCTGGACCCCAGAAGTGTTTTGAAAATAAAATCTATGCGAATTGACCTATTTAGTACGTATTTCACAGAAGTCTCAAAAACAGCCATAGGAACAATGTCTAAAAACGTCATAAGCGTCATTAGGCAGATTACTTTTTTCTAGCAAAAATAAAGCCGCTGGGGTCCAATGGACCCCAAAGGTCCGGATGAGGGTTAATCCAACACGAAAGTGAGACAGAAAGCTCATATATGATATTTCTGCTTTACGTATTACCACATGAAGCAGGCACCCTTTACAGGTCAGTACTGTGTTCAACCCTTTCGCTTTCAATGACGTGATAAAGCGCATTTACAAACAGTTTTGATCCTACACAGACGTCGCATAACGCGTCGTCTGATCAAGATAAACACTATTTGTCCCTTGTTTTGTACAGTGGAGAATCTGTTATTATTTACCAATAAACGCGTTTACGCTAACACTATTATTTGCAGTGGAAACAGTTTGGAGCCAGATCAGACGCCGGGTAACCCGGCGTCTGATCAGGCTCCAAACTGTTTGCCACCAAGATAAACATGAAATATCAGAATTGTCCAAAAGTTGTTCTTTTCTACGTTTTAGTGCTTTGCGTTTGCGTACGTTTGCGTTTAAACGGGAAAGAATAACAGATTCTCCACTGTAAGAACGTCAGTTATACTGCCTGATACTAACTTTGAAACGATAGTGAAGACAGCAGTATTGAAGCAGGTGACAATAAGGCGGTGAAGATGTAAAGTACTCAAGTAAAATTTGATCATGATAGGATTAAAATAATGTAATGATCGGTTTACTCAAGTAAACATCAATCATATGGAATGTTTCATTTGCTTATTAAATAAGGCAATGTTTCTCACAAAATGTTGCTCCCGACATGTCCTATATTGAAACAATGTAGTCACTGATCAGACCGTTCCTCCAGGAGCTGCCCGATCTGGGTCTTCACTGTTATGAAAACAGTTTACCTTTTTAACACGAAAAGGGTCAAACATAATGTTATATTCTAGCAAAGGTGGACACATTGTGTGAGTGTTATATTTCCAGAGACCCATACTTAACACATTCTAACCAGACATATGACAATTAGTGTTTCCAGGAGCATTAACGATATGTTTATCTCGTCACTGGGGAAATATTCACTTTGTTTTATTACTGGAGGTGTTGGTTTATTACGCCCTTATATTTCTCCAGAGACGTCTAAACTGTCTCTTCTTATTAGCTATATTTGATAGAAGAATAATAAACAGTCGAGCTTCGATACCTCGAACTCGGTTAAGTCGAACATACCCGTATTTCAAAGTTAAAACGCGGCTAAGCCGCGTTTTAACTTTGAAATACGGATATGTTCAACTAAACCAAGGTTGAAATAATGGGAATTCATGTTTCGAAATATCGTATAGTTCTAGTTAAGCGTGTTCGAGGTATCGACGTTCTACTGTAACCTTGTCTGCTACCAATTTGCCATCATTTATGCTTCTGTATAAAATAGTTTATTTTATATTGATCGTTTAATAATTTTTGAGTTTGACTCTTGTCTTTCACCACCCTCTAACCCTAATTCTAGTCACAGATATTGTCTAGTACGTCTTTGACTATTTAGGGTTATTTTCAAACTATATTCCAAAAAGGTGCAGGCACTGATCAGTGGGCTCCTTTCGGAGGTTTTTGATTTAGGTCTGCCATATTTAGTTACCTTTAGTTACCCTTCCTTAATAGCCTTTAGTGAGTCGGTAACTCGTCTTGGCCCAATCGAATAGGAAAAGTGTACAGTTCACATATACACTGTCTGAAAAGGACGCTCAGGTGCTAATTGGAAAATGGTACAAAATCAGCTGTTTGGGTAATGTTGCTTATAGTTTTACAATGGGAGAATACGTTATTTGTGCAGTTTAGCGTAATTCAAACGGAACATTAAGCAAACGCAGTGCAATCAATTACAGGCAAATACTAGTCTTCTTAAAATTTTATCAATTTATTAAATTCAAAATTACGAACAGTTTAGGACCATTAGGAGCCTAATTTTACTTCGAGCTATTTGCAATTAATTAAATTGGTTAGCACAATGAGTTTAATGGGGAAAATAAACCATCCTCTCTTCTCTGTCTCAAATAAGGGAGGATTATGTTGACAGTTCAAATGGAAATTTGCTTTCGATAGAATGAAAATCTGTGGTAGATCACAAAAAAAGCAAGCAGAAAGTTTATTTTGGCTAAGTCTTTTACATAAAACTATTGGCGTTTCGACATCGAAATGTAAATATATATACTTCGAAAGCTTTTAACAAAGTGCCGTTTGTATTATACTGATGAAAATAATAATGATAATATTTAAAAAAACAAAAAAAACAAACGTAACCAAAGTCATACAAATAAAATGCGTTTTTGGAAAAAAATGTTTCAATCAACGGTTGGATATATGCTGAGCAGTTGAATATTGATAAAACCGAACGAAGCAAAACATCAAAACAACTGTCTTGAGTTCAGTAAAGAAATCGATCACTTCTGTTGTCCATCGATTGCGAGTTGGCTACCTGTCTGAATACAGCGTAGAAAACGTTATTCTTCCGTTTAAACGCAAAAGCATTGCAATGAAATAAAGAAAATGACATTTCTGACTACCAGTTTTAATCTGAGTGCAAACAGTTTGGAGCCAGATCAGACGCTGGGTTACCCGGCGTCTGATATGGCTCCAAAATGTTTGCAATGAAAATAATAGTTTAAGCGTAAACGCGGTTATTTGGAAATATTACGTTGTCTCTACTGTACGTTGCACGCTTTACAAACTGCTAACCTAAACCGCAAACAATGGTAACTGAATACTCTACAGTTTAATTCGTCTTTTGTATGGCATTGATGCAAATCTTTTTGTCTTTTCCGTCATAATATCGTCGTTTATGGCGTCATTGAGAGTATCCAGACCACAGCCTTGCAGCCATTTGATATTGTTAGTATGACAGTGATAATCTTTTATTACGCGAGTACCACAAAACCTCTATCAGAAAAGGCAATACCATTGCAATAATCATATTGCCCTACTTCTGAACATGTCACATATTATTTTTGTCTGGTTTGAAACGAAAGAATAATGTATGTGTCCACTGCATGCAATTACAATTTATTTATATAATAAAAGTATATTTTGAAATGGGCTTAACATGTTTAGATTTTGTCATTCTCATTTTAAGGCATGCGAACAATCCATCCTAGAGAGTATAGCTCACTTTAGTAAAATTTAATAGTATCTTAACCATTTCGATAATTCGAAACTAGCTTTATAGCTATGCTACGTTCTAAACTATGAATATTGGAACGCTCGATGATGCAGAACTCGACTGCTTTAAAAGTTTCCAAAGCATTTCAGTTGAGACTGTGATCGTTCTCAAGCATTTGATTGATCAGATTTGAGTTTACGCCCAAATCTGACCAATCAAACAATTCAGAACTATCTTCAACTCAAATCAATTACTTGATAAACTTGGACCCTGCTCTTGCGAACTGCTTAAATCCCGAGCTCACTCCAAGATAGGCTGCGTAATCATACAAGGTGTGGTTGTAGGTGACACATCGTATTTGATATGTCAACCGTTTCTTCTCCCCTTTGCTGTAACTTGATAACGAATATAACGATAAGTGTTATACATCAATATATAACTTAGTAGAAATACATATAGTTGCGAGATCAATAGACAATGCTGATAGAAATTTCAGATACATGTCTGAAAACAAATTTACAAGCACGCCCTCTATTTCTCACACAAAACAAATGTCGGAAACATGTAAATAATTTTGTCTTATTAATGATTTACTTGGGCCATTATATGTTATTTATTGTTATGCTAATATCAGCATTAGGAAATTTACTTTATACTATGCTGGTTAAATATGGAGCAAACACACTATATGTTAAACGGTAATGCTGTGTAAAATGGTCAATGTTTTGTTAATTGATGACTTAATGAAACCCGGCGTCGAGTAAGGTTTCACACTGTTTAACGCTCAGCTTAAAAAGAATCACTTCTAAGACAATGCAATTTTCTTTAGTTATGTGCAATGTGTTAGCAAAGTTTCGGTTAAACGGGAAAAAAGCGATGATTCAACTATTTTACCCTGTACCGATACCCTTTTACTGTCTTATTCTGAGAAAAACATTTATGTGAAAAAAGATTTAATCGTGATCAGACGCCGTCTCATGTGGCATCTGATCTGGTTTAAAACTGTGTAAAGACATCAGTCCTTTGATGGAACCACATTGTTCTAGATATGCCTGGAAGTAACTGTAAAGCAGGAGCAAAGTGTGCATAGCCAATGTCACCAATATTAAGTAGTCTCGAGAGGCCCTGACATACTCACACTCAAGGAGATTTTCAATTGGTTTTACTTACTAAACTTTCAAATATAAAGTGCATGCCTCACATGAGACGCTTCAATGATTCACAGTAATACATGTATGCGAGGGAACTGCCTGTATATGTAGGGGTATTCACCGAAAGTAGGCCAGGAACAGTCTTTAACATTCATTACGATACCACTTTCATCAAGTTTCCTACAATTCGTATTTTAGAAAAGAAATCAGACGATATCTGTCTCAAGTAGAAAGCTTTATGGCAGTGAAAGGTTTTCTAATCTCCTTATACTCGACAGTCGTATGTAACGGGCAATTTCAGCTGCGAATGTTGTTTGCAATTATTATATAACGAGATCATAATAACCCGGCAAATTGACACAGCGTCTTCCAATTAAGAGTACCTTTCGAATCAAATTATTTGTTGAAATTATCTGCTGGTATAATCTGTATAGCAACCATAACATGTAATGATTCATGGATTGGATGTCTACATCCCACGAAATGACATTTGCAAGATATGATTTAGATTTCTGAGTTTTACAAATGCAGAGTAGATGACGTTGTTCTTTGTCAGTTGAGACAAGTGAATGTGTATGTGGCAATAATGGGTCCATTGGAACAGTTACATATAGGAGCCTGATCAGACTCCAGGTACAGTTTAATTGGGCTTATCCGGCACCTTGTTAAGCCAGAAATCTGCTTGATCTTACAGTGATTCTAGCTCGCGCAAGTGTAACATATCCATATTTCTAAGATAAAACGGATTTGTTTACATTAAGACGGATTTGTTTACTTAAGCGAGTTTGAAATATCAAAGATCGGCTGTATATCTAAAACCTGCTTTAACCGGCACTCTCTGTTTGTACCGAAGAATGTCGGATAAAGTAAGTTATACTGTATTGCCAAAACATTTACCGGTAACTTATTCGCCCCTGAAACCTTTCATCGAATAGTCAAATTTCCACATTGAGACCAGTTTTAATTATTGAAGGTTGTTCCTGCCTATACCTCGTATTGCAAAGTTAGGAACCCTCTGCTTGGAATCTGTACTGTTTCCATAAGACAAGTGAACTCGTTAAAGGTACACTTTTGTAAATGACGAGTGTATTCGTCTCTAGGCTAAATGTATTAAGATTTACAGCAGTATGACTGACGATATTTTCGAATGTTGAACAATTTTGATTCTGAGCATATGCGGTGCCTTATAGTGAAATACTATTTTAACTCATTTTCGCCAAGTTTATTTTTCGATGCTTTTACGTATACTGGATTCGTTCTTTTTATGTGAGTGGTGCGTGGTCTAAACTTTCATGCTCGTTACGTTTTATATTGAACTTCCTATCAGCAAACAGTATAGACTTTTATCGGACGCCGCTTTTAATAGACAGCTAGGTAAAAATCAGTTAATAATGAGTCAGCCAACCGTGATCAAAACTACATATAGGTTTCCCAAGTTTGGTGAACTGTTGTCTAGTTGAGAATGTAGATCACTGCCTAATGTTCGCTTCACACAGGATTTGTTTGACAACTACTAAATCTAACTGACGCCAATATGGCATAATGTTGACTGCATAATCGGCATCATTTGAACTACTGACACTGTTAGAGTCACGTTCACACAAAAACACCATTCTGCAGCGTGTTCAGTTACCACTATTTGCTGTTTATGTTATCAGTTTGTGCCACGTGTGCAGCGTGCAGAGTACAGTAGAGAAAACGTTTTATTTCAATATAACCACGTTTACGCTTAAACTATAATTTCATTGCAAACAGGTTGAAGCCCCTGATCAAGGGCGTCTGATCAAGCTCCAAAGTGTTTGCCACCCAAATTGAAGCTGGTAGTTAGAATTGTTAAAAAGTTGTCATTTTCTATATTTCATTGCAATGCGTTTGCGTTTGAACGGAATTATAACGTTTTCTCCACTGTACTTCAGACCGGTAGCCAACTCGCAATTGGATTCAAGCTGTTTTCAAATATAAGCCAAATTTTCTCCCTTTAACGACTTCCTCCGAACATCGCACACTAATTCTGTCTCCAAATGGGTGTCGTTGAAAAGAAGGGGCACTGTACAACAATTATGCCCAATGTAAAATGTTTTGGGCAAGATCAGGTTCCAAACTGTTCGCCACTGAGATAAAATGAATTGTTTAAACATTTATAAAATGCAATTTTATATCTTTATATCAATGCGTTTGCGTTTAATAGGGAAAGAATAACGCCATCTACACTGTGCAGTAGAACCTCTCTATCACGAGCACTTAAAGAAGGCAGCTTAAAGCAATGTAAAAGTGAAACAAAAAGCTCCTGTAGGAGCTTTCTGTTTCACTTTCACGTTACTGTAAGCAGTCACCTGTCTTAAACGACTTATATGTGACACAATTTAGTGGCCGTACATGTAATAGAGAGTTTCTACTGTATGTGTTTTCAGGATACTACGTGTATTATAACATGTGTGCTTAAAAACATGCGGCAATGTCCTCATAATTTGTAAAACCAATATCTCATGGGTCCTTTTATTATAAAGCAAGGCATGTACATGTACAGTGGAGAATCTGTTATTCTTTCCCGTTTAAACGCAAACGTACGCAAACGCAAAACACTAAAACGTAGAAAAATACAACTTTTGGACACATCTGATAATTCATGTTTATCTTGGTGGCAAACAGTATGGAGCCTGATCAGACGACGGGTTACCCGGCGTCTGATCTGGCTCCAAACTGTTTGTATTGGAAATAATAGTTTTAGCGTAAACGCGTTTATTGGGAAAGAATAACACATTCTCCACTGTATCTTACAAGGTGGCTGTTTGTAGTTGCGAAGTTTATATCTATCCTCCAACAGGAGCTTATTAGACATGCTCATTAGATTCCCAGGTATGATTTATTGGATGCTTCATTAAAAGGGCCGAACTACGGGATGTCGAGAGTTTCATATCGTATTTAACATGATGCTGTCAGAAATAATAATCAGTAACTGTTTAATATAATACTCCAAGAACTGCTAATATTTTATTTGAATACATGTATCTACAAAGCTCAATGACCGTCAGCTACAGTGGAGAAAATGTTATTCTTTCCTGTTTAAACGCAACCGAAACGCAAATGCAAAGCACTAACACGTATCAAATGACATTTTGTTTATTTATTCTGAGTGTTCGTCTTAATCTGAGTGGTACACGGTTTGGAGCCGGTAATAATGAGCTATGAAAACATCTGTAACCCGGCGTCAAATGTTGCTGAAAATCGTTTGCATTGGAGATCACAGTTTTAGCGTAAACGCGTTTAGTGGGAAAGAAAATAAGAATCCACCATGAGTGTTGATGTAGAGTAGAAATTTTCTCTCCCGAGGGTCAGAACATTCATGCAGGGACGAGGCTTGCCGAGTCCCTTCGTGAATTTTCTGACCCGAGGGGAAGGAACTTTCTATCCTTCATCAACAAAACGAATGGTGGATATTTTTTCTCCCATTTAAATCATTAAAACATGATATAAATAATGAAATAATTGCAGTTTCTATGCATTTCTTCCGCTAAAACACGACGTTCTTTATAGTAACGTCATAATGAATGACGTCATTTAGTTACCCGTGTCATGCAGCGCTTGTGGTAATAAAATACGTCACGTGGTATGGAGAATAGAGTGATTCCACACTGGGACTATATCTATCCCACATGGCGAAAATGGGAGCATAACGTTTTCTCTACTGTAAGAGATTTATTTTACCCGTTTAATCCACTATTAGTGTGTCATTTTTCGCTTTAATTTATTCCTCTATTGAATAAATTAGTTTCGAAAGCCATGCATATGCATCATGAGAAATATATCATATAACCTAGAAGATTGAAGCTTAAATCAGGCTTACAGTATAGCAGGATAGACTGTTTGTCATTTGCCAATCAACCCTGAATAGTCGGAAATGGACTACACACATATGATAACCGCAATTGTCCATTGAAGTCTTAGGGGTGAATGAGGTAATTTTGCTGTAAGTGGCAACAAACAGATTATTGATACAAAACTTTATTTATTGTTCTCCCTTGGGGCAACATTCGACAATAACATCACGTGTACCTAATCAACTAATTTTCTTTACAACCGTTTCTTTCTTAGGGTATTAACAAGCTGTTGTGTATCACGAACAAACGTAACAATAATGCTCGTCTCATAAACGGTGCTAGTGTGAAAGTGACTGTTACATTGTAAACTATAGTCAGGAAACTTAGTCCAAATGCATTACAGATATCATTGGGAATTTAATTTACTCTTGAAAACAAAAATTAAATCTGTATCAGATGAATACAGCAGATTTGAAGACCATTGACCGGTTAAAGCAAGTTAAAAAAAAGCCAAAACTTTGCGTATGCATGGATGTATTATGTCGAACTATATTCTTCAATGGAGTTGTAACAATACGTATTTGTAGAATAATTGGTTAAGTATTCAAATAAACTCCGATCTGTTTTGGAAACTTTGATTTTGCATGATGTGTACATGTACTTGTATCGACTAATATCCATTAAATGGGAGGATATTATATTCTTTGTCAAGAAGAAACCAGGTGTCTCAATAAGCTAAAAGCTCTTTGCCACCAAGCGTGAACAGTGAAACCCCTCCTAACCAGACATGTGTAGGGACAACATAAAGTTCCGGTTAAGAGGGGTTTCCAGTTTAGAGGGGTTTTAGCCCATAGCTAGTTTCTAGTATGGAAGCTATCTGATCACTTAAAGTAGGTTGAAAGCAAAGCAGGATGCGCCTTAAGGCGCATGCTGCTTTACTTTTAATCTGCTTTATCTGCTCGAATATAGAACATATTTCTGATGATATGTATTCATGAATGTAACGAACTATTTTCTTCAGTAAAAAGATAAATGGCGTAAAAGGCATATTTATGGTATAATAATTTAAGATAAAGAAGGTTTGGAAACGGGACCAGCGTTTTTTGTCCGGTTTAGAGAGAAGTTCGGTATTTAGAGGTTCCGGTTCAGAGGGGTTCCACTGTAATAACTAACAAACATTTTTAAGAACCTGTAATTGTCTACTTTTGTTTGCAATACTTATGTACTTCGTTTTATATAATGGGAAATAACGACATCTTCGCTTTGGCAAAATAAAATTTCTATGACCATAGGTGTTACTCATTTCACCATTTCTTATGACGTTGCATTATCACTTACTGTAAAAGTGATATGTGCAAACACTATCAACTTCTAGTTTACATTATTCTAAACGTAGGTGTCATAAAGTTTGAATCCTGATCAAACGCCGATTATTTTCTTTGCCTAATAGGCATGCACTCATTGAGCCCTGGTGACGCATTCATATTTTTAGAGTTAATCTGTTAAGAGTACACTTGTCCTATGAAACAGTTGAGACCCAGATTAGATGCCTCCAAAAGTACAATGATCTCGATCTTCGCTGTCATATTGTACAAATCAACCTTAAATATCTAAAACAGACTAAATTTAGATTTATGTGAAATTTAAATGTTTAGAAATCACCATAATATAATACACAAAATGGAAAATGGAAATGTCCATTAACCTGCTAGGGGTCAATAGGTTTAAACTGTTTCCACTGGCAAGGCGAATCTAGCTAAATGTGATAAATAGTAATCTATACAGAAATCAAATCAACTATTCACACAAAGTAATATTCCTTTGAAATGTCTTATTGGTTTTAATATTCCTTTGCTAATATATTTAATCGCATTTATTTCAAAGTGATTTATGTTTCTTTAGGGTATTACAATAATCATAATACCACATGTTACGCATGCATTTCCCCCGAAGAAATCACTCATTGATTTACTCTGGATAACCCTTGAAACTAATTCTGAAACAGAATACAAAGTAAATCCAATTATCCTTTTTGTTGTGTTTTTTGTTTTTGTTTTTGTATTTCGCCTGCAGCAGTCTGAAGTTCAATTCAAAGAAGTTCAGTTGAAAGAAATTTAATCTGCTACTGTGAGCTATGAAACACAATCCATGCTGGTGATACAGTGGAGAATCTGTTATTCTTTCCCGTTTAAACGCAAACGTACGCAAACGCAAAACACTAAAACGTAGAAAAGAACAACTTTTAGACAATTCTGATAATTCATGTTTATCTTGGTGGCAAACAATTTGGAGCCTGATCAGACGCCGGGTTACCCGGCGTCTGATCAGGCTCCAAACTGTTTGCACTGCAAATAATAGTTTTAGCGTAAATGCGTTTATTGGGAAAGAATAACAGATTCTCCACTGTACAATACATTGATACCTTAACACATTCAAGCAGAGTATACTCGTCATTTACAAACAGTGTAACGGTGGTGAATACACTTGTTCTACTAGTATCAGGACTCCAGATAAGGGGAGTATTTCAAAAACTAAAACTTTTATTTCTGCTTTAAACCCTATGGTGTCACTACTCATTAGAATCGTCTCAAAGAGACGATTCTAATGAGTAGTAACACCAAAGGATTTGGTGTTGTATGAGTGGGAAAAGGTTGGATTTGTTCAAAATACCCCCTCTTATCTGGAGCCCTGCTAGTAATTAACGAGTTGAGACCCTTATCAGAAATCGCCTATGCAAACAGTGAAAACCCTAATCAGAGGACTCCTTAAAGAGCCCTCTGATTAAGGTATGCACTGTTTTCATAGGGCAAAATATTATAACGAATGCCCGTGAATAATCAAACAATGGAATAGACTAAATTGGAAACTAGATTTTTTTCTGTCTTTCATAGTAACGCGGCGTCTGATCTTGATCCGAACTGTTTGCAGATGCGCCTTTTTTCGTTTTGTACAATTAATGGGTTAAAGCCAACTCGCTTGCGATAAATTACCTAAACTTGGTATTGACTATTTCACTACATTCGAGAACATGCAATTCTTGTTTATATAGGTAGCTCACAGATGAGCTAGGTTTTCGTGGAATATGTGCCAATAAAGGTATACTATATCATTCATAAGATTTTGCAAAATTTGACAAGTTAGATAATATATTTCTGAAAAGTTTTAATTTAAATGATTGCTGTGTTAATTTCATGTAATGAAAAGTTGTGAACAACTGGTTTCATAAAAACTTAAATTACAGAAAATGACTTGTTTGAAATGTATTAGTTTTATTTTATTCGACAATACAGTGGATGACATATTTGTCATCGTTTGAATGTGTTGTCATTTAAGATTTATTTTTTAAACTAGGGGAAATATAAAGGTCAGAAACAGTTAACTCCATTTAAAATGAAAACCAATAGATATTTATAGACTTTCATTAAAGGTTAATAATAATGTTTAAACATTATAATGGACATATTGATCTTAGACATGTTGCAAATTAGACATAAACAGATTGATGAGCTTCAATATGTGGGGCTTGTCAGTCAGCTATAAAGCGGACACTGATTTTATCTCGAAGACGACTTAACATAACTTGTCCATTGATATCTGCGTTATTTATGACTGACAGGTCAACAAAATAGGACAATCATTTGTAAAAAGAAGTTTTGACTCTGATGGAATTCGGACCCAGAATCAAAACTGTCTGCTACTGACTGTGAAAATACATCAGTTATACTGCCTTACATCTAACTTTCAAACGAAATTGCAGACAACAGTATTGAAGCAGACAACAATAATGCGGTTAAGGGGTACACACCTCACGATAATTTTGATCACGAAAGGGTTAAACGCGAATGAAGTACGTCTTATCTACAATACCTGCTAAAGATTTAAATAACTGCTACACGTAATCTCCTTTTTAGCAGACTTCTTGCTATGAGCACATCTCTTTATCTATTATTTATTATTGAAACAATTGATTGTCAATAAAGCAGATTGCCTAACGCAAAGGAGTAATTTAAAACTATGTTGATCGTCATTATGATAACCAAACGGCGATAAAACTAATAAGATTTTATGTGACCACTTTTGTTTAATGACTAGCTTCAAACGAAGCTTGTTAAAATACGGAAATGAGCTTGTGTCGGTTTTTAAACAACAGGGTCGTTGTTTCAGTGTTTGTTTAATCACTTTAAAATGATAAAATAAAATCTTTAATTACATGTACAGCATATAAAATATGTGTTGTTTTCGAAATATTAAGCCATTTGTGTAGTTTTTAGTTCAGTTAGAGACAAAAGTTACACAAATAATTGTCAGTTTACCAGTTTGAGATAAACAATTAGCTATTATAAATAGCAATTTACCTACATGGTAAAATGTTAATTCACTCCCTTTTAATCAAATCGAAACACAAGCGGTGTGCAAAAAGTATAAAAAATACCAGACAAAGGTAACAATTTAGGATTTATTTTACTCTGAGTTGTAAACGGTAAGATTCCTATCCAAAGCCGATTTAACCTTTTCCTCCACTGAAAAAATAGTCCCAACTTATCCAGCCAAACCATGTGGCAAAACAAATATTTTTATATAATAGATACGATATCTTTATACGATATTAGCAAATGGTTGAACTTAACTCATTGGCTATAAACAGTCTTCAATATGGTCACACCCACTTTTGTATATAAGTCGATTGTTCAATGACAATCGGTGCTGATATTCAGTGAGGTAATATAAGTGTTGGTTTGCTTATTGCATGGCATAAATAATGTAGAATTTGTTTTATAGAATCCGTCTGCAAATAAATGTCGCATTGATTAGGTGATTATTGAAATTGGTAACTACAAGGCAGGTGCTCTACCAAATCGATGACACATTCAAGATATCCCTAATAATAACGACGACGCTAAGCTCTACCAATTAAAACCCTTACACTGTCAATTACGCCAAATGTCGCCTTTTCAAACAGCTTGTATCCTAATCGGACGCTGTGTAACTTGGCGTTTGATCAGGATCCAATCGTTTTGACACTCGTTTCGAAGGGACATGTGAACATCAGGTATAATTTAATAAATTTTACTTTGTTATAGTATAACAACACTATTGAAGAGGACGACAACATGACGGCGAAGGAGTAAAAAACTAACGATTAATTTGGCGATTAAAGGGTTAAGAGTTAACCATGTGCTCAGGTTGGTTTTCTAGTTTACTTGTGCATTTATTTAGTAACAAACGACGGGCAAGACTTGGGAAGATATTTCTGTCGCCACGTGTCACTGGAATCCAAGCCAGTCTGTCACTCCGGAAATTGGTCCATCAGAGAGAAATCTCTAGCAGTCTGCAATCAGTGAATAATGACTGAAGTACAGCGGGGAAGACGTTTATTTTGACCCTCTTAAAAGAAACAGAAAACAAACGCAATGAAAGAAAATGTAGAGAAATGGCATGTTCTGAAAACTGTTAACTACGAATGGCAATTAGTTTGGCTGATCTGATTACTTTTTGTGATGTATATAGTTGCTTTAACGGCATGAGATGCGTTTGGAAATAATAACATCCCATTGTAATGCTAGACAAATGGTTATGGTATGTCAACTCGCCGTGGTCATTATTAACCAACGTACGTTTGTCAGCCAAATTTGTTGCATCGAACGATGTATTTGTAGGTAAAGAAGTGCATAATTACTCAAAATCAAATGGAGGTACTATTTTTATCAGGTCGCAGAGTTGCGGAAACCATCTACGCAAGATCAAAGCTAAGACTTTATAAAAGATGTAAGATTAAGAGATACATGTATATACCAATGTGTGCAGTAAATAATACACGTTGTTGCTTGATTCAAGAGAGAAATAATGCGGAAAGCTGCAATATTGAAATTTTACATTCAACAGTTACTTGCCTTAAAAGAGCTAAAATCGCTACTGTAATGAGTGTTCGCTTAATACAATATTGTTTGTTTGACACTCATTTCAATATGAAAAAATTGTTAAGTCAAAATACAGGTATGCATTTAAAATTTAAATTTAAGAAATAAAAGAAGAGCACGGCTGTTTAAAATGATAAGGTCATGGTTGAGACGGGGTTTAAACAGAAAATCTAGAACAAGTTAACCAGTCTAAGGCAGTGCCCCCTCATTGCGTACCAAAGCATTTGAAAAGAAAAGACAACGTTTTTCAAACACAACTACCAAATCATAAAGAGGGTAACTCGTAGTTGTTACTAGTGGAACCATTTCTTTTGATGGTCTCTGCTACAGTAATACATGCATACAGTGCTCCCTCTCTACAACGACCCTTGTCGCAGTTCCCTAAACATAACATTAAGGTCTAACGCTTCAACGTTTGCAATATCGTCTGCTAAAAGTTATCGTCTGCTCTTTTTCTCAAAGCTTTATATTGGACATTTTGACAGATATAAACTTAATGACGAGTGACAAACAACTTGAATCCAGATCAGACGCCGCGTCACGCGGCGTCTGATCTGGATTCAAGCTGTTTGCAAATGTAAGTCAAGTCTTACTTTTCCCTCTTTATAACGACTCCCTCCGAACAACCACAAAATATGTGTCTCCCATTTGGTGTCGTTGTAGAGAGGGAACACTATAGAACCATTTCTTTTTATGGTCCCTGCTACAGTAATATAGATATTAAACGTGTCTGTTTGTGGATAATGTCTTGCTTTACACTTTCAAACAGCTCCAAGATTGTATTACAGCACTCCATGGACTATCAATAACCGCCAACGTATGCCTTCAGAAGCAGCTCTGTATTGATACTTAGTTCAAAAGAACTGACAAAATTGCTGAAAATGGGTTATTGTCTGCGAACCTAATGTAGCCTGTTGTCAAAATGAATGTGCAATGGCTCCCATTACGACGTCGGGAACTTACCTTCTATCTAAACTGTTATGAACACACAAAAAAACAGCCATATAAATAAACATGTATGGGTCGTAGGAAAATCTTTGGATAGTCCACATGAATAATATTCAGCATAAGAGTGTTATTTATGACCAATATTCGCAAGGCAAGTATGATGGAAGGTTTGCAAGATGACGTAGTGTGTCAAAAAATATTGAAAGTGTATCGCTCCCTCTTGCAAATTTTCAACCACACCTCTATCAGGCAGTAAGTAACGATTTCGCTCTCAATGACGCTTAAAAGTGAGTTTGGATCCTGACCAGACTCTAAACGACATCATTAAGCGCATTTGAAAACAGTTTTAATCCCGATGACCCGGTGTCTGATCTAGTTCCACACTGTTTGCACTGGAAATGATTAGTCTAGCGTAAACGCGTTTTTTTGGAAAGAATAATGTCTTCTCCACTTTAATATCTTGGTGTAGTTCTAAAGTTTCGAATTTAGGCAGTTGGACTCAAACAATATACATTTGAGTTTTAAGTAGGATCAGTGTTCAAGGAATTGTGTTGTATTAAATGAATTTGTATCCAAGGTAATAGTTTAATAATATTGCAGTCTTTGATTCGTTCGAAGCCATATTTTAACGTCTGCTTTAAAATTCCATTACCTGAACATTACCCTGCAGTGACACTGTTATTTACAAAGTATATTCAAAACAGATTTAGAACATTGTGCTTGAAGAAATTAATTTTACACCGTCCGTTGTCGCTATAATACTCCCTCTCTACAGAACGATTCCCTCCTTACACCAATGCTTTCCGCTGCTCCCCTAACAACAGGGCTCCAGGTAAGAGGGAGTTATTTCAACAAATCAAACATTTTCTCGCTCATTTCAGCACCAAATCCTATGGTGTTACTACTTATTAGAATCGTCTCGAAGAGACGATTCTAATGAGTAGTGACACCATAGGGTTTAAATCAGAAATAAAGATTTTAGTTTTTGAAAAACTACACTTATCTGGTGCTCTGTAACAATAAATTTATGTCTAACGCTTTCACTGCTGCAATATCGACTGATCAAAATTATCGTTTACTGGTTTTCTCAAGTTATGCACTGAACATTTTAACAAACAAACACATATACACGAGAGACAAACAGTTTGATTTCAGATTAGATGCCGCGTGACTCGGCGTCTACTCTTGATTCAAATTATTTGCAAAAAGTAATACAAATCATGCTCAGAATGCTAACGGTATTAATTTCCCCTTCAGATAATAACTCCCTGCGAATAGCACATTAATACCACTACATTTGCAGAGAAAAATGGATAAATGTCTTACTCCATCCCTAGATACAGGTAAGAAAAAAGCTTGATTAAAATTATTTTATCATTGTTAAATTAAGTGACAAACTCCATTTAACTGAAGCAAGTTAATGGCAATGATCATCAAACATTGTTTTAAAATAGGAAGGAAAGGGTCAATCCATGCTTCTTGTGCATGAATTATATCCTCTGATTTTGATAACGACAAATAGGGCTTACACAGTCTTTGCAGCAACGAAAATTATCCGTCTTGTGGCGAGTTTAATTACCATTAACCCTTATCCCGCCAAATAAATTGTCGTCTGCTATATTTCTCGTCTGCTTCAAGTTTCAAAGTGCTTCAAAGTTGCTCAAAATTGCTGAAAATGTTGTCCGAGTGTCAAACAGCTTGGATCCGGATGAGACGCCGAGTTACTCGGCGTCTCATCCGGATCCAATCTGTTTGCATATGGAGCTATAGTCGTGAGTGGCAGGCTAAGGGTTAATATTAAACTGTAACGATAGTTTAAAGTCTATAATATGAACATGTCTAGAGTAAAAAATTATTACACTGCAATGCAAAGGTGAGGACATTAACTTTTGTTTAAGGAAACAATGTAAAAATCAGGCGCATGTATAAACATACAGTCGGAGGGTTCACCATCTACAGTTTAACTGTCGTTCAGACTACGGTCGACCTGGAATATGAATCGGTCGGGAAATCATTATTGGCATTGAAATGAAATCAATACAATCACAATACAATAGAATGCCAAGACGACCATAGGTCTGTGCATTTATTGATTTGATTTTAAGCAGCACCATACGAAAGAAATACCCGGACACTATATACATGTAGTTATTTAGTATACAGCCGTAATGCATAGTAGACAAGGCAATACATGAATACAAATGGTGGTTCTTTTCCGAAATTAACTATTGCGTGCAAAGACCATATCGGGTGTTATCTATATCAAAGGCACGAAAAACGACTGCGCATTTAGTTAATTAGACATTTGTTTTCAACTAATTATTTATAGATATATCTATTATTCAAACATTGTTATCGAGTAACAGCTTAAGTAGGAACTGCGACGTTGGCAGGTGGCATAAATGGCGCTTTACAAACACAAACGTATTGTATTTCAAGATTCGGTCTGTTTTCTACGAACGTAATGTTTTGTACAAAACAACATTGTGTCGTATCGTATATGAGACTGTACGGAAGTAGTGTGTATATAATGTTATTCTGTCTCGATTGAACGAAACAAAACGCAAACGTTTGAGTAAGATATCTTAGTACTAGTAGGTGATTGACTATCCTCTCACTCACTGTGTATTATAATATAAAGGAAATACGTATTACATTTATATATTTAAGTTTTGTATCAACGACATGAAATGGCTCAAAATTGTAACATTAAAGAAAGACCAATTATTGTATGTATTTCACATAACAAAATCGTTAATAGTGCCGTCTCCAGCCAATATGAGTGAGAGAGAAAGACAGAAAGAGAGAGAGAGAGAAAAAAAAGACGGAGAAATAAATAAATAGACAAAGAAAGATAGAGCGAGAAAATGACAAAAAGAGACATAGATATAATAAGAAACACAGAGAGACAGGTACATAGACAGACAGAGACAGGGATAAAGACAGAGAGACAGACATACAGAAAATTAAAGGAGACATAATTAATAAACAAAAAGACAGAGAGTGAAAGAGAGGCAGCGATAGACCAAATGTGACCGAAAGAAATATCGGAAAAAGGAAAATGAAGAGATGGAAAAAGAAGAACACACTCAAAGGTAACAGCCCTTTGTACGTCACACTCCAACGACATCAAATGAAACTGTTCCAATGCCAGTGTATATGCTGTAAAACACAAACAGTTACTGGTGTACAGTGGAGAAAACGTTATTCTTTCCCGTTTAAACGCAAACGAAACGCAAACACAATGCATCAAAATGTACAATATGACAATTTTTTTAACGATTCAAACTATTAACATTATGCTGAGAAGCAAACAGTTTGGAGCCTGATCAGACGCCGGGTTAACCGGCGTCTAATCTGGCTCCAAACTGTTTGTAATGGAAATTATAGTTTTAGAGTAAACGCGTTTATCGGGAAAGATTAATGTTTTCTCCACTGCGGTAGCGATTTACTTCCTCTAACAATCCTAACCAATATGGTGCCAAACAGGCAATTAAATCTAATGCATTTAAGCGTTTATTTCCAATTATAAGAATTTTAATTTCAAAACGTTTCTATGCATATCGGTTTTAATATTTCGACACTCATTAAGAACATTTTCTCATTGAAGCGCAGCTCCTTGCAATAAAATATCCAGTGTATATTAAGTAGGCTATCAAAATTTCCTCGTTACGCAAACCAACGATATTTCAAGTAATCGGCGATCGATTCAGTAGTTCACATTGCGTCAAACACCACTTTTCTAAGATCTGAGTAAAATGTTGTAATTTTTAAGCACTTTATGCCTGAATATTTCAATGCACTCTCCTTGTATACTTGCTGGAAGATTTCATTGTATATCAGTAATGGTGATTAAAGACATTGAAGAATTGGTCCAAACAGCAAAATATTTCATATGATATAGCATACAGTTGGGACCCTTACGAGCCGACACGCGTTAACGTGTTTAACCAGATAACAGCCATTTTCGTGATATAGTTTTCATGTCAATCCAAAGGAATTTATTTTCTCACATAACTACCCCTGTTTTCTATAGCGAACAACGATGACGAATATCCTTATCTCCAACATGTGTAAGATCACTTTGATGACGTCACTATAACGTCACTATTTATAATGGCATGTTGACGTCACCGGGCTTTAAAAAATGCATATTGCTTAAAAAATAGCTGAAATCGTTGGTTATGTGAGAAAAAGAATCTGACACGCGTCGATGTTTAAGACAAGTTGATCTCAAACTCGCCTAGAATAGAAAAGTTATTAAGCTCGCCAAGGCTCGCTTAATAACATTTCAATTCTGGACTCGTTTGAGATCAGTTTGTCTTAAACATCGACGAGTGACAGATCCTATATATCCTCTATCTATTACGATCAATACATTGTGTTTCGTATCAGACGTTTACGACAGGTGACTGCTAAAGCTAGGTGACTGTTACACAGAAGGCTTGATTGAAGCTGTCACCTGTGATATCAACAATCAATTAGCCTTCATTGTAGTGGTCGAAATAAAGAATTTCACTGTATATCATCACAATTGAATTCTTTTTCAAGTTTGTTCAATCAAATTAACATATTAAAGTATTCTTATCGTCAAACATTTATATTATTTGAATGTATGTGATTCAAAATAAAATACTTTTTCACATTAAAACCAGACTCGTATTATATTTTATTGTACATGTATATATAAATTCAAATGCTACGAAGTTCCATAGCGATATTAACCTACAAATGTGAGTATAAAAGGTTCGCAACCAACAACGATCAAATGGATGACCTTAACAGAACCTTGCATAATTGATAAGGTAAACCTAGTTATAAGCGTCGTTGAACATTTTCCAATAACGAATCTGGACTATTTAGAACGAGATATTTCTAGAAGAAACATTAAAACCCAGACTTTATAAGGGACTTTAAACTGACTTTAATACGATTGATCGCTCCAATTGGCCATTTATATAACACGGCGAGTCTTTGATTACAGCTTTTATACTTAATTACTGTCGTTTTAAAGATAAAGGCATGCATTTAAAACCAATTAGGGTCTTACTTTTGGAATTCGATAGTGTAGGTTTATTGTGCTGTTGAATAAATGCTGAGGATGTCCTGGGTATTTGTGGTGTTCCGGCGTCTGCTGTCTTTGACCTTTCATCGATGTATTGCTGCACAAACAATAGCAGTAAGGTTAATAGATGTACATAGTTACTGTCTACAATAGACTAAGGATTGTACTTTGGACAAAACAAATAAAGGGGATTATTCAAGACAGTCTGCTAGTTTCTGAAGAAGTTTCTGTCCGGAACACATGTGCATTGTAACTATTATTGCATTGAAAGCTAACGATTATCTGACCAGTATCATTAATTATCTATCACAAGTCATTATACAGAAAATCTGAGTGACCTCGTGCTATCACGTGTGTTAAGAAAGGGTCAAGTTTGGCAAAATGCTTTAAACAGTTCACAGCCATGTACCGAATTAACCGAATTTTACACACATTTTGTGTACAGAGTAGAAGCCAAGTATCTTGTAATCTGGTCAGGAACTCAGGATATAAATTAGATGTCACTTATGGATAAGTGATATTTTTGTTTATTAATGTGCCATTTATTTAATGTTTTTCATTTGGAAACATATTGGAATACAATCCAAACTGTTTTGACAAATACATATATGTAATTTTTATGCTTTATCTTTTTCATCTAGAGATTGAGCATGATCTAATATCGAGTCACGTTTGTTAATTGCAAATCGATGCTCACTATGCACTAAAACTATTCAAATATGCACATGCAGTTATATATTGTCAATTGGATGCATTTGAAATTACATTAACGTTTCACCGCCATAGGTGTCTACAAACAACTTTGCAAACAGTTTTCACTATAATCAGACATCGCTTTACGCTTCTGAAGAAGATCCATACTGTCTTACAACTACATTTATTTCGATGTCGCTTCAATCAGTTTGCCTCAAATCTTACTTTGGAACATAAAACAGACCACAGTATAAAGGCAGATGATATTTAAGGCGGCAAGATTTAAGTAGACGATAACATTGGCGGAGAAATGGATAATGATTTTAACCCAGAATTCTAGCAATTAATGAAAATGAAGTAGCGTTTCCGCTTTATTGCTGAATAACATTTCATCCATTCTTAACGACGTCGTTAAGTTGACCAATAATGTTCGTCTTCGTCATATTATTTCACTAAATCGCGATGCTTAATCACTAAAAAACTGTCATAACAAGTCTTAATGACAAAACAGATATTGTGACATCAATGACGAAAGTACATGTATGCATTTAATCACGTAAGTGATCAGTTTTCTTTCTGTTAAAAGATTAAAACTGGCTAGAGACAAATACTACTTTTGTCTCTTCACAATTAGTTATATATCGTTAGAATTGAAAATGTGATATATCTTATTACAATTTTGAGGCCCTTTGAAGTGACTTTTTTATAGCGTTGTGATGCGTTGGATCAATACACATGTACATTACGTGATATTGTTTTCAAATATTTAAAAACTAAACGGTCGTAATAGAATAAGGACCATGTCGCTATATAGTTGTAGGCAGTCGCGTGTATCTGTTCAAATATACCTTTTATGGTATTTACTAATAGTGGCGCTGAACCATAAATTGACCTTACTCTTCTATCTATTATGACAGCATATGATAGTCGAGTAAAACTGTCAAAATACTTAAACTTTGAATAAAAGTCACAAGTTCAAACAATAATCTTCGGCAGTTGAAACAGTGGATAAGATAGTTTCTTTGGAAAGAAACACCTTTGTACTACAAAAACATTATGTCTAAGTCGTTCGGGATAAATCAATCCTTTTATTGCAAACAGTTTTGAGCCACATTAGACAACGTCGGAGTCGGCTCCAAAGAAACATAAATTGTATAAACAAATTGTGCACACTTAGCCCTTAGTTAAAACGGAAAAAAAAACGTCTTCTCCATTTAAACTAACTCCTCTATTTTATTATGGCAGTTAAAGGACATGTCACTCAAAACACCCAATATTCAGTTGCGCCTATCCAAACTATCGATACGGGGAAATCGTAATCAAACGGTTATGGACATTATTCCTCAACTACTGTACTTGTCCATGGATTTAGTGCCATATGAAGAGTTTATAATACTGTTACTACAGGTATACTTGCGATGCTACGATATAGTTTCTAAACATAAACTTTTTGCTAAAACAAGTACATGTATATCAATTGCAAACAGTTGCTATAGTCCTGCAGCTTAACTAAATGTTCTATAACAATTGTGCATTTTGTGATAAAAGCACCAAATTTGGAAGTCTAATAGTTCAACATATTCCAAACAAAATTAGATATTGAGCCATCATGAATTTTGAATACGGTGACCATGGCAACCATTTTCCAAAATGGCCGCCAACGACAACTGTTTTATGATCAATTCTCAAGCATAGTTACTTATAATGATAAACCACGCATATAATGATCAGAATAGGGATGCTAATAATGCTTTATTTTGTTTGTTTGTGTCCTTTCTGCCATCTATGGGCTAATTGGACGCCCAGAGAGAGGGGGCGGATACAGAGAACCCAAGCGTGATGCCCTACTTTTATTATCGACAGAGTTCCTGGGTGCTTTTAGATGCCCAGTGTAAGCACTGATATATCAAACCTCGATTTATATATTCTCATCTGAAGGACTTGGTCATGGGGGAATCGAACTCACGACCCCTGACATCGTAATCGAGTGATTTACCCCTCGACCTCGTCCGCCGGTATGTGTTAAAAAAAAATCAAGATGGCCGCCATATTTTCATGATTCCAGCCATAGCAGGCATTTACTGCTAGCTGCAATAAAATTGCGCTGGCCAGTTGTTCTATATAAAATTAACCTCCCAGTGAGGACGACTTTTTCGTGGTACCTTGTTGATCACCGGGTCCGACGGGAGATTAACTCCCTTTGGGGCTACCAAAGCCGAACAGGTTCTATGCTAGAGGCCAGACTTACGGTTCTAACATCCGCCAGATGGGACTGTATGTGCGGATTCCGACTGTATACCGCTTTACTTGGGCACATAAAGCAATCTAGACATTTGTAGGCCGGTTCAAAGAGATTAGGCTGTATGCCCTCCACAGTTGCGTTGCCAAGTGTTTACCACTGCTGCTGTTGACAATATTGACCACAATCCAAGTTCAACATCAGCTAGAGATTCGTTCCATGGTACTGCCATCTCTCTTATTCAACATGTGACTGACAGTAGTATTTTAGTACAAGGTGGACCAGAGATGCTGCAATTCCATAGGTCGATTACCACAGTCCTACACAGTAGCCCTCACCCCCCTGTCGCTAGTAATGTTAAGGTGTCACTGGTCTCAGAAACCAGGGTAGAATCACTGACTAGAGACGATTTCAGTCAGCATACCAAGGACAAGGACCAGTGGCTTGGTAATGCAAGAGAGGTTGTGAGAAACCAAGTCACGGGAAGTGATGTGTTGGATACTGCATCGGCTGCCTTCCATGAAAATCATCAGCCACAAGGAACTCGAGCATTGTTTACCACAACTCTTTTCCCGTTTTATCTTGAGAGTGTCCGTACTATGGCTATGATCAAGCATTCATTGGATCTTATCATTTCGGCCTTGGAAAATCTGAATTCTGGCCAAAGTGCTGTAGCCACATTTGACTAGCCATTGTATGCCCTGGCTGGACAAATCCAGTGGAAGTGGCCAGACAAATATGGCGAAGACAAGCTTGTGATTAAGTTCGGCGGGTTGCATATCAAGATGGCAGCACTGAAGATGATTGGCAAATGATTGCAGGGAAGTGGCTGGGTCAATACCCTGGTACAAGTTGACATATCCTCTCCAGGTACAGCCAACTCGTTTCTCAGGGCGGCCCATGTATCCCGTATCAGAAGAGCGCATCAGATTATGGCAGCAGCTCTGCACATTCTGCAGAATCAAGCTTTTGATAATCTTGTCAGACACAAACAGACGAAGATCCTCTGGAGTTTAAAGCATGGTGCAGCCAGAGGGCAGAAAACATCTCATAGTTTCAATACTGGACTATTGTACTGGAACTAGAGCTACTGTCTTTGTACGATCACTGCGAGAGGTATCCTTCTCAACTAACATTGATGCCCTTACGGAAGTAGCCAAATGATTTCATGCAATGGATCTAACGCAATATGCCAGATGGGTCCTAATTCATCTGAGAGACATGGCTGAACTCCCCAGGACACACCCTTGCATAGATAAAAAATTCAGAAGACTAACAAGCTGTTTCCTCTTTTGCCATTGACCAGGCCCTAGGGCAAATTAATGCTTGCATCAAAGGAGATGGCGGTACAGTAACTGTTGGTCTTACTGATAACCCTTCTGCGCTGATGCAGTGGATGTTAGCAGGACCAGACCCCAGAAGTAGCCACATCCATACAGAACTTTGAGACCATCCAAAACAAATCGGAAAAATCAAACGATACACGCCATCACGATCAAACGCCAAGTGTTCAGGTCGCGTTTACCAAAGATGTCCGCTCTATGGTCAGCCTATCATGGAACATTTTGGAAACCCCTTTGCTCGACACAAAAGATATGTCTAGGCCTGCAGCCATTGAGGGGGTGAATAAGATAAGAGAGCAGCAGTCTTGTAGAAAGAACAAAACCAGTGGACGGTACCATATCGCGAAATATATTGAACGTGTGTGTTACTCCAACCTTGATGCCAGTGTAAAAGGACAAGTAACAACCAATTTCTCTGAAACAATTAGACATAAAGCTCTTTTCAACGCTGTATTTTGCTTGTCGTACCAGAGATGGCAAGCTTGACGAGTTCTTCCAGCATAAGAACCAGGCATGTCCGCCAGTATTATCTGATGGGGGAGGTCTCCTTCTAGGGTTGACGAGTAATCTGCATTCATGCCTTGAATATGTCCACACTGCACATTCAGACAACCCAAAGGTAAAATGCATTATTCTAGATTGAACAGCCATTATTTATACATGTATGTTGAAACCAACTTCGGCAAAGACCTTTAAAAAGTACGCCCACGATATATTTGTCCCATATGGAGGCCCCAGGGGTGCACGGCCGAACAGGGGGTGGTATGAATACCACCTTATGGTCGTTCGGGCGCCCTGTGGCTGATGGGAACGGACCGAGCGCTGCACAGGCCACCAGGATCCAGAACCATGGTACGCACAAGGTAAAAGGGGGATTGCATTTGGACGCCTGGATTGTCGAATCTGAGTAAGGCTCGGGGATAGCTTGACAGGTTTTCGGTGGGAGCCCCGAATCGGATAAGGTGCATCATGGATCTGTTAACAGCCAACCACTGGGAACCAGAAACAACAACAACTCCAGGACAAGACAGCATTTCCTCCTTCCCGACGACCAGCGGCAACAGAAGGCCCTTATAAGGGCCACCACAGCAAAGTCCACTCAATAATAGGCATGATGCTGACCATTGTCCCAATCCTGAGACAATGGGATGACGCATCTGATAAAGCTTATGCGGGACTATAAACCTTAGCAGAAACAACAACAACTTTGTCCCATACCTTGCCAAAATTCATGAAAATGTGTCGCGTCTTGATGCTGTGTGGGACCGCGACATACCTGAGTCTTTGAAAGCTGCTTCAAGAGCAAAACGCAGACAAACGAGACATAGGCGTCTGATAGCTAAATGCTGCTGCAATACCCAAGAATCAGTAGAACTTTTTCAGAGTCAATAGTAATAAGACAGACTTGTTTCACTTCCTTTCTGATGCTCTGCTCAATTGGTTTGTGCAGCAAGACAAGCAGATTGTTGTCACAGCTGATGCAGAAGTCTGAAGCAAACCAACACTGCCAGATCTGGATTCAGTTGCTCTATGCAAGCACAAGCAGTCCGATAGTTGCATGTTATTTCATGAGGCACATTCAGCAAGATATTGTCACCGGAATATCATGATAACTGTTGATACTGACGTTGTGGTACTGGCCGTGGCAGTGGCACACAGTATTCAGCAGGAAGATGGGCTTTGGTTGGAGTTCGGGACTGGAAATAGTTTTCGTTACTTAGCAGCCCATGAAAACACAGCTGGACCAGGGCACGAAAAGGCACATGCACTTCCGGTGTTCTTTGCTTTGACGGGCTGTGACACCGTTTCAATCATTGTTGGCCACGGAAAAAAGACAGCATGGGCAGTATTTTCTGTCTTTCCAGCACTTCCACATGACATATTACAACTGTCGTTCGCTCCATCAGACATGCTCCCAGAGGTAATGACCACCACTGAGAGGTTTGTCATCCTGCTCTGTGATCGAAGCAGCACATATGCATATATAAACAAGGCAAGGAGGAAGTTATTTGTCAAGAGACACAGTGTGGAATCGATCCCCCGCAACGAAGACTGCCCTAGAGGTGCACGTTAAGAGAGCAGAGTACCAAGGGGGTCATGTGTGGGGTCAAATGCTAGTGTCAGCCCTAGAACAACCATCACCGTGTAAACGGGACAGGTCAGCTGAGCTAAGACAGCTGAGGGGAACTATCAACCCTTATCGACACGTATACCAGATGCATGGAAGTCTAGAAAATCGTTCCCTGCATTAATGTCAGAAAGGTTGTGTCAGGCAGTGCAAGTGCAAAAAGGCCACCGCAAGCGGCAACATAATACACCCGTGATATCAGACCAGTACGAAAATCATTATGTGTCTTTCCTGTATGATATGAAAGTTCCGTTTGAAATTTGGTTTCAATAAGGCAATCAGAAGTAGAGTTATCATTCAGAAACCAGTGTGAGCTGTAACATCATCAGACCATAACCAAAAGCAGGAAGTGTCTAATTACCTGTATGATGAGAAAGCTTACTATGAAATTTGATAAATATACCTTTTATAGAACTTAAGTCGTTGTCCGGAAACCAATTTTGTTTTAAAATTTTATCTATATAAAGGGGCATAACTCCAATAAAAATCATTCAACCACAATCAAAACCAATAGGTTTCTTTCCTGTATGATAAGAAATCTTAGTATGAAATTTTGTTTCAATACGGCAAACGGAAGTAAAGCTATCATCTGAAAAACAGTTAAGAGCCATCAAATACTAAGTATGTAAAGGGGCATAACTCAAGTGAAATTAATTGAACCGTAACAAAAATCACTAGGCATCTTTTCTGCATCATAGGTAAGCTACGTATGAAATTTGGCTGCAATCGATATAATTTTACACCTCATAAATAAGAAATTTAACTCTTATAAAATTATCGATGGCGGCCATTTTGGAAAATGGCTGCAGTGGCCGCCATTTTGAAAATTCACGATGGCTCAATATCTAATTTTGATTGGAATATGTTGAACTATTATATTTCAAAATTTGGTGCTTTTATCACAAAATGCACAATTGTTATGGTTATCTGCCTCACTACTATGCTTATGTTATAGTTAGAACATATTAAGTAAAATCTTAATGGTTAAGAAGGGGCAGAACGAGTGTTAGCGAGTGACCCCATTCTTAACCATTAAGATTTCACTTAATATGTTCTAATTAACTTAGAGCATAATCTAGATTTTGATTGGCCGAGGATAGAATATTCCCATTTTTATTGTGAACAAACCTCGCTTATTGTGGTTGTAAGATCGCCAAATATGACAGTCTTTATAACTTGTTGCTACGAGACGAAGTTATCTATACCGCGTGCAGACACCACGCGACGTAGAATAAACAACAAAATTATTTATGTTTAAGTACCGTAGTTAATGCGGTGCAAAAGGCAGATTGATTGGTTAAAAATGTAGGTGATAATCTAAAATGAATTTTCGATGATCTAAGATCGTTCTCAAGCTTTTGACAAATCAAACTTATGATTGGTCTGATTTGAGCATTCTACTCAATTCTGACAAAACAAAAACTTGAGAAATATTGTATACTTATTTTGTAAAGCATAAACAGCGTTCCCTTTCTACAACGACACCCAATGGGAGATAACGAGTGTGTGCGTTGTTCGGAGGGAGTCGTTATAGGGAGGGAAGTTGGCATACATTTGCAAACAGCTTGAACCCAGATCACACGCCGCGTAACGCGGCGTTTGATCTGGATTCAAGCTGTGTGTCACTGGTCATTAAGTGTTTCTTCTGTCAAAATGTCCAGTATGTTACTTTTTAGGAAACAACAGACGACAAATTTAGGCAGACGACATTGCTGACGTAAATATATTGGACAAAATTGTTCTGTTTAGGGAACTGCGACAAGGGTCAATGTAAGGAGGGAGTCGTTGCTGGGAGGGGCGTTGTAGGGAAGGAGCACTGTACCCAGATCAGACTCCGTGTAACAACGTCTGTCCAGGTTCTCTCATCATTTGTTAAATCGTGAATACATGTATCTACAATAACCGGTTATTTTCTACATTTTACGCTTTTCAATGCTCATTGCTTAAGCGAGACAGTTACATGGGTTTTTTCATGTTTATATGTTCTGACATATTGAGTTGACAGGTGATAGTTATAGGCTGTCAGTTTGTCTGTAAATTGGCCCATATAGTTCTTGTTTATATCCCTACAAACAAAAGATGCTTTAAATCTGATCTGAATTGTAAACTAGACAGTCTTTTGACATCACGGGGATAAGTAATAATTATAGATAGTTAAGAGATCTCCTAGTGTATATAAAGACATACAAAATGACAGACACGAGTGTATATGTCCCAAATGACGTGCTAAATGTATAGAACATCACTCTGATAATCAAAACTTTCAAAGGTCGTGATGTAAATATGAGGCACCATGTAATTATAATTGCAACAGTAAATACCTTATTTCTAAATATTTTAAACATTTCTTCCGAAAATATATAAATAGACGATTCCAATTTTCATTATAGCCTAAGTCATTACAAACAATTGTATGAGATAAGAATGCCTTTCACAGACGCACAGTTTACAAAGAATGATTATATGCAAACACCCAACACAAAACCTATAAAATGTAGATACTGGCAGGTTTCCGGACGCTTTATTAATAATTTACGTGGAACACAATTTGGAACCGGATCAGACGAAGAGCTTCGTGACGTCAGGTCATATTACAAACAGTTTACATCGCCTGTGAAGCATAACTCGTGTTTGAAAAGAGCGCTATGTAAATATAGTATGATACTACAGCGCTCCCTCTCCACAACGACAACCAATGGGAGACAACAATTACAGTGGAGAATCTGTTATTCTTTCCCGTTTAAACGCAAACGTACGCAAACGCAAAGCACTAAAACGTAGAAAAGAACAACTTTTGGACAATTCTGATATTTCATGTTTATCTTGGTGGCAAACAGTTTGGAGCCTGATCAGACGCCGGGTTACCCGGCGTCTGATCTGGCTCCAAACTGTTTGCACTGCAAATAATAGTTTTAGCGTAAACGCGTTTATTGGGAAAGAATAGCACATTATCCACTGTATGTATGTTTTTCGGAGGGAGTCCCTATAGGGAGGAACATTTTCTTAGAATGCAAATAGCTTGCAACGCGGCGTCTGATCTGGATTCAAGCTTTTTTGTCACTCGTCATTAATTTTGTTCTGTCAAAACGATAGTTGCATGTATGTAACTTTGTTAAAAACAGCAGACGACAGTTTTAAGCAGACTTCATTGCAGCAGTAAAAGCGTTAGACATAATTGTCCTGTTTAGGAAACTGCGACAATGGTCGTTGAAGGGAGGGAGTCGTTGTTGTGTGGACCGTTGGGGGGGGGGAATACTGTAATAATAGTTTACAGTGGACGTACTCGTTTTAGCACCCATTGGCTTAATGGGAAAGTATTGTGTATTTTTCACTTTGATTTGCATTACGCTGACGCTTTAGATATTAAACATTTCATTGACAACTGAGCCTTGGTTTGTTTTGGCGTGGGAACAAACTACTCTTGTCATTTATTTATCAACAATAGGACAATTACATTTAGAAAAACTTTGACGCCCTAAAAATCTTCTACCAACATCACATATATGTTGGCAATAACTGCATATTTTATTCGGCTACTTGAAAAGAATGAGCATAGTAGCTACAGTATAAAAGGTTAGTTTTTGTGAATATTCGCGTTTATGTCAACATCATATTTAGACAAATGCAAAAAGTCTGAAGTCATACTATATACAATGAATGCCTTGCATTGTTTATTTTATAGCTCAAATTGATCAAATCGGGATTTTTGTCTGTATTATATTTCTTTAAATAAGATTAATAATACTGTCTTCGCACTGGCACAATAATCCTTGACTCTGGTGCCAGTGGTTTGAATTGTATCTACCGGTAAGTAATGTCTACTATATGAAGGGGGGAATATTGATGTGTACACTCTATAGTCTCTATCTACTAGATTCTGGATCTAGATCCTATTTTTCCGGTCGGTTAACAATGTCTTTTGTATGGGAATGGACATAAAAAAATAAAAAGATATATGTGAGTTGACTCTATGCCTCTTCATATACCGGCCTGCTATCTTTTAGTATAATATCTATTAGATATGTATTCGTAATCTATAAGCTTTTCCCCCAAACGTTAGCAATGCCTATTGTATGAAATTAGAATAACAAAACATAAGATGTTAAATTCTTGTGTGGCGGCTGTACACGTCGCTTACAACTACCAAACTAACGCTAATTGATTGTATGAATGACAGTAGGCAGCTTCAAGCAAGGTGAACGTAAAATTGAAACCTTTTACTGGAGTTCCATAGTTACTTTCACCTTGTCTTATAAGCAGCATTCTGTTAAACAACGAACTGTCTAAAACAACAGTTATACTGGTGTCTCTCATTCTCTCGGGACTAAGCCTTAGACTATATATAAAGCACATAAATTGTTATTAATAATTTTTCTTTGTAGCTTAAAAGACAGTAGAAACTCTGCATAAAGTATAACATCAATAAAATAAATTTTGTTTTTATCTAGGTCATTTCTACGTTTGAATACACCACCCCGCATAAGCTAAATCAGTCAAATGTTTCCCCATAGTCTCGGACCTTAGTTTAGTTTCAATTTCTGATTGGTTGTCAAGGGTTTTTGCTATGGAGGGGGTAAACTCTTTCAGTTCAGATAAGTATTTTTAGAGTCACTTTAAATCTATCATATGGAAAATTTCTGCATCTGTGGCATCATTTTGTTGTTTGTTTATTGAGATTTGAACTATGCACAAGTATTAAATAAATGACAATATGCAGCAGGTTTTGCGTGTGAAATTTCGAAAATAGAGAATTCAAATCCAATTGATGATTTATGGGTCCATGCTACATTTTCCAACAGAAATTTATCGGAGGAAAACAATGATATATTTCTGGATGGCAGGAATGCCCATTTCATTTGATTTTGTTAGGCACGAGATTATGAGAAACCTTGAGAATACGAGAATTGACGTTAACGCGATTTACTGGTCGCTATATATAGAGAGGTTCATTTTACATAAAATATCGTCTCAAATATCTCAAGTTTACCTTTCACCTATATTACTCTTTTCCCAAACCCTACATAGTTTTGTTTCCTATCATATATAATGTCACTTCATTAAAACTGCTCGGCTTCCCTGCCTTCTTTTTTTAAAGAAGCCAACTTGTAAGACCATGGTGTACAACCAATTCTACACCGTGTCACTTCAACCACACGCATTACTAACTAAAACCAAATCGTTTGCAGCCCATAGATAAGATATATTTTTATCCAAAATACATTTCTTCGATGGTTTATTTAATTATGTAACTATTAAAATCAAGATTGAAATCGGTATTTAAAATCCAGGGTTTTCCTCCACCCCAAAATATTTGATTAAATTTGAGGATCACCTCTAAGAGATGATTCTAATGAGTAGTAATATCATAGGATTCAGAGCGGAAATATAGATTTTCTTTTTTGAAATACGTCCTATATAATGACCTCTGGTACAGTGGAGAATCTGTTATTCTTTCCCGTTTAAACGCAAACGTACGCAAACGCAAAGCACTAAAACGTAGAAAAGAACAACTTTTGGACAATTCTGATAATTCATGTTTATTTTGGTGGCAAACGGTTTGGAGCCTGATCAGACGCCGGGTTACCCGGCGTCTGATCTGGCTCCAAACTGTTTGCACTGCAAATAATAGTTTTAGCGTAAACGCGTTTATTGGGAAAGGATAACAGATTCTCCACTGTATTATGATACATAGGCAAAAAGTAAAGACTCTGATCAGACGCCACCAAATACTGATGGGAATGTCAATATAAAGTTAAACGAAAATGAAAATTTAGACATCGCAACCCTTAGATTTAGATGAAATAAGTCCATATATAATGACCTCTGGTATTATGATACATAGGCAAGTAGTAAAGACTCTGATCAGACGCCACCAAATACTGATGGGAATGTCAATATAAAGTTAAACGAAAATGAAAATTTAGACATCGCTTCCCTTAGATTTAAATGACATAATTCCATATATACGTATTGAAGAACGCACGTTGCGCCAATACAATCATGATAGCGCTGTCTTTGCCTGGATATAAACTACGGTTCTATCCTACCAGGTAGCACCATATTGACAAGTTCCCACGGCAAACAACAGCAGGGAAGATACGATTATTTACACAAATAGTTGGATGTTTATTAAACTTCTACTGTATCATTAATTGTGGCAACCATTAGCGACGAATAATCACCCGGCTTAATAAAACAAAATTTACTATTCCAATTTTATTGTTAGGTGTTATTTTGATATTTTTCACAAGAACATTGTAAAAGTTTTTATATGATGACCAAACATACGGTTACATTTTAAAGAAAATGTCATATTATGAAGTAAGTTTCATTCAAGCGTTCAAAACCAGTTCAAGTTGTCGCAAAAGACATACGTGTTTTATAGTTACATGCCCATTTAAAACAATGTGCCCGTATAAACGCATTTACTGCTCCCTTGACATGCTAAAACGATATCTTGGTGAATTTGCCAAAGGTAACGTTACTATTAGCCTTATAGGGACGTCCTTAACCCTTTCCTCCCTGAAACTTTAAATGGAAAATTCCAGTTTCCATTTTAGGCTGGTCCATTTCTGACTTTTAAGGGTTGTTTTTGTCAATGTTTTGAATTATGACAAACAGTGAAGACCCTGATCAGAGGGCTCCTTTCGGAGCCCTCTGATCTGGGTCTTCACTGTTTGCACAGGACAAGTGTACTTTTCACATGTACACTGTTTGAAACAACGCCAATATGCGGGACTAGGGTTCAAAGGGTTAAAGCAGACTTTAGTGTAAACACAAGTGTCATTACTTAACTTGTTTATGCCAAGTGGATTCTGCTATGCTTATATATTTGATAAGTACACTTTTTGTAATTGCTGCTGAAATATCATATACATTTTTATTTTCGATTTTAATTTATATTGCAAGTCTTTTCATCAGCAAAGAATGTAGACTCTGATCAGATGCCGCATTATGCGGTGTCTGATCAGAGTCTAGACGATTTGCCTATGTCCATTTTAAGAGATGATTTGCGCAAATGGGTCAAACGGTTAAACATGCTATGTTTAAAGGTTTCAGAGCGTGCAACGATATATTTTGTCACAGCATATTAGTCATATTTAAAATGTGTATGTAGCAACACATGTGTTTAACCCTTTCCCTCATAGAAGCGACTTTTAGCGTATTTAATTTATTCCTCCGCTGAAGAAAATAGTTCCAGTTTATACCCTCATGAACAATAACCATTACAAATATTTTCTATAACCTAGCAGATTTTAGCTTAAAGCAGGCTGAAAGTAAAGCAGAATGTGCCTTAAGGCACATTCTGCTTTACTTTCAACCTGCTTTAAGTGGTCACCTGTTTTTCAAAACTAGAAACAGGCTATGCGGTAAAGGGTTAAGTGAGTGTACATTGGAGAGGTTGTTGTTTTTTCCCCTCTAAGCGAAGCCGCAAACAACTGCACTTTCATGGTGAAAATGAACTTTCTTGAAAATATTGGTGATTATGTTTTAATCTGACCTTAAACCATTTGTTTAAACATGTTTGAAATATGCATAAACACACTGATTTGGACATCATCAGGTTTTCTATACAGTATATGGGTAGCCAAAGCAGTTTCTTGACATTATTGAAGAACTATTTAAATATGATTGGCGAACAGTAACCAGGCTCTAAACTGATTCCCATTCGGATTAAAATAAAGCGAGAGGCATTTCAAAACTTTGTAATTTTCTTGATTTTATTGTCTTTACATTACGTATGCGTTCATAGGTCATCAACTCTGATACACAGAACATGGACAATTACTTATTTAGTATTATCAACCTTGATATTTGCACAGAATAAAAGTGTTAAGTTTAAAAGGTCCTGGGTTGACGGCAACAGTATTAATACGTTTCCTTGAACCGACTTAGCATTCAGAATTATTCATTAAATCATTTAGGTTAAATATGTTTCTCACTCATATTTAATAAATACTAGCGTATGCAAGGGCAGACCCGGCAATCAAGTACTCTTAGACGCAGTACACGTATACCATTTGAACGTAATAAAATATAACATAAATGTAGAAAATAACAGCATTTTAAAAAATTATACGGTTTATTTATATTTTCTCCACTGTTATACTTTCCAGATTAAACGAAAGGACATGTAAATATAATACGTTTACATATATAAAAAAGAAAACTACTTTAAAAAGAACACGATTTATAAAAATCAGAGCAGCAAACATTTCAAAATTTAAACATATTGCTAGTCATATGGTCGGGCCGTAATAAGCTGATATAACCGTTTGCGCCTAGTGGCTTCGTCCATGCTTATATTTTGGATTAGTCCAATTTCGATATAAAGGGACGCTTAATGCGGCGTCTGATCAGATTCTACAATGTTTGTCTATCTTCTATGGGCGCTAAGCACAAATGGGTTAAACACACACGAATCTATTTTGAAATGAAACATCTTCACGCGTGAAAAAACTGTTTACATTCCTACACACATTTGTTGCAATCTGACAAGCTAGCCCGATATAGCCTTCGATCATTGGCCAAAAGTTATAAAGAGTTAAAGTTGAGTCTAATGTCCTTCTCAAGAATTTGATTGGTCAGATTTGCGCCAAAACGCAAATCTGACCGATCAAATGCTTGGGAACTATCTCTTTTGCGCAACTCAGACCAATCAAATGTTTGAGAACGATCTCCGACCCATATCGAATTATTTTTAAACTTTGGCATTGTTGGTGTGTATTATTTGCGAAAGGTAAGCAATATGTCAACAGTAAAATGGTAGGGAGAATTACTGAAATATTAGATCCGCCTGTGGTATTTTCACATCCCATGAGAACTGGAGTAATACTGGAACTGGCATAGTATAATTACATGTATTGTAGTTAAGAATTTGACAGAAATGGTCATATGAGGCTATTCCCAGGTGAATGGAACCAATCTCCAGGCAAACACATGGTGGTTGACCCTTGCCCCGAATAGCATCCGCCATACAAAATACCGGCATACAATTCTTATGACTCTGTATAGTTACTAAGTACAGCGCTCCCCTTCTAAAACGACGCCTAATGGGTCACACAAAAGATGTGCCTTGGTCGGAGGGAGTCGTTATGATCTACATTTGCAAACATCTTGAATTAAGATCAGACGCCGCGTAACGCGGCGTCTGATCTGGATTCAAGCTGTTTGTCACTCGTCATTATGTATATGTTTTCTATCAAAATGTCACATATGTAAAGTTGAGAAATTTAGCAGACGACAATTTTAAACAAGCGATATTTCAGCAGCAAAAGTGTTAAAAATAATTGTCATGTTTGGGGAACTGCCGCAAGGGTCGTTGTACACAGGGAGTCGTTGTTAGGAGGGCTGTTGTAGAGAGGGAACACTGTAGAAACTTTCATTGCCATATTTAACCGTATTTTTAACTCTTTTAACAGAACACTGTCGTCTGTTTTAACCCTTAACCCACCAAATAAATTGTCGTCTGCTATATTTCTCGTCTGCTTCAAGTCTCAAAGTGCTTCAAAGTTGCTCAAAATTGCTGAAAATGTTGTCCGAGTATCAAACAGCTTGGATCCGGATGAGACGCCGAGTTACTCGGCGTCTCATCCGGATCCAAGCTGTTTGCATATGGATCTATAGTCGTGAGTGGCAGGCTAAGGGTTAACCTGTATCGTGCTGCAGTGTTGTTTGCTTCAAGTGTATTGCATTGTCTGCGTAATTAAAATAATTTATAATCTGTTTAATTTGAATAAAAAGTTAAATATACCCGATCTCATTAGGGTCATTAACCTAAAACCGTATATTTCGCGTACAGGTACAGTGGAGAATTAGTTATTCTTTCCCAATAAACGCGTTTACGCTAAAACTATTATTTCCAATACAAACAATTTGGAGCTAGATCAGACGCCGGGTAACCCGGCGTCTGATCAGGCTCCAAACTGTTTGCCACCAAGACAAACATGAAATATCAGAATTGTCCAAAAGTTGTACTTTTCTACGTTTTAGTGCTTAGCGTTTGCGGACGTTTGCGTTTAAACGGGAAAGAATAACAGATTCTCCACTGTAGCTGTATTTATATGCAGAAATTAAACCCAGTCATCTTGGTTTTTTCCGGCAGTTGTCAAACGGCTAAAATTATTGATTACCTAACGAGTGAAATTATTCTATATAGAATAAATCCTGCTGAGTAAAATGTTCGCTGTCTTTTCACACAAAGTGTTATAATCAGGTTTTATTTCCGACTGCTGTTATTATGAGCAATTTTCTACGCTTGATTAAGAAACATGTCTTGTATACGTCACCTAAAATATATGGAACAGGTTTATTAAAAACCATAGCCGTGAAGGTTTGGTATAACTTTTGCATGGAAAACTAATGTTTAGAAAAGCAAGCGTATTTTTGTATAAACAAAAACGAATCATACATGATCTTATTAACTTTTAGATATGTGAATAATTTACACCATTAGCGGATGACTAGAGAAAACTATAATTGGGTTGCACAATATTATCGAAACTCGATAAATGAAATTGGCGTAGGTGGACATTATTCGTATTATTTTAACTTAAAACATTGTTGATTGTTATTAGCGACATGAAACATGAAATGCGGATATGTTCGACATAAGTGAGACCTAAGTATCGAGTTTTGATATACAAATCAAATTCAAACCGAATATTTATTGATTTTCAAACTTCAGGTTTGTGCTAAACAATAATTATGTCCTTTGTTAATACTTTCGAGCCAAATCAGACGCTGTGTACAGTGTAGTTCAATTGCAAACAGTTGCAAACAGTCTGGAATCATATCAGACGCCATTTTACCATTTACCACTCAGATCGAAATAATTTTCAAAAAGTCTGTACAATTTACGTGTTGTATTTCTAGTTGTTAGGTTTAACCCATTTGTGCCCAGTGGATTATTCTGTGCTTATATAATGGGTTATTCTATTTTTATTATAGGGGTGCCTGGTCAAAATTGTCATTTTCGTTTTTTTATATTAAAATTCCTATCACCAAACAGTGTAGACTTTGATCAGACGCCGCATTATGCGGCGTCTGATCAGAGTCTACACTGTTTACATATATCCCATATATAGGATCGTGGGCACAAATGAGTTAAACGGAACAGAATAATGCCTCCTCCATTGTAGCTGCTCGGTATGTGCTGTATCCCAAGCCAATTCTATCGTAGGATGCTTTATGATATAACCCCCTGCTGGGTAAGATATTGCAGTGTAATTTTACTCAGAATGTCTAAATATGGTCCAATTTCCGACTGCTAATATTATGAGCAATTTTCTCTGTTTGACGAAGACACATTTCTGTTATCAAATTTCTGATTATGAACTGTATGTAACACTGCTGTGTACAGTAAAACCCCTCTAAATCGGAACCTCTAAATACCGGATTTCTCTCTAAATCAAACATAACCTTTGGCCCCGTTTCCAACCCTTCTTTTTAAACCCATTACACCATAAATAGGATATGGTCATAAACTGAAGAATGTATCTTCACCAATATGTTTCTACATTCTAGCAGATGATAGCTTTAAGCAGTTTGAAAGTGAAGCAGAATGCGCCTGAAGGCGCATTCTGCTTTACTTTCGACCTGCTTTAAGTGATCAGCTATCTTCTATACAAGAAACAAGATATGGGTTGAAACCCCTTTAAACCGGAACCTCCTCTAAACCGGACATATAATTATGTTGTCCCCACACATGTCCGGTTTAGAGGGGTTTCACTGTATATCGCCAAGTTCGAAAAAGATGATTTACATGTAACCTATATCACACCATGTACAGTTGAGGAAACTTTTTTCTGTCCCAATAAATGCGTTTATACTGTAACAAATTATTTCCATTGCAAACAATTAAGAGCCAGATCAGACGCCGGGTAACCAAACCGTATGCCACTTCGATTTAAATAAACCGTTAGACATTTAAAAACTGTAAAAGTCTGCATTTTAGTGCATTGCGTTTACGCAGTTTCGTTTGCGTTCAAATTGGAAGAATAGCGTCTTCTTATAGCATAATTTATTCAGGTTCTTTATAAATTATTTTCCATATGATAATAATTCTGAAAATTCTAAGCCTTCGAGAATTCTGTTGAAATTGAATCGGTCACGGGGTAATTTGATTCATTTTAGGTTAGTGTAGGGCGGAAGGGATTATGCAAGAAACACACAAAACATATTCCTGGTCCAGGCGCTTTTGGATGTAATACAGCGGAGAAAACGTTATTCTTTTCCGTTTAAATGCAAACGAAACTCAAACGCATATCAACAAAATGTACAAAATAACAACTTTCTGACAACTCTGACTTTTGATTTTTATACGAGTGGCAAAAGGTTTGGGGCCTGATCAGACGCCGGGTAACCCGGCGTCTGATCTGGCTCCAAACTGTTTGCAATGGAAATACTAGTTTTAGCGTAAACGCGTTTATTGGGAAAGAATAACGTTTTCTCCACTGTATGCACCTAGAATAGAGATTAGGGTAAATATCACCTATAATGCAATTTGAATAACGAAATATTGGATATAAAACCAAATAAATTATATTCTCCATATCTACAGTAAAACCTCTCTATTACATGTACGACCACTAAACCAAATGCTTATTACAGTGGAGAATCTGTTATTCTTTCCCAATAAACGCGTTTACGCTAAAACTATTATTTGCAGTGCAAAACTATTATTTGCAGTGCAAACAGTTTGGAGCCAGATCAGACGCCGGGTAACCCGGCGACTGATCAGGCTCCAAACTGTTTGCCACCAAGATAAACAAGAATTATCAGAATTGTTCTTTTCTACGTTTTAGCGCTTTGCGTTTGCGTACGTTTGCGTTTAAACGGGAAAGAATAACAGATTCTCCACTGTATCAGTATAAAAGACAGGTGACAGCTTAAAGCAAGGTAGTCGTAAAACAGAAAGCTCATATAGGAGCTTTCTGCTTTACTGTCACCTTGCTTTAAGCAGTCACTGTGGTGACTTCCAAATAATTAAGTTAAGTGATCATTATAGAGAGCTTTTTACTATAGTAAATTTGGTGTAAAAATGGATTTTTTGAAAAAATGAAATTTGGATATGTACAGTAGAACCTCTCTATTACGACCACTAAAAAGAAGGTTAATTGTCTATATAAAGGACAGGTGACAACTTAAAACAATGTTAAAGTGAAACAGAAAGCTCCTGTAGGAGCTTTCTGTTTCACTTTCACATTGCTTTAAGCAGTCACATGTCTTAAACGGCTAATGTTTGACACAACTTAGTGGTCGTAATAGAGAGGTTTTACTGTATATGCTTGCCGATCTGTATTAATCATTTCTATACGAGTACATGTAATTCATTTAACTCCTAAAATTACTAAAACAGAAAAGAACGCCCTTTTTAGCATTTTAACGAAACATAAACGCAATGCAATAAAATGTAGCAAATGACGATTTTTCTAGCAAGTTGTCGACTCTTAAAGGAAAACGGACAGCTGATGACAATATGGTCTTAGATCCTAGATTTTATCCTAAAAGCAACATTCATGAAGGTCCTGCAATTATTACTCATCGATAAGGTACGAAAAAGATCGATTTACTGCATACAGGTAAGCTATCGCTAATTGGAACGGGCGCCGCCATATTGGCAAAGCTATCATTCGGAACCCTCGATTTTTATCCATTTTGTGACGACACAAAGGCCTAAACGCTGATTGGCTCTTTCACTCAACCACTGTAACTTGGACGGACAGTTCACACTTCGTCAGTAAAGGTAACGGCAAGCTTAATTCAAGGTCGCATACAGTTACAAAAAAAAAGATAATAGATAGATGGTATATTCATATTGATTATGATGAACTTGAAAGTTCGTGTAGATCCAGATACGATCAGAAGCTACTATCGTTATTCGGCTTAGAGAAATGTCCGTTCCAATTCCCAGCTATAGAATCTGGGAAAACAATCCTGCGAAATGGCTAACAGTAGAGTATGGCGACATCCATATTACCTTGATTGATGATTATAATTATTAGATCTAGATCTACAATAAAAAAAAATCTGATAATCAGTGCGATATTGTGCTGATCTAGACCTAAATGTTGAACAGGCTTCGATTATGATGTTCATAGATCTTTATATAAGCTCAAGATATATAACGATAAGTAAAAAACGACATTAATACAATAAATGAGCACTCGGGTCACGTTATCTAGAGCGTTCAGTTTTGACCCAGATCAGAATATCAAATACTTTGTTCAGCAGACAATTAATCAGTTTGGATCTTAATCAGACATTGCCAGTCTCAATTGCTAGATGATAAATTGATATTCCACATTTGTCATGTCAATGACTGTGCAAAAAGTTAAGCAACAGTTTGGATCCAACTGAGATATTGAGAAACTCTGTGATTGAAAATCCAAACTAGGGTTTGAATGTATTGAAAAGCACATTGAAGAAACTTTGATCCGTACGCGAGACTGACAAACAGTTAGGACCCAGATCGGAATCAAAACTGACTGTACTTAAAGGTCAGCAACAGTTTGGATCCAAATGTAGAGGCGCCGCTCCTGGGGCAAGCAACGGCAATTTTTTCCCCCGTAAATTTGTCAAAACCAAAATATTTCTGTTTAAGTGGCTCAGCGAAGGCCAGATTCAGCGATTACGTAACCACTTTATGACACATGTATTGCAAAACGTTAGGTGCGATCGCCGATAGCATCGTTATCTTTAATTGGCAATAAACTGTTAATCCCCTATAGCTGAGTGGCCTATGAAGACGGGTGGTCAGTGCTTGCTCTAATTGATTGGTTACAGGCGAGTGGTCAATAGTGGTTCTAATTGATTGGTAACGATTAAAGCGGCTAGATCTTAAACTGTTTGTGTGATATTTTAATGAGACTAAAAACTGTGAAAATTGTTATTACTCGAGAAAAATGAAGAAAAACGTAAGAAATATTGTTTCGTTCACTCTTTTGAGTTTTTTCAACATGTCTGTAGCTAACCAACCTCACGAGTTTAAGTTTCCAAAACGCTCATTGGGGAAGAAATCGCCTGAACTACGTTCATTTAACCCACAGTGGTTCAAGTCCCATTCGTGGCTTCATTATGATGAGGTATGTATGATAAAAAAAAATCTGTCTGCCTGCATCTCTTCACTTAATTTGAAGATTATAGAAGAAAAACCAGATTATTAATGTGAAAGATTCACAATACGATTGTATGTTTAATTTATGAACAGTTATTTTTAAAGGAATTACATTTGCCATATGCAAGCAGTGTAAATCCGACTAGAGAGATGTTGTTGTCTACACTGTTTGTCACTTAAGCTGTAGCAGACAATGTACACCTAGATCAGGGAGGTTTACAGGAGTCCTCTGCACAGGGTCTGCAACGATTCCAAATAAATACCACAATACATGATTAGATGGAGAAATCAGAAGTTGTATGTAAGGTAACGTTATGACGTACGGCCATTTTTGTCGTACGGCGTTTCGTAAGACGGACCCCTGGTTCCTAAATTATTGTATGTTCCCACTCGATCCTGTGTTCATAAAACAGGCCCAATAATTAAAGGCAACCTGCCTAATTAAATGTTATCTTAGATTAATAATTTGGGGTCATTTGGAGTCATTTTTTGCATAGAATTATGTTCGCCTTATACCTGTTTGGAATGCTGGAAACACCCTCAGAATGCAGCAGAGACCATCTAGAAATAAAATTTTCCCGGGGGACCATGCCCCCGGACCCCCCTAGTAAGAGTGCGTACACCAATTCCGCCGCCCCAATGTTCAAGACCCCGCGACGCGCCTGAAATGAGATATTGAGAAACTCTGTGATTGAGACCTGGATGTACGAAAGTTCCCGGATGTTGCGATACCGAGAATAAATGGTCTATTTTCTAAAAATGTATGTCCGACCGATTGAGGAGCAGAACCGATGTTAAACGTCACGGAAAATTCATAACAGACCAGAAAAATAATTTGATCCCCCTTAATTTATGAAATAAAAACGTAATATCTCATCCGTTTTGTACTGGGTGCAGAGACAGTGTATAGCCATATGGCTATACACTGTCTCTGACTGGATGTTATAAAAATCGGCACATGTATTATCGTCTTTATCTGCTCGTGTTTTAGTCGTAGCCCCGTAAAAAACGAAGATATCCTGGAGCCGATATTTATGATTAATATTTACGGAAATATTAACAGATAAGACTAAATATATCAGAGAAACTTTTTTCGAAAGTCACAGGGCTTCGATGCCTTTATTCACAACCAGTATGCAAATCTTATCAAGAGTATCCGTGCCCGATTCCGGTGTCCTATGAGATTTGCCTGATATACGCTACCTCAAGTATGGCTGGATTAAGCACTAATAGCTCGAAAATTTGATGATTCTGCTATGCACTCATTGTCACCAAGACACCCAATCGTCATTTCATTTGTTCTGCAGCAAGTATTAACCTCCTTTGTAGGCATTTAAACACAAGTATTGCAGTCGCAAATTCGTCCGGCGAATGCGCTTTCTCTTCGCCCGACCCGTCGTAGTCTCTCTCTTCTAATATTACATTCTCTGATAATTTAGGATCGAAATCGTAACACTGAAGTTCTAAAGTGTTTTTACCTTCCTCCACATGTCCAATTTTTCTCAGTATTTCAGTTTATTAATGTTATCGATGTAAATTCCGCGCACTCTACGGCATTCCCGGTTAGACTCGCTATAACCGGAAGGTCGCGGAAGGCCTTAGTTACGTCACACAGGTAAACAAAATGGCGGCCCCCATGGTCGCTTGCACAGTCATATATCACAAAGTTTAAACGGCTCTAACTACTTCATTTTTTATTATTTTTCAAAATTTCAAAGGCAGAAGGCGATTTTTTTTCAATATCTTTCATTTAAAAGATATTTATCACCAGCTGTCCATTTCCCTTTAATCTGAGCGAAAAAGGGCCTTGAGTCTGGTCAGGCGTCTGATATGACTCGAAACTGCTTGCAATAAAACTTTTTAATTAAGTTTTAAAGCTGAAGACGTGCTTCTTAAGAAGTTTCCTGCTTTATTTCTAATCAGCTTAATAACTCCAATACCAGGGTGCAATATGTTTAATTTAGCTCTATAAGTTTGCCTGAGTGGAAAACATTTTTGAGTTTGATCGAACCCCAAACTGTTTGTTATTGACCATTCAGCTTGTACATGTAGCATATTAAACACATTGTATCGGAAAAGCACTACAACATGTTAAGAGGGAAGGAATTAGTACACCGCTTTGAAAGCAAGCTTGCGAGAGTTATCTCGTCAATACTAAACCTTTGTTATACATACTTTGTACATTTATACCGTTTCAGACAAATTTTAAAGTGCCCTTGTTGTGGTACTTGAAGATGTAAAAGTTGTAATACAGTAAAACTCTCTATTACGACCACTAAAATGAAGGCTAATTGATTGTATAAAAGAAAGGTGACAACTTAAAGCAAGGTGACTGTAAACAGAAAGATGCAAAATGATCTTTTTTTTTCTTTGTTATCTTGCTTTAATCAACCATCTGCCCTTTAAACCTTATAAATACATAAATTAACAAATTTAAGTGGTCGTAATAGAGAGGTTTTGCTTGAGTTGAGGTAAAAGTCGAACTTCAAGTAAAAGAGGTAATAATAAGTATTGCAGTTGTTGTAGAAATACTAGTATTTGGGGGAGGGGCGTTATTTTATCTTATTAACCGTATAAACATATAAACTAAATTCAATCATTCCCGTTGCAAAGAGTTCAAGGTAAGGTCAGATGCCTGTAAATCATAACTCTGATTAAACTCGAAACTATTTGCCTATCAGACGAATACAAGTTGTCTGAATGTTCAATAGTTTTTTGTAAGTGCATGTGCACTGCTTCCTCGCTTCAACGGCCCTCCAAACAACGACTCCCTACTTACAACGACCCTTGCCGTAGTAGCCTAAACATAACTATTATGTATAACGCGTTTACTGCTGTAAAATCTTCTGCTTAAAATTGTCGTCTGCTGATTTTCTCAAAGTTATATATTGGACATTTTGACAGTAAAAAAACTTAATTATGAGTGACAAACAGCTTGAATCCAGATCAGACGCCGCGTTTCGCGGCGTCTGATCTGGATTCAAACTGTTTGCAAATGTAAAAAAGTCCCCTCCCTATAACGACCCCCTCCGAACAACGCACACATAATTTGTCTCCCATTGGGTGTCTTTGTAGAGATGTTGCACTGTCATTTTGTTTACACGAAAACATCAAGCGTTTTCTCTACTTTACATTTTGGTTGATAGCCATGCTGTGAAAACCCATGGAGATTGTATATTAACCCTATATTCAGTCTAGTATTAGCTTGGATCCAGATCAGACGCCACTCATATTAATATATTCTTAAGTTTGAAAAAGATCAAAATCAATGTTTATACATTCCGCAGGCGATATAGTTTAAGCAGAAGAAAATTGAGCATGGTAAGGGTTAAATTTTAGTGGGCTATAACATTGTCGTCCACACATTGACGTCTGTAATGATCCTCGGATTACAATTGAGATTCGGTACCTCGAACACGCTTAAGTCGACCTTACTCGTATTCCAACTGTATAATTCCGATACTGGCTTAAGGTAAACATATCTGTATAACAAGGTTGAAACATGGCTTAGACATATGAAATAAAGATATGTGCGACTAAAACTAGTTATATATATATCAAAATTTGATTTTATATACTTGCATTTGTTTCAGAAAATATTATCAGGGTGTCACCTGGACTGAAAGTGCTTTCAATATTAAAACTGTTTGCAATAACCGCAAAGTGCAGATTATTCCATGTTTATAAATCGGATTAGTCCTTTTTTTATTAAAGGGATGCCTTGTCAAAATTTTAATTTTCATTTTGTTTTATATTGAAATTCCTATCAGCAAACAGTTTAGACTCTGATCAGAGTCTACAATGTTTGCCCATGTCCCATATATGGGATCGTGGGCACAAATGGGTTTAACTTTAGTAGGCCTTCCAATGTGTGCAAATGAAACGCAATGTTTTGAAGAATACCTTTTTTCAGTCAATGTAAAGCAGTCACCCGTAGGGAAATCGTACCCATGTTAGATAGTTTATTTATTGTATGAACATTGGTCGTCAAAAAGATGTTATAGAAAGATAAAATATCATGTTGATACATTTCTGTTGACGAACCTAGACATTCTAATTGCTATAACAATACATTACCCCCACAGTATGTTGAAATTTTGTAGTTTTTAAGACCAATCATCACTTAAAGCAGGTTGATAGTAAAGCAGAACGCGCCGTAAAACACATTCTGCTTAACTTTAAGCATGCTTGAAGCTATTCTCTGAAAGTGTGTAGAAAATATTTCTGATGGTACATTTTCATAACTTCTTTTTCTCTTCAATTGAAGAATTAATTAGCGGCGTTTTAAGGAGGAATGGGATAACAAGTAGGTTTGGCTGTGTTTACCATCACAGCTTCTTGTCTTCACCAACGCAAGGCGTGTTCATTCAGATAGTGATACAATACCTTTCTAGCAACTACTGTATTTAGTCTAACCAAATATGAAAATGCTATTCAAAAACGGAATAAAAATCTTTCAAACACGAATTATTAGAAATTAGTGTTATTCAAGTTTTGATTGTTGGGTCGAACTTTGGCTCATTCGAGTTAAAGGATGAATTACCCTTTTTAAGCCGTCATTCTTAATAAATGCGAGATTCTCTACAGACAGGCGACTGCTTACACTCTACCCCATTGTCTATTTCTAAATTTGGACACAGGTGACGACTAAAAGCAGGTCGAAAGTAAAACATTATTCCCTTTAAGGCGCATTTTGCATTACTTTCACCCTTCTTGAAGCTAACATCTGCTAGACTATAGAAACAATATATCTTATGGTACATGCTCATGACTGTATAAATTAGATTTGATTTGATTTGATTTGTTTTGATTTTACGTCGCTTTCAACAGTATTTCAGTCATATCGCGACGTCCAGCTAATTATAGGTGGAGGAAGACCCCAGAAGTCCTTTATGCACCTGTATAAATTAGAAAGATTTTCTTTGATGGAAGAATACACTGAATGGGCTAAAGGCACTTTTCCAACAGACGCAACTATGCTAAAAGCATAATGACAAGGGCCAATGAAAACAGTTTGAAGCCAGATCAGCAGCCGGGTAACCCGGAGTCTTTAGGTACTTTTGAAAATACTCGTATATTTTCTTAAACCCTGCTCTGCTCTCGAGGATTTAAAAACTACGCTTCTGTATTCATAGAGGAAAGACCCATTTACTTTTGTGCATGTGTTTATGTTCTGAATGTGTGGGCAAATATATATCATTCATCCATTTTGGTCCAATAGAATCGTCTAGACATGTTGCTTCATACTTTTGTCCGATTAGGGTTCAGCAGTATGCAAGTTTATTTGTAAATACCATAAACATGAAAGCATGTTAAGATGCAAATAAACCTTTCTTATCGTATCTTTAATAAACAAAGTCCTGCACAACGTTTCAATAATTGTTATGAAGGAAGATACCGTTTTCGTTCTAATTAAACTCATTTGTGCAACAGTAGTATATTTCAAACTGTTTGGAACCCTGTCTAATAAAGTTGTCAAACTTCAAAGATTTTAATAAAGCGGCAATAGTTTCGAACATTTGGCATGTTCAATAATTCATTTAATTTAATTTTGTTCCATTTAAACTGAATGTAATACCTCCTTCAATGCCGCGGTGAATACTCAAAGGAACAGCACGATGAGAGGTTTGTAAATAATTATGTAGGCGTTTTATATCTAGGTGTTGGAACTGTATCTTTTAAATATTTTGACATCCTTTCATAATTTGGGAAAATAGATGCACAGAATGACAACAATATGGAATATATATAGTGATATAAATATAATGGAACCACCTTTCATGCCACATTCATGTTACTTTACACTCGTTCAGGATTCAAGCTGACTTTCCACAAAGATTCAAAACAACTGATGACGCTATGTTTATTTAGAGCGATAATTGTTACTCCCACATTTTATTCAACGATTTTTGTAACTCTTTGTATGTTACATTGTAGTCTGTTTCTAAATGGTCGCCTTTATTATAAATTTATTCAGTATCATTAAAGAGTAGTTCACGAGAAACTTAGTTTCAATGGTTTGGATCATGGGCATACTCTTACTCTGCGTCTGATCTGCATTTTTCAACAATTAATCCCGATTATTGCAGCTACTCACAATTCGATTCTTACGTAAGATAAAAACAGTTTACAACTTAAAGCAGCATTTTCCTTGTGGAAACATTCTTTTTAAATTTTAAACTGCGTAACTCACGCCTTCTTCTCTGGGACTACAAAGGGGCCTTAAGGGAATGTATTCCTCATAGGGACGTTTGAAAATGGCGAGAATACTTATCAAATGGTTTCCATTGGTTAGTAGAAAACAATGACCTATTTCTCACGTCGTTCGTTAAGATACAACAATAATCTGAATGCATCTTCATAATACATATTTTGCTAAATTCAATTGGCTAGCATCTGATGACGTCATGAATTTGACGTTCAATCTCCGTATATGTATCAAACAAACTGAAGAACATGGTTAGAAACAGACTTACATCTTACAAGTAAGTTGAAATATTCTAAAACAGTACTGACCTTAATACAACTTGCCGAGTCAACAAAGATGAACACCTCTGGAATTTACGTTGCTGTAATGCTTGTGCTTGTGATATCCGTGTACGGAAGACCGAATAGTAAGTGATGCGCACTTTTTATATACATGTATACAATGAAAAATACTTTATTGCTACCAATTGCATATATAGCCAGACTTGCAACTGTTTGAAACATAGATTTTTACTATTTTGAGACACTGTTATTCGTTACTTTCTATTAATGCGATTAAAAGGGAAAACCAACGTCTTCCCAGTTGTGTTATATTACACAAGTGTCTTTGCTACTTACTTTGTAGGAGTAGACGTTATATTTGCCAATAAACACCTTTAGTCTGAAATATTTATTTCCAATGTACACAGTTTTGAGGCTTGTTTAAAATATTTTGCTAATTAATTTCCTTTAAAATAACTGATAAACATCCCAAAACCGAACCTTTTCTGAAACGTTTCGTCGCCACTTGTGTCTTAATTCAAACTTTTTAACTTTATGGGTCATGATCGGACGCCGCTTAACACGACGTCAGATCACAACCCACACTGTTTGACATCCACATCAAAGTTGGTCAATTATATTGCCTTAAATCTAACATTGAAACGATATTGAAGACAACAGTTTTCAAGCAGTTAATATAGCGATGTATAGGGTTAAGACACACTCTTTTTGGCGATGACAGGATTGCTGAGTCCTAATGAGTTCTTTCAGAAATTTTAAAGTCTTCTGTGGGTGTATTTGCCGATGAGTGTTCTCTTACAGAATCTGATTTTGTATTGCGTGTATATAGAAAACGCAAAAATATTACTATGCTACTTGGAACGGGTAACATATGTCTTTGCCAATAACAATATAGATGCTAAAAATAATAACCATTGACTACAGTTAGAAGCCAGATAAGACTCCGAAGGATTACTCAAATTAAATTGTTTATACATTCTATTGCATAAGTGTCAGGAGAGTCAAGTTTTATGAGTTTGGTATTCGGAAACTACAGTAGGCTGTAGAGTAAAACCTTGGATGGGTGTTAGTTTAATCATTTTTCTGCTTTGATGATTTTATACAGTGGTTTACCCGGCGTCTGATCTGGCTCCAAGCTGTTTTCAATTGAAATAATAGTTTTAAGATACAGGGCTGCGCATTCTGTTGACATGAAAAATCCTAAGATTTCTTAATTTGTATTTTCAAGTGCAATTTTACAAATCCGACCTTTACCCTAACGCCTGATTCTAATTTTGTTGACGGGTGACTACTTAAAGCAGGCTGATAGTGAAGCAGAATACGCCTTATGGCGCATTCTGCTGTAATTTCAGCCTGCTTTAAGCTACCATGTACAAGACAAAAATCCTAATATTATGAAAATATATCGTCTGATTTTATTTCTAAAGAATAGATATATCCATATTTTTAAAAAGCATTTATATTAGTGTCAACGAGTTTGAATCCTGATAAGACGCCGCGTTACGCGGCGTCTGATCTGAATCCAAACTGTTTGCGTATGTAAGCGTTGTAGAACGTGATAGCGAAAAAGCTTAAGAAAACTTTTAGGATATATGAACATTTCATAGGACAAATCCTCGTAACAAATTATTAAAGCAATATGGTACAGTGCTCCCTCTCTACAACGGCCCTCCCAAAAACGACACCCTCTTAACAGCGACACTTTTTACAATTCCCTTAACAGTACAATTAGGTATAACGCTTTACTGCTGGAATATCGTCTGCTTAAAGTTGTCGTCTGCTGTTTTTCTCAAGGTTACATACTGTACATTTAGACAGACAAAAAACCGTAATGACGAGTGATAAACGGCTCGAATTCAGATCAGACGCCGCGTTACGCGGCGTCTGATCTAGATTCAAGCTGTTTGCAATTGTAAACCAAATTCCCTCTCTATAATGACTCCCTCCGAAATAAAAACACAATTGTTGTCTCCCTTTGGGTGTCGTTGTAGAGAGGGGCGCTGTACTTCATTTCTGTAAGACTATTGATTCGTCTTTTTGACGCAGCTATTAGTACATGTATTTTACAGTTTCTGTAGGTAAACCGACAATCCACCATTTTACCGACTGCGTAGCCTTACAGAGGTATGTTTTGGACGGAATTGAAATCGCTATGTTAGAAAAGTTGTTTAATATTTTTATGATTATTTTACAGACCCTCGACATACAAAAGTGGAACAATTTCTGAAGTGTGTAGAAGATTTGAAAGGTAATATGTTAAGATGATACAGTACTGAACCTTATAATAATTTTTTTTTTGCGATTCTCTTGCAATTCGATAGCAATTCGCTTGCAATTCGATGGAAATTCGCTTAAGATTCAAAATAGTAAGTTTACCCTCGGGTTAGTTTGCCTGAATGGTATATCTCACAAATATTTGCAAATATGCCTTCGTTAACTGTTTCGATTCCATTTGTGAAAATTTGAAAAATCGCGTAAAAATAGTCAAGCGTAAGATTCGCCTTTTGAAGCACCCGATTCGATGGCAATTCGATGGCAATTCGCTTGTAATTATCGATTTAATTTGATAAAGTGCAGTACTGTACTTCTTTATGTAAATCTACCAAGTATAATATCAACTTATTTCATGATGTATGTTAAATGTTTTTAAAGTATTCTCTTAAGTTTATCGTCTGTTGCTTAGAAACCTTCTTACTTTGCCCTAGTTCTGGGGCTTAAATTATCCCCTCTGTCATGAACTAAAAGGAAGGCAGGTCGGTGGTTTTGATCCCATGCGGTGCTGGTAAATGAATGTGATTAACAGAAATCATCTTCCTGAACCCATCTATCGTCTAATCTCATCACCCCTCATAAAACATCGGCGCCATATGAACTATTTTGTGTCGCAGTGTCGTAAAACCCAACTCGTTCACCCATTTTCATTTAAGAATCCTAACACAGTAAAACTATCGAGACTACTAATTTGTGTTAATTATTAGGTGTTTATAAATGGTGCTGCTTATAGTAAGGTGAAAGTAAAAATGAAAATTGTATTTGAAACTTACACTCAGTGCAAAAAGAAACGCACATCGTGCTCAGTCGCAGATTAAGAAATTTTTTTTTGGCAGAAAATTAGAATAGAAAGACCATATCTCAAGATTTATTTAATTCTGCAACAAGTTCAGATAAAAAATCTCAAAAAATATTGCGCTGCCTTAAAACCATTTCCCTCTTAATGACGCCAAAAAGCGTTTGCAAACAGTTTATATCCTGATCAGACGCCGCGTAACGCGGCGTCTGATCAGGATCCAAACTGTTTGACACTCATATCGATTTGCAAACAACTAAATTTAAGCAGACGACAATGAAACGGTGAAGGGGTAAAAACCTCACGATTAATTTGGCAGCGAAAGAATTAACTACAGCTTGTTTAAAACATCGCACCGATTAGTACAGGTTGTGATGTTACTAATTCAATAATGATTTATCAACAATTCACAAATACGTTTCTTCTGCATAAAAATAAATTTTGATAACAAAATGTGCGTTTCTTTTTGTGCTGAGTGTATTTTACTTTCACAGTGCTTCATGTCGCCATCATTATTTTGAAGGCCGGATTAGAGATGTTTCACTATACTGCTTTGCTAGTGTAATATTTCCATGAAAGTTATAAGGGTTACCCATATCATAAAGGACATCAGATCTAACATAACCCGTTTGTTCCTATACTAGTTACACCAAATATATGTATGCTCAAGATGTAGCAATAAAAAAAATGTGTTCTCTGGTTTACTTCTTTCCACTCGTTCGTCTTTTCATCTGTCAATTCACATTCATTTCAAACGACGTCGCCTCTTTTACTCATAAATGGAAGTTCGTCAAATTTAGTACTGGTTTTCTTGGATGGTTCGCTACCAATTGTACAGACTATATAGAACCTTGGTTGCAATGGCCACACACATGAACTTCTCTGAAAGTTTTCTTTGCAAACACCATGAACCTCGGGATTATGGTGCTATATGTCTGCGAGATTTATACTTCGTCTTTTCACGACCGATTTTCTATTGGTAAACCAATAGTCCAAGGTACTGATGTAATCTTTACCGCTCCACTGCCATGACGTCATCAAATTTCAAACAAGTGTCGTCTGCTTGTATTTCTCAAATTCAAACTTTAGGTATTTTGACTTAAGAAAAATTGAAATGAATGCCAAACAGTTTGACCGCGTTACGCGGCGCCTGATCAGAATCAAGACTGTTTGCAAATAACCATATTTGTACTAGGGGTAAGGCAGTGAATGGGATAACCCATTTGTGCCCACGATCCCATATATTGGACATAGGCAAACAGTGTAGACTCTGATAAGACGCCGCACAATGCGGCGTCTGATCAGAGTCTACCCTGTTTGCTGATAGTAAATTCATTATGAAACAAAATGAAAATGAAATTTTGACCATTCATCCCCTTGATTAAAATGAACTAATCCAATTTGTAAACATGGAAGAATCTACTGGGTTAAAGTGGTCTTCATTATCCGAAATACATTTGCTGTGTAAGAAACCACAGTTGAATAACAGTTTTATGATTATTTTGCAGGCGTGACAGGAACAGATAGATGGCCGGCAATCATGCTGTGTTGGCCCGGACAAGGTAATTATCTAAGATATTACCTTTACGTGTACATGTACATGTGTGACAGTAACTTGTTTTGTGTAACGCATTAACAGGTACTCAATAAATATACCTTTTTCGGGTTGCTTTATACATGTACAGTCACGACTAAATACCCAAAGAAATATTTTCTATATGCTAGCAGATGGTAGCTTAAAGCAGGCTGAAAGTGAAGTAGAATGAACCTCAATATGTAGAAGTACAAACTTTTGATATGTTCTTTGATTTTAGACACACCCGCACCAACTGATGCACCAACAACTGTGCCGACAAGCGCGCCTACTACGGCACCAACAGACACTCCAGTAACAGATGCTCCAGGTACAGACGCTCCAAAACAGACCGCTTTGTGGAAAAAATAGGCGTGTGACGGAAGGCCACTTAAAAAGAGTACAGTTTTAAAAACTAATGTGTCATTCCATAACGTTTTAAGCACTTTTGTGCTTTATTTAAAATTTATTTAAAAATTGAGGTAATGTTTGACTTATGAAATACTGAAAAGCTTGTCACGCGGTGTCTGATCAGGGTCGAAACTGTCTGTGAATAATGTTGAACTCGGAGTAAGACAGTGAAGAGATACATGTCAACAAGTTGTCATACTTAAGAAAATTGTCATACTTGTCATACTTAAGAAAATTGCACGTGTTTGAAAATATATCAACGATTCATTAAAACCTATAGGGCAAACAGTTTAGTGACTGATCAAGCCTCTGATTTTCACGGCGTCTGATCAATCTCTCCACTGTTTTCAATGGATGTTACTGTTTTGGCACTTGGGTGTTCATTGGGACGCTATTTCACCTTCTACCCAGTATTACGTGTTTTTTTACAATTGATTTGATGACCATACAACACATACTGTCCATTGTCATTGGATACCATCAGGGCTTACTTCAGGGCTGCCTTTTCTCCGGAATTTTCCTATATAGCTCCGGATTTTTTCCCAGTACATGGTAGCTTAAAGCAGGCTAGAAGTAAAGCAGAATGCGCCCAAAGGCGCATTCTGCTTTACTTACAGCCTGCTTTAAGTAATCGCATGTCAACAAAACAAGAAAAAGGCTATGGGGTAATGGTACGATTCGTAAAATTGCACTTGAAAAATGCAAATTTGGAAATCTAAGGATTTTTCATGTCAACGTATGACAGACCTGTTACTTTGAAAAGCTGTCACGATGTGAATTGCACACCCTCAGAGGGAAGACTTTATTCATTCTCAACCCCTTCATTGCCTTACCCCGTGTACAATAGTTAATTGCAAACAGTTTGGATCCTGATCAGAAACCGCGCTACGCGATCTTTGGTCAGGATTAATACGAGCTAACACTCATTTAGATATATTTCCTAAGTCAAAATACATAACATTTGTATTTGAGAAATGTAAGGCGCAACATTATTTCACATGCAAATATTTGAAACCAGGTCAGGTTGACGAGAAAATGCTCCAACCTGTTTGCCACTCAAATTAAATACTATTTATTTTAATAAGTTCCAAATGTGATTGTAATGCGTATACTATAAGAGTCGAATAAAGGAAAATAGTAACATCTCTAAATTATAATTAATTCTGTGTACATGTATGTATCTCATTATAATACTCATTCTGTCATTACATTCGAACTTTTCAAAAAAGGTTTTGATATGCATATCGATACTTTCTGAATGCGAAAAGACGCCAAGACAATGGTATCTGTTCTAAATCTAACTGTTTGCAACTGCATTAGGCTACGGTGTCAGCGGTGAAACCCTTCACTGCCTAAGTCCGATTACAATAACTATTTGCGAACAGTTGGGATTCTGATCAGACGCCGCGTTAAAGTGGCGTCTGATCAGGATCCAAACTGTTTTACACCCATTTTTTAAACAAAAATGCTTTCAATATAAATTTAAGAAATAAACAAAATAAACTTGTTTAAAATTGATTACGTCGTGGCAGTGATGGGGATACACGTCATTAGTTGCTTGTACTGTTTATTAACTGTGTGCTGTTATTAGCAATTTACTTTTTTAAGCTAATCGCTTTGTGATATGGACTTTTATTACTTTCTTTGATCAATTCAATTTCTTTATTGAATGTTAACTTTTAATCCCCCTTTTTTACCTCTACATAGATATTCAAATAAAACAATTCTAGAAAGGTATTCTTGTTATCTGTTTCCCAAAGCCTGATACTGAAAGAGATGTATGTATTATACCCGTCTCTATTTGCCTCTCTGTCGGGGACTCCATTTGTTTTTTCTGTCGTTCTGTCTCTTTCTATAGTAACGTTTACCTCTCTCTCTGTATCTACCTATTTCCTTGTCTCTAACTGTCACTCCATATCCGATGTCTGTCTTTATCTTTTTGTCCTTCTCTTTGTATCTCTGTTTCTCTCTGTCTATGTCTCTCGAGCGTTTTTCGTTTCATTTAAAAGGGAACGAATAACGTCTTAACCACTGACCATCCGCAACATAGCTGATAGACCTCCCTACATGAACATTCCGAAAGTCCAGACCGAGATTCGAACCCACGTCGGTGAGGAGCTTAGTAATGTAAGTCATAATGCCTATACCAGTAGGCCACGGATGCCCCATTGGCTTGCGTTAACAAGGAAACAATAACACCATTTACACTGCAATTCAACACAAAAATCTGAACAAACAGAGATGGCATGTTTTGTAGTAGAGACGACGTTATTATTTCCCAATAAACGCGGTTTACCAAACAAGTAATTCCATTGCAAACAGTTTGAAGCCAGATCAGACGCCGGGTAATCCGATAGTTCATAAAAGGTGATGTTTTATACATCAGCTTCAGGAGCCTTTGCGTTTTGTAATCAATTGAACGGGAAAAATTTCCTCCTTTACCCCAGTAACTGATTAACCCTTTCACCATCGAAGGCGCATAAGTCGTCCTTGCAAATAACTTGGATCCAGATCAGACGCAGCATACAGTGGCGTCTGATCTGGATCCAAAATGTTTAACACTCGTATCGACAAACTGCATGTACCTTAAATCTAACTTGAAATGATATTGCAGACAACAAATGTGAAACAGATGACAATATAGGGGTGATTTGATTAAACATTCAATATTAATTCGGCACATAGGGATTAATGCGTTTGAACAATAAAAAGTGACGAGAAGTTACTTTTACCCCAATAAACATACTCTCTCTTAACCCTTTCACTCTCAAAGACGCCATAAAGCGCGTTTGCAAACAGTTTTGGTCCTTACCAGACGCCGCGTAACGCGGCGTCTGATCAGGACCTAAACTGTTTGACACTCGTTTCGAAATTTCATCAGTCATATTGCCTTAAATCAAACTTTGAAACGATATTGCGGACAGCAATTTCGGAACAGACGACAATATAGCTGTGAAGGGGTAAAAATATCACGATAAATTTGACCATGAAAGGGTTAAAAATGTATCTACTGTAAAAGTGTTGGAGTTTGACTAGACGCCGGGAAACTCGTTATCTGAACAGGTTCCAAACTGTTTGCAATAGTCATTATCGTGTTTGCACAAACGCGTTTATTAGCAACGAATACATTCTTCCACACCGTAACCCGATGTTAAAGTAACATGAATACAGTGCAACTCCCAAACCGAAACCTCTAAATACCGGAATTCTCTAAAACCGGACTAAAACGTTGGTGCCGTTTCCCATTTTTATTTATTTTTACCCATTACACCATACATACGCACGCCTTTTTACGTCTTGGTTCATTCATATACTGAGGGAAATAGTTTATTCATTCTAGCAGATAATAGCTTAAAGCAGGTTCTGATTTACTTTCAATCTGCTTTAAGTGGTCAGCTATCTTCCATATTAGAAACAAGCTAATTGGTTATGGATTAAAACTCCTCGAAACTGGAAACACCTCTAAACCGGAAATGTATGTTGTCCCCACATATGTCCGGTTTAGAGGGGTTTCACTGTATTATTAATAGAGGATAGTATTTCCTGTTTAAACGCAGACACAATGTATTAAATATAGACAATTACTATTTTTTGAAATGTGTTACGATTTATTTCAAACTGAGTGGCAAACGGGTTTGAGCCTGGTCAGGGGTCGGGTTACCCTGATGGCGTTGATGGCGTAGACGTAATAAATAAATAAATAAAAACCCTATGTCTGATATGACATCAAACTGTTTGCAATAACAACAAAACTTTGAGTTTATTGGAAAGGAATAAATTCTTCACTATTTCAAACCGGAGTGTACGGGGAATTATTCAACGCATATTGATATAATTAATCGGTTAGTCCAAAGTTTTATTTACTCATTAAATAGAAATACAATTGTACTAGTTTCCCATCATTAAGATCTGAAATCAAATTGGGTTAAATATGAAAATGATACATACTTTGCATCTAAATCGAAGGCTATTGTTACAGGTAAACGACTGACGTCAAATCATATTGGGATTTTCAAATATCTTAGATTTACCCCCTTTATACTATGTAACGCTATTAAAGTGTCATTTGCAAATGTATAACAATACTTAAAATGTATACTACAATGGATACGATGGGACTCTGTTGTGTTTAACATACATGTATTCATGCCTATCTTCCCTTAAATGGGACATAGACAAACAGTGCAGCCTCTGCTCAGACGCCGCATAATGCGGCGTCTGGTCAGAGGCTACGCTGTTTGCAGATAGAAATTTCAATGTAAAACAAAACGAAAATGAAACTTTAGACCAGGCAACGTGACCCCTTCACTCAAAAAGGATTTTTCTAACATATAAGCATGGACAGATCAATTTGGCATAAAGGGGTTAACGGACATACAGAAAATGAAAACTTCTTGAACGTCATGTTGACGACTCATTTGATCTGAGTTGCTAACAGTTTGGAGCTAGATCAGACGCGGGTTAACCGGCGTCTGATCTGGCTCCAAAATATTTGCAATGAACATGTGAACTTTAACATAAGCGTGTTTATTTGGAAAGAACGTCTTCTCCGCTGTTTATTATCACTAACTCATATAGCGGTTTGCAAATACAGTCCGAACTTGATACTTCCAACTCGCGTTCGTTCGAACATACCCCTATTTCAAAGTTAAACGTGTCTTCGAAGTGAACGAGATCAAATTATCAAATTATAAAATTATCGAAATTCAACTGATGAAACATTGGTACGATAGATTTAACCCATTTATGCCAACGATTCCATTTGTGGGACATAGGGAAACAGTGTAGACGGCGTCTGATCAAAGTCTACACTGTTTGCTGATAGGAATTTCAGTATAAAACGAAATGAAAAGTTTGACCAGGCATCCCTTTGATGAAAAATGGACTAATCCAATATATAAACATGGAAAATCCACTGGGCACAAATGGGTTAAGCGAGTTCGAAGTAACGAGTTTCGACTGTATATATTTATTTGGAAGCAGATATTATACCAACTGTTCTCCTCATCAGCGTCTATGAATATATTTACCTTTTCATAATTGAATAGCCATTTGATGCTTCTATCATATCCAGTTTACTGGCCGATGGAAACCTTTTCTTTATTGAAACAGTTGCATTTTAAGCAAAATTTGAACATTCATTTTAATTTCTAGCTTGCTTTAAACAGGCGCTTGTCTTACACATGAGAGCAAGCTAGACACGGGTTAAAATCGTATGAAGTTTTATAATGCAACCCGATTCGGAAACCAATATCTATTGAAAATATATACCATTAGATTTGCATTGGTAATGACACAAACAGCAAAAGTTCAAGTCATCTATCAAAAAACAGTCAAACACCGACTCGATAGATCGAATTTGTTTAAGACGTACTTATACGTGTTTTTTTTTCTGCTTGAGTTCTATAACTCGAACCTGTCAATAAACATTTGTGTGCTAAAACAACTATATGTATATGCATATTCTTTGTTAACAGTTTGGAACCATACAACTTGATCTTGTAGTACGTGAGAAACATATTTCAGTAACTGTTTTCCAACAAACCTTTTTGTGTTAACCCTTTACAACATAGCCTGTTTCTAGTTTTGAAGACAGGTTACCGCTTAAAGATAATTTAAAGTAAAGCAGAATGTGCCTTAAGGCACATTCTGCTTTACTTTACGCCTGCTTTAAGCTATCATCTTTAAGGATTTACAATTTATTCTGATGGTGCATTTTCAAGACTGTATAAATTGGAACTATTTTCTTTAGTGGAGGAATAAATCAAATGTGATAAAAGGCGCTTTTATGAGGGAAAGGGTTGAACAATAATTATGTCTATTGCAAACAGTTTGAGCCAGGTAACCCGGCGTATGATCAGATTTCATTTTACACCAGGATTACATATAAACTTATTCACCACTTCATAGTGCGGGCTCACAAAGATTGTCGGTTACTAAAGGTTTCTTTATTTTCTACAGTGATCCCGCCGTACAACGGCCCTCAGAACAACGATTTCCTCCTATCAGCAATGCTTCCCACTGTTTCCCAAACAATACAATTGTTTCAACAATTCTCTCCTGCAAATATAGTCTGCTTCAAACGTCTGCTTTTATTTCTCAAAGCGGCATATATGACATTTTGAGAAAAATATATATACTGCCTGCTGTTTTTCTTAAAGTAACGTATTGGACATTTTGACAGAAGATACATAAAGACGATTGGCAAACATATTGAATCCAGATCAGACGTCGCGTTACGAAGCTTCTGAATAGGGTCCAATCTGTTTGCAAATATAAACCCGATTATGGTCAGTTCTTTAGGATACATGTTAATTTTCCCTCCCGATAACAACTATCTCCGAACAATAGAGACAATATTTGTCTACCTTTGGGCGTTGTTGTAGAGATGGCGCACTGTATTTAAAGTTTTTTTTTAACATAACTAATGTTTTTAAAGTATTGACATCAACACAGGTTTAAGATTAGGTATTGTCCTTATTCTAGTCGTCGGATCTCAGTAGTAATTAAACAGTTTATAGATAAGTAAAAAATCATTATAACTGGATATATGATCATAAAACTGAGATAATCAAACGTATTTTTAATTTGATGTCTTTAAATAATTAATGAAACTGATCTTTCTCGTATTACTTGAATATACAGTGGAGAAAACGTTATTCTTTCCCATTTAAACGCAAACGAAACGCAAAACACAAAAATGTAAAAAAGACAACTTTTAGATAATTCTGACTGTTATTTGTATCTGAGTGACCAATATTTCCGGTACAAACAGTTTGGAGACTGATCAGACGCCGGAATACCTGGCGTCTGATCTTGCTCAAAATTGTTTGTACCGGAAATAATAGTTTTAGTGTATACGCGTTTATTGGGAAAGAATAACGTTTTCTCCACTGTACAGCAGACAAAGATTATTAACTTTAATCAGAATAGTCTCGTCCCCCGGCGACTATAAATTGAAACGCATAACCATTTTAGAAAATAATACGTATGTCAACTACAAGGGTCTGGTTTGTTTTTGTAGAACTACATATTCGAAATAGGACAGAGTTATGAAGCTTTACTTGCTAGTTGTTTTGTTGGTTTTGTTTGTGGTAGTTTTACCAGCCTATGGATTTCCCACAGGTAGCTATCATTGAAATAGAGGACCTTACATGAGTGCTCATTATTTATCATTTGTAACAAACGTGTTGACTGATATAATATGACGCGAGCCTTGGTGAGCGTCATTTTAATTTTAGTCAACGAGTTTTAAAAACTGATAAGTAATGACTACGAATGTAAGATTATATTTATCACTTAACCGGGCATATATGCGCAATAGCAATCCGTTTATGGGCATTTAATTCATTGAGATTAATGAATATAAGTACTCTTATGTCAGTAGCATCATAACAAGTTTGTGATAAGAAGTCTACATAATAATAATAATAATTATGTCTTTCAAGTATAATTCATAATTTAACCAATGCAATATATGATATTTTCAGAAACTATGTAATATCGAAAATTTGCTAAATATGTTCATATCATTACATTTTAATTTTGTATATGTAATCAATGCATGACTTTCATGGATCTGCCACTAGTATCGGGGATCACAATTGAAATAAGGGAAAATACATTTTCCTTTTTTTGTGCAATCCTTGGTTTTGGTTAGCATGTCATGTGCGTTTTCATGTGTATGCATTATTTGTTATAGATTGCATAATATGTTTATACATTTGTATTGCCATGTTATGACACTATTGCTAAAATAAAATCAATATATAAATTCAATCAATAAAATCAATCAATCACTAATTTACAACACGTTAAATTGATCGAAGCCATAGATTGTATAGATTTTCCTCCAAAACCTGACGTTGTCTCCGGTAACGTCATCGCACATTACGTCATTTGTGTCCCGCTACATGCATATCTTGTGATAGAAAATGTTAGACCTGAGCCCAGCCATAAAACGATATTTCACCTATAGTGGATTACAATATTTATATGAACGCTTTATTCAATTCCATGGCCGCAAATTATGTTTAATTCTTTATCTAAGTTATGTGATAAACGACTTTATATCCCTTTCTATAACATTGTATTTGCGTGTCGCTTTGAACGGAAAAGAATATAAGCATAAAAAGAATACAGGAACTCTATGCAAATAGGAAATATGTAGAACGATGTACAGTGCTCCCTCTCTACGACAATACCCAATGGGAGACAAATATTAAGAATGTTGTTCGGAGGGAATGTTTACAGGGAGATTAAATTAAAACCCTTAGAGTACATTTGCAAACATTTTGAACCCAGATCAGACGCCTCGTAACGCGGCGTCTGATTTGGGTTCGAAGTGTTTGTCACTCGTCTTTATGTTTCTTCTGTCAAAATGTCCAATACGTAACTTTAAGAAAATCAGCAGACCACGATTGTAAGTAGACGATATTGCAGCAGTGAAAGCGTTTGACGTTATTGTCTTGTTTTTGGACCAGCTACAAGCGTCGTTGAAAGGAAGGAATCGTTGTTCGGAGGGCCGTTGTAGGGCGGAAGCACTGTACATTATATATCATCAAAATGTTGCGGTGTGTCTGTATCTCTGCAAAACCTAATAACAGAAAAAACATACTGACGTGATTTTTATAAAAGAGAAATATAACGTAATATGGTAATCTGTTAAAAGCAAAGTATACTGGCGTGAAATGATAAAGGGAAAACATGACAGGGTAATTTGACAGAGGGCAAGTACAATGGCGTAGTTTGATAAAAGAAGAATACAGTAGTGTGCTTTGATATAAACAAATAATGGCTTGATATAAAACGAAGAGTAAAATGCATGTTAATAGAAATTCGTGCAGCATACTTCTGTTTCAAATAAATTGTTTATACAGTTTCAGATGGAACTCAAGAATCTGGTGAACAAAAGGGTGATTCAGACAAATCTGCTGGTGCTGATGAAGACCACATTGGGGATACCGAGGGTACTAAAGATGACAAAGAATCTGAAACTCAAAAGCAGGAAAACAAAGATAACATGGGTAAAAAGAGCGAACAAGATAAACTTGAAGAAGAAGGTCCAACTGGTAGCAACGAAAATCAGATGACAGAGAAGGATAAAAAGAAACTTGGTTTTGAAAATGGCAAAAGTGGCATAGGCACAATTAAACAGTCACATGGAAACCCTCGCTCGAAAGTAAATGCTAAATGGAACAATAAAGGAATGAAAAGGAACAATAAGAAACTACAAGGCCGGTTTGGTACAAAGCTAAACGAGAATGCATTCGAAGGCAAATGGGCGCCGCCAATCAAGAATGAATACAAACATACTGGCTTTGTAAATAATCCTGGCGCAGGAGGACCTGCAGGATATAGAAGCAAAATGATTATAAAAGGAGAGACAGACAGAGGGATGATGTCGATGCCAAAACATCTAATCGGTCGATTGACTGCAGCAGGAAGGAAATACATGCACGCGTTACAGTAGTAATGCAACTGCATGTACAGTGGAGAAAACGTTATTCTTTCCCAATAAACGCGTTTATACTCAATCTGTTATGTAAACCCGTCGTCTGATCAGGCTCTAAACTGTTTGCCACTCAGATTAAAATGAATAGCCAGAATTATCAAAAAGTTGCCGCTTTCTTCATTTTAGTGTGTATCGTTTGCGTTTCGTAAACGTTTAAACGGGAAAGAATAACGTTTTCTCCACTGTACTCTTGACCGTTTCGCCGTATATGTATATGTATATGACATCATAACTCGTCTCAATTCATTTTTTGTACTATCGCCTGAGCCACAAAGTCTGGAACATTTGGATTAGCCGGTGTCTGATCTGGCTCAAAACTGTATGCAATGTACAAAGTTGTTTTACATCGACCCTGTATCAGTTGTTGAAGTACAAGGTTGAATACGGTTTTTTCCGTTTAAAGGCGATTGTGCTAAAGTACGTATGCCCTTTACATGTAACTGTTTGGAACCTCATCAGACTCCAAATCACGTGCCACTCTTTAAAAACCATTAAATAAATTCTGGTTTTCAACATATCATAGATTTTGGTTGCACTAACTGATTACATTTAACTCATTCACCCCTGAAACATTTAATAGATAGTTCCAATTTCAATATAAGTCTATCCCAATTTTGACTATTTGGGGTTAATTTTTAGAAAATATTCTAAAATGACAAACAGTGTAGACCCTGATCAGAGGGCTCCTTATGGAGCCCTCAGATCAGGGTCTACACTGTTTGCATAGGACAAGATTAATTCTCACAGGTACACTGTTTGTAAATGACGAGTAAACTCGTCGTTAGGGTTGGATGTGTTAATGCATATCGTCCACAAAGGTAGATATTAGCAAACAGTGTAGACTCTGGTAAGAGGCCGCAAGTTGCACTTGGTCTGCACTGTTTGCTACTTGAATATTTCATATGAAATGATCTGCTGTGTGCACAAACACTGTTGTGTCTTTAGATCACCCATTATACATAAACTATTAAGCTTCCAGAAAGCTTTCAGGGTGAGTTAGTTGCAGTTTCCATGCATAATAGATTAAAGGAGAGATGGTATTATATTTCATACATGTACTACACAGATGCGTATTTTGGATAAGAAAGGTGTTTTCTGCCTGTACATATATACATATACAGTATCGCATACCTCATGACACAGTTGCAAAATGGTGTACCCTAAATAAACATTTTATAACATATTTCAAAACATAATTAACTACATAATTATATCATATATGTCACTACTTTGCTGTTTGTTACACAAATATTGATATAGGATATCAGTTTAGAATTTTAAAGTAAATTTGGTAATGTGACCTACCAACAGAAAAACAATTTGAATAGATATTTATAAGAGTGTTTCTATGGTCCTGCACAATGCAATACTCTCATATATTTTCATTTATTAGTATAATTTTATAAATTACTCCATCAGAAAGTTAAATGTATTATTCTATGTTGTTATTTATAAAAAAAAGAAGATTTTCCGACCGACCGTCCCTAATTTGTTTGGCCATGTTATAGGAAACACAGGTACTTTTTTATTTGGCCTTATGATAAAACAATGTGTCCATTGCATTCTGTTTGGAGCCTGGTCAGACATAGAAATCCTCAGCGTCTGACCAAGCTCAAAACGATTTGCTACTCTGATTTCAACATATCAAAAATATTTCCAATACCAGGGGCCCGTTTCATAAAACTTCGTACGACAAATGTTGTCGTAAGTCAGATTATAAAAGTCTCAATTACTATTTATTTCTCCATCTAATCCTGTCTTGAAAAGACGATTAAAAAAAGATGTCTCAAGACAGGGTTAGATAGAGACATCAGAATTAAGGTATTTTAAAGTTTTGACTTACGACCGTTTTTGTCGTGCGATGTCTTATTAAACGGACCCTGGTATTTTCTGTATATTATTAGTTATACAGTGGGTTCATGTAGTGTACCTAATAAGGAATATACACTGCAAGTAAATTTGATATGGAATATACACGAAGCCTCGTCCCATATTACATTAACTGGCAGTGTACACGTATACACTACTACGCACTCTCCAGTAGGGAAAACGTTATTCTTTCCCAATAAACGCGTTTACGCTAAAACTACTATTTCCAGTACAAACAGTTTGGAGCCATGCTCCAAACAGTTTATCATTCAGCTTAATATCAATAGTCAGAATTGTCAAAAAGTTGTTATTTTCTACATTTTAGTGTATTGCGTTTGCGTTTGCGTTAACGATTTCTCCACTGTATAATAGATTCCACTGTGAAACCATATCAAACGCTTTATCACATGCAAATTCTGTTCTATTATCAGAGCACCAGATAAGGGTAGTTTTTCAAAAACTAAAATCTTTATTTCAGAATTAAACCATATGGTGTCACTACTCATTAGAATCATCTTGAAGAGACGATTCTAATGAGTAGTAACACCATAGGATTCGGTGCTGAATAAGTGAGAAAATGTTTGATTTGTTGAAATAACTACCTCTTATCTGGAGCCCTGATTATTATACTTTATCAAAGCAGACGAACAAAATGAGTTGAGGGGTTACAGTGGAGAATGTGTTATTCTTTCCCAATAAACGCGTTTACGCTAAAACTATTATTTGCAGTGCAAACAGTTTGGAGCCAGATCAGACGCCGGGTAACCCGGCGTCTAATCAAGCTCCAAACTGTTTGCCACAAAGATAAACAAGAACTATCAGAATTGTCCAAAAGTTGTTCTTTTCTACGTTTTAGTGCTTTGCGTTTGCGTACGTTTGCGTTTAAACGGGAAAGAATAACAGATTCTCCACTGTAACTCCTGCATTGTCAAAGGCACCAAAAAGCGACGCGGCGTCTTATCAGGATTCAAACTGAGTGTCACTCGTATCGACATTTACTAAGTCAAAACAGCCCTAAAACTGACGTTGACGATATTGCAGACGACACTACCAATGCAGACGATATGTTGGCGGTAAGAGGGTTATAGCAGACGATAAAACATGGCAGGAAAAGAGTTGAAGAAGGCGATACATACACATTACCAGTTGACAGCGCGATACAGAGTGATGTATTTAGCTCGAGACGTTTTTGGCGGAAATAGCCGATCTGACGAGCGCCTTGCCGCGAGTCTGATCGGTTGTTTCCGCCCAAAACGTCGAGAGCTAAATGCAACACTCTGTTGCGCACTGCCAACTGGTGATGTGTTTATTATATGCCTTGAATACAAACCAGAAACAACTAAATAGTAAACTGTTGTTTAAATCATTTTATATCCAAAATTTATTAGTTATTTGAAGCAGAACAAGATTTTTTGTATGTCACAAAGAATAACGCGGCACTCGTACATGTACGTAAATGACGTCAAGTCAAATCGAAAGCGAGGTCAGAGTAAAATACAAAGTGGCTGATACAAGGTGGCTGATACAGACTCTTGTATTTTACTCTGCAAATACACGCGGAAACGCTCGATATCACTCGAAGGCATATAATAAAATTTGGTATTGAAAGGGTTTATGTTTCAAAATCAAACGGCATGAACACTTTTCCCAATACAGGCACCTTTTAACGAATTCAGGAGCAAAAGGAACCCTCTTTTCCTGATCTTCACTGTTTGTCATTTTGCAATATACTATAACAAATATCCCTATTGAACCATACTAAATTTAAAATTGGAATTGACTATTAAATTTAAGAGGTGAATGAGTTAAGGCAGTCAAAACTGCGGCAGTGAAATATATTTTTTTCATCCTAGCGGCAAATAGTTCGGAGCCTGATCAGATGCTGGGTTACCCAGCGTCTGATCTGGTTTCAAACTATTTGCAGCGAAAATGATTATTTTAGCATGAAGTAGTTTATTGGGAACGCATAACGTATTCTCCACTGTAGATGACGTAAACTGCTGTAAGTGTTTACTTTCCAAAATGCTGCTATTGACTGCCACAATGGCTTATACTTTGAATTACATTACTACACGTACGACATATGTTTATCTATTATAACTAAGTTTCTTTCTCAAATCTTTTCATACATTTGATGTCCGCCCTTCTCTAGTAAGTGTATAGCAAATGTTAAAACTACAAACATATCAAGCAAATATACTGCACATTGTTCCTTGTCATTGCAAAGATACAACAAAGAAGGTGTTATTCTTTCCCAACAAATGTGTGTGTGTCAACACAAAAAGTTTATAGTTGAAGCTCGATTTTTCAAATTATCGGGGACCTACAATTCCTCCAGCTACTGCTACTACTACTACTACTAAAACAAACTAGTAATACTACAACCACTACCACAACTACCACCGCCACTACGATTATTACAGCACTATTATTGATACTACAACTGCAACTTTCACTTTCGTTAAAAAAATTAAAAACTCCGAAATAAGAATGAATAAATTAAAAATTAAGACGACACATTGGAAGCAGACAGTAACATGGCTATAAAACGTACAGCCCTAGCGACGAGTATAATCGTCATTTAAAATCATAGTACCTGTGAAAAGTACATTTGTTCTCTGCAAACAGTGAATACTTTGATCGGGAGTATTCTGATTAGGTTCTGCAGTTGTGTCCCTTTGTAGTGTATTGTAAAAGTCAGTCCAAAATATTCAAAATTGACGAGACTAAATTGCCAATGTGAATTGTCCATTAAAAGTGTCAGGGATGAGTGCGTTAACGGCGAATGTCTGCGACCATGACGGCTACAGCGTGTTACAGCCCTCCAGCCATTATCCTTCATCAGGAATGACCTATCGTAATTAATTTATCATACGTGTAACAACAACAACTCGCTTTCGCGACCACTCTAAAATAAGACCCGTTGGCGATATTTGTGATTCTTGACCGTTTAAATCAGGATAAAAGTAAAACAGAAAGCTCCTTCAGGAGCTTTCTGCTTTACTTGTATCTTGATTTTAAAATTATACTTATATTACATATAGGAACCAGTCTGTTTTATTGCGTGACCGTTATAATGAAGAGACCGTAATACTGAGGTGCTGCTGTAATAGTGTACCAGTCTATTCCCCGTGTGATGCTTTGTTTATGTGCGGTACTTAGATGAAAAAGATAGATAAACAGGTACAATGCCAGGACTGACTGTAACTGGGGGATTCGGTAGTTAACAGTGCGATCATTGGAACAGTATAAAACTGAACAGGTAAATTATACATGTATTGTATTAAATTAGTAAAAGTGGTGCTGTTTCGTTGCCATGGTAATGGATAATTCGAAATCGCCATGTGATTTTTTAAAATACAGGCGTTTCTTCTGTCGTATATTTAACTAGGGAACATTGCCAGTGTCAAAAAGTTTGGATTCGGTGTAGTCGGCGTTTGATCTGGATCCAACCTTCTTTTTTGAAATAACATAGGTGTAGTCGTAAGAGGTTAAATTATTATACTTTATTACAACAGAAAACAGTACTACATGTAATTTTACGATCACTTAAAAGTAGAAAATATTGGTGGATGTTGAAAACAGACGATAGCTTTACATCAGGGTGATTGCCTGTCATAAACTTTACTGACATATCGTTGTTACCTACATGTACTAGCTAGAATAAAACTGGTAGCAAGCGATCATTATGGGAGAAAACGTACAGATTGTCAAATACAAGTGACTGCTATATGAATGATAAAAGTACTTTTTATGATCTGTATCAAACATTATCGTTTTTGTATTACATTTTGCATGCATTTAGCAATCACGTGTCTAAGAGAATTTATATTTTCTTAAAATTTTAAGATATTGCACATTGTCAAAATACTACATTTACTTTACTAGATGGTAAAATGATAAACTAATATAGGATTATTATCACGTGGAACTAAACTAAGCATGCTATGACAGAGGAAATAGTGTTCATTGTAGATATTTGAAGGTAAGTTTTGCAATTTATTTTTACGGTTACAGTATGCCCACGATATCAAACCACGCATATGAGGTTAAGTTGAGTTCCTTAACTGTTACAATGCTGATTTTGCAAATGAATTTTGTTGTTTGATTAATGACAAGTGTATGTTAACATTATAAACCCAATAGCTTTGTTTCTTTATAGTTTAATATTATGCCAATGTTATGTCGTAAATGATTTCTGTTAAAAAATAACACCCAATTGACCCAATCTCTGACTCTGCAAGTAGAACAGATTATGATTCAGTATAAAATACGTTTACCTTGTCATTTAGATAAACTGGAATACAAACAATATACAATGACATATAAAATGTCATTGTAATTTCCTTGTCATAAAATGGTTTGAGTACATGTACATATACAAGAACTTCATATCTGGCTGTACATGTCCTGATTATCCCGAAACATCTACGGCGTGCCTCAGCAGCACAATACAAGAGTGATCATTCTAAAGATTCCGATGGAGAAAAAGTTATTCTTTTCCTGTTTTTAAACTCGCAAATGAAACGCAAACGCTATACACTAAAATGTAGAAAATAACAACTGTTTGACAATTCTGACTATTGATATTAAGCTGAGTGGCAAACATTTTGAAGTCTGATCTGGCTCTAAACTGGTTGTACTTGAAATAGTAGTTTTAGCGTAAGCACGTTTATTTGGAAAAAGAACGTTTTCTCCACTTTAATGACTAAGGATGTCACACTATGAATGAGAGGACGCCACTCCTTCCTATTCAGACGAATTGAAACAGAAATGAAATGCAATAAAAAAAAAAGGAGAAAATAACAGGTTATTATTAATATTTACATTTTAGTTTCACTCTGCTTGACAACGATTTAGCGTGCTGTATGATCAGACGTCGTGTTGCCGGGCGTCTTATTTTACTCCAAACTGTTGTCAACGGAAATAAAAATATATGAAAATAAACGAAATAATAACGTCTTCTCCATCGTATTGGTCAATTCCAATCCTTAATCTATGTAAGAGGATACTATGCTCACTCATGCATTTCAGATTCACCTAGGCTGGTAAAAATGCAGACCCCGCCCGTCCCTCACGCATTGCCTCTAGTTTTCACCCACAGTAACCGCCTTTACGACGAGGGGATACGATGCATATTCAACAATGATTCGTTCACAGGTAAGTGCAGAAAAAACCTCTTTATAATGACCACTTATTTGTGTTACCTTAACAGGTGTTTAACTCTTTGAGCCCAAGTCACGCGTATATGCGTCATTTGCAAACACGGTGTACATGTTGAGTACATGTACACATATTCTATGCAAACAATGTAGAACGTGATCAGAGGGCACCTTAAGGAGCCCTCTGATCAGGGTCTACACTGTTTGTCAGTTGGGCACATATTGTAAAACTCAACCCTAAACAATCAAAAATGGACAACACTTAATTGAAAACAAGAATTGTTCATTTGAGGTTTCAGGCAAAGGTTAAGCAGGCGACTGCTAAGCAAGGTGATTTTCAAAACAGAAATTTCTGTTTGATGTTCACATTGCTTTAAGATGTCACCTATAATTTATAAAGTTAATACATTTAGCCCTATTTAGTAGTCACTATAGAAAGGGTTAACAGTTAACATTCGGAAATATGTCATTTTTTCCTGTTTAAACGAACTAAACTCAATGCAAAAAAACTTAGAAAACGACAACGTTTGGAAAAGTATGACCATTTTATTTTCATTTGGTTTCAAAACAGCGTGAACCAGATCATACACCGAGTCACTAGACGTCTGATCTGGTTCCACACTGTTTACAATATACCTTTTTGTTTTAGCATAAACGCGTTTAGAAACGTAATTATTTACAGTGGAGAATCTGTTATTCTTTCCCGTTTAAACGCAAACGTACGCAAACGCAAAGCACTAAAACGTAGAAAAGAACAACTTTTGGACAATTCTGATAAGTCTTGTTTATCTGGGTGGCAAACAGTTTGGAGCCTGATCAGACGCCGGGTTACCCGGCGTCTGATCTGGCTCCAAACTGTTTGCACTGCAAATAATAGTTTTAGCGTAAACGCGTTTATTGGGAAAGAATAACAGATTCTCCACTGTACCAATAAACACGTTTATGATTTTACCCCTTCACTGCCTTACCCCGAGTGCATTAGTTATTTGCAAACGGGTTGAATCCTGATCAGACGCCGCGTCACGCGGCGTCTGATCAGGATCCAAACTGTTTGACACTCATTTAAATATTTGTTAAAGATATCACATGACCAAGCTTGGGTGGTGACACCTACCCCCGTATATAGTTTGAGTCAAAGCATGCAGAGCATGCACTAACAGTGGTAGCGTCTAGGCAAAGAATCATTCAGGCGTCTCAAGTGAGGCCCGCACCTAATATTTGATAGCTTGGTTAGTAAAACCCATAGAAAAACCTATTGATATCTATTTTGTAAGGGCCTCTATTCAAAGCTGAGCCATTGCCTGAAGACTTTTCCCATGCTGTATACCGGTATATACCTGTATTTTGACACCAACTAAACAAGGGGGGGTGAATCAATGAAAGGACTGGCTGGATGTCTTTAAGTTGAAATACCTAAAATTTAAAATTGAGAAATTAAAGCAGACGACAATTGTATAAACTTGATGACGTCATGGCAGTGAAGGGGTTACACCTTATGTACATTGCAAACGTTCCACCGACCAGACACTAAGGTTATAAAGCGTTTGAGTTGAGTATGAGTTTTTTCTCAATCATTTGATTGGCCAGATTCGAGCCTAGGCTCAAATCTGACCAATCAAATGTTAAAGATTAAACCCAGACTCAACTCATACGCTAGGCTCACATCTGACCAATCAAATGTTTGATAACGACTACAGACGCAACTCAAAATTGTATAACATTGGAACTAGAACAAAACGAACCGCAATGCACTCAAAAATGCATAGAAAATAGCAAATGCTTTTTTGGTTGCCGATCTATTTTTCACACTGAAAAACAGCCTAAAACGTTATCACCGTGTTTGCAATGGGAAATTGTTTTCATCAGAAGCGCATTTAATGGGGAAGAATAATATCTTCCTTCATATAGCAGTGTCCGTAGCAATGACAGTAACTGTCATAAGATACGGTTGTAGATAGAATAACTATGCTTCTATTAATCAAATATAACATTCAACAAGACAGCGATTGCTACATTAGAGAATGTGTTATTCTCCCCTGTTTAAGCGCAAACAAAACCACAAACGTAAATGCAATGCTATGGAATGAAATATAAAAAATTACAGGTTTTTAAAAAAAATAAAAATTTAACAGTGATTTTAATTTGAGTGGCAAACAGTTTTGAGCTGACCAGACGCCGGATTACTCAGTGTCTGATCTGGCATCAAAATATTTGCAATGGAAATAAATTGTTTACTAGTAGCATAAATGCGTTTATTTGGGAAGAAGCGTGCCGTGTCCACTGTATCAAACTGAACAATAAAAATAACCCCCGGTGTTTGTTTTGGGGGTTTTGTTTTGTTTTCTTTTCTTTTTCCATGTAAAGTAGATTTTTCTAAGAACTTTCTGCTTTATTTTTGTTTTAAGCTGCATGTGAGCAAACGTGTTTTATTTCTGAACGAAACGAACTTCAAACTTAGTGCAAATACACGTTGAAAAGGGCATCTTCCTAGACATGTCACATGTAATCTAAGTGGTAAACGGTTTGAGGCCTAATCTGACGCCTGTTTACCCGGCGGCTGACCAGGCTAAAACTGTTTTTTTAATAGACATACCGTATTGTTTTGTCTAAACACGTCTTTTGGGGGAAATAACGTCTTCTCTATTGTTTCACATTTCTATTATAAAAAACAAGTTCATAGTTGATTTGATACTAAGGTTCACATATGACTAGGTCGAGAAATAGGTACATGTAGGTTCAATGTCCTTTCAAGCAATACACGGTGTATGTTCCCGTCCATTTGACCGTTAGCGTCATATCATAAAAGCATAGCAGATATATTACATGTACCAATGCAATTGATAAATTGTCCCCGGTGGTGATGCATGTACCTCACGAAAAGCAATCCATTATATCATAAACCCCTAAAATATTAAAAGCACAAGATAAAATAAAAAAATTTCCATGTTAATATAGAAATAGACAATATTTTGAAACTGTAACATGGCTGCCATAAGTTGGTCATGAAAAAATGCTAAGATTTCCAAATTTTCTATTTTTCAATCGTGATTACTTAAAGTAGATTCAAAGTAAAGCAGAATGCGCCTTAATGCGCATTCTGATTTACTTTCCGTCTGCTTTAAACTACTATCTGCTAGGATGCAAATCCGAAGATTTCGGAAAAAAACAGAAAGGCGACAGCCCAAGGGCCCGTTTCATAAAAACAAAAACGGTCGTAAGTAAAACCTTTAAAATACATTTAATTTCTGATTTCTCTACCGAATCCTGTCTTGTGACATCTTTTTGGAGGACGATTCCAAATAGATGTCACAAGGCAGGATTGGATGGAGAAATAAATAATTTTTTAGATTTTTATAATCTGACTTACGACAACATTTGTCGTACGAAGTTTTATGAAACGGGCCCCTGGTCTACGGTTTATCTAAATGCTAATATCAAATATTTTGGGGACTGCTAAAACGCGCATGTTAACTGGCTCCAATAACTATAGGAAACGCGTTTGTTGAGAAAGAATATCTATGCTATTGTTTCCTTTTTCTTTACAGAACTGTTGAACGAGGATTTTGACTCCTATGTTCTCAACCCATGGTCCTGGAACGAGAGCGCCGTCGACACAGACATAATCATTTTGTCAATATTAGTTCCCGTCGCATTTCTGACCCTTGTCACCAACATCATAGTTATCATGACATTTGTCAAGCACAACATGCTGTCCGCCATCAACATAATACTGATTGCAGTGGCTGTGTCCGATACTTTCACCGTCCTGATACCAGCTGTTGCGATAGTTTACCTGGCTTTTGACAATACAGTGTCCGATTTTATTCCCTATGATTACTGTCGCACTTGGGGCTATCTGACCAAGTACCTGCCAACGATTACCCATAATGCATCGATATGGCTGACGGTGGTATTGGCACTGGATCGATACATTGCGGTCAAGCATCCGTTCTTTATGAGACGCGTTTGCGTACCAAGAAAAAGTTTGACAGTCATATTTTGCGTCTACGTCGGTGCAATTCTAGGCCATCTGTGCAGATTTCTTGACACCGATTATGTCCCGGTGAATATTGTTTCTGTTAATACCGGAAATATGTCTTACGCAAGCGGAAGTGGATCTGAAAGTTTGAATTCTAACTTAACGGCCAACGAGATTGATTTATGCAACTCTAATGACGCGATCAAGACCTGTCGAGCAGTGTATGCGCCGTTTTTTCTCAATTTTGCGTCATATGAATTATTTTATTATTGGTTTGTAATATTATTTGTAAAATTTATACCGTGTACGTGTTTGATAATACTCGACACGCTGATGATAAGAACCTTGTGGAAAGCTGAAAATGATAGGCGGCAAATGTCAGCCGCAATATCGCAAGGTAACCTGATACATACGAAGAGCAAACATCATGAGAGCCAACGAATTACGATAATAGTCGTGATTGTTATCGTTATCGTTGTGATCGTCGAGCTTCCAATCGGCGTGATCTTGATGTTCTGGACGCTTTCAACGATTCATGGATCATCCCTCATAAGTGAGCGGACATTAAGCTTGCTTAGTAGAACGGCAAATGTTATTGTGTATCTGAGTTACCCTGTTATTTTCATTATGTATTGCAGTATAAGTGCAAAGTTTCGACGTACGTTTTGTAGGTGTGGTTGTCAGAACAAAAAACATCCCATCAACCACCGACTTGAACTGCTTTAATCTATTATGCCCAATTTCCTATTTATGTGACATAGGCAAAAAGTGTACACGCTGATCAGACGCCGCATAATACTGATTGCTGATAGGAGTTTCGATATAAAAACAAAACAAAAATGAAAATTTAGACCAGGCACCCCTTAGTTAAAAAATAGTGCAACATAGAAGCCTGGAAGAATCCACTAGCTGCAAAATGTGTTAATAAAAATGCACGTTGTACACTGTGGAACACGCTATGTCTTTCAGTTTATGCGAAACTCAACTGCAAACGCACTAAAATGTGAACTATTACAGATTCTTGAAAATATTGTCTTTTATCAAAGTTATCAAGCCATACGGCTTGGAATTTAATCAGACTTCATATTATTTGTAATACAAAGGAGAAGACGGAATTATTTCCCAATAAACGCCTTTACGCTAAAAACCATTACCGTATTCCCACTACAACCAGTTTGATTACATGTACACGGTGTCTGATCTTAAAATAAACAGTGAAAATTGTCAACAAATTGTCATTTTTTATATTTTATTGCAATGCATTTACGTTTTGTTTGCGTTGAAAAGGGAAATAATAACGTTTGCCCTACTGTAGCATAGTTTTTTTTCAGTGCAAACGCGTTTAATGGCAGAAGAAATACATTCTCCCTATTTGAACGTATCTGTGAACAGACTATTTTTTCATTTGAAGACTCGGGGTGAGTGAGTTAACCCATTTGCGCCCAGTGGCTTCTTCCATGCTTATATAAAGGATTCTTTTATCTAAGGGAAGCTTGGTCTAAATTTTCATTTTTGTTTTGATTTAAATTGGAATTCCTATCAGCAAGCATTGTAGTCTCAGATTAGACGCCGCATTATGCGGCGTCTGATCAGAGTCTACACTGTTTGCCTATGTCTCATATATGGGAACGGGAAATTATAATCCACTTTTTTGTAATGGCTTAAACACTCTATTTGGACATGCAATATTTATATAATATGTTTCTTTTTCAAATATTATTGGTTGTTGGTTTTGATATATTGGAAGTAAATCCATAATCGTAAATCGTTGTGTTGAGCAATTTGTGAAAATAAGTTACAGAGAAGAAAAAATTAGTTGAACCCATTAAACGAGTTTACCGTTTAAAATACTACTTGTACAGGGAGAATCTGTTATTCTTTCCCGTTTAAACGCAAACGTACGCAAACGCAAAGCACTAAAACGTAGAAAAGAACAACTTTTAGACAATTCTGATAATTCATGTTTATCTTGGTGGCAAACAGTTTAGAGCCTGATCAGACGCCGGGTTACCCAGCGTCTGATCTGGCTCCAAACTGTTTGTATTGTAAATAATAGTTTTAGCGTAAACGCGTTTATTGGGAAAGAATAACACATTCTCCACTGTATGTGAATTGCAATTAGTTTAACCCTTTCATGGTCAAATTATTCGGGAGATTTTTTACCCCTCTTCCGGATCATTGTCGTCTGCTTCAATTTTGTTGTCTTAAATAGCGTTTCAAAGTTTAACAATAAAAAAGACAGTATGACTCAATAAATTTCAAAACGAGTATCAAACAGTTTGGATCCTGATCAGACGCCGCGTTACGCGGTGTCTGGTCAGGATCGAAACTGTTTGCAAATGCGCTTTAAATCGTCATTGAGAGCGAAGGGGTTAACCGAATGAGAAGCCGGGTAACTCCATTTTTTGAAAGCTGTGCGATAAACATACATGTACCAGTTATAGACACAATATTAATAGTGGAGAAAACGTTATATATTTTCCTTTAAATCATTTTATGCTAAAACAATGTTGTTCATTGCAACATGGTTGAAGGCAATCAGACGCAGGGTATTCTGACGTCTGATCAAGTTAAACATGTGTTGTCATTCTTTGGTCCGTTACATACAGTCGATAATCTGTTATTCTTCCCCGTTTAAACGCAAACGTACGCAAGCACTAAAACGTAGAAAAGAACATCTTTTGGACAATTCTGATAATTCTTGTTTATCTTGGTGGCAAACAGTTTGGAGCCTGATCAGACGCCGGGTTACCCGGCGTCTGATCAGGCTCCAAACTGTTTGCACTGCAAATAATAGTTTTAGCGTAAATGCGTTTATTGGGAAAGAATAACAGATTTTGGGAAATCTACGTCATAGTGACCACCAAACAATAACAGTTTTATATTTTTAATGAAAATATAAACTAGAAATGCCATGTACCCGAATCGATCACTCATCTCTCATACACATAGGATACACCCAACAATAGTCATACATAATACACAAATAAACGAAACTGATCAAGCCGAGAACGATGCAATACGTCATCAATATACATGATGACGTATTGCATGACGTAATATTGTAGGTGGTCACATGACTACTATTCTCCACTGTAAAACTTCGTACGACAAATTTTATCTTAAGTCAAAACTTGAATATATTTAATATCTAATTTCTCCATCTAATAAAAAAATAATTGATACTTTTATAATTACTTACGACAAAATAAAACATCATACGAAATTTTATGAAACGGGCTCCAGTTTGTCTACTTTTCAAACATAAGCAATATACTCCTGGCAATGGGAACACAAACAGTCGGGCGGACATACATGTACCCATGGAATTCATTAACTACATGCACATCCAAAGCTAGGTTTTGGTGTGTATGAAGTTAACCAGACTAATCACTTAACATTGTGAAGGAAGGGAGGTAACTTGTCGCTGAAGCAGCCGCACGACCAATACTTTAAACGGTCCACCACATACATGTACTACTTCAGTAGAAAATGACTATTCAACTTCGAATACCTAGTATTTTTCATAAAATAAGTATAGTTATTTAGAATCACTTTTCAATAGAAAATCAGTTTAAAATTATTTACACAGTCAAGGCCACTACACGTGTTTAACGCAATACAGAAGTCTACATGCATAACAGACAACGGTTTAGGAAGTGCCTAGAAGTGAGACATGTAATTCTGTTCAAATAAACTACTTTTCAATAATTTTCAGTATTTTCAGCAATTTTCAGTATTTGCTTTGTTTTCTGTGCTTTCAAAGGACCTCCCCTTATTCAGAACTTATATGATTCACAACAGCAGATGTTAAGACAAAGGCGCTTGTGTGGCGGCTGTAAAAAGTCGTCCGTACTTCATTCTCAGTGTTGTTATACTTTCTGGTCATTTGGAATCATTAATTTAAGCGCATTTACAGTTGAATGTTGAATTCCGCTTAAGCTGGTGCTAGGGGGCGTGAGCACTGTTGCATATTTCAGGATTGCTCATGAACAGAATCAATTAAACCGAGTCTGCAATTTTAAGTATTTGCTTTGTTTTCTGTGCTTTCAAAGGATCTCCCCTTATTCAGAACTTGTACATACAGATTAATATGTTGTTTTACTTTGAACCAAAAACAGTGGAAAAAATGTTTAAACGAAACAAAACTCAATAAATACAATGTAAAAGTCAACGCAAAGTGTTAACGAAGGTTTTGGGCTTGGTCAGACGTCGTGTTTACATGGTGTCTGATCAGTCTACAGTGGAGAATCTGTTATTCTTTCCCGTTTAAACGCAAACGCAAAGCACTAAAACGTAGAAAAGAACAACTTTTGGACAATTCTGATAATTCTTGTTTATCTTGGTGGCAAACAGTTTGGAGCCTGGCGTCTGATCTGGCTTCAAACTGTTTGCACTGCAAATAATAGTTTTAGCGTAAACGCGTTAATTGGGAAAGAATAACAGATTATCCACTGTACAAACTGTTTGCCTCATAGATTGTGAGATTTCTTTCCAAATATTGTAACTGTCTACATTTTATCGCTCTTTAGTTTCGTTTCGTTTGATTTGAGTTGGAACAATAAAGTCCTCTCGATATTAATAGTGTAAATGATTGTCTAACGTCAGAAGGACCAGCGAAGGAGACGTTATTACTTTCCGTTTAAGCGAAACGCAAATCAATTTAAAATAGGTGGTATGTTCTAAACCCTATATGCCTTACCCCGGGTAAATGCAGTACATGTAGATGCGAACTGTTTTGATTCTGACCAGACGCCGCGCAACGTGGTGTCTGATCAGATTCCAAAATGCTCGACACCAATTTCAACATTTCTATAATCACAGTACCTAAAATTTAAATTTGAGAAAAAAGCAGACGATATGTTCATGTTGAAGACGTCAGGGCAGTAAAGGGGTCAAATTATTGATAAATTAATAACGTCTAAGTGGCAAACAGTTTGAAGCCATACGTAGATTACATAAACTAATTCGCCCCTAAAACTTCAGTTAGCCAATATCATATTGCAAAGAATATCTTGTCCATCTTTGACTTCCTTCTTAGGGTTGTTTTCACAAGGTGTTGTAGTAGATCAATATTTCTGATTTAGGTCTACACTGAGTATTTGCATAGGGAAACTTATTTCTTCACATGGTCCACGGGTTGTAAATGACCAGTTTACTTATCGCTAGAGCTCAGTGGTTTAATGAAATCTCTTGACACAAGAGTTGGAACAACCAGCTGGCTCGTTGACCTTATGTTGTTAATGGCTCCAATAGCTATTGTCCACTTTTGTATCATTCTGAGGCAAACAAACACCACACACTTCTATTTATTTGGTTAACCTATTTAAGGTATCCCATTGGCCAAGGGGTTTCATTTGCAAATGCATCTCTAAACACAGGTAACTGTTAAATCAAAGAACTTTATGTATTATTTTCGTCCTGTTACCTTCGTTAACCCGTTCATCCCTACAACCCTCTCTAGAGATTACTGATTACATATGCAAACAGTGCAGACCCTGGTTAGAGGGATCCTATCGGAGCCCTCTGATCAGGGTCTGTACTGTTTGATATTTTCATTCTTTTTTGTTGTCATATAAAAAATTCAACAGTAGACTGGTTCAAAATGTCTGTACTGGAAGAGTCCAAAAGGATAATAAATACCCACAAGAGATATTTAGGGTTGAAAGGGTTAAGACGTAAATTCATCTTCTTCTTAAATGGAATAGAAACATATTTTATTTTACCAGACTGTTTGGAAATAGAGCACAACCATCAATTACGACCACTTAACCCATTTGTGCCCAGTGGATTCTTCCATGCTTATGTATTGGATTAGTCCATGTTTTACCTAAGGTATGCCTGTTCTAAATTCTCATTTTGTTCAATATTGAAATTCCTATCAGCAAACAATGTAGACTCTGATCAGACGCCGCACAATGCGGCGTCTGATCAGCGTCTACATTGTTTGTCCATGTCCCATATTTGGGATCGTGGGTATGAAAGGGTTAATAACTGATCGTTGTCGGTATTTAAGAAATACGGCTGCTAAACGCAGCATGACAACTAAGTAAAAAGCTCATTTATGAGCTTTGTGCCTTGCTTCCATCACGCGTTAAAATGTGTCCTGTTTTAACCCTATCATGGTCAAATTATTCGGGGTATTTTTACCCTTCACCGCCATAGTGTCATCTGCTTCAATGTTGTTGTCTTCAATATCGTTTTAAAGTTAGATTTAATGCAATATGACTGACGATGCGGCGTCTGATCAGGATCCAAACTGTTTGCAAACGCGCCTGTAAGCGTCATTCAGTGGGAGTGAAATGTTTAATCATCAATAAGTCTATGTTTAGTTGTCGTATAAGCGGTTTACTGTACAATTGCAATAAGAGTTTCAGTATTCATCGATATGCCCAAAGACAGATGGACTATGTTTATTTAACGGTGGAACTTTATGACATGTTTGGTCAAGCAGTTGTTATAGAAGTGACCAACGGTCACCTTTCAACACTTCGGTCGTAAAAGGAGTTGCGCCTACAGCTGCTGGTTCCTGATTTGTGTATACAGTGTTCCCTCCCTACAACGGCCCTCCCTACAACGACTCCCTCCTTACAACGGCCCCTGCCGCAGTTCCCTAAACGGGACAATTATATGTCTAAAACTTTCACTTCTGCAACATCTTCTACTTAAAACTGTCGTCTGCTGTTTTCCCAAAGTCACACATTGGACATTTTAACAGAAAAAAACACAATGACGAGTGACAAACAACTTGAATCCAGATCAGACGCCGCGTGACGCGGCGTCTGATCTGGGTTCAAGCTGTTTGCAAATGTAAGCCAATTTCCCTCCCTATAACGACTCTCTCCGAACAACGTACATACGTTTTGTCTCCCATTGGGTGTCGTTGTAGAGAGGGAGCACTGTAGTGGTGTATTGGTTAACCCTTTCACTCCCTGTGGCGCTTGAAAGCTCATTTCCAAACAGTCTGGATCCTGATCAGACGCCGCGTAACGCGGCGTCTGATTAATATCCAAACTGTTTGACACTCGTGTCGATATGTTTTCAGCCATAATTACTACATTGAATCCTACCTTGAAACGATCTTGGAAACAACCAAATTGGAGCAGACGACAATGAAACGGTGCAGGGGTAAAATCTCACGAATAATTTAATCATGAAGGGGTTAAGAAATGGAGACGATGTTGTTCTTTCCCGTTTGAATGCAAGAAAAGCCCACAAATGCAATGCAATGCAATAAACTATAGATAATTAAACGATTTTGAAATGTTTATACGTTTTAGTCCTTTTCGTTTGCGTTTCGTTTGCGTTTAACGGGAAAGAATAACGTTTTCTCCACTGTATCTAGTATAATAGTTAGAATAAAAAAACAATATTCCAACCAGGCAATTCAAATAGTATTAAATTATAAAATTGTTTTTCTGTTGAAGGTTCGACCTCTTACGGCTTTTATCAAAGAAAATCATTATTTTCTTTAATAAAGGCCCGCAGAGGTCGACATAGTAGAATAGAGCAAATTTACAATTTATTACATATTTGTTTCAGCAATACTGTTAATATACGTATAAGAAGGATTAAACATTGAATACAAAAACACAGACTTGCTTTCGAAGCCGAGTGTACGAACGTCCTTTATATATATGTACAAATATCGCAAAATGACTCTTAAAACTTAAAACAATCTAAACATTGACTATGAACTAAAATCTGAGTGGCAAGGAACTTTGATTTCGTTGGTGTACAGTGGAGAAAACGTTATTCTTTCCCAATAAACGCGTTTACGCTAAAACTATCATTTCTACTACAAACAGTTTGGAGCCAGATCAGACGCCCGGTAACCCGGCGTCTGATCTGGCTCCAAACTTTTTGCCATCAAGATAAACATGAATTATCAGAATTGTCTAAAAGTTGTACTTTTCTACGTTTTAGTGCTTTGCGTTTGCGTACGTTTGCGTTTAAACGGGAAATAATAACAGATTATCCACTGTATTACAGTGGAGAAGACGTTTTTCTGCCCCATTCAACATATCAACACAAACGCAATGTAATAAAATGCGCAGAATTTCAATATTTTGACAATTCTAATGATTTCATTTCATCTGTGTGTGTGTTAAACAATTTGGTTACCCCGCGTTTAGTCTGACTATGTTTGCTACAGTCTATTTGCAAAATCTGTTTAACATTAGTGAACAATATTAGGGTATTCTCCATTTTATTAGAAGTTAACCCATTATCCTATAAACGCCTTTTACGCATTTAATCTATTGTTCCACTGAGGAAAATAATTCTAATTTATACATTCATGAATATTATTATTATACCAGATTTATATAGTGCGCTTTTCACACAGGGGTTGTGCATTCAAAAGCGCTTATTTTAAAAGCCTTTATTTCTCAAATGTTAGCAATATTCAGCTTAAAAACAGTTACTTTCAACCTGCTTTAGGTGGTCACCCGTTTTCAAAACTAGAAACAGGCTATTGGACAATAGGTTAACCTGTGTTCAACGGTTATCACAAATGCCCTGCAAAGTGGTAAAGGTCAAGCAATATTTAGATACGAATATTCACTTGATTTCAGTTTCCATGTCAACCAGAACTCAAGCAGTTGAACGTCCCGGTCAGTATCATTGCGTTGGTTTCTATTGCCAAGAAACTGACCGAATTTCGCGAATGAAGTGTTGACAGGATTATCAAACAGTGACAACGAACCATCTTTCGTAACTCTTTCTTAGCTTCATGGTGCAGTGGGATAATCGGGCTTTCTCTTCAAACAAAAAGAAGCACAGTGCGGTTTAAAGTACAAAATGAAAGGTTTCTGGACTATGGTAAACGATGAACATGTTATTTCATTCTGCGTGCATACAGTTGCGGAATCAGTTAAAGCACAAAACTCCACTCCGAACAGTCCGTTGCTGCAAGAATATGTCATGTTTTACATCCAATTACATTGCGGTGCCTGTCGTTTCGACTAAACCTGAAATAATTATATCCTTCTCGAGTTTACTGGTCATTAAAAAACTAACTCATTCACACCTGAAACTTTTAATGGGCAATTCCATTTTCAAAATTAGTCTTGTCCATTTTAGACTATTTATGGTTGATTTTAACAATATATTTCAAAATGACAAACAGTGTAGACCCTTCTCAGAGGGCTCCGTAAGGAGCCCTCTGATTAGGATCTACACTGTTTGCATAGGACAAGTGAAATCCTCACATGTACACTTTTGTAAATGACGAGTATACTCGTCGCAAGGGTTGAATGTAGAAAAGGTCGACCGTCAAAGTAAAGGAAGTAAAGGCAAACAGTGGAGAATACGTTATCTTCCCCGTTTAAACGCAAACGAAACGCAAATGTAATGCATTAACATGTTAAACATGACATGTTCTGCAAATTGTCGACGTTTTCTATTAACACAATCGCTACAGTGGATAATCTGTTATTCTTTCCCAATAAACGCGTTTACGTTAAAACTATTATTTGCAGTGCAAACAGTTTGGAGCCAGATCAGACGCCGGGAAATAATAACAGATTCTCCACTGTTACAGTTTGGAGGCCTACCAGGCACCAGTTTACCCGGCGTCTAATCTGGCTTCAAACAGTTTGCAACGGAAATACAAGATTAATCTCAATGTGTTTAACGTACTAGTTACAGTGGAGAATCTGTTATTCTTTCCCGTTTAAACGCAAACGTACGCAAACGCAAAGCACTAAAACGTAGAAAAGAACAACTTTTAGACAATTCTGATAATTCATGTTTATCTTGGTGGCAAACAGTTTGGAGCCTGATCAGACGCCGGGTTACCCGGCGTCTGATCTGGCTCGAAACTGTTTGCACTGCAAATAATAGTTTTAGCGTAAACGCGTTTATTGGGAAAGAATAACAGATTCTCCACTGTACCACTGTCTGCTGTTTAGGATAGCAGGTTGTGTCCAGTGAGCAGCGTGCAGAGCACAGTAGAGAAAACGTTTTATTTCCAAATAACCGCGTTTACGCTTAGACTATTTTAAGTTTTTTCATTGCAAACTGTTTGGACCTAGATCAGACGCCGGGTAATCCGGCGTCTATGCAGGCTCTAAACTGTTTGCCACTCTGAATAAAACTGATAGTCAGAATTTTCAAAAAGTGCTAATTTTCTATGTTTCATTGCAATGGGTTTGCGTTTGAACGGAAGAATAACGTTTTCGCCACTGTATTGCAGACCGGTAGCCAACTCGCAATCACTGGCCATCGACGGCCATCGACTTTCATACTGAACTCATTGCAGCACTGTACATTAACATCGATAAGCTGTATATTATAAAAGTACACCGACTTACACACTTAACTCCTTCACCTGGGTCAGCAATTGTCCTCGGTCTTTATTTGTTTAATGTTTAAGTAATGTCGCAATGCATGCCAAATATTTTTTATCCTTATCGGACGCTGAATGAAGACTTTTCGATACTAACTACTGTAATCGGGATTAGGCAATGAACGGGCTAACCAATTACGTACCAAGCTTTAACAGTTTTGATCCAATTCAGACGCCAAGAAACTCGAGGCATATTCATAATTCAAATCTTGTGACACAAATTTTGATACTTTTTCGGACAAAATGTCTTAAACTCTTTTCGAAATAAAAGCAGAATACTTTTTTATGCATACGATCATTTGTAAGAGAATATGTTGGACGAATTCTGATTTTATTACGGTTACAGTGGAGAATCTGTTATTCTTTCCCGTTTAAACGCAAACGTACGCAAACGCAAAGCACTAAAACGTAGAAAAGAACACCTTTTGGACAATTCTGACAATTCTTGTTTATCTTGGTGGCAAACAGTTTGGAGCCTGATCAGACGCCGGGTTACCCGGCGTCTGATCTGGCTCCAAACTGTTTGCACTGCAAATAATAGTTTTAGCGTAAACGCATTTATTGGGAAAGAATAACGTTTTCTCAACTGTACTATATTGAACAGTGGACAAGACTTTATGTTTAACTAAATAAATGTATTTGTGTTCATAGTCTGCGAATTGCAAACAGTTTGGAGCCAGGTCAGACGTCAGAAAAGCCGGCGTCTGATCAGGCTCCGAATTGTGCTTGAGATTGAAAATGATCATCAAATGTTTTCAAGAATCATTCATATTGTCATTTAATTACATTCCGTTTGCGTTTATTTCAAACCGAAAAATAATGTCTTATTCACTGTATTAACACTGCAATGCATCAGAATAAAGGTTGAAAGGACATTTGGATTTGCTATGAATTAACCCCATCTATAATCGGAGTGCTCGATCTACAATGACATTCGACTCTCTATTTCAAAACCATCCTATTCTGCAGACGACAGCGCTAGCCAATCAAAACGCAGCGTTTCTGCGGGATTAGTTTTACGACGTCATTCGCGCGCGCTTGATTTGATCTGCTGTCACCAACATTACACTTGACTATATGGCGAGGCAATTTAGCATACAGAGGAGATCTGATAAATGACGGGAACCTGTCGTTCATATGTTTAATTTCCATTTTGACTTTATCTTACGTGGGAGTAACTCCAGTTCTTTAAACTTCTATCAAGTTCGTACCGTGCATTGTGCATTTGTTGCTAGAACTTCTTTGAAAACAATATTCGGAGAAATTGCCTTGAAATCTTGGTCTACCAGAAAAGGATTATCATTGGAAAACATATTTCGTGAATTCTTAATTGTTTTGCATTTTTTGGAGAACGATTACAGAAATTAGAAATTTATTCGCGATTTCAGTGCCAAACGAACATTGCTAATTTGTTTTGGAAATATATAAAATCTAAAAAAAAAAGGTATTTATGTTTTATTATGGTGCAAACGCGTTTTGTCCACGTTTAACAAAATGGAATGAAAAGGCAAAATAAAATAGTAAAGATTATGGCAAATTCATTAAAATTGAAGACATTATTTTTTCCCGTTAAAATGAATCTAAACGCAAACGCAATGCAATACCTGCAGAAATTGACAACGTTTTGATACTTCTAACAATATCGTTTAATCTTATGAGCAAACATTGGGGTTTTTTCACAATAAAAAACATGTACAATAAATACATAGTGCCACTAACAAACTGTTTGGAGCTAGAAAAATTACCTGCGTCAGATCAGCCTTCAAGCTGTTTGTTGTTCAGATTAGAAACAAGGCTAGCATAATCTGTAATAAAAATCCTAGATTTCCATATGTTCTATTTTTCAATTTGCGATTTTTGAAAATTTACATATAATTAACCCTTTATCAATTAGCCTGTTTCTAGTTTTGAAGACGCTGCAATCTACAAAAATAAAAAGTTACTTATGATGCATATTCATAAAAACAAGTGAAAACGCGTTATTCTTGTGGATGTGTGGTCAAAGCTATCTTTTCAAAACAATATATATCACACCATTTACAGACATGACCTTTATTAAATATAGATCTACACAAACTACTTGAATACATTTTGTTCTATAACCCGAAAAGTTTTGATATTTCGGACCCCCCCGGAGAAAATGCAGCCCTGTAAAAGTAATCGTCTACACTTCAAGAAATGTCGATTTCTTCATGTTGAATATACATGTATTAGGTTTGCAATCAAATGAATTAGTTTATTTCCATTATACGGTTTGTATGAAAGCAAATTGATAATTATTTGGCATCCTACAGAATACAACTATAAACCATTGATACCTAAAACTAAGACTAGACAATTTGAGTTTTATATTAAGATATGTCCGTGTGTTACCTTTCCATTTGTTTAATGGTATGCTGAAAAACCACTCGATAACAACCACTTATAGTAGACTAAATATATATAAATCAGGGCTGCCATTTCTCCGGATTTTTCCTAAATATTCGGATTTTTTTTTTCTAGTTCATGGTAGCTTAAAGCAGGCTGAAAGTAAAGTAGAATGCGCCTTAAGGCGCATTCTGCTTTACTTTTAGTCTGCTTTAAACTTCCAGCCTGCTTTAAGCAGCCACGTGTCAAAATAACTAGAAACAGGCGATGGAGTAAAGGTATGGTTCGTAAAATCGCACTTGAAAAATGCAAATTTGGATATCTTTGGATTTTTTATGTCAACTTATGGTAGCCCTAATAAATGTTAACGATCCAGTGGTTGCTTACAGAAGAATGAGAGTACAGCAAAATGCTCCTTTAAGGGCTTTCTGCTCACTGACATCCTGGTTTAAGCTTCCACCACACTTAATACGGTTGCAAAAAGAACGGTTTTGCTTTATTAGTTATTTAATATGGTTTATGTCCGGATTAGAAGCATGTTTTGGGTGCCGTCTGATCAGTTTGCATAGGACAAGTATACTGTTCAGAGTTAAGCTTTTCCCTATAGTCTGTATCTAGTTTTGATAACAAGTGACCACTTAAAGTAGGTTGAAAGTAAAGAAGGGCGCCTTCTGCTTTACTTTCAACACGCTTTAAGCTACCACTTACTATATTATAGAAAATATGTCTTATGATACATGTTCTTGACTGTATAAATTGCAAATATCGCTCAAGCCCGAAAGGGTAAAAAAAGTGTTATATTTTCATAGAGTTCATAGTCGAAATTTGTGCTACATTTCATTTTATCATTTAACTTTTTCCAAGATTGTTATAAGTCATACAGACGATTTTGAACCAGTTTCTAATATTCCAAACATTGAGAATTTTTGGTAAATACCTAAACAATACTCTTAGTCTGTTTCAATTAATTTTACTTTTTGTTACTGTGATACTTCTCATGTCAATACTAATGCTGTGTTATGGGAAAATAAAAGTAATGTTATGAGCTCAAGTTAAGCTTTTTTGCATGCTGTTTTAAAGAGTATACAGTGGGGAATCTGTTATTCTTTCCCGTTTAAACGCAAACGTACGCAAACGCAAAGCACTAAAACGTAGAAAAGAACAACTTTTGGACAATTGTGATAATTCTTGTTTATCTTGGTGGCAAACAGTTTGGAGCCTGATCAGACGCCGGGTTACCCGGCGTCTGATCTGGCTCCAAACTGTTTGCACTGCAAATAATAGTTTTAGCGTAAACGCGTTTATTGGGAAAGAATAACAGATTCTCCTCTGTACATGTACAGTGCTCCCTCCCTTAAACGACTCTCTCAATAACGACTCCCTCCTTACAACGATGTTTGCAGCTATTGCTGCCACAGACAGTTATGTGCAATGCTCTCTTGGCTACAATATCGTATACTTGAAAATGTTGTCTGCTGCTTTTCTCAAATTTACATATCGGACATTTTGATAGAAGAAACATAATTAAGAGAGACAAACAGATTGAATCCAGACGCGGTGTCTGATCTGGATTCAAGCTGTTTGCAAATGTAAGCCAATTTACCTAACTATAACAACTCCCTCAGAACAACTCCCATTTGGTGTCGCAGTAACGAGGGAGGACTGTATATGTACCTTTGTTATATGTAACACATACAGTGGAGAATCTGTTATTCTTTCCCGTTTAAACGCAAACGTACGCAAACGCAAAGAACTAAAACGTAGAAAAGAACAACTTTTGGACAACTCTGATATTTCATGTTTATCTTGGTGGCAAACAGTTTGGAGTCTGATCTGGCTCCAAACTGTTTGTATTGGAAATAATAGTTTTAGCGTTAACGCGTTTATTGGGACAAAATAACACATTCTCCACCGTACTGTATTCGTTGTGTAATGTATTGTGTTTATTAGTGTTTAAGGCAACTGGGTGCTTACTGGTTGTTGCTTAAAGCAAAATGAAAGTGAATCGGAAAGCTCTCTTCGGAGTTTTCTGATTATTTTCACCATGTTTTAAGCTTTCATAAGCCAATTGTCATTCTTTTTGTTGGTCGAAATAGAGGCGTTTTACTGTATCGAAATAGAAGATATCAATATGAGTTTTCAAGCATGTCCACATGCTAATAATAGACTTATATTTTAATTACCGGTAAAGATACTTGGAGACACAGAAAACATACGATAACATGCACTATATTACACTCACAATTACAACACTTAAGCCAGAAAAATGTTTTGCATAAATGTGTGCATTATTAAAAGTTTGAAAATCTTGCTACAGGAAAACAAAAGGTTTTTCAGTGGAGTAATGGGTTAATGTGAAACATACTTTAAACAGAAATCTGAATCAGTATAAACAGAGTTAACGGGCATCACTTTGTCCAATCAATTTTAAAATTACATTAGCATAAATTGAATTAGTTACAGTGAGTACAAGCCCCTATTAAGATATACTCCACCCTTACGAACAATGACATACAGATGACTTCTCATTGACGGTGTTACCAATTCACTCTCAATGACGTCATAAGGCGCATTTGCAAACAGTTTTGATCTTGATCAGACGCCGCCAAACGAGGCGTCTGATCAGGATCCAAACTGTTTGATGCATGTGTTGAAATGACGTCAAACATATTGCTTGAAATCTGACTTTGAAACGATATACATGTAACAGACAATGATACCGAAGCAGACGACAATATGCCGATGAAGGGGCAAAAACCTCAAGATAAAGTCCCTTACTTTCTTCTTCGTATTTATTCCTCTGGGGTCCGTGTTACGAAACGTCGTATGACCAAAACGGATGTAAGTCAAAACTTTAAAATAAATCTGGTTTCTGATTTCTCCTTCTTATCCTGTTGTGTGACTTCTCTTTGGAATCGTCTTTTCAAGACGATTCCAAAGAGATGTTACAAGACAAGGATTATATGGAGAACTAAATAGTAATGGCGATTTTATAATATGGCTTACAACAATATTTGTCGTACGAAGTTTCGTACATGTAAGACGGACCCCTAAATCAGGTTGGGAATACGCTTTTCTTGCACTTTAACACAAAGCAAGCGCAAACCCAATGCAAAAAGAATGTAGAAGAAGACATCAAATTGAAAGATACGTGGCCATTTATTTTTAACTAAAATTGCAGGTTCTGATTCAAAACTGTTTCACTGAACATATAGTGTTTTTAGAAATAAACGCGTTTATTTGGAAACAATATTGGCTTCCCCATTGTGCACCTTGTCTTTTTCTATCATTGACGCGAATAAAATTCAAAGCTTTAGTATTGGGTGTTATGAGGTTAACCCTTTCAATTTTAAATACGCCAATTGCGAGTTTGCAAACAGTTTGGATCCTGATCAGACGCCGCGTAACGCGTGATTGAAGAAGAAATCAATGAAACGGTGAAGGGGTGAAAATCCCACGATTAATATTGCAGCGAAAGGGTTAATTATATTTGTGATCATACATAGTCCTCATTTAGTTACAGTACATACCCCATTCACTGAATTTATAAACAAGTTTGATCCTCCCAAAATAGTCTACGTAAATCGGCGTCTGGGTCAGGATCGAATCCGTTTTCATTTCGATATTTCTGTATTCAATTTTCTGAATCATGGATGTTAGAATAAAGGTAGAAAACAGTAATGAAGCAGACAAAACAACTCCATAGATATGCCCTTTTTTACACCAAGTTAATTTATTCTCACGCTGAGGCAAATGCAATTCTTATGACGCATATTAACCCATTTGCGCCCAGTGGATTCTTCCATGTTTTATATATTGGATCAGTCCATTTTTTATCAAAGGGATGCCTGGTCAAAATGTTCATTTTCGTTTTGTTTTATATTGAAATTCCTATCCACAAACAATGTAGGCTCTGATCAGACGCCGCATTATGCGGCGTCTGATCAGGGTCTTCATTGTTTGCCTATGTCCCATATATGGGACCGTGGGCGCAAATGGGTTAATAACTGTATAAATCGGAACTACAGTGCCGCTTATACTGCGTTTACACTTAGCCACGATGCCCACGATTTGAGGGAATCGAGGTGAGCGTTGCGGACCGTGGGACGAATCGTGGTGATCTTGAGAGAGCGTGGAAGAATCGGGAGAATCGAAAGGATCGTGGCAGATTTTTGGCACGATTATGCCGATTGGTTTTTATATCGTGTGAGAGCGTAATAGAACTTGGTAATCTTAGTAGAGCGTCTTAGAGCTTAACAGAGCTTAACAGAGCTTAACAGAACTTAACAGAACGCATCACAGCGTGAAGCCTAAACGTAGGGGATCTTTGTTAACTTGGAAAGGCGATTCTTTAAGTTTTTACATGTATTATTAAGTTAATATAGTGCTCCCTCCCTACAACGACCCTCCCAACAGCGACTCCCTCTTTACAACGGCACTTACCGAAGTTTCCTTTAAACAAGACAATAACCGTATTTCAAGCGCTTTCACTGCTGGAATTTTGTCTCCTAAAAATTGTCGTCTGCTTCTTTCCCTCAAAATTACATAAAAGTTGACATTTTGCTAGAACAAATATAAATACGAGTGACAGGTTATGCTTCCCACCAAATATTTTCAGATGCGTCATCCCAATGTAATCAGAGTTTGACACCAGCATGTTATACCCCAAATCGTGCTCAAAACGCAACACTCTTGGTGAAATGGTTGCCATACATCGCAGGAGAGCTTAACAGAACGTTATATCGTGTTAGATCTTAACATAACGTGATAAAACGTGATAGCGTATCGTGGTTACCGTAAGAGGGCTTGAGAGAACGTGATGAAATCGTGGCAGATCCTCATCAGAATCTTGTTGGGTTCGCAACAAAACGCTGCATAAGGTAACACGACGTGCATAGAGCGTAAGAAAACGTGGTATAGCGTAGACAAAGATAATAAATCGTGAAGCTCTGCGCTTTTTTAAATCGTGACCATCGTAGCTATCGTGGCTGGGTGTAAACGTAGCACTATTACCGCTGTTCCTCAAACAAGGCAACTATGTATAACCATTTCATTTTGATTTGATGGTGGTTTTTTTTATAATCAAATTCACATAATGGACAGTATGCCCCAAAAAAGTAAAGACGAGTGACAAACACTTTGAATCCAGATTAAACGTTGCATTTACGCGGCGTCTGATCTAGATTCAAGTTGTTTGCAAATAAAGTCAATTCACATCCTCAACCCCTTATAACAAATCCCTCCGAACAACACACACAACTGTTGTATCCCATGGGATGTTTTTTTTTGTTTTTTTTGTTGTTTTTTTTTCCAATAATTTTATTCACATATATTACATCCATACATATTTTTACATGTAGTATAAGTAGAAAATACCAATACAACGTAATTTTTATGAAGAATCGTCAAAAACTAAATAATATTTCTAACATACAATTTTTCTATCGAATGTAAATATGAAAACATACATTTTTATTGAAAAAATTGAAAATTGAATAAAAAAAAATACAGAAAGAAACATGCATTTTTGCTAGGTTATTTTTATTACAGTACGTTTTATGTCTAAATGTCACATCCTCAACCCCTTATAACAAATCCCTCCGAACAACACACACAACTGTTGTATCCCATGGGATGTTGTTGTGGAGAGGGAACACTGTAGTTCCGATTTATGCAGTCATAAAGATGCGCCATAAGAACTGTTTCACATGCTAGAAGGTGGTAGCTAAACCCTTTCATGATCAAAATATTCGGGAGATTTTACTCCTTCACCGCTTTATTGTTATTTGCTTCATTGTTGTTGTCTGCAAGCCACGTTTCAAAGTTAGATTTATGGTTGTAAGATTTAATAAATATCGATAAGAGGGTCAAACAGTTTGGGTCTCGATCAGACGCCGCGTATCGCGGCGTATGATTAGGACCCAAACTGTTTGCAAACGCCGATTTTAAGCATGCGTTATTGCACCAGTCTAAACGTTAGGCATAGTTGTCCTGTTATGGGAACTGCGACAAGGGTCGTTGTGACCGCATGTAACGTTTGTTTGAAAAGAGCGCTATATAAATCTAGTGTAATAATACAGCGCTCTCTCTCTACACGGAAACGAAACGCAAAGAAAAAGAACTAAATCATATAAAATGACAACATTTTAATAATTCTGAGTATTCGTTTTAATCTGAGTGGCAAACAGTTTGGAGCCGGACCAGACGCCGGGTTACCCGGCGTCTGATCTGGCTCCAAACTGTTTGCATTTGAAATAACAGTTTTAGCATAAACGCGTTTATTGGGAAAGAATAACGTTTTTTTCACTGTATGTAATACATTTTATGGAAATATAAGGAATATCAAAAAGCGTATTAATATGTACATGTATATATATATGCTATTTAAGTAGATATATTAAATATACTATTTACATAGACTTAACGATAAAGAGTCAGAGGTAGTAAGATCGCCATATGATGCTTTCTTGTAGAGTATATATGTTTTTCAGTTTTGTTTGCCGTTAGATTTCTGTTATTGTTTATTCTAACATGACACGTGAATTCGTCTCTATAAACAAAGAACAGGTCTATCGTGGTATACCTGAGACGGTATACCACGCTCTTCCCTACCCCGCTCCTCCCACGGTTATATGACATGACGTGACCACGTGCGTTCATACGTTATGTTTTTTAAATTTCTTTCGTTATTCATATAGCCCGTAAAGACCATATACTTTTAACCAGTAACGTTACAGTAATTTTCTCATTCTTCTGTCTTGTTTGATGTAATGTTTGTTCTATGCCAGATTATGGATCGGTAATTGTAAATTTGCTTATGGGTGTTAGATTCTTGTAATGCCGCGGAAAAAGTTATTCGGTCGAAAAACTTCATCCGCTGAGGAAATAAGTATGGAACATTTGATTTCCTTTCTAATGAATTTCCTTACATCTGGTCATGTTAGAATCGAAATAATCTATGTTCTACCGTTGTGAAACTGTATTTTACAACGGTCGGTCGTTGTGGTGCGCAGGAATTGACCACTCAGGCCTTCGGCCTTCGTGGTCAATTCCTGCGCACCACAACTCCCAACCGTTGTAAAATACCGTTTCACAACGGTAGAACATAGATTATTTCTTAAATCATATTTCTGGCTCCCTACCGTTTACAATAGGCATACATTGTTTTTATCACTAATGCATTCAATTAGAAAGAATAATGTCTTCTTCGCTGCGCATACATATTATATTTAATTTCATTGACCAGTAGTCATGAACATTGACGAATTCGAGAAACATGGGACGGAGATGGTCAAATACATTGCCGAATACATGCGAACACTTCATCATCGTCAAGTATGCCCGACTGTCGAGCCCGGCTATCTCCGTGACCTACTTCCGAAGAACGCACCAATAAAGGGAGAGAACTTTAAAAACATTCTTGATGACGTTGAGAAGAAAATAATGCTTGGGGTAAGTAAACAATTATCTTGCTCAAGTAAATCCTCAGTATTACAAGGTGAGCGTAAACCAGAAAGGTCCTTCAGGGGCTTTCTGTTTTACGTTCACCTAGCTTTAAGCTGTCACCTGTCTTTTATATAGTCCATTAACCTTATTTTGATTGTCGTAATAGAGCGATGTTACTGTATATTGGCGTATTGTTTTAAAATACAGTGTAGACACATTTTATACAGTTCCTGACCAGGAGCTGTATTGATTACTGATCAGTTTTGTTGACATGGTCATGTGCTCTTTTATGAGGAATAGTTTCCTTATTTCATTAGTCAGTGAACTACATGTAGTTTATACGGTAGATGTTCATAGTGGGCAATGGACATATTTTTAAATATGTATAGTCATATTTAATTAACCGCTTCATGGCTGAAATATTTCAGTATTTTTGACATGACATTTCCAAATGGGACATACCGGTTGCAGTATTGACTAGGCTTTTAGAATCTTGAGGTTTTATAACTTCCACCATTTGAGGTACTTATAAAACAGGGAAGACATTTCTTAATAGTTTGTTGTTGTTGTTGTTGCACGTACATGTACATGTTCTAAGAAGAGTTTACATCCATTCGAAGCCATACTATATCAATGCTTCCTCCCATGCATTGTGGCCCTTGTCCAGAATGGGAATAAAAAGTTTGTTTTGCGTTTCGTGGTTGTCGTGAAAACTAGTAATTAAACTAGTATTTCAGTATTTTGAACATGAAGTCTTTTTCTAATATGTTGATTTAAAACGTTGTCATTGAAAAAGGTTAAAATTTCTCGCGCCCACATATTTTCTCATCCAATCAAATGCTTGAGAACTACTTTAGACTCAACTTAAAAGCTTTATAACCTTGGACCCTGTTACTAATACTCCATAATATACACACAAACGACCCAAAGTCTTGTTTTGAAAATTTTATAGTTTCTTGTAAATGAAGTGAGAGGCCAAAAAAGGCAAAAAAGCAGGTTTTGGGTACAATTCTCGGTATAGATCCTAAAAATAAACTATGAAGGCACGCATGCGACACTTCAAATATTTTGGAATGTAACTTAAAAAATTATTGTGTACTTAAAATATCTTTGTGTAGCATTAGTGCCTTCATTGTTTATTTCTATAATTGATACCCTGAATTGTACAAAAATCTTCCTTTTTTGCCTGTTTGGCCTCGTGGTCCATTTACACGAAACTATTAAGTTGACAAAACATGAATTTGGGTTGAGTTTTATGATTAATATGAAGTACATGTATTAATATCAGAAAATGACAAATAAATAGAAAATATGGCTAAAACATAAATTGAAAAACAAAATACAGAACCAAAACGGAGGCTTCGTTAACCTTGTCCATTGTCTGGCATTAATACATGTATGCTCTATTGTTTGAAATCTAAATGGAAATATAAGGCTTATTAACCAAATTATATCAATTGAACTGTTCCATGCTTACATATTGCATGAGTCTATTTTTCATTTAAGGGGATACTGATTTAATGTTCCGTTTTCATATGTTAGACGACGCATCATGCGGCGTCTGATCTGAGTCTGCACGGTTTGCATAATGTGTCCCATTTATGGGACGCAAGGCTTAAATATGTTCAGTCACTTGGATTCTGAATGGATCTAAATTAATTGCCAATGTAACATTACTCGCCTTTGGTGACTTAGGGATTAAACGCCAGCTTTTGCTAGGCTAAATACGAGCTATATATATCGGTTTAATAAATTCAGGCGATAAATGTTATACATTTCACTGCTATGGTATTTTCTGCTTTAGATCACCCATATACGCCCAGTGAATTATTCCATGTTTATATATTGGATTAGTCAATTTTTTATGAAAGGGATGCCTGGTCTAAATTTTTCATTTTCATTTTGTTTTATTTTGAAATTCCTATCAGCAAACAGTGTAGACTCTGATCAGACGCCGCATAATGCGGCGTCTGATCAGAGTCTACACTGTTTGCCTATGTCCCATATATGGGGATATGGGCACAAATGGGTTAAATCGTTAGTGCGCATTTCATTTTCAAAGTTAGAATTGTGATGAAAAAAGCAATTGACATGAGAGTCAAAGAAGTTCGATCTTGGTCGGACGTTGATTTATTCGACGTCTGATATGGTTTCAAATTGCTTGCCAACACTAGAATAGTCGCGCTCAGCACCAAAAATAGAATGGAATCATATGTATAAATGCATTTTGCCGGGCAGTCTGCAATGGCCTCCTTGATGAGATAACTGAGGCATAAATGCATAGCTATTTGTATGATAATACATGTCAGACGTGAGCAGTGCATTAGCCCCTATTGTGACATGCGCATTTTCAATATTTTACTGCCATGTTTTATAGTCTGCTTTAAATCTCTCATCGCCAAAATATTGTCTGCATTTATAATGTCGATTGGAGTATTTTTTCAAATCAGATTTAGGGCCTTTTTGACTGACGAAATATCGATATGAGTGTCGAACAGTTTGTATACCGAGAATCCCATCTGTTTGCAAAGTCGCCTTTTGGTGGCGAAAGAGTTGACCCATTTGTACCCATGATCACATATATGGGATATAGGCAAATAGTGTAGACTCTGATGAGACGCCGCATCATGCGGCGTCTCATCAGAGTCTACACTGTTTGCTGATAGGAATTTCAATATAAACAAAATGAAAATGAAACTTTTGACCAGGCATCTCTTTGATAAAAATGGACTAATTCAATATATAAACATGGAATAATCCACTGGACATAAATGGGTTACCTGCTGGTGCTTGTGGTGGCTATGCTTATACTGGGGAAGAACATGATGATAATAGTCATGATGATGATGATCATGATTAAACTGAATTAGCATTATTATTATTATTATCATTAAAGCCGCATTGTGTTTTTGGGAAACCTGCATAAAACGGTTGTTTGGGATCCCATTAGAACTACGTGGGACGTGATTCTTTCATAAAAAGCGGCTTTATCTAAGAAATTCGCTTTTAAATTTTTTTTTATAATTTTTTTGTGCTAGCACAATTTAAAGAGCCTCCTTGTGAATGGAAAGAAGGACAACTCTGTAAATACAGGGCTCCAGATAACGGAAGTATTTCGATTACTAAACTCTTTATTTCTGCTTTTAAACCCAATGGTGTCATACTCATTAGAATCGTCTCGAAGAGACGGTTTAATCAGTAGTAACACCGTAGCATTCGGTGCTGAAATGAGTGAGAACATGTTGGAATTGTTCAGTTTATTCCTCTTATCTGGAGCCGGCTGAAATGAAGAATTTAACCCTTATTCTGCTGCTAAGACGTCTGCTTTGACATTGTCGTGTGTAATATTTGTTTAGTTTAGATGTATGCATATTTTTGATTAAACAAACCTTAAGACGAGTGTCAAACAGTTTGGATCCAGATGAGACGCCGCGTTACGCGGTGTCTGTTTTAGAGTCAAACAGTTGCGACCAGTAGGCACAGGATTAAACTATGAGATAAGGTCACCACGTGTAAATAATTAATCACGGTGGTAAACGTGTACAATCCAATACGGGGGATCTTGCTGAAAATGACTGTTTCAGCATTGGCTTCTCTCTAACTAAACCACCTATTTTTGGATCTTCACCAAACTTGCTATAAATGTTTATTAGTAGAGAATCTAGCTCAATTTAGATAACTATCAAAGTCGCATGAGGCATGCCTGAGTTATTGCCCTTGAATAATTAAAAAAAATGACTGTTTCAGCCCTTTCTGCTCTCTAACACAAACACTTTTTATTGGATCTTCACCAAACTTGCTGGCATTGTGTATTTGTTTTAAATATAGATCAAGACAAAAATCGAATACAGCTGACTGAAAATCCTTCAAGAGGTAAAGGAGGTATGGAGTAGTCATTTATTACTTTACTTATTACCAACACAGCCAAGATGAAGCACATGCAACTATTGACCAAATAGTTGGCTTAAATAGAATAAAAACAGTTCCTATTACAGAGTTGACAGGGCTAAAATAAGTATGAAATAGCAAATTTTTAATAATTGAAGAACCGTAACTCCAACATGCCTTCGGCGATTTGGGTATTCATAGAGCTGGACTAAGTTTGTATCCAATATTATTTTCAGCAAATTTGAAGATCCAATTAAAACCGTTTGAGTCAGAAAGCTGACAAGCCTGAAGTATGCAATCTATAATCATTCAAGGGCAATAACTTCAACATGCCTTGTGCGATTTTGGTAGTTAAGATTATGAACTTGATTTTATATTAATAAACATTTTCAACAAGTTTGGTGAAAATCACAAAAAAGTTATTTGTGTTAGAGAGCAAAAAATGGTGAAACAGGTATTTTTAAATACATAAAGGACAATAACTCAGACATGCCTTATGCGATTTAAGTAATAATCAAACCGAACCTAGATTTTGTATAAATAAAGAATTTCAGCAAGGTTTTGTTAAGATCCGAAAAGAAATGTTTGTGATAGAGAGCAAAAAATGCTGAAACATTAATTTTTAATAACTAAAGGGCAAAAAACTCATGCCTTATGCGATATAAGTACTATTTAAACTGGAGATATATTTATATTTATAAACATGTTCAGCAAGTTTGGTGAATATCCGATAAAAACTGTATGTGTTAGAGTGCAAAAAACCCCTGAAACAGTCATATTTTAATAATTAAAGGACAATAACTCATATATACATTATGCGATTTTAGTAATATTCAAACTTAACCTTGATTTTATATTAATAAACATCTTCAGCAAATTGGGTGAAAATCGATAAAAAAGCATTTGTGTTAGAGAGAAAAAAATGGTGAAACAGTCCTTTTTAATACATTAAGGGCAATAACTCAGATAATCATTTTGGGATTTTTAGTAATAATCAAACTGGACCTAGGTTTTATATAAATAAAGAATTTCAGCAAGTTTGTAGAAGATCCGATGAAAACTCTTTGTGTTAGAGAGCAAAAAAGGCTGAAACAGTCATTTCTAATAATTCAAGAGCAATTACTCCGACATTCCTTATGCGATTTTACTAGTATTCAAATTTAACCATGATTTAATATCAATGAAAATTTTCAGCAAGTTTGGTGAAAATTCAATAAAAAGAATTTGTGTTAGAGATAAAAAACTGGCTGAAAACTGTAATTTTAATACATAAAGGGCAAACACTTAGATATGCTTCATACAATTTTAGTAGTTATCAAACTAAACCTAGATTTTATACTAATGAACATTTTCAGCAAGTTTGGTGAAGATCCAATAAAAGTATTTGTGAAAGAGAGCAATAACTGCTGAATCACTCATTTTTAATACAAAAATGGCAAAAACGCAAACATGCCACATGCGATTTTAGTAGTAATCAAACTGGACCAAGATTTTATAATAATAAACAATTTCAGTAAGTTTGGTGAAGATCAACTAAAAAATGCTTGTTTTAGAGAGCAAAAATTGCTGAAACAGTCAACTTTTAATACATAAAGGGCAAAAAGTCTAACATGCCTTATTCGATTTAAGTAGAAATTTAACTGTACCTAGATTTTATATAAAAAAACATTTAATGCAAGTTTGGTGAAGATCCGATAAAAACTCTTTGTGTTAGAGAGCAAAAAGGGCTGAAACACCGTTGTGACGAAATGTGACTCATTTTATAGCAATCGTTCGCACCCGGTGATATTGAACCCAGCTGTTCCACGTGCCACTAATCCGTGTGGTAATATTTATGTCAGACGATCTACTTTCGGTTTGTTATGGTTTTAAATCGCTTTTTTGGTGATTTAGGCCTGTCTTCAACATTTCATAGATCAGTTTGGCCCATTAGAATGTTCAAGCATTATTATTAACCGTTATTGTATTTCGCACATTAAAAAAAGGTCTGAAAACACAATGGGACTTTAATACTATTTTTTTTTTTTATTATTATCTTTGGCTCCAACATGTCAACAATTGCAATAATTTTTTAAGCGGAAACGCATCTAATGTACATGTACTTGGAAAGAATAGCATCTTCTCCAAGACCTGCTGACAATATGTAAAATGAGAAGTTCTGCCCAAAAGCACTCTTAACTATAAATTATTTACAGTATTATCAGTAAAGTGAGCGCAGCGGTCTCGTGCTGCACGAAGATCATATTTATCTCAAGTAGGAAAGTGTACGATTATATATTCGATGTTACCTTGCCTACTTTTTCACCATTAATAACTACATGTATTCTGTTCTAAAAATAACTCTGACAAGTCAGACAAATCGAACAATAAAATGTCTATGATCTAATGGGGACCCACTGTTTATATTTTGAGCAGGTAACCCACTGGCAGCATCCGGATTTCCACGCCTACTTTCCTGCTGGGAACTGTTTCCCGTCAATTCTGGGAGATATGCTGTCGGACGCCATCGGATGTGTTGGATTTTCGTGGGTATATAACGTCATATATTCCGATATCTGAAATGGAATGCCTCGGACGAGCTTTTGTTGCTAAATAAAATTTTAATTCCTCAATTATGTTTGTTTACATTTACAAACATCGTTTTGTTTACATAGGTAATACAATGTATAAGCGAAAGGGTTAGGTCACAAGTTCAAAGTTAGATTGATCCTTCCCATAATGTTACAAAACATGTTTGCTAAAATATCCATATCAGTTTCGTTCAGGTTGATTCTTCTGTAATTACAAAAATGAAGTTGTTTTGTTCGTCATCATAAAATGATGACTTTGTTAAGTGTGTGTGGTACATCCCACAGACTCATTACTCTGTGTGTTCTATAAATAGCACAACAGCGGCGAATGATATATCCAATATCGAGCTCCCGAGATAGAGAGCAGACTCTTTAGCTCGTATACTATGGCACTGGACTGTCGCGCAAGCGCACCGGTTTCGAGACCCGGCCGGGAATTCCTATAATATCAAATATGCTATGGTTCGTTACGAAGGTTCTTCATAAGAGTTTGCTTATATGCTCTGCATATATATACTTACATATATGTGAAAGCATCTGTTATAGCGGAGAATACATTATTCCATCCCGTTTAAACGAAACAAAACGCAATGTACTAGAATGTAAAACATGGTTACTTCGTGAAAATTCTGTCGACACAATTAAGTCTGTGTTGCAAACCATTTGAAACTAGGTCAGACACCGGGTTACCAGCGTCTGATAAGGTTCCAAACTGTTGCATTAGATTTCAAGTTGTTATCACAAATGCCTTAATTGCGAAGGAATATTGTCTTATGCACTGTATATATTTCTGTATATATGTATTCTGCTTTACGTACAGCCTGTTTAAAAAGTCGCATGTCAACAAAACAAGAAACAACCTATGGGGTAAAGGTACGATTCGTAAAATCGTACTTGAAAAACGCAAATTTGGAAATCTTAGGATTTTTCATGTCAACTTATGGCAGCCCTGTAAGATCAATATCAATTTTGTTCAACAGGCTGCTAGTCCTGCATGTACTGAACTGGAGATAGTCGTGTTAGATTGGATAGGTAAGTATGTCACTTTGATATGTTTTAATTGCTTGACATGTCACAAGTTACAAGTTTTCGATACTGTGGGGAGGACCTCATTACTTCGCCCAAAATATGCTCTGGCTACAAACAATGATTTCCATAAAGACGTTGAAGCTAGATCAGTCCCCGAATAACCTGTCGTCTGATCAGGCTTCGAACGGTTTTTCAAGCAGATTAAAAAAAATCGTTACCTTTTTCAAAAATTGTTATTTCCAGCAAAGTATTGTATTGCAATTCATTTGCGTTTAGCATCGTCTTAATTGGAAAAGATTAACATCTTCACTGAATAAAACGTTTGAAATCACAATATTCTTGAGCAAACTGTATTTGCACAGTGGAATATTGGATGATTTTGTCAATACATAATAGAAACCATAATCGTTTCGCGTTTTTTACCCTCGACATCTTTAATACAATTTGTGAATAACCTTTAACCATGCATTTAAAGTGTCGAAATTCGAATTTTGTGTTTAGAATTTATATATTTTTAATATACTAAGTTTTAGCCCCTTCACAGCCTCAGCCGTAGACACTAGTGTTGGATCCTGATCAGATGTTACGTAATGCGGTGTTCGATCACGATCCTAAAATGTTGACACTAACATTCAACTTTACTTCGTAATGTGTCAACATGCTTAAATTCCTTAACCCTTTACCTGATAGCCTATTTCTAGTATTGATGATAGGTGACTAATTAAAGTAGGTTGAAAGTATAGCAGAATGTGCCTTAAGGCACATTCTGCTTTACTTTCAGCCTGCTTTAAGGTAAATTCTGCTAGGCTATATAAAATATTTGTAATAATAATTGTTCATGAAGGTATAAACTGGAACTATTTTCTTCAGCGGAGGAATACATTTAATACGCTAAAAGGCGCTTCTATGGGGGAAAGGGTATAAAAACATTCGATATATTGAAGCAGACGATAGTATAGCAGTGTATAAGTTAGACGTTATTAGTGAGTAAAATACGATCGTTATACTGTCTGAATCTAAACATATAGTATATAAACAAATTCTCCATTGTACATAGTTTTAAATTTTTATTTACATTTTTTGAGCACAGCTCTCTGTTGGGCATTCACCACCAGTGACAGAAACTTCAACTAGTTGTAGTTGGTCACTATAAATTAGAACTAAAAGTAGAAGTAAACCAGACACCAATCAACTTGTTTGGAACTTAATCAGATAATTTGTGATGGTTTAGCTGAAATTTCTGCTTTTTGTCTCTAAGTATGTGTTTTGTACTTCTAGGTAAACTCATTAAGCTTCCACAAGCATTTCTACATGAAGGTGGCAAAGGTGGAGGAGTGATACAGGTACACATGCTACGTCATATGATAATCTTTGGTATGTTTATGCCCCCATAGGACTTAACCGATGTATACTGGTTTTGGTTTGTCTAACTGTTTGTCTGTCCACAACTGAATCTTGGTTATAGATATCTACATGTACCTTTGGAACTACATGCTATATAGTCTTCATACATGTGTCTAGTATGTGTACTCAAGTCATACAGCCCTTAAGCCCAGTACATCATTGATCACGCCACATAAAGATTTATGTCATTTGGAGGTCAAATATGCTTATTTCAAGTTAGGCATACTTTTGAAGCTACTTTTGTTAAACATTTAACTGCAAATAGTTTGGAACCATATCCATCGTCCGATAACCTAGTGTCTGATTCGCTCCTATACTGTTCCAAATTTTGATTAATCCTTATAGTAACAGATTTCAGAATTTTTGTTCAAAACCTGAACAAATACCATTGCATTGCTGTGTATGATAGGTGTGGCATATATACATCTATTTATTAGGTTTAACGAACCGTCCATCCCTTTTTGAAAATGACAGTTTAACAAAATGACCGTTAACCACTACTTCTTGTGTTCTCCAGGGCTCGGCTAGTGAATGTGTTCTAGTGACACTTCTGGCGTCCAGATATGCTGCCATCAAACAGGCCAAAAGTCATCCTTATATTGATGATGGAATTGTCCTGGCAAAACTCGTGGCATACTCCTCGAAACTGGTAAGGAACACCAAAATGTATTATAAATATGTAGGCCTATGATTTTTAATGACACTTCTATGGTATAATGGTGTAATACTGAGGTTTGCTCTCATTTAAAATGATACTTTACGTTTTAGATATAAATTCGCCTAAATAGATATAAACATGTATGGCATTCATTTAGTCTTTATTATAACCATTTATATTCCCACTTACAAACTTGGAATCGGGAACGAGTCACAGATTTGACAATTGCCGATTCGTGCCTGAAACAGTGCATAAAGGGCTGCTGGGGTCGTCCTCCACCTGCAATTACAGTACTGAACCTTATTAAATTAACAATTTTTGCCATTCGATGGCAATTCGCTTGCAATTCGATGGCAATTCGCTTGCGATTCAAAATACTAACTTTACCCTCGGGTAAGTTTTCTTGAATGGTGTCTCACAAATGTTCGAAAATATGTCTTCGTTAATTATTTCGATCCCATCTTTGTCAAAACCGCTTCGGAAAATTCGCGTAAAATATTCAAACGTAGGATTTGTTTTTTGAAGCGCCCGATTCGATGGCAATTCGATGACAATTCGATGGCAATTCGCTTGCGATTATCAATTTAATTTATTAAGGTTCAGTACTGTAACTGGACGTCGCGATATGATTGGGATACTGTTAAAGCGACGAACAATCATAACCAATTAACTTGAAACTAGAAACAAAGATAAGGTTAAACGTAAATGAAAATCGATCGGCAATATTAAAACAAGTAAATGTATCTGTTTTTACAGGCACACTCCTGCGTGGAGAAGGCAGGTATGATAGGCCTGGTCAAGATGAGACAACTCGATGTAGATGAGAATTACTCACTGAGAGGATATACGTTGGAAAGAGCGATAGAGGTGACTATGTGTCATTAACACCTATGCTTTAAGAGGATTATTCAATCCTTAGATATTGGATAAGTCCATTTTTTATCAAGTTGGTGCCGGTGTAACGAAGTATTTTGACCCCCATCGAAAAGTGACCCCCCGGTCAAAATTCGACGTCGTAGAATGACCTCCCATCGTCGAATTATGACCCCCATTGTCGAATTATGACCCCCTCTGTCGAAATATGACCCCCCCTTTAAAAATCCTTGATATTTTGTTTAAAGTCAGTTTTGCATATGCTAAAGTTGTTTTAAACCTAACTCTAAGTTTTGAGTGAATAAATTATATTGATTGAATTGTAAGTGTGTCCGCCTATCAATGGACAACCTTATGGGTATCGAACCCAGAACTATTTACTCTTTTACAAGTATACCTTTACGACCTACCAATTACTCTTGTTCGATTATTGATTTAATTTCGACGTAGCAGGCTGAGTAAACCCCAATCATACATGCACCACGTCTCCGAGAAAGCGTATGATCAGAATTTACAATACGCTTGTATTGACATTCATTCCAAGAACTCTTCCTATCTTGCCGCGGTTTCTTTGGTTTAATCAACTACCCCACAGCCTTTTTCTAGCTTTAAAGACAGATGGCCACTTAGAGCAGGTTAAAAGTAAAGCAGATTGCGCATTCTTCTTTACTTCAGCCTGCTTTAAGGTACACTTTGCTAGGATATAGAAAAATTTTCTTATGGTATATATCCATGACTGTATAAATTTGATCTTTTATCTCCAGTAGAGGAATAAAAAGATCAAAGGCGTAAAATTCGTATTTATTAGGTAATGTCTTAACATATTTTCATAGAGGATGTTTTGATTTGTCGGAACTTATCCTTTTTGTCAAGAAATAAGAAGAATGCAGGTCGGTTGTTTTGAGTGGGCTTTGTTGTCTTTTGTCAACACTTGCTATGTTGTGCGTTTATAGTTTACCATGTTAAGTGTAAAGTTAATTGCATTTACTAAACAAACAAACAAACAAGCAAACAAAAAGCGATCACAATCGGAAGCTGTGTTATGTTGCCTCATTGCACATCACACCATTCAGTGTCGTAGAAAGACTCCGGTCATTATTCTAGCTCGTTTTTTGACACCTCGGCCATTATTCGATATCACAGTTTGACTCGCCGGTCATTATTCGATGTCGTAGAATGACCCCCGGTCATTATTCGATGTCGTAGAATGACTCCCCGGTCATTATTCGATGTCGTAGAATGACTCCCCGGTCATTATTCGATGTCGTAGAATGACCCCCGGTCATTATTCGATGTCGTAGAACGACCCCCTGATATCATTCTATTTCATAGAATGCCACCCCTGCCCCGATATGGTAATTACCGTATTTGATGTCAAACAAAGACACCTTGTCATTTTTCAATGTCGTAGAATAACCCCGCCATGGTTGCGATCAGCTCCCTGAGGGTAAATTCATATCAGATTGGTATTTACCTAAATCATTGGATGCTTCTATGTTGTACAATATACTGTCAATAATCTAATCAATTTTCATAGTCACATGCCGCAATGTTTCTGTTGCGACACATTGTTAGATGACGAATGTCATTGGAACCGATGTAAATATTACAAATACATGTTCTGTAAAAGGGGGATACATATTTGCACTCGTTCACGTAACGTTTATTGGTATGGAGTATCACTGATAGACTGTAAACTACGTTCAATAAATTGTCACATATCTTCAAGAATAGAAACAGGCTAAGGAGTAAAGGGTTAAATAGTCAGGTTTGACATAATGCATCTAACAGACAATGTATTTGAAACTTTAATGATGTTATGTGCAACAGTAACATTTATACATTTTGTCTTGGTAATTAGCAGTAATTCAATTAAGAAGTATACAGGCAAAAAAGACATGCCATTTCATATAACAAGTTTAATATGTAGATAGCACTTCAAAGAGCTTTGTACAAAATTTTGGTCTGTATTTACCCTTTGCTCCATAGGCAAGCTTGCAAATTAGCTACGTTTAACTGTGATTAAGGCAGGACAATGCATACAGCAATATTAATTTTATGCAGAAAGCTCATGTATGCTTTCTGCTTTACACTCATTTTGTTGTTAGCTGACGCCTGTAATTAAACTATTATTGGATTTTATTATCTTAATCTTATTTACAGATGTAGGTGCAGGCGGCCTGAGGCGCTACTGTGAATAAAGGGTTAAGGGCTCACTTGCTTACAAAAGAATACTTCCTTACCCAGTGGGCACTATAAAAAGGCTGTGACTTTTCAAACTGTAAACTTGCATCCATGTATTCTTAAGTTTAGAATCTTTGATTATTTAGTTGACAAAGAACTTGTAAATGATAACCTATCAGTTATATATGATATGCTTATTGGTTATTTTTCAGTAATGTTTTTGACTGTTATCAAAATGTAATGTGTGATATAATGCATTACTTTGCCAACGTACTTGTAATTTAATACATTACAAATGTAAACGTAATAATAATTGTAATATAATACACTCTTTAGCAATGTAATTGGTGACACTTGTAATGTAATGTAATTCACACCATGCCTGTTCCCGCCCCACCGGCCTGCATACTCCATGACTGAATTACTACCTTAACTTTTTTATAAATAAGCTGTCCACAGACCCGCAGCCACCTTGTTTCCCTACCATCAGTATCAAACAGATAGGCACAAGGTTAACGTAACCCATCGGGAACAGCATTTAGTATACTGTACGTTTCCATGGCGCGCTTATCATAAGTCTGAATTTTGACTTGTTTATCATCTAAATTTTATATATCTTTTAACTTATTCACACCTGCCACTTCAAGTGGACAATGCAATTGTTTTCTAGTTATGTCAAGTCAACTTTTGACTAGCTAGAGTTGTTTTATACAATATATTTCAAAACTGACATATATTGCAAACATATCAGAGAGCTCCTTTGGGATTAGTCTGATCTGGGTCTACACGGTTCACAAAGGACACATGTACTATTGCTAGGTAGACTGTTTGTAAATGACTAATGTACTCGTTGCAAGGGTCCAATGGGTTAAACTATGTCTGTTAATTGCTAAAGAGGGGTGGGGTCATTTTTCGATGGGGGTCGATATATTTCAGGAGGGGTCAAAACACTTCATGAGGGGAGTCATAGTACTATGACCGGGGGGTCAAATTTCGACGTCGAATTATGACCGGGGGGTCATTGTACGATATCGAAAAATGACCGGGGGTCATTCTACGTCGTCGAATTTTGACCGGGGGGTCATTTTTCGATGGGGGTCAAAATACTTCGTTACACCGGATCTAAATTTTAATTTTTTGTTTTGTTTTGAATTCAAATGCCTATCAGCAAACAATGTATACCTTGATCAGAGGCCGCATTATGCGACGTCTGATCAGTGTCTACATTTGTTATCTGTGTCCCATGTATGGGATTGTGGCACAACTGGGTTAACCCTTTTTAATACTGAAAACTAATGTATGTATATTTTAACATGTAAGCAGTTTAGATCTGCGCATTTTTACATTGCTCCGTCAGTCCTGATACTTCAGGATAAAAAAATTTCAACACACATTTCGTTATTATGACTTTAGTTAATGTATCTAAAATTTAAATTTGAGAAGTAAAAGCGGACGACAATTGTTTAAAGCAGACGAATTCACACACGTAAAGAGGTTAGACATATATATTTAATCTACCGGTAAATCAACAGTGGTAAATAATTTGATTAAATGGTAAATATCAAAGCACGATATTCGATTCCATTAATGAATGATAATTTAGTGTTTTGATTTCCGCTGAATGTGCACAACTGTCAGCAAAATGCTTTATTTTACATGATATAGAGGATAATTGTTTTTTTCAGTATAAGATAGAAATGTAATCCATTGAGTGAACATCAGACGTTATATTTTCACGAGTGGCAAAGCCACTCGTAAAAATATAACAGTCTGATGTTCACGAAATGGATTAAATTCGATCTTATACTGAAAAAATACAATTATTCTATTTATTTATGCTTTTAAGCCACTTTTTAAACGAAATTGAGAAAGCGAAAGTAAATGATTTACCCCGTGTTGAGCCCCAACTTTATATCGAACACATTTTCGAAACAGTTTCCCGTACGATGACGTCACTTATCAATTGATTTGACGTCATCCGAATTACTTTGTTGCTCCCGAGTTTGGATTCGTGCTCTTCCGCTGAGTAGTTCGCGACAAATCGGACTGCCGGAATTTAACGATAAGACACGATTGACTACGATTCTTGGGGAGCCCTACGGGGAAAATTCATAATAAAAGCGATTGGTGATAATCCACTGCAGTGGATTACCAAGTGATAATCCACTGCTATTTCGTGGTAATCCACCGTAAAGCATAAATAAATGATTTTAAACTCACTTTATTATTTGATTAACATTACCTATTGTTTTTGTCCAACAGGAGGATCGCAGAATGGGTTTGATTCCCTTCTATGTAAGTATATCGTACCATGTACGAGGGTTGTTCAAAACGTATTGATACTTTATCAATAACTTCAATAATATAAGTGTAAACTGCATGTGTAATATATCATTTTAAAGAACAATGCTTTGCCTACACGATGTCATAATGCACGACAATATCACATAACTCATTAGGTCACAACATGAACCTAAACGACCTCTACTCGAGGACACTGGACATATTTGTGTATTTTTGAGACAATTTTCTGAAAAATATTTGAGTCTATAATCATTATTGCGGCTTTATTACTTGAATACGTTTATGAAATTGTCTGTCAAAAAATATCAAACTATTATCCAAACACTAAAAAGTTCAGTTTGTTATTATTCTATAAAACATAAAAATATAGCTAATAGTTAAAAAGTACTTAAAATATCATGAAAGAAATACTCTACTATTGTGTATAAAAGTGGTTGGTGAATCTCATTTTTGATATTAAAATATTCTATAACTGAATCCATTGAAGTTAGGTTTTATGTTTTAAAATCAAAATGTAGTTTATAACGATCTAGAAAATGTCCATAGCGTTTGATAGCACATGTCTGCTTTTGTCATAAGCAACATAAGAAATAAATTTTGAAAATCGAGGCTTTAGACAGTTAAGCATTTCAATTGAATTTAGATTTCATCCATATTAAAGATCAGACATAAAACGATTTATTGCAATCATTTTTTTTTTAAAAATTGTACTTTTGAAGAAGTTGTTACGTCAAAATATAATGTCTTAAAGTCCCATTGTGTTTTCAGACCTTTTCTTAATGCCTGAAATACAATAACGGTTAATAATAATGTTTGAACATTCTTATGGGCCAAACTGATCTATGAAATGATGAAGACGGACCTAAATCACAAAAAGGGCGATTTAAAAGCATAACAAACCGAAAATAGAACGTCTGATATAAACATTCCACACGGATTAGTATCACGTGATACAGCCGGATTCAACTTCACCGTGTGCAACCGTAATTACCTTCGCCCGTTCATCCATCAGTCAGTTAGACTATCACACTTTTTTTGTCCGCTCTCTTACTCGAATATTTTTTTATCCAATCTTCCACAAACTTGCTGAAAATGTTCATTGATATAAAATCAAGGTTTAGTTTGATTACTACTAAAATCGCATAAGGCATTTTTGAGTTATTGCCTGTTAATTAATAGAAAATGACTGTTTCAGTCATTTTTGCACTCTAAAACAAACAGCCTTTATCGGATATTCACCAAACATGCTGAAAATATTTATTCATATAAAATTAAGGTCTAGCTCGATTATTACTAAAATCGCATGTGGCATATCTGAGTTTTTGCCCTTTATGTATTAGAAATGGCTGTTTTCAGCAAGTTTTGCTCTCCAACACAAATACTTTTTTTTTAATCTTCACCAAACTTGCTGAAAGTTTTCATTAATATAAAATCAAGGTTAGGTTTGAATCCTACTAAAATCGCATAAGGCATGTTGGAGTACTAGCCCTTTAATTATTAAAAATTGGCTGTTTCAGCCTTTTTTGCTCTCTAACACAAAGAGTTTTCATCGGATCTTCACCAAACTTGCTGAAATTCTTTATTTAGATTAAATCTAGGTCTAGTGTGATTATTTTTAAAGTCCCATAATGATTATCTTAGTTATTGCCCTTTATGTATTAAAAAGGACTGTTTCACCATTTTTTGCTCTCTAACACAAATTCATTTTTTTTCTTGACCTAGATTTAATACCAATACACATTGTCAGCAAGTTTGGTGAAGATCCATTAAAAAGTGTTTGCGTTAGAGAGCAGAAAGTGCCAAAACAGTCATTTTTTAAATATTCAAGGGCAAAAACTCAGACATGCCTTATGCGATTTTGCTAGTTATTGAACTTGACCTAGATTTTATACTAATAAACAGTTGTAGCCAGTTTGGTGAAGATCTGAAAAGAAGTGTTTGAGTTAGAGAGCGGAGAAGGATGAAACAGTCATTTTCAGCAAGTTCAAGGTATAGATTCTCCGTAGTTTCTTTTAATCGTTTACCCACCGTGAATAATATTTACACGTTTTTACTGGATCTCATAGTGTTTAACCCTGTGCCTACTGGTCGTAACTTTACGGAATTTACAAACTATTTGAATCTAAAAAGACGCCGCGTAACTCGGCGTCTCATCTGGATCCAAACTGTTTGACACTCGTCTTAAGGTTTGTTTAATTAAAACAATGCATACATCTAAACTGAACACATTTTGCAGACGACAATGTCAAAGCAGACGTCTGTGCAGCAGAATAAGGGTTAACAGGGTCATTTCCAGTGCTCCAGCTATAGATGTAAGCGGAAGTAATCTGAACTAATCTAACATTTTCTCACTCATTTCAGCACCGAATGCTAGCTATGGTGTTACTACTGATTAAACCGTCTCTTCGAGACAATTTTAATGAGTATGACACCATTGGGTTTAAAAGCAGAAATAAAGATTTTAGTTTTCGAAATACTTCCGTTATCTGCAGCCCTTTATTTACAGAATTGTCCTTCTTTCCATTCACATGATTAAACTCTTTTCTGGATATAATATCCATCAATTAAAAAAAAAATTAAAACGCGAATTTTTTAGATAAAGCCGCTTTTCGTGGAAGAATCGCGTACTATGTAGTTCAAATGGGATCCCAAACAACCGTTTTAGGCAGGTTTCCCCAAAACACAATGCGACTTTAAAATGCTCTGTTCCAGTATTCTCGAGTAGAGGTCATTTAGGTGAATGTTGGGACTTATTGAGATAAGTGATCTTATCGCGCGTTATACAATCGTGTAGGCATGGAATTCCTCTTTAAAATGATATATCGACCATGCATTAAGCACAAATTATATGGAAGTTATTGATCAAGTGTCATTCTTTTTAACCACCCTTGTTAGTCAGCCCATCGAGAACTACAAAGCATACCTGCCATCTGCCTTTTACTCCATGGCCTGTTTCTAGGTTTGAAGACAGGTGAACAATAAATGCAGTCTGACAGTAAAGCAGAATGCGAAGTAAGGCGGATTCTGCTTTACTATCAAACTGCTATAAGTTACTATATTATAGGATGTAGAACACACTTCTTACGGCGCATATTCGTGAGTCAATAAACTGGAACAATTTCCTTCCGGGAGGAATTAATTAAAGGCGTCACAAAGCGTACATGTGTATGGATGGAGTAATGGGTTAATATCCTTTTCCCTCTTTCTAATGGAGTCTCCGCAATGGACATTAAGGTTGTAGAATAAACGCGTTTATTGGGGAAAAGAATAACATATTATCCACTGCACAACCGAGGCTATATATAGAATGTTAAAAGGTTAACAAAATGTAAATGCATAACTTGCTTACATGTATGCATTTTCTCTTATGATAAGTCACGAACAGGACATCATTTTAATCTATATTTTAATTAACCATCCGAACTCTGCGTAACCCTTGATCAATGAGTCAGTTTAGTGCAGGTATTATCACAATAGGGAACCGCTTCTGTCCTAAAACCAGTATTTCCATTGGAAACAGACCGGAGTCAGGTTGCTGATCGGGCTTTTATTATATGCCTTCGAGTGATATCGAGCGTTTCCGCGTGTATTTGCAGAGTAAAATACAAGAGTCTGTATCAGCCACCTTGTATCAGCCACTTTGTATTTTACTCTGACCTCGCTTTCGATTTGACGTGACGTCATTTACGTACATGTACGAGTGCCGCGTTATTCTTTGTGGCATACAAAACTTCTCGTTCTGCTTCAAATAACTAATAAATTTTGGAAGTAAAATTATTTAAACAACTATTTAGTTGTTTCTGGTTTGTATTCAAGGCATATAATAAACACATTACCAGTTGGCAGTGCGCAACAGAGTGTTGCATTTAGCTCTCGACGTTTTTGGCGGAAACAACCAATCAGACTCGCGCCAAGGCGCTCGTCAGATCGGCTATTTCCGCCAAAAACGTCTCGAGCTAAATACATCACTCTGTATCGCACTGTCAACTGGTAATGTGTATATATCCTTATCCGTTCCATTTGAATGTACTGGCAACACTTGTGAGAACTCACTACAATTTAGTGCATTGTCTTTGCATTTCTTTTCTTTTCAACGAGATGAAATAATGTCTTCTAAACTGCATATGTACATGTAACCTAGAAAAAGTTGTAACTTAACTGAGACTCGAATACAGGGCCTTTTGATTTAACTATGTCAACCCTCTTATCACTGAGCTATCAAGTAACACAGCGAAGCCGATCAACGATTTCACTACAAACTGACGGCTAAATCATGTACTAATTTTGAAATGTTTTAGACATAAACAATAAAACTCAAAACGCACATGTATTGCCGTCGTTGCTGAGTACTCTATACAGTGGAGAATATGTTATTATTTCACAATAAACGCGTTTACGCTAAAACTATTATTTGCAGTGCAAACAGTTTGGAGCCAGATCAGACGCCGGGTTACCCGGCGTCTGATCAGGCTCCAAACTGTTTGCCACCAAGATAAAGATGAATTATCAGAATTGTCAAAAAGTTGTACTTTTCTACGTGTTAGTGCTTTGCGTTTGCGTACGTTTGCGTTTAAACGGGAAAGAATAACAGATTCTCCACTGTATCACAGGTGTGTGCAACTCTGGGAACCACTGGATGTTGTTCTTTTGACAACATAGAAGAGATAGGGGAAGTGTGTGCCAAGGAGAAGGTGTGGCTCCACATTGACGCCGCCTACGCCGGGAACGCCCTCATTTGTCCGGAGTTCCAGTACTTGCTGAAAGGAGTTGAGGTACATGTACAGTACTGAATCTTATTAAATTAAATTGATAATCGCAAGCGAATTGCTATCGAATTGCCATCGAATTGCCATTGAATCGGACGCTTCAAAAAACAAATCCTACGATTTAATATTTTTACGCGAATTTTCCGAAGCGGTTGTGAACAAAATGGAATCGAAAAAGTTAACGACGTCATATTTGCGAACATTTGTGAGTTACACCATTCAAGAAAACCTGTCCGATGGTATAGTTACTTTTTTGAATCGCAAGCGAATTGCCATCGAATTGCAAGCGAATTGCAAGCGAATCGCAATTTTTTTTAATTAAATAAGGTTCAGTACTGTAACACTTGTTCCAAACTATGTGACTCTTTTTAACACACACAAAGTAGTTCACTCCTCACTTGAAACAATCATATACATGTATAGATAAAATTTGACACTATTTGCAAATGAAAATGATACATAAAAAGTGTACTTTTTCAAAAAAGGATTATATATGAGCCGTGCCATATAAAAAATAAAATGCCTTATTGCATGTCAAACAGTGTTGATCAAGGCCAGCCGCCGCGTCAAAGACGGTCTTGATCTACACCGTTTGACAGCTGTATTATACATGTATATGGTACAGTGGAGAATCTAACAATGTAGATTGTTCTCTTGCTCTGGATTGTCCATTTATAGTAATTTAATCCATTAACTCAGAGCAATAGATTCATACCTTGGATATTTCGGCTTTGTCGCAAAGCCTTCATCAACACACTGAGAAGTAGTCAGTGGGTATCACGTGACTTTGAGTCGTCACGTGATACCAGGAGAGGGCTGTAAACTGCCGGCAACTCCAACCCCTCGTCTCTGTTGAGAGATGGTCGTCGCTGCTTTATGAGAATGGCTTCTTTCACTCTGCGCTTTATGTGCATGTCTTCTGACGATAGAACTTTAGTTTTCAGAGGATCTATGTGGTGTCCAGTGTTTTCACAATGTTCGTGGAGTGCTGAGTTGGCTCGAGACACATGCTCTTTCAGTCTTGTTTCTAGTGGTCTTCCTGTCTCACCAACATAATCATTTTTACAGTTTTCACACTTAACATAGTAAACCACTCCGCATTTCTTTAGCATTTCTGTCTTGTCTTTCACATGTGTGACTTGTGAGCGGATAGAATTGATTGGCTTGTGGTACATGTTCACACCATGCTTTTTGAAAATTCTATTAAGTGTTTCTGAAGTATCCCGGATGTATGGGATGCCAACATTTGGTCTTCGTTGGTTAGATTGCTGGTGTGTTCGTTTTTCATTTTTGTTGTGTTTATTTGGGATTGAAAACATCCATTCTGGATAGCCGTTTGCCCTAAGTGCACCTTTGACATGGTCTTTCTCCTTTGCTTTGTCTGAGTCTTCGGTCACCAGTTTCTCTGACCGGTGAAACAAGGTCCTCACCACAGATCTTTTATGTTCAAGATGATGGTTTGAATCAAAATTCAGATATTGGTCTGTGTGGGTAGGTTTCCTGTATACTGTGACCTTGGTGGACCCATCGTCTTTAATATGTACACATGTGTCCAAAAAAGGAATTTGACCCTCCTCTTCCCTTTCCGAGGTGAACTTAATATGGTCATCTATGGAATTCAAGTGGTCTGAAAACTCATCAATATCATACTCATGGAGTTTTGTCATCGTGTCATCCACATATCTAAACCATAGAGAGGGTGGGTTCCTTGCTGTGTCAAGCGCTTCCTTCTCAAAATGCTCCATGTAGAGGTTGGCTACTATAGGAGAGACTGGAGACCCCATCGCCGCCCCTTGTTTCTGTTGGAAATATTGACCTTTATAGATGAAGTAAGTGCTGTTTAGTGCAGAAGACATGCACATAAAGCGCAGAGTGAAAGAAGCCATTCTCATAAAGCAGCGACGACCATCTCTCAACAGAGACGAGGGGTTGGAGTTGCCGGCAGTTTACAGCCCTCTCCTGGTATCACGTGACGACTCAAAGTCACGTGATACCCACTGACTACTTCTCAGTGTGTTGATGAAGGCTTTGCGACAAAGCCGAAATATCCAAGGTATGAATCTATTGCTCTGAGTTAATGGATTAAATTACTATAAAGTGGAGAATCTGTTATTCTTTCCCGTTTAAACGCAAACGTACGCAAACGCAAAGCACTAAAACGTAGAAAAGAACCACTTTTGGACAATTCTGATAATTCCTGTTTGTCTTGGTGGCAAACAGTTTGGAGCCTGATCAGACGCCGGGTTACCCGGCGTCTGATCTGGCTCCAAACTGTTTGTAGTGGAAATAATAATTTTAGCGTAAACGCGTTTATCGGGAAAGAATAACAGATTCTCCACTGTATTTGGCAGTGTAGAACAAAGCCAGATACAGAGCCTGGGATGCTAACGGTGCTTGGTCTGTACAATATTGCAATGCAAAAAGGCAGGTTTTGTCATGGCACGCCCTATAGTTGATAATATTGCATATATTTTAAAGTTGTCTAATTATGAAATTATGTAAGTCAGTAAAGTACATGTATGATTTTTGCCTGACACTGATTATCTATTTATTTCAGAATGCGAACTCCATCAATTTCAACCCGAATAAGTGGATGTTGGTTAACTTCGACTGTTCGTTGATGTGGTAATTTTAAAATGTCCTCTTCTACGTACTTTCACTGCTACAGTGGAGAATCTGTTATTCTTTCCCAATAAACGCGTTTACGCTAAAACTATTATTTGCAGTGCAAACAGTTAACCCGGCGTCTGATCAGGCTCCAAACTGTTTGCCACCAAGATAAACAAGAATTATAAGAATTGTCCAAAAGTTGTTATTTTCTACGTTTTAGTGCTTTGCGTTTGCGTACGTTTGCGTTTAAACGGGAAAGAATAACAGATTCTCCACTGTAAGACGAATAAAAGAAGCTACTTTACCGTTTGGATCTTTATTAGACACCATTAAATGGGACATCTAATCAGAATACAAACTGTTTGACCGTCCGTCTGATATTTCTTAAGTAAATATTCTGTAAATCTAACTTTGAAACTGACGTTCATACACTTGTATCAATAAAGAGCAATATGAGTTTACAAAGTTGCAAAATATGTACACAATATACTTACGTACTCTGAATTCATAAGAATCTCTGAGTCTCAAAATTGATAAACGATCTATGCACCTTGTTAAAAGACAAACCCATTAAAACGTCATAAAATCGTTTAAGGTACAGTGGAGAATGTGTTATTCTTTCCCAATAAACGCGTTTACGCTAAAACAATTATTTCCAATACAAACAGTTTGGAGCCAGATCAGACGCCGGGTAACCCGGTGTCTGATCAGGCTCCATACTGTTTGCCACCAAGATAAACATGAATTATCAGATGTGTCCAAAAGTTGTATTTTTCTACGTTTTAGTGTTTTGCGTTTGCGTACGTTTGCGTTTAAACGGGAAAAAATAACAGATTCTCCACTGTATACATGTATACGTAAACTGTTAAACCGAATGGCAACTTAGTATTTGAAAATAGTAAAAATATTAAAAAAAGTGTACTCATATTTACAATAAAAGCAGCCGCTCCTATGGAGATATAAAATGTCATATAACAGATATTCCTCAAGATATACTTTCATTGTTTTCTCAGGGTGCGAGATAGGAAAACTCTGACATCAGCCTTGACAGTCGATCCCGTGTATCTTCAGCATGAACATGATGGTAAATCTTTTTATTATATGCCTTCGAATGATATCGAGCATTTCCGCGTGTATCTGCAGAGTAAAATACAAGTATCAGCCACCTTGTATCAGCCACTTTGTATTTTACTCTGACGTCGCTTTCGATTTAACGTGACGTCATTTACGTACATGTACGAGTGCCGTGTTATTCTTTGTGGCATACAAAACTTCTCGTTCTGCTTCAAATAACTAATAAATTTTGGATATAAAATGATTTAAACAACTATTAAGTTGTTTCTGGTTTGTTTTCAAGGCATATAATAAACACATTACCAGTTGGCAGTGCGCAACAGAGTGTTGCATTTAGCTCTCGACGTTTTTGGCGGAAACAACCGATCAGACTCGCGCCAAGGCGCTCGTCAGATCGGCTATTTCCGCCAAAAACGTCTCGAGCTAAATACATCACTCTGTATCCGAGCTAAATACATCACTCTGTATCGCACAGTCAACTGGTAATGTGTATGTATTTGTCAAGGTGGCGATGGCGTTATTATATTGTTCACTTTCAGTGACGTCATTAAGCATATTTGCAAACAATTTTAATCCTGATCAGACGCCGTGTTACGCGGCGTCTGATCAGGATCAAAACTGTTAACATTTTGTTTTGAAATTACTACAGTTTTACTGCCATAAATCTAAATTAACGATATTGCAGACAACAATATTGAAGCAGACGACATTATGGCGGTGAAGGAGTAAACATCACACGATACATTTGACCATGAAAGGGTTAAGTTTTAAAAGCTAAGAACACAGTCTCCTCCATTGTTTATATGAACTTACAATTCATTGTCCAAGATACATGTAGTTACAAATTGTAGCAATAACCAAACTATTCGTACAGTGGAGAATCTGTTATTCTTTCCCGTTTAAACGCAAACGTACGCAAACGCAAAGCACTAAAACGTAGAAAAGAACAACTTTTGGACAATTCTGATAATTCTTGTTTATCTTGGTGGCAAACAGTTTGGACTGCAAATAATAGTTTTAGCGTAAACGCGTTTATTGGGAAAGAATAACAGATTCTCAACTGTACATAATTAAGTACTTCATAACACTGTAACGTGAGTTTTAACGGAAAGTAATCGATTCTGCAGACTCAAGGGAAAGTATCTAGAGTTATCTACCATGCCATACATACATTTATATGGCTATACATACTTCATAACTTCAATATTGTCAAAATAAATAGGACCCATGCTAAATCCAAATTCATTTGTTCAAAAACCGATAGCACTGTCACGGATACCTTGATACTAATGTAACTGTAACCAAGTCAGTAAAACGGACTAAAGAGCTATCATAATGTCAGAAAACCTTTTAAAATGAGATTCTGTGACAAATATATTCCATCTCTCTTCCTCATTTATTCACAACTGAAACCTGAAAACGATAACCGGTAGCGGATAGAATTTTCCCGGATCGCTTGCGACCAAAACAAAGAAACTGAACACCAGATTATGTGCCTATTTCTTTTATTATGTGAATGTCAAGCGTTCACATGTAAATTAATATTTATTACGGTTTGTGTTTAGAATATATTTCAAAAAAATAAAATAATGAGCCTGTCAAAAGCCGAACCTGTGCGAAGAAGACAAAAACAAAATACGGTATCCATTAACATCTTTATTAAAAAAAATAGTGTTTTCTTTTGACCTGTCAGAGTTATTTTAAGATTGGAACATTCTAAAAATTTAAAAGGGATGAGTTTTCTTTACATCCAGCTAGCGATACGGATAGCTGTAATTTGTATGTGTTATGTACAGTAGAGGATACATTATTCTTTCCCGTTTAAACGCAAACGCAATACTCTTAACTGTGGAAATATACTTTTAGAAATTTTAACTATATTTTTAATCTGAGAAGCAAACAGGTTGGAGCCTGATCAGACGCCGGGTTATTAATGCGTTTATTGGGAAAGAAGAAGATATCAGTTAAGTTAGCGCAGTGGTCTCTTGCTGTACGAGGATCATACTTATATGAAGTAGGAAAGTGTACGTTTCTATATTCGATATTACCTTGCTTACCCATTTACCATCATTAACTATTCTGTTCTAAAAATAACTCCGACCGGTCAGAAAAATCGTACAATATCACCTGGCCATACTTATGTGTGACGGTATTTTGATTTTATTTGTAATAATTTTATATGCGAACTATTAAAAAATTAACTCCGTCCATGGACACAGTTTAAAATTAGTTATGAGCAACTTGAAAAAATAAACAAAGTGCGGTGAATTTCTTGATTAGGATTTACTGGTAGTATTTTTAGTTTGATATATGCACGGTAATGCCCTAGATGTGGTTTCATTTGAGTATTTCGTTTTTCTTTTTTTACAAAAACGCCATCTTTGTTTTAGTCTCCTGAAAGAGACAACAGCTTCTGTGAAGCTTCTCTAATACATTCTCCCTTTATAAACTCGCCGTCAATATTTTAACACCACCATTGAGCATTATTTAACGTGACTGTTATGGCAGAGTTTTATTGTAACTCGTCATGATATAAAACCAATATTACATTACATAACCATGGTATAATTGTTGACCAAACTCCTCGTGTATTTCCAATTTACATGGTAATTCCATTAGAAATGTGCAACTTAATCCGATCAACTATTTGCACGATGGCGAAGAAACAATTAAAACCTTTGCAAACAGTTTGGATCCTGATGAGACGCCGAGTAACTCGGCGTCTCATCAGGATCCAAACTGTTTGATACTCAGACCTTTTTAACAGAATTTGAAATAATATAATTTTAGAAAAATAGCAGACGTCAATTTTGCAGACGAAAGGATATGTAGCATTCAAGGGTTTAAAGGATGCTTGACCTTTTAGTGCAATGCAATTGTCACATGGCTGCGTCACGTGGTATAGAATGTCTAACTTGAGTATGGTGTAATAAAGGTACAATCACAGGGTATTGTTCGACAATATTGACCTGACGTTGGTGACCTCTATTAGCATAATTTCACACTTTGTTGCATTTCTAAATATAGCTTCGGAACACTTCGTTATCATTTATATTACGAGAACGCACATTGTTACATGTACCACATCGGCACCGAGAAAATATAGCAATGCCCGGTTCCACAAATATCGACAGGTATTTAGCGCAAGTGGTAAGAGAGACGACTATACATTATTTTCCGTACAGTCAGTGGTTCGAATCCCATGCAATACTCATACATTTTTTCACTTTTTTTTTAAAAAATTATACTGTTTCTTTAAGTAATCATACAGCATCTATTTCGATTGGAACACGATTCTTTTGTTATTAAATTTTTTAAAAACATTATGTCATAGCGTCTGTATGGTCTATAAAATAACATTTTATAAAATAAAAATATTTTCCCCTCTATCGGGATTCGAACCCGGAACCTCGATGTTACAAATCTCTTGCTCTATCGACACACCTATTGCAGATTAGTTACATCTGGGTTTTTTAAATTAGGTATATATTGGCAAGAGTCGCAGGTGAGGACATCGATGATCTTACCTGGATTAAAACCCACTCGAAAGCGCAAAATGGTGCGTTTTAGTAGATGCGATTATACTAGGAGACTCGGGAATAATAGTTTGTCAACAACAATTATTTGGACTTGCTCAATATTGAGTGTTAATCCACTGAGGATCACAACTGTAACAAGATTCACGTAATCAGCCGAAATAACCCGAAATTGTACGTAGGCTATCGATTATTGATTTATACTGCATAATCTTATTATAATTTATTCATGCATAAAGTTCAACGTCAGGTCAATATTGTCAGACAATATTAAACCTACAATCAATATAAGGTAATGTTAAACCCCGCACTGCCATGACGTCATATGCTTCACACAATTGGCGTCTGCTACTTTTCTCAAAATCACATTTTGTTTGTATTTTGATTTAAGAAATAGTGACATGAGTGTCAATCAGATTGGTTCGTGATCAGACGCCTCGTTATGCGGCGTTTGATAAGCAACATTCAGGAAAGTCATTTTTTTAACAAGTTAAGTTTTCCCCTTTGTTTTGCATTGTGCTTGAGTTAAGTTCCGTTCAAATAGAATAATGTCTAAAAATATTACACAATTCCATTTTAGCTCAATTTACAACGAAACATGAAAGTACAATTATAGCATTAATTTGACTCACATCCGTATCGATAATCTCCAGTCAAAATACCTAGAATCTAAGATTGGAATTTTATTCTAAATTCTGAGTAGTTAACACATTGGACCCACTCATCGTCTGGTCTGACTCTATTACATATATGTTTGAAATACAGTAAGTATAATGTTTATAGGGCTTTGTTGATGGAAATAGCTCTACCCAAATTATATTACTTTCTCTAAGGTGTTGCAATTATGCATTATTGAATTATTAGAAATATTAAGCAAATTAATGTCATTCTGTTTCAGATAAGGAGCTAGATTTTCGTGTAAGTATTATATCCTAAATATATAGCAGAGTTTTACATTATCTGTAGAATAACGTTTATCATATAAACCCCAGCTGGCAGTTCAATAAAGTCATTTATTTATGCTTTTCGGTGGATTACCACGATATAGCAGTGGATGATCACTTGGTAATCCACTGCAGTGGATTATCACCAATCGCTTTTATTATGAATTTTCCCCGTAGGGCTCCCCAAGAATCGTAGTCAATCGTGTCTTATCGTTAAATTCCGGCAGTCCGATTTGTCGCGAACTACTCACCGGAAGAGCACGAATCCAAACTCGGGAGCAACGAAGTCATTCGGATGACGTCATTATACCGCCAACTGTCACGCACATGTGTTCGACATAACACGTGGGGCTCAACACGGGATAAATAATGTACGTTCGCTTTCAATTTTTAAACAATTTCGTTTAAAAAGTGGCTTAAAAGCATAAATAAATAGAATAACTGTGTTTTTTCAGTGTAAGATCGAATTTAATCCATTTCGTGAACATCAGACTGTTATATTTTCACTCGTGGCTTCGCCACTCGTGAAAATATAACGTCTGATGTTCACTCAATGGATTAAATTTCGATCTTACACTGAAAAAAACAGTTATCCTCTATGTAATATTTGTTTGTAATAAAAATTAATGCTATAAAAAATAGTGTTTGGGCTCCGGTCCAACCTATTCTTCCACAAGCGCTGCATGAAGCGGGAAACCGAATGGCGTCATTTGTGATGACGTGTCAACAAATATCGTCATGTTTTGTTTGGGAATACACGATGGAGGGACTACAAACCTACGTCTTCAATTAATTATATGACTTTTAATAATGTTTATATGATAAATGGAGTCTCACACTCGAGTTCATTACTTATCTTTTTTACGAACTAAATGACATGGGCAAATGTTAATAATAACTAGATAATGTTTGTCAAATCGTTTATTAAAACTATACTAAATGAGCTCCCGTGTAAAATATTCATGTGAATGGGAATGACGTCATTCGTACCAAAATTAATGATTTATTTTGCTAATACAAGCTTGTCTACTGCAAACAGTTTGAAGCCTGATCGGACGCCGAGTAAATATTATTATCAATGACACGGTGCATAATACGTTATTCGTTCCCCTTTTGAACTAAACAAAACGTAAATTTGCCATTATATGTTAAAAATGTAAATTTATTTAAATTGTTGACAGTTAATTTTAATATATATGGCAAACAAGTCGGCACCAGACCAGATTTTGGGTTATCCGGCGTCTGCTCTGGCTCCAAACTGCTTGCCATGGAAATAACTGTTCTAACACAAATACGTTTGTTGGGAAAAGATAACTCCTCTTCATTGTAAGATATATAGGTAGGATAACTGATTAATAGATCAAAATAGAAATCGCTTTCACAATAAACCCAAACAGGTTAAACGCAGGTTTGAAATGAGTTCAATTCAATTATCAGATTAATCAATTGAACGTTTGAACAACCGCCTGCTTTAAAAGTCTGCTCTAAGTCTGAAATTTACCCAGCCTACTCTATATACTGTATGCATCTATGACTCCCGATTGGCAAACAGTTTGGATCCTGATCAAACGCCGAGTTACTCGGCGTCTGATCAGGAGCTAAACAGTTTGCAGATGTCTAGAAATATAAAATTCATTCATTTGAAGGGGCTATGTTCTCTTCCTAATGAAATTCCAATTTGATGTGAAAGATAATTCAAGAACAATTAAGATGTCTGTTTGGCGGGAGTGTCTGTTACAGAGGAGCGGGTGCTATTGTTTCCCGTTTGAACCAGTTTAAAGCCATTATGCCAATTACAAACAGCGTTGTACCAGATCAGACGCCGGGTAACTCGGTGTATCATAAGGCTCCAAATTGTTTTTCACTCAGACCTTTAGTCACTTAGTTTAAACGAGACAATAGGTCAATCTTCTTTTATTTAAACATTGACGTCTCATTCATCGTTTGAATGGCAAAACACAAGGTTGCAACGCACTGAAAGGAGTTAGCATAAACGCGCTACATGTAATTGGAAAGGCACTGTGCCTTTTCCATTTTGGTTGCAGTACAGCAGATATACAATCATGGGAAAAATTTTGATCAAAATGCCATTACGAAAAAAAGGATATTATGAAAAAAGATACTATAGAAGATAGCATAAAAGTATTGCATTTTCTCTCATCTAAAATGGTTGTATCGGGGAGATTAGATTTAAGAGCTCCTGTATGTTTTGAACAATGCTACATTTGATAAAAGCCAGTAGACTTCCAAATATTAGATAAGACTATTCAAACGGATGTGTATTTTAGCATGATTATGTTCGAAAAAGATCCGATGACATCGAAATATCAAATAAAAACATTTCAATATAACATTGATCAATGAAACATTTTTCATCACAAAACATGTGTTATTATTTCCTACTGACATTGCAGCACTGGGGTATACCTCTCAGTCGACGGTTCCGGTCACTGAAGCTGTGGTTCGTACTTCGCACCTACGGGGTTGAGGGTCTACAGAACTATATCAGGAAGGTAAAGATGAATATTTCTAACCCTTTCACTAGCGCGACGTCATATCTTTAAACCTTACGCACGCCCTGTAATCTCTGGCTCCCTCACATTTTCAAGATGTATTGAACAAAGAGCCAAAGAAACTTCCGAGAAGTAGCCAAAGACAGGATATGGCCACGAAAGGTAAGACAAACAATGCATCGTGCACATATTTCTTCCTCTATAAAAGTCATCAAGTGTTTTTCTAAAAATCGGGCTTCGTCATTCCACATAGAAATGTTCATATCTTAAGTCCATTTTGATTGATTAGCAAAACAATTATGTTTGTAACCGTTAAATTGAACCAAAGTTTGGACAATGACCAGATCAAAACCGAAAGTAGACAAAAACATGCCTGTTCAATGTTTTATGCCAAATTCCTTTACTTTTAGCGTGGAGCGTTATTGTCTGATATATTCTTGTTCGATTTTGTATCATATTATGTTTCTTATTATTATATTCCTGTCATACTCGCCAATTTATCGATTGAGATGGAGCCAGTGTTAAAATGAGGGAGTCAATGTGCAGAGAAGGAGCCAATAAACGCATTGAATGGAGTATGACAAAATGTGCGAATTATTGTCTTCTTCGAATAAAGCGTTATTCTTTGTGTCGAAATATTTTGAACACAGAAACCTATCATTGAAGTTACGAATTTGGTGACTTGATTTGTTGCTGAACAAAGGAAAATATATTGCCCAAAAGCTCAAGCTTGTCAATTTGTAAAATACGCCAGTAAAATAGAATAAATAAAAATTAAAATGATATTGCCAAATTCTTCACAGGGTGGATATTTAGTTAAAATCGACATTTTGTTGATTTTTTTTTTCATTTTATTTTTTAAATATCTTATAGTGAAATAAAGTGCATTGTTGCAAATTATGTAAAGTCTGAATATTTATATTTCAAGATGCGTGTATTTAAAAGAAAACGCAAGACCCTCTTAACATAAAAAAACATTTCAAGACACGAGCAAAGGTGAAAGGAAGAAGACTGATATTGTCAAGCACACTAATCTACATTCGAAAAAGAATCATCCACTGCAGAAATATAACCCTCTTTAGACCACCATTCGTTTGCAGACCAAAACTGTCACCTGTAAATCGCACCTACACAATCAGTTCCTAATCAAAGAGACTAGCCAAAATTATTTAGATTTTTCCAAACCCCATAAGGATGAATCTATCATTTTGCATTCAGATGTTCCAAACGCTAGGCCAGTTTGGTCTAAGAGAGACTTTACTTTTGGTGAGTTGTTAGAACGTTGTTGTGTGATAAATTGTTATTCTGAACTAATGACGTTCAGCATTTGACATACGTCTATAAATTTCATCTTCCCGTTAACTGATGTTTGTTATATATCCACGAGCTTCTCTCTTTGTCTTTCGCTAGACTTAAACATATATATGCTGTCTTTTTGTAATTATGCTGTTTGAGCGACTGTGTGGTTTGTATATAGTGTCCCCTGTATGACTTATATCTTTACTTTTAATAGCGCGCTTTTATAGATAATTCATAAAATAAAATAGTACAAATAAATTTCCACAATGTTTCTTTGAAATACAATGAGTGTGTGCATACGTTGGCTCCATCCCTGCATCTTGGTTCCCTCTCTTTAACACAGGCTCCTTCTCAATCAATTAAATTGGCAAGCAGGACATGTTCTTAATGATTGATAACGTAATATAATGCAAAATCGAACAAGTATATATCAATCAATAAAGCTCTGCTCTTAAAGTAATGGAATTCGGAATAAAACATCAAGCAGACGCGTTTTTTGTCTACTTTCTGTTTTGATCGGGTCGTTGTCCAAACTTTGGTTCGATTTAACGGTTACAAACAGAACTGTTTAGCAAATCAATCAACACGGACTTAAGATATGTACATTTCTATGTGGAATGACGAAGCCCGATATTTTGAAAAACGCTTGATGACTTTTATAGAGGAAGAAATATGTGCACGATGCACTGTTTGTCTTAACTTTCGTGGCCATATCCTGTCTTTGGCTGCTTCTCGGAAGTTTCCTTGGCTCTTTTTTCAATACATCGCGAAAATGTGAGGGAGCCAGAGATTACAGGGCGTGTTACGGTGATAAATTAATCGAGAAGTGTTTACTCCTTTGCCGCTATACAGATTAGAAGGCTACTATAGGGGCATATTATGGTTATCATTTATTTTGCAGCACGTTCGACTTGCTAAGTTATTTGAAGAACACGTGCAAAACGATGACCAGTTTGAAGTTGTTGGGCATGTCAATATGGGACTGGTGTGTTTCCGTCTGAAGGTAAACAAGTGTTGTGAATATAGAATAGATGTGGCGGGTGATATGGTAATTATTTAAGAACAGTTTTAAATAATATTATCTAAAATACATTTAACAGTATAGATGGATGCCTTAATGTTTTGAATATTCAAAAATAAATACAATTTTCAGCCAAAACACTATGAACATGCTCTGATTCGTTTGCAGCAAGCTACACGGTAAGTTCTGCTTGTGCAGGTTTGGAGTTTGCAAAAGTTAAAGGGATATGAATAAATGGCAAGCAAAATACCAATTGGATATTAAGGCCTTTCGCTACCGGAAGTCGGTCTTGCGGGCGAGCGGATATGCGTCTGGACGACACAGACTTTTTTCGTACGTGTTTATACTAGAAAATTTATATAAAGGAAATGTTGATATAAATTAGTATAATCCTTCATAGCGCAGTTAGTATAGTGGTTGACTATAGTGGTTGACTAGCAATCCAAAGGTCATAGGTTCGAGACCCAAGTATTTTTTTTTAGTGTCCGATTTATTGACTTGTCAATCCATAACGCAGTAATCAAGAGGCATGTTATGTTTAGTCTTCGTTGATTAGTACTAGTGATGTTTACGGTCCAAGTATATGTCCACTTACCTGTACGTTTTAGTTTAATGACTTACAAGTCAATTAAATCGGTATACATGTAAACGATTTGATCGAACTATAAAGCCACACCTTGAAGCTTATCAATACGCTAACCTTTTCAAGATCGATATTGCCCATTATAATTATGTTCAAACAATATAATAAACCTTGTATGCAAGTCCATGAATAAATAATAATGCATTTTAATGACAAAGTTTTAATTCTAAGGTAGGTAACTGTATCTAAACAACAAATATCCCACATTTTAATAAGAAAATATGTTATTACAACAAATCCTGACTGTAATATTTTCTAATTTTTTCAGACTGACTAGTTCATCAACCATATATTTGAATAAAATGAAAACAAATATACATTGAATGAGTCAGTGTTTTGTAATTAAATTTTTTAGCATTTTGCAAAATTTAAATAGCTGATAACATCTTTTTGAACACCTTTATTCAAAATGTTTTTAGCTTTTCTTGTAATGAATGTTGTGGACTACTTATTGGGCGAGAATTATAGTCATTAGCTTTATTCATTTTTAAGAAAAATAAAATCATCAAAATTCTAGGTTTTTGTCAGAAAAAAGACCTTAAAGACAAACCACACGATAAATTTTGCCTATATTTACACACATTGTTTCTTAGGCTATTATCATTCTTCATGACAATTTTCATAACAATCGTATGGAAACTACGCGCATATGCGAAGTACCTTAAGGAGAACATCAGCATTCTATAGATACACGTGTACATATGTTATAACTTATTGGTTGTTTTAAGGTATATATTTAGGAGCATTTTTCTTTAAGGGACCAAACGCTTTGACGCAGCGCTTGCTGAAGAATATAAATGAATCTGGGAAGCTACACATGGTTCCAGCCCTTGTGAATGAGAACTACGTCATAAGATTTGCCATATGCTCGGAGAACACGTGCGAAGAAGACATCGCTGATGCATGGAAGGTAATTTCCGGAGCCTCGCGGAAACTAATGTCGTCTAAATCCGAGCTAGAGAAAACGAGGGTGTACGAACGAATGGAGGCATGTGAATTGTCGGAAACGGAAAGCGAGGATGAAGTGTTCGACAAAGAATTGTTCGACAGAGAGATGATCTTCGACCAACAAAGGAACACTCTGAAGAGAGCCTGCGAACGCCGGAACCTTTTCCATCGAATGGTTTCCGATCCTAAAGGATTTAACAAGACGCTGCTTCGGGCGCTCAGTATTGACGGAAGGCGACAGATCCGGAGCGAGTCGGACATTAACGAAGACGAGGAGAAAGGCGATCGATTTAAAACTGAAAGTGTTGAATAGAATATAGAGAAAGCAAAGCCAAGATTATACGTGTATATCAATTACAAATGTATACACATGTACTCTAAATTACTTATAATCGAGTTACGTTTTAGCGATTGACCGTGTACGTACCGATGTAAAATTGCACTGAGCAATGGATACTGAAAGCATTTATTTAACTGTATTATTAAGACCGCTAGTATGACCACCATGTGGAGAAGACGTTATTCTGTCTCAATAAAAGCATTGGACCTAAACTGATATTTCCACGCAAACATTTTGAAGCCAGACCGCTTTTGGATAATCCGGCGTTTTATTAGTCACGAAACTGTTTGCCACTCATTGTTTTGTCATTTCTAGATACATGTAGTATTACATTGCGTTTGCGTACGTTTGCGTTTAAACGGGAAAGAATAACAGATTCTCCACTGTAGTATTACATTGCGTTTGCGTTTCGTTAGCGTATAAAGGGAAGAGAATACATTCTTTCCCGATTTACATGCTACTCAACTGTGTTGGAATTGGCAGTCCTTCACTGTTACATGTATGGCAAACTGTTTGGAATCTAATCAGACGCTGGTTCACCGGACGTCGAATATGTACAGTGGAGAATCTGCTATTATTTCCCGTTTAACGAAACGAAACGCAAACGCAAAACGCTAAAATGGAGAAAAGTATAACTTTTGGACAATTCTGATAATTCATTTTTATCTTGGTGGCAAACAGTTTGGAGCCTGATCAGACGCCGGGTTACCCGGCGTCTGATCTGGCTCCAAACTGTTTGTAATAGAATTAATAGTTTTAGCGTAAACGCGTTTATTGGGAAATAATAACGTTTTCTCCACTGTACCTCGACTGTTTGCACTGGATATTAGGGTTTTTACATAAATGCGTTTATTTAAAAGAATACAGTCTTCTAAGGCATGCTCATTGTTCAAATAGTTGTATCCCCTGTGCGACCATCTTTGTATGAACGCTCATCAGACCATGATATTTCAAGAAAGCATGATGTTTAAAAACCATCAGAAATGGCATGATAATACAAATCTATTAATTTGATCAACAACAAAAAATGAACATTTCAACCATTCCCTAAAACGCCCAGTGATTACGCGTTATCCCATACAAATTCAGGTATTACGCGTACATGTAATCCCTTATTACACGTTATCCCTTCAGCAGATACAGTGGAGAATCTGTTATTCTTTCCCGTTTAAACGCAAACGTACGCAAACGCAAAGCACTAAAACGTAGAAAAGAACAACTTTCGGACAATTCTGATAATTCTTGTTTATCTTGGTGGCAAACAGTTTGGAGCCTGATCCCGGCGTCTGATCTGGCTCCAAACTGTTTGCACTGCAAATAATAGTTTTAGCGTAAACGCGCTTATTTGGAAAGAATAACAGATTCTCCACTGTACAATGTAATGCACAATTAATGAACACTAGGATATTGTTAACCCATTTGCTTCCAGTGGCTTTTTCCATGTTACATGTTTATATTTATAGGATTAGTTCAGTTTTATCTAAAGGATGTCTGGTCTAAATTTACATTTTCGTTTTGTTTATATTAAAATTCCTATTAGCCAACAATGTAGACTCTGACCAGACGCCGCATTTGCAGCGGCTAATCCGAGTCTACATTGTTTGTTTATGTCAATATATGGTATCGTGACCACACATGGATTAATGGTTGGGATCGGGACTGATCCTCTAAGGGAGTTTAGGGGATATGTGTGGCGTTTAAGCGTTGGAACACCACCGAACACCCTTATACATGTACATGTTCACCGGGAATGAAAGTTATTATTTCCCAAATGAAACGCGAACGCTATCGCGATGTACTAAATGTAGAAAATAAATTCGTGAATTTTTTTATGAAACCTAAAAATCCATCAGATCAGATACCCCTAAACTTTGCGAACAGTTTAGGGCCAGACCAGACTCCCAGTTGACGAGTTGCTTTAGATGAGTAGTCGAACGTTTGAAAATGTCATTTTGTACATTGCATTGTATTTTTGTTCGTTTTTTACGGGAATGAATAACGTCTTCTCTTCTGTACATGAACTTGTTTTTATTGTTTCAAAGGTGATACTATTTGCAATAGATTTATGTTGTTTGTTGGAACTGCATTATGTAAACATGTGTTGTAACATGCTATATGTTTTGAAAACAATAAACCAGATGTTAAACCAGGTTAATGTAATTAAATGTTGACAATTAATCATAAAGGTTGTGTCTACATGTATCATTCCGTTTAATATATTGATTAGTTATATAACCCTTTCACTTTCAATGACGCGAAAAAGCGCGTTTGCAAATAGTTTAGATCCTGATCAGACGTCGCGTTACGCGACGTCTGATCAGGACCCAAACTATTTGACACTCTTATCGATATTTATTAAGTCAAATTACATTAACTCTAACTTAAAAGTGTGATTTGCACACAGCGGTACCGAAGTAGTGGTGAAGGGGTTAAAATATCCCTAATAATTTGAGCATGAAGGGTTCACTACACATGTATCTAACCCCAGGTTTCACACTACAACCCCACTTCAGCTCTCACACCCACCTATCTTGCTGAGGTGTGTCCCTCATAACGCCATAGTATTTTAATTAATTAAGTTGTAATCTGTAATTAATAATTTGAAAACAAAATGACCGGTAAGGCAGTATTACAGTGAAGAAAACGTTCCTCTTTCCCAATAAACGCCTTTACGCTAAAACTATAATTTCCAGTACAAACGGTGTGGAGCCAGATCAGACGCCGGGTTACCCGGCGTCTGATCAGGCTCCAAACTGTTTGCTACAGAGCTTTATATTGATAGTCAGAATTGTTAAAAAGTTGTTATTTTCTACATTTTAGTACATTGCATTTGAGTTTCGTTTGCGTTTAAACGGGAAAGAATAACGTTTTCTCCACTGTTCAAGTATCATTAGTTAGCGTCTCAGATCACAGATACAGTGGAGAATGTGTTATTCTTTCCGAATAAACGCGTTTACGCTAAAAAATTTATTTCCACTACAAACAGTTTGGAGCCAGATCAGACGCCGGGTAACCCGGCGTCTGACCAGGCTCCTAACTGTTTGCCATCAAGATAAACATGAATTATCAGAATTGTCTAAAAGTTGTACTTTTCTACTTTTTAGTGTTTTGCGTTTGCGTTTCGTTTGCCTTTAAACGGAGAAGAATAACAGATTCTCCACTGTATGCTATATTTCTTATGTTGCCATTCATAAATGTATAAAATGAAACTATTTTCTTCGCCGGAGAACTTAAGTAAATGCGTAAAAGGGCGTTCACGATGAGTAAAGGTTAAAAATAACCGATGTTATAGAACCGCTCCTCTAGCATGAACTCGATCAGTTTACCCAACAATCGCAGCCAAAAATACTTTTTAGTTCTTACATATGGTTGCATAATCCAATGCTCAAGTTTCTACTACTTTACGGTGTGTTATTTTCTATTGTAACACGATGTTAACAGTGCTACTTCCACAGTTGAACTGGTACTAAGCAGCCGTTGAGCGAAAATGTTACCTCCTTAGGCAGGCGAATGCAAGGCAAAAATTATTCAAACTCTGCTTTTAACACCCATCTTTCAGACTAAGGATGTATATTCTTTCTCGTTTCCTTTAACCCTATCATCGCCGAAATCTCATGAAATCGAATTTATAACCAGTTTGTATCCAGATCAGATGCCGCGTAAAGTGGCGACTGATCTGGATCCAAACTTTTGACACTCGTATCGATATTTCTTAAGTTATACAATTTTAAATATTACTTTGAAATGATATTGCAGAAAACAACATGGAAGCATACGACAATATGGTGGTGAACGTGTAAAAAATTCGCAATTTATTTGGTACCAAAAGGGTTAATACAGTGGAGAAAACGTTATTTCTTTCCCAATAAACGCGTTTACGCTAAAAATATTATTTCCACTACAAACAGTTTGGAGCCTGATCAGACGCCGGGTAACCCGGCGTCTGATCAGGCTCAAAACTGTTTGCCATCAAGATAAACATGAATTATCAGAATTGTCCAAAAGTTGTACTTTTCTACGTTTTAGTGTTTTGCGTTTACGTACGTTTGCGTTTAAACGGGAAAGAATAACAGATTCTCCACTATACATGTACTAATAGTTTACTGTATCTGACAAACGTAATCGTATAATAAGCAAACAGTGCAGACCCGGATCAGATTATCATACGGGAAACCTCTGATCAGGATCTGTACTGTTTGTCATTTCCTATATACTACAAAATATTCATAAACAGTCCCAAGCGGACCAAACTTTACTGAATACCGAAATGTCCAGCTAAAGTGTAAGGGGTAAATGAGTAAATACTGTTCCACGTGGTACACATGTACATGTATATTAAGCGATAAGGTTGTAGTTTGACGACACGACAAAAGTAATACAGAAAGAACTGAATACCGTAAACCCCACACATACATGTATAACACATACACACACCCAATTCAGTATTTGTTCAATAGCCTCTGAACCTTTTTGATTATTGTAATGTTGTTTTTACCTGAGGCCTACTATGAACTTTAAATGTTGAGGACTCTTGATGAGATAAGCCCAATATCGTACAGACCGTAACCTTTCAGAGAGTTGTCGACAATTCTCGTCAACTGGCGAACCATTCCGAATCATGCTAAAGCATGTCTTTGAACAGTTCAACAGTTGACAAAAAATGATAGATCGACGTACGTGGATCACAAATTTGGTCCGATCTCATAAGGGGTCATCAGCCTTAAAACAAGCCCTTTTTAACAGGGCTATATTGTATTTCAATTTCCGGGGAACATGAATATGTTAATTTCCGTTGCCGCCATTACACGTTCTGTGAATTATAGAGAATACTCGGTACAAACAGAAATTGGGGTATCATCTACCAGTGAACATATGTATTATCAATATCAAATTTAAATATTGATGTTTGGCGTAAAAATATTTATGAAGCACTTTCCATTTCAAAAACATTGTTGTTTAAAGACTTTTCGTCAGTCCATTGAGGGACCACCAGCCCATTGTTCTGGAGGTGACACTGTAATTGTCAAATCATGAGCAAATCACGTGCAGCATTATCTCAGTTTACCTGGTGAGGTCCAGATTATACTCATGCTCTAGTGATTTTCAATGGTTATTTCTAACCCAACTATCTAATATAAAGGTAGAGTCTCACACGAGAAGCTTCAATGGTTCTTTGCTAACGGTATGTCCACAAGACCCATGCTCTTTGCAAGGAAATTGTCTGGCAAGGTGTTATGACCAAAAGGTCGTCAGGAGATGTCTTTAACATACATGTACAGTTGAGAAGGCGCTAGTCTTTACTTTTACGTTTAACCCATTTCCCCATAGATTTTCCTTGTTTCTAGTTTTGAAAACAGTTGAACACTTAAAACAGGTTGAAAGTATAGCAGAATGCGCCTTAAGGCGCATTCTGCTTAATTTTCAGCCTGTTTTAAGACACCATCTGCAATAATAAAGAAAAAAATTATCACAATGCATATTTATGACTAAATTAATTGGAACTATTTTCTTCAGCGGAGAAATATTTAATGTGCTAAAAGACGCTTCTATGGAGGAAAGGGTTAAACGAAACTTAACGCAATGCACTAAATCTAAATTTAGTTATTTATTGAAAATATTGAGGATTCTTTTCAATCTGAGTGACGAACAGTTTGGACCCTGATTAAATTAATCCAAGCTGTTTGCAATGAGCATAATAATTGGTTTTACCCTGAATCGTAAATTCGGAAAGAGTAACGTCGCTTTAAAGCGACTCGCAACCAGATGGTGCATTAAAAATAGTAAATTGTAAATATGTGTCAAACGCTTATATAAATGGTAAAGAATTAGTTTAGGATAAGAAATTCTGTTTAAAAAAATGTATTTCAATAAAAAAAAATATTGGTCTCTGGTGGGATTCGAACCCGGGGCCCGGCATTGGCGGACAGAAGGCAAAATAGGGGAAACCGCTTAGACCACGGAACTATCTGTTTATCTCGGATCGATTTATCGTATTTTAATGTGTAGCAATCGAAAGTGCATACAACTTCGTAATTCGGCTCGTGTTTATGTCTGAGCCCGTGTAGAGAAGCAACAACAACAACTATACCGTCTACTAGTCGGTATAGAAAAACGATGGAAAATATCTAAAAGTCTAAGATTCGGTGACGATTCTTGAGACTTTTTTTGGACTGATCATATTTTTTTAATGTCAGAAGCCAAATAATGCCACAAATTTGCTTTTATTTGAGTATTTTATTTTATTTTGACAAGTACACCATCCGGTTGCGAGTCCCTTTAAAGGGAAATGGACAGCTAGTGATAAATATCTTTTAAATGAAAGATATTGAAAAAAAATCGCCTTCTGCCTTTGAAATTTTGAAAAATAATAAAAAATGAAGTAGTTAGAGCCGTTTAAACTTTGTGATATATGACTGTGCAAGCGACCACGGGGGCCGCCATTTTGTTTACCTGTGTGACGTAACTAAGGCCTTCCGCGACCTTCCGGTTATAGCGAGTCTAACCGGGAATGCCGTAGAGTGCGCGGAATTTACATCGATAACATTAATAAACTGAAATACTGAGAAAAATTGGGCATGTGGAGGAAGGTAAAAACACTTTAGAACTTCAGTGTTAGAATTTCGATCCTAAATTATCAGAGAATGTAATATTAGAAGACAGAGACTACGACGGGTCGGGCGAAGAGAAAGCGCATTCGCCGGACGAATTTGCGACTGCAATACTTGTGTATAAATGCCTACAAAGGAGGTTAATACTTGCTGAAGAACAAATGAAATGACGATTGGGTGTCTTGGTGACAATGAGTGCATAGCAGAACCATCACAATTTCGAGCTATTAGTGCTTAATCCAGCCATACTTGAGGTAGCGTATATCAGGCAAATATCATAGGACACCGGAATCGGGCACGGATACTCTTGATAATATTTGCATACTGGTTGTGAATAAAGGCATCGAAGCCCTGTGACTTTCGAAAAAAGTTTCTCCGATATATTTAGTCTTATCTGTTAATATTTCCGTAAATATTAATCATAAACATCGGCTCCAGGATATCTTCGGGTTTTTTACGGGGCTACGACTAAAACACGAGCAGATAAACACGATAATACATGTGCCGATTTTTATAACATCCAGTCAGAGACAGTGTATAGCCATATGGCTATACACTGTCTCTGCATCCAGTACAAAACGGATGAGGTATTACGTTTATTTAATAAAATAAGGGGGATCAAATTATTTTTCTGGTCTGTTATGAATTTTCCGTGACGTTTAACATCGGTTCTGGTCCTCAATCGGACATACATTTTTAGAAAATAGACCATTTATTCTCGGTATCGCAACATTTCCCGATTTACATGCTACTCAACTGTGTTGGAATTGGCAGTCCTTCACTGTTACATGTATGGCAAACTGTTTGGAATCTAATCAGACGCTGGTTCACCGGACGTCGAATATGTACAGTGGAGAATCTGCTATTATTTCCCGTTTAACGAAACGAAACGCAAACGCAAAACGCTAAAATGGAGAAAAGTATAACTTTTGGACAATTCTGATAATTCATTTTTATCTTGGTGGCAAACAGTTTGGAGCCTGATCAGACGCCGGGTTACCCGGCGTCTGATCTGGCTCCAAACTGTTTGTAATAGAATTAATAGTTTTAGCGTAAACGCGTTTATTGGGAAATAATAACGTTTTCTCCACTGTACCTCGACTGTTTGCACTGGATATTAGGGTTTTTACATAAATGCGTTTATTTAAAAGAATACAGTCTTCTAAGGCATGCTCATTGTTCAAATAGTTGTATCCCCTGTGCGACCATCTTTGTATGAACGCTCATCAGACCATGATATTTCAAGAAAGCATGATGTTTAAAAACCATCAGAAATGGCATGATAATACAAATCTATTAATTTGATCAACAACAAAAAATGAACATTTCAACCATTCCCTAAAACGCCCAGTGATTACGCGTTATCCCATACAAATTCAGGTATTACGCGTACATGTAATCCCTTATTACACGTTATCCCTTCAGCAGATACAGTGGAGAATCTGTTATTCTTTCCCGTTTAAACGCAAACGTACGCAAACGCAAAGCACTAAAACGTAGAAAAGAACAACTTTCGGACAATTCTGATAATTCTTGTTTATCTTGGTGGCAAACAGTTTGGAGCCTGATCCCGGCGTCTGATCTGGCTCCAAACTGTTTGCACTGCAAATAATAGTTTTAGCGTAAACGCGCTTATTTGGAAAGAATAACAGATTCTCCACTGTACAATGTAATGCACAATTAATGAACACTAGGATATTGTTAACCCATTTGCTTCCAGTGGCTTTTTCCATGTTACATGTTTATATTTATAGGATTAGTTCAGTTTTATCTAAAGGATGTCTGGTCTAAATTTACATTTTCGTTTTGTTTATATTAAAATTCCTATTAGCCAACAATGTAGACTCTGACCAGACGCCGCATTTGCAGCGGCTAATCCGAGTCTACATTGTTTGTTTATGTCAATATATGGTATCGTGACCACACATGGATTAATGGTTGGGATCGGGACTGATCCTCTAAGGGAGTTTAGGGGATATGTGTGGCGTTTAAGCGTTGGAACACCACCGAACACCCTTATACATGTACATGTTCACCGGGAATGAAAGTTATTATTTCCCAAATGAAACGCGAACGCTATCGCGATGTACTAAATGTAGAAAATAAATTCGTGAATTTTTTTATGAAACCTAAAAATCCATCAGATCAGATACCCCTAAACTTTGCGAACAGTTTAGGGCCAGACCAGACTCCCAGTTGACGAGTTGCTTTAGATGAGTAGTCGAACGTTTGAAAATGTCATTTTGTACATTGCATTGTATTTTTGTTCGTTTTTTACGGGAATGAATAACGTCTTCTCTTCTGTACATGAACTTGTTTTTATTGTTTCAAAGGTGATACTATTTGCAATAGATTTATGTTGTTTGTTGGAACTGCATTATGTAAACATGTGTTGTAACATGCTATATGTTTTGAAAACAATAAACCAGATGTTAAACCAGGTTAATGTAATTAAATGTTGACAATTAATCATAAAGGTTGTGTCTACATGTATCATTCCGTTTAATATATTGATTAGTTATATAACCCTTTCACTTTCAATGACGCGAAAAAGCGCGTTTGCAAATAGTTTAGATCCTGATCAGACGTCGCGTTACGCGACGTCTGATCAGGACCCAAACTATTTGACACTCTTATCGATATTTATTAAGTCAAATTACATTAACTCTAACTTAAAAGTGTGATTTGCACACAGCGGTACCGAAGTAGTGGTGAAGGGGTTAAAATATCCCTAATAATTTGAGCATGAAGGGTTCACTACACATGTATCTAACCCCAGGTTTCACACTACAACCCCACTTCAGCTCTCACACCCACCTATCTTGCTGAGGTGTGTCCCTCATAACGCCATAGTATTTTAATTAATTAAGTTGTAATCTGTAATTAATAATTTGAAAACAAAATGACCGGTAAGGCAGTATTACAGTGAAGAAAACGTTCCTCTTTCCCAATAAACGCCTTTACGCTAAAACTATAATTTCCAGTACAAACGGTGTGGAGCCAGATCAGACGCCGGGTTACCCGGCGTCTGATCAGGCTCCAAACTGTTTGCTACAGAGCTTTATATTGATAGTCAGAATTGTTAAAAAGTTGTTATTTTCTACATTTTAGTACATTGCATTTGAGTTTCGTTTGCGTTTAAACGGGAAAGAATAACGTTTTCTCCACTGTTCAAGTATCATTAGTTAGCGTCTCAGATCACAGATACAGTGGAGAATGTGTTATTCTTTCCGAATAAACGCGTTTACGCTAAAAAATTTATTTCCACTACAAACAGTTTGGAGCCAGATCAGACGCCGGGTAACCCGGCGTCTGACCAGGCTCCTAACTGTTTGCCATCAAGATAAACATGAATTATCAGAATTGTCTAAAAGTTGTACTTTTCTACTTTTTAGTGTTTTGCGTTTGCGTTTCGTTTGCCTTTAAACGGAGAAGAATAACAGATTCTCCACTGTATGCTATATTTCTTATGTTGCCATTCATAAATGTATAAAATGAAACTATTTTCTTCGCCGGAGAACTTAAGTAAATGCGTAAAAGGGCGTTCACGATGAGTAAAGGTTAAAAATAACCGATGTTATAGAACCGCTCCTCTAGCATGAACTCGATCAGTTTACCCAACAATCGCAGCCAAAAATACTTTTTAGTTCTTACATATGGTTGCATAATCCAATGCTCAAGTTTCTACTACTTTACGGTGTGTTATTTTCTATTGTAACACGATGTTAACAGTGCTACTTCCACAGTTGAACTGGTACTAAGCAGCCGTTGAGCGAAAATGTTACCTCCTTAGGCAGGCGAATGCAAGGCAAAAATTATTCAAACTCTGCTTTTAACACCCATCTTTCAGACTAAGGATGTATATTCTTTCTCGTTTCCTTTAACCCTATCATCGCCGAAATCTCATGAAATCGAATTTATAACCAGTTTGTATCCAGATCAGATGCCGCGTAAAGTGGCGACTGATCTGGATCCAAACTTTTGACACTCGTATCGATATTTCTTAAGTTATACAATTTTAAATATTACTTTGAAATGATATTGCAGAAAACAACATGGAAGCATACGACAATATGGTGGTGAACGTGTAAAAAATTCGCAATTTATTTGGTACCAAAAGGGTTAATACAGTGGAGAAAACGTTATTTCTTTCCCAATAAACGCGTTTACGCTAAAAATATTATTTCCACTACAAACAGTTTGGAGCCTGATCAGACGCCGGGTAACCCGGCGTCTGATCAGGCTCAAAACTGTTTGCCATCAAGATAAACATGAATTATCAGAATTGTCCAAAAGTTGTACTTTTCTACGTTTTAGTGTTTTGCGTTTACGTACGTTTGCGTTTAAACGGGAAAGAATAACAGATTCTCCACTATACATGTACTAATAGTTTACTGTATCTGACAAACGTAATCGTATAATAAGCAAACAGTGCAGACCCGGATCAGATTATCATACGGGAAACCTCTGATCAGGATCTGTACTGTTTGTCATTTCCTATATACTACAAAATATTCATAAACAGTCCCAAGCGGACCAAACTTTACTGAATACCGAAATGTCCAGCTAAAGTGTAAGGGGTAAATGAGTAAATACTGTTCCACGTGGTACACATGTACATGTATATTAAGCGATAAGGTTGTAGTTTGACGACACGACAAAAGTAATACAGAAAGAACTGAATACCGTAAACCCCACACATACATGTATAACACATACACACACCCAATTCAGTATTTGTTCAATAGCCTCTGAACCTTTTTGATTATTGTAATGTTGTTTTTACCTGAGGCCTACTATGAACTTTAAATGTTGAGGACTCTTGATGAGATAAGCCCAATATCGTACAGACCGTAACCTTTCAGAGAGTTGTCGACAATTCTCGTCAACTGGCGAACCATTCCGAATCATGCTAAAGCATGTCTTTGAACAGTTCAACAGTTGACAAAAAATGATAGATCGACGTACGTGGATCACAAATTTGGTCCGATCTCATAAGGGGTCATCAGCCTTAAAACAAGCCCTTTTTAACAGGGCTATATTGTATTTCAATTTCCGGGGAACATGAATATGTTAATTTCCGTTGCCGCCATTACACGTTCTGTGAATTATAGAGAATACTCGGTACAAACAGAAATTGGGGTATCATCTACCAGTGAACATATGTATTATCAATATCAAATTTAAATATTGATGTTTGGCGTAAAAATATTTATGAAGCACTTTCCATTTCAAAAACATTGTTGTTTAAAGACTTTTCGTCAGTCCATTGAGGGACCACCAGCCCATTGTTCTGGAGGTGACACTGTAATTGTCAAATCATGAGCAAATCACGTGCAGCATTATCTCAGTTTACCTGGTGAGGTCCAGATTATACTCATGCTCTAGTGATTTTCAATGGTTATTTCTAACCCAACTATCTAATATAAAGGTAGAGTCTCACACGAGAAGCTTCAATGGTTCTTTGCTAACGGTATGTCCACAAGACCCATGCTCTTTGCAAGGAAATTGTCTGGCAAGGTGTTATGACCAAAAGGTCGTCAGGAGATGTCTTTAACATACATGTACAGTTGAGAAGGCGCTAGTCTTTACTTTTACGTTTAACCCATTTCCCCATAGATTTTCCTTGTTTCTAGTTTTGAAAACAGTTGAACACTTAAAACAGGTTGAAAGTATAGCAGAATGCGCCTTAAGGCGCATTCTGCTTAATTTTCAGCCTGTTTTAAGACACCATCTGCAATAATAAAGAAAAAAATTATCACAATGCATATTTATGACTAAATTAATTGGAACTATTTTCTTCAGCGGAGAAATATTTAATGTGCTAAAAGACGCTTCTATGGAGGAAAGGGTTAAACGAAACTTAACGCAATGCACTAAATCTAAATTTAGTTATTTATTGAAAATATTGAGGATTCTTTTCAATCTGAGTGACGAACAGTTTGGACCCTGATTAAATTAATCCAAGCTGTTTGCAATGAGCATAATAATTGGTTTTACCCTGAATCGTAAATTCGGAAAGAGTAACGTCGCTTTAAAGCGACTCGCAACCAGATGGTGCATTAAAAATAGTAAATTGTAAATATGTGTCAAACGCTTATATAAATGGTAAAGAATTAGTTTAGGATAAGAAATTCTGTTTAAAAAAATGTATTTCAATAAAAAAAAATATTGGTCTCTGGTGGGATTCGAACCCGGGGCCCGGCATTGGCGGACAGAAGGCAAAATAGGGGAAACCGCTTAGACCACGGAACTATCTGTTTATCTCGGATCGATTTATCGTATTTTAATGTGTAGCAATCGAAAGTGCATACAACTTCGTAATTCGGCTCGTGTTTATGTCTGAGCCCGTGTAGAGAAGCAACAACAACAACTATACCGTCTACTAGTCGGTATAGAAAAACGATGGAAAATATCTAAAAGTCTAAGATTCGGTGACGATTCTTGAGACTTTTTTTGGACTGATCATATTTTTTTAATGTCAGAAGCCAAATAATGCCACAAATTTGCTTTTATTTGAGTATTTTATTTTATTTTGACAAGTACACCATCCGGTTGCGAGTCCCTTTAAAGGGAAATGGACAGCTAGTGATAAATATCTTTTAAATGAAAGATATTGAAAAAAAATCGCCTTCTGCCTTTGAAATTTTGAAAAATAATAAAAAATGAAGTAGTTAGAGCCGTTTAAACTTTGTGATATATGACTGTGCAAGCGACCACGGGGGCCGCCATTTTGTTTACCTGTGTGACGTAACTAAGGCCTTCCGCGACCTTCCGGTTATAGCGAGTCTAACCGGGAATGCCGTAGAGTGCGCGGAATTTACATCGATAACATTAATAAACTGAAATACTGAGAAAAATTGGGCATGTGGAGGAAGGTAAAAACACTTTAGAACTTCAGTGTTAGAATTTCGATCCTAAATTATCAGAGAATGTAATATTAGAAGACAGAGACTACGACGGGTCGGGCGAAGAGAAAGCGCATTCGCCGGACGAATTTGCGACTGCAATACTTGTGTATAAATGCCTACAAAGGAGGTTAATACTTGCTGAAGAACAAATGAAATGACGATTGGGTGTCTTGGTGACAATGAGTGCATAGCAGAACCATCACAATTTCGAGCTATTAGTGCTTAATCCAGCCATACTTGAGGTAGCGTATATCAGGCAAATATCATAGGACACCGGAATCGGGCACGGATACTCTTGATAATATTTGCATACTGGTTGTGAATAAAGGCATCGAAGCCCTGTGACTTTCGAAAAAAGTTTCTCCGATATATTTAGTCTTATCTGTTAATATTTCCATAAATATTAATCATAAACATCGGCTCCAGGATATCTTCGGGTTTTTTACGGGGCTACGACTAAAACACGAGCAGATAAACACGATAATACATGTGCCGATTTTTATAACATCCAGTCAGAGACAGTGTATAGCCATATGGCTATACACTGTCTCTGCATCCAGTACAAAACGGATGAGGTATTACGTTTACATCCAGGTCTCAATCACAGAGTTTCTCAATATCTCATTTGGATCCAAACTGTTGCTGACCTTTAAGTACAGTCAGTTTTGATTCCGATCTGGGTCCTAACTGTTTGTCAGTCTCTCGTACGGATAAAAGTTTCTTCAATGAGCTTTTCAATACATTCAAACCTTAGTTTAGATTTTCAATCACAGAGTTTCTCAATATCTCAGTTGGATCCAAACTGTTGCTGAACTTTTTGCACAGTCATTGACATGACAAATGTAGAATATCAATTTATCATCTAGCAATTGAGACTGGCAATGTCTGATTAAGAGATCCAAACTGATTAATTGTCTGCTGAACAAAGTATTTGATATTCTGATCTGGGTCAAAACTGAACGCTCTAGATAACGTGACCCGAGTGCTCATTTATTGTATTAATGTCGTTTTTTACTTATCGTTATATATCTTGAGCTTATATAAAGATCTATGAAAATCATAATCGAAACAGATTCAGGACATATTTCAGCAGGCGGCTTTGATCTAGATCGCATTTTATGCTGACATTCATCATCAACCACTTATCAATTAAGCTGCCTTGCAAATTGTACGATATGGACCGGAAATAATTATACACAACCCCTTTCTGCCTAAGACCCCCTCTGTGAAGAAGTAAGAAGCTTAGGCCTGCAGGGCATAAATATCCATATTACGTAATCTAATTAGCCGCACTTGCCAAACAGGGTTGTGATTTTAAACACAGGCTAGCAATTTGGCTACTTAAATATGCGATTACACGCCACGAGCCTTTTACCCTGTTTCTACTTCTGAAAATATGTGACCACTTAAAACAGGTTGAAAATACGTTCAGCCTGCTTTAAGCTTTTATCTGCTAAAATATAGAAAATATTTCTTATGATTTTTATTTGTGACAGTATGATATTGAAACTATTTTCTTCAGTATATGAAGGAATTAATTAAAGGCGTTAAAAGGCGTATTTATGGGGGAAAGGGTTACATCAAAACAAAAAAGCCAAGATCTTTAAAAAAAAAAAGAAAAAAAGAATATTGGACACTTCTAGCTCTTGTGGTTTTGTATTGATCTAGATGTGTATGCTGCTTTTTTAAAAAGGCTAGAGTCTACCATAAAACTCGAATTTAAATCTTAAATTAAAATTCATTTAGGCCTATCTAAAAGTTGTTTGAATTTTTTTCTACAGAAATGACAAGTGTAAAACTACACCCAGAAATAAGAACGATAAAACTAGATCCAATCAAAATCGGATTTGGACTCAAGTAAGATCGCTCTATCAGATCGGGATCTAGAGAATCGCGATGATTAAATTAATAAAGAAAAAACCGATCTAAATCTACCCGTACAATATGTAGATCTAGTAATGAGACTTTTTTCATTAAGAATTTCTGTAGCGTTGAATTCCTAAACCGAGACGAACCAGCTAGAAAATGCTGATTTGTAAACGAGTTGGTAGATCTAAGCCAGTTCAACATTTAGGTCTAGATCAGCACAATATCGCCCTGATTATCAGATTTTTTTTTATTGTAGATCTAGATCTATTATTATAATCATCAATCAAGGTATTATGGATGTCGCCATACTCTACTGTTAGCCATTTCGCAGCATTGTTTTCCCAGATTCTATAGCTGGGAATTGGAACGGACATTTCTCTAAGCCGATTAACGATAGCTTCTGATCGTTTCTGGATCTACACGACCTTTCAAGTTCATCATAATCAATATGAATATACCATCTATCTATTATCTTTTTTTTTAACTGTATGCTACCTTGAATTAAGCTTGCCGTTACCCTTACTGACGAAGTGTGAAATGTCCGTCCAAGTTACAGTGGTTGAATGAAAAAGCCAATCAGCGTTTAGGCCTTTGTGTCGTCACAAAATGGATAAAAATCGAGGGTTCCGAATGATAGCTTTGCCAATATGGCGGCGCCCGTTCCAATTAGCGATAGCTTACCTGTATGCAGTAAATCGATCTTTTTCGTACCTTATCGATGAGTAATAATTGCAGGACCTTCATGAATGTTGCTTTTAGGATAAAATCTATGAACTAAGACCATATTGTCATCAGCTGTCCGTTTTCCTTTAAGTCGTTCTGACTGTAAACGACCGGGTTAACAATAATGCATTCAGAGTATTTACCCCATCTCACTGAAAATATGTCAAATAATTATGAAACATAAAGAACATATTTGGATAACAAGGGATCGTTATATAAACATCCCCAAGAGTAACGAAACAACGATTATGTAAGAAATATTGTCATCCCGTAGGCAAAGGCTACTGGGATGGTACATGTTCATTATTTCCAAATAAACCCATTAACGCTAAAATTGTTTTTCATTTTCAAACAATATGGAGCAATTTGGTCAGGCTCAAAATTGTTTGCCACCCGGATTAAAAAGTATTGTCAATATCTTCAATAAATTACTAGTTTTAGTTTTAGTGCATAAATAAAAGTCTGCATAATTATACTGTAGATCAGACGCTAAATAACCCGACGTCTGGTTAGACTTAAACCGTTTGATACTCAGATTAAAATCCATAGGCGGAATTGTCAAAAGGGTTTCAATTTTACATCTTATTTTAATTAGTTTGCGTTCGTTTGAACGGCAAAGAATATCTCTGCCTTACTACAGTAGAGAAGATGTTATCGTTTAGAAGCCTTTAAACGCAAACGAAACCGAAAAGTTAATCGGCGTCTGATCTGGCTGGAAACTATTTACATTGGAATTTAAGGTCTTAGCCAAAACATTTTTTATTGGAAACGAATAATATCTTCTTCCACAGTAGCCCATACGATAAGTACAGTTATCACTTTCCCGTTAAAACGCAAATAAAATGTAAACACAAGGCAATCAAATATAGAAATTAACTTTTTGACTATTCTGTCTAATCCTTTTAATATTGGTGGCAAACAGTTAGAAGACTGATCAGACGCCGATTTTTCCGTTATCCTTTAACAAATGTTATACATTTGCTGATGAAATTATACTTGGTTAGTTTGTTAATATAAAGAAGTTAAATATAGAATCGGCAAACCCAGGATATCCTATCTATGGCTGGGAAAAGTTCAGTCGAAGTTTTTGCGAAAAGTTTAAAGAGGAGAAAATACACGGTAACAAATGCATCCGTCCATTCCTTCTACGTACACGTAGACGCATGTTCATCATTACTGTGTGCCTCTTTACCGAAATAGCCTTTCGATTTCGTTCCATTGTGTGTGTTTGCTAGGCACGATGGGGGTGATTTGGACCATGTATCTGTATCTTGTACTTTGTAGAGCCCGTGTAGACCATGTAAAATGTATGTTTCACGTGAACATCGCGTGATCCCTATGTGAACCCGAATGCAGGTGAATAAAACGTCAATGATTCGTTAATAATAATTTTTATTTTAAAAAGCATTTTAATGCCTTTGCAAGGAAATAAATTGATGCAAGTACAAATTAATGATGAAACAATTTATAGCTCTTATGTCAGGGTAAGAGAGGATTGCAATAATACCGCAGTAACGCATGTAGTACTAATGTACACATTGAAACCCCGTATAAGAATCGACTGCTTCCCTGCCGAACAAATGTATTTAAATCTTAATTAATAATTTGTATATCCTAGCAATTAAACTGTTAATTGCTGCAACCTAACCTTCACCGAGTCAACCATATCTTTAACGATATGAAAAAATCAATTTACAGTAAAACTTCTCTATAACGAACACTAAATGGAAGGCTAATTGATTGCATGATTTTCTGTTGATCCTGATCAGTTTCCTTGTAACTCGGGAAACATTGATGACTCATTGTAATGTGAGTGGCAAATAATTGACTCTAGCAAGAAGTTGCAATACCCAGCAGTTGACCAGGCTCCAAACTACTTGCAATGGAATTTAAGGATTTTAGCATAAACGTGTTTATTGGAAAATAATACTGTCTCCTTCAACGTAGGAACATCAGCAATTGATTTAGCTCTATTCAGTTATACATGTACCCATACACATACATACTCTCCAAAGACAAATTAATAAAGTTTTATTGCAATTATTATTAAAATGCACTTTAAATTTATTACGCTATGTAATGGTCGTCAGGAGGTCTCGTCTACAACAATCTACGGAGTTTAGTTATCAACCTTGTGTCTGAAATCATTATTAGAACAGAACAGAATAGAACTTGAGCGTATAAGCGCATCATCATTACATAGTAACAATTATACATACTAACATAAAACTGTTGGTACTATACATGTATATGCGATACAAGACCGACGAACATGGATCATGTATCGCAAGAGTGCTCATCATTAGCACAGGGCTGCCGTGTTTTGTTTCTGAAAAGTCCTAAGATTTTAAAATTTTCTATTTTTCAAACGCGGCTACTTAAAGCAGGTTGTAAGTAAAGCATAATTAGAGTACCATTGAGCTTTGATCCATTCGGAGTGCATTGGTGACTCATCTGGACAAAATATGTTGGATTAGTTACAGTGGAGAGTCTGTTATTCTTTCCCGTTTAAACGCAAACGTACGCAAACGCAAAGCACTAAAACGTAGAAAAGTACAACTTTTAGACAATTCTGATAATTCATGTTTATCTTGATGGCAAACAGTTTAGAGCCTTATCAGACGCCGGGTTACCCGGCGTCTGATCTGGCTCCAAACTGATTGTAGTGGAAATAATAGTTTTAGCGTAAACGCGTTTATTGGGAAAGAATAACGTTTTCTCCACTGTACATGTATCACGAATTCGACCATCGTGCGTAGAAGATTACCCCATTTAACCCTGTAGCCCTCTGCAGAGATTACCGATTACACATGCAAACAGTGCAGACACTGATCAGAGGGCTGCACTGTTTGATGTTTTCATTGTCTTTTGTTGCCATACCAGAGCAACAAAAGTATACTGGTTCAAAATTATTCTACCAGAAGAGTCCAAAAGGATAATAAATACATATAAGATATATTTAGGGCTTGAAGGGTTAAACGTAAACCGAACATTGACCAAAAGCTGAATGCGTGGACCCTTAATGCCTCAATGACTGTTTCGCCTAACAGGTACACCTTGCATCGAGCTTGACCAAACGCTGAAAGCGTGTACTCTTAGAGTGTGTTCACCTGAGACCCTCGAGTCGACCCGAGTTCCTCAGGTTACATGTGAACAAGACGTGTCCGTACTCGAATGACGTCAAATGACCTCTGAACCAAACTCTAGGCTAACCCAGTCTCTGCGCAGGGTTAGTCGAGTTTCAAAATGGCGTCCGAAAATGACAACGCAAAATCCCAATTGTAAAAAGCAAAATACCGTATAATTTACGCATGTATAAGAGTGTTTTAATGAACAGTCCTGTAACCATGCTATAAGGTAACAAATAGTTAGCCTAGGGTTTCATTGTTGCCATTATTGGTCCGGGTTGGCGTGGTTCCCATTTTGTTTTAGGCCGTAATTTGACCCATTACTTACTCGTCTGAAGGGTTTGTCGTTCTGCTGAACGATGCGTGCGCATTCGGAATTTAGCGCAATTTTACGTCATTTGATCAACTCTATTTGACTCGCGAGTCTCATGTGAACACGCTCTATGTGTAGCCTTAACTGTAATCATAACCGTATTTTTATAACCGTTCTGCCATACATGCATGAATAGCTTCCATTTGAACTAATTAATCCATTACTTCATATCTACTTTTCAACGACCTTCGTTAATTCATGCACTGAAGAAAAAAATCCATTTTATACAAGATGAACGTGGAACATATAGGGTGATGGTAAAACTGTTTATGATTCTGATAGTGTGTCTATACGACGTAATTGTATATCAGAACTTATCTACATTTATTTGTAATGCCGGACATTTTTGCACAGAATATGTCTATAAAGCATTCAAAGTGGCGAACTAATTTAAGGTATCTTTTAATGAAGTACATCTCCATTTGGTTATAAATGACGTTGTCAATACAGAGGATATTACGTTATTATGTCGAACAACCTTAGTACAATATACAGTGGAGAAAACCGAATTATTTCCATTATAAGCGCGTTACGCTAAAACCATTATTTCCAGTACAAACAGTTTGGAGCCAGATCAGACGCCGGATAACCCGGCGTCTGATCAGGCTCCAAACTGTTGCAATTCAGCTTAGTATTAATAATCAGAATTTTAAAAATTATGTTATTTTCTACATTTTAGTGCATTGCGTTTGCGTTTGGTTTGCGTCTAAAAGGGAATAAATAACGTGTTATCCACTGTAGTATTACAGTTGACAGCACCTTATTACTTCCCCGTACACGCGTTTTGCGTTTTATCCGGCTCCAAACTGTTAAAAAAGAATCAGCAGCATTTCAAGTAAATGTCTTTTTCCGCATACATTTGCGTTTAGTTTCTTTGAAATGGGAATGTCCCCCACCCTCTGGTAAAAACGGTGAAATCAAGTGGCATGGAGAGACAATGTTAGAGTGGAGAATGTGTTATTCTTTCCCATAAACGCGTTTACGCTAAAACGTTTATTTATATTGCAAACAGTTTTGAGCCAGTAACCCGGCTTCTGATCAGGCTCCAAACTGTTTGCCATCAAGATAAACATGAATTATCAGAATTGTCCTAAAAGTTGTACTTTTCTACGTTTTAGTGCTTTGCGTTTGCGTACGTTTGCGTTTAAACGGGAAATAATAACAGTTTCTCCACTGTATAATAGTAACATAGCTTAAGGCATAAATAAGACGCACTCGTGGGTGTCATAAATAACGTTTCCCGTTTCAAACCATTGCAACTTTCAAACACAGTGGTGTAACAGTTGAGTTACATGTATCCATGGCAATATTGTCGTAGAAATGAGACCATGATCAAAGGGGCTTTTTACACTTCAGAAGATGATATTCTTTGCAGTTCAAATGAAACCGAATGCAAACACAGTGCAATTAGATAGAGAAAACTATAAATACATTTTTAAATGATGACGACTCGTGTAAATAGGCTCCTCATTGCTTTACATGCATAACCACACTTATACGGCAGAAATCTCCTGTCGACTTTCCAAACAGTTTGAATCCATATCGAATGCCGCATAACGCGGCGTCTGATCAGGATCTAAACTGTTTGACACTTGTATCGATCATTCTCAAGTCATACTACTTAAAATCTAATTTTGAAATGAGCTTACAGCAGGGCTCCAGATAAGAGGGGTATTTCAAAAACTAAAATCTTTATTTCTGCTTTAAACCCTATGGTGTCACTACTCATTAGAATCGTCTCGAAGAGACGATTCTAATGAGTAGTAACACCATAGGATTTGATGCTAAAATAAGTGAAAAAATGTTGGATAAGTGCAGTTTACTCCCTCTTATCTGGAGCCCTGTTACAGACAACAATATTAAAACGGAGGCAATATAACGGTGAAAGGGTAAAACCTTTACGATTAATATGGCGCTGAAAGGGTTGCGACAATAGCGACAAATATAAATTACCTTTCCTATAATTCTGCTGCTGATTAGCTGTGCTTTCAGTAACGAATACGTAAGTAAACATCAGTTCGTCGATAAAAAATGCCGTATTGAACGACCGCTAAGGTACCCGAATTCTCGCTTGTAATAACATCATTGAGACACATATCCACGTGTTCATGTACTCGTACATGTACAATAGGTACGAACGAGTCGAATCGCGAATGCAAAAGTAAAGAAATCATGTGAAATAAACTTAACAATACTATTATAGAAAAATAATATTTAAAATTTACATTGTAAGTTGCTTTGTTCGATACACCAAGTATCTAAAAACGTTGTTGGCTCCGAAATTGCTCACCTAATTATATTGAATCTGATAGTTTTGAGTTTCATTAAGTGTCGGCTTTGGATGGTTTTTAGAGTTTGTGCATATTTAATTTTAGAGTTCCGTGGCTAGTGTCAGCAACAGGTATTTATTGCAGTTGTAGGATATTTAAAGCTAGTGTTCAGTATTACGTGTCGTTAGTGTGTTGTGTTTAGAGTTGTTAGGTACATGTATCTCAAGTTAGTGTCCGAAAGTCAGTGTTATTATCGGGTAGTTTTTAGAGTGTTGGGGTATTTTAGTAAATGTCTGGTAGAAAGTGTCGTTATCGAGTAGTTTGTAGAGTTTGTTCAAATGTTACTGTTTGGGAATAAGCGTCTTTATCGGGTGGTCTGTGTAGTTGTTTGGTAATTGATGTGAGCGTTATGAGTGTAACGATACACCAAACTATCGATGCATTCATCATGATTGTGATAGTTATAGCTTGATAGTACTATATCGATAGTTCATCTCAAATTGTGATACACATGTAACTATCGTGATAGTTTACTGAACTATTGACGGTGACACGTTGAGAGGTCCTTTACCATTATTGTACGAATTGTCGGTCGGTTGCATATCTAGGTACATGTTACAGAACCTAAAAATAGATCGTTTCAATAAAATCTTTCAAAATATTATTGTCAGAAACCGCAGTATCGTGCGCTTAGATATTTCGCATAATCTAAAGGTCCTCTGTGAATAGCGTTCAAATTATGGTCTTAGAGTCAAAATGACCCAGCCACAGGGACCACGGTTTTTAGGTGTAACATGTAGTTATACAGTGAAATCTTCTAACATTTTCTTTTCTGAATTTGATATGGCTACAGCTTTAATATTTGGCATGGTTATACCTCAAGAAGCCTGATACATATCTTGGCCACCGTAATTAAAAATATTTTCTTTTTCAATGACAATGTGTCTTGGTAAAGAACAAAGAGCAAAAACTACAACTCCTATAATGTTGATAAAATAAATTATTCCCCTCTGGTGAAAAATGACCCAGCAAAGGGTGTTTTCCTTCAGGTGATAGATTCAGGACAGCATGGGACTCTTGTTAAAAAGCTTGTTGACTACTTTTAATATTACGCTCGCCAATACTCGTGTCATATTATTTTAGTCAACTCGTTTGTTAAAATGATAATTAATGAACACTCATGCAATAGCCTCTATGTAACAAGTTTTGCACCCGTTCAGACACCATGTTACTCCGAGTTTGACCCTAATCCAAACAGTACGAAAGGAATACAAACGCATTTATAGGTAACAACTATCTTCGTCAGTCAAGTTATTGTCGTACGTAACATTTAACTTGAGCAACATTTTCGGAATTAGTTTATCTTTACTTTACAAGCTATAATTTAAGTGTCGAACAGCTTGGGTCCATACAGTGGAGAATGTTTTATTCTTTCCCGTTTAAACGCAAACGTACGCAAACGCAAAGCATTAAAACGTAGAAAAGAACAACTTTTGGACAATTCTGATAATTCTTGTTTATCTTGGTGGCAAACAGTTTGGAGCCTGATCAGACGCCGGGTTACCCGGCGTCTGATCTGGTTCCAAACTGTTTGCACTGCAAATAATAGTTTTAGCGTAAACGAGTTTATTGGGAAAGAATAACACATTCTTCACTGTAAAAGGCGCAACACACCTGGGTCCAACCTGTTTCAGCAGTAATCACAAATTCAACCGAATAGTGTTTTAGTTATTTATAAAAAACATAGCTGGCTATAAAAATGAATTGGAACCGTATGAGCTCCTGTCACGACCAGATACTGTTTTCATGAAGAGAATTGTAAATGGTTTGGAGCTGAATCACACCCCGGGTAACTCAGTGTCGGGGCCCGCTTTACTAAACTACGAGTAAGTCAAACTCGTTTTACTCTTATTTTTCGATCATAAACGTTTGCAAACAGCAAATAGCCAGATCAGAGGACGCGCTAAAAGCGCGTCCTCTGATCTGGCTGTTTGCTGTTTGTAGCAAGTGATAATAAAACATATAAATTAATATTTAAAATTTTGACTTACGCAAATAATTTGCGCAAGTTGTTTAGTAAAACGGGCCCCTGATCAGGCTCTAAATCGTTTGTCACTCAGATAAAGATAAATCGTGAGATTTTTCCCCAGTACTGCTTGTATCCATAATACAGTGGAGAATCTGTTATTCTTTCCCGTTTAAACGCAAACGTACGCAAACGCAAAGCACTAAAACGTAGAAAAGAACAACTTTTGGACAATTCTGATAATTCTTTTTTATCTTGATGGCAAACAGTTTGGAGCCTGATCAGACGCCAGGTTACCTGGCGTCTGATCTGGTTCCAAACTGTTTGCACTGCAAATAATAGTTTTAGCGTAAACGCGTTTATTGGGAAAGAATAACAGATTCTCCACTGTACATGTAACACGATAAAGAAACTGTATATTTGGTTTGAGGAACGTTTAGTGTACATGTACTTATACATGTAAGTACAAACCATCGGAATTTGGTATCGAAATCCGCACAAATATATTGACCACACGATGGTGTATTTTTACTTGTGATCTAATGATATACAAATCATAATTTTGTGTATCAATGACGATGTTGAGAAATGTAAAAGTCGTAGACTTGTAATGTTTTTATAGCCTTATGTAAAACTGTCACCCAGAGGCATAGAGGTCTACTGTGCAAAGCTACATACATGTATTAATACTAAAACTCTAGGCCTCATGGTTTGTCACAAGAAGATTGGTCGATGTCAAACGACAATTACAAAACATTACAAATCTGCAGCTTTTACTTTTCACAACATCGTCATTTGGACACAAAATTATGATACGAAAATAAATAAATCACAATTGAAAATATACCACCGTGTAGCTATTAATTTATTTTTGCGCATTGTGATACCAAATTTTTCTATGATTTGTACTAAAAAGTGCATGTATAACAAAAATCCATAAAACCTAATGTACGGTTTCTGTATCGTGTAAGTGTATATTACAGTGGAGAAAACGTTATTCTTTCCCAATAAACGCGTTTACGCTAAAACTATTATTTCCACTACAAACAGTTTGGAGCCAGATCAGACGCCGGGTAACCCGGCGTCTGATCAGGCTCCAAACTGTTTGCCATCAAGATAAACATGAATTATCAGAATTGTCTAAAAGTTGTACTTTTCTATACCTTTTAGTGCTTTGCGTTTGCGTACGTTTGCGTTTAAACGGGAAAGAATAACATATTCTCCACTGTATATTGCATTGCGTTCTGTTTTATTAACGGGGAAAAACAACGTCTTCTCCACTGTAATCTTTATGCAAACAGTCGCTTGGACAGTCAGTGAAATGCTAAATGCAATTGATCAACCCATTACCCCATGTCATGTTTCTACATTGTAGTTTTGAAGAAAGGTGACCACTTAAAGCAGATTGAGATACCTTAACTCTTTGAACCCTAGTCCCGCATATAGGCGTGCTTTTAAAACAGTGTACATGTGAATAGTACACATGTCCTATACACACAATGAAGACCCAGATCAGAGGGCTCCGAAAGGAGCCCTCTGATCAGGGTGTTCACTGTTTGTCATAATGCCAAACATTGACAAAAACAACCCTTAAAAGTCTGAAATGGACTGTACTAAAATGGAAACTGGAATTTTCCATTTAAAGTTTCAGGGAGGAAAGAGTTAAGGCGTATTTTGCTTTACGTTAAGCCTGCTGTAAGCTATCATCTGCTAGGATTTAGCATATATTTTTCACGGATCATTCGAACTATTTTCTTCAGTGGGTGAATAAGTTATATGTGCTAAAAGGCACTTTTTTGAGGGAAAGGGTTAATACAAAATTAAAACAAAGTGTGTTTCAATAGTATTTAATGCTGGCAACTTTTAATTTGTGTTATCCATATACATGTACATTAAATGCAAATATCCTTCATAATATTCAAAATAGCATATAAAAAGACGAAATGTAATAGATAAAATATGTTTTTTGTCGAATTCTTGAACAAACACAACTATGTCAAGAGTGTAATACACGTATTGAAACTAAATGCAGAAACAGTAATACAGTGGAGAATCTGTTATTCTTTCCCGTTTAAACGCAAACGTACGCAAACGCAAAGCACTAAAACGTAGAAAAGAACAACTTTTAGACAATTCTGATAATTCATGTTTATCTTGGTGGCAAACAGTTTGGAGCCTGATCAGACGCCGAGTTACCCGGCGTCTGATCTGGCTCCAAACTGTTTGTATTGTAAATAATAGTTTTAGTGTAAACGCGTTTATTGGGAAAGAATAACACATTCTCCACTGTACCTCTCTATAACGACCTCTAAAACAAAGGCTTATTGATTGTATTAGATACAGGTGACAGCTTAAAGCAAGGTGGCAGTAAGGCAGAACGGTCCTAAAGCAAATTTCTGTTTAACTGTAATCTTGCTTTAAATAACGTGTTACCTATAGTAAACACCTAATATTTAGCCTTAATTTATGGTCAAAATAGAAGGTATTACTCTACCCTCATTTGATACAAATGTAACCGGAGGTATTAACAGTGGATATGACGTTATTCTTTCCCATTAAACGCGTTTATGCTTGAACTTATATTTCCATTGCAAACAGTTTTGGGCCAGATCAGACGCCGGGTAAACCAGCATCTGATCAGGCTCCAAACTGTTTAACCCTCGGATTAAAATAAACCGTGAGATATTTCAAAGTTATGTTATTTTCAACTTTTAAGAGCATTGCGTGTGCGTTCCGTGTGCGTTTAAACGGGAAAGAATAACGTATTATCCACTGTAAGCAAACATGCCTTATGACACATGAGGTATTTATTACGTGTAAGTGTAAAACAATAAATAGATACACGTTATGATGATATGACATACATTATCAATGCAGTAAAGCAGTTTCCGAGGTTAGAAAGCGTTTGCTTGAGTCTGAGATCTTTCGCAAGCATTTGATTGGTCAGATTTGAGCTATTGCTCAAATCTGAACAATCAAATGATTGAGATCGATCTCAGGCTCTACTCATCGTTTTATAACCTTTATTCCTGGAACAAAAAACAAGGATTTCCTTTACCATAAAAGCCTGTTTCAGTAGTATGGAGACCTAGATTAACGCCGGTATACTATGTTTAGATACATGTATGTAATTTTGCATTTATTTTCTAGACTTGACTTTAAAAAGAACCATTTCAAAACAGCTTGCATGTGATATATTTACTTGTTAAACGCATTGTAAGTTTTAATGATTGTGTAGCTCAAACATGTCATGTGTTTAGCCATTTGCACCCGGTGAATTCGCCCATGCTTATACATGTATACAAGATTAGTCCAAGTTTGATAGAAAGGGTTTCCTAGTCTAAGGTTTTATTTCGTTTTGGGTGATATTGAAATACTTATCAGCAAACAGTGTAGACCACATTAAGCGGCGTCTCATCAGAGTCTACACTGTTTGTATATGTATCATATATGTGATCGTAGGCATACATGGGCTAATTCATAATATCATAAGCCTTATATCGAGCGTTACTGCGTGTATCTGCACAGTAAACTATAATTGTCTGTATCGTCCACCTTGTATTTTACTGTTTGTGTTTCACACCAACCTCAATTTCGAAAAGAGAGTGAAGAATCTACTTATATGTTCTAATGTAAATATAACATATTTCTTGATACAAAGTGATTGAAACATTTAGTTTAGTTGTTGTTGAAGGCATACAATAAACTCATAATCAGTTGGCAATGCGCTACAGAGTGATGTATTCAGCTCTCGGCGTTTCTGCTGGAAACCACCGACGAGACTCGCGCCTTTTCCGCTAAAACAACGTATTGAGCTGAATACAGCACCCTGTATCTCACTGTCAGCTGGCATATAATGTGCATTTATCAGCAATTGCTATACATTTTAGTTACAGTTGAATCTCGATAACTTGAACGTGCTCTAGTCGGATGGACATGATTTAAAGGCTACAACGCTGCGTATCTACTCTGTTATACGAAAAGTTTCCATTTGTCAAAGTTACAACATAGTCAATGTATGCTTTAATTAAAAAAAAACACTAGGGTGTATTCTTCTTTTAAAAGCGATTTTGTGCTGTCACATTTCCATTGTTGAAATATCAGTTACATTTGAGAAAAATGATATTCGTTCCCAATAAACGCGTTCATGCTAAAACAGTGTATCCCTTACAAAAATGCTGGCGTCGTGTCAGACGCCGAGTCACACGGCGGCTTACCAAGCTCCAAATTATTTGCAGCTTAGATACAAAAGAAACGTAAGCTTTAGTCAAGGAATTACTATGTACTATGTGTGCGTTTTGCTCCGTTTCGTTTAAACGGAAATTATTGTCTTTTCCACCAAAGTGCCAATTATCGAGACTCCACTTTGAGTATTAACACATTTATGATGTCATTGAATACAGAGGAGAAAATGATATGCATGTACTATCCCATTGTGCGCGTTTAATCACAAACAATAATATATATTTCAACCGATTTGAAGCCTGATTAAAACGCCGAAGATCAGACTCCAAACTGTGTGCCACTCAAACTTTGATAAGTTGTCAATGTTTCAAGAATCTGTTCTTTTTCTGCGTTTTGTTGCTGTTGGTTTCCTTTTCGTTACGTTTAACCCTTTACTCCATTAGCCTGTTTCTAGTGTCAAAGATAGATGCGTACCTAAAGCAGGATAAAAGAACAACGGAATGCGCCTTAAGGCGTATTCGGCGTTCCTTTCTACCTGCGTTAAGCCACCGTCTGCTACATGTAGGACAGAGCAAGTATGTATTGTGATACATGTTACATGTAATGACTATATAAATTGGAAATATTTTCTTCCATGGAGGAATAAATCAATGCGCTAAAAAGGATCTCCTATGCCGAAAAAAACCAAAAGGGAAAGAATAACATATTGCCCACTGTAGACAACTCTAGTGAGAGGGCGAGTCACTACTTAATGTAAAAGAGTCATCTCGACAGAAACAGAACAACCGTTGGTAACCAATCTTAAACCTCTTGTTCATCAATCCATAAACGATTGGATTCATCCCACTGTTAGCGTACCCTATCAGCAAGGTGAACATGTGGAATCCCCTTGGCACCTTGTCAGGATAGAAGATTGAAAACAACATGCTGACACAGTACGGTAGCCAGCATATAACAAAGATTATCACAATTATGGCTAATGTTGTGGCTAATCTCACTTCCTCCCGTTGTCTAATAGATGGAGACCTTGGTAGTCTACTTCTACGCTTAGTCTCATTTTTAGTGGAGGACGCTGTAGATGTAACTGAATTTTCTGGTGTTCCTATGATAGTTCTAATATCGTTAGACACTTTCTTTTCCCTTTTGGGCACAGTTGTAACCTCTATTCTGTTTTCCCTGCGTTTCCAATGTGGGTGTAGCAATCCGGGACTTACGGAACTTTTATTACTACGTGAACTATCAGTCTTACTTTCCCCAGATGAAGGTCTTTCTTCACTGGACCTTTTTGATATCATTTCCGCATCAGCCCAATGTGTAGACACCGTCCGAACATCTTTATTTGTTAGGAAAGATGTTTCTACTTTGAGCAATGTTCTCTCAGACCATGGCTTATCTTCCTGTGTGGAGGAGTCGCTCTCTGATAAATTGTTGTTGTTATTTTGTGTCTTTGATTTATACATGTCATTTATTTCCCAAAATACTGGGTCATCGGTTGATTCGTTGAATTCCTGGATATGTTGTACAGCAGATTCATTAAGATCTAATTCCTCCTTTAATGAATTGCTTATGGAAAATGTTTCAACGTCAGTAAATGTTAATTGATTGTCTTTGTCTGTTTTAGGTTTTTCTTCTAAACTTTCACTTTGTGTTTGAGGTTCAGCGGATCTGCGAGGGGATGGATTTGTCACAACCATTTTCACTCTACGTCGGCTCTTTTGTACTGTCCGAAATATCAGTATGTTGCACACGGTCATGACTCCGAATGGAATTCCAAAACAACAGCCAATCATGAAGAATGCATATGACATGTGGTTCGCCCAATCAGCGAAGCAGAATGACTGGATAGGGATGTACTTGTATTCGGCCCAGCCAATCACAGGCGGCATTGACAGACATATGGATACGGTAAAAACAGCTGAAAATATATATAACAAACGTTTAAGGATTCTGCATAATTCAATTGAAAACACTAGGAAACACAAACCAACTGGAAGTGAATGTTTTACAATGTTACTCTATATCTGGCCAAGTAATCGTTTACATATGATTAAACGATTAACGGCAAACTACATGTATGTGTTTAATGGCATACATGCATCAATATAATATATGTTAATGTATGTATGGCATTAACCCTTGCAGGGCTGCCATAAGTTGACATGGAAAATCCTAAGATTTCCAAATTTGCATTTTTCAAGTGCAATTTTACGAATCGTACCTTTACCCAATAACCTTTTTCTTGTTTTGTTGACATGGGACTACTTAAAGCAGACTGTAAGAAAAGCAGAATGCGCCTTAGGGCGCATTCTGCTTTACTTTCAGCCTGCTTTAAGCTACCATGAACTGGAAAAAATCCGGATATTTAGGAAAAATCCGGAGAAATGGCAACCCTGCCCTTGCATGATAAAAGTTTCACGAAAGTACCATATGGCAGTAAGGGTTATACACTAAATATTAATGTTCACATGAAACTATTAAATATCACGGGTACTTGTGTATGCTTTGAAATTTGGATTTTTACATTTTACGCATTGTAGTCATGGCTACTAAAAATACACAAACCCTTTATCGTTCACAGCGCGACATGACATGCATTTAATTGCAGTCTGAGTCTTGACTAGATGCAAGGTGACCTAGAGTCTGATCGAGATCTAAAGTGTTCGACATTCAAAGTATTGAACCTTCTTTTTTGAAGAGATTATCTTTTTGACATATGAAAACGTTCAGCAAACAGCGTTATTATTTTTTTTACAGTAGTGAACGGGCTTATGCTTAAAACATTATGTCCATTGCATACAGTTTGGAGCAGAGCCAGAGGCCGGAAAACCAAGCGTCTGGTCAGACTTCAAACTGGATGACTTCAGATTTAATAGAATCGTCAATAAACATTGCAGTATTCTACATTTAAGAGCGTTTGTCTGTGCGTTTGGTCGGACGACAAAACGTCTTCTGCACTCCTTTACAGTGGAGAATCTGTTATTCTTTCCCGTTTAAACGCAAACGTACGCAAACGCAAAGCACTAAAACGTAGAAAAGTACAACTTTTGGACTATTCTGATAATTCTTGTTTATCTTGGTGGCAAACAGTTTGGAGCCTGATCAGACGCCGGGTTACCCGGCGTCTGATCTGGCTCCAAACGGTTTGTAATAGAAAAAATAGTTTTAGCGTAAACGCGTTTATCGGGAAAGAATAACAGATTCTCCACTGTACCCCTTTCAACACTAAGTACATGTTACTCTTAAGGGTTATTAGATTCCCTTGTGAAATCTTTTAGTTTCAAAAACATAACATAGTCTAGTTGTTACCCTTTCAACATTAAGTACATCTAACTCTTAAGGGTTATTATGTTCCCTTTTGAAATCATTTTAGTTTCAAAAACATAAAGCAGTCTACTTAAAATAAAATATTGTAGGTGACTTTAGAAATATAAAATTAAGTGGCAAACAGTTTGGATTCTGATTAGACGCCGCGTTACGCGGCGTCTAAAAAGAATCCAAATTGTTTGCAAATAACCATTGTAATTGGGATAAGGCAGTGCATGGGTTAATGAGTTCTATAAACTTGGATTTTTTTTCAGAATTATATACATGTATGCAATGACGCAACAATCCAAATTTGGACCATTGCTGCAAAACAAATTGATCCAGATAGGATGCCGAGTAACTCTGCTTCTTAATCCAAATGAATCAATGTTGCTAAAAACTGTTTCTCTGAGGATATTATGCAAAATACAATTTTGCAGACGACAATTACATGAACCCAGCATTCTTTAGGTTAAACCATTCACTGTCATGACGTCATCAATTTGAAACAAATGTCGTCTGCTTTTGTTTTCAAAATTTAACGTTTAGTTATTTTGACTTTAGAAATATAAAATTGGGTGGCAAACAGTTTGGATCCTGTTTAGACGCCGCGTAACGCGGCGTCTGATCAGGATCCGAACGGTTTGCAAATAACCATTGTATTTGGGATAAGGCAGTGATTGGGTTAATGAGTCTGATAACCTGGGATTTTTTTTCTAGTGAGAAAGGAAGGAGAAAATGACTGTGATTAATAGGTTTGACGATAAGAGCTTTTTCGTGTTTGAGGTTAATTTGCAAAACAAATAATTATGATACAGCAAAAGTTTGCCTCTCGTCATAGTGATAACGTGATTATACTGAGCTTTTAAATGGGAAAATAGCGTGAATAAACTTAACTTTATAATAGGGGAAACTTGCGATTAACCCATTTTTTCTTACATGTAAAAATGTCTCGAACAATTGTGGTCGTACTTTGTTCAATTATAACGTTAATGCATTAACCTCTGGAACTTTTAATAAATCACTCAAATTTCCAATTATATCTTAACAATTTTCGACTATTTAAAATATTTCACAATATGTTGCAAACAGATTCTGATCAGAAGGGCCCTCTGATAAGGATATACACTGTTCGTATAGGACACATGTACTCTTTATATGCGCACTGTTTGTACAGAACGAGAATACTCATCACTCAGGTTCAATGAGTGTAATTTTAAAGAAGGGCACCTAGTATCTAGGTTCAAACAATTTTACAATGACACCGAGCGACATGTACATGTTATCTGAGTTTTTTCTAAACATGTAATATATGCAGGACAGAACAGAACAATCATTATATCTACATCACATATGATATACAGTGGATAATCTGTTATTCTTTCCCAATAAAAACTATTATTTGCAGTGCAAACAGTTTGGAGCCAGATCAGACGCCGGGTAACCCGGCGTCTGATCAGGCTCCAAACTGTTTGCCACCAAGATAAACATGAATTATCAGAACTGTCCAAAAGTTGTACTTTTCTACGTTTTAGTGTTTTGCGTTTGCGTACGTTTGCGTTTAAACGGGAAAGAATAACAGATTCTCCACTGTAGCATTTACAAACAAAATCACTCGCAACGTGCAAAAGGTTAAAGGCAGATCAATAATTTCAAGTACAATGCGGAAGACATTTTTCTCTATCGTTCAATCGAAACAAACAATCGCAATGCCATAAAGTATGGAAAACGGCTAAAATTTCGATGCAATATTCACAGTTTGCAGCCTTATCAGATGCCATGTTACCCGGCGTTTGATTTGACTCAAATATGCGTGCAATGGAAATAACTGTTTCAGCATAAAAGCTTTTGTTTGAGGAAGATTTACTCCTCTGCTGTATGTTATAACGCTTAACTAACACTGACCATCTATTTCAGGTCGATGCCTTCAACATATTGAAACGGAACCTATTATACTCTACAATGCCAATTAAAGAGAGTTAATTGGGACAATTATGCATGGAGTGAACCTTTATTACCATGGAATCAATGTTAGTATCTCTGATTCCTTTGATAAATCTGTTCAATAAATGGATTCAACAAGTACGACATGTTACAGTGGAGAATCTGTTATTCTTTCCCGTTTAAACGCAAACGTACGCAAACGCAAAGCACTAAAACGTAGAAAAGAACAACTTTTGGACAATTCTGATAATTCTTGTTTATCTTGGTGGCAAACAATAGTTTTAGCGTTAACGCGTTTATTGGGAAAGAATAACAGATTCTCCACTGTATCTTCAATTATGTACATGTACATATACAGTACTAACGCGATAAGTCGAACTCGTTTAACTCGAACTTACCCACATTTTACAAGTTTGTTGTTCGATACATGTAACACGACCTCGCTTAAGTCGAATACACCCGTATTCAAAGTTAAAACAACGCTAAGCCAGAGCATAATTTTACAGCACATGTACATATAATAATTTCGTGTTTTATGCAGGTGTATGCTTCTTAAAGAAAATATAAAATAAAGTATAAAGCCTCCGTGAGTGTTAATTTCTATTTTTCCTACTTTAAACTGAAACGTATTCAAAGTTGTTAACAAGGTATGAATTAGAAGGTTTTTATTTTGTTATTTCATGCTAAACGAAACACATATCAAATGCAATAATATATTGAAAATAATGATTATTAAAATAGTGAACCATTTTAGATTTGAGTGACAAACAGTTTGAAGCCTGATCAGACGCCGGGTCACCCGGCGTCTGATCTGGCTCAAACGTGTTTGCTATAGACATACTAGTTTATGTATACAACCGTTTAGTGGGAATGAACAATGGTCTTCTCTACTGTATGATATACAGTGGAGAATCTGTTATTCTTTCCCGATAAACGCGTTTACGCTAAAACTATTTTTTCTTTTACAAACAGTTTGGAGCCAGATCAGACGCCGGGTAACCCGGCGTCTGATCAGGCTCCAAACTGTTTGCCACCAAGATAAACATGAAATATCAGAATTGTCCAAAAGTTGTTCTTTTCTACGTTTTAGTGCTTTGCGTTTGCGTACGTTTGCGTTTAAACGGGAAAGAATAACAGATTATCCACTGTACTACATGTACAGTGAAGAAAACGATATTCTTCCCAATAAACGCGTTTACAATTAAACTGTTATTTCCTTTGCAAACAGTTTGCAGCCAGATCAGACGCCTGTTACATGTACATGTAACCTGATCAGGCTCCAAATTGTTTGCCACTTGCATAAAAATAAAAAAAAAGTTGTCAAAAACTTATCATTTTCATCATTTTATTGCGATGAGTTTGCGTTTCGTTTGCGTTTAAAGACATACATGTGCAAATGAAATTTCAATAAAAATGTCTTTATACTTTGTTAACATATACACTCAACCATTTTAAGAATGAAAATAAAAAGAAAGAACTGGGTTATCGTGCTTAATTTTCAAATATAGGCTTTTACAAATATGACCCTTGATCATTTTTTAACACCGCTGAGAAATAAATTTCAAAACTGCAGCTGATTATCTTTAAGTGTCTCTCTTTGCCAATTTGGTGATATTTTATGTTGATTCAAGTGTTATTTCATCAAATTGATATAAATAAAGTATATCAAAGTGATTCTACTGGTAACATGAAACAATTAAAAGAATAACTGGGAGGCAAAATTTACACTGACACTCTCTTTTATAAGATTTTTTTCCATTTTCGAAATGAAAATGTTTAAAAAATTACTAAATTTTTATAATTACCCATAATAATTTTTTCTAACTTTGCAGAAATGATGATTACTCCAATATCCATCAGAAAATGTACAGAAACCTATGTGTCATCATGCTTATTTATGAAATATGGTCAAAATTCTAACCCTACCCCCTAGATTTTATGCAGAAAAAATACCTCCCCCATTAGCCAAATTAGGTCTCTGTTGACCAAAAAATGTTAAGTATTCATCCAATATTTGCTTAAATTGGTTAATATATGTGTGTATGTTAATACAACAGCATTTAATAAGGGTTTAGTTACTTCAAGAATTTACAGTGCTGCTGATAAAAACAAAAACATGTTTTCTACAAAAAATGCCACTTGGGACATTTTTGTCCAATCTTGAAACAGTGCCTGTACGGAAAGGACTATATTTCTCATAATTTACCTACCAGAACTTTTCAAAATTCATTTTTGTGGTTATAAATGCATTGCAAACCAGAAAATATATAGTAATCAAGGTATTTAAGAAGTTTATTTTTCAATTTTTTTTATTTGCAAGCGTATGTCTTTAAACGCGAAAGAATAATGGTTTCTCCACTTTACATGAAGGCGTTTCTATGGAGAAAAATGATTTCATCCAAGATAAAGGTTAGTATTTACTACAGCAGTCATTGAACTCTTATTACCTCTATTTGTTCAGAAAGAGGACTGTTTATAACTATTGTCATGAATAGCCGATAGCAAAACATTTCACTTGTATACAATAACTGTGCACGTTTGTTCTGACACGTGCACCAGAACTATAGAACAGCGCTTTTTGTGGATAACAGTTCTTTCTAAGTAAACGCCTTTATACTGAAAGATTTATACAATGGAGAAAACGTTAATCTTTCCCGTTTAAATACAAACAAACGCAAACGCAAAACACTAAAATGTAGAAAGGACAACTTTTTGACAATTTTGACTTTTCATTTTAATCAAAGTGACAAACTGTTTGGAGCCTGATCAGACACCGGGACAGCCGGCGTCTGATCAGGATCCAAACTTTTTGCACTAGAAATAATAGTTTAGCGTAAACGCGTTTATTTGGAAAAATAACGCTTTCTCCACTGTATGTGAAATGAAACATTTTGGAGCCTAATCAGACACCGGGTAATCCGACGTCTGATCAGGTATCACATTGTTTGTGACTCAGATTAAAATTAAAAGTAAGAATTTTCAATATATCGCCGTTTTTCGTCATGTTATTGCTTTACGTTTATGTTTCGTAAATATGCATTTACTATGGAAAGAATAGCATCTTCTTCACTGCAGTAGATAAGATATTCGTCTTGAAACTAGGATGCCTATTTCATTCAGACTTAAGGGGTATGATCGAGTACGTAACTGCAACGGACAAAATATGTACATTTATTTTTTAAAACATGGTGTTTTCTGAACATTTTGGCCTTGTTTCTCGTTAATCGAAATGAAGCTGAATATTTGTAAACGAAAAACAATAGTTACCTAGTATCATCAAAATGGCGTTGCGTTTTGTGTAAATATCTTTGAATCTGTTGGGTTTCACCACCATGAAGTATCTATTTATAGAAATATTGCATAATGACAGGACACTGGAAACGAGGCTGAGCATGTTGAAGAAACCAAAGATGACGCATGCGTCGCTGGAAAAGGTCCAATAGCCAACCACGATGGAGTACACTGTCAGTGGCATGTTAACAGTGGCGACGAACAAATCTGAAAGAAAGAAGAAAACAATCATCAGTGGCGTAGCTTCCTATAGGCCGTGTAGGCCGCGGCCTACACATAATTTTCAGAAAGTCAAAAAATAAAAAAGTATTAAAACGTCAAAAATGCAATAAAAACACAGCCTAGGGGGGTAAGTCTTAAATTGATCGAACGGCATTTCGGGAAACACAGGCATTATTCAGGCCAAAACCAGCCAATTTTTTTCGCTCGCTGCGCTCGCTTTCACGATATTCTTAAGTTCACTCTATCATTCAAAGGTGGGGCTCTACGATTGCATTTACACAGGCTCACTTGAAAAAACATTTCGGAAAACGCTTTATTATAACATGTAAACATCATTTATCATTTCTAAAAATGTTCTGAATTATCCCGTCATCGGAGATCTTATAGTACCCTCTATCGATGAGGATACCAAGAAATTGTTACAAGGATCCTGACCACCATGTCTTCTGTTTCAGTACTCGTTCCCCACACGGTTTGTCGGAATTCCCAGTATCTGACATGTGCTTCTTTATAATTCAGTTCAGTAAAATGCGATGTATGTTTTTTAAATTGAAGTACTGTAGCGAACTTGAAACATAATTATAAATATCATAGGCTATCTAGTAAGAATGCAAAAACAAAAACAAAAAACAACCGAACAAGGCCTTGTACCGCTGCATGTTTTCTGTCATATTGTTTTTCGGTTCTATGAAACGAATACCTGCTCCCCCAATAATTAGTAAAAAGACCTTGATCTTAAAATGTAAGTATTTTACCTGTTTCGAATGCGTGCAACGCCCTAAAAAAGCACCAGAACCATGTAGGAATAAAAATGTTAACGGGAGAGCATGCCCCCGGACCCTACCCCCTATTAAGAGTGCGTATACTAATTAGAGTGTGTATATAGTAGGGGTTAACAATTAACTGCTGGAATACATAATGTTGAAAAATATTATCCTAAATTAAATAATTTGTTATTTTGATCGATTTTTTACATAGATTTGTGCAAAGTATTATACAAGTTTTTAAAGCATGAACCGTCTCCAGAACGCATCAGAGACCGTCTAGGAATAAAAATTTCCCGGGGCAGCACGCCCCCGGACCCCCCCCCCCCCCCACACACACACACCCTAATAAGAGCAGTTTACGAATCCAACTGGATAGGTGTTGGGATCACAGATGAATGGCTGGAAAGGCAACTTGTCGAAAAACGTATTATCCTATATCCAATATTTATGTTATTTTGAGTTGATTATTTTTACATAATACAGAGATACAATGTATATGTTTATATAATACCTGTTTGTAATGCGGGGAACGCCCCTAAAACGCGCCAGAGAACATCTAGGAAATAAAATCCCAGGGAGCATGTCCCTACCCCCTAGTAAGAATGTGTACAACAATCTGTCTAGCCACAGGCACGGGGTAGTAAGTGTCAGACTATTTTCCTTTTATGATTACTCTTGAATCAACGTCTTAACCCGAAAGATGCCTCTACGTGTATAGACATACTTGACATACAAGCTAACCCATTCCACACGCTATATCTAGCGTAGATGATTCTTAATATATGGTCCATTAATTTGTAAAGTAATATTGTACTTAATGACGATTCACAAGTAACACGATCGTCAGTATAACATTCAAAATGATGTTAGATCTATATACATTATACAAAAATCATGGCTCTAGAAACATACGTAGAAAAGAACAACTTTTGGACAATTCTGATATTTCATGTTTATCTTGGTGGCAAACAGTTTGGAGCCTGATCAGACGCCGGGTTACCCGGCGTCTGATCTGGCTCCAAACTGTTTGCACTGCAAATAATAGTTTTAGCGTAAACGCGTTTATTGGGAAAGAATAACACATTCTCCACTGTATTGAAGTACAGTCAAACCTTTGAAGACAGGACTCCTTTGCACCGAATGTATCTTATGCCTTACTAAGAGATTGATTGATTTATATTACAATAATGTTTTTTCAATATTCCAGATAGGGATTTAAATTAATATAATATATATACTGTTATTTTCTAATTTTCGACCTCTAAGGGCCTTTTTCAAAGAAAATCACGTCAAACACACGTCACGTTTTTGTTACACGCATTCAGCCATAAAATCAAAGAGAATAATCTCTTTGACTTCATGGCTGAATGCATGTAACACAAATTTTACCTGTGTTTTGACGTGATTTTCTTTGAAAAAGGCCCTTAGAGGTCGAAATATTAGAAATGATTGATATTATTCAAACCTCCAAATGTTCGAGTCATTTAATCCAATTTCTGCAATTCATACAGTTGGAAACAATGTACATGTGTTTTAATAAAATGAAGAACTTTCACCAAATTACACACGAAAAATATCTACAGTAGCATGCACCAACAGTCATGCAACTAATAGATTCATCTCTGTTCTAGGTCTAACATTAAGTAGAATTTTCCATCGCATCTGACAATTATGTAATATGATCTGGCGAATGCATTGCCATGGTAGCTAAACCAACACGCATTTTGTCTTTACATTGAAATGCACTAAGCGAATGTAGAATGTCAACACAATTCTAGGGCATTTTATACAGTGGATAATGTTTTATTCCTTCTAGTTGCAACGCAACCGAACGCAAAAGCAATGAAATTAAATGTAGAAAATTAAGTGTTGGTTAAATTTCTGGCTTTTTGCTGTAATCTGAGTAGCAAACAGTTTGAAGCGTCATCAGGTGACAGGTTTTCGGGCGTCTGATCTGTCTCCAAATTGTTTGCAGTGGGGATTGATATAAGTTTCATTGGCATACATGCGTTTCTGAGGAAAGAATAACAATAATAATTTGCACCACTGTAAAACATGCAGCATGCAGTACATGTACAAGGGAGAATACCTTCTAAATAAGAATGTATTTGTTAACTCTTTGAACCCTAGCCACGCATACAGTGGAGAATCTGTTATTCTTTCCCGTTTAAACGCAAACGTACGCAAACGCAAAGCACTAAAACGTAAAAAAGAACAACTTTTGGACAATTCTGATAATTCTTGTTTATCTTGGTGGCAAACAGTTTGGAGCCTGATCAGACGCCGGGTTACCCGGCGTCTGATCTGGCTCCAAACTGTTTGCACTGCAAATAATAGTTTTAGTGTAAACGCGTTTATTGGGAAAGAATAACAGATTCTCCACTGTACAAGGGAGAATACCTTCTAAATAAGAATGTATTTGTTAACTCTTTGAACCCTAGCCACGCATATATGCCTCATTTGCAAACAGTGTACTTGTGAGGATACCGTTTGTCCTATGCAAACAGTGTAGACCCTGATCAATGGGCTCCTTGGACTTCAATTTAGTTTAGTCCAATTTTTACTTTTTAGGGATTATTTTTACAAAATATGTCAAACTGGCAAACAATGTAGACCCTGATCAGAGGGCTCCTCAAGGAGCCCATTGATCAGGGTCTACACTGTTTGCCATTTTGACATATTTTGTAAAAATAATCCCGTAAAAGTAAAAATTGGACTAGACTAAATTGAAAACTAGAATTGTCCATTTGAGGTTTCAGGTAGTAAATGGTTACTACAAGTGTGCACATTTCAAACAGTATACGGTCATATTATAGATCGATCAACTCGGAATCTGATCATGAATTGAATTGTTTGCTATATGTTACCATATTAATATGAGCCATCAACATTTTCTAAAAAGCTGTCATTTCAAAACGCTGCCATTTTCTACAATTCATCGCTGTGTGTGTTTTGTATTATAGATTCCTTAAAGCTTGAATATTTGTATTCTTAGCCTTAAACAATATGATAAAGTACACTGCTATACCGTTTATAGAAAATCGTCTTGTTTAAGTCTGAAGATTTATTTTAAGACAATTTGGAAAACAAAAAGGGGATTTTAAAGTTTGCATAACTGTACTTAAGTTAAGTCTATAGTGAACTAGAATAGCTTAAAAGTAACTGATCCTACACTAAGCCGACTAGGTATTTGATCACGATCCTTCGATAATATGTGATTAGTAAATAAATAATTTAACACATGTTACATATACAAGGTGTCTGATCTGGCTCAAAATTGTTTGCAATAGAAATCGTATTTTTAACATGAACGCGTTTACAATGCTGCCTCTCTACAACGACATCCAATGGGAGACAAAGATTGTGTGTTGTTCAGAGAGAGTCGTTAGAGGGAGGGAAAAAACTTGGCTTACATTTGCAAACAGCCCGAATCCAGTTCAGACGCTGCGTAACGCGGCGTCTGAACTGGGTTCAAACTGTTTGTCACTCGTCAAAATAATTATTCTATCAAAATGTCCACCTATATGTAACTTTGAGAAAAAACAACAGAGGGCAATTTTAAGCAGACGATATTGCAACAGTAAAAATGTTAGTCATAATTGTCCTGTTTATGAAACTGTGGCAAGGGTCGTTATAAGGAAGAAATCTTTGTTATAGGGAGGAACACTGTATTTGGAAATAATAACGTCTTCTACATTGTACATGTACTAGCGGCAGAATACTGACAACAGCACGTCCATACTCTAAAAACACTCAAACGATTCGGTAATTTTGGCATGGTGTTCCGGAGAGGTAGCACTGTCTGTAATGCTATGTTTGTCAGACAATTAGCAAATCAAAACTCACTGCTAAACAATACAGAACAGAACAGAACAGAACATTCATTTTATAAAGATGGAGTTGAGTCTGAAATCGTTCTCAACCACTTGAATGGTAAAAATTTGACAAAAGCTCAAATCTGACCAATTTAAATGATTTAGAACGATCTCAGACTCAACTCAAACTTTTTATAATATTTGACCCAGCACTGAAGACCCTTTGCAAACCATTTGGGCCAAATTCCTCTTCACGTGGAGACTAACTCAGAGTCGTAACTGCTAGAAAATCCAGTCAATAGGGTTTCGTTTTCAAACAAATGTGAAAAATATAACAATTCAGAATCATGTTTAACAGCCATTATTTCTAGCAGGCGACAGTTACGAGTTAGTATGAAAGAGTTAAAGCAAACCATTGATGTACCTCGAGTACAGAGGCGAAGATGTTAAACGAGTTCACGCTTAAACTATAATTTCCATTGCAAACAATTAAATGTCAGATCAGGTGCCTGGTACATGTATATGTAAACCGGTGTCTGATCAGGTTTCAAACTGTTTGTCAGTTAGATTGGCCTGAACATTGAGAATTGTCTCTACATTGTCATTTTCTACATTATATTGACTTGTGTTTGCGTCTCTGTTGCGTTTACATGGGAAAGAGTGACATCGTATCCACTGTACATCGGTTTAGGTACATTGTATAAGCCCTGCTGAACTGACTGCGGATGAAATTAGTAAGTACGGGTATTATGTGTCATTGCACAGCGGGTGATGCTACATAGTATCACGTTAAGTCTTAAGCCTTGCATTCATACATATCACCTGTGACGGTGGTGAAACGTCACTCTTGTCATTCTTTCCGAATAAAACAATTTATACCCATTGTAAAGGGATACCCGGCATCTGACCAGGCTCAAACCACGATTATATCATAGGCAACCAAATCGAACTGAGAGAACATTTTGTTTGTTTTTGTTTTGTTATATTATTATTATTTTGTGTGTTTGTTTGGTTTTTGTACAACCAAATCTGAGAAGGCTCTAAACTGCTTCAAGTTTAGACTTTTACAGATATTCAATCGTTTCATTTTACATTCTACTGTATTGTCTTTGGAATGAGTTAAGTTCAAACAGAATAACGTCTCATCCATTGTGATACAATGCTGTCCACTGCAAGCAGCTTAAGATTATAGCGTAATACGTCTTTGCTAGAACACCTTAAAATCGCCTGTTATATGCATTTGTTCAATAATATTTAAACTTTGCGAATTGTTTATGCATTTATTCAGTTTGTCTTATTTCTTCTGAATAAATGTCGATATTATATTATATGATTGAACTACCAATCGGTGCCAAATGCAGAGAATGTGCATGAAACAAACGCAAACGAAATGCAGAAATTTTATCTCGTAAAAATCTGTTACAATGTACATGTATTAAGTTCTGTCAGATTAGTAAATCGTAGATCCGACGACGGTTTGTCAATTTTTTTAACGGTAACAACTGTTTTACAACAAACGCTTTCTTGTTTACATTTTACATAACAACGTCCTTTCCGCAATTTATTGTTAAATTCGATACTTAACATATAAATGGAGTGGACTTAATTGGTCATTGAAATTCTCCATTTAAGGGTGAATTACGGTTACAGACACACTTCTGATCGGATAAGAGGGGAGGTCGTCAATTAAAAAAGACTTAAACAAAGTGAAGGATATATTTTATCCTAATCCTTGGATTAAATCCAGGTTAACTGTATCGAATTGTTGGTTTGTTCCTTTTACAACGAACTAAACTAGAATATTGTTGCCCTTTACATGTAACTCATTCACATTATCATATTTCAGAAGGACAATTCGAGATTTCAACAATACTATGAAATAATGGCAAACAGTGCAGACACTGATCAGAGGGCTTCTTAAAGCTGTCATTTCTTTACATTGTAATTCATTGCGTTTTCATTCAGTTTTGTGTAATTTTACCCCATTGCACCATAACTACGCATTTTTACTACTCTAATGTATTCCTCTACTGCAGAAAATAGTTCTACTTTACACAGTCATTAATATGGACTATAAGAAATATTTTCTTCATCTTTGTAAATATTAGCTTAAAGCAGGCTTAAAGTAATGCATTAAATGCCTTAACCCTTTGAGCCCTAGTCCCGCATATTGGCGTCTTTGCAAACAAGGTACATGTGAATAGTACACTTGTCCTATGCAAACAGTGACAAAAAACAACCCTTTAAAGTCAGAAATGGACTAGACTTAAATGGAAACTGGATTTGTCCGTTTAAAATTTCAGGGAGGAAAGAGTGAAGGCGCATTCTGCTTTACTTTCAATCTTCATTAAGTGGTCACCTATCTCCAATACTAGCAGCGTGCTATTGGGTAAAGAAGTTAACTAGAAAGCAAAACGTCTTTTTCAGTGTGTCTGTGGTATTCCTATTAGAACGGCTGCTTACGCGTACATGTAATACATGTTTCAAATGGATTGTTTGTGCATAAATAATGAATGTATAATGACACTTTATCAGATATTAATGACATAATTCTCTTTAAATTTGGATTTTAAAATATATATTGTTTGTGTTAGAGTCTTCGTCTGACAGGACAGTATATACCCAATAAAACAGTCACTCAAACTTCAATTCGTACAATGCGTTAAAAGCAGGTAGTTTCTTAGCACGGGATGAAAGTAAAACAGAAAGCTCCGATAGGAGCTTTCCGCTTTACGATCTCCCCGCTTAAAGCAGTCACTTGTCCTAACTAAAACTAAACTTCTGTAAAATAGTCTTAATCGTAGGATCTAACAGTATCGATATTTATGATAATAAGAACCCATTTAAATGTCTAACCCATTAATGACTTGACATGAATCCAGGGCTGCCATTTCGCCGGATTTTTCCTAAATCTTCGGATTTTTTCCAGTACATGGTAGCTTAAAGCAGGCTAAAAGTAAAGCAGAATGCGCCTTAAGGCGCATTCTGCTTTACTTACAGCCTGTTTTAAGTAGTCGCATGCCAACAAAACTTGAAACAGGCTATGGGGTAAAGGTACGATTCGTACGATTCATTTCAACTTATAGCAGCCCTGTGAATCTGTAACCAACAGATCCTGATAGGGTTTCAAGTCTTGTCAGAATGTGTGAACTCTGTGACAGACGTAAAATGTTTCATATGTAAAATATAAAATCTGAAATGTGATAATTTACAGACCGTAATGTTAAAGCAAACGATACTAAATCATGTACATGTAACAGGTTAAGGGTAAAACTTATGGTACAGTGGATAAGACGTTATTCTTGTCTAATAAACGCGTTTATGTTAAAACAATGTCATTTATGTATTTTCATTGCAAACTGTTTGGAGTCAGAGCAGATGCCGATCAGATCTGATCAGGATCAAAACTGTTTGCACTCAGATTAAAGTAAGTTGGTAGACATTCCAAAAATTGTAATTTTCTGTTCTTTGTTATATTTGGTTTGCGTTACGTTTGCGTTTCGTTTGCGTCAAATCAAGAAACAGTAGTAAAATGTTTTCACCATATTAAGGGTTTTAAAAGGTAGCACTATTTCAATAACAAAGTACACAACGGATCATTATCTGGCGACTTGATGCGCCAATGAATAGATGCTTGTCAGTAGAAATATAATCCTAATCATCGTGGAAGACTGGAAAACAATACTTTAACCTCTACGTATTCAATTTTAATAACTCATTGAGCCCTGGCGACGAGTCTATCATTCCTTTAGATTTGTTACTGTGAACATTACGCTTGTCCTTAGCAAACAGCGAATACTTAGGTCAAAAGACTACTAAAAGAAAGCCCTGATCAGGCTCTACGCTGTTTGTAATTCTGCAATAAAATTTAACACAAAATACATGTAACCACAAATAGTCAAAAGTGATACTAACATTATTTGAAATTGGAATAGCCCATATGAAACTCAGGGGTGAACGAGTAACAGTGGAGAATCTGTTATTCTTTCCCGATAAACGCGTTTACGCTAAAACTACTTTTTCTTTTACAAACAGTTTGGAGCCAGATCAGACGCCGGGTAACCCGGCGTCTGATCTGGCTCCAAACTGTTTGCCACCAAGATAAACATGAACTATCAGAATTGTCCAAAAGTTGTTCTTTTCTACGTTTTAGTGCTTTGCGTTTGCGTACGTTTGCGTTTAAACGGGAAAGAATAACAGATTCTCCACTGTATGCGATACTGAACGCAAATGCAGCGTAATAAATGAAGATAATTGAATGTTCTTGAAGATTATTTAAACTGTGTTCCATTATATACACGTTTGTTTAATCTGTTTGTAGCTAGGCTATTTTCCTCTTCTTAATGTTCCGTTTGCATAAAAATAATGAGAGCAAGATATAAATAATTTTATTTGCAGTTGAGACACCGTAAGGTGACTAAAGACAAACAGTGAAAAGCCTGATCGGAGGGCTCCTACAGGAGCCCTCTGATCAGGGTTTTCACTGTTTGCATAGTACAACTGTACTCTTCACGTGTATAAATGTGGTGAAAGACGTGTATATGTATCACAAGGGCTCAATGAGTTAAAAGATGGAGCTTGATCAGGTGCCGGCGACTGCCCAGCGTATATAGTTCCAAACTTTAAACAGTTAAATTACTATTTCAGCACAAAAACGTGTTTAATCGGGAAAGGATAATGTTTAATCTAAAATATAAACGATATGATACCTAAATGTATAATACCAGAAAGTCAAATGATAATCGGGGCTCTAAATAAGAGGGAGTGAACTGAACAATATCAACATTTTCTCACTCATGTCAGTACCAAATCATATGGTGTTACTACTATTTAGAATCGTCTCTTTGAGACGATTCTAATGAGTAGTGACACTCTATAGGGTTTATTGCAGAAATAAAGATTTTGATTTTTGAAATACTCCCCTTATCTGGAACCCTATATGCTGGCGGTGCATATGTCCGCCAGTGATAAGCTTTGCAAACAGTTTGGATCCAGATGAGATACTGTGTAACGCGACGTCTCATCAGGATCCAAATTATTTGACACTCTGATCCTGTTTTGAAAGGAAATTAAGGACATTCCATTTTTAAAACAATAGCAGACGAGACATGTAAATTATGTTGTAGACGAATGAATACCCAGCATGCAAAGAGATAAACTTAATTGTAACAATCTAAAGATAAACATACCTGCACCGGAAAGTCCAAGGATAAACATACTGGTTACAGTCCGCAGAGACTTGGACCTGAGCACCACGATCCACAGGGACACATTCCCCAACACAGATATACAAACGATAAGGCTCAACACTGTCGCTTCTGTAGCCCTAATCGCCAACGAACTCGCTTCTTCCGTTTCTGTTTCATTGTCCGCCCCTGACATTGTAATTCGCGAAAATAAAATCCGCACACAAAAACTCTCGAAAATCCTCACACCGACTCCAAATGCGATTCTATTCGAAAAATAACCAAAGTAAAACTAAATTATTTGTTTCTATACCGAAATGTTGCTTCACTGAACACATGAAATGCACTAATGTTTATCGTTATTTAAATCCATTTTTCTTAATTGTTAGCGACCCGGATCCGTATAAATGTGACCCATGACTAACAAGTCATAACTGTTTCTAATCCCAAAATTTCAGTATCGACGTCCGACACCGCTCGAGGGCGAAGACTGATAGTGACGAATCCCCGTTTCCCAATATTCCTTTGGTTTTATCGGCTGTATGTCATATGAGCTCGGATGTATCTCAATCGCAAATTAAGCAGTCATTGTTTACACGTCTCCCATGTGAGTTGTCAACCAACGACAGAGCCTGGAATAGATGTAATAGATGTACTATTCAATTAAGCCAATCTTCGGTATATCGAACTCTCTAAATGAAATCAAACATATCCGTATTTCAAAGTTAAAACGTGGCTAACACGTTTTAACTTTGAAATACGGATATGTTCGACTTAAGCGTGATAGAAAATAATAACATTCAATGGTAGAAATATGGGAAAATTGGAGTTAGATGAGTTAGGGTTATCGAAATTCGACTGTATGTTCAAAACTATAAATATACGTTATCGTTTATTACATGTACGCAGCAAAATAATGTCGTAATAAATAAAATAATATAATTGTCCACCATTCCCACATGTTATGTTTTGATATGCTATACTCGTTTATACACCATTACACTTGTCTTTTGAAACGAAACACATACCGGTATATATATGTACAATGTAATGAATTGTCTAAAATGGTAGTGTTTGAAAGAAATGAGTGTCGATTTTGATCTGAGGAGCAACAGTCTATCTAGAGACTGTGTTTACGCCGAGTTATACAGCGTATGGTCTGGCTCCCAATCGTTTGCAATCGTCATACAATGCGATCGGTTTAGTGCAAACACGTGTATTGGGAAGGTCAGTGTTTTCACCTAAGGTACAATATCGTCAGTATTATTTCTCACCATCCCCGCCTACCATAGATATAATTATCTGTGAATGCAGTAGAGTCGAATTGCGATAACTCGTACAGTGGAGAAAACGTTCTTCTTTCCCAATAAACGCGTTTACGCTAAAACTATTATTTCTATTGCAAACAGATTGGAGTCAGATCAGGCGCCGGGTATACTGTTTGCCACTTGTTTTAAAATTAAGTCAGTTATACTGCCTTAAATCTAGCTTTGAAACGATAAAAACTGCAGACAACAATAGTGAATATTGAAGCAGACGACAATAAAGCGGTGAAGGAGTAAACATCTCCCGAACATTTTTTTCAAGAAAGGGTTAAAAGGGAAATTATAACGTATTCTTCACTGTAAGTGTTTGTAAACACAGCGTTGACTATATACGAAATTGTCTCATAGGTTTATTATCTCAAAGTGGTACTGTATCTAAATTTCAGGAAATACTCTCTTCTCATCCACCAACCATTATCATGCTGAGCGCAGCTTGACTACAATACAACATTTGCAAACAGTTTGGATCCAGATCAGACGCCGCGTAGCGCGGTGTCTGATCTGGATTCAATCTGTTTATCACTCATCTTCAACTTCTCTTCAGTTTTAAACAACATTAAAACTAATTTCGAATCATTTCGGACACGATATATTTGACGCATATAACAAGTTATCGTTAAGAGTTAAGACGATTGTAGTCGAGAAAACGTTATTGTTTCCCAATAAACGCGTTTAAGCTAAATCTGTTATTTCTGTTGCAAACTGTTTGGAGCCTGGTCAGACCCCGGGTTACCCGGGGTCTGATCAGGCTCCAAACTGTTTGCTATCCTGATTAAAATGAATAGTCGGAATCGTACAGTGGGCATTTTATACGTTTTACTGTTATTTGCGTTTCGTTAGCGTTTAAACGGGAAAGAATAACGTCTTCTCTAATGTAGCATGGTCTGCTTAATATATGCAAACGGGATTGATCCAGATCTGACGCTAATTAAATGAGCGTTTGATCAGGATCACAACTGATTGACTTTTGTATTGAATTTTTTCCGTTTGAAATAAATTATATACAGATGATAACTGTAATGTCGCTGTTGACTTAGATACAAATGCGTATTTTGCAACTAAAAGGGTCAAGGGTTCACTACAACTCTACTTATCCCTGAAGGGTCAATTATGAACTTCAAACAGAAGTGAAATGACTGAAATATGTCCATCATTCGATTGATCACAGGATTGTCTTGTCAGAAAAGGAAAAAGTATGAATGAGGTTGAAATAAAATGAAGTAGAGCACGATCAATGTCGATAACAGTTTTGTTTAGATGGCCCAATCCAAAGTGATTCGGTGCATTCTTTTCTCACGTCGTCATGTTATTATAGAATATAGTTTTGAACGTTTAATTCACAAAACAACATAGATCAAGACGCACATGTATGTATATACACAGTAATCACCGAAAAACCTGGCTCTCCTCAAACGTTATTCTCTGAACACTCATACAAACAATGTACACATACATGTACATGTACAGTGGAGAATCTGTTATTCTTTCCCGCTTAAACGCAAACGTACGCAAACGCAAAGCACTAAAACGTAGAAAAGAACAACTTTTGTACAATTCTGATAATTCTTGTTTATCTTGGTGGCAAACAGTTTGGAGCCTGATCAGACGCCGGGTTACCCGGCGTCTGATCTGGCTCCAAACTGTTTGCACTGCAAATACTAGTTTTAGCGTAAACGCGTTTATTGGGAAAGAATAACACATTCTCCACTGTACATGCTTACAATCGAGAAGATATTTATCTTCTTCCATTAAACGCGTTATGTTAAAACAACGTCGTTCAGTGCAGTCGGGTCGGGTGAACCGGCATCTGACTAGGCTCATAACTACAGTGGAGAATGTGTTATTCTTTCCCAATAAACGCGTTTACGCTAAAACTATTATTTGCAGTACAAACAGTTTGGAGCCAGATCAGACCCTGGGTTACCCGGCGTCTGATCAGGCTCCAAACTGTTTGCCACCAAGATAAACAAGAATTATCAGAATTGTCCAAAAGTTGTTCTTTTCTATGTTTTAGTGCTTTGCGTTTGCGTACGTTTGCGTTTAAATGGGAAAGAATAACAGATTCTCCACTGTAATTGTAATATTATTGTATTGTGTTTGCATTTCGTTTTCGTTAAAACAGGAACGAATACAGTGGAGAAAACGTAATTGTTTTCTAATAAACGCGTTAACGCTAAAATTATTATTTCCATTGCAAACAGTTTGGAGCCAGATTAGACGCCGGCGTCTGATCAGGTTCCAAACTGTTTGCCACTCAGATTACAACAAGTAGTCAGAATTGTCAAACAGTTGTAAAGTTCTACCTTTCATTGCGTTTCGTTTTGCGTTTGAACGGGAAAGAATATCGTTTTCTCTATTGTGTACACATACCACCAAGAGGTATACAGAGCCCATGGGATAGGTGACTGATTAATGCAGAACAATACTGTGGGAGCTTTCTGCATTGCCATTGTTCTGTATAAAGCAACCTCCTGTCTTAAGCGACTGACCATTGATATTATAACAAATGGTGTCAAAGAGAGAGAGAGAGAGAGAGAGAGAGGGAGGGGAGAGAAGAGAGATGATTGGGAGAGAGAGAGAGAGAGTGTGTGTGCGTGTGTGTGTGTGTGTGTGAAAGAGAGAGATTGTGAGAGATATGTTTGTTAAAAGTATTTCAACTAAACATACACATACATAATGTACATTCAGATACATGTATGTTTTGTCTTTGAAATTAGGGATTGTTCGACAAAGAGAGTTCAATTTATTCAGGATCAACCGTAAGATATATTTTGAGATACCGGTTGTATTAATATTTATATAATGACGACGAACAGTGTCTTATAATATATAGATACATGTAATTCGAGCAATGATGTAAAAATATCCATCATATGAATTTCGTGTGAATGAGAAACAATAGCTGTTTTCATTATATTAGCGTAGTCATAGTTATGTCAGCATATTTTCAAATGTCATACATGTACCTATTTATACGGTATACATGAATTCCCTGGAAACCGACAATTCAGTTTCTTAAAATTGTTTATTTGCTTTGAGTCTGAAATATTTAAGGCTCGTAAACGAATGATGATTGCATAACCCTTAGAAGTTAGAACCCTAGTCAAGCATAAACGAGTGTACATGTACATGGACATGTATGTATAGTCGTCCATGGCAAACCATGTGCATGCGAAGAATGCACGTGTCATGTCCTATGCAAACAGTGAAGACTATTACGCCTTACAACCTGTCTTAAGCTATCATCTGCTAGAATATATAAACTAATTTGCTTCAGTGTAGGAATAAACCAAAGACGTACAAAGGCGTATTTACATGTATGGTGTAATGGTTAAAAATAAAGAAGGGTTGGAAACGGGGCCAACGGTTTTGTCCGGTTGAGAGAGAGTTCCCATATTTAGAAGTTCCGGTTTGGTGGGATTCTACTATTCACCCTTGTAAAAACATGCATGACAACTCTGTTTTCAGTATATAAGGTATGTGGTTGCTTAACGCAGAATGAAAATAAACCAGAGTTCTCTTTAAGAGCGTTCGGCTTTGTTAAGTAACATATGTCTTAAACTCGAGTGTAGGACAAAATACCCACCGGACAAAATACCCTTAGCTCTAGTTTGCCACGTCGGACAAAATAATCCTCACGGATAAAATACCCTTCATGATTTTTGCTAGGGTTGGCAAAATACCCTTCGTATCAAATGGTTCATATGTCTATGTCTATAGACTTTGTTTATCGAAAAGCTTATCAATCTAATTCTCAGTTTTGGTGACTTCTTTTGCGTGAGTGACAAAAAGTAATAATGTTTTATAGTGTATCATTTTTAATAATCACTTTTGAGAAATCCCCTTTATTAAATAACTTCTAATTTTACATTATGTTACACAATCCTAGACGCTGATGTGTAGTTGTACTTACATGTACATGTGGAGAAAACATTATTCTTTCCCGTTTAAACGCAAACGAAACGCACACGAAAGACAATAACATGTAGAAAATATCAACGTATTGACAAATTTGGCTGTTCTTTTTTAATCTTGGTGGCAAACAGTTTGAAGCCTGTTCAGACGCCGGGTCACCCGGCGTCTGATCTGGCTCCAAGCTGTTTGCATTTTAAATAATATTTTTAGCGTAAACGCGTTTATTGGGAAACAATGTATTACTGTATAGCAGGTGGTTACTTTACGTATCAACTATATATCTCATTACATGTGGGGATGAATTTTTTTTTTGGTGTCCTCTATCCATTTATGCCTGGATATTGCAATGAACTATCCTTATGTGCGTGCTGGAGGATTCCATTTTATAGTTTATATACATGTATATACAGAGTGTAAATATCTACTTTCAATGGTAATTTAAACACACACTTACAGTGGAGAATCTGTTATTCTTTCCCGTTTAAACGCAAACGTACGCAAACGCAAAGCACTAAAACGTAGAAAAGCACAACTTTTGGATAAGTCTGATATTTCATGTTTATCTTGGTGGCAAACAGTTTGGAGCCTGATCAGACGCCGGGTTACCCGGCGTCTGATCTGGCTCCAAACTGTTTGCAAGTGCAGTTGCAAATAATAGTTTTAGCGTAAACGCGTTATAACGTTTTCTCCACTGTAGGGGTGTGTCCATGCAGCAGAGTTTTATATGAAATAGCAAATATGCAATACAGTGGAGAAAATGTAATTCTTTCCCGTTTTTAACCCTTCCCCCCCCCCATAGAAGCGCCTTTTAGCGAATATCATTTATTCCTCCGCTGAAGAAAATAGTTCTAATTTAATCAGTCATAAATATAATATTATAGGGAATATTTTCTATATTCTAGCACATGATAGCTTAAAGCAGACTGAATGTTAAGCAGAATGCGCCTTAGGACGCATTCTGCTTTACTTTCAATCTGTTTTAAGTAGTCGCACATCTTCAATACAAGAAACAATGCTATCAGGTAAAGGGTTAAATGCAAACGAACAGAAAATGCAATGTACAAAATGCAAAACATACATGTTTTAATGTTTTAGTAATTTATTCTAATCGTATAGGCAAACAATTTTGAGCCCGAGTTACCCGGCGTCTGATCTGCTTCCAAACTATTTGCAGTTGAAAAAATAGTTGTAGCATAAACTTGTTTATTGGGAAAGAATAACGTCTTCTCCACTGTAACAGAAGAGAATCCTCAATTTAGAAAGAATAACATTTTCTCCACTACATGTACAGTGGAGAATACATAATTCTTTCCCAATAAGCGCGTTTACACTAAAGCTACTACATGTATTTACAGTTCAAACAGTTTGAAGCCAGATCAGACGCCGGGTAACCCGGCGTCTGATCAGGCTACAAACTGTTTGTAACTCAGCTTAAAATCAGTAGTCAGAGATGTCAAACAGTTGTTATTTTCTACATTTTAGTGTTGGGCGTTTGCGTTTCGTTTGCTGTTAAACGGGAAAGAATAACGTTTTCTCAATTGTAAATGTATATTTATATTATTTTAATCCTAATAAAAAAACACAGTATACCCAAGATACATACCTCTGTTTTTAAATCCCTTATACATGTATCCTCCCATACAACGCACAACCTGACGATGGAGTGACGGCGAAAAGTGTAGGTTTTCGTTCAATGCACACTAATTATTGTGGACAAAAAATTGACATAGCTACAAAATTACGAAAGAGACAGACTTAAGGGACGCGCCATTTCAAGTGTGCTCAGCGAATTCAAAAATGACAGGGGCTTAAAGTACTTGCGTATCTCCATAAAATTGAATTTTTATATATCCGTTCAACGATCACAGAATGCCGTCTGCTGTTAAAATGACGAATATTAAAATAACGCAATACTGAATCATATTTTTACGATTTGAATTTCATGAAATAATAGATGATTGATCGATGTTACTCTCTCATTGTTGTTATGTCTAGACGTATTAAATATTTGATCTGAATCGATACTATTTGCATATTTCGTAAAGTACAGTAGATAATACGTTATTCTTTCCCGTTTAAACGAAACGAAACGCAAATCACTAACACGTAGAAAAGTGCAACTTTTGGACAATTCTGATAATTCATTTTTATCTGGGTGGCAAACAGTTTGGAGCCTTATCAGACGCCGGGTTACCCGGCGTCTGATCTGGCTCCAAACTGTTTGCCATGTAAATAATAGTTTTAGCGTAGGGAAAGAATAACGTTTTCTCCACTGTGGTGGATATAATGTTAAACTGTCTGCTCCGAGAGACTTCGTATCTACCCGGCTCATCTGTTTCGATTCAGCGACTTTCACCCCCTAACATTGATTCTTTCAACAACATAGACCTGTTAAAATATGCAGTCGAACTTCGATATCTTGAACTCGGTAAAGTCGAACATACCCGTATTTCAAAGTCAAAATGCGGCTAAAGCGCGTTTTAACTTTGAAACACGGGTATGTTCACCTAAACCGGGCTTGAAATGAGGCAAATTCATGTTTCAAAATATCGGATATTTCGAGTTAAACGAGTTCGAGATATCAAAGTTCGACTGTACTCATTACATGAGCAAACAGTGTAGACCCAGATCAGAGGGCTCCTACTGTGGTTACTTAAGATCACCCTTGAATATCTGTACTGAAATATTTCATTAAGTACATATTGATTGTACTGTTGTTTTGTATAGTCTCTTATACTTCAAAATGAATGGCATGGTTCATTCAAACGAGTTTTTCATATGTATATACTATGTGATGTAACCATAATGAGACTCTAAATAAAGATTATATATAGGAAAAGTCAATTGCAATAAACAGGCATAAAATGGGTAAGCACGTTACATCCATGTAAATGAAGTCTGTAAAAACTGCCGTCTGCAACAGTTATCGTCGGTAAAAGTTTTCATAATGTGTTTATTTGCATTTCTGTTTTTGAAAATGTCCTAAGAGGATCAAAATAGAGTACCATTGTGTGACGCAGCGTTGCTCTTCGTCTCACCTGGCTCTGCACTGTTTGAAACTGCTAAATTGAATATGCTCTCAGATTGCACAAAGTTTAGCAAATTCACACCTACAATGTAATTGTGCTCCGCAATGCTGCATACTGTGTTACAGTGGAGAAGACGTTATTAATTCCCTTTTAAACGAAATTATACACAAACAGCATTGTACAGTAGAGAAAACGTTATTCTTTCCCAATAAACGCGTTTACGCTAAAACTATTATTTCTATTGCAATCAGTTTGAAGCCAGATCAGACGCCGGGTAACCCGGCGTCTGATCAGGCTCCAAACAGTTTGCCACCATGATAAACATGAATGATCAGAATTGTCCAAAAGTTGCACTTTTTTGCGTTTTAGTGTTTTGCGTTTGCGTTTCGTTTCGTTTAAACGGGAAAGAATAACGTATTCTCCACTGTACATACAATAACATTGATATCCTGACGGTTTTAAAGGGTTGATATTTTAAACCTGAGTGGCAAATAGTTTGGAGCCAGATCAGACGCCGGGTGACCCGGCGTCTGATCTGGCTCCAAACTGTATGCAGTGGACATGAGGTTTAAAGCATAGATGAGTTTATTGGGAAAGGATAACTTCTTCTCCGCTGTAGAAGACCTATCATGTTTTATGCATCTAATTACAATATAAAGCACACTATAATGAGTCCCTACGTGTTGTATATTTACTTCATCTAGCCACTTTCACATAAATTTCCCACCATAAATATAGTAAAAACACAATATTCTACCCTTTTATTGCTTAACCCTACGGTCTATAAGTTTGAAACATTTTGAATCCCGATCAGACGCCGATCAACTCGGAGTCTAATCAGGATCCAAATTGGTTTACATCTCATATCCATATTAAACTTTTTGAAAATAAAATCGTATAATATAAAATTGAAAAAAAAAAGAAAATCAAATAACAAACTTCTCTTTTGAAGCAGAAGATGGTATTGACGAATAAATTTTAAGATTGTCACGGCTTTTTAACCTTAAACGAAGCAGAAATTATGTCAAATTTAAACATTAAGTTTAAGTGCGATCATAAACAATTACTGACTCCAAAGAACCTACATCTAGGTCTTTCAACTTTATAAATCTACAAAACGTTTGGAAATACAGTCGAAACTCGATAATTCGAACTCGCGTTAGTTCGAACATACCCATATTTCAAAGATAAAACGTGGCTGAGCCCCACTTTAACTTTGAAATACGGGTACGTTCGACTTAAGCAAGATCGACTTATCAGAATTCAACTGAGGAAATACTGGCACGCTCGGTTAAAGTTCGAAGTATTGTGTATCGACTGTATATTGGTTACTCTGTACAGTAAGACTTGTATTAAGTGAACACACAATTAAAACAAATGCTTTTAAAGCAAGATTACTGCTGAATGCAATATTAAAGCAACACAGAAAGTTCCTGGTAAACGAAAGACAACTGTCTAATGTAGGAAAAAGTAACAGCGAAAGCTATTAAAATGAGTATTCTACATTATTATTTGTGTCCTGCGTAAAGTTGCCATCTTTTTAAAGCATATCTTTAAAAGGTAGCATTATATACATGTTTGAATGTATCTAAAGCTATGAAAAGTCGTTCGTATACAGTGGAGAATGTGTTATTCTTTCCCAATAAACGCGTTTACGCTAAAACTATCATTTCCATTACAAACAATTTGGAGCCAGATCAGACGCCGGGTAACCCGGCGTCTGATCAGGCTCCAAACTGTTTGCCACCAAGATAAACATGAATTATCAGAATTGTCAAAAAGTTGTACTTTTCTACGTTTTAGTGTTTTGCGTTTGCGTACGTTTGCGTTTAAACGGGAAAGAATAACAGATTTTCCACTGTATTACATGTATATGTACAAGAACAGTGAAGGCGTTATTCGTCCCCAATGAATGCGTTTATGGAAAAGCTTTATGTCCAGTGCAAACAGTTAGGTAGTCGAATCAGACGCCGGGTTACCAGGCGTCTGATCTGGCTACCAAACAGTTTGCCACTCAACGTTTAAGAAATCGTTAACTTTTTTTTAAAAAATCATTTACTTCGTTTTAGTACTTTGCGATTGCGTGCAGTTTCGTTTAAACGGGAATGACAAACATAGTCTCCTCAGTGAGACAGGTATCATTTTGCAGACGACAATAACTAAATGTAGCAGGCGACACATTAACATCTTTTTACAGATGTATTTAAATTTTAATAACCGACAACTTTCATCATCTGCTTTTATCAGTTGCAGTCAAAATGTCGTTTGCTATTTTTGTTTCTTCAACTAAGGCCAAATTCAAATTGTTGACATTCTGACAGAAGAAATATTTATAACGAGTTAATATAAACAGTTTGAATCCGTAGAGACATGACTTGAAGCGGCATCTTATCAGGATCCAAACTTTTTTGCAAATTCAACTTTAGTCACGTGTCCCCAAGAAAGGGTAGCGAACTAACCGAACTTAGAAGATCCACCTACACAAATCATCCATGTACAGTGGAGAAGATATTCGTTCTCATTTGAACGACGCGAAAGGCAAAACTCAATGTAACAAAATGTATAATTGTAGAAAATGACAATTTTAAAAAGGGTTTACGGCTGGATGGCAAACAGTTTGGATACTGATCATACACCGGAGTTTTCGGCACCTGACCTGGATGTAAGCTGCATGCAATAACTTAACGTCTTACATGTAAGATAATAATACGTTAATATGTTCTTTATACAAGTAGATATGAACTTGAAGCAGGTTGAAAGTCATTCTGCTTTACTTTTAACCTGCTTTAAGTGTTCTCCTATGTTCAATATCAGAAACAGGCTAAGGGGTAGTGACTCAAAAATCGTCAATATTTTCAATAAATTGCCATCTTCTACATACAGTGGAGAAAACGTTATTCTTTCCCGTTTAAACGCAAACGAAACGCAAACGCATAGCAATAAAATGTACAAAATAACAACTTTTTGCCAATTCTGACTATTCATTTTTATTCGAGGGGCAAACAGTTTGGAGCCTGATCAGACGCCGGGTTACCCGGCGTCTGATCTGGCTCCAAACTGTTTGCTATAGAAATAATGATTTTAGAGTTTATTTTCTCCACTGTAACAGTACATGTACACTGCATTTGCGTTAAGCTTCGTTTAAACAGGAAAGACTACAGTGGAGAATGTGTTATTCTTTCCCAATAAACGCGTTTACGCTAAAACTATTATTTGCAGTGCAAACAGTTTGGAGCCAGATCAGACGCCGGGTAACCCGGCGTCTGATCAGGCTCGAAACTGTTTGCCACCAAGATAAACAAGAATTATCAGAATTGTCCAAAAGTTGTTCTTTTCTACGTTTTAGTGCTTTGCGTTTGCGTACGTTTGCGTTTAAACGGGAAAGAATAACAGATTCTCCACTGTAACAACTCATCCACTGTACATTTCATAAATATCCGTTATGTTTGGTATATATAATGTCTTTACATAATGTATTAAAAGCAACAATGATTAAAGATTACGGAAATAAATTTATTAGTTTTCAGCCTGAGTCATATCACGTCAAAAAGATTACAAGTTTTATTTTTTGGCATTCATGGTTGAGATAAGAAAAAATGAATTACTTGTACATGTACTTTAAATAGTCAACACGACACGAACAATCAAAGCACTAAATAAATACCCTATTTTTTCCCAGTAAACGAATATAAGAAATTATTCTAAAAACATTACAATAAACGTAATGACATGGGTTTTATTTTTAAATTTTAACCATTCATTTTCATCTGACAGTGAGTGACAAATAGTTTGGAGCCTGATCAGACGCCCGGTAACTCGGTGTCTGATCTGGCTCTAAACTGTTTGCAATGAAAATAATAGTTTTTAGCATCTAATACGCTTTTAGTGGGAAAGAGTAACGTCTTCTCCACTGTACCTATCCAGACTATACATCGGTGTCAGTATATGGGTCATCCGTTAGTTGTTGATGACGAAAACAGACCTTACAAGGCCGAACAATTGAATATTTGCATCAATACACTTGTATTAGATATATATAACCGATTAAACAATTGAAGATATTCAAGTATAAACATCCGGTTAAATATTAAAGTGGAGAATATGTCATTATTTCACATTCTTTTACATTCTTGTTAACAGGTACAGTGGAGAATATGTTATTCTTTCCCATTTAAACGCAAACGTACGCAAACGCAAAACACTAAAACGTAGAAAAGAACAACTTTTGGACAATTCTGATATTTCATGTTTATCTTGGTGGCAAACAGTTAGGAGCCTGATCAGGCGCCGGGTTACCCGGCATCTGATCTGGCTCCAAACTGTTTGCACTGCAAATAATAGTTTTAGCGTAAAGCGTTTATTGGGAAAGAATAACACATTCTCCACTGTACAAAGTGGAGAATACGTTATATCTTTCCCACTAAACGCGTTACCGTCACTAAAACAGTTATTTTCGTTGCAAACAGTCTCGAGTCAGATCAGACGCCGGGTAACCCGGCGTCTGATCATGCTCAAAATTGTGTGCAACCATGATTAAAATGAATAATCAAAATTGTCAAAAATGTTATTTTCTACATTTTAATGAAATGCGCTTGCGTTTCGTTCGCGTTTAAACATGAAAGAAAACACCTCTCCAACTGTTCAGTAGAGTGGTACGTACATTATGTACAGAGGAGAAAGCGTTATTCTTGCACGATAAACGCGTTTACGCTAAATCTATTATTTGTAGTGAAAATAGTTTCCACTCTGATTAAAATGAATGGTCAGAATTGTCAAAAAGTTGTACTTTTCTACATTGTGTTTAAACGGGAAAGAATACAATGTAACATATTCACCACTGTATCCCTCCAAACTGGTATCTCTAAATACCGTAATTCTCTCAAAACCGGACAAACAATTTGGTCCCGAGTCCAACCCTTCCTTTTTTAACCAATTACACCATAAATGCCTGTTTACACCTTCGATTTATTCCAACATTGAAGAAAATACATTCATGAATATTTATCATTAGAAGAATTTTCTATATTCTAGTAGATGATAGATTAAAGCAGTTTGAAAGTAAAGCTGAATGTGCCTTAAGGCGCAGTCTGCTTTACTTTCAACCTGATTTAAATGGTCAGCTATCTTCCAGAATATAAACAAGCTATGGGGTTATGGGGTTAAACCCCTGTAATCTGGAAACCCCTCAAAACCAGAATTTAATGTTGTCCCCACACATGTCCGGTTTAGAGGGGTTTCACAGTACATTGTTTTTAAGGGCAAGTATACTCGTTATTGGTGGTCAATGTGTAAAACCCCAACGTCAACTATCGACTCCTGTGACACTAGCTTACATGTATCAACGTGACAATGAATAGCATCATTCCTTGGAAACAAACGCATTATATTACATGTATCTATTACGCCTACGCGTAAATATGGATGTATCAAATTCACGATATCCACGTGTTCCAGATCAGCACGTCATTGATTGTACAGTACAGTCCTATTTATTTATGGAAAAGATGTTATTACCAAATCAATGCGTGTATGCTAAAAGTATTATTTCAGTTGCAAACAGTTTGGAGCCATATCAGTTTATTCAGCTTGATTTTATAAAAGACAGATGGTAGATTAAAGAAATGTGAAAGTGAAACAGAAAGCTCCTATAGGAGCTTTCTGTTTCACTTTCCCATTGCTTTAAGCAGTCACCTGTCTTAAACGACTAATATTTGACACATTTAAGTGGTCGAAATAAAGAGGCTGTACTGTATTTCCAAATCAATGCGTGTATGCTAAAAGTATTATTTCAATTGCAAAATGTTTGGAGTCCTATCAGTTTAACTAGATTCAACTAAATACAGTAAAACTTTTTTTTTATAACGACCACTAAAAGGAAGACTACTTGATAGTATGAAAGACAGGGGGAAGCTATATTTTAGTACAACACTGTCACCTTGTTTTTTAACAGGATCCCGACACGATTGCTTTTTGAGAGAGCGAAATATCGTCAGAAGGTTTTATAGAGACTAGTCTATATACATTCTGACGATTTTTCTCTCTCAAAGAAGAATCGTGTCGAGGACCTGTGCTTGTTATAAGCAGTCCCCTGTCGTAAACATCTAATAATCAACATAAATTTGTGGTTGTAATAGTCTAATAGAGAGAGTTTTCTGTATTATGTGTAAGCCATGTTACAATGTATAAACAGGCAGCATCAGCAACAAAACATATGACATAAACAGTACGTACATGTAAGTCACGAAAACCACAGTGCATATTGCCCGTATTACGAGTATGTTTTGAAAACAACTGTATTTTAACCCTTTTTTTACCACATCACCGCTGTGTCGTCTGCTTCAGTATTGCTGTCTGCAAGACATGTTTCAAAGTTAGAAACTTATTAAATATAGACAAGAGTCTCAAACAGTCAAACAATTTGGGTCCTGATTAGACGCCGCGTTACGCGTTTCTCCGTTACAATGACGTCATGAGACGCATTTACAAAGAGTTTGGGCCCTGTGTTACGCGGCGTCTGATCACGATTCAAAATGTGTGGCACTCGCTTAGAAATAACGTCAGCCTCACTACCTTAAAATCTGAATTTGAAACGATATTAAAGACAATAATATTGAAGCAGACGGCACACTGGCGGTGAAGGGGTAAAAGTCTCACGACAAATTTTATGATGAAAAGGTTTAACCCTGTTTAAAGCAGCCTTCGTCTCTAAAATTAAAATTATACTTGTGTACATGTACCAATGAAGCGTTGCTGTACATGGACACTTCAAAACAATAGGCGCGTGAATAAATCATTGACTTTTTCCGCGCATTTACAATCTATTTATAGATGTTGTAAATATGTCTATTATACAATGTAGCTGTTAACACATGATCAAATGTTATACCATCACGTATCTTATGACTTACAGTGGAGAATCTGTTATTCTTTCCCGTTTAAACGCAAACGTACGCAAACGCAAAGCACTAAAACGTAGAAAATAACAACTTTTGGACAATTCTGATAATTCATCTTTATCTTGGTGGCAAACAGTTTGGAGCCTGATCAGACGCCGGGTTACCCGGCGTCTGATCTGGTTCCAAACTGTTTGCACTGCAAATAATAGTTTTAGCGTAAACGCGTTTATTGGGAAAGAATAACAGATTCTCCACTGTATACCATCACGTATCTTATGACTTAACAGCTATGTGATTTTGTAACCTTATACATTCATTAATAAATTCCAAAACAGTTACAGCAGAAAAGATGTTACATAATTATTTCCCAATAAAAACAGTTTTCTCCATTGCAAACAGATTGGAGCCTAATCAGACGCCGGGTGACCAGGCGTCTGATTAGGCTCCAATCTGTTTGCAACACATTAAGGTAAATCGTTACATTTACAATTTTCAAAAAGTTGTCATTTTCCACACATTATTATATTGCGTTGTGTTTAGCACAAAGATTAACATCTTATCCATTGTTCTAACGTATATCAAATAACAGTTTTGTGTAAAGTGTTCCCTCTCCACATGTACAACGACCCTCCCAACAACGACTCCCTCCTAACAACGACCAATGACGCAGATCCTTAAACAGGACAATTACGTCTAACGCTTTAACTGCTGCAATATTGTCTGCTAAGATTTGTCATCTGCTGTCTTTACTCAAAGTTATATAATGGACAATTTGACAGAAAAAAACTTAATGACGAGTGACAAACAGATTGACTCCAGATTAGTCGCGTTTGATCTGGATTAAAGCTGTTTGTAATGTAAGCTAATTCCCCTGCCTATAAAGACTCACTCCGGACAACGCACACAATTTTTGAATACCACTGGGTGTCGTTGTAGAGGGGGAGCGCTTTAATTTCATTGAAGACAAGACAAGCTATCGTTAAACGCTTTAATTGCATCGGACGAGTATTATCTACTTTCCAGACAGTTTGGGTCTAGATCAGACTCCGAATCACGCGGCATGTTGTCACGATCTAAACTGTTTTTGCACTGGTACAATGCTATATCGATGCTTCTGCAGGCAAATTGCCAGAAATCTAAATTTGAAAAATGAAACCAGATGACAATAACGTTAAAGCAAGTTGACGTCAGCGATAGTGAAGGGATTAACCCTTTGAACCCTAGTCCCGCATATAGGCGTCCTTTTCAAACAATGTACATGTAAATACGATTTTCCTAGGCAAACAGTGAATACCCAGATCAAAGGGCTCTGCAAGGAGCCCTCTGATCAGGGTCTTCACTGTTTGTCACAACGTCAAACATTTACAAAAACAACCCTTAAAAGTCGGAAACGGACTTGACTTAAATGGAAACTGGAATTGTCCATTTAAAGTTTCAGGGAGGAAAGAGTTAATGTATAAGGACAGTAACACAAACAGTTCTGAAGGGTTAAATCAATAGATATCTTGACCGCAAAACGTATAGAACCAGATGAAACATCGGAGGGCAAAACATATCATATGATCTGAACTCTTTGATGTTCTACATGTATAATTTAGAGATCACTGTAAACATGTTTACTATACAGTTAGAGACGATACATCAAATACGAATTGATCATCAATTGTATAAAACGTCCCTTTATTTATATACAATTATAACTTGATATAAGTTTGGATTTTCAGAGTATTTCAATTGCTGGTATAATAGTTGTTTTCAGTCAAAATGTCTTATATAATTATCCTGAGAAAAAGCAGACGACATTTTAACACATGAGAGTATGACATCTACAATTAAACAACTCCTTTACGATCACTAAATTGTATTTAATTAGTATGTGTTTAGGGCAGCTGGTTGCTTAAAACAAGGTGACAGTAAAACAGAAAGCTCCTTTAGGAGCTTTCTGTTTTACTTTCTCCTTGATTTAAGCTGTCCCCTGTCTTTCATAAAACTAATCAGCCTTTTTGAGTCGTTATATAAATATTTTACTGTAATTTGTAAGACATCTCGTAATTTATACCATCTCTTATTTCACACGTAACCGCCGTCAAGCTGAGTTATCATCTGTTTATTCGCCAAACAAATCTGTGAAATCTGTGATACGGTCACCGCCCAAAGGAAAATAAATTATATAAAGTTACAGACTTATAAACATAGTACATGTATACTATATATTTTACAGCCAAATGTAGGACACTGGTAGATCAAACCCTACGAACTTTTTGTATTACATTTGTTCAGAACGACGAAGTGGTCTACATGTACATGTATATTTAAAAACGATTCTTGCCCATAATTTCGATAATTGATTAACCAACAAACACGGAGCACCAACGATTTGGTCAGGTAGAAACTGTATGTGAATCTTGAACCACAACACTTCAAAATTAAACTAATTAAGCGTAATTTCTACTAAAATGGACATTGAAAAATAGTGTAGACCCAGATAAGACGCCGCGTCTCACCAGGGTCCACGCTGTTAGCTTTATCATATGAACCATTTTTCTGTATGGCCAAACACTCCAGTGTCTTTAGATCACCCTTGTTTAACACTTTCCCCCATAGAAGCGACTTTTAGCTTATTTAATTTATTCCTCCGCTGAAGAAAATAGTTCCAGTTTATACCCTCATGAACAATTACCATTACAAATATGTTATATAGCCTAGCAGATTTTAGCTTAAAGCAGGCTGAAAGTAAAGCAGAATGTGCCTTAAGGCACATTCTGCTTTACTTTCAACCTGCTTTAAGTGGTCACCTGTCTTCAAAACTAGAAACAGTCTATAAGGTAAAGGGATAATATTATCTACATTGAAATAGCCCAACGATAATACAGGGAGAGTTAGTTACAATATCCAGGTATTATAAAGGGTGTATCCGTTTCCCCGCCATTTGTTAATGTCGGTTATAATACATTTATCGCCAATGATATCATCTGATTTCAAAATAAAATTATGCCCAAACAATTAATTCATTTTTAACGTTAGAGTAAAACTATAACTTGTACATGTACATTGTTTTACAGAAACTAAAAGAATAATGACTAGACAGACAGTATCTATATATCAGTTTCAGTTCATATCGGGCAGCGTTCTAATCCTTTTACATGTCATATAGGTGACAAAAGTCGACTTTGCAAACAATTTGAATCCTGATCAGACGTCACGTGATTTGACACTCTTGGTGATATTTTTTGCAATCAAGTCCTAATTTTGAATTATCTGTCAGGATCTAAACTGTTTGCAAATCACTATTGCAGTCGGAAGTGAAACGGTTCAGGTTACAGTACTGAACCTTATTAAATTAACATTTTTTGCGATTCGCTTGCAATTCGATGGCAATTCGATGGCAATTCGCTTGCGATTCAAAATACTAAATTTACCCTCGGGTAAGTTTTATTGAATGGTGTATCTCACAAATGTTTACAAATATGCCTTCGTTAATTTTTTCGATTCCATTTGTGTCACAACCGCTTCGGAAAATTCGCGTAAAAATATTCAAACGTAGGATTTGTTTTTTGAAGCGCCCGATTCGATGGCAATTCAATGGCAATTCGCTTGCGATTATCAATTTAATTTTATAAGGTTCAGTACATGTAGTACAGTGGAGAAGACGTCATTTTTCCAGTTTAAACGCATACGAAACTCAAACGTATCGCTAAATTGCAGAAAATAACATTTTTTTTTACAATTATGGCTATATATTTTAATCTGAGAGGCAAACAGTTTGGAGCCTGATCAGACGCCGGGTAACCCGGCTTCTGATCAGGCTCCAAACTGTTTGCCACCAAGATAAACATAAATTATCAGAATTGTCTAAAAATTGACATTTTCTACGTTTTAGTGCTTTGCGTTTGCGTACGTTTGCGTTTAAACGGGAAAGAATAACATATTCTCCACTGTATACTCGTCATTTACAAACAGCGTAACTGTGAGGATTACACTTGTCCCGTGCAAACAGTGTAGACCCTGATCAGAGGGCTCATTAAGGAGCCCTTTGATCAGGGTCTACACTAGGGTCTACACTGTTTGTCATTTTGAAATATATGGTTGAAATTAATCCTGAATGGTCAAAACAAGACAATACTTACTTTGAAATTGTTCATAAAAGTTTCGGGGGCCTCCGTGGCCTAGTGGTATAGTCACTGTGACTAACATCACTAAGCTCCTCACCGCTGTGAGTTCGAATCCCAGTAGGGTCGTTCGGATTTTTCATGTGGGGAAGCCTTCCAGCTGGCTTGCGGAAGGTCGGTGGTTCTACCCAGTTGCCGATTTGTGCCTGAAACAGTGCATAAAGGGCCTCTGGGGTCTTCCTTCATCTATAATTAGCTGGACGTCGCGATATGACTGAAATACTGTTGAAAGCGACTTTAAATCAAAACAAATCAAATCAAAGCAAACCATAAAAGTTTCAGGGGTGTTAAACCCTTACTCCATTAACCCTTTGAACCCTAGTCCCGCATATAGGCGTCCTTTTCAAATAGTATACATGTGAAAAGTGCATTGTCCTATGCAAACAGTGAATACCCAGATCAGAGGGCTCCTTACGGAGCCCTCTGATCTGGGTCTTCACTGTTTGTCATAATGCAAAACATTGATAAAAACAACCCTTAAAAGTCAGAAATGGACTGGAATAAAACAGAAATTGAGATTGTCCATTTGAAGTTTTAGGGAGGAAAGAGTTAATACACATGTACGCATTTTACGCATTTGATTTTATTTCTTCCACTTAAGTTAATAGTTCCACTTTATACAGGCAATAATACTTGTATGCATCATAAGAACTATTTAATATATCTTACCATGTAGTAGCATGCAGCAAATCGAAAGTGAATTAGAATGCGTCTAAAAGAATATGAATAAATTAAATATACATGTTTATGTATCACATCCCTTATGTCAACTGAAAACAGTGGGAACCCGGTTCTGATCAGGCTACATGTATATAGTGTATGCCACTCGGATAAAGATACAATGTAAATAATGAGACTTTTCTCAATTAACCAATCAAATACATTTACATTCGCTCCAATCAACTCCATTGAACAAAATGAAGTTTATTTCGTATACACGCAAGTTTTCTAGGGGCTGGACTTGTGGATAGCTTGCGCAGAGGAGACGGGGCTTGTGGATCTGTTCTCCGCGAATCATTTTGTTGCGTTGCACGAGTAATGCAGATATGGATGTTCCTTTCATGGTACATGTACACATCATTCATGTTAACAACCTCTAATATGGATCAAATATACATGTACATAGAAATTCATTTGATAACAGAACTTACAGCAAATATAATGTTAATAAAAGAAATGAACTGAATGTTTTCGGCGAATTTGCCGATCATTTTTTGTCAAAATATTCAGTTTATTGAGCTTAGTGCTTGTTTTGCGTTTGAACGGAACGGGCGTCTTCTACATTGTAAAAGCAAAGGTCTTACAAGAGTCGAACGACACAGGTATGTTAACCCTTTACCTCATATCCTGTTTCTAGTTTTGAAGACAGGTGACCACTTAAAGCAGGTTAAAAGTAAAGCAGAATGTGCCTTAAGGCACATTCTGCTTTACTTTCAGCCTGCTTTAAGCTAAAATCTGCTAGGCTATATGAAATATTTGTAATGGTAATTGTTCATGAGGGTATAAACTGGAACTATTTTCTTCAGCGGAGGAATAAATTAAATACGCTAAAAGTCGCTTCTATGGGGGAAAGGGTTAAATTGACAGCATGGTGCGTGCATCCCTTAGAAACAAATATTATGAATGACCGGCGGTGAACTCATTCTTCACAAATGTTCTATTCTTGTGACGTCATTGACATTCTAAAACATCCACTGCAATAACACCCTCTGCACGCAATCTTATAATCTGTTAACTCATTATCCCCTGAAACGTCCAATGGACAATTCCAGTTTACAATACATGCTGGTCCATTTTAGACTATTTTGAGTTGTTTTTTGTAATAAATTGCAAAACGACAAACAGTGAAGTCCCTGATCAGAGGGCTCTTGCAGGAGCCCTCTGATCAGGGACTTCAATGTTTGCAAAGGACAATTGTACTCTTCACAGGTACACATTTGGTAAAGGACGCATATCTGCGTCACTAGGGCTCAATGAGTTAACAGGGATTTTATTTCTTAAGTTTAGAATTGAATTACTTTGACTTAAAACAATATTAATAAATATGACTGTCATAGAGCTAGGATCCTGAGCTGACGCCGCTTTACACTGGCGTCTGACCTAGATTCAAACTGTTTGCACGATTTTAGTATTATAGAACTGGCAGCGACATGTTTAAAAAATGTCTCGAAAATCTGTGTTGAATTATCATGTTTATGCAGTGTAAAAAAAGAATATGGTCCGGCGCGGGATTGAACTCGCGACCCCTGAATTGACGTTCTTCCGCCTTACTACTTGTAGTAGACCACGGCCCGCCTGTATCAAAGTTGTAGTCTGCTTTTAAGGAATAGTCTGTATCTAAATTCAACATCCTCCACACCCAATCTGCTTTAGGTCATACAGCGCTCCCTCTCTACAACAGCTCTCCCAACAACGACTCCCTCCTTACAACGTCACTTGTCGCAATTCCCTAAACAGGACAGTTATGTCTAACGCTTTAACTGCTGCGATATCGTCTGCTTAAAGGTGTAGTCTGCTATTTTTCTCAAAGTTACTTATCAAAAGACATTTTGATATTAAAACTTAATGACGAGTGGCAAACAGCTTGAATCCAGATCAGACGCCACGTGACGCGGCGTCTAATCTGGATTCAAGCTGTTTGCAAATGTTAGCCAATTTCCCTCCCTATAACGACTCCCTCCGAACAACGCACATATTGTTTGTCTCCCATTGGGTGTCGTTGAAGAGAGGGAGCGCTGTACTTATTATGAGGGTCACCATCTGTCAATCGGCACGCTTATAGGTTAACTGGAGCACATAATAAGGTGCATCACCTAGAAACAGATTTTATGACTGACCGATGGTGAACTGCTAGAAATCTAAGCGAATCTCAAAGACAGTCAACCAAGTATTATGAGACCATTCGAAATTAAAAACAAAATAAAACATGGTATGTGCTGCTCATGAAATACAGACAGACATACAGAGACAGACAGAGACAGACAGACATACAGAAAGACAGAAAGGGAGAAATATAGAGACATACATGTAGAGATACAGACAACTCGAGTCAGACAGACATGCCGCCAGACAGAGACGGAGAGACAGAGAGACAAAGACGAAGATACAGAGAGACAGAGACACATGCATAAAGATACAGACTGACAAACAGACAGATAGAAATAGTATAAGAGATGTAGTGAGAATGAGAGACAGAGAGAAACAGAGAGAAAACAAGAAAAGGTAATGGAAATAGAAAGACAGACAGACATAAATACCTATACGTATCGGCTATTCAACAAACCCGACCATTTCAAATCCGGGTGACGGAAAGACACGAAATACAATGTTTATGTATTAAGAAATTTCTGGAAATTGAATAGTTCATATGAAATTGATTTCATTGCTTTAATGATTGGTTAATTTAGGTCTCTATGGATTAATGAGTTATCAACCGAAACAACAGTGAACTTCATGTTATAGCTACAATCAGTCTAATCGTTTTAGATAAAATGGGCAATTAATTAATTGGGCAAGAAATCTGTGTCATCATAACATGGAGCGTGAGTTTATAGAGCTTAGCATGATCGGTTAATTCATTAAGTCATTAATCCCTAGCGACGCTCTATAACTATTTCGCTCTTACATGTAATGCCGGTTAAAAGCGCGTTTGCAATCAGTTTGATTCCTGATCGGACTTACGCGGCGTCTGATCAGGATCCAAACTGTTTGACACTCGTTTTGAAATTACGTCAGTTTTACTGTCTTTAATCTAACTTAGAAACGATATTACAGACAACTATATTGAAGCGGACGACAATAGGGCGGTGAATGGGTAAACACCTCACGATAAATGTGATCATTAAAAGGTTAATGCATACTCTACAAACAGTTTACCCGTGAAAAGGATGCTTGTCCTGTATATCCAGTGTAGATCCAGATCAGAAGGCTCCGATAGGAACCTTCTTATCTGGGTATGCACTGCTTGTCAATTTGCAAAATACATGAATTTCGAAAAAAAACCTATTTATAGGAAAATATGGACTAGCTCGTATTGGAAATTGGAATCGTCTATTTGAAGTTTCAGGGGTTAATGAGTTAATAAGTATGCACTATATTACCCCTCTAGTCATAATTACTGTGGAGAATATGTTATTATTTCCCGTTTAAACGCAAACGTACGCAAACGCAAAGCACTAAAACGCAGAAAAGAACAACTTTTGGACAATTCTGATAATTCTTGTTTATCTTGGTGGCAAACAGTTTGGAGCCTGATCAGACGCCGGGTTACCCGGCGTCTGATCTGGTTCCAAACTGTTTGCACTGCAAATAATAGTTTTAGCGTAAACGCGTTTATTGGGAAAGAATAACAGATTCTCCACTGTATATAGTACCATACAGATTTACACACATTAATCATGACAATGCGATTTTGTTCTAGTTAACATGTAACGCACGCGCAAATGTAATAACATATTGAAAAATGACATATACAACTGTACTAATACATGTATATCAAAATATTAGTGTTACAGCAAATTGTGAGAATTTAATAAACAATATTTACTTGCAATTGTTTAGTTTTAATATGAAGTGTATTAGAGTACAGTCAAACTTCGATATACCGAGAAGACATTATTCTTCACCGTTTAAACGCAAATCAAACACAAATGTTATTCAATAAATTATGGAGTTACAACTGTTTAGAAATGGCTTACCTTTCATTTTAATCTGATATGAGTGGAAAACAACATGGAACCTGATCAAACATCGAGTAACTAGGTTACAAATTTGCATTAAATTTTATTGTTTTAGCAATAAACGCATTTGTTGGAAATGAAATAACTCATTATGCCAAGCAATTTGTATCCTGCAAAGACTCGAGCAGGATCTAAACTCTTTGCAAATTACATGTCACGTCCGGTATGTTGGAAGGCTGGTCATGTCGTGGAGAAGACGTTATTCTTTCACGTGTACAGTGGAGAATCTGTTATTCTTTCCCGTTTAAACGCAAACGTACGAAAACGCAAAGCAATAAAACGTAGAAAAGAACAACTTTTGGACAATTCTGATAATTCTTGTTTATCTTGGTGGCAAACAGTTTGGAGCCTGATCAGACGCCGGGTTACCCGGCGTCTGATCTGGTTCCAAACTCTTTGCACTGCAAATAATAGTTTTAGCGTAAACGCGTTTATTGGGAAAGAATAACAGATTCTCCACTGTAATCGCAAACGAACAGCAAACGCATTGCAATAAAATGTAGAACGTTACAACTTTTTGCCATTTCTTACGGTTTATTTCAATACGAGTGGCGAACTGTTAAGAGCCTGATCAGACGCCGGGTTACCCGGCGTCTGATCTGGCTCAAAACTGTTCGCAATGGAAAAACTAGTTTTAAATATAACGTAAACGCGTTTCTTTGGAAAGAATAACGTTTTCTCCAAAGTAGCGGGTTGTTCATACCTAAGATATTTTGACAATAACAACAAATAGTGATGTGTATTCACTGACCTCAATCTGTCAATAAACGTCATCGATAGCGATAAACAGATAGAATAACTTTAATAAAATGATCAAGTAAACAGACAATTGTATCGATCACCAATATCGATTATCATACATTTCACACAGTGGAGAAAACGTTATTCATCCCCGTTTAACCCACTTGTGCCAAACATCCCTTAAAAGGGGCATATGCATTTAACGTGTAGACTCTGATCAGACGCCGCATCATGCGGCGTCTGATCAGAGTATACACTGTTTGCTGGAAGGAATTACAATATGAAACAAAAGGGAAATGAAAAATATAGACAAAGCACCCCTTACATCAAAAGGGGACTCATCCAATATGTAAGCATGGAAGAATCCACTTAGCATATAACTGGGTTAAACAGTGTGGAATGCAAACGCAAAAAAAATATGATATTCAGAAAATGACAACTTTGTAAAATTGGTAACGCTCTTTTTTAGTTGAATGGCAAATAGTTTGGAGTCTGTTCAGTCGGATTTGTTTACAGCGTGTATCCTTAAAATTCATTTTAGATCAAAGCATATCCTGCCATGAGAAAACATATTTGCATTTTAGCTCTATAGACCCATCGCTCAATGCATATAGTGGAGAAGACGTTACTCTTTCCCGTTTATACGCAAACGAAACGCAAACACAATGTACTAAGATATAGAAATTGACAACCTGTTTAAAATTCTGACTAGATTATATACATGTATATACTAATCTGAGTGGAAAACAGTTTCGAGCCTGATCAGACTCTTTATTGGGAAAAATATCTCCACTGAAACAGTTTTTGGTTTGATAAACTTGGTAATAATATCGTCTGCTTTGAAATGATTGTCTGCAAAATTTGTTAAATTTAGATTTATACATTTTTTCAATTAAGGAAACCTAAAGACTAGTGTCAAATAGCTTGGATCCGGATCAGACACCGCGTTCCGCGGCGTCTGATCTGGATCCAAACTGTTTGCAAATACATGTACCAGTCAAGTCGCGTTCGACATGATAATGGTTTAACCCTTTTCCCCCATACATACGTCATTTTACTCCTTTAATTTACTAAACCACTGAAGAAAATGGTTCAAATTTATACAGTCATATATATGTATGGTAAGAAATATTTTCTATATCTTAGCAGATGGTGGCTTAAAGCAGGTTGAAAGTTAAGGCGCATTCTGCTTTACTTTCAACCAGCTTTAAAACTAGAAACAGGCTATGGGGTACAATGTAACGGGTTAACGAGGTCACGTTTCGCGCTTCCTTGCTAAATGTCAAGTCTATTAATCCTTTCACCGCTCAAGTCATAGGTGGTTCTCTCGAAAAAAAAAATTGTACCCTTACTCTTTTTATATATTGAACAAACTATTGCGTTTAATTAGTGCAGTTGCGAGCATAGGGCGAGTATAAGCTGGTTTTAACCCTAACTTCACTGAAATTTCTGGGACGAGCTGGTGTCAGAGCTTGACAGGCCGTGTTGTATACCTTGTATATAAATATAGTAAGGGTACAATTTTTTTTTTTTCAGAATTTTTTTTTTTTCAGAATTTTTTTTTCTTTTTTCGAGAGTATATAAATATAGATCTAGTAAGGGTACAATTTTTTTTTTTTTTTTTTTTTAATTTTTTTCCCGAGAGAACCACCTATGGCTCAAGTCGCATATAATCAACTTTGCAAACACTTTTAATCCAGATCAGACGCCGCGTAACGCGGCGTCTTATCTGGATCCAAACTGTTTGACACTCGTATCGATATTGTAAGTCATACTACCTGAAGTCTTGCTTTGAAACGTTCTCGAAGAGAACACTGTTTAAGCAGACGACACATTGGCGGTGAAGGGGTAAACAACTAACGATTAATGTGATGCTGAAATGGATAAGTAAATTGATTAAACAGTCGAAGGGCAAATCCGATGAAGATGCAAATTTATATCAGTGCAGATGTCCTTATCTTCTCTTTACGTTCAGAGCCTATATTGGTGATTTATAAATATTCATAATTGTAATTCCAAGATATTGATCTGTTGTGTTAAAACTTATTTCGTTCAAAACAGTGGAGAAAACGTAATTCGTTCCCGTTTAAACACAAACGTACGCAAACGCAAAGCACTATATATAAACGTAGAAAATAACAAGTTTTTGACATTTCTCACTATTTATTTTAATCTGAGTGGCAAACATTTTGGAGCCTGATCAGACGCCGGGTTACCCTGCGTCTGATCTGGCTACAAACTGTTTGCAATAGAAAAAATAGTTTTAGTGTAAACGCGTTTATTGGAAAAGAAAAACTTTTTTTTCCACTGTAGCTAGTCGGTTGGCTTTTACAGTTAGTTCCAGATTATAGAAAAGTGTTTGTATGATACATATTTATGACTGTATACATTGAAACTATTTTCTTCAGTGAAGGAATAAACTTAATGCGCTAACAGGCGCTTCTATTGGGGAAAGAGACGGGACTTACCAAAGCGTAACACAATTACAGGTAAATGCAGAAAGCGCACAATAAGCAACCGTTGCGAAGACATTCCTTTCGGTCATTTTAACTAAATGAAATCCAATTGCAATGCAATTGAGCCGTGTCAGTGTAACACAGCGTCTGATAAGGCTCCAAACTGTGTGCCATTAAGATTAAAGTGAAAAGTCAGAACTTTCAAACAGTGTCTTTTTCTACATTTTAATGTTTAGCGTTTGTGTTTTGTTTGCGTTTAGACGTGAACATGTATATGTATTTAGCTTTCACTTCTCTTAGAGAATCCTACACATATCTCCCGTCGAAAGACTGAATGACATACATGTACGTATGGTTGTATTCAATCGATAAGGATTTACCTATCAGCATGTCCTAATTTTCAAATATTCCTTAAGTCCTTTTTGAAAAAGCGCCAAAAGGGATTTAAAAATCAAATATTGTATTAGAAAAATATAAAGTCAAATACCGCAGTGGGTCAATCGGCCAATACGTGTACCTCGCAGTATAACTATAATCTCCGACAACTTAGACTCTCTTGAAATAAAAAATAAATCCGAAAAGTTTTTATTTCGTACATGTATCGAGCCCTTAACCCCGCAGTCAATCTATAAACAGAAACGAAGCGCAAAACAATGTCAAACACGGAATCGTATCTAAAATATGTGACTATTTATTGGAAGCCCCCTTCAGGGGGCTTTCTCAGTGCTTAGGTTGAATGTAGCCATTTTCTTGGAAGGAACTTCTGCTTATTGCAAAACGGTGAAACTAATTGGCGCAATATTATACAACCAGTCAAAAATGCATTGTCTGCGCATGCCTGAAACTAGGTTGCAAACATTTTACGCAGCAACCAATTTTTACGAAATCAAATATTGTGGTTAGGAATAAAACCCGTACCGGAACTTTTCACTTCGATAAGGAATAAAATTCATACCTTCACTACATAAGATGTTAAATGCTTGTATGGCGGCCGTAAAAGTCGCTTACAACTACTAAACTAACGCTAATTGATTGTATGAATGACAGTAGGCAGCTTCAAGCAAGGTGAAAGTAAAATTGAAACCTTTTACTGGAGTTCTCTGTTTACTTTCACCTTGTCTTATAAGCAGCATTGTGTTAAAAAACAAAATGTCTAAAACAACAGTTATACTGGTGTCTCCTATTCTCGCGGGGCTAAGCCTTAGAATATATATAAAGCACATAAATTGTTATAAAGAATTCTTCTTTGTGGCTTAAAAGTCAGTAAAAACTCTGAATAAAGTATAACATCAATAAAAATAATAATAATATAATCTTATCTAGGTCATTTCTACGTTTGAATACACCACCCTGCATAATCTAAATCAGTCAAATGTTTCCCGTATTCTCGGGCCTTCTGATTTGTTGTCAAGGTTTTTTGCTATGGAGGGGGTAAGCTGTTTCAGTTCAGATAAGTATTTTTAGAGTCACTTAAAATCTATCATATGGAAAATGTCTGCATCTGTGGCATCATTTTTTGTTTGTTTATTGAGATTTGAACTATGCACAAGTATTAAATAAATGACAATGTGCAGCAGGTTTTACATGTGAAATTTCGAAAATAGAGAATTCAAGTCCAATTGATGATTTATGGGTCCATGCAGCATTTTCCAACAGAAATTTATCGGAGGAAAAACGTTGATATATTTCTGGATGTCAGGAATGTCCATTTCATCTGATTTTGTTAGGCACGAGATTGTGAGAAACCCTGACAATACGAGAATTGACCTTAACGCAATTTACTGGTCGCTATATATAGAGAGGTTCATTTTACATAAAATATCATCTCAAATATCTCAAGTATACCTTTCACCTATATTACTCTTTTCCCCAACCCTACATAGTTTTGTTTCCTACCATATATACATATCACTTCATTAAAACTGCTCGACTTCCATGGCTTCTTTTTTAAAGAAGCCAACTTGTTTTAATCTTAGTGGTAAACTGGAAAGAATACCATAAGATGAGATCAACCTGTCACTATCATGACGTCATCAATTTTAAAATGTCTGCCTTTATTTCTCAAAGCTTAAATATAGCATTTTGACTAGAAATATTGAAAAGAATGTCAAACAGTTTGGATCCTGATCAGACGCCGTGTTACGCGGTGTCTGATCAGGATCCAAACTGTTTTCAAATACCTACTCGGGATAAGGCAGTAAAAGGGCTAATATAAAATGGGTACAATAATTCTCACATTACAAAGAAACATAAACACAGGCTTCAAAAGGGTCAAGTAAAAACAATAATTGCTCAAATAATAGACATAACTCTCAACATAATTGAAAATAAATGTACCAAAACTATAAAAGACGTTCCCAAGTGTATATTATATTGTGTTTAAGATGACGGATGGGTGGTTTTGTACATTTATATTAACCTTTAATATTTTTCCCATATATACAGTCGGGAGGCGTTATTCTTCCACAAATGAGTACTTTTACGCTAAAACTGTTTACTAAAATAGTTTGGTGACAGATCAGACGCCGGGTCTCACATACAACAAAATGAAACGTAAAGCATTTAAATATGTGATAATTTCCTGAAATTTATTGCAATGCGCTTGCGTTTTGTTTGCGTCTAAACGGGAAAGAATAATGTCTTCTCCACTGTACCAAACCGCAATAATAGGTGAACAAGTTCAGGTCAACAACTACAGTGGAGAATCTGTTATTCTTTCCCGTTTAAACGCAAACGCAAAGCACTAAAACGTAGAAAAGAACAACTTTTGGACAATTCTGATAATTCTTGTTTATCTTGGTGGCAAACAGTTTGGAGCCTGATCAGACGCCGGGTTACCCGGCGTCTGATCTGGCTCCAAACTGTTTGCATAGGAAATAAAAATGTTAGCATAAGGAAAGAATAACGTTTTCTCCACTGTATCTATAACGACCACTAAGTTGTGTTTATTACTAGGTGTTTATGACAGATGACTGCTTAAATGAAGGTGAAAGTAAAGGAGCTTTCTGTTTTACTGTCAGCTTGCCTAAAGCTTTCACCTGTCCTTTATACAATCAATTAGATTTCGTTGCAGTAGTCTTCATAGAGATTGTGTCTGTATTTTATCAGGCACGGATCCGGGTGTATTTTTTCAGGGGTCCAACAGATCATATTCTTACACACTAGCGTCTTATTTCGTTTATGTCATCATCTCATAAACAATGTCGTAAAAAAAGTATTCATTCAGAGTGAACAACAACATACTATGTAGCGCTTTCGTGTTTACCATAATCATGCTTTATGAGCAGTTGCATGCAAAACTGGATTTAGTTTTAACAGTTTTTTATTTTCAAAATACAACATTTAGAGCGGACAATACATGCAATTTCACATAAACAAGATACACTTTAGGATATAGGTAGTGTATGTGGCTGGTTATATAGAGGACGAACACCTAGTGGAACCAATTGTACCAGTTTGGGTTAATCTGAATTCACATTTTTGCAAAAGTGTCAAAAGGGCCCAAATCCCGCCCTCTCCCCCCCCCCCCCCCCCACCCCCACCCCGCTTAATCCGCACATGAATATACATACATGTAGTGTGGTAGCGTTATATTCTGCCACGTATTTTGAATGCAGACAAAAAGCTAACGTAGAAAAATGCAATTAATAATTCACAGTACCCCTTCGTCCGTTTCAATCTTGTCTATAAGATTTTCAATAAGTCGTATCATGGTATTATTTTCTTCTTTTATATACATTACTTTTTTATCCGTTCGAATCGCAATAGGTATCATTAAGATAATAAAAGATTAATCAATACTGTGCTCTATTATATTGATTTGAATTTAGAACGAGAAAAATATGGTATTGACGATATCCAGATTATTAACTATAGTACAGTGGAAAATACGTTATTCTTTCCCAATACACGCGTTTACGCTAAAACTATTACTTCCAGTGCAAACAGTTTGGAGCCTGATCAGACGCCGGGTAACCCGGCGTCTGATCAGGCTCCAAACTGTTTGCCACTCAGCTTAATATAAATAGTCAGAATTGTCAAAAAGTTGTTATTTTCTACATTTTTGTGTTTTGCGTTTGCGTTTCTTTGCGTTTAAACGGGAAAGAAAAACATTTTCTCCACTGTATTACACGGATTCAATGTAATATGTGTGTATATTAATGTTCTTATGTAAAATATGTTTTTGTTAATAGGCTGGGGTTTTATGATTAAATATCAACTGGGCAAAGCAAATATTTGATATATTCTCTCACTGTCAACTCATTACAATAGTGGCGCCTTATCACATGTACTAAAACGCACACGATAACGCATTTTGTGTTTTAAAACTTAAAAAACATGTGATAGTTAAGAGCAGGGTGAACGTGAAGCAGAAAACTCAAATAGAAGCTTTCTGCTTAAGCCTTTACATCCATTCTGTATTTTAAACAGCCATTCGCCTTATAGAACGTTGCAACTTTAAAGTAGCTGCACATTTGGGGTTTTACATTTTCGACATTATAATAAAACCTCTCTATTCCAATATCAACAATAAATTAAATGAGTGTGTGTTTGAAGCATATGTTTGCTTAAATCAATGTGAAAATAAAAGAGAAAGCTTCTTTATTTTACTTGTATCATGATTTTAGTTCCCACCGACTACATGTATACACAATTACAGATAAGCATTTCATTTCGTTGTACATGTAGCAATAGGGGAGTTTTACTGTTATTCCTAAAATTAATGGATACTTAATATTAAACGTTATTATTGATTTTTATTGAAAACTTGGTTAAATATTCCCATTTTGACTTCCATGTGAAATATCGAGTATAGTACATCTCTATATGCATATACACTTTAAGTAAATAGAACATACCAGTTACCTTAATTATTACAGTCGTTCTTACATAGGAAATGACAGTTATTTCCACCCAATTACGCGTTTGTGCTACAACAGTGTCAATTGCAAATAGTTTGGATCCAGATCAAACGCCGAGCAACCGTCTGATGAGAGGCTTGGTTCAAACTGTTTGCAAATGTACTCTAAGCGTACAATGTACACATGTTCTCCCTCTCTAAAACAACTCCCTCCCTACTACAGTGGAGAATATGTTATTCTTTCCCGTTTAAACGCAAACGTACGCAAACGCAAAGTACTAAAACGTAGAAAAGAACAACTTTTGGACAATTCTGATATTTCATGTTTATCTTGGTGGCAAACAGTTTGGAGCCTGATCAGACGCCGGGTTACCCGGCGTCTGATCTGGCTTCAAACTGTTTGCACTGCAAATAATAGTTTTAGCGTAAACGCGTTTATTGGGAAAGAATAACACATTCTCCACTGTACTAAGTCTCTCGTCTTGTGTTGTTGTATAGAGAGGGATCACTGTAGTCAAAAGTATACTCTACTTTATTTGAAACTAGAATCGTCAATTTGACGGTTCAAGTGTGGGTGAGTCAATGGACCGAGTTCTATGATTAAATGCCCACAAGGTACTTCATAATGGGTATAATTCAGGCACTCCCTCACAGTCAAAAAAGTAATTCATCTTGAAGAAAGTTACGGGTGCTCAGGTCAGATTTTAAGCCTGGCCTCATTTGATTATTCTAGAGTTGTTGGACCGTATTCTAATACATCAACAACGTAATAGGTTGATACATGTATACAATAAACCCGTGGTTTCACTCATTTGTGCCCACGATCCCATATATGGTACATATGCAAACAGTGTAGACTCTGATCAGACGCCGCTTTATGCGGCGTCTGATCAGAATCAACACTGTCTGCTGATAGGATTTTTAATATAAAGCAAAATGAAAAGTTTGACCAGGCAGCCCTTTGATAAAAGAATGGACTAATCAAATATATAAACATGGAAGAATCCACTGGTTATAAATGGGTTAAACCTTATGCCGCCATAACGTTACCCTTCTAGAGCTGTCATGAACGTCTGTTTGAAACAATTGCCGTCTGCTTTTATATTTGAAATTAAGATTTTGATAATTTGACTAAGGTTATAATCATAACGAGTGTCAAACAGTATGGGTCCTGATCAGAAGCCGGGTTATCCCTTCCATCCTTACAACAAACTCGTTTATTGGAAAATAACAGCATATTCAACATTGACCTTTCTAAGCAAATGACACAATTCAAGCAAACTATTGTCGTACATTTAATGCACGTGTTAAGTTCTTCCTCTATAGAAATATTTGACGTCTTTGTAAGAAAGAAGTTGGATGCTAAAAGCAAAATGAAAGTATAACACAAAGCGTTGCTTTAAATTCATCTTAATTGAGCATTAACATGCATTTAACGTTAAAATAGTTGGATAGAGGTAATATACATTGTATGTACTGTTACAGTCATGGGACATAATTATTCGCCACCCTGCGAAAAAGTTTTTTATCAGCCTTTCTCAACTGTTTATTAGAATTAAAACTCTAGCAAACATTCGTTGTAGTTCTGTTTGGTTTTATGAGTTGGAGCAAAGATCCGTAAAATGTTTTTCTAGTCTCGAATTGACCATGTGATTCTTTTCTTCTTGTTGCTAGGTAATTTTAGAATGTACATGGAAAATGTGAACCATGTTCATATTATATGGTTGTCGTGGTAACAATAGATGAAAACTTTGTAAAACTTCACCCAATTAACGAACACCTTACATATGCAATTAAAAGTAAAATAAGAAAATGTCATTCTAAAGTTCTGTTTCTTCATGTTCAGTCACTTCAATCGGTAAACTTCCTTTCCCATAGACTCCCATGTTAATTTTAGCATTTATCGCATATCAGTAAACTTGAATATTAACAATTTCTGTAACTTTCTTCAGTTTCTTTTTGAAAGCGCAATATTGTGTGGGGGAAATGTTTTTAAATCAAACGTTCTTCAATTATAGATATGTGTTCCATTTATTACCATAGCAACCAGTTTAGTGGAACGAGTCAACTTTTTCCATGTATATTCTAAAGTTGCCAAGCAACAGATGTTCTGGTCCGAACAGCAGAGAATAGATCTGTATTTGAACAACATCATAACTTTTAAACTGCCCTACACTGTTGTGTAATATTGTGTTCGACAAGTTTGTGGCATCCCCAATAATGTAAGAAAAGTGTGGAAAAAATGTCAAAATTTCGTAGGGTGGCGAATAATTATGTCTTTTGACTGTAATTCGTTCACATCAGTTAAAACTTCAAATGGGCAATTCGAGATCTGAAGTACGACTAGTACACACTTTTGTTGCAAACTTACAAACAAGGAAGACTCTGCTCATAAATCCTATGATTATACGTGCCCTCTTATCGGAGTCTACATATGTTGGTACATGTATAGGAAAAGCGTACTCTTCATAGTATACTCGTCGATAGGGTGCACTTATGAAAAAGAGTACAAAGTGTTGTGTTGTATATTTTAAAATAACAGATTAAATCCTGATCAGAGGGATCCTTCAGGATTCCCCTGATCTGCGTATTCACACACAGTGTCCCCTCTCTACAACAACTCCCTATGGGAGACAATGATTGTGAGTGTTGCTCGGAGGGAATCGTTATAGGGATGGGAAATTGGCTTACATTAATTTTGCAAACATATTGAATCCAGATCAGACGCCGCGTTACGCGGCGTCTGATCTGGATTCAAACTGTTTATCACTCGTCATTATGGGGTTTGGTTCTGACAAAATATGTCCTTTAAAATGTATGTGACTTTGCGAAAAACAACAGACGACAATTTTAAGCAGACGATATGGCCGCCAGGAAAAAAGGTGGTACATAGTTGCCTCGTTTTGGGACCAAGAGATAAGCATGGTTGTAAGGAGGAAATCGTTGTTCAGAAGGCCGTTCTGGGGAGGGAGCACTGTATATACCTTTTGGAAAGGATGCCTTTCATTGTTACATGTATTAGGGGTCAGCCAGTTAAGGCATTTATGTGAAGGACACACTTAAACGAAATTTAATAGGTACTTCATAAATTAATGTTTAGTGCTTAAACTAGTGACTGGTACCTATTTAAACACATGACAAATCTAAGGCCAATTCTGGTTGTCAATCCATACAAAACATTCATCTATTTGAGCAAGGAAGACAAATTACCATTTCCCTTTCAAACAAAACTAAACGCAAACGCTACGCAATGAAGTGTAAAACAACACATGAAACTTTTCTCGAAAATACTGACGGTTTAGTTTACAGTGGAAAAAACGTTATTCTTTCCCAATAAACGCGTTTACGCTCAAACTATTATTTCCAATACAAACAGTTTGGAGCCAGATCAGACACCGGATAACCCGGCGTCTGATCAGGCTCCAAACTGTTTGCCACCAAGATAAACATGAAATATCAGAATTGTCCAAAAGTTGTTCTTTTCTACCATTTAGTGCTTTGCGTTTTGTGTACGTTTGCGTTTAAACGGGAAAGAATAACAGATTCTCCACTGTAAGTCTTAGTGACAAACAGTTTGGAGTCTGATCAGACGCCTAATTCTGCAGCGCCTGATTAGGTAACCAACTTTTTGCATTAACATGTACCAAACGCGTTTATTGGGAAATATTAAGGTTTTCTCCCCATGTAGTGTTATTAATATTCTAAACATTGGCGACGAGTATACTCGTCGTATACAAGTAGCATATATATGATATTACACGAGTGTTCATAATTTATTGGATTTATTAAACGAGTCTTTTAGAAAACGATAAAAACGAGGCTTTGCCGAGTTTTTATCGTTTTCTTAAATGACGAGTTTGATAAATCCAATAAATTATTAACACGAATGTTATATTCTTTTTATAACATAACCTAGAAAAGTTATTTATCGCAGTCTTAGAGGTCATGTGAATGCTAAACGCGATATAAGTAGATTTATACAGGAAAAAAGAAAAAACGCATAGAACGCATCTTAATGACGTCACAAGTAACGACGTCGTGGCGTAACTCATTTGCATAGTTATTTAACTAGTTACATGTATATACGACATTTAATAAACGGGTGTTATTCAACGCTCACGCCGTCTGTTATGTTATAGACCTGTGAAGAGTTAAAATTACTGTTTTTGTTATATGCTGAACCCATTTGTGCCCACGATCCCATATATGGGACATGGGCAAACAGTGCGGACTCTGATCAGACGCCGCATTATGCGGCGTCTGATCAGAGTCTACACTGTTTGTTGATAGGAATTTCAGTATAAAACAAAATGAAAATAAAACAATTGACCAGGTGTCCCTTTGATAAAAAATGGACTAATCCATTATATAAACATGGAAGAATCCACTAGGCATAAATGGGTTAAGGGACACTCTGATCAAGAGTTGCTTTGTTTGTAATTTCGCAACAAATTGTAATAAACTCCACTAGATCTAGATATAGTCAAAAATAGACAAAACATAATTGAAGATTGGCTTTTTCAATTTAAAGCCACTATATTACTCCCACATAAACAGAATCAAACATTTTCTTACATGAAATTTATGTCACTATCGTAAGCGTTCCATATAAAAAGAAGTAAACGTGGTGATATTTGAAGCAATATTGCTAACGAACAGTGAAATTTGTGGAAACAAGTAATCAAGTTTGTTTATTTTTGAATAGCGACGAAAATTTACGGACATACTCGGTAAAGCTCATTTGCATAATTCTATACCCCAAGTCGAGTGCTTTACAACCAAAGAGAGACAACTCCTTTAAGTTTGGCCGTTAAACTGATGCAATGATACACATTGTCGCGGCCGAATCAATCACGTGACCTTTATGCGATCGATCGAGAGTTCTCGGAACCAGCCCGTAATCTTATTTGTAAACAAACCCGCTTATAATGTAAACCACCACGATAAGAATTCGACACATTTAGGTAGGATTCTTTACGAAGTGGGTGCATATGTCAGGCTTCTTACACTCGATTTCACTTAATTTTAATACATAGAAAATGCACACATATAAGAAATTGCGCGTTTTAAACACCAATTTGAGCGGGATTGTGCCTTTAAGTTTCAGGGGAGAATAATAGAATTGTCCATATACAAGCAACTGATACGTATTTAAACAAATGACAAATTTAAAGGCAACACTGTGTGTCACTTCCTATTAATCAGTTCTCTTTTTCCGTCTGGTTATCATAAATCTAAATGAAACAGAGGTGGAAACATCGTTTTTGTTCCTTTCAACTCTTTCATGATCAAATTATTCGGGCGATTTTTACCTCGTCACCGCTTTAATGTCGTCTGCTTCAGTATTGTTGTCTGCAATACACGTTTCAAAGTTAGATTTAAGGTTTCATTACTTAATACATATCGATAAGAGTTTCAAATAGTTTGGGTCCTGATCAGACGCCGCGTTGCGCGGCGTCTGATCAGGACCCAAACTGTTTGCAAGCGCGCTTAAAGGTGTCATTGAGAGTGAACGGGTTAATCGAAACGAAACCACGACCGCAATGTACTTAAACGAAGAACGTTTATCTGTATTAGTCAATTGACAATGCTATATGTAATTGCTTGTTTTAATATGGTTGTCAAAAAGTATTGAGCCTGATCAGTGTGTGAATGAGATCAAAATTAATCGTCAGAATTTCGAAAAGGGATTTTTTCTACATTTCATTGCACTGCATTCATGTTTAGTGACATATAAATCGAAACGAATGACGTCATTCTCACTTTTCTTTATTTACCTCTTCTGAACTACCTTACACAAAGTACAATGGATATTTGCAAACAGTTTGGATTCTGATAAGACACCGCATGAGCTCGATGCTAAAAGATAATTTTAAGTGAAATTTCAATTGTTTGTGTATGTACATGTACCTGTGCAAACGTTAAATCGATGTCAAGGTGATGAACCATGGCAAGTTATTTTCGGTGGATCTACTCGTTACATGTAACTTCCAAACTTTTTGACAATCATCTGATTCTCAATTTTTCTTTAAAGAAATACCTAACATTTCAATTTAAGAAATACATGAAACAGCGGACTACAATGTACAATTGTTTAAAACTGACGACGTCTCAACAGTGAAAAGGTAAAACGAAGTACGGCTGGTAAAAACATTAATGTAAACAAGCGAGTATATCTAATATAAATTAATGGAATTTTAAATTGAAATGACAAGCATGTTGAAGCTTATGGATGCCGAGATCAAACTGGCTCAAGGTGTGTGATCATATGATAGTCATAGTATTAAATGTAGTAGTAGTGGTGTTGGTGGTGGTGGTGATGGAAGAAGTAGTAGTAGTAGTAGTAGTAGTAGTAGTAGTGGTGGAAGCAGTAGTTGAAGAAGTAGTAGTAGAAGTACAAAACTGTAATATTAATATTAGTAGTAGTAGTAGTAGTAGTTATTATATTAATATTAGTTGTAGTAGTAGTAGTAGTAGTAGTAGTAGTAGTAGAAGAAGAAGAAGATGAAGAAGAAGAATAAGTAGCAGTAGCAGCAGCAGTAGTAGTAATAGTAGTAGTAGTTGTAGTAGTAGTAGTAGTACATGTAATAGTAGATGTAATAGTAGTAGTAGTAGTAGTAATAGTAGTAGTAGTAGTAGTAGTAGTAGTAGTAGTAGTAGTAGTAGTAGTAGTAGAAGTAGTAGCAGTAGAAGTAGTAGCAATAGTAATAGTAGCAGAAGAAGAAGTAGAAGTAGTAGTAGTGACAATTATTATTAGTCGTAGTAGAAGAAGAAGATGAAGAAGAAGAAGTAGTAGTAGTAGACAGCAGCAGCAGCAGCAGCAGTAGTAGTAGTAGTAGTAGTAGAATTAATATCAGTAGTAGTGGTAGTAGTAGCAGTAGTAGTATTGGTGGTTGTTGTAGTAGTAATAATACATGTAGTAGTTGATTTAGTACATGTAGTGGTAGTTATTCCACGATGATAACGTTGCTGCTACTGCTGTTAACGATGCTGTTACTGCATAATACGTTGACGCTGATAATAATGATAGCAGTATTAATTATAATATTGATGGCTTGAGAGGGGTAAGTTTTCGCCATCGTAAACTGTTCACCTCATTATATACGAGGATTTATCGCCCAGGATACAGGTACATGTATATGTTATATGACATGTAACATGATACATACTCTAAATACGAGTAAACCAGTGTCATTATACATCTTGTATACCTCAATACTGCTATGTTACAGAGTGGAAGAATTTAACCTTTCCCAATAAACTTGTTGTTGAAATCAACATTTCCCTTGCAAACAGTTCGGAGCCAGACCAGACGCCGGGTTACAAGCTCCAAATTGTTTGCCAATCAGACTGAAATAAATCGTTTCATATTTTGTAATAGTATACATGTTATTGTACTTCGTTTGCGTTTTGTTTGCATGTAACCCTTTCACTCTCAATGACGCATTAAAGCGCGTTTTCAAACAGTTAGGGTCCTAATCAGACGCCGTTTAACGTGTCGTCTGATCAGGAACAAAACTGTTTGACACTTTTATCAATATTTCTTACGTCATACAACCTTAAATCTAACTTTGAAATATGTATTGCAGACAACAATACTGAAGCAGATGACAATAAAGCGTAGAAGGGGTAAACATATCCCGAATAATTTGATCATGATTACTTACATATACACTGTATGCCTATACTCTTACCATACACTTACATTGTACAGTGCAGAAGATGTTACATATTTTTATAGAAGTTTCAATATATTTAGTACATGTATTACAGTAAAACCTCTTTATTACAACCAATACATGTAAACTATGGTAATTATTAGAGCGTTTACAGTAGGTGCCCGCTTAAAGCAAGGTGACAGTGAAACAGAAAGCTTCTTTAGGAGCTTTCTGTTACACTGTCACCCTGATTTAAGCTGTCACCTCGCTATTAAACAATCAATTATCCTTCGTTTTAGTGGTCGTTATAGCGAGGTTACTGTAACTGAAAATAAACACCCTTCGGATACAGGGAAAACGCGATTTCCCGCCAGGAACTAAGCCCCCTTACAGTTCGGAGCCTGATCAGACGTCGAAAAAATTGGCCCCTGATCAAGCTCAAAAACGTTTGCAACAAAGCTTATTCATCAATTTTATCTTTAAAAACATAAAACAAAACAAAAAAATGTTTTCTATAACTTGTTTAAATTTGATTTGCGTTTTGTTTCGTTTAAATGGGAAATAATAACGTCTTCTTCACGGTACATGTATATGTATGTATACAAACATTTGAATATACAAATGTACTTACAGAAAAATGGAAAATCCCTTTCATTAATCTCCCAGCCTTACAGATGTCACGTCTAAGCCGCAGTGCACTGTGATTTAAATCTTAAACCTTGTGGTACGCTATTTTGTCGTTCTACTTTGTTTTTCTGATCGCGCTTCACCGCCTCAACGTACTATGGGCGCCCATCCCGCCGTGAAATGACCATTAAAGCCTAACGCGACAAGCTAGAAGCGGAGTTCATCTCGTAATATTTCCGATATCAACACAGTATCAATTTGACCTAATACTAGTGTGACCATCGATGAATAATGGGAAAGAAAAGTTAACTATTTACCCCCTAAAATATTTCACACCTTATTTTGTAACTCGTATACTGTTTTTTAGAAGTACATGTATATGCGTCTGTCTTCGTGTATGTCCTTCTCTATCACTCTGCACATGTGTCTCGGTTTTTCTGCCCCCGTCACCCTGATTCTCTGTCTGTATATCTGTATTTTCTCTCTCTCTCTCTTTCTTTTTTTTTCTCTCTCTCTCAATCTCTTGTTTTACCCTCTGTGTCTTATTTTTTTCTATACACATTCTCTCTCTTTGGCTCTCTTCCATGGCCTATCTATCTCTATACATGTATGTAATTATGTCTGTCTGTCCCTATCTTTCACACACTCTCTCGCACGCTGGCTGTCTCTCCTGTTTCTTCTCTCCCTTTCTCTTTCTTTCTCACATAACTATCCCTGTTTTCTATAGCAAACAACGATGACGAATATCATTATCTCCAACATGTGTAAGATCACTTTAATGAGGTCACTATAACGTCACTATTTATATCGGCGTTTTGACGTCACCGGGGTTCCAAAAAATGCATATTGCTTAAGAAATAGCTTAAATCGTTCCTAATGTGAGAAAAAGAATCTGTCACTCGTCGATGTTTAAGACAAGTTGATCTCAAACTCGTCTAGAATAGAAAAGTAATTAAGCTCGCCAAGGCTCGCTTAATAACGTTTCAATTATAGACTCGTTTGAGATTAGCTTGTCTTAAACATCGACTCATGACAGATCCTATATATCCATATATCTATCTTTCACTAGCTAGCTCTGTTTCGCTCTTTCTTTATCTCTTATCGTCACTCTGGGTGTGTCTGTCTCTCTGTGTGTCTCTCTCTGACTGTCTCTGTCCCTCTCTTTATTTCGGTATTTTCCTCTCTGTAACACTTTACCTTCTCTTTGCCTCTTTCTGTGTCTCTGTGTGTTGTCCTCTTTGTCTATGTGTGTCTTTCTCTGTGTTTGTATATCCCCCTCTATGTCTGTCAGTATATTCCCTTCTATTTCCGTCTGTATCTATCTGTCTGTCTGTTTCTCATTTTTCTCTAAGGTTTCTCTGTCTATATCTCTCTTTCTGTGTATGTCTAGCACTGTCTGTCCCTCGTTGTATTTCTCCCCTCTCTCTGTCATTTTGTCTGTTTCTCTTTATGACTGTCTCTCTCAGTGTCTCTCTCCTTTCTCTCCCTCTCTCTCTCTCGCTGCATGTGTGCGTATGTCTCTCTCTCTTACTATCTATCTTTGTCTATGTCTCTCTCCAACATCTCTCTCTTTCTCTCTTTCAAATTTGTGCTACAGTGATATACAAGAATATCGAACAGCCAGTGTGTAAAAGGTCGTGCTTGACCTAATCCATCGTAGATCCACCCCTGTGATTAGCCCATGATGTAAAGATGACATTATTAAACCACGAACAAACCAAGCCTAATTCTCCCACGTTAACATACCTAGATTGTTCGATACCGTTTATTTTGTTTTAGTTCGATTTTCTTTTTTGTTCAATTTTCTCACACTTTTATTGACTTCAAAGAAATATTTATCCCTACATAGTGTTACACGAAACGCACTGTAATAATACATGTATGTTGAAATAATTTTTCAACGAACTGATTATTTAGTTTCATCTGCATGGTAAACAGTTTGGAGCCTGATCAGTCGCCGGGTTACCCGGCGTCTGATCTGGCTCCAGCCTGTTTGAAATGGACATAATTAGTTCAGCAAAAATGCGCTTATTGGGAGAGAAAACCCTTTTTTTCACAGTAAACGGTCTTATAGTGATTAAGACAATGCATAATTGTACGTATTTGAAATAAAACAAATACGAATAGAAAGCAAACCCAATACAATAATACGTAGAAATTACAGATTTCTTGTAAATATTAGCGATTGATATAAATCTGTACATGTATAGCAAACAGTTTGGAGTCTGATCAAGTTCCAAACCTTTCGCAATGGACATACTAATTAGCACAAAACGCGTTTAACGGAGCGAATACCGCGTGTTTTCAATGTATAGGAATAAGGGTGTACATGTAACAATACGATGAAATCCGATGTGAAATATGTTGCAATACAGAGGAACCGTATTGCAATATATTTTTGCAACTTGTAAGTACAAGAGAGACAACAAAGCTCGCCTTCGGCACATTTAGAAACTTAAAAGCAGACTCAGAGGTCAAGGTCATAGGTCAACTTTTCTGTGTGCATAGAAAGGTCTCGTCTATATACATATACAAATCAAATATGAAAGTAATACCGCAAGGGACAAAGGAATTTTTTTAAACCTTAACATGGGCCCTAAGTTCAAGATCAAGGTCACTGGGGTTAAACCTTTTAAATGCACGGAAAGGTCTTGCCCATATACATATGCATACCGAATATGAAAGGAATATCTCAATGGACATAGGAATTATAGGCATTTTGAGAAACCTAAAACGCAGCTTTTGAAACCTAAATGCGGGCCCTAACTTCAAGGTCAATGTCACTGGGGTAAAAATATTTGTGTGCATGATAAGGTCCTGTCCATATACACATGTATACTAAATATAAAAGCAATATATCAATGAACATAGGAGTATTAGGCATTTTTCAAAACCTAAACACAGATTTCGAAACCTAAATGCGGTCTTATTTCAAGGTCAAGGTCACAGGGGTCAAACTATTTATATGCATGGAAAGGTTCTGTCCATATACACACATACCAAATATAAAAGCAATACCTCAAGGGACATAGAAGTAAAAGGCATTTTGAGAAACCTAAGCCCAGATTTTGAAACCTAAATGTGGGCCCTAACTTCAAGGTCAAGGTCACTGGGGTAAAACTATTTATTTTCATGGTGAGGTCTTGTCCATATGCACATGCATACCAAATATGAAAGCAATATCTCAATGGACATAGGAGTTAAAAACATGTTTCGAAACCTAAACACAGATTTCAAAACCTAAACGCGGGCCCTAAGTTCAAGGTCAAGGTCACTAGGGTGAACATTGTTGTTTGCATGAACAGGTATTGTCTGTATACATATGCATGCCAGATATGAAAGCAATATCTCTATGAACATAGGAGTTATAGGCATTTTTCAAAACCTAAACACATATTTCGAAACCTAAACGCGGGCTCTAAGTTCAAGGTCAATGTCACTGGGGTCAAACATTTTTAGTGCATGGAAAGGTCTTTTACATATATAAACGCATACCAAATATCAAAGCAATATCTCAAGGAACATAGAAGTTAAAGGCATTTTGAGAAACCTAAATGCAGATTTTGAAACCTAAACGTGGGGCCTAACTTCAAGGTCAAGGTCACTGAGGTAAAACTATTTATTTGCATGGCAAGGTCTTCTCCATATACACATGCATACCAGATATAAAAGCAATATCTCAATGGACATAGGAGTTATAAGCAATTCCTTTAAACCTAAACGCAGATTTCAAAACCTAAACGCGGACCCTAAGTTCAAGGTCAAGGTCACTAGGCTAATGTTTTTTGCATGCATGAATAGGTATTGTCTACATACACATGCATGCCACATATTAAAGGAATATCTCAATGCACATAGGAGTTAAAGGCATTTTTCAAAACCTAAACGCAGATTTCGAAAGCAAAACGTAGGCCCTAAGTTCAAGGTCAAGGTCACAGGGGTCAAACGTTTTGTGTGCATGGAAAGGTCTTGTCCATATACACATACATACTAAATATGAAAGCATTACCTCAAGGGACATATGAGTTAAAAGCATTTTCTTGAAACTGCTAACCCGAACGGGAACTGGAACAGGAACGGGAACGAGAACAGGAACAGGAACGGCAACGCCGACGACAACGACTGTGTGACAACATAAGCTCTTGGACCAAATACTATAGAATATTGCAATATGGAAAAACCTATTGCGATACGTAGTGCTACATGTAAGAGGCGTATTGCAATATAACAATATATTGCTGTAATGTTACAGTCCTATACAAGAATCAATTTAAACAGTGCACACCAAAATCATAGGCATATACAGCGTTCCCTCTCTACAACGACATCCAATGGGAGACAATTATTGTGTGCGTTGTTCAGAGGGAGTCGTTATAGGGAGTGAAATGGGCTACATTTGCAAACAGCTTGAATCCAGATTAGACGCCGCGTAACGCGGCGTCTGATCTGGATGCAAGCTGTTTGTCACTCATCATTAAGTTTTTTTCTGTCAAAATGTCCATTGTGTTACTTTAGAAAAACAGCAGACGACAATTTAAAGCAGATATTGCAGTAGTAAAAGCGTTAGACATTACTTTCTTGTTTAGGGAACAGCGGCAAGCGTCGTTGTAAGGAGGGGTCGTTGTTGGCAGGGCCGTTGTAGTGAGGGAATGCTGTATGTATAGCTTTGTTTTAAACTTGTCCTTGAAAGACTTGTAAATATCGCTACATTAGATAAACTGAAGCACAAATGACGGTTGAAGAATTAGGCCTACATCTTTTTTATCGTTAATAGAAAACGAAAACTATATTTAAAAGTGTAATTATAATGCGAATGGCAATAAACTCATCGACCATGTACCACATTAGAACAGTTGAGAAGATGTTATTCTTTCCCAATAAACGCGTAAATGCTAAAACAATTCATTTCCATTGCAAACAGTTTGAAGCCTGATCAGACGCCGGCTAAGCCGGCGTCTGATCAGGCTCCAATGTGTTTACCTCTCAAATAAAAACTACATCGCCAGACTTTACAACAAATTGTCATTTTCTCCATTTAAATGCATTGCATTTACGTTGAGTTTCGTAATAATAACGTTTTCTCCACTGTACAACATTAGTAACGTATGATAAGAAGAAAATTATGGTTCGTCATAAAAGTCAGCTACCCGTGTCCCGAGAGTAATTATGAAGTGAGATTCTCACAGATGTAGTGTACCTACATTCGCTATGTCACAAAGAAGGTCAAAATATGTATGGCGAAAAAGTTGGTGAAAATGGAGATCGAGTTATAATTTCCAATTTAACCCTTTCCCCCCATAGAAGCGACTTTTAGCGTATTCAATTTATTCCTCCGCTGAAGAAAATAGTTCCAGTTTATACCCTCATATAGCCTAGCATATTTTAGCTTAAAGCAGGCTGAAAATAAAGCAGAATGTGCCTTAAGGCACATTCTGCTTTACTTGCAGCCTGCTTTAAGTGGCCACCTGTCTTCAAAACTAGAAGCAGGCTATGGGGTAAAGGGTTAAGGCAACAAAATGTAAAAAACAACGAATCAGTTTTTACCTGCTTGGCATAGAGTTCAAGTAGATGCATCTGACGCCGGATTACCCGGTGTCTGATCTGGTCACAAGCTGTTTGCAGTTGAAACAATTGTTTCTATCTGAAACGCGTTTATAGGGAAAGAGTACCGTCTTCAAAAGTATAACCCTCTCCCTACACCAATAAAACGCCATTGACGCATATCCCTATTCTTGCTTGAAGCCTTCTGTATTTTTCTTCTTCAATTGAAGATTGAATTGTAACTTAAAATCTATCATGATAAAGAACAAACGTTTACTAGATTTTGACATGTGTTTAACCCTTGGAACCCTACAGCCCTCTATAGCTTTCACTTATTACATCTGCAAACAGTGTAGACCCTGTTCAGAGGGCTCCTATAGGAGCCCTCTGATCAGGGCCTGCACTGTTTGATAGTTTGATAGCTTTTTGTTGTCATATCAAAAATGCAACAGTAGACTGGTTCAAAATACATGTACTGGAAAAGTCCAAAAGGATCATAAATACCCACAAGAGGTATTTAGGATTGAAAGGGTTAAAGATGGCTAAAGATAAAGCAGGGCTTTCTGTTATACTTTCAGCTTGATACAGTTCTATGAACACACACAATAGAGAATATGTCACACCAGTAAAGTATATTTACCAGGCCACAATCTGCAATAGATCAAAGTTACACGACACGAGACAAGGCAATAGAAACGAAGGCTAACGTGATTAGTTTAACATGTTTATGGAAGAAGAAGAAGAAGAAGAAGAAGAACGTTTATTTGACTTAAACTATACAGTTTCTCGTCATAATACATAAATATTTACAATATAACATATAATACAAGGTCAAATTTGATATGTAGATCTAGATCTACGAACTTTTAGCCAGAATTATTTTACATGAAGTAATTTCGAAAATATCTCGAGGGTGGTATCAAAAACATCGATTCATTTTTTATTTGTTTTAGAATACTAACGTATAGAGGGAGAGAAGGAGGCAGTCTTTCACACAATTAAGGCCCAAGTGAAACGCCGAGTTACTTGGCGTCATTAATGGACCCGAATCGCTTGAATCAGTCATAACAATTGTTCACCGCGTGCAGAATATTTGACCCAGGCCTAGATCTGCATAAGTTATTTACGAATGATACAAAAACAAACACGATTTAACCCTTACTGTGCGTGAACAAGTATATTCTATCTGCGCAAATAGTATAGACCCAGATCAGAGGGATCATGATGGATCCCACTTATTTAGGTCTTCAATACTTGCAGTAGGGGTTCAGAACAATAAATAGTCGATTAGGTAACTGGACATCATTCCAGAATCTGGAATAGTCAGTTTACATAATCGGCATAGTAAGGGTTAAGTCTTGCATAGAGTGACAGTCGTCACCATGAACACATGCGAATCGAGCATACTGCCCGTTTCACTCATAAAAATCAATAAGTCCAAACGCCCAGTCAATGACCGTGTGGCGTCATCACATTCCTGTCCTGTCCCAAACTCATTGATTGGTGCTATTTTCGCGCTTGAATTGAACAACCAATCAACGCTTGAGACACCGATAGTAATAGTATAGATGCCAAATATGGATTATATAGTGCGACTCTAAATGCAAGTCCTGCGCAACCTTTTGCGCAGCTCGGCATCAAGTATTAGTCTTTCCTTCTGTTTTGACTGGGAGCCGAATACAACAATTATGTCTGGCGCTATCAGTTTGGAATAAAGTGATTTAGGACAGAAATCCACATGACAAGTAAGTGCAATTAAGTGTACCAATATATAAAGGACATATATGTTACTAACAATTTTGATGTCACAAACCTCAATTGGCAGAATATCGAGATATAGTCACGAGACCACGTGCTGTTTTGTGTCACACATGTGACAATATCAGGTTACACAGTAGGTCAACACATTTTTTACCATAACAAAAACAAACACGCTCTTGTCCAACTATAGTAAATACATGCGCCAGCTTAAAAGCAAATTGAAAGACGAGCTGAAAGCTTCTAAGGAAATTTTCTACTTCACTTTCACTTAGCTTCAAGCATTCAGACTCGGTTACAAAATCACAGCCGTGTAAATATAGGTCATTTGATACAATGGACTGTTTGAATACTATTCTTGAATACTATTTGTACATTTTACATACTATAAACATTATATACAAATATGGATACAGTACGAATCAAAACATAATTAACGCCATAGACACAACAGTTGAGGACCTGATCAGTCCCCATGTAATGGCTTCTGTTTTGGTTCAAATACTGCTCACAGACATATTATGAGCAGACACATCGTATTATTATGTGCTCTACAATCATAGCAGAGGTAGCTTAAGGCAGGCTATAAGTAAAGCAAGACACACCATGTGTGCACTCTGGTCCGTCTGGATTACTTTGAACCTGTCATAAGTGGTCACATATCTTCATAACTAGAAGCAAACCATGGTAGGTACCTTGAAGTAGATCCAAAGTAAAGCAGAACACACATTGATGTGCATTCCACTTTACTTTCAATCAACCTTAAGTGATTATCTGTCTTCCATTTAACTGGAAGTGTACATTCAATACTAGTTTCCTAGCACCTCACATTAACTCTCCCCTTAATGCAAATGCTTCAAATATGAATTTACTTAAATTCCTTACTGTGGCATTACCATCAGATTTCATTAACTCAATAAACTTATGTACACTTGGATTTCTGTAGTAATAAGGTTTGATATATAAATTTCTGAGAGGTTGATATGCCTCACAGATTAAAGTGAAATGATATTCATCTTCTATATCTCTTTTGTTACAGATTGTGCAGTACCGCTGGTGACGCTCTGTTCTGTTTCGAGCATATCGACCAGTTTCAATATGAAGTTTGTGAGATGCTAATCTTAATCTTGTCAATGGGATGCGAAACTTGCTGGTTAATACACTCAGGTATGGTTCATATGCAAATGTGTTCTTAAAATTTCTGTACAGAGATAGAGAACTAGAATTGTTTACACCATTGACCCATGTCTGTACAAATACATCATAAACTCTCTGTTTGAACAACAAATGAAATGTGTTCAAATTTACAGACTGCGGATTATTCCATACATATGAAAAACCATAATCATTTAGTAATATCTTAATATTTGATGCCCAGTTTCTATTGTTCACACCTCCAATCATATTACACAACTCATTATACAGTGTGCTAACAACTACATTTTCAGATTGAATTACCTTGGTCCAAAACTTTATCATTCTTGTATATCTATTTATGTACAGTGGGTATCTCCCTAATTCTCCATATACAGCCATGTTACTTGTTGAGCTTTTAACCTGTAAGAGTTGTTTACAAAACTTTAAATGGATTCTTTCAATCTCTTTTGACTTGGAGTAACCCCATATTTCGCATGCATAACTTAGAGTTGCTCCAACAAATGCATCAAATAATTGACACTTAGTCTTAGGGCTCAGCTGGTACTGTTTAAGTTTAGACATCAAAATATTAAGTGCTTTCAGGCCTTTGCCAGCCAGGTACTCTTGATTCAAGGAATAATTTCCTGTATAGTTAAAAATGGTTCCTAAATAATTAAAATCATTTACATTTTCTAAAATACATCCTCCATAACTCCATCTTTCATTTTCCCTTGTACTACCACGTTTTCTAAAAACCATGACCTTTGTTTTGTTTATATTAACAGCTAATCCCCATTTATCACAATACACTTTCAGCATGTCTAAGCTATTCTGCAAGTCCTGTGGTGACTTACCAAAGACGACCATGTCATCGGCAAACAACATCAATATAAAGGTAATATCATCAAAAGAAAGACCACTTGATTCGTCATTCCGTAGAAATGTCTCTAAGTCATTTATAAATAGGGAAAAAAGCAGAGGGGACATAACTTCCCCCTGCTTAAGTCCTACTGCACATTCGAAAAATTCCGAATAAGAATTGCACCCCTGTATACAGGATTTTACTTTGTTATACATGCTTCGGACAATATTAAGCATTTTACCATTGATACCTAAATTGAATAGTTTAAACCAGAGTCCATTTAAATATATACTATCAAAGGCTTTTTTAAGATCTATGAAAGCACAATACAAGCGGCCTTTCTCATTCAGAACTTTCTGTACAATGGCATTTAAAACAAAAATTGCATCTACAGTGGATCTACCAGATCTAAAACCAAATTGCTTATCACTAAGAACATTATTAGACTCAGCCCAAAGATTCATTCTAGCATTTAAAATACCAGTGAAAATTTTTGCTAGACAACTGACTAATGTGATGCCCCTATAATTATTAACATCGTTTATATCGTTCTTTTTATGCAAAGGTACTATAATGCCCTCTGACCACTTGTCTGGGAAATGACCCGAATTTAATACAGCATTAAACAAGTCGAACAAATGTACATTTATGATGTCATATGACTCAATAAAGTATTCATTTAATAACCCGTCAATGCCACTTGATTTATTCTTTTTCAAGGATTGAATAGCAGAGGTTAATTCTGCAAGAGTAATGGGAGCATCAAGCTCTTCAAATAATATGTCACCCAAATCACTGGGATCTGAGTTGCAAAAGTCTTCAGCCTCAGGGACATTTGTACCAGATAAATCATCATTAAGCTTAGAGAAATATTCAAAAAAGTCTTCCAAATTTATATTACCTTGTTTAGATTTCTTTTTGGTAAACAGTTTCCAAAAGTCTCTGGGTTTAGAATGTCTAAGTTTTTCTATTTGCTTTAATTTACTATGCTCAAAACTCCTTTTCTTTTTTCTTACCAGTGCTTTATAAGTTGATTTTGCCTCACACATACTGGTTCTGTTTTGATTAGATTTACATTTGTTAAATTGAACAATACTTGATTTGTATATTGTCTTAGCTGTAATACATTGGTCATCAAACCAGTCTGCCTTATTACCTAATCTATTGTGATGCTCATATTTGGGCAGTTCACTTCCAGATTTCTGTACCTTTGAAAATAAGGGGTCTGTTACATCTCTAAGTACATTGGTAAACATATTAATACTGTTATTGACAGAGTCTTTACTAGTAGAATCAATATCTTCCACTATAGAGTTCAGTTCAGGCAGCTTCGAAATGAGTTTACTTCTGAATGTATCCTTATACATGTCTCTCCAGTTAAAGTGGGTCCGCCCTGCACCTTGCTCTTTGCTACACTCTGCTGTATCATACATACCGCAGTGTATATCAAAGGACAAGGGTGCATGGTCTGACCATTCATTAAAATCATTAACAACGAATCTATTAATCACATTAAAATCTTTTTCTTGTATTAGAAGATAATCTATTACACTTGAACCTGTTGTGTTAACATAGGTAAAGGAGCCAGACTGATCACTATGTAGACGACCATTGGCGATTCTCATTGATGTAGCTTTACAGAGATCCAAAAGCCTTAGTCCATGTGCATTGGTGCCATTGTCCATTGATGACCGTGGTAATGGATTATCAGGTATATACTCCTCATTGTCTAAATAACTTACAGGTCTATCTAGAACAATATAATCATGCCTGGTGTTTCCCACTCTTGCATTAAGATCACCACAAAGTATTACTTTACCCGATTCTTGGTATCGTGTTATGTCTGCTTGTAATAATTGAAAGAAATCACAGTCGATCACATTATATGCTGGAGAGTTTTCGACCCATAAATAAGCCCCTGCTATATAAATATCCTCATCGTTTCCAAAGAACACTCGGTCAAGTTTCAACCAGATGATTGAGTCGTGGACTGATTTTATTACCTTTATACCCATTTCGAGATCATTCCTAGTGTATACAGCTACCCCTCCACTACATCTCTTTGCTCGCCTATTTTGAAATTTTCTGTAGTAGTTAATGCATTTAAAACCCGATATGTCAAAAGCACTATCTTTATCAGCCCATGTTTCGTAGAGAAAAATTATATCACTTTTACCTAATTGTTGTATAAATTCACTGTCTTCCAGTTTGTTCCTGCTTAATCCATGGATGTTCCACGAAAGAATGCGAAGATCCACCCTCGGGGACCCCTATTGGGCAATGCCTCGTCTGCCTCCACGACCCCTACGTCCGTACCCACGACCACGCCGACCACGTCTACTGCCATTACTACGGCCTCTGTAACTCCTATCACCTGATGTACTCTCATCAGCAGCAGATGAGTCGCCAGCAGCCGGACCACCATATTCGTTTGTTGGATTCTGTGGGGCGTTTGGAGATTGTGGACGCCCATCAATGTAAAGTTTGTCGTAACTGATCCATGCCTTGTGTCCATTGTTAACTGCCTCTTTAAGCCTTGGGACTAATGCCCTCCTACGATCACTCACAGACTTCGGGAATTGTTCGTGTACATAGTAGCTGGTGCCTTTCAAATTCCTACTTGATGTGCGTACTAATTCACGATCTTTGAATGAGGAAAATTTGACTATGACATTCCTAGGTTTACGTGGCGGGCCATAAGCACGGGAGTTATCATGTGAATTGTCATGAGTGTAGTCTGCATTCATTGTACTTGCAGGCTGATGTGTAGCCCTGTGTGCACGCTCTATACTGAAGTGGTCAACCGTGTATTGATCGATCTTCATTTCGTGTACCATGAACTCACGCACCTTTGATTCTGTGTCGGCGTACTTTTCGTTCCGATCCTCTGGAATGTTGCAAAATATTAAATTGTTGCGCATAGACTGCGAACGCATATACTCCATTTCTCCCTCATATTTTGACTGCTGATCAGTCAGCCTGGTGATACAATCATTAGCCTGTCCAAGAGCAAACTGTAACTCGTCTACTGTGTCTGTACACTTATTGACATTTTCCGCACTGGACTGTATATTATCCTGCACATAAACCCACAACTTATTAACTTCGCAATCAATATTTGAAACTTTTTCTTCTAGGGAGTCAAGCTTTGTCAATTTCTTTTCTACATTTTGAAGTCTTGTGTCAATGCTTTTAACAAACTGTAGTATCTGTGAAATTTCTGTCGACGTAGATAAATCAGCGGCGCCCCTTGTGGGTGCTTGTGTACTAAACTCATTGTTTGTGCTTGTGTTTTTATTTACCTTGATATTCTCAGGGTTGTTGTTCACAATAGTTGCCATATTTCCACATAATTCCTGAATTGAATCGTCTAAAAGCACACTATTTGCCTCCCTTATAGAGTCAATAACGTTTTCTGGAGATCCGCCATTTCGCGCGTTTTTGGCCTCCGGAGTCTCGCCAGAGTCACTAGAATGTTTGCGTTTATCCATCACTTGCATGCATACTCTGCATAAATCCTTTTAAATATCACTGACGAAACACTTCATAACCATTCTTAACAATATTCCGCGATTCATAAAGACATATTCTATCCAAGAACTCAAAATAAGCGACGAGCAATTTTCGAACGACCTGCCATTACAGATTTGACCTTGACCTTGACACCTTATGGTGTACACGGACATCTTAAGAACTATAGTACTACAAAATAAGAGTGATTGGTAAAAATGATAATGTAATGATTTTCTTCAATATTCCAAATAGGGAATTAATTTAATATTAATATATAAACTGCTCTTTTCTAATATTTCGATCTCTAAGTGCCTTTTTCAAAGAGATGTTATGGCTGAATACATGTAACAAAAACGTGACGTGTGTTTTGACGTGATCTTTGAAAAAGGCACTTAGAGGTCGAAATATTAGAAAATAGCAGTATATATATTGATAATGATAATGTAATGGACATGACTATAAATTTATAGCAACAAAGCGAAAAATGTACAGTGCAAAATATTAAAGCAAGCTTAAAAAATTGTTTTAATCGTCTGCTGTATAGATCCATTGATTTTTACTTACAGCAAGCCTTCGTCTTCTTTCTAGTGGCGCTAATTACCGAATACATGTATTATGTATCTTTTTTTCCATGGCAACGTAGGTATGTGGAGTGCGAATGGTTCTTTTATTTCGATACGGTTGTCCAATTTTAACGTACTATCGATGTAAATGAAACTTGATCTCGTTCCCAATATATCAACGCTTGGAATTCTTTTGAAATGTGAATCTGATCAGCCAGTTGGTACACATTGGAGAATACGTTATGTTCCCCCGTTTAAACGCAACCGAAACGCAAACGCATTGCATTAAGTTTAAGACAATTTAAATGCTTCTAAATTACTAACGATTTGTTTTAATCTGAGAGACGAACAGGTTGGAGCCTTGGTTATCCGGCTTCTGATCTGACTCCAAATTGTTTGAAATGGACATAATATTTTTTATCATAAACGCGTTTTTTGGGAAATAACAATGTCTACATCACTGTACCACATTGGATGAGGCATAAAGTCACGTCGATTTAGCATCCTATACACGTACACTTTTGAAAATATATGACTTATTATCAAAGTTATAACAATGTTGCTTTATAATGCAACATGATATACAATGTACATGTGCAGTGGAGAGGATGTTATTCTTTCCCAAAACACGCGTGTATGATTTTACTGTTATTCCAATGAAAACAATTTTGAGCCAGATCAGACGCCACTTATATCAACATGAATAGCTAAAAATGTTGGAAAGTTGTCATTTTCTATGTGTGATTGTGGTGCGTTTGCGTTTCGTTTAAACGGGAAAGAATAACGTATTCTCCACTGTAACTGAATATTTAGCATCCGGTATATTGTGGAAGGGACACTATTCATTCCCAACATAACGCTGTGTCCAAACAATAAGTATGCCAATAGCAAACAGCTTGAAGCATAATCAAAAGTCGGATAGCCCATCATCTTATTTGTATCAAAACTCTTTGCCACACCAAGATATGAAACGTCACAATTTTCCAGACTAGAGCTAATAACATGCAACTGTTTGAATGTTCACGTATAATGTTGTTATAAAATATCAGGTACAGTATAAACTCGATGATTTTAACTCGCGTTATTGCGATCAAACCCATATTTCAAATTTAACGATTTAAGCGAGTTCGAAGTATCGAGTTGTACAAATAATAACATCTCCTCCACTATAACTAATTGAATGTTCATAATTATATTGTTGTTATGAAATATCAGATACAAATCCCAAGATACCTCCCTGCATAGCCTCGGCTCTGGGGTTTAATTTGTCATAATGGATTGCAGGGCTGCCATAAGTTGACACGAAAAATCCTAAGATTTCCAAATTTGCATTTTTCAAGTGCGATTTTACGAATCGTACCTTTACCCAATAGCCTTTTTCTTATTTTGTTGACATGCGACTACTTAAAGCAGGCTGTAAGTAAAGCAGAATGCGCCTTCGGGCGCATTCTGCTTTACTTTCAGCCTGCTTTAAGCTACCATGAACTAGAAAAAAATCCGGAGATTTAGGAAAAATCCAGAGAAATGGCAGCCCTGGGATTGTTTTTGTTTATTTGACAAATACATTATCCCCTGTGACAAGATGTGAAAGGAATGCAGAATTATCTTCTTTCTTGAAAGTATCCCTCATCTCATCATTCATCGGAGCAATATGATCTATTTGGTGTCGCAGTGCCGTAAAACGCAACTCATCTATCAGGTAAAAGTGGGTTAATTGGAGCTGTACAGGGTCCATACTTATAAAACAATTGAGTCTTGAGTCCGAAATTGTTCTCCGGCATTTGATTGGTCAGATTTGAGGCTAGGCTGACATCTGATTAATCAAATGCTTGAGAACGAACTCAGACTCAACACAGACTCTTTATAATCGCTGGGAGCCTGGGATTACGATAACTCGGGTGAGACATTAAAACGAATAAAGAAAGCAAGAAAACCAGTACCATACCAAGACAATACACATAGCCCACTCTCTACAACAGTCATAATCACCTAATGGGAGACATATATTGTGTGTGTTGTTCGAAGGGAGATGTTATAGGGATTGAAAATTAATACCATAATAGTGCTTGATTTTGCAAACAGTTTGAACCCAGATCAGACGCCGCGTAACGCTACGTCTGATCTGGATTCAAACTGTTTGTAACTCGTCTTTATGAGTTTTGTTCTGTCAAAATGTCCAATACGGAACTTATAGATAAAGACAACAACTGAGGGCAAGTTTAAGAAGACGATATTTCAACAATGAAACCGTTAGTTAGAGTTGTTTTGTTTTGGAAAAAGTGGCAAGCATAATGTTGTAAGGAGGAAATCGTTGTTCGGGCGACCGTTGTAGGGGGAGCACTATATATGTTTAAAGGAAGTTGACAGGCTTATTTCCTTTTCTTCCAATAGGTTATATATTTAGACCAATCAAGAATTATCAAACATGTATGCAAATATGGCAACACAACATATAAACATGTAGTGTAACATTGGCATTATCATATATATACGAGATCACTACATATATGTACAAAATATCATTATTGATATCTGCTGTTGATCAATATGCCTATAATAGGTAATGTAATCTCAGATTTAGATTGACCGTTTAAGCATAGATCTAATTGCAGTCATTATCAACAACGGTACATATAGCTTTACGATACATGTGTAAAGTTTTGGAATTAGAATCATAACTCCAGATACATATATATCTACATGTAGGTCTAAAACAATATATAACAAATATCAAGATGTATTGTGTCCTGAAAAGATGACAGTAGAGTTCAAAGGTCCCCGTTAGGTGTTGTATTATAAAGGATTCCTTTTATATACTCATATATAACACGTAATGCCATACTTTCTCATGAACAGAGAGACCTTCAGGTCGTGAGGAAAATGCTTATATGTACTGAAAACATCAACAATAATAGTTAGCAGAGTTCAACAGTGTTATTTTCGCCGTGAAAAAAAAATGCTATATTGATACAGAATACCGCAATTATTACAGTAAGGAAACTGCTATTCTTTTCCGCTTATATAAAACTAAACGCAAATAAAATGCAATACAACCCATGCAAAAAGAATGACAATATGTACTACAATGTAATCATTCGGGATCGGTCGTTTTACTTACTTTTGTCTATAATGTGTGTTAATGTAAATGGCAAACAGTTTGGAGCCTAGTCTGGGTCCATGCTTTGCACGCATTTGATTATGGAAATAATAGCGTTAGCACTATCGTGTTTGTTAGAAAAAGAATATCAGCTTTCCAGCTGTAGTACCTTAGTGTTATACGATATTTTCCCGTAAACAGAGACATTCGTGAGGTTGTTATTTACTGAAAGCATCACAATATTAGTTCTCAGAGTTCAAGCATCGTTGTTGTTGTTATTTCTAAGAAAGATATGCGTCCGCTCAATGTCATGTACAGTGCCACAGAGTGGAGAATACGTTATTCTTTCCCAATAAACGCGTTTACGTGAAAATTATTATTTCGATTTCAAAAAGTTTAGAGCCAGATCAGACGCCGGGTAACCCGGCGTCTGATCTAACTTTAAACTGTTTGTTATTCGGATTGAAATATATAGTCAATATCGCTGTGTGGATGTCATTTCAACCATGGTAAATACGCATTTTGAAAAATAACGTAATTTTAAGAGAAAAAATCAGCTTGTATTAAGAATCGGGTCACCGTAACGCAAAATGAAAAACGTTTTCAAATAACTCAAACATTTTTGACAGTGTAAAGTAGGTTGAAAATATATTTCAAATTGCGTTAACAATGTTCCTATACTGTGTTGATTTAACGGAAATTAAAATAGAGTAATAAAGTAAAAAGTAAAGTACCGGTTAATGTCTACTTTCAGTCCGAATGACCGCTCAACCGACTGTACATTTACCCCCTGATCATTGAGCCAGAGTAAATAAGGTGATCACAATAAGCATTAAAGCTTTGGGACTAATAGTTTAAAATGTTTGTATGTATTCCAAACATGTTGGTTTGTAAGTAGTATCCAAAGAAAATAATTATATTTGAAATAAACAAGTAATGTATAATAACAGACTAACAATATATACCTACATGCACCTGTGTAGGCGGGTTGTGGTAATATAGAAATGTCCGCATGAGAGATTTGGCTAGTCTACACGCAAATGTGTACATGTAGTTCTAACTAGTGCTACATGTACATGCAATGGTTGTTTCTATAATGTTTTACACATGGTCAATACTAAATGATACTAATAATCATGCTCACAACAGTGTGTTACTCCGATAACAAAATAATTATTCTCCAAACGCTGTTATTTTATATACCTTATTATGGTGTATTTCCGTCTATTGTCGCTTAAAGGAAATATAACTACGCCTTCGATATTGTATATGAAAACCTCTATATTATGACCACTATTTAAAACAGGAGACTGCTTCAAGCAAAGTGAACGTAAAAGATAAAGTTTATATACTGTTTTACCCATGCCAATACTAAATTGTACTGATAAGCCTGCTCAAAATAGTTTGCCACTCTGATAACAAAGTAATTGTTTTCCAAACGCTGCTATTTTATATACCTTATTATGATGTATTATGATTTACATGTATTGTCGTTGAAACGGAAAATAATAACGCCTTCATATTTTACATGAAAACCTCTATACAGTGGAGAATCTGTTATTCTTTACCGATAAACGCGTTTACGCTAAAACTATTTTTTCTTTTACAAACAGTTTGGAGCCAGATCAGACGCCGGGTTACCCGGCGTCTGATCTGGCTCCAAACTGTTTGCCACCAAGATAAACATGAATGATCAGAAATGTCAAAAGGTTGTACTTTTCTACGTTTTAGTGCTTTGCGTTTGCGTACGTTTGCGTTTAAACGGGAAAGAATAACAGATTCCCCACTGCATTACGCCGACTATTTAAAGTGTGTTAATTACCAGGTGTTTATGGCTGGAGACTGCTTCAAGCAAAGTGAACGTAAAAGAAGTTTCTGTTTTATGTTCACCTTACGTACTTTAAGTTGTAATCTTTCTTTGATGCAGTCAATTAGCATTCTTTTTAATGGTCGTAATAGAGAGGTTTTATTTGTACATACACAAAACAGATAAATTGCTCATGAAAAGAACAGCCTTTGTCAGAGCTTATTGTATTGTGTGGGTGGATCTATATATTTAAAGAAACACATCCACGAAAATACCAGTAGTTCAACAGAGTTCAAATGTACCCGTGTTGACAAAAAACATAAACCTTGTACACGGACAGTTAGCCCATTCAGCCCAATTCCAATTTCTAGTTAAGTTCAGTCCATATTGTTTTTGCTAATTAGGGTTGTGTTTTTTCATTGCAAATTGACAAACAGTGCAGACCCTGATCAGATACCTTAATAGTTGGATATACACTATTTGCATATGACACTTGTAATCATAACAGGTAAAGTCTTAATAGTAGTCATTGTTTATACATGTACGTGACGAGTATACTCGTCGCTAGGGGTCAATGTGTTTAAGAGAATGAACATCCAGATATCGTATTTGCTAACTAAATGAGAATAGAAAATGCTCAAGTAAGAGAATAAAAAGGACATGTTTGCGCCTATGACTTAAAGCTTTACATTATATTAAATATCCTCAAAACAATCCACTGAATCTTAGTTTTTTTATATAAATAGAAATCTCTTTCAACCAAAGAATTTCTTCAAATCCGGAAGAGTTTGGGTTCACAAGGATTAGCTATATACGTTTGCAAACCTACAACATTCCATCTGCAACTCTTGTTAGTCATTTAGGTATTTAAGTACAAGCGAAAATTAACAGATAGATCTACATGTATATTTGAAACTCGGCTTATCCAACAGTTCAAGTGAAAACGTATTCACTGTGTCCAAGACAGTAGACTGCTTAAATCAGGGTGTCAGAAAAGCAGAAAGCTCCTTAAGGAGCTTTCTGCTTTTCTTAACATCCTGATTTGAGCAAACATCTGTCTTGGACCCCAAAAATTAAATATTCGGTCTTAATCGAAATAGTGGGTTTTGTTGTACTTTAAACTAATCCTCTTTAGCCCCGTTACTATGCACCTATAATGCTATTAAGTATACCATCAGTCGTAGCGAGGCAACCATTGTGAAAAAAATGTCCGATTTCCGACTGGGCTACTTTACGCCGCAAACCCGATCATGTAGTGAACGCTAATTACGCCCGCGAGAGGGTGTTTTAGCCAAAGCCTATTTTCGAATCTATTGTGTGCGCCGACATTCCTGATCCGATGTCCATCCGTTAGACACTGGTGATTGTACAAATAATTGTCGGTGTATATCTAATAAGCGCAAATACGTTAAATCTATTTGATTCACTACGGCTTAATGACAAATCCTTGGATGATTCTCATTTCAGCTACAATGTGCTAAATGTATATTTGATACATGTAAATCAACACGTGTCCGTTGTACTTTTGACCTTAACCCTTTATCTAACAAATACGACTTTTTACGGCATCAATCTTTTTTTTAAAGTGAAAAAAAAACACCAGTCCTAATTGATACAGTCATGAACAGAAATGATGCACACTGCCTACTGCATGCTTGAACTGGTCAAGATCAGGCAACATGCCAATGTGCGCAGGTAACTTATTCCACAGAACGATAGTCGCCGATAGAAAAGACAATTTGTAGTAGTTTGCTGAAGTATGAATATGGCGGAAAGAGAGAGGATACATATTGCGAGTCATTCGGGTAGGGTGTTGCAGACCGTATGAGGGTGCTGGGAGGGCAACCCGACCGTGGACGATTTTGTACATAGTGACTAGTCGGCAGTCGGTCCGTTTTTCTTCAAGAGTCCGCCAGCCTAGCTTTTCCTGCATTCTTGTAACACTGTCATATGTCGAGTAATTGTTGCTGGTCCACCAAACTGCTCTACGTTGGACCATTTCCACCTGCTTGGTATTATGTTGGGTGTACGGCGACCAGACCGATGAGGCATACTCGACTTGGTGTCTCACAAGAGTCTTGTAGTCCATCTCTCGAATGACATGGTGTGTCGTCTTTATGTTACGTCGTAGGAAGCCCAGGGTTTAGTTGGCTTGCAGGCTGATGTTCCTGGTGTGGCTGTTACAGTTAAGATCTGAGCTAAGTGTCACACGAAGATACTTACATTCTTTCACTGCCTCCAGGACTTGACCATGCAGGGTGTACTGGGTCTTGATGGGGCATGCGGACCTAGCAATGAGCATTCATTGCACTTGCTAGGGTCGAACCGCATGTCCCATCGGTGTTCCCAGTCCTGGAGCCTGTCAAGGTCAGCCTGGAGAGCAGCTTCGTCCTCTTCGCTTGATATTGTCAGGTAGACTGCAGTATCGTCTGCAATAAGTCTTACCCGAGATGTTATGCTTTCCGGCAGATCATTAATGTAGAACGAAAGAGGATCGGACGAAGGCTGAACCATGGGGAACTCCGGGTGTAACAAGGACTTGTGAAGATGAAGGCCTATCAAGTACAACTGTATGTGTCGGTTGTTGAGAAAGGCCTCAATCCATTTGTTGGTCTTGTTTGTGATGCCGTATGCTGTAAGCTTATGTAGTAGCTTCTGGTGGTTAACAACATCAAAGGTTTTGCTGAAGTCCAGTATAAGATCCGTCTGTAGCCCCTGCGAAAGCTTACTTGCGATGTCTTCCACAAGTTGAATTAGCTGCGTTTCACACGAGCGTATGTCTCTTAAGCCGTTCTTTAAGTCGTAGATAATGTCATGGGCATTGAAGTGTCGCGACAGTTGCGATGCATCAATATGTTACATGGTCTTGCAAATTATACAAGTCAGCGAAATAGGCATGTAGTTAGCAGGGTCGCTATTGTCCCCTTTCTTGTATAATTGGTAGACCATGGCAGTCTCTCAGTCGTCTGGTATTACACCAGTCTCATAACGTTTTTGGAAGATGACTTTCACAATTAGGGCAATGACATGGTGCAGGGTCTTGACCCTCATCCGGACCTTGCAAAAACTTCCATTTTGAGACTTTTGGGCATTGGACCCCATTGTGCATTTTAGCTATTTTTCTAAGTCAAGATAGGCATTTGTGACATCACTTATGTCGCATTATAAATTGATGTGTGTATGCTATATGGTAATGATAAAATCGAAACGTTGCTCTCACTGTTACCATGGCAACCACTGACCATAGTAACACGTCAAGAAACTAAGTTTTTTGCTGTAAAATCGAATTTTATCTAATTACTTGTGCAGAAAATTTACAGATGGGGAAATGTGGACATATTTATGACTAGATATACATTTTGTTACATTAATGGTGTATCTTTTACTGAATTATGTGAATATTTAGAGGAAAATGACAAAAATATGGTTGGGGTCCAGTGGACCCCAAATAAAATTTATGCATATTTACTTGGGTTACTATTCAACTTTTAACCACGACTGATTTAACCTTATAAGTGGAACATATGTAACAAAACAGCTTCCAAGCTGATCAATATCGTCAATTTGTTAAGCGTTGTTTCCACTTATTTTACGGCAATAGTTGTCCAATTTATTTGACCTGTCATCGTGCATGTCTTAGCTCTGTGTTGGATTCATGACGCTGACACTGAGACAGTGGTGTGTCAAATATATGTGATAAAACTAAGTATGGTAAACACATGTAATGAAAGTAACACACACATAACTTCAAATGGTAAAGATATAAGAGTTTTAAATATTAATTGCTTATCACCATGTCTTGAGTACGTTCTCATAACTATGTCTGCTTCACATCATCACATATCTGGTGAGCTGCATGATAGTGTCCTAGACGCAGTTAAAGGTAAAACCACGGTCCGTTTGGGTCACTGGTCTACACCAGATTTTTGTATCACTGTAATGAACTATGAGTTGAGGTTTCCTGCGATCATCATCTATTACATTAATTTTGATTCATAAATGAAATAACAAGAAGTTGTATCAAACATTAGGTTAAGCCACTGCTTAACAAGCGTTTGCCAAACATCCTAATTGGAGCATGTTTGTCTGTTGTATGTCTTTCTTCCCCTGTAGCTATATACATGTAGTTGAATCTGAAAAATGACAATGAAGTATTGAAATAGACGCCTTAAATACCCGCCGACCAGACCTCGTTGGCCAACGATCAACAGGGTCAAGGTCAAAGGTCAAGGTCACCAATCTTGGCCGACGACCGCTATGGAAACTTCTAGAAAGGACCAGAACCAAAAATAATACAGTACACTTATTTGAATCTTGAAATCGTTTGCATACTTTGAGGTCAGATATAGGTATTCGTTCCATACAGTGTGAATCCCTTGGACTCGCGGTTCGCGCTTCGGGGTTATAATATCCAGGGGAATTAACTCAATCACAAGATCATGAAAGATATATTTATATGTGCAATCGAGGAACAGTATTATCGGGGTTATCTATTATTCAATAAATTCCGTTATTGTAGTTGTAAACAACAAGGAACGGTTTAAAATGGCCTGAAATACATTTTACTAACCTTTAGAATTCTGGGGTCCGGCTGGACCCCAGCCGTGTTTTAAAAACAAAATCTATGAGAATTGACCTATTTAGTACGTATGTCACTAAACGTGTCAAAAAACAGCTATAGGAACAATGTCATAAGCGTCATTAGACTGAATTACTTTTTTCTAGCAAAAATAAAGCCGTTGGGGTCCAATGGACCCCAAAGGTCCGGATGAGGGTTAAGAACTGTCGGTCTAATTTTGTCTGGTCCAGCCACCTGCTGGTAACTTGGACATGCCACTGATCCCAAAAGTAATGTCGGAATTGTTGGGAAATAATTTAATGTGTTCTTGTCCGCCAGTTTCAATGGGCTTGAGTTACGTGAAAAAAGACTGGAACTGACGATTCAGTGCGTCCGCCTTGTCTGTATTGTCGGTCAACAGTCTGTTTGTCGAGCAGAGGTGCAATATCATGAGAGTCTTGTCGGGCGTTTTAATCAGTGAGGAGAGTTCAGTGAACGACATGCACCAGAAGAATTATTTCATATGGAAGGCCGGTGCGCCATGCTAAATGCTAAATGCGAATTGCTTAATGCGAAATGCTAAATGCGAAATGCTATTTAAGTACAAAACTCTATTAGGGGTGTTTAATGCTAAATGCTATTTGTAAAATGCCAAATGTTAAATGCTGATTGCGAATGCGTTTTGCGAAATGTCATTTGCGGATTGCAAAAATGCTAAATGCGAATTGCAAAAACGCTATTCGCAAATTCCTTAATGCCAATTGCGAATTGCTGTACTAAGACCAAACAAAAATACCTCGGTTTCCGGTACCCAAACCGACCCTAGTTCTTTTTTAACACACTCATATAATGATGATATATTTAACTTTTCTGATGGAGTATTTTATATAATTATATTCAAATTGTTATTAATTTAATTGATAGGCCCCAAAACCAAATTTACGTTAAACATTGAAATCTGGTATGATTGTTAACCAATATTGGGATACCAAACCGGCAAAGTAGTGGCTTATATATGATAGGTGGAATTAATAATATTTTGTTATGTGTTGTATGTTTGTCAAATATGTCAATAAAATGTGTTGTCTGCCTGTTGAATATGTCAATGGTTAATTTCGAAAAATGAAAAAAAAAGGTTTAGGATCGGATGGAAAAACTAGGGTCGGTCGGGTTACCGAAAACATGTTTTTGTTTTGTTTGTTTGGCCTTAGTACAGCACTTCGCATTTGGCGTTTAGGAATTTGCGAATAGCATTTTTTGCAATTCGCATTTATCATTTTTGCAATTAGCAAATGGCATTTCGCAAAACGCATTTCGCAATCAGCATTTAGCATTTTAAGAGTTTTGTATTAAACTAGCATTTCGCAATTCGCATATAGCAATTCGCATTTAGCATGGCGCACCGGCCTTCCATAATTTACTACCTTGGAGAACAGGGCTGCCACAAATTGATCTAGAAAAAAACAAGGATTTCCATATTACACGATTTACCTCAAACCCTTTACTCCACAGTCTGTTTGTAGATTTGAACACATGTCCGCTTAAAGAAGAATAAAGGTAAAGCATAATGCGCCTTAACCCTTTCACTCTCAATGACGCTTTAAATCGCGTTTGTAAACAGTCTGGGGCTTCTGACCAGGATCCAAACTGTTTGACACTCTTATCGCCTTCGGTATTTATTAAGTCATACGACCTTAAATCGAATTGCTACTCTTGCATACTACAATGAAGAAGACGACAATAAAGCGGTGAAGGGGTAAAACTCTCCCGAATAATTTGGTCATGAAAGGGTTAAAGCGAATTCTGCTTTACTTTTAGCCTACTTTAAGTCCCCATCTGCTTAAATAAAAATCCGAAGATTTCGGAAAAGTCCGGAGAAATGGCAGCCGTTTCAATTAAGGCTAGTCCATTGTTGTGTCTATGAGACACGTCAGTTAATGGTGTAAAAACAGTTGCATATAACATCTGAACTAATTCTCCCCTAGTAACTTTAAATTGAGAAATCCATATTCTTTTCAAGGCAAATACATATTCCACTATTTAGGGTTGTGGTTAACAATAAGATTCAAAATGACACAGTGATATATAAATACGTTCTTTGCAATCAAAGTACCCTACTTTTGTTCTATGTAAACAGTGAAGGCTCAGATCGGAAGGCCCTCTGATCAGGGTCTTCACTGTAACGTCTGTTTGTTAAATTGAAATAAACATGTTTCGGGAAAAATCACCCTAAATAGTCAAAATATGGACTGGACTAAATGGGAATTTTGGATTATCTGTTTGAAGTAGGAAAATGGTTATTACGAATTCAATGCAGCACGGGGAGGGGCAACTACGTAAAGCACTCCATCTCTACAACGGCACGCAATGGGAGGCACAGATTGTGTGTGTTGTTCGGAGGGGGGTATTATAGGGAGGGGAAAAAAATAAGACTTCCAAGCTGTTTGTCACTTGGTATTTATATTTCTTCTATCAAAATGTCCACGTATATGTAATCTTATAAAAAAACAAGAGCCCCATGGGGCATATGTCGCTCACCTGAGAATAGCTGTACATCAAAATGGAGATAATGATTTATGTCCAGGACGGGGTCATTTTTTACCCGAGGGGCATAATTTGAACAATCTTGACAGAGGACCTGTAGATGATGCCATGTTCCAAATATCTAAGATCAGGGTACTAGGGTTCTAGACAAAATCTATTTTTAGCTCCTGTGACCTACATATGCAACAGACTGGAACCATTTGAACAAAATAGATAAAGGACATCTAGAAGTAACAGCATGCCGAATATCAAAGCTCTGGCTATATTAGCTTCAGAAAAGAAGACGTTCGAAAACTGTGACCCCCGGGGTGGGGCTAATTTTGACCCCAGGGGCATAATTTGTACAAACATGATAGAGGACCTGTAGATGATATGCAATCTACCAGAACCATTTGAACCTTATTGGTATAGGACATCTAAAAGTGTCACCATACCAGATATCAAAGCTCTGGCCATATTAGTTTCAGAGGAGAAGACGTTTGAAAATTTCACTATATAACTCTATGTTAAACTGTGACCCCCCCCCCCCCACCCCGGGCGGGGCCAATTTTGACCCCAGGGGCAAAGTTTGTACAAACTTGATAGAGGACCTGTAGATGATACTATGTGACAAATGTCTAAGATCTGGCCCTTGTAGTTTCAGCCAAGAAGATTTTTTAAGATTTCCTTATTTTTTCACTTGGTTGCCATGGCAACCAGAGTTCTACATTGTTTTTAATTCTTTGAACAATTTTGAAAGAACTTGACCCAAGGTACATTCGTGTAAAGTTTGGTTGAAATCTTTTCAGCGGTATATGAGGAGATGTCATTTGAAGCAATTGTTAAAGACAACAATGACTGTATAAAGTGAAATTATTTTCTTCTGTGGAAGAATAAATTAAAGACATAAAAAGGAATATGTATGGGTTAATAGGTTAATAAATATCATTATTTACATTTTCTAAATATAAGAAACTATATGTAAATGAATGGCAAATAGTTTGGATCCAGATTAGATGCAGCATTGTGTGGCATCTGACCTGGATCCATACTGTTTATGGCCAATAATTAATTGTGGACTGATAGACAGAAAGATAAACAAACAAACAAAACACAAACAAACAGACAGACCAAAAGTAATATGCCTCGAACTAAGTTGTGCTTGAGCATAAAATAGCAATCATCATTTCTGTTATGTATCTCAATGACCTGAGTTCAGAGCTAGCTATGGGTCAGTTATGCAATAGGAGACGGTCTCAAGGAGAAATGACTATTATCATGCTGAACTGTTGTCTGCTCCAAATGTTTGTATGTGAAATATGTAAAAAATAATAACTTATATTTTCTAAATATAAGAAAATATGTAAATGAGTGGCGTATAGTTTAGATCCAGATTAGATGCAGCATTATGTGGCATCTGACCTGGATCCAAACTGTTTGCAAAAATGTTGCATTTAGTATAAGGGTAGATTCTTAGCCTGGAAGATACAATGGGTCTGTATAAAAACGGATCATTAGAGAGTTTTTACTGTCAGACCTGCATCAAAAAGCACTGATACGGCCAGGGTTGAGTCAAATTTGACCCTAGGGTTTTGATTTTTTACAATTTTGAAAGTGATTTAGTAGAAGATACTATTCATGCAATATCTAAGGTGTGGGAACAGTGGTTTTTTTACAAAAAAACTTGTTTAAAGTTTTTCACTTTTTTAAATAAATTTCAATAAGTAGTCCACATTTGACTTTTATTTTAACAATTTCTGTAGAGAAGCATCCAAGGAACACTATGGAATTCCATATACGACAGCCAACTTCTAACTGTCTACTCTTTACTGCTTACTGCCAACTGCTTACCGCTTACTACTTATTGCCAACTGCTTACTACAAACTGCTCACCGCCAAAGGCGTACTGTATACATACTTGATTACGGGTATAAAACCGAAGCCCCGAACCAGGAACCGTGGCCCCTTTGAACTGCTACTGAAATAAGCTTATCGTTTCCTAGGTTATTTTTTTCTTCTATTTTCCAAATTTATAAGTGCTATATATCAATAATTGATTGAAATCCGCCACGATTCCACGACGTATTGATATACAGATGCACTCGTTTTTCGAAATGCGGCGCCTAAAAACATTCAGGAGCGTCATTGTTTTACTCCTATCCAAACATTTGACAACAAATGCACACTATTTTGTTTTCCTCGCTTTGGGTTCTATGTAAAACAGCCAACTTCTTACTGTCAACTGCCAACTGCTTACTGTCAACTCTTTACTGCTTACTGCCAACTGCCTCCTGCCAACTACTTAATGTATGTTTCATACCTGTACGATACTCCATGTTTTACTTCCAATACGCCAGCTATTTGGTCCAATGTGAAGTTTTGTTGCCGCAGCGAGCAGTATTTTACCAGAAGATCCTCCATTTTTAATCCCTATACATGAATTTTAAATAATTGACAGGAAGCAGTTGGCAGTAAGCAGCTAGCAGTTGGCTGTCGTATATGGAATTCCATAGAACACCGTCAGCAATTTAGTTTTTCCCTCAAACTCGCGGTTTCAGAGGAGATGTCGTTTGAAGTAAATTTGAACGGACGGACAGACGGACGTACGGACGGCGGGCGATCACAACAGCTCACCTTGAGCCTTCGGCTCAGGTGAGCTAAAACAGCAGACGACAGTTTTAAGCAGATGATATTGCAGCATTATCACGTTAGATAACTGTTGGCATTTAGGGAACTGTGAAAAGGTTGTTGTAAGGAAGGAGTCGTTGTCGAAAGGGCCGTTGTAGGGAGGAAGCACTGTTATATCATCAAAATGTATTGCTACAACTACCATTATGGGTATTATAATAGATTTGAATTCCTGTCGTAGCAAAACTTTTGATCATAATACCAAGTTCGTGCAGTAGTATGGACAACTATGAATATACCTTATTATGAGACACTAAGGGTTTATCTCCCTTTCAAAATAAATCTATGGATTAAGTAAATCGCCCTTGAAACTTTCAATGGGTAATTCCCATTTCAAAATAAGTTCAGTCCAATCCTGATCAAATGGCTTCTTTAAGAACCCTCTGGTCAGGGTATACACTGTTTGCGTAGAACACTTTTTCCTTTTCTTTCAATGATTTATAGATTTATCAGTCAGATATATTTCATATGCCTCATTGATCTCATCACTAGAGATTATATCACTTTTGCAGCAATAACATCATTTTTGTGACGTCACGTCACAATATCTTTTGTGATGTCGAGCGTAAACAATTAATTGTGTGTGTTTTCTCTGCTAAAACTTCATTAAAGAGGCTCGCAACCCGATTTAGCATTAAAAATACAATGTAGTAATTTGTAAATATATGTCAAATGCTTATATAAATGGGTAAGATTTAGTTTAGGATAATAAATTCTGTTAAAAAATGCATTTCAAAAAAAAAAGAAAAAAAGAAGAAGCTCAGGTGGGATTCGAACCCGTGACCCTCCATGCGGAGACAAACATGAAAAAAAACAAGAGCACCGCAAGCCGGGCACATTGTACGCCCGTCAAATCGATCTTAGAATGTAGTCATACTAAAACCCTATCAAGGTAAAGTGGAAAAAAGGGGAAGAACCTTGAAAGTTAGGGGTCATATGCTGACCAAGTTTCAAAAGGATTGGAATAAATTTGTTTGAGTACGAGAGCAGACAAAAACTAAAAATGCCCGTTTTTGACGATAAAAGGAGCATAACTCTTGAATGTCTTGGGCAATCTTACTGGTTATCGAACTTGACCTAGACATTATTGTCATACACATGCTGACAAAGTTTCAAAAGGATTTGAATAAATTTGTTTGAGTTAGACAGCGGACAAACTAAAAAATGCCCGTTTTTACCAATTAAGGGACATAACTCTTGAATGTCTAGCGCAATCTTGCTGGTTATAGAACATAACTAAGACATTATGGTAATACACATGCTGATCAAGTTTCAAAAGGATTGAAATAAATTTGTATGAGAGAGCGGACAAACCAAAATACCTGTATACCTGTTTTTGACGAAAAAAGGGGCATAACTCTTGAATGTCTGGGGCAATCTTGCTGGTTATCAAACTTGACCGAGACATTATGGTCATACACATGCTGACCAAGTTTCAAAAGGATTGGAATAAATTTGTTTGAGTTAGAGAGCGGACAAACTAAAATATGCACATTTTTGACATAAAAAGGGGCATAACTCTTGAATGTCTGGGACAATCTTGCTGGTTATCGAACTTGACCGAGATATTTTGGTCATACACATGCTGACCAAGTTTAAAAATGATTGGAATAAATTTGTTTGAGTTAGAGAGCGGACAGACTAAAATGCCCGTTTTTGAAGAAAAAAGGGGCTCAACTCTTGCATGTCTTGGGCAATCTTGCTGGTTATCGAACTTGACCGAGATATTATGGTCATACACGTTCTGACCAAGTTTCAACAGGATGGACATTTGTTGGGTATTTTCTTTGTTTATAAGTACCCAACAGCAAAAAAAATACCCAACAATAACAAAAGGGTAATCACGGAATGAATGGAATCTATTGTTCTCCTTACTCAACAAAGGACCTTATAGACTTCGAGCTACCGAACACCCCCCTCCCCCCATGTGGGGACTTTTGAACACCATACTTTTCTGAAACCTCATGGTCTTCTGAGTACATTCTGTTTTTCTGCACTTTGTACGTTGGTGCTTTACCTTGTCAGAGCAAATTGAAATTACCTCCCCTTTGTGAAAATTAAATTCTGATAGATAATGTAATGATGACTTGTTTTAGTCGCAAAATAGCTGTTCTTCACTGATATCCCCATTGTTTTTATGGAGACATAATATTTATCACAACAATCGATCGAAACGAGTGTTTTCTTATTTTTTACTGAATTATCTCCCCTTGAATATATCAAATACAATAAAAACTAGTTAATTCATAGTTTTATTACATTTAAAGCTTCTTTGAAAACCTAGTTTTTCTTTAAATGATGATAAAATATTCAACTGGGTATAGTGAGGATGTTTTCTAGCATACATTTATTTTATTTTCGCGGAAAATATTGTCTTAAATTATGAAATAACAAAACTACCGACAAAGACTTGAAAACAGTTAATAACTGTAAGAAATAAGATTCAGAGAATTACGAAGCAATCATGGATCATGGAAATGGATAGTACACGGATACAGTGCTAAAAACCTTTTCTAGAGGCGGCCCACCGACCGATACAGTGCTACAACCCTTTTGTAGAGGCGGTCCATCAACGGATACAGTGCTATAATAGTTATCTAGAGGCAGTCCAACAACGGATACAGTGCTATAATAGTTATCTAGAGGCAGTCCACCAACGGATACAGTGCTGGAAACGGCATATACTGGCGGTACACCAACGGATACAGTTCGACAAACGTTATCTAGAGGAGGGAAACCCACGGATACAGTGCTAAATCCCTTTTCTAGATTCGGGCCACCAACGGGAACAGTGCTACAAACATTTTGTAGAGGCGGTCCACAAACAGATAGTGCTATATAGGTTATATAGAGGCGGTCCAACAACAAATACAGTACTAGAAACATTATATAGATGCGGTCCATTAATGGATACACTGCTAGAAAAGTTATCAACAGACTGTTCACCAACGGATACACTGCTATAAACAGTATCTTGAGGCTGTCCATCAACGGATACAATGCTAGAAACCCTTTCTAGAGGCGTTCCACTCACATAATTATACAGGGCTAAAACGTTATCTAAAGGCGGTCCACCTATGGATACAGTTCTAAAAAGCTTATCTAGAGGCGATTCATCAACGGATATACATGTAGTTCTAAAAAAGTTATCCAGAGGCGGTCCACCAATATATACAGTGCTTTAAACGTTATCTAGAGGCGGTCCACCAACAGGTACAGTGCTAAAAGGTTATCTAGTGGCGGTCAACCATCATATACAGTGCTTTAAACGTTATCTACAGGCGGTCAACCAACATATACGGCGCTAAAATGTTAGCTAGAAGCGATCCACCAACAGATACAGCGGTCCACCAATAGATACAGCGCTAAAATGTTATCTAGAAGCGATACACCAACATATACAGTGCTTTAAACGTTATCTAGAGGCGGTCCACCAACCGATACAGTGCTAAAAAGCAACAAAGAGGCGTTCCACCAACGGATTCAGTGCTAGAACCTTTACAAGAGACGGTTCATAAACCGACACAGTGCTTGAAACCTTTTGTAGAGGCGGTCCACAAACGGATACAGTGCTAAAAGGTTATCTAGAGGCAGTTCACTAACGGATACAGTGCTAAAACGTTACATATAGGCGGTCCCCCAACAGATACATTTCTAGAAACATTATCAAGAGGAGGTCCACCAGCGGATACAGTACTTTAAACGTTATATAGAGGCATTCAACCAACGGATACAGTGCTACTAAAGTTATCTAGGTGGTTCACCAACGGGTACAGTGCTAAAAAGGTTATCTAGAGATAGTCCACCAACGGATACAGTGCTAGAAACGTTTTCTAGATGCAGTCCACAAACGGATACATTGCAAGAAACGTTATCTAGAAGAGGTCTTCCAACCAATTTAGTGCTAGAAACGTTATCTAGAGGAGGTCCACCAGCGGATACAGTGCTTTAAACGTTATATAGAGGCATACCACCAACGGATACAGTGCTACTAAAGTTATCTAGAGGTAGTCCTCCAACGGATACAGTGCTAAAAAGGTTATCTAGAAGCAGTCCAACAACGGACACAGTGCTAGAAACGTTTTCTAGAGGCAGTCCATCAACGGATACATTGCTAGAAACGTTATCAAGAGGAGGTCCACCAACTGATACAGTGCTACAAACGTTATCAACAGGCGGTCTACCAGCGGATACAGTGCTAAAACCAAATGCAGAGGCGGTCCACCAACGGATACAGTTCTTTAAACGTTTTCTAAAGGCGGTCTACCAACGGATACAGTGCTGGAAACGTTATCTACAGGCGGTCCACCAGCGGATACAGTGCTAGAAATGTTATCGACAGGGGGTCCACCAAGGGATACAGTGCTAGAAATGTTATCTACAGGAGGCCCACCAACGGATACAGTGCTAAAACGTTATCTACAGGAAGTACACCAACGGATACAGTGCTAAAAACGTTATCTACAGGAGGTCCACCAACAGAGACATGTTATCTACCGGAGGTCAACCAACGAATACAGTGCTAGAAACGTTATCTAGAGGACGTCTTCCTATGGATACTGTGTCAGAAACCTTTTCTAGAGGCCGTCCATCAACGGATACAGTGCTAGAAATATTATTTAGAGGCGGTCCACCAACGGACACAGTGCTTAAAACGTTATCTACAGACGGTTCATCAACAGAAACAATGCTTTAAGCGGTATCTAAAGTCGGTCAACTAACGGAAACAGTGCTAGGAACGTTATTTTCAGGGGGTCCATAAACGGATACAGTGCTATGTACAACGTTATCTAAAGGCAGTCCACCAGCGGATATAGTGCTAAAAACCTTTTGTAGAGGCGGTCCACCAACGGATAAAGTTTTTTAAACGTTCTCTAGAGTCGATCCACCAACGGGAACAGTGCTGGAAATGGTATATACTGGCGGTACACCAACAGATACAGTGCTAGGAACGTTATCTACAGCCATTAACCAACATATACAGTGCTAGAAACCTTCTCTAGAGGACGTCCACCAATGGATATAATGCTAGAAACCATTTCTAGAGGTCATCCACCAACGGATACAGTGCTAAAACTTTATTTAAAGGCGGTCCATCAACGGATTCAGTGCTAAAATGTTATCTACAGGCTTTCCACCAACGGATACATGTGTAGTGCTAGAAAGGTTATCTAGAAGCGTCCCCCAACTGATATAGTGAAAAAATTTATCTAAAGGCCGTCCACCAACTAATACAGTGCTAAAATGTGGCTAAAGGCGGTCCACCAACGGATACATCACCACCTCTATACATGTATAACCTTTCTAACACTGTACCCGTTGGTGGATCTCCTCTAATTTTTATTCTTCTTGTTTTGTTTGAAAGGGAGGCAATTATCTTACTCCCATCAATTTTTTTTTATTTAAAGCAACCATCAAATTGAATGCTTTTCACTTGATAATGTTGTAAAATAACATGCAATTGGCAACAAAGGATTATTGTTCTACTATTTAATACATATATTAAAGCGTATGATAACACATAAATCAATTTTGATTTTGATGGCAGGGATTGTCTACGAAAATCCCCAAAATGGGTGATTTTGGTTTAATATTTTGACAATTTAACCCCAAAAATCAGTTTTTTGAAAGTTTTATTTATACTTACTAGAACCATTACACAGTTAAAACGATTGTTTGTCTAACCTGCATATTTGGTGTATTTATATTAATAGCCACGTTCACAGTAGGGAAATCCAAAAAAATCGCGTTTTCATTTATTTTTTCAACAATTTTACCCCAAAATACATTTTTTAATGTTTAAGTTATCCTTAACAGTACTATTTCACAATAGAGATGTATAAGTATCTAGCCTGTAAATTTGGAGCTTTTAAATTGATAACCAATGACACAGTACTGAAATCCCTAAAATTGGCGTTTTCATTTATTATTTCAATAGTTTTGTCTCAAAAAACATATTTCGCATGATTTGATTTTCCTAGATTTTTCTTCTGTTATTTGGTACATGCTCTACCATATGAAAACACCAAAACCATTTCTGTGCATCTTTTCCTTTATTTGGATGTTTGACGCCAGGGAATCTCTACTAAAATCTCCAAATTTGGGTTTTTGTTTAATATTTTCATGATTTTCACCCAAAAAGAACCATTTATTGAAAATTTTATTTATCCTAATTAGTACTATTCCACAGTGGATATAACTGTCAGTCTAATTTGTAAATTTGGAGCCTTTATGTTAATACCCAGGGTCACAGTATGGAAATTCCAAAAATTATCATTTTCGTTTATCAATTCAACCATTTTACCCCAAAAAATCGGATTTCGCATCATTTGATTTTCCTAGATTATTTTTCTGTTATTCGGTACATACTGGGGCATATGAAAACACAAAAATCATTTCTGTGCATTTGTTTTCCCCAAAAATTTTAAATGCCCTCTACTATAACAATATGACAGGAATTAAAAAAGGGAGGTAATATTTTTGTTCAATTACACACAAATACTGTGCTGTATAACCCAAAGGTTATATATTTAGTTTGTTGACATATAAGGCTTTCATGTAAAGAAGGTTTCGTGATTAGATCTTGTTTCTATGATATGTATTCAACATTTATAAAGGGAAAAGTGACTTGTTTTTGTATAAAAATTGCATTCTGTACTTTTAAGGGGAGATAATTTGAATAAAATTTGAGTTATGTCCAATTGTTTTTGCATTTTTTGCTTTCAGTTAGTTATGTTGCATAAATGAATCATTTTGTGTTAGACATATAAGTTTAATAAAAAAATTATATTAGTGCAACAACTACACATACAATTACGTATTTCTCCATTTATGCAAGGGGAGGTAATCTTCAAAGTCAAATTTTAGACTAAAGCCCCAACGTTCAAAGTGCAGAAATAGGATTTGAACCTACAGACCCTGGGCTTTCAGAAAAACATAGTGACCAAAAGTCCCCCTATGGGGGGAGGGTTCACATTATTGGCCAGCAGCCTATTATGTGGGCTTGGACAGACGGACGGAAGGACAGCGCCACGACATAATACGTCCAGTCTGAAGACGGACGTATAAAAAGGAAACGCCTTTACCCACGTGGCTACTGGTGCTCTCTATCTATATGGTATGGAATTAACGTACTTCACTGGTAGCGATTGATAGTACATTATTTGGCTCAGGTTTATGTCTGAGCCCGTGTAGAGAAGCACCAACAACAACTATACCGTCTACCAACGCTATAGAAAAACGATGGAAAATATCTAAACACTAAGATTCGGTGACGATTCTTGAGACTTATTTTGGACTGATCATATTTTTTTAATGTCAGAAGCCACATAATGCCACAAATTTGCTTTTGAGTATTTTATTTTATTTTGACAAGTACACCAACCCGTTGCAAGTCCCTTTAAAAAGTATATAACAAATAAAATAATCAATTTCTTTGGATGGATATGAAAATGGATCACTCGAATGGTTTGCTATCTGGTTAAAAAACTCATTACGCAGCATCTGATCTGGATTCAAGCCGTTTGCAAATGTAAGCCAAGTCTTAATGTTCCCTCCCTATAACAACTCCCTCCGAACAACACACACAATCTGTGTCTCCTAGTGCATGCCGTAGAGAGGGAGCACTGTATACTCATTGTTACGGTCCAATTGGGGTTTTTAATTTACAAATTTTTGGCAAAAAGCAGCAAACAAAACAGGATTTGAATTTCAAATTTATTCATATCTTGTAGTTTTTTTAGACAGAGATAAACTTGTATTGAGTGACTGTTCAATGGTGAAGGATGGAAATCTCATAAAAAGGGTACAGTTGATCACACTTTACTCAAAATTTCCGATTTCATTCTACATGTAACAGGAAAGTATAACACCCTCCTCACTTTAAGACATTACATACATTAACATAATTATTTTGCGCCATATAAACTACATAACTGCTCTCCATAACCACTGTACATACTTATAATGAATAGATGGTGTTTTACGGCCTATAGACACAAAAAATTCATGTACACATTAATATCTTAAAAATCCTGATCGATTTGGTTCCAAACCTCAGGACAAGGTGCGTATTTCAAATACCAAGTTCCTCCTAACTCCACAAAATCCTGTGGTGTGAACACTCATTAGAATCATCTCAAAGAGACGATTCTAATGAGTGGTCACAACATAGGGTTTAGTCAAAACAAGTAGAAGAAAATGTTGGAAACATTCAGTTTACTCACTCTTATCTGGACCTCAGCATGGGTCCAAGGTTATAAAGCTTTTTAGTTGAGTCTGAGAGCTCAAATCTGACTAATCAAATTCTTGAGAACTATCTCATACTAAATTCAAACGCAGTGTAACCCTTTGGGTGTGGGCTCGTGAACTTCTTACTTTTATTTATGACTGTGTTAGTCGACATAATACAAGAGCCCCATGGGGCATATTCGCTCACCTGAGAATAATTGGAAAAATGGAGATATTGATTTATGTCCTGGACTGACCTAGATATGCAACAGACCGAAACAATTTGAAAAAAATACGTAAAGTATATTCAAAAGTGTCACCATACAGAATATAAAAGCTCTGGCCATATTAGTTTCAGAGAAGAAGATGTTTGAATAATTTCACTATATAACTCTATGTAAAACAGTGACCCCCGGGGCGGGGCCAATTTTGACCCTAGGGGCATAATTTGAACAAACTTAATAGAGGACCTGTAGTGAGATGATATTAGCCAAATATCTAAGCTCTGGCCCTTGTTGTATTAGACAAGAAGATTTTTTAAGTTTTCACTGAAAAAATCTATTTTTAGCTCCTGTGACCTAGTTATACAACGGACCAGAACCATTTGTACAATTTCGGTATAGGACATCTAGAAGTGTCACTATGCCAAATATCAAAGCTCTGGCCATATTAGTTTCAGAGAAGAAGACGTATGAAAATTTCACTATATAACTCTATGTAAAACCGTGACCCCCGGGGCCGGGCCAATTTTGACCCCTGGGGCATAATTTGAGCAAACTTGATAGAGAACCTGTAGGCGATTCTATGTGCCAAATATCTAAGCTTTGGCCCTTGTAGTTTCAGACAAGAAGATTTTTTAAGTTTTCATTGAAAAAATCTATTTTTAGCTCCTGTGACCTAGTTATGCATCCGACCACAACCATTTGAACAATTTTGGTAAAGGACATCTAGAAGTGTCTCCATGCCAAATATCAAAGCTCTGGCCACATTGGTTTCAGAGAAGAAGACGTTTGAAAATTTCACTATATAACTCTATGTAAAACTGTGACCCCCGGGGCGGGACCAATTTTGACCCCTGGGGCATAATTTGAACAAACTTGATAGAAGACCTGTAGATGATGCTATGTGCCAAATATCTAAGCTCTGGCCCTTGCAGTTTTTGACAAGAAGAATGTTTAAGATTTCCTTATTTTTTCAATTTGGTTGCCATGGCAACCAGAGTTCTGCATTGTTTTTAATTCTTTGAACAAATTTGAAAGAGCTTGACCCAAGGAACATTTCTGAAAAGTTTGGTTGAATTCTGTCAAGGGGTATAGGAGGAGATGTCATTTGAAGCAATTGTTAACGACGACGCACATACGCACGACGCACATAGACGGACGCCGGGCCATCCCAATAGCTCACCTTGAGCCTTTGGCTCAGGTGAGCTAACAAGTAAATGCATTTATCTGTAAAAAATCATTTTTTTACAATAAAACATTGACACCATGAGAATTTTTAGCCAAAAATGTTTTTTTTTACTTGGTCATTGAACCAATTCTATGCTGGCAACTGAAACGGTGTACCAGCATATTTATTTTGCAAACACAGTAAAAACCCTGATCAGAGGGCTCCTTATAAGTGTTGTCTGCAAAAATGATAATTTATGTTCAATGACTTTTCATATATGAAAACCTAAACACAAAACAATGTTAATCGCCGGGCTTCAGCGAGTCAGTTTAGTGACTTGGCCAGCAACATTTCGCTCCAGACAATCTGAATCCACACTGTTTGCAAATCCCTGTCAAGTCATGCATGGCCTGGTTAAGGGGTCGACAATAAATGGCCTCTCTTTGACACTAAGAATCACCTTCCGCAAAAATTGAGATAAAAAAGTGAAATTATTTCATTAATCCATTACCCCATAGCCTGTTTCTAGATTTGAAGACAGGTCACCACTTAAAGCAGGTTGAAAGTACAGTAAAGCAGAATACTTTCAGCCTACTTTAAGCTATAATCTGCTATGATGTAGAAAATAGTTTTTATGGTTAAAATTCATGACAGTATAAAGTGGAACTATTTTCTTCCGTGGATGAATAAACAAAAGGCGTAAAAATGTATATCTATGGAGAAATGGGTTAACTAAGACATCAAAGCTGTCTTAACCCTTTACCTCATAGCCTGTTTCTAGTTTTGAAGACAGTTGGCCACTTAAAGCAGGTTGAAAGTAAAGCAGAATGTGCTTTAAGGCACATTCTGCTTTACTTTCAGCCTGCTTTAAGCTAAAATCTGCTAGACTATATAAAATACTTGTAATGGTTATTGTTCATGAGGGTATAAACTGGAACTATTTTCTTCAGCGGAGGAATAAATTAAAAACGCTAAAAGTCGCTTCTATGGGGGAAAGGGTTAATACAACTTGACAATGACTTAGCATGCAACAAGTAAAGCAATCCTTGCAGCCAGGACTGACTGTAAAACATCCAGTATTAACCCAGTACCCCATAAATATGCCTTTGTCGAAAATATTTCCATTTTATAGTTATGAATGTGCAACATAAGAAATATTTCCAAGTAAATGGTAGCTTAAAGCAGGTTGAAAGTAAAGCAAAATGTGCCTTCAGGCGCAGTCTGCTTTACTTTCAACCTGCTTTAAGTGGTCCCCTCTCTTCAAAACTAGAAATAAGCTTTAGGATAAAGGGTTTAACAAAACATTGACCAGAAGTATTTTAATATCTAAACAGCAAGTTTTTTCAAGCTACTTTGGCCAGCCACTCTTCAACCTCCTTCAGGTCTGGTTCTGATGAAGGGTCTTTTCCCTGTGCACTACATTCTGCAAACTCTACACTAATTGGCTTCAGATCACTAAAAGAGAACTCCCTATTTCTTTTTCCTAAATAAGTGTTGTTGTTTCCAGATGATATGTCCTGGAGAGCTGCAGACTTGGTAACACGTAAAGTATTCCTGCAAAAAAGAAGAAATTAAAAGATTGATTGAACTCTCAGTACATCAGTCATATGCTGACATCAAGCTTATTACAGGTGAAGGAAGACCCAAGATGCCCTTTAGAGTAAAACACTGTTTCAGACACAAACTGGCAACTATGTAGAACCACTGACTTTCTGCAAGCCCGCTGGAAGGCTGAAATTGAAAGATAATGCAACTAACTTGCATTCTTAACCCAAATACATAAGACCTTTGCTATATGTTTTTTTATTCTGCAGTTAGCAACCACTTGCATTTAATATAATCAATATGTCTTCTATTCAGATTCTGCTAAATACAAGCTTGATTGCATACTGATGTTCAGTCATACTTACATTTCCTTCTCCAGCTGTGATTTTATGACCTTTACGCCCTTCGAGAAGGTCAGATCTTGTTTGTTACACACAATCAACACTGGGGGAGCTATGCTGGAAATCTTACTGTCACAAAGAATGGTATATAGGAACCTGAAAGTAGAGTAAAAAGTAGGAATCAAAATCAGTGGTGAATTTGTTATTTTTGCCTCATTTAAAACTCTTCCAACACTAAGTAACTCTTGTGGTTGTTAGATTCCCTGGTGGATCATTTTAGTTACCAAAACAATAACCAGTCTGCTTGGAATTCAGCACAGTTTAATAAATATTGCTCTATCTAAATGATCAAACAGCGTAGACCCTGATCATAGGGCTCCTAAAGGAGCCCTCTGATCTGGGTATGCACTGTTTGCAAATGTAATGAGTATATTTTAGCAGTGTTGAAAGATTTAATTTTCTTATACTGCAATATAGAAAGATTTAATTTTCTCAGTCTGCAATATAGAAAGATTTAATTTTCTCAGTCTGCACTGTAGAAAGATTAAATTTTCTCAGTCTGCAATATAGAAAGATTTAATTTTCTTATACTGCAATATAGAAAGATTTAATGTTCTAAGTCTGCAATATAGAAAGATTTCATTTCTCAGTCTGCAATATAGAAAGATTTAATTTTCTCAGTCTGCAATTGGAAAGATTTAGTTTTCTCAGTCTGCAATATAGAAAGATTTAATTTTCTCAGTCTGCAATATTGAAAGATTTAATTTTCTTACTCTGTAATATTGGAATATTTAATTTTCTTTGTCTTCAATATCGAACAACTTTATTTTCTTACTCTACAATACTGAAAGATTTAACTTTGTTATTCTGTAATATCAAAAGATTTAATTTTCTTACTCTTCAATATCGAAAGATTTAATTTTCTGACTGCAATATCGAAAGATTTAGTTTTCTTACTCTTCAATATTGAAAGATTTAATTTTCTTATTCTGCAATATAAAAAAAACGAATTTTCTGACTGCAATATAGAAATATTTAATTTTCTTACTCTGCAATATCGAAAGCTTTACTTTTCTTACTCTGCAATATCGAAAGCTTTAATTTTCTTACTCTTCAATATCGAAAGCTAATTTTCTTACTCTGCAATATCAAAAGCTTTAATTTTCTTACTCTGCAATATCGAAAGATTTAATTATCTGACTGCAATTTCGAAAGATTTAATTTTCTTACTCTGCAATTTCGAAAGATTTAATTATCTGACCGCAATATCGAACGATTTCATTTTCTTATTCAGCAAAATCACAGATTTAATCTCTTACTTTACAATATTGAAAGATTTAATTCTCTTACTCTGCAATATCGAAATATTTCCTTACTTTGCAATATTGAAAGATTTAATTTTCTTCTGCAATATAGACAATAGACATATTAAAATTATGATATTTAAAAAAAATACTCTTCAATATCAAGATTTAATTTTTCTTACTCTCAAATATCGAAAGATTTATATGTCTGACTACAATATTGAAAGATTAATTTTTCTTACTTTACAATACAGAAAGATTTAATTTTCTTATTCTGCAATATGGAAATATTTAATTTTCTTATTCTGCAATATTGAAAGATTTAATTTTCTTATTTTACAATATCGAAATATTTCGTTTTCTTACTATGAAATATCAAAATATTTGATTTTCTTACTATGCAATATAGATCTATAAAGATTTAATTCTCTTGCTCTGCAATATCAAAAGATTTACTTTTCTTACTATTTACTATCAAAAGATTTACTTTTCTTACTATGCAAAACAGATCTATTAAGATATCATTTTCTTATTCATCAGTATCACAGATTTAATCTCTTACTCTGCAATACTGAAAGATTTAATTTTCCTACTCTGCAATATTGAAAGATTTAATTTTCTTATTCTGCAATATGGAAATATTTAAAAATAAAAATACTTTGAAATAGCAAAAGATTTAAAATTTATAGTCTGCAATTCGAAAGATTTAATTGTCTGACTGCAATATTGAAATATTTAATTTTCTTACTATGCAATATCGAACTATTTAATTTTTTTACTCTGCAATATCAAACTATTTAATTTTCTTACTTTGCAATATCAAACTATTTAATTTTCTTACTCTGCAATATCGACCTATTTAATTTTCTTACTATGCAATATCGACCTATTTAATTTTCTTACTTTGCAATATCGATAAAAAATAACTTTTTTTTACTCTGCAATATCGAAAAATTTAAATTTCTAACTCTGCAAAATTGAATGATTTTATTTTCTTACTCTGCAATTCTAAAAGATTGAATTTTCTTCCTCTGCAATATCAAAAGATTTTTTTTTCTTACTCCACAATATTGAAAGAGTTAATTTTCTTACTCTGAATTATTGACAGATTTAATTTTCTTACTCTGCCAAATCTAAAGATTCAATTTTCTTACTCTGCAATATCTTTGATGTCTTTCTGCACACTGGAGCTGTCCACAACGAACAATACAGCCCTGCAAAACAAAAACAAGAGTAACATCATAGTGGTCATAACATACTACTCCATAAATATGCAATTTTACTCCTTTAATCTATTCCTCCACTGACGAAAGTAGTTTCAAATTCTACAGTCATGAATATGCAGTATAAGATACATTTTCTATATCCTTGCAGATGATAGCTTAACCTATCACTCCATAGTCTGTTTCTATTACTGAAGATACCCTTTACCCAATAGCCTGTTTCTAGCTTTGAAAATAGGTAATAAAAAAAGCAGGTTGAAAGTAAAGCAGAATGCGTATTAATGCACATTCTGCTTTCCTTTCAGCCTGTTTTAAGCTATCACCTACCACAAAGAAAATATTCATTATCATACATATTCATGACTGTATAATTTTGAACTGTGTTTTCTTCAGCAAAGAAATAAATGGAATGCCCTAGTATAAGTCGCTGTTAAATGCAATCTGCCTTAGTTTCAACATGCTATAAGTAGACATCTGTCTTCAAAACTAGAAACAAACTATGGGAAATAGATTAAAGAGGAGTTAATAGCATGTTCTCCCGTAACTACCTGTTTTCAATAATGAACAACTATCACAAATATCCTTGTCTCCAACATGTGTGAGATCAATTTGATGATGTCACTATAACATCACTATTAAGGTGTTACGTTACTCCTATAACAAGAGTTGTCAGAGAGACAACAAAGCTCGCCACCGGCACCTTTAGAAACTTAAAAGCACACTCAAGGTCACAGAGGTCAATCTTTTTGCCTGCATGGAAAGGTCTTGTCCATATACACTGGCAAATCAAATATGAAAATAACACCTCAAGGGACATAGGAATTATAAGCATTTTTTAAACCTAAACGCAGATTTCGAAACCTAAAACCTTTCGCAACCTTAGTTCAAGGTCAAGGACACTGGGCTAATTTTTTTGCATGCATTAAAGGTCTTGTCCATATACACATGCATGCCAAATATGAAAGAAATATCTCAATGGATATATGAGTTAAAGAAATTTTGAGAAACCTAAACGCAGACTTTGAAACCTAAACGCGGGTCCTAAGTTCAAGGTCAAGGTCAGAGGGATCAAACATTTTGCATGCAAGGAAAGATCTTGTCCATATACACAAGTAAACTGAATATGAAAGGAATATTTCAATGGACATAGGAGTAATAAAAATTTTGAGAAACCAAAACAAAGATTTCGAAAACTAAACATGGGCCCTTAGTTCAAGGTCAAGGTCACAGGGGTCTAAATTTTGCTGTGCCTGGAAAGGTCTTGTCCATATACACACTTAAACCAACTATGAAAGCAATACCTCAAGGGACATAGAAGTGAAAGGCATTTTCAAAACCTAAACACAGGCCCTAAGTTCAAGGTCAAGGTCACAAGGGTCCAAATTTATCTGTGCATGGAAAGGTCTTGTCCATATACACACACATACCAACTATGAAAGCAATACCTCAAAGGATATAGAAGTTAAAGGCATTTTTCAAAACCCAAACGCAGATTTCGAAACCTAAACCCAGGCCCTAAGTTCAAGGTCAAGGTCACAGGGGTCTAAATTTTTCTGTGCATGTAAAGGTCTTGTCCATATACACATACATACCAACTATGAAAGCAATACGGTTTATACCTCAAGGGCCAAAGAAGTTAAAGGCATTTTTCTAAACCTAAACACAGATTTCGAAACCTAAACGCAGGCCCTAAGATCAAGGTCAAGGTCACAGGTGTCCAAATTTTTCTGTGCATGGAAAGATCTTGTCCATATACACACACATACCAACTATGAAAGCAATACCTCAAGGGACATAGAAGTTAAAGGCATTTGTTGAAACCTAGACGCAGATTTCGAAACCTAAACACAGGCCCTAAGTTCAAGGTCACAGGAGTCTAAATTTTTCTGAGCATGGAAAGGTTTTGTCTATATACATACACATACCAACTATGGAAGCAATACCTCAAGGGACATAGAAGTTAAAGGCATATTTCAAAACCTAAACGCAGATTTCGAAACCTAAACACAGGCCCTAAGTTCAAGGTCAAAGTCACAGGGGTCTAAATTTTTCTGTGCATGTAAAGGTCTTGTCCATATACACATACGTACCAACTATGAAAGCAATACCTCAAAGGATATAGAAGTTAAAGGCATTTTTCTAAACCTAAACACAGATTTCGAAGCCTAAACACAGGCCCTAAGTTCAAGGTCAAGGTCACAGGGGTCTAAATTTTTCTTTTCATGTAAAGGTCTTGTCCATATACACATACATACCAACTATGAAAGCAATACGGATAATACCTCAAGGGCCATAGAAGTTAAAGGCATTTTTCTAAACCTAAACACAGATTTCGAAACCTAAACGTAGGCCCTAAGTTCAAGGTCACAGGTGTCCAAATTTTTCTGTGCATGGAAAGATCTTGTCCATATTCACACACATACCAACTATGAAAGCAATACCTCAAGGGACATAGAAGTTAAAGGCATTTTTTTTAACCTAAACGCAGATTTCGAAACCTAAACGCAGGCCCTAAGTTCAAGGTCACAGGAGTCTAAATTTTTATGAGCATGGAAAGGTCTTGTCTATATACACACACATACCAACTATGGAAGCAATACCTCAAAGGACATAGAAGTTAAAGGCATTTTTCAAAACCTAAACGCAGATTTCGAAACCTAAACGCAGGCCCTAAGTTCAAGGTCAAGGTCATAGGGGTCTAAATTTTTCTGAGCATGGAAAGGTCTTGTCTATATACACACATACCAACTATGGAAGCAATGCCTCAAAGGATATAGAAGTTAAAGGCATTTTTAGAAACCTAAACGCAGATTTCGAAACCTAAACACAGGCCTTAAGTTCAAGGTCAAGGTCACAGGGGTCTAAATTTTTCTGTGCATGTAAAGGTCTTGTCCATATACACATACATACCAACTATGCAAGCAATACCTCAAAGGATATAGAAGTTAAAGGCATTTTTCTAAACCTAAACACAGATTTCGAAACCTAAACACAGGACCTAGTTAAAGGTCAAGGTCACAGGCCGAGGGGTCTAAATTTTTCTTTGCATGTAAAGGTCTTGTCCATATACACATACATACCAACTATGAAAGTAAAACCTCAAGGGACATAGAAGTTAAAGGCATTTTTCAAAACTTAAACACAGATTTCGAAACCTAAACACAGGCCCTAAGTTCAAGGTCAAGGTCACATGGGTCAACATTTTTCTGTGCATGGAAAGGTCTTGTCCATATACACACACATACCAACTATGGAAGCAATACCTCAAGGGACATAGAAGTTAAAGGCATTTTTCAAAACCTAAACGCAGATTTCGAAACCTAAACGCAGGCCTTAAGTTCAAGGTCAAGGTCACAGGGGTCAAAATTATTCTGTGCATGGGAAGGTCTTGTCCATATACACACACATACCAACTATGAAAGCAATACCTCAAGGGACATAGAAGTTATAGACATTTTCTTAAAATTGTTTGCGCGGTTCACGACGACGACGACAACGAAGACTACACTGGGGTATTGCAATAGCTCGTCATGTACTACGTACAGGCGAGCTAAAAAGAGGCGGATAGCTCAGTGGTAGAGCATCCGTATTTGAGGCGGGAGATTGTTGGTTCAATCCCTGGCCGGGTCATACCAAAGACCATTATAACAAGAGTTATCAAATTTCGACCCCACCCCCCCCCCCCCCCCCCCCCCCCGTAAAAAATGGACCCCCCCATTCTAAAAATTTAGAATGATAAAAAAACATAATAAAAAGTTAAGAAACAAGAAACCAATGAATATTATAACCCATTACTCAATAAATATGCCTTTTTACGCCCTTAATTTATTCTTCCACTGAAGAAAATAATCCCAATTTATTCAGTCACAAACATTTACTGTATAGGAAATATTTCATGTATCCTAGAAGATGGTAGCTTTACCAATTACCCAATAAATATACCTTTTTACGCCCTTAATTTATTCTTCCACTGAAGAAAGTAGTTCCTTTTTGTACCATGTATTCCTACATTGAAGAAAATATTTCCATTTTATACAGTCACAAACATTTACTGTATAGGAAATATTTTATGTATCCTAGAAGATGGTAGCTTAACCCCTACCCAATAAAAATGCCTATTTACGCCCTTAAATTATTCTTCCACTGAAGAAAGTAGTTCCATTTTGTACAATGTATTCTTACATTGAAGAAAATAATTCCATTTTATACAGTCACAAACATTTACTGTATAGGAAATATTTTATGTATCCTAGAAGATGGTAGCTTAACCAATTACCCATTAAATATGCCTTTTTATGCCCTTAATTTATTCTTCCACTGAAGAAAGTAGTTCCATTTTGTACAATGTATTCTTACATTGAAGAAAATAATTCCATTTTATACAGTCACAAACATTTACTGTATAAGAAATATTTTATGTATCCTAGAAGAATGTAGCTTAACCCAGTATCCAATAAATATGCCTTTTTACGCCCTTAATTTAATTGGACCCCCCCCCTCCCTTGGCAACACCCAACCATAAGTCATTTGATTTACACATCAATTTTAATTCTTTTCCATTATTTGTTTTGTTTAAGTAATGTTTTACTCCTTTCCTGAAGTTACTATGCCCTGCAAATTATTTTGGTTGGAGAAGGGGGGGGGTCCAAATTTGATGGCGTAAAAAATGGACCCCCCCCCCTTTTCAACACCCAACCATAAGTCATTTGATTTACACATCAAATATAATTCTTTACCATTATTTGTTTTGTTTAAGTAATGTTTTACTCCTTTCCTGAAGTTACTATGCCCTGCAAATTATTTTGGTTGGAGAAGGGGGGGGGGTCCAAATTTGATGGCGTAAAAAATGGACCCCCCCCCCCCCCCTTTTCAACACCCAACCATAAGTCATTTGATTTACACATCAACTTTAATTCTTTTCCATTACTTGTTAAGTTTAAGTGATGTTTTTCTCCTAATCTGAGGTTACTATGTGCTGAAAATTATTTCAATTGGAGAGGGGGGTCCAAATTTGATGGCGTAAAAAATGGACCCCCCTACCATTTCAACACCCAACCATAAGTCATTTGATTTACACACCAATTTTAAATATTTTCCATTATTCGTTTTGTTTAAGTAATGTTTTACTCCTTTCCTTCAGGTACTATGCCCTGCAAATTATTTTGGTTGGAGAAGGCGGGGGGTCCAAATTTGATGGCGTAAAAATTGGACCCCCCTCCCTTTTCAACAGCCAACTATAAGTCATTTGATTTACACATCATCTTTAATTCTTTTCCATTACTTGTTAAGTTTAAGTGATGTTTTTCTCCTAATCTGAGGTTACTATGTGCTGCAAATTATTTCAATTGGAGAGGGGGGTCCAAATTTGATGGCGTAAAAATTGGACCCCCCCCTTTTTCAACACCCAACCATAAGCAGGGCTCCAGATAATTTTTCTTCTAATCAGTACAGTACTGATCAATTTTGAAAACAATCAGTCCCCAGATTTTTTAATCAGTACACATGGATTTTCAATTCATCGTCATATCGCGGGTCAAATAACCAAATTTAGAAGAAAGGAGAAATAATGCCTCAGTAATAATGCTATACACAATTTTAAATAACCTAATAGTTGTAGACCATAAACATCTCCATCCATCCAGAAATATCAACTTTGTCATACATTTCTCTACTAGGACACAGTATCACTCAAACTCATTCTTTCCACGTACCATCATACTTTGGAATAAACTACCACACAGCACTAAGCCTCAGATCTCACAACCCCTAACTGCATTAGTTGTTTTTAAACTTTTTTAACCTCTGTTTATAATTGATCTTTTAGCTCTTATCTGCATTGTTTATCATTATGTTTTACCTTTGTAACACTGTCCCCGACCTCCCTGTCATTGTCAGAAATTGACAGTAGGGAGTAATAAAGAAGAAGTAGAAGATACATGTTACGATGTATGTAAATTACGATTTTCAAGAATCTAACATTTTAGCCGCTTATGCGGTTTTTTTCTCCACCCATGAAACAACGTTCGAATTTATATCGTTCAACAAACTACCACAAGTTTCTTTAGGTGTAAGTTTCTTTTCAATCAGATAGCTGACAACCGACTGTTTCCAACTTTCTATCATTTCTCTGACACGATTGACTACGTCAAAGTACGATGTAGATTCTTCCATGCTAAGATTGACATTTCAACCAAAACACCTTTCAGAGAACTTGGATTTTATCGTCCGTAATTATATCGATGAAGATATAGATGTATGTATGAGTGCGCAGTAACCTCCCTTTGCTAACGGTGCGCAAGTAAAAATTACCATACGATAAAAACGAAGCTACGAGACCGCAAATCAATAAAATTTGACTATGTCGCGGTTAACTATTTCAAATCTAGGTATGACAAAAACTCGGCTTTTGAATTGATACACACGTCCCTGAGAATTTCACGCGTACACAGTACTTCAATATTTTGAAATTAACGCGTACACGGTCGAAACGTTCGCGTATTTCACTGAGTACGCGGGCTTATCTGGAGCCCTGCATAAGTCATTTGATTTACACATCAATTTTAATTCTTTTCCATTAGTTGTTTTGTTTAAGTAATGTTTTACTCCTTTCCTTCAGGTACTATGCCCTGCAAATTATTTTGGTTGGAGAAGGGGGGGGGGGTCCAAATTTGATGGCGTAAAAAATGGACCCCCCCCCCCCTTTTCAACACCCAACCATAAGTCATTTGATTTACACATCAACTTTAATTCTTTTCCATTACTTGTTAAGTTTAAGTGATGTTTTTCTCCTAATCTGAGGTTACTATGTGCTGAAAATTATTTCAATTGGAGAGGGGGGTCCAAATTTGATGGCGTAAAAAATGGACCCCCCTACCATTTCAACACCCAACCATAAGTCATTTGATTTACACACCAATTTTAAATATTTTCCATTATTCGTTTTGTTTAAGTAATGTTTTACTCCTTTCCTTCAGGTACTATGCCCTGCAAATTATTTTGGTTGGAGAAGGCGGGGGGTCCAAATTTGATGGCGTAAAAATTGGACCCCCCTCCCTTTTCAACAGCCAACTATAAGTCATTTGATTTACACATCATCTTTAATTCTTTTCCATTACTTGTTAAGTTTAAGTGATGTTTTTCTCCTAATCTGAGGTTACTATGTGCTGCAAATTATTTCAATTGGAGAGGGGGGTTCAAATTTGATGGCGTAAAAATTGGACCCCCCCCTTTTTCAACACCCAACCATAAGTCATTTGATTTACACATCAATTTTAATTCTTTTCCATTATTTGTTTTGTTTAAGTAATGTTTTACTCCCTTCCTGAAGTTACTATGCCCTGCTAATTATTTTGGTTGGAGAAGGGGGGGGTCCAAATTTGATGGCGTAAAAAATGGACCCCCCCCCCCTTTTCAACACCAAACCATAAGTTTTTTGATTTACACATCAACTTTAATTCTTTTCCATTACTTGTTAAGTTTAAGTGATGTTTTTCTCCTAATCTGAGGTTACTATGTGCTGCAAATTATTTCAATTGGAGAGGGGGGTTCAAATTTGATGGCGTAAAAATTGGACCCCCCCCTTTTTCAACACCCAACCATAAGTCATTTGATTTACACATCAATTTTAATTCTTTTCCATTATTTGTTTTGTTTAAGTAATGTTTTACTCCCTTCCTGAAGTTACTATGCCCTGCTAATTATTTTGGTTGGAGAAGGGGGGGGTCCAAATTTGATGGCGTAAAAAATGGACCCCCCCCCCCCTTTTCAACACCAAACCATAAGTTTTTTGATTTACACATCAACTTTAATTCTTTTCCATTACTTGTTAAGTTTAAGTGATGTTTTTCTCCTAATCTGAGGTTACTATGTGCTGCAAATTATTTCAATTGGAATGGGGGGTCCAAATTTGATGGCGTAAAAATTGGACCCCCCCCCTTTTTCAACACCCAACCATAAGTCATTTGATTTACACATCAATTTTAATTCTTTTCCATTAGTTGTGTTGTTTAAGTAATGTTTTACTCCTTTCCTTCAGGTACTATGCCCTGCAAATTATTTTGGTTGGAGAAGGGGGGGGGGGTCCAAATTTGATGGCGTAAAAATTGGACCCCCCCTCCCTTTTCAACAGCCAACTATAAGTCATTTGATTTACACATCATCTTTAATTCCTTTTCATTACTTGTTTAAATTTTAGTGATTTTTTTCTCCTATCCTGAGGTTACTTATAATTCTCTGCAAATTATTCCAGTCGGAGAGGGGGGTCCAAATTTGATGGCGTAAAAATTGGACCCCCCTCCCTCCCATTTCAGCACCCAACAATAAGTCATTTGATTTACACATCAATTTTAATTATTTTCCATTATTCGTTTTGTTTAAGTAATGTTTTACTCCTTCCTGAAGTTACTATGTCCTGTAAATTATTTTGGTTGGAGAAGGGGGGGGGGGGGGTCCAAATTAGATGGCGTAAAAAATGGACCCCTCCCCCCTTTTTCAACACCCAACCATAAGTCATTTGATTTACACATCAATTTTAATTCTTTTCCATTAGTTGTGTTGTTTAAGTAATGTTTTACTCCTTTCCTTCAGGTACTATGCCCTGCAAATTATTTTGGTGGGAGAAGGCGGGGGCGGGGTCCAAATTTGATGGCGTAAAAATTGGACCCCCCCCCCCCCCTCCCTTTTCAACAGCCAACTATAAGTCATTTGATTTACACATCATCTTTAATTCCTTTTCATTACTTGTTTAAATTTTAGTGATGTTTTTTCTCCTATCCTGAGGTTACTATTCTCTGCAAATTATTCCAGTCGGAGAGGGGGGTCCAAATTTGATGGCGTAAAAATTGGACCCCCCTCCCTCCCATTTCAGCACCCAACAATAAGTCATTTGATTTACACATCAATTTTAATTCTTTTCAGTTATTTGTTTTGTTTAAGTAATGTTTTACTCCTTTCCTGAAGTTACTATGCCCTGCTAATTATTTTGGTTGGAGGAAGGGGGGGGGGGGTCCAAATTTGATGGCGTAAAAATTGGACCCCCCTCCCTCCCATTTCAGCACCCAACAATAAGGGCATAGTAACTTCAGGAAAGGAGTAAAACATTACTTAAACAAAACAAATAATGGAAAAGAATTAAAATTGATGTGTAAATCAAATGACTTATGGTTGGGTGTTGAAAAGGGGGGGGGGGGGGGGGGTTCCATTTTTTACGCCATCAAATTTGGACCCCCCCCCTTCCTCCAACCAAAATAAATTGCAGGGCATAGTAACTTCAGGAAAGGAGTAAAACATTACTTAAACTTAACAAGTAATGAAAAAGAATTAAAGTTGATGTGTAAATCAAATGACTTATTGTTGGGTGCTGAAATGGGAGGGAGGGGGGTCCAATTTTTACGCCATCAAATTTGGACCCCCCCCCTCCCTCCAACCAAAATAATTTGCAGGGCATAGTAACTTCAGGAAAGGAGTAAAACATTACTTAAACAAAACAAATAACTGAAAATAATTAAAGTTGATGTGTAAATCAAATGACTTATGGTTGGGTGTTGAAAAGGGGGGGATCCATTTTTTACGCCATCAAATTTGGACCCCCCTCTCCAATTGAAATAATTTGCAGCACATAGTAACCTCAGATTAGGAGAAAAACATCACTTAAACTTAACAAGTAATGAAAAAGAATTAAAGTTGATGTGTAAATCAAATGACTTATGGTTGGTTGTTGAAAAGGGGGGGGGGGGGGGTGTCCATTTTTTACGCCATCAAAATTGGACCCCCCCCCCCCCCCCCCTTCTCCAACCAAAATAATTTGCAGGGCATAGTAACTTCAGGAAAGGAGAGTAAAACATTACTTAAACAAAACAAATAATGGAAAAGAATTAAAATTGATGTGTAAATCAAATGACTTATTGTTGGGTGCTGAAATGGGAGGGAGGGGGGTCCAATTGTTACGCCATCAAATTTGGACCCCCCTCTCCAATTGAAATAATTTGCAGGGCATAGTAACCTCTAATTAGGAGAAAAACATCACTTAAACTTAACAATTAATGGAAAAGAATTAAAGTTGATGTGTAAATCAAATGACTTATGGTTGGGTGTTGAAAAGGGGGGGGGGGTCCATTTTTTACGCCATCAAATTTGGACCCCCCTCTCCAATTGAAATAATTTGCAGCACATAGTAACCTCAGATTAGGAGAAAAACATCACTTAAACTTAACAAGTAATGAAAAAGAATTAAAGTTGATGTGTAAATCAAATGACTTATGGTTGGTTGTTGAAAAGGGGGAGGGGGGGGGGGGGGGTCCATTTTTTACGCCATCAAAATTGGACCCCCCCCCCCCCCCCCCCCCCCCCCCTTCTCCAACCAAAATAATTTGCAGGGCATAGTAACCTCTAATTAGGAGAAAAACATCACTTAAACTTAACAATTAATGGAAAAGAATTAAAGTTGATGTGTAAATCAAATGACTTATGGTTGATTGTTGAAAAGGGGGGGGGGGGGCCATTTTTTACGCCATCAAATTTGGACCCCCCCCCCCTTCCTCCAACCAAAATAATTTGCAGGGCATATTAACTTAAGGAAAGGAGTAAAACATTACTTAAACAAAACAAATAATGGAAAAGAATTAAAATTGATGTGTAAATCAAATGACTTATTGTTGGGTGCTGAAATGGGAGGGAGGGGGGTCCAATTTTTACGCCATCAAATTTGGACCCCCCTCTCCAATTGAAATAATTGGCAGGGCATAGTAACCTCAGATTAGAAGAAAAACATCACTTAAACTTAACAATTAATGGAAAAGAATTAAAGTTGATGTGTAAATCAAATGACTTATGGTTGGTTGTTGAAAAGGGGGGGGGGGGGGGTCCATTTTTTACGCCATCAAATTTGGAACCCCCCCCCCCCCTTCTCCAACCAAAATAATTTGCAGGTCATAGTAACTTCAGGAAAGGAGTAAAACATTACTTAAACAAAACAAATAATGGAAAAGAATTAAAATTGATGTGTAAATCAAATGACTTATTGTTGGGTGCTGAAATGGGAGGGAGGGGGGTCCAATTTTTACGCCATCAAATTTGGACCCCCCTCTCCAATTGAAATAATTGGCAGGGCATAGTAACCTCAGATTAGAAGAAAAACATCACTTAAACTTAACAATTAATGGAAAAGAATTAAAGTTGATGTGTAAATCAAATGACTTATGGTTGGTTGTTGAAAAGGGGGGGGGGGGGTCCAATTTTTACGCCGTCAAATTTGGACCCCCCCCCTTCCTCCAACCAAAATAATTTGCAGGGCATAGTAACTTAAGGAAAGGAGTAAAACATTACTTAAACAAAACAACTAATGGAAAAGAATTAAAGTTGATGTGAAAATCAAATGACCTAAGGTTGGGTGTTGCCAAGCGAGGGGGGGGGGTCCAATTTTGATGCCATCAAATTTGGACCCCGTCTCCAACAATTTTTTTTTTTTTTTTATTTAATTTTTTTTATGGGCATAACAACCTCAAGATAGGAGTTATCAATATTTTGCATTAGGGAGAAGCATTACCAACTTTTGGGGGGGGGGGGGGGTCCAAAATTTACAGGGGGGGTCCATATTTCGCTATCAAAAATGGACCCGCGGGTCCATTTTTTACGGGGGTCCAAATTTGATCTGACACCGGCACCTTTAGAAATTTAAAAGCACACTTAAGGTCACAGAGGTCAACCTTTTTGCCTGCATGGAAAGGTCTTGTCCATATACACTGGCAAATCAAATATGAAAATAACACCTCAAGGGACATAGGAATTATAAGCATTTTTTAAACCTAAACGCAGATTTCGAAACCTAAAACCTTTCGGGACCTTAGTTCAAGGTCAAGGACACTGGGCTAATTGATTTTGCATGCATGGAAAGATCTTGTCCATATACACATGCATGCCAAATATGAAAGAAATATCTCAATGGATATATGAGTTAAAGAAATTTTGAGAAACCTAAACGCAGACTTTGAAACCTAAACGCGGGTCCTTAGTTCAAGGTCAAGGTCAGAGGGCTCAAACATTTTGCATGCAAGGAAAGATGTTGTCAATATACACATGCAAACTGAATATGAAAGGAATATTTCAATGGACATAGGAGAAATAAAAATTTTGAAAAACCAAAACACAGATTTCGAAAACTAAACATTGGCCCTAAGTTCAAAGTCAAGGTCACAGGGGTCTAAATTTTGCAGTGCCTGGAAAGGTCTTGTCCATATACACACGTAAACCAACTATGAAAGCAATACCTCAAGGGACATAGAAGTAAACGGCATTTTTCAAAACCTAAACACAGGCCCTAAGTTCAAGGTCACAAGGGTCCAAATTTATCTGTGCATGGAAAGGTCTTGTCCATATACACACACATACTAACTATGAAACCAATACCTCAAAGGATATAGAAGTTAAATGGATTTTCGAAACTTAAACGCAGATTTCGAAACCTAAACACAGGCTCTTAGTTCAAGGTCAAGGTCACAGGGGTCTAAATTTTTCTGTGCATCGAAAGGTCATGTCCATATACACATACATACCAACTATGAAAGCAATACCTCAAAGGATATAGAAGTTAAAGGCATTTTTCTAAACCTAAACACAGGCCCTAAGTTCAAGGTCAAGGGGTCTAAATTTGTCTGTGCATGTAAAGGTCTTGTCCATATACACATACATACCAACTATGAAAGCAATACCTCAAGGGACATAGAAGTTAAAGGCATTTTTCGAAACCTAAATGCAGATTTCGAAACCTAAACGCAGGCCCTAAGTTCAAGGTCACAGGAGTCTAAATTTTTCTGTGCATGGAAAGATCTTGTCCATATACACACACATACCAACTATGGAAGCAATACCTCAAGGGACATAGAAGTTAAAGGCATTTTTCGAAACTTAAACGCAGATTTCGAAACCTAAACGCAGGCCCTAAGTTCAAGGTCACAGGGGTCTAAATTTTTCTGAGCATGGAAAGGTCTTGTCTACATACAAACACATACAGACTATGGAAGCAATACCTTAAGGGATATAGAAGTTAAAGACATTTTTCAAAACGTTAAACGCAGATTTCGAAACCTAAACACAGGCCCTAAGTTCAAGGTCAAGGTCACAGGGGTCAACATTTTTCTGTGCATGGAAAGGTCTTGTCCATATACACACACATACCAACTATAAAAGCAATACCTCAAAGGATATAGAAGTTAAAGGCATTTTTCTAAACCTAAACACAGATTTCGAAACCTAAACAAAGGCCCTAAGTTCAAGGTCAAACGGGTCTAAAGAGCTAGATTCACCAACTGCGTATTTCAGCTCTGTGATTTTTCAAATCACAATCTCATATAATTGCCATAAACCTACTATTGTCATAAAATATGACCTATTATCTATACAAAAAGGTGTAATACTACTAAAATATTTTTTTCTATTTATAGAAAAAATGTGATCTTTATCATCTATAATAGCAAAATGGCCATTTTTAGGGCACTTTTTGCAATATTTTCCTAAAATTAAATATGAAGAGCCAAATGCGACACCTAATCCTTTTCAGACAATGATGTCAAAAGTATTGTGAACTGAAAATTTGAAATATGGTGGTGTCGCATCTGGCTCTTCATATCTAAGAAAAATGATTTCTGATCCTGGTGGTGTTAACCAAGAAACGACTATCAATTGATGGTAATCGACCTTTTGGCGTTAAATAAGTATAAATGTTGTTATTAACCCCACTGAGTTGTAATTTTGATATAAAGCATTAATTAAAAATCACGAAAATCCCGTGATAAAGGTCCAATAATTTCTCCTGGCATCAATTTGTTTTTTACCAGACTTCGTATCCGAATTATTCCTATCCGAACTTATGATAGTTAGATATGAGAAGTATCGTCGTATTAACGTGTGTAGCTCAATTATTTGGTAAGCATTGGATTATAAATAAATAAACAATTGACCAAAATAAATGTAACATCACGTAGAAAACATAACATGTGTGTACGATAACATATTACTGTCCATCAACATTTAATAAAACTTGAACCGAATCCGGTGTAACGAATAAACGGAATACGCATACTCTAAAAACCTCAAAATGACTGAATCGTTTCCCCCGTCTTTTCGAACGCTTTGCTCGCAAATATTCATTACAAAAAGTGGGTTAAAATTAAGTAAATGAGAAAAGTGTAAACTAGTACGTTTGGGGATAATACAGTCACAGCCGACCACCACAAAGTTGTGTTGTTGATTTTTATATACGATACCTTATATTTTCGGTGGGTATTCGGTGTGATTTTTTTGTATTCGGTATGGCGAAGAATGTAAATAACTCGCTCTAGACACCGAGATGTGATCATAGAAAACAGACGTTTTTTCTGGAATAATTTGGATCCTTTGTTGACAGTGTGTAAAGTACTGTAGGTAGGTGTAATGTATTGTATTTTCAACAGATTTGTAGCAATTGTGCACCATATAAAGTTGTAAAGTAAACAGCAGTTCAAGTTGCTACAGACGCGATGCTGACGTCAGAAAGCCATTTTTTAGAATAGGTAGATAAACGATTACAACGATTACAAATAAATTGAAATTTATCTAAATGTTTGGTATTATACATATTTATTGACAGTAATTACATACTTGAGAGGAATTAAAGATTAAAGTAGCCACGAATACTCAGCGTGATAAACGTTGCTTTTGGACCCAAACGTTATCTATCTACTTTACCGAACGGAACGTAAGCAGCTCAGGGTGGTCCAGTGGTTATGTCCTTGGTTTGTGACGCGGACAACTCCGGTTCAATTCTAGGTAGAGGCAATTCTTTTTTTAATTTTTTTGTAGTTTGTTTTTTCATTTATTGTTATCGTTGATTTGAGCGCAATCAATTCCGTTTTGATCTAAGCAATTGTGTTATACATATGAACATTAATAGATCTACATTATATGAGAGCATATCACAGGATTAAAGTCAAGAAAATCATTGATCCTATACTAAATTACGTCATAGGTCTACTCTTGTCATTAAACTTAATATATATCTAGATCTGTAGCTTAATGCTTATACTAGATCTACATGTAAATATAAAAGTATGAAAGTAAAAAAACATAGTTTTATTTGCTTTATTTATCATTTTTTAAAATGATGTTCAATGGAGATTAGATTAGATAAAGTAAAAGAAAATTAATCTAAACGTATCTTTTGTTGTAAAGATAGAAGGTAATTAAACCAATTTAATATGTCAATGGTTAGTCTACTGCAAATAATTGATTACAGGTAGATCTAGATCTAGTTTACTTTAACACAGTCAACTTAAGCGACGAGTATACCGGTTTTTGACAACCAGGGAACCTGTGAGGAGTCATACACTAAATTGTTTTATGCAAACAGTAAAGATCCAGATCAGAGAATTCCTAAAAGAACAATTAGGTCCGGTCTGCACTGTTTGTTAATTTGTTAAAACAAGTTGTAAAACAACCCTGTCAAAAATGGACATTACTTTATTAGAAAAAAAAAGAATTGCTCTATTGGCGTTTAAATCGTTCATTTGGCGTTTAACCCATTACCCCATGGATAGCCTATTTCATAGGCGACCGTTTAAAGCTATCGTGTTCTAGGATATAAAAAATATTTCTTATAATACTTATTCATAACTATAAAATGGAACTGTTTTCTTCAGTGGAGGAATCAACTCAAGTCGTAAAGTCCTCTTTATGGGGTAGTTGCTTATAGGCTAAAGGTTTAATAAATAAGAAAATAGAATATTTTCCTTTCAGTATGCCAAAAGTTTTGTGCTCCAGGCGACTCTGAAGTCTAACTCTAAGAATGCAAACCAGGAATTTCTATGTAGAAGAAAAAGTCGTAGACCGAGTAAATGAATTACCAGCCGCATGAATAATGCATTCGAAGACAGCTGACCACTCAAAGCTGGTTGAAAGTAAAACAGAATGCCCAGTAGGTGTACGACTCAGAAACCTGATGGTTCTAGCTCAGCTGCACCTTACAGACTGTTGTTATCGGAAGAAGAACGACTCGTTATATTGACGAACTAGAGTTTGCAAAAGGGTTGGGCCTCGTAATCCCAGTCGGCTGGTGTTTCCGGGCTCTGGTTGTTTGGAAATGCAACAGGAGCAACCAGCACCACCAGGGCTTCTTTTAACCTTCTTTTAATTTGATTTTGATTCTAACTATCTGTCTTGAGCAAAGCCATTTCTGTTTTTAACCATATCGCGAGTATACTCTATGCAGAGTGATGCGATCAAAGAATGAAACGATAATGATGACTGAAAATAAATCTACATAAATCTATTTGAAGGTCTTTGTTTTATGTTTTTTCAGTGATGTGTTTTCTTCACGTAAATCTTTTTTTTATTATAGTCGTGTCTATATTCTTATGGTTTTTACTAATACACGAAAAGGCTGTAGATCTACATGAAATATAGTATAAATGCTGTCACTTGACCTTCTATATAGTACACTAGTATGACATTACTGTCTGGTTTCTCCATTTGAAATATCAGTGTAATTACGGGAGTTGTTATGACGTATGTAACGTCATGATGTAATGTCATGAGGTACAACGTCATGATGTAATACCATGACGTTGTTTACTGTGTTTAACTGTCAAAGTTATTATAGTACATGTAGTCATTTTATTAATTAGTGCTTCAACAGCCACCGTTCGTAACGGATGAGCCGAAAGGCGATACAAGTTTGTTATCCATACCGCATTTTTACTACATGTATAAAAGATCATCCGAATCACTGATGTCACCGCAGTTTTTTCTTTACATTTATCTGTATCACTGCAGTTGAACTTCGAAATAGTTTTCAGTGGTTACCATAGTGAAAAAGGGAAGATATTGTTCTGCAACATTAATGGTATTAATGTGTGAATAAATGGGAATAGACATAAGTATTTCTTTTTTAAAAAGTTTACAGAAAAATATGCTATGTAGCAGTATATATCGTTTTTCTTCATGACTCTTGTTTACTGGTTGCCATGGTAACAACTTTGATAACATTAGCATGTTTTGAAATATTTGAGTATATTTGGTTAATAGATATACGGTGTATATATATATGTATGGAATAGAATTATGTTATATCAACTATTTACACTAGAATCGGAAACTAAAATATTTCCAATTTTTGTTACTATGGCAACTGTTTACCCGTATGTTACTTTTTTTTAATCTTATTTGCATATAAACTAGGGAAGAAAATCATGTATTGTGAAACAGAACAAATTATGTTAGTGTACATATGATTTATACTCACCTGTTCACTTCCACATGTTAAATCCTTAGTTTTTTATGCTGTTGAATAACTGGTTGCCATGGCAACACTCTTTTAATGTGTGAATGAAATATTACCATTTTCTAATGTATGACGACTTACTCTATTCAAACAAACATTTTCATCAAATTCTGATATAGGGCCAATTTTGACCCTTTGTGAACCTTGTTCTTTTCTTTCATGTAAAGGTCTTGCCCATATACACATACATACCAACTATGAAAGCAATACCTCAAGGGAAATAGAAGTTAAAGACATTTTTCTAAACTTAAACACAGATTTCGAAACCTAAACGCAGGCCCTAAGTTCAAGGTCAAGGGGTAAAAATATTTCTGTGCATGGAAAGGTCTTGTCCATATACACACACATACCAACTATTGAAGCAATACCTCAAGGGACATAGAAGTTAAAGGCATTTTTCGAAACCTAAACACAGATTTCGAAACCTAAACGCAGGCCCTAAGTTCAAGGTCAAGGGGGTCTAAATTTTTCTGTGCATGGAAAGGTCATGTCTATATACACACACATACCGACTATGGAAGCAATACCTGAATGGATAAAGAAGTTAAAGGCATTTTCAAAACCTAAACGCAGATTTAGAAACCTAAACGCAGGCCCTAAGTTCAAGGTCAAGGTCACAGGGGTCAAAATTTTTCTGTGCATGGAAAGGTCTTGTCCATATACACACACATACCAACTATGGAAGCAATACCTCAAGGGACATAGAAGTTTAAAGACATTTTTCGAAACCTAAACACAGATTTCGAAACCTAAAAGCAGGCCCTAAGTTCAAGGTCAAGGTCACAGGGGTCAAAATTTTTCTGTGCATGGAAAGGTCTTGTCCATATACACACACATACCAACTATTGAAGCAATACCTCAAGGGAAATAGAGGTTAAAGGCATTTTTCTAAACTTAAACACAGATTTCGAAACCTAAACGCAGGCCCTAAGTTCAAGGTCAAGGTCACAGGGCAAAAAAAATTCTGTCCATGGAAAGGTTTTGTCCATATACACACACATACCAACTATTGAAGCAATACCTCAAGGGACATAGAAGTTAAAGGCATTTTTCGAAACCTAAACACAGATTTCGAAACCTAAACGCAGGCCCTAAGTTCAAGGTCAAGGTCAAGGGGTCTAATTTTTTCTGTGCATGGAAAGGTCATGTCTATATACACACACATACCGACAATGGAAGCAATACCTTAATGGATATAGAAGTTAAAGGCATTTTTCAAAACCTAAACACAGATTTCAAAACCTAAACGCAGGCCCTAAGTTCAAGGTCAAGGTCACAGGGGTAAAAAAAATTCTGTGCATTGAAAGGTCTTGTCCATATACACACACATACCAACTAATTCTATGGAAGCAATACCTCAAGGGACATAGAAGTTTAAAGACATTTTTCGAAACCTAAACAAAGATTTCGAAACCTAAACGCAGGCCCTAAGTTCAAGGTCAAGGTCACAGGGGTCCAAATTTTTCTGTGCATGGAAAGGTCTTGTCCATAGACACACACATACCAACTATTGAAGCAATACCTCAAGGGAAATAGAGGTTAAAGGCATTTTTCTAAACTTAAACACAGATTTCGAAACCTAAACGCAGGCCCTCAGTTCAAGGTCAAGGTCACAGGGCAAAAAAAATTCTGTCCATGGAAAGGTTTTGTCCATATACACACACATACCAACTATTGAAGCAATACCTCAAGGGACATAGAAGTTAAAGGCATTTTTCGAAACCTAAACACAGATTTCGAAACCTAAACGCAGGCCCTAAGTTCAAGGTCACAGGGGTCTAATTTTTTCTGTGCATGGAAAGGTCATGTCTATATACACACACATACCGACAATGGAAGCAATACCTTAATGGATATAGAAGTTAAAGGCATTTTTCAAAACCTAAACGCAGATTTCGAAACCTAAACGCAGGCCCTAAGTTCAAGGTCAAGGTCACAGGGGTCTAAATTTTTCTGTGCATGGAAATGTCTTGTCCATATACACACACATACCAACTAAGGAAGCAATACCTCAAGGGACATAGAAGTTTAAAGGCATTTTTCGAAACCTAAACGCAGATTTCGAAACCTAAACGCAGACCCTAAGTTCAAGGTCAAGGTCACAGGGGTCTAAATTTTTCTGTGCACGGAAAGGTCTTGTCCATATACACACACATACCAACTATGGAAGCAATACCTCAAGGGACATAGAAGTTTAAAGGCATTTTTCGAAATCTAAACGCAGATTTCGAAACCTAAACGCAGGCCCTAAGTTCAAGGTCAAGGGGTCCAAATTTTTCTGTGCATGGAAAGGTTTTGTCCATATACACACACATACCAACTATGAAAGCAATACCTCAAGGGACATAGAAGTTATAGACATTTTCTTAAAATTGTTTACGCCGTTCACGACGACGACTACACCGGGGATATTGCAATAGCTCTATAGTACTATGTACAGGCGAGCTAAAATCGGTACTAGTAGCTCCCTTGCCTGCCTGAAGCTCAGCATTATAAGGCTAGTGCTAGGAAGGTGACTGTAATGCCCAGGTAAGTATGCATGTTAATGGATACTTTGTTTGTCGCAATAAAATCTCTCCAGAGCTAATGTTGATTGTTTACCATATGCGCCGTTAAATAAAGCTTTCCTTTACCTTTTAAAATAGCTTAAAATTGTTGGATATGTGAGAAAAAGAATCTTTCACTTGTTGATATTTGAGACAATCTGATATCAACATCGTTTTTTAGAAAAGTTATTAAGCTTGCTTGAGGGCTCGCTTAATAACATTTCAATTCTAGACTCAGTTGAGATCAGCTTATCTCAAATATTGACAAATGGTATATCCTATATATCCCTACAGAGCTCTTGATCATAAGATAAGGAGAGTATTGCAAAACCAAAACAAAATGCTCGATAGCAAAAAAAACGGAAAAGACATTCTAAAAATATCTGGTTTACTCGCTGGTATCTACAACACTGTCTCTGTTCAGTGTTCACTGTAACCGTAGTTTATCAGGGCTCCAGATCAGGGTTGGCAATCGACCGGTCAATAAGAGTATTGACCACCCGGGCGGTCAATACTGGTTTTAACCGGTCAATACCGGTCATTACTGGTCATTACCGGTCATTACTGGTCAATTGACCACTTCGAACCAACTTAAAACCTATATATCATACCCCTAGCAATGTAAATTGTTGTTTAATATATACAGCACATACAAACTGTACTGTGAAGAATCTTTTTAAATAACTGTTTGATATTTTGATGTTGTTTTTTCAAAGTTTTACTTTAATGACCACAAGTGGTCTTTTGCCAGGTGGCCATTTGATGTGGCCAATTCAATCAGACTACTTATAAAATAAAGTACTAGTACCCTACCTATCTTATTCACACATTGTCATGATGAGCATACTGGGAATAATGATCATATCAATGATTTAATCTAAAGATTGAAATATTTGAATTACATTTTGTAAATATTTGATAAAATACAAAGTGGTTGATTGAAGTGACCGGCCTTGTCAATTGAAAATCGACCGGTATTGACCACCTAGGGTCAGTTTGGGAGTTTACCAACCAAAAGGCTAGCTATACTCATAATCAATCAACCACTAAATACTTCAACTCAATCAACTGTTCACTTTCAACTCAACTGACCATTAAAAACCTCAATTGACCGCTCAAAATTTCAATTGACCACCTTGGGAAAATATTACAGCAAATAATTTTAAACCATTAAGGTCATATACCAATAGTCAGAGTCTGGCAATAATTAAATGTTGAAGATTCATTGATGTCTATTATTTACAATCATGGGATATTCATAAGTATTTGCAAGTTTGCAACACCTGTAAATTGCTGTCAAAACAGATTGTCATGTGTTAGGTTGCCCCATGTCACTGCTAGGGATGTGCAATAAAACCGGTTTTCCAATATATTGCAATACGTTCTGATAACAATACGTACCGGTACGGTTCAGACTGTATTGCAATATATTGACAAGACTAGAAAAAACGTTTTTTTCCCTCTATGATAAATTGATTAAATTCCCTTTGTTTCACAACTACAATTATTCACAATTTTGTTTTGTTCAAACTAAATAAGCAGCTTGCAGGGCAGAGGGATTTCCTCTTTGTTTGTTTTTTAGCACAGGGCATGGTATATTATCCTGATTGGCTGCCTAATCAATGTGCATATCAGATTTAATAACTGAATGTCGTGAATGAAAAACATAAAAATTCTAAAAAATATGTATCAAATACAATGTACCGACATTGTCAGTCATTTTAGAAAAAAATCTTCATTTAAAATGTGTGATTAGAACTTTGTCTGATACTGTCAACTGGCACTGTTATATGCCATACCCTGTCAGTTAAACATCATGGTGGACAATTTGGTTATGAAAATCCCGAAAGGAATGGCTAGGAGCATTTCAGAATTGAAAATACATGTACAGCAGCACATATTCATTATACAACATCATTAGAAACAGTGCAATGTAACATGGTTGTTAAGATTCAAAGTGGTACAACTACTTTGTCTTCACATATTCACCCCAGATCCATAGCTTAAATTCACTCTTATAACACGCAATATATTGCAATACGTATTGCAATACTGTGATGGAGTATCGCAATATATTGCAATACAAAATTTCTGGCAATACCCATCCCTAGTCACTGCATTACTGTGGGAGTGGCATAGATTTGATTGTGACCAATCAAATGTCTTGATACAGGGTGATTATACACTGACAGGGGTATTATACACCAACACTTGGTTTTACCCCTATTTTTCCCCAGGAAGCCATCAATGAGTCTGCTGAGCAGTATGACTGCAAGGTCTTCAGCATAGTCACAGATATTGAGAAGATATCTATGATGAAGCAGAACCCAGTCTGACAGTTTATGGTTGCTCTGCACACTTACTGAATCAGCATGGACAGGAAATTTCTCCTGACCAGGTGATAAAGCAAGTTGTAGAAATCAAGAAATACTTCAGGAATCACCATGGATACACTTCAATTGGCCAGTATGATGGTCTTTTCAAGAAACCAGAGTGGTTGATTCAATCCACCGGAAGTGGTCATTTCAATCGACCACAAGCGGTCAGTTCAAGCAATAAATGTGGTCAGTTCAATCGACCAGGGTGGTCTTTTCGGATTAAAAAAATCCACTTTGTGCTTTCTACCCCCTATATACACTTGAAATAGCTTCCTGTGTATCTGTAATACATCATTACACTATAATTAAACCCTTTTAAAGCTTCCAAGAGCTTCATTTTAACAGAAAAAGAGTATTGACCAGTATTGACCAGTATTGACCACTTCAGGGAGTATTGACCGGGGCGGTTTTAACCGGTTAAAACCGGGCGGTTTTAACCGCCCCGGTTTTTACCGGCCAACCCTGCTCCAGATAAGGGGAGTTCTTCACAAACTAAAACCTTAATTTCTGTTTTAAACCCTATGATGGCACTACCCATTTGAATCATCTTGAAGAGACAATTCTAATGAGTAGTAACACCATAGGATTTGGTTCTAAAATGAGTGAGAAAATGATGGATATGTTCAGTTTACTTCTCCTTATCTGGAGCCCGTGTTTATAATATTTATCAGCTCACCTTGTCACTTCCTTGTAGCTGTCAAGAATCTGCATACGGACTCTCTCATGACCAGGCAGGTCTATCATGCGCAAAGACTTGTTCTGAAAGTGAGCAACATGAAAACATGTATAATCAGGTCACTTTACACTTACAAAACATAAATCTAGTTAACTTAAACTATTAATCACTGAAGAAAAAGACAGATTAATCATATTCATAACTGTTTCTTAAATAAGAAACAGCTTTTTGCTTGTCTCTATTTTTTAAGAAAGCCATCCCTGTGACCACTTAAAGCAGACCTAAAGTAAAGCAGAATGTGCTTTCAAGAACAATTTACTGTACTTTACTTTCAGCTTGCCTGAAGTTACCATCTACTAGGATATAGAAACAATTTTTTATGATGCATATTGATGACGGTATAGAGTGGAACTATTTTCTTCAGTGGAGGAATAGATTAAAGGCATTAACAGGATTATCTATGGGGTAATGGATTAATCATTTTACCTCTACTTGTGTTTTAGAAATGGTCATACTTCTTTATTCATTGGTCATTTAATTATTGAAGACCTGTTTAAAATATACTCATAACATTTGCATTTACAGTGTAGACTTAGATCAGAGGGCAGTATTTATTAAACTACCCAGAATTCCAAGTAGACTAGTTCTTGTTTTGGTAACTAAAAAAGATCCAAAAGGGAACCTAGTAAACGTCTGTGGGTTGAATGCTTATTGTGCCTTTTCCGTTTTTCTAGTTTTGAGGATTATGTTACTACTAAATAAAGATGAACATAGAGCAGAATGGGCATTGAAATGTATTCTGCTTTACTTTCAATGTGATTTAAGCTTCCATCTGATAGGATAAAGAAACTATTTGTTAAACCCATTACCCCATAGTCTGTTTTTATTTTTGAAGACAGATGACCTCTTAAAGCATGTTGAAAGTAAAGCACATCTGCTTTACTTTCTGCTTGCTTTAAGCTATAATCTGCTAGGATATAGAAAATATTTCTTATAGTACAGCTACATGACCATATAAAGTAGAACTATTTTCGTCAGTGGAGGAATAAATTATTTATGGGATAATGGGTTAAAATTATAGGAAGACTTGCCTTAGATTCTACTGTGTAGTTCCCAGTGTTGGCTGACATGGATGTAAAGGACAGTTTATATTTCTTGTTGACAAGCTGCAACAAAACAAGAATCATCAGAAGATCAATCAATCATGCAATATTATTTTTATAATTCTTGGTTTGAATACAATCAAAACTCGATACTTCGAACTCGCATAAATCAACCTTACCCGTAAGGTTTAATTTTAAGTTTAATTTCGATACCTTGATCTCCCTTCAGTAGAACATACCCATATTTCAAAGTTAAAACATGGCTAAGCTATGTTTTATCATTGAAGTTTGGGCATGTTCCATCTAACGTGAGTTCGAAATATCAAGTTTCTACTGTACAGTACAAGTCTCGCAATGTTTAAAGAATCCGCGGTCCGTCGCAATTTTAGCGACCGCGGACGGGCGTATTTGTCCGTCATGATATTTGAGGTATTCCGCAGTCCATCGCGGATAGTGATGGGTCCGTGATGGGTCCGTGATGGTGTCTCACCGGGGTTCTCGCCGCCGGAGGCGATCGTTATCACCGCGGATCGTGGTGATATCGTCACGGACCGCGGTGCACCACTGCGGATCGCGCTGGTCCTTACCTGGATTGATATTTTGTTTCCTTGGTTAATTTCCACAGCCTATTTGCTCCTATATTGCGCACAATAAAAGGTGTTCAATATATGAAATAAATCATTCGAAAAAAGTTCATTGTGGCTTATTTCCAACCGAAACCGTTCTGCATTCGACACGCATCTATTTGTTTGGCGTGTTTGATTTATGTTTACAGAACCTGATTGTGAATTGTCTGGTTCTGTTCGGAAAAATACGATGTGCAATATTCGAGTCTATTTTCTACTTAAGTGTTGGGAAAAAATTATTTCTGATAAAGAAACACGGTACAACCGATTATCCAACAGCAAAAACAGCCTTTATGATGTTTCAACGTTGCATACACGCGTATGCCATTTTGGCTCTATATATAGTAAAGTTCCACTTTTAACCCTTTCATGATCAAATTATTCGGGAGAATTTTACCCCTTCATCGCTTTATTGTCGTCTGCTTCAATGTTGTTTTTTCTGCAATACACATTTCAAAGATATATTTAATGTTGTATGACCTTATAAATGTCGATACGACAGTCAAACTGTGTGGGTCCTAATTGCGTCTGATCAGGCCCCAACTAGTTACAAACGCGCTTTAAAGCGTCATTGAGAGTGAAAGGGTTATAAGTAAATCGATTTTACGGTTTCAATTTCACATCAGTCTAAATACTAGTATCATAAATCTTCTGAAAACTATTCCCAAAAACTATGAGTCCGCATTAGTCTTCTATGACTCCTGTGTAGATTAGCCTACATAATTATCAGACTGGCAGACGAAATAACTTTGAGGGTGTATTATGTCATAGTGGGAATCATTTATAATGGAAGTGAAAGGATTAAAGAATAATTATTAATTATTCTAAACTCAAAATACGTCACTCTAACGCAAACATTCTTTCTTTTTAAACGGATATTTCTTAATTTAAATGCCCACTAGTCTTAATTACCAGACGCTTCAAATAAAAGCAATATCAAGACAATACTGAATCTTAAAATGTCTTTTTTAAACACTGCATGCAATCGAATTATACTGTGGAGAAATGGTATTCTTTCCCAATAAACGCGTTTACGCTAAAACAAGTATTTCAATTGCAAACAAATTGGAGCAAGATTAGACGCCGGGTTACCCGGCGTCTGATTAGGCTCCAAACTGTTTGTCACTCAGATAAAAATATCTAGACATATTTATAACAAAGTTGTCATTACATGTACATGTATATGCATTCAAGTGTTTTGCGTTCGCGTTTCGTTTGCGTTTAAACGGGAAAGTATAAACGTTTTCTCCATTGTAAATGTAACAGATTTTGGTCGTTTACAAACTTACTAAAAACTTTGAACATCGAATCCTGTTACCATACAAAAAACCCGGACTAGAGAGATTCTTAAGCAGTTTATTGGTGGTGGGGTTTAAAAACAACATTTTAAACAGTTTTTATTGAATGGCGTTTTAAAAATTTGGCAACTAAATGCAGGATGGCTTTAAGACAGGTAGCAGCTAATTGCAGATGAGCAGTAATTTAGCAAGCTCTGTTGTACTGTTGCGATCAACCACCTGCCTTAATGACTATTTAAGCCTGTTATTGTATCCTTTGTAAGCAAATAGAATAAATATATTTCGGACGGAAAATTGATTTCGCCGGTTGCCGGTTACACACATGGGCTACTGAAGGAGCTTCCTGCCTTACTTTATGTAAGCAGTAACCTGTCCTAAACACCTAATAATTAACACAGTTTTAAGGGGGGGAAGGGAAGAGAGAAAGAAATAACTGTTTTAGTAGCATATTCATAAAGCCTAATAAATGCAGGTAAATTTGACATTCGCTGCAGACAGTGGAAAATACGTTATTTTTCCCCGTTTAAACGCAAACGAAACGCAATCGCAAGGCACTAAAACGTAGAAAATGTCAAGTTCTACATAATTCTAACAATTCCTTTTAATCTGAGTGGCAAACAGTTTGGAGCCTGATCAGACGCTGGGTAACCCAGCCTCTGATCTGACTCCAAACTGTTTGCAATTGAAATAAACGTTTTAGCGTAAACGCGTTTATTGGGAAATAATAATACATTCCCCACTGTGTACGTCTTCACAAAAAGGAGCCGATGGTGACTGGAGCTGCAAGGATCACATGGCTTTGGGCGGCCGCACAACCTTCTTATAGCATAATCCCTTAGCCTGCCGAGTGTAGCGTCTTTAATATTTGCAAACAGTTCGGACCCTACAGAAGACCGTAACTCCTAGTAAGGGTTAAACCTGACTAACTCTCATTTTCTGTTTTTCTTCAGCGAAATTAAGCAACGAATCTTATTTCAGTTATTTCACAAACATTTTAGAAGCGGGTGATAATTCAGCATAATGAGGGCCAAAAGTAAAGTGTCAAACATTAAAACAACGCTTTGGGTGTTCTACACCGGAAACGACGACCCTGGCGTTCCAGCGCAGGGGGGGGGGGGGGGGGGGGGGGGTAGATAACAAAACCCGACAATCAAAAATAAAAGCGCCGCCTTCAATCAACAAGATGTTACAGCTCAATGGCTCCGTGTCTTAAACAATTAGAATTGTTGGAAAACGACTGATTTTGCTGTCACCAGGCTTTCTACATTTTTTGTCATCTGCATTAAGTTACCCGTTATGCAAATTGGTGACAACTTAATGCCGAGCAATAGTCATGCGGAACATTTTGCAGACAGATGGCAGCTAATTGCAAATCGAAGGTCATTCAGGGCTATCTGCATTAATTCTCATCTGCATTAAGCTTCCACCGGTCTGTATATATAATTACTCATCATTTATAGTAAATTAAAGTTTTAAAAAGCCTAATTTCAACATCTCATTTTTTTTAAATCATGATTATGTGTGTACATGTATATGGTAGAATTTTAACTGAAAAGATGAGACTCAACCGTGATGAGTTGATACAAATGTAGAATTGGTTATCACATTAACCCTATCAAAGAGTACACTCGTCATTTCCTTGCACTGACAGTGTAACTGAGAAAAGTACACTTGTCGTGTGCTAACCGTGCAGACCAGGATCAGAGTGTTCATAAAGGAGTGCTCTGGTCCGGATCTGCACTGTTTATGAAAACAATTATTTAACACATTCAACCCTATCGACGAGTATACTCGTTTTTTTACACTAACTTCTATTGACACAATGGCAAATCGTCTGGACAGCATGTCGTTGATCTCGCGTTTTTTTTGCGATAAATGACTTTTTGTTCACGTGACTGTCTTTCCTTAACGGTCTTCTATGTTCTGATGGAGGGAACAGCACCATGACGATGGATCAGCAAGGAATGAATCAGACGGGGCAGAAATGACCAACTCGAATGCCCAAATTCTTGCAAACAGTGTAGACTCGGCTGTCGTACTACAAAGTCCCATACTGTTGTTTTAATACAAAAGCGCCGGTGATACAACAGCAATTGGAAAATTAATAAATAATACATATAAACAAACCTTGATAACTATGAAGACCCAGATCAGGGGGATCCTAGTAGAGCCCTCTGATCAGTATCTATCCCGTTTAAGGATACGATCACATCGTTATTGGTTCACACATTCAATTGTATCTACAAGTATATATATGCATTCGTCACTTACTAACAGTGTTACCTATGAAAGTATACTTGTCGAATGCTAAGCATGTACATGTAGATCCAGATCAGAGGTTTCTTCGAGTCCTCTGATCAGGATCTACACCGTTTAAGGATATGACCACATATCGTAATTACGTCACACACTTAATCCTATCGACGAATATACTAGTCACTTTCTAACAGTTTACCTATGACAAGTGCACTTGTCGTATGCTTAACAGTAAGCATGTAAACCCAGACCAGAGGACTCCTTGTATCTCTGATCAGGATCTGCACCGTTCAATGTACAGAGATGATGGTTTAGTAGTGCAAACGGATTTTTTTAATTTATGGCACCCCACACAAATTTCATAGCTCAGGTGTGAAAGTGATACGCATATCACCATAATATATGCCTTTTTGTCGAGAGAAGAAAAATGAAGAGGCAAAATACTTCTTTAAGTTATGTAACATCAAATTTTTTATCAAGTTAACTTATTGATGTGTCAATTAGGCTTTCGTGACCTTCCAGTTTCCAACTAATACCTTCTTTTTCGACCAATCATATGACTCAGATTAATGTAAATGATTTCGTTTAACTCCGCCCCCAATTAGAAAGCCAATTATAAAAAATAACGATTTTAACACTGTATGCCATAAATCGCCTTGACAGCTTCGGAAATAACCAGTTAGTCTAGGCACGTGATTCACTTAATCGGGGCACTCAATGCGGAAATGTGGCAGATAACGAGTGACACTGAGAGACAGCAATAACGAAGTACTTACATAATTAATTTGATTGATTTTTCTTATCTGTATGGATGTAAGATCTATCTCTATACGTATTATGTACATTGTAAGCATGGAGAAATGTGTAATGTATCCATGATTGTAAGCGATCATCTCAAAACCAGATAATACATTTTAATTTTAAATGTCATCAACATTATAGTTATTTAGAATGAAAGTCAATGAAAAGTTGTTTAAAAATGTCTAGTACATCCTTATCATACACTGAGTTACAGTCACTAGATAAGTATCTACACCGTTAATTACCACATTTATAAAACAATATTTTCCAATATATGTATATGACTGATGAAGACTTTGTTGACTCTTTTAAATCAATAATATAATCTAGTTTTAAAACGTAGTTTGCAAAAGAACGCGAAACCACCTGTTTGTCTTTTTAAAATGTTCACATATGGATTGAAGATGACAGTAGACATTCAGAATTCCACAGTTACAGTATCGCAGATCCAATATGGTGTTTACAGACACGGGTCGTCAGAGATAAATAAAAAAAAGTAATATACCAAGTTAAAGTCTACTTTCAGTCCGAATGACCGCTCAGCCGACTGTACATATATATGTTTGCTATTTGTATAAATTTCTTTATGTATTTGATTGCCGAGAGAGAGAGTATGTATAATGGTTATGGAGGCAACTGTACACATACTCTCTCCCTCCCTCGCGCTCTATTATCTCTCTCTCTCTCTCTCTCTCTCTCCCTCGCTCTATTTCTCTCTTTTCTCTCTCTCTCTCTCTCTCTTTATTTCTCCCTCTCTCTGGCTCACTAATGCCCGCTCTCGAAAAAGAATTTGTATTTGTTAAACTATAGGGGAAGGACCGTCTCTAAGTTGGTAGAACTTGTGGTCCAACCCCATTTTATGTATATAATTGAAATAAAATCAGGACTGCAACTTATCCGGATTTTTTCTAAATCTTCGGATATTCTTTCTAGTATGTGGTAGCTCAAAGCAGGCTGAAAGTAAAGAAGAATGCGCCTTAAGGCGCATTCTGTTTTACCTTCAGCCTACTTTAAGCAGCCACGTGGCAACACAACTAGAAACAGGCGATGGGGAACAGGAAATATTTGTAAAATCGCACTTTAAAAATGCTTATTTGAAAATCTTAGGATTTTTATGTCAAGTTATGGCAGCCCTGTAAAATATGTTTAAACTAAACTTATTTGATTGCCGTTTAGTATGCGATGTCATAAAAAGGGTAAATAGGGTTTAATTCTGTTTATGAAAAGAGACGAAAAAGTAAGCTCGGTCGAGTTAGTTGATATGTACATTTAATTCAATCATGCGACCGTATACAGTACTGACCGTTCGCTCTGAGACATTCCGGGAAGAAGCTCTAACAGCATATTATTTCCACATGAAAACAGCTGTCTGTCTGTCTGTCTGACTGACCCTCTGTCTGTTTGCATGCATCTGTTTCTGTCTGTTTGTCTTTATTCACTCTTTCAGTCTGCTAGTCTATATATCTCTCTCTGTCTCTCTCTCTCTATATATATATATATCTATCCTCCATCCATCCTCTCCCCCCCTCTCTCTCTCTGTCTCTCTATCTCTGTGTGTGTCTTGCTCTCTCTGTCTCTGTCTCTCTCATTTGCATATAAATAACACTGCCTTCTATAACTATCTATCATCTCAACTTTAACCTCGGCTTATGTAAAAAAGGATTACATTCCTCAGAAAAAATACAAACCCGTGTTTGACAGAGTTGATCGATCAAAAGTAAAAACTGTAGCAGCATAGTAGATTTTGAGACCAAAATCAATCGTGTAGATGCGTTTGGTCCTTATATCATTATTCAATCTACTATAAAACCTCTCTATAATGACCACTAAACTGAAGGCTAATTGACTGCATAAAAAGACGGGAAAGCTTGAAGCAAAATGAACGTAAACATGAAAGTTTCTGCAGAAACTTGTTTTACGTTCACCTTTCCTTAAGCATGCACTTGTTTTTAACACCTGCTAATTAACACAGTTTAGTGGTCGTGATAGAGAGGTTTTATTCTGTATCTTTAGCTACTTTTCTTAGGAGGAGGTACAAGTTTACGGGATTGAAAACAAATAAGTATTTTCCCGAGTTTCACAACTCTTCCCCCCCCCCCTTTAATTCTCGTGTTGGTTCTAAACAATTATGACAGAATGCGCCAGACATTTTTAATCTCTACCCGTACGATTTTCAATAAAACATAGAACCTAAAGAACCTGCTATCTAAAACCATTTAGTGGACGTTATAGAGAGGTTTTACTGTATTATTAGTTTCTCGTCTTCTAAGAAGACACACGTTTACGGGAATGAATTCAAATAATGGTTTTCCCGAGTTTCATAACTCTCCCCCGTTTTATCTCTCGTGTTGGGTCGAAACAATTATGACCGAATACGAGTGACATTTTTAATCTCTTTCCGTATGATTTTCAATAAACTTAGACAGTGAGCTAAAACACATTATACGTAGACTTTTTTTTTAATCCTTTATCTTTTTTTTTTGGCAACCTGACTATAGACTTTAGTTTAACATAAAGAACCTGTTTCAGTTTCGGGGTTTAAGAGTAGGCTATTGACATGTATATTATATTTCATTATGAATTCGAAATATGACTGTATTCCAAAAAGGTTTCTACAGTTAAAAGTGCACACGTGTATGAACAAGTAAGCTGTTGCATATCTTTTATTGATAATTTTCACCTAAAGCGATTCAGCGACTCCAACTCATACAGGTAGCGTCCACGATGATGCCTCGCAATCCGCGATGATGCCATCGCAATCAGCGATGACTCCACCGCGGAAATATCCCGTAGGGTAAATTTCTGTCCGCGGTGGACACACATTTTGTCCACGATGATCCAAAAAAATTGTCCGTGCTGGAAACCCGCGGACATTCAAAAGTGTCCGTGCTGGGAGCGCGGACTTTTTAAACATTGCGAGACTTGTACTGTATATACATGTACAAACAAAACATGAAAACAGTCTCTCACATGTGTATACACATTAACTTCTCAACATCAAGGAAACAGGTATTAAATTCATTTCAGCCACAAAGTAGTAACATTTCAATTTTGTAATAACTTGAAACTGTTTTATAAGTAAAGAAACACATACTCTTCGAGACGACTCTAATATTAAAAGTAGTCACACCATAGGATTTGGTGCTGAAAAGAGTGAGAAAATGTTGGATTTGTTCAATTTACTCTCTCTTATCTGGAGCCCAGACAGCTCATATGAAAACATCATCAACATTACCTGAGTAAAGAGCAAAGTCTTGCCAGCATCGCAACATCCTAACAGCAGAACCCCTCTCCTTTTGTTTCCTCTTCTTTTGGAGATCGCAAAAATCACTGAAAAAAGACATATATCATGTACTGTATAAGTTTTTCTTACATGACTAACCCTGTTTTCCATAGCGAACAACGATCACGAATATCCTATCTCAAACATGTGTAAGATCAATTTGATGACGTCACCATAACGTCACTATTTATAATGGCCTTTTTTAAAGTCACCTTAGTTCCAAAAAATGCATATTGCTTTAAAAATAGTTTAAATTGTTGGTAATGTGAGAAAAAGAATCTGTCACTTGGTGGTGTTTAAGATAAGTTGATCTGAAGCTCGTCTAGAATAGAAGAGTTATTAAGCTCACCAAGGCTTGCTTAATAACATTTTAATTCTAGACTCGTTTGAGATCAGCTTGTCTTAAACATCCTCTCATGACAGATCCTATATATCTTAAGACATTATAGTATACAGCTGATATTGGATGTGGATTGTAACAAATATCTGCCAGACTAATTGGCCCAGGTGGACAGTTTATCAGGGTTCCAAAGAAAGGGGAGCAAACTGAACAAATCCAGGTTGTTTTTTTTCACCCAATTGGGAACGGGTCCGGAACCCCTCAGTTGGGAATTCTTTTTGTTGCGTAAACTTCAAATTGGGAAAAAACAAGTCGTGAAATGATGACAAAAAAGAAATTGGGAAGTTTATTTTATAATATATGTAGGCATATATTGATCTAACTTATCAAGTACCAATTATGCAGTTCATATCAACAGGAAATGCTAAAGCTAGTAACAGAAATTCTCTTTTTTTCACTGAAAATGCTATTTTTACCATATTGCCAGGTCCCTTCTTTGAATTGGGAACGGGTCCTGTTCCAATTGGGCCAGGGAACGGGTCCTTTCCCGGGTACCGTCCAAAGAAGGAAAAAAACACTGAATTCCAACATTTTCTCACTTATATTAGGCCTAAAAAAAAAATATGTGTGTTTCTGGTTTCACCCTCTCAAAATTTTAGGGTAGGTCGGTAGGAAAAAGTTTTTATTTTTTAAAAAGCTTTTATATAGGGCATATATGCGAATTTTTTTACAATCAAAGGATGGGTTTATATGACAAATAATGACCTTGCTCTTGTTGTATTCAACATTGAAAGTGTTTGAAATGTTTTATCTTGATTTGCAAGTTTAAATTGTAAGGTATTTCATAATATAATTATGTGAAATAGTTCTTGTTTCAATCTGAAAACCCTTGCATCAAATAAATACCGGTATTATATTTTAATAAAAAATGTGGTGTGTTTGCTTTTAACACAAGCCTTTTTTCCTTCTGTAATGGGTGCCGAATAATGGCCCCTTCCCCTCCAGTATCTTTTTTCCCTCACCAAAAAAACTTTTCCCTAAAACCGGAAACACACATCTTTTTTTCTTAGGCCTTACTAATTAGCACCAAATCCTATGAATATGATGTTACAGTTACTGCTCATTAAAATCGTCTTTTCCAGACGAAGTGTTTAACCACGGAATAATACAAGACGGAATTGCAACTCAGCAAAGTTGAATAGGCGATGAGAGATTATGTGTCATGTGACAACATCTTCACTTTTTGCATCGTTGTCTGCCATTTCTGGGGTGTCATATTACTGACTCTAGTCTAGTTGCGATATCGTAACTGTATTGCGGATACAGTTACGACACGCTAGGATCTCCACAATGGCGCAGGCCGACAGTGATTCACTGTCGCTTGAATAAGTTTCTATAACATTTTAATTTTTACCGTTTTTGAAAAATAAAAGGTAGGTATCGGTTTGGAATGCATTTTTTGACAATGTGGGTGTGTAAAATCAGGTTACCTACGTCTTTGATTGAGTTTCTCCCGATTTAAACTTTACTACTGTCAACCGGCATCGGTCTTCGAGGGATGGTCGGCCATTTTGAAAAAATATGTCCCATAAACCTCTTACTACGTATTCCATATATGGAGTGTGTAGTAAAACCGCCGCGCATGTCAACGAATGGCGGGAAAATATCTAATACACGAATTAAGCTTTAAACTTGTTTTTAAGCTGCCACCCTTAACCATATTAGCAATAGAAAAAATTGTTTAGTTTACCTGGGCAAAAATAATCCTCGAATTCATCAAAAATACCACAGCTCAGTAAGTTTTCCAATTATGAATGAAAGCCTTATATGTTAACCGGACAGCGTTTTACGCATGCGCGAGTTCTGTCTCGGCTTGGAAAATCAAAACAAATAGTGGGTCGACACCGAAAAGTTTTCAAATAGTCTTCGAGTGGGTTATTACTTAACACAAGAAGGTTATATATCAAAATATTGTTAAATATTAGTTTAAAGATTAATTCTCAACTGTTTGAACATATATAACTGATAAACAACTGCTGCCGAATTTGCGCCACTGTAGAGATGCTAGCAAACTGTAGCTCTAGTAGACCTTGGTCTAGAGTTAGAGGTACAGTACTGCAGCTAACTCTAGTCTAGTGTATTTATTGACATTTTAGTGGATTTAAACGACTTCGTGGACATTCCTATCAATTCACAGGAAAATAAAGCCGTAAACAATGCTTCGAAAAAGACATAAATCATATTGATTGCCGATAGACATAATCTTATCAAGTCGTGTGAAGTCTCGTTTGCACCACGCGAGATTTGCGATTAAGAGTGAGGTTTCAATTGCGTGAGTGAATAATTCTGTGGTTTAACCTATTATTCCATAGCCTCTTTCTAGCTTTGAAATATGTGACTACTTAACACTTACCCTGATGGTATTTTTTTCCTTTAAAAATTGGCTTATTAGATTGATTTGCTGACCATATGTTTCACGGTCGTGAATGGGTTACCACTTCCTCTAAAAAATTCAGTGCTAAAATAAATACTTAAATGACATATGTCTGGTCAAAAACTATTGATTGTCAAACTTTACCATACATTACTCATTTTAACAACTTAAATCTACTTCTTGAATGAAATACTATCATCGTCTTGTCTGGAACGTTCGGGATCTGACGACATATGGTGAAACTCACCGGAACATAATTACACGTTAGGCATTTAAATTACGTATTTCCTTAATTATTTACTCACCTATCGTTAACAGAACTATTACTACTGCTGTTAGTATACCGAGCACAGTCGGATCACCATTATTTACACCGTCTTTCACTGTTTTTATCATGTCGCCGACGTGGTCTGCAGTTTTCGAAGCCATCTTGAAAGATCACCGTTAGAATAAGATTATCGTAAAATTTGGTACCAAGGTCCGTACATTCACCCAATAAAACCCAACAGATACCAACACTAACCAAAAAACCAAATATGAGTTTAAAATCTACTACATATAGGCATCTATATCGATTTAAAAGTATTATAATAAGAGTTTATGGATATATTTTAGTTATATGTATCATTTAGCGGTATGACTAATCAAATCACGGGTCTCTGGTTGCTGGACCAGCGATCCAGAGACCCGTGGTTCGATTCCTGGCCGCAGCGACTGCTTTTTCATTTCGTCTTTTTCCGATATACATTTATGTACTTGGCAGATACGATAATCGATTGTGAAACTGGTTGAGGTAAAATAATATATAGCCTGTTTACCTGTGTTTTCGCCACCCTTAGCTATATTTTTCGCGCATGTGCTTTCTGATGTAACATTTCTTACTTGTTCACGGATCTAAGTCTGAACTGAACCTTCAATAACACAACTATATACAAATAAAACTTGTGAAATAAATACAAATGTAAATTACTGTACCGTTTTCGAACGAGGTCATTGCTCTGGATCATCGGGATGCTTTCTTGTCAATTCGCCACCTCTGATTTGTCGTTCGATTATTAGGTCAATGTAGGCTCTGTCAGTATGTTATAGTTTGTTTCATGAAATTTGAACATTGTTTAATGATTTTGAAATATTAAATTTTTTAAAAGTAAATAATAACTTTTACAACTTTACAATAAAAAAAGTAACAACGGGCATATAGAGTTAAAATTACCAACATGTCCTTTGATTTGAAACTTTTTGTGAATTAATGTTATTTTACCTGTTTCTTTCGCATTTTCGGCGCTTGATATCTTCCTTAGTGAAACTGTCCTAGTATTCGGATATCCTCTGTAGTTTTCCGACATCCTCGGTAGCCTGCTTGTGACGGAATTCTAAGTTTTACTTAGGTGGCGAGTTGACAAGAAAGTGGCGAAATGACAAGAAGCAAGGATATATATTTAAACTATATAAATTTATCTATTTATTTTACAGTGTCAGTTTATCAATGGTTTTATTTAACTATACATTATAATTTCTATGTACATTTTACATGTTTGTCTTTCTTGAAGTTGGATCTTGTACATGTATTGACCAACTGAACCTGTTCTATTCAGATGAAGTTAATGTAATATTGTTTTACATGAATCACTTATAATAATAAACTTTGATTATAATACTCTTATATCGATATAAATGCCTATATGTAGTAGATTCAACTCGTTTTGCGTTCATGACCACACCTCAAAAGTTTTGTTGGGTGAATTCCAGATTTGGAGCGGTATGGTTATGACTGGTATAAATATATATTTTATCGATTTATTTTTACACTAAATGATACATAAAACTTAAATATAGCCATAAACTCTCATTATAATACTTTTAAATCGATATAAATACTTATATGTAGTAGATTTAACTCATATTTGGTTTTGTTGGTATCTGTTGGTTAGTGTTGGTATCTGTTGGGTTTTGTTGGGTGAATGCACAGACCGTAAAATTTGAACGCATGAGTGGAATGGAATAAAATATTAAAATGCTGTCACGCACAATCCGACACTCAACGCTATTAGAGTGACAGTATAAAAACATTTTACAGATTGCACTTGTCCTATGCAAAAATTATTGAAAATGATACCACTTTAATCAGGGTATGCACGGTTTGTCGTTTAGCAACAGCGTGTTTTGGTTTGTCTATTTAAAGATTCCTGGGTGTTTCATGAGTAAATATATCGTCTGTCGAATCTTAAATGTATTTCGCTGAGAAACGACTAGCAACTTTATAAATTTATCTCAAATAATTGACTTATTTTAGACTAATTTGCAGTACATGTGTATAACGAACTGGTTATCTCTCTCTCTCTCCCTCTCTCTCTCTACCTCTCTCTCTCCCTATCACTCTCTCTTTCTCAAACCTCTATGTCTCTTTCTCTGTCTCGCTCTCTCTCTCTCTCTCTCTCTCGCTTATTTTCTGTAAGTTATGTTAGTTTTGGGTAATAAACGTTAGTTTTGGGCATTTGAAGTTAGTTTTCGGTCATTAATGTTAGTTTTGGGTATTTTAAAATAAGTTTTTGGTCTGTAAAATTCTTTTCGGTAATTTATGTTAGTTTTCGGTAATTTCTGTTAGTTTTCGGTATTTAAAATCAGTTTTGGGTCTGTAAAATTAATTTCGGTAATTTAAATTAGTTTCGGGTATTCAAAGTTTGTTTTTGGTAATTTTTTAATGTTAGTTTTGGATATAAAACATTAGTTTTGGGCCTTTAAAATTAATTTCGGTAATTTATATAAGTTTTGGGTATTAAAGTTGTTTTTGGTATTTGATGTTAGTTTTGGGTATTAAAAATTAGTCTGGGTCTTTTCAATTAATTTCGGTAAATTTTGTTAGTTTTGGGTACTAAAAGTTAGTTTTCGGTAATCAATGTTAGTGTTGGGTATTTAAAATTAGTTTTCGCTCTTTTAAATTCATTTTCAGTAATTTATGTTACTTTTGGGTATTTAAAGTTTGTGGTTGGAATTTTATGTTAGTTTTTGGTTTTTATAATTAGTTTTTGGTCTTTGAAATTATTTTTGGTAATTTTTGTTAGTTTTGGGGAATAAAAGTTAGTTTTGGGTAATTAATGTTAGTTTTGGCTATTCAAAGCTAGTTTTCTGTAATAAATGTTAGTTTTGGATATTAAAAATTAGTTTTGGGTCTTTAAAATTAGTTTCGGTATTTTTTTTTGTTTTGGGTAATAAAAATTAGTTTTGGGTAATTAATGTTAGTTTTGGGCATTTGAAGTAAGTTTCGGTAATTAATGTAGTTTTGGGTATTAAAATTAGTTTTTGGCCTTTCAAATTATTTTTTGTATTTTATGTTAGCTTTGGGTAATAAAAGTTAGTTTTCGGTAATTACTGTTAGTATTGGGTATTTAAAATCAATTTTTGGTATTTTTAATTAATTTCGGTAATTTATGTAATTTTTGGGTATTCAAAGTTTGTTTTTGGTAATTAATGTTAGCTTCGGGTATTTAAAATTAGTTTTTGGTCTTTAAAATTATTTTTGGTAATTTTTGTTAGTTTTGGGTAATAAAAGTTAATACGGGTAATAAATGATAATGTTGGGTATTCAAAGCTAGTTTTCGGTAATTACTGTTAGTTTTGGTATTTAAAATCAGTTTTCGCTCTTTTAAATTCATTTTCGGGAATTTATGTCAGTTTTGGGTAATCAAAGTATGGTTTTGGTAATTAATGTTAGTTTTGGGTATTTAAAAATATTAGTTTTTAGGTCTTTGAAATTATTTTTTGTCATATTGTTAGTTTTGGGTTATAAAAGTTAGTTTTGGATAATAAATGTTAGTTGCGAGTTGTCAAAGCTAGTTTTCGGTAATTACTGTTAATTTTGAGTTTTTTAAATTAGTTTTCGTTCGTTTAAATTCATTTTCGGGTATTTATGTAAGTTTTGCGTATTCAAAGTTTTAATGTAAGTTTTTGGTATTAAAAATAAGGTTTGGGTCTTTGAAATTTATTTCGTTAAATTTTGTTAGTTTTAGGTAATACTAGGGAGTTTTGGGTAATGAATGTTAGTTTTGGGTATTTACAGTTAGTTTTCGTTTATTAATGTTAGTTTTGGGTATGTAAAATTAGTTTTTGGGCTTAACATTATTTTCTGTAATTTATGTTTTGCCTGGTCAAAATTGTCATTTTCATTTTGTTTTATATATATTGAAATTCCTATCAGCAAACAGTGTAGAATCTGATCAGACGCCGCATAATGCGGCGTCTGATCAGAGTCTACACTGTTTGCCTATGTCCCATATATGGGATCGTGGACACACATGGGTTAAGCGGCGTCTGGTCAGGAACAAAACGGTTTGCAAAGTCACCTTTTAGCACCGTTTACTGTGAAATAGTTAATCGATACGAAATTTACTAACTAGTGGTGACACTTCCGGAGCTGTACCAGTCTCGGCAACTGGTTAATTATCCATGTAACTAGACTTTTATCACGACAATTTTTTTTCTTGATGGATTATATTTTGTCTTTTGCTTTATTTTCCTTTATGTTGTATCTCAACATATCTTAAGTGATCCCTACACCGCTCGACAACCGCTCACATATTTAAATACATAGTACAAGGTCATATTAAAGTGTAAACAAAGGACATTTGATTAAGTGACACACAGGTATTTTATGACATCATAAATCTTTACCAGTCGATCATGCTCACTTCTGTAATGAGGTGTGCTCGTAGATATTACATCTGCTTTTATTTCTATTGTTTTTAAGGCCGTTTGATTTAAAACAGTTACACACGTTAGAGTGCTTTACGCGGTGTCTGATCTGGATCCAAATTGTTTACATGTCGAAAGTTTGACTAGCTTGGCCGTTAAGAGGTCAATGTTAGAGACCGTTGCACACGGTGACAGTTTAAATTGTTTAAATAAACAATCAAATCTCTCTGTTTCGACCACTAACTTTTGTCAATTATTTAGTGCATTAGACAGGCGACTGTTTAAATCTTTCTGTTTCACTGTCAACTTGCTTGAAGCTGACACTGTCAACTTGCTTGAAGCTGACACCTGCCTTTTAGACACTCAATTAGCATTCTTTATAGTGGTCGTAATATAGAGGTTTTTACTGTATTTTAATGTCATACATCTGTATAACTATGTACCAATTTAAGTGCAAAAACGAGTTTAACAAAATACAAATGTGTTTTAGGGCAAAATGGTTCGACCTCAAATTAAACCTACTTGATTTCGGTTTAAGTTTTGGCTGGTTGAGCTCTTTCAATACCATGGAACTGTAAACAATATACTTATTATATTTGAAAAGAAAGTGTAGACTTAGCTCTCTGATCAAGGTCTGCATTGTCTTCGAATTCATTAAGGGAACCTAATAACCAAAAAGAGTTACTAAGTGTTGAAATAGTTAATACTCATATTCCTGTTTCAAAAAAGATATGAAGAAAAAATAACATTTATTTAGTGTACATTACAATCTATCAAGTATTATGCCGCAAACCAACAGCAGCCTCATTGGTAAGTATTCTACCATTTACTGCCTAAGCCCTTACCCCGAATACAGTAGTTATTTGTAAACAGTTTGGGTCCTGATCAGTCGCCGCGTAACGCCGCGTCTGGTCAGAATCCAAACTGTTTAACGTTCATTTCAATATTTCTTAAGTCAAAACATCTTTTTTTTCTATTTGAGAAATGAAAACAGACGACAAATGTTTAAAATTGATGACGTCATGGTTGTGAAGGGGTTAATATAGGAAGTTACAGACTTTCAGTTTTTAAAGGAGAAATGGTGTTGAAAAGGGGAAAAGTACGTCCAAGAAATAAACTTGAAAGAACAGCTTTAACGAAGTTAACTCCGCCCCCCTGTAACCAAATAACATAGCTAGATCTATACTGCGCGGATAACATAGTTCTCAAATTCACTTCAGGTTTTTACTAGGGAAAAATACTTTTAAGTACATCCAAGTACGTTTTCTTATCCTTAATCGGGTTTTTAAGTTATGCAACGGTGCAAGCAATCGTCAAGTGAGAACGCTAATACCGTAATCTTAACGAGCGCGGACCATAGAGAAATCCGAAGCTGAGAGGTACCATATGGGGTATTTATGGTTTTGGAGCCATTACTCGGAGCCTAATGTGGAACCGGACAAGAGCTGATGATTACTAGTCTTTTGTGATTTTTTCTATCATTAGCGGTATTTACCAGTAAGTCCAGTGAGTATTCTGTAAAGTTTCTGTTCTTCTTCCCATTAAGTGCAGGGCCCTTCTGGAGAATCGACGCACTGTGCACAAGTTTCAAGTTGTCGGGGGGAGTATGTCACAGTGTGTAGGTTTATCATGACTTGAACGGCCCTCTTTATAAAGAACATCCGGTTACATTGGGCGCCAACAATTGTTTGCGGGGGTTATAAAAATTCGTAGCAGACGGACACAGTTTCGGAGCGTTTCCTACTGCATTTATTTTCACAATGAGTGTAAATAATTTATATCAATATGAATATAAAATCTATATATATTGGTATTAAGTGTTTAAAAAAAAGTTTGGGGAATAAACTAGATTCAATCTAGGTCAAATACAACGTGGATTTCTAGGTTTATAGTAGTGAAGATTAATGCGCAGCGACTTAACCCTAAGCTCCGCCTCCTAAGGTGTGAGTGTCTATAAAAATGAACACCGAATTTTACAATGGAAAGAGATAGGGCGAATGTAAATATTTGCATATAACCTCTCACTGCCATTATGACGTCATAACCCGTCTATCACTGCCATGACATAGTCTGCTCGCAAACTTAACATCTGCTTTTATTTGTAAGGTTTAAAATTTGAGACTGTTTGGTGAAAATCAAACATTAATATCAGTGTTAAACAATTTGGAAACGCTGCGTCTGATCTAGATCCAAACTTTTCGCACATTGTTTGAGTTTTGTAGAGCTTGGCAGCGAAATGATTAAATGCAGGAAGCTATTTATAAAAAAAACATTTTTTGTATTATTTCTATCCGGCATAAAACAACCTTCTGGTTTAAAATATCAGCGATCAATCAATTACGGATAGCTTTATAAAAATGTTGACTGTAGGCTTACTAGTTCCTTAGGCTAAATAAAAAATACATGTGTTTCCGGTAACCCGACCGGCCCTAGTTTTTCACTTCGACCCTAAACTTTTCTTTTAATTTTTCGAAAAATGCCTCGGCAATGTCGGTCATTTCTGTGGCGCATGTGACATGGTTTGTTTGAGGAGCGTGTAATGAAAGCTATTCTCCGATTTATTATTTGAAAAGCTAATTTATAGACATTTAAGTGTATTAAAAATTGATTTTTGAATCAGATTTAGCAGATATCTACCTAACGTTTGCTCTAAATCTGTCATAAAGTACCTTCCTTGCAGATATGATCTACTAGTTAACCAACGATTGACACATTCAACATGCAAACAACACATTTGATTGACACATTTGACATGCATACACCAATTTTAAAACATTATTAATTCCTATATATTATATATAAGTCACTTCTTTGCTGTTTTTATCAACAGTAATGTCAGTTTAGATTTTTGAGGTAATTTTGATAATGGAACCTACCAATCAAATAAACTATTTGAATGGATATTTTATAACGGTTTTTCCGTATGGCCCAGGAGTCTGAACCATAAAATACATTCATATATTTTCATATAATGTATTGCATCTTTATTGTACATGTAGATCTAGATTATATGTGGGTTTAAAAAAAAAAAGAAATTCCGACCGTCTGTCCAACATTTGTTTGGGCATGTAATTGGAAACACAGGTAATTTTTTATTTGGCCTTGTCTGTGGGGTATAAATTTCTGTAATTCTGCGGTTCCCTACTCGAATCGCAGAAAAAAATATAGCAAAATAAAATGTCCGAACTTACTTATCACGTGGTCAATAATCATTCAGCCATCGTCTTCGATGAGTAACCGTTCCTTTCACCCATTCACGTATTCACTGACATTTCGTATACCATCTTCACCCTTTCAGTGCCAAAATTACAGTGAGATGTTTACCCCTTCGCCGTTTCATTGTCGTCTGCTTCAATGTTGGTATCTGCAAAACCATTTCAAAGTAATGCAGTATGGCTGAAGAAATTTCAAAACGAGTGTAAAAGAGTTTGGAGCCTGTTCAGACGACGCGTTACACGGCGTCTGATTAGGATCCAAAATGTTTGCAAACGCGCTTTTAAGCGTCATTGAGAGTGAAAGGGTTAATAACGACAGATCTTACAGTGGAGAATCTGTTATTCTTTCCCGTTTAAACGCAAACGTACGCAAACGCAAAACACTAAAGCGTAAAAAAGACCAACTTTTGGACAATTTTGATATTTCATGTTTATCTTGGTGGCAAACAGTTTGGAGCCTGGTCAGACGCCGGGTTACCCGGCGTCTGATCTGGCACCAAACTGTTTGCACTGCAAAAACTAGTTTTAGTGTAAACGCGTTTATTGGGAAAGAATAACAGTTTCTCCACTGTACAAACACGGAAACAGGGACCATTAGATTTGCGTTTTTATAATAGTATTTTCTGCCATGGTAATAAATAAATATGCCGATGCAGGCCGTAAGATAGTTATGACGGCTGCTTAAAAGCCTTTATCAACTCGTTCGCTGTTGTTTAACACTGCAGAAAGCATATTTGCAAAACGTCTTGATCCTTGCCAGACGCCACGTTACGGTGCGGCTGATCAGGATCAAAACTGTTTGTCACTTATTTTAAAATAAACGTCAGTTATACTGCTTTAAATCTAACTTTGAAACGATATTGCAGACAACAACATTGAGGCAGACGACAATAGTTATGGCGGTGAAGGGGTAAAAACTTCACGATAAATTTTATCATGACAGGGTTAATTATGCGTAAACTTCACTGTACTAATGGTGCATCAAAACCGAGTTAGTCAGGCTATAACGGTAATGTCTGTTGGTCTGTCTGTGTCTATCTTTCTAGTTGATTGTCTGTCTGTCTGTATGTTTCTTCTGTGGGTTCTCACCTCTCTCTCTCCCCCTCTCTCTCTCTCTTTCTCTCTCTCATTTTCTATCCTTCTCTCTCCCTCTTTCTTTCTTTCTCACTCTCTCTCATTTTCTCTCTCAATCTCTCTCTCTCTTTCTCTCTATATTTTTTTGTTTCTCCTCTTTTTTTCTCTGTTTGTTTGCTTGTCTATATATCTGTCTCCTTCCTTTTTCTTTCAATCTGTCTTTCTCTCCTCTTTCTCTCTCTCGCCTTTTCTCTTTCGTTCTGCCTTTTTTCTTTCCTCTCTCTCTCTCTCTCTCTCTCTCTCTCTCTCTGTGTCACTCTCTCTGTTGCTCACTCTGTTTGTTTGCTTGTCTATATATCTGTCTCCACCCTTTGTCTTTCTCTCTCTCTTGCTCTCCTCTTTCTCTCCGTCACTGTCTTTCTCTCTCGCTCTATCTTTTTATCTCCCTAATCCCCTCTCTCTCCCCCTCTCGTTTTCTCTCGTGTGTACACTAATATTCAAAAGTGTATTGTTCGTTTTTTCTGACCTGTCGGAGTTATATTTAGAACAGAATAGTTCATAATGGTAAATAGATAACAGGGTAACATCGGATCTATATAGTCGTACACTTTCCAACTGAGATAACATGATCCTCGTGCAGCACGAGACCCTTGCGCTAACTTTACTGATATTTTATTCTTTCCCAACAAACGCATTTATATACCAAAACTATTATTTCCATTGTAAACAGGTTGGAGCCAGATCAGACGCCGGGTTACCCGGCGTCTGATCAGGCTCCAACCTGTTTGCTACTCAGATTAAAAATATAATTAAAATTTCTTAAAGTAAATTTCCACAGTTTAGTGCATTGCGTTTGCGTTTAAACGGGAAAGAATACGGTATTCTCTACTGTACATTGCGCACAAAAATTACAGCTATCCGTATCATTAACCGTATGTAGAGAAAACTCATCCCTTTGAAAGTTTTAGAATGTTCCAATCTAAAAATAACTCCGACAGGTCAGAAGAAAACACTAAAACAACCTGTATAAAATGATATTATCTGATTGTTTTCATTTGTCTTTGTACTTAAAATGGATTGGTGTAATTAATAGATATACTGTCTGACTTACTTACTCACCGTGAATAATGTATTGAGCTCATTAGAAATAAAAACAAACGTTCGTGTAACAATTTCTTGATTGCGTGAGAGTCCTTGAGGTGTTAAGACGATCCCTTAGCCACCTTAAAAATGGAGAACAAAGTTAAATTCGCCGTTTTGGTGGTTTCAGTTATTGCGGCTATATTAGTACATGTACCATATGTGGAAGGTAAGACTTACTTTCAAACCGGTTTTGTTCGCGAGAATATAATTTACGCGTTAATTCGCGAATGTGTTGCCTCGCTTGTCTAGTTTTGAAAATAGGTAACTTCTCAAAGCAGAGTGGAAGTAGACATGGGGTAATTTAAATTGATAATCTAATTAATTAATAATTAATTATCAAAAGTGAAGTAATTGGAAATAATTGTTACATGTAATTGAGCAATATTTCAAATACTTTTATTGTATTTTAATCATTACTTTTCAAAAAAGTGGATGATTGTTGACTGAATTTCAATTACTTTTCAATTAATCGTGTAAACTATATACATGATTTGGAACAATAACATTCTGAACTCATATTGAAAACAAGATAAGCCTGTTGATACATTTTCTAAGCACGTTTATGTTAGTTTAAAAGATTGGCTTCATCTTAGTTTAAACATTTAATTCCATAGTATTTACAAACTGACATGATTGAAAACATAATATGTTATATAATAATGAAAAGGATTAGATTTAAAGTTTATTGGGATCTTCTCCATGTTGCCAATAACCTACAACCTATGACACTCGGGGGAGAAAGTTCCTATCTATCATCAACACTCATGGTGGATTCTTATAATCCCACATGGGCGAACATTAGAAAACAAAATATTCTCAATGTATACGTTTTTCTCTGTATGTTGATACTAGGTTCTGGCTGCGGTGTACGTTGGTACAGCTGCAATGATGATGAATGTATAAGGGACCAAATTGAAATAGACGGTGGTATGCTGTTTCTGTGTTGTCCAATTGGCTTTAAATGTGTAAGTACATGTTTAAGAGAGGAGACACTATCGGCATGCAATTTGAAAAATAACGCAATTTTAAAAACAATATCAAAATGCGTTAACTCATTATCCCCTGAAACTTCCAATGGACGATTCTAGTTTGCGATAAAGGATTGTCCATTTTAGACTATTAGGATTGTTCTTGGTAATAAATTACAAACATTGAAGTCTCCGATCAGAGGGCTCCTGCAGAGCCCTCTGATCAGGGACTTCACTGTTTGCATAGGTCAAGTGTCCACATCACAGGTATCCTTTTGGTACATGACGCATATATGCGTCACTAGGGCTCAATGAGTTAAGCATTGGGGCACCGTAACGCAAAATGAGCTGGGTTTTTCTCAAATAACGTGAACATTTCTTGATGAACACATATTTCAAACTGCGTGGACATTGTGCCTATATTGTGTTAATATGTTGAAAACTAAAAATTATTAATCTGAAGATCACAATAAGCTTTAAAGCTTTACATGAAGAGCTTATATTTTATATTGATTGTATGCATTTCAAACATGATGGTTTAAAATTATTATAGAAAGAAAATGTGTGTAAAATAAATAAACGATGCATAATAACAGAGTAAAAATGTCTCCCGTAGGAAAAACCTGTGTTGTGAGTTATGTTGGAATGTCTAAACATTGATGCCCGTGTGAAAGATTGAGCTAGTCTTCATGTTAATTTGCAGTTCCAATGCGATTTTCTAACTTGGTGCTAACGGTTATTTATTGCAACTCATTTTAACTCATTTCCTGCCAACGGCGTCAAAATGCGACTTTAAAAAAACAATTTAGATCCTGACCAGAAGCCACATAACGCGTAACGATCAGGATTCAAACTGTCTGACTCTCGTATCGTTATGTTTTAAGTCATACTAAATTGTATCTTTATAGTTTAATAGTTTTAAGAAATTGTAATTTTCAATATCAGTTGCAATATGTTTGCATTGCATTTCGTTCAACTCATAGTCATTACTCCATTAACAGATCGACGCATTGTTTCACGCCGTTATTTATTTTACCACTGAAAAAAAATACATTTAGTTCCACCATTAACAGACACGAATCTGTAACATAATAATTTTTTCTGTATCCTAGCAAATCATAACTAAAGGCAGGCTAAAAGTAAAGCAGAATGCGCCTTGAGGCGCATTCTGCTTTACTTTTAGCCTGTTTTACGTGGTCAATTGTCTTCTAAACTAGTAACATGCTATAGGGTTATGGTTTAAAGGGAAATTATAACATTTCATCGAATACATACTTTATATTGTTATTTACCAACCAATATCAATGCAACGGAATGTAGATGTTAGCTTATTGTCGTTGTTTTCTTCAGATGAGTCCACTTCGTCGTTCCATGTTTTCCGGCGGCTATCGACGTCACTGGATGAGGCCCAGCTATCCCGGTCACTGGAGGCATTATGGCTGAACAAGATTCAAAAACCCTTTGAAATGTTATTTCTTGTGATCTATCTAGTGTAAAGTAGAGAAGACGTTATTTTCCCCCATTTTTTTAAAAAAAATATTGTCGATTTATTAAAACATGCTTTTAGTAGCTAACAGTTGGGAGTCTGATCAGACACCAGGTTATATTACGCCAAATCAGACACTAAATTGTTTGCAGTGGTAATGGGTGTTTAAGTAATATGACATTAATAGAGAAAGAATAGAGTCTTCTCTTCTGTATAAGGGCTACTTGAATGAGCTGTATTGCCTGTAACAAATACATGTACAATTACCTAATACAATTACAGGAGTTTGTTTTCGAGAAAAACGCACACCTTACCTGTTATGTCTCAAAATTGCATATAAAAGTATTCTAGTAAGAAAATAATATATAGAGAATCTTATATGAGTGCCTATTATTTATCATTTTTAATAAACGAGTTTTCTAAAATAATATGACGCGAGCGTCATATTTATTTTAGTTAACGAGTTTATTAAAAAAGATAAATTATTAGCACGAATGTGAGATTCTATCCATCACATAAACAGTTTAAAAACATATTTAACTTATTGATGCCGCAGGTTGTAGCCCCTTACGTCATATAGATTTTCCGTCAAACGTGAAGTTGTTAACGGTAACGTCAAGGAAAATGACGTCATTTTGGTGTCCCGCTACATCCACCGTTTGTTGACGAACAGGGTAGGCGGAACCTAACACACGATATTAAACTAATGGATTACGATATTTATGATCTGGCTATATGCAACTCCCAGACCGCAGATTATCTGGTAAACGTAATTAACCCATTTGCGCCCAAAGTGTTCTTTAATGCTTATATATTTTTTTATCTTAGGTGTGCCTGGTTTCAATTTTCATTTTCATTGTGCTTTATATTTTATTTCCTATCGACAAACAGTGTATTCTCTGCTCAGACACCTCATTATACGGCGTCTGATCAGAGTATAATACTGTATACAATGGAGAAAACGTTATTCTTTCCCAATAAACGCGTTTACGCTAAAACTAATATTTCTACTACAAACAATTTGGAGCCAGATCAGACGCCGGGTAACCCGGTGTCTGATCAGGCTCCAAACTGTTTGCCACCAAGATAAACATGAATTATCAGAATTGTCCAAAAGTTGTGCTTTTGTACGTTTTAGTGCTTTGCGTTTGCATTTCGTTTGCGTTTAAACGGGAAAGAATAACGTATTCTCCACTGTACACTGTTATGCAATGACCTGTATGTGGGATCGTGGGCACATGGTTAATCAGAGAAAGTTTGAATCAAGTCTCGCTATTAGTATAAAAGTTCAGCGCACAATATACTGTATACATGTAAGCACAGGGGACCGTCAATATAAGTCTGAACCCTAAAAGAAAAAAAACGAACTTCCAATTTCCGAATTGTACCCCTCTCCCAAGTTATTCCTCTATCGACATTGGATCAAACGGTATATCGGGTAAAGCTATTTGCCAATACGTAGTATAAAGTATAACCTTCGTAATTGCAAAGCGAAAAACTCCTAGTTAAAACGGTTCTCAGATGCCACAAGGCAGAATCCCGAGAAACACCGCAAGTAACAACCTCGTAACCGCCTCCTTACCGACTATAACAGAAAGCGTTTAAATGACGTCACGTAAAATGGCTGCTCAAAGCGAAACAAATGGTTTGGAGACAATTTCATTTGTCCAGCACTGCAGTGTACATGAAGTTAATCGAACGCGGTTTTCACAGTAAGTGTCATTGTTGCCTTACCTGCTATTGCATGAAGCCCTGACTCCGACTGGCAAGCATTCTAATAGCCGCTTTAATGGGTAAGAGGGCGGTTACGAGGTTGTTGCATATCTGTCAAAATTGCGGTGTTTCTCGGGATTCTGCCTTGTGGCATCTGAGAACCGTTTTAACTAGGAGTTTTTCGCTTTTTAATAACGAAGGTTATACTTTATACTACGTATTGGCAAACAGCTTTACCCGATATACCGTTTGATCCAATGTCGATAGAGGCATAACTTGGGAGAGGGGTACAATTCGGAAGTTCGACCCCTTGTCTATAATATCTAGTGTTTATGCATTTTTTTCTTTTGGGGTTCAGACTTCTATTGTGACAGTCCCCTGTGCATGTAAGTGGAGGTGTTTTTCTCCGGAAGGAAATTTTCTATATTTTCGCGTGTGTGTCAAACTCGCGTAAATATAATCTGCCAAATACTCCTAGATTTCTATATTTCATTTTCGGCACTCCGGAAGCAGTTTGATGTCTTAAAATCTATTCACTTTGTTTATGTAGAAAAACAGGTACACGTATCAATGCATAGTCTGACAGTCTAATTACACCGTTTTTCTGTCCTGAACCAGAGTTTAAATATATATACCGGTGTAACAGACAGACACAATACATGGGTATATCGCCCAACACACACCTACAGGGCTGCCATAAGTTGATCATAAAAATCCTAAAATTTCGAATTTTCAAATTTTCTGACGCAACTTTACTTATCGTACTTTTACCCCATAGTCTGTGTCTTGTTTTGAAGACACATGGTTGCTTACAACAGGTTGAAAGTAAAGCAGAATGCGCCTTAAGGCGCATTCTGCTTTACTTTCAGCCTGTTTTAAGCTACCACCTGCTAGGAAAAAAATCCGCAGACTTAGGAAAATCCCGAGAAATGGTAGCCTTGCACCTATAGGGTCATGTATGTACATTTACATACAGAAGTTACTGAGTGACCAATATGTAGATACAGGATACTAAATGAGTGTATTTTCAGTAGTGAATTTATTAAACGAGTTGGATGAAACAATATGTTTTGAGCATTGGCGAGCAACATTATAAGCCGAGCCCCATAATTTTTAATGGCTCTGTATATTCCATATTAGGTACATGTACACTAAGTACGGCATAACGAATTTATCTTACCGACTACCTTTAATTTGGAGCGTTTTAAGCTTCATCTTTACTTTATATAAACTATATGAATTACATGTACCCCACTTTACGCTCCAAAGACATTCACCCTTTTCTATTTTGCATAAGTATCATTCTAATATTCTTTAAATTCTTTAAATATTAGTAATAACTAAGGTTTGTACCCTGTTGTTTTTTAAATAAACTCAAAACATCTAATTTTAGAATTAAAACAAAGCATTAATTTTGATAATTTAAGCCTCAGAATGAGTAATAACCACCCTCAAACATGTGTGTAATAGACTAGGTTTGTGGGATGCAGAAAACATACTTCTGCGCCTGACCTCATGGGTCCTTCTCTTTAATTTTAGCTAGCATCGTGTGTATTCACCACATGCATTATTTCCTTTCTTGCACCTGCGGGTAAAGAGGCAATGGGTAATACAGGGCTCCCTCTCTCCAACGGCCATCCCAACAACGACTCCCTCCGTACAACGACCTTTGCTGTAGTTCCCTAAACCGGAAAATTATGTCTAACGCTTTTACTATTGGAATGTCGTCTGCTTCAAATTGTCGTCTGCTGTTTTTTTCTCAAAGTCACACAATAGACATTTTGACGGAACAAACTATATGACGAGTGACAAACAGCTTGAATCCAGATCAGACGCCGCGTCACGCGGCGTCACGCGGCGTCTGACCTGGATTCAAGCTGTTTGCTAATGTAGCCAATATCCCTCCCTATAACGACCCCTCCAAACAACGCACACACTTTGTGTCTCCCATTAGGTGTCGTTGTAGAGAGGGAACACTGTATGTGCCATTCTTCAAGAAGCAGATAAGTTAGCTCATCGACTGTCCTAGATTGCCGATCTCAACCAGATATCCGACGTTGCCGCATGTTCTAGGAAATCACAACTGGATTGAGGTCCGGTGATCTTGCTGATTAGTCCATCCACTCTATGCCCTCCTTTTCAAGGAACTGGGCCACATTCCATGATAGGTGCGGACGAATAGTGTCGTCTGTCGGGGATATATATGCATTATGGGGGTACTGCGATATAAATCAATTTTCGAGGCTCGCAGGGCTCCAAGAATTGATTTATATCGCAGGATCTCCATTTTACGAATATCACGTGGGATCATATGTAAATTCTCCCCAGCCTGCGACATTCTTCCTCAAACGGTTTAACCACTTCATAGTACCTGTTTAATATTCTAACTTTATGCGCACCACATGGTACGCAGATTTGGTATTTTGCATATGTTCCCTTTCCACACTTTATACAGGGTTTAACCTTACTCTTTTTTATAAGATAGTTATATAGTTTGCAATATTTTTGAATTCTTAGTGGGTTTTGAATGACATGGCTCTTCACCATGGGTTATTGTTATATTCTGAATATGACAAAAATATGAGTATTAACTATTGATATTATATACAAATTTCAATTAATTTCCAGTCTGCAATAATATAGGTTCATTTAAAATAGTATCTTCAATTCACAAACTATGTCACTATTTACACATTGAAACAGCTTAACTGATTAGATAAACCACCTTGTTCAGTACCACTCTATGTCTTGTTTTATCTAGATAGCGCTGTCAGTACCACTTTGTAATTATCGTAACTTGTTGACACTTGTTGATCATATCTGTTGATACATCATGTGAGTGTTATGTTACAGAATACAGTAAACCTCCGATTATAGCAAAAAAAGTCCTTGGTACACAAGTATCATCCACATACATACAGAATACAGTAAACCTCTGATTATAGCAAAAAAAGTCCTTGGTACACACGTATCATCCACATGAAGTTCTTCAAACTGTCATCAATTTGTCTTCATTTGTCTTCTTCTATATTGATTTGCCCCCTGTAAACAAAATACAGTAAGTAAATAAAACATTGAAAGAAGGTATGCAGACACACGAAAAACGAACAACCCGTCAATCAAAAAGTAAAAACATAGAGTTAGACGAACAATGACATTACAAAAACAATTAAGGATGAAAAATGAGAGTACCCTACACAAGAGACACACTAACAAAGAGTGGCAAGGTAATACCATCTAATCAAAAGCAAGACATTATCATTCAAACGTAAAACTATACTGTCTGCTGAGTGGATATTCAATTTCCATTAAAGAAGTTCTGTGATGTGTTTAGTTGTTCTAAATGTATATATACAGACTTAATTGTTGCCAAATCAACAGATTTATTCCCTATATGAGTGACATCTGCTTCAAATTTTCTTTTATTATAAAACCCTAACATCAGTTTCAGACCTTTACTTATCTTGAGCTCGTTATCAGTAACTAAAGATGCAATACCATTTGTTTCATTCACAGACAATGTGACGCCTAAACTGTGGAATAAATCTACTATCTGGTGTAAACTATAATAACCATCTTGAATTTTATTAGGTCTCTGTACAGATTTCTGTATAGTTTCATGTGCAACATTATACCAGCCCAAAGCGTATGTAAAACTTTTTAGCCCAACCTTTTTACTGCCATCTCTGTTATCAATATACTGTTGTAAATTGATTGTTTTGTCTATATTTGAAATTGTGTGATACATTGTTTTTATTAATCAAAAAATAAAAAATCAATATAATAAAAATGACAATACAGAAAGCGTTCAAGTATAATAGTGATGCGCATTATTCACATGCAGGTGTTTTTAATAAAAAAACAATTAATATTATAAAACAGGCTATTGTTGTTATTATAAACGGTAGAACCTTTAATGCTGATTTCCCAGATGTATTTGAAAATTATTTATTACCTCACGTGGCATCAGAAGATATAGTAAAAAAATGGAATACAGACTGGTTATCATTCTGGCAAAATCAATTAAACTTTGCAATATGGTGTGCTACTACTGGATGCGGTGTTGATTATAATAATCATATTAAGTCTAGTGGGATGAGTGGTTCTCTATATCTATTTCATATCTATTACCAGACTAGAAGAATACTATTTGAAATGAGTATTGCACTTCCACAGGATAAAAGTTGGAATGCATTTAGTAATAGCTATAATAGAGGTGCATATGAAAGAATATGTAAAGAGTTTAATGTAGATCATAATGCTGATTGGAGACAAAAATTATATCCAAATGGTGATGGGCTTGGAGACATATATACAAGTGGTCATGTTGCATGGAATAGAACAGATTTTAGACATGATAATTCAGATGAACATACTGCTAATAACAAAGTTGCTGAATTGGATTTAAGTAAAATGACTTTCGGTCCTGAAGTACCAGGAGATAGACATTGTGGTGTTTCTTCATGTCACTATGATCCTCCTAAAAAAGTTCATATTGATTATATACAACAAGATGATGGTGTTAAAGATGCATGGAGTACATTTATTCTAGATAATTCAGATGGATTTACAAGAGCTGGTGTGCAACGTATAAATGAATCGATAAGAACTTATTGTTGGGCCATTCTAGGTTCACAAGCTCAAACAGGGACAGATATTCTTGGAACAGGAACTGCTTTTGATGCTCAGAAACAATTTTTGGCAAATATAGAAGATGCAATAAACAGTCCTGTTGATCTACCAAGTCAGATTAGAAATTATCAGAATACGTTAAAATATGCAAGAACAAAGGTTAATTATGTATATGGTATAGGATTGTACATGTCACCAAGTAATATGGAGTTAAGGATAGGTGTAATTCAAGATTATAATAATAAAATTGTAATAGCTACAGATCAGCAAGTGCTTGGGTTGAATGATGCTGTTAATGTAAAACCAGTTCCACCAAAACCAATTGTAAATCTTCAAGGAACTAAAACAAAACAAACACAACCACCACAATTAAGTGCGGCTGATTATAAAAAGATTACTGATTATGCAAAAACACACACTTTACCTAAAGGCTGGGTTAAAAATGCAGAGAATATTCCTGGGTTCTATGACACATGGGTGAAAGAACACAGTTTCCTAATTGATTCTTCAACAGCTCCTCCACCAAAAGATGCAACACTTTCTACTCCGAAAACAACACAAAAAAATTATACATCTCCACAAATTACAACACAACATGAAGATAATAAAACTGCATTAATCGTTGGCAGCATAGCAATAGGTCTTACTACTTTGCTCATTTATGAGATTTATTAATATACTCCTTAGCAGCTGCATATAACAACCAAACAACAAGAACGACTAATGCCCATAAATGTTCACCAAACCAATTAACAATTTTACCAGTTGTTGACAACAACCATGATACAATAGAACCAATTATACCAGGTAAAGCAGTTGCAGCTTTCCCTGCAAGATTAGCCAATAGTTTTCCAAGATTGGACAATTGTTTTTTTATCCAATCTTTTGCACTAGGAGATTTACCTGGAGGAGGTGTCACTGCAACGCTACCAGATGGTAGAGCAGCTTCAACAATAAAACCAATAACCATACCAACTGCAGTTAAAATACTGATAATTGTAATACCTTGTTCTCTGAACAATGTTCTCAATCTTTCACCAAGTGTAGTATCTTCATTTAATATTTTATTTATAGTATCTTTAATTCTATTCACTTGAGTTCTTAACTTTTCTTTGTTAACATTTATCACTTCCAATCTAGCACTTCTCTCTGACTCTAAATCTTTTATTCTACCCTCTATTTGGTTTTTTTCATTCTCATCATTTGTGTTTGCAAGTTTTTCTTTTTCAGCTGCTATTTCTTTGTTTGTTTCAGTAAGCTTTGCCAACTCATTAGCAATTTCCTCTTTCACGGAAGTCATTGCTTTCATAATACCATCCATTTCTCGTTTTGTCATGTTTGTTTGCGTTGAAGTAGTAGTTGTAGTAAAAGATGTTTCAAGTGATTTAACTGCAGTTTCAACATCACCAGCTGTATTTGTTAAATCTTGTATGTCTTGTGTAGAAGAAATATCTTGCATTGGAATTTGTTCTGCTGCAATTGTATTTCTTGTCTCAATTAATTGCTGTAATTCCTGTCTACTCTCTTTAACTCGAGTAGCATGAGGTTGATAATCATCTACACCTAAAACATCTCTAATAATCCTCACTCCATATTTCTTCTGAATTGTGTCAAATGAATAAAATTGCATTATACCATCAGGTTTTGTATCCTTGTAATATGATAGGAGGTATTGTTTATTATTATCATCCACACCAAACAAAGGTCTGCCATATTTATCATGTGTCATATACCATTCGGCCTCATCACTATTAAGTCTTATTGTTTCTTGATTTCTATCATAAAATCGTTTCACCAATATTTTAATCAAAGAAGTTAATTCTCTTTCATTGTCTTGACCTGTCAGATCATCTAATGCTTTATATTGAGTATTCAACATACTTTGGAATTGTGTTTCATCAGTTAAAGATGTTCCTGCTTCATCTCTATCATAGTCATCTTTATCAAATTCAGGATTATAAATCTCCATTCCACCTTCAGCCATTGTTTTATTTATTATTAAAAAAAATAAAAAATACATTAATAACAAACATGTCAGCATATGGAGATAAACTTAACCCCCACAGAACAATAAGAGAACCACGAGGTGTGAAAGGAATTCGTCAGAGTGTTGTAATAACTAATAACCCTAGTACCATTGACCAAAACCAACAACTGTTGGTAAGGTTTCCCAATCTCAGTAATAATGATGTTATTGTTCCCAGAACAGCACGTCTTGCCTTTGAAATTGAACTAAAAAGCACAGATGCCAATGCAACTGTGTTTCAAAACCTTGGTAGAGCCATTATCAAGAAAACAACAATAAGAATATCTGGTAATGAAGTTATGTCAATTGATGACAGTGATATTTATCATTGTTATATTGATTTATGGAGGTCTCCTTCTGAACGCGTTAATATGGCTTATCAAGGTATTGGTAAAGGTAATATGTTAAAACATCGAGTTGGCGCTGATGATGCTTCCTCAGACAAAGAAGACAAAGCTATAGCAAATGCATACAAAAACAGATTTTGTATCCCTCTTGATTTTGAACTGTTGGAAACACAAATGCCATTCTATCAAGCTGGTCTTGGTGATAGACTTGAATATGAACTTACATTCAACAACTATGATAAAGTGATTAAGTCAACCGACTCAGCTGCAACTTACATTATTAAAAATATATGTTTGGAATTTGATATGGTGTCTGATACAGAACTTGTAAGACAAATAAGGCAACAATATGAAGGGAAAATGGTTGTATTATATGATCGCATATTAAGACACAGAAAAATAACAAAGAATAAAGCTGATACACTATGGAATATTAACTTGAATGTCCCTGCACGAAGCATGAAAGGCATATTGATGCTATTTGAAGACCCAGAAAGAACAAGCACTGAATCATATTTCAACCCCAAAATAGAAAAAGTAGAGATGACAATAGAAGGTGTTCCAAATCAACTTTACAGTCAAGGAATGAGGGCATATCAACATTGGGATGAGATAAATAAATACTTTGCATTAACATCAAAGAGAAATAAGCAAACAGATCAAATTTCCAAAGACTTATGCTTCACCACCACGACATTAGAAAAGTATCTGACTGATAATTATGCATTGTGGTTGGATTTACGATCAACAGATGATAACACACTTCACGGTTCTGGAAGAACAGTGGAAAATGCATCAGAAGGTATCACAATTCAAATAACCAAGGAGCAAGGTGCTGATGAACCAATCAATGTCTATTTGTTTGTTATTCAAGACGCGCAGATTAATTTTGAAGATGGAAGATTTAAAGAAGTTAGATATTAATTTTTTTTATCCCATAAGAATAAAATGGAACTACTAAAATATCCTCATTGTGCTATTATTTGTGGTCAGACTGGTTGTGGTAAGACTGAATTTGTTTTAGATTTACTTGAAGGTGAATATAGAGGCGTGTTTGAACATATAATTATTCTCTGTCCTACTATACAATGGAACGAAGCATATAAAAACCGAGAGTGGATTGGAGATGTTAGGAAGCCAAAGACTAAAAATATTGAAATTGTAAATCCTGTACATAATGGTGAAGAAAAATTACAAGACCTGTTGAGAATGTTTTTCAATAAATATGCTGGTTCTTCTACTTTATACATCATTGATGATTGTAGTGCTACAAAAGAATTAACAAAGAAAAAAGATATGCTGTCAGAGTTGGCTTTCTCTGGCAGACATGCAGAACAATCAGTGTGGGTGATTTCACAGAGATATAATTCTGTGCTGAAGGATTTGAGAGAGCAAACAAAATGGTTATGCATGTTCTACACCAAAGATAGAGACAGTTTTGAAAATTGTTTAAGAGAGAATGATGTCATTCCAACATTGGAAGAGAGGCAAAGGATAAAAGGAGAACTATCAAAAGTGAAACATCGTAAATTGATATTGAAAACAGATCAGCCTGTTGATTATTGGTTAATTGATTAATAGTAATGCTTATTTTTTTTAACAATGTTGTTAGCAAATCTATGAAAAATATCAATCAGTTTAGCAATGCTTATAGCAATGCTTATAGAATTAGCAATGCTATTAGTAATGCTTATAGAAATTTAACAATGCTATTAGTAATGCTTATAGAAATTTAGTAATAAAATAGCAATTATAAAAACAATGCTACTTGAACTAATATCAATTGTATCTAATTGTGTAAATATCTCTGTCGCATGTTTAATAATATTTATTTATTATAAATTAAAAAATATATTCCATACAATAAAAATGAATGTAGAAGAATTATTACAAGATATTCAAGAAGATAAAAAAGATGACACTGACACAAAACGGGAAAGGCTTTCATCCCTTGTTGCGGGTGGTGGTGGTAAACAATATTTAGGTCGTGAATTACAACTCTCAGACATAGATGGTATGTCCGCAGAACAAATCAACAAGCTTTATTGCAGGTATGAAGCACGACTGGGTGCAAGTATGACAAAGACATTGGGGAATTCTTTTATCAACCTGTATGTGATGGGTGTATCGAAATACTTCAATGTGTCTGACCCACCAAAACTGATAGAAGATTTGGAAGAAGACCCATTTATCAATCATGCTTTAACAAACGTTTGTTGTGAAATGTATTATAAATATGGTATGTATCTAGCACCTTTCACTGCAATGTTGACAACAGCAAGGCATATAGATTTAAAAAAAAATATTGACACTAAAAAAAATGACGAGTGAAACTGTAGAAGTGAAACAAAAAAATCCAAAAAGAGTTGAAGCAGGAAAGAAAGGTGCAGAAGCAAGGAAGTTAAAAAAGTTGGAACAAAGTAAACCTTTAGAGATAACAAAACATGTTGAGGAACATGTTGTTGATGAACCAGTAAAGATAAATGTATATAAGAATTATTTACCCATTGGTTTTATGATGGTTGGTATTATGGGTCTAGGATTGTATGTTTATAAAAACAAACAACCTGTTTTAGAAAAACATCCAGAAGTTGTTGTTGAAAATCAACCAGTTAAATCAGAAAAGATTGACCCATTTAATTTTTAATTTTTTTTTTTAAAAATTCATAATATAAAATGACGACCACACCTATAAACGGAAAACAGATTGCTAATATGTTATACCATGCAGGAGTTGAAACAATATTGACAGTTGGATATTCAGAACTTGGTAGAAAAGTCTTTAAAAGACCAGCACCTAAGGTAGATTTTAATATGGGAGACATTGGAATGTTGTCCTTAGATATATTACTTGCAATGTCAACAAGAGATATGTTAGTTAAGCAAGGTATTATACCTGCTGATATTATGAAGTAATTTTTTTTTGTCATACATAAAAAAAATGGCAAGTGCAGTAGCAATGATGGTAGGCGGTGCATTGGTAAATGCATTAGCATTCACAGGAAGTAATTATTTATTCTCCAAGATGGGAAATAATAGCGATGAAGAAAGGGAAAGACATGACAAAGCGGTGGAACAGTTAGAAACAGCACAGGTTGATTGGAATAAAAAAAGAACAGAGAGATTAGATTTTATAAATACACAGATGCAAAAGGAACATCATGCAGAGAAGACATTTGATGATGTTGATCAAGCAATGAAGCAGTATTATTATGTTACTGGGAAACAGTTGGATCCTTTACCCCCTCAACCAACTTTGAGTGATTTCTATACACCATCACCAGATCAACAGAATAGAGAGATTGTATTTGTTGTATGTGGAATGACATTAACTGGATATGCAGCATATAAGCTTTTGTAGACAAAAAAATGACACTTATTGTTTTACATAATCTTTATGCATATAGTCACTAGTTTGTTTTGAAAACACCAAATCATAAGCATGATACTTATTTTTTTTGTTAGTCTTAGAAGGCTTAAAACCAAGAGGTCTAATATAAAACGGTGGTTCTTTATCTTCAATTTTCTTAGCAAGGTGACCAGGACACCACACGTCTCCATTGTCTTTGATGGTTATAATTACACTGTCTCCAATGCTTGTTTGAACTGTTCTTGAATTAGTGATAGTATATATTTTATGTAGTTCTAAATCTGTCCATTTCTTTGTATCATAATAACTTTGCTCTTCAAGTAATTCGTCAAACTCTTCTGTTGTGAGTTCATCAGTCTTATTTACATCTTGTGCTTGTTTTGACATTTTTGTTTCTTTATATTAATTTTTTTTTATTAAGTATAAATAATGGAGAAAGTTTATTATAGTCCAAAAGGATTCTGGAGAGGTAAATCAGCAGTTCAGAAATTAGCAAAAGAAGTTAAGGTTAGCGACAAACAAGCATTAGAATTTCTGAAGAAACAAGCAGTGTGGCAGATTTATTTACCTGCACCTAAGAAGATTGTTAGACCAAAGTTTGATGTAACTGCTAAGAATGAAGTGCATCAAGCAGATTTGCTGTTTTTGCCACATGACACTGTTAAGGTTGGAAGAGTAAACAAAACATATAAGTATGCTTTAACGTTAGTTGATGTTGGGTCGAGGTATAAAGAAGCAGAACCACTGACATCTAAAGACAGTAAAGAAGTTGCCAAAGCCTTTGAGAAGATTTATAGCAGACATTTGAAGTATCCAAAGTTGTTACAAGTTGACCCTGGTAGAGAGTTTATGGGTGCAGTAACACAACTGTTGGATAAACACAAAGTCAAAATTAGAAGAGGTAGAAGAGATATACACAGAGACCAGGGTGTAGTTGAAAGATTCAACAGAACTCTGGGTGAGAGATTGTTTGGTTATCAGTATGCTAAAGAAATGGATACGCGTGAAAGAAACAGAGAATGGGTTAAAAGGTTACCAGCTGTTATGAAGGCATTAAACAAAGAGACAAAAAAGCCTCCTCCTATCAAAGAAAAAAAAGTTGATGACCCTATTTGTCTCACCGCAAATGTAAGATACTTGTATCAACCTGGTGAACAAGAAGGTGGTGGTAAGAGACGGGCAACAGATCCAATATGGAGTGTAGACATACACAAGATAGATTATCAAATCATTACACAAGGTATAAGAGTTTATTATTTGAAACCACCAGCACCACGGAGAGGTTTTGTCAAAGAAGAGCTACTTATTGTTCCACCTGATACTGTGACAAGTCACATCCGTACGCGTATGTCGTAATTCCATCGGGTGCTATGTATCTTTTTGTGTCAAGTGGGGAGAGTGTTGTTTTATTCATTTTTAATCCATAGATAGTATGGTGTATAGATCGTAGCATGTTCATTGAATGTGAGTATTTTTTCTTGTTGAATAATGCATCTTTATAGTTATCAAAGTTTATTTGTTTCTTGATAACATATTTTTTCACTCCCTTTGCTTTCTTAATGACCTGCTCATCTGCTCTTAATATTGAGTACAATTTTGGGCGTAGACCAATGTATTCTGCAATTGCAACACTAGAACATTCATCTTTGAATTTGCCTATTACTTTTTTGTTAGATTCATTGTGAAGTGGATGGTCTTTTGGATAGTCCGAAAAGTCATATTCATCTTTCATTTCTGACATATCCTTGTATGCATCTTTTGTTTTAATATCTACCAACAAACTGTCTGTGTCAGTGTAAAGCAAGGTGCAATTTTCACCATACTTCTTTTTCAGTTTGTTGTAATACCAGTCATACATGTGGTGTTTTGATAAGTCTAAAACAGAGAAACCTATATAGATTGGTTTGTTTAGTGTAAGTTTTGTTTTGTTGACATGTATTGCTGATAGCTCATCAGAGAATTTAACACGTTTGTTGAAGTTTGGTTTGGCTATTATTTTGCGGAGTTTCTCATTTTGACTTCCATCTGTCTTTACAAGTTTTATATCTACTCTTTTACGTAGGTTTTCCATTGTTTTGCCAAAGACTGAATTATTCATAAGTTTGAAGAAATCTTTTTCAAATGCAGACTTGGCTTTTTTCCTAAGTTCTGTGTTGAGACGTATGTATGGCTCCATCCAAGGTTTTTCATCAAATTCCAGTATTCTGTGGACTTTCGTTACCTTCATGCCTAGTTTCTTGTACAGCTGTAGGTTTCTGTAGTGCACTACATACTTCTTCTTGTCCATCAGGTTAGGTACAAGCTTCTCAGTGTTCAACACACTGTTGTTGTCAAGTAGCTCTGTTTGATATTCTGAAAGCCATTCCTTTTTCACTGCAAGTTTTTCAGGTGCAAGTGGATAATCATTATGTTCTTTATGTAAGTGTTTAGGATATTCTAAATCAACTTCAAGTATCCAACCTTTGTCTTTTTGTCTTTTTCCTACTTTACCGCTCAACCATTTGAAACCACCATATGGAAGCGGTTGACTCATTGCAAGACCATAGAGATTGTTTGCATCATAATACATTATGTAGTTATCTTCTTCATCTTGATTATAATCTGCAACATGAGGGTTGTTTGCTTTAGCATGTCTTTTTGAAACCATACTTATACCACCTCTCATACCTTTTTCTATGAAAAGATGCATGTCAATGTCTGTGAGTAGTTCTAAGTCTATTTGTGTGTATTTGAGTAAAGCATCCCATGATAAACCAGGTGCAGTGTAATAATGTAGAGGGTCAAGTTTGTATGTGTTCATGCAAGTTTTCCTAAATGTTTGAAAGACATCAGCAAGTAAGAGAACATCTGTTTTGAGATATAAGTCATGATAATCACCAATTGTTTTACAGTTAAAAGACTTCCACACATCTTGTGCGTGTTCATAATCTTTTTGTTTGATGCTGTCATCAGTAAGACTGCTGTAAAATTTGTCTATAGGTGGTAATTGTGTTTCATTAAATCTTTCTTGACTGTTAATATATTCATATGGAAAAATTCCTTTGCTAAGAATTATGTCAACCTTATCACCAAACTCATGCTTTGTTATTTTGAAATCAGCTTTGTCTGTTGCATCAACTAACCTCTCTAATGAAGAAGCCATAAACTGGAAACTATCTAAAAATTTCAGTTGCCCTATACTGAATGAGATATACTTTTCTGCATTGTTTGCGATGCAAGTGATATTGCCAGTGGTTGTGTGTATTTTTTGCATTATAAGATGACTGTCATATCCTTTTAGATTATGAAATACAACTGGGATTTTAGTTTTATTTGGTTTGATGGCTAGTTTAAGATTACAGGATTTATGTGCTGCACCTCTGAATTTACCTGTGAAATGACAGTGGTCTCTTACTTTGTCTTTTAATATTTCTTGTTCACATATCCAACAATGAGTTGTGTTTTCAAAGTCTATTTCATTTTGTTCTGTCATAATCAATGGTTTTGGGTGTTTAAAATCATTGTTGATATTCTCTACCTCACATTCTAAATGATTTAAGAAAACCTCCACAACATCTTCACCTCTATATATTACTGGTTTGTCTGTCTTACCATCATATCTAACTACTTGATAACCAAAACCACAAGCTTCGTGTTCACTTGTTATTTCTGATTTGTCTCCTTTTTGTTCTGATTTTGATTTGATAATACTTTCAAAATCAGCATATATTACATATGGAACAGGCATTTGGTTTTGATAGTTTTTAAACTTGATATGAGCTCTACCTTTTGATGGCATTTCTATTCTTGTTGATGATTTATTTATACCTTCACAGTCTTCTTTGTGTTTAGTTAGGAGATTTTCTCGTGAGAAACCATAGAGGCAACGATCACAGAAGTGTGTTTGTTCTTTGTGTTTGTTTTGGTCATAGAGTAATCTGTTGAGGTTCTTAATCCAACAGTAATGGTATTTTGTTTCTTTCTGTGGTTCTGTATCAGCATCTGGATCGTAGTCTTCATCTATTATACCTTCCTCATCATCATCATCATTACTAACTTCAACATCTTCTGATATCAAGAGTAAGTTTATTCTTTGCAATTCATTTGACCGATTTGATATGTAATACGGGAAGATGTTTATATTTTTCTTTTTCGCTGACACTGTATATCCATAAACATTTATTGCAAGGTTGTTTTGTTTTTCTACTTTTGGTATTTGAGGGATTGATGTGGGAAAATCAATGCCATCCATATTCAAATCTGGACATTTTGTATAACTGTAAATGTTGTTGAGATTGCTTTTTGCTGGGTGTAATGCAGATTTCAAAGCCCATTCTAAACATCTGTTATCATCATTTTTTACGTTGATTGTTGCTTTTTTGTTTGCTATTGCATCAGGCAGGGGTATGTAAGATGAACCTTTTAATGGTTCGTATTTTGCAATGTTCAAATACAGCTTGATACAATGGTCAATCTCTAAACCACTTGCAGTATTTGTGAATTTTTCAATCCATGTTTGTAGGTAAGAAGTTTGTTTATTGTAGTATTCATCTACATTAAGGTCATCAAGAACAGCACTTTGTTCTCCATGGTTTTGACCTACAACCTCCTTTCTTTCTCCTTCAAGTTCATCATGGAAGAATTTAATAGACAAGCCAATTGAAAATTTGACACCATTATATTCTTTGATGTCTTTGTTTATCTGTTCGATGATAATTGCTTTCTTGTCATTGAACAGATTACTTGGGTCTTTATAACGATCCGCATCTATTTGGTATGCTTTGAAGTAGTTGCACAATGGTTTATCAACGAGTTGTAGTTCTGAAACAGGTTCTTTTCGTTTAGTGAAAACCTGTTTCAATTCTTTCATCACATCATTATATTTCTGCTTTTGTCGCCTTTTCTCTTTCTTGTTGTTGCGTTTTTTAGGCAGATTTACTGATGATTTAACATCTGTTTTTTCTTCAACCTTCTTCTCATCCAACGCTCGTATTCCTTTCCTCAAATCGTCATCGGTAATAACACCGTTGCGGTGTAGTTGCAAGAGGTACTGCATATCTGTACTCATTTCTTTTACTTTTATTTTTACTTATTAAATATATTTTTTATTTTGTGTAATAAAACAGAATGGAATGTGCATTCCTAAAAGTTGGAAATCACGAATTATGTCATTCTAGGTCCACCAAGAATTCAAAATATTGCAAACTGCATAACTATTTGATGAAAAAGAGTAAGGTTAAACCCTGTATAAAGTGTGGAAAGGGAACATTTGCAAAACACCAAATCTGCGTACCATGTGGTGCGCATAAAGTTAGATTATTAAACAGGTACTATGAAGTGGTTAAACCGTTTGAGGAAGAATGTCGCAGGCTGGGGAGAATTTACATATGATCCCTTGTGATATTCGTAAAATGGAGATCCTGCGATATAAATCAATTCTTGGAGCCCTGCGAGCCTCGAAAATTGATTTATATCGCAGTACCCCCATAATGCATATATATCGGGGTGATCACTGTAACGAAAGCCATAGCGTAAGAAGGCGCAATATCGTATAGATTAATGTCCATGTACATGTACCTCAACCTTGTCAGAGGCCAGTTCCTAATGACGTATAGGTCAGTGCGCCCGTTGTAGGGTATGCCCACCAATCGAGCACTGACCCTTTTCTTGGTCGGTGATCATGCCCTTTCACACAGGCGTCCAAGAAACAATTGTTCCTCTCTGTTTACACTAATCTACACCAGATTTTGCCCGTCATTGAAATCAAAGTGAATGTTTGACAAATCAGTTCACCATCCGTTTTGCAAAAGTAGAAATTCAAAAGGGGGGGGGGTTAATGCTTGTCGCACGACCTGTCTTCTACCCATGACCTTGCAGCATGAAGTCTGTTACCGACGAAATGAACAGAGAGCCTGTAACCGAATGTCTGTTCAAAAACACTATTTAGCACAGACGTCGTGCTATACGTTACAACGTCGGTCTGTACTACATGTGTAACCTGCAAACGACCATGACCTGGTTTCCAATTTACATTCTCGGCGTCCGGGTACAATAACCGCAACCTATTGACGAAACGCTTGCCAACGTTAGACTCCGTTGCAACATGACGATAAGTCTTACCATCTAGCAGATAGTCAAAAGCAGCATGTCGTTCATATTTAGTCAAAATGTGCCTATATCAATACGTAAACGACTTTTGCTTTAAAATAAAGTTATACACTGGATATAATGAACACCGTTGTAACTGTGCGAAACCCCAGTAGACGTATAGAGACCATCGCAAACGCTCGTTTCTTATGGTCAAAGGGAGGCAACTCATGCAAAAACTTTGCAAGATAAGCCTCCCTTTGACCATCAAGTATGTGAAAAATGTTTATATTTGGTAGTTGTATTTTTTCTATATCAAAAAGTTAAATTATGCGGTCATGGCTGCATTTGGCGACCGCGATTAGTAATATTCATATAGTGCTTGAATAGTGTTATACTGTTGACCATTGAACAGTATGGATTTTGACCCATTTTAGCATTTAAAAGTAGATTGCATTTGCATCAAACCCTATGTAATTTGATTTTAACGTGAAACCGTCTATGCAACCGTTTATTTATTTTTTTGAAAACTGATTTCGGTACATGTACGTATAACTTTCATGTATGATTTCAGTAAATAAATGCTTAACTAATAGTTGTGAAAAATATTGTAAACATCTGAATGTTAGAACTGTAGAATTAAAAAAAACTATTTAAAGTTTTCCCTTTATTGGCGGATAGTGTGTTGTTTTCATACTTTTGGTGCTACCATCTCGTATTTTATTAATTTAATGAAAAAATATGTACATGTATAAACCAACAAATTAGGCAAATTACAAAGCTGAAGAGGGTTATTCTGAGATTTTATTATCAAAAGCACGTGTTCCCGGATAATAAGGGATGTACCCAAAAAACAAGGTATAAAGACAAAATCTAGTTCGGGGACTCCCTAATTTTATTCATATTTCTGTTTAACAGGGTATATACTAGCAACATGCAAAATTTCAAAAGAAATCTGATTACATGTATTATGAAAATTCGAAGAAACTGTCGCGATGGTCTTTAAACCCGGGTTTTTGATACCTTACATTCCAACAAGGGTGGTTTTTGCATATAGTAACTTTGTTAATCTTGTTAAATAATTACAATTCTAAACTTACATGTTTTCATTAAAACAAAATATTGTTTGCATTTTCGAAAAATATATATGAACATATACTATTGCTTCTTTAATAAGTGTGTCGAGTATTCCCGTGTACATGGCCAATGATATACACAATGGTATTAATAAACAGAAAATCACCACAGTGTGTAATCCGGTGTCTTGTATCAGTTCTGATTGGTTGTGTATTCCAGATCACACGGGAGGCGTATTATTTTCATCGAAAACAGTTTAGAGCCGGATCAGACGCCGAGTTAACCGGCGTCTGATCTGGCTCCAACGTGTTTTCAACTCAAATTAACACGTAATGCCACAACTGTTGACAAATTGACATTTTCTACGTTTTGTTGCAGTAGGTTTTGCATTTTGTTTGCGATTAAATGATAAAAAATAACGTTTTATTAACTTATACCGTATCAACCCGCCATTATGACGTCACAACTCGTTTAAAAACATCCATTGCCATATCATAGCCTGCTCGCAAACTGAGCGTCTGTCCTAACTTCTAAAGTTTTATATTTGAGGCAGTTTGATTTAAAAAAAACACACAAAAACATCAGAAACCACACTAAAACACCAGCAATATTATATATGTGGTAAACGTTACGCGGCAAGTGATCTGGGCACAAACTGCAGAATTATGGACAACCTGTAATGCAGAAAAGTCCTAAAACAGTTTCTCCTTTTTTGTAAATCATGCAGAGAGCAATCATCCGTTTAAAGAAACATCAGCGTTCATTCGAGTAATGAAATATTTATACTGTACGCAGTAAGACAAGCTACAGACATACTCTTAATTAATAAATTTATATTACCATACGAAACACGAAAACAAATTGACTAAACATTTTTATTGCATGTACTTTCAGTAGTTTTTACATTTATGTGACAGCTGTTGGATGATACTACTAACCGTATATTTTAATCGTTTCGACGATCTATTATACAGTGGAGAATCTGTTATTCTCTCCCGTTTAAACGCAAATATACGCAAACGCAAAGCACTAAAACGTAGAAAAAAAAAACTTTTGGACAATTCTGATATTTCATGTTTATCTTGGTGGCAAACAGTTTGGAGCCTGATCAGACGCCGGGTTACCCGGCGTCTGATCTGGCTCCAAACTGTTTGCATTGGAAATAATAGTTTTAGCGTAAACGCGTTTATTGGGAAAGAATAACAGATTCTATATGTATGTTTGTATGTCTATCGTTATCTCCCTCTACCTCTCTTTCTGTAGGTCTGTCTTTCTGTCTCTGTCTTTCCCTGTCTCTCTGTGTTTCTCTTTATCCCTGTGTACGTCTATCTCTCATTATCTCTGCTTGTCTGTCTCACTGTGCTTGTCATTTTGTCTCTCTCTTTCTCCATGTCATCCTCTCTCTCTCTGTATGTATATCTGTATGCTTGTTTGTCTGTCAGTATGTCTATGTATGTCTGTATGTATGTCTCTCTTCCTCCATCTACCCCTCTCTATAAGATGGCGGTAAATAATGTTGGTAGAATTGGTGGCCCAGCCCTTTTGTTCTTGTAGTCTGTAGTCTGTAAATTTCATTATGAACTTGTTCTATATGGTCGTACAATAGATAGCAATAAACTTTATTTAAACTTCTCCTCTCTTTATCTTTCTCTCCCTGTATGTCTTTTATTCTGTCGCTGTTTTTCTAAGACTCTCTGTTTCTCTGGATCTCTGTGTCCGTCTCTCTGTCACTATATACCTGTCTCTGTCTTTCCCTGTCTGTCTATGTCTGTTTTTCTATTTGTATTTCTGTCCGTCTGCTTCCACCTCTCTCCCAGGCGCGTGCACGCGCTCCTATGATATGACATCATGTATAAGCCGATGATGTCCGAGATTTTACTTTTCACTTAACCCTTTCTCTCTCGATGACGTCATAAATCGCATTCGCGCAAACCATTTTGGTCCTGATCAGACGCCGCGTTACAAAACTGTTGCCAATTGTTTTGAAACAAAGTCAGTTATACCGTCTGAAATATAACTTTGAAACGATATTGTTATCTGCATGTTATGTTAACCCTTTACTCCATAGATACAATGTATGTATCATAATAAATGTTTTCTGTTCTCTAGCAGATGGTATCTTGAAGCGGGCTTAAAGTAAAACAGGGGCCCATTTCATAAAACTTCGTACGACAAAAACGATCGTAAGTCTAAACTTTAATATACATTTAATTTCTGATTTCTCCATCTAATCATGTCTTGTGACATCTTTGAAATAAATAATAATTGAGACTTTTATAATCTGACTTACGACAACTTTTGTCGTACGAAGTTTTATAAAACGGGGCCCAGAATACACATTTATGTTCATTCGGCTTTACTTTTAACCTGTTTTAAGTGGTTACCTATTTTCAATACTGGAAATAAACCATGGAATAAATGTTTAAAGTGCTTAAGGTATCTTTGGTATGTTCTTTCTCTTTTGATATGAAATTTCACTGGTCTAGATATTTGCTATTTGTTATAACGTCGCTTTATTTCGGCTTTATATTACCTCTACCAGTTGAAAATTCATGTATTAGTAACAAGTCTTGATTTTTTAGAATGACACTAATACATTATTACTTTCAGCTTGATCTTCAAATACAGCACTCTAAGTAAACAGGAACTGTTTTTTATGGGTCCGCTCTGTTTGCAAAGTTTAAAAATACTACTGGTGATTTTGTTCCCTTCTCACATGATTCTAGTTGTATATATGTTAATGTTGTTTGTGGACCATATTGAAAATCGGTTTGTTTGTTTGATACCAAATATGTAATCCACATGAAATAAAGTCGTTATAATTATTATTATTATTGCAGACAACAATATTGAAGCAAGCGACCGTATGGCGGTGAAGGGGTAAACACCTCACGAACAATTTGATCTTGAAAGTGCTAAAAACATAAAATGAATTGATCTTTTTAATAAATGGCCTGTCTAATTTAGTTGTTCACCTTGTATAATGGATTGGCCTCATTAGAATATAAAAGGATACGTGCAACAATGACTTTAATCCCTGGGAGTTCTCGAGGTGTTTAGACGGTCTCTTAGCCACTGCAAAAATGATGAACAAAGTTAAAGTTGCCATTTTGGTGGTTTCAATTATAGCTGGTATATTGGTACCATATGTGGAAGGTAAGCATTGTTGCATCTATAGTCGAACTTCGGTATCTCGAACTCTTTAACTCGTATTACCCGATAGTTCGACATATGAACTGCACTATTTCATGCTCGGTTAAGTCGAACAAACCCATATTTCAAAGTTAAAACGTGGCTAAGACACATTTTAACTTTGAAATAAGGGTAATTTTGACAAAACCGACTTTGAGATATCGAATTTCGACTGTACATGTGCATTTCATTTTTCTTATACGTGTAACACAGTCACTGCCAATATGTCATTAATTTAAAGCAAATGTCGTGTGATTTTATTTCTCAAATTAAAATCTTAGATATTTTGTCATAAGAAATATTGATATTGATAAGTGTAAAACAGTTTAGGTCCTGATTGATCGCCACCTTACGCGGAGCATAATCAGGTCCACATTGTTTGCAAATAATTATTGTTCTGGGAGTAAGACAGTAAAGAGATTAAATATACAGTCAATCCTTTCTATTACGACCACTAAAAGAAGGCTAATGGATCGCATAAATGATAGAAGATAGCTTAAACAAGATGACAGTAAAACAGGAAGCTCCTGAATGAGCTTTCTGCTTTCCTGTCACCTTGCTTTAAGTAGTCACCTGTCGTACACACCTAATAATGAACAAGAAAAGTGGTCGTATTAGAGAGGTTTGACTGTAGTTAAATAAGGGTTAAATACAATATTCAAGATTTGCTTTTAAATTAGTTTTTCTAATAAACTGGCTTCAGACATGTCTTGAGTTACTTGGCGTCATGTTAGGAAACAAACTGTTTGTAACTGAGGTTGTAAACATAATTTGTTGTTGAGGTTTTTTTTGCTTGTTCTTTGTTTTCGAAGACCATCAATTCTTTAACCAACAGTAAACTCGTAACTAATTAAAAACAGGTGGTATGTTAAGAAAATAATGTTTTTCAGAGATTAAATTCAGTATTGTACTCTACACTGTTAAATTATCTTTTTAATCAGAACAGAACAGAACAGAACAGAACTTTATTTTCTCGAATTCTACATAACATAGAATATATGAGGTACAACAAAAGAATATGAGTAATTACTGACACGTGGTTTTTAAACCATAAAATTATAGATTGACATTTTTTCCTATTCCTACTAGCCTTGACTTCGCAATTTCCAAAAAAAATGTTAAAAAAGCAGACGAACGGGAAATGCCAAGGGAAGTAACTCTTAACTGAGTGTCGGAAGAGTTATCCAGTACAATACGAAAATGATAAGGATTCTGGATTCGAGTCCTGATATGAGAAAAATATAGCCTTCTTGGATCGTTTTTTTTCGCAATTCAGTACAATACTGCCCTGCGTTCATTAACTAAAGCGCCCCGTGACACATTGCCACGGCCCGCTTACCTCAGGGCACCCACAGGTTCACATGCCTTCAATATTGCATGCCTTTGTCGTTCTCCATAGTCACTCCACCTATGTGCGCCTTGAGGTAAGCGGGCCGAGGCAAACCGCACGAAGCGCCTTCGTTTATGAACGAAGGGCGAGTTTCTCTTGTACCGTCCCGTTGTAAAAAGAGGGGTTTTCGATTGTTTTAATCTATGAAGGTGTGAAATAAATACAGCTTTCTGTATCTCTAGCAAGCTGAACGGAAATCATCGAGCCCAATGATCATCCCTTTTTTCGGCGGAGCTGACTGGTTTCTATTTAGCCACACTTTCTATTTGGCCACACATTTCAACCAATTATATTTGATCAGAAATTTAGAATTAAGAGCACCTGTTGAAACTGAATAGTCTGATTGGATAGTAGCCAGGGCTCCAGATAAGGGAATTATTTCAAAACTTAAAATCTTTATTTGTGCATTAAACCCTGTGGTGTCACTATACATTTGAATTGTCTCTTTGAGACAAAAAAAATGAGTGGTAACACCATAGGGTTTGGTGCTGAAAGGAGTGAAAAAATGTGATTTGTTTAGTTTACTCCCTCTTATCTGGAGCCCTGTAGGCTGGTCTATGTCCAATTACAGTTTTACCAGATGTGGACTGTGAGTGTAAAATTTAGAGATACAGACTGCACTGTTTACTACCACTGGGATGATGCAATTATACTTCTATTTTAAGATATGACATCTGAAATCTTTTTATAGATATACAGAGGAAGCTAGGTGTTTTGTAATTGTTTACTACCAATTTGTTTGAATTGTTAACTATTTGTACACATTTACCATACATTTAAAGCAATATTATATATAAAATTAATGGCCTCAAGTGAGTTAAACACAATCGTGTTGTTTCATCATTATTTACAAGAGTGGCAGTCGAAGTTCAGCAGACTGTTGTATCTGTACATTTGTGTATGCTATAGTTTGTTTCAAGAAACTCTATGAATGAAGTTTGATATATAGAACAATAGATTAATGTGAGGACCTCCTACCAGTAGCTAGGATATGAGTTAAATTATGGTTCTGTTTTGCATTTCTGTACATGATAGTTTTGCATTTTAAATAAAAGTTGCTGTTTCAATTGTTTTTGCTTTTCAATCCAAGATATTACAATTCTTTGAAAACCTCAATTTCATTTAATTTTGCACACCAATTTCATCTATATAGCCTTAGTTCAACCACTCATTCCGCCGAATATCTTTTTTAAAGATATTACTTGTTACTTTTGGGATGTTGCAATCTAAACATATGTCGGCCAGGTCAGAAGAAAACATTCAGACGCAATACTGCGGATGATTGTAAAAAGGGTCTTATTGAAATACACGCATGTACAGTGCTTCCTCTCTACAACGGCCCTCATCAACGATTCCCTCCTTACAACGACCTTTCCCGCTGTTCCTAAAACAAGACAATTATATCTTACGCTTTTACTGCTGCAATATCGTCTGTTTAAAATTGTCGTCTGTCGTTTTTCTTAAAGTTACATAACGGACATTTTGACATAAAAACCTTAATGACGGGTAACATACTGCTTGAAACCATATTAGACGCCGCGTTACGCGGCGTCTGACCTGGATTCAAGCTGTTTACACATATAAGCCATGTTCCCTCCCTATAACGACTCCCTCCGAACAACGTACATAATTTCTGTCTCCCAATGGGTGTCGTTGAAGAGAGGGAGCACTGTATATTTTTTACATTATATCATCCTATTTTACTGTTTATATTATGTTGATACTAGGTAATCATTGCACTTACACTTATGACTTTTGCGAAAGTATTGGCTTGTGTACAAGGGACCAAATTGAACGAGACGGTGGCATGTGGAATATGTGTTGTCCATGTGTAAGTATGTGTTTTAGGTTGAGTAAGTTTAGTTTTACGGTAATGCGATACTAAATCACTGTGTATACCCGTACCACGGATATTGGTACATGTACCAGCGAGTCGAGAGAATTATCGAGTCGTTAACAAATCGCTCTGCAATGCAGGTACGTTTTCATGACTTTCTAGAAGAATATTTCTATGATGAATATGTATCTAATATTATTTCCAGTCATCATAAATTCTTGGACGCTGATAGGCTGAAACTGCACATGTGACCACTGTGTACGAGACCGTACACATTGATTTAGCCGGGTAGTACGGGTCACGTGACTAGTTATATGTTGTTTCCTCGCTCTATTCGCGTAAACAATCTTTCTTTTTCGGTTTATTAAGCAATTTTTTTCCAAGCAGTCAAAAGAAATCTTAATTAAAAACTGTTTTGAATCGATTATTATGTGTAAATGTAATCCAGATATCGATAATATGCTAGTTTCTTGCATTGCCTTCCCTGATTACCCCACCCACGTCGTCACCATGATAAACAAACGACGGAACGTGAAATGAACAATGCAAAGTACAACGGCACTTGTCACTGGTCTATAATGAAATTGACATTGGATTCAGATTTATTTAGATCAATATGTTTATCGAAATCAACCCAAATAGGCAGAACGCGATATGCCTAGACACTGACCTACGTGCTCAGTTGTTCGTTCCTGATTATTTCCCTTCATTTGTTATAATTAATCGATACAGTGTTTCATAAAACGTAAATGTCCTCCGAGAACTATCCGTTCAAAATACCCTGGTTATGAATATTTTAAGGACGTTCACATTCAAATGTGATGACGTAGCCATGTAAGATACAGTCGATCTTCGATAGGGCCTATCTTGATTTTATTTCAGTCGAACATATCCGTAATTGAAAGTTAAATGGTGGTTTTTCCGCCTTTTAATCTTGAAATACGGAATATGTTCGACATAATGCGGTTTAGTAATTATTGCATTAAACTGTAGGAATGCAGATAAATTCTACTTATACGAGTTCCTGATATCGTCGAAGTTTAACTGTATAACTATAGTACTAAACCATTGAATAGCGCGTGATTTTGAAATGTACTGATGTTAATTTCAAGTGTCGACTTTAGGGTCAAGACAATAAAACTTTTTCAGATTATGCATGTTTACTTTCTTGTATTGGATCTAGACTGGAAATAAATTCGTTACACGGCATTTCGGCAGGGTGTACGGGCTTGTATGGCGGTTTTGGATTCCGTATTTCCTATAGGAATAAACAACATCTTGTTGACGTTCATGACGGTATGACTACATTAGCTTCGCAGGGGGTAAGTTTCGTAAACGCCCAAAGGGCGTTTATGTAAAACTTACCCCCCCCCCCGAAGCTAATGTAGACATACCGTCACGAGCGGCAAAAAGATGTTGCTTATTCTATTTTCTATCTTGTCAATTTAATGTGTATATTGATCAGATTTGTTTTTCTGTATATGAATATATCATATACCGGTCAAAGAGGTTTGATAGATATAATCTCGATGTGATAGCTATTCCAGTTTCTAAATAAGGTGAGAAAGTAGTCCCAACTACATGTACTGTAACTGTTTTATAAATTCAAGATTTTACCCACCAGTAAACTTTCTCTCTGTGATTGGAAAAGACTTACAAGACAAACAAATAAACAGTGCAACTTGAATAACTATTGCCAAAGCACATTCTCAAAATACATGTCGCGGTTGTTTTCTTAACCCATTTACCCACATAGCAACTCGATAGCAACGACCTATATAGGCGTCGTAGTCGATCAACTGGGTCTGTATCACTCCGCTAGCGTCATATGATCGTCGACCATTGGGAGCTTAGTGTTAAGTGCCTGATGTAATCTATTTTAGGAAGTCTACGAATAGCACGGGGGGAAATCCGAACTGGCTAGAACCATTTTCGATTTGTAGGTTCACCGGCATATTTTTTAATAGGATTATATAAAGACTCTACAGGACGAATGTAAATATAAGCCCGTACACCCTGCCGAAATACCGTGCAACTAAAAATATACGAGTATTAAAGCGCGATGTTTCTTGAATATGCTGGTGTCATATCATTTCTGTTTTACCGAGAAAAACTCTCGTAAGACGTTTAAACAAGCTGCCTAGTACCGATAAATAACAACGACTGCTGACAGAAGTCGCTGTAACAAATGTTTAACAATTGCATATGCATATTATTCATTTATACGAGTTATTTATTCAATCATGATTGACATTTATTAAACTTTGACTATTGATCTTGACGTATGTGCTTTACAAAATATGGAAAGGTTAGGTGTACGGAACTTGCTACGCTAGTGATCGGCATGTTGCTTATCATTTTTGAATAAGGAATATTGTAAAAATTATTGTAAAACAATACTTTTTATCTATTTTAGTCAAGGAGTTTATTAACGATGATAAATAATGAGCACGAGTGTGAGGTTCTATTTGTCATATACATATTTTAAAACCCTATTAAGACGACTGAATCCGTAGTTTGTAGAGCAAAACGTTTTTAGGACCAAATGTTTTGTAGCAAAACCCCGTACAATGACATATCAGCATGCCATACATCGATATTCCATTTACAACCAACATGCCGAACACTTTACAAAAATCTTTTTTAAAATTCTATTCTTAAAATTATGACTCAACTGTGGGGTACTAGTGATATACAGGAATTATAACAAAATGGACTTAGTGTGTTATGTAAATATTGTACTCAGGAGCGTTTTAAATAGTTGTTATAATTATGTTTCGTAAGCAACCGTTGTTATTTACCGGTACTTGGCAGCATGTTTATACGTCTTACGAGAGTTTCTCTGGATAAAATGAAATGTTTTGACATTAGCATATCCCAGAAACATCTCGCTTTAAGACGGTATTATATACATGTTGAGCATAGACATTTTTGCTATAAAATCATAAAAAACTTACCTGCACTGCAGAGCGACCGGCTAACTCTCTCGACTCGCTGGTACCAACATCCGGTGTACGGGTATACACAGTGTAAATATGTTATACAGCGGCGATGAGTAATGAGGTGGTGACAAGGGATGGTTTCATTAACATCAATTTGGTTAATGCCATTTAGGATGCAAAAACACCGACATGCCTTCCTATTAGTTCTTGTTAGAGAGGATAATATCCGCTAAATAAACAAAAAATACCATTTAGTTTGACAATTAACCCCATTCAGTGCCATGCCCGAGTACAATAATTATTTGAAAACAGTTCGGGTACTGATTAGATGTGTCGTGTCTCATGTTGCTCTAAAGGCAGTTGCTACTCACAGTCATGAATCTGTACCGTAATAAATATTTTCTATGTCCTAGCAAATGGTATTATCCATAAGGTTTGACCTGGCAGTCATCACTTTCCGTCAACTTTCGTAGGTACCATCGGAAGTTTCCGTATACTTTATTTATAGATCACTGAAAACTTCATGAAATATACTTCAGTCGATAATCAAAAGCCACTGTGTCGCAATTGCTTAGTGGATAGTGCCCTTGCCTCGTAGAGCTAGGATCGCTGGTTCGACTCCAGGCACTGTTTTGTAAGCGTCGGCTTCAAGTACTTTTTATATACTTATATATTTTCAAAAATAAAGCAGTGAACGTTTTGGTAAAGAACAACTTGCTGCTTAACGAAATACAAAAGTATTACAGAGTGTTTATTCTGCCGGAGAGTGCTTTGCACAACGTTAAATATCTATAAGCACTTTTCAATCCAAGTTTCTTTAGGCACGTTACACTGTACTTTATTTTAAATGAATGCATGACTGTCATGGTCTATGTTTCAACCATAAAAAATATTTAAAAAATACACATTAAGAACTATTACAAAACAAACGCTTTCGGGGTTAACCATTTCGTTGGAAGCGCAGATACATATATGTAACCACCGAGCCATTACCGACTGTAAATACATTTATCAGATAATTATAATAAAATTCGAGTCAGTGTTGAATTGCTTATTTACTATACACTGTAGTTGTTTCCGGAAGATACAAACAGCTTACGGAAAAAAACGGAATATTCATAAGCTGCCAGGTCAAAAATTATGGGCAATAGCTAAAGAATACTGAAAGAAAAGCAGCATGATCTGCCTTAAGGTGCATTCTGCTGAATGTTCAACCTGCTTTAAATGTTCACCTGTCTTCAAAACTAGAAACATGCTATAGGGTAATTTAACAGGAAACAATAACTTCTTACTCGATGTATATACAATGCTCCCTCCCTGCAATGACCATCACAACAACAATTCCCTCCCTATAACAACGCTTGCTGATGTTCCCCCATACACGACAATTATGTCAAACATATTCACGGCTGCAAAGTCGCCTGCCTAAAATTGTCGTCTGCTGTTTTTCTCAAAGTTACAAAACGGACATTTTAACAGAAAAAATAATGACGAGTGACAAACAGTTTGAACCCAGATCAGACGCCGCGTTACGCGACGTCTGATCTGGATTCAAGCTGTTTGCAAACGTAAGATAATTCCCTCCCGTCCTACATGTAACAATGCACACAGTGTATGTCTTCCAAAGGATGTCGTTGTATAGAGGGGGCGCTGTACTATAGGAATAAACAACATCTTTTTGCGGTTCACGACGGTATGAATACATTGGCTTCGCAGGTGGTAAGTTTCGTAAACGCCCGAAGGACGTTTACGATAAACTTACCCTGCGAAACTGATGTATTCATACCGCGTGAACGGCAAAATGATGTTGTTTATTCCTTATATTTATATTTTTATTTTCTGTCTTGTCCATTTAATGTGTAATTTGACCAGATTTGTTTTCATGTATATAAATATATCATATACCAGCCAAATAGGTTTGACAGATATAATCATGGATGTAACAGCCATTCGATCTTTATAATATGCGGTATGAAAAGTAGTCCAAAATACATGTTTCGGAGTTGATTACAAAGTCAAGATTTTACCCAGTAAACTGTCGCTGTGTGCTTAACGAACACTTATAAGACATTAAAAATAAACAATGCAACTTAAATATCTATTATTAAGCATTTTTTAAAAAATCGGTCGCGCATGTTTATTTCAGCCTAATTACACTCCATAGCAACCATTAGCTGGTCGCTAGGTCGGTTTCTCTCCGCGGCGGAGACTCCACCCTCTTTCTAACTTTCGATTTGTAGGTTCATCTAGAATTGACCTGCATATTTTTAATACGATTACATAGAGACTTTACAGGGTGAATGTAAATATATTGTAATTAACCAATCAACATACATGAAACTGTCACGGAGATTCGATGCATGTTTCTTGTCTCTTTCAGTTTCTGGGTCTTTATCGTTCTATGTATTCCGGGTTTCGACGTCACTGGATGAGGCCTAGCTATCCCCGATATTGGAAGCATTATGGTTGAACATGATTCGGAAACACTTTGAAACGTTATTTCCTGTTATTCAATATGTAGTGGAAAATATACTAGACAAAAAAAAGAACATCTACATTTAAAAAGTGTGTGCCTTTCATTTACTTTTATTCAACATCTTGGCGAGAATTGAGAGTCACATAATAATAAAATACTATATCAATAAGAAAATTTAAATTGTTGCTTTGATAAAGAAAAAAGAATGTATGCATCAGTAAAAGAAAACTTAAGTGACAAATAATGAGTATCTATTTAGATCTGGTGGTATGAAGTATAGCTATTTATTACAGTATACGTTTCTTTTTTGTCTGGTATAGAACTACATGTACACTTAAATAAGAAAATATCCTTAAAAAAAGAAATTCCGTAGCAAGTTTAAGTGTTGTTGTTATTTTTAGGGGGTTTCTTTTGTTGTTGTTTCGGTTTTTGCTTTTTTTTTTTTTAGGTTTTTTTTTTAGTTTTTTTTACAGGTTATTTTGTTAGGGGTGGGGGTGGGGGGCACCGTATTCATCATATAAACTGACCAAGTTTTTTTTGTTCCATTCAATAAAATGAATTTCCCTCATGCTAAATTTGAAATTATAATTTAAACTGTATCTCATTGTCTTGCAAGGTTTAGACTCCAAGATAGATACATGTAGATATGCAAACAACAGCATAACGCCAGTCTATGCCATTTCGTCCTTTTGGCCAATGAGAGCATTTGCATTTCAAGGAAGTGGTCAGTGATCTACATTTCTGATAATTCCTGATTCGGTTTTTTTCTCACAAACTTGGGATCTAAAGAGACAACAGACCCTGAACAAAACTGTATGCAAGAACAATACATTTAGATGTAGAAATTAATTCTCTGAACCCTTTCTCTCTAAATGATTTTTGAAAGCGCGTTTTGAAAACAGCTTTGATCCTGATCAGACGCCGCGTAACGCGGTGTCTGATCAGGATTCAAACTGTTTGACACGCGTATCGATATGTTTTAAGTCGTACTACATCGAATCATACTTTGAAACGATATTGCAAACAACAACATTGAAGCAGAGACAATGCAACGGTGAAGGGGTAAAAAATCACACGAAACATTTGACAGTGAAAGGGTTAATATATTGACGATACATCTAAAACAGGTAAGTTTAAACATATTTATTTCAGAAAACGTACAATACACGAGATACAATATACAATACATTTATTATAGGACTAGAACGAAAGCTAAATCTTATTAAGTTTTTCTCCTTAAAACATGTTATACCCTGACTAGAGGCCGAGTTATATTGTGTCTGATCTGGCTAATGTTTGTTTTTAGTGGAAATAATTGCATGTAACAGCGTTTATAAGAAAAGAAAGACGTCGTTTCTTATATGTATGAGGCAAACAAGAATAAGCTGTTTTAACCCATTCACTGCCATGACGTCATCAATTTGAAACAACTATCGTCTGCTTTTATTTCTAAAATTTAAATTTTAGGTATTTTGACTTTAGAAAATTTAAGAGTGGTATCAAACAGTTTGGATCCAGAACAGATGCCGCGTGACGCGGCGTCTGATCAGGATATAAACTGTTTGAAAATAGCGATTGTACTCGGAGTAAGGCCTTACCGACACAAAATGCAAGGTAACACAATGGAACATCAAATACAATACTTCCTCTCCACAATGACCCTCAGTAGCGTGTTCAATTACCACTGTTTGCTGTTTAGATTAGCAGTTTGTGCCCCGTGTGCAGCGTGCAGAGTACAGTAGAGAAAACGTTTTCTTTCCAAATAACACCGGTTACACTTAAACTATTATTTTCATTGCAAACAGTTAGGAGCCAGATCAGACGCCGGGTAACCCGGCGTCTGATCAGGCTCCAAACTGTTTGCCACTCAGAATAAAACTGGTAGTCTGAATTGTCAAAATGTTGGTCATTTTCTATATTTCATTGCAATGCGTTTGCGATTTCAAACGAAAAAAAACCCACGTTTTCTCCACTGTATTGCAGACCGGTAGCCAACTCGCAATCGATGGCCATCGACGACCATCGATTCCCTTACTTAACGCATGGCTGAACTACGATTCCCTCATTACAACAACGATTGCCGCTGTTCACCAACCACGACAATTATGTCCAACCGTTTCACAGCTGCAATATCTGCTTACATGTAAGAGTGCCATCTGCTGTTTTTCTCAAAGTCACATAGTAGACGTGTTACATGTAACACATAATGAAGAGTGAAAAACAGCATAAATCCAGATCAAACGCATCGTTACCAAGGAGTCAGAAAAGAAACTGTTAAAAAATGAACGGCTTTGAAGAGTCACGCGAAAACTAATGGAAATTTGCAGTCATTTTGTTTTCTTATATATAAATTTTATCGTATGAAATGAAGCGTAAAGTATGACCCATTTGAATTTCATTTGTAGAATTGATCAAATAAGAATCGACTTAAGTTTCCATCTCTTTGCCATTACAGCGCCCCCTCTCTACAACCACACTCAATGGGAGACAACACATATGTGCGTCGTTATAGGGAGTGGAATTTGCAAACAGCTTGAATCAAGATCAGACGCCGCGTAAGGCGGCGTCTGATCTGGATTCAAGCTGTTTGTCACTCGTCATTAAGGTTTTTTCTGTCAAAGTGTCAGTTATGTAACAGCAGACGACACTTTTAAGCAGAGGACAGTGCATTCGTGAAAATGTTGGCCATACTTGTCATGTTTAGGGAACTGAACCAATGGTCGTTGTGAGTAGGGAATCGTTGTTGGGAGAGCCGTTGTAGGGAGGGAGCATTGCATTATACTACATTGTATAAGCGTTGTGTTTAGTCATTTTCCCGTCTTATGATAATATGTAAGAAAACAATGCAGACTTCGGCCACTCCTCAGCGATTATTGTTTCAATTTACAGTGCTCCCTCTCTACAACGATATCCAGTGGGAGACACAGATTGTGTGTGTTGTTCGGAGGGAGTCGTTACAGAGAGGGAAAATCAAGACTTGGTTTACATTTGCAAACAGCTTGAATCCAGATCAGACGCCGCGTAACGCGGCGTCTGATCTGGATTCAAGCTGTTTGTCACTCGTAATTATATTTATTCTATCATAATGTCCACTTATATGTAATTTTAAGAAAAACAGCAGACGACAATTTTAAGCAGACGACATTGCAGCAGTAAAATCGTTAGACATAATTGTCCGGTTTGGTGAACAGCGACAAGGGTCGTTGTTAGGAGGGAGTCGTTGTTGGAAGGGCCGTTGTAGAGAGGGAACGCTGTATTTACATATCAAGTTGTCTCAGACATTATATAAAACTTGTCAAATATTGTGTTTAACTCTTTCACTCTCAATGACGTCATAAAGTGCATTTGCAAACAGTTTTGATCATGAAATTCATGTTTAATTTATGTAAGTTTCTTTAAAGCTGAATAAAAATCATCAATTAGTCTCTTTTTAACCCATTACACTTTCTAATGTCTTTAATTTATTCCTCCAGTAAATAGATCAACTTTAGAAAGTCATGACAATGCATCATGAGAAATATATTTCATATTCGAACGGAAGGAAGTTTGCTTAAAGCAGACTGGGCAAAAAACAGAACGCGAAGAGCCTCAAGGCACTATCGGCTTTACTTAAAACCTGCTTTTAGTGGTAACAAGACTTCAAAACTAGAAACAAGCTATTGGATAAAGGGTTAAATATATTTAATATACAGTAGAGCGTTTAGGATTTTGTAAACCTTGATACAATCAAACAAATGTCATACAGTAAAACTCACGTGATTCCAATACACTTTCACTTAAAGGGACTCGAAACCGGATGGTGTACTTGTCAAAATAAAATGAAATACTCAAATAAAAGCAAATTTGTGGCATTATTTGGCTTCTGACATTAAAATAATATGATCAGTCAAAAAAAAGTCTCAAGAATCGTCACCGAATCTTAGTTTTTTTAGATATTTTCCATCGTTTGTCTATAGCGTCAGCTGACGGTATAGTTATTGTTGTTGCTTCTCTACAAGGGCTCAGACAAAACCCCGAGCCCAATAAAGAACTATCAATCGCTACCAGTGAAGTACATGTACGTTAATTCGCTACCATATATATGTGAGAGCGCTGGTAGCCGAGGGAGTAAAGGCGCTTCCTCATTTTTCATGTTTGTCTCCGCATGGAGGGTCACGGGTTCGAATCCCACCAGAGCTTCTTCTTTTTTCTTTTTTTTTTGAAATGCATTTTTTAACAGAATTTATTATCCTAAACTAAATCTTACCCATTTATATAAGCATTTGACATATATTTACAAATTACTATTTTTAATGCTAAATCCGGTTGCGAGCCTCTTTAATACAACCATGACTGTTTATAGGACATGGACCCAAGGTTGTAAAGAGTTTGAATTGAGTCTTAGACCGATCTCAAGTATTGGTTTGTCAATTTAAGATTTCGTCAGTTCAGAGTAGAGCAATCAAATGTTTGAGAATGATCTCAGACTCAACTGAAACTCTTTATAACCTTTGGATAAGTTTTGAAAATCATCTATACATTATATTGTATATACAATTAAAACACACTTTGTATCAAAACTATATATAACATTTTACCAGTAACGTACGTATTACAGAAATAAACCTAGGTCTATGCTTATAAAACGTTTAAGTTGAGTCTGAATCATTCTCAAGCATTTGATTGGTCAGATTTGAGCCTTGGCTCAAATCTGACCAATCAAATGCTTGAGAACAAACTCGGACTCATTTCAAACGCTTTAAAGCGCTGTACCTATACTCATTCAGTTCCTCCTCACTTACTCTCCTTAACTTAAGTTCTTATACATGTATATCTGTCATTTTATTCCAAGCATCTGTTTACAAAATGTTTCATGTACTATTGCTACGTCGTTTGCCTTTGAAAAAGCACAAAATTCACTTCCATGAGTCAGTGTTGGCACGATACACTTATCACACTATTTAACCGATTACCCCATAAATATGCCTTTTTACGGATTTGATTCATTCCGCCACTGAAGCAAATAAATCCACATTAAGCAGGCATTGTTATGAGCCATACAAAATATTTTTATATCCTAGTAGATGGTACAGTGGAGAATGTGTTATTCTTTCCCAATAAACGCGTTTACGCTAAAACTATTATTTACAGTGCAAACAGTTTGGAGCCAGATCAGACGCCGAGTAACCCGGCGTCTGATCAGGCTCCAAACTGTTTGCCACCAAGATAAACATGAAATATCAGAATTGTCCAAAAGTTGTTCTTTTTTACGTTTTAGTGCTTTGCGTTTGCGTACGTTTGCGTTTAAACGGGAAAGAATAACAGATTCTCCACTGTACAGTGAAGAAGAGATTATCCGTTTCCGTTTGAATGCAAACGAAACGCACACGCATTGCAATCAAATGTAGAAAGAGAAATTTATACGCAAATAAAACGCAAACGCATTTTAATAAAAACTAATAAATTGTAGAAAATATAATGCTTTTATAAATTTGAACGAATTTGCTTTTATCAGTGGCAAATAATGTGGAGCCAGATCAGACGTCGGATTATAGCCCGGAGTCTGATCTGGCTCCAAATTGTTTGCAAGAGAAATAACAATTATAATTTTTCATAAACCCGTTTATTGGGCGAGAATAACGTTTCCTCAACTGTGATTGTTTTAGTATAAACACGTTTATTGGTAAATAATAAGATAATAATGGTTTCAGAACTGTACATCTTAAGGACTGAGAGGCGTAATATAGCAGGATTGTGTATGGCTATATAGAAGGGCTAAGTTGAGAATCAACAATTGTCCGGTCGTAAGGTAGTGGCTTCAGTGGTACTTTAGAGATCCTAGGTTCGAGTTCTAATCGTGAATCTTAGTGAAAACCAATACTGAGTCCTATGTCGTGTACTACGATAGCTACAGTGGAGAAAACGTTATTCTTTCCCAATAAACGCGTTTACGCTAAAACTATTATTTGCAGTGCAAACTGTTTGGAGCCAGATCAGACGCCGGGTAACCCGGCGTCTGATCAGGCCCCAAACTGTTTGCCACCAAGATAAACAAGAATGATCAGAATTGTCCAAAAGTTGTTCTTTTCTACGTTTTAGTGCTTTGCGTTTGCGTACGTTTGCGTTTAAACGGGAAAGAATAACAGATTCTCCACTGTAGCTTAAAGCAGGTTGAACGTAAAGCAGAATGCGCCTTTTACTTTCGACCTGCTTTAAGTGGTCAACTATCTTCAATGCTAGACACAGACTATGGGGTAATAGGTTAAGATAATGTGATACAGAAATATTGTTAAAACTAGAAAGATGAGACTTGAGTTTATAAAGAGCATCAAAAGTAAGCGCCGTTTCTGTATCAGTTAAAGCGCCAACGCAGGTAAAAAAAACTATACCTAGGTACATGTAATTACATCCTGAAACCATTTCAAAGTTTCAAACTCTCAAACTTTTATTTATCATAATTGTATAAGGTCCACGTCACCATGGACAGCATTAACATTATACAAATATTGAATACATACAAATATAAATAGGGAGGTCATGTCCATGTCGCCATTATCATATGTTAACGCCTCGCTGCCTTACCCCGAGTACAATAGTTATTTGTAAATAGTTTGGATCCTGATCAGACACGCGTCTGAATGGGTTAAAATTGTCTTCTGATATCATGCTTTAAATATTATGGTTAAAATAATGGGCTTCTGATATCATCCTTTAAATAATAATATTTATAATAATCTGGGGCCCGTTTCATAAAACTTCGTACGATTTACACTCAGCCACGATAGCTGCGATGCCCACGATTTGAAGGAATCACCGTGAGCGTGGCGGACCGAAGGACGAATCGTGGTGAACTTGAGAGAGCGTGGAAGAATCGGGAGAATCGCAAGGATCGTGGCCGATTTTTTGACGGTCAAAAATTTTGGCACGATTATGCCGATTGGTTTTTATATCGTGAGAGAACGTAATAGAACTTGGAAATCTTAGTTGAGCGTCGTACAGCGTAACAGAGCTTAGCAGAACTTAACAGAACGCATCACAACGTGAAGCCCAAACGTAGGGGATCTTTGTTAACTTGGAAAGGCGATTCTTTAAGTTTGTACATGTTTTATAAAGTTAATATAGTGATCCCTCCCTACAACGGCCCTCCCAACAGCTACTCCCTCTTTACAACGGCACTTACCGAAGTTTCCTTTAAACAAGACAATAACCGTATTTCAAGCGCTTTCACTGCTGGAATTGTGTCTGCTAAAAATTGTCGTCTGTTTCTTTTCCTCAAAATTACATAAAAAATGACATTTTGATAGAATAAATATAAATACGAGTGACAGGTTAAGCTTCCCACCAAATATTTTCAGATGCGTCATCCCAATGTAATCAGAGTTTGACACCAGCATCCAGAGAATGAATGGGTGATCACGCGGCATCTGATCAGGATCTTAACTGTTTGACACTCTTTGACACTCTTTTCAATATTTCTTAAATCAAAATACCTAAAAATTAAATTTGAAAAATAAAAGCAGACGATACATTTTAAAAATTGATGACGTCACGGCAGTGAAGGAGATAATGTGCTTCTGATGGCAGGCTTCAAACATCATAATTAGAAAAAGGCGCTTGATATCATACTGCAAAGGGCTGGATTCTGATACAAGGTTTCAAACTTAGTGATGTAAGTTTGATTTGTTTATTAACATCCGTTGGTTTCTGTCATCTATATATTATTTGAACGCCCAAAAACAAAGGCGAATGGATACAGAATATCCTCGCGTGATGCACTACTCGTATTATCTATAGAGTTCTCTTGCCAAAGTAGGGACCAATGACAATGAAATGGATTACTACTTAACCTTTTTCACTCTCAATGACGTCATCAAGCGCATTTGCAAACTGTTTTGTTACTGACCAGACACCGCGTCACGCGGCGTCTGATCAGGATCTAAAATGTTTGCCACTTGTTTTGAAATTACGTCAGTTATAATGGCTTAAATCTTTCTTTGAAACGATACGGGGAGAAAACAATATTGCAGCAGACGAAAATATGGCGGTGAAGGGGTAAAACCCTCACGGTAAATTTGATCATGAAAGGGTTCAGCCATTAACTGCCATGTCGTCTTCACTTTGAAACAATTATTTTCAAGTTTAGATTTTAAATTTGTTGACTTAAGAAATATATTGAAATAAGTGTCAAACCGTGTTGCTCCTGGCCAGATGCCGCGTTAAATAACTATTGTACTCGGGGTAAAGGGGAGGAAGGGCTATCATTATTATGCGTATATTTCAGAATATGACTGTTTCAAATTACGGAACGAAATGTAACGCAACAATATACAGAACACGACACTTTTTTAACTTGTTGTAATTTATCTCAATATGAATTTAACAGTTTGGAGCCTGATCAGACGCCGATTGTTCAAGGGTTTGATCTGCTTCAAACAGATAACAGACGATGTAGTTCAATCTGGGTTTATAAGCAGTAAGTTAATATCGTATTGAGCGTATTGTAACAAGACAAAGTAAACAGTCGTGGCCCCACCAAACCCCGGCGTACATGTATCGTTTTACCACTCAAACAACAGAGATACTGAACTACAAGATCTAGGAATTATCGACTTTCCACTCATTACAACGACGGAGACTCGATCTTATGCCTCGCTCACATTTGCTGCAGCTGCCGTACGGCGGCCGCACGGCTTGTTATTTCTACGGCGAGTAGCAATTCAACGGCCGCCGCAGAATTTGTTACGCTCACATTTGCTGCGGCTGCAGCACGGCGAGTTTTGATTTTTTTGGGGTTTAAAAACCTGCGGCTACCGTACGGCCGCCGTGCGGTCGCCGTACGGTAGCCCCATCAAATGCTCTGCAACCATAATGCTGCTCCTGCTACACAACTTGGTTTTGCTACATGTTCACACATTTCAAATCAGTCTGCCTACACCGTGAACTCAAAGGACACATTTGGACAGCATTTAAGAACATCTAAATCCATTTTTAGATAATGTACATGTTATATATATATGAACAAAAGTACAAATGCACAATAAAAAAAGTCACCATTGAGTTACGGCGGCCGCAAGGTGGACGTACGGCGACCGTACGGTAGCCGTACGGTAGCCGCAGAACCACTATCTGGCATGTGTTTTCTACGGCCGCCGTAGAAATGTAATAATGTTATAACTCCGCGTTATAAATCTACGGCGAGATCTACGGCCTATGAAATATTGTGATACGCCGTGCGGCCGCCGTACGGCGGCCGCATGACTGCCGTAGAATCTCTACGGCCGCCGCAAGATTCTCCCGATTTCACATTTCTGTGGCCGCCGTACGGCCGCCGTAGAGCAAATGTGAGCGCACTTTTAGGTATCACGAAGTACCACTTTAGCCACTGTTAAAACGACCGGACATTTATTGATTCTCAACCAAACACCTAGGGCTCGTTTCATAAAACTTCGTACGACAAATGTTGTCGTAAGTCGGATCATAAACGTCTCAATTAATATTTATTTCTCCTGTCTTGTGACATCTCTTTGGAATCGTCTTGAAAAGACGATTCCAAAGAGATGTCACAAGACAGGATAAGATAGAAAAATAAGAAATTTAATGTTTTTTAAAGTTTTGAGTTACGGCCATTCTTGTCATACTAAGTTTTATGAAATAGACCCCTGTATCCGCCCGGACACCGTTCTGCTTCACAGAGTCTCTCAGTCTCTAATACGTACAGTAGAAAAACGTTTACATGTATTTATACTGGAATAGTCACAGTTGAGAAAACGTAATTCTTTCCCAAAAAAAGGCGTTGATGCAAAACAGTTATTTCCATTGCAAACAGCTGAAAGCCAGATCAGACATCGGGTGTCCGACGTCTGATCTGGCCCCAACTATTTTCCATTCCGAAAAACGTTCTTTTGCGTTTAAATAGGAAAGAAAAACGTCTTCTCATCTGATTATTCATTTCAAACAATTGAAATATAATTGTGCTCAACTCAAATCTAAATAGTCAGTAATGGTCAATGTAAGCTTGGAAACTGCAGTTTTCCATTTGGTGTGTTAGTGCTCAATCAGTTCATATTCATACAGTGGAGAATCTGTTATTCTTTCCCGTTTAAACGCAAACGTACGCAAACGCAAAACACTAAAACGTAGAAAAGAACAACTTTTGGACAATTCTGATAATTCTTGTTTATCTTGGTGGCAAACAGTTTGGAGCCTGATCAGACGCCGGGTTACCCGGCGTCTGATCTGGCTCCAAACTGTTTGCACTGCAAATAATAGTTTTAGCGTAAATGCGTTTATTGGGAAAGAATAACACATTCTCCACTATCGCCCGCCAGGCGAATACCATTCCCGTTATTTTCATGATAATCTGCTTGTTTGCTGGCTAACTCGATGATATCTCTACAAAGATCGTTCCAGTCTGGTTCTATATGACCTCCATGATCATCTTGTACCCAAGACGCATGCGTGTATCTGTTGAAAATTGTTCTCAGAAATTTCGGCATTTCTAACAGATCCACGTGTTCTCTCATCAACATTATGATTGGCTTCCTCTGGTCGAATGCTTCGTCTACTTCCGCCTGACACCAGCCTTTACGGCAAAATATTTTGGATACAACGAACACTACCACCGCACATTCTTCCATGCACCTGACCACCTCAGTATGAACCGGCGATCCTGCGTGGAAATGCCTATCCCCAAAACATATCAGGTCCCTGTTGCATTCTGTTATATCAACACACATCTGGTTCATAGGAGGGTAGATATATTGATGAACAAACTCGCAGTCCTCCGAACTATAAGACAAAAATACCAAAAACTTTCTCGGAAATTTATTCTCTTTGATATCTTGAATAGTGTTTTCGATGTTTTGCATTCTTCTACGATATTTCTGAATGCATATAATTCTGATTAACACCCCGACACAAACCCCAAAAGTTAGTTTTATACCTTGAACAGTTTTTTCGATATTTTGTATTATTCTTCTACGATGCTTCTGAATGCATCTGATTAACACTCCGACACAAAGTCCAATAGTGATTGGCAGGACATACATAAGAACACGTAAGATCTCTTTACGTCGACATACAGCGTCTGATATTTTTAAGGTAGACAACGAGACATCGAGTTGCTCATTTTCAAGTTGACATGAGTATTTCGTTTTGTTAGATCTAAAGAGCGTTTCTGATTGGCTTATCCACTCAAGGAACTTCTTACTCTCATCCTCACAGTCACATGTAAATGGGTTATAGCTAAGGTCTACTGTAAACCTAACATTGGCCTCCTTGTTGTTTGAAACGTAGATTTGGTTAGAAGTCTCGAACATGGTTATCCTTTGTTGATTTAGCAAGTCCAAACGCGACCACAAATGTGTACTCAGAGTTACTATGTGATTACTGCTCAAATCAAGGAATTCTAGTTTAGTAAGTAAGTGTAACAAAATATTAAAATTCGTAAGTTTGTTGCCGGAGAAATTTAAGAACTTTAATTTGGTGTTGTTCACAAAAGTTCGAGATGGTATAGAAGTAAGCATATTAAAAGAAAGATCTAGGGTAACAAGGTGACTGCACTGACTGAACAATATCTCAAATTCATTAGGTTGGTTTCTCTGCATTACATGTAGATTGTTGCTTGAAAAGTTCAGTGTCTGAACATTTCTGACCACATTCAGAGCCGTAGGATGATAGTATTCTATGACATTGGATGACAAATCCAGATATTTTATACTTTCCTGGAATGGTTTGTCTAATCTATATGTATGGTTTATGATTTTAATGTTATTCTTTCTAGCAACAACTTGTTTTAAACTGAAATTACACTCGCTCAGAAAGTTAAAATTAAATGACCCTAAAGGGTATGTTAAGTAAGAGTAAAAAATGCTTCTGGTATACTGTACAGTATTACTGATATCCAAGTTTTCTATTTCTTCAAACCAACCACAAATAAATCGAACATCTTTAAATCCAAAATCATTAATCTGCGAACCTGAGAAGTCTAATGTTTTTAGATTTTGACATGGTTGTTGTTCAATGAAATATTTAAAACCATCTATAACAACATCTCTCAAAATCATGGTGTTCATTGTGGAACACAGCTGATCCAGGGATTTCAACTCAATAACATCAATGTGTGTACCAGAAATGTCGAGGTATTCCAACTTTCTTCCAACGGCCATTCTGTTGACAAACTTTTCATTAATAAAAACTGGAGCCCCCACATATGATATTAAATTGCTAAGGTGTAGTTTCTTAAGTGCTGATAAGCAACGACCGTTGCTATTATCTAAAACAGTTCGTATAATGTCTAAAACCACTGGAAACGATATGTCAAGTATTTCTAAGTTGACAAGATTTGCGAACACATTTCCAGGCAAATAATGATACATGTAATTATCCATTGTCAGTTTAAGTTGTTTAAGATTTGTTAATCCACTGAAATATCTGTTTCGTAAATATCCATGTACAATTGTCATTTCCAAATAGGTTAAATTTTGAAATAAATTTACAAAAACATTATGCATAAAAAAGGCTTTGTTTTTTATGTAAAACGATTTGATAATCAATCTATCAGTATGTTTGAAACGATAAATAGGTATGACGTTATGACACACTGTCTCACTTGGATTGCATGTACACTGGCTCGGACATTTTACCAATGCTTCATTACGGTGGACCGATATCAGGGTCAATATTACTAATGTCAGTTCCATGTATTTTAATAGTTTGGGAATCATTGTTGCTAGCTTTCTTTCTAGATGTCGTTATCAAATTTGTTATCTAAACTTAGAGTGTCCTTCTTTCAAACTTGCAATACCGACAGAAACTAATTCTGGAAGAATATAAACACCAGAGCAACTGAAACGAGTTCTTGTATAATCTCAAGGAGCACCATCTACAATGGAGAAGACGGTTGTCTTTCCGGCCTGCTTTAAGCTATCATCTGTTAGAATGTAGAACATATTACTTATGATACATATTCTTGACTGTATAAAATGGAGCTATTTTCTTTAGTGGATGAATAAAATAGAGGCATAAAAATGCGTATTTGTGGGGGAATGAGTTAAACATAAGCAAACTGCAATCAAAATGCAATAAGATATAGAAAATGACAATTGCTTGAAAATATTTTCCATTTATTTTACGCTAAGTGGCAAACAGTTTGAAGCAAATATAAACGCCGGGTTACCCGGTGTCTGACCTGTCTTGAGACTGTTTCAATTTAAATAGCAGTTTCAGCATAAACGCATTTATTGAGAAAGAATCTTCTCCACTGTAAAATATATGAGATTAGATAAAACACATATGTGTTAAATGTCACTGTTATTAAATGGTATCCAATCCACTCGCGCCCTTTAAACTGCAATATCTTTTAACGAATTTAAATGCAGTTTAAAACAATGTAGAAATAGACAGTCTACAATAATGATGACGACGAATCGTATTTTAATCAATTACTCCATAAATATGACTTTTTACACCTTTTATTTATTCCTCCGCTAAAAAGAAAAAAAATAAGTATTTATACAGTCATGAATATGTACCACATGAAAACCTTTCATATATCCCCAGCAGATGAGAGCTTTAAGCAGGCTAAAAGTAGGCAGAATGCGACTTTAGGCGTATTCAGCTTTATTTTCAGCCGGCTATAAGTGGCAATCTGCCTTCAAAACTGGAAACAGGCTATGAAGTAGTTAGTAAAACGATAGTCAGTATAGGGCTAGTCCAAAACTTGAATTTTACTGGCTGCCGTCTGATGTCCCTTCAAAATGCTTGAATTGAATAAATCGCGAATTTAATAGTTTTAGTCCAAATACATTTACTGGTAAAGAGTAGTCTTCAACAGAGTGATAATGAATAGAGAAGTCCAAATCCACTTCGTACATGACATGAGAGTCAAACACGTCTGCTCACATAACAAATAGTTGATGAACAAAACGTCTGCTGTTATCAAAACGCACTACAGATTTAAGTCACATTTTAAAGAAAAACCAGACACACCCATATCCTGAATCAGAAGAGGTCGGTACGGAATCCGAAAAAGATGACACAATGAAATGCGGGTCAACTGGTGATAATATTTGTTGATAAAAGAATTAATGATCCATTTTGGATCACCCCTTTCATCCGTAACCGACAAAAGAATTAGACGTTCGGAGCCACTCTCCACATGTACCCGCCCTCCACAGTGAACACGTACTGGAACCGCGTATGGGTTACAAGGACAGTTTACGACGGAGAGCGGAAGAGACATGTACATGTACAGTGGAGAATCTGTTATTCTTTCCCGTTTAAACGCAAACGTACGCAAACGCAAAGCACTAAAACGTAGAAAAGAACAACTTTTGGACAATTCTGATATTTCTTGTTTATCTTGGTGGCAAACAGTTTGGAGCCTGATCAGACGCCGGGTTACCCGGCGTCTGATCTGGCTCCAAACTGTTTGCACTGCAAATAATAGTTTTAGCGAAAACGCGTTTATTGGGAAAGAATAACAGATTCTCCACTGTAATACCTGTACTGTTAAAATTATAATCTAGGGTCAATTAATACATAAATAGATAGTTCTCTTAAGACGAGTTACTGCTTAATGCAGGAAACATATATTACAGATAATTCCGAATGGAACGTGTTAAAATGTACATGATTTGTGACTCGGCGTCTGATTAGACTTCAAACTGTTTGCAATTGAAATAATAGTTTTAGCGTAAACACTTTTATTGGGAAATACATGTAAAAACATCTCTACTGTAAAGATACAAATAAAGTACTAGGGGAATCTCACTTACATCGCACATGAGAGATTACTTTATTATTTCCTGATTAAATCCAAAGTGAAAAGCAAACGTAATGAAATAAAGTATAGATAATTACAATATCTTTAAATAGCTTTCAGTATTTGTTTCATTCTGATTAAAAATCAGTTTGAAGCTCGTTCAAACGCCGTGTTATCCGGTGTCTGATCTGACTACAAACGGTTTGCACTGGCAATAATATTTTCAGCGTTAACGCGATTATTGGGAAATAATAACATCTCCACTGTACAAACGCAAACGTACGCAAATGCAAAGCACTAAAACGTAGAAATGTACAACCTTTGGACAATTCTGATAATTCATGTTTATCTTGGTGGCAAACAGTTTGGAGCCTGATCAGACGCCGGGTTACCCGGCGTCTGATCTGGCTCCAAAATGTTTGCACTGCAAATAATAGTTTTAGCGTAAACGCGTTTATTGGGAAAGAATAACAGATTCTCCACTGTATATGTAATGCTATAAATAAAGTACTTGGGGGAATCTACCATCGCAAAGTGGAGAAGACATTATTATTTACCGATTTAACCCAAAACGAAAAGCAAACGTAATGGAATTAAGGGTGTATCAATGTCATGAATTTTGGAACTTTTCAAAGTATATGAAAACACTCTATGAAGGTTTTGTATTGAAGAGCTATTTAAGATGAATGAAAAAATAGAAAAAGTGTACATTTTGGTGAACAACAGTTTGCTCTACTGCCATGTAAAATTTACCCCACCCACTTCCTCTTATTTTGTCCTTTTCAAACAGTCCGCTTCAATAAAACCCATTTTAAATGAAAACAAATATGATAATTTGGTTTTGTGTTATTTATTTCCTATCTATGGTAGTATTTCGTCATACAAAAACTAATTTAAGAAAAAAAATGCACCAAATGTGAAATTTATAAAGCTCTAAATATCATCGATATTGTACTTTTTTGTAAATTTTGTAAGGGGCGATAACTCTTTTTACTTTAATAAGTCAAAATTTTCAACACTGACCTTTCAATTTCTTTTCATATTTTGAACTGCCTTAGCATGGGCTTTCATCTGGTAGAATATAAGAAAAAGTTTAATACTAGAACTATTTCATTTTCAAACTGTTTTACTTTTTTTCATAAAATAAAAAATCTAATAAAATCATGCCCTATATAAAGCATATTTTTGATATTCAAGGATCCATATTGTTCAAACCTGGTGCCTGCTTTGTCTAAATTTGGTTTATATATGTGAACATATCACCATAGACATGAAATAAATAAAGAAAACCCAAATTAACAGTTTTCTTTTGTTTTGAAAGAGATTTTACTGAAGCTTGTACTCTGAATGGGTAAAATTTGAAGAAAATATCAAAATTTGACATACCTTTTTCAAATCGCTGTAGCTCAAAAAAAAAGGACACCACCATATATATTTTTTTTCATTTTTTCATTCATCATAAATAGCTCTTCCAAAAAAACAATGATAGAAAAAAAGTTAAATACTTTGAAAAAAATGGCTCATGACATTGATACACCCTTAAGTGTACAAAATTACATAATTTGAAATATTTAACAAGATTTTATTTATTCTGAGTAACAATCAGTTTGTAGCCTGATCATACAGCAGATAACCAGTCGTCTGACCTGGCTCCAAATTGTTTACAACGGATAAAATGGTATAAGCGTAAACGCGTTTATTTGGAAAGAATAACATCTTCTCCACTACATTGGGCGTGTTCGATTATCAGTTCCAGAACTGTTTGGAACGATTCCATGGAATTAGTCAATCAAATAAAAACGGAATTGAACCCTTGCAAATATGGTAGTCTGGTTGCCTACTTATTACAACTTTGCTGTTCGTAAATGGTGCCGGGAACCATGATGATACGTCACAATTCTGCTCACACCACCTCCTCGGGCAGAATTGATAGAACAGTTCTGGAATTGAATTCCGGACCATTCGATTTCGATTCCGTCAATCCCGTCAATTCCGGACTGATAATCGAACACGCCCATTATCTAAGTACAGTGTATCCTGAAAACCGGAACCTTTTAAAACCATAAATTTCTGAATACATTGTACATGTACCAGACACATTTCTCGGTAACACACACAATTAATGTTCTACATGCTAACCGATCATTCAGTTTAACGGTTTACAGAATACACAGGATAGGTGACTGCTAAATGCAGGATAATAATAAAAGAGAACATTTATAAAAGAAGTTTGCTTGTGTATTTCTATTGTCCTGCATTAAACAACCACTTTCTTAGATAATGGATTTTCGTAATCATTTAAAATGACTGCAAAACAAACCTCTCTGTTCTGGACACTTTTATAAAGCGAACGGTTTCTCTGTTCAGAAGGGTTCTATTGTCGGTGGTTGTACTGTATTTATTTGCACTTTTATAAGGGTTCGTAACTGAGGATGTGAATTTTAAGAGCATCCTGTTCATGTGATAAGGACACTGTAGTTATCGTCGACGGTGTAAAGGACCTCAGGGTAGAGCAGATTATTCTTTCCTCAATAAGCGCGATTATGCTAAAACTAGTATGTCAATTGCAAACAGTTTGGAGCCAGATCAGACGCCGGGTAACCCGGCGTCTGATCTAGCTCCAAACTATTTGCCACTCATTTTTAATAAATCGTAAATATCTTACTTTAATTGCAATTTTCTAAATTTTGTAGATTTAGTTTACGTTTCTTTTCTTTTAAAGGAAAACAATAGCGACCACTCTACCTTTATGGGAAGCGAACATGTTCATTCAAGAGTACAGTGAAGTAGAGAATATGTTTGTTTCCGTTTAAATAGAATGAAACACTAACGTAATGCCCTGTTGTTTAGAAAACGTAAACTTATTTAAACTAAAATGACATTTTCATTCAATTCTGGATGACCAATAGTTTTTTGCCTCATCAAACGCCAGGCTTCCCCTCGTCCGATATGGCTCCAACTGTTTTCAGTGGGCATAATGCTTTTGGCATAAATTATAAACGTGTTTATTGGGGGAAACACTGTCCTTTACACTGTAACTGTCATTTTATGTCGGACGATTTTCAAATATTCCGTTTTATCAAGTGTCAATAGATATATAGATATAGCAATTTGGTATTCTTACAGAAGACCAAATGACCCACCGTACACCAGCATATATAAACTATACAATAGTGGTCAAAGGTATATACATTACCAGTGGCAGTAGGCGTGTGCGGTACAGTGCGCTGTATTCAGCCCGAGAGGATCTTGACAGTCAATCAGACTGGTGCCTTTGGCGCGAGTTAGATCTGCTCTTCCGCGAAGAATACTGAGAACTCAATACAACGACCTGTCGCCCACCACTAAGTGGTGATGTGTTTATTATATACCTTTAATTTACTCTACCAACCACTAAATAGTTGTTTTAATAATTTTATATCCAGAAATATTTGATATTTGAAGCAGAGTTAGGTTTTTTTATGCAACAAAGAATAACGCGAAACTGTGAACATTTACGTGTAAATGTACATGGCGCCACGTTCATTCAAACGATGCCATAGTTTAAATACAAACACTACGATACAAGAAGTAGTTATACTAAGGGCTTTCATGGGACCACATAAATTGACATTATGACATGCTTTGAGATCGACACACAGCACATAATACGACACACGACAACGCGACTCGACCTATGACATATAGGGTCTGTCATGAGTCGATGTTTAAGACAAGCTGGTCTCAAACGAGTCTAGAATAGAAATGTTATTAAGCGAGCCTTGGCGAGCTCAATAACTTTTCTATTCTAAACATCGACGAGTGACAGATTCTTTTTCTCACATTACCAACGATTAAAGCTATTTTTAAAGCAATAGGCATCTTTTGGAACCCGGTGACGTCAAAGCGCCGTTATAAATAGTGACGTTATGGTGACGTCATAAAATTGATCTCACACATGTTGGAGATAAGGATATTCGTGATCGTTGTTCGCTATAGAAAACAGGGGTAGTTATGTGGGAAAATGCGATATGACATAGTGATTATACGAAATTTGAACATACACGTTTGGATCTGTCGCTCTAATATGTCGCGCAAATGAGGCGAGTTGTTTCCCGTGTCGATCGCAAGGCACGACATATGACAATTAGTGTGAAACCAACGGAATACCCTAAGATACAGACTCTTGAATCTAATGAAACAAATACACGTGGAAAAGCTCGGCATTCGCAGAAGGCATACAGTAAACATTGAGAGAGTCAATTTGCTAATGCTGCTGTACTTCCGTTTTCAAATCGAAACGAAAGACTGAAAGCAAAACCATATTTACGTAAATTCTCGGTGTGCGGTAAAATGCTTTTAACATCTCAAACATATTCTATAGTTATGGTTATTTCCATGTTTCACTGTGAGGCCTTACCGAAACAAAATACAAGGTCACACAACGGAACATCAAATACATTTATTCCTTCCCACAACGGCCCTCTGTACACTGTTTCCCTCCTTACAACAACGCCCGCCGCTGTTCCCAAAACAAGACAATATTATGTCCAATCTATTCACAGCTGCAATATTGTCTGATTAAAAGTGTCGTCTGCTGTTTTTGTCAAAGTCACACAGTGGACAGTTTAACAGAAAAAAAACATAATGAAGAGTGACAAACAGCTTGAATCTAGATCAGACGCCGAATTACGCGGCGTCTGATCTGGAATCAAGCTGTTTGCAAATGTAAGCCAATTTCTCTCCCAATAACAACTCTGTCGGTAATAAATAATAGATATTCCTCTTTATCTATTATCTATTAGAATATTATTCGGGTCTAGCAGTGATCATTTCTAGACCACATTAAACAGACACTCTACCACGGATCATTTATCCTTCTCCTGGTTCCAAAATCTATAATACTAGATCTATATCAACTCCTCGGGTCTCGGACTTTTCTTCAACTACATGCACTAGCGCGTAACAATATCACATACGTAAACACTTTCACTGACATTATGGTGATAAAACCCATCAACATATACTCAACCAAAAAAGAAAGTACCCACTTTTTACATGGACTTTACATTAAGTAAATGTTTAAGCTCCATATCTTTTAAAATGCTTTTTAAACTCCAGTTTTGTTTGAGAGTTTAACGGCTCATACGTTCACCAATGTATTCCAGTAAAACAATCAGACAAAACGACACATGTAATGAAAATGAAGCACTTAAAGTTCATTCTTATTTTAAATCAAAGGGAGGTAATTTGATATGATAGGACTTTCTAGTCTTGATAACGCCATGCATATTGTGATGAATGAAAGTCTAATGGGTTTTTGTTTTCTTTAAGAATCAGTTCTAGCTGCTGAATATGAGCATTATTGTTTCTCGTCTATGGAAAAAATTTCTAAGCAAAAATGCTGTTTTCAGAAAAATAATTATATACCTTTTATTTTCGATACAATGTGCCAATCATTTGGCCACAAATAATTTCATGTCGTCTGCTGCTTTCTATAAAAATTAAATACAGTTTATGTAAGAGACGCGTATAATTTAGAATACAAAAGTGGGTACTTTCTGTTTTGGCTGAGTATATATAGAATGAGTTTCGGACACCAGGCTTTAAATAAAATGATTGATATAGAAAAAATATATAAAAGGCATCCGACACAATGCTTTAAGTAAAATGATTGAAATAATGAACTTCTGATATCAAACTTCAAATATTATAGATCTAGTTGAAATTATAGGATTCTATTATTAGGATTCAAATAGCATTACTGAAGTAATGGGCTTCTCATATCAGCTACCAAATATCATTTTTGATATAAGGACTGAAACATCATGATCGAAAGTTTCTGATGGTTTCTGACATCAATGTTAAACACACATTGATTGAAAAAAACGTTTGATATAAAGTTTCAAGCAAAATAATTGAACAAAGAGTCGTATCTGGTATCAGGTTTTAAACTGTTCTATTTAAGAATACTGACACGATCTGCATACGGTTGTAACAATGGCTAGATGCTAAAGATCTCTCTGGCTGGTTTGGTTCCAAATTGATTGCAATTCCCAATTAGGATCCATTTAAAGTGAAATTAACGTTTTTCCTAAAAATAATTGGTTTATTGCAAATACTTTGCATCCAGATCAGAATTATGTAGAATTATGTAGCTTAATTATTTCAGTTGGCCAATATATACATGTATACCAATATACATGTATCTAGACTACGGACTACAGTTACTCCTTCTATGCCAGGACGTCATCGATTTTAGATAATGGTTGCCTCTTTTTATTGCTAAAATTTAGATTTTGTAGTATTGTGACTTAAGAGATATTGCCATGAGTGTAAATCAGTTCGGATCATGATTGTACACAGTGGTATACAGCGTCTGATCAGGATCCTGACTGTTTGAAATTAACTTGTGTACTCGGGGTTAAGATTTTTATGATGCGTATATTTCTGGCGTCTGATCTGGCTCCAAACAGTTTGCACTGCAAATAATAGTTTTAGCGGAAACGCGTTTATTGGGAAAGAATAACACATTCTCCACTGTAGCTATCGTAGTACACGACATAGGACTCAGTATTGGTTTTCCACTAAGATTCACGATTAGAACTCGAACCTAGGATCTCTAGAGTACCACTGAAGCCACTACCTTACGACCGGACAATTGTTGATTCTCAACTTAGCCCTTCTATATAGCCATACACAATCCTGCTATATTACGCCTCTCAGTCCTTAAGATGTACAGTTCTGAAACCATTATTATCTTATTATTTACCAATAAACGTGTTTATACTAAAACAATCACAGTTGAGGAAACGTTATTCTCGCCCAATAAACGGGTTTATGAAAAATTATAATTGTTATTTCTCTTGCAAACAATTTGGAGCCAGGTCAGACTCCGGGCTATAACCCGAAGTCTGATCTGGCTCCAAATTATTTGCCACTGATAAAAGCAAATTCGTTCAAATTTATAAAAGCATTATATTTTCTACAATTTATTAGTTTTTATTAAAATGCGTTTGCGTTTAATTTGCGTATAAATTTGTAAGAATAACGTCTCCTCCAATGTATATTCACTGCAAACAGTTTGAATATAATTATGTTAAAATTAATTCTATAATACATGCATTTTTCCATTTGAGGTGTCAGTGTGTAGTTAGTCGATGACGTAGTTCAAATTAGCCATGCAAATAGCTTTCCCATTATTTTGGCGATAATCTGCTTGCTTGCTAGCTAACTCGATAATATCTCTGCAAAGATCGTTCCAGCCTGGTTCTATATGAGCACCATGATCATCTTGTACCCAAGACGCATGCGTATATCTGTTGAAAATTGTTCTAAGAAATTTAGGCATTTCAACGAGATCCACGTGTTCTCTCATCAACATTATGATTTGTTTCTTCTGGTCATATGCTTCGTCTACTTCCGCCTGGCACCAGCCTTTACGGCAAAACGTGTTGGATACAACGAACACTACCACCGCACATTCTTCCATGCACCTGACCACCTCAGTATGAACCGGCGATCCTGCGTGGAAATGCCTATCCCCAAAACATATCAGGTCCCTGTCGCATTCTGTTATATCGACAAACATCTGGTTCATAGGAGGGTAAATATATTGATGAACAAACTCGCAGTCCTCTGAACTATAGGACAAAAATACCAAAAACTTTCTCGGAAATGTATTCTCTTTGATATCTTGAATAGTTTTTTCGATGTTTTGTATTCGTCTACGATGCTTCTGAATGCATATAACTCTGAGTAACACCCCGACACAAATCCCCATGGTGATTGGCAGGACATACATAAGAATACGTAAGATCTCTTTACGTCGACATACAGCCTCAGATCTTTCTAAGGCAGACAACGAGACATCGAGTTGCTCATTTTCAAGTTGACATGAGTATATCGTTTTGTTAGATCTAAAGAGTGTCTCTGATTGACTTATCCACTCAAGGAACTTCTTATTCTCATCCTCACAGTCGCATGTAAATGGGTTGAAGCTAAGATTTACTGTAAATCTAACATTGGCCCCTTTGTCGTTTGAAACGTTGGTTTGGTTAGAAGTCTCTAACACGGTTATCCTTTGTTGATTTAGAAAGTCCAAACGCGACCACAAATATGTACTCAGAGTAACTATGTGATTACTACTCAAATCAATGAATTCTAGGTTAGTAAGATAGTGTAGCAAAACATCAAAACTCGTAAGTTTGTTCCCGGAGAGATTTAAGAACTTTAAGTGCGTGTTGTTCACAAAAGTTCGAGATGGTATAGAAGTAAGCATGTTGAAAGAAATATCTAGGGTAACAAGGTGACTGCACTGACTGAACAATATCTCAAATTCATTTGGTTGGTTACTCTGCATTACATGTAGATGGTTGCTTGAAAGGTTTAATCTCTGAACATTTCTGACCACATTCAGAGCCGTAGGATGATAGTACTCTATGACGTTTGATGATATATCTAGATGAATTATACTTTCCTGAAATGGTTTGTCTAGTCCATATGTATGGTTAATCACTTTAATGTTATTTTGTCTAGCAACCACCTGTTTTAAACTGAAATTACACTCGCTAAGAAAAGTTAAATCTAATTTCTCTATCGGTTCTGTAGCCTGTATAAATTGGCTTACATCCAAGTTTTCTATTGTTTTACACCAATCAAGTTCATCACAATTAAGGCGTTCGAAGTAATATTCAACATTGTCACGGATAAGTGGTAAACGCGACCCCGCTAAGTCTAATGTTTTTAGAGCTGCACATGGCCGTGCTTCATTGAAAAAAATTGCACTTCCAATAAAACTGTCTCTCAAAACTAGAGTATTTATTGTTAAACACAGCCAATCAATTGAATTTAAATTAAAAATATTAATAGTTGTACCTGACATATCGATATATTCTACCACTCTTCTAAGTGCGATAGTTGTGACAAAAGCGTAATCTATATCAATTGAACCTGCCAGTCTACTTTGTATTTTGCGAAGGTATAATGTCTTCAGTGCCGGTAAGCAATTACCGTTTTTATTATCTAAAGCAGTAAGTATATTTTTTAAACCAACTTTTGAATTGTTCGATAAGTCAAGTGTTTCTACTTTGCCTAGATTTGCGAACACATCTTTACTCAAGGGTTTCTCAGCATTATCCCCGTTACTCAAATCGTTATCAGCATCCATTTTCAGTTTGAATTGTTTGAGATTTTTTAATCCACTGAAAAACTTATTCGGTAGAATTCCACGTACATCTGACATTTCCAAATAGGTTAAGTTGCCAAATAAACCAGGTCCAAAATGCGTTTTACTGTCTACATCGAAGGATTTGATAATCAATCTATCAATATTGCCGGTATCTTCAAATGGTATGAAGTTATGGCACACCGTCACACTTGGGTTACAGACACACTGGCTCGGACATTTAACCACTGCTTCATTCAGGTGGACCAATGCCAGTGTACATATTACTAATGCCAATACACTGCATTGTAATACTTTGGAAATCATTGTTGCTGGCTCTCTTTCAAAATGTCGTTTTAAAATGTATTATCTGAATTTAGATTGTCCTCGTGTCAATCTTGCAATACCGAAAGAAACTATTCCTGGAAGAAGATGTACGCCAGACACATTTTTGTATAATCTCCAAGAGCTTATACAGTAGAGGAGTTATTATTTCCGTTAAAACACAAAAAACGCAAACGCAATGTAATAAAGTGTAGAAAATGACCTTTTAATAAATGTTTCCTATTTATATTACGTTGAGTGGCAAATAGCTTGCAGCCCGATCATACGCCGGTTTACCAGACGTCAGACCTGACTTCAGACTAATTGAAGTTCAATGGAAATAGCAATTTTAGCATAAACGTGTTTATCAGGAAAGAATACCACCTTCCGCACTGTTGACATTTGAGACTGAATAAACCACATATATATTAAACGAAAGTCACTGTTATCAAATGTTATCCGATTCACACGCGCCCTTTACACTACAAGATGTTTTAGCAAATATTAACGCAATTTAAAACAATGTTTTAAATGACAGGCTATCAAAATGTTAACGAATTCTAAATGGCAAACAGTTTGGAGCCAACAAATCGAATTACTTGTCGCCGTCTGATCTGACTTCAAACCCTTTTCATTGAACAACGCGAATTTAATTGGTTTAGTCCAAACAGGTTTAAATGGAAAGAGTAACGTCTTCAACAGTGTGCTGGTGAATACTGAAGTCCAAAGCTAATTGTGGAGTTATATCCGTCTGCTCACATAATTTACAGTTGTTGCACAAAATGACAGTTATCATCGAACTGCTCTCTAGTCTCACGTTGCTTTTCATATCCGGTAATAAACAGACACACCCATGTGCGGGTTCAGAAGTCGGTACGGAATCCGAACAAATAATTTAAATGAAATTTAGCAAAAAATGGGTCCAAGGTTATAAAGCATTTGAGTTGAGTCTGCGTGTGTTCTCAAGCATTTGATTGGTCAGATTTGAGCCTAGATCTGACCAATTAAATGCTTGAGAACGTCTTCAGACTCAAATCAAAAGCTTTTTAACGTTTGAGCCTGGTAAGCTGACGTGTTTGAAGAAAGAGCATCACTTATCCCGTTCGGAGTACCCAATTCCTCCAAAACCGACAAAAGAATTTGGAGTCCCTCTCCGAAGTTATCCCTCCTCCTCAGAGTAGCATTGATTGATCCGCGTGTTGGATACAAATACTCGACGGGGAGCGGAAAAGAAGCATAATACTGGTTCGGTTAAAACTATATTTACAGTGTTCCCTCCCTACAACGGCCCTCCCAACAACGACCACCTCCTTACAACGACCCTTGCCGCAGTTCCCTAAACAGGACATTTATGTATAGCGCTTTTACTGCTGTGATATCGTCTGCTTAAAGTTGTCGGCTGCTGATTTTCTCAAAGTTACATATAGAACATTTTGACAGAAAACAACTTAATGACGAGTGACAAACAGTTTGAATACAGATCAGATGCCGCATTAAACAGTTTACAAACGTAATCCAATGTCCCTCCCTATAACGACTCCCTCCGAACAACGCACATATTTTTTGTCTCCCATTGGGTGTCGTTGTAGAGAGGGAGCGCTGTAGTGTCAATGCAAACATAATATATTCGCACATACAGTCGAAATTCAATAATTCGAACTCGCTAAAATCGAACTTTCAAGTACATGTATTTCATTTACTTTGATTTTGATAACGCGATCTCGCTGAAGTCGAACATACCCGTATTTCAAAGTTAAAACATGGCTAAGCCAATATTGGTATGCTCGAACTAACGCTAGTTCGAATTATCGAGTATTGACTGTATATACATTAAATTTCGGTTGGGTCAATAATAATTACAACATGATGCCTAACCCCATCCGCCTACAATAAGAATATACAGCTAATGTACAGTGGAGAAAACGTGATTCTTTCCCAATAAACGCGTTTACGCTAAATCTATTATCTCCTTTGCAAACAGTTTGGCGCCAGATCAGACGCCGGGTAACCCGGCGTCTGATCAGGCTTCAAACTGTTTGCAACTCAGATTAAAATAAATGGTCAGAATTGTCAATAACTTGTCCTTTTCTATGTTTTATTGCGATGCGTTTGCGTACGTTTGCGTTTAAAGGGGAAAGAATAACGTTTTCTCCACTGTACACGAACAGTGGCTTGTAATAAAACTTAAACGAAATTACTAATCAGTTCCCAATTAATAAATAAATAGTTCGTTCTGTTAAGTTACTGGTTAAAACAGGAACCGCACAATGAAGAAAATTCCTAATGAACGATTTACATGACTAATGCCCAGCTTTGACCCGTTTACTGCCAAATTGTTTTTGAGATGTTTACCTCTTCACCGTTCCATTGTCATCTGCTTCAATTTTGTTGTCTGCAATATGGTTTCAAAGCTAAAATATAAGGCAAAATGACTGAAGAAATTTCAAAACGAGTTTTAAACAGTTTAGATCTTGATCAAGTACGCGTCTGATCAGGATCCAAACTGTTTGCAAACGCGCTTTTAAGCGTCAATGAGAGTGAACGGGTAAAGTTTTAAAGCTTATCAAATGTTTCAGATTCATCTTCTCTTAAGGGTGTATCAATGTCATGAGCATTTTTTTCAAAGTATTAAACTTTTTTTCTATCATTGGTTTTTTTAAAGAGCTATTTATGATGAATGAAAAAATGGAAAAAAATATATATGGTGGTGTCCTTTTCTTTTAGCTACAGCGATTTGAAAAAGGTATGTCAAATTTGGATTTTTTCTTCAAATTTTACCCATTCAGAGTACAAGCTTCAGTAAAATTTATTTCAAAACAAAACAAACATGGTGATTTGGGTTTTCTTTATTTATTTTATGTCTATGGTGGTATGTTCACATAATTTAAACCAAATTTAAACAAAGCAGGCACCAGGTTTGAACAATATGGATCCTTGAATATCAAAAATATGCTTTATATAGGGCATGATTTTATTAGATTTTTTAGTTTATGAAAAAAAGTAAAAAAGTTTGAAAATGAAATAGTTCTAGTATTAAACTTTTTCTTATATTCTACCAGATGATAGCCCATACTAAGGCAGTTCAAAATATGAAAAGAAATTGAAAGGTCAGTGTTGAAAAGTTTGAGTTATTAAAGTAAAAAGAGTTATCGCCCCTTACAAAATTTACAAAAAAGTACCATATCGATGCTATTTAGAGCTTTATAAATTTCACATTTGGTGCCTTTTTTATCTTAAATTAGTTTTTGTATGAAGAAATACTACCATAGATAGGAAATAAAAAACACAAAACCAAATTATCATATTTGTTTTCATTTAAAATGGGTTTTATTGAAGAGGGCTGTTTGAAAAGGACAAAATAAGAGGAAGTGGGTGGGGTAAATTTTAAATGGCCGTAGAGCCAACTGTTGTTCACCAAATTGTACACTTTTTCTATTTTTTCATTCATCTTAAATAGCTCTTCAATACAAAACCATCATAGAGTGTTTTCAATTACTTAGAAATGTTCCCAAATTCATGACATTGAAACACCCTTAAGTAGCGCTGTGTACATCACTCAGTGCAAAAAGAAACGCACATCGTGCTCAGGCGCAGATTAAGAAACTTTTTTGAAGAAGAAAATTAGAATAGAAAGACCATATCTCAAGATTTATTTAATTCTGCAACAAGTTCAGAAAAAAAATCTCAAAAAACATTGTTCTGCCTTAAAACCATTTCCCTCTTAATGACGCCAAAATGCGATTGCAAACAGTTTTGATCCTGATCAGACGCCGCGTAACGCGGCGTCTGATCAGGATCCAAACTGTTTGACACTCATATCGATTTGCTTTAAGTCATTCTACATTAAATTTAACTTTGAAACGATATATTTCCTCCATGGTAATATTGACGCAGACGAAAATTTGGCGGAGGAGTTAAAAACCTCACAATAAATTTGATCATGAAAGGGAGAAATAGTGTCGATGCTGATCAGTTACCGTGATTCTGAGAACAGCCCTTCTGCTCTCAATAACGCCATAAAGCACATTTGCAAACCGTTTTGATGCTGATCAGACGCCGGTAACCCGGCGTCTGATCAGGCTCCAAACTGTTAGCCACCACGATAAACATGAATTATCAGAATTGTCTAAAAGTTGTACTTTTCTACGTTTTAGTGCTTTGCGTTTGCGTACGTTTGAGTACGTTTGCGTTTAAACGGGAAAGAATAACAGATTATCCACTGTATCCAATCTGCATGTACTCCCCCTTTAGTGTCTTGTACACAGATGGTTTCATGTGACGGGCTCAATCATCTTTTCTATTTGTGAAGCCTAGACTTCTTTTATTCATTAATACATTTACACACTATGCATAATCACCCTTATTTCCCAGGGAAAGTCAATTCAACAAAGACGACTTGGTTTACTGATTTTGACTATATGGACTACGTCTTGCATTTGTGCCGTGCCATGATAAAACATGTCGTATTGCATTGAAACATTGTACGCACCAAGCATCATTTCCATCCCAGGTTCTGGAGCTGACTTTGGTCTACAATGCCAAATGCAGTATATAATACAGCTAGATAAAAAAAATGTTGATGTATGTGAGGAACAAACAGTGTATAGATCAAGACCAGGGGCCCGTTTCATAAAACGTCGTACGACAAATGTTGTCGTAAGTCAGATTATAAAAATTATTATTTATTTATCCATCTAATCCTGTCTTGTGACACCTTTTTGGAATCGTCTTGAAAAGACGATTCCAAAGAGATGTCCAAGACAGGATGAGATAGAGAAATCAGAAATTAAACGTATTTTAAAATTTTGACTCACGACCGTTTTTGTCGTACGAAGTTTAATGAAACGGGCCCCTGCAGCCGCGTCATCGAATTGCAAGCGAATTGCAAGCGAATCGCAAAAATTGTTAATTTAATAAGGTTCAGTACTGTACACACTATGCATAATCATCCTTATTTCCCAGGGAAGGTCAATTCAACAAAGACGACTTGATTTACTGATTTTGACTATATGGATATATGTCTTGCATTTGTGCCGTGCCATGATAAAACATGCCGTATTGCATTGAAACATTGTAGTACGCACCAAGCATCATTTCCATCCCAGGTTCTGTAGCTGACTTTGGTCTACAATGCCAAATACCGTATATAGTACAGCTAGATAAAAATGTTGATGTACGTGAGTAACAAACAGTGTAGATCAAGACCAGCAGCCGCGTCAAAGACCAACTGGCCTTGATCTACACTGTTTGCAATGCAATAGCGAAGGTTATGTCACGACACGGCTAAGTTATACTTTACTGTTGACACTATCTTGAAATGTGTGCGATGGATAGGGACCCGAAGATTTGGCCATGTAATAATATTTGCTTGAAATATTATTTGGATAACCGGACTTTTTTTACCTCAAGCCAAACAATATTCAGGGGCTGACCAACTCAGTTCTATTGAATCAAGATCCCGCTCCTTTTTTCTATCTATACTGCTACACACCCCTTTCGGGTATTACGAGCAGGGGCACTTTTTAGGTGCACCATTGGGACTGTACCCGGCCGGTCACTTTATCCTGACACCCGACGAACCAGTTGTGATGCTAACCAGAAATCCTGAGCGCCAAGGCGGGAAGCCATTACTACCATTTTTAAATCTTTGGTTCCACCCGGCTTGGGATTAAACCCACAACCTCACGCACTGCAAGCGGACGCTCTACCACTAAGCCACGCAGCCGGTACAACAGTGCTTGCCGCTTTTCCCCAAACAAAATTAGATACAGTGGAGAAAACGTTATTCTTTCCCAATAAACGCGTTTACGCTAAAACTATTATTTCCAATACAAACAGTTTGGAGCCAGATCAGACGCCGGGAAACCCGGCGTCTGATCAGGCTCCAAACTGTTTGCCACCAAGATAAACAAGAATTATCAGAATTGTCCAAAAGTTGTTCTTTTCTACGTTTTAGTGCTTTGCGTTTGCGTACGTTTGCGTTTAAACGGGAAAGAATAACAGATTCTCCACTGTAGGTATGTCTAACTCTTTCGTCACCACACTATCGTATGCTAAAAATTGTCCTTTGCTGTTGTTCTCGAATTTACGGTTTGCACAATTTGACAAAAGAAAAGTAAAGACGAGTGGGAAACTGTTTGAATCTGGAACAGACACCATCTGATCTGGGTTCAAACTATTTGCAAAGTAAGCAAATTATATGTTTGCTCTCCCTCCCCTATAACAAACCCCTCCGAACAAAACAAACAATATTTCTTCCCTTGGGTGTTGTTGTAGAAATTGAACACTGTATATTTTATGTTACAAATGCACTATCAATAGACATTTCTTTAAAACAGTAACTTAGTACCTTTAATTCATTTCTTCTGTTATGGCTGATATAACTGTTTTCCTTATTAAAATAGAAGAATAAAAAGTCATTTCTTAAGAATAAGTGAGAAAAACGTTTTCCATCGGTGTGGATTTAACCTGATAGTGCATGGCTGCTACCTGCGTCTTTTTTCTAACGACAGTATGTAAGCCAGAGTAGCGCATTTTTTAAACCTGAATATTCAGGCTGATACGTACTCTAAACATATAAAAAGAAGTAATCCGCGATGATTATTGAGGCAATAAATCTGACAAACACATTAATTTGATGGAAAAAGGTCGACTTTTAAATCGGTTTGTTGACATCCGATCAACGACGGAGATTTTCCGAGTTCGTTCGGCTTACGCCCGGTAAAGATGTTTTCTTATGACCTGTCGGAGTTATTTTTAGATTGGAAAATTCTAAAACTTTAAAAGGGATGAGTATTCCCTACATCCAGCAAGAAACATTAATAGCTGTGTTTATTGTGCACAGTATACAATAGAGAATACATTTTCTTTCCCGTTTAAACGCAAACGCAATGCACGTAACTGTGGAAATTTACTTTTAGAAGTTTTAACTATTATGTTTTAATATGAGTAGCAAATAGGTTGGAGCCTGGTCAAACGCCGGGTTACCCGGCGTCTGACCTGGCTCCAATCTGTTTGCAATGGAAATAATAGTTTTATATATAAAATGCGTTTATTGGGAGAGAATAAAATATCAGTAAAGTTAGCGCAGCGGTCTCGTGCTGCACGGGAACCATACTTATCTGAAGTAGGAAAGTGTACAACGATGTATAGTCCGATTTTGACCCGTGAGCTGTGACCTTTAGGACGAGTCCACCCGTATAGGTAAAACGCATCACAAACCATCAGAAGTTACCTACCTTTCATGGTATACTAAGGATATAAAAATGCTTTTTGTATTAAAACTAAATCAATAATCGAGTTAGAGTAATTGGTAGCGGGTTAGGGTACTTGCTTTAGTGTAAAAGGCTGTGGGTTCGATTCCCAGTAGGATTTGCTTTTTTTTTCAAAAAATATTATTAATATTATCTATTAGCGCATAAGTTTTCAAATAATTACTTATTTGAATAATTCAACATATTATGCAAAATGTGTCATGGACATACTAAATGTTAAACGTTGTGAAGTTTAAATTGTGTGTAAAATGTTACCCTATATGGCCAGTTTCTCACTTTTAGAAAACAATTGCATTAATTCATTTATCACTGAAATGACAATTGGCAATTCAAATTTCCAATTAAGTCTAGTTAATGTATGCCAATTGCTAAATGATAAACAGTGACGGTGTTGCCCTGACCAAAGTGCTGCTTAAGGTGCCCTCTGATCTGGGTGTTCACTGTTTTCATGGGACAAGTGGAGTATACTCTTTCTAAATGACGATTATAATTGTCGTTAGGGTGCAATGTGTTAGGTACTTAGGGTTACCCCATATAAGCTATGTGGGATTCGGATTAGATCCAATGGAAATTTATATCGCTCCTGCTTCATACAGGCTCGTAGACATTTTCTACAAACTTCCGTGCTATGGAAATTTAGACTATTGACGCGGTGGTTTTGTCTGTCGTAGCATCTTTAGTTTGAACAATGTGGTTATAACTAAATGTAATAAGAAATTGAATAATATATATTCTTGAAACACTGAACACTTACTAAAGGTTCCTTGTGGTTATCGTCATGTGTAGTATAAAAATGCCTTTCCCAACCAAAAAAAAATAGAAAAAAGAAAGGAATCACTGGGTATCGAACTCATGACCATACCCAGTAAAACACTACTCTACTACCTCGACCACGATGACATATAGGTCTCAAACTCTTATTTTACATATCAAAGTTAAGGTTTGAACCCTAACTTACCCATAACATGGAATGGTTGCAACTTCTATAAATAGAAAAGCTCAGTCACGGTTCAGCGCACAAAATTTACCTATAGTCGATGTTACCTTGCTTACAGTGGAGAAAATGTTATTCTTTCCCAATAAACGCGTTAACGCTAAAACCATGATTTCAATTACAAACAGTTTGGTGCAGATCAGACGCACCAAACTTTTTGCCACTCAGACTAACATGAATGGTCAGAATTGTCTAAAGGTTGTCCATTTATGCGTATTATTGCCATGCGTTTGCGTTTCGTTTGCGTTTAAACGGGAAAGAATAACGTTTTCTCCACCGTTACCTTAATGGTTATGAACTATTCTGCTCGTGACTCTTATTCGACCTTGCAGAAACTCTCGGAAGCCGACACGAAGATTTGTTATGTAAACAAAAAGCTTATTTTCCCAGCCATCTCGATAAGAAATCGGCACATTTATGTATGGTTCTTAAAGAAAGGGGGGCATGTTTCAGGCACCTGACAACGGATTTCGCTTTATTTTAATACATAGAAAATGTTCTTATATAAGAAATTGCGCGATTTAAACATAAATTTGGGCGACATTCTGGCTTTAAATGTTTTATTTTTCAATATTAATATACAGACAAATACAAGTAACACAGTGAAATATTACAATGATAATTATAGTACTTATTATTTTCTAAACAAGTACAATATATACGTCCTGTCTATTTATGCAAGAAATACTTTATATATAGTGAATAAAGAAACAGTTGCGGAACGAAAGAAGAGAAATTGGTTTGAAGAATGAGATTGATTCATTCAATGTGTTTGAAATCAATTTTGTTCATGCTTAATGTTCAACTGTAGCTCTTCCTATTTGCCATTATGCTGTTCAACTCTTTTGTTTTTGGACGTTGCTATCATTTGCTCTTTGTTTTCAATATGTTTTATATATTTGTTTTATAAAATTATCGAATAAAGGAATTGTTTTTTGCATATCTATTTTTGTAAATGAAATAGTTTGCGTAAATCAATATGTTATTTATCACAGCTGAAAAACTACTCCACTCTGTGTACCCAAAAGATGTTTTAACATATATATTACTTTTAGATGTACTTGTTTTTTGTTTAGATATATCTCTTGCTGTATCCGTAGTGCAATGTGAATAGTGGCACTCCCAGAATAGGTGCTTGTTGGTATCAATGTCCATGGCGCACATGTCACACAGGCTCAAATGTTCTTATTTGCATTAATACAAAAATTGATTAGTTAGTATTTTCGCATTACAGTGTTCCCTCCCTACAACGGCCCTCCCAACAACGACTCCCTCTTTACAACGACCCTTGCGCTGTACCCCAAACAAGAAAATTATATCCAAAGCTTTCACGGCTGCAATATCGTCGGCTTAAAATTGTCGTCTTCTGGTTTTCTCAAATCTACATATTGGACATTTTGATAGAAAAAGCACATACATGTATAATGACGAGTGACAAACAGCCTGAATCCAGATCAGACGCCGCTGATTTGGATTCAAGCTGTTTTCAGATGTAAATCAATTTCCCTCCCTATAACGACTCCCTCCGAACAACGCATACATTTTTTGTGTCCCATTGGGTGTCGTTGTAGAGAGGGAGCGCTGTATATATTTGTATTGAAAAGCTCTCATGTTGGTATCGATTAGCAATTTAAAGGGTACTATGTGTACACTCTTCCAATTGATGTGTGTGCTTTCTATTTCCTTTTCATATGAGGTTTTGTATGGTGTTTTGTATTACCTTTAGTAATTTATTGTACAGAAATGTATTAGTGCTGTCGGATCTTCGGACTAGTTGCAATATATTTATTATTGTCTGCTATGTTATTTGTGTTTGCTTTTTTCCATAGTTTTGGTATGATTTCTAATAAAGTATAGCATTTGAGGAAGTCTGAGTTTTGAAGAAAGTGTTTTGTTTTAATAAACTGAAAAGTATAGAATGACTTAAGTATTTTAAAAAAAATGTGTTCGGTTTATTTGATACCTTTTGAATACCATTCATTATAAAATAAAGTATTTTTTTTTTTATAAATGAGTTGTTCAACTGTATTTCTTTGTTTATTTCTTCTGATACACTTTCAAAAGTTATATATGACTATGCCTGTGTTATGTCCTATAAAACAAATTGGCAGACAGTTGTATTATGTTTTCGTTAAGTCTTTGTCGTTTGTATTACATTCAAAACCCAATTTCCCTCCTCTTTTTGCTAATTTATTGACATACATAAGTGTTTCCAATTACCATCATTTTCATTACTTGTCATTCTTTTCACCCACCTGGCTTTATAGCTTTTGGGAATATATTTAAATCAACTATTTTATTTCCTAAATTTTCATTATCTTGAATAATTGTATTTCGGCTTATTTTGTTTTGTTTTCTATCCCATAAATATTCAAATATATGTGAATTTATTGCATTCATTAATTCTGGTGTTGGACTTTCTAAGACTGTTTGCGGGTATATAAGTTTTGGAAGTGCAAAATTAATGTTTTTATTGCTGTTATTTACCGATATTTGACACATAAAGTGTCTTCAAATTTTAAGCAATTTGAAATCTGATATATACCAGCCTTTTGATTCCTGAACGGACGCCGCATGATGATCCAAACTGTTTGTCTAACAGAATCAAACACGGGGCTTGTTAAAGACAAGGGCCTCTATACCCGAGGTTTGTCTGTTCCCAGTCGGAGACGACTATTAAGGAATGACTTGAATGATATTGGTCTCAGTCACGAGTCAGCTAGTTGTTCCACTTCTCGTCCTATTTACTCCATAGCGAACTAAAAGCATTCTCAGCCTTTGTTGTCAGTGCAAAATAGCTAGTCTTGAAAACTAAACAAGGCTATGGCGTAAAAGGTAAAGGGGGTCGCCTATTGTGCACTAAAATCCGGGTCCAATGATTTGCAACTCTCAATAAGGAAGTCATCCTGTTTGCAGCACTTCAAAGCAAACATCATATTTTCCTCGTGATACAGTGGAGAATGTGTTATTCTTTCCCAATAAACGCGTTTACGCTAAAACTATTATTTGCAGTGCAAACAGTTTGGAGCCAGATCAGACGCCGGGTAACCCGGCGTCTGATCAGGCTCCAAACTGTTTGCCACCAAGATAAACATGAAATATCAGAATTGTCCAAAAGTTGTTCTTTTCTACGTTTTAGTGCTTTGCGTGTGCGTACGTTTGCGTTTAAACGGGAAAGAATAACGTTTTCTCCACTGTAAGAAGGCTGTTCAGAGAGTGAGTATGTTATCAGTTTAGCCCCTAAGATGTTGATTATAAAACAGGACCTCTCCTCAGCTGAAAGAATTACTGTTACAGTACTTTGTAATTTGTTTTTTTGAGATTTTTAACATGGTTTGAAACATTTATAATATGTTATTGTTGAGTTTGTTAGAAAGTGACTCATTCGTACGGTGTTACTATCCAGTCACATATTTTATTGAGGCTTAATAAATTAAGTCACTTCAACAGAAGATACGTTAGCAGTCGGCTATAGGTACAAGTTAAAAGAACGATCAAACTTATATAAAGTAACCGCCCAAGCAACTTTTTTACCTCTGATTTTTAAATAGAAAATAAAATGTCGAATTAGGTCTAGTATTCGTTTGCCTATTTAGGGTAGTTTGCTATGCTTACAAATGTAATTCATCACAATTACAATGTGTACTGTGGAGGAGACGTTATTCTTTCCCGTTCAAAGACAATTGAAACGCAGCCTTTTGACAATCCTGAACAGGTACAAATAAATTTTAATATGAGTAGCAAACAGTTTTGAGGCTGGTCAGACGCCGGGTAATCTGGCGTCATTTGGCTTCAAACTGCTTGTATTTGAAATAATAGTTTAAGCGTAAACCTTTTTATTTGGAAGGAATAACGTCCTTCTCTATTGTACATGGCGAATATACTCATCGCTACGTTTGAATGTGTTAAAAATATAACACACTTTAAAGACTGTGACTGCTTAATGCTTTAATAAAATAAAAACCTATTGACTTTAACCCTTTCACTACAGAATCTTTCGTGTGATATTTACCAATTCACCGTTTCATTGTCGTCTGCCTCAATTTTGTTGTAGGCAATGTCGTTTCAAAATTAAAAAAATAAGGCAGTATGATTGAGGAAATTTCAACAGGAGTGTCGAACAGTTTTTAGTTCAGTCGATACTCGAACATTTGATCTTGCTTAAGTCAAATTCACCCGTATTTCAAAGCTTAGGAAATACGTGTAAGTTCGATTTCAGCAATACAATACAAAATGACAAACAGTGAAGATACGCCAGAAGCCCTCTGATCTTTGTCTACATTGTTTTCATAGGACACATATACTCTGTACATATACAACGTAAATGAAAGATATACCAGTCGCTAGTTTTCAATGTGTTTATGCATTACAAAGGCCACACAAAAACTCCCACGAAAGACAAACGTAACCCTTTCATGCTCAATGACGTCATAAAGTGCATTTGCAAACAGTTTTGATCCTGATGAGACGCCGAGGCGTCTCATCAGAATCAACACTGTTTGCCACTTGTTTTGTAATTACGTCAGACATACTACCTTAAGGGTGCATTTTTTCAAAGTATTCAACCTTTTTACTTTCATATTTATTTTGAAAGAGCTGTTTATGATAAATGAAAAAACAGGGAAAAAAACATATGCTGGTGTGCATTATTTTGCACTACGGCAATTTGGAAAAGATGTGGCAAATTCAGACTTTTTCTAAAATTTTGTGAAATTTGAAGTTTAAGCTTCAATAAAATCTATTTTAAATAAAAACAAACATGGTAATTTTGTTTTTCATTATGTATTTCATGTCTGTGGAAGTATTTTGACATAAAGAAACTAAATCAAGACCAAAATAGGCACCAGATTGGGGAAATATGAATCTCCGAATCAACAACATAGTTTTTATGGGTTATGATATTTTTTTAAAACAAAAAGTTATGAGAAATAGTAAAAAAATAAATATTTCGAGTATTTAACTTTTTCTTATATTCTACCAGATGAACACCCATACAAAGGCAATTCAAATTATGAAAGGAAATCGATAGGTTAGTGTTGAAAATTTTGAATTATTGAAGAAAAAGGAGTTATCTCTCTTACAAAATTTACAAAAAAGTACCATACCGATCATATTTAGAGCTTTATAAATTTCACATTTGGTGCCTGTTTTGTCTTAAATTAGTTTTTGTATGAAGAAATGCTACCATATACATGCCATAAATAACAGAAAACCAAATTATCGTGTTTGTTTTCATTTGAAATGGATTTTATTGAAGCGGGCTGTTTGAAAAGGACACAATAAGAACAAGTGGGTGGGGTAAATTTTACACCTTTTAAAATAGCCGTAGAGCGAAAAGTTGTACTATAGGAATAAACAACATATTTTTGACGTTCATGACGGTATGACTACATTAGCTTCGCAGGGGGTAAATTCCGAAGGGCGTTTACGTTAAATTTACCCCCGAAGCTAATGTAGTCATACCGTCATGAGCGGCAAAGAGATGTTGTTTATTCCTTATATTTATATTTATATTTTCTGTCTTGTCAATTTAATGTGTTTATTGGCCAGATTTGTTTTTCTGTATAAGAATTTATCATATACCGGTCAAAGAGGTTTGATAGATGTAATGTCGATGTAATAGCCATTCCAGTTTCTAAATATGGTGAGAAAGTAGTCCCAACTACATGTACTGTAATTGTATTAAAAATTCAGGATTTTTTCCAGTAAACTTTCTCTCTGTGAATGGAAATGACTTACAAGGCAAACAAATAACAGTGCAACTTGAATATCTATTGCCAAAGCACATTCTAAAATTACAGGTCGCGGTTGTTTTCTTAACCCATTTACACACATAGCAACGCGATGGCAACGACCTATGGGTCTGTATCACTCCGCTAGTGTCATATTACGTTCGACCAATGGGAGCTTAGTGTTAAGTGCCCGATGTAGTCTATTTGAAGAAGTCCACGGATAGCACGGGGGAAATCCGAACTGGTTAAATCCAGATTCGAAGTGTAGGTTCATCGGCAGATGACTGCATATTTTTTAATAGGATTACATAAAGACTTTACAGAGTGAATGTAAATATACCAAAATGTACACTTTTTCTATTTTTTCATTCATCTTAAAGCCGCATTGTGTTTTTGGGAAACCTGCATAAAACGGTTGTTTGGGATCCCATTAGAACTACATGGGACGTGATTCTTTCAGAAAAAGCGGCTTTATCTAAGAAATTCGCTTTTAAATTTTTATTTATAATTTTTTTGTGCTAGCACAATTTAAAGAGCCTCCTTGTGAATGGAAAGAAGGACAACTCTGTAAATACAGGGCTCCAGATAACGGAAGTATTTCGATTACTAAACTCTTTATTTCTGCTTTTAAACCCAATGGTGTCATACTCATTAGAATCGTCTCGAAGAGACGGTTTAATCAGTAGTAACACAGTAGCATTCGGTGCTGAAATGAGTGAGAACATGTTGGATTTGTTCAGTTTATTCCTCTTATCTGGAGCCGGGTGAAATGAAGAATTTAACCCTTATTCTGCTGCTAAGACGTCTGCTTTGACATTGTCGTGTGCAATATTTGTTCAGTTTAGATTTATGCATATTTTTGATTAAACAAACCTTAAGACGAGTGTCAAACAGTTTGGATCCAGACGAGACGCCGCGTTACGCGGTGTCTGTTTTAGAGTCAAACAGTTGCGACCAGTATGCACAGGATTAAACTATGAGATAAGGTCCCCACGTGTAAACAATTAATCACGGTGGTAAACGTGTACAATCCAATACGGGGGATCTTGCTGAAAATGACTGTTTCAGCCTTGTCTTCTCTCTAACTCAACCACCTATTTTTGGATCTTCACCAAACTTGCTATAAATGTTTATTAGTATAGAATCTAGCTCAATTTTGAAATATTAAAGTCGCATGAGGCATGTCTGAGTTATTGCCCTTGAATAATTAAAAAAAATGACTGTTTCAGCCTTTTCTGCTCTCTAACACAAACACTTTTTATTGGATCTTCACCAAACTTGCTGGCATTGTGTATTTGTTTTAAATATAGATCAAGACAAAAATCGAATACAGCTGACTGAAAATCCTTCAAGAGGTAAAGGAGGTATGGAGTAGTCATTTATTACTTTACTTATTACCAACACGGCCAAGATGAAGCACATGCAACTATTGACCAAATAGTTGGTTTAAATAGAATAAAAACAGTTCCTGTTACAGAGTTGACAGGGCTAAAATAAGGATGAAATAGCAAATTTTTAATAATTGAAGAACCGTAACTCCAACATGCCTTCGGCGATTTGGGTATTCATAGAACTGGACTAAGTTTTTATCCAATATTATTTTCAGCAAATTTGGTGAAGATCCAATTAAAACCGTTTGAGTCAGAAAGCTGACAAGCCTGAAGTATGCAATCTATAATCATTCAAGGGCAATAACTTCAACATGCCTTCTGCGATTTTGGTAGTTAAGATTATGAACTTGATTTTATATTAATAAACATTTTCAACAAGTTTGGTGAAAATCACAAAAAAGTTATTTGTGTTAGAGAGCAAAAAATGGTGAAACAGGTATTTCTAAATACATAAAGGACAATAACTCAGACATGCCTTATGCGATTTAAGTAATAATCAAACTGAACCTAGATTTTGTATAAATAAAGAATTTCAGCAAGGTTTTGTTAAGATCCGAAAAGAAATGTTTGTGATAGAGAGCAAAAAATGCTGAAACATTAATTTTTAATAACTAAAGGGCAAAAAACTCAGACATGCCTTATGCGATATAAGTACTATTCGAACTGGAGATATATTTTATATTTATAAACTTGTTCAGCAAGTTTGGTGAATATCCGATAAAATCTGTATGTGTTAGAGTGCAAAAAACCCTGAAACAGTCATATTTTAATAATTAAAGAACAATAACTCAGATATACATTATGCGATTTTAGTAATATTCAAACTTAACCTTGATTTTATATTAATAAACATTTTCAGCAAATTGGGTGAAAATCAATAAAAAGCATTTATGTTAGAGAGCAAAAAATGGTGAAACAGTCCTTTTTAATACATTAAGGGCAATAACTCAGACAATCATTATGGGATTTTAGTAATAATCAAACTGGACCTAGATTTTATATAAATAAAGAATTTCAGCAAGTTTGTAGAAGATCCGATGAAAACTCTTTGTGTTAGAGAGCAACAAAGGCTGAAACAGTCATTTCTAATAATTCAAGAGCAATTACTCCGACATTCCTTATGCGATTTTACTAGTATTCAAATTTAACCATGATTTAATATCAATGAAAATTTTCAGCAAGTTTGGTGAAAACTCAATAAAAAGAATTTGTGTTAGAGATAAAAACTGGCTGAAAACAGTCATTTTAATACATAAAGGGAAAACAAACTTAGATATGCCTCATACGATTTTAGTAGTTATCAAACTAAACCTCGATTTTATACTAATGAACATTTTCAGCAAGTTTTGTGAAGATCCAATAAATGTATTTGTGAAAGAGAGCAATAATTGCTGAATCACTCATTTTTATTACAAAAATGGCAAAAACGCAAACATGCCACATGCGATTTTAGTAGTAATCAAACTGGACCAATATTTTATAATAATAAACAATTTCAGTAAGTTTGGTGAAGATCAACTAAACAATGCTTGTTTTAGAGAGCAAAAAATGCTGAAACAGTCAACTTTTAATACATAAAGGGCAAAACGTCTTACATGCCTTATTCGATTTAAGTAGAAATTTAACTGTACCTAGATTTTATATAAAAGAACATTTAATGCAAGTTTGGTGAAGATCCGATAAAAACTCTTTGTGTTAGAGAGCAAAAAGGGTTGAAACACCGTTGTGACGAAATGTGACTCATTTTATAGCAATCGTTCGCACCCGGTGATATTGAACCCAGCTGTTCCACGTGCCACTAATCCGTGTGGTAATATTTATGTCAGACGATCTACTTTCGGTTTGTTATGGTTTTAAATCGCTTTTTTGTGATTTAGGTCTGTCTTCAATATTTCATAGATCAGTTTGGCCCATTAGAATGTTCAAGCATTATTATTAACCGTTATTGTATTTCGCACATTAAAAAAAGGTCTGAAAACACAATGGGACTTTAAATAGCTCTTCAATACAAAACTATCATAGAGTGTTTTCATATACTTTGAAAAATTCCCAAATTACTCTTAATTCTAACTTTGACACAATATTGCAGACAACAATATTGGAGCAGACGACAATATGGCGGTGTAGGGTTGAACTCCTCACGACACATTTGATCATGAATGAGTTAAGAATAATATTTCCAACGATACGCAATACCCCAATCTACATGTTAGAATTTAAATCAACTGACACAAAACAAAATGGTTTCGCTCAAGGATTTATTGAAATTAAGAAATCAACATATTAATGGTCAGTTTTCAAAATTCATCGCATGTTGATTCATACAATGAAAAAGACGTTAGTCTTTTAAACTAAATGCGTATACACTAAATCATTTTTTCCTTTCCAGACAATTTGAGCCAGATCAGACGCCGGGTTACCCGACGTCAGATCAGGTTCAAGATTGTTTGCCTCTCATTTAAGGAAAACTAAGAATATTTATTGTGTTCATGGAGGTATGAAAAAAATTTTGGTCACAGGTCACACTGTATGAAACCGCGAAACCAGATTTGACATGAGTGCTCAATATTTTACACTTTTAAGCCGTATGTTGTAGTTCCTCCGTCATATATATGTACATGTATAAGTAAACAACGAGCAGTGAACCATAAAATTTAGCGCAGTCCACATTTAAGGGGAGACAGCATTCTGTCAGCACATCGACAAAATGGTTAGATCAACTGCGACAATTCAAGCACCCCTAAAACGTGAAAAGTGCCAAGATGTAAAGTACATTCACGGTTCACTGCGCAATGTTTACCTTTTTCTACCGCGAAAACATGATGTTGTTTTGAAGTTACGTCCACGCCAATGACGTCATTCGCCGTCCCGCTTCATGCATGCAGCGCTTGTGGAGAACAGATAGACTAAGAAAAAGTAGCCCCCACAAGGCGCGGCTGAATGTCATTTTGTTCATGGGATAATGAACAATAAAATTTGGCCAATCATAGCTGACCAATCGTAATGAAAACAAACAATATCTAATTATATATATTTAAATGAATCAATTTTTTTAAAGTAAAATTTGCATTTATTTCATTGCTATTGCGTTTAAATGGAAACGAATACCGTCTTCTCTTTTGTAACATTCGTGTCTAATATTCTACATTGTATCTGAACTTTTTAAGCAGTTCCATCACAAGTAGCCCATTGTAGCCCACTGTAAAGATAAAAAATGAAGAAACAATGTAAGTGTATAGGCCGATGTTTTTCACCTAGCAGGGCGGGGCTAACTTTTGACAAAGACAAACAAATTTACTTTTGATTTTCGGTGCGATAGGTATATAGTTGCGTATTACAGTGGTAAATACGCTATTCCTACCCACTTTCCGCGTTTCTTACGCATTTATTATCCGTTTCGTTAAACGGGTTTCCTAGCCGTTTCTTTACGCGTTTCTTTACGCGTTTAAAAGAGCCCGGATGTCGGTCTTAATTTTCTAAAGAATACTCCTGAAATATTGACTCGGGCCATTAACAAAGTGAGCAAAAACATCAAATATTCCGACATTGCATGCGGTATGTAAAGATTGCAGTCGTTATCGTAGCGGCGAGTCCAATGCAAGTCTGTCGCGACGGGTGGTTTATTGATTTATGGGTCTGGTTTATAACTCTAGTGTCCCTAATCGGACTAGTGAGGTTTTCATCGATAAGATCCGAAATCTCCGCGTGAAACGGAACCAATCGCAACATCTCTGGTATAATCGTTTATTTACGCTTTTAAACGCGTTAAAATCGTTAGGCGTTAAGCGTTCGTTAACCGTTCACTATGCGTTTCTTACGCATAGATTAACGCGTAAATGGGTAGGAATAGCGTATTTACCACTGTACATATATATCGTTTTTGTCCGATACTTTCAACATGGAGAAACACAACTTATGCGTGCATCCATCTCCAATTGACACTCGTATATACAGTGGAGAATCTGTTATTCTTTCCCAATAAACGCGTTTACGCTAAAACTATTATTTGCAGTGCAAACAGTTTGGAACCAGATCAGACGCCGGGTAACCCGGCGTCTGATCAGGCTCCAAACTGTTTGCCACCAAGATAAACAAGAATTATTAGAATTGTCGTAAAGTTGTTCTATTCTACGTTTTAGTGCTTTGCGTTTGCGTACGTGTGCGTTTAAACGGGAAAGAATAACATATTCTCCACTGTACAGTGCTCATTCTCTACAACAACAACTGACGTGAAACAAAGCTAGTGTGCATTTTTCGGAGGGGGTGCTTTAGAGGGGTAAAATTAAAATGGTCTACATTTGCAAACAGCTTGAATCTAGGTTACGCGGTGTCTGATCTGGATTCAATGTGTTTGTCATTTTTCATTATATGCCTTCTGTCAAACTGTGCACTAACATGGAATGTTGAGAATAACCGGCAGATAACAACGGTACATTCCAGTTATAAAATAGCATGCTGCATGCTGCCGCCCCAAAAGTTGAAATGCAAAGGTCCGCATCGAAACACAGCCCTGCCAGGTCAATAAAATCGGTCTATACATGTAGGATAAGCAGTTTCATCAGTCGAAATAGCCTAAAATCTGACTTTAAAAACATTGCATACGAAACTACCAATGCAGACGATATATCTTGGTCCGAATGCACTTGCTTTTGAAAATACATTTCTTTTTCGGCAAGATCAAAACCTTTCAACACTCAACACGCTTATCCATTTCTTTGGTACATGTAACAATGTAAATATTATCAAGGAAAACGTTATAATAGTTCAAAGGAGACACGCCATTTTTAAACTGCTACTATCCTTTAGACTATTACCTTATCTGGGTCTACACTGTTTGCATAAGAAATGTTTACTCTACAAGCGTACACTGATTGAGAAAGACGAGTGTACATGTACACGTCGATAGGGCTCAAATGTGTCCAAACAAATTATTTTGTATATTGTGTTAATATTATTGTACATTACATCTATTCGTACGTTGATTCAGTCACTCTTGACTCTTACTCAATGGATGGTGCTGGTCAAGAAAAATAGTTGAAGAGTATAGTACAGTTAGAAATCAGGTTTGGGAAAAATGGAAATAGTTAAAAAGTTTAACAGCTGCGTTTTCGCCCCCTCAACCTAAACCTCCCCGGTTACGGTGACCGCTGCCGGTACAGCCTTGAGAATCACTGGTGACAACTTGATGTGATATTATTATTTCCAAAATACTGCGTTTATACGAAAACCATTTCTGTCCATTGCGAACAATGTGTAGTCAGATCAGACACTGTATAACCCTGACTCTGATTCGTCTCAATCCTGTTTGTCACCTTAACCCTTTCACTCGCAATTTCTTTCACAATACTAAGACCAAGATAAAAACACATATATACACATTACCAGTTGACAGTGCGATTCAGAGTGGTGTATTCGGCTGGAGACGTTTTTGCCGGAAATAGCCGATCTGACGAGCGCCTTGGCGCGAGTCTGATCGGTTGCTTCCGGCAAAAAACGCCAAGAGCTGAGTGCAACACACTGAAGCGCACTGTCATCTGGTGATGTGTTTATTATATGCCGTGAGTACAAATCAAAACAACTAAGTAGTTGTTTAAATCATTTTATATCCAAAATTTATTTATTATTTGAAGCAGAATAGGGATTTTTGTATGTCACAAAGAATAACGCAGCACTTGTGTAAACATGTACATATGCGTAAATGATGTCACGCTAATTTTAAAGACGTATCCGGGAGTTGTTACTGCGCATCCCAAACGCGCATGTCCTTTCCGCTCTTTTCTGTATTTTCCTATCGCGGGTGTAATTATTTACGATCACAACAGCTTCTAGATCATCGGATTTCGCGAATACAATATTTACTCAACTATCGTTATATATCGTTAAAAAAAACTTTTAAAATTCCTGGGGATATGCAAAGACGCAAATCAGGATCATTTGTGACAAAAAAGTGCTCGAAATCTCTGGAAAACATTAGTTTTTTCACCAGGAACTCGCCGACTCGAGACAGCGTTAATAATCATAATGTGACAGGGAGTGAATTTAGTGTTGACATTGACTCGGAGTCGGATGCAGGGATAGAATGCCCCTTCCTGTGATAGTCTTTTTGAGATCGATAGTCGGGCCCAGACTCCGGGCGACTTTTTCCAGTCGGCCTGAGTCCGGACGACTTTGACACCCGCCGGCCATGACGGGCGTGTTTTGCCGCACTGCGGTGCTCTTGTTATGATATTTTATCTTATGAATGGTTATGTTAACTCACTGCCCACGTTTGAAAAATGATTGTAGACGTGTTTATTGGTGGGTCTACTTTTTGTCCAGAGTATATTTCCTTTGTCACATCAGCTACCGATAACAAATTAGGTGTGTGAGTTCATCTTTGGATGGCGAAGTGTCGCATACTATTTTCAGGTCACTGTGACCTTGACCTTTGACCTTGATTTTACAAAAAGCTTGTTCTGAGCATATATCCTATATCTTACCAGTTACCTATTCCAAATTCAGTGTTTGAGTATGGATACTTCCTACATTCTGAACTGAAATATTTGAACATGTATTACCTCCCTTTGATGTATGAATATGCATGCAGCTCTATGTAGCTTTATTCATTTATCATATAGCTTTAATGGGTTTTAAGCCAAAGAAAATATGTGTGAAAATAAACATAAAGTTGTGAATAAAGAATTAATGAGTTATGCACCATCAGCATCATATTTAGGGGGGAGGGGGCATTTCATGTTTCACTCCGACTTGAGATGATGACAACACTGCATTTTTAAACTGAACTTTCTAAAGTGCATAATATATGTCACAATGCAAGACATTTATGTATAGCTGTGGGTATTATTGTATAAAGTATAACATTTAGACTATTTAAAAAAAAATGTTAAAAAAGTGCATATTCCCTGATAAAGGGAGGTAATAAAATTGAACATATCTCTGAAACGAGCAAGGCGAGGTACTGTTTTCTCATTGGTTCTATACTTGTTATATAATTATCTACTGTTATAGAAAACAAATAGGAAATTCTCCGCGCTAGAATTTTTTATTTTTGCAAAAAGGCTCGATTTTTTACGATTTTCGAGTTCATTTTGCACATATTTTATGCGTAAAATCTATATAATGGCACTCAAATCTAATTATTTTACATTCATTTGTAACGCTATTCCATATACATGTATTTAATTAAAATTGGACTTGAAGTATCGATATTTGTGTGTTTGATGGACTTTCTTCTTATGAGGCCTAATTTCGGAAAATTTGAATATAGTACTTCTAAAAAAGCGTATATTATACAAAAAGTAGCAAGGCGGCCTATGTTTTTGAAGACTGTTTTCACTTTCATTTATATCAATTTACTTATATGCAAAGTTTAAAAAAATTCTCCGCGCTAGAAAAAACTCCCAGATACGTCTTTAAAACGACGTCAGAGTAAAATACAAAGTGGCTGATACAAGGTGGTTGATACAGACTCTTGTATTTTACTTTGCAGATACACGCGGAAACGCTCGATATCAAACGAAGGCATTTAATAAATCAAGATACCTACTCGCAAGCAACATTCATACACCATCCCGCCATTATATTCAATCTGGTTTCTGATCCATTCGTTTCGCCTGCATCGTTCGTACCACCTGATGACGCAAGGGAATCCTGAAATGAAAAATGCAATGACAAACTCACCTGTTTGAAACCAATTGAACGCAATCCAGGTGTTTCTGGATATTGTTTAGAACTATCCTTCATACTATTTTACTAAAGCAACTACTACTACTACGACTACTACTACTGCAACTACTACTACTGCTGCTGCTGTTACTACTACTAATACTTCTACTTCTACTACTCCTACTCCTACTCCTGATACTTCTATTACTACTACTACTACAACTACAACAATAACTACTACTTCTACTACTGTTACTACTACTACTACTTCTACTACTACTACTACTACTACTACTACTACAACAATTTATTCTAATGTTACTTCTACTACTACTACTACTACTACTACTACTACTACAGTGGTAAATACGCTATTCCTACCCACTTTAAACGTTTCTTACGCGTTCTTAAGCGTTTCTTATGCTTTAATATCCGTTTCGTTAAACGCGTTTTCTAACCGTTTCTTTACGCGTTTCTTAACGCGTTTAAAAGAGCCCGGATGCCGCGGTCTTATCCTACTTAAGAATTTAGCAAACAGCGTACTGTGGAGTAAATATAATCTTACAAAACACCAACTTGCTAAGCATATGATCCCGAGCAATGCTTGGATCCCGATCAGATGTCAAATTACTGAGTGTCTGATTTGCATATCAGATCAGATGCTAAGTTACTATGAACATGCGGAATTTCAAATAGCACGTGTCACATGCATGTTAGTTACATGTACATTACAAATATCACTGGGCAGGCCGCTATGAGTGTTGCGTCACAAACCGGATATGGGGTAATAAAACTGCGGCTTATCAAAGTAAGTATCTTAATAAGGGTTGATTGAAATATCAACCAAATAAACCAAATCAAATCTGCGAGTATGTGTCAGTTATCATACTGTCTCATCAAAGTAAACAAATATCTGTAAAGTTCGAATACGGATGAGACTCCCGTAACTCGGCATCTCATCCAAACTGTAAAAATGAAATCAAAAACGTATGCTTCATTCTTAGCTGTAAAACATAAGAACCGAACTACCCGGCGTCCCATCTACATCCAAATCATAAGTGTTAAACTACTGTGAAAAGTAATTGGGTTTATTCAAAGCTGTCAGTTTGGATCCTGTTGCTATGCCGATCAATACAGCCAGGCGTCTGATCTGAATTCAAACCGTTTGCATAGAAATCAACATGGAAGGAATTATTCTAATAAATATCAAACAGAAAGAATCTCGTTGAGACGCCGAGTCACTCAGCATTATGATCAAGATCCAAACTGCCTGAATTTATATAATTTCTATAAGCAAATAAATACGAAAGACTCAAGCAGGAAACGTAACACAAACAATACACCCACCTCTCAAGCAGAACACACACACACAGTCATACCACAACAAACACACACACGCAATACCATTCCTTCATCTACACACTAAATAGAAAACAACACGCAAGACAAACATAAAGCAAAGTGAATATAGGAGCCCGCCTTGGTACGGTCAGTAGCAATCAATAATTAATTATAAATTAATTAATTAATTATTAACAACCACTGGGGGTTAAACCTGGGTTTAGGGGCACCCAGCCTCACTCTTATCTCCTATATTCACCTATAAAGACAAACAGTGTACATAAAATATAAACCCTGTTCCAAAACCTTACAATCAAAAAGACCGCCAACACAGTAAGTAAATACATGTAAAAATCTATAACAAGATTATTAGTAACACGGGAAAGAATTTAACATTCAATCCCGTGCTAAAAATAACCCACTGTGGCAACTGTCAACTTGTACTCAAGCGACTAGTCTGTAGTCACGAGTAACTGTAAGACATGGATGGGTTCAGGGTACGACAGAGAGGGAGGGGAAAAAAAGCACGAAAATCCGACATAACTCTCCCGGTTAAGGACGGCTTTAGAGATACATCATCATGTAGTGCTAAGCCCTGTCTGTCGTCGCACAACCAAAGAGGAAAGCATGGTTATCAATTGTAGATTGATCGATAACCAAACGTGAAGTGCGCAGCAATATAGTTGGATCATAATCTTATTTGAGGAAAAATCTAATACGTTTCACAAACAGGTTTTGAAAATGAATATGTCCAAGAATCTTACGAAGTTTGTAAATAACATCACCATAAAACTCCGGATGTGAAATACCTTGCCGCAGAAAAGACTTTAAGTTACATTTATACTTGTTAATGAGAGGTCGATTTCTATAAAAGAATTTAGAAAATGTTTTACGAAGTTTATGAAATCTGTACCCCTGTTTAAGAAGCTTTTCAGTAATAGTTTTATTACGAATGTGGAAGTCCTCAACAGAGGTACAGGCCCTAGCAAAACGAATAAGTTGTGAGATATAAACCCCGTAAGATGTAGAACGGGGAACATCACAATCTAGATGAGGATAATTTACAATACTAAAATCAAAATCATCGAAAACCAGTTTAGATCCTGATAAAAGGCGTCTCATCTACAGAAAATGTTTTCAAAAATCGTATAACGAAAATGCATTTGTGTAGATCGATAAGATCCGAAATCTCCGCGTGAAACGGAAAACTGACACACCAATCGCAACATCTCGGGTATAATCGTTTATTAACGCGTTTCAACGTGTTAAAATCGTTAGGCGTTAACCGTGAAATCTACAAGGTAGTCAAAATCCCCTTGATCAAAATTATAGGGTAGTCAAAATCCCCTTGGTCAGGAATATTATACTATGGATTTGAAGTAGTAATGAAAGTATATTGCTTGTAAAAACATGTCAAAATTTAGTTGTTGTGTTAACAATACTATTATGTAGCCTTGGTGTTATTTTAAAGATGATAAAGAAACAGTTCTTTCTTTTCTTGACACATTTCCTTAGAAGGCACCAGTGGGAATCTGTCATATAAGAATAATTGAGTAGATGTTATATATGTCAATGATTTACATGCCAAAAAATGATATTTTGCTTCTCAACTCACAAAATGTTGACAGGAATACACTGATCACAGAAGTTTTACAATAGATTAACAAATCCACAAAATGTGCTTCAGTAGCAGAGTCATACCTCTACAGCCAATATATTGTTTGCTTTTATATTGCTGTCTGCAAATTTGTTGCTGTAGACATTATTGTAAAAACATATATTGGTCCTGATCAATCCCCAAAACATTTCAGAAATCATTTAAAATGTACATACATTTATTTGTATTTAACAAAGGTTGAATCCTGGTCAATCTTCAGAATAACTCAGGAACCAGTCTCAATCTCCAAATATTTGTCTCCAGAGACCTTCTTACTTTGCCGCAGTTCTGGAGCTTACTTGTCACAGGGGATCTTTTCTGTTTATTAGACCGAGATTATCCCCTCTGTCGAGAACTAAAAGGAAGGCAGGTGGGTGGTTTTGATCCCATGCGCTGCTGGCAACGAATGAGCTTAGCCAAATTCATCTACCTGAAATCATCATCTCATCTAATCATCCCTCACCAATCATCGGCGCTATATGACCTATTTTGTGTCGCAGTGCCGTAAAACCCAACTAATCCATCCATCCAAATATTTGTTTGTATTTTAACAAGTTTGGAACCTGATAAATCTTCAAAATAAATTAGCATCCTTAAATAAACTCATTACCACATAAAAACAGTTGACCAAGAGGTTAACCCATTACCCCATAAACTACTCCAAAGTAGGCTTAGGGGTAATTGGTTAAAATACCAGTAAACAAATCATACCAAATTATTACCCTGACCAAGGGGATTTTGACTACCCATCAAGGGGATTTTGACTACCCTGTAATTTTGATCAAGGGGATTTTGACTACCTTGTAAATTTCACCAAGGGGATTTTGACTACCCTGCAAATTTCACCAAGGGGATTTTGGATACCCTGTCAGTTTTGGATCAAGGGGATTTTGACCAAGGAGATTTTGAGCGGTTTCCATGTGTTCCAAATAGTTGCGCCATACTCCAAAATTAATCTGACTACTGAAATGTATGCCGTTTTCCTGCAATTTTCCGGGACACCTCTAAGGTTCCTTTTTAGGAACCCAAGAGTTGCATTGGCCTTTTTGCATACTTTATGTGCACATTCAAGTTGAGGTCTTTTGATATATGTATGCATAAATCTGGATTATCTTGTACTTTTTGGAGGAAGAGACTATTCAGTTGGTAGAATTTTTATTTTTTATAGAGAGTATGTAGCATTTTTTGGCATTGAATCTCCTACATGTAACCCCATTGTTTGCTCAGGTTTTTAGGTTGGTTAGGTATGTTTGTAGTTTCGTCTGACTGACACTATGGTTTGCATTTAACGATTTGTTACGAAGTTTGTCAGCCATGTATGGATACTCCCTTGGATTCCGTAGTGTCGTAATGGAAACTATCTAAAAACTAAGAAGTGATGATTTTTCTTCAGGATGTTTTAGACTGGTCATATTTGTTTAATGCCAGATGCATGCAAATGCTACACTTTTGCTTTTATTCGAGTATTTTTGTTTTCAAATGTGCAAATACACCATTTGGCTGCAAGCCTCTTTATGGACTAATTAGCGACAAATGAATAACGTTTTCACCACCGTATATATACTAGAATACTGTGCCATATAACACCGTACCAAACTGTACTGTACTGTACTGTGCTATATACTATATAAGCTGTTCTATATGGTGTCGGCCTGGTCAGGAATCACTTCCGGGTCGTTGTGGGTCTTGGAAGTAGTACCTTAAAAAATACAATTTCCAAGATTTGCAATGTTTTGTGTTGCCTGTGGGTGAGTTTTAATGCTTTTCTTGATGAAAACTGGTTATTTGTGGTCATTTCCACCAAAATGGCATTGTTTTAGGGATCTCATTTAGGACTTTTTCCCCAGGCGGATGCATATGGAAACACAGTGAATGGGATGAAAGTGAAAGTTGTTTACCTTTTTTTTGACAGTGACGTTAGAAAATCATTGATAGCAAAAATGTAATTGCCAATGTTATAGGCTGACTGGCTTCAATCAACAGGGAAATGTCCATAGAAGTGAAGGGTATGTCTTTTATAGCCTAGATCCTGTTTTGGAGAGAGCTGTTGGCTCGGAAAGTTAGGCATTTTACTAAAAGGAATGGCCACTTTTCTTATCGAAATTTTCAGCCATTGATAAACAAATCACCATTGTAGGGGATTTAAACCTTCATCTTGATATCTCAAACGACAGGAACACTGTCAATTTCGTCAGTACAATGGATTCATTTGGTTTTCAACAGCATGTCAAAGAAGCCACTCATGTCGGGGGACACACTCTTGACGTTGTTATAACAAGAGATAACGAAGACTGTGTGTCAAATATCGAAGTCACTGACCCTGGACTATCTGACAGTAGTGGCAAAATCTCAAGAGACCATTTATCTGTGTCTTTCAGAGCAAAGGCAGAAAAACCTCCGCCCATCAGAAAAACTGTTTCATTTCGAAAGCTTAGGGACATTAATGTCGATTTATTTAAAAGAGATATCCTTAACTCAGATTCAATTAAAGAAATTCTGAAAATGACAGATATTGACGAAATTGTCGGTGTATACACACATGAACTTAAAGCCCTGATCAATAAGCATGCACCATTGAAAACTAAGACCATAACTCTCAGGCCATCATGTCCATGGTACACCCAGGAACTTCACGATGCTAAACATTTAAAGCGTAAGCTGGAACGAAAGTGGAAATTATCCAAACTCATAATTGATCATTAACTGTATCGAGAGCAGTGTGCTAAGGTAAACAAACTATTAGCAGAGTCAAAGGTTAATTTTTACACAGAAAAAGTAGAATCCTGTCAACAGGACTCGAAGAGTCTTTTTAAAGTCACTAAGCATCTCCTGGGTGCAAACAGTGAAATTGCACTGCCAAAAAATGTGTCCTCACAAACAACTTGCGCATGATTTCAGCGACTTTTTTATTGAAAAGGTGGACAAAATACGGATAGGCATTGCCTCTGTATCAATGTCATGCACCCCAGTCATCACAGAAACGTTGCATTCAATGAATTCTTTAGAAAGCTTTGACTCTGCTACAGCAGCAGAAATTGGTGAGATTGTGAAGGCATCCCCATGTAAGTCCTGTGAACTCGACCCAATACCTACATGGCTGTTAAAGTTATGCCTTGACGAGCTCCTACCGTCGTTAACAAAAATTGTGAACTCTTCGCTGGAATCTGCGTATGTTCCAAAAGAATTCAAAAAGTCGCATGTAAGACCTCTTTTGAAAAAACCTGATCTCGATACAAATGATCTTAAGAACTACAGGCTGCCATTTCTCTCAAAAGTATTAGAAAAGGTAGTAGACAAACGCATTGAGTCCCATTTGACCACAAACAATCTGCATGAACAACATCAGTCAGTATATCGTAAGCATCACTCTACAGAAACTGCTCTTCTAAAAGTTCAAAATGACATCTTGCAATATCTTGATAAGAATGAAATCACAATTCTGGTGATGCTTGACCTATCTGCCGCATTCGACACAAGTGATCATGAAACATTACTCAATCGCCTTGAAAAAGACTTCAAAATTATTGGAAACCCACTAAAGTGGATGACCTCATACCTGACCGACCGTTACCAAACAGTCGCGGTAGATGGCGAATTATCTGCCCCAATTCAAATGAAATATAGTGTGCCACAGGGGTCAGTCCTTGGGCCGAAGAACTACATCTTGTACACAAAACCTGTCGGCTCAATTTGCAGAAATCATCAGCTGGATCATCACTTCTATGCAGATGATTCACAGTTATACTTGTCATTTAAGCCTAAAGACACATCTTGTCAACAAGAAGCCCTTTCAAACGTCGAAGGGTGTCTAAAAGACATAGTATCATGGATGCACCAGAACATGTTGAAGCTGAACACTGACAAAACTGAGGTCATACTGTTTCGTTCAAAAAAGTTTAACGTTCCTGGAGATTTTCACGTACAAGTGGGAAACTCTAAAATCAAACCATCAGTATGTGTGAAGAATCTTGGTGCTAGATTAGATTCCCAAATGGATATGACACAGCACATTAACGATGTGTGCAGGTCTGGCTACTCACAGCTGCGGCAGATAGGTCATATTAGACAGTACCTTTCTCCAGAAGCTACAAAGACCTTGATCAATTCTCTGGTCACTTCAAAAATTGACTACTGCAACTCACTGCTGTATGGGATTCCCCAAAACTCATTATGCAAACTACAGCGTGTGCAAAATACAGCAGCCCGCATCATTACCAGGACCCCTCGGTACAATCACATCACTCTTGAAGGATCTTCACTGGCTTCCAGTTCAACACATAATTGAATTCAAAATTCTGACACTCACATACAAAGCCATGTGCAATGATTCTCCAAGGTACATTGTCAATATGCTTGACGTGTATAAGCCTCGAAGAGAGCTGCGGTCTGCAACTAAATCAGTATCGCTGGTTGTACCGAGGAGTCGTTTGGTGAGGTTTGGAGATAGAAGTTTCATGCATGCAGCCCCAAAGCTCTGGAACAGCATACCATCAGACATTAGAGATGCAAGCTCAGTTGCAGTTTTCAAAAAGCATCTGAAAACACATTACTTTAATATTTGTTATTAGAACACTGCTACCTATGCGATATGTTCTTGCTGTAGATGTTGTGGGTCCAAATGGGAGTTTCTGGAGTATTATCTGGTTTTCGGTCTCTTATAGAAATTTTAGTTATTGTCGCATGCTATTTTTCCTAGTTATGTTACATTGGGCGGCCTGCATTGGGCGTTCTGCTATTATTTCTATCAGTCGGCATAAAGAAGCCATTTGCTTCGTTGCTCTCGATTGTTGAGGTAGTGCAATCGCCGTTTTGGGGGCTGTCTTCTGTATGTTTAGTGGCCTTCATTGGGCGCTCTACTGTTATTTCTATCAGTCCGCATAAAGAAGCCATTTGCTTCGTTGCTCTTGATTGATGGGGTAACGTGATCGCCATTTTGGGGGCTGTCTTTTGTACGTTTATTATGTTTATTTTATATCTAATTGTAGTTATTTGTCTTTTCCTGGCGGCCTGCATTTGGGCGCTCTACTTTTGTTTCTATCGGTCGACAATCAGAAGCCGGTTGCTTCATTGCTGATTGATGGGAGTAATGTGATCGCCATTATGGGGGCTGTCATGTTTATTCATGTTTATTTTAGATCATATTGTAGTTATTTTGTCTTTTCTTGTTTGTAGGTACATTTGTGTAACTTCATGTGAAGCGCTTTTGAACGCACTACCCCTGTGTGAAAAGAGCGCTATATAAATCTGGTATAATAATAATAATAATAATATAGATTATATAGGGTGAAATTAGACCGGGCCGACACCATATTCTGCTGTAATAAACTGTACTTTACTGTAGTGCGATAAATTGTACTGTGCTGTGCTGTGAAGCACTTTGCTCTTATTTATTGCGTCCTGCTTCGCTGTACTGTGCAGTATTATATACTACACATTGCTATACAGAAAATTTTACTACGAGACTCAAATGATATTTTCAAAATGCAATGCCCACGTTAAGGAAATCCATTTAAAACAGGTGTTTACATTGGAGAATCTGTTATTCTTTCCCGTATAAACGCAAATGTACGCAAACGCAAAGCACTAAAACGTAGAAAAGGACAACTTTTGGACAATTCTGATATTTCATGTTTATCTTGGTGGCAAACAGTTTGGAGCCTGATCAGACGCCGGGTTACCCGGCGTCTGATCTGGCTCCAAACTGTTTGCACTGCAAATAATAGTTTTAGCGTAAACGCGTTTATTGGGAAAGAATAACACATTATCCACTGTATGATATCATTAGTTTCGAAAATGAAATAAAATAAGGTGTTCTGGCAAAATGTGATTTAATAACTGCACATTCACCGTCGGAAAATACCATTAATGTATCGGTCTGTCTCCCCCGTATCTAGAACATATTACGATGAGAAATTACTTTTTGAACTTCGAGATATTGACTTATGCTTGAATAACCTATAATAACATATTCAGCTACATATGTAGACAAAATATATTCTGCCAAACTTCATCTTGTCATACCATTTTTCCCTAATTTGTGTTTATTGTTGCTATGCTCATTGCTCATGTTAGAGATATTGCATAATAAAGATTATTTTCTATATAAAAACGTCTTACCTTCTGACTCAGGAACTAATAGACAAGCTATTATCAAAACCACCAACAAGGCAACCCTGATCAAACCTCCCATGATGTAGCTGATGTTTACGAACTTTATTATGCTAAATTCTTGTCTGCTTAAAATATGTCGTCTGCAAAAGAAGAAATAATTTTGAACGTTATTAAACTTTGGGAAATATTAATAGGAGTTGCAAACAGCTTGGATCGAGATCAGACGCCGCATTACGCGGCGTCTGATCTTGATCCAAGCTGTTTGCAAATATAAGCCAAGTCGCGTGTAGCACGATAAGTGTTAATAGAGTTGACGTTATGTCTGTCTACACCTTTGATTAAAATTCATTTAATTTGCATTTTCTTTCAAAAAATGTAATAAGAATTTCAAACAAATTGTATCCAGTAAAGACGCTGTGTTTCTCGGCGGCTGGTTTAGATCAACAGTTATAAAACGTAATATTATATGTTAGCAACAGTGATAAATACAGTACGCCTTTCCCACAACGGCCCTCTGAACAACGATTCCCTCAGGGAGCTTACAACAATGCTTGCCGATCTTCCCCGAATCAATACAATCATGCCGAACCTTTTAACAGCTGCGATATTGTCTGTTTAAAATGTTCGTCTGCTGTTTTCCTCAAAATCACATATTAGACATTTGGACAGAAAAACTCAGAATGACGAGCGACAAACAGCTTGAATCCAGATCAGACGCGCGTCGTCTGATCTGGGTTCAAACTATTTGCAAATGTAAACCAATTTCCCTCCATGTGACAACTCCCTACGCACAACGCACACACTTTTTGTCTTCCATTTGGTGTTGAGGTAGAGAGGGAGTATTGAATTACACTCGTAGCGTACAGAAGTTAAGCTCACTACTCCATTATTAAGCAATTTTACGCCTTTAATATATTCGTCCACTGAAAACACTATTTCTAATTAATGCAGTCATGACAATGCAGCATGAAGTACAATTAATCCTCTCTATTACTACAATTGAAAAAGAAGGATCATTGAGTGTATAAAAGTCAGGTGACAGCTTAAAGCAACGCGACAGTAAAACAGAAAGCTCCTAAGGAGCTTTCTGTTTTACTGTCACCTTGTTTTAAGCAGTCACCTGCCTGAAAAACCTAATGTTTTAGACAATGTATCGGTCATAATAGAGAGGGTTACAGCTGTTTACAAGTATATCCTTTCAGGTGATGGTTTAAAGTTGGATTAATGCAAAGCCGATCGCGCATTAAGGTGCATTCGACTTCACGCTCAACCTTTTTATAATGGAACACGCTTCAAAACTAGAAACAGCCTATATGGTAAAGAGTTACGACGATCTGAATTGTCTGAAAACTTCACAGATATACAGATACAATAAGAAGTGCGAGCTTTTTTATTGCAAGATATAATGGGTCAATCTATCAAAATAATTTATTTTCGTACCATTCTGTACCTTTTAAGGTACTTCGCGGGCGAGCTTAGTTTCCATGAAAGGTGTTATGAAACTTTGCTTTGAAAAATGATAATAGCCTAAGAAACAATGTGTGAAAATAAAGGCACAATGTACCGTTTGGTTTGTCTTTAAGGTCTCTTTTTCTGACAAAAACCTGGAATTTTGATGATTTTATTGTTTTTCAAAATAAAAAAGCTAATGACTATAAGTCTCGCGCAATAAGTAGTCCACAACATTCATCACAAGAAAAGCTAAAAACAGTTTGAGTAAAGGTATTCAGAAAGATCCTATCAGTTATTTAAACTTTGCACAATGATAAATTTACATAAAAAATTGAATTACAAAAAACTGACTCATTTAATGTATTCTTTTCGTCATTTTATGCAAATGTATGGATGGTAATATAGTTGGTCAGAAGAAAATAAGAACTCAGGATTTGTTGTAATATCAGATTTTCTTATCAATATTTGGGAAACTTAAGTTGAGATAGAGTCACCTACCTTAAAATCGAAATTCTGTCTTTAATATGCATTATTATTTATTCATTGACTTGCATACAAGGTTAATTATATTGTTTAAACATTATAATGGGCAATATAGATCTTGCAAAGGTTGACGTATTGATAAGTTTCAATGTTTGGCGTTATACATTTTTTGTAGTTCGATCAAATCTCATACATGTATACCGATGTTATTGACTTGTAAGTCATAACACTAAAACGTGTAAGGGGACATATAATTGGACCGTAGATAGCATCACTATTTCTAATCAACGAAGACTAATCATTACATGTCCCTTGATCACTTCGTTATGGATAGACAAATCAATTAAATCGGAAACTTCATTTCTTTTGAAAATGAATCGAATGGGACTCGAGCCTATGACTTTGGATTGCTAGTCAATCACTCTACCAACTGCGATATGAAGGACTACAATGAATCGTATCAACATTTCCTTTATATATTTTTTCTAGTATAAGCACGTGCGGACAAAGTCTATGTCGTTAAAACGCTTTTCCGCTCGACCGCAAGACTTCCGTATTGGAAGTACCTTAACAACAGGAAATACAAGGTGAATATGGATCCACGTGCGCTTTTATCGTGAATAGTACACAAACACGTAGCACTGTGGTAAAACTTTCATGTCACAGGTGTTTTCTTTCTACCTCGAGGACTTTGAGTTATTTTTACAAGAAACTATACATTCAGAATTCAGAATTGATGATATTGTATTAATATTATTCTTGTTTGCAGATGACATGGTTATGATTAGTGACACGCTGCAAAACAGTCTTAATCTTTTGCATACATATTGTAATAAATGGAATGTAGAAGTAAACAATCTGTAAATTATCTGGGAACTGTTTATAATTACACAGGGACTTTTGCACGTAATCAGGAACACTTAGGCTGTAAAGCTTTAAAAGCTCTACACGTGTTGCTGATTAAATGTAAGAAGTTAAATTTGAAACCGAAAATACTCTGTCAACTGGTTGATTCCCTTGTTGGTTCATTTTTAGGGTGTGCGTCTGAAATTTGGGGTTACAGTAAATCGAAAGTAATAGAAGGAGTACATCTTAATTTAGATAGACAATTCTAAATGTTAGTACTAGTACTGCAACTGTTGGCGTTTATAGGGAACTCGGTTGACACCCTTTGTATATAACTTGTTATGTAAGAATATTGAAATATTTGTTTAAATTGCTCAAACGGATATTATTTTACAAACTATGTATAAACTGGCTTTGGAAGAATGTTCTAATGAAATCAAAATTTGGTTGTCTAGTGTGAAAGAATTATTATGCCGGAACTGATTTGCATATGCATGAAATCAACAATGTATATTGAATGAAAATACGTTCATTGAGATATCCAAACAACGCTTAATTGATACTTTTTACTTTTAAGTTGGTATTTAGACAAAGAAAAAGGTGAAGAATAACAGTTATATATATATAGTAATGTTGAAGAGGTTTTTTATACGAAACATACTAACACATATTGCCATTTGAATTAAGGAATTATATTTATAAAATTAGACTGTCTGCGCATTCTCTGCATCTACAAACTGGTCATTATAGTAGAAATAGAATCCCAAGGGCTGAGAGATATTGTGTGTGTATTGCAGAAGTACAGAAATAGCAGATGAATACCATTTTATCATTAAATGCCCATGCTTTTTTTTAAACTTCAGAAAGAAATATATTACTATGTTAGACCCCACCGATGAAATGCTGGCGGTAACCGATTGATCACCAAATGATCACCGATTGAACTGCCACTAACAACCGATGAAAACCGTCGAGATCCCGCGTTTTAATTCTCATCTTTTTTCATCGGTGGTAAGTATCTGTTCATCTGTGCTTCATCGGTGGTTTATCGGTGACTCGTCGGTGATATCGGTAGTAGACAGGTTGTCAATCTGTTATTTGTAAAATAGTTTCACCGATCGAGAATTTTAAACGCGTTTAACATTCCCAATTGGTGATTTTTCCCCGACGAAACTCATCTTTACCTATTAGTAATAGCTATTGATATGTGGAAAACAGGTGGCCAATAGGTGATGTCGGTAGTAAATAGGTTTTTATCGGTCCCCTCCCTAGTTTGGCGGAAAAAAAACGATCTAAAACCGATGGCTCTGTGTAACCGGGGTGTTATTCTACCGATCGCAACTTGACTGAAACAGTAAAACCTCTCTATTATGACCACCATAGTGTGTTAATAGCATGTACTTAATGCAGGTGACTGATTAAATCAATGGGAACGTAAAACAGAAAGCTCCTTTCTGTTTAACGTTCACATCGCTTTAACCTGTCACATGTCTTTAATGAAGTATTCTCTCTAGTGGTTGTAATCACAGGTACTTGACACATACTTAATTATCTATTACCCCCCCCCCCCCCCCTTTTTAAAACAATTTTTTTTTTTTTTTTTTTACTAGTCTATAGGCCTACTTCTATTATAGATACAAGGTAAACAGCGCAATTCAACACCTAGTCTTTACTATCGACTTAAGCTGATGCTATAATAGACTCGATCGCCGATATTCTCTTGTGGTACCCTCGGAAATGATTAATTTATCAATATCTACTTTTTATTTCATCAAATTCCGTCAAATAACACCACAGTATGTGAATTATAACGAAAATAAGCATCAAAAAGTTTTATGTCGTTTTCATGATACATAGCAACGAATGTACATGTATGGGTGATCTGTTATTTGTCCACAATAAACGGCCTATGCCACTGGAACTTTCACCAAATATTATAAATCATCTTTAAATGAAATATTATCAGTTTTATATAATTTACATAAAATGCAAAATTAAAAGAAACTTTACCTGTTTAATTTTGACCAATGAGATCGCTCCGTTCATTCAATTCATTCCGGTATTCAAAATGGCATTCACAATGAAATGAGTCTTTCACTTGTCAATTTCATGCCAAATTACATGTATATTTCATATAGCTGATAGTGAAGAGGGTCATGTTCCGACACAAACGCGTTTGCTCTAATGAAATTAGGTGAAAGTTCCAGCCGTAAAGGCCGTTAAATGTGTAAACCGACTAGATTACCCCTTATTTTGGGCAATAAATTCTGTACCAAGAGAACGACATAAAACTTTTTGATGCAAATTTTCGTTATAATTCAAGTACTGTGGCGTTATTTGACGGAATTTGATGAAATAAAAAGTAGATATTGACAAATTAATCCTTTCCCGAGGATACCACAAGAGAATATCGGCGATCGAGTCCATTTTAGCATCAGTTTAAGTGGATAGTAAAGACTAGGTGTCGAATTGCGCTGTTTACCTTGTATCTATAATAGAAGTATAGTAAAAAAAAAAAAAAAAAATTTCTAAGGTGGGGGGGGGGGGGGTGTTAATAGATAATAAAGTATGTGTCAAGTACCTGTGGTTGTAATAGAGAGGCTTTAAATGGTGTATTTGTACGAGGGTTGTTCAAAAGGCAGGGCTTCCATAAGTTGAGGAGAAAAATCCTAATATTTCCAAATTTGCATTTTTCAAATGCGATTTTACGAAATTGTACCTTTACCCCACAGCCTGTTTCTAGCTATGTTGATATGCGACTACTTAAAGCAGGCTTTAAGAAAAGCAGTATGCGCCTTAAGGCGCATTCTGCTTTACTTACAGCCTGCTTTAAGCTACCATGTACTGGGGGGAAAAATCCGAAGATTTAGGAAAAATCCGAAGAAATGGCAGCCCTGAAAAGGCAATGCTACTTGATCAATAACTTCAATACAATAAAAGCAAACTGCATGGTGGTTTTCAATGGGTTTTACTCACCAAACTATCAAATATATGGCGCGGGCCTCACATGAGACGCCTGACTGATTATTTGCCTAGACGCTACATACATGTATACCACAGTAAGTGCATGTTCTTCATGCTTTGAATCAAATTATCTACGGGGGTAGGTGTTACCCCCCAAACTAGGCCAAGTAATTTCTTTAGGCGTGAAAATACAGGTAAAGCATGAGAACACTGTACAGGCAACGGCTCAGCCATCTGAAGTTTGTAAACAGGCATTTACTTACTAGATCTCAAGGGGGTGTTCAATGGGTTTTACTAACCAAACTATTAAATATATGGTGCGGGCCTCACATAAGACGCCTGACTGATTATTTGCCTAGACGCTACCTCCGTATGTGCATGCTCGCCATGCTTTGACTCAAACTATCTACGGGGGTAGGTGTCACCACCCAAGCTAGGTCAAATAATGTCTTCTAGTAAAACCGTAAAACTTTAAACCTTTCATGATCAAATTGTTCGTGAATTTGCTTTTATATCGTTTCCAAGTTAGATTTAAGGCAGTATTACTGATGTGATTTCAAAACAAATGGTAAACAGCTAGAGTGCTAGAGATCCGAAATCCAAGATGGCATCTAAAATAGCCGCCGTTAGCAATAATTCAATATTTTTGCTCGTAGAAATAGTGCGATAAATAACAAAGTATCTAAATATAGGTTTTCGGACACAAGAAAACCAACAACAATCATCAAACCGAGGCTAAAATGGAAACTTATAAGCTTAATTCAAGCATCATAGAGGGAAATGAAAAAACAGAACAGAAAACAAAACAGATAAAAGAAGCAGCCTACAAAACGTGCCATTTGGCATCTTCGGGAGCAGTATATAACTCATTGGATAGAAATGGTCCAAAGGTCAGCAGCACGCCATGTCTAATGATTACCAACATAACAGTAGCACCACAAAAATGTTAATTGTACTGAATTGGAATACACTTGAACAACAAATAAATCATTCCTCTTTGGTAATTTGCTCACTCTGACAAGAAATCTTAACTACAATCAATCTAAGATATCTCTTATTCGGTTTAGTCAAACATACCCGTATGTACGGGTATCTATGTGTGCCTTAAACGAGCGATAAATAACGCAATTCATGAGGAGACAAATCGGATAGTTCGAATTAAGCGAGTTCGAGATATCGACGTTCGACTGTATTTGATCCCTTTTTCCAAAACTCAAAGCCACCTTACTCTTTTTGTACCCAGAATAATCAGGCTTCGGAACAGTCTCACTCAACATCTGCAGTATTTTGCAGTCATTTAATCTTGGTCTGACTGCACAGTTTATTTCGTCAATGAAATATTTTGCATTTAACTTGCCTTGGGCCTTTTATCTCTTTAACTTGCACACCTTAACCATGTATTTTAAGATTGCACACTAACTGTTTCCTGACAGCGTCTGTCTATAATAATCAGTGAACGACTGTCGACAGTATGAAGACGTTAAAGTCAGCGAATACAGCTCCGCTGAAAACAGGGCACCCAATTGAAAAAATACCAGTATTTGAAAAAATAAAATGTGGCAAAGTCACGTTTTAACTTTTAAATTATTGGTAAACTGAACTAAAGCACTAATGTTCAGTACAACTGATTTCTTACCAGACAAAGGTCAATGTCGTTTAGAAGTCATGTTTATATCCCTGACAGGGAGGGACAAACTGTTTCGCAAACACATTTTGTTTAGGTATGTCTTTATTGAATAAAAGCTTTTTACATGTTCAAGTTTCATCGTAGAGTTTACCATCCCTCTCTGTTACGTGTTGTTCTAGTATTCATCACCACCGTCGCCATTGAAACCTAATCGGACGAGGCTTTAAAGAAATAAACAGAAATACAGTAAAATACAGCGCTCCCTCCCAACAACGACTCCCTCCTTACAACGACCCTTGCCGCTGTTCCCCAAACAAGACAATTATATGCCTAACACTTTCACTTTTGCAATATCGTCTGCTTAAAACTGTCGTCTGCTGTTTTTCTCAAAGTTACATACATGTAATATACATTTTGACAGAAAAAAATTAATGATGAGTGACAAACAGCTTGAATCAAGATCAGACGCCGCGTTACACGGCGTCTGATCTGGATTCAAGCTGTTGCAAATGTAAGCCAATGTCCCTCCCTGTTACGACTCCCTCCGAACAACGCACATATTTTTGTCTCCCGTTTGGGTGTCTTTGAAGACAGGGAGCGCTGTATCTCTATAACGACTACTTGCTGTCTAAATAATCAGGTAATTTAGGCAGGTGATTCCTTAAAGCAAGGTGAACGTTAAACAGAAAACTCCTTTAGGAGCTTTCTGTTTTACATTCGCCTTTTTGAAGCTGCCACATGCTTTTATACAGTAAAAACCCTTATTTTTAGTGGTCGTTATAGAGAGGTTTTACAGTACGAACCTCAAGATCTCGATTTCCCATAACCCTCTCCTCCCTCCAAAGAGATACAGTAAAACCTCTCTTTACAGTGGAGAAACGGTTATTCTTTACCAATAAACGCGTTTACGCTAAAACTATTATTTTTACTTGCAAACAGTTTGGAGCCAGATCAGACGCCGGGTAACCCGGCGTCTGATCAGACTCCAAACTGTTTGCCACCAAGATAAACATGAATTATCAGAATTGTCCAAAAGTTGCACTTTTCTACGTTTTAGTGTTTTGTGTTTGCGTTTCGTTTCGTTTAAACGGGAAAAAATAACGTATTCCCCACTGTACCACCACTAAACATAATGCTATTTATTGTATAATAACAGTACGGTGACATTAAATCACACAGCTCATTTCTACTTTACTGTCACCGTCCTTTAAGATGTCACCTGTCTCAAACACACAATACTGAACATAATTTATTGATTGTAATATAGTGTAATTGTGTAATTCAATGTTAGTCCTCAATTAAGTGAAGTCCATTTTGATATATAGGGTATTTTATCAATGTATTGCTATGTGATAAAAAAGAATACACCATATATCAGATGGTTCCTTTAATCTCATGTTGCTGTTTGTATAAGAAAAGTGTACTCAGTAGAGGTACACTGTTTGCAACTGACCCGTATGTACATGACTAGGATTCAAAGTTTGTCATTTAACTGAATTCCAACAGTTGAATTACATAATTTCGAAGTCATTTACGTCGAGATATCCTTACTCTAAGTAATATTGTGGCTTAGCCATATTCTATCTTTGCAATTTACGGGTATGTTAGACTTACCCGACTAAATAACTCGGCCAGGTCAGACGAAAAACTAATAACGTGTCCTGTGCTTGACACAACATTCCCAAAGCAAACATATTGAAACATCAGACAACGAGAAACTACCCGTCTGATCAAGTTCCAAACTGTTTGCCATTCAGATTTAACCTTTACCCACTAATTACACCTTTTCACACTTTGCAATTATTACATGAACCAGGCTGAAAGTAAAACAGATTGAAACTTAAGCAGAATGCTCATTTAGCCGAATTCTGTTTTACTTTAAACTTGCTTTCAGTGGTAACATAATTTCAAAACTTGAAACAGGTGTTTTAGGGGTGATGGGTTTAAAAAACAACCAGTAAATAAAAAATAAACCGTAATTTTCGACAAATTACAGCGCTCCCTCTCTTCAACGACACCCAATGGGAGACAAACATTGTGTTCGTTGTTAGGAGGGGGTCGTTATAGGGAGGGAAATTGGCAAAATTTTGCAAACAGCTTGAATCCAGATCAGACGCCGCGTAGCGAGGCGTCTGATCTGGATTCAAGCTGATTGTCACTCGTCATTACGTTTTTTCTGTCAAAATGTCCATTTTGTAATTTTGAGAAAAACAGCAGACGACAATTTTAAGCAGACGACATTGCAGCCATGAATAGGTTGGACATAATGGTCTTGTTTCGGATGAGCGAAAAGCGTCGTTGTAAGGAGGGAATCGTTGTTGGGAGGGTCGTTGTAGAGAGGGAGTGCTGTAGTACACAGATTTTGCGTTTTGTTCCATTTAACCCTTTACTCTCGGAAACCTCAAACGAACAATAATTCCAATTTTCAATTATGTCTAGTAGATCTTTTTACTTTTTAGGGTTGAGTTTAACAATATATATCAAAATGACAAAATGTGTAGACCCCGATCACAGGGCTCATTAAGGAGCTCTCTGATCAGGGTATACACTGTTTGCATTGAACAAGTGTACTCCTCACATGTTAGCTGTTTGCAAATTGCCCACATACATGTATGCCTGACTATGGTTTAAAGAGTAAAAAGGGGATAAATGACGTATTTCCCTTTATGGTCACAGTATAATTATTTCTCTGCCATGGGCATCTTAAGTCGACTTTGAAAGCAGAGTAGGTCCTGGTCAGACGCCGCATAATGCAGTATCTGATCAGGATCCAAACTGGTCGACACTCCAGGCGATCAAACGGTTTAAAAGTTATATGAGTTTATAAGTTAAATTGGTAATAATAATAAACATGCACAAGCCTGTCCTGCGTTCATTAACGAAGGCGCTTCGTGACGCTTTGCCACGACCTGTAACGCAGTAGAATGACCCACCCGTGCAAAAAGACCCCGGGTCTTTATACTACGTTGAGAAATGACCCCATACCGTGAGGGGGTCGTTCTACTACGAGTCGATAGGGTCTTTTTCTACGGTCTGGGGTAATTTTTCTACGTAGTAAAATGACCCGGGTCACTGTTCTACGTAGTGACATGACCCATGGGTCATTTTAGCAGGGGTGGGTCATTCTACTGCGTTACACCGGCTACCCTCAAGGCGCACAAAGGTGGAGTGACTATGGAGAACGACAAAAGCATGCAATGTTGAAGGCACGTGGGCCTGTGGGGGCCCTGAGGTAAGCGGGCCGAGGCAAGGCGTCACGAAGCGCTTTCGTTAAGGTTCATGTATAGTGTTTTTTGGTGCATTTTTGAAAGGTGATATTTTGGTCATTTATGGAGCAATGTTGCATAATTTCATATCAAGATGTTCGTATTGCAATTTGAAAGGAAAACTGTGTATCTTGATTTTGAACAATAAGTTTGGATTTGCACCAAAATGTGATGCAAATGTTCTGTACTGAAATTCAACAAATCCTTCCTCTATATTGAAGAATATGCTTTACATGAGGTAGTAGGACCAAAATCCTGACGAAATCCACTCAAATAACAACAGAAGAAGTCATGGAATATTTGACAATTTTCAAGGACAACACTATTTTGCAATGGGGGACTACTTTTTTTTCCAAAGTACGGTGGGCAACACGAGCCTCTGTCAAACATTATTACATGTATAAATATGCAGGCTGTATTATTTTTTTCATCCTTTTTTAACTGAATTATACCTTGAGAATACATTGAGAATCGTTGTTGGGCTCTCGCGGGGCGATCTGCTTCTTTATAACCACATCCACTTCCTAGAATTCTTCTATAACTGTGTTTTAACGCATGTTGCAAGATACATACATGATTATAATGACTTCATTGCGTATAACGATTACACAATTGCTATTCAAATCCAAGGTCTCTTTATGCGTCTAAGCTTGCCAACGTGTTTCTTACTTTGCACGTGCGCAGATACAGGTGTTTCACTGTAAACAGCGCTACATTCATTACCGCGAAGACAAGACAATCTCTCTCCACGGTCTGCTCGCCCCAATGCGCAAAAAGGAGGAGTGACCGTGGAGAACGATATGTTTGAGAGAGACATAATGGGTGGTGGCAGCGCTATGGTCTGGTTTGGGAAAATTGGAACTCTGGAAATTGACTTGGTTATTATTCAATAAAATGCCAATGCTCAGCGTTACATCAATGTTTTAAATAGCACAGTGATTCGATTCATGCAAAAGAAAGGAAGGACCTGGCATTTTCAGCTTGACAATACATGTATAAAGCATCACACGGCGCGTATCACCACACAATTTCTTGCTAAAATACATTAACGTTCTGCCTTGGCCTGTTTTATCCTCGGACATGAGCCCCATGTATTTGATAACAAGGTCGGGTCAAATCATCAAATTTATACCATAATGACCTCAAAGTGCATTTTGGTTGGAATGGCAACGTTTTTGAAACGTTACGTAAAATCAATGAGGGGACGTATTCTGCAATGTATCCGTAAAATGGAGGGAACAGTGGTTACTAGTGCTTTTTTAAACATCATTTTAAATGCGCATCAAGTAAATGTTTGCTTCCAGATGCTGTGTGGTCATTCTAATTATTAAGAATATTCCATTTCGACCCCTCTCAACTGAATTATTCATTAAACAGTATACAGTATTTGATTCTAATCCAATGAAGTACACAAACACATGACTATGACATTGAAGCTTTGATTACAAAAATAATTCATCCGGCATATAAATGTATCAACAAAATTTATTATTTTTAATTCTATATAAACTGAGGTGAGATCCGGTTGTTTATAATTCTCTGTGAAAAGTGTTGTAAACTTAATGATGTTTTTTTAATTCGAAAAATATTTTTAAGGTAAAATCTGTCTATATGTATCTCCTCCATTTCTTAAAATAATTTTCAACATTGTATCATATCACCACTGCTTCGTCGATGACCAAGCAATTTTTGAAAACCAATCTTTCGGTACATGTAAGGTTGACAATCCAAGGAGACGCTTATTGGTAGGCTTACATAATTTTTAAACACTTCTTTTAAGAATATATACCATAATACATGATAATAGTGTTTCCATATTGACCTGACGAGTGCTTTGTACAAAAATATGAAATAGCTTTTCGAAATGTAATCATACATTCTTATTATTAAGGATAATACACTGTTGGATTTTTTATCTTTTTCAGCTATATGACTACTTACTTTTTAATCCTAATATTACCCCTAAATCCCCCTTTCCACTAGCAGACACAATGTCCGCAAAGTTCAAAGTATACTGGTAATATTGGTTGTCTCTTCCAAAGTGTATGGTTCTGTAATTTTTCACATTAAAACGCAACAGCCACTTTGACTATGTGTAAGGCATCTACGTCGTGCTGGATAATATCAATTTTAATGTCTTTGTTGTATAGTTTGGTACCATAAGCGAATAATTTCACAATACTACGTATAACTTCAGGGGTATGGGTCATCTATTATAAACATATGAATGATATGGGTCCCAGGACACTTCCCTGGGGCAGCCCACTTAAAATGTCTTTCCACGAAAAAGACCAGGGTCCTTTCACAGATACATATTGCCTACGTCCAGTAAAAAGTCACGTTTCCATGACAAAACTGGCCCTCTGATACCAAATACTGATACTTTGCGAGAAAACGTTAATGTACTATGCTCTCAAAAACTTTGACAAAATCTAAATATACAATATATTTTCCCAAATTCTATCACCCTCAATGTATTGTGACTAATCATCTATGTATTCAATTAACTGTAAAACGCAGGATCCCCTAGAACGAAAACCAAATTGAGCATCAGATAAACTAATATATGATTGTTTCTGACTAAATTTTCAAATATCAGTGCCCTCATGATTGTTTTTAAATTCTTACAACTACTGAAGTAATGATATCAGGGTGGTAGTTGCATAATTATACTCATGAACTATTACAGTATTTTAATGTGTGTGTATGTGATAAATGCAGAAGCAGAATATATGTGAAAAAAGTAGTAAAGACAAAAAAGAATTGTGTGTCTCTGTCCAACGAAATCGTCGGTTGTGTCCCTACTAGGACACCATAGAAAGCCTTGTCCATATCGTGCAATAGTATATACAGTGGAGAATCTGTTATTCTTTCTCGTTTAAACGCAAACGTACGCAAAACGCAAAGCACTAAAACGTAGAAAATAACAACTTTTGGACAATTCTGATATTTCATATTTATCGTGGTGGCAAACAGTTTGGAGCCTGATCAGACGCCGGGTTATCCGGCGTCTGATCTGGCTCCAAACTGTTTGCACTGCAAATAATAGTTTTAGCGTAAACGCGTTTATTGGGAAAGAATAACACATTCTCCACTGTACATGAGCATTTACCCCTGTACCTGCCAAAGGCTTGAATAGTTTCACAACAATGTAAGCATCGCAATGCAAAGTGAAATATTAATCAACATTACAATAGCCGGAAAGATGTGGAATACTTGAATGGGTGTAAAAGGTGATTTAAAGGGACAAACTCTTGATTTTCCTGAAACAAAGGTCAGCTGTACAGGGACAGAATTACTTTCACGACAAGTAATCCGCTGAAGGATCGTGACATTCGGAGAAATTTATGATCGAAAGTAATGCGCAATGCACTTATTTTATTGTTTATGTATCAAACAACAATAGTGTACTGAAATAAAAGTTGAAAATATGGATATTAAAAAATGAGAAAATGCGGATTAATCGGAAAAGTCGACAAATGACATATTTCGGTGACCTTGATACAATTGAACGGATATATTGTCTAAATGCAGTGATTCGGGTGAGTGACATTCCGTCAATCATATTGCTTGTTCTTTTCTCTGTCCGCACGTATATAACAATTGTCAATCGGTTTTGTAGATTTGGAGTAAATGGACTTTAAATGTTAGCAAACTTCTACAAATTTGTAAAATACAAATGGCTGCCCTTAAATCAAGCATGGGGTATTCTAAGGGCCAATTACAAGGTTTTTTCTGACTTTTGTAAGATATTCTGTGTAGGAGTACCCAGTATGTTATGGGTTCTTTGTATGTATTCTACCAGATTTCCGAAAATACGTGCCATTAAGTGATTTGATATATTCTGCTGAAGAGGCTATTTTCACTCCAAGTTCGTTACGTTTGGATCTTCTGACATCACAAGCACACTTATATTAATGAAAATTTAGACATGCTCCTTTTCATTGACTAATTATTTATGCTGTGTGAAAATATTTTTATCCAATGTGGTATAGTTATTGAGTATTGCAACTTTTCAAATTTGGGTATTTTTTTCTCGCACTGGACATTACATGAACCTTAATGAACGCAGGGCTGATCTGGCTCCAAACTTGAAAGTGTTAATATTGGAAATACGTGTTGTAGTTTTAGCGTAAACGCGTGCACAGTGGATACGAGGTTAATCTTTCCCGTTTAAACGCAAACGACAAGCAAATGCATTGCAATACAATGTAGAAAATTAACTAAATAACTTATTGACATATCTGACCATTTATTTGAATCTGAATGACAAACATCTTGGAGCCTGATCAGACGCCGGGCCATCCGGCGTCTTATCTGGCTCCAAACTGTTTGCACTGCAAATAATATTTTTAGCGTAAACGTGTTTATTGGGAAAGAATATTGTATTCTCCACTATAACAGAAAGGAATTGACACCTTCTTCCCAATACTTACACCACAGTAACAACACGCAAACATCATCGCTCCACGTATCTCCATCTGGCCTTCTTGACATTCGTACCATCGGCAGAAAAAACGACTTGGTCGGCAACCTTGATTAAATACATTATACAAAACAATGTGACAAATTTAAACGCAAACAAAGAAAATGACACTTTCTTTTTCATATAGACGAGCTACTGTATGTCTCTCTCTGTGTTTGTCTCTGTCTGTCTGTCTGTCTGTCTCTCTGTTTCATCGTTCTCTCTCCCGTTTCCTATATATATTCGCTCTCTCTCTCTCTGTCCCTCACTGTCTCTCTTTTTTTCTCTCTTAGTCCCTATCCCGTTTTCTCTATTTCTCTCTCTCCACCATATTTTCCTCCCTCTCTCTCTTTCTCTAGCTGACTCTCTCTATCTATACTACTACTTCAACTACTACTATTTCTACTACTACATGTACTACTACTGGTACTACTACTACTACTACTACTACTACTACTACTACCATTACTTCTACTACTACTACGTCTATTACTACTTCTTCTACTACTACTGCTACTACTACAACTTCAACTACTACTACCACTACTACTACTACTACTGCTACTACTACTTCTACTACTACCACTACTACTACCACTACTACTCTACTTCTAGTCTCTTCCGAACCATTCTAAAGCATAGTTCGGCACGGGACGATATAGTGGAGAAAACGTTATTATTGCCCATTTAAACGCAAACGAAACGCAAACGCAAAACACAAAAACGTAGAAAAGACAATTCTGACTTTTCGTTTTTATCTGAGTGGCAAACAGTTTGGAGCTTGATCAGACGCCGGGTAACCCGGCGTCTGATCAGGCTCCAAAATGTTTGCACTGGAAATAATAGTTTTTGCGTAAATGCGTTTATTGGGAAAGAATAACGTTTTCTCCAATGTAGTTGAAGGGAATTGAAGATCGTTCTCCGTAGTGTACCGACATTGTAAAATATTGACCAGATTTCATTAGCGGTCCTCAGCCTTAAATAATATAAAATTACTGAACTGCACCTAACTGTATCTACTATTTCGATTTCTACAAAGATAATCATATCAAAATAATCATCACAGTTTTGAATCATGCACTCAGCCGTAAAGAAAGAATAACGCCTTCTCAACTGTACCCTATCTATTTTATAAAGAATAATTATGAAAGGTAAATGATTTATGCTTGAATAATGCAATGGACTCTTTGCTGGAATATTTAATTCTATAATAAAGACACATTCTAAACACGCTGCAGTGTTTTTCCTGCAACATACAGGGGAGATAACGTTATTCTTTCCCGTTTAAACGCAAACGAAACGCAAACGCAATACACTAAAATGCAGAAAAGGACACTTTTTTGACCATTCTGACTTATTATTTTTATCTGAGTGGCAAACAGTTTGGAGCCTGATCAGACGACGGGTTACCCGGCGTCCGATCTGTCTCCAAACTGTTTGTACTGGAAATAATAGTTTTAGCGTAAACGCGTTTATTGGGAAAGAATAACGTTTCCTCACAGTGCAGACCCTGATGCGACGCCTCTAATTGCGATGTATCATCAGGGTCTACACTGTTTGCAAATATCTACTTGTTGTGCAAGACAGTAGCGTGTTCAGTTACCACTGCTTGCTATTTAGGTTAGCAGTTTGTTCCCCGTGTGCAGCGTGCAGAGTACAGTAGAGATAATGTTTTCCTTCCAAATAACCCCGGTTACGCTTAAACTATTATTTTCATTGCAAACAGTTTGGAGCCAGATCAGACGCCGGGTAACCCGGCGTCTGATCAGGCTCAAAACTGTTTGCCACTCAGAATAAAACTGGTAGTCAGAATTGTCAAAAAGATGTTATATTCTGTATCTCATTGCAATGCGTTTGCGTTTAAAGGGAAGAATTAACGTTTTCTCTACTGTATTTTAGACCGGTAGCCAACTCGCAATCGATGGCCATCGATTTCCTTACTGAACTCATGGCAGGGTATGAAGAAACCATATCGGTTAACACTTTCGCTGGCAAAATCTATAACTATGGAATGCCGGTCACGACATGCTAAATGCTGCTTTGCCAGTTGCTAAATGCCAATACATCCAAAATAGCTTACTTTGATGAAGTTGTCAGATCAAACTACAGCACCAGGCTTCACCAGATGTTGTCCTTAGACATTGCCGTGGAGGTAAAGTGAAATATTGTAGCATGTTGTCCCTCACAATAGATGCAGACATGTATACCATTATTTAGCAACTGGCAAGTGGCATATTGGCAATTGGCAAATTAGCATTATAGAACATATCAGCATTTAGCAAATGGCAATGTAGCAACTGGCAAACAAGCATTTAGCATCTAGAAACTTACTTAACTGGTCAAAACAACAGACAAAGTATTGTGGGTTTATTATTTACACTCGTGACCACCATCTAGTCGATTAGACGGTGGTACAGTAAACATTTGACCCCGAAAAACACTCTTCAGTTAAAAGATATTAAATTAATGACAAATGGCAATTAGCATTAAGCAACTGGCAAATGGCATATTGCAAGCATTTAGCAAATTGTAAATTAGCAGTTGGCAAACAAGCATTTAGCAATTGGCATGTCGTGACCGGCATTCCATATATAACACTTACATTTGCAAACCTTTTTGATCCAGATCAAACACCGCTGAACGCGGATTCTTATCAGGATCCAAACCGTTTCACTCTCCAAACAATATTTTTTGTAAGTAAATACCAAGTAAAATGCATAATTCTGGCAATAAAAGCAGACGAAAAAATAAGCAGAAGACAATATGGCAGCGATTGTTTAAAACGGATTAACCCCTGCACTGCTTTACCCCGAGTGCAACGGTTATTTGCAAACAGTTTATATCCCGATTAGACGCCGCGTGACGCGGCGTCTATTCAGGATTCAAACTGTTATAACACTCATTTCAATATTTCTTAACTCAAAAAACCTAAACTAAACATTGAATTTGAGAAATCAAAGCAGACGACATTTGTTTAAAATTGATGACGTCATGGCAGTGAAGGGATTTATACGTCATAATGACAGTGAACAGTGTTAAACATGCTTACGCTGTGAGTCTGCAGTTAATGCACACGCTGCAATCAAAATCACCAACAGAGCAAATCTCGCTGTAACTCTCATAGTGCGGTTTTCACGGTGTAAATAGTTTGAAACTTTTCACCTACTTTTGTAGGACTAATTTCCTCAATCGATCAAAACATTATAAATGTGTGCTTTTGATCACCAACAATAAAAAACTACGATGTAATTCACCTTTTTTATTATTTTTCTTAATGATTTCCCTATCGAGTACGACTTAAATGATTTAGAAAAAATGTTATTTGCTCTGCTCGGATGATTCTTTTTAATCTGGGTGACAAACATTATGAAAAGAAGCCGGACAACACAGCGTCTGATTTGGCTACAAACTGTTTGACATTGGCATTCTGGTTTTAGCTGTGGTTAAGAACGAATATTTACAATCGCCCCATTATATTCCATTGACAAAACTGCTGTTCATTTCGTATAAACACCACTTTTCGAGAGGGCGGGACTCGTGGAAAATTTTCGAAGAGGAGGCGGGGCATATACAGTTTTCATTTGCGAATTAATCTAGACGAACTTGGACAGCAAATATTTGGGGGATTTTTTCAAAATTTGTTCTTAACCTATCTATGCCTTCCTATTAATGAAAACCATTATTTCCGACTAAATTTCTTCTTTATTAATGAGATAAATTTGGAACCATAAATTTGCAAGAAAATTGACATCTACCTTATAAACAGCGGCTATCTGCGTTTCTTTATGACAAGAGAAAAACGATATATTTATCCTACTTTAAAATGACGGCACTTCCAATGACGTCAAAAATCGGCATTTTTCGCGCCAAACTGTCAAGTTGTTTACTTAGAATGTAAACAATGGGACTTATTTTTCTGCTTTCGAATGTACACAGCTTGAGTAAATCGTTCATGGCTGTTCTTTATAGTGTACACACTATTCGTGTTATCTACCTCTAATATGGATTAAACATACATGCGTACTTACAAAATGTTTATTTAATGTTAGAAATTACAGCAAATATATAGTAAATATAAGAAATGAACAACGATAGCGCGATTCATGCTATTTGCCGTAAATTTTCTGTCGTTCATTTTGCTTGAACGCCGAAAAAAATCAGTTCATTTCTTAAATATATACGAGATTGTAAGTGATTAACCCTTTTAACCCATAAAGCCGCCATATTGTTGTATGCATAAATATTGTCCTCTGGAAGATCATGTCAAAGTTAAAAACAAGGTAGTATGGCTTAAGGTAGTATGACTTAAAAAATATTGATATGGGTATCAAACAGTTTGGAATTTTATAAGACACCGCGTTTCGCGGCGTCTTATTCCGATCCAATATCATTTGCAAAGTCGAATTTATAAGACTTCAGCGCCGAAAGGGTTAACGCGAAATGGCTAACATGTGCAATTTTTCTTGACCAAGGCCAGGCAGCTAGTAAAGTTTGAATAATTCGAGTTCAAGTTGTCTAACACATGGGTCTCAAGCATTTTATTGTTCCGTTTTAGCTTTTGCTAGCAACTTTTGAATTAGATTTGAATTTGAAGACATTTAAGCTTTATAAATCATTATTTAAGGGTCCAACAGTTTGGATCCTCATCAGACACCGATGTCCGAGTCGCGTCTGCCCTGGACTTAAACTGTTTGCTAATTCTAGTAAATTCGCGAGTAGCAAGTGAAGAGCCTGGTTCTAGGTTTATGGGTGTATTGTTTGTGTTGCGTTTCCTGCTTGAGTCTTCTTTCGTATTTATTTGAAAACACTCAACGCATGTTGAAAGTAAAACAGAATGCCCCATTAGGCACATTCTGCATTACTTTTAAAATCTTTAAACAACCATCAGCTGGGATATAGAAACTATTTATGTGGTACATATTCATCAGTATAAACAAATGGACCTATTTAATGCAATGGAAGACTAAATTAAAGACGTAAAAAGGGCATAGTTATTGAGTAATGATTTAAGGGTATTTTATTATGACGAATGTGTTCCGTGCCATATAAGCAATGTCCCCGGCAGTTATATTTTTGTTCAACAAACACATAAACTACTAATTAATTTATGGTCCATGCATCATCATGATAGATTTAGAAAGTGTACAGTCGAGCTACATGTACAGTGGAGAATCTGTTATTCTTTCCCGTTTACGCTAAAACTATTATTTCCTTTGCAAACAGTTTGGAGCCAGATCAGACGCCGGGTAACCCGGCGTCTGATCAGGCTCCAAATTGTTTGCCACCAAGATAAACATGAATTATCAGAATTGTCCAAAAGTTGTACTTTTCTACGTTTTAGTGCTTTGCGTTTGCGTTCGTTTGCGTTTAAACGGGAAAGAATAACAGATTATCCACTGTAGCTGTTCATATGACGTAAGCTAGGCTGTATGAATGATTAGTGTTTATTACATGTACTGTAAGTAACCTTGGCCAAGTTTTAGTAAAAGTAATGAATGAGACTTGAGTACAGTAGGGTCAGCCTAGAAAAAGGCATACAGTAAAATCCCTCAATTACGACCACTAAACCATGTCACATGTAGCTGTCGTAATATCTAGAGAGAATTTACTGTATATGAGCGGTGCAATGACGAAGCCTGCCTTACTGAAGTGCAACATTGTACAGACCAATCACCGTTGTCATCCCTGGCTCTACATCTTAGTTTGGTCTACACTGTCAAAAACGTTTATAATACTGCTAAATACAACATTGTTTTTGCTATAGATTTAGGTGGGTGTCAAACAGTGTAGATCAAGACCAACCACCGCGTCTTTGAAGCAACGGCTAGCCTTGATCTACACTGTTTTGAATGCAATAATGCAGGATTTGTCATAGCACGGCTCATGTTCATTGCAAACGGCTTGGTACCCTATTAGAAAAACTCGGTGCCTGTTAAGGTGCGATACATTTTGCAACTCAACTTTTAGAAATATTGTTCACAAACCAACCGTATTCTACTTTTTAGTGTATCGCGTTTCTTTTCGTTTACTCGATAAGGAAATTAAATCTTCTAGACTGAAAAAAAACCCCATTTCGATAAGGCTGAAACGGATCCGTAACTTCAGTTCGTTTAACTTTGCTTTAAAAATCAATCAAAAATTACAATGGTTGACATGTCGATATCCGGTTTCAACAAGGAAGTGCTCTTTTATTCAAACTATTATGGGATTATCTTAAAATATTGTCTTCATCACGGAATGAAATCCGTCAATATTGTATACATGTTTATCATCAATTTTGTAGTTTCCTGACGACATTATTTCGAATCCTTGAAAAGAAACGCAAACGTGGTTTAATTGATTTTTAGAAAAAAACATGTAATAGGTTCTTGAACTATTGACAACCTTTAACTTTTTCACTGCCAATGGCGCCAATAGGCGACTTTGCAAACAGTTTGGATCCTGATCAGGCGCCGTGTAACGCGGCGTCTTAATAGGATACATACTGTTTGACACTTGTATCGACAATACTGCACTAAACAGAGCCCTAAACCTGACTTTAAAAATATCGCAGACGATACTACCAATGCATGTGATATTTTGGCGGTAAGAGGGTTACATCAGACGATAAAACTTGGCAGTGAAGAGCATAAAACCTGAGTGTCAAAGAGTCAGGTCCCAACTTGTTTCCATTGAGGTTATCGTTTTAGCACACACGTGATTCATTATTTAACCCTTTTATGGTGAAACTCATCGTGAGGTCTTTACTCCTTCGCCGCTGGTAAATACGCTATTTCTACCCATTTACGCGTTTATCTATGCGTAAGAAACGCATAGTGAACGGTTAAAGGACGGTTAACGAACGGTTAACGCTCTTAACCCGTTTAAACGCGTTAATAAACGATTATATCAGAGATGTTGCGATTGGTGTGTCAGGTTATCGTTTTACGCGGAGATTTCGGATCTTATTGATGATTGTCGTTATTCGAGAAATTATACAAATTCAGACAGTTTTAATCGCGATCATAATGCTGAGTGACTCGGCGTCTGAACAAGATTCTTTCTGTTTGATATTTATTAGAATAATTCCTTCCATGTTGATTTCTTTGCAAACGGTTTGAATCCAGATCAGACGCCTAGCTGTCAGGATCCAAACTGACAGCTTTTAATAAACCCAATTACTTTTCATAATAGCTTAACACTAGCGATTTGGATGTTGATTGGACGCCGAGTAGTTCGGTTCTTATGTTTTACAGCCAAGAATGACGCATACGGTTTTAATTTCATTTTTACAGTTTGGCTCTACATGAGATTCCGAGTTACGGGAGTCTCATCCGTATTCGAACTATACAGATATATTTTACTTTGATGAGACAGTATAATAACTGACACATACTCGCAGATATGATTTGGTTTATTTGGTTTACAATTCAATCAACCCCAATCAGGATACTTACTTTGATAGCCGCAGTTTTATAACCCCCATATCCGGTTTGTTACGCAACACTCTAAGCGGCCTGCCCTGTGATATCTGTTATCTAACAGCATGTCACATGTGCTATTTGGAATTCCGCATGTTCATAGTAACTCAGCATCTGATCTGGATCTAAACAATTATGCAAAGCAGACACTCAGTAATTTGACATCTGATCGGGATCCAAGCATTGCTCCGGATCATATGCTTAATAAGTTGGTGTCTGAATTTTCATGAAGTAAGGTAAGGTAACGGGATAAGACCGGCATCCGGACTCTTTGTAAACGCGTTAAGAAACAAATAAAGAAACGGCTAGGAACGGCGTTTAACGAAACGGATAATAAACGCGTAAGAAACGCTTAAAAAAGCGTAAGAAACGCCTAAAGTGGGTAGGAATAGCGTATTGTGTGTGTACACGTATAACAACGATCAGTATGGTGTCGTATATTCCAAATAGCGTTTTCGTAATATACTTCTACTAACATCGATCAATATGGTCCTATGATGTCATTTGATGTCGTATATTCCAAATAGCGTATTCGTAATATACTTCTACTAACATCGATCAATATGGTCCTATGATGTCATTTGATGTCGTATATTCCAAATAGCGTATTCGTAATATACTTCTACTAACAACGATCAACTCTTGTTGGATACCACGTCCCCTTATGGATATTTTTAGTTTAATGAAATTTGCATATACATACCTGTATACATTTGTATGCCAAAGTAAACTTAGATTTTAATATGCTGATCAATTATACACGTTAAAACTTCGATCTTTCGAGCTCGCTTTTATACAAGTCGAACATACCAGTCGAACCAATCCGTATGTCATAGTAAAACGTGTCTTAGCCACGCTTTGATTTCAAAATACGGATATGCTAAACTTCATTGACTCCGAAATAGTCGAATGCAACTGTGTAGGTGCATTTGAATTTGATTTAAGCAAGTTCGAGATTTTGTGGTCCGACTGTATTACTACCAGTACCATTTTGTACCACTAAATATATCGTTTTATTACGATTAAATGATCTATTTTCAAGAGGTATAATTTGACATGAAATTTCTTTTTTTATTCAAGTTTTACACTGCTGTTATAAATTCTTTTTGACATCGGCGTGCATGTAAGGTACATGTAATTGTATACATTCTGATTGAAGAAAAATCGATAAGAGTAACAAACCGTTTCGATCTTGATCAGACACCGAGTTACTCGGCGTCTGATCTGGATCTAAACTGTTTGTTATTGCTAGTTAAGTCACTCTTGACTGTGCAAAGGTAAACGGTATTTGTAAGCATGTAGTTACGCCAATTAGCATGTAGGTAATTATTCAAGTATACTCAATTAGTATGCATGTATTTGCTTTCTTTCAACATAGATGATACATTATTTTACTTATCCCTTATTATGTAATACAGTAAAATCACTCTATAACGACCACTAAAACGATAACTAATTGAGTGTACAGTACAGCCTCTGTATTAAAGGCTAATTAATTGTATAAAAGTCAGATGACAGCTTAAATCAATGTGAAAGTAAAACAGAAAGCTGCTAAAGGAGCTTTCTGCTTTACTTACACATTGCTTTAAGCAGTTACCTTGTCGTAAAAGCCTAATGATTAAAGTGGTCGTAAGAGAGTGATTTTACGCGCCCGTGCTTAAACTAGTACTAATGGAGAAGACGTAATTCTTTTCTAAGCGGAAACATTTTGGGTTCCACATCATCTGGTTCCACACTGTTTGCAATTCCCTTAATGGGAATTGCATAAACATATTTATATGACAAGTTGGAACCTGATCAGATGCCGGTAGTCTGGTAGCAGATAAGGGTATTTTAGCTTAACCTTGCTTGGAGTTGTATAGAAAATGTTTTTGTGGGTTTTGGTAGAATAGACCCTCAGCATTTAGGATCCGATGTATGACCGCCGGTCATCCTTGAGCGTTTCCAGATATTCAAGATGGCGTCCAAGATGGCCGCCAGCATTTATCTGGCTAACTGTTAGGTTTGATTCAATAAGCTATAACGGAATTTTCAGCAAATTATAGTTCAATTTCATCTTTGATGACATAATCAAAGTTCAAAATAGAAATAAAAATAACCTATAATTCAAAATGGCGTCCAAAATGGCCGACAAAGACCATTTTTATGTGAAATAAAATGAAAATGACACTTTTTTCCCGTCGTGGTAATATAATTGTTCATAATTAATAAATAAAGCGTGAAAATATCAAGTTGGCAATTAACTCATTCATAAATGAATTATCAGAGACTGTCACCAGAATACAGTTTGCATAAAAACATACAGCTTAAGTTTACATTGAGTAAGTCCATGCATAACGATGTAAAATGACTAGCTGTTGGGTTTGATTGAAAATTTTCAGCAGATTATAGTTCACTTTCATAACGTTTGACATTATTTAAGTTCAAAATGGAAGTAATTATAATAATGCTTTATTCAAAATGGCGTCCAAAATGGCCGACAAAGTATTAAGGTGACGTCCAAGATGGTTGCGGAAGAAAAATGAAACTGCTGTCAGTTTTGTTAGGTAATTGTCAACTGTAAACAAGATTAAAAGTAGTTCAATACTTCTTCGATGTTTAAAAAAACAAACAGAGAAAAGTATACTGTTAATTTCAAAATGGCGTCAAAAATAGCCGACAAAATATGCAAAACAGATGCTTGTCTCTTCAATTTTATATAATAAGCAAAAAACAGAAAGTACCCACTTTTGTATTCTTAATTATCAGCGTCTCATACATAAACCTATCATTGTGGCTCAATAACTGGCACATTGTATTGAAAATGAAAAGGTTGATAACTCTTTCCGGAAAACAGTATTTTTATTATAAACGTTCTCTACAGAGGAGATACAATCGTGCTCATATTCAGCCGCTAGAACATTTGCTTAAAGAAAATAAAATCACATTAGACTTGCATTCATCGCAATATTCACGGCGTTATCAAGGCTAGAAAGTCTTCAAATATCAAATTACCTCCCTTTGATTTGAAATAAGAATATACCTTGTGTGTTTCATTTTCGTTACATGTGTCGTTTAATATAAATGTTCCACTGGAATACATTGTTGAACGTATGAACCCTAAACATCTCAAACAAAACTTGAGTTGAAGAAGTACTTCAAAAGATATGGAGCCTGAACATTTACTTAATGTAAAACAAATGTAAAAAGTGAGTATATAATCTATCCACCAAGCATACCATTCTTTTTAGCCTCTTTTTAAGACAAATGAGTGTTTTTAAGAATTAATTAGAATTATGAAATAACTGCTTTTGAAAGATTAGTCTTATGTTGATCTATCTTAATCATCGCCTTCTGCAGAAAAAATCAAAATTTGAGGTTAATTCAAGTTTGAGTCACCATTGATGTTTGTGTTTTGAACATAAATTATATGATTCGTTTTCTAAATGGCAATCAGAATGGCTGCCAAAGTCAGCGTTTTTGTTTTGTTTGTTTTTCAAGAAGTAATATTATGTGAGATGTAATATAAATTGGATACTATTCCTGGTTCTGCATGTATTGTGAATTTGAAAATGAGTATGTCGCACACAGCAACCTATGTAAAGGAGTTAATAAACATATTGGTGTCGATATATACAATGTAGTACGTTTATAAATTAGCACTTGCATATTGTACTATTATATAAATGAATTTTCTTATTAGTAGGGAATAAAATTGCACACTGTAAATGATAATTAGAAACAAAAGGTCATGTCAGGTTTCTAACATAGCTTGCTATTAAGTTAGTTGTACTTGACATGATACTGCGTTTATTTCTCAACTGCTGTGGATGTCCTAGCAACTCGGGTAGGCTGAATGTGGCTAGAATGTCCTCAAACCTGATTTATATGCTCCTCTGACACGCAGGACCTGGTCATCTCTTCCATAGTCTAACCATGGCGATTTTGATCTCTTACTAAGTCTTACTAAGCGCAGAATGGTCCTCCTCGTTATTGAGTTGATGCATGAAGTGGCACGCCCCACCTGTCCATAACATCCCAAACGTTTAGTTCTCATTACTTGTATCTGTGGGACCTCCTCGTCCTGTTTAACGCCACAGATCCAACTGATCACAGGCTCAATTTCTGCAAACTGTCTGCAAGTCTTCCGCAGACGACATTAATGAATATCCTCCATATTAAATGAAAAAAATAACAAACAGGTGTTGAACACTATTCTAGGAGTCTCAAAGGATATACTTGTGCTAGGTCTTTCTTTGAAAATTCCTGTCCTGTGATTATGACAAGCTCGAATCCTCTTCTAGCAAACAACATGTTACATAAGCTTTCTAGACATCAAACGTAGCCCCATCGACACCTAACCGAGTAACTGGTCTTCCATCAAAAAGACAAGTTTAGTCCTGACGTCATAGGCATACAAAGTCTGCACTGCTTGTAATTGTACAATTAATGTCACATAACTACTGCAATTGAATTTTCTCCAATCTGACAGTCAGCACAGGAACATTCCCTACAGTCTCGAAGAAGACCAAGCCAATGACCACTCTGAGACCATGAGCCAAGTATTCTTCATGTTAACTCTCTGTCAACACGGTTTGATAACAACCTTCCATCCAGGTTTTTGGGTTACCCTGTCAGTGAATTTGTGATCACAGAAAATTGTGTACAGAAGCGCCAACGGAACACCTTTGCTAGACCCTTATGACAGAGTCTCGTACACTAGTAAAGCAGAACATCAAGCACTGGTACAGCAGAGGGTTGAGATCAAATACCTAATGCAAACCATACACAAAAACTTCTCGTAATACTGCCCGCTTCATGTAAGCGGTTTTCAAACTCTGTTTGACATGCAAATCGCATTCCTCAAAACAAAAGCTCATTCTTGGTATTGAATCTAAAGGCTTTCTCCAGATCAACAAAGGCCACATGCAGAGGTTTGATTTCGACCTTTTACTTGTGCTATAGATGGTACACGGTGAAGAACGAATCAATAGTACCTGTACCATTAACAACTCCAAACTACATGCATCAATGTTGATAATCTCACGCACAGAGGTATCTGTTTAATCGGTTCATTAACTTTATTGTCTGGTCCTTGAGGTTTACCACATGATAAGTGTCGCTCATGCGAGCTTGTTATTCACTTTTTTATTGTTTGAGGATGTAATTTGCCTCCCTGTCCTCAGATATCACACAATTACTGAAAATCGCATCAGTCAGTCGTCTTCAAATCTCAAACCCCTTGTACTCCGAAGCTGCTTTAATCATCTCGGCTATCACTCCTGATAGGCCAGCGGCTTTGCAATATATCATCATGTCAAGAGTTATGCACTTCTTATACAAGATGACCACTTTTGTAGTGACTGAATTTGACAGTACAGTGGTAAATACGCTATTCCTACCCACTTTACGCGTTTCTTAAGCGTTCGTTAAGCGTTCGTTAAGCGTTCGTTACCCGTTTCGTTTAACGCGTTTACTACCCGTTTCTTAACGCGTTTCTTAACGCGTTTAAACGCGTTTAAAAGAGCCCGGATGAAAGGGGAGTAATCATGGAGAAAGGGAGGTAATCCATGTATGACTTGCGGGCCGCTCTTATCCTACTTAAGAATTTAGTAAATATCGTTACTGTGGAGTAAATATAATCTTATAAAATTTTATGAAATCATTTTCTTTAAGAAGAAAGGTTATCCTGTGAGAGTTTTATGAATATACATTTATTTTCCCATATAAAGGATACGGTTTAAAAAGGATTATGTAAATTGTGTATATTACTATTACTATGAACATGCGGAATTCCCAAATGCCACATGTGGCATGCAGGGCTAGCCGCTAACACTGTTGCGTCACAAGCCGGACAGGGGGGTAATAAAACTGCGGCTTATCAAAGTAAGTATCCTAATGCCCCATTGGGGTTGATTGGAATATCAACCAAATAAACCAAACCTTATATGCGAGTATGTGTCAGTTATTATACTCTCTCATCAAAGTAAAAGATATCTGTATAGTTTGAATATGGATGAGACTCTCGTAACTCGGCATTGTTTCTAGATCCAAACTGTAAAAATGAAATCAAGACCGTATGCTTCATTCTTAGCTGTAAAACATAAGAACCGAACTACTCGGCGTCCCATCTACATCTAAATCGATAGTGTTGACTATTATGAAAGTAATTGGGTTTATTCAAAGCTGTCAGTTTGGATCCTGATGCTATGCCGATCTATACAGCCAGGCGTTTGATCTGGATTCAAACCGTTTGAATAGAAATCAACATGGAAGGAATTATTCTAATACATATCAAACAGAAATAATCTCGATGAAACGCCGAGTCACTCAGCATTATGATCGAGATCCAAACTGTCTATATTTATATAAATTCTATAAGCGAAACCAGTTTAGATCCTGATAAGAGGCGTCTCATTTACAGAAAATGTTTTCAAAACTCGCATTACAATATGAGTTTTATCGCGAAAATGCTCCAGTGACAAATCGATTCTTGTTTTTGATAAACCCGTTTCATTCGGATTTTTCTCAAACGGCAATCATCGATAATATCCGAAATCTCCGCGTGAAACGGAAAACGGACGCCCCAATCGCAGCATCTCGGGTATAACCGTTAATTAACGCGTTTAAACGCGTTCAAATCGTTAGGCCTTAACCGTTCGTTAAGCGTTCATTAAGCGTTCGTTAACCGTTCACTATGCGTTTCTTACGCATAGATAAACGCGTAAATGGGTAGGAATAGCGTATTTACCACTGTAACTGTACCAAAGTTCTGTTTACTTTGGTAATTCAGGAGTAAAGATATGCATTTTTTTATATTAGAAATTATATGTGTGATGTCATTCTTTCTTATTCTAATCTATGGTTAAGCCAAAAGACTGTTCAGTCAAGTGTCTGTGTAGCCATGTACTCATTCAGCAATATTTCAAAGATATGATGATTCTTTGCAGCAGTAGTACTAGCTTACAAACTCACAGAATACATGCTAAAAGGCTTGATGAAAAGGAATAATGAACATAGTTTTATACTGAAAGATACTGTACACAGTTATCTGGTTCAAGTAGGTGCCACCACATCCTCAGGAGACTTGCATCCCAAGAAGAATTATTGGTATCCATTCTACCAATTTATTTCCCTGTTCCTAAGAAGCTCACATGTAATTGAACTATTTAACAAGAAAGGTGACATGTGGTGACAAATATCTAAGTAATGCAAACACAGAACTTTATTTGTGTACGATAATTTTAGCATTCTTTGTTTAAAAAACAGTGAAATTTATATATTAAAGGTAGGTAATTGGGTTCTATGAACTAATTGATAATATTTGAGTTTTGACTTGACTAATTACTTTTCTGTTAATCTGAAATATTTATTGCATTTGACATGGATATGCATGAACTAATTTAATGTACACTTAAGCTGTATGGTTTTTATGTATACTCTATTCTGATGACAGTCTCTTATAATTCATTTATGAATTAATTAATCGCCAACTTGATCTTGTCATGCTTTATTATTAATTATGAACAATTATATTATCACGACGGGGAAAAAACTGGAGCAAATCGTAGCCTTGTAAAGTAACGCACTTACTTTGCATTTTATTTTACATAAAAAAGTACTTTGTCGGCCATTTTGGACGCCATTTTGAATTATAGATTATTTTTATTTCTATTTTGAACTTTAATTATGTCACAAAAGATAAAATTGAGCAATAATTTGCTGAAAAATCTGTTAAAGCTTATTGAATCAAACCTAACAGTTAGCCAGATATATGCCGGCGGCCATCTTGGACGCCATCTTGAATATCTCAAAATGCTCAAGGATGACCGGCGGTCATACATCGGATCCTTGATGCTGAGGGTCTATTCTACCAAAAACCACAAAAACATTTTCTATACAACTCCAAGCAAGGTTAAACGTGTCCGCGGCCGGACTACGGGATTCTCGACATGTGATCTGGTTCCAAACTTTTTCAAAAGGACGTACTGTAGAGAAGATGTTAATCGGAGTGCTCTGATCAGGTATACACTTTTTGGAAATAGAGAGGATACCAGAAATGATATTTTGTATAAGAAATGATATGTTATAGTGTCATTGTTATATCATATATACTGTGTCGCGTGTCGTATAGGTAAACAACGAGCAGTGAACCGTGAATGTACTTTACAACTTGGCACTTTCCACTATTTAGGGGTGTTTTTAGTTTTGCAGTCCATCTAACTAATCTGTTGGTATGCTGAAAGCATGCTGACTCCCCCAAAAAGTGGACTGCGTTATATTTTATGGTTCACAGCTCGATGTTTACTTATATAAATGTTATATTTACATTCATCCTGTAATATTTACATTCACCCTGTAAAGTCTTTATGTAATCCTATTAAAAATATGCAGTCCATCTGCGGTGAACCTACAAATCGAAACTGGTTCGAGCCAGTTCGGATTTCCCCATGCTATTCGTGGACTTCTTAAAATAGACTACATCGGGCACTAAACACTAAGCTCCCATTGGTCGACGGTCATATGACACTAGCGGAGTGATACAGACCCATAGGTCGTTGCCATCGCGTTGCTATTTGTGTAAATGGGTTAAGAAAAAAACCGCGACCTGTATTTTTAGAATGTGCTTTGGTAATAGATAGTAAAGTTGCACTGTTTATTTGTTTGCCTTGTAAGTCATTTCCATTCACAGAGAGAAAGTTTACAGGACAAAATCCTGAATTTTTAATACAGTTACAGTACATGTAGTTGGGACTACTTTCTCACCATATTTAGAAACTTGAATGGCTAATACATCGACATTACATCTATCAAACCTCTTTGACCGGTATATGATAATGTCTTATACAGAAAAACAAATCTGGCCAATAAACACATTAAATTGACAAGACAGAAAATATAAATATAAGGAATAAACAACATATTTTTGCCGCTCATGACGGTATGACTACATTAGCTTCGGGGAGTAAGTTTAACGTAAACGCCCTTTGGGCGTTTACGTTAAACTTACTCCCCGAAGTTAATGTAGTCATACCGTCATGAACGTCAAAAAGATGTTGTTTATTCCTATAAAGTCTTTATGCAATCGTATTAGAAATATGCAGGCCGTTTCTCAATGAACCTACAAATCGAAACTGGTTTCAGCCAGTTAGAAAGAGGGTGGAGTCTCCGCCGGAGAGATACCGACCTAGCGACCAGCCAATGGTTGCTAATGCGCGTAATTAGGCTGAAAAAAACAAACATGCGCGACCCAATTTTTCAAATATGCTTTAATAATTGATATTTAAGTTGCCTTGTTGATTTTTAATGTCTTAGAAGTGTTCGTTAAGCACACAGCGACAGCTTAATTGGTACAATCTTGACTTTGTAATCAACTCCGAAACACGTATTTTGGACTACTTTTCAATCCATATATTATAGAGATCGAATGGCTGTTACATCCAGGATTACATCTATCAAGCCCATTTGGCCGGTATATGATATATTCATATACATGAAAACAAATCTGGTCAAAATACATATTCAATGGACAAGACAGAACATAAAAATATAAATATAAGGAATAAACAAAATCTGTTTGCCGTTCAGGCGGTATGAACACATTAATGAACACATTAGCTTCGCAGAGGGTAAATTTCATAAACGCCCGAAGGTCGTTTACGAAACTTACCCTCTGCAAAGCTAATGTTTTCATACCGTCGTGAATGGCAAAAAGATGTTGTTTATTCCTACAGTGAATGTGTTAGTCTTGCCTTATAACTCAAACTTATACCAATATAATATATAAATAACAACTTGTTGACAATTATGTCCATTTACTTTAATGTGAAAAGGCAAACAGTTTGGAGCCTGATCAAACACCAGGTAAATCATGTAGCGTCTGATCTTGCTCCAAAATGTGTGCAATTGAAATGCTTGTTTAAGCGTACATGTAAGCGCGTATATTAGGAGAGAATAACATCTTCTCCATTGTTATTGATATTGCATAAACACATTTATTTAGAAAGGAAAAAGTCTTCTTTCCTATATAGGGTACAAATAAAGATAAAATACTGATAAAGCACAGTTTTAGAAAAACAACACAACTGTTATTTGGTTATAGTTTATTCAAACGATCGAACAATTTTACAATTTCATCTGTACTGTTGTCCTGTGTACTCGGTTGTAACCTTCATTTCCTTCCTCTTGGTAAACGCTATAAAATAAGAAACAGTGATCACATGTATCACGTTTATATGCATGAAATCTCTAATTATAAATGATACATGTGTGTATACAGTGGAGACAATATGACCATTTCCCAATGAATGCCTTAAAGCTAAAAACTTAAAGACCAATCAAGATAGGTTGGGACAAGATCAGACGCAGAGGAACTCGGCGTCAGACAGGGACCAGACTGTTGGCAACTCAAACAAAAATGTGTATATATTTTCCAAATGTGTTATTTGATAAATTGTATCGCCTGCATGTTTCGATATATAAGAAATAATGCATGTCCTCTCCAGTGAACATCATATAAGTATTATATCACAGTTTGCGTGATATTTAAATTGTCAACCCGAAAAACAGAATGTCACCCCGATGCGAAACCTAGGGTGACATTCTTGTTTTCGGTGATTGATAATTTGAATGTCACATAAACTCCCTTCTAATATTAATTTTATTACACCGAGCAACGCGGGCAACGTCGTCGAAAAAGAACATTATGACAAGTAGACTGAAGACACAGCGTCTTTTTCATTGTCTAGTTGACAAATATACACATCCGAAATGGTGGCAAATCGTTTGGAGACCACGTTGTCGTCTGATGACAGTAATGTGGGTCAGGAATAGCATGATCAAATTGTCTAGACGCTGAAGTTGTTTTTTAAGGAGTAGATAAAGGGAAGCAACTCATACAGAAAATGCTTAAAACTGATGAAGAGTTACCTGCCGGTATACGACATTCACATAGCGAACATAATGTCACATAGAGACAGTATTTCATTTTTATAGATGCAAAAGACATGCAAAATGTTTCAGTTTGGTCTATGGGAAATTAACATTGTAACTCAAAGCGAGGTGTAATAATAGAGAGATATGTCAATTTATTGGATGACGATTTAGTTAATCCATGCATGCCACCCATTGTCCTTGGTAAAAAAAAATTCAATTTATCGTATGAGTTGCGGTCTAGGAGTGGTATAAAGCGAAAATATAAATATTGTGATCAACTAGTGAAATATCCTTTTTTTTGGCTCCGGTCCAATGTGTTCGTCCACAAGTGTTTCATGTGTTTGAAATTGTTTTATGATTAATAGAACTCCACATTCGTGTTCATTACTTATCATTTTTAATAAACTGTTGACTAAAATTAATTTAACGCTCGCCAAGGCTCGCGTCATACATATATTAATTTAGTCAACTCGTTTAATAATAATGATAATTAATGAGCACTCACATAAAATTCTCTATATAGATAAACAGGGTACTCTAAAACAATGCAGTGATTGTCATACAGCAAGTCATTACATATGGAATGACACACAGTGCAGAGACTGATTGGAACCCACAAATTGCAGCGTCTCATCAATGTTTACTTTTTAGGATGATAGGCGTAAATTGATTTTAACCCATTACACCATAAATACGACTTTTTATACTTTTCATTCATTCCACCGCTGAAAAAAATAGTTCCACTTTATTCAATCATGAATAAGAATCGTAAACTTTAAATATCTTTATATCCTATCAGATCTTAACATAAAACAGGCTGGAAATAAAACAGAATGGGCCTTTGGCGCATTCAGCTTTACTTTCAACCTTCTTACAATGATCACATGTTTTCAAAATTTGAAACAGCCCTTCATTCATAAACGAGAACTGTCGCAAACCTCTCGCCTCGAACCTCTATGCTCGGAGCGAACCACAGGTTCACGTCGCTTCAACAGCGAATGTCATGCCCCTCCATCTGTTGTTCGCCCCGAGGAGAAAGGTTAGCGAAAGTTCTCGCCCATGAACGCATGTCAGGTAATGGGGTAATGTGTGAAGGTATACTTACACACTTAAAGCGTGGGAAACAACATGACACTACCATCCCACCATTGATTTCTATTGATTCCTTAGGACATTCCCATGAGAAACACCATGTATCCCTTAACGTACACCACCAACCTAGTACAGTTGAGAAGACATTATTCTGACATAATTGTGATGTCATACAGCGGAGAAGACATTATTCTGACGTCATTTGTGATACAGCGAAAAAGACATTATTCTGACGTTATCTGTGACATCATACAGCGAAGACAAAATTATTCTGGCGTAATGTGTGACGTCTTACAGAGGAGAAGACATTATTCTGGCGTCATCAGAGACTTATTTTACGGTTGTAGTCACATATCCAATAATTGTGTAAAAATTACTTGATATTCTACTAGAACTTTTTAAAAAAGAATAATGTATTGCTATCCTAATGAATTTCTTTCGAGGTTATTTGTGACGTCATACAGTGGAGAAGATGTTATTTTCGAATAAACGCGTTTTCGCAAAAACTATTATATCTTTTGCCTATAGTTTAGAGCCTGATCAGACGTTTGACTTGGCTCCAAACTGTTTGCAATTCAGAATAAAATAAATGTTTAGATGTTGTACAGTACTGTTGTAATTTTCTACAATTTAGTGTATTAAGATTTCGTTTCTCTTGCTTTTAAATAGGAAAGAATTACGCATTCTTTATTGTTTGATAAGGAAGATGCGTTAAAACTCTCAACAAACGCGCTTATGCTACATGTTGAATCCTCGCGTCAATTGCAAACACGTTTGAGACAGATTAGACGCAGAAGAACCTGGCGCTGGTTAGGCGCAAAACTGTTGGCAAATCAGATTTAACCTTTCATGATCAAATTTATCTTGAGGATTTTACCCCATTCACCGCCATAGTGTTGTCTGTTTCAACGTGCAAACCCTGGTTACACTTTTGAGACAATATATTTCCGACAGGGGCGTTTAAAAGGAGTTATGATAGTACAATACGACTACAAAATCGCGTTCATTATTATGTGTTTACGACAGGTGACTGCTGTTACATGTACATGTAGCAAGGCGACATTACATCGGATTTCTCCATTAGGAACATTTTGCTTTACTATCACATTGCTTTTAAAAGCTGTCACCTGTCCTTTACACAAGCGAATAGCCTTTGTTTTAGTTGTCGTTTAGAGGGGTGTTACATCTACATTATCCTGTAACAATGGTAATGATACGGTGGAGAAAACGTTATTCTTTCCCAATAAACGCGTTTAAGCTAAAACTATTATTTCAATTGCAAACAGTTTGGAGTCAGATCAGACGCCGGGTAACCCGGCGTCTGATCAGGATGCGAACTGTTTTATACTCATATTAAAATAGATAGTTAGAACAAAGGTGTCAATTTCTACAGTTAAGTGTTTTACGTTTGCGTTTCGTTTGCGTTTAAACGGGAAAGAATAACATTTTCACCACTATATCATCTTACCTTCTGTAACCGGAACGAATACACCAGCAAAAAGAAATACCAGCAGAAAGGCAAACGCGTGTTTGTTGTCCATGGTGCCCTGGTTAATTGACTGCTCTATGCATCTACAAATGTATTTATATAAACCCTCACTGAAACCCTTGTTTACCAATATACAGTCCAACTTCGATATCTCGACTCGGTAAGTGGAACATATCCGTATTTCAAAGTTAAAACGTGGCTTAGCCACGTTTTAACTTTGAAATACGGGTATGTTTGACATAACCGAGCATGAAATAATGATGTTCATGTGTCGACATATCGGATAGTTCGAGTTAAGCGAGTTCGAGATATCGAAGTTCGACTGTATTGCTAAGGTAAAATTAGACATTAATATCTTTATTAATCAAACACAGTAAAAACATGATATTTCGAAAACGCTTATAATTTCAGTCGAACATACCCGTATTTCAAAGTTAAAACGTGGCTCAGCCATTATTTAACTTTGAAATACGGGTATTTTCGATTTGAGCTTCTATGAAATAGTCAAATTCACCTGTAAATGTACAGACGAGTTCGATTTGAGCGAGTTCGAGATATTATAGTTCATCTGTAGTTCTACATGTTACCAGTACCAGTTTGCACCATTCATTATTATTGTTGTTTAATTAAAAACTAATGATGTATGTTCGAGTTGAATGTTTTGAAATTAAGTTAAGCCTTTATCCCTTTCACTCTCAACGACGTCTTAAATGGGCATTAGCAAAAACGGGTTGATCCTGATTAGACGCCGCGTAACGCGGCGACTAATCAGGATCGAAACTGTTTGTCATTTATTTTGAAATAACGTCAGTTATATACTGCCTTGAATCTAACTTTGAAACGGTATTGCAGACAATAATAGTTGAACCATACGACTATATGCCGGTAAAGGGGTAAGAATAGAAAAAATAATTTGATCATGAAGGTGTTAAAGTGCTATTTTAATGGCTACTTGAAATTGGCATCTGTGTGTTTAGTTATTTTATACATTATTTTTAAAAAAATTAAAATTAAAATTAAGGATTCTGATGAGACGCCGAGTAGCTCGTCGTCTGATTTTGAACCAAACTGCTTCGTTTTGCTATTACATATACACCAATGCATGCAGTTTAGTCGTGATCGGCTTCGCAAAGATAAACATTATTTTTAAGCATCTTACAGTGGAGAATCTGTTATTCTTTCCAAATAAAAGCGTTTACGCTTAAACTATTATTTGCAGTGCAAACAGTTTGGAGCCAGATCAGACGCCGGGTAACCCGGCGTCTGATCAGGCTCCAAACTGTTTGCCACCAAGATAAACATGAAATATCATAATTGTCCAAAAATTGTTTTTTTCTACGTTTTAGTGCTTTGCGTTTGCGTACGTTTGCGTTTAAACGGGAAAGAAGAACAGATTCCCCACTGTATTACTTGCTATTTTTTCAACTATTTAATTGATATGCCTATATTTGCTTGCTATAAACGTACTTGATGATAGATAGTGTTATTTATCCAATACTTTACAACAACACACTGGTATGCCAAAACGAGCGGGCTCCCGCTTAACGCTTCAGTTCCCGTTAATCTAACGTATCGGCTCCCGTTAAAAAATGGCGTCAGTTGTCAAATCGACACATGTGAGTATACAGATATGATGTTTGTCCTTGGATATTGCTTGAAATGTATACCAAGATTACTCTTACGGAGTGTCTCACACACTGATGTAAGCATATGTAAAACTTATTTATAGGATAAATGCTTTAGGTTGATGTTTAACTTGAAAGAGTTTCTACCGTTAGGGCGATTTCTGAAGAAACTGATGCTCATTGGCCATAAATTGTTCTGAATAGGCAACACATTCAGCTTTTATCGACACCATATATGTCTGTCGAGTAGTTAGGTATAATCGTCAACTGCATTTAAAAAAAAAACCGTTTAGCTATTTAACAAATAAGCTTTTGATTGTTGAACCACATTCCAGTTGTGTGTACAACGAACACGCTCCCGATCAAAATCATTGTTGATGTTTTTTCTCAAAAAATATAGATTTTTTTACTGAGAACGTATGGATATCCTCAGGACATCCACATTTTTGGGATCCAAATTGTTAACAGGCGTTAGGGATGTGTCTGCATACGTTAATTTAAAAGCAGACGATATTACGATAGGAAAAGAGTTAAAACTTAATTTTTTTCACAAAAGCTAATTTGAATTTAACCGACGCCCAATTTTACATTGCCAAGGGGTAAACAAGTCCGTGTTCTGTTAAAACGTAACCATCGGCACCATTATAACCATTATATTTAACCCCTTCACTGCCGTGACGTCATCAATTTTAAACAATTTTCGTCTGCTTTTATTTCTGAAATTTAATTTTTAGGTATTTTTATTTAAGAAATATTGAAATAAGTGTCAAACAGTTTAAGACGCTGCGTAACGCGGCGTCTGGTCAGAATTCAAACTGTTTGCAAATAACCATCGCACTCGGGGTAAGGCAGTGAAGGGGTTAATTCTTTCAACACTAAGTACCTTTGCGGGGTATAAGTTACCTTGTGGATCATATTAGTTAAAAAAAATGAACCAATCTTCTTTGAATTCTGGGTAGACCACTGGGTCTTACAAATGCATTTAGTATATTTTAAACATAGCAGGACATTGACAAACAGTAGACCATTATTAGAAGCAGCGATACGCGAATTCTGGTTTCATTTATCAAATGTAGTTTTTGTTTTAGGTATCTGGGCCTGAATTATTGAGATGAGCGCAGAACGCAAACGAAATGCAACAAAATGTAGAATTACGTTTTTGTTTTTTCTTACGCTATATTTTAATCTTAGTTGCAAATAGTTTGGAACCTGATCAAATACCGAGTTACGCGGCGTCTGGTCAGGAACCACACTGTATGCAAATAACTAGATCTATCGTACTCGGGGTAAGGGATTAAACAGCCACAACAATAGACACACGATATATAACTCTTTGGCAGTCTTAACTGTTTTTGGCTGCCCGATGGGTATAACACCTTGTTCATATGCAAATCAGGGACATACCGTTTGGATTGCATACATTTGGGAAAGCAAATTTAGAATTTTATTAATATTAACTTCTTTAAAGAGGTGAGAATAAAAACGAATAAATATTTAAATAGGATTGTTATTTTTAAAGGACACACTTGAAAGCAATCGTCTGCTTGAATGAACCAAAATGAGTTTGAAGGCCATTTTTGTCTCATAACTTTTTCACTCACTCTGCAGAGACTTGTCCAACGTAAAACTGTGTTTGTATATATTTATGGTCAATTTCACTGTATGGCACAATGCCTTCTTTGAACTGACACCCATTCGGGAGTCAACGACGCCTTTGTATTTGTTTACATTGGTGTCTTTTTGCCTTGTCCGTGCACTACTCCTGTCCCACAGGGGTATTCGTAGTAGTAGAAGTTGTTGTAGTAGAATTTATCTAGTTTTAGTATTAGAAGTAGATATATAGAATAGTGCTAAGATAAGGGGTAGACAGAGTAGGTAGTGGCAGTGTTAGGAGTAGATAGTGGTAGTATAAGGGGTAGGTAGAGTAGTGTTAGGAGTAGGTAGTGGTAGTATTATGGGTAGGTAGAGTAGTGTAAAGAGTAGGTAGTGGTAGTATTAGGAGTAGGTAGTGGCAGTGTTAGGAGTAGTGGTAGGAGTAGGTAGTGGTGGTGTTAGGAGTATTAGTGTTAGGAGTAGTGTTAGGGGTAGGTAGTGGTAGTATTAGGAGAAGTGTTAGGAGTAGAAAGTGATGGGTAGAGTAGTGTTAGGAGTAGGTAGTATTAGGAGTAGGTAGTGGTAGTATTAGAGGTAGGTAGTGTTAGCGTCAGGAGTAGGTAGTGGTAGTACTAGGAATAGGTATTATGGGTAGAGTAGTGTAAGGAGTAGTTAGAGTAGTGTTAGGTGTAGAGTAGTAGTAGTATTAGAGGTAGGTAGAATAGAGTAGTGTCAGGAGTAGGTAGTGGTAGTGTTAGGAGTAGGTAGTGTTAGGAGTAGTTATAGTAGTGTTAGGTATAGAGTAGTGGTAGTATTAGGGGTAGGTAGAGTAGTGTTAGTAGGTAGTATAAGGGTAGTTTTAGGGGTAAGTAGAGTACATAGTGTTAGGGGTAGGTAGTGTAAGCGGTCGGTGGTGTTAGGTTAGGAGTAGGGTTAGTAGTAGTGTTAGGAGTAGGTGGTAGTAGTGTTAGGAGGTAGTGGTAGTATATATTAGGAGTAGTGTTAAGAGTGGGTAGTGTTAAGAGTAGGTAGTGGTAGTATTTGGAGTAGTGTTAGGAGGTGGCAGTGTAAGAAGTAGGTAGTGGTAATATTAGGGTAGGTATAATGGTTAGGAGCTGTTAGTGTAATTTAGTGGTAGTATTAGGAGTAGTGTTAGGAGTAGGTATTGGTAGGGGTAGGTAGTGGTACTGTTAGGAGTAGTGTTAGGAGTAGGTAGTGATAGTATTAGAAGTAGTGTTAGGTAGTGGTAGTGTTAGGCGGAGGTGGTAGTGGTAGGAGTAGGTAGTGGTGGTGTTAGGAGTAGTAGTGGTAGTGTTAGGAGTAGGTAGTTGTAGTATTAGGAGTAGGTAGTGGTAGGTAGAGTAGTGTTAGGAGTTGGTAGTATTAGGGGTAGGTAGAGTAGTGTTAGGAGTAGGTAGTATGAGGGTGTGAAATTAATTTTCAAGGCCAATGAAGATATATACTTTCATGTGCTTGGTGTTCTTGGTCTGGTCAAAGCTACAGTATGTTATAACAGGCACATGTGGAAGATCCGCTTTGGTTTCCTTCAACGAGATATACATGTAATGCCCTGTGCTTGAAAATTAATTTCATTCATAACGTCTGTTGACAATTTGGATACCAAAAATGTTGATGCCCTGGCTATTCAAACGGTCTCAGTAAGAGATAACAGAGTAAACTTACAAAGCATTGCCGGCGATAGCAATGGAGACGGTATTCTACTTCAGATGCAAATATTAATTTCAAATTGGTCTAGCGTTTTAGAAAAAAAACACCTCTACAATGATTTTGATTGGGAGCGTGTTCGTTGTATACACAACTGAAGCGTGGTTCTTTGTAATAAAAAAACAATCAAAATCTTTATTTGTTTAATAGCTAAACGGATTATTTTTTATATGCAGTTGACGATTGTATCCAGACTACTCGACGGACATATTTGGTGTCGATAAGAGCTGAATTTGTTGCCTATTCAGAACAATTTAAGATCAATGAGCATCAATTTCTTCAGAAATCGCCGTAACTGCAGAAACTTTTCTAAGTTAAACATCAACCTCGAGCATTTATCCTATGAATAAATTGTATGTATGCATGCATCAGTGTGTGAGACACTCCGTCAGAGTAGTCTTGGTATACATTTCAAGCAATATCCAAGGACAAACATCATATTTGTATACTCACATGTGTCGATTTGACAACTGACGCCATTTTTTAACGGGAACCGATACGTTAGATTAACGGGAACTGAAGCGTTAAGCGGGAGCCCGTTCGTTTTGCCATACAGTGGAGAATCTGTTATTCTTTCCCGTTTAAACGCAAACGTACGCTAAAAAGAACAACTTTTGGACAATTCTGATAATTTTTGTTTATCTTTGTGGCAAACAGTTTGGAGCCTGATCAGACGCCGGGCTACCCGGCGTCTGATCTGGCTCCAAACTGTTTGCAGTGCAAATAATAGTTTTAGCGTAAACGCGTTTATTGGGAAAGAATAACAGATTCTCCACTGTACCAGTGTGACAATTGGAAAGACGTCACCTTAACCCAACACACGCATTTATACGAACACTGTTTTGTTCATTGCAAAATGTTTGGAAAACCAGATCCATAACAGGCTCCAATATATGCACCTTTTGAAATATTTTGTATATCTTAGTCGATGATAGCTTAAAGCAAAGGTTTACATTAAGGTACTTTCAACTTGCTTTTAGTTGGTGCTTGTCTTCTAAACTAGAAACAAGCCATGAGGGAAAAAATTTAAAAACCGAAATTCTTCAACATTATAACACATTACAGTGCCCCTCTCTACGACAACACCCAATAGGAAACATGTATGTGTTATTTGGAGGGAATTGTTATAGGGACGGAACATTAATACTATTTTATGATATTTACAGTTTGTCACTCGTCATTATGTTTCTTCTGTCAAGATATTCAGCACGTAACCTTGACAATACATAGCAATCGACAATTTCAAGCAGAAGATACTGCAGCAGTGAAAGTATTGGACATAAATAAATTATAAATATGTATAAGAATATTCCAGATAGGGAATTAAAATAGTACTACTCATAAAACTGCTTTCTTCTAATATGTTGACCTCTAATGCTCCTCTTCAAAGAAAAGAATCGTTGTTTGGAGGGCCGTTGTAGGGAGGAACATTGTACCATTGTCTACACATGTACCTCTCATCTCATTGAATTCCTCGACTTAACGGGAATAAATAGCGTCTTCTTTACTGTAGTACATATATTATGAAACAAATTCGATGTTGCGCGAATCAGCGTTCGGTAGATACAGTCCAGAAGATGGTGTTTTCCGCTTAAACGCAAACGAAATGCAAATGCAATACACTTCAATGTAGAAAAAAACTTCTTGACATTTCTCATGGCTTTTTTAAATCTGAGTGGCAAACCGTTTGAAGCCTGATCAGACGTCGGGTTACCCGGCCTCTGATCTGGCTCCAAACTGTTTGCAGTTGAAGTAATAGTTTTAACCTAAAAGTGTTTATTTGGAAAGAATAACGCATTCTAGACTGTAGGTAGGTAGATGTAGGTAGATTGGATTAATGTCTCTCTAGATCACCACTGACCTATGATGGTCTGAACGCCCCCATCAAGTTTAATCATTTTCGGTTTGAGAGAGATGCAATAATACAGATTGAGATGACATGTTATCGTTATCAGTATGCCAATCAGCTACGATAGAATACGAATACAAATGTTTGATATGTATTGAATCTAGTGTAAATGTAACAGAGTAAAGTTTGTCAATTAGGATAACTCTTCTATGTTTGGATTAGTTACAATGAAATTGATTATCCCCCTTGAAATAGGCAAGCGTGGTATTTAAGTTCATTGAGCTCATACCAGGGCTGCCATTTCTCCGGAATTTTCCTAAATCTCCGGATTTTTTCCCAGTTCATGGTAGCTTAAAACAGGCTGAAAGTAAAGCAGAATGCGCCCTAAGGCGCATTCTGCTTTACTTACAGCCTGCTTTAAGTAGTCGCATGTCAACAAAACAAGAAAAAGGCTATGGGGTAAGGGTACGATTCGTAAAATCGCTCTTGAAAAATGCGAATTTGGAAATCTTAGGATTTTTCATGCCAACTTATTGCAGCCCTGTCATATTCAGCTTCTTTTAACACACTGAGTCCTAGCGCGACGAATATACTCGTCATTTTCAAAGAGATTACTTGTGGAGAGTATACTAGCTTGTCCTATGCAAACAGTGTAGACCAAGACCAGAGACACCTTAATGAGCCCTCTGATCATGGTCTACACTGTTTCATGATTATTTAGAAATACAGCATGAAAACCACAATAAATAGTAAACAAATTTAAGAAGCATTAGCCTTAAAAGAAGGCTAAATTGCTAAATGACATAAGAAGATGTGCCGCGGTGTAGGCTTCAGATAACTGTTTTCTTTCCGTAAATCAAAAGGAAAGTATCGACTTTTATACCAAAGCTAAATATATCTTTTCAGTGCCGGAGGAATATTCAAAATTTAGAAAGGTAAAACAAAATCTAACACTACAATGAAAAATATACATTTTATTAAATCTGCGCGAAGATTTTATTGTTCTACATGTACAGTGGAGAATGTGTTATTCTTTCCCAATAAACGCGTTTACGCTAAAACTATTTTTTCCTATGCAAACAGTTTGGAGCCAGATCAGACGCCGGGTTACCCGGCGTCTGATCAGGCTCCAAACTGTTTGCCACCAAGATAAACATGAATTATCAGAATTGTCCAAAAGTTGTACTTTTCTATGTTTTAGTGCTTTGCGTTTGCGTACGTTTGCGTTTAAACGGGAAAGAATAACAGATTATCCACTGTATGTGTTCCGCCCCTGTGGTTTACAAGGTTACATAATTATACAGCATCAATCATGGAGATGTGTCGTGTAAAATGAGGTCAGATAAAAATATCAAACTACCTTGTCAAATATACTAGGAAGGAACTCTTTTCTCGTTTAAAAAGAAACTAAACGGAATCGAATTGTAAGCAAATGTAGAAAATGACAGGTTCTGGAAATATTGGCAATCTATGAAAATCTGAATACATCCAATATGATTGCAATGAATATTAAAGTTTAACCCATTTCCCCATAACCGCTTTATAGTTTTAAAGATAGGTGACCACGTAACGGAGACTGAACGTCTTCTTCTTCTTCTTCTTCCGTTGCAAGGTCAGGAGTAAAAAAGACTGTAGCGTTGACCTGTGTTGAATGATGGGACAGCCATCTCCCAGAGACTAAAAGACCCGTATATAACGTAAAACAGAATTCGCCTTAAGGCGCCTTCTGCTTTACTATCAACCTGCTTTAAGCTACTATCTACATGAATCTGAAAAATATTTCTTATGCTTAATATTCATGACTATATAGAATGGAATTATTTTCTTCCGCTGAGGAATGAATTAGAGGCGTAAAAGGGCTTATTTATGGGGTAATGGGTCAAGCAAAAGCCGTTCAATTGTATGTAAGGTTCATGTCATTGCATGTAAACTTCATGCAACTTCGTGACGTCATATGCAACATCTCTAGTTCTGTAATTGAGGTCAAAGGTCAAAGCAATGTAAGGTCACATTAATTTGAAAGTGTTAAGTAATACTCAACAACCCCGAAATGTTCTCACATACCAGGTTCTGTTATTGCTTGATGTACAGTGGAGAAAACGTTATTATTTCCAAAAAAACGCGTTAACGCTAAAACTATTATTTCCAATACAAACAGTTTAACCCGGCGTCTGATCAGGCTCCAAACTGTTTGCCACCAAGATAAACATGAAATATCAGAATTGTCCAAAAGTTGTTCTTTTCTACGTTTTAGTACTTTGCGTTTGCGTACGTTTGCGTTTAAACGGGAAAGAATAACAGATTATCCACTGTATAAATGAGGTCAAAGGTTAAGGTCAATGTCACAGTCAGCAGCAAACGGCGTGTGACACTCCGTATCTCCAGAATAAACTCGCACACCAAAATGGTTGGTTTAGGAAATATGTTCCGAACAAGCGTTTTTAATATTATTTAGGTTTACTCCTCCAAGTTGCACGAACACAAATAGTAAATTTGATATCCCTAGTTAACGTGGCATAGGAAATACCCCAATATGCTTCGAAAAGGTTTTTTTCTCTCAATAATTGAGGGCAAATGCCAGTATCACAATGACCTACATGTATAAATGGTGTTCGACACACCGCAATCTCTTTACGTTTTCACACAACCAAATGTGGTATCCATAAATGATCTTGTATAGAAATTATTGGACTGACAAGAGATTTTCGCCAACATGTGCACGCGCACGCATTTACACCCACATATAAACATACAAGTACATCCACATTTACGCGCAATTACATGTACTATATGCAAAACAACCATACGTTTGGTGCATAATGTACATGGGTCATCTACTTTGGGAACGGGACGTTTTATTTCCTGGACAACTACTCGTCCGGTATTTAATAAAAACCAGACACGTGTCCGTTCTTATCTTAATTAATTTTGTAGATTTATCCTGACATGCTGGCATTTTCAAACAGTTTGGTCAAGATCCCGAACCCTGATAGTGATAAAAACCGATTGGCACACGTGTTTATCTCGTTACATTTGTATATTCTAAAATGTCTCAAATCTCTTTTTAGGATACACTGCAGACGACCGTATATGGTCCTGTCCACAACCATGACTTCATCTAATTTAAAAACAATCTTCGTCTGCCTTTATTTCTTATATTTAAAATGTTAGGAAGATTTACAAAAGCAGTATCGTTATCAGTGTCAAACAGTTTGGACCCTGAACAGACGCCGCGTTACGCGGCGTCTGATAAGGATCCAAACTGTTTGCAAATAACCAATATACTCATGGTAAGGCAGTGACTTGGTTAATTACCTTATCCTGATATGTGAAAGTGTAACGTGAATCAGTCCTTATCCATCTACATCTTCTAGTAATTCTTCAGTTTCCAAAGCGGTTTGCGAGGCAATGCCTTGTTAACTTTGAGCTCCTTCACTCTTTAGTTATGTGGTTTCCATTGGTAGTTGTCCAATCCAATTTAGTATGTCCAACTATACTGTCGGCTCTGTATCGAGCGAAGTATTAAAGACATACACGTAAAGAGCATTTTAACAGACAGGCACCTCATATCTAGCAAACGAAATGCGGAATTGTCATTTAAGAAGGGGTCAGACTACTTTTATAATGCCTTAAACAGCAGCTTCGATAAAAACAAATTTGATAATGTATCATCGAATGGCTTATTAAAACTGTTTTACTGTTTAATTACTTACCTTCATGCAACTATAATTCAAATTTTAGTTTGCAGTTCCCAAATATAGGACTAAGCATTTATGAGACACATTGAGAATTATAAGGTTCCAGACTGTTTGGTAGTCATTCCATCATTAACGACACATATACATGTGAGAATTATATAATTTCTAAACTGTTAAGATAGATCTAGCACATTTTATAACACCGCAGACTTTTTATTCAGTCAACTAAATGACGTAGGCTACCTCAGCCGTTTCTATGACGTCTTATCTATGCCCATTGACGTGGCTCTGATAAAACACGGACCACTACACCAGATAGCATTTTGCAGATCGGCGGTCACTAGCGGTGTGGTGGACCAAGGACAAACATATCAAAAGCGACGACACTCGAAGGTTAGATCTATCTGTACAATGGAAAAATGTTATTCTTTCCCAATAAACACGTTTACGCTAAACTATTATTTCCATTGCAAACAGTTTGGAGCCTGATCAGACGTCGGGTAACCCGGCGGCTAATCAGGCTCCAACCTATTGTCACTTTGAGTAAAATAACACGTGAATAATTTCAAAAGCTGTCCATTTTTCTACATTAACCAGTATTGTATATGTTTAGAGTCGCGTATAAAAGGGAAACAATAACGGCATCTCCACTGTAACAATTGTCTATTAATCCTCAGTGTGCTGGCTCCGAGGTTATAAAACTTAAAACGAACTCTGTGCTCAAAACTCAGAATGATTATCAACTAATAATTCTTCCTGCAACCATTTCAAATATAACAAGTATTTGCATATACATGCATAACTCTACATTAACGATATATCCAAATGAGGTTACTGAAATCAGTTAAAGCATGTTTTGTAAAACCTAGAGCATGAAATCAAATCTGAGTCACGATTTGATTTATACATGTAGCTGCAAATAGTTTGGTGTCTGATCTATATTCTATTTGTTTAATACTCGAGTCAGTGACTGATTTCGACCTCAATGAACCCTAGCGACATGTAAATATATTACTATTTATGCAAAAAATTGTAGGTCTATCCCTCTACATGTACATCAGGGTCTACATTGTTGGATCATTTAGAATATTTTGCTAAAAGCAACACTTTTAACGCTGGAGAAAACGTTATTCTTTCCCAATAAATGCATGTACTGTTAGTAAAACAACTTACATGTACAGTGGAGAATCTGTTATTCTTTCCCGATAAACGCGTTTACGCTAAAACTATTTTTTCTTTTACAAACAGTTTGGAGCCAGATCAGACGCCGGGTAACCCGGCGTCTGATCAGGCTCCAAACTGTTTGCCACCAAGATAAACATGAAATATCAGAATTGTCCAAACGTTGTTCTTTTCTACGTTTTAGTGCTTTGCGTTTGCGTACGTTTACGTTTAAACGTGAAATAATAACAGATTCTCCATTCTCCAGAAATTGCCATTTGTTTCATTTTACTTCATTGTGTTTGCCTTTCTTTTACGTTTAAATTGGAACGAATCAATTCATTTGAGCAAGCTTCAACTATGTGCCACCCAGATCAAACTAAATTTTCAGAATTTTCAACCGCTGTTATTTTCAACATTTGTTGGCATTGCTGTTATGTTTGGTTTCGTCTAACGGGAAAGATTATCGTTGCCTCCACTATACCACACATCATAGAGGAGGATAAAAGTAAGCTAAAAAACTCCCGTGCAAGCCTTCTGAATTACTTACAGTATAAATTACAGTAGCAAAGATCTTATTCTTTTCCCGTAAAACGCGTTAGTACTACGTATAAACCTTAATTACACACATTGCAAAATGTTTGGAGCAAAATCAGACGTGTCTGTTCTGTCTCCAAACTGTTTGATATAATCATATAATTAACAATTTGATAATTAAATCAACAACTACTGTGAAGTACATTTAAGAGTATGTACCATCATTCAGAAAAACAAAAGCAAAAAACTGAATACAAAACCAAACCAAAATACACGGGAAAGTTCATACCATTATTCAACAGTAAATACCAGTTTAATAAAAATCTGGGTCACGTCACGTCACACAGTACAGTGTACAGTGGAGAATCTGTTATTTTTTCCCGATAAACGCGTTTACGCTAAAACTATTTTTTCTTTTACAAACAGTTTGGAGCCAGATCAGACGCCAGCGTCTGATCAGGCTCCAAACTGTTTGCCACTAAGATAAACATGAAATATCAGAATTGTCCAAACGTTGTTCTTGTTTACGTTTTAGTGCTTTGCGTTTGCGTACGTTTGCGTTTAAACGGGAAAGAATAACAGATTATCCACTGTAAGAATGTAAACGCATTCACTCCTGAACATTTCCATAGATAGTTTCCGTTTCTAATTAACCCATTTACGCCAAGTGGAGCACATTGTTTAAAATGGGTTCAATGTGTAAATGTTTGTGTTGCAAACCGACAAATACAGTGGAGAATCTGTTATTCTTTCCCGTTTAAACGCAAACGTACGCAAACGCAAAGCACTAAAACGTAGAAAAGAACACCTTTGGACAATTCTGATATTTCATGTTTATCTTGGTGGCAAACAGTTTGGAGCCTGATCAGACGCCGGGTACCCGGCGTCTGATCTGGCTCCAAACTGTTTGTAAAAGAAAAAATAGTTTTAGCGTAAACGCGTTTATCGGGAAAGAATAACAGATTCTCCGCTGTAGTGCATACCTTGATCCGAATGCTCCTTTGGTCATGGTCTACAATGTTTTCATTTGATAAAGGAACTCGTGACATGAACATTGTTTGTAAATTTAATAACGACTCTACTTGTCCCTATAGGGTTCAATATTATAATATATTTTGTTAAACAATTAATCTGTATTTTTTTTTTTTTGGGGTGGGGGGTTAAGAACAGGAGACAAACGTGATGTACAGCAAAGCCTTTCTATTACGACCAATGGAAAGCAGGTTCATGTAAACTGACTGTATTAAAATCGGTTTTCAGCTTAAAGCAAAGGAAACGTAATAAACAGACAGTTTCTACAGTGGTAAATACGCTATTCCTACCCACTTTACGCGTTTCTTACGCGTTTCTTACGCGTTCGTTAAGCGTTCATTAAGCGTTCGTTACCCGTTTCGTTTAACGCGTTTACTACCCGTTTCTTAACGCGTTTCTTAACGCGTTTAAACGCGTTTAAAGGAGCCCGGATGAAAGGGGAGTAATCATGGAGAAAGGGAGGTAATCCATGTATGACTTGCGGGCCGCTCTTAAGAATTTAGTAAATATCGTTACTGTGGAGTAAATATAATCTTATAAAATTTTATGAAATCATTTTCTTTAAGAAGAAAGGTTATCCTGTGAGAGTTTTATGAATATACATTTATTTTCCCATATAAAGGATACGGTTTAAAAAGGATTATGTAAATTGTGTATATTACTATTACTATGAACATGCGGAATTCCCAAATGCCACATGTGGCATGCAGGGCTAGCCGCTAACACTGTTGCGTCACAAGCCGGACAGGGGGGTAATAAAACTGCGGCTTATCAAAGTAAGTATCCTAATGCCCCATTGGGGTTGATTGGAATATCAACCAAATAAACCAAACCTTATATGCGAGTATGTGTCAGTTATTATACTCTCTCATCAAAGTAAAAGATATCTGTATAGTTTGAATATGGATAAGACTCCCGTAACTCGGCATTTCATCTAGAGCCAAACTGTAAAAATGAAATCAAGACCGTATGCTTCATTCTTAGCTGTAAAACATAAGAACCGAACTACTCGGCGTCCTGTCTACATCTAAATCGATAGTGTTAACTATTATGAAAGTAATTGGGTTTATTCAAAGCTGTCAGTTTGGATACTGATGCTATGCCGATCTACACAGCCAGGCGTTTGATCTGGATTCAAACCGTTTGAATAGAAATCAACATGGAAGGAATTATTCTAATACATATCAAACAGAAATAATCTCGATGAAACGCCGAGTCACTCAGCATTATGATCGAGATCCAAACTGTCTATATTTATATAAATTCTATAAGCGAAACCAGTTTAGATCCTGATAAGAGGCGTCTCATTTACAGAAAATGTTTTCAAAAATCGCATTACAATATGAGTTTTATCGCGAAAATGCTCCAGTGACAAATCGATTCTTGTTTTTGATAAACCCGTTTCATTCGGATTTTTCTAAAACGGCAATAATCGATAAGATCCGAAATCCCCGCGTGAAACGGAAAACGGACGCCCCAATCGCAGCATCTCGGGTATAACCGTTTATTAACGCGTTTAAACGCGTTCAAATCGTTAGGCCTTAACCGTTCGTTAAGCGTTCATTAAGCGTTCGTTAACCGTTCACTATGCGTTTCTTACGCAAAGATAAACGCGTAAATGGGTAGGAATAGCGTATTTACCACTGTAAATGAGCTGTCTGTTTTACGTTAATCGTGCATTAAGCAGTAACCATCCTTAACGCAGTTACAGTGGAGAATCTGTTATTCTTTCCCGTTTAAACGCAAACGTAGAAAAGAACAACTTTTGGACAATTCTGATAATTCTTGTTTATCTTGGTGGTAAACAGTTTGGAGCCTGATCAGACGCCGGGTTACCCGGCGTCTGATCTGGCTCCAAACTGTTTGCACTGCAAAAAATAGTTTTAGCGTAAACGCGTTTATTGGAAAAGAATAACAGATTATCCACTGTAAGTGGTCATAATACAATGGAGAAAACGTTATTCTTTCCCTTTTAAACGCAAACGATACGCAAACGCCAATCGCTTACATGTAAATGTAGGAAATAACCTTTTTTTTACATTTCTAATTTTTGCTTTTTTAATCTGAGTGGCAAACAGTTTGGAGCATGATCAGACACCGGGTTACCCGGCGTCTGATCTGGCTCCAAACTGTTTGCAGTGTAAGTAATAATTTTAGCGTAAACTTATTTAATGGGAAAGAATAACGTTTTCTCTACTGTATGTAGTTCACAGGGCTGCCATAAGTTGAAATGAAAAATCCTAAGATTTCAAATTATATGCATTTTTCAAGTGCGATTTTACGAATCGCACCTTTACCCCATAGCCTTTTTCTTGTTTTGTTGACATGCGACCACTTGAAGCAGGCTGTAAGTAACGCAGAATGCGCCTTAGGGAGCATTCTGCTTTACTTTCAGCCTGCTTTAAGCTACCATGAACTTGGAAAAAATCCGGAGATTTAGGAAAAATCCGGAGAAATGGCAGCCCTGAGTTCAGCATTACAGTTGTCTTGTATTATGCACCACGTGGTTGAGACTAGACGTCACCCTCCACGCTTGAAGAGCAGTAAAAGTTTAACATCATAGCCGTGTAGCCGAGCTATTTGTAAAACAAATACGCACTTAACTGACAATTTAGTTCACATTTGATTAATTAAGTTCGCCTTATTCGGCCTAATTGCCACTATAAGTAAACATTACAGTCTCTCATGACCGACACACTAGTTACAAAAGTACGTGATCAAACCGTATAAGGTTTACTTAATGCAGAACAAAAGTAATGCAGAAAGCTCCTAAAGGAGCTTTCTGCATTACTTTTGTTCTGCATTAAGCTATGAACCCGCTTTAATTTTCGCTTTTTTTGTGTATCGCGGTAGAGACGTTACATAGTAAATGTAACCATACACCTCACGCCTTTCTTGCCGTAGTAGTCAACAATTTCCTCCCATTAGTTTGGCTCTAGATTAAATTCCTAACATGTTCATCTAATCAAAAATCATGCTTATGATGTGTACTAGTACATTAACTTAAAATAGGAAAGTTAATTGCGCAGACCAGACGCTAAAACTACAATTTATATGCGCGAGGCGAAAAGATGCGTTAAGTTCGGTTAAGGTAAGGGGTAAAACTCCGGACCATATCGCATGCCCCGAGTTTTACCGAACGTTACTGAGAGAGAGATAAGATATATAGACCTATAGTTTGTAAACAGTGCATTTGAAGGATTAAGTCTATTGTCGCACGGAGATAGCGTGTTAAACTAGTTGCTGCAGTGGATGCAACCATAAACGTAGGAATGACTGTCACTTCGTTTAAGCTGCATGAAAGGTTCGTGGTTTTATGTGCTTAATTAAGTAGATATATGCATTACTTTTCGTGCACAAAAGATAAACAAATACTCTGACAGAGGAGAAGACGTGATTCGTTCTCGTTTAAACTTAAACGAAACGCAAACGCAACTAAGAACTATGAAAAAGTTTACCCGACGTCTGATCTGGCTACATAATGTTTGGATATCCAAGACACAATAGTACTTTTCGTTGTTGTTGTTTCAAATGATAATTTGTTTAGTAAAACGCGTTTATATGGCACCAATAGCGTCCTTTCGCCTGTATATGATATGATTAATCACATTTTCATCAATCACTTAACTCTTTCCTCCCTGAAACTTTAAATGGACAATTCCAGTTTCCATTTTAGTCTAGTCCATTTCTGACTTTTAAGGGTTGTTTTTATCAATGTTTGGCATTATGACAAACAGTGAAGACCCTGATCAGAGGGCTCCGAAAGGAGCCCTCTGATCTGGGTCTTCACTGTTTGCACATGACAAGCTTACTATCCACATGAACACTATTTGAAAAGGACGCCTATATGCGGGACTAGGGTTGAAAGGGTTAACGTGTTGTGACTGTTAACAATAAAACATGCCATTTACATTCGTATATATTGTCTTCTTTGAAAAATACTGTTGTCTGCAAGGTTTGTCAAAAATACATTGATGCATTTGTAAATTGGAGTAACGTTAGAAGTGGCAAACAGTGTGGATCTAGATCAGATGCCGCATTAGCGGAGTCTGATCTTTGTTCAAACTGTTTTTGTTTTCAAATGCTATTCAGGTTACGATTGGCATGCAAATGTATCTGTAAATTACATTGTAATTAGTCTTCATATGTAAGAATATGTCATTTGCTACACTTACACTAATTAATTTTTGTGGTTACATTCGTTTATAAGGGAAAGACAAGTGACATCCTAACCATTGCATGTAACCACATGACCTGTTTGTAGTTTTAAAAGACAAATGACCACTTAAAATGTGTTAAAAGTAAAGCAGAATGTCCTTACTTTCAACCTGTTTTAAGCAATTATCTAAAATAGTACTTGAAAGTACACCATGAAATCATATCCAGAATTTCATAGCCTAGCGGCAAAGGACACCCTTTAATTGGAAGAGTAAATCGGAAAGTTAAAATACTTATTTATGGAGTAATTCGTTAAAACTGGAAGAACGTATAGCGTTTTATACGCTAGTGTAAATGTATTCATTTCACATTGTCGTATATACACGAATCTTATTATGGGGTAGATTTTAACCCGGCGTCTGATCAGGCTCCAACCCGTTTCCACCCAGGGTAAAAAATAAATAGTCAGAATTGTCAAAAGTTTGTCATTTTTTCAACTTTGTATTACAATGCGTTTGCGTTTCGTTTGCGTTTAAACGGGAAAGAAGAACATCGTCCCCACTGTATGTCGTAGAAAGCGCCCCTACTTTACGGTTGAACCCACTTGTGTGTGGTATTGAAATGTAAAACTTATTGTACATTTTGTAAAAGCAAAATGGTTTTTATTTTATCCTCTATAGTGGAGAAAACGTTTTTCTTTCCCGTTTAAACGCAAACGAAACGCACACGAAAAACACTTAAATAGAAAATAACAACTTTTGGACAATTCTGACTATTGATATTAAGCTGAGTGGCAAACAGTTTGGAGCCTGATCAGACGCCGGGTTACCCGGCGTCTGATCTGGCCCCAAACTATTTGCATTGGAAATAGTAGTTTCAGCGTAAACGCGTTTATTGAGAAAGAATAACGTTTTTCTCCACTGTACTACCGACGCATTCTCACTAATGCAACGGAAAAGACGTTGTTTTTTGCCAGTATTGCGTTTACGCTGAAACAAGTATTTCCTTTACAAATACTTTGGAACCAAACTAGACGCCGGAAAACCTGGCGTCAGAGCTGACTTCATAGTGTTTAGTTAGTTTGCCATACAGACAAAAACGAATCGTCAGCAATTTTAGGAGATTGACATTTTCTATATGTTTGTACATTGCGATTGCGTGTCGTTTTCTGTTGCGTTTACACTGAAAACTAGAATTGCTACAATGTATCACTAAAGGTGATAAATACCCCCACTCCAACTGACCTGTCACAAACAGCACAATGACATGTAGAAAGAATAATATATGCATATTAAGGAACAAAATTTCAAGTTGAAAAGGGGGGTATTCTGTAAAATTTTATGCAAGAGTTTTCAGACTTTAAAGAAAAGTCTCACACTACAACACTAATAATGTTTACCACGTTTGAGGACAATATCATGAATAGTTTTCAAGAAAATGTCATGTTTAAAGAAAATAGAACAAAATTTCAAGTTAAAAAGGGGCATTATTCTGTCATTTGTGGGCAAGAGTTATGTAACTTCGTGTAGAGTCTGAAAACATCACACTTATAATGTGTACCAAGTTTGAAGACAATGTCATAAATAGTTTTTATGAAAATGACATTTCCAAAGAATGAATGCATATTAAGGAACAAAATTTCAAGTTATAAAGGGCCATAATTCTGTCAAATTTTGTGCAAGAGTTGTCAAACTTCATGAAAAGTCTCACAATACAACACTTATAATGTGTACTAAGTTTGAGGACAATATCATGAATAGTTTTCAAGAAATGGCATGTTCAAAGAAAAAATTCTTAATTAAGAGACAAAATAATAAAGTTAAAAAGGGGCATAATTCTGTCAAATTTGGTACAACAGTTATGAAACCTGTCAATGACTGTCCCCAAAAAACATTGATAATGTATACCAAGTTTGAAGATGTTATCTTAAACAGTTTTCAAGAAAAAGGCAAATGTCCCGGAAAAACGCGACGGACGGACGGACAACGCGATTCCTATATAGCCCCCCACCACCGGTGGTGTGGGGGGCATAATAAGTATGTCTTCTCCACTGTATACAATGTATATAACTTAAGCGATGTAATTTGAAACTTGCACTGTACAAACCCATGTATGCAATGTCATTCTATAACACTGAAATATGTCGTCTGCTCCAGATTCTTCAAAGATATACTCTTTCCTCTCCATACTTTGACCCTTACAAACAGTATACCGGTGTAGTGTATTTGTGTCTTATGCAATCAGTGTAAATCCAGATCATATGATTCATGCACTGTTTGTTATTTTGCAAATATATCGTATAAAAACAATCATTAACCAATTTAAGCATCGTACAGTGGATAATCTGTTATTCTTTCTCATTTAAACGCAAACGTACGCAAACGCAAAGCACTAAAACGTAGAAAAGAACAACTTTAGGACAATTCTGATATTTCATGTTTATCTTGGTGGCAAACAGTTTGGAGCCTGATCAGACGCCGGGTTACCCGGCGTCTGATCTGGCTCCAAACTGTTTGTAAAAGAAAAAATAGTTTTAGCGTAAACGCGTTTATCGGGAAAGAATAACAGATTCTCCACTGTACCCGCTACAGTTGTCATAGGCAAATAGTGTAGACCCTAGTGAAACGTCGCGCCATGTGGCGTCTTATCAGGGTCTACACTGTTTGCTATATCATTTATGAAATATTTTGTTTGCTGTATTGACAAACGGTGTGACTGCAGTTTCTTTAAATGTAGACCACCCTTGTATATCTACAATGAAATCTTCCAGCAAGTGTACAGGGAGATGTCGCTGCAATATCCAGGCAAAAATGGGTTGATATTGAAAAATGGACTAGGCTTATGAAATTATTCATAGGAAGGTTTAGGAGTGATGGAGTTTAAGGGGGATTAAATAATGCAGAAAGCACATTTTGCATTATACAGTATTTTGATTTTAGAGATGATACACTTTTTATATGAATAACAACTTTATATATGTTTATCTGTTCTCAATTCCGTTCAGCTGTTTTCTCCATGGAACTTCGAATGGATAATCCCAGTGTACAATTTAATATAGTCCATTTGTTACTCTGTATACATGTAGGATTTTATATAATGGTCAAAGAACTGCAATATTACAAACAGTGCAGACCTTTTGGGACCCGTTTCATAAAAATTCGTACGACAAAAAATGGTCGTAAGTCAGATGCTGAAATTATCAATAATTATTTATTTCTCCATCTAATCCTGTCTTGTGACATCTCTTTGGAAACGTCTTGAAAAGACAATTCCAACGAGGTGTCACAAGACAGGATTAGATAGATAAATCAGAAATTATTTTCACTTTTCACGTTTTGACTTACGACCGTTTTGGTCGTACATGTACGAAGTTTTATGAAACGGTCCCCTGGAGCCCTCTACGCTGGGTTTTTACTGTTTGCATAGGGCAAGTATACTCTGCATGGATACACTGTTTGCAAAGGACGTATTTATGCGTGACTAGGGGGCCAAAGGGTTGACGTGGCAAAATAAAGGGAACACAGATTATCGCTGTAGATTGGCTGTATTGCAAAACTTGCATGTGCTGTGAGACAATCATGTTAGTCTGGTCATTAAACTCTTCCGACATGAAGGCAGAATGAAAGGCAAACCTGAAGTGAGCCCTTTGATGTTGTTCTATTTAAGGAATACGGAAATACAGTAAAACCTCTCTATAACGGCCACTAAGTTGTGTAAATTATTTTTTGTTTATGACAGGTGACTGCTTAAAGCAAGGTGACAGTTAAACAGAAAGCTCCTGTAGGAGCTTTCTGTTTCACTGTCACTTTGCTTTAAGCTGTTACCTGTCTTTTATATATCTAATTAACAATTATTTAAGTGGTCGTTATAGACAGGTTTTACTGTACAGTAAAAACTCTATACATGTATTACGACCGCTTAAATAAATGGTACATTTTGTATAGAAGACAAGGGACAGCTTAAAGCACGGTGACAGTAACATAAAAAGCTACTTCAGGAGATTTTTGTTTTTCTGTCACCTTGATTTAAGCAGTAACCTGTCATGAACACTTAATAATTAACACAGTTATGTTGTCGTAATATAGAGGTAACCCGGCATCTGATCAAGGTCCAAAGTGTTTGGCCACTCATATGATTACTAGGCATCCGAATGGTCTCAAAACGCTTTGCCTTTCATATTTAACAATGTCAACTCTATTGAACACTGTCATTTTCTCTAGTATATAGCTTTGGGTTTGCGTTACGTTTTATTCGAACGGGAAAGAAGAACAACTTTTCCACTGTATCACACATGCATACTCAAGCTTAGACATGCGTTCACAATATAAATAGGGATATTGTAAATCGCTTATGGCGATCTGTTAATAAACAAACGCAACCATCTGTTATAAACAATTAAATAGTTGGAATACTTATTCCAAAAATAATGTGGGCATGTACAGTGGATAATCTGTTATTCTTTCCCGTTTAAACGAAACGAAACGCAAACGCAAAACGCTAAAACGTAGAAAAGTGTAACTTTTGGACAATTCTGATAATTCATTTTTATTTTGGTGGCAAACAGTTTGGAGCCTGATCAGACGCCGGGTTACGCGGCGTCTGATCTGGCTCCAAACTGTTTGCAATGGAAATAATAGTTTTAGCGTAAACGCGTTTATTGGGAAAGAATAACGTTTTCTCCACTGTATACAGTGGAGATTGTGCTGTGCTATACCATGTAAACGATGCAAAGTGCAAACGCATGGCATTTGCATTTTAATGTAGAAAAAAAAACTTTCATGAAAATAATGTGGGAGAAATTCCTTGACACGTACATGTACATGTAAATAGTGAGTAAAGACTGCGTTGGGCTTTACCGGTTAAATGAAGCAACGTGCAATCAAGCGCATGACCTTTGCATTTTAATGTAGAAAAAATATCATGACATATTGACGATTTGTTTTTATCTGAGTGGCAAACAGTTTTTAGTCTCGAAACTATATGCAATGGACATAATTTTTTAGTATAAACACGTTTAATGAGAACGAATAATGTATTTTCAACTATACATGTCGCAGCAAATGTTTTTCTTTCACGTTTAAACGCAAACGAAATGCAAACGCAATGCACTTAAATACGCCGAAGGACAATTGTTTGACAATTTTGACGACTAGTTTGAAACTAGGTCTAAACTGTTTGCAATGGAAAAAGTAGTTTTAGCGTAAACGCGTTTATTGGGAAAGAATAACGTATTCTCCACTGTACAATATAATATATTTATTCAAGTCTCATCATGGATACAGCATACATACAATTAGTTAACATCTATATATACATGCCAATGACCCATGTCATTCAATTATGAATTATAAGAGACTATCATAGTGTTATCAAAATGAACACATACTAGGTAATAAAACAATACAACATTATTTACACTAAAACGGACATTTTCACCACTGTCAAATACAAATTGCATTAAAATCAAATATCACAGTTTATACATTGTTATATAGCAGACCTATGCGTCTGTTTAAAATAAAATGGCAGGATTTGGCAACAGTGCGTATTAAATTTTCATTAGAACATATAAAAACAAGCTTATCAATAGAACATGAGAAGGCCTGAATCTTGTAATGTAAAGCGACCAAATAATCAATTAACCGCAAGAAATAAAAGCAGTTTCCTTAAGGTTCCGCACGCATTCACCTTTGCCTTAAGTGTGAGTACAGTGTAGAAGACATTATTCTTTCCAAAGAAACGCGTTTACGTCAAACTGTTACGTCCATTGCAAAACATTAGGAGCCAGATCTGACGCAGGGTTACCCGGCGTCTAACCAGGCTTAAAACTGTTTGTCATTCGTCTAAAACGTGCATGTAGTGTTTTATAATATGAAAAGAGTTTATTCATTCCATTGCCTTTTTTTGTTTGTTTAGTGTTTCATTATAACTTCTGCGATACAGTGGAGAAAACGTTATTCTTTTCCGTTTAAACGCAAACGAAACGCAAACGCAATACACTAAAATGTAGAAAAGGACGTCTGATCTGGTTCCAAACTGTTTGTAGTGGAAATAATAGTTTTGACGTAAACGCGTTTATTGGGAAAGAATAACGTTTTCTCTACTGTACAGTATGTTCAATATAGGAGCGCTACAACGGCAGTATAAATTATCGAGAGAGGAGTACAATTGCCTGTAGTGAATTCATCTTATATGAAAATACACATGTGTTGAATTAATTTTATGATAACATGTGTTATTTCATCGGAAGCTTCTTAGTTTACTGTTCTGTAATACATGTACATGTATTTAGTAGAATTAATTTTATGTAAACGAAATACTATTTATACACATACATGAACTGTACTACAGCCCGAAAGATGCTGTTCTTTTCTGTTTGCACAGATCGAAAGGCAAATGCTATAGTTGTAAAATAACAAAAATACAATTAAAGAATCGAGGTGTTTGAAGATGATTCCGATTTTTCAAATCCCAATAATGACCAAGCGTCTAGTTACTCAGTATCTGATCTCAGTCATCCAAAACTGTTTGCAGTGAACTATGTAGTAAAGGTTTCTGATAAATGTGTTTTAATCGTTTTTCTTTCGCTTATTTTTTCATTGAGAAAATGTAGCACAAATGTTTGTATTGAGAAAGAATAACGTCTGCTTATCTGTATAAAACAGGGAAGAAAACGTTATTCTCCCCGTTTAAACGCAAACGAAACGCAAACGCAATGAACTTAAATGTAGAAAACCACAACTTTTGACAATTCTGACTATAAATATAAAACTGAGTGGCAAACAGTTTGGAGCCTGATCAGACGCCGGGTTAACCGGCGTCTGATCTGCCTCCTTACTGTTTGCAACGGAAGTAATATATTTAGCGTAAACGCGTTTATTGGGAAAGAATAACGTCTTCTCCACTGTAGTATAACCTGCGGTTTGTCAGTGTTATTTACTGTTAAATGTAAAAATAATTGATACACAGTTATCTGCTTTCAATAAGTACAATGCAACTGTTCCTAAGCGACATACATGTATCCATTTGAACGAAGATACACAAAATGACAGGTGTTGCCTAATACGGGATAAAGCAAAGCAGATACTCTCAATTGGGTTTTATACAATGTACAACTATTTCGTCAAGCACTAAGCTACAACATATTTTCTTAATACCGTCAATTAGTCTGAATTTTAGTGTCGCTGAATAGAGGATAGACTGTAGTCATAACTTATTTCTTTGGCAAGTATCAAACTGAATATCTAAAAATGGCAACCCTAATCCAAATCAATAATTTGAAACGTTTATGAATGTATGGAATTATAAACATCTGATTGGAATCTACAGTGAAAACTATGTTACATGTAAACGCCGAGTAGTCCATATCGCTCTAAAATATTTCTTACATGTAACCTTTTACTATCTAGAATTTTATGTTTACGCCTTCAGTTTATTCCATGAATATGCAAGTTAAAGCGTGTCTACTTTCTATCAGATGGTAGTTTAAAACAGACTGAAAATAAGCAAAATGCGTTTTGAGCCATATTGCAATACAGTGAAACCCCTCTAAACCGGAACCTCTAAATACCGGAATTTTCTCTAACCCGGAAAAAAATTTGGTCCCGTTTCTAACCTTCTTTATTTTAACCCAAAACACCATAAACATGCCTTTTTAAGCCTTTAATGTATCCCTTCACTGAAGAAAATACATTCATGAATATGCACTATCAGAAATATTTTATTCTAGCAGATGATAGCTTAAAGCAGGTTGAAAGTAAAGCAGAATGCGCCTTAAGACGCATTCTGCTTTACTTTTCAACCTGCTTTACAATGTAAGTGATCAGCTATCTTCAATATAAGAAATAAGGCATGGGTTAGAAGCCCTCTAAACCCGAAACCCCTCTAAACCGGACATTTATGTTGTCCCCTCACATGCCCGGTTTAGAGGGGTTTCACTGTACACTATTGCAATGCATAGCACTATGACAAACAGTACATACAGTGGAGAACGTTATTCTTTCCCAATAAACGCGTTTACGCTAAAACTATTATTTCTATTGCAAACAGTTTGGAGCCAGATCAGACGCCGGGTATCCCGGCGTCTGATCAGGCTCCAAACTGTTTGCCACTCAGATTTAAAAGAATTAACAGAAGTGTCCAAAAGTTGCACTTTTCTACGTTTTAGCGTTTTGCGTTTGCGTTTCGTTTCGTTTAAACGGGAAAGAATAACAGATTCTTCACTGTACTTAATGCTGGGTATTCACTGTATTGCTCTTCGGAGGTACACTATTTACAAATGACGCATACATGTTTATGCGGGAACTACAGGGTTCTAAGGCTACATAGACCAATTCCCCTTCTTCTCTCTCAATGGTCGTATGCATTATAACGGACATGGTTTTTGTGTTTTAAAAAAGGAATGCAGTATATCCGGAATCTTTAAAACAGTAAATCTCTTAAAACCGTTTATATTTCGGTCCCCAGCTTTTGTTCTACTTGGTTACCAACAATCAACTAAGAGATATGCAAAGCTAATATGACAAACATGTACATGTATGGCTACTTAATGCAAGGCAATAGTACTTGTATTACCGAAAGCTCCTGAACGAGTTTTCTGCATTACTGTTGTCCTGCAAGAAGCAACCACCTGTCTACATATATAAATGCTGCTCAAAATGTTTTAAAAGACCTTTCACTCTCATCGATGCTTACAAGCGCGTTTTATCCTGATCAGAGGCCGCGTTACGCGGCCTCTGCTCAATATCCAAACCGTTTGACACTCGCTTTGAAATTTCTTCAGTCATACTGCCATATATGTAACTTTGAAACGATATTGAAGACCGCAAAATTCAAGCAGACGACAACGAAACTGTGAAGGGATAAAAATCTCCCGAATAATTTGATCTTGAAAGGGTTAAACAATTGCTTTGATAAAACTTGTTATCACCATTATATTCTTTATTACACTATATAATAATACAAAAGGACATCGATAACTCGAACCTTATACAGTGTAGAAAACATTATTCCTTCAAAATAAGCTCGTTTCATCTTAATCTATTATTTCTATTGCGAACAGTTTGGAGCCAGATCAGACGCCGGTAACCCGGCGTCTGATCAGGCCCAAAACGGTTTGCCATTCAGATTAAATGAACTTTCAAAATTGTCAAAAGGTTGTCATTTTCTACATTTTTCTGCAATACATTTGCGTTTCTATTGCGTTTAAACTGGAAAGAATAACGTTTTTTCCCCACTATATCCATACATACATGTATGTATCTCAATTGAAATTCGATAAAGAAGGCTCGGTTAAGTCGAACATACATGTACCTGTATTTTCAAAATTTAAAAGTTGCTAAACCACGTTTAAATTTGAAATACGGATGCTTCGACTTCATAAAGTTCGAGCTACCAATATTCGACTGTACTGTATCATAATGTAAACATAAATTAAAATCATATGATTATTCACATGAATATTTATATATATTTACATGTACATGTATAAACTGACTACGGCATATAGATTATATTACTTTCGCACATACAAATGTAAGTATCCCATTGACATGCATACAGTGGAGAAAACGTTATGTATTCCGTTCAAACGAAACGAAACGCAAACGCAAAACACTAAAACGTAGAAAATGACAACTTTTGGACACTTCTGATAATTCATGTTTATCTTGGTGGCAAACAGTTTGGAGCCTGATCAGACGCCGGGTAACCCGGCGTCTGATCTGGCTCCAAACTGTTTGAAATAGACATAATTGTTTTAGCAAAAACGCGTTTATTGGGAATGAATAACGTTTTCCCCACTGTACGTACTTTCTATCCTGTTTAGACGAAAACGAAACGCAAACACAATGTACTAAAATATAGAAAATTACAATTTCCTAAAACCTTTAACGATTCTTTTTTGTCTGCATGGCATATAGTTTGGAGCCTGTTCATACGCCTCTTTTTGTCTGAATGGCATACAGGTTAGAATCTGTTCAGACGCCGGATGACCCGGCGTCTGAATTGGTTCCAAACTGTTTGTAAAGAAAATAACTGTTGTAGGGTAAACGCGTTTAATGGGAATGAATAACGTCTTCTTTACCATTCCATGCAGACAGTGCATGAATCTGAATGTGATTGCTATGGTTGTTCCTCGCTGGACAGTCAATATCGCTGTGTCTACTACATGTTCCGTGAAAACTACATTCTCTCCCGTTGAAACGCATACGAAACTCCAACGCATTGCAATAAAATGGAGAAAGTTACAAAGAATGAAAATCCAGAACAGAAGGCCCCGAATTTAGCTTTCTGATCAGGGGCTACACTATTTGTCATATTTCAATACATTGACAAAGGTATCCATACATGTTATAGTCTAACTTGACTAGACTAAATTGAAAATTCGAAAGTTCCATCTTGAAAGTCTGGGTTAGAGGATTAATATGTTATTCTATCTGTAAGAAATCAGATCAGATGCAGAGTATCTTATCTGGCTCTCGACTGTTTGACAATTGTATTAAGATAAAGCATCATCATCAACATTAATGTAAATTGTCATTGTTAACATTTTATTACATTTCGTTTGCGTTTCGTTTGTTTTCGTTTTGCTACTCTGTCAGTGGTACTCTAACGAGGCGGCTGATATCGGTTATACTGGCGGCTATACACTATCTGAATGTCCGATCTACAACACTATTGGACACATCAACATGTACAGTGGAGAAGATGTTATTATTTCTGAGTAAATGTGTTAACGCTAAAACTACTACATGTATTTCCATTGCAAACAGTTTGGAGCTAGATCAGGCACCGGGTAACCCGGTGTCTTTCAGGCTTCAAACTGTTTGCCACTTAAGTACATGTATAAAGTCAGGATTGTCAAAAATCGGTCTTTTTCTACATTTTATTTGAATGAGTTTGCGTTTCGATTTGGTTTAGACGGGAAAGATTAACATCTTTTCCACTGTCTCAATCACATGCCACAGAGATGTGTCTATACTGCTCAAATAACGTAACGGAGAGAACACGTTTTTATTTCCAGATACACACGTTTGTGTTAAGATAATTATGTTCATTACAAACAGTTTACAGCCATGTCAGACTCCGAGTAACACGGTACATATATATGATTAAGCTTCAAACTGTTTTGTAATTCAAATTTTACTTTTCATACAGCGATAATAATTTGTCAATACACATGTATTTACAGTGTATAGTGTCATTGACTCGTAATGCTATGGTCGTGGGTTCGATTCCAGGCATTGTTTTGTAAACGTCGGGCATGTATTTTTTTTATGTAAGTATACTAAAATAAAAAGCAGTAAACGTTTTGGTAAAGAAACACTTGCTGCTTGCATGACTATCATGGTTTGTATGTGTCTACCATAAAAAAAAGATTTTTAAAAATACAAATTCAGAAATATTACAAAACAAACTCTATCGGGGATCGAACCCACAACCCTAACGTTGGTAGTGCAGATACATACATGTAACCACTGAACCATTCCCAATCAAATTCGATTCATCGTTTAATTGCTTATTTACTATACACTGTAGGTGTTTCCGGAAGATAAAAATAGCTTACGGAAAAGGATAGAATATTCATAAACTGACAGGTCAAACCTTATGGACAATGACGTTTAATTTGTAGAGATACAATTTCTCTAGGGGCGGGACTTGTGGATACCATTCGAAGCGGTGGGGCTTATAGATATACATGTACTCTCCGCGAATCACTTTGATGCATGGCTTCAGTATTGCAATTACGACTGCTCCTTTCAGGGTACACAGTATTCATGTAGCCTCTAATATGTATTTTAACATGCATGCATACTAATAAAATGCTCATTTAGATAATCGACATTACTGCAAATGTAATGTTAATGTATGCAATGAATTGCTTTGTTGTTTCGGCGTTTGAAACGCCGAAAAAAATCAGTTCATTTCTTAAATGTTTTCAAGAACATTCAATGGAAATAATGGTTAAATATGGCACATGTAAGTTGTAAAAGTGTATATTAGGAAACAATTACCGGTTTTATCCTGTACATGTATGTAAATACAGTTGCCATTTTCGCACTTTCTTTCACGTGAACTATACCTGTACAGTGGAGAAGACGTTATTTTTTCCCGTTTTATCTTCAGAAACGAAACGCAAACACACTGCCATAAAATGTCGAAAGTTACATTTTGAAAATTCTGAAGAATAATTCTTAAATGTGCGGCAAACGGTTTGGACTCATTCTTTACAATGGTAATAATTGTTTAAGCAGAAATGGTGCAATGATAGTGTCTTCTCCACTGTACATATATGTACATGTATATATGTTTATAAACAATAGATGAGTGACAACAGTACATGTACATATACAACGTGACTATGTATAAGATATAATATTGATGATTACTGGGGCAAATGTTTTTCATGTCGAGACATGGGTGGACATAGGAAAGTTAACCCAGTAGGGTACGAGGCAATCCCCGAATGGTATGTCGTATGCTTAGTTAGGAATTACCCTATATTTTATTACTAGTACATGTATTTGTTTGGACTACAGTGGAAAACACGTTATTTTTTCCCGTTTAAACGCAAACGCAACGCAACCGCAACGCAACCGCAATACACTAAAATGTAGAAAATAATAACTTTTTGACGATTCTGACTTGATATTAAGTTGAAATGCAAACAATCTGGAGCCTGATCAGACGCCGGGTTACCCGGTTCTGACCTGGCTCAAAACTTTTAGTTACTGGAAATAATAGTTTATGCATAAACGCGTTTATTGGGAGAAAATAACAATGTTTGTACAGGGGAGAGGACGTTATATTCTAACAAACGCTTTTTTGCCTAAAAAATTACACATGTTCGTTGCAAACAGCTTGGAGCCTGATCAGACTCATAGCCTACTATTTTGCCGATCAGATTTTAATACACTGTCAATATCTTGTAATTGTCTATATTGCATTGAGTATGCATTGAATTTCGTATATACATTGTACAGTAGGACCTCTCTTTTACGACCACTAAAAGAAGGATAATTGTCTGTATAAAAGACATGTGACAGCTTAAAGCAATGTGAAAGGGAAACAGAAAGTTCATGTAGCAGGTTTCTGTTTCACTTTCACATTGCTTTAAGCAGTCACCTGTCTTAAATGACTTATATTTAACACTTCTTACTACTTAGTGGTCGTAATAGAGAGGTTCTACTGTATACAATAAAAAATAAAACTAGGTCGTAAGAAATAAATGAAGAGACAGAGTGGGACGGACACAGAAAGACAGATGGATATACAGTCCAGCAGACAGACATACATACCAATGGTAAAGAGACATTATTATAGAGAATGAGCGAGAGAGACAGTTAACTAGAGGGAGAGGGAGACAGAATGAGACAAACAAAAATACAGACAAAGACAGTAGCAGATACAGAGACAGACATACATTCAGATAGAGACAGAGAGACAACGACAGAGAGATAGATAGATACATGTAGAGAGAGAGATAGATAGATAGTGAGAACTCGATAGAGAGAACTAGAGAGAGAGAGATACGTAGAGAGAGAACATGATGAGATAGCCAGATAGACGTGTCAGTTGAATAGACTTAATCTATTAGATTCAAACAGCTTAGTATAGATTCTGGGGCCCATTTCATAAAACTTCGTACGACACATGTTGTCGTAAGTCAGATTATAAAAGTCTCAATAATTATTTATTTCTCAATCTAATCCTGTCTTGTCATATCTCTTTGGAATCGTCTTGAAAAGACGATTCCAAAGAGATGTCACAAGACAGGATAAGATAGAGTAATCAGAAATTAAATGTATTTTAATGTTTTGACTTACATGTACGACCGTTTTTGTCGTAGGAAGTTTTATGAAACGGGCCCCTGATCTTTATCCATGTTTCATGCCTAGAACTGGTCTAGATCTTAACTTAACCCTTTTAAAGCTTTCACTCTCAATGACGTCATGAAGTGCGTTTGCAGACAGTTCGGGGCCTGACCAGACGCCGCGTAACGCGGCGTCTGATTAGGATCCCAACTGTTTGACACTCGTTTTAAAGTTTCTTCAGTTATACTGCTTGTTTTGAAAGACATTACAGACAACAAAATTGAAGCAGACGACAATAAAACAGTGAAGGGACAAAAGTTTCATGAAATAGTTGACAATGAAAGGGTTGATGCTGATAAGTGAAGACTTTTTTTATGTAAATACTAACTTACAGCATGGATCGTAAATAAAATTTTAGCAGACACCCTTTTTAGAGCAGACGACAATTAAACCATTAAAATACCTGTCGTCTGCCGATTGCAATTCGACTAGTTTTTGGCAAACAGTTTGGACCCAGATCAGACGCCGGGTAACGCGGTGTCTTTTCTGTAACAACATTGTTTGACACTCATATCTAGGCTTCTTTAATCATATGTTAAAAAGGCATATTATATCAGAGTTTTAACAAAATCTGTAGACCACAATTTCAAAGCAGACGATAAATTACGACAGAGTAATCTTTCTTGTGTTAATTGTCTTGTGCCTATTTATAGCCAATATGTAGTTTTACCATTTACACATATGTGCAGTGTAATTTAGTATGTGTAAAGCAGAAGTAAACAGAAAGAATGGACGACACGTGAAAGGAAAAGTGGTTCGATCTAGTTTGGGGATTATGTTAACAGTTTAGTATATCATGTGTTTTATACACAGAACTTCAGGTTTACTGTACATTCTTTAAATTGATGAAATATCGAGTTGGTAGGCTATCTATATTGTAGTTCTATGTCTTGTTGCTATGACTATAATCCGGTAAACCTACAAGGCTACATGTTGACTTGTAGACTGTGACAAAACTAGAATGATATTCAAGTACAGACAAGTTGCTAAAGCTACGATAACTGCTACTACCGATACAACTTCCATTGCTAAGCCTCTTACTGAATGACATGTACTTCTTCTGCTACTACTACTACTAGAACCACTGATACTTATAGCATAACTAGATTCTAAGTTACTTAATTCTTCGTACTCGGCTACTGCTGCTGCTAAGTACTACTATTTCTACTACATTGTACTTGACTTAATACAGTACTACTACTACAACAAATCTACTACTACAACAACAACAACTGGTGATAGATATACTACTAGATCTACTACCCTACTATTATTCGAAATACTTTTTCTCACTGTTGTCACGTCACGTGATACCTCATGTACATGCACGTTTAATTCCTCATGCTGCTTGTATGCCTGAGAGTAATAAAGATATGTTATGATCTGTTCTACTACTATAACAACAACAACTACTGCTATTTCTACAACAGCTACTACATTGTACTAGAATCTACTTACTTAGAAATCTACTACTTATACAAAAACTACTACTACTACTTCTATGACAACTACTGCTATTTTTACGACTAGATCTACTATTACCACTTTTACTTCTACGACAACTTCTACTTCTACAGTGGAGAATCTGTTATTCTTTCCCGTTTAAACGCAAACGTACGCAAACGCAAAGCACTAAAACGTAGAAAAGAACAACTTTTGGACAATTCTGATATTTCATGTTTATCTTGGTGGCAAACAGTTTGGAGCCTGATCAGACGCCGGGTTACCCGGCGTCTGATCTGGCTCCAAACTGTTTGCACTGCAAATAATAGTTTTAGCGTAAACGCGTTTATTGGGAAAGAATAACAGATTCTCCACTGTACTTGATATATTACTAGATCTACTACGAAATATATTACTCATACATTTGTACCACTACAAGTGCTTCTACTACAAAAACATATACTACTACTACTTCTACTATAACAACAAATGCTACTTCTATCACTGCTACTACTACTATGATATCCACTAGTTCTATTACTACTGCAACATCTTCTACACGTACTACTTCTACGATAACAACAAATACTAATTCAATACCACTGCTACAATGTACTACTTATAGATCTACCTCTTCCGCAACATCGTCATCTAATCCTATTACTATATATGCAAATTCTTGTTCTCCTACTAATACATTGTACTACTTGCTCATCAACATCTTCTTCCATTTCTTTAGTATTTACATACAGCCTCTATACTGCTACTTTTCCTTCTAGTGCTATACTATTTGAAATTTATTTTTGAGTTATAGAAGTAGAAAATGAACAATCTCGACTATTCGTGAATGAAAAGTCAAAACTCGAAAAACAAATTCCTTTGTACAACCAAATTGCGAATTGAGCGCTTTCTCTGACGTAAACCAGTATCAGGGCTCCAGATAAGAGGGAGTAAACTGCACAAATTCATCATTTTCTCACTTATTTTATCATCAAATTCTATGATGTTACTACTCATTAGAATCGTCTCTTCGAGACGATTCTAATGAGTAGTGACACCATAGGGTTTAAAGCAGAAATAAAGATTTTAGTTTTTGAAATACACCCCTTATCTGGAGCCCTGCAGTATGTGAATTTAGCAAAGTGTGTAGATCTTGATCAGAATGTTTTTAAGGAGCATTCTATCCAGAGCCTGTAGACTGTTTGTTTTACTTTTCTTTTTATGAATCCTACATTTTTTTTTCAAAAGGGGAGGGGGACAACTGATGTAAATTCGGCATAAAAAGGTGAACACTTTAACAGTCATAAACAATTCGCAAACAGTTTGGATTCAGATCAGACGTCGCGTCACGCGACGTCTAATCTGGACCCAACTGTTTGGCACTCGTGTACATGTAAATGCTTCTTCAGTCCATACTTCAATTTTTTTCATTTTTTTTTCATAAATTTTAAAGACATTTTTTACCTTTACATGTATAAGCAGACGCTATTTTGTCTGCGAAAATGGACGGTTAATTTTAGAAGTGAAAAGAAACAGTAACGGTGTTTGAAGTGATCGTAAAATCCCGCGTTTAACAAGGTGTAAACCAGTTCTGTAAAAATGAGAAATAGACCTGATGAAGAGGACTTGCCCAACATGAAATTCCGGGGAAATAGAGGAAAGTTTTCAATGGAGGATAAGATGTATTGTGAACGAAGGGACGGCGAAGAGATGGAAGGAAAGTCATTGTAAGTTCGTAATTACTTCTGTTTGCAGTTTATTGAAAGCGTATTATTTTCGCCAAATCATGTTTACAAGATTAATTTTATTACAGGTATAAATGCGTTAAATGGAATCAGATGGAAGGTAGAAAACGGTACAAGGCGAAACAGACACAGAGAGACAACGATACAGAGAAAGAGAGCGACAGACAGACAGACAGACATACATGAACAGAGAGAGAGAATCGGTGAGATATATAGAGAGACAGACAGAGGGAGAGTCAAAGAGAGATAGAGCCAAATAGAGAGAAAGACAAAAAGATAAATAGAGAGAGGGAGAGAGAAAGAAAAGGAAAGAAAGAAGGAAAGAAAGACAGAATACGAATAGATAGGCAGACATACAGACCTAGAGAAACAATGAGATATACAGACAGAATGACAGACAACGGACGAGAAAGTGAGTCGGAATGATGTTTTGACACATCTCAGTTCCATTGAAAACTGGTTAAAAACATAAAAAAGTGAAAACTGTGTGTATCTACAATGTGCCAAATACAAACGTCCTACATGTATACAAACAGTGTAGACCCTAATTAGAGAGCCTAGAAGGAAATCCTATGCTCAAGTATATGTATGCATTTTTGACATTTTGAAATATAGTCAAACATGAAGTAGACATACTTTGAAACTGATATTGTGCATTCGATCGTGTAGGGGTACTGTAATAAGTATATAATACTATATGAATATATAGTCGAACTTCGATATCTCGAACTCGATTAAATCGAACATACCCGTATTTCAAAGGTAAAAGGTAAGGCAAATAAATAAATGTAAGTTTATTTCAAGAAAATTTAACAGTCTCATGTAAAATTACATGTTTATTTCATTGTAGGATACTTTTCTCTTTAGAAAAGTAGAAAACGATACCACAATTCTCCTTAAAACAGAACTACCCTAAAATAGCATTGTACCAAACTAGGTGGTAGTACAAACAACATAACCAAGAGCCCCACCTTATAGGTTCTTGTCTTAAAATAAAGTCAGTATTAAGTTTGTCAATCACATGCATTAATACATTCCTTGCATCTGCTGGGAAAGCTGAGAATTAACGTGCGAAGATCTGCAAGGGAAGGCTGTGCCATTTTTCAATAAGCATGTCTTTGAGCTCCTAGACAGTCCTAAAGTGCCGATATCGACTGATTGAGGTCTGGTGACATTGCTGGCCATTCTATCTGCCTCATGGCCACATGTTCCGGATACTGGTACACCATATGTGTAAGGTATGGACGAGCATTATCGTCTGTCGGGATGGAACCTGAACCAAATGTTGCAACGTACGCGCACTCATTAGCTACTAGAGTCTCGTCCCATTACCCCAAACTGCTCAGAGCTCAGGCCCTTATGGCGTAAATGTCCGTGCAACTGTTGTAGGAGATGCCCACCTATACGAGACCTGACCCTTTTCTGGGTTGGTCATGATCTGCCACACAACAGTCCAAGAAACGTTCGTTTCTTTGTCTTTACACTCGTTTGCATCCTTTATTGAAATCCAAAATGAAATTTGACTCACCAGTCCACAAAACGTTGCGCACACGTAGACGTTAAAATGACACGGTTGCAGGCAAAACACTGTAGGTGTGGGGTCAAGGTCGCTCGCACGACCGGTCTTCTAGCCCATAGGTTGGAAGCAGACCTGAACAGAGATCCTGTATCTATACGTCTGTTTATAAACGATATTAAGCGTAACGTTGGGATCTGGCCGTTGACGTCATACCATAAGTGACAACGTCTGTCCTGTACTTTATGTATGACCTACAAATGACCTTGACCTGGTCTCCAATTTACCTTACCGATTTCCAGGTACAACTACCACAACCTTTCGACGACGCACTTGCTAACGTCAAACTCCGCCGCAACATGACGTTGGTCTGACCATCTAGCAGATACCCAAACGCACAAATGGCGTCTTAAATACATATTTGTCAAATTTTATATCAATACGCAATCTACTGTTTCTTTAAAACAAAAATATGCACTCGATATAATGGAAACAGTTGTAAAATGAATCATTGAAGAAACGACAGCAACATTGTTCGAAAATCCAAAGGACGTTGAAAACCAGGTTTTGATACCTGTCCGCTTAAATTCATTCAACAATGGCTGTTTTGCACATATTGACTTGTGTTTCTTTATCTTTTATTCTAAGTGAAACCAAGCATACATTCGCTCCTCAAAGTTGAAAAATGTTTTCATTTTCGAATAAGATATATGAACTTAGACTTTTGCCCCTTAAATTACTTTGTTAAGCCTTCTTATGGTATCGAGGGTTTCCGCATGTATCGCACGGTAAAATACAAGCGTCTGTGACCCTGTATCGTCCCCATATATTCTGCTGGTTGTATTATACTCCAACCTCGTTTTCGATTTAAGAGTGACGTAATTTACGTATAATTATGTACACGTTTCGCGTTATTCTTTGTAGCATACAATAAGTCTAGTTCAAATTACTAACGTTTCTGGATATAAAATGATTTAAACAATTATTTAGTTGCTTTTAGTGTTTACTCAAGGCATATCATAAACACATCGCCTGTTGATAGTGCGTTACAGGTGTTGTATTCAGCCCTCGACGTTTTTGCCGCAAACAACCGATCAGACGCGCGCGAAGGCGCTCGTCAGATCGGCTATTTCCGCCAAAAATGTCTCGAGCTGAATACACCACCCTGTATCGTACTGTCAACTGGTAATGTGTATATATCGTTAATGTATTGACGATCATGTCATTTTCTTAAGTTGATTGCGTTGAGTTTGGGTCTCATTGCTTACTTAACTGGCAATATTACAGTGGAGAAAACGTTATTTTGTTTTCAATAAATACGTTTACGCTAAATCTATTATTTCAAATGCAAACAGTTTTGAGCCAGATCTGGGTCCAAACTGTTTGTCATTCAGGTTAAAATCTACATTCTGAACTGTGAAAAAGTTGTTATTTTCTGCATTTTAGTACAATGCGTTTGTTTTTCTTTTGCGTTTAAACGGGAAAGAATAACGTATTCCCATCTGTAAGAAAAGAACACAACTCTGTAAGGAACTTTAAACTATCAGTTGCATCAAAAACAAAAGCTCGAACCTCTACCTCAGTGATTGATATATTTCGGATTTGCCAAGTTTGCTGATAATTTTAGGAATGTGTGCAATAGTTACAGGTGCAGAAGAAGCTATATTAAAATAGATAAACATAAAAATGTCAGAGAAAAAATTAATATGTTTACATTGCACGTGCATAAATTTTGTACCCCGGTGTTATTTGACACAGTTGTCAAGATATATACCCATAACCACTGAGTTATATTCACCTGTATGGACAGAATACAGGTGCTTAGTTTTTATAACGCTTTTGATGTTGCAAAATAATGACAGTTGAGATACATTTTAGGGCTCCGGATAAGAGGTACATGTAGTAAGCTGAACAAATCCAACATTTACAACTGTCTTTAATAGCACCAATCATATGGTGTTACTACTAATTATAATCGTCTCTTTGATGCGATTTTAAAGAGTACTAACACCAAAGGGTTTGATACAGAAATAAAGATGTTAGTTATTGAAATACTGCCCTTATCTGGAGCCCCGCATTTTTGCATTGTATAATATAATGTACATAAAATGTACATTTAAATGAGATACAGTGGAGAACATATCATTATTTTATTTCCCGATGTATGCACTTATGCCTAAACCGCATGGCCAATGCAAACAGTTTGGAGCCAAATTAGACTTCTGATCATGCTCCAAATTGTTTTCAACCTAGATTTAAATAAAAAAAACGAACAGAAATCCTATAAGACTTTAATGTCGTTCGATTCAATCCCTTCTTTCTGTTGTATATTTCTATGTGATGAGTATATTTGCTGAATAAATATGTTTTAACAAAATGAAAAACAATGAATAATGTTTTAAGACTTTGTCATTTTCTGCATTCTATTGTCTCTCGTTTGCGTATTATTTCATTTTAAATGAAAGGAATAACCTTTTTTGACTCTTCTACACCCAAGGGGTGATCTACAGCTGACATGGCAAAGTTTGTTGCCATTTTGACAAAACAACGCAAACGCACTGCAATAAAATAAAAATTGTAGAATTTATCATAAAAATGTACAAGTACAGTGGAGTAAACGCGTTTACGCTTAAACATTTTTTTCAAGTACAAACAGTTTGGAGTTAGATCAGATGCCGGGTAACACGGCGTCTGATCAGGCTCCAAACTGTTTGGCCCTCAAGTTAATATCAATAGTCAGAACTGTCAAAAATTGTTATTTTCTACATTTTAATGTTTTGCGTTTGCGTTTCGTTTGCGTTTAAACGGGAAAGAATAACGTTTGCTCCACTGTAAATGTAGACAAAATATTAAAATTTGAGTGAAAACTGTTTTGGAATCTGATTAGACACTACGTTATTCGGCTTCTTATCACGTTTTAAAATATGTGCAATAGCCGTTTGTTTACACAAGACAAACGACCTTTGTCATTGCGAACAGCGAAGACACTATTTGTTATTCAGTTTTGCATCACTAAGGCACTGTTTAAGTCCATTTTGTACGACTAATGTGCTTGTTCTTAACATCTTATTGCATCGTAGGAGGTGTATTAAAAGCTTTTATCAGTCTGACGACTCTGACATATTACCCTAATAAACTAGTAGACTCTCATTCAGTGTGACATTACACCCATTTGAGCCTAGTACAGTGGATAATCTGTTATTTTTTCCCGTTTAAACGCAAACGTACGCAAACGCAAAGCACTAAAACGTAGAAAAGAACAACTTTTGGACAATTCTGATAATTCTTGTTTATCTTGATGGCCAACAGTTTGGAGCCTGATCAGACGCCGGGTTACCCGGCGTCTGATCTGGCTCCAAACTGTTTGCACTGCAAATAATAGTTTTAGCGTAAACGCGTTTATTGGGAAAGAATAACAGATTCTCCACTGTATCTATTACATGTAACCCTTTACCTGCTGATCGCAACTTTAATGCTTTTTGCAAACAGTTTGGATCCTGATCAGATGCCGCGTCTGATCTGGATTCGAACTGTTTGACACTCGTTTGAAAGTTTCTTTAATTAAAAACAGTAAAAATCTAAATTTAATAAATTTTGCAGACGACAATTTTGAAGCAGACGATATTACCACAGGATAAGGGTTACATGGGACATTGTCAAACAATGTAGACCCTGATGAGACGCCGCGTTACGTGGCGTCTCATCAGGGTCTGCATTGTTTGCTATTGCAAATGAAATGTTCTGATGTACGGGAAACATATTGCAGTGGCCTTAGATCACCCCTGTTGGTCTATAATGAAACATTCCAGCATGCACAAAGGGATAGTTCATTCCAATATTCAGGCATAAATGGGTTATTCAATTACAGTTTGTAATCTGTCTCTATTTCTTTAGATCATACTTTAGAACTTTGATTCAAAGAAACATCGATATCAATGCCATAGAGCGTGTACATGTACATGTACACTGATCAGACGACTATATATAGAGGATAATCAATTTCTTTGGATTGATATGAAAAATATATCACGAGAATGGGTTGTTATCTGGTTAAAAAACGAGTCCGCAGGACGAGTTTTTTGTACCAGATAATAACCCATTCGAGTGATATATTTTTCATATCTATTCAAAGGAATTGATTATTCTATTTTTGACATGTATATATATTTTTGAATGACGTTTTTACAGAAAAAAACCCACAAAAAATTGATTACCGCCACGTCACTATTATGACATGACGTCACAAAAAGTGATATCATCACTACATGTAGTGATGATATCAACAGTGACGATTTCAAATTTATCAAACTGAGAAAACTCTATAAAGCATCGATATATATATAATAAATATATGTACAGTGAGGAAAACGTTATTCTTTGCCGTTTAAACGTCAAACGAAACGCAAACGCATTGTAATAAAATGTAGAAATATGACACCTTATTGACAATTCTGACTATTCATTTTAATCGGAGTGGCAAACTGTTTGGAGCCTGATCACGCCGGATTACCAGAAGCAATGGAAGTAACAGTTTTAGCGTAAACGCGTTTATATATAGGGAAAGAATAACGCCATATCAACTGTAATTGCTCGGCGTCTGATCAAGATCCAAACTGTTTGCCAGTGTCAGTGCAGTTGGACCTATGCAATCTGTCGTCAATGAAACAGAGTAATTGAGACACGCAATGCGTTTAATCATGTTGTCGTATTATGTACACAACCGTCCTTAATCTACATAGTAAAACCTCTCTTTAACGATCACTAGATAGTGGTTTTCATTTGTGTGTTTCGTGCATGTTGCTGTTTAAAGCAATGTGTGAAACAGAAAACTCCTTTGGGAGCTTTCAGTTTCAATTTCACCTTGCTTTTAGCTGCCATCTGTTATTCATAAATCATTTAGTCCTTGCATGCAAAACATAGTATATATGCTTTGAGTGTACTCATCATTTACAAATAGTATTATATCAGCGTAGAATGCACGCGTCCATAACAAACAGTGTAGATCCTGATCAGAAGGTTCATGTAGGCTCCTCTGGCCAGGGTCCGTACTGGCTGTCATTTTGAAATGTATTATAAAAGTCGAAACTAAATTGTAAATGATGAGCTACCCTGGAATTTTCCATTTGGAGTTTAAGGGTTGAATGAGTTATCATTTTAATATGAGCTTGTTTGAAAGTGATGCGTCACTTTCGCAATATTAGTTTAACCTTGCAGGCTGAAAATTGGAACACTGAAACAGTCCATGACTAAAGAATAAATCGCCCAGACATCAAAGCAATTACATTGCAAAATAAACATAACATCCATTAGGTATAATTAGTGAAAAATACGTGTTCAAAATACAGTACAACTCCTATTCTATTACGCCCACGAAAAGGAAGGCTAATTGAGTGTACATGTACATGTATAAATGACGTGCGGCTGATCAAAGCAAGACGAAAGAAAATCAGAAATCTCTTTCTACAGTGGAGAATGTGTTATTCTTTCCCAATAAACGCGTTTACGCTAAAACTATTAGTTGCAGTGCAAACAGTTTGGAGCCAGATCAGACGCCGGGTAACCCGGCGTCTGATCAGGCTCCAAACTGTTTGCCACCAAGATAAACAAGAATTATCAGAATTGTCCAAAAGTTGTTCTTTTCTACGTTTTAGTGCTTTGCGTTTGCGTACGTTTGCGTTTAAACGGGAAAGAATAACAGATTCTCCACTGTACTTGCGTTAAGGAGTCATCTGTCTTATACACATAACACAATCGGTTTATCACAATCTAGTATTAATAATAGAGAATTTTCATTTATAACAGAGTTCCGTTAACACAACCATTGAAATAAATAGTCATTGATGGTATCGTTAAAGCAAAATATTGGTTAGGCAAAAAAGATCATGTATACATGTAGCAGCTTACTTTTACTTTTCTTTAAACCGCACTTGAATTTAAAACCGAAATCTAATTACCATCTGTTAAGCTCTACTGTACTGTTCATTGCGCGGAAACTAGGCAATAATAATATTTAGTCATTTGCACTTACATGTGTACAGTGGAGAATCTGTTATTCTTTCCCGTTTAAACGCAAACGTACGCAAACGCAAAGCACTAAAATGTAGAAAAGAACAACTTTTGGACAATTCTGATATTTCATGTTTATCTTGGTGGCAAACAGTTTGGAGCCTGATCAGACGCCGGGTTACCCGGCGTCTGATCTGGCTCCAAACTGTTTGTACTGCAAATAATAGTTTTAGCGTAAATGCGTTTATTGGGAAAGAATAACAGATTCTCCACTGTACATGTGTATGTACGGTGGAAATGGCATCATTCTGTTCCGTTTACATGTAGATCTACATACGAAACGCAATGCAATAAAATATAGAAAATAGCAAGTTCTTAAAGATGTTGACCAGTATGTTAATCTAAACGGCAAATAGTTTAGAGCTTCATCTGACGCCTGATCTGCCTCCAAACTGTTTGCACTTGGCGCTTGGATCAACATTACTGATCATTACTGATTGGTTGAAAATCTCGGTCAAGAGAGATATCGGAAAACTGCGACGACAACAAAATATTATTAAAATATAAAACTGCTCTTTTCTAATGATTTCGACCTCTAATGGCCTTTTTCAAAGAAAATCATGTCCAAACATGATTTTCTTTGAAAAAGGCCCTTAGAGGTCGAACTTTTAGAAAATAGCAGTTTAATAATTATATTAGCTTTTTTAATTCCCTATCTGGAATATTGTTGTAAAACATATTGTTAAGGTTAGAGGAATTAACTCGAATTTTCTTTTCTTACAGCATGGACAGTGTTGAGAAGGGAAGCAGTCAAAAAAGTGGCGCCTCACGGTTGCTAGTCTTCCTCGTGGTATTGTTTGCCTTGACAACCGTTGCCCTAGCAGCGGCGCTCGCGGTTACCACGATAAAGTTCAGCGAGTACAAAGATGACGATAAAGGTACAATTATCTATTCGTCATCTACTTCTTTTTTCATCTTTACATTCTTCCTCTTTTTTCTTCTTAATTAATATTCATTCTTTTCTTTTTCTTCAGTTCCTTATGCTACTTCTCCTCCAGTGCCCATGACCTATGATTGCCTCTGTCTGTCTGTATGTATGTCTGCCTCTATCTCTCCCTCTCTCTCATCTGTCTGTCTCTCTCTGTGTATCTTTCTGTCTCTTTCCGTGTTTCTCCCTCTGTCTGTCTCTGTATCTCTGTCTCAATATCTCTTTGTCTCGATTTTCCTCTCGTTGTCTTTGTTTGTCTGTCTGTCTGTTTGTTTGTTTTTGTCTTTTTGTATCTCTGTCTGTCTGTAGTATGTATGTCTCTCTCTGTATCTCTGTATCTGTCTCTCCCTCTTTTTATCTCTTCTGTCACTCTATTTGCCTGTTCTCTGCCTCTCTCAGTCTGTCTGTTTCTTTTCTCTCTGTTTCTCTTACTCCTTATCTCTTGTAGTTTTACCCCTTCCTCTGCAACAGTATTCTATGGGACAGGCGTTATTTTCAATATGTTATCTGTATTTTATTTTGATTTATTCTTCATTATATTTACAGAGCCAATTCCAGAACCTGCAAGCGGAAACATGGGTAAGAAAAAATATTAGTTATACAAAACACGAGAAGAGTCCTCTGATCAGGATGTAAGCTTTTGATTGAATTGGACAAATGTACTACTCACAGGTACACTATTTGTAAAATATAAGTATACTCATTGCTATCTTTTGATTTGTCTGACATTTTATATGGCATTCATAAGTTAAATGTATCTACATGTATAAACAAAGATCTAATTAAAGGTAGGTACAATTGACATTCATGAATTAAATGTATCTACATGTATAAACAAAGATCTAAATAAATGTAGGTACAATTGACATTCATGAATTAAATGTATCTACATGTACAAACAAAGATCTAAATAAATGTAGGTACAATTGACATTCATAAGTAACATGTATCTACACGTATAAACACAGATCTTAATAAAGGTAGGTACATTTGGCATTCATAAGTTAAATGTATCTACATGTATAAACAAAGATCTAAATAAAGGTAGGTACAATTGGCATTAATAAGTTAAATTTATCTACACGTATAAACAAGGATATAAATAAAGGTAGGTACAATTGGCATTAATAAGTTAAATGTATCTACATGTACATGTATAATCAAAGATCTAAATAAAAGGTAGGTACAAAAGATACATGTACCAACTTCATTCCGGGCTCCAGATAAGGGGAGTATTTGAAACAAAACTACAGCGCCCCTCTCTACAACGACATCCAATGGGAGACAAAAATGTATGCGTTGATCGGAGGGAGTCGTTATAGGGAGGGAATTTGGTTTCATTTGCAAACAGATTGAATCCAGATCAGACGTCGCGTAATGCTGCGTCTAATCTTGATTCAAGCTGTTTGTCACTCGTCTATAAGTGTTTTTGTGCCAAAATGTCCAGTATGTAACTTTGAGAAAAACAGCAGACGACAACTTTAAGCATACGATATTACAGCAGAAAAGCGTTAGACATAATTGTCCTGTTTAGGGAACTGTGGCAAAGGTCGTTGTAAGGAGGGAATCGTTGTTGGGAGTGCCGTTGTACGGAGGGAACACTGTAAATTAATCCAAAGGTGTCCCAACTTATTAGAATCGTCTCTTCGAGACGATTCTAATAAGCAGTAACACTATCTATAGGATTTTGTGCTGAAATGAGTGAGGGAAAAAATGTTGGAATTGTTCAGTTTACTCTCTCTTACATGTATCTGATGCCATATTCATTATTTCATTATTTCTCAATCACACCCTATGTTGTTACCACTCATTTGAACCTGATCGACGGGGTCTGATGGAACCATTAGGAAATGTAGAAAAAATCAGTTTACCTGTCTTTAATCTAGAGCCCATTATATAAATACATTAAAACCTCTCTATTACGACTACTGAATTGTGTTAATGTATTAGGTGTTTATCACAGGTGACTGCTTAAAGCAAGGTGACAGTAAAACAGAAAGCTCATAAAGGAGCTTTCTGTTTTACTGTCACCTTGCTTTAAGCTGTCACCTGTCTTTTATACAATCAATTAGCTTTCGTTTTAGTGGTAGTATAAGAGCAGTTTCACTCTATAGCTGTGGAGAATACCTTTATTAATTCACAAATAAACGCTTGTTTATTATGCTTCAACATTATGTGTCCATTGCAAGCAGTTTGGACCTTTATCAGACGCCTGGTTTCCCGGCGTCTGATCTGGCTCCAAACTGTTTTCAACGTACGTAAGGATATAGCATACATGCGTTTACTGGGGAAGAATAACGCATTCACTACATGTTCTATATTCTAATAAGAAATTATCTTTCTTCTTTAGCACAAGGATCGGGCCCCTATGTACCATGTGAGTAAAATACTTTGAGAAATTTGTAAACCTTCGTCTTGCCTAATTTAACCCTATTACTCCACTAATACTCATTTTTACACCTTTAATTTAACTTTAACTCTCCGCTGTAAGCCTTTATATTTACCATATATGCTATATGTTATGTTTGAACTTTGTAGTTACTCTAACAGACACAGGGGAGAAGATGTTGTATTAACTAGTTAAAAATCCTTATGCCATCCAGATTAAAAAAATAGAATAATTATAATAAATAAACAACCTTTCATTGCTGCAGTTTAGTTTAGTTCAGTGTAATTCGTTTCGATTAACCCTTTACCTGATAGCCTATTTCTAGTATTCAAGATAGGTGACCACTTAAAGCAGGTTGAAAGTAAAGCAGAATGCGCCCTAAGACGCATTCTGGTTTACTTTCAGCCTGCTTTAAGCTTCCATGTGCTAGAATATTGAAAATTTTCCCTATACTATTATATAAATATTTGATGGCAGTTTGCGTGACATTCAAATTGTCAACCCGAGAAACAGCATGTCATCCCGAGGCGTAGCCGAGGGTGACATTCTTGTTTTCGAGGGTTGACAATTTGAATGTCACGCAAACTGACATCTAATATTTATTTTATTACACCGAGCTTATCAACCCTGAATTTGGAATCGTCTTATTCGTATTTTATAAAATGTGTTGTGAAAACCAATTCAGCGCGGACATGTACATAACGCGGGAAATGACGTCGCCGTCTTACGACGTCACGTTGTTTATAATAACCTTCTAATGTATCCAATAGCGAAAGTCATGTCAATGCTGACAGTACGTTTTCGGACGGAGTAAAAAAGTAATGTCCTTTAGAGTGACGTCACAAAAAGAATATCATAAAGAGTGACAGTATATTTTGAATAGATGTAAAAGACATGCAAAATGTTAACTGTAGGTCTATGGGAATTTAACATTGGAACTCAAAGCGAGGTGTAATAAATAATCATGACTGATTTAAATTGGAATTATTTTCTTCAGCGGAGGAATAAATTAAATACGCTAAAAGTCGCTTCTATGGGGGAAAGGGTTAAACGGGAACGACGACGTCTTCTCCACTATTTCAGAAAGTGCACGTCTTGAGTACGCATGATACCCCTAACTTAACTTAGCTTAATCAGGCTTCAATTTTAATACTATGTTGATTTCAATTGAATACTATTTTATTCTTACATAACTACCCCTGTTTTCAATAGCGAACAACGATCGCCGATATCCTTGTCTCCTCTCTAACGTCACTATTTAAAAAGGCGTTATTACGTCACTGGAATTCCGAAAACGGCCTAATGCTTTAAAAAATATCTTAAACTCGTTGGTTATGTGAGAAAAAGAATATGTCCATTCTAGGCTCGGTTGAGATCAGCTTGTCTCAAACATCGACTCATGACAGATCCTATATATTCCTTTTTGGAATAGTGTATTCTTCATACATGCATTTCTTTGAACACTTCATACAATCATCGGGCTTTAATTTCAGGCAAAACCCAAGCTCCGCCTGCTTCTGGCGGTAAGTTCAGTTAGAGATTTTAATTTTCAATTTTTGAAAACAGTTCTTGGTCTGATGCATCTAGTTTTATGGTTATGAAAAGGCTGTTACTCTTTGACCATATTAGATTTTCGCCCCTAATCATATCGGGGCTATGTCGGTTAACGCTTCCACTCTTTATGACGTCATAAAGCGCATTTGCAAACAGTTTTGATCCTGATCAGATGCCGCGTGACGCGGCATCTGATCAGGATCAAAACTGTTTGCCACTTGTTTTGAAATTACGATAGTTATACTGCCTTCAATCTAACTTTGAAACGATATTGCAGACAACAATATTGAAGCAGGCGACAATATGGCGGTGAAAGGGGTACGGCAAATGTTGTCGTAAGTCAGATTATAAAAGTTTCAATTATTATTTATTTCTCTATCTAATCCTGTCTTGTGACATCTCTTTGGAATCGTCTTGAAAATACGAGTCAAAAGAGATATCACAAGACAGTATTAGATAGAGAAATCAGAAATTAAATTTAATGTATTTTAAAATTTTGACTTACGACCGGTTTGTCGTACAAAGTGTTTTGAAACGGACCCAATGCTCGTATGGTTTATACACATAATCTATATGCATGCTTTCTAATATATGTTAAGTAACCATTGAATTATTAAAGTTATTCTTTCAAAATAAATGCGTTTGTGTTACGAACAATTTTGTCCATTGGAAGCAGTCTAGAGCCTGCTCAGATACCGAGTAAATCGGAGTCTAGTCAGTCTGTAAACTGAGATCCACTCAGACCAAGTTTACCAAATCATTCATATATTTTAAAAGTTTTCTGTACGCAGTTACGTTTCGTTTTGTGTCATCGGGAAAAAAAACGTTTTGAAAGTTACATAGTTGTAATCGAGCTACATTGTAGAGCTATATGCATGATATTTAATAAGCATTATATTACATTAACCTTCTTACATACGCATCGTTGTCTATACTTTGTTGTTTGGACATATTTATTTGCATATACATTGTATTATATATGATTCTTGCCATGTGAAAACCTGCCTTATTGCATTGCAAAAAGTGTAGATAAAGGCAAGCCGCCGCGTTTAAGACGCGACGGCTAGTCTTGATCTACACTGTTTGACACCCACATGCATCTAACGCATTTTATGTACGGTATTTGGCAATGTATACCAATCTCAAATACCGAACCTGGGTTGCAATAAGGGTGGTTTTGTCATGGCACGGCTCATATACAAGAGGATTGGGCTACACGTTATACATTGTAACAATCGTATATATCGTTTATCCAGATAAATACATATATGTACATAAAGTGTCATGGCATATATATATATAACAACAAATGAGATACATGTTTACAAAATATGTTTTTATGTAGCTTATGAATACTTTTAGAAAGCTTCGTTATTTTCTACATATTTTGCGCACTCACAAAGCTTTATTTTCAGGTAATACCCAAGCACCTCCTGCTACACCCGGTATGTTAATCCTGATATATTGTAACACAGGATGTCTTACAAATGAAACTTTTAACTCGCAGTGCTACAGTAGAAAATACTTTTTACTTTCTTTATTCTTTTTCTTCTTTACACGAAACGCAAATATTATGCAATTAGATATAGTAAAACAATGTTCAAGATTTATTTTTAAAGAAATCCCCATTGCAAACAGATACGAGCCTGATCACTGTTTTCAATGGAAATTTTTGTTTTAGGATAAAAATGTTTATTGCGAAAGTAGTTCACGATATGGTTTATTTCATGCAATGTACATTGCTCCCGATTTTATGCTCTGGTTTTAAACCTTTATCTGCCAACGCTAACATAACTAACATTTTCGAACACTAACATTTGCAACACTTACAGTGGAGAATCTGTTATTCTTTCCCGATAAACGCGTTTACGCTAAAACTATTATTTGCAGTGCAGACAGTTTGAAACCAGATCAGACGCCGGGTAACCCGGCGTCTGATCAGGCTCCAAACTGTTTGCCACCAAGATAAACAATAATTATCAGAATTGTCCAAAAGTTGTTCTTTTCCACGTTTTAGTGCTTTGCGTTTGCGTACGTTTGCGTTTAAACGGGAAAGAATAACAGATTCTCCACTGTAACATTTGCATGCATTTGGCATTCTGATCAGACGCCGCCTTCTAATCAGAATCCAAACTGTTGACAGGCAACTACATGTAAACATGTATTAAAACGCGTGTCACATATTTAGTTTTTTTTTATATGTAAAGATGCGGCTTCTAAGAAACTGTCATTTTGGCGCTACTCTTTATTCCAGTGCAATATAAACATGTACAAGAAATGGTATAAAGTTGTAAAGCGCTCCGTTTTATTTTTGTTTTGCACTAGAAAAGTTACCTGGGTTTTAAAATCTAAAACATTCTTCAAAGACTGATCGTTTACCTCGTTCCTTCTTAAAATTTTAAAACAGAAAACAGTTTAGTCCATTCACTGTTTGCATAGGACATATGTACTCTTTACATGTACACTGTTTACAAAGGGCGGATCTAATATGCGTCACTAGGGTTAAACTGATTAATACAAGTTTGACTCTATATCGTTTCTTCACAGGTAAACAAGAAGAAGATGTTTGCATGACGGAGGGATGCGTGTTAGCATGTAAGTATATTATGAGAACTATATGCATGACCCAATTGTTTTACCCATCATCTCAAGTACAATGTCCATTAACCGCTGATACTGTACTTTAACCCTTTTCCCAAATAGAAGCGACTTTTAGCGCATTTAATTTATTCCTCCGCTGAAGAAAATAGTTCCAAATTATACAGTCGTTAATATAATTCATCAGAATTATTTTCAGTTTCCTTGCAGATTATACAGTGGAGAATCTGTTATTCTTTCCCGTTTATGCTTACGCATGCGGAAACGAAACGCAAACGAAACGCAAACGAAACGATAAACGATAAACGCGTTTTGCGTTTATAAGTGAGTTTTGCGTTTATAAACGCGTTTATAAGCGGATTTTTGCGTTTCATTCGGCATACCTTTGTTTTTATCGAGACCGATCAATTATACGAATTAAAATAAATCCGAAAGGTATTTAAATAATTATACTAGGTTTATAGTACCCTTCATATGCCTACATGTACATGTATGCCTAGATAAAACTGTGAGTGTATACAGTATGACAGAGTGTATAGATTGCCAGAGGCCTTGGGCGGACAATGCCTGCTGTGTACACGTCCGGCTTTACTATCTCCCATATATGGTCATGCTGATGCAGTCACCAATAATTGACATTTTAGTCATGCCATGGAGGAAGTATACCCTGGAGAAGAATCATATACACAAATCTGCATTTTCCCGAAAATGTTGTCGTCCAATACCTGTATGCGCGATAACGCTTAATCGATCGATAATTCAACTGCACCGGTACGCCGATAGCGGGCTATCGCGTTTTTTATCGTGTTGAATGGTTACCTACTGTTAGTTTAAGTTACATAAAATCCTTAATTTTTACCCGATTTTCATTATAATGGGTATACTTCCTCCATGGTCATGCTTAGTAACTCGGCGTCTGAACTGGGTGGAATCATTTATGTAGACCAGGACCTGAGTAACTCGGCGTATGATATTGATCCAAGCATTGGTTCATATCAAATGATTAGTAAGTCGGCGTCTGATCTGGCTCCAATCAATGATACTGTTTGAAAATCTTCCCGTCTGAAAATTGCGTCACGTATGCAGTTTGTCAAGATCAAATAAATACTGTTCTTCATCTACGCAAACGCATTTTCTCAATATCGCTCAATTTTTATGTGACCTTTGAAAACATTTTTCTATGTACATGTAGATGAGACGCCGATAAGTTCGCCATCTAATCACGGAGCAGTCTGTGATTTCTCCATGATCTAATCAAGATCTAAACTGATGTACGTTATAGAACGAATTAATATTTTGATTAAAAACCCAGACAGTTTTGTTCTCCATCATAATGCTCAGTGACTCGGCGTTCCAACGAGATCTTAACTGTTAAATTTTATTAGATTAATTAAAATCATATTGATTTCTATTCAAACGGTTTGAATCTATTTCAATTACTTTGGGGGAGTTAGGGGTAAAATAAGTAAAATGTTAAATCGGCAATACATCAGGATCCAAACTGAAAGCTTTGATAAAGTCAAATTAGATCTACTTTATATGATAGATTTACACTAGTGTGGCCATTTCTTGTGAAAGTAACCTGACCATAAAAATGACAATTTTGGTGGCGGACTATAAATTGTAAAATTGCCCCCAACAGACTCGCACCCCTAATTAGGATTATGTTTACTTTGATAAGCCGAAGTTTTATTACCCCATATCCGGTTGATGACGCAACGAGATGTCGGGTAGTTACACCACAGAATTATATTATACAAGAATTCCGTGGTTACACGATGGGCAATTATTATATTGCTGTTTTTGACCATGTACAGTTATACTTTACAGATAGATAAAATCCTTCATATTTACAGCTCATCTAAATGTTATGTGACTTAATGATTCTTTTGAATATGTTGACTCGACACTGGAATAACGTCTGAACTTATCAGGTATGCGTTTAGATGATTTTATGATAATTTTAGATTAGTTTTGTTATAACCTATCATTATATAAACTCCAAAAAGAATGGACCTAACAGGGTCTACACTGTTTCAATTCCATGTATAGAATTTAGTACAAATGTGTGAGTGTAACAACATATTTGTAAAAAATCAGAATGTGCAAAATTTGATCATAATAACTCGGCATCTGATCTGGATCCAAACATTGATGCGAATCAGATGCCCAGTAATTTAACAACTGATCTGAATCCAAGCAATTAACAAATATTTCGGTTGGAACAAAACGCACCACCATATTTTTAAACGAAACACAGATCGTCTAATTTAACGATCGAATGAGATAAAACTCTGTAAAAAACACAATTCGCACAACTTGTGTATATATAAAGCACTTTTCAAGTGCAAACATGAGAAAATATCTTTCTTAACGTTGTTTAAACGCCCAAAATGCAATGTAAAACCATATTATGACTATTAACTTATAAGTGCGTTTAAACGCACTTACAAACGCGTTTGTAAGTTAATAGATAAAACGCGTTTCAAACGCCTTTCAAACGCGTTTAAAACGCATTAAGTGGGAAAGAATAACAGTTTCTCCACTGTAGCTTAAAGCAGGCTGAAAGTTAAGCAGAACGTGCCTACATTCTGCTTACTTTCAACCTGCTTTAAGTATTCACCTATTATCAAAGCTAGAAACATGCTATATGGGGTAAAGGGTTAAATCGACAATTCCCGTTTCCGATTAAATCCAGTCCAGTTCTGGTTCTATTTTTAGTCTGTGATACTACAATACATGTAAGACGTGATCAATTTAATATTATTACTTTATCTCAATTCCAAAGCCATCTTTGAACTTGCTGTTTAAGCAGATACATGTTTTGATCGGAGCAATTTATTTTCATCGCTCGTAAGTCAAATACGAGTACGATCATGTTTCTGCATACTTTTTTCAACATTTTCAATTTGCTGACACGTTCTAGAACCCTTGGCATTGCGTTTGTATTTCCCTTCATTTACTTGGCGTCTGATAAGGCTCAAACGCTTTTTGCTTTTTGCAACTTCGTACGACAAATGTTGTCGTAAGTTAGATTATAAAAGTCTCAATATTTTTTTATTTCTCCATCTAATCCAGTCTTGTGACATCTTTTTGGAATCGTCTTGAAAAGACGATTCCAAAGAGATGTCACAAGACAGGTTTAGATAGAGAAATCAGAAATTAAATGTATTTTAAAGTTTTGACTTACGATCGTTTTTGTCGTACGAAGTTTTATGAAACGGGCCCCAGAACTGTTTCATAAAGAAGGCCGTTATTGGGAAATATGCCCGGTACCTTATTTTCCCTGTACACTTAATAACAGTTTGCTTGGCAAAAGTTTGGAGTCTGGTTCCAAACTTTTAAGAATGGATATTATTTGAAAGAATGTTTACTTGGTGAGATATGTTTATCCATTCATGTCAAATATAATTTCCTTTACCCATAAATATGCATTTTTACGGCTTTAATTTATTCTTCCACTGAAAAAAATAGTTCCAATTTATACAGCCATAGCTATGCACCATTTAAGCTCTATATCCCACATGTAGTTAAACAATATATCCTAGATGTGAGCTTAAAGCTGGCTGAAAGTAACGCGGAATGCATTCAACTTTTTTCAACCTGCTTTTAGTGGTCACCTGTCTTTAAAAGTAAAAACAAGCTATGTGGTTATGGGTTATACAAAATGACCAGTGAATACCGATATGCATGGTAATGAAAATCAGTGAACACAAATTTAAAAATAATATAATCACCACTGAACTACACCATTCGTCCTTTGTTTAGCTGCACGTGTTATGGCCGCAATGGACCCGGAAATAAACCCCTGTACTGATTTCTACAACTTCGCATGTGGCTCATGGATAAGGGAACATCCTATTCCTGAAGATAAAGGGGCATTTGGGACGTTTACAAAACTCAGGGATGATGTAACGATCATTTTGAAAAGTAAGTTTACAACATTCTTTCATATGGATAGTTCCAGTTTTCAATTAAGCCTAGTGTATCCTTAACATTCAATAGTATGCGTTTGTTTAAAACGTATACAATAAAACCCCTCTATTGTGACCACAAAGGAGAATGATAATTGACTGCATAAAACAGGTGGCAGCTGAAAGCAAGTGAGCGAAATACAGAAGGAGCTTTCCAATCTACTTTCACCTTGCTTTAAGGAGTCACCTGCCTTAAATAGCCAATACTTAAAACAATGTGTTGTTCGTAATAGAGAGGTTTTACGGTATAACAAAACTTGCATGGCCTGACAATATGGCTTCTGTTGGAACCCTTTTGTCAGGGTATACACTGTTTGCACTTGGCAAATGTAATCTTTTTAAGGACACTGTTTAAAATAGTTATTTATCACATAACTTGCGGCCTGTGAGAGACATAAAGCCATTATGTAAATATCGTAATCCAATAGTGGAAGATCGTTTTTGGGCTCCGGCCCAAACTGTTAGTCCTCAAGCGCTGCATTTAGCGGGACGCCAAATGACTTCATTTGCGACGACGTTAACGTAAACAACGTTACGTTTTGGCGGAAAATCTATATAGCGGAGGATCTACAAACTACCTTTTCAATCAATGTAATAGATGCCTAAACTTGTTATGTGTTAAGTAGAATCACACATTCTCGCTCATTATTTATCATTTTTAGCTAACTTGAGCCGAGGGCTCAAGTTGAGCTATTCTGATCGCCCGCCGTCCGTCGTCCGTCTGTCCGTCTGTCCGTGCTTACGGGAGGGTACTTATGTGGCTAAAATTCTTAGCCCCATAATTGAAAAACGTTAACCTGGCCGTCTCTTGTAACTTTAACCTGGCAATTTCTTGTGATATTAACCTGGCCAGTTGTGGGACATAGGTTTAGGGGTAGGGTTAGCCTCTAGATCATTTTTTTCCAAGTTAGAGCAAAAATAAATTGTCGCTTGTGTGGCTAGCCACCCAAAAGAAATGCATAGAAAATAGCCACATAAGTATCCTACCGTTAGAACGTCCGTCCGTCCGTCTGTCCGTCCGTTCAAGTTTACTTCAAGCGACATCTCCTCTGAAACCGAGAGTTTGAGGGAAAAACTAAATTGCTGACGGTGTTCCTTGGATGCTTCTCTACAGAAAATGTTAAAATAAAACTCAAATATTGACTACTTATTGAAATTTATTAAAAAAAGTGAAAAACGTTAAACAAGTTTCTTGTAAAAAATCATTATTCCCACACCTTAGATATTTCGTGTATAGTATCTTCTACTAGATCACTTTTAAATTGAAAAAAAATCAAAACCCTATGGTCAAATTTGACTCAACCGTAGCCATATTCAGTGCCACTTGATGCAGGTCTGACAGTAAAAAACTCTAATGATCCGTTTTTATACAGACCCATGGTATCTTCAAGGCTAAGAAGCTACCCTTATACTAAAGGCAACATTTTTGCAAACAGTTTGGATCCAGGTCAGATGCCACATAATGCTGCATCTAATCTGGATCTAAACTATTTGCCACTTATTTACATATTTTCTTATATACTAAGCCAACCTTCCAACGCAACACCCCGGATATTCCCATTACTTCCAATGTTAAACATGTCTTAAGTTAGTCTGGTCAATTCTGTAATGTGTGCATATCCTGAATATATTTCTTCTGCAATTCATAGAGTGATCAATGGACAACAAAAACAAAATGAATTGGCATTTGGTCCCAAAAATATGGAATTTTGTGATAACAAGTTTTCTGAAATCTCATTCCAATGCATTTTCAATGGAGAATGTTAACCAGAAATTAGCGATACGTTTGAATAGATGGTTATCATTCGTCAGAAGTGTCAATGAAAATCCGTTGCCAATATTAACAACCTTGAGGAAAGTACATCAATTTGAATACACGAATAAAAACATTTAATATTTTTGTGTCAACTTTTCCATCGATTTATAACACCCGCTCTGATATGAAAATAGAAGGGAACTCGGGGGTGTTGCTTTGGCAGTTTGGCATAGTATATTTAGAAAATATGAATTATGATTTTTTACATATTTCACATACAAACATTTGGAGCAGACAACAGTTCAGCATGATAATAGCAATTTGTCCTAGAGACCGGCTCCTACTGCATAACTGACCCATAGCTAGCTCTGAACTCAGGTCACTGAGATACATACTGTAACAGAAATGATGATGTCTGCTATTTTATACTCCAGCACAGGTTAGTTCGAGGCATATTGTTTTTGGTCTGTCTGTTTGTTTGTTTGTTTGTGTTTTGTTTGTTTGTTTGTCTTTCTGTCTACCAGTCCCCAATTAATTCTTGGCCATAAACAGTCTGGATCCAGGTCAGATGCCACATACTGCTGCATCTAATCTGGATCCAAACTATTTGCCACTCATTTACATATAGTTTCTTATATTTAGAAAATGTAAATTATGATATTTATTAACCTATTACCCCATACATATTCCCTTTTAAGCCTTTAATTTATTCTTCCACAGAAGAAAATAATTTCACTTTATACAGTCATTGTTGTCGTTAACAATTGCTTCAAATGACATCTCCTTATATACCGCTGAAACGATTTCAACCAAACTTTACAGGAATGTTCCTTGGGTCAAGTTCTTTCAAAATTGTTCAAAGAATTAAAAACAATGTAGAACTCTGGTTGCCATGGCAACCAAGTGAAAAAATAAGGAAATCTTAAAAATCTTCTTGTCTGAAACTACAAGGGCCAGTGTTAGATATTTGGCACATAGCATCATCTACAGGTCCTCTATCAAGTTTGTACAAACTATGCCCCTGGGGTCAAAATTGGCCCCGCCCCGGGGGGTCACAGTTTTACATAGAGTTATATAGTGAACTTTTCAAACGTCTTCTCCTCTGAAACTAATATGGCCAGAGCTTTGATATTTGGCATGGTGACATTTCTAGATGTCTTATACCAATAATGTTCAAATGGTTCTGGTCGATTGCATATCATCTACATGTCCTCTATCAAGTTTGTACAAATTATGCCCCTGTGGTCAAAATTGGCCGCACCCCGGGGGTCACAGTTTTCAAACGTCTTCTTTTCTGAAGCTAATATGGCCAGAGCTTTGATATTCGGCATGGTGTTACTTCTATTACCTTTATTGATATTGTTCAAATGGTTCCAGTCTGTTGCATATGTAGATCACAGGAGCTAAAAATAGATTGTTTCAATGGAAACTTAAAAAAATCTTCTGGTCTAGAACCCTAGTACCCTGATCTTAGATATTTGGAATATAGCATCATCTACAGGTCCTCTATCAAGATTGTTCAAATTATGCCACTCGGGTAAAAATGACCCCGTCCTGGACATAAATCATTATCTCCATTTTGATGTACAGTTATTCTCAGGTGAGCGGAATATGCCCCATGGGGCTCTTGTTAATAGGTTGTATACTCAGATTCAGAATGACAAACAGTATGGATCCAGATGAGACGCCGAGTTACTTGGCATTTTAAAAAGATCCAATATATTTATGTCTGCTATCACACATTTATGTGTCTGTTGCATGCAGATAGTTAAATTGACTCGTCTTCATTTTGTTTGAAGAAATATTATCTGAGTGGCAAATAGTATGGATCCAGATCAGGCACCACACTTGTGGTGCCTGATCTGGATCCATACTGTTTGCAAAGGTTTTCTAAACGTATTTCCCATCTTTAATATCACAATAACACACAGTACACCTGCAGCTTATGTCTTTAAGATTGTTGTTAGCCTATAAAAGCTGATACATCCAAACTGTATTACTTTCATACTGTCCAACATACAGACAGCCAGTGTCGCCATCATAACACAGTGACGCTGGAGACTCTATCCCATCCTTGTTTGTAAGAACAATACTGATCTTTTTGCAGTCGGGGGTAACTTGATGAATATTGTGAGAATGTGTACCACATACGTATACTACTCCTCCTTTATCAACAGTCACAGAGTGTGCACATTTCAAATCACTGTCTTCATAGATCCCAAGGACTTGGCCGGACAAGGACAGCCTAGTGACTGTGTATTTTCCACAGTCTGGTACATAAATAGAACTGGTATCCTGACTTACAGCTAATGATCGAACATCACTAAACAGCTTCTTTCCATTGTCATCCTTTTCAATAGTTTGCAGCACATTTCCTTGTGTGTCTATGATCTCTAGCCTATCTGGTCTATCTGGGGATATACAACTGACTACAAACTTGTTCTTGATGTAGGCTATACAATAGAACTTACCCATTGTCTTGATTTTCTTGTGTTCATAAAGCCTGTCACCTTTGACCTTTAAGAGGACAATCTCCTTGTTGAAAGGTTGTGTAACAGCAATCACACCAGTCTCTCCTGTAGTTGTTATACTCCAAGGGTCATTTGGTAACTGGTATTCTGATATAACTTTAGACTGCTTTATGTCAATTAACTTCACTTTCTTGTTACAATAGTCAGCAGCTGCCATTCTCCCACTAGTGAGCAAGGCCATTCCTATTATATGACATGTCTTAGAATCACTGTCCATTTTGGCATTTTCACATTGATCTCCTCCACTTTTCTAGCGTTGGTCTTTATTTTCATACTAATCTTCCCCGCCATAGTGCCCTTAGTCCTTATTTCATCTTTCATAGAGAGTTTCCCAAGACTACCACCATTTCTGAGAAAGTTGTCTAGTTGATCACTGGGTTGAAACAGGTAATTACTGATGGCATTATCCTATGAAATATCTTCAAGTGATTTCACATTGGATCTTATTTCTGTTTTTGTTGTTTTCATGGCAACAAACAAATTACAGTACTGTTCCTTCTTATGCATTGCCTTCATATTACTTGATACATTTTGAGCTTTTGTTTGTATGCTGTCAGAAGATTTAATGTTTTCTTCCATTTTCATCATGTCTGTTTTCTTCATCTTTTTAGCCTCTGTCTCGATTTCCTTCTCCAGTTTGTGAAGAGCTTCATTAACTCTTTTTTTCACTTGTTTAACATGATCTAGTGCCGTGTCAAATATATCTTGAGACTTTTGTTTGTTGCTCAGCGATGTGTCAGCAAGTCCCTTTGCCTGCAACAACAGCTTGTCAAGCTCTCTTATTAAACTGGAAAAATCTTCTCCACTTCCGGTATCCTTAGCTATTTTTGGAATATACTGGACACCTCGACAATTTCTGTGGTCAAGATTAATGCAGACACCACATCCAAGACAGTCATGATCAAAGCAGAAGTACTTTATAACCTCCCCTCTATGCTGAGAGCAGCTTTCTGTACAAATATCCAGACAGCCAGAGAGATTTGTGTCTTTCTAGGCCTCCTCAATATCCAGAAGCTTGTGGTGGCGTGAAGTCTTGGGCTTCAGGTGATATCGAAAGCATTCATCACAGAGAAACTCTGAACAATCAACACAAAACCCAACAGCTTCGAGTTGTTTGCCTTCTTCATTACATGACTGGCAAATATAGTCATAGACCACATCAGAACCAGCTATAATAGATGCACTTAATGTTTCTTGTTGCTCCAATTTTTTAGCCATGTCTCTCAATAATATGTCAAAACTAACATGTCCTCTAACGTTTATACATTACTCATTGAATAGAGCCGTGTAACTTGAAATACAAGTTAACTTCCTCAATGTAGGTTTACAACTTTAGTGTATTAAGTGTCCCCTCCAAACAAACATTATAAAACTCAATCAAACTTTGCCCACCTGTCATGTGACAATTAAACTTGAGTCAATCAACCAGTCATAAAAAACACACTGGTAATTCCTAAATGTAAGACAAAAGTAAAGCAGAAAGCTCCACTAGAAGCTTTCTGCTTTACTTTTGTTTTGCACTGAGCTGTCAAGAGTAATAAATATCCATACTTAACTCAATGTGAGTGGCCACTTAGCCCAAGTGTGACTGTCATTTAAACTTCTAAATTGTATACTAGGGTGATATAGGCTTGGTCGCAGCAACACCTACCGTGCACCCCCCTGGAGACTCTTTTTCATGGGTACCAAAATGTTCGTTGGGGTCTTCTACACGATATTTTTAATGTTCCCAAACTTAAGTTTGTCCCAGCTACAGTGGGGAATCTGTTAATCTTTCCCGTTTAAACGCAAACGTACGCAAACGCAAAGCGCTAAAATGTAGAAAAGAACAACTTTTGGACAATTTTGATATTTCATGTTTATCTTGGTGGCAAACAGTTTGGAGCCTGATCAGACGCCGGGTTACCCGGAGCCTGATCAGACGCCGGGTTACCCGGCGTCTGATCTGGCTCCAAACTGTTTACACTGCAAATAATAGTTTTAGCGTAAACGCGTTTATTGGGAAAGAATAACAGATTCTCCACTGTATATGCGTAATTTAACGGTTACTATGGTAACCCCAGGTAATTTTCAATTCTACCCTGTGTGTAAAAATGGGCTATAACTTTGCTTTTGTGAGAGCTAGAAATATCAAACAAGTACCAAAGTAAAGAAGAGACACAGGCCATTAGGATGAAATGTGACTTAATTAATATTCATGTTTTTATACTTATGAATATTAATGGATAAGTCAAAATAAGCAGAAAACCATGAAAATCAAGCATGTTGATTTGGGCAAGAGGCGGATTTATGCACCAAAGTTCTTAACAATAGGCTGAAATGGTTTCAACTGATCAATCAAAGATGGTTATCTAGTAAGTTTTCTCTTTGCATGTATAGTTAAGCTCATTTGCATATTATCTGTTATGAATCGAATTTCTCAAACAATATATCTTATTTGTAAAAATTGGATATAACTTTGCTTCTTTGAGTGATAGGACTATTAAACAAGTATCAAAATAAGGTAGAGACAAAGGCCGTTCAGATGAGATATGATTTAATAAATATTCATGAATAAATACTCATAAATATTAATGAGAATGTTTAAATAAAGGAGAAAATCAAGCGTTTTGTTTTGTCTGAGACGTGTTTTTAAGCAACAAAATTCTTTAAATAGGCTAAAATGGTTTCGACTGATCATATAAAGAAATTTAACCATGTTTGGTTCTAATGAGTTATCAGTTTACATGTATAGTTAAGCTCATTTGCATATTTTACTTGTTATGTAACGAATTTCTCCAAAATTCTACCCTATGTGTAAAGATAGGTTATAACTTTGCTTTTTTTGAGAACTAGAAATAATAAACATGAACCAAAGTAAAGTAAAGATAGGGGCCGTGGGGATGAGATATAAATTAATTAATATTCATGTTTTAATACTTATGAATATTAATGAGAACGTCAAAATAAAGCAGAACACCATACAAATCGAGCACTTTCTTTTGAATTAGAGCCGTATTCAGACACCACAATTCTTAAAAATAGGCTAAAATGGCTTGAAGTGATGATACAAAGAAATTAAACCTTTTTTGTTAGCTCATCTGAGCCATAGGCTCAGGATGAGCTATTGTGATCCCATTCCGTCTGTCGTCCGTCGTCCGGTGTCCGGCGTCCGGCGTCCGGCGTCCGTCGTCCGTCGTACGTCGTCCGTCCACATTTTCAAACAACATCTCCTCTGAAACCACCAACCCGATTTCAACCAAACTTTATCAGAAGCATTAGTGACAGGGCGGAACGAAATCTTGTTCAAAGTTTTTGGCTAGAGTTATTCCCCTTGCTGTGGGACTAGATTTTCTAACATGACCGTATAGACAACTTTTAATGCATATCAAAATCTTTAAAAATCTTCTTCTCAGAAACCTTTGATATTGGGTATGTATCATAGCCTAATGATCTTCTACCAAGATTGGTAAAATTATGACCCCCGGGCCAAAAATGGCCCCGCCCTCGGGTTTATTAGTTTTTCAAAGGAAAACCTTTAAAAATCTTCTTCTCTGAAACCGTAAGGCCCATATCATTTATATTTGACATGTAGCTTTGCCTTATGGTCCTCTACCAAGATTGTTCAAATTATGACCCCTTGCTCAAATTTGGCCCCGCCCGGGGCTTATCAGTTTTATATAGACTTATATAGGAAAACCTTTAAAAATCTTTTTATAGCTATATTGCAATATTGCAATATATCACAATATTGTCTTGCCCAGTCAGCTTAGATACAATGTTCTCAGGTGAGCGACTTGTGGGCCATGGCCCTCTTGTTAATAAACGAGTTGACTAAAATGAATATGACGCTCGCCAAGGCTCGCATCATATTATTTTAGTCAACTCGTTTATTAAAAATGATAAATAATGAGCACTCATACAATAGCCCCTATGTATGGGTTAGTGTTTATACTATTATACTGTTTCATTTCATTCAGATGTTCTAGAAGCCGAGAAGAAGCCGGATGACCCTGAAAGTGTGGGCAAAGCCCGTGTGTACTATAGCGCCTGTCAAGATGAAGGTTTGTCTAGCAGAGGCTATACAGTTAAACCTCCCTATAACGACCACTAAATAAAGTTAAGTATTAGGTGTTTAGTGCAGGTGACTGCTTAAAACAAGGTGACAGTAATATAGAAAGCTCCTTAAGAAGCTTATTAATATTTCAAGCTGACAACTGTCAGCTGTCTTTTATACAATAAATCATCCTTAGTTTTAGTGGTCGTGTAGAGAGGGTTTACTGTACTGAGTTCCTTAAGCCCCGATCTCACTGTCCCGGTGCTGGTCCCGGTACATCCCGGTGGAGATAGCCGGTGAACCGGGGTAGACCGGGATGAGCCGGGGCGTTTTTTATGAAAATATAAATTGCGATCTCAAGAGAGAATTTATACTAATTCACGTTCGCCCCGGTTTATGTCCTTTCCGGCGAACACCGGGTAACGCCGGCGCGTCACCGGTGAACAACCGGGGTTGATCGGGACGACAACGGTGGTCACCGTGATACCATCGGGGACGACCGGGTTTACACCGTGTTATACCGGGGTTAACCGGGAACAGACCGGCCCTGTACCGTAACTTCGCCGGGCCAAACCGGGAACTTACCGGGAATGTCCGGGGAGATCCGGCTTCATAAACGGTGCTTCACCGGGGGAGACACCGGGAATGTGAGATCGCAATTTATTTTTTCATGAAAAACGCCCGGCTCATCCCGGTCCACCACGGTTCACCGGCTATCTCCATCGGGACGTACCGGGGCCAGCACCGGGACAGTGAGATCGGGGCTTAAAGAAGTTAGGCACTTTTTCTGGGACTTTTTATCGACCACTTTCTGTATGGTTATTTATTAAACGGAAGCTCGGAAACTTTTGAACAAACCAGCTTAGTTGTATATGTAATCCTTTCATTCTCAATGACGCCTTAAAACGCTCTGCAAACAGTTTAGTTCCTTATCAGATGCCGCGTTACGCGGCGTCTGATCAGGACCCTAATTGTTTGACACTCTTATCTATATTTACTAAGTCAAATGATATTAAATCTAACTTTGAAACGTGTCTTGCAGACAAGAATACTACAGCTAATGACAAAGTGGTGTAGGGGTTAAAAATGTCCCGAATAATTTGATCATGAAAGGGTCAACTATTTATCGTTGCAGCTAATATCGAGAATCTAGGACTAACATTCATAGAGCAGAATCTGGAAAGCCTTGGAGGTTGGCCAGTACTTGGTACGAAATCTGGAGGCAAATGGAACGAAGGGAACTACAAATTGGAAACCTTATTAATCGCCGCGAAAAAAGGGGTCAACTATCCACCATTGATAGACTTCGGTGTGAAATCAGATGATAAGGACCCAGAGCACTATATTCTTTATGTAAATACTGTATAGGGTCCGTCATGAGTGGATGTATGAGACAAGCTTAACTCAACCGAGTCTAGAATTGAAATGTTATCTTAAGCTAACCTTGGCGAGCTTAATTACATTTTTATTCTAGACGAAGTTGAGATCATACAACGACGAGTGACAGATTCTTTGTGTTACATAACCAACAATTTAATGCATTTTTGTAGCTAGAGGCATTTGATAGAATTCCAGTGACGTACTTTAACGCCTTTATAAATATTGATATTCGCGATCGTTGTTCGCTATTGAAAACACGGGTACATGTATGTTCGACTCCAATTCTGTAAATTATCAAATTGCAACTGATAAAAAAATGCAAATCCGGCTCAAGCGAATTGAAGACATTATTCTTTACCAATAAACACTGCTATGATGAAATAATTATTTCTTTTGTCAATTGTTTGGATCAAGATCAGACGCATTGTAACGCCGCTACTCGAATGAAATTAATTATTCAAAATTTCAAGCATTACAGTGGAGAATCTGTTATTCTTTCCCGTTTAAACGCAAACGTACGCAAACGCAAAACACTAAAACGTAGAAAAGTACAACTTTTGGACAGTGCTGATAATTCATGTTTATCTTGGTTGCAAATAGTTTGAAGCCTGATCAGACGCCGGGTTACCCGGCGTCTGATCTGGCTCCAAACTGTTTATACAGTGGAGAATCTGTTATTCTTTCCCGTTTAAACGCAAACGTACGCAAACGCAAAACACTAAAACGTAGAAAAGTACAACTTTTGGACAGTGCTGATAATTCATGTTTATCTTGGTTGCAAATAGTTTGAAGCCTGATCAGACGCCGGGTTACCCGGCGTCTGATCTGGCTCCAAACTGCAAATAATAGTTTTAGCGTAAACGCGTTTATTGGGAAAGAATAACAGATTCTCCACTGTATAACATTCTACATTTCATTGTACATTGCTTCCTCTGTACAACAAATCATGTGGGAGACAAAGATTATGTGTGTTGCTCGGAGGGAGTTGTTTAAAGGGAGGAAAATGTCTTACATTTCAACAGCTTGAATACCAAAAGCAGACGCCGCGTAACGCGGCGACTGATCTGGATCCAAGCTGTTTGTCACTGGTCATTATGTGTTATTCTTTCAAAATGTCTAATATGTGTCTTTCTGAAAAGCAACAGACTGCAATTTTAGGCAGTAGATATTGCAGCCGTGAAAAGGTTGGTCAGGATTGTGTTGTTTAAGGGAACAGACGCAAGTGTTTTTGTAAGGAGGGAATATTTGTTTGGAGGGTCTTTTAAGGGAGGAAGCACTGTAAATAAATAATTATGTTTTGTTTGCGTAAAAAACGGGAATAACCTATTCTTCACTGTGTCCTAAAGCGTGTTCAGTTACCACTGTTTACTGTTTAGGTAAGGCAGCGTGCAGAGTACAGAAGAGAACAAGTTTTCTTTCCAAATAACCGCGTTTAAGCTTAAACTATTATTTTCATTGCAATTGTTTGGAGCCAGATCAGACGCCGGGTAACCCGGCGTCCTGTCAGGCTCCAAATTGTTTGCCTCTCAGATTAAAACTGGTAGTAAGAATTGTCAAACAAATGTCATTTTTTATATTTCATTGCAATGCGTTTGCGTTTGAACGGAAGAATTACGTTTTCTCCACTGTATTTCAGACCTATAGCCAACTCGCAATCGATGACCATCGTTTTCTTTACTGAACTCACTAAAAGTGTAACTGTGCTTTTCAGATTGACCAACCAAACCTTGGTATGCCAAGTAGGGACTATTACCTCAAGGGCCGCGATGACCCGACGCTGATGGCCTATCAAGAACTGATCACTGAAATGGCTAAAGCCCTAGGTGCTGACCCTACCACTGCCGCCAACGACGCCAAGGATATTGTTGATATGGAAATAGAAATTGCAAATGTAAGAACAGCAGCACCTCGCTATAACGACCACTAAAACCAAGGATAATTTATGTATAATAGACAGGTGACCGCTTAAAGCAAGGTGACAGTGAAACAGAAAGCTCTTTGAGGAGCTTTCTGTTTCACGGGCACCTTGCTTTAAGCGTTCACCTATCGTAAACAGTTTTACACCCTAATAATAACCACAATTAAGTTTTCATAATAGAGAGGTTTTACTGTATTTATGCTACTTAACAAAATATGGAAATATATATTGCAAACGTTATTATTTGAGCTACTTATACAAAGTGTTGAAATCGATTTTGCAAAAGTAAGTATGAAATATATACAAGTCACTTGATATATAGTGTAAATGTGAACTGTACACTTGCCTTACCGTATACCTTTCTATAAATAGTAACAGGTTTGCTTTGATGACAATGCAGTACGCCCTCGCTGAGCGTGACAATAACCGGATATAGTCCAATAACCGGTTATTTGGACTGCATCCGGTTATTGGCCCGGGGGCAACAGATCATTGGCAACGTAACGTTAAAAATGGCCAACGTTCGATGAAGATGACGTCATTTGGTTTCTATAACGGCTGCGGTTATGTAAACATTTAAAAAATCTACATTTCATTGAGTTTGTACCATGTTTACAATAAACAAGTCATTAAACGGCCAGGGCGGACCGTCGTGGCTTATTGGCTTAAGTTAGCCATAATGGCACGAGGGTCTTGGCCCGAGTGCCAATGTGGCTAACGAGTGCCAATAAGCAACGACGGCCCGTCTTGGTCGTTTAATGACTGTATATTAATGTATACCTTACTACATGTATAAATAGTAACAAATTTGCTTTGAAAAGAATGCAATACGCCCTTGCTGAGCGGGCCAATAGCCGGATGCCGTCCAATATTATTTGGACTGTATCCGGTTATTGGCCCGGGGGTAACAGATCTTTTGCACGTGAAAACGTAAGCAAACTAACGTTCAAAATGGCCAGCCTTCGATGAAAGTGACGTTATTCAGTTTCTATAACAGCCGCGCTTATGTAAACATCCAAACAATCTACATATTCGTTGATTTTGAACCAGGTATACAATAAACAAGTCATTAAACGACCAAGGCGGGCCGTCGTTGCTTATTGGCACTCGTTAGCCACATTGGCACTCGGGTCAATATAGCTTACTTGTGCCAATTAGCAACGACGGCCCGCCCTGGCCGTTTAATAACTCTATAGTATTGTATACGGTATTTGGCAGTGTAGACCAGACTCAAATACAGGGCATGCATGCTTTGTCTGTACACTGTGGCAATGTAATGTGGTTTTGTCATGGCACGGCTCATATATTGACCAACATTGGGCGGATCTCAGAAGAGGCGTACTATCTTAAAACTATACACAGTGATTGTATTTCTTTAGGTAACAGTGCCAAAAGAGGAGAGAAGAGACCCAGTGAAGCTGTATAACAAGATGACCATGGGTGCCTTAAAGCAGAATTATACTGAAGTAAACAGTTTTGTTATTGTACATACAGCAAAACCTCGCTATTACAGGGGAGAGAACGATATTCTTTCCCGTTTAAACGCAAACGCAACGCAAACGCAAATCACTAAAACGTAGAAAAGTACAATTTTTGGACGGACAATTCTGATAATTCATGTTAATCTTGGTGGCAAATAGTTTGGAGCCTGATCAGACGCCGGGTTACCCGGTGACTGATCTGGCTCCAAACTTTAAGCATTGGAAATAATAGATTTGGTGTAAACGCGTTTACATGTACATGTATTGGGAAAGAATAACGTTTTCTCCAGGTACGACCCCTAAAACCAAGGCTAATTGATTATATAATAGACAGGGGACCGCTTAAATCAATGCGACAGTGAAACAGAAAGCCCCATTGGACCGCTTAAAGCAACGTGACAGTGAAACAGAAAGCTCTGACAGTTAAACAGAAAGTTTCTATCGTAAACACTCTAAAAATTTCCATAATAGAGTGGTCTTGATAGAGAGGTTTAATGTAGTTGTTATAGTATTAACTATACCCCCCCCCCCCCCCCCCGATATCATGACATAGAACGGAAAGATAAACGATTGATTAACAAATAAACTCAATACTATTTTGATTGTGCCAGTAGACTAGAGAGACATTGTATCGAGTAGCTGACGTACATGTAGTCCCCGCTTACGACGTCAGGGGTTGTGAGTTCGATCCCCTGCCGGACCAAGTCCTTCGGATGAGACTTTATAAACCGAGATCCAGTGTATGAGTGCTTTACACTTGGCATCTAAAAGAACCAGCAAACTCTTTCAACAACAAGAGAGGGGCATTGCGCCCGGGTTCTCTGTATCCGCCCCCCTCTCTCTAGGGCGTCCATTTAGCTCACATAGATGGCAGAAAAGGAAGTTAATAAACAAAACGAAATTCTATCGAGTAATTTTGAAAGTAAAAATGTCAAAGTTAACCCTTTTATACCCAGTGGATTCTTCCATGTTTATATCTTGGATAGTCCATTGTTTATCAAAGGGATGCTTGGTCAAAATTTTCATTTTCATTTTGTTTTATATTGAAATTCCTTTCAGCAAACAGTGTAGACTCTGATCAGAGGCCGTATTATGCGGCGTCTGATCAGAGTATACAGTTTGCCTATGTTCCATTTATGGGATCGTGGGCACAAATGGATTAAGTGTATGAAGGAGTGAAATACATTTGAGTAGTGAATACGTTATAAAACAGTTAAATTATTATGTAGCAGTTAATTTTGTAAAGCTGTGAAACTTAAAAGACAGAAAAATGATTACAATTGTGACTTATTTCGTTTTTTATAAAAGTAAAATTAAATGAACAAATGACTTACATGTATAATGTTCGAACGATTATGTTCTTTGTAAATTGTGATTGAATATATCATGAGTGTTTGATACGGGATTTGTTTTTTCTAGTTGGATTGGTCAGTCCTGCTCACGAACATGATGGCAATGGTCAATGTAAACATTGACGACTCTGAGCCAGTTATTGTGGTAGCTCCGTCCTACTTCGTGGATCTAATGGGTATTATTACTAGATACCCGAAAAGGTAAGCAACGCGGACTGTATCATCTTCCTTCTTAGTTAAAACAGTAATTTATTTCAAAATATTTATATTCGCCCCATTCAATTCCATTGACAAAATGCTGTTCATTTCGTATAAACACCATTTCGCGAGAGGAAGGGACCTGTGGATAAGTTTCTTTAGAACTTGGACAGCAAACAATTTGCGGATTTTGTTCTTAACCGATCTATACCTTCCTATTAGTGATAACCATGATTCCCGACTAAAATTATTCTTTATTAATGAGATAAATTGCAAGAAAATTGGCATACCTTATAAACATCAGTTATCTGCGTTTCTTTATGACAAAAAAAACCGATATATTTATCCTTCTTTAAATATTACATCACTTCCAAATGACCTCAAATCGGCATTTTGCTCCAAACTGTCAAAGTTGTTGACCTTAGAATGTAAACAATGGAACTTTTATTTGCTGTCGACTGTACATGTACACAGCTTCAGTATTTCGGTCATGACCGTTCCTTATAGGGTACACATTTTTCGTGTTATCAATCTCTAATATGGATTAAACACACATACGTACAAGCAAACTGTTTATCTTGTATTTGAAATTACAGTAAATACATTGTAAATATAAGACATGAACAGATTGTTTCGGCGTTCACGCGAAATAAACGACTGAAAATTAGTGGCAAATTTGCCGATAATTTTCTGTCGTTTATTTCGCACGAACGCCGAAAAAAATATATTCATTTCTTAAATAATACAGTCAGAGGCTTACTCGGGCTAATGAAGAATGAATGATGACGTAGGATGTTGAAAGCATCGTTATTAGGTCGTCATTAGTACACGACGTCTTCGCATACTGCATTTGCGTTATTTTAACACAAGTTACAGTATATACGAGATTCTAACACACCTCGCGGACACCCCTTTATAATCAAAGAAGGAACGTATTTGTGTTGAAATTTTCAATAAAATATGTAATTGCTGTAACTGCTTAATTTGAACGTTATATGACTTCGTAAAAAAGGTTCACCAAAATGTAGCGCCGTTGCATCGGTGCAATTTGTGGTTAAGTTAAAGAGTTAGAGTAAAATAATAAATCCTTACCTTTAGCTACGTAATTTATTCAATACGCATCTCAACTCCTATCCGTGTTCTATTACATGATAAAACACTGGTATACATTTATTATTTCTTAAATAAACAATGCGTGTTATTTAACGCTCGCGCTGTCGGTTTTGTTACAATACATATATACGGTTTTCTTATTCTGCGCCTCATATATATAATTTAAAACACAAACATTATGCCACTTTTCCCCCAATAAACACATACAGCAACATCTCTTTATTACGCCCACTAACTTAAAGGCTAATTGATTGTATATTAGACAGGTGACCATTTACATGTAAATATAGGTGACAGTGAAACAGAAGCCATCACCTGTCGTAAACGCCTAACAATTAACACAATTTAGTGGTCGTAATAGAGAGGTTCTACTGTATCTGCCAAAGTATATGTATTTTGTGTTTGGTTTCAGAACTATGGCGAATTACATTGTTGCTCTGAGGGCTTTGTCGAAGACGTACTACCTACCTAAAGTGTTCCGAGATATTAAGCTGAAATACAAAACTGTACGTACACAGACTGGGGTACCTATGTGTGTCCAAGTAGATTCTTCCATCTTTATATATTGGATAAGTCCCTTTTTTATCTAGGGGTGCCTGGTCTAAATTTTCATTTTCGTTTTGTTTTATATAGAAATTCCTATTAGCAAAATTGTAGACTCAGATCAGACGCCGCATAATGCGGCGTCTGATCAGAGTCTACACTGTTTGCCTATGTCCCTTTTATGGGACGTTGGACATAAATGGGTTAACTTAAATATTCATACGGACTGCCACTAATACTAAATGACTACTTTTGATGTAAAAACAACTACAATATAACTTGCCTTATCCGGCATCATTCGTTACCAACACCTTTGATGTCAAATAAAGCAGTGTGTCGGTAAAATCAGGTTTTAGATATACTTCTCAACTATGATATTTCAAACTCTCTTAGGTGAAACATCGTGGCTTGCCACGTTTTAACTTTAAAATACGGACATGCGTCACTTAATCGAGCTTGATATATAGAAATTAATCCAAAGATATACGTGTTAGCTCAATTTAAACAATTTTGAGATAGTCAAATACCACTCACGCCTTTGACGTGCATTGGTTCCGAAAATCTTTGTCAGATAAAGCAGGTTTCTGGATAAACCAGGTGTTGAATAAACAAGATGTTTCTGTCAATACAGTGTGGAGACACGTCATTATTTCCCCTTATAGAATCGACTTTTAGCACATACATTTTATTCATCCGCTGAAGAAAATAGTTCCAAATTATACCGTAATGAATATGTGTCATATTTAATACTTTCCTTATTCTAGCAGGTAATAGCTTAAAGCAGGCTGAAAGTAAAGCAGAATGTGCCTTAAGGCACATTCTGCTTTACTTTCAACCTGCTTTAAGTGGTAACCTATATTTATTGCTTGAAACAGGCTATGGGGTAATGGGTTAAACGCAACAAATAACGAAAACTGAATATGAAAAAGATAGATTTTGGAAATGAATAAAGATACAGTGCTCCCTCTCAACAACAACAGCTAACAGGAGACAACGCCATTGAATATACTATATGTAAAATAGGTGTTTAAATTAATCAGTTTTAGTTTCACACCATGTGTGTTGTTCTGATGAAGGTATACTAGGGAGGGAAAATGAATACCCTTAGAGTACTAAGCATGGCTTGTCCTATATTTAAAAATCAGTTTGAACCCTGATCAGAGGCCGCGTAACGAAGTGTCATATATTGGTTCAACCTGTTTGTCATCCGTCTTTATGTTTCTTCTGTCACAATGTCCAAACTGTATCCTTGACAAAAATGGCAGACGACTATTTAAAGAAGACGATTTTAAGACATAATTACCTAGTTTGAGGAACTGCGGCAAGTATTGTTGTAAGAAAACAATAGTTGTTGGAAGTGTCGTTGTAGGGAGTGAGCATTGTGTATCTTTATCTGAGTGACAAACAGTTTGGAAGCTGATCAGACGCTGCGTTACCAAGACATAAAAGTAATACTTATTTAAGCATACCTGTATACGGGATTATTGGGGAAGAATGACGCCTTTTGTGCTGTACCATGGCAAAATGTCCCTTAGAACTGCTATGCTCTAGTAGGGAGTTTCAAAAAGTTTAGAATCAGGCATGTCAAAGCATCCCGTACATGCCATCTTAACTTGGCATGCAGTATCTGGAGAATGAACTTGAATCGGTCTTTATTCGAGATATATGTAGAACAAAATCAGCGGTCGCGTATCTGCCCTTTTATATACACTGTTTGCAACATTGCACTTTTAGGTTTCGTGTCATGAATTGTATCCTAGATTATCGAAAAATGACTGTTTGAACTTTTCAGGCTATTTCTGGTACAAATACTGAAGCTCCTCGATGGCAGAGTTGTGCGGACAGTGTGACGTCAGCAATGTCGGAGGTCGTGGGCAGGCTGTTTGTGATACATTCCTTTAAGAAGGACGCAAAGACAGATGTACGAGCCTTATCCTTCCTTTCTTCCACTAATGAAGTGATTCAGCGGAGAAGACGTTATTTGTTCACGTTTGACCCTCTCATGATCAAATTATTCGGGAGATGTTTACCCCTTCACCGCTTTATTGTCATCTGCTTCAATATTGTTCTCTCAAATATCGTTTCAAAGTTAAAAAAATAAGGCAGTATGACTGAAAAAGTGTCAAAACGAGTGTCAAACAGTTTGGAGTCCGACCAGGCTCTAGTATGTTTTCCACTCATATTAGAATAGCAAATATTTCAAAACTGTTGTGTTCTTCTACATTTAATACAAAGCGTTTCGTTCGCGTTTAGACTGGAAAATAATGTTTTCTCCACTATAAGTGCATTGGTACTTTTATGGTTTTTCTCGGGTCGTAAAAATTCGTTTGACTGATTATGTACAGAGGAGAATATACAATAGAGAATAAGAGACACTTTTATCCAGGAATTATTCAATGCTCAATGTATCATTTGAAATGGAAAACATACCTACAAAATATATCTAACAATTCCTTACGTATGCATCTTACACGATTTCGTATTTGCTCGTATAATTTGGCAATAGAAGCTGGACGATAGAATGATATTTATCGTAGAAATAGAGTCTGTATGTTTTGTGATCAAAATGTTATTAAACTAGAATATCTATTTTTACTACATGTAATATGTCAAAAATATGAACAGTTTAATTTATCATTCTCTGTTTATTTGCGTTAGTTTTATCATGTGTTTAACAGGCCTTTGTTGTTAGATTCATACATTGAAATGTCGCTCAGTAAAGTTTTGCTATGATTTAGGTACTTGACCTGGTAGGGAAGCTGCGATCTTCTTTCAAGGAGATGATAGACGCCTTGCCGTGGATGGAAAGTGCTACTAAAGTAACTGCAAAAGACAAGGTAGGTTTTGCGAATATGTGAATTCGTTTGGCACGCTAACTATGGCTACCGGTACCTTTGTAAATGTGTTGGGTCTAGATAGGACGCCGAGTAAATCGATGTCTTATAAAGATCCAAACTGCTTGACACTCGGGCATGCTCTTTTGGAGGAATCTAGGAAATTCTAATTTTAGAATATTAACAGAAAGGAAAACATTTCTTGGATATTACGGATTTTACTGTGTTTTCAACAATTTCATGAAGGTTGGTATTTTACCACATAGCCCCGTCCCAAATCGTTATGGAACATAATTTATTTCAATGCTATTATTTTCCAGGCTGATGCTGTAGACCCAAGAATCGGATATCCAGAGCTGGTGTATAACGCTACAGCCCTTGACGATAAATACAAAGAGGTTCGAAACACATTTAACTCTTTGCAGGCTAGCGGCGGATATACAGTGGAGAATCTGTTATTCTTTCCCAATAAACGCGTTTACGCTAAATATATAATTTCCCATACAAACAGTTTGGAGCCAGATCAGACGCCGGGTAACCCGGCGTCTGATCAGGCTCCAAAGTGTTTGCCACCAAGATAAACATGAATTATCAGAATTGTCCAAAAGTTGTACTTTTCTACCTTTTAGTGTTTTGCGTTTGCGTTTAAACGGGAAAGAATAACAGATTCTCCACTGTATGTGCCACAGTGATTATCTTTCCAAACAGTTTGGATCCTGATGAGACGTCGCGTCTTTGTAGGGCAAATTTTTATTTTGGGGAATGATTTGAAAGACATTTAATTATGTACATAGCTAAAGGAAGCAAATCTAGCAAATGTGTTATCTAAATGTCTACCAGACCATGATCAGAAACCTTCTGCAAAAGGGATGGAACTTACAAGATAGTTTGAATTGACACAATTCAAGGATATGCCGTCATAATGGCAGTGTAAGGGTACATGAAACCTCTTACCATGCTAGCGGCAGATATGTGCCACGGGGAACAGTTTGTATCCAGATGAGATGCCGCGTAATGCGGCGTCTCATATGGATCCAAACTGTTTGACACTCTTATCCTGTTTTGAATGTGTTTTAGAATTTTCATTTTTAGAACAATAGCAGACGACAATTGTTGCAGACGAAAATATACCCAGCATGCAAAGGGTTTAAACAGGACAGTATTTCTGTCATATATTTTTCAGATGGTAATGACACCAGGTGATCCTCTCAGAAGTCTTGTAAGCATAGCTGAGGCTGAAGTGAGAGACCATCTCAGAAAACTCAGGAAAACACATGACAAAACAGAGTAAGTTATCCTTTAGCCCGCTACGTTATTGTCGTCTACAAATCGTATTTGTCGTTGTGCAACACGTCATGTTATTTGAGCCGTGCCGTGAGAAATCTTGACACTTATTGCATTACATACTTTGTAGATCAAGGCCAGCCGCCGCGTCTTTGACGCGGCGGCTAAACTTCATCTAAGCTGTTTGACCCCATGGGCATCTAAAGCATTTTATGTAACACTATCATATCGACCTCACAGGTTTTCGGCGCGTAAGCTATGACCCCCCCACAGCATTTCTGTTACGAAATAAATTTCTAGATAACTTTCGTTTTCAAGTTTCTGTTGACAAACGTATATGATCATTGGTCGTATTCGAATCATCGAGTTTTTTGTCAACGAAAACTGGGCGGAGCAAATACGCGAAGATTTACTGATGACAACAATTTTGACCCGACTCGAATCGAAATTGTGGTCAAAGATTTGATGGTTTGACAACATTTTGTCAAGTGATGATTCGAATAGAACTTGTTGACAACTATTCCAACTACAGTGGAGAATCTGTTATTCTTTCCCGTTTAAACGCAAACGTACGCAAACGCAAAGCACTAAAACGTAGAAAAGAACAACTTTTGGACAATTCTGATATTTCATGTTTATCTTGGTGGCAAACAGTTTGGAGCCTGATCAGACGCCGGGTTACCCGGCGTCTGATCTGGCTCCAAACTGTTTGTATTGGAAATAATAGTTTTAGCGTTAACGCGTTTATTGGGAAAGAATAACGTTTTCTCCACTGTAACGCGATAGTTGTCCTGATTCGAATACGACCAATCCATTTTGCGTCATTTCCTGCTTTGAAGCTGGTTCTCGGTTTCGCTAGAATGATAATAGTTTGACTGGGCAACCAGTCGTTTGTTTGGGAAACTTTTGCGTGACAGATGGTTTCCGAGTATGGGGTCTCCCCTACCTTGAGTCCCCATGCGCGTGTTCGCCGATTGCTTTGAATTTTTTACCAATTATCGTCAAAGAAAACTGTTTGCTGTAAACAATGAGCCATCATCTGTCCAGATCGTCCAAGATTTGACAAAATGACAGGGTTGGGAACTTAAGGGTTGCTTCTGCAAGGCGCTTTTTCATGGCAGCCTTTACTATTTTACTTATAAATTAGCAAAATCACGAAACTTCAGGAAATGTTCTTTTATGATGATTATTGAATGTATGGATATATTTTAGGGTATTTTATCCACGTTTGGTGGTGGTGGAGGGGGGTTATAGCAGCTAGGGGTAGTGTCATAGCCAACGGGCCGAATGCCTATGATCGACATTAAGTAGTGTATATCAAACTCAGATACAGCGCCTGTGATGACGACAACGGTACTTAGTGTGTACAATGTTACAATGCATAAGACAAGATTCCTCATACATGTAGCACTGCTCTCAAAGTGTCAAACTGGTTTGTTTTGCAACATGCATAAACAGCGAATTGAAGAACTTATTTTTAGTAGTTATATTCCAGATGTCATAACAAATAATACACATTCTGGTGAGAAAAGTGACATTCCATCTGATTCTACATGTCAAACAGAAATAGAAGCAAACGACAATTGATTAAAAAAAATGATAGCATGGCAGTGAATGGTTAAACAAGTATGCCTATGACCAATATCAGATGGTTTGTATGCCCCCGCACGACTTCGTCGGTGCATATTGATTTGTCTGTCTCTCTCTACCCACAACTTTAACCTTGGTCATAACCTTGGCCATAACTTTACAACTAGGAATCTAAATGTGATATAGATTTCATGTTTGGCATGTGTTCAACTCAAGACGCTCAGCACAATTAAGGTCATATCTGACAAAGGCCAATGTCATTTAGAAGTCATTTAAAGGCCAAATAAGCTGAAGGTAACCTTGGCTATCGCTTTGGAACATGATGTGAAAGAGACTTCGTACATGTATTTGAAAAGTACACGCAACTTAAGAGTCTCTTGAACTCTGTACAAGTTTGATCATGTCGTACAAAGGTCAGCTCATTGAGCAATGTTTTGTTATATTTCAGGTGGGATATGTCTGCAGCCACTGTAAACGCTTACTATAGTCCAGACACCAACCAAATTAGTAAGATGTCGCCATGTATATAATGCAAAGGAGAAGACGTTATTTATAACTTACTGGAGAAAAAAAATTATATTTCCCAATGGAGACCAATTTGAGAAGACCAGGCTGCGAGGTTATAAAGCTTTTGACTTGAGTCTAAACTCGTTCCAAAGCATTTGATTGGACAGATTTGAGCCTGGGCTCAAATCTGACCAATCAAATGCTTTGGAACACACTCAGACTCAGCTCAAACGCTTTATAACCTCGGAGCCTGAACAAAGATCAGAGTACTTTAAGTCTAATCAGGCCCCAAACTATTCGCAATGGAATAACTATTTTAGCACAAAATTTTGGTTAATTAAAAGCGTTTACTCTACAGTAGAGCAAAATATGAAAGTGTAGAGAGCGACTGTTTGAAACAAATGGTTATTTGAGAAATTCTTGTTGCTGACTAAGTCCATATATAATTCATGTTCTGATTTCCTTTCAGCATTCCCAGCCGCTATCTTGCAGCCCCCATTCTACACAAAAGACCAACCTGCGTAAGTTACATACCAAAACGAAACGCATTGTAATAAAATGTATATCCTTAATGGTTCTTTAACCCTTTCGGTGCCGAAGTCGCATAAAGTCGACTTTGCAAACAGTTTGGATCCAGAACAGACGCCGCGTTATGCCGCGTCTCATCTGGATCCAAACTGTTTGACATTCATATCATCTTACGTCATGCTACATTTACATCGAACTTGACATGGTGCTCATGTCTCACTTCATCTGTTTCAGATATTTGAACTATGGTGGTATCGGGTACGTCATTGGACACGAAATTACTCACGGTTTTGATGATCAAGGTATGTTTTTTGGAAGGTTCATGATATAGTAGGGGGTCGTTTTTCTTACCCATTTAACCATTTGAACCCTACTAACGCATATACTCGTAGTTTGTAAACGATGTACCTGTGAAGAGTACATTTGCCACGGAAAATAGGGACGATCAAGGTAAGAGGGTTTCTTAAGGAACCCTCTTACCTTGGTTTGCACTGTTTGTCATATAACACATTGACGAAAACAACCCCAAACAGTACAACATGGACTAGAGTTAGTCGTCTCAGGGAAAAAAGCGTTGAAAGAACTCTAACGCAAAGGCAATGTATAGTGCTCCTTCCCCACAACGACCCTCTGAACAATGATTCTCTTCTTACAACAATGCTTGCCACTGTACAACAAACAAGGCCATTATGTCCAACTTTTTTCACGGCTGCAATATCGTCCGCGTAAAATTTTCGTCTACTGCAAAATTGTCGTCGGTTGCAAAGTATTAAGTTACACATTGGAAATTTTGACAGAAACTCCCGTAATGAGGAGTGTAGACAGCTTTAATCCAGATCTGACGCCGCGTTACGCGGCATCTGATCTTGATTCCAGCTGCTTGCAAATGTTAGTCAATTTCCTTCCCTATAACAAGTCCCTCCGAACAACACTTACAGTATTTGTCTCCCATTGGATGTTGTTGTAGAGAGGGATTGCTGTAAATTAGAAAATAAGATTTAGATTATAGCATTTGCTTGAAAATATTGATTAAATCTGAGAGGTTAAGAGTGTGTAGCCTATGTCCAAGGTAATGAAACTTTCGCAGTGTGGGCATGCAACCAATTAAATAATTCCCTTTTTCATCTACTTAAACCCTCTTGCCGCCAAAATATCGTCTGCATTGGTGGTGTCCTCTGCAATACCTTTAAAGTCAGCTTTAGGGCTGTTCTGACTTAAGAAATGTCGGTGCAAGTGTAAAACAGTTTGGATCCTGATCAGACGCCACGTTACGCGACGTCTGATCAGGATCCTATCTGTTTGCAAAGTAGCCTTTTGGCGTCGTTGGCAGTGAAAAAGTAAAAGGTCTTCAACTTAGAGCGTATACCTCTGACTCTTGTAACGAAACATTCAGGTAGACGTCTACTCATTCATTAAGACAAAGCCCGAAGTTTCTAGGTCCGTTCCCAAGGTTACAAAGCATTTTAGTCTGAGCACGCTTCCAAAACTAAGAATGTTCCTAGGGAACAGGGGCCCGTTTCATAACACTTCGTACGACGTTGTCGTAAGTCAGATTATAAAAGTCTCAGTTATTATTTATTTCTCCATCTAATCCTGTCTTGTGACATCTCTTTGGAATCGTCTTGAAAAGACAATTCTAAAGAGATGTCACAAGACAGGATTAGATAGACAAATCAGGAATTAGATGTATTCTAAAGTTTTGACTTACGACCGTTTTTGTCGTATGACATTTTATGAAACGGGCCCAGACCTACAAATTACATGTACATGTGTGTTCTGTTTCACAATTGTATAAATCTGTATAATTTGAGCAAATAATATAAGTTTCATACTCAATCAGTTTTGTTTAAGAAATACATGTACTAAATTCATACCAGTGTTTTATCGTACAATAGAAGACGGGTAAGAGTTGAGATGCGTAGTAATTAAATCACGAGGCCTAAGGCCGAGTGATTTTATTACCAGCATCTAATCGACTGACATAGTGAGAAAATGTAGCATTCGTTCAATTTACTCTTTCTGAACTGGGGCCCTGTTATATTTTTATTCTTATATTTCGAAAGGACGTCAGTATGACAAGAGTGGTAACCTTAAGAACTGGTGGACGAAGGAGGACGCGGCAAAGTTCAAAGTTCGGGCCCAGTGTATCATAAACCAATATGGCAACTTTACTGTCCCTGGCACGGGAGGAATGCACGTGAGTCTGTTTGTATTTATCTGCTGTTTGTTTTATCTATGGTAGCATTTGCAGTAGGACAAACTCAGGGAAGAAGACGTTATTCTGTCCCAATAAACGTGTTTACGCTAAAACTACTATTTCCATTGCAAACAGTTTGGAGCCCTCTAATCACAATCTGCTCTTTTTGCATCAAAAGATTGTTCTCTTCACATGTATACACTGTTTGTAAGAGATGCAAATACGTTCTACTAGGGGACAATGAAGTAAACTAATAACCTCCATTTTTTCATTGCAGTTAAATGGTATCAACACACAAGGTGAAAACATAGCCGACAATGGTGGAATCAAAGAAAGCTTTAAGGTACGTAGTTTAGTATCAGGTTAACTATTTTAATGCATATATTTTATTACAGATTGTTTGTTTAAATTGTTATTGGATAATTGTGTTATGTCGGACAATAGCTTATAGCTAGTATTATTATGTTGACTAAAACCGACTATAAATAAAGAATCTTATCTTATCTTATCTTATCTTATAGGTTGGGGATAAATTTAACAAAACTTTGACAATGAATTTAGACTTAGAACATTTGTTAATGGATACTCTTTAAAGGATGACAATGTAATGTAAACTCAAATAGGTGTTTATTGCAGCATTACATTACAAAAGAAACTTCTTACATCGTCCCTCTTAACAACGACTCCCTCCTTACAACGGCCCGCCAAACGACGACTCTCTCATTACAATGATGTTTGCCTCTCTTCCCCTAACAAGACATTTATGTGTCACACTTTCACTGTTGCAATATCGTCTACAGTGGAGAAGACGTTATTCTTTCCCAATACAAGCGTTTACGCTAAAACTATGATTTTCATTGCAAACAATTTGGAGCCAGATCAGACGCCGGGGTAACCCGGCGTCTGATCAGGCTTCAAACTGTTTGCCACTCAGATAAGAAAAAATAATCACAAATGTCAAACAATGGTCATTTCCTAAATTTAAGCGATTTGTGTTTGCGTTTCGTTTGCATTTCAACCGGAAAGTTTTCTCCACTGTACTAATAATTGTCGTCTGTTCTTTTTTTTTGTTTTATCAAAGTTACATATAAGTGCACATTTTGACATAAAAAATATAATGACGAGTCGCTTGAATCCAGATTAGACTCCGCGGTATCTGATCTGAATTCAAGTTGTTTGCAAGTGTAAGCCAAGTCTTAATTTTCCTCCCTATAACACACATTGGGTGAAGAGAGAGCACTGTACTTTCTGTCAGTTGACGAGAATGGATGATTACTCTACGTAGAATACTGTTATTAACCGACATTGATCGGAATCTGTTAAGAACTTTTCAACTTTAAGACGAACCCTCCATAGAGTCGCTTGTGTGTTTTTGTTTGTTTTACAGGCATATCGGAAATGGGTTGACGAACGTGGATCTGAAGAACCCAAATTACCTGGAATGTCATATACACCAAATCAGCTTTACTTTTTGAATGCCGCTCAGGTAGGATCATCTTGCATTTTCAATCAAAAACGTTTATAAATGACTGAATGCATGTAACACAAACGTGAGGTATATTAAGACATGATTTTCTTTCATAAAGGTCGTAATATTTTTTCAAGAAAAAAGCAATTTTGTAATTAAATATTATTTGAAATATTGTTATCTTTATATGTGACAATTGTTAATTCTATATTTATCTAAACGGTACTATCTTCAGTAGCACCTGTATACAATTGGAATGGATTGCATTTGAAACAGCACCACTAAGTACAGTGGAGAATCTGTTATTCTTTCCCGTTTAAACGCAAACGTACGCAAACGCAAAGCACTAAAACGTAGAAAAGAACAACTTTTGGACAATTCTGATATTTCATGTTTATCTTGGTGGCAAACAGTTTGGAGCCTGATCAGACGCCGGGTTACCCGGCGTCTGATCTGGCCCCAAACTGTTTGCACTGCACATAATAGTTTTAGCGTAAACGCGTTTATTGGGAAAGAATAACAGATTCTCCACTGTAACCATTACGTCGTTTAAAGATGCGTTTTGATATAAGCTTTTCGAACTGTTAACAAACAACAGTTGAAACTCGATTCTTCATAAGTTTAATTTCGATAACTAGATCCCGCTTATGTCAAACATACCCGTATTTCAAAAATGAAACGTGGCTAAGCCACGTTTTAAGTTTGAAATATGAGTATGTTCGAACTAACGCGAGTTAGAAGTATCGAGTTTCATATGTCTCCCTAGCCGGTTACTGTATTTTAGTATTCCTATTTTGTAAAATGGTGAAGGTCATACATGTATGCTTTGGGTTTGTTTTTAATTCCTTAAAACAGTGTGTAAACTACTTTGATTATCATTGTAACAATATCAGTAAGAATAAAACTATGTTTATATGCATGAAAAGTTTATAGTGGAAGACATAACTCTTTCCAACTACATGTATACGCATTCGAGATAATGATAACATGTATATTCTTTAATAAAAAATACAAATGATAATGATTTATTAAAATCTGAGTGGCAAACAGTTTCGAGTCCGGTTTAACGCCGGAAAGTTCGGCGTCAGATTTGGACTTTACCATTATTTTTCAATTGACTTCGTTTATTAGCACTGACATGTATATTGGGAAAGTATAAAAGTATAAAGTATTCCTGATTTTGTTTAACCCATTCACTGCCTGATCCCGAGTACAATGTTTTTAAAAATACTTTGGATTCTGATCTTACTCCTGATCTGGACCCAAACCGTTTGACACTGATTCAGTATGGTATTACTTTCGTTATTTAACCTAGAACCTAAATTTGAAGCAAATGACGTCATGACTGTGAAGAGATAAAACAAGAACAGAAAATTGACTAAATCAATATCTTGAAATATGATATTGTTTGAAATAACTTTTCCGAAAAAATGCGAATATAAGACGAGAGCATGAGTCATGCTGCAATCACGATATCTAGTCATGTTGTGCAGTGTTGTCCTCATTCATTCGACTATAGGTTTTTGCTTTACACATACCATTGCATGCAAGGCAGATCCAGGTTAAACAATTAGTTATCAAGTGGAAACTGATCTGGATGTCCTCTGCAATGTTCGGATGATCATTTATTTTAAGTATTGCGGCTTATACAATGCTTTTATATGATTTTGTTGCTTGATGAAATGATTACATTGAAGAAATTGTATTAAATCGAGTATGGTATACATATACATGTACGATTAAAACAAAAAGGGCATAGTGATTTATTCTTCAAATGTTATAAATTTTAATGTATGCAACGCATTTTTAGAAACTGTTTCTGATACAGCACATTATAGACCAAGGTCACCCACCATGCTTAAATCATAATATCAAGGTGCATGTAGCTGATTTGAGTCTACAGTTTCTACAAAGTTTCAAGGTGTTTCCTTTTGCTTTGGCTTATACATTTACAATTGTTATTACATTGCTGGGTTAAAGGGTGATACATTTTGAACGATATATTATATTACAGTGGAGAAGACGTTAGTCTTTCCAGTTTAACGCAAACATATGCTGTAACATGTAGAAAACGACAATGTTTTGATAATATTTAAAGCCTGTATTAATATGATTGGCAAACAGTTTGGTCAGGCTCCAAACTGTTTGCAATGGAATCAATATTTTCAGCGTTTGCAAACGTATTTATCGAGAAAGAATGCAGTCTTCTCCACTGTGTACATTGGCGTGTATGGTTATACATACATGTATGCATGGCTTTGAATTATAACGTTCATGTTTACTAACTCTGGTAGGTTTGGTGTGAGAATATGAGGGACAAGGCCAAAATAGAGCGCATCCGAACTGATCCCCATAGCATAGATATGTTCAGGTATGAATTGGTCACTGTTTTTAATGTACACTAGTAAATATAGAGCGTAAACAACCCTCTGTAGTTAGATATTTGAATGCTACTTCTAGGAATCCTTTTTTTCTTTGTAGACTTGTTTGTTTAAGTCTTGCTAGTTTATATGTGCTAGTTATTTTACCTTAAATCGATGATCAATAATCAAAATAAATACATGCAGAATCATCAAATCTCCTGCTGACAGCTTAATGCTTTTTTAGAAAATATTGAGGACCCTCTCCTTCAGGAGCTGTCGGACCAGGGTCTGCAATTATTCGATAATGGATATGTATATCATGAGTTTGCATTCTTTTCTGTGGAATAAAGTTTCTTTTCTAGAAAGCATGCATTTATTTTGCAATATTTACTCAATATATACTTTGTAACACTTGGAATTACTGTTATTTATTACTACATGTATTCCTTCCCGCACACGGAGTACCGGTAACTTTTATTGATGTTTAGGTTCCCTTGTGTTTTTAGTTACCAAAGCACTACCAGGCTTCTTGGAATTATGAGTAGTTTGATAGATACTGATTTAATTTACCAAACATTGTAGACCCTGTTATATAATTGGTATATTTTAAACAGGTGCATGGTGTTGAAAGAGTTAATGCAATGAGAACAAAGGCAATGCAATAAAGTGTTGATAATGACAATTTGTTATTTGTTGAAATCTGACGTGCAAACAGTTTGGAAACTGACAAGACAACGGGTTGGTTACCCGGTGTCTGAATAAACTTTTAAAAAACAGTTTGCGTGCCTCGTTGTTTCATCACAAAAACACACATTCATTTGGACAAAAATCAATCTTCTCTTGTATTGCAATGTCTACGTTCAAACGCTATCACTTTTGTTGTAGATCTACAGTTTTATATAGTGGAGAAGACGTTATTCTTTCCCAACAAACGTGTTTACGCTTAAACTATTATTGATATTGCAAACAGTTTGTAGCCAGATCAGATGCCGGGAAACCCTGCGTCCGATTAGACTCCAAACTGTTTGCCGCTCAGATTGAAATGGATAGTTAAAATTGTCAAAATGTTATCACTTTGTTCATTTTATTGCAATGCGTTTGCGTTTCGTATGCGTTTAAAAGGGTAAGAATAACGTTTTCTCCGACGTATGTGTAAATCAGTCACTACATGTGTATAAGCTGACTGCAGTACGTGAAGGTACAGTGGAGAATCTGTTATTCTTTCCCAATAAACGCGTTTACGCTAAAACTATTATTTGCAGTGCAAACAGTTTGGAGCCAGATCAGACGCCGGGTAACCCGGCGTCTGATCAGGCTCCAAACTGTTTGCCACCAAGATAAACAAGAATTATCAGAATTGTCCAAAAGTTGTTCTTTTCTACGTTTTAGTGCTTTGCGTTTGCGTACGTTTGCGTTTAAACGGGAAAGAATCCACTGTAGCAACTGAATGCTGTAGTCATGTCCTTCATTTACCCATTCACTGTTATGGCGTCATCTGCTTTAAAAACATTGTCGTCTGCTTTTGTTTCTCCAATTCACTTTTAGGTATATTGACTAAATAAATATCGTTAAAGGTGTTAAACTATTTGGATCGTCATCAGACGCTCACGTAACGTCTGGATCCAACCGGTTTGACACATGTATCGATATTTCATATTATTACACCTCGCTTTGAGTTACAATGTTAAATTCCCATAGACTTACAGTTAACATTTTGCATGTCTTTTACATCTATTCAAAATATACTGTCACTCTTTATGATATTCTTTTTGTGACGTCACTCTAAAGGACATTTTTTACTCCGTCCGAAAACGTACTGTCAGCATTGACATGACTTTCGCTATTGGATACATTGGAACGTTTTAAAGAGTGGTAACTTCTAAGCAACTTTTGGCATTTTCTGTACAAGTTGCTTCCTTTTGTCCATTCCCTAACGATTTGCCACCCTTTCGGAAGAGGATATTTGCCACCTAGACAATGTAAAGACGCTGTTTCTTCAATTTACTTATCATAACGTTCTTCTTTGTTTCTTGTAATATAATTATAAACAATGTGACGTCGTAAGACGGCGACGTCATTTCCCGCGTTATGTACATGTCCGCGCTAAATTGGTATTCACAACACATTGAATAAAAGACGAATAAAGCGATTCCAAAGCCAGGAATGATAAGCTCGGTGTAATAAAATAAATATTAGATGTCTGTTTGCGTGACATTCAAATTGTCAACCCTCGAAAACAATAATGTCACCCTCGGCTACGCCTCGGGATGACATGCTGTTTCTCGGGTTGACAATTTGAATGTCACGCAAACTGCCATCTAATATTTATATACTGTCTTATATCTACTTTTGAAACAACAGAACAGACACTATTATTAAAGCAGCTGATATTTTGACGGTGGCAGGGTAAAAGAAGACGGTTAAAGTTGGCGGTGAAATAGTTTAAGTATTATTGGGTATTTCAGACTTGGTGTTCGAAATTTCGCAAAAAGGAAACAATACGATTTCTACGTGTAGAGTATCATAGTCTAAGCCCGTACAGGTATATCTGGTGTGGGCTCTTCGGTACTACAGTACTGTCAGCCTCAATGACTCGGACTCCATATCAAGTCGAACTTTTTCCTATTTAAAGGCCAAAGTGCATAGTACATGTAACACGGTTAACCTGGATCCAATATTATAAAACGTCTGAGATTATTCTCAAGCATTTGAATTGTCTAATTTGAGGTGTTTTTTAAATCTGACCAATCAAATGCTGAAAAAAGATCTGAGACTCAACTACACTTTTTAAACCGTTTTAAACCTTGGGGTCTGAAGTTTAACGTCGCCATAATTCGGAGTAAATGCGCAATTAAGCTACATGAACGTTTTAACACGAACCATGTCTTTGAAAAAACATATTTAATGTGCTTTTTAAGTAACGAATAGGTTGAATGTGAGTGCCAAGCAATTTGAATCCAGATCAGCTGTCGCATTACATAGCGTCTGATCTGTTTACAAACTGTTTGTAAATCTTAGCCAAGTGGCGCTTATATCCTGATCACGGTTAACGCTTTGAAGTACGGGTGAATTCAACTTGTGTGAGTGCCAAACATTGAGGCTGATATGTATATGCTAAGAATTAAAGACTATACTTGTTGCAATATTAATAATTTTGCATGTTACTTATCGGAGCGGGAATTTCAGTCAGTAAACCTTTCGCATTTAAAACCAAGTGCAATGGCATCAAGGCAAGCGACATATGGAGTTAGACTCGAAACTTCCTTGGGGAATGTCAGATTAAGGCGCATTATGCTTTACTTCCAGTCTGCTTTAAGCTATCATTTGCTAGAATTTAGAAACTAATTCTCATTGCTCATTGTATGACTATAATAATTGGAACTATTTTATTTTCTACAGTGGATGAATTAATTAAATGTGCTAAAAGGCGTTTCTATAGCGGAAAGATTTAATGTAGATCGGACCAACGTCGTTCAAAGCGGTACTCTACGAACATGTATATAAGGATCGGCCATTCTCGTCAACTGACGGTCCGTATCGAACTATGTTCACGCATAGTTCAGCTTGAACCGTAATTCGACGAGAATCCCTGTTTGTTATACATAGAGTACTGATAAAAACCGACATGATCCCGATCTCATTAGGGTCGTCCAACTTTAATTGTAAAAGCTATATTTTATCAGGATGAATTGTATATTAACAATTATGTATGTTAATTCTTCAATTATACAACGTATCACATATAAACGTATCTACATGTTTCGACGTAAGGATTGGAAGTCTTCTGCATGGGTGTGTAGGTGCGGTTTTCAGTATATGTATATACAATGCATGCATGTAAATGTAGAAAACTGCAGATGCTTGAAAAGATATGACTTATTTTAGTATGGGTGGCAAACCATTGAGTAAAATCAGACTCTTTGTTACTAGATGCGTTTTATTAGACTCTTGCCTGTTTGCAAAGAACATCATTATTTTAGCACAAACACTATAATTTGAAAATATAATTTCTTTATATTCGCTGTTTTTAACCAATTACCCCAAAGCCTGATTCCAGTTTTGAAGAAAGTTGACTACTTGGAGCAGGTTATAAGTAAATCAGAATGCGTATTAAAGCGCATTCTGTTCAACTCTTATCCTGCTTTAAGCTACTATCTGCTAGAATATAGATTTATTTTCTTATGGTACATATTCATGACATTTCAAGTTTGAACATTTTTTTTATTAGTGGAGGCGAAAAGTGCGCATTTATAGGATATTTGGTTAGAAATCTATACGGTGTTTGAATAAAACAGATAGTGTGAATGAATAATAGACATCTGTATGCATGTTTGATTTTTTATGCATGGCGGTGAACAGATTCGGTGGTCTGTTTATATGAGATTCAGGGTATGTTGTGATGAAACTGCGCACAGAGACATTTACATTTTAAATCACAGTCAAATTGGCATCAAGTGGAGAATACATGAGTCTTTCTCGTTTTAATGAAACGAAACACAATCCATTAAAATGGAGACACTGGTAGGTTTGATGACTTGTAAGCTCACCTGAGCTCGAAGTGCTCAAGTTGAGCTTTTGTGGTCAGTCAAAATCAAGCGTCTGTAGTCGTGCAGTTTGTGTCAACAATAAACATATTCTTCTAAACCATATTCATGATTGCAAATACAGTAAGAAAACAACAGGGATGCTCTTTTGGTCAAGCGCTTTCAAGGAATTGTAAACATTGCAGAATTCTAGTTCCCGTGGCAAATGAAGTGAAAAAAAGAAGTCTTCAAAACTTTTCTTGTCAAACAACCACAAGAACCAGAACTTAGATAGTTGGCATATACATGTAGCAATCATCTAAAAGTCCTCTATCAAGATAATTCAAATTTTGCTCCCAGATTCAAAATTGGCCCCGCCCGGGGGTCCCCGTTTTTCAATTATACATTGAAAACATCAAACATATTCTTCTCTGAAACTTATATAGTCAGAGCTTTAGTATTTGTCATTATGTAACTTCCTAGATGCCCTTTATGTATATTGTTGAATTACTTCCTGTCAGTTTGTTTATCTAGGTTACCGGAGCTAAAAGTAGATTTTTTTTTCATTGAAAACTAGAATTGTCTGAAACCATAATATACAGGGAGTAGATGTTTGATCTGGATCAAAACTATTTGTAAAGTCGACCTAATTCGCTTGTGGCATTAAACGGATTGTCTGTCTTCAAATTGTTTCGTTTATTTGGCAAGTATACTATAACCCCACCTGTATTGAATATGCGCTGTATTTAATGTGTGCGTGTTTGATTTCTTTCTGACATCTTGTTTTAAATTTCCTATTCCAGGGTTTATGGTCCGATGCAAAACTTTGACGAGTTCTCTAAAGCATGGGGCTGCCAAGCTGGCACTTACATGAACCCACAGGACAAGTGTGCGGTCTGGTAACCGGGCCGAGCGGGGGCGTACACTCTACACCATCATCTGACATCTGTATACATAAACATAAGACGCAGAAATATCAAATGGCTCACAGTGATGGGGCTGGTTTCATAAAACTTCGAACGACAAATACTGTCGTAAGTCATATGATAAAAATCTCAATTTATATTTATTTCTCAATCTAATCCTCTCTTTTTACATCTCTTTGGAATCGTCTTGATAAGACGATTCCAACGAGATGTCATAAAACAGGATTCGATAGAGAAATAAGAAATTAAAAGTATTTTGATGTTTTGACTTACGACCGTTTTTTTCGTAAGACGTTTTATGAAACGGGTCACAGGAATCGATGTATTCAGTGGCTGGTCAGGTTCCAATCTACACAGATATGTACTTATTTTAACATAAACGCCTTTATTTGGAAAGAATTCCATCATCTATCCTATATATAAGACAAACGTTATTCCAGCGATTTATGAGATACAGTAAAACCTCTCTATTACGACCACTAAATTATGATGATGATTAGGGTTTTGCGACAGGTGACTGCTTAAAGCAAGGTGACTGTAAAACAGAAAGCTCCTGTAGGAGCTTTCTGTTTTACTGTCACCTTGCTTTAAACTGTCACATGCCTTTCATTCAATCAATTAGCTTTCGTTTTAGTGGTCGTACATGTAATAACGAGATTTTACTGTATATGTATCAAAATATGCATATGCAGCAGAGTTAGTGGGACCAACTGAGGACACGCTGAAATCCACACCGGAATTGGGTCAACAAACACTTACATGTATATGCAAATAAAACTATAGTCGAACCTCAATAACTCGAACTCGCTTAAGCCGAACTTACAGTGGAGAAAACGTTATTCTTTCCCGTTTAAACGCAAACGAAACGCAAACGCAATACACTAAAATGTAGAAAATAACAACTTTTTGACATATCTGACTATTAATACATGTATTAAGTTGAGCGTCAAACACTTTGGAGACTGATCAGACGCCGGGTTACCCGGCGTCTGATCTGGCTCCAAACTGTTTGTACTGCAAATAATAGTTTTAGTGTAAACGCGTTAATTGGGAAAGAATAACACATTCTCCACAGTACCTGTATTTCTGCACTTACAGTTTGACTTATGCGAGTTTGAGTTACATGTTTAAAGATAATACTTATGTTTTGTTCAACTTGTTTCAGGGTTTTGTAAGATTAATTTTTTTGTACAGATGTATATTGGTGGAATAATTATGAGTGTAAAATGCATTATTATGCACCAATCATTTTAGAAGTCTCACTTATTTACAATGAAGCTCACTTATAACGAACTAGGGTATACCGAAACATTAGATACACCGAACAAAATGAATTATGCATCTCTAATTAACATTATTATATAGTGAAATGGACCTGAAATAAAGAATTTTAGATATGACGGTCCGGAGGACTTTATTTTCAAGTGAGGCTCATTGTACTGTTAACAAATGCTACTCATTTACGTGAGTCAACGGTGATTAAAATGACCTAAGAGTAGTTATTGTATTTACAAAAATCACAAACTGATTGATGAAGAGGCAATACATCTATTGTACTGTAAACAAATGCTACTCATTTACGTGAGTCAAAGGTGATTAAAATGAACAAAGAGTAGTTATTGTATTTACAAAAATCACAAACTGATTGATGAAGAGGCAATACATCTATTGTACTGTAAACAAATGCTACTCATTTACGTGAGTCAAAGGTGATTAAAATGACCAAAGAGTAGTGATTGTATTTACAAAAATTTACGAACTGATTGATGAAGAGGAAATACATTCATTTTACTGTTAACAAATGAAATGCTACTCACGTGCGTGAGTCAAAGTTGATTAAACCAAAGCGTAGTTATTGTATTTACAAAAATCACAAACACATTGATGTTTAGAGAATGCATTCATTTTACTGTAAACAAATGCTATTGATTTGCGTGAGGTCAAAGTTGATTGAAATGACCAAAGAGTAGTTATTGTATTTACAAAAATCACAAGCGGATTGATGTATAGGAAATACATTCATAATCATAAAACATTCAAATCAAATATCATTTATGGTGATAAAGACAAATGATAGCTCAAAGCAAGACGGAGGTATTGCTGAAAAATGTCTTAGGTATGCAGGTTTTGGCGTTTTTATTTTTTATTAACGCTAGTCGCGTCACGTGTGAAACATTTCTAAAACGACAAAAAAGCAGTTATGGTTGAAATCAATTGAAATGTTATCATAGAGAGTTAGTAACCCATTTATGTCTACGATCCCATGTATGGGACATAGGCAAACAATGTAGACTCTCACCAGACGCCGCATATTTAGAGTCTTGTCAGAGTCTACATTGTTTGCTGATAGGAATTTTAAAATAAAACAAAACGAAAATGAAAATGAAAATTTAGACCAGGCACCCCTTAGAAGATACACGGACTAATCAAATATAGTTATAAGTGGAAGAAATCACTGGGCTCAAATTTTATGTGTAAATCCTATCCCCTATACCTTGCTGTCAGTGTTAAATATTGGTGATAATTTAAAGCAGGCTGAAAGTAAAACAGGAAGCTTCTAAAGGAGCTTTATATGTACTTTTAGCCTGTTTTAAGCTGCTATATGTCATGATACATAAACGCTTTCCTATAGCGTTTAATCACGACACGGTAGGGGCGTGAAAAGGTACGCGTAATCCTACGCGAAATAGATGAGGCCGTCACAAGGCGCCAATATAGGGGAAAGGGTTAATCAAGCATATTGATATTGATTGAAAATACGAATTGAAGTTAAATTAAAAATTGTTTGAATATTTGCAGAAACATATCAGATTTAATTAAAAAACGTGAAAATAAATGTGTTGCCTTCTAAATGTGTTATCCTTGAATTCTAAAATGCAGTCAACTGCGGGACCATGTACGAATAACACGGCGGCTGGTACAGTGGAGAAGACGACATTCTTTCCCAAACACGTTTATGCTATAATCGTAATAGAAAACACTTTGGACCCTGATCAGACGCCGAGTAAATCGGCGTCTGATCAGGCTCCAAATGTTTGGCCACTAAAACTTAAACTATGATGAGTCAAGTTTTATTTAAATGAAAATTTCAAAATTAAATTGCATTGCAAAGACATAGCGTTTTGTTTCGTTTCATTTGATATGGTTCCAAACTGTTTGCATTTGAAACAAACTGTTTTATCACTTAACCCATTCACTGTCTAATCTTGAGTACAATGGTTATTTGCAAACAGTTTTGATCCTTATCAGACGCCACGAAACTCGGCGTATGATCAGGATCCAAAGTGTTTGCCTCTCATTTCAATATTTCATAAAATCAAAATACCTAAAATTTAAACGTATGTATAGTTTAAACATATTTTATTTCCATCCTCAAGGAAAAGGGTTCGGGCTACAAGTTCTTACAACATTAGAGCTGGCCCTCCCCCTACAAACATATAACACAAAATGTATATAAAGCGCAACGCAGAACTAGATCATTCTTTTTTACCCCTTCACTGCATTTCCCCGAGTACAGTCGTTATTTGCAAACAGTTTGGATCCTGATCAGACGCCCCATTTCGCGTCTATTGATATGTATGTTTTCTATTTGTATAAATGTTAATGCTGTCCACGGTAGTGGACCTTATACAGATATATTTCAATAAAGTTTCAAAGTTTTCAAATGATCTGGATCCAAACTGTTTGACACTCGTTTCAATATTTCTTAAGTCCAAATACCAAAACGTGTTTTTAAAAAATAGAAGCAGACGACAATTGTTTTATTTTGATGACGTTATGGCAGTGAAGGGATTAAATCTGTTGATGAGTTATGTTAATCTGGGTGTCAAACAGTTTGGTGTCTAATCAGCAAATGGAGTTACTCGGCGTCTGATCAGGGTCAAGAACTGTTCGAAATGGACATCGTTTCATCTAATGTACTCTCTCCAATATAGTGGAAAAGACATTATAAATGTATATTTCCAAATAAATGCGTTTATGCTAAAATCATTATTCGCAATACAACCAGTTTCGAGCCGGATCAGACACCAGGTAACCGGTGTCTGATCAGTCTCTAAACTGATTGCCACTGCAGACCTTCACTCGTATTGGATATTTTGGACCCTATACAAATTGCGCCCATTTAATGACCAATATTTACACATGGTAATCATATATCATTATTGGGTCGTTAAACTATGATAAATTACAAAGCACTGGTTGCTTTATATACGCTCGAATCTGTTTCTTTTCTCAAATTATTATCAGTAAAAATACCACTTGTTTATTTGAAAAATGACAACCAACACCAGTCGTACTACAATCATTGCCATTTCTATGATATGCTACCTTGATCTGCATCAACACTGTTAGTAAAGAATAATATTGATTGAAACCGGTACGCTTCAGGGTCAGATATAGACCTAAGTTTGCACCGGACATTAGTTACTGGCCAATAAATCCTGGTTTAAATCCGTTCAATCACACGTCCAATTTGGGCCAAAAGAGTCTCCTGCTTCAAATATATTGTCTTTCGCCAATACAGCGTGTCCTCCCTACAACGGCCCTCCCAACAACGATCCCCTCCTTACAATAACGTATGCCACAGTTATGTCTAATGCTTTTACTTCTGCAATATCGTCTGCTTAAAATTGTCGTCTGCTGTTTTTTCTAAAGTTACATAATTGACATTTTGACAGAAAAAAACTTAATGACAAGAGACAAACACCTTGAATCCAGATCAGACGCCGCGTTACGCGGCGTCTGATCTGGATTCAAGCTGTTTTCAAGTGTAGTCAATTCCCCTCCCTATAACGACTCCCTCTGAACAACGCATACAATGCTTGTCTCCCATTGGGTGCGTTGTAGAGAGGGAATGTTGTACAAAGTGTGTGTCTGATCAGGATTAAAACTGTTTTATACTGCCTTATTTTTTAACTTTGGAACGACACTGCAGACAACAAAAGTGAAGCAGACGACAATGAAACGGTGAAGGGGTAAAAATCTCACGAACTATTTTGCAGTGAAAGGGGTTAATGACGATTTATATTTTTATCTATAGTTGCAAACAGTTTGAGCCTGAAACAGTGGAGGAAACGCTATTCTTTCCCGTTTAAACGCAAACGCAAAACACTAAAACGTAGAAAAGTACAACTTTTGGACAATTCTGATAATTCATGTTTATCTTGGTGGCAAACAGTTTGGAGCCTGATCAGACGCCGGGTTACCCGGCGTCTGATCTGGCTCCAAACTGTTTGAAATGGAAATGCAAGTTTTAGCGTAAACGCGTTTATTGGGAAAGCATAACGTTTTCTCCACTGTATCAGGCTCGAAACTGTTTGCCATGGAGTTTGTAGAAGTAGGACAATCGCGTTTATTGAGAAAGAAAACGGTATCCCTACCCTCCATCCCTCCGTTTCCCCCACCCCACCATAACCGCCGGGTGCAGTTCGAGAACGTGCAGAGTAAACCAGAACAGAAGATAAAGAAAATCTACTTTGAGACAATTTAGTGCTGGCAACATATTAAAACAGGCCATGTTATGACATGACATATTCAAATTTATCGTGAGGTTTTTTGTCCCTTGACCGCCACATTGTTGTCAGCTTCAATATTGTTGTATGTAATATCGTTTCAAAGTTGGTTTCAATGCAATGTGACTGATTTTCATTTCGATTCGAGTGTCAAAGAAACGCGGCGTCTTATCGGGATCCAAACTGTTTGCAAAGGCGCATGTTTGTGCAATTGACGGGGAAACGGTCAGATCAGACAATGCTGTGGTGGTTATGAGGTTAAAAATACAGTGCGACATCAAATGTGAAACAAAAAGTGTGTGTGTTGTTCGGAGGGAAATTGGTTTACATTTGCAAACAGCTTGAATCCAGATCAGACGCCGCATAACGCAGCGTCTGATCTGGATTCAAGCTGTTTGTCACTCGTCATTAAGTTTTTTTCTGTCAAATATGTAATTTGAAGAAAAAACCAGCAGACGACACCTTAAAGCTGACAATATTAAAGCAGTAAAAGCGTTAGACATAATTGTCCTGTTTAGGGGACTGTGGTAAAGGTCGTTGTAAGGAGGGAGTCGTTGTTGGGAGGGCCGTTGTACGGAGGGAACAATGTAAAACAAAACAAACAAATAATGTTATATCGTTAATATGGTTTTAGCAGATGACTCATAGCATTTAGTAAACGGTTAGAGAAATTAATGTTCGGGTTTAAAGGGTCTTATAGTGTCATAAAAGAGTATTTACCCCTTCACTGGCATAACGTCATTTGTTTTCAATAACTGTCGTAAGCTTTAACATGTATTTCTTGAAATATAAAATGGGTAAATTGACTATTATATGTATGAGTGTCAAAACGTTAGGAACCTGATCAGACACTGCGTTACCCGGTGCCTAGTCAGAATCCAGTCTGTTTGCATTAAATGTAACCATTGTATAGTGGAGAAAATGTTATTCTTTCCCAATAAACGCGTTTACGCTAAATCTATTATTTCCTTTGCAAACAGTTTGGAGCCAGATCAGACGCCGGGTAACCCGGCGTCTGACCAGGCTCCAAACTGTTTGCCACTCATATTAAAATGAATTGTCACACTTATAAAAAAGTTGTCATTTTCTCTATTTTATTGCATTGCGTTTCGTTTGCGTTTAAACGGGAAGGAATAACATTTACTCCACTGTACATGAGGTAAGACAGTGAATGGGGTTACTGTTCAATTTCAGATGGAACAATGTGTTATATTGACTGCTTCTGCAAATATAAACCAGGCAATATACAAGATAAATAACCGGTCTTAGTGATGTGGCTTTGAACGGATTTTAAATGAGACTAGATTAAACACAGGCGTTATTGTTAGAAGATGAGTGAAATGTACCGGCATCCGGTATTTTTAAAGCCGATTTTAGCCGACAGGAATGTTGATATACTGTCCACTCGCGGATCCAGAAGTGCGGAGTCATGAACGAACGCCCCATAATAGTTTGACAAAGGCAATCAATTTCAATTTCCTTTATTACACTCAGTTCATGATATACATGAATACATGAGGAAAACGTTATACATTGTATATACATAGACAAAACATACATATTGACAAACAATTATGGGCATGGGCTTGTACGAATTCTTTCCACTACGGCCAAAGTAAAACTTATCAATTGATATAAAAATGGTGTTACATGATAAGTTGTACAGGGGAGAAGACGTTATCCTCTCCACTATAAATGCAAACGAAACACATACAGTCGATTTTCGATATCTCGAACTCGCTTTAATCAAACTCTCTGATAGTTCGACATATGAACTGCATTATTTCATGCTCGGTTCAGTGGAACATACCCATATTTCAAAGTTAAAACGTGGCATATCCACTTTTTACCTTTAAAATACGGGTATGTTCGACAAAACCGACTTCAAGATATCGAAATTTGACTGTATGTACGTGTACAATACAATGCAATGTTGAAAATGCCATGTTCTGGAAAGTTTCATCTTCTATTTTCTGAGTGGCAAACAATTTGGTGTCTGGTCAGAATTTGGGATACCCGGCGTCTGTTCTTGCTCCGAGCTATTTGCAATCCGCAAAGGTTTTTAGTTCATAAGTTTTTATTTGGAAATAATAATGATTTTTTCAGCTTTTAGTCAAGTAAATAAACCAGAAATCCCTATTTGTAAAGTAAAATTCTCTACTTGGAGCTTCCTGCTTTACTTCCATATTGTCTTAACCCTTTCACTCTAAATGACGCTTAAAAGCGCGCTTGCAAACAGTTTGGATCCTGAACAGATAACGCAGGATCTAAACTGTTTGAAACTCGTTTTGAACTTTCTTCAGTCATACTGCCTTATTTTTTAAATCATTACCCCATAACCTGTTTCTAATGTTGGAGATATGTGACCGCTTAAAGCAGGTTGAAAGTAAGGCAGAATGCGCATTCTGCTTTCCTTTCATCCTGCTTAAAGCTACCATCTACTATCGAAGTTAGGAAAAAATATTATGAAAAATATTCAAGACTGTATAAATTTGAACAATTTTCTTGAAAGGAGGTATAAATTAGAGGCGTAAAAACGCGTATTTATGAGGTAATGGGTTAACTTTGAAACGACATTACAGACTACAAAATTGAAGCAGACAACAATGAAACGATGAATGGGGTAAATATCTCACGATAAGTTTGGCACTGAAAGGGTTAAGCTGCCACTTGTATCTGTCACCCAAATGATACATCAATAATCATTTGTGTCACATGTTCTTAACCCATTTGTGCCCACGATCCCATATATGGGACATATGCAAACAGCGTAGACTCTGATCAGACGCCGCATTATGCGGCGTCTGATCAGACTCTACACTGTTTGCTGATATCAATTTTGAATATGAAACAAAATTAAAATGTTTAACAGGCATCCCTTTGATAAAATATTTGACTAATCCAATATATAAACATGGAAAAACCTACTGAGTATAAATGGGTAAAGGTATACGGCGTCTGATCAGAGTCTTCACTGTTTGCTGATAGCAAGTTCAGTATAAAACAAAATGACAATGAAAGTTTTGACCAGGCATCCCATAGATACAAAATTGACTAATTCAATATATAAACATAGAAAAATCCACTAAGCGTAAATGGGTTAAGGTAGGTAGGGACATTTTAGACGATTCTACGCAGGAAACTTTCGAACCAATGTAAGAATAGAAGCTGGATCCGCGCATGGATATACAGTCTAACCCATTTTCAACGACACTTTAATAACAAAACTGTGAAGATTTCTGATAATCAGAATTTAGTTTAATGATTTACAAACGTAATACAGAAATCTTTTGAGTAGCTTTTAAAGGAGCTATCTGCATTACACTTGTACTGTCTATGTTGAATTCGTATTGAATGACGTCCAGTGTTTTTAAATTCAACTGGACGCTTCGTTCTTTATTGGCTATGGATTTCAAATTATCTATACTGTGACGTATTTTACACCAAATTTAGGACTTTAATGACAGTGTGTATAACGGTGGTCATCTTATGGATAATAAACTGCCTGCGTGTGACACATATACCAGGGATAATACTCGTTCTCGTAACTGTTGTTTAACTTCAGTGAAAGACATGTAACATGTATAAGAAGTGATGACATTATACATGTAGCAATAGAAAATACTTTATTGCCTCCTGTTTTAAAAAGAAAATAAACGCAATCACATTGTCATCAAATAGTGAACATAATTTCTAAATGATTCGTTTTTATGTGATTGACAAACAGTTTTAAATCTGAACATGCTCAAAACAGTTTCCAAGAGACATACTAGTTTAAGTATAAACACATTTATTGGGAAATAATAACTACTTCTCCACAGTACATTTGTACCACTAAAATGAGTTTTTTTAGTTCTTAAAGTGGATATATGCTTTAATGTAAGTAAACATGAAGCAGGACACCTATCGTATTTACCAGCATTCACCAGAACTCTAGGCTGCTGTGTTAAGGTAGGTAATTGTAGTTGAAGTACGTACAATAATTAGCTGCCACCGTTAGGAGAACGTGGATATTTTGTAAGCTGCTACGTTACATGTTCGTGTAAGCTGCAGCCTGTACGAATACATATACATTTTGTAAGATGTTACGTTTAAAAGGTCATGTAACCTGTCGCCTTTACGAGAACATGCAAAGTTCGTAAGATGCCACGGTTACAAATTCATGTAAACTGTTGCCTTTTCGAATACATATACATTTTATAAGCTGTTACCTTACACGCTCATGTCAGCTACCAAGTGCATGTCATATTTCATCTTTAGTCTATATCCTGATGTGTTTAAATTATTATTGTTTTTACCATATATTGCTTAAGCAAATAGTGAATACTCTGATCAGAGGGCTCCTTTAGGAACCCTCTGACCTAGAACTACACTTTTTTTAATAGAACATGTATATAGTTTGTAAATGATGCTGTATACATGTCGCTAGGAATTAATATGTTATCATTATGGATATTTAATCATGATCTGCATGTTGTTTAACCCTTTACTCCATAGATACAATGGAGAATCTGTTATTCTTTCCCAATAAACGCGTTTACGCTGAACTTATTATTTACAATACAAACAGTTTGGAGCCAGATCAGACGCCGGGTAACCCGGCGTCTGATCAGGCTCCAAACTGTTTGCCACCAAGATAAACATGAATTATCAGAATTGTCTAAAAATTGTTCTTTTCTACGTTTTAGTGCTTTGCGTTTGCGTACGTTTGCGTTTAAACGGGAAAGAATAACAGATTCTCCACTATACATAGTTTCACGCATTCAAGTTATTCCTGCGCTGATGATAGTAATTTTAATCTATACAGTCATGGATAAGTATCATGAGAAATGTTTTCTGTTCTCTAGAAGATGGCAGATGGAACCTGTTGACAGTAAATCAGAATGCGCATTTAGACGCATTCTGCTTTACTTTCAACCTACTTTAGGTGGTCACCTCTCTTCAATACTAGAATATACATATACATATACCATGGAGTTAAGGTTTCAAAGTATATTTGGTATATGCCTTCTCTTTTGATACGAACTTTCACTGGTCTAGTGTTCACTGGTTAGGAACTTGGTTACAGTGGGGCGCGGGTCCTCGCGAAAGGTCGTATCGGAGTCCTGACTATACATGTTTCAGAGTCTCGACGTGAAACAAATTTGGCAAGCTGGAGTGAACACAAATGAGGTAATTAAAGGTCACATTGACATAAACACTGTAAATCGTTATTGACACCATATAGTCCGATGTTTTTCTAAGCGTCGTGCATGCTTAATTTGTTCCATTTATGGAATTTATGCTTGAAATAGTTAAAACAACGACGCGGTAATCAAGATTTTTGTTCACAACGATCAATTCTTATAAATGACTGCATAATCTCGCCTGCAATCAATGTTTCTGGTAATATTAATACTTAAATTGCATCTTTGCAACAGAATCACATTAAATAATATCGTATATCAATGAAATTTTCTGGATTTCAAGTGGTAAATAAGGTTACAGAGTCTAACAGAGAGTGTTACAGGTTCTCTAGCGACATGTTATAAAAGGTTACAGAGTATTATCGACATATTTGGTTGCTTCAGAGAGAATGCATCTGAAGTGTACATATTGCAAGTCGCCATTTACCCTTGAAAATGAAGTTGTGCGTCACTGTATAGCCGCCCATCCAGATGAAAATGTCTCGTACGTAACGGCATGTGTGACTGATCTTAATATCAAGTATAAAAGAAGAACTTTCCATGTAGTAGGCAGGTACGTTTCATGTAATCTAAATGATGTGGTATATAATACTGCCTCGGGGAAAATAGAAATACCAAATAACTCGCCAACAAAGAGCCCGTTGCATAAACTGAGCAGAGTGAATACACCGTCAAAATGTGTTCACAAGCAGTTATTTGGTGAAGTTGAAACGACACGATCACAGGATAGTGAAGATACCAGCAACAAGGCAATCGATCTATCGTCAGTACAGGGCGAACATTTAACGGTTAGCGATGATGATATGCATGCCATGGACACGCTGCTCGAACTTGAAACAATACCTAGCGAGGTAGATGAAATTGATGGTGAACAAATTTTAGCAGAAGATGAACAATTGAACCAAGCTATTGATCAGTTGCAAAACCTTCTTCCAGCAGTAATTTCACACCTTGCAGAGAATGGTCGATTAAGTGATTGGGTTGCCTTTTTTAACATTGTTAAGAGCGGAGATTTTAATGTAAATCACATAGCTTCCCAATTGTTTGAAGCTCATTCAAGAGCTATCTGTTTAACTATCGCCTTGCTTTAAGATGTCGCCTGTCTTTTGTACAATCACTTAGCCTTCTCTTTAGTGGTGGTAATAGAAGTGTAACAGTAACTTTAACGTGTTATTGAGTTCGGTGAGTGCCGACTTGATATTTTATCATAACTACTATATGTAGAATATCCTTTGTCGTATTTGATATTTTCGAAATGCTAGTACATTACATTATTGGATGGTACAAAAATAATAAAAAAAAGTATTCAATTTCAAAGATTCTTTTATTCATTGAATAAAATAAAAAATAACCTCTCAAAATGGAAAAACAACATTGCAAACTTCACTGAATCGATCACTGAGACAATGGTTCATATAGAACAACTCCAAAGGCACAAAACGTAATAAAAAGGAATCTGCAAAAATATCGTAATACCGTATGGTTATCTCAGTCTATTACAAGATTTGTCAAACGAGGCATATAGTACCTAATGCAAACAGTCTACGCTGAACATGCATCAATGAGGGTGTCGTTTTATTTTATTCTCACTTGGTGATATCACAGTTTCAAATAGGTGACATCACTCATTAAAATATGTGACACCATCCATTTGAATTAGTAATGTAACTTTTTACTGATGTCAACACTTTGAAAACATGATACAGTGGAGAAAACGTTATTCTTTCCCGTTTAAACGCAAACGTACGCAAACGCAAAGCACTAACATGTAGAAAATAACAACTTTTGGACAATTCTGATATTTCATGTTTATCTTGGTGGCAAACAGTTTGGAGCCTGATCAAATAATAGTTTTAGCGTAAACGCGTTTATTGGGAAAAAATAACAGATTCTCCACTGTGTGTACAGAACGACCCGTCAAATATCACATATAGTATTAACCCGTTCACTGCTTTATCCCGACCGTAAGAGCACAGACAAACAGCTTGGATCCGAATGAGACGCCGAGTAAATCTGTGTCTGAATCGGATCAAAGCTGTTTGCCTATCGGCTAATGTTTCATTAAAGGTTAAGGAAGTGTCTTAAGTGGAAGAAGACAAAACATGCCCATGATCAAAACTGAACCTTGCAGTGAAAGGATTAGAATAACCCAACATTTACATGTACGTTCCATAACCAAACTTCAAACTGTCAATATTGCTAATACAACGATAAAAACCTTAAGTATTGACATTTAACCCATTGCCCCAGAGTCTGTTTTTAGTATTAAAGACGGGACCACTTGAAGCAGGTTGAAATTAAAGCAGAATGAACTCCTTGAACCCTATCACGCATATATGCGTCATTTGCGAACAGCATACCTGTGATGATTACACTTGTCCTATTCAATCAGTGTATACCTTGATCAGAGGGCACCTTAAGGAGCCCTCTGATCAGGCTCTACACTGTTTGTCATTTTGACTTATATTGCAAGAACCAGCCATATAAAGTATAAAATCGACTAAATTGAAAATGAGAATTATCCATTTGAGGTTTTAGGGAGGAAAGGGTTAAGGTTCATTTGCTCTACTTTTATCCTGCTTAAGTTAAATTTTGCTAGGATATGGGAACTACATCTTGATGTAAACATTCAGTACTCGTATAAAGTGGGATAAATTTCTTCAGTTGAGAACGTTAAAAGAGTAAAAAGGCACTTCTATGAGGGATTGGGTTTAGCGTTCCAATTTCTTTACATTATACTGTGTAAACCCCCTTTACTTTACACATGCAAATCAAAAAAATACAGCCGTGATGTTTATAAATTATTATCAAACAAAGTAGAGTTAGTCTTAGAAATTATTTTTCCAGTTTGATCCTGATGGGGCATCGAGAAAGTCGGCTCCTCAACAGGATCTAAACTGTTTGCAAATACAACTGTAAGTATTAAATGCATAAAATACTCCGCACAAGTCACATTCAAGGGGCCTCTTTCCTGTGCGGGTTGGACATGTTTGCAAATGTCGTCTAAGATTGTTCTTAAATCTAAACGTACGATCACAGGTAGTGCATGCGAATGGCCTAGACCCTATATGTTTATTCATGTGGCCTATATAGACTGCCCGTTCAAAGTACTGTTTTCCACATCTGTCACAGATAAACCTGTTTTGCCCAGAATGATGTATACGCCGATGTCTGGCCAGAGTTGTCCTGTTATTAAATCTTCCACTACATAATTCACAAAGCAGGTTTGTTTGGTTGTGATGTGCTCTGATGTGTTGATTAAGGTCATAAGCTGAGCTGTAAGATTTATTGCACAAAGTGCAGTTTACCTTTTCTTTCCGGTGAACACTACGTTTATGTCGCGAAAGATTGCCTGAGCTGGTGGTAATATATTGACATAGTGTTTTTTCTTCGGCGTTGACGACATAGGCAAAGGAGTCTGGCTACTGGAAGTCCCACTTCTGTTATTATTGTCAATTACTTCGACATTCAGGCTGATATCCAGTATACTTGAGTCGTCAAATGAGATTTCGTCCATTTCTAGATCTGCGTTGCTTTTGTTAAGACTCTGTAACACTGTAAAGAAGAACCTGTAACAGTTATTATGCAGTCGTCGGGGACCTGTAACCTCTACATCGCATTTGTAAGAAACACTAAACTTCTGATTACTTTGAAAATCGGAAATACGCAAATGCCATATCTTATGAAATGCTTCAATATTAGACAAACACTAACAAACAGGTTATCTAATGGGTTTAAAACTGATTTTTCTTGTGTAAATTCAACTTATAACAAAACTATGTGCATCGTACATGTAGGCAGTGTGAAACACTCGCTTTTATTTCCTCTATTCGCCTGAATTCTAAAGCGGGCGGCATTTAATTACTTATTAAAAACAAAAACAAAACATCTTACCATGTTTTGGTGAATAATTCGTGTGATGCTGCTGTGTAAACTCGCTGGAAAGTGGCGTGTTTACATTGTACGCGCGATGAATTAGTCATGACTCTGAAACGTTGTCGACGGGACCCCTATACCACCTTTCGCGAGGACCCTCGCCCCACAGTAACCAAGTTCCTAACCAGTGGTGTTTACTATTTGTTATAACGTCGTTTTGTTTGGGCTTTAACTTGCCTCTATACCTTTTGAATATTTTTGTATAAAAATCACAAATCTTGAGTTACATGTACGGACAATCTCATAATGACACTTAAGCAATGTATTCTCAGCTTGATCTTTAAAATTCTCCAAGTAAACAGAGTGGACCCTGTTGAGAGCTCCTACAGGAGCTGTCTTTTCTGGGTCCATTCTGTTTGCAAAGTTTTAAAAAAGAATATACTGATTGGTGATTGTGTCCCCTTCTAACATGATTCGTGTTGTACATGTATGTATATGCATGTACGTTAATTTTGTTTGTGGACCATATTGAAAATTGGTTTTTGATACCATATATGTAATCCACATGAAAACTATTATTATTATTATTATTATTATTATTATTATTACTATATCGAATGTACCTAGGTAATCCTGAGTTGGAGTTATGTTCCTGTGGGCTTATTTAGAGAAACAAAGGAAGACGACACTTTCAAAATGGCGAGCGCTCCGAGAGATCACCCGACAGCCGACCCAGGAAGACATCGAGGCAGAAATGGCATTATGGGTAAAGCGGAAGCACTCGTTAGACAGGCGGTGAGTACATGTATAAAAACATTTACCATAAAAGGTGAAACCTTCGTAAAACCGGACGCCATTTGGAAGGGGGTGGGGGCGGGGAAGAGAATAGACACTACAGGCCAAAACTTCTGCTGCTCTACGTTCTCACTTTAAAGAAGTGAAATATAGAGCTTGAGGGACAGTTGTTGTTGCTCTGTATTGAACTGCCATCTGTATTGCAATGGAGTTGACGTCATTCTTTCTAAAACAAAATGCTCAATGTTCAAATAGTAGTTGGCCAGATAAGACTCAAACATGTTTTCCATTCAGATAAATCGTTAGAGTATTAAACCAAAAGTACTTCTCGACATTTTATTGCATTGTATTTGAGTTAAAATGCAGAGGAATACATATTTCCCACTGTGAACGACTGCAAAATTCTTAACCAATTTATGCCTGAATATTTCAATGATCTGTTCCTGGAATATATCGCTATAGATATATACAGTACTGAACCTTATTAAATTAACAATTTTTGCGATTCGCTTGCAATTCGATGGCAATTCGCTTGCGATTTCAAATACTAACTTTACCCTCGGGTAAGTTTTCTTGAATGGTGTATCTCACAAATGTACGCAAATATGTCTTCGTTAATTTTTTCAATTCCATTTTTGTCACAACCGCTTCTGAAAATTCGCGTAAAAATATTCAAAAGTAGGATTTGTTTTTTGAAGCGCCCGATTCGGTGGCAATTCAATGGCAATTCGCTTGCGATTATCAATTTAATTTAATAAGGTTAGTACTGTAGCGTTCCCTCCATACAACGGTCCTCCCAACATCGGCTCCCTCCTTACAACGACCCTTGTCACAGCTCCCTTAACAGGACAATTACGTACAACTTTTTCACGGCTGCAATGTCGCCTGCTTAAAATACACTAGCATCATCATCATCAGCTGCAGCAGCAGCATAAACCAACACCATCAATGATGATCATCCTCATAGGCATCGTCATTATTGTAGCATTATAATAGCAAAATCGAACAGCAAAAATCAAAAAAAAAATTATTTTCATCATACATTGTAGTTAAGGTAATATCGTACATGAAACAACAGTAAAAAAAAGTATTTTTCCAAGGGAAGTAATAATTGCTGACATATGAAATATTGATGAAAGAGTTGTCCTTGACAAGTATACATGTATCATAGATATCTTAAGAGACTAGATCGGCCACCTAGCGCTGAGCTCCCATTGGTCGACGGTCAGAGAGACGCCATCTTGGTACGTGTATCATACAGTTTCCCTCCGGAAACAAAATATGATTTACTTTCATTTAAGAATGAATTCGTACTACATACATCTTGTAACTTAAATATGCACCGTAAAACGACAATCAAACGATAATAAGCACAAAATGATGGTAATTCTTATTTAACTGAATAAAATCATCGATTAATCATAGCAACTATGGAACGGTTCTTAGCAACTTCTGTAGTCAATGACGCACCGTCAACGTAGACGGGATTACTGCGCACAGCATGTAACGTCATTAATCTACCGCAATACGACGTGCACCAGACCATTGGAACATGAATAGCATACACGAACCAAGATGGCTTCTCGATGACCGTCGCTGATTGGCCTATAGCCGATCTAGGTTATTTTAAGATATCTATGACATGTATATCTTTAGACGCTACAGTCCTTGTTACTGCAGAACGGTGTAATAGTTAGTTTTATACGTATTTTCGATTGTAAAAATACAAATTATAAATGTAGTAGTAGATAAAGAAAAAGTAGCAGTGGTAGGTGTACATGTAGTAGAAGTAGTATACGTACCAGTACCACTAGTTGTAGTAGCAGTAGTGGTTGTAGTACATGTACTACATGTAGCGGTACAAGTGGTAGTAGTTGTAGTAATAATGGTAGCAGTAGAAACAGTAGTAGTAGAGGTAATAGCAGCAGCAGTTATAGCAGTAGTAGTTGTAGAAGTAATAGTAGTTGTAGTAATAAAGGCAGTAGTAGAAACAGTAGTAGTAGAGGTAATAGCAGCAGCAGTTATAGCAGTAGTAGTTGTAGAAGTAATAATGATAATAATAGTAGTAGTTGTAGATCTAGTAGTAGTAGTAGTAGCAGTAATAGAAGAAGAAGCAGTAGTAGATGAAGAATATTTAGAAGTAGTAGTAGTAGTGGTGCTGGTGCTGGTAGCAGCAATACCAACATCAGTAAGAGTTCGTCGTTTTTTATATTAAAGAGATCGCCTAAGTTGATGTGTTGGTGAATTCACTTAATAGAGATTCGTAGATAACTCACATTGATGTAAACCCTAATTCATCCATTCAGATTATATTATAACAATTGTTGAAATCAATATTTGCTGCTGGTCAGATTCCAAATTTTTTCAATACAGATTAATAAACTATCAGTCCTAGTCTCAATGAACAATCATTTTGTACGTTCATTTAGATTGCGGTTCTATTCGTTTAATCCATTTGCGCCCGGTGGATTATTTTATGCTTCTATATTGGATTGGTCCATTTTTTATCTAAGGGGTGCCTGGTCTAATTTAATATTTCGTTTTGTTTTGTATTGAAATCCATATCAGCAAACAATGTAAACTTTGATCAGAGGCCGCATTTTGCGGCGTCTGATCAGAGTCTACACTGTATGCCTATATGTCCCATATATGGGAGCACCAATGGGGCAAACGGAAATAATTTGTATAGCGTTTTCCCTACCAATAGTGCGGTATATCTGTTCTGTTTTGAGCCCTGTTATAATTCGTTTGATAAGGCTTGGTCTCCCTCGATCCATTGTGGAAGATAAAATGTATGCATTAAATCTTACAGCTTTTTTAATCAAAAATAAATTTTCTTAACAGTGCACAATGTTTGACAAAGGCAGAAGGATATTACACCTAAGGTTATAACAAAATTACAATAAATCGCAAATATTGGATTGAAGATGAAACGAACGTTGAATAATGGCGTGTTTACATACGTTACAGATCTAGTGATTGACCTTTAACATGCTTTGTAATTGCCGTCTGTAAATTTGTCGTCGTAACTATTCTCGGAGTTTATATAGAGGATATTGAATGAGTGTGTTGTCAGTCGTAAATTTATTGAACGAGTTGAATAAAATAATATGTTGCGAGCCTTGGCGAGCAACATATCATTTTATCCAACGAGTTCAATAAATTCACGACTGACAACACACGAATTTGATATCCTATTTATCACATAAACACCAAATGACACGAAATTCCGAACGGTCTTACTTTCACTTTTGCCCTCGGCTCTTAGGAAAACGATTCGTCATAGGTGTTATTCGGTTTTATTCATCCGTAGATAAAAACACCTATCAAACTAAAATAAAGAAAATCAACATCAATGTGTGAGAAAAAGACTTCTCTGATACTATATTCAAATTTTAAATTAATATTTAATTTAAAACTGTTCTAATTGACTAAAAATGATCATTTGACATTTAGAATCTAGTTTATCTATATTCGCATTCACTGTATACAATATACAATGCTCAACCTCTACAACACCTAATGGGAGACAAAGAGTGTGTGTGTGTTGTTCGGAGGGAGATGTTGAGCATTGCTCGGCTTGCATTTCCAAACAGATTGAAACTGTTTGTCACTTGACTTTAGATTTCTTCTGTCAAAATGTCCAATCCGTAACACTGAGAAAAAAGCATGCGAACACTTTAACCCTTTACCTGATAGCATTGTTTTAGTATTGAAGATATGTGACTACTTAAAGCAGGTTGAAAGTAAAGCAGAATGCGCCATATGGCGCATTCTGCTTTACTTTCAGCCTGCTTTAAGCTATTACCTACTAGAATAAGGAAAGTGTTAAATATAACACGTATTCATTGCGGTATATATTGGAACTATTTTATTCAGCGGATGAATAAAATGCATGTGCTAAAAGTCGCTTCTATAAGGGAAAGGGTTAAGCAGACAGTAGTGCAGAAATGAAAGCGTTAGACATAACTGTCTTGTCTTGAGAACAGCAGCAAGCATTGTTGTAAGAAGGGAATCGTTGTTCAAAGGGCCGTTATAGGGAGGGATCACTGTATCATTTGGGTGTTTTCAGCACAATTTTGCAAATGGTGTGCAAATGGTTTAACTGGGATGCTGGCTTGAGAAAGAAGGTGGGGTTTGTGCCGGGCGGTTTTTACAGGGTTCTCCCCTCTTTTGAAGAATCTAATGACATGTACCGATACGAACATGCGGTCGCTTGTAGGAAATTGTATACTTACCCTTGCATTGCACTTATGATGTAAATTCACATCAGACACTCAACCACATTTTAACTTTGTATTATTGGTGGGCTCGTACTAAAGTTGGTTCGAATTATCGAGTAGTGACTGTATTTCAGTTTGCATAATAGTTTAAAACTGTACTGCTATATATTCTAATTTATTGTATTTAAATTCCTTTACATTTTGTACGTGTACAGTTGAGAATCTGTTATTCTTTCCCGTTTAAACGCAAACGTACGCAAACGCAAAGCACTAAAACGTGGAAAAGAACAACTTTTGGACAATTCTGATAATTCTTGTTTATCTTGGTGGCAAACAGTTTGGAGCCTGATCAGACGCCGGGTTACCCGGCGTCTGATCTGGCTCCAAACTGTTTGCACCGCAAATAATAGTTTTAGCGTAAACGCGTTTATTGGGAAATATTAACAGATTTTCCACTGTATCTAATTTGGAAATGCTGCAAAATACACGATTGTCTGTCAAACAACGATAAATGAGCTAAAAGAATTTCAAGAGTCCTATTTTGATATTTGTTTCAACTTGAACTACAGTAATTGAAATGCACACACTCCATGCGCGGATTTTGCGAGAGATTCCATCATATATATGCCCTATATTTATCTGTTGCCACAAAACGTGCATTGGAAATTTCTTTCCCGTTTAAACTCAAATGTAATGAAATGAAATATAGAACATAACACTTTTTAAAACCTGTTCACGATTTATCAAACTATGAGTACTAAGCAGTTTGATATCAAAATATTCGGACAAGCGTGTAGATTATGAACGTGCATGTTGCAGTTGTGATATCTAATGGCCAACTTCGTTATTCAATACGGCGTCCAAGATGGCCGTCTTGAATACCAAAATGGTCCTTAAATATCACAATTGCAACATGCAGTTTCATAATCTACATACATAAAAATCATTGGTTAACAGAAAGACATCGGTTGATGCCGGCTTTAAACATTTGACATTTTACATATTTTCGTTCATAAAAATTCTGAACAAGAACTAACATGGTGTCACTAAAGTTAATAAATTTATTGTTTACTCCCTTGTAATATATACTATGTGAACTATTAATTACTTTAATCAAACAGATATCTTGAAGGAAGGAAGGAATATAAATTTCAATTTTAGCTCATTTGATTAAATTGTTATAGTTATTATGTTCTTTTTTTTTCTTTTTTTTGGCGGCCATTTTGGACGCCATCTTGCACAACGAAGATGGCCTACAGATATCATAATTGCAACATGCAGTTTCATAATCTACACGCGTGTATGAATATTTTTAATGTAGTATTTATTGTTCACACAAATAGAGACTGGATGGTGCAAGATTTAAGCAAGTTTTTGTTCGTAAAATTCCTGAACAAGATCTAATATTGTTCAACTTTAGTTATTAGATTCGATTGTTTACTTACTTGTGGCGTTAACCGAGTGAATAATACATTACTTTAATCAAACAGACACTTCATTTGTACATTTATTTCCAATATCATTATATGGACGAGCTACGGTGTTAAAATAAATGGAATTAAGTGTAAACGGTAGCCATTTTGGACGCCATCTAGAAATTAGGCATATAAATTTCAACTTTAGCCTCAATTGGATAATTCTACTGGTCTTTTTGTGTTCGAAACCTAATATTTATATACTATGTTTGTCATTGTACCACATATACTAACAAAAATATTGAAGTATTGCTAAACGACGGTCATGTTGGACGCCATCATGGATGTCGGACCCTTTAAATGAAAAGAAAACGTTCACCCTATTTATTATGATATCTTCTTTCAAAATCACTGGAGTTTTGCTTTTACCAAACAAAATGCACGAAGCCATTTTTGACGACAAATGAGTCTACACTATAACTTTTACCTTGCTTTCAGCTGTCATGTCTGAGACATAATTATTACTATGAGTCGACTTCATAGTTTCGCGTGAAACGAAACGCAACGCAAATGCAATGAAGCGATTGACTACTTTTAGAAACTTGGATGGTATAATTTACTCTGAGATTCGGAATGTTACAGCTTGAAGTCCTACCCTACTAAACCATGGGTCCGGACTAGTGCTGAAACGATTACCCGGGTAACCGTTAACGGTTATGAGCTGCCGATTAACCGGTTACAAAGTCGGTAACCGGTTACTCGGAAGCCATTTTGTTTAACAATAATGAAGCCCCATATGACGGGAGCTACAACCTTCAGATATGTTTACCGTTCACTTGAAGTTGAAATATTTTACTCTATGATATACATGATATTTAAGTTTTAAAATACAGTAGCATGTTGATTGATAAGGGTAGGGCGTTTCCTGATTTTTGTTAACATGTACACGGAGCTCAATACACAAAACGATGCCGTTAACAAAGTATTTTATGTAAGGAATTCAATATACTTTTCAGGTGTTCTCAACACTGAATACTCGCTGCATCGTGTCATTTATTTGAAGATGAGTTAAAGAACCCTTATTTCACATGTCTTTACAATAAATGACGATTGAACAGTTTTATTTACAACTTGTCTTCGATATATTGTTTCCTTCGCTATTTTGACAGTTGAACTTGACACGCTTACTAACCTTCTGACCTCGAAATATTCGGTTTGCTTTGGACTTCTACCCTAGTAGCTATATATGACGTTCGCGTAGGGAAAACGTAAACAAGGGTTTCCAGGAATATCCGCATGTCAATTTCAAATATATTTTTAGACCACCCAATCAAAAACGATAAAATAATAAAACCCGGTTAGCTGAATCTACACTTCAACCGGTTTGGAAAGGTTTAAAATAAGACAAGAATGGGACCAATTAATATCTATAACACAATGCGGGATTAGTCTTCATATTCGGCCGCGCATAATTATTCCGTGTGTTGGAGTTATTATTATTTTACAAATGCAACTTATTTAGAGAAGACATCAAATGGCCGCTTTTAAACGATTTATTGATCAACATAATCATGCAGTATACATGTAAGTTCATTTTATAAGATCAATAGATCTACTTCTCTTCTCTTTGCAATTTATGAAGGACCTACGTCGGCATGCATGGTAAAATGGTTCGAAAAAAGTATAACATTCATAAACAGTTCTTTGGCACCAATATTATTATTTTATTATCGTTTACACACGCATGCAAACGGTCTCCAAATTTGTAAATGTGTATAGGTAAAACAGTTGAACGGTCTTCCGTGTACATGTGTAACGTCCAACTCTTACTGACTAATGATGTGTCAGTCGGCATATTTAAGTTACGATTAACCGGTTAACCCCGGTTACGAGCAACGATTAACCGGTTACAAAATTCTGGTAACCGTTTCAGCACTAGTCCGGACATGCACTTACGATTCTCCTTTTACATTCATTTAAGTATCTCGTATATATTTAGATAATGCTTGCCACTTTCTCCTCGAAGATAAAGAAAACATGTATGCATGAACTTCAAGGTAAATAATCCCCATATTGTATCTAAAATGTTTTTACATTTCGAGGAGATCTTAAATCACTTATTTGTAAATGTATCGAGTGTAAACTCTTCAAATTTGATACACGTTAAATTGGACCAGCTTACAAATGGGCGCCAATGCCAACTGTTAAATTTACGGCCAGAAGGGGATCGACAGATTTTTTTGCAATATCGTATCTGGTGCCCGTTTCATAAAACTTTGCACGACAAATGTTGTCGTACATGTAAGTCAGATTATAAAAGTCTCAATTTTTATTTATTTCTCCATCTAATCCTGTCTTGTTACATCCCTGTGGAATCGTCTTGAAAAGACGATTCCATAGCGATGTCACAAGACAAGATTAGATAGAGAAATCAGATATTAAATGTACTTTAAAGTTTTGACTTACGATCGTTTTTGTCGTACGAAGTTTTATGAAAAGGGCCCCTGGTCCATAAACGGTTGAGATTGCGTCATTCTCTCCAAATAACCGCGATTGTGCTTACACAATCATATCCATCGCAAAAAGTAACACGGCGTCTGATCAGGCTCCAAACTGTTTGCCGCTGAAGTAGGAATTAATCATCATACTTTTTCAAATTGTTACCTTTTTAAAGGTTTGAAGAATTTATGTTTGCAAAACCTTAAACCAGACAATAATATGATTATATTTACAGAAAGGCAAACACTTGAGTTGTTTAAGGTAAACAATCGCTCATGTCGAGTGCAATGCACGTACATGTACAGTGGAGAAAACGTTATTCTTTCCCAATAAACGCGTTTACGCTAAAACTGTTATTTCCAACGCAAACAGTTTGGAGCCAGATCAGACGCCGGGTAGCCCGGCGTCTTATCAGGCTTCAAACTGTTTGCAACTCAGCTTAATATTAATAGTCAGAATTGTCAAAAAGTTATTATTTTCTACATTTTATTGGTTTGCGTTTGCGTTCCGTTTGCGTTTGAAAACGGGAAAAAATAACGTTTTCTCAACTGTATACATTTGAGACGACATCATTCGTTCCCTCTGAACGCGAATGTGCTAGCACAGATATTTCCATCGCAAACAGTTACTGGCAAGATCAGACGCCGGGTAACCGGCATCTGATCAATATCCAACGTTTTTGCCACTCAAATACAATGTAGAAATTAATCATCATAATTATGCTTTCAAAGTGTTACCTTTTTAAAGTTTTGAAGAATTTATGTATATAAAACCTTCAACCACACAGTCATATGATTATATTTACATAAGGGCAAACTGATTTGGGTCCAACTGACTTGTATTCGTATCTACGCTTTAACTGTCCAAATTCCTAAAGTCTATGTTTTAGAAATAATAGCAGATGGACATTTATAAGCAGACTATATTAGAGAAGTACAAAATGTATGTTGTATATTCATATCATAAATAACACCTGTCACATAGCTCTCCGTCAGTGGCCTAAATATTTCCCCCACCATAGTAATGTAGCTGATGCTTGCATGACATTTTCACTTTTTTCTCTACAGGCTTTTAACTCTTCCACTGCCAACGGCGCCAAAAGCCGACTTTGCAAACAGTTTGTATCCTGGTCAGACGCCGCGTAATGCGGCGTCTGATCAGGATCCAAACTATTTGGCACATGTATCGACATTTCTTTTGTCAAACCAGCCCTAAAGCTGACTCTAAAAATATTGCAGACGACACTTTAATGCAGACGATATTTTGGCCGTACAATGTAAGACTGTTAAAGCAGACGATAATCCTCATAAAGACTGTTGTTCATGATTGTTCCATCCCCGTTAAGGTGCCGTATACAGTAAAACGTCTCTATTACATGTACAACCACTGAAACGAAGGTTTATTAAATGTATAAAAGACAGGTGACAGCTGAAAGCAAGGCTGAAGTAAAACAGAAAACTCCTAAAGGAGCTTTCAGAATTACTGTCATCTCGCTTTAAGCAAGCACCTGTCGTAAACACCTTATAATTAACACAATAAAGTGGTCTCACTAGAGAGGTTTAACTGTATTTGTTTCATACACCATGGCAGTTTAGTGTTTAAACAGGTTGAAAGTAAAGCAGAAAACTCCTTATGGAGCCTACTGCTTTACGTTCAGCTTTAAAGAAACCATCCGTGTTAACCCTTATCCTGGTGTGATATACATGTAGTCTGCTTTGAAGTTGTTGTATGCAAAATTTGTTAAATTTAGATTTATATTTTGTTTAAATAACAGAAACTTAAAGACGAGTGTCAAACAGTTTGAAATCAGATCAGTCACCGCGTCAAATATAATTTCGCAAATTGTGTAGCTGACATCTTCAAAGCGGACGATATTAATGCAGTTAGTTACATTGTTCTTAAACGATTAATGCCTAGTTTTCGTGACCGCGACAAGCGTTGATGTAGGGAGGGAGTCGTTGTTTTGAAGCCAAATGTAGGGAGGGAGCACTGTATATGTCACCTGGTTAAAAACGACCACTCAGTATTACTTAGTCATAACATCAAATTGCAATATTGTGTTCGAAGATATGCCAATATAAATTTGTTAAATTTTACTTATTGCGAATCGCGTATCCTGTTAATATTAATGATCAGGTTTCCCTCAGTTTTACAAATATTTTCGGAATTCATCTTACATCTGGTCAGGATCGATGACCGATCACTCTCGAAACGTTGTATCATTTAGGTGAAAACAGTCAGCATTTTGAAAATAATTGTTTTTGAGAAATGTTTACAATTTAGTTTGTTAACTCTTTCACTGCCATTTTGTTTCGTCTGCCTTACAAGTTACATGTACCGCCAAAATATCGTCTGCATTGTGGCGTCGTGACTAAAGATATTTCGATACAAGTATCAAACAGTTAGGATCCCGACCAGACACCGCGTTACGCGATGTCTGATCAATATCCAAACTGTTTGCAAAGTCGTTCTTTGGCGCCGTTGGCAGTGAAAGAGCTAGAATATTAGATGCAAACAGATTGGATCCTGATCAGACGCCAATGTCCATGGTCTCTGATCTGACTCCAATCGGGTTGCAATTGACATAATTGTTTTAGCACAAACGAGTTTAATCGGACAAAATAACATATTCCGCAATGTTTACGTCGATGCTGATTAACGTAAACAAATTTAACACATTTTACTGGAAGATATGTTCGGAATTCATCCCACGTCCAACGAATAAGCTCACTTGACCGGTTGACATTTAAACTGAGACTGGTAGCTCGTCTGGAATTCGTCCTGATTCTTATTATTTCGACCTGGAATATGTACAATGTACACAATGATTGATCAACCCTAAGAGTTGTGCTGAGTACGACATGACATAACAATATTTTACAAAATGTTTGAATCCAGATCAGACACCGCGTAACGCGGCGTCTGCTCTGGGTCCAAACTGTTTGACTCGCGTTATCAGTTGTACGTTTCGTCCAAAATGCCTAAAATTTAATTATAAATATGAAAGCAGACGACTATTTGAAAGCAAGATATAATGTAGCGAAAGGGATAAACACAGAAGAAGATGGAAAGAAGTGTTTATAAAAGTAGCTCTGGTGTTGTTTTTGGTGCTTATTGTTTTCATATTTGACATTTTGTGGGTGGCGGTGGATAGGTTTATTTGTTTGTTTAACGATAGCCTTAACGATAGCCTTATGTCAGCTTTGTTGATTCATGACAGTGAAATGAAGATAGAATTATAGGAGAATATCTCAATAAGCTTTAAGCTTCCGATCTAGTCCTTTACGTTACTGTGAATGTATGTATGTTCAATCATGTTAGTTTGTAAATATTATATTGAAATGAAATATATATGTTTGAAGCTAAAAACTAAATAAAGGCAAATGAAGTTATTTTGTCTTGAATACCCGGTTTCTGAAATAACTACGGAATATGTCTGATTACATGTAATGTTATTGACAAGCTGACAAAATACGTTTTAACATGTAGATGCTTATCTACAGTGAAAAAAACGTTATTCTTTCCCAATAAACGCGTTGATGCAACAACTGTTATTTCCATCGCAAACAAGTTCGAGTCTAAGTTATATATATTGCATAGCTCCCACGAGTTATCTCAATTAAACGCGCACACTGTACATGAGTGCGCGCATGCGCACGAGTGTATGTGGGCGTGTTTAATTAGATAACGAGTGGGAGATACTGCAATATATTGCTTGTAATATGGCTAAATATAGACCAAGAGGTTGGGCTCTGTGCAATTTACATCAACTATTGAGCGCTTTTGACATCCATTAGAATCCCCATTTGAACGACCAATCAGTGACAGGAACAACATCGCTATCTGCGCAAGTTATACCAAATGTTGGGCGCTTTGCTAATCAAAGGTAGTGTAAACCCCATAAAAGAGACCAATCAAAGACTGGAATGTATACTCGTTAACCAATCCGACAACTTCCAGCATAGATCGCTTTCGCGGGCAGTGTGTTAAAGTTTTGCTGTAAAGACGAATGTTCTAGTTTCTGGGAATATTTGCAGGGTTGCCATTTCTCCGGATTTTTCCTAAATCTTCGGATTTTTTTTCTAGTACATGGTAGCTTAAAGCAGACTGAAAGTAAAGCAGAATGCGCCTTAAGGCGCATTTTGCTTTACTTTCAGCCTGCTTTAAGCAGTCACGTGTCAACAAAACTAGAAACAGGCGACGGGGAAAAGGTACGATTCGTAAAATCGCACTTGAAAAATGCAAATTTGGAAACCTTCGGATTTTTTTTGTCAACTTATGGCAGTCCTGTATTTTCGTCACTAGCTTTCGCGCGTGTTTACTTAAAATGATTAATATGGATATCGGCACAGTGATGACGGGACGATTTGCAGTAGAGAACACGTTTGCATTTCTCAATCAAATATTTAGCAATTTTTCCTTTGCACAATATTTGGACCCAGATAAGACGCTTTATACAAGGCGTCTGTCTGGTCTGGATCCAAACTGGTTGAAAAGGAATTATCAATTTTGCACAAAATCGTTTATTGTTCAAAACAAATCGTGTAATTTCTCCATTGTGACTTGTGCTGCTATTACTATGCCAAGGCTCCAGATAAGAGGAGTTTTTCAAGAACTAAAATCTTTATTTCTGCATTAAACCCTATGGTGTCACTACTCACTAGAATCGTCTCTTCGAGACGATTCTAATGAATAGTAACACCATAGGATTAAATGTTGAAATGAGTGAGAAAATTTGGATTTGTTCCATTTACTCGCTCTTATCTGGGGCTTTATATCTGCCACACCGGATGTGCGCCAGACTGTGCGGTTAACTAGATGTCCGCCATTACTGTGCGGTTAACTAGTTAACTGCATGGTTTTCTACCAGTTATTGCATGGGCGGGGAAACTCCGCCCACTACAAAGTGTGCGGTATCCAACTTAAACTGGGGTACTTTTCTATAGAAAAATGCCGCAGCCGTGTTACAATTAGGCAGTTTTAGCATAAACGCGTTTGTTGGTAAATAATAACGTAGTATTCACTGTAATTTAAGATACGTGTAATGCTAACAAATTTCGATTCACCATTAGTGGAGCAGATAATCGCAAATATCAGAAGAATCTTTAACTTCCGGTAACAAGCACCAACATTGGCACACATACTCATTGGCCTCTTAAAAATCCAAAACGGCCGCCATTGTTCAAGATGTACACAAAATTTGATTTTCGTCATTAATATGCAATACTTTGTCTATTTCAATGGTTTGTGTGTCGAATAATGCGTTTTACTATGTTCAATAACATTTTGTTCCATGGAATTGCTCTATGGCTTCCTTTTACTATTTAGTCGCTAAAATTTTCAAAATGGCCGCCATTTTTAAGATGTCCTCCACGGAAATACTAGGTTTTGCAATATATTTGCAAATACTTGTCCTATATCAATGATTTTTGCTTGAAATTATATTTTGACCATGTTCAATTCAAATTTTGAGCAACTAAGTGAATCAACGGCTTCCTTGTACCGTTAACTACTTGAAACTTCAAGATGGCAGCCATTTTGTCAAGATTGCACCCACATATATATATGCATTTCAAAATAAAATGGCAAATAATTATCAAATTTCATTGATTTTGTGTCAAATATACATATACCTTTGTAAAATTCTAGATTGGAACCATGAATTTGCTGAATGGCTTCCTTGTACAGGGTAGCCACTTAAACTCAAGATGGCCACCATTTTTCAAGATGGCCGCCACAGAAATATTGCATTTTGCAATAAAATTGCATATATTTGTCATACTTCAATTTTGGATTTTCAAGTGGCCAGCGTTTTTTTTTAAAAGAGCAACCCCCAAGGAGTATGTGTACCAATTTTGGTGCTTATTTTCGGAAGTGAAAGATTGTTTCAGTTATCTGCTCCGCTACATGCTATTGAGATAATCCGTAGATTTAATGATGGATTTGGAGAATATCCAAGATAACATTTATTATGCAAAACTTTGACAAGCACCGCAGGAGTGATTGTGACAAGTGACGTCACTATTGGGCAACGGTGAAGAAGTCGTTTAACCCATTTGCGCCAAGTGGATTATTCCATGTTTATATATTGGACTAGTCCATTTTTCATCAAAAGGATGCCTGGTCAAAATTTTCATTTTCGTTTTGTTTTATATTGAATGTCCTATCAGCAAACAGTGTAGACTCTGATCAGACGCCACATAATGCGTCGTCTGATCAGAGTCTACTTTGTTTGCCTATGTCCAATATATGGGATCGTGGGCACACATGGGTTAATTCTTTACTTCATAGATACTCCAGTGCGCAATTAGTTAATTCCTCCACTGAAGAAAGAAAGTTCCATTGAAGATAATTTATACAATTCTAATGTGCAAAAAAGAAATATTTCCTACATCCTATCAGATTGTAGATTAAAGCAGACTAAATGTAAAGCAAAATGCAACATTTGACGCACGAAAAGGCAGGGACTGTTTAACGTTTCTCTTGCTTTAAATAATCACATGTTTTCAAACTTAAAACTTGCTATGTGATGAATGGATTAAATTCTGTCTCGATACAGTGGAGAAATCGTTATTCTTTCCCAATAAACGCGTTTAAGCTTAAACTATTATTTCCACTGCAAACAGTTCGGAGCCAGATCAGATGCCGGGTAACCCGGCGTATGATTAGGCTTTAAACTGTTTGTCATCAAAGTTAAAATCAACTTTCAGAATTGTGAAAAAAGTTATTATTTTCTGCATTTAAGTACAATGCGTTTGAGTTTCGTTTGCGTTTAAACGGGAAGGAATACGTGTAACGTTTTCTTCACTGTATATATGCGGTTTTGCTGAAGCAAGTATGACCAGTAGCCTTAACAGTCTCCGAGTAACTCAGCGTCTAATCTGTCTTCAAACTTGCTAATATTTTCAAGAAACCATCTTATCATACATGTTAACTAATTGTATTTAGTCTTTAACTCTTTCACTGCCAAATTTTCGTGCGATATTTACCCCTTCACCTTTTCATTGTCGTCTGCTTTAATTTTGTTGTCAGTAGTGTCGTTTAAAGGTTAAAAAATAAGGCAGTTTGACTGAAGAAATTTCAAAACGAGTGTCAAACAGTTTGGATTCTGATCAGAAGCCGCATTACGCGGCGTCTGATCAGGATCCAAACTGTCTGCAAACGCGCTTTTAAGCTTCACTGAGAATGAAAGGGTTAAAAGAAATAAAAAACTACCTACCACTGATTTCGGGGTTATCATGGTATTATGGATAAGCCTAAATCTAACACTTACTAGAGTTGAGAATATATTAAGTAAAGAAAGGACACTCATCTATTAGGACTGTTTGACAGGCGTGTTGATGGAGATATTAAAGCACACCTTTGCTAAGATAACGGTACAGAGAGAGAGAGAGAGAGAGAGAGAGAGAAAGAGAGAGAGACACACACACACAGAGAAAGAGAGAGAGAGAGGGGGAGAGAGAGAGAGGGGGGAGGGAGAGGGGGGAGACACGCATAGAGACACAGAAAGGGACCCGAGAAAGATAAGGAAGGAAAGAGAGAGAGAGAGGGGGAAGAGAGAGGGGGAGACACGCATAGAGACACAGAAAGGGACCCGAGAAAGATAAAGAAGGAAAGGGAAAGACATATACCAGAGAGGTATAGAGAAACAGAGATGATGACAGAGACATCGACAGACAGGAAGACACATGTACAGAGAAAAAAGATAGAGCGAGAGAGACAGACGGACAGAGGGAGGAAAACAGAGAATGGTATAGAAAGCCAGAGAGATGTGCACAGAGAGGGACAGACATACAGACAGAGACCGAAAGAAACACAGAGAGAAAGAGAGGCACACATATAATTTATATTTCTATTATAAAGAAACAGAGAGAGCGACAAAGAGAGATAGAAAAATATTTTTTTATAAAGTCATGAATGTGTATTTATTTGTAATATCCTATAGAAAATGATAGCTGAAAGTCAGACAGAATGCTTTACTTTCACCTTCTTTAAGCAGCCATCTGAATTTGATGCTGAAAAGTTGCTACGGTGAAAATTGCAAGATTATTTCTAACAAAGTGTGTGATTCATTTTCGTATTCCTCACAATAATGCATTTTCGTGTGTCCCATATTTCGATAAAGTGCCACAGAAAACTGTTCATAAAGCTTGACTGGTTCATGCTTAAGGCAGTTCTTCTTTTGAAAGTTGTTATTCATGTGGGTACTTTATAAACAATGGTCACCGGGTACATTGTAGGTTGGTCTTCCCATGAGATTACATTAGTGAAGACGTTATTCTTTCCTGATGTACCGCAAACAAAACGCAATTGCATGGCAATAAAATGTAGAAAATTACAACTTTTTGAAATTCCTAACGATTTATTTATTCCGAGTAGCAAATAGTTTGGAGCCTGATCAGACGCCGGGTTACCCGGCGTCTGATCCGGCCCCGAACTATGTGTAAAAGCAATAATAGTTTTAACGTAAACGCGTTTATTCGTAAAGAATGCCGTCTTCTCCACTGTAACTTAATGTGTGTCCATGCTTATGAATATTTAAACAGTATTGTTTCTGAATAATACGCCAGTCACATTCCGTATTAATAATTTGCATTGAATATCAATTATTCTATTAATATTTGCAACACGTTGGAGAAAGAGAAAGGTGTCCAATCTTCTCTACACCAATTCCTTTACTTTTATTTAGAGGGGAAGAAATCATTCTTTCCCATTTAAACACAAACGCAGAAGTAATGCAATAAAATGTGTCCCTTTGTATACTACATTATTTTGAATTGTCTAATTATTTATTTTACATTAAGTGGCAAATAGTTTGGAGCCTAATCAGAGGCCGGGGTACCCGGCGTCTGATCTGGCTCCAAATTGTTTGCATTTGAAATAATTGTTTAAGCATTTCAATCACGTTTATTTTGGAAAGAATAACTTTATTTCCACTGCATGGATTTGAGTGGTTTATGCTGATTAAGCCGATAATTGGATTAAATAAATCAGGATTAATCATTAACATAACATTACATTAAACTTTCACCTTTACTGGTACATGTAATAATCTAGTTTTCGTTTTATACCAAACCATAACAAAAGATCAACGTGCCTTATACTGTCTATCCTCGATAGCTGAACCCCTTTTCAAGTCCAATCTCACTAGGGATTACATGTATCAACCTTAAGTCGACCCTACCCTCATTACAAAGTTAAAACGTGGCTAAAGCACGCGTTGAGTCAATGGCTAAAATAAGCTTGAAATACTGGTACGTTCGACTAAAAAGTTTGAGGACCAGTAATAAGTTCGGGCCAACGTTAATAAATATCGGAACTCTACGAAGAGCAATCGGTCAATCTCGTCAACTGCCGATCTGTTCCGAACGATGCTAAAGCATCGTTCGGAATAGGCCGACAGTTGACGAGAATGGCCGATCACTCTCCGTTAAGAGTTCCGATATTGACGGACATAAGCCCGATCTTATTAGTGATCTTCAACCTTAAAGCGAGTCGGAGTAATCGAGGTTTGGCTGTATACTATTATGTTAGGTGTCATTGATCTGACGTAGAGATGTAACCGATATAATGAGATTAGTATTGTGACGTCACATTTCACGCTTTGACATATAAGCAATCAGACATTGATCTGATGAAGTATAAGACGACAATCTCATTTGGCATTTATCAAGACCTAGCGTATTGTAAATGATCTGTTGGCATATTTCTTCAGTGGATACAATGGCAGCGACCATTGTACATGTAGTTGTACATGTAGTCTGTGCCCAGAATCGCGTATGTGCGTAACAATTATTCCCGTTTACACACTTTCAACCCTAAATATCTCTTGTGGACATCTTGGACCAGTCCACTGTGGCATTTTTGGTATGATAACAAATAAAAACAATGAAAACATCAAACAGAGCAGACCCTGATCAGAGGGCTCCTAGGAACCCTCTGATCAGGGTCTACATTGTTTGCATACAGAGGGTTGCATAGTTGAAAGGGTTAATACATGTAGCAAACGATTACCCGGCGTCTGGCCAGGCTCCACGCTGTGTGCCACTCATTAAAACGTCACACTCTTTCATTCAGCGTCTCATGTATATTCATATCCGTTGGCGATTGTTTATGAAATAAAATGCAGATTAACCTTTTCATTGCCAAATACTGACATTTGCAAATATAATAGTATATGAAGTAACAAACAACTAGTTAACCTGTCTATATACTTGTATTATGCTTTTAAATTAAGAAATGCACCACAACAAAAGTATATTGATTAATAATAATAGTAATAACAGTTTTTACCCTAATGAGTACTTTTCTATCTCACACTCGTATTTCTATGTTAACATTAAAACATTCTCTGTAATTTTTTATCATTAAAACTTACATGTCCTACCTTTTGAATGTTATACATCTGTACTGGCTATAATTATGCTTTTTAATGCCAAATAAAGATTATGTTATTTTTATTATTATTATGTATGTTTGGATTCTGAACAGACGCTACGTAACGCGGCGTCTAATCAGGGTCCAAACTGTTTCTCGTTCATATCAATGATTCCTAAGTCTAACATTGCACATTTCAAAAGTAACAGCAGACGAAAACTATATGAGTAAGCGGACAATAACATGCCAACAACTACAGTGGAGAATCTGTTATTCTTTCCCGTTTAAACGCAAACGTACGCAAACGCAAAGCACTAAAACGTAGAAAAGAACAACTTTTGGACAATTCTGATATTTTTTGTTTATCTTGGTGGCAAACAGTTTGGAGCCTGATCAGACGCCGGGTTACCCGGCGTCTGATCTGGCTCCAAACTGTTTGCACTGCAAATAATAGTTTTAGCGTAAACGCGTTTATTGGGAAAGAATAACAGATTCTCCACTGTATGCTCACCAATACCAAGGATTGCACAAAAAAGGGAAAATATATTTTCCCTTATTTCATATAACATATTCTGAGATTTATTGCAGACGACATGTTTTATACAACAAATTATCTAATTATTGAATAGAATATAACCCATTACTTAGTACATACGCATTTAACTTATGCCTGCACTAAAGGAAAAACTTCTTCTTTATATGTACATTGTAGTCATCATGAATTTGCACAATCAGCAAGAGTTCCTATGTACCATTCAGGTGGTAGCTTAAAGCAGATTAGTCCTTAAGGAGCATTCTGTTTTACGTTTGTACTTTTATCCCGCCTTAAGAAACCGTATACACATATATGCTTAAGAAACCGTTAGCTATTACTTCAATACTGAAAACAAACTATTGGGGCAATGGGTTACATATTAAGCGGCAGTCCTTAATACCGACCACGAGGCTTTGGGCATGTATAAGAATTCTTAATATCTGGCTATCATTGTACATGGGCACGTCCTTCCATTATTATAAACAGTGTATTGTATACGTTAATGTTTACCCTATCCATTGAACTTAATGGTATTGTAATACATCTACATCTGTTAAATCCCTTCACTGTCACGGTGTCATCAATTTTAAACAAATTTGTCGTCTGCTTTTATTTCTGAAGTTTTAATTTTAGGTATTTTGTCTTACGGAAAAGATATATGATTGTTAAACAGTTTGGATCCTGATCAGACGCCGCTTTACGCGGCGTCTGATCAGGATTCATACTGTTTGTAAATAACTATTGTACCCTGAGTACACGTTAGGCAGTGAAGGGGTTAGCCTTAAACGCGTTATGAAATTATCTTCTGCCAGATTTGTTGTCTGCAAAATAACTCAGATTTGGTTCATCTGCATTTTTTTTCTAAAGAAAAAAACACACCACCCAGGATCAAACAGTTTGGATCCAGATCAGACGTAGGGTATCGCGGCGTCTGACAACTTTTTGCAAATTGCCTCTTGGTTAGACAATTAAAGGGGTCAATAGCTTAATATCACAGATTTCACAACAAATCGAGAACACATTGAGAACCTGTTAATTGATGGCAATTGACATATCAAATGTTATATGACAGTACTTTGCCATTAATATGCTAGATTTAAGGTTAATGTTCGTAGAATGTATATCCATTTCAGTATCCGTACGACGATTCCTTAGATGTTTAGATTAGCATACTTTAACCCATATAAGCTTACTGTCTATTAAAGGGGATATTGGCAAACAGTGTAGACCCTGATAAACGCCGTGTTACGCTGCACGGTTTTCTATTGCATGTGAAATGTTCTGATGTATGGACAAAATATTGCAGTGCTCTAGATCACCCTTTTATAACTATAATGAAATCTTCCAGCAAGAACACACAGAGAGTTCATTGCAATATTCATGTATACATGTAAATGGGTTAATGCTACAGTGGAGAATCTGTTATTCTTTCCCGTTCAAACGCAAACGTACGCAAACGCAAAGCACTAAAACGTAGAAAAGAACATCTTTTGGACAATTCTGATAATTCTTGTTTTTCTTGGTGGCAAACAGTTTGGAGCCCGATCAGACGCCGGGTTACCCGGCGTCTGATCTGGCTCCAAACTGTTTGCAATGGAAAAAATAGTTTTAGCGTAAACGCGTTTATTGGGAAAGAATAACGTTTTCTCCACTGTATAAGCAAATTTATCTCAAGTTGGATATGTGAAACGATCACTTTTACATTAACCCTTCCTCTGCCATATTGACGTACATGTACCAAGCTTCATGTACTGTCGAACTTCGATCTCGAACTCGCTTTAGTCCACAGCTATAAAAACTTATAAGATGCATGGATAAACGGGATAGTTAAACATGACAGTTGAACGAATAGTTCAAATAACGCAGACATAATGCCGCATTTTGCATATTATTATCTTTATACTATTAATATATTATTATATTATATTTGCATATACGTGTACATGTATAAGATATAAACGGCGAGGACACTGAAAGACACCGTCTTTCACCCTGGATCAACCATAACCTGTAGCCTGGTATGACGCGGTCTGCTTTGAAATTGTCATCTGCAAAATTTGTTAACAATTAGATTTAAACATTTTTAAGTAAATAAACCATAAAGACGAGAGTCAAACAGATTGAGTTCAGATTAGATTTTGAATTCAGGCTGTTTGCACAATTCCGAAAAAACCGCGATCAGCAGGCAAAGTGTTAATTTTATTTGCTAATGTACAGTTTGCGTATTAATAGGATTATATCATTTGCATTCATATATGTATTAAGACTACTGCATGTACCATTACAGTGGAGAGTATAATTATGTCATCAAGTTTAAACGCAAACGAAAAGCTAAAACAATGCAATATAATGTACAAAATAGCTGTTTTTAAAGTATCAAACAATTTACATGTATTTAAACTTAGTGGCAAAAAGTTTGAAGTCTGACCAGACGTCTGGTTACCCGGCGTCTGATCTGGCACTAAACTGTTTGTAAGGGACATAATTACTTTAAGCTTTAAAAACGCGCTTATAGGATAAATAATAACGCATTTTCCACTGTATAAACAGCATACGATATTTTCATAATATAAGGATTACATAAAAATGCAAATCCGCCAAAACAAAAACTTCATTTAAGCTCGTACAATGGTTAAACTACTAATTGCCGTCTGCTTTAGAATTTGTTTATTTTAGTTGTAATACCTTCAATAAAATAGTCAGTTTGGATACTGGTCAGAGCTCGAACTACTGTATATGAAGATTATAATTTTTACCGAAAATAAATGACTTTATAATCACTTTATTGATGAGAGCGTATCAACGATGAATGCATGTTTTATTCACTTTATACAGGCGTTTAAGATAGCAATTAAAATATGAAACGAAATTATGTAAAGTGATTTTAATTTATTTGGAGTATCAGATTTCCTTACGTCGGTTTGAAATTAACAATTTGAATGATAATTAATCTAATTTCGTATACGAAGATTGTCGTCTGCTTCGGTTCTACAATTAAATTTTCTCAAATTTCTTTTCAAAACAGGACCAGAGTGCCAAACATTTTGGAATATGATGAGACGCCGAGTTACTCGGTGTCTCGCTAGGATCAAATCTGTTTGCAAAAGTAATTAAGTTTTGTCGTCTGCGCGTTAAGAGTTAAAAAGGCTTCCGGTTTCGAAAGGCGGCAATCAAATGTACGTCTGAGATTCTATTGACCGAATATCGAGCGAAAATCTATTCCAATTCCTTTCTGATCTTTCGCCACTTAATTATCAGATATTGTATTGATAGCACTATAAACTTCCAATATGACGATCGCTCATAAAAGTATATTTTCCGATATTTGTTTTAAAACTGGTTACTACTTAAAGCAGGATGATGGTAAAGCAGAAAGCTCCTAAAGGAGATTTCTGCTTTACTTCCATCATGCTTTAAGTAAGCACTTATATATCATAGTGAAATCAGGTATTGGTTTGAGTTGTTGCAGTATCGAGAATTGTTATTGTTACAGTGAAACATTTCTATTTCGACCGATCAAACGAAGTCTAATTGATTGTACAATAGACATGTGACCGCTTAAAGCAATATGACAGTAAAACAGAAAGCTCCTAAAGGAGCTTTCTGTTTTACTGTCACCTTGCTTTAAGCAGTCACCCGTCGAAAACACATTATTTTTAATAGTCAGTACAATGTTGTGGTCGTAATAGAGCGGTTTTACTGTAATATATCAACTGATGTTATTAATAGGCTGATAGGTCGTTAGGCGAAAAATGACGTCTCCGTATCATATTATCGTCCAGACAGAAGTTAAACGGATGTAATATAAACGTGTGGTCGATGAAATAGCACTAGTTGTTGTGAAGCGGGATTCGGATAGATTGGATGTCTTAAGATATTACGTCCGTTAAATAAATTGCTTTTGCAGCGTGCAATAAAACGCAGTATTATATGGGATTGGGAGTGTAATAAAGTAGTGTATGTCATACATGAAGTGTGTTATAGTGCATCGAATAGTTTGGGTGTATGTTTGTTTAATAAGATGGATTAAAGGTTTCTTAATGCTTTATAATATTTGGAAGGATTACACAGGGCTGCCAGTTCTCCGGATTTTTCCGAAATCTTCGGATTTTTATTCCAATAGATCTAAGCTTAAAACAGGCTGAAAGTAAAGCAGAATGCGCCCCAAGGCGCATTCTGCTTTACTTTCAACCTGCTGTAAGTAGCACATGTCTTAAAAACAGACTATGGGTTAAAGGGATAATCCGAAAAATCGGGCTTCAAAATTTGAAAAATTTGAAATCTTAGGATTTTTGTTATCAACTTATGGCATGCCTGATTACAGTTCAATATATGAAGTAATTTGTTAACGAATAATTCAAGTACAAATTCGTTTCAAATGATACCGACTAGTATCAATCATTACAGTGGAGAATATGTCATTCTTTCCCTATAAACGCGTCATGATACAGTGGAGAATACGTTAATCTTTCCTAATAAACGCGTTTACGCGAAAACTATTATTTCATTTTCAAACAGCTTAGAGCCTGATCAGACGCCGGGTAACCCGGCGTCTGATCAGGCTCTAAACTGTTTGCCACTCGGATTAGTCAGAATAGTCAGAATTGTCGAAAAATGTGTCATGTTTTACGTTTAAGTGCGATGTGTTCGCGTTTCGTTTGCGATTAAAATGGAAAGAATAACGTTTTCTTCACTGTAAAAGGATGATGTCCACTGCAAATAGGTTGGAGCCAGATCAGACGCCAGGTTACACGGCATCTGAACAGGCTGCATTTTAGTGTTTGCCACTCAGATTAATTAGAAATTTCAAAAAGTTGTAATTATCTTCATTTTACTGGATTGTCTGTGCGTTTTGTTTGCGTTTAGAGAGGAAAGAATAACACCCCAACTCACTGTACCATTCTCAATCATATTCAACGAAGAATCACTGCAAAATTTAAGAAGCAAGACTTTAAAAACTTGAATGTAGATCTAGATCTACTGCATTTTGATACTTCATTTTACATTATTGACCATTCTCCTGTTACAGTTTACAGGGCTCCAGATAAGAGGTAGTTTTTCAACAAATCCAACATTTTCTCACTCTTTTTAGCACCAAATCCTATGGTGTTACTACTCATTAGAATCGTCTCGAAGAGACGATTCTAATGAGTAGTGACACCATAGGGTTTAATTCAGAAATAAAGATTTTAGTTTTTGAAAAACTACCCTTATCTGGTGCTCTGAGTTTAGATGCTATTCTTTCCTGTAAAAACGAAAATTATACAGTGGAGAGGATGTTCTTCTTCCCTAGTTAAACGCAAACAAAACGCATCCGCATAACAATAAAATGTAGAAAATGCCAACTTTTAAACAATCTGAGACTATGCATTTAAATACGAATGGCATTTACGATTTGGAGCCTGGCGTCTGATCTGGCTCCAAACTGTTTGCATTGGAAATAATAGTTTTAGCGTAAACATGTTTATTTGGGAAATAATACTTCTTTTCCACTGTAGATGTTCATAGTGGGCCGAAGTTTATAGCTGGATCTTTATTAGGAGAATGACTAAAAGCTTTACAATACTGAAATCAATTACATTGAAGAAATTATACTAAGGTCAGTTCTATACGAAATATCACCATTGAAATCTACAAAATATAGTAACCATTTCATTCACAAAAAAGGATAAAAGGGGCAATAAACAATGAAATATTCGAGGGACCCGTCCCTGCTAGAACGGATAAACAGTGCAGACTCGATTAGAGCGGAGAAGTGTATAAATGGTCACGGACCAAAGTATTCCCTTGCCGGACAGCCCCGAGTGTCTTCCGCTTCTAGTAGGACGTACAGTTCATATAACAGCAGGATGTTGTCAGATAGGCTAGGGCTCAGGAAAAGTCTGTTAAATATACGACATGATGACAAATCCAGAGGCCCTGATATTTTAAAACATGGAAAGTCAAACTATGGAAGGACATCACAGAGTGTTCGCCCCTTGTCGGCCCCTGAAGTAAGTCAAAAGAAGAGTCCAAGAAGACTCTCTCAATCAGCAAAAACTATTCGAAAATCCCCAACAACGACAACAAGGCACGATGAGAAAACGTAAGTGTCTGATGATAAAATATGTACTTGAAAATCGATAAATACATGTATATTCACTATCGTTCACTGTATCTCTTTTTGTCTCTCTGTCTCTCTCTGTATGTCCTTCTGTCTCCCTCTCTCTCTGTCTGTCTCTGTCTCTGTTTCTGTCTGCCTCTCTATCTCTGGCTGACTGTCTGTCTTTTTGTCTGTCTCTATCTCTATCTCTCTCTCTCTCTCTGTCACTGTCTGTCTCTGTCTCTCTGTATCTGTCTCTGTCTCTGTCTCTCTGTCTGTCTGTCTCTGTCTGAATGTCTCTCTGTCTCTGTCCCTGTCTATATGTCTGTATGTCTGTCTATATGTCTGTCTGTCTGTCTGTCCGTCCGTCCGTCCGTCTGTATATCTGTATGTCTGTCTGTCTCTCTCTTTCCCTCTCCCTCTCTCTATTTCTCTCAGTCTTTCTCAATGTTTCGCCATGTGTCTGTCCGTCCGTCCGGCCTCTGATCTAACTTCATACGGTTTGAGAAAGAAATACTCGTCTAATAATGCACGTTCGTGGCCTTTGGGAAAGAATAACACATACTACTTGTTCAGACGACTGATTTTTTCTTTTTAACTAAAATTTCTTCTATCAAACCTCATGTCGGCCAAAGGCGATAAGAATCATAAAAGTTGATATCAGATAATCTCCTTTAACCGCAAAAAATATTGATATATTAACCCTATTTACCGTTCGTGTTCGAAACATCCGCATTTGCTTATATTTGCGGTGCTTCAATCATGTGCGGATCTTACACTGACCAAAACAGACAGAACATCTTCCAATTAATCCACATCCCATACTTAAATATGTTGACCATCATTCGCCTACTACAGAGCAGAATGCATTATCTTTCCCCATAAACGTATTAAATAAAAATACGCTAAAACTAGTACATGTATTTCAAATGCAGACATTTTGGAGCCGGCATCTGATCAGGCTCCAAACTGTTGGCTACCAAGATTTAATGAATAGTTGAATTGACAAAAGTTTTATGGCCTTGTGTTTGTGATTTGTTTGCATGTTTAAAAACGGGATAGACTAACGTTTTCTTCAAATGAACTGTAGGACTTCGCGTTTATAATAGAATTTGCAATTATAGCACTCCCTTTCTACAACGACACCAGCTGGGGGGCACAATATGTGTGTGTTGTTCGCAGGGAGTCGTTTTAGGGAGAAAAAATAGCTTACATTTGCAAACAAATTGAATCTGGATTCAAACTGTTTGTTACTGGTCATTAAGGGTTTTTTCTGTCATAATGTCCATTATTTCACTTTGAGAAATACAGCAGACGACAATTTTAAGCAGACATTAACACAGCCTTTAATAGATCTCGGCTGAATATAATTGTTCTGTTTAAGAAACTGCGACAAGCTTTTCCTACCCATTTACGCGTTAATCTATGCGTAAGAAACGCATAGTGAACGGTTAACGCCTAACGATTTGAACGCGTTTAAACGCGTTAATGAACGATTATATTATATACCTGTCCTAAAAACAAGCGAATACAGGCCCAACAATCTTTTTCCGTATCAAATGGTCCGTATCAAATGGCATATATGCTACACAAAGTTGACGGCACTGCTTGTATGCACACAAGTTGTACACGATTTATTTATATAAAGAAGCGTTGCGTGTGACGTTTCGGAATTTCAGGTTCCGATGCTATTGAAAAAAAAATAACTAAGCGTTGATCAACGTTAATTTCAATTTTAAGCGTAAATAACCCACAACATCCATTTTACTAATGTTTTTCTTTAAAGGATATTAAAGCTTAAAGCAGTTCAACTCATACTAACGCTTAAATGACCGTTATTTGCAAAACTGATTCAATATCGAGAACATAATAATACGTCATTAAAAAAAATAGTGACGTAATTTATTGGGAGTCACATGTCTTCCATAAATAGTGTAACAAAAATCCCAGGTATAGATATAAGAAACACGAGTTACAGTTATTTCCCTTTATAATAAATAAAACATTTGCCTAAAACAGAAGAATACTTCCGGACACCCGTTTACACCCAAAGAAAGGTATCTATCCTTTGTACTTTCATGTTTATATAATATGCAGACCATTAGATTTTAATCTCGGTTCATGTAGTAGATCCTTATCATGCCTTTCTTTCATTATTTCGTTTTGATTAAAATAGCATTTCAATCAAGTCAACAGACGCTCATTAAGCAAAGACGTTTCTGGTGATCATACAAATCAAACAGTTAGACGCTGTAGAATTATTTGCCGCTAGGTGGCGTTCGTTCTGTGACGGCTATATAAGCCGGGAAGTCTTAGCCGCGGCGGCTGGATGCTGACCATTGTCCCAATCCTGAGACAATTAGATGACGCATCTGATAAAGCTTATGCGGGACTATACACCTCAGCAGAAACAACAACAACAACGCGGCGGCTGGCATTGACCTTAACTGTTTGAAATACAATAAGGCAGGTTTTGTCAATTCATATATAAGGTGCGACTCTCCTGTTAAACAAAAATGTAGGTATTAGAATGGAGAAAACGTCATTGTTTCCCGTTTAAAGGCAATCTAAACGCTAACGAAATGCCGTAAGATGTAGGAAATTATATCTGTTTAAGTCAGGTACATCAGTTAATTACATCTAAGTGGTAAACAGTTTTGAGCTAGGTAACCCGTCTGGTCAATGTTTGCAATGGAAATAGTAGTGTTCGCGTGTTCGTGTTTTTTTGGAAAGCATAACATCTTCACCACTGTCAACTATTAGTGGGAGTACAAACCTATATAGATCTATTTGGCAGTTGTACACAGTTGAATCCTGATCAGACGTGGAACGCGACGTTTAGTTGCAAATAAATCATTTAAAGACATCCCTAGATGACCTTTCGATCATAACGCCATGACAGACAATTTCCTTGCAAACATCATAGATCTTATGGACATGTCGCTAGCAAAGTACCATTGAAGCTTCTCATGTGAGACTCTACCTTTATATTTGATAGGTTGGTTAGAAATAACCATTGGAAATCACTAGAGCATGCGTATAATCTGGACCTCACCAGGTAAACTGAGATTGTGCTGCACATGCTTTGACAGTTACATTGACACATCCAGAACAATAGGCTGGTGGTCCCTCAATGGACTGAGGAAAAGTCTTTAAATTATCTTTCTTCACTACTGCTATACTACACTATCTACACTAATACTTTTACCTAGCCTACACTACTACACCTACAGCTAGTCCTTACTACACTACTTCATGTACCTACAGCCACATACCTACCCTACCTAGAGCTACACTACTTCCTACCCTACCATTACACCAACCGCAGTACTACCTTACCTACCCTGCATACAGTTAGAGTTTCTACTACTACACTACTTACATTCACCTGCTACCTCACCTACCCTGCTACACTAATACCAACAGCTACAATACCTACAGTTAGAGTTTCTACTACTACACTACTTACTCTACTACACCTTCAACCCTAGTACTTACCCTACCTACAGACAGAGTTTGAACATACATGTACACTTAATCAACTACCCTACTAGTTACAATATCTACCCTACAGCTACACTACCTACCCTTACACTCCCTACCCTACTACAGCTAAAATACCTACAGCTATACTACATTACTAATACCTCCAGTTCTACTATCTACAGTACCTACCCTTACACTACTTGTCGTACTAGTCCTGCAGTACCCTACACATACTACTTTTACCTACCGCTACCTGTCTACCCTACCGATATTTCCTATGATACACTACACCTACCTATAGCTCCTGAGGGACAGGAGTAGTGCCCAGACAATGCAAAAACAAAGACACCAGTATAAGCAAATACAAAGGCGTCGTAGACTCCCAACATGGGTGTCTGTTCAAAGAAGGCAATTGTTGTGCCATACAATGAAATTGACCTAAACTTTATTGCAGTATTTACATGTAAACATATTCTTCCATTCAACAGGTTTCTACAAAGTGTGAAAAGTTATAAAACAAAACGCAGCTTAATCACTTGTTGTCATAATTTGGTACCGAGTATAATATGCATGTGTGTTTATCCTAGTGCCAATAAATAGATTATTATTAATGAAATGTTAAATGATTCTCAATATACATGTATTATCAATACGTTCTCAACCAAAACGCTCATATTACCCCGATTAGCATATGGAAAAAGGTGTTATACCCCGAAGCCGTAAAACCGTTAAACTTGGCAAGAGTTATCTTTCATGTGTAGGTATATGTATTGTCGTAGATGGTTGTTCTACACATGGTACTAAATTATCATCTGCTTCGAAATAGTTGACTGTGAAAAAAACGAGCCAAGTGGTTTTCTAATAAATAAACCGGCGTCTGATCCGGCTAAAAATGTTTACATTGACATTTGACTTTAGCACAAACGCGGTTATTGGAAAAGGATAATGTCATCTCAAGATGTTTTCTCCTTTGTACATGTACGTAACTTAAGCCATTACCTTATGAAAACGCCTATTTACGTCTTTAATATATTCCTGCTTTGAAGTGAATAGTTCAACTTTATGCAGTTATGAATATGAATCAGAAAAAATAGTTTGTATTTTTTAGCTGATGGTAGCTTAACGCATGATGAAAGTAAAGATACTTCTGTATATGTAGCACCGACGCGTTACATGTAACTGGAATTGAATAACGTGTACCAAACAGACGACAGTGATATCCAGACGACTAAAAAGCAAACAAAAAAACAGTATGACTGAAGAAATTTAAAAACGAGTTTCAAACATTTTGGGTCCTGATCAGACGCCGCGTTTTGCGGCGTCTGATCAGGATCCAAACTGTTTGCGAACGCGCTTTTAAACGTCATTGAAAGTGAAAGGGTTCAGATAACTTCGTTCCGTTTTACCCCGAGGTCAATGGTTCTTTACAAACAGTTTGGATCGTGATCAGACGCCGTGCGACGCGCCGTCTGATCAAGATCCAAATTTGTTTGATGCTACAATATGTAAAATCTATCGTTTGGTACATGTTTATGACTGTATTAATTAAGTGGAGGAATAAATGAAAAGCCCTACATGTAAAAGCCGCTTCTATATATGGTGGAAAGATATTGAATTTCAAAGTCAAACAGCGCCTGCACATCCGACAAGAGTATCTCAAGGACTTTTAATATGTAATTACATGTATAGAAGACTAGAAGTTATTAACTCTCCCCATACATGTTAACCCTTTCACTGCCACATTTTTCGCGAGATTTTTACCCATTCACCGTTTCATTGTCGTCTGCTTCAATGTTGTTGTCTGCAATATCGTTTCTAAGTTGATTTTAAGGCAGTGTGACTGACAAAATTTCGATATGAGTGTCAAACAGTTTGGATCCTGATCAGACGCACGCGTCGTCTGATCAGGATTCAAACTGCATTTTCAAGCGTCAGTGAGAGCGAAATGGTTAATGCCTGTTAAACATTATCTTACATGAACCTAGATTGACTTCATTCCATATTTGTAACCAGTTTCGATCCCGATCAGACGGCACGTTATTCGGCGTCTGAAAACAACACAAATCTTTTTGACAATTTATTTGATCGATGTGTTTCGGTCGGAAAAAAATATATTGAAATTTTAAAAATACCACGCAGAAGGACAGAACAGGTTACATGTAGCAATAGGCGTTATTTTCATGTACATTGCAGAAGACGATATTATTTTCCGTTTTAAATGCGAATGAAACGCAATGCAATAAGATGTCGAAAATAACATTTTTTAAGAATGTCTAGCGATGTTTTGTAATCCGGATGGCAAACAGTTTGGAGCCTGATCAGACGCCGGGTAACCCGGCGTCTGATCTGGCTCCAAACTGTTTGCAATAGAAATATGTGATTTTATCATACACGCACTTTTGGGGAAAATAATTACGGCTTCTCTACAGTAAGTGTGACAGGATAAGTATTTAAAGGTAACACTCTCAAAAGGAACCGTATAATCTTGATTCCAATTGACCTTCTAGCTTGTAAAATTATATTTTTCTTCCTGCAACATAATCATACGTTTAACCATGATATTGAACCCTTATTATTCTGAAACAGCATCTGCTGCATAACTTTCTGTTTTAAAACGTCCAAAAAATACGCTTTGCATTTGTAAATGATGTTGCATAGACGTTTGCGTCAAACAGTTTGGATCCTAACCAGACGCCGAGTAACTCGGCGTCTGATTTTGATCCAAACTTTTTGTCAATGTACGTCTAAGCTATACCGCAATTGAAAGGGTTAATTGTATTTTATCATCGTCGCTTAGTTAGACGGTCGTAATGATGTTTGACGTTCACCCTTTCAATCTCAATGACGTCATTAAGCGCATTTGCAAACAGTTAGGATACTGATCAGACGCCGCGTAACGCGGCGTCTGATCAGGATCGAAACTGTTTGCCACTTGTTTTGAAATAAAGTCAGTTGTACTGTCTAAATTCTAACTTTGAACCGATATTGCAGACAACAATATTGAAGCAGACGACAATGAAACGGTGAAGGGGTAAAAAGCTCGCGGAAAATTTGGCAGTCAAAGGGCTAAGCTGTCTGTCTGGTATTTTATGACACTTGTTAGAAGAAATTTAAAAAAAATCACCTTATCCGTGACATGTCATTTTAACTATTCGTGGATTTGGTTGTGTTTTGTTTCGCTCGTTGCAAACAAAAAGCCAAAACACCATCAAAATGTGTTTAATAACATTAATGAAGTTTCAACATACATTGTACCTCAAAGTCAGTGTACATGTATATTGCTAAGTAATTATAGTTTCAAATTTTCACACGTACGGCCAAGGATGTTTAAACAACTTTGGAACTTTAAAGGGTTCAATTTTAAATTGACTTTACATAACTTTACAAGAGTTTGAAGTGCTAACCTCAGGTAAAGTGGATATGGTGTAAAATCAAGCAGGTTGAAATTTGTGGATTAATTTTGAAAATATTATTTTACTCCGTTGACATAATATTTGACAGGTAAGCAGAAATTGAAAATACATACATGTATATTAATTTAATCATGTACATGTACTTAAACAGTGTTATTCTGTTACAACCGCAGTTGGGTTTAGAAACTTTTGAAGCATCTAATTACCCTTATTGGCAATTGTTTGGAGCCAAATCAGACGCCGGGTAACCCGGCGTCTGATTTGGCTCCAAACTGTTTGCCGCTCAGATTAAGATACATCGATAAAAATTTTTAAAGATCTATCATCTTTTTTTATTATTTGCATTAGGTTTTCGCTTTCTTTAGATTAAACTGTTGGTACAAATTGTTACATGTAAGACGTTATTCTTTCCCATGCAAACACTGCTTAAACGAAACGCAAACGATATAAATCAAATGGACAACTTTTCAACTTTTGAGTAAACATTTAAATCTGAGTGGTAAAAGGTTTGTAGCTTGGTCAGACGCTTGGTTAGCCGGCGTCTGATATGGCCCCACACCTTTTGCACATTAACTAATAGCTTTAGCGTATTACTAAACTGGTTTATTGGGAAATAATAACGTTTTCTGCTCTCTAGTTTTAAAACAGACTAACAGTGTAGAGAGAAGGAGTTATTTTTTTCCGTTTGAGTGTTTACATGTACATGTACGTAGTATCGTCTGTTTCAAAATGGCATCTACAACAAAAGTTTGACTTAACCCATTTATGTCCAGTGGATTCGTCCATGTTTATCAATTGGATCAGTCCATTTTTTATCAAAGGGATGCCTGATCAAAATTTTCATTTTCATTTTGTTTTATATTGAAATTCCTATTAGCAAACAGTGTAAACTCTGATCAGACGCCGCATAATGCGGCGTCTGATCAGAGTCTACACTGTTTGCCTATGTCCCATATATGGGACCGTGGGCACAAATGGGTTAATGGATATAGTCAAAATGAAACATAAAGAAACATGTGTATAAATAGTTTGGTTTCTGAGCGGATAACTCTGTGTCTGGTCAGTATCACTTGTCGATACTTTTGGCAATTGCAGTGAAAAAGACTATATTCTTTCTCGTTTAAATGCAAACAAAACGCAAACGCGATGCAAAACGACAAAGCTTTTGCTCAATTTCTGTCCATTTATCTTAATCTGACTGGCAAACAGATTGGGATCCGATCAAAAGTTTGGTCACCCGGCGTCTGGTGTGGCTCCAATAAGTTTGTAATGGATATGCTAGTTTTAGTATATAAACACGTTTGTAAGGAAAAGATAACTACAGCTATCAATTCTAACTTTGCTTGAGGGAGTGCTAATAATTTGTCCTTCGTGGTAATAAACGAATCACTTGAGAGGGTAATTGATATTTTAGGGCTTAAACAGGGATTGTCAACGATATAACAGTAAACAACTCCACCTTTAACCACTTTAACACCAACAAGGGACAAGAAGGAACTGCGTTATAGTTTCTCAGTAAACAGACAGAGAGAAATTAGAATTACAGTGCTCCTTCTCTACAACGAAATTCATTGGTAGTCAAAACTAGTGTGCGTTGTTCGGAGGGAGTCGTTATAGGGAGAGCACATTTAGACTTTGCTTACATTAACGAACAGCTTGAATCCTGATCAGACGCCGCGTAATGCGGGTATTCCAACCATTAAAAGGTTGGACAAAAATGTTTCGTTTGGGGAACAACGGCAAGGGTCGTTGTAAGGAGGGAGTCGTTGTTGGGAGGACCGTTGAAGGAGGGAACGTTGTAGAAACAAGTATGCGTTATGCCCATTCTACAAAACTATCAGTTAGCACAGAGAAAATGTGTATTTTAAATATAATGTCAATTCTCCATTTGCGTTTTGTTTCGTTTTAACGGAAAAGAATACATTATATTATACTGCAAAGTAAATTCCTTATTGTTGAATGGGTACCGAGCCCTAGACTTGATCCCAAATACCCTGTGAGCTGACAGGGTACTTAGAGATGCAACTGTTTTCATTGGCTGACAAGTCCTTGGGTCTTGCTTTGCAGAAATAAGATGACCGACTGCTTGCATTCAATCGTGTATCCTCCGTTTTAAGTCCATTTCGGCTATGAACCAATCGGTGTTTGGACCTTTCAACAGTCGCATTATTTCTGGGAAAGTTTGACGCCGAAGTCTACAAGTATGCCCATTTTTCTTATGAAAACATGACGTCATGTACGCTCAACGTTATCTGCTTTGGCGCAATTTTGTTATAGCTTACTACGAGCGCTGTACACGACAACTTCCGAAATATTTCGGTTGAACAGTGACAACTTTGCAGTATAAAATATTCGTTATACAGTTTCTTCACATGAGGATTTCTTCCCGGCTGGTCAGCCGGACTCAGCCGGACAGAAATCCTCATGTACACTGTGAAGAAACTTTATAACTAATAATGTAACGTTTTCTCCTCTGTATGTATATGTTTGTAGCGATTTAAATTGTCGTTGTAATTTGAAAATGACGAAAATGACGATCACCCTAAAACGTAATAGGCATATTAAACAGTTTACTTAAGAAATGAATTGCGTACTTCCGGCATTCATGAGCTGATGGCACTTCCATGCTTTTACTAGCAAAGTGCGTGAAGCCCGAAGGGCTTCTCGCTTAAATTTGCTAGTAAAAGCATGGAAGTGCCATCAGCTCATGAATAACGGAAGTACGCAATTTATTTCTTATATTTATATTCCATCGTGAGCTGAGAAATGAACCAGAAATGTACATAACCGTTCTAATAGACACTTTGCCCGTTGCTATCGTAGTAACGATCTCTATATATGGACTGAAACTAGTCCCAATCACATATTATATTTACTGGATAAATTTAGACTTTTAACCGGTAAACTTTCTCGTTATGTTTAAAATCCCTTTTGAGATATTTAAAAACACACGAATTTACGAAATACTTGTATGATAAGCATCTTAAATTTAGGTCGCGTTTTTTAAAACCGATTTACTCACACGCCATACTTGATTACATGTACTCCGCGTTAACCGCGCCTACCATACGGACTTCTCTGTATCGATTTGAAAGTGATCAGTATAGCTCCGCCCCTAAACCAGTCGGCTAGAACTGGATTTTAAGTGAGCATTCATTGAAATATGCAAGTCTCTTTTTAGAATAGTGTTATATAAGGACAATGCGGGGCGAATGTAAATATTTCAAGATGAGACAATTGTACTTATGTGGAGTTACAGTCGCACTTCGGTGTCTCGAACCTACTTAGTCGAATATATCCGTATTTCAAAGTTCAAACGAAGCTGAGCCACGCTTGAACTTTGAAATAAAAATGCCACCATAGTTCAACCACAGGTATTTGACAAATACATCTAGATCTACAGTGGAGAATCTGTTATTCTTTCCCGTTTAAATGCAAACGTACGCAAACGCAAAGCACTAAAACGTAGAAAAGTACAACTTTTTGACAATTCTGATAATTCATGATTATCTTGATGGCAAACAGTTTGGAGCCTGATCAGATGCCGGGTTACCCGGCGTCTGATCTGGCTCCAAACTGTTTGCACTGTAAATAATAGTTTTAGCGTAAACGCGTTTATTGGGAAAGAATAACAGATTCTCCACTGTACATGTATTACCAAAGCAAAACAAAATTTATTTTTTTACTAGACTTCTATTATAGATACTATCTATAATAGAAGTCTAGAATTTTTTTTATTTTATTTTTTTTGGTAATAGATCTAGATGTATGTGTCAAATACCTGTGGTTAAACTTAAGCCATTTCAATAACATGAAGTTCAACTGTAGATATACACAAGTTCATTCCACTTAAGTGCGTTCATTCCACTAAAGTGCGTTCGAAATACCAAAGCTCGGTTGTATGTGTGTTTCAAATTATCTTGTCTTCCAAATCGCTACACTGGAAATTGGTTTTAAAAAATGTCATTTATCTGATTAGATGATTAAACTGATAATTTAGTCTGACGTACATGTCATTCTACAGATAACAAGGTAATTATCATTTCAAACGCGTGTCCTTGATTAGAAAATAGAATAAAACTTCTCTAATACGACCACTTAATTGTACTTATAAATACATGTATATGTTTAGGACAGATGACTGCTTAAAGCAAGGTAACAGTAAAGTAGAAAGCTCCGTAAGGAGCCTTCTGTTTTACTGTTACTTTTCTTTAAGTTGTCACCTGTCTTTTATGCGATCAATCAGATTTCGTTTAAGTAGTCGTACATGTAATAAAAGATTTTACTGTCGTAATAATTACGATCAGTTTTGTGATAGGAAATAGCTCTATAAGGAAGTGATGATATCTTTAAAGACATGTTGGTTGCTTAACCAAGTTGTGCTCTCGATATGGGACATTGGCAAACAGTGTAGACTCTGATCAGACGCCGCATTATATGGCGGCTGATCAGAGTCTACACTGTTTGCTGATGGGAAGTTCTATATAAAACAAAATCAAAATGAAAATTTTGACCAGGCATCCCTTTGATAAAAAATGGACTAATGCAATATATAAACATGGAAGAATCCACACTGGTATAAATGAGTTAATGCTAGTCCTATACAGTGTACCGGTAGACGGAATTATACTTTCCCAATAAACGCGTTGTGCTAAAATAATTATGTGTGGAGAATCTTTACATTGAGCTTGCTGAAAACGACTGTTTCAGCCTTGTCCGCTCTCTAACTCAAACACTTCTTTTTGGATATTCACCAAACTTGCTACAAATTGTTGTTAGTATAGAATCTAGGTCAGGTTCAATAACTAGCAAAATCGCATGAGGCATGTCTGAGTTATTGCCCTTGAATAATTAAAAAATGACGGTTTCAGCATTTTCTGCTCTCTAACACAAACACCTTTTATTGAATCTTCACCAAACTTGCTGACAATGTGTATTGGTATTAAATCTAGGTCAAGAAAAAAGTATTTGTGTTAGAGAGCAAAAAATGGTGAAACAGTCCTTTTTAATACATAAAGGGCAATAACTAAGATAATCCTTATGGGACTTTAGTAATAATCACACTGGACCTAGATTTTATATAAATAAAGAATTTCAGCAAGTTTGGTGAAGATCCGATGAAAACTCTTTGTGTTAGAGAGCAAAAAAGGCTGAAACAGCCATTTTTTAAATAATTAAAGGGCTATTACTCCAACATGCCTTATGCGATTTTAGTAGGATTCAAACCTAACCTTGATTTTATATTAATGAAAACTTTCAGCAAGTTTGGTGAAGATTAAAAAAAAGTATTTGTGTTGGAGAGCAAAACTTGCTAAAAACAGTCATTTCTAATACATAAAGGGCAAAAACTCAGATATGCCACATGCGATTTTAGTAATATTCAAACTAGACCTAAATTTTATATGAATAAACATTTTCAGCATGTTTGGTGAATATCCGATAAAAGCTCTTTGTTTTAGAGTGCAAAAATGACTGAAACAGTCATTTTCTATTAATTAACAGGCAATAACTCAAAAACACCCGGATGCATAACCATGTTAAAATGTAACCCTTTCAACCCGAAATATCTCTTGTGTGTATTTATTAGTCTTTTGGACTCTTCTAGTAGAAGTATTTCGAACCAGATTACTGTTGCATTTTTTATTTGACAACAATGAAAATATCAAACAGTGCAGACCAATGTCTTATATGAACATTCTTCTATAGGCCTACTTCCAGTCTGCTTTTAACAACCAACTCTATGAACATATCTGAAAAAGAGCCACGTTTGGAGGGGTTAAGATACAATAACTTCACCCCACTGTCCTTTAGTCTAGATTAATGAAGCAAACAATTCAGGTCATATCTCACCTCAGGAAAACCTATATTTTGATAGCTCGCGTTAATGTGGGAGAGTTTCACCTCGCACAAACAGTGGGTTTCCGTCGGACCACATCGGGTTTATTACCACTTACTTGAGCCATAAATTGCAAGATCAATGAATATTCAATGTTCGCTATGGAACAACACAAAGGACTGCCGGATGTTTTAACAGCGGTGACAGCTTTGAAATCACTATGTTACACCTTCCTCGGAAGCTTAGATTTATTTTACTATCGATTAGATATACAATCGAAGTTCGATATCTCGAACTCGTTTAAGTCGGATTGATCGTTTAACCTGTAGTTTAATTCTATTATTTCAATATCACTTAAGTCAAACATATTTGCATTTCAAAGTTAAAACGTGGCTAAGCCACGTTTTAACTTTGAAACACGGATATTTTCGATTAAAGCGAATTCGAAATATCGACGATTAACTGTAGCCTTGGCATTGATGTATAATTTGATCGGAATTTGAAAACAGTTTTGATCCAGATGACGACGGGCAACTTGACATCTAATCTCGATCCAAACTGAGACTCAAATTGACGTTTTTGCTTTTAGAAATATTTTCAATAATACTTTTGAATATTTGCACTGCAGTGAAATATTTAAAAACTGACAAGTTTATGGCTTCAGGATGGTTAATCCTTACATGTAAATGCAAAGCGTTTTTGTTATTGCATTTGCAAACATTTTGGATTGTGATTAGACGCTAAATAAATCTGTGTTTAATCTGGAGCAACGCTGTTTGGTGAAATACTTGAAAGTAAATTTGAGAAAAAACAAAATTGTAAATAACGACTTTAAGCTGAAGACAACTGCATGTAATGTAATAGTTTAGTCCTTACTGTGCAGAAACCAGCATATGACATTTCATGCAATATAAGGACTGAGCCCTTTCTCTGCTCGAAACCAGTATAATTGTAAAATATGTGTAAATAATGCAAACAGCGTAGATCCTGGTCAGAGGGCTCCTGATGGAGCCCTCTGATCAGGATCCACCCTGTTTGTTCTACTATTATGGTACTTATTTTATTTCTGAATTATCTTCTAAACTGGTCATTTGTTAAATAACGACGAGTCCATATGAAAAGTTTAGCATAAAAAGGGGTTAAACACACAGTTTATCAGAAAGAGCACAGGATACACCTTCTTGCTATTTAGTTCACTACATTCGTGTGACAAATAACTGTAATAAAAAACGGGAATTACTTAAAAAAGGTAAAACTGTTGATATTGTTTTAATCATTCACCAAATATCTGATTTTATGTACAGTGAAGAATACCTTATTATTTCCCGTTTCACCGGTCAACAAAACGCAAATTTATTGCAATAAAATGTAGGAAATGACACCTTTTGGCAACTTCATTTATTCTACCCTATTACTTTTAGTCTGAATTGCAAACACGTTGAAACCTGATTAAACGCCGAGTTACCCGGCGTCTGGTCTTGCTCCAAACTGTTTGCAACGGAAACAACAGTATAGCATAAATACGTTCATTTGGGACATAATAATGACTTCTCGACTGTATAATTTAAGATTTGAAAGAAGTTTCATATCAAGGTCGATTGGATATTTATGGCAAACCATACGAATAAAGATAAGACATTTAGGTAATTTTGTTGAATAAATTATTTTGTTTATCAGATTTATTCCCATTTGTTCAAATACGTGTTGCAAAGTATCAATTTTATTTCATTTGAAGGTTTTATTTATCTAGTCCTAAATCTTAATTCAAACTATGTTAATATTGGCAGGAACGACACAATGCATTTACGGTGGGGAAGACGTTATCATTTCCAATTTAAATATTACTTCATTGATATGCATTTGTACGCATGTAGATATTTGCTACATGTACACTATAGAAAGTAGTTGTACTTTATACATGTACAGTCGTGACTTAACATCATACGTACATGTAATATATTATATATGTTCTAGCTCATAGTAGCTTAACCCTTTCCCTTATAGAAGCGACTTTTAGCACATTCATTTTATTCATCCGCTGAAGAAAATAGTTCCAAATTAGACCGTAATGAATATGTGTCATATTTAATACTTTTCTTATTCTAGCAGTTAATAGCTTAAAGCAGGCTGAAAGTAAAGCAGAATGCGCCTTAGGGCGCATTCTGCTTTACTTTCAACCTGCTTTAAGTAGTCATATATCTTCAATACTAGAAACAATGCTATCAGGTAAAGGGTTAAAGCATACTGAATGTAAAGCAGAATGCGCCTCAATGCACATTCTGCTTTATTTTCAACCTGCTTTAAATGGTCACCTGTCTTCAAAACCAGAAACATGCCAGGGAGTAAAGGCTTAAACCAGGAGCTCTGAAATATAATTCCCTGTTAACACATTCAACCCTAGCGACGCGTATACTCGCCAGTGTACAGTGGATAATCTGTTATTCTTTCCCGTTTAAACGCAAACGTACGCAAACGCAAAGCACTAAAACGTAGAAAAGAACAACTTTTGGACAATTCTGATATTTCATGTTTATCTTGGTGGCAAACAGTTTGGAGCCTGATCAGACGCCGGGTTACCCGGCGTCTGATCTGGCTCCAAACTGTTTGTAATTGAAATAATAGTTTTAGCGTAAACGCGTTTATTGGGAAAGAATAACAGATTCTCCACTGTACCTATGAGGATTGCACTTCCCCCATGCAATTAGTATAGGCCCTGACCCTCTGATCAGGGTCTACACTATTTTTCAACCCTAAATAGTCAAAAATGAACTAGACTTATTTTGAAATTGGAATTATCCATTAAACATTTAAGGGGTGAATGAGTTAAACGAAACATAAAGCAAAGGAGGTGCAGTAAAATGTATAGAAATGCAGATTCATGAAAATATAAACGATTTATTTATGCCCGAGTAGCATACAGGTTTGGGCCCGATTAGACCACAGTTATTTGACCCATTAAAATATCTTTTACTCTACCGTTTAATATAGAATTCTAGTAGATTTTTTTTAAATATTTTTCAAGTACCTGTGGATTAGACATAGCATAACTGTATTAAATGTACGCAATAGTTTTGGGACTATCTCCATTGGGAAACAACGAAAGGAATTTAATAAAAAGAAACACTATTTGCAAACACCTTAATTTTTATTGAATTAAAGTAATCCTCTAATGAGCATGTTTTGTATATATAATTTAGTTATATACATAATTATTTAAAGGATACTCTTTGACAAAAACATTCCTTAAATAGTAATAACTGGTGTATTCATCCTCATATTGTCAAGTGATGTTATCCAGCTTTGTGACTGAGATGAAGTTCTGTTCTAGCCAAATTCCGTGTTACTCGTTTTCAATATGGGAGACAGATTGTTACCTGTTTTAACCCTTTTGCTGACACCGGTGCCAAGAAACACCTTTGCAAACAGTTTGGACCCTAATCAAACGCCGTGTACTGTAACGCTGCATTTGATAAGGATCAAACTATTTGGCCTTCGTTTCGATTCCGTCAGTCATCTTTAACCCTTTCCCTGATAGAAGCGACTTTTAGCACGTGCATTTTATTCATCCGCTGAAGAAAATAGTTCCAAAATAAACCGTACTGAATATGTGTCATATTTAATACTTTCCTTATTCTAGCTGGTAATAGCTTAAAGCAGGCTGAAAGTAAAGCAGAATGCGCCTTAGGGCGCATTCTGCTTTACTTTCAACCTGCTTTAAGTAGTCAATGTTCTTCAATATTATAACTAGGCTATCAGGTAAAGGGTTAAAAGTACATTGCAGACAATAATAATGAAACAGATGACAATGTGGCACTGAAGGAGTAAATTCCTCGCGATAAATTTGGCATGGAAAAGGTTAATTTACCATCTGCTATGATCTTGGAAATATTTCTTACTGTAAATATTCATGACTGTATAAAATGGAACAATTTACTTAATTGGGGGAATAAATCAAAGGCGCAGTAAGGCATATCTATTGGTGGATGGGTTGAACTTCCTGTCTGGACTATGAAAATATGTTTTATGTCTTAACTCTTATCATGCTGAATTGTCGTCTGCTTAATTTTAAAAAATTAGCTTTCATGCATTTGAAAATGAAAACAGTTGAATACGAGTGACAAACAGTTTGGATCCAGATCAGACGCCGCGTTATGCGGCGTCTGATCTGGATCTTAACTGTTTGCGTATAATCAAAACTGTTTGCAAATGTTGACCAAGTCGTAATCAGCATGATACGGATGGAGTGTCAAATGAAGACGTGGACGGAACAGACTTGGAAACCATTTCAGTTCACGGAATACATTAAGTTATATAGATGTATAAAACTCTCTCATAAATTATCTCATAAATTTAGTCAGTTGCGAAATGCAGAAAAATAAAATGCAAAAGAAACTCATGTAGGAGCTTTCTGTATGACATTTATTCTGTATAAAGCAGTCAGCCTTGTGTAATTTTCTACATGTTTTTTTTTCTTCAAATGATACAATGTAGTTGTTAATTACAGGATGGACTATATACAATAATTGTCTTTTACAGTATATTTATAACAATATTTCTTGCATCCTTTTCAGCGAAATGTACAAGGTTGTCGAGGCTGCGAAGGAGGCAAAGATATTCCAAAGGGAGACGGACGAAAAACGTAATCCTAAACCGGAAGAGAAAAATGATGCCGCTCCCGTCTTCAACAAACGATTATTCGCGTCACAGGGAACAGTTATCATGACACGGGAAGCCAGGAGACTAATGGGACTCAACGAAATAGCAAACGAGACTTTTGACGTCGAAAAAGTGCTTACTAAGACCGAGATGATGTGTTTAAGATGCATCACGGAAGGGCTAAAGCTTGTTCATAAAGGACAGGATTTTGTTAAAGACGTTCTAAGTATTGTTGTGACGTACGAGGTTTACGATGCTTTTCAATATGTGCCTTGTAAAGACTGGGAAGACTCTCTGTCGTGTTATTATATACTAAACGGTGCAGTGGAAGTGACGTATGATCTGAGGGCATCTGAATCTAGAAACGTGTATCAAGCCAATATAATATACAGTCACGGAACCGGTGAATACGTGGGCCTGGTCAGTTCAGAAGGTCCATCGGATGACCTTACCCCACCCGCTACAATTTACACTAAGGAGATGACCCAGTTTATTCGTATTGACCGGAAACGGTTTCATAAACTAATGCAAAAAGCTACAGTGCAAATAGACAAGAAAAAGTGGGATTTTATATCTAGTCATAGTTTTCTGTCGGACGTAGCTGATGACGTCAAAGAAAAGATATTGCACAAACTCTCAATACGGGTAAGATTGTTGTCAAACGTGTATCAACGGACAGTGGAGAAGATGTTTTAATTTTCCTATAAAAAAAAGCAAATGCATTGTAACACAATATAAAAGAAATGACGACTTTTCATATACAATTTTAGCAATTTATTTCTAAATCTGAGTGACAAACAGTTTGGAGCCTGATCAGACACCAGGCCTGGTCGTCTGAATTGGCCTCAAAAACAGTTTGAATGGAAATAATGTTTAAGCATAAATGCGATTAGATGAAAAGAATAACGTCTTCTCCACTCTACATATATTGGAGCATAGGTACAGTGGAGAATCTGTTATTCTTTCCCGTTTAAACGCAAACGTACGCAAACGCAAAGCACTAAAACGTAGAAAAGAACAACTTTCGGACAATTCTGATAATTCTTGTTTATCTTGGTGGCAAACAGTTTGGAGCCTGATCAGACGCCGGGTTACCCGGCGTCTGATCTGGCTCCAAACTGTTTGCACTGCAAATAATAGTTTTAGCGTAAACGCGTTTATTGGGAAAGAATAACAGATTCTCCACTGTACATGTACTTGACACATTTTTAAAAGAATCCGTCAAATAACACCACAGTACGTTAATTTATAAGAAAATGTACCCAAAATTATCCATGTCCTTTCTGACGTCCATACAAAAGTTCGTAAACATAGTGTATCTTGTCGGTTTTCACAGTAAACGGTCCTTACGCCTTCAACTTTCACCTACTTTCATTAGAGGCAACGCATTTCCGTCCAAACATGATATTTTTCGCCCTCAGAAAAACGCATGGAATTCCTCCTCTAAATGGAATCCCGTGCATATTTCAGATATCTAAAGGCAAAAATGTCATGATTTGAGAGAAAGGTGATACCTGTATTGAAAGTAAGTGAAAGTTTCTGCCGTAAAGGCCGTTCACTGCGAAATCCGACTAGATACATGTACCCCCTGTGTTAAGGAACATTCGCATGGACATCAGAAACGACATGAGCGACTTTAATGTACGTTTTCGTCATTACAAATTCACGTATTGTGGCATTATTAGACGGAATTTCATCTAATAAAAAGTAAATTTTGAAAAAATTATTATTTCTCAAATGCACCACAAGCGCATTTTAGTGATCTAGTCTATTTTAACTGCAGTTCAAGTTGACAGCTCGTAGCTGTGCATTGGAGCAGGTGTAAAACTAATATTCAGTATGAACGCGGATCGATTTAAATATGGAACGAATGTGCGTCACCTATCGCGCAGGCATAAACGCGTTTTTATGTTATCTTAAGTTAACTTATAAGTGACAAACGCGTTTACATCACGCGTCGTTTGCGTTTCTCTCGCGTAGGCATAAACGGGGGAAAATAACGTTTTCTCCACTGTAGACCAGAACATATTTGAGCCATGCCATGACAAAACCTGCCTTATCGAATGGTTACACTGTACAGAACAAGCATCGTTGCCATGTTAGACTTTGTACCTGAGTTTGGTCTACACTGCAAAATACCGTATACAGTGGAGAATCTGTTATTCTTTCCCGTTTAAACGCAAACGTACGCAAACGCAAAGCACTAAAACGTAGAAAAGTACTACTTTTGGACAATTCTGATAACTCATGTTTAACTTGGTGGCAAACAGTTTGGAGCCTGATCAGACGCCGGGTTACCCGGCGTCTGATCTGGCTCTAAACTGTTTGCATTGGAAATAATAGTTTTAGCGTAAACGCGTTTATTGGGAAAGAATAACAGATTCTCCACTGTACCCGGTATAATACTGCTAAATACAGTGCTTTAGAAGCTGGGGGTGTTAAACAAGGAAGATCAAGACCAGCCACCGCGTCTTTGACTCGGCGGCCAGCGTTGACCAAAGCTGTTTACAATACAATAAGACAGGTTTTCTCATGACACGGCTTATTTTATTTCTGACTTGTACATAGTATATCGCCATACAAAACATAAGATGCAAAATGATTACACTCCACGTTGTAATGTCAATACTCACTTTGAGAAATTCAAGTAAAACTTATTCACTCCCCGCCAATGCTTATACAATACATTGTCCTTTAACCGTTTACCCAATAGAAGCGCCTTTTAGCGGATATGATTAATTCATCCGCTGAAGAAAATAGTTCCAATTTAATCAGTAATGAATATGTATTATAGGGAATATTTTCTATATTATAGCACATGATAGCTTAAAGCAGGCTGAAAGTAAAGCAGAATGCGCCCTAAGGCGCATTCTGCTTTACTTTCAACCTGCTTTAAGTAGTCATCTATCTTAAGTACTATAAATAGGCTATCAGGTAAAGGGTTAATGATGCCACAGACTCGCAGCCGCTTAGTTTAAAACAGATCAGGGACAATCGCTGCCACCAAGATCCACCTGGCAGGCACCGGTTGAATGGTATCGCTCGGGACTTGCATTTAGTACCGGTGTATAATTCATAGTGCATAAATAATAGCATATCAAGGAGGGTGAACTTAATACATGTAACTTTTCAATTTACATGTGTACATATACATGTATTGGCATAAATACTATAGTACACAGTAATAGAAGGGATGCATTGCAAATTCTAAATAGGTAATGCGAGATACAGTCAATTCCATCCATCGGGAGCATGTAAGTTCTTCAAAATTTCATAGCCGAGCTATCATGAATACCATACACTTTCAACCACAACAAAAGATAGAACTGTCATTGGTAAATAATATATACAATGAGTAACCCATTGCTGTTTTTATGAATTGATATTATGGCAAACCTGGTATTTTATGTTCAACTCTGCGATCTTTGCCTTTACCGTGAACGCACACTGTGGGAAAAGTGTTGGTATTTCACGTTTAAATTAAACGAAACGCAAACGATATGTTGAAAATGATATGATAAATTCTTAATTTAAGTCTCGCTTGTATACATACATGTCAAATAATACATTTAAATAACACAAAACAATTCATACAACCATATTAAATAGAATTACAAGAGACTATCATGATTTGCATAACTTATCACAATAAGTACCACTAACGTATTGCACAAAGAGTATCAATATATATATACACAATAAGACTAAGAAATAGCTGCTAATCGTTGCAAATAATGTATAAAATGTATTAAAATAAGTTATGAAAATTTGACAGATAATATAAGCACGAAACGCATGGAGAAAGAAACATTTAAGAAAACATTTAACCTCTTTGATCAGATCAATAAAATACTGATAAGCAACTTTCATTTGAAATAAAATCGTACATAATAATCAAAGTTACATTATTTTCATAACAATGGTGATCTCATATTAAGAATATCTAAACTTTTTTTTGCAAACTACATGTATCAAATCTGAATGTAAAAATAGACTTGCAAGTTTAACAATGTCACCTAAATCAGAGAAACCATTTATAACATGTTTTGCTCTTTGAAATAAATTACAACGAATGTCATCATATAAAGGGCAATTGATCAATACATGTTCTTCTGATTCAACTTTATTACATAAAGTGCATTTCCTCTCTGATACTGGCAAATTCTCAAACGGAAAATAATAACGTATTGATCATTGTGCGTGTCTTTGTAGGATTTCCCAGCCAATCGGATATTAGTGTCACAAGGGGAACTAACTGAGAACGTGTCTATTGTTATGACTGGTACGTATTATCTCCCTAACTGATTACAATTTTCAGTGGGTAAGATGTTATTCTTTCGCAATGGACAAACCACAGAATTTTACACACGTACACGTCGATTAACTTTAGAAAATCACATTTATTAAAATGTCTTACGCTATATCTGAATAATGAGTGGCAAAAATGTACGAGCCTGATCAGACGTCGTATTATATGGTGTTTGATCTGGCTCCAAACTGTTTGCAACGGACATAACAGTTTAAGTATAAACGCGTTTATTAGGAAAAAATAACGTCTTCTCCTCTGTAACAGCGGAAAAACTAAAACCCTTTCCATAAGCTCTCACTTTTAACCCATATCTGTGGCTTTTCACTACAGAATAGTCGTGACGAATTAGGCGATAATTGACAGCATGGGGAATAGTACATTAAAGGTTTAAGTTGGTGCTTTAAATACCCCCCCCCCCCCCATATCTGGAACCCTGGAATACATGTATCAAGAAGTATTTATCTTTGCTTACGAAATTTTACTTATGCGTATTACATACATGCACGTTTATCAACTGTTTGTATTCTGGACTAAAGACCTTATATTACATGTACAGTAAACGTTATGTTATTTGAGTTTACTTCCACATGTCAAATTCCTTTACAAGGACGATGTCAGACGTATCGTGAAGTATTCATCCCGGAATCGGAAAAGACGGTTCTCTTCTACTTGACCGGTCGGGAACCAGGTAAGCATGTGACGTCACAACATATTACACAATTACTGGAATAGAAAGTTGTCATTCATTTCACATTTTTGCATTGGAAAAGACTTCAATTTGAATCAATTATTACGACCTGGCACATACATGTAGTACGAAGGGTAGCTATACTGATCGCCCTGTATCCGTCTTCCTGCCTCGTCCGTTCGTATGGCCGTCCGTCCGATCGGCGTCAATAATGTTTTTAAACGACTTTTTGTCCTAAATTTGACAGGATTGATATATGATTCTCTTTTGAACGGTTATTCAAATAGTTTTGGTCCATTACATATGTAGGTCACGGGAGCTAAAATAGAACGTTCCGATGAAAACTTAAGAAATATTATTGTATGAAATCTCAGAACCCTGGGACAAGGCATCATTATACAGGGTATCTGTCAAGATTATTCGAATTATGCACCTTTAGTAAAAAATGGCCAGTTTTACATACTGAAATCTTCAAACATTTACTTCTCTTTTAAAGTAATATGGCCAGAGTTTTGATATTTGGCATGGTGACACTTCTAGATGTCCTTTAAAATAGTGTTGAAATGGTTTCTAGGTCACAGGAGCTAAATATGTTTGATTCGCTGAACCTTTTAAAAATCTCTTGTCTGAAACCACATGTATTTGGCATTAAGCATCACCTACAGCTTTGGGAAATGTATATGTTTCCTTTGCAGATGATTTTTTCGGGGAGGAATGTGTTCTTGAACGATCACCAAGCACGTGCACTGTTGTCACAGCAACAGCAACAACTGTTCTCAGGTTACACAAGTAAGTTACACGTGACTAACCGCCGTTACAAACAAATCAAGCATATTTAAAACTCATTCCTTGCTTTTTCAACAAATTTGTAATTTGTGTAATAGATCTAAAGAGAAAAATTAAATCCCTGTGTTTTCGGTATTAAATTTATTGAACTCGTTGAATGAAATGAAATACGTTACTGATCATAGAGTCAATACTGAATCAATAACAATCAATATTGAATACAAACTCATTTAATAAATTAATATCCTCTATACCTTTTACAGTGGAGAAAACGTTATTCTTTCCCAATATACGCGTTTACGCTAAAATTGTTATTCCCAATGCAAACAATTTGGAGCCAGATCAGACGCCGGATAACCCGGCGTCTGATCAGGCTCCAAACTGTTTGCCCCTTAACTTAATACCAAAAGCCAGAACTGTCAAACAGTTGTTATTTTCTACATTTTAGTGTATTGCGTTTGCGTTTAAACGGGAAAGAATAACGTTTTCTCCACTGTATAATAGGTCAGCCCTTCAAATGGTGAACAGAGATAGGTTGACGAGGTATATTGAGGTTGCAAGACACCAGATTCCGGATGATGAGGAGCTACGAACACGTGGCTACAAAGACTCTGTATGGAACAAATTTAAACACACGGAAGTGAAGAGTAGTCTAAAAGAGGCGGGAAAACTTCGTTTCCTCAGCAAAGTGGAGAGTGCCGTTATACACGAAAGACCCCCGGATGAAGAGTAAGTTAAATTGACATTCTGTGCATACATGAACATTTTTTGAACAACAATGACATACTAATGATATTATTATGTAAAATATTGAAAACCAAAACATGTGTCTTTATTGACATATGGGCATTTATTCAAAAAAACCATAAAATGAGTAGATCTAGAAACAAAATACAATGTTAAATAGAGCAGGATAAAAAATTTGCTGGAAAACAAAATTTCTACATCTGGTCGAAACAAGCTGCCACAAGTGCAAACGATATTCAAGGATTTGAATAATAGTAATTTTCGAAAAAACTAGATCTATATTTCATGCAAGCGTCCCGATTATTACGTTTAAGTGTACATGTAAACGAGTTTGTTCAAGGCAGAGAGTTAAGAGCCTGCATGGTAATAATCGAACTCAAAAGTATGAATTGTTTATATTTTCAAAAAGATGCCATGTACAAAGTGCAAGACGGTTTTTTGTCATCCACATATAATGTACTTTGGTGTCACATGGTCCAAGGTTATAAAACTTTCTGACTGCAGTGAAAAAAAAACCCATTTAAATCCTTCTCAAATTAAAACTCTTCAATCTATAGCGTACACCATTGACACAGACAGCTTCATATACTCATTCATAAAGATGAAACAAAATCGAAGTTTGTAGGTCAAGGACTGCCATTTCTCCGGACTTTTCCGAAATCTTTGGAATTTTCTTAATTTCTCCGGGACTACCGAAATTTTCCGAAATCTTCGGATTTCTGTTCTTACTTTTAAATTTTGGAATGTTTGCGCGTTCTACTGGAGAAACATTACTATCGGTGTCAAACAGTTTAGATCCAGATCAGACGCCAGCAACGTAACGCGGTGTCTGATTAGGATCCAAACTGTTTGCATAATTGGAAAGAATGGGTTCAGGGAGGATTAATAAAATTGCGCTTGAAAATGTGGAAATCTTAGGATTTTTTAGCAACTTATTCTAGCCCTGGTACGTCTATTCCCAAATACAGCGCTCCCTCTCTACAACGACACTCAATGGGAGACAACAAATATGTACGTTGTTCGGAGGGAGTCATTATAGGGAGGGAACTTGGTTGACATTTGCAAACAGCTCGAATCCAGATCAGACGCCGCGTAACGCGGCGTCTGATCTGGATTCACGCTGTTTGTCATTTGTCATAATGTTTTTTCTGTCAAAATGTCATTTATGTAAGAAAAACAGCAGACAACAATTTTAGCTAGATGATTATGCATCAGTGCAAGCATAAAACATAATTTTCGTGGGAACAGCGGTGAATGTCGTTGTAAGGAGGGAGTCGTTGTAAGGAGGGCCGTTGTAGAGAGGGAACGCTGTAGTTACAGGAGGAGTCTTCGGTAATACAAACTAACATGTTTTCAGCTTCTGTCTTTCGAGCGAATATCTGTAATGTAAGCTCCATTTGTGATCATTCTAAACACAGGATTGAAATACGTTTTATCATACATAATTTACCAGGGACGAATCGTGAACCAAGTCCGATTGTTTGGTTAGTTTCGTTTTGCAAAAGTCGATTCCTGCATGCTTGCCCACAAAGTATTAGATTTAGTATTAGATTTGTTTGATTTAATGGTATTCTTGTTACATACTAACAAACCTTGCGTTAACATTAGCGACATAATACGGTTAATCGCCGACCGTTTACGAATTAATTGAATCGGTGTCATCTTTCTACTTGTGTAAATATTTGAAAGAAGTAAAGAGGTATTATTAATAGCTGATAAGGCGTTTTAACGTTCACGTTTAAACGAACAAAACAGAACAGAACAATGTTTTAATTCTTTTGAACTTAAACATGAAATTTATCGTCCATACATGAATATAAACTTATAAAGTCAAAATCAATAACATGATTCTTATACTAGCATGCATGTGAAAGTGAATATTTATCGATAAACATCGTTATTCGAACTCGTCCTTATCTTCATGGCACATTTTATGTAGCCACCAAGTTTGTTGATACTGTCACCGTTTTTAGAATGTAAAAAGTTTGTACACACTTGGTCTAATTCTATAGTAGTCATCTATATATCTTCTTATATTCTTATAAGGTTCACATTTTAAAATTAAATGAAATTCATCCTCAATGTCTCCATTTACACAAATATGGCACAGTCTCTCATTTCTCTTTGTTCCTATTCTTCCTTTCTTCTTATCTGTATATGAAATATGTGTGCAGACAATCGCATTTGTGTCAATACTTTTATGTAGCTAATATTTGTACACAAGTCTAGGTATGGTTCATATTCAAATACATCCTTGCTTTTTATCAAGAATTTATCGGTTGACACTTATTTGATGGGTTTACAGTGGAGAAAACGTTATTCTTTCCCAATAAACGCGTTTACGCTAACACTATTATTTCTATTACAAACAGTTTGGATCCAGATCAGACGCCGGGTAACCCGGCGTCTGATCAGGCTCAAAACTGTTTGCCACCAAGATAAACATGAATAATTAGAATTGTCCAAAAGTTGTACTTTCTACATTTTAGTGTTTTGCGTTTGCGTTTCGTTTACGTTTAAACGGGAAAGAATAACATTTTCTCCACTGTATCTTCATATTTAACAGAGAACAATACGCAGAGAACATGAGACAGTTCGTCATAAAGGGAAATAAGTTTGATCCAATCAGAGCGCAGTCTGCTATCATCAGGAGGTACAAACATGGATTACCCAGAAGGCCGCAGTCCACTGCATTCGTCAGTCAACTGGCTTCTACCGGAACTTTCGATGACGTCGACGGAAAAGGTTTGTACATGTAGGAAAATGTTTAACCAATTATGCGATATTCTGAGTTGTTTTACAGACAAGTGACCACACATTGAAAGTAAAGCAGAATACACTATACTATCATCAGCCTGCTTTAAGTACAATCTGACTATTAATTGGAACTACTTATAGTTCCTTCAGTTTGTACTTAACCAAATGTGTTAATTGCAAAACGTATGGAACCTGGTCAGACGCCGAAAGCTCTATAATATTTGCCATTTACATTTTGATAATCGTCATTCTTTTAACCCTTCCCCCCACCCCATAGAAGCGCCTTTTAGCGTATTTACATTTATTCCTCCACTATAGAAAATAGTTCCAATTTCATCAGTCATGACTATGTATTAATAGGAATATTTTTTATATTCTATCACATGATAGCTTAAAGCAGGCTGCAAGTAAAGTAGAATGCGCCTTAAGGCGCATTCTGCTTTACTTTCAACCTGCTTTAAGTACTCACCTATCTTCAATATTAGAAATAGGCTGTCAGGTAAAGGGTTAAGACACCTGTCGTTTGTACATTGTATTGCATTGTGTTTCATTTCGTTTAAAGGTATTAGGTATTTTAAGATGGGACTTCGTACTCTTGTAGTTCATTTTTCTCTTAGTCTTCTTTTTCTCAATTCTTTACTTCTGTCTGTTGTCTTTCCTAAACACGTTCGTATTTTGTTGTTTATTCTTTTCTTTTTGTAGAATATATGTCGTTATTAATATTTGTTCTAAGGAATTCCAAAATTCATTTCTCACTTTTAAAGATAACTAACATACCTTAGACTTTACGTATCAGGGCTTCAAATAGGGGGAGTATTTTGAAAACTGAAACCTTTATTTATGATTTAAATCCTATGATGTCACGACTCATTATAATCGTCTCGAAGAGACGATTCTAATGAGTAGAAACATCATAGAATTACGTACCATGAGGGTTAAAGTGAGAAAGAAAATATTGGATTTCTTGAGTTTACTTCCCTTCATCTGGAGCCTTGCTTATCCAACACAGTGTTTTTTTCATAATTTCGATAGTTGAAAAAAACACAGTTACTTCCCTTTGATAAGATGTAAACAGTTAAACTTGCTTATATGTAATTTAAGAGTTTAAACCATGCGGTCGGTCTGGTATTAGGCGACACATAGGACAGGGATTATTATTACATTAACACCTTGGAATATTCCGAACTATTTTTCTGGCATTCATGGGCCAACCACGTATAATTAAAGCCTCTCAAGTAAACTCTTTTTGGTTGTCGATTAATACCAGATTGACTGCATAATTATTATGTAAGTACAATTAACTAACCATTTTTAATACTTATTAGTAAAATGGTCAACTAACCAACCACAAAAGGGGAGGGCCGTAACTAATGTTGGTAGAACTTGTGGCCCAACCTTTTTGCTCTTATATTTGTATTTTGTAAATAAGATTATGAACTTGTGTTATATGGTTGTACAAATATATGGCAATAAAATATGTTTAAACGTTTAAAGGGGAGGGAATAATGACTTCCGGCGCTTTGATTATCCCAGTCGTCTGTCGGACACAAACATGAAAAAACATGAAGACAATATCTCAATCATTTCAGTAGAGACGCCAGAGCCACACCCTGTAAGTCCACCACTAAAGTCAGGCAAACCGAGAGAGGTAGAGAAACATGTGTTACGGGTGAGTCATGATTGGATACATGTATAGGGTAGATCTACCCGTAAGAAAATTTAGGGCTGCCATTATATTCCCGTTTTGTTCTCGAAAACTTCGGATTTCTGCTCTTACTTTTAAAAATTGGAATTTTATGCATTTTTTACTTAGGAAACATTGCTATGGGTTTCAAACAGTTTAGATTTAGATCAGACGCCGCATTACGCGGCGTCTGATCTGGCTCCAAACTGATTGCATAATTATTTCCTTGTCATAGATGGTTGAAGGTACGATTCCTAAATCGGCGATTAAACATTTAACAATCGTAGGGTTTTATAAATGAGCAACTTATGATAGCCCTCATAAATCTCACGGATATTTATAGGAGAGAATTTATTCTTTCCCAATAAATACGTTTATACTAAAACGGTTATGTCATTTATAAACATCACACCCCTTTTACACAGAGTCATCGGTGATAGATCGGTTTTTAAGCCAAATTAAGGAGGGGACCGATGAAAACCTACATGTATTTACCACTGACATTACATATTGGTCACCTGTTTTCCACCTATCAATCTCTATTTGGTAAAGAGGAGTTTCGTCTGCAAAAATAACCGATTGGGAATTTTAAACGTGTTTAAAATTCTCGATCGGTGAAACTTTTTTTTACAAATAATCGATTGACAACCTGTCTACTATCGATGAACCACCGATGAACCACCGATGAACCACCGATAAGCCATCGATAAAGCCCCGATGAACTGATACTAACCACCGACGAAAAAAGATGAGGATTAAAACCCGGGATCTCGTCGGTTTTCATCGGTTGTTAATGCAAGTTCAATTGGTGATCAATTGGTGATCGATCGGCTGCCGCCAGCACTTCATCGGTGTTTTATCAGTATTCATCGATTATTGATTGGTTGTTGGGCGCTTTTAATCGGTGGCCAATGGGATTTCATGAGTCGCCAATCGGTGGCCAATCGGAGGCCTGGTGGCGTTTGACCGATTGAACAATTATTCATCACCGATACCCGTTTACAGAAAGCCTGCAAGTAAATCACATATGACAACCGATCAAAACAGCAAATAATTAGACCGATTGGGCACCGATTTAAGCCCGACCGTCTGTGTAAACGAGTCATTACAGCTTCTCTAAATTAGACGTTCATTGGGAAATAAGGTAGACCACAAAAGGCAGGTGACTACATAATGCAAGATAAAAGTCAGTCAGAAAGTTCACAGAAGGAGTTTTCTGTTTTACAGGTACATGTACCCTGGAAAAAATTATAGTTTCCAACTGGTTTAATGAACGAAAACATCGCTTTATCAAACTCTTAAGATTTATAACGTTGATGGGCCCAGGTGTCCAAAACATTATTTGATATTTAATGCAAACAAATATCAATAATCGTGGTCATTTATTAACACAGGGACCCGACACGATAGATTTTCAAAACATTTGTGACAAAAGGTATTTATAGAGAATGGTTCCAGATTTTACTGTATATTCATTGCAAATAGTTTGAAGCCTGGCCAATGCGTACAGTGGAGAATCCGTTATTCTTTCCCGTTTAAACGCAAACGTACGCAAACGCAAAACACTAAAACGTAGAAAAGTACAACTTTTTGACAATTCTGATAATTCATGTTTATCTTGGTGGCAAACAGTTTGGAGCCTGATCAGACGCCGGGTTACCCGGCGTCTGATCTGGCTTCAAACTGTTTGCACTGCAAATAAACGTTTTAGCGTAAACGCGTTTATTGGGAAAAAATAACACATTCTCCACTGTAACACATTGTCTTACCAGACTTCAAGAATACAAAGCGTTTGGGTTGAGTCTGAGTTTGTTCTTAAGCATTTGATTGGTGAGAATCGACTCGAGGCTCAAATCTTACCAATCAAATGCATCAGGACTACTTCGGACTCAACTCAAAAGCTTTATAACCTTGAACCTAGGCTTCAAATTGTTTTCAGCTCAAAATCAAATAATCAACAATGTTTTTAAGAACATTTCATTTTTACATTGAAAATTGCATTGCCAATGCATATGCATGTACCACTCTACCGTCAAAGTCATCATCAATGTTTTAAACATGTTTTCAGCTTCAACCAGGAAAGTTTCAATCAGCGTGCAAGGTCATTTGCCAGGTATTGAATGTTGAATGTGTCTGTGTACAGATGAATCGTAATATACATGTATTTCAGTAGGGAAATTGTTAGTGTTTTTTCAATAATACGTTTGCGCTTTAGTAATTATATCAATTTCAAACAGTTTGAAGCCTCAGTTTGAAGCCTCCGAACCGTTTGCCGATATAGTCTTACAATAAATATAACAATAATCAAGAGAGGGATTTTAAATAGTATTATTTTGTAAAACTGCTCTTTTCTGATACTTCGACCTCTAAGGGTCTTTTTCATGTTACGTGTGTTTGAAAATGTTTTCTTTGAAAAAGATCAATAGAGGTCAAACTATTGCAAAAGAGCAGTTGTATGAATTGATAAAAAAAATTAGTTTATCATTTGCTGTATTTCATTGAAATTTTCGTTTTGTTTCGTTTAAACGGGAAACTGACGTCTTCCTCTTTGTATTTGGCGACGACTAGGAAGTATCAATGACACTTTATATAATAGAATTATATACAGTAGAACCTCTCTATTACGACCACTAAGTTGTGTCAAATAGTAATCGTTTCAGACAGGTGACTGCTTAAAGCAATGTGAAAGTGAAATAGAAAGCTCCTACAGGAGCTTTCTGTTTCACTTTCACATTGCTTTAAGCTGTCACCTGTCCTTTATACAGACATTTATCCTTCTATTTAGTGGTCGTAATAAAAGGGTCTACTGGAAAACGGATTTGTCAATTTAACCATATAGTGATGTTGCAGGTTGTAAAGGATTAGGGCTTAAATTTCCATTCTCTTCTTAGTGGTCGCTGAACACAATTACTGTTTGTATCATGCATGTTAAGGTGTAGTGAACCCTCGTTACAGCGATGACCTTTACGCGGTGTCTGATCAGGTTCCAAACTGTATTTCAACGCGCTTTTAGCGTCATTGAGAGCAAAGGGATTAAATTCCAACAATTAAAATGTATTTCGAATGTTGCTTAGGAAATTGGTTATCGTTATAACACGGGTTCGTTGTACATGTATGTAGGGTGGTTGTGGGGTTATTATAAAAGCATGTTGTGTTGAAGTATTGTCATTTTATACACCAAACATTAAGATGAGGCTTTGGTACTGGAAAGAAGACGTTATGTCTCCAATAAAACCACGTTTGTACTAAAACAATTATTTACCACATAACTTGCGGTCTGGGAGTGAAATAAAGCCATTTTATGAATATCGTAATCTACTACATGTAGTGAAATATCGTTTTTTGAGCTCCGGCTCAAACCTTCGCGTCAACAAGCGATGCATGTAGCGGTACACCAAATTAAGTCATTTACGATTGCGTTACATGTACAATAAACAAAGTCAGGTTTTGACGGAAAATCTTTATTGCAGAAAGGCTACAAACAACGGCTTCGAGTGATTTAATTAGGAAATAATAAATTCACACCAGTGTTTTATCCTGCAATAGAACACGGGTGGGCGTTGAGTACTGGTAATTTAATCACTCGGCCTACGGCATCTCAACTCCTACCCGTGTTCTTTTGCACGATAAAACATCTGCTTAAAATTGTCGTCTATTCTTTTTTCTCAAAACTACATATAAGTGGAGATTTTGATAGAAATATAATGACGAGTGACAAACAGTTTGAATCGAGATCAGACGCGTTTCGCGGCGTCTGATCTGGATTCATGCTGTTTGCAATTGTAAGCCAAGCCATAATATTCCCTCTCTATAATGACTCCCTCCGAACAACCATACAATTTGTGTCTCCCACTGAGTGTCGTTGTAGTGATGGAGCACTGTACGATGTATGTTTTGTTTTATCTAACTCCGTGTGTACCATAGCACCACTAACATATTGTCCTTCAGAGCATATTTAGACCTTTCACTCTCTATGACGTCACAAAGCGCATTTGCATACAGTTTTGATCCTGATTAGACGTCGCGTCACACGGCGTCTAATCAGGATCAAAACTGTGTGCCACTTGTTTTAAAATTACTTCAGTTATACTGCCTTAAATTTAACATTGAAACGATATTGTACATAACCATATTGAAACAAACGACAACATGGCGGTGAAGGGATAAAAACTTCACGATAAATTTGATTTTGAAAGGGTTAAACAGCGTACACAATTGTAAAGTTATAGTTTACCCTATGGTGTCCATGTTGTCAGTACATATTTTAAGACATTTTGAAACATTTACTTTCTATATGCATGACATATTTATTTTATAATAGTTGATGTTTGTATTAACCTCTTCACTGTCATGACGTTTAAGAAATATTGAAATGAGTGTCCATTGTACTCGGGGTAAGGCAGTGAAGGGGTTAATAAAATGATTATTGTGCTGTGTAAAAAGGTAACATACAATAATAATCGAACTTTCGAGACGTGAACACAATGCAAAACATTGTAGAGAAATACAGGGTTTTAACTATTTTACTGCTATTAACGTCAAAAGGCGACTTTGTAAACAGTGTTGATCCTAATCAGACGCTGCGTTTGTCACTCGTATCAACTTTTATTCAGTCAAAGCAGCCCTAAATCTAAAAAAAAACACGAAAAATTGCAGACGACACTACCGATACAGACGATACTTTGGCAGCAATGGGATTAAAACAGACAATAAAACTTGGCAGTGAAATAGTTAAAAGTATGAACAGTTTATTAAAATGTCAAACACTTGGATACTGATCAAATACCTAGTTATTCGGCGTCTGATCAGGCTCCACACTGTTTACAATGTTCATACATGTAATTGTTTTGACACATTGGGTAAATTGGGACATAATTTTGAAGAGGACAGAACAGAACACATTTTATTCCAGACTTACACATACGTACATCCTCTTGTCTGCATTTATAACATACATCAATATATAGAATTACATACAATATACATGTACTAATGATTAATATACAGTCGAAATGCGATACTTCGAACTCGTTTAAATAAAATACCAGTTTTTCATGTAATGCATTTCGATCAGTCGATCGCGCTAAGATCGAACATATCCCTATTTCAAAGTTAAAACGTGGCTCAGCCACGTTTTAACTTTGAAATATGGGTATGTTCGAACTAACATGAGTTCGAAGAATCGAGTTTCGACTCATATGAATATGTCATATATATATAAAGCACGTATACGCCTGCATGCATATGTCGTATACCATTTACTATATACGTTCCATAAGTTATGTATGATTTTTCCTCAGGCCATGGAATCCAGTGACAATTTGATGAAGGCGATTGAGGACCATGGGGACCTTGCGGCCTTGAAACAGGCTTGGAAAGATGATAGTTCCCAAGAGAACCAGAACTTTATGGTAACATATTGTCCATTGCAAATTGTAGTTACCTCATCTTATTTTCGTTCTCATTCCGCAACTTATATTTGAGCCGTGCCATGACAGGGCCTGCCTAATTGCATTGCAACATTGTACAGACCAAACAACGTTGTTATCACGGACTATTTATCTGAGTTTGGTCTGTTCTTCAACATACCATATATAATAATACAGATACATTACATGCTTAGTTTAAAAATATTTTATTTCAAAAAATGTACAGTATACATACAATATACAATAAATCTACTATAGGATTAGAAAGAAAGCTAAAGCTTATTAAATTCTTCTCATTACATGCTTTAGATGTATGTTGGTGTCAAACAGTGTAGCTCAAGGCCAGCCGCCGCGTCATTGACGCGGCGGCTGACCTTGATCTACACTGTTTGTAATGCAATAAGGCTAGTTTACACATGGCACGACTCTTTTAATATCTGCAATGTAAGCCAAGCTGTGCGCTGAAAGTCTCTGCAGCACTGCAAACTGAGTAGACCATGGCAAGAGGCGACTGTGAAAACCGCCGTCTGATCTGAATTTTACTCTTTGAACCCTAGCTACGCGTATTGACGTCCTTTGCAAACAAAGTACCCATGAAGTGGTCACTAAGTCTTGTCCTACGCAAACAGTGAATATCCAGATCAGAGAGCTCATATTTGTACTTAGTCATACACATTAATTACCAGCATCTTAACGATTTCTTGTGTTTTATTGCACGATAAAACACTGGTATTCATTTTTTTATTTGGTTCTATCACTTCAAATTAACCACAATTTGAACCGACGCACCCTTATAGGAATTTAGTTGCGCAATTAGATATTGTCCCTGAATCTTTTTTTTTTTTTTTTTTTTCCCAATAATTTTATTCACATATATTACATCCATACATATTTTTACATTCCAACATCATGTAGTATAAGTAGAAAATACAAATACAACGCAATTTTCATGAAGAACCAATGAACTATTGAAATGTATATCGTCAAAAACTAAATAATATTTCTAACATACAATCTTTACTGAAATCCTCAACCCGTTCCTGGTAAAGCCTCTCTAATTTGGATCACGTGACATTTCAGAAAAACGGCGTGCTCGTTACGATGAGATCAGAAGACATTGTGAGAAAAGCCAAGGCTTTGGCGGAAACATACGCAGATAAATGGAAGATCAAAACAGCAGACACTACTGAAGAGTAAGTTTAAATACGGGGATGTGGGGGTTAATCCTTTACAATAAACACGTTTGTACAAAAAACGATATTAGAAGAGAAAACAGCATTCTCTCCAAAAACTTCAAACTGTTTGCCCTTAAGACTGAAATCAATTGCAAGAATTTTGTAGAACTGTCATTTTTCAAATGTAATTGCATCGCGTTAGAGTCCGGGGACCCGTTTTACGAAATGTCGTACGACAAATATTGTCGTAAGTCAGATTATAAAATTCTCAAAAATAATTTATATCACCATCTAATCCTGTCTTGTGACATCTCTTTGGAATCGTCTTGAAAAGACGATTCCAAAGAGATGTCACAAGACGGGATTAGATGGAGAAATAAGATTTTATATGTATTTTACAGTTTTGACTTACGACCACTTTTGTCGTACGACGTTTCGTAAAACGGGCCCCGGAACGGGTAACGTCTTCTCCACTGTAGCACGGGCATAGCCACTGACCTTGACCCATTTATGCCTGAATACTGCAATGAACTCTCCCTATGTGCTTGCTGGAGGTGTTCATTATAGATATACATGCATGTACAAGGGTGATTTAAAGACACTACAGTGTTGCCCATACAGCAGAATATTTAATATGCAAAAGCAAACAGTGCAGACTATGATGAGACGTCGCGTAACACGGCGTGTCATCAGGTCTACACTGTTTGCCAATGTCCACTTAATGTTGACGCTAGGCTTGAATGGGTTAATTGCTTCATTATATCATTACTTTTTTATCTTTTCGTTAGCTGGGACACCGTACTTCATTCTGAAAACAAAGAAGCAAAAACTAAGATACAAGCAAACAAAATGAGGATGAGAGACTTAAGCAGAAGATTGACTGAACTGCAGAAACGCCGGGAAAAAGTCAGGCAAAACCACCGTCAGAGGCACATGCGAAAATGGGAACCAACTGTTGAGACAAGTGACGCCAGTCTGAATATAAGTGTTAAAAACGAAGACGTAACAAAACCGAAAGCAACTAAAGAAGACAATGGCAATGATATTAATGGCGATCATGAACTGTCTGATCTTGAAGACATAGATCCAGATTCCCTACCAATGTACAAAATGACAAACGAGAGATTACAATTGCTAAAGTCATGGGACACCGACAAATGGTTAGATGTTAAAAATGAAGTCCCGACTGGCTGACATCCCGACTTCAGTGGTTTTAACCCTTTCACTCCCAAATCCTACTCGTGTGTTTTAACCCTAAACCGCTTCATTGCTGTCTGCTTCAATTTTGTTGTTTGCAAGATTGTTTCAAAGTAAGATTCAATGTTATTTGACTAAAAACATATACGAAAACCAAACAGTTTGGATCCTGATCAGACGCCGCGTTACGCGGCGTCTGATCAGGATCCAATCTGTTTGCAAACACACATTTAGGCGTCATTGCGAGTGAAGAGTTAAACCACTCTCCCAACAACACATTTTGACGCATTAACATAACATTTTCCTCCATGGCGACTTTCAGGTTTGATAAAGATGTATACTAAAAGCAGATTAGAATTAGGCAGCTTGATCCACCAGGAGCATTCTGCTTTATAATCAATCAGCTTTAAGTCACCATCTGATAGGTCAAGGAAATATTTCTTACAGTTTTTTTTGCTAAAAGCAGGTTAAAAGTAAGGCAAATTACCTTGGAGGAAACAGTTTGTTCAAACAACAATTTTGGTAAAGCATCATGCTCTTGAAGTGGTGCCATGCCATAAATCAAAGCTCTAGCCATAACAGTTACAGAGAAAAGGTTTGAGAATTTCACTACATTACTCTACTAAAATCTGTGACTCCTTGGGCTGTATCATTTTCACCTAAGCGACATCATTTGAATAATATTGATTTAGGACAATGTAGATGATGATTTGAGCTAAATAATTATCTAAGCTCACGGTACTGCGGTTTCAGACAAGAAGAATTTTGGAATTTTCATATGAAAATTCTATTTGAGCTCCTGTGACCAAGATATGCAATTGAACTAAACCATTTCAACAATATTATTATAGAACCTCTAGAAGTGTCACAATGCCCTATAATTTCAAAGCTCTGGCCATAATACTTTCAGATAATACTTTTGAGAATTTCACTATTACATTGAGAGCCCCGGGGCGGAGTCATTTTTAAACCCAAGGGAAAACGAGCGTAGGTTGAACAATCTTGAAAGAGGACCTGTCGCTAATGACTTGTGCCAAATATCTAAGCTCAGGGTATTGTGGTTTCAGACAAAAAGATTGTTGGAGTTTTCTTTGGAAAATCTATTTCTATCTCCTGTGCCCTAACTATTCAACAGACCGGAATAATTTCAATAGTATTGGTATATGTACGTACCTCTAGAAGTGTGACCATGCCAACTATCAAAGCTCTGGCCATAATAGTTTCAGAGCAAAAGATGGTTGAATATTCCCTATATAACTTTATGTAACACTGTGACCCAAGGGGCAGAGGCTTTGTTTACCCCAGGGATTAATACAACGAAACAAGGGAATACCCGTGACAATTCTATATCTGTATTGGTGAAGTGCATGTATGTTTATAGTACGAAAACACGGACTACCTTATAAATCGATATATCAATCGGTGAAGTGCATATTATAGTACAGAATCTCTAGTATTACCGAAATACCTATATTGATAGAAGTTATACTATACAGAAACACCGGATAGCGGCACCCTACGAATGTTGTACATGTATGTTAAAAACGTATTATCTCTCCTGAATGGCTGGATGTTTTGTTTACATACAAACTGAACGAAGTAATAAATAAAAACAAATTCAATAATTTCGTTGGTTTGATTTATTTTATTGCATTCCGACATGATATATAGTTTAACATGTATTTCTTCACTTTATGCCTCTGGTGTAACAACACAAACAGTGGAGAAGACGTTATTCTACGCCAAGAGTAGGTTTATGCTAGAACAACTATTTTCAATGAAACAACTTGAAGCCAGAACAGACGATGGGTTACAAGTCGTGTGACTAGGCTCCGAATCGTTAGCCGCTCAAGTTATAATAAATTATTAGAAATTTAAAAATAAAAAGTGTACTTTTCTACATTCCATTGCAGAGCGTTTGCCTTTCGTTTGTGTTAGAATATCGTCCTCTCCACTGTACGTGTCCCATCGATGGCTTTAATGATAGTTTTTCCCAGTAACCCTTTTGCGCCCAGTGAAACCTTCCATGCTTATATATTGGATAAGTCCATTTTGATCTAAGGAGTTACTTGCCTAAATTTTCATTTTAGTTTTGTTTTATATGAAAATATATAAGAGCAAACAGTATAGACTCTGGTCAGAAGCCGGATCAGAGTCTTCACTGTTTGGCTATGTCCAATATATTGGGATCGTCGGCACAAATGGGTCAAGATGAAACTAAAGCATGAAAGCCACATGGCGATTCCTGCTTTACCTTGTACCAACTCTTTTACCACTAAAGCTTTAAAAGGACAATTCCACTGTTCACTTAAATCTAGTCCATTTTTTAATTAAAGGTTGATTTTATCAGTGAATTGCACACTGACAAACATATCAGATCCTGACAAGAGGACTCCTTAAGGAATCCGCTGATCAGGGTATATAATGTTGACATAGAATCAAATAATTTCACTATTCAACTGTACAACTCATCGTTATGATTGTCCATGGGGCTTAATACGTGTAAGCTGAAATAACATCAACATAAATAACTGACACGAATAAGTATACAGAAAAGATGGCATCGACAGCAAAATAAAGATGGACACAAGTAATGAATTTAGTGTGTACAGAAAGTGTTCCGTAAAAAAGTTTAACGGCTCCTATAAGGTTCTTCAATATTTAATAATTTGACATCATACTATTTGCTTGACACGAGGAGTGTGCCGTAGCCACTTATAACAACATGCATCCCATTAAAGCAGACACTGCAGTCACAAATTTGTGGCCCGTTTCATAAAACTTGGTACGACAAAAACGGTCGCAAGTCAAACTTGTAGATGCATTTAATTTCTGATTTCTCCATCTAATACTGTCTTGTGACATCTCTTTGGAATCTTCGTTTCAATACTTTTCCAAAGAGATATCACAAGACAGAAATAGATGGAGAAATAATTAATAATTGAGACTTTTTATAATCTGACTTACGACAACATTTGTCGTACGAGGTTTTATGAAACAGGCCCCTGATGCCTCCTTTCCATCCGTTATCTAACAAAATAACAAAACAAACAAATGTTGAGCAAATCCTCATATACGCATTTTTAAAGCTGAAAACAATCTTCTATTCTTTAAATAGAAGAAACAATCACACTCTGTTGCCAAATCATTACATGGCTGTGAGTGGATATATATCTTTCTTAGCAACAACAACACTGTTAAAAAAAGACAGAAGTTTCCCTTCCGTCTGTAATCTTATTAAATAACAAAGAATCAAATATTGCACGAATCCTCTCCACGCAAGTGTTTTTAAAGGTTGAGGACCCCTAATTATTTCCCAATAAACGCATTTACGCTAAAACTATTCTTTCCAGTAACCCGGTGTCTGATCAGGCTCAAAACTGTATGCATTCATATCAAAATAGATAGACTTGTCTTCAAGTTGTCATTTCTTACGTTTAAGTGATTTGCTTTTGCCTTTCGTTTGCGTTTTAATGGGAAAGAATTACGTATTCTCCATTGTACACGTACATGTATCAGTAACTCTAGGTACGGTCATTTGTGAGAGTATGGTGCTTTAAGTCTGCCGACACGGTTGTTACCGCATGTTCTTCTTTTAAGGGCGCAAGCTTGTTCGACTTTACGTGGACATGTTCTTCCCTCTTTCCCCAGACCTTTGAGTACGAATAGAACAGCATGAAATTGTTCACGAATATAGGAATTATGACAGCAATAAGACAGACACCAGCAAGAGCACAGAATGAACCAATCACTTTTGATAGTCCTTGTGAGGGTACTAGATCGCCGTAGCCGACTGTCGTCATAGTTACGATTGCCCACCAAAATGCATCAGGGATACTCGGAAAATTCGCATCTCCGGAAAAGAAGACGAAAGCAGAGAAAAGAAGCATTGCAACAAGCAGAAACAGCATCATCAGACACATTTCTCTGAAACTGGCTCTAAAAGCGTATAATAAGACACGAAAACCAACAAAATTCTTTACTAATCTGAACAATCGGAACACTCGAACAATCTGTAAACAGTGCAGAATATCCACCACCGAATGTTCGTATTTTTCCTGCGGACGTGCGGCCTCAACTATATACTTTGTACAAGTAACCAATAGCGCAAATATGTCGACCCAAATAAGAAACGAATATAGGAGATGTTTTCGGAAAGGGCAGAATAACAGTCTGACAAACAGGTCAAGTGCAAAAAGAGGAATGCACACAAGCTCGATTAGCAAGATGAAGGTATGCTGTGTTCTGATGCCCTCGGGTAAATCAGGTCGAGAATCTGTGGTGCTAGGTGTAGGTGACTGTGTTGTTAGTTCGAAATGGTGTATGTAATCGTAGAAATCGTCGTCCAAGTACGTCCTCCATTCGTCTTTAGTCAAGTCCCGTTGGAACGTTTTGTGAGTACCGGCCACCAGCGAAAATAGGGACAACATGATTACAATGGCACTTGTGGCGAAATATATCTGAAAAATATAGGAAAGTTAAAGTAAAACATGTGTTAAGTACAAATTATGTATTCCCCACTGTTACATCTTCTCAACTGTAAGTTCTGTATAGGATTCATTCATGTACTCTTCTTTTATAAACAGTGACTACGAGAGTATATGGGCTTTTGTCCTGTTCAAACAGTGTAGACCTAGGGTATGCAGTGCGTGTCATTGTGCTACATATTAGAAAAAAGAACTTCAGAGAAAAAAATACCTAGTTGATAAAATGGTTGGCTCAATCAAGGCTGCCATAAGTTGATCTTGAAATATCCTAAAATTTCCATTATTTTTGTCAAGCGCGATTACTTAAAACATGTTTAAAGTAAAGCAGAATAAAGGCGCATTCTGACTTTCTTTCATCCTGCTTTAAGCGACCATTTGAAAGGATAAAAATAGAAAAACTATGGGAAATATCCGGAGAAATCGAGGCTCTCTTCAATTAAGTATTCCGGGTGAATTAGGTAACTTCAGCTGCCTTTGTCATTGATACGATTCACTACTCTCTGTTAGTCAATTAACGTGGTACTCTTCTTACAAAATGTATCAATAATTTAATTGTAAATAGAGAATCGTATTTTGTATGCGTACTGTAAAACTTCGCTACAGGTAGCCAACATATTACAAGTACAATTAGCAAGTACCCAGTAAAACCTCGGTTCAGGTAACACGTAACAAGTAAAACCTCACTTAAGTTACATACAGATGGTATTTTTACTAATGTTTAATGCCTCTGCGATTTACTTTCATCTTGCTTTAAAGCTGTCTAAAACCATCGACCCAGAGAGAGAGAATTATTTGAGCATGAACGCATTTATTGGGAACGGGTTCAGTGGGCAACGGTTTGGCTAGACACAGTTTACCCATTGCAAACCGTTTAGACCCTGATCAGAAAAGATACCTGACTAGGTACATTTTTGTAACCGCCGGGAAACCTATTCCAAACTTTTGTCATTCGGAATAAAAGAAAACGTCAACAATTTCAAGAAATATCGACGTCTTAGTGCATTTCGTTTGTGTTTCATTTCGTTTATTGGGCAAAGCAGACGTCTTCTCCGCAGTGCATGTACATGTAGACTGTAAATGTTTCATTAACTGTTCCAGTATATGTTTCTCTGTACAGTCTTTATCCCACGGGGACCGTTCTGTATTAATAATTGACTTAAAAATAGGACTCGTATTTCTGCGACTATTGAACATAGGGCTTGTACATGTAATGCTCCGTAATGATCCTTGCATACGAACAAATAACCTCGAATATACGTCTAGTCGAACTTCGATATCTCGAACTCGGTTAAATCGAACATACCCGTATTTCAAAGTTTAAACGTGGCTTTGCCACGTTTTAACTTTGAAATATGGGTATGTTCGACCTAACCGAGCATGCAATATTGCAGTTTATCTGTCGAACTATCGGATAGTTTGAGGTAAGCGAGTTCGAGATATCGAAGTTCGATTGTATCTGATAGTGAACAGCATAAACACGTTTATGCTAAAATCCTCGTGTCCATTTCAAACAGTTTGGAACCAGATCAGACGCCGGGTTTCAAAACTGTAAGCCTCTCAAAATAAATTCACAGAGTTTCCAACAGTAACTGTTGTCATTTTTTACATGTTATTACGTTTGGGTTTCATTTTGTTTAAATGAGATACATGTTTTCTCTAGTGTAGCATTCAGAAAGTAAAAATGAAAGCCGGTTAACCCGTTTGAAGGTTTTCTGTTTTATATGCACCATGCTTCAGCCCAATACCTCTGTCTTTCTAGTTTTGAAGACAGATGAGCCCTTAAAACAGGTTGAAAATAAAGCAGAAATTATCGTCCAGCCTGCTTTAAACTACCATCTGCTAGGGTATAAACACTCTTTCTTTTGATACATGTTTATGACTGAATAAAATGGAGCTATTTTCTTCTGCGGAGGAAAAAAATTCAGTGTGCAATAAGGTCATTCTATGGGGGTAGGGTTAGATATCTCTATCTGTCTTAAACAAATAAGAACAATTTCTCTTTTGGTTAATTTCATGCTTTTTCCAATCAGACATTGTAAATTGTATTATTAAAATTGTTGGGTATCTTAAAGTAGTTTGTAAGTAAAGCAGAAAGATTCTTTATTACGGAGATACTTTCCTCTTGCTATTTTGCTGTCAGCTGTCATACAAAATAAATACATGTACACGCCCAGTCTTCTCGTTCGTAAAATCGGTGTTTTATTGTAGGCATATATACAATTTAACCTTTGAAAATAGAACTCACAAAGACAGAAAGTCTGTGAAAACATGATACAATTTTGCTGGTCCTACTGTTTTACGTGAACATTTGCTCATTTGCACATGTACAGAAAAGCCTCTCTAAAACAACCATTTAAAGAGAAAACTAATTGGTTGTATAAAGTCAGGTGACAGCTTAAAGTAAGATGACAGTAAAACAGCAAACTCCTTAAGGAGTTTTCTGTTTTTATTGTAACCTGTCTTAAATACACGATTAGCAACACAAGTTGATGGTCGTAATAGAGAGATTGTATTGTAATTGCAGACAAATGAACAAAGGTCTAAATGCATAAGGACTTATTATGAATGTGGCAGCTCTAATACATGTTTACAGTTATTTGCATTAAGTTCCTTAACCCTTTATCTATTTATAGTACTTAAGATAGATGACTACTTAAAGCAGGTTGAAAGTGAAGCAGAATGCGCCTTAGGGCGCAATCTGCTTTACTTTCAGCCTGCTTTAAGCTATCATGTGCTATAATATAAAAAATATTCCCTATAATACGAGCGTACATATTCATTACTGATTAAATTGGAACTATTTTCTTCAGCGGATGAATAAATCATATCCGCTAAAAGGCGCTTCTAATGGGTAAAGGGTTAAGTAGCTTTTGTCAAATTTGTTGTCTCGCATTTAACCCTTCACTCTCAGTGAATGACGCTTTAAAGCGCATATCGTTGCGTCTGATCAGGACCCAAACTGTTTGACACTTGCTTTGAAATTGCTTTAAGACAATAGCACGGTGAAGGGGTAAACATTTCACAACAAAAAAAGGATTCAGCAATCACTTGACTTAACTGAATGTCTCTCGTCGTTTATGAATGGCCCCTAAACATCACAAATCTAAACACCACTTTAAAACGAAGCATTCAAAGGTTTCACTTAACTGTAAAGCTTCATTGTTACGAGTACTGAAATCGCAGATTAAGACAAGTGACAGATTAAAGCAAGATTGAAATAAAGCAGAAAGCTCCTACAGGAGATTCCTGCTTTATTCCAATCTTGCTTTAAGCGGTCACCTCCCAATACTATGTAATAACATCAGTAATCTTCTTCTCGTAATAGACAAATTTTACTGTATAATCCCATTCATGTATACGTTTTGACGTTTGTTCATACGTGAAGCATTCATTATATATTTACTAAAACGTTACTTGTAATGCGGTAGCAAAACAATGTATGATTCGAGTACAGGGTAATGTATTGATCGCAATCAGGCGGAATCCATGTATTAATAATGTACAGTGGAAACATTGTTCGTTCGGAATAAAGGCATAGAACTTTCAATAAAAGGAAATTGCATTGCAAACAGTTAAGAACCAGATCAGACGTCGATTTAACGGATCACGTTGCTTTTGCAAACATAGTAACATGCATGAGAAGCTTAAAAAATGGCAATTTTCTACATTTTATTAGATTACTTTTGATTTTCATTTGCGTCTAAATGGAAAAGTCTAATGTAATCTAACTGTACAACACTGCCAATTACAGGGTAATGTATTCATCACAATCAGACGACCCAATAGTATGCATTATGTATAGTGTACATTGAAATCCATTTACAAGTATTACTAGAAAGAAGGCTAATTGACTGTATGAAAAACAGGTGGCAGCTTAAACCAATGTGACAGTAAAACAGAATGCTTCTAAAGGAGCTTTCAATTTTACTTTCACCTCGATTTAAGCAGTTACATGTCTTGCTTTCAATAAATTAATCTTCTTTCCAGGCCTTAAACGCCTCCCATTTAATATAATTTAGTGGTCGTAATAGAGAGGTTTTACTTATGAAATTTTGAGATTTAAGAGTTGAATATCATTCCTATTCATTGATTTTTTAAAATTAATATCTACAGTCGAACTTCGATATCTCGAACTCGGTTAAGTCGAACATATCCGTATTTCAAAGTTAAAACGCGGCTGAGCCGCGTTTTAACTTTGAAACACGGGTATGTTCAATTAAACCAAGCTTGAAATAAGGCAAATTCATTGTACGAAATATCGGATAATTCGAGTTAAGCGAGTTCGAGATATCCAAGTTCGACTGTAGTACATGTACTGTAAAAACGTGTTGATTCACTTTTCGTTATAAAGCGTAGATTATGATATTCTTTCCCTACAAATGAGCATGTGTCCAAATAAATATGCAAATAGTTTGATGTTGATCACATTGTTCAGTAAAACCTCTCTATTACGACCACTAAAAAGAAGGCAAATTGAATGTAAAAACTACAGGTGACAACTCCTCAAGGAGATTTCTGTTTTACTGTCACTTTGCTTTAAGCAGACTCCTGTCTTAAACACCTTTTAGATAACACAACTTGTTGGTCGCGATAGACAGATTTTATTGTACATGTAACAAGGTGGCTAATCTGGATCCAAACTGTTCGACATTCCTTTCGATAATTCCGTAGTCAAAATTATTGCTACCTACATTGCACCTTGAACACATTTAGCCCTAGTGGTAAATGAGTTCACTTATCCTTTTTGGTCGATATATATAGGATATGTCATGTGCACAAAGTACAAACCCGGAACAGAAGGCTCCTTTAAGAGCCCTCTGATCAGGGTCTGTACTGTTTGTCATTTTGGAATATATTGTAAATAAAATATTACCGACTAGTCAACAATGGATTAGACTTAATGTGGGACTGGCATTTTTTTCCATTTAATGTTTTAGGGGTTATTGGGTTATGAAAGTACAGCACTTTTATGCAGGCGATATGAAAACAGCGAATAGGTCAAATGCACCATCGAACATAATATTTGCGTATGAATAATTTGCTACAGTGGAACAGCCGTTTTTTATTCCCAGTAAACGCATTTATGCATAGAGCCTTACATGTATGTACATCGCGAACTGTGTTGAGCCAGATCAGACGCTGTCAGATCAGACTCCCAAGTGTTTGCCACTCAGATTGTAAAATGTCGCCAACCTTTGTAATAAAAATTTTTATGAGAATTATAATGCAAAATTCGAAAATGGTAAATTTAAGAACATTCAGATACAGCGGAGAAAACGTTATTCCTTCCCAAAAAACGCGTTTTTGCTAAAACTAGTACATGTATTTCCAATTGATCACGCCCTAAACTCTCTGCCACTCGTATAAAAATGAAAAGTCAGGGTTGACATAAAGTTGTTGTTTTGTATATTTTATTGCCATGCGTTGCGTTTCGTTTGCGTTTAAACGGGAAAGAATAACGTTTTCTCCACTGTATTAAGTTTTGTCTGAGTGGCAAACAATTAAGAGTCTGATCAAATGCCAGGTTACAGTGGATAATCTGTTATTCTTTCCCGTTTAAACGCAAACGTACGCAAACGCAAAGCACTAAAATGTAGAAAAGAACAACTTTTGGACAATTCTGATAATTCATGTTTATATTGGTGGCAAACAGTTTGGAGCCAGATCAGACGCCGGCGTCTGATCTGGCTCCAAACTGTTTGTAAAAGAAAAAATAGTTTTAGCGTAAACGCGTTTATTGGGACAGAATAACACATTCTCCATTGTATCCGGCGTTTGATCTGGCGGCAAATTGTCTGCGATGAAAATATTTGTATTAACACAAACGCATTGGATGGATACAGTGCAGTTTAACAATAAACGCGTTTACATTAAAACTATCATTTTTATTGCAAACAGTTTGCAGCCGGTTTAAAAGTCTGGTAATCCGGCGTCTGATCAGTATCCAAGCTGTTTGCCACTCAGATAAAATTAAAACGTTAGAAATTTTTACAAAATTGTGATTTTCTAAATTTTAGTGCATTGTCTTTGCGTTTCGTGCGCGTTCAAATGGGGAAGAATAGTTGTTCGTCTTCTCCCTTGTGACGTATACCTTTGATGGTACAGAATAGAATGGCTCCTCTAGAACAAGCCACACCCTGGCCTGAATCCCGGCCCAGCCACCCCGGGAAACCATGTCGAGCAAGCTCCGCCCCTGCTGTATAGTCCGAGTCTCGTCATCTTCTAAGATCTGCAGCACAATGGAGAAAATATATTTATTTCTCAATAAATAGAGGATCTTTTATGAGTGTTCATTATTTATCATTTTTAATAAACGAGTTGACTAAAATAATATGACGCGAGCCTTGGCGAGCGTCATATTCATTTTAGTCGACGAGTTTATTAAGAATGATAAATAATGAGCACGAACGTGAGATTCTATTTATCACATAACAAGTTTTAAACTAAATACTCGTATTTTCATTGTCAACAGTTTAGAACCAGATCAGACGCCGGACAACCAAGCGTGTGATCAGGATCAACACTGTTTGCCTATCAGATAAGGATAGGCCATCAGAGTGTTCGAAAAATTGTATTCATTTTGAATGATTGCATTTCGTTTGCGTTTAATTTCGTTTAACCCATTTGTGCCAACGATCCCATATATGGGAAATAAGCAAACAGTTTAGACTCTGATCAGACGCCGCATAATGCGGCGTCTGATCAAGGTATACACTGTTTGCTGATAGGAATTCCAATAAAAAACAAAATGAAATTGAAAATTTTAACCAGGCATCATTTTGATTTAAAAACAAATGGACTAATCCAATATATAAACATAGAAGAATCCACTGGACGTAAATGGGTTAAACTGCAAATAATAGCATCTTCTCCACTGTAAAATCAACATGACACATTTATATACATTGTACATTTAATATGCATACTCTCTCTATATGCATTACAACAATTTACGTTAACGACAAACTAGGGAATTTATATACTCGTATAGTACAGTGGAGAAGACGTTATTTTTTTCCGAATAAACGTGTTTATGTTTAAAACAATCATTTCCATTTCAAACAGTTTGGAGTCAGATCAGACCCCGGGTAATCCGGCGTCTGATCTGACTCCAACATGTTTACTACTCAGATTGCATTGCGTATGTGTTTCGTTTCGTTTAGACGGGAAAGATTAACTCCACCACTGTTTGCTACATGTATTATGTCCATATTAAATCAAACGAAACGTAACCGCAATTGATATAAAGTAGAAATGAAAATGTTCTTGAGCAATGTTTGAAATTGTATTGATTAGAATCGACTTTTCTTCAAAACGATTCTAATGAATGATAACATAACTATAGTAGTTGGTGCTGAAAAAAGGTGATCAAATGTTGGGTTTATTCATTGGAATCTTTCTTAAAGTTTAAACACATTTATTTGCACACTTAAGTTACATGTGCAAAGTGATTGGGCTACAAGTTAATACAACAATATCATTGGATCTTTCCCTAGATATATATAAAACAGTGGCATAGCAGAATAAAGTAGAAAATAGAAACGCTATTTTGCCAAAAGAATAATTGGTGGTTCAACCGAAGTGTTGTAAATACTCGTTTACTTTAACATTACCCCATAGACAGTTTCTCGTTTTGAAGATAAATGGCCATTTAAAGCAGATTGAAAGTAAAGCAGAATGTGCCATAAGTCACATTCTGCTTTACTTTCAGCCTGCTTTAAGCTACAATCTGCTAGGATATAGAAAATATTTCTTATGATACATATTCATTTCTGTATAAATTCGAAGTAATTTAGGAATAAACAAGAGGCGTAAAAAGGCGTATTTATGGGGTAATTGGTTAACAGATACTGGTCGTTTAAAGCCTTTTTTAATCCCTCTTACAGTGGAGAATACATGTGCTAGTATGTTTTTCTTTCCCAATTAACGCTAACATTATTATTTCCATTTCAAACAGTTTTGAGCCAGATCAGACGTCGGGCCACCCGGCGCCTGATCAGGCTTCAAACTGTTGCCACTCAGTTTTAAATGAGTCGTCAAAATGGTCAAAAAATTGCCATTTTACCTATTTTAGTGCATTCCGTTTGCGTTTCGTTTACGTTTAAACGGGAAAGAATAACGTTTTGGCCACTGTATCTAGGGTCCTGACAAATGCTATGAACACCACTTACCTTCAACACGCCCAGATCATCGAAAAAGCCCACATATTTTGAGAAGCAACATTTGTCCAGCTTGGTTGGAGCTATTCCCCAGAAATCTAGCTCTGTCTTGAACACCGAGGGACACACGCCAGACGGAAGATGAAGTGTGTCCGTCTCGTAAAAGTTCAATACTGCTTCAAATGTCCCGGCATGCCTTTGGACAAAGAACTGGTCCCCGTCACCATGTATGTTACACAATTGTGGCTTGGGCACTCCGGATTTTATGTTTGACCACGTGCTTTCGTGCATTTCAAAACGAGTCCCACTCACGTTTAAAATCACGCGCGTAGCCATGTTTAGTTTGTCCTTTGTTTTCAAATGGTGTTGTACAGTAAAACCCTTGGCCCAAGGTTATAAAGTGTTTTTAGTTGAGTCTGAGATCTTTCTCAAGCATTTGATTGGTCAGATTTGAGCTTTCGCTCAAATCTGACCAATCAAGTGTTTGAGAACGATCTCAGACTCTATTCAAACGCTTTTTAAACTTGGGATCTGCTGTTACAATGCGGAAGACTGCATCATTTCACGTTTGAACTAAACGAAACACAATCGCAATGCAATATAATGCAGAAAATGATAGGTTGTTGGACATATTATATATTGTGTCAATCAAAATGACAAACTGTTTTGAAACCTGTTCAGACGCCGAGTTTAAGCAGGTTCAAAACGGTTTGCCTCTCGGATCAAATTAATTCGTTAGAACTATTCTTGACAATTTTATTGAATTCCATTTTTGTTTCACTTGCGTTCAAAGACTAACATCTCCACTGTAAAATTATCCTAAATACGTGATCAAATCACTACCGCCTTGGAAACTTTTTTAATTAAAAGACAAATTAAGTAAATCGACGTCTGATCAGGCTCAAAACTAATTTCAATGAACGTATTACTTTAACACAAAACACGTTTAATGGGAAAGAAATAACTCTAACTCCAACTTAACTGTTTATCCGAAATTAGGACTGTGCTAATCACTACCTTGTAGAAACCCTTTTGAAAAACAATAATGGTATCAGAGCTCGGCATAATATAATATAGATCTACAGCACAAGCGCGGATCCAGACAGGATAGAGGTCCGGATTCACACCAGAAAAGTCCAAGTCAGCATATTTTCAAATACTATTGAATATATTCATCTGCACTTTACGCATCAAGTCTCAATTGATCTTAACAGTTTATGTCATTTATATTCATTTAAAACACTTAACATTCTACTTAAAATACGTTTTCTAATAGATATGTTATGAGATTTCTTCTGAAAGATATTTCGTCTAATGCTAATTTTAATTCCTTTAAAAGAGAGTTTCACCACTTTAGACCAACTACAGCAATTGATATATCAGCAAATTGCTTTCTTGTACAGCTTCAAATATCAACTGTTTCTGTAAGTAAAATGATTTAAACAATTAAAGAGCTCCCTCCCTACACGGACAAAAATTGTGTGCGCTATGCGGAAGGGGTCGTTATAGGGAGGGACATTTGCAAACAACTTTAAAATAATCCATATCGGACGCCGCGTTGTTCGACGGAAGTCGTTATTGGAAGGGCCGTGGTAGAGAGGGAGCTTTGTATGTATAGTTGTTGATGGTGTATGTTGATGGTCTGTGATAAACATAAAGGGGAATTGAGAGAAGAAGGAAATACAGAATCTAAATAATACAGTGAAGAAGAAGTTGTTTTGTCCGCTTAAAAAAAACAGAACTACAATGCATTACATTGTATAATATGGTAATACGATCTCATTGACATATTGATTGTATCAGGCGTCGGAGCTGGACCCAAACAATTCTGCAGACGAGATATTGTTTTAGCATATTAGTTTATTTGCAAAGAATAATGCCTTCTTTGATGTAAATGTAAAGAATTCTCGACTGGACACCCTCTGAGAGAGGTCACTGGATCCGCGCGTGCGATATTACGCTAAATATTACATTTTAACAGATTGAGATCTAGTGACGAAAAGGCAAACAGAAAATGTATGCATTGATCGGAGGGAGTTGTTATAAGGAGGGACATTAGCTTACATTGCAAACAGCTTCAATCCAGATCAGACGCCGCGTGACGCGGCGTCTGATATGAATTTTAGCTGTTGTCACTCTTCATTAAGTTTTGCCTGTCAAAATGTCCATAATGTAACTTTCTGTGTAGGGAACTGCGGCGAGGGTCGTTGTAAGGAGGGAGTCGTTGTTGGGAGGGTCGTTGTAGGGAGGGAGCACTGTATATTTAAAGGTACATTTGTCCTATGCAAACAGTGCACATCAAGATCAGAGTCTACATTATAGAGTTAATTATAGAGTGCAGAAAAACAACCCCTAAATATTATAAATGCAAAGGGCATTGTCAATTAAAAGTTCTAGGGTTAAGTTAAACAGAAAATAGCAAAACTACAAACCAAAACCGTGAGCTTCACTAGACATAGATTATTCATCAGTAATACATCCACCTTCATTCATGTGTTCTACAACCGTGACGGTACCATAGATTATTTAAAGTTAAAAAAATAAATTTGAACTTGATGCATTCAAACATACAGTAAAACCTCTCTAGTGCAACGACTGAAAAGAAGGCTTATTGACTCAAATGAGGATCAGGTAGCATCTTAACCCTTTCCCCAATAAGCGTCTTTTAGCGTGTTTAATTTATTCCTCCGCTAAAGAAAATAGTTCCAGTTTATAACCTCATAAACAATTACAATAACAAATATCTTGATATAGCCTAGCAGATAATAGTTTAAAGCAGGCTGAAAGTAAAGAAGAATGTGCCTTAAGGCACATTCTGCTTTACTTTCAACCTGCTTTAAGTGATCACCTGTATTTAATGTTATAAACGGATTATTGGGTAAAGGGTTAAAGCAAAGTAAACGTTAAACAGACCTGTCGGGGTTAGGGTTTACAATAAGTCCGCTACCAAAACACAGGGTTAGGAACGTAGGGTTAGATTATCTTTACAATCTGTCCGCAGGCGTTTTGGTATTTCCGTAGAAATTACATGTAACTGGCCATCTATTGTGACATAAACCTAGCCATTTCGTGTGACATTAACCTGACTATAAAATGACATTTTTGGTGGCGGACTAATTGTAAAGGTGCTCCTGTTTACCTTGCTTTAGCAGTCACCTGCCTTACACGCGTGTTAATAAACACAGTTTAGTGGTCGATATAAACAGGGTTTACCGTATCTGTATTTCCGACATTGCTTCGATTAAAGTGAGTTCGATATTTCGAAGGTATGCTGTAATTAAACAGATATTTGAATTTTACATAGATTTATGATTATACCTTTACGGACTCTGACAAAAAGAACATTTGTTTTTCTCGCCGTAATCAATACGTTTTATTCAGAAGTTAAATGTCAAGTGCTAAGGTACAGTTTTCCAAAGGGTAATTATGGTGACATAGCTGACACAACTTAACTAAGTGCCTTTTCTGAAAATATTCCAGTTATGCTGGTTACGCGGCATCTGGCCAGGATCCAAACAGTTTGCAAACGCGCTTTTAAGCGTCAATGAGAGTGAAAGGGTTAAGTGCATACGGGCGCAAATGAAATGTCTACACGCTCTTGATGAATATTTCAGTATGGATTCTTCAAAAATAGCACAGTGTCATGGTACAATTAGCATCGATGCGTCTGATCAGCATCCAAACTGTTCGACACTGATTTTGAAATTTCGTCATACTTTCTTAAATTTTACTTTGAAAAGACATTGCAGACAACAATATTAATATGGCGGTGAAGGGGTTAAAACCTCACAATACAGAACTATGAAAATGAAAGGAATCAATGTCACATATTGTTCTGAATCAAGACCATCACCGTAAAAGATATGGCTATAATTAATATATAAGACCATCGCAGTAAGAGATATGGCTATAATCAAATAGGAAAGATACGTGTTATAGCTGATTAGTTTGTGCGAATAATTGTTTGTTAAAGGTCTATGGATTACAGACGTGGATCGATACCTCGTGCTTATGAAGCGTTTAAGTTGAGTCTGAGATCGTTCTCAAACGTTGGATTTATCCGATTTGAGCATTCTAATTAAATTTGGCCAATCAAAAGCTTAGGAACGGTCTTAGACTCATCTCAAACGAATAACACCTCTATAAAACCTCCATTTTACGATCATTTAAACGAAGGCTAATTGGTTGTTCAAGACATACAGTGGAGAATCTGTTATTCTTTCCCGTTTAAACGCAAACGTACGCAAACGCAAAACACTAAAACGTAGAAAAGAACAACTTGTGGACAATTCTGATATTTCATGTATATCTTGGTGGCAAACAGTTTGGAGCCTGATCAGACGCCGGGTAAGCCGGCGTCTGATCTGGCTCCAAACTGTTTGCACTGCAAATAAAATTTTAGCGTAAACGCGTTTATTGGGAAAGAATAACTCATTCTCCACTATAGTGAGGAAGATGCTATTCAGGAAACCTGGCTCCGAGGTTATAAGCGTTTAAGTTGAGTCTGAGTGTGTTCTCAAGCATTTGATTGGTCAAATTTGAGCATAAGCTCAAATCTGGCCAATCAAATGCTTGAGAACAACTTTAGACTCAAGTCAAAAGCTTTATAACCTCGGACCTAGGTGTCTGATCAGGTTGGAAACTGTGATCATCGAACTTTCTAACACATGTTAACCATTCCATTCTCAATTACGCTTAAAGGCTCGTTTGCAACCAGTTTGGATCCTGATCAGACGCCGCGTTACGCGGTGTCTGATCAGGATACAAACTATTTGACACTCGTTTTTTAAATTTAGTCAGTCATACTACCTTATTTTCTAACTTTGAAACGACATTGCAGAGAAACAAAATTGAAGCAGACGACAATGAAACGGTGAAGGGGTAAAAACCTCACCGTAAATTTTGTTCAGGTATTACGGTTTCCATCCTCAGAAATGACAAAATAAGTCACCATTCGCAACATCGAAAGATATTTGGCTTTTTTTTTTCAAAATCGATTTAGAATTAAATAGAAAATAAAAGTTAAGACCCAAACTGTTTGCATGTCGTCAATTTGCACCTTGTGCAATTAACCCATTTGTGCCCATTTGATTCTTCCATGTTTATATATTGGATAAGTCCCTTTTTATCAAAGGGATGCCTGGTCAACATTTTCATTCTAATTTCGTCTTCTATCAGCAAACAGTGTTGACTCTGATCAGACGCCGCATACTGCGGCGTCTGATTAGAGTCTACACAGTTTGCCTATGTCCCATATATATAGGATCGTGGGCACAAATGGGTTAAATAATTAGCGTTTTTCCACAAAGGAGCTAGCCTCGAATTTCAGGGTAAGATCTGCTCTTGACTTATACTTAGTAATGTCACCGCTGTCAACTGGGAGCAATTCAGTATGGAGTATTTTGTCAGGCCGGGTCCCATGGCACCTATTGATGGTGGGGAGACATGCAATTGTGATAAGCCTGTTGTCAGTCTGTAGTCAGTTTGAGACACCTCGTTTACATAATCGCTTCGACATTTTCCGTCGCTCGACAGGAGAAATAAATCAGGACTCGACGATGCTCGTTTTACCATTTCAGTGCTCCCTTCCTAAAACGGCCCTCCCAACAACGAGTCCTTCCTAACAACACAACGCTTGTCGCAATCCCCAATCAATACAATTACAGCGCTCCAACTCTACAACGACACCCAATGGGACACAAAAATTGTGTGCGTTATTCATAGGGATTCGTTATAGGGAGGGGTATTGGCTTACGTTTGCACACAGCTTCAATACAGGTCAGACGCCGCGTAACGCGGCGTCTGATCTATATCTATTCTGTTTGTCACTCGTCATAACGTTTCTTTCTGTCAAAATATCCACTTATATGTAACTTTGAGAAATAACAGCAGACGAAAATTTTAAGCAGTCGATATTGAAGCAATAAAAGCGTAGGACATAATAAAATTATAAGGAAACTGCGGGAAGGGTAGTTGTTAAGAGGGAGTCGCAGTTGGGAGAGTGGTTGTAGTGAGGCAAATCTGTATTATATTAATCATATTATGTAAGAGTACATAGGCATCTCTTACATACACGCACACAAAGTCACAACCGTGTTGAAACACGTAAATGCGCTGATGTACAAAGCAACTAATAATATGTTGCCTGACTATTTTAATTACCTATTTCCCAAAACACCATCAGAAAGAAACTATAACTTAAGAAACACAAATGATATCCCTATTCCATATGCTAGAACAGAAATATTTCGTAAATCTTGTATCCCTTCATCAATTTCGAAATGGAATAATACAGAAAATAGTGTCAAGAATGCTTCTTCATTGTCAAGTTTTAGGTCAGTTATTGTCAAACATGATCGAATCAATGTACCCCCATTTTATTTACATGGAAGCCGATACTTGTCGGTCTTGCTTGCACGTCTACTAAATCTTTTTTTTTCTTTTTTTTTTGTGGTTAGATTAATTATGTGTTCAAAGTCATACGTGTCTTACATTTCATTTGTAAATGTGATCTATACAAAATCAACAAGTGAATGACACTAATATTTCCTCTGTATTTATTTATGATATATCATGACTAAAACTATGTGTTGATGGCAATTATGTATGCACATGTATTGAATTGGCATTACACAACCGGTCTTGGGCTCAAAAAATGAAGTGACTTGTTGATGCCTGACATCAAATAACGCATACACGTCAATTAGAGTAAGTCTGCTTTGTATTTATCTGCATCGAATTACGCCCTTCTATCAAGCTCCTTTGACGTCTTTCGAATTGTCGCATAATGCATGACTCATTGCACTTTTCTGCTACTTCATTGGATAATCCAATATTGCCACACCGCAAAAAAATGTATTAATATGCATTTGTTTTTCTTTTCCTTCTTCTACCTTTCTCTCCTCTTCCTTTCTCTGTCCTTACTCACTATCCACTTATTCTGACTGTTATTAAAAAACTTAGAGATGATATGTTTACAGCCATTGTTACACTACTTTGAATGTTTAAACACAAGGGGAAGCTCCGAATCTAATGTTGTAAGAACTTGTGGCCCAACCCCATTTCTTTGTATATATTGAAATAAAATATGTTTAAACTAAACTAACTGTTTGCCACGCGGATAAAATCCAAAGCTTTAAAAATAGCTGTTATTTTGCACATACTAACATCAAATTTGCGTTGAGTTGCAATTAAAGTAAAATAACAAAGTGTTATCCACTGAACGCGAGTGTGTTCAGTATAAAATACAGATGAATCGGTTTCTTTTAGTAACCGCATAAGTCAATCGCTAATACAGCATGGCATGCTTAACCTTTTTGTTCTCACAGTCATGTATGTAGGACATACGCCGAAAATATTCAGTTCATTTCTTATGTTTACATTATTTTTGCTGTAATTTCTAATATCAAATGAACATTTTATTAGTATACATGTGTGTTAAATCCATATTTGAGGTTGTTAACACGAATAATGTGTACCCAGAAAAGAACAACCATAACTGCATTACCCAGGCAACGCAACAAAATGATTCGCGGGGCGCATACCATAAGCCCAACCTCCTGTGTGAAAGGTATCAACGAGTCCCCTCCCTATAAAAATTGCGTATATACTAATTAAAATCATTTCCTTCAATGGAATTGAATATGGCGAATGTACCTATTTGACGATAATGGGCCTATCGTCGTACGTAGAATACCCAGGGTTCCAGATAAGGGGAGTATTCAAAAATTAAAATCCCTATTCCTGTTTTAAACCCTATGGTGTCACTACTCATTAGAATCGTCTCGAAGAGACGATTCTAATGAGTAGTGACACCATAGAATTTGGATCTTTGTGAGTGAGAAAATGTCGAAATTGATCACTTTACTCCCACTTATCTGGAACCCTGATACCTATTTTTGTCCGTGATTGTTAGGGGTTCTCAACCTTAAGTCGTGTTTGTCACTCTAAGAATGAAACTATTTCGACCGTTATGATAACAAAATCTTTAAACGGAAACATGTTTGACCTTCATGAGCATATTCGGGCACCATGTACGAATCCATGTTTTGTCGAGACTAATGGCTAGATAACGTTCTTATATCGTTCTCTGAGAGCTTTATGCTTTTATATTCTACATAATAATCTACATTTGATATGGTTCATATAAATTTGAATATAATTATATATACTTTTATTACCTAGATTCAGTTGACTAAATCATTTTTCTTTATTCACTTTTAAATGTACACTAAACACAAACTTAAACATATTTATTGTAGTTCACCATGTAACCTTAACAATATTTGTTTCTTTGAAGCAATACTTTAAAGCTAAATATCAAAGACATTTGTGCATTAAATGTTTTCTTTTTCTCAAAGTGACAAGCAATTTGGATTCTGATTAAACGTTCCGCTATAAAGCAAAAAACATCTTGACGTTACTTTTCAGTAATTCTAACCTTTTCTCTCCATAGAAGCTTTAAGCACATTTAATTTATTCTTCCAATGAAGAAAATAGTTACAATTTAAGCATGTACTCTAAGAAATATTTTCTATATCCTAGCAAATTGTTTTTAGCTTAAAGCAGACTAAAAGTAAAACAAAATGCGCCTTAAGCGCGCATTCTGCTTAACTTTCAACCTGCTTTAAGTGGTCACATGTCTTTAAACCTAGAGACTGAGTATGGTGTAGAGGGTTAACTATAACGTAACAGGACGAGCTACATTTAGCACTAGCTGAAACTTATTTCTACAACGTACCCTCTCTATAACGACATTCCAATGGGAGAGAAAACATGTGTGCGTTGTTCGGAGGTAGTCGTTATAGGGAGGGAAATTGGCTTGCATTTGCAAACAGCTTGAATCCAGATCCACGTTACGCTGTTTGTCACTCGTTATTAAGTTTTTCTGTCAAAATGTCCATTATGTCATTTTGAGAAAAACAGCAGCCGACCATTTTAAGCATACAAAAATGCAGTCGTAAATAGGTTTGACATATAATTGTCTTGTTTGGGGGAAAAGCGGCAAGCGTTGTTACAAGTAGGGAATCGTTGTTGGGACGGTCGTTGTAGAGAAGGAACAATGTAATACGTTCTGTGACAATACGTCTTAATATTAATTAAAAGTATTAGCATATATATTCAAATTGAAGTCATCAGTCTCGGACTCTCGTCCATTGAACTCTACGTTAAAAATGACACACAGGTCAATAAAACCAGAGTATACCCTTTGACCTGGATTAAAGTTGTTTACAAACAATTAACCCATTTATACCCAGTGGGTTCTTCCATGCTTATATATTGGATTAGTCCATTTTTTATCAAAGGGATGCCTGGTCAAACATTTTCTTTTCATTTTGTTGTATATTGAAATTCCTATCAGTAAACAGTGTAGACTCTGATCAGGCGCCGCATAATGCGGCGTCTGATCACAATCTTTACTGTTTGACTATGTCCCAAATATGGGTCCAAATGGGTTGAGAAAGTCTCCTTTGCCTAGACATACATGTACTTGCATTTGGAAACATGTAAGATCCAGGATGAGACGCCGAGTAACTCGGCGTCTGATCTGATATTAAAATATTTGTTATTCACATCATGGAGTGATATAGAGTACAAATTTCAAGGTGTTACATAATGATTGGTTCCAACGTATGCCCTAGATCTGGCTATGATAAGAACATCAGGCGACATAATCACGCGCGACATAACAACACTAGATACCACTATTGCAGAGGGTGATATGTTTTTATTTTCCGTTTTAACGAAACGCATTCAAACACATCGTAAAACAATTAAAAAATAGAAATAAAAGTTTCTTGAACATACTAATCTGAATTTCATCCAGCTTGGAGCCTGATTAGACGCCGGGTAACCTGACGTCTGATCTGGCTCCAGACTGTTTATTATGGTATTTGTTTCTTGCACTACAAACGCGTTGTTATAATAGAATAAAATAATTTCAGCTAATGAAATAACTAGACAAACTGTGAGCAGAATGGAGTCGTACTGGATAATCTTGGCGTGTGTTGTGGCGCTTGCACGTGCAGACTTCCCGTGCATATGTAACTACAATGTGGAACTGAATGTTTATGAAACGGTGAGGAAGAATAGTGAAATTTCTCTTTTATGGTCACTAAAATCCACATTTAATTGTCATTTTTCCCGGTTTTTTTTTAGTATTTAAACCTTCAGTATTCTATTTAACTGTCGCCTGTAACAACTTTGAGAATCTTTAGTTTTTTAAATACATTTAGAAAAAAATGATCAGAATGGCAAACAGTTTGGATCAAGATTAGATTTCTAGTTACTGCTTTAATGATTAGCACAAATTCTCCCAAAGTAGGAGTGTGTTAACCTCTTCACTACCCTGAGTACAATGTTGAATTGCAAACAGTTTTGATCCTGATCAGACACCACGTAACGCGGCGTCTGATCAGGATCAAAGCTTTTTGTCACTCATTTCAATATTTTTAAAATCAAAATACCTTCATTTAAATTTGAGAAATAAAAATAGACGATATTTTTTTAAAATTGATGGCGTCATGGCAGTTGATACAGTGGAGAATCTGTTATGCTTTCCCAATAAACGCGTTTACGCTAAAACTATTATTTCCAGTGCAAACAGTTTGGAGCCAGATCAGACGCCGGGTAACCCGGCGTCTGATCAGGCTCCAAACTGTTTGCCACCATGATAAACATGAATTATCAGAATTGTCCAAAAGTTGTTCTTTTCTACGTTTTAGTGCTTTGCGTTTGCGTACGTTTGCGTTTAAACGGGAAAGAATAACAGATTCTCCACTGTATGTTACACATTGTTCACGACACTGTATCGTTTTGCGTAAAAATAGACACTTGTGTGCATGTTTCGCAGATGTCCAACACATCGAAGATCACTGGGTACCTGTATGAATTTGACTGCAAGGAAAGACTACTGACCACGCCCGTGAACCCTGGGTGGGGAGCCATTGCGTTCGAACACAATGTAATTACAGATAAACACTCATTGTTAGCTTATGCGTAATGCTTTCTCGTGTATCTAACATCGTATTCAAACGCCTTTCAAACGTGTATAATAACGATGTTTTATTTCTAAGTTATAAGCACACTCTCCTATAGTTATTTATTTCCGTATACGTTATATTGTAATATTGACGATGTTGTTGAGCCATTAGAACATACCAAAAACATACTTCTTTTATGAAAATATAGAAAAGCTAGTCTCCGGAAAATAGTGATGATTTGTTTAACTCTGAGTGGCAATACCTTTTTAGCAATGCATTTAACAATATAATCAGAATTGGTTCTTGCTAATATTGAAGATTAAAATCGTACAGTGTTCCCTCTCTACAACGACACCTAATGGGAGACAAAAAATGTGTGCGTTGTTCGGAGGGAGTCGTTATAGAGAGGGAACTGGTTAACATTTGCAAACAGCTTAAATCCAGATCAGACGCCGCGTAACGCGGCGTCTGATCTGGATTTAAGCTGTTTGTCACTTGTAATTAAGTCTTTTTCTGTCAAAATGTCCAATATGTACCTTTGAGAAAGCAGCAGACGACAATTTTAAGCAGACGACATTGCAACAGTAAAAGCGTTAGACATAATTGTCCTGTTTAGGGAACTTCGGCAAGGGTCGTTGAAAGGAGGGAGTCGTTGTTTAGAGGGCCGTTGTAGGGAGGGAATGCTGTAGTTTGCAATGGGTAATATTGTTTTTGGCACAGCAAACACATTACGGGCAATAATTGTCTTTCCCATTACCATGCTACAGTCACATATAACTTAACCAATTTATGCTCGTTAGATTATTCCATGCTTATATGTTGGATGAGTCCATGTTTTATTTAACCAATATTTCATTTTTAATCATTTCTTTTTATAAAGATCATGTAAGGAAACAGTTTAGACTCAGATCAGACACCGCATGATGCGGCGTCTGAATTGAGTCTGCACTATTTGCCGATGTCTCATTAATTGAATGCTAGGCACATAATTTTTTATGATTTAATAAGTTGTTGTGATTGTAGGTGGGATTTGTTCACATGAGCAGCTCCAGCGACTCTTCAGTGGAGACCCAGGAATGTCAAGGAACCCCACCAGCTTCAGATCTTAGTTTGTTATAGTGAAGAAGAGAAGATGTTATTCTTTCTCCGAGGAAACACAATACAATGCAATGTAGAAAATGACTTCTCTTAAATAGATCTAAAAGCAAATAGTTTGAAACCTGACCAGAAGCCGGGTTATCCAGCGTTTGATCTTGTTCCCAAATGTTTTGTAATGGTCATTGCTGTTTTAGCATGGGGAAGAATAACGTATTCTCTATTGTATATGTATAAGATTGTAAAACCATCGTGTTTTAAGTATGAAAGTTAGTTGAAACATTTGTATTTTTGTCACTTTTAACACATTTAAACGCCGACGGAATGAAACTAATTTGTAGTAAATGACAGTTGGTTTTCACCAAAATGACAACATTTTACAAGCGTATCAGGCAATATGCATTTAAAGCAGTACGCATTTAACCCTTTACCCCATAGAAGCGCCTTTTAGCGGATATGATTTATTCATCCGCTGAAGAAAAGAGTTCCAATTTAATCAGTAATGAATCTATATTATAGGGATTATTTTCTATATTATAGCACATGATAGCTTAAAGCAGGCTTAAAGTAAAGCAGAATGCGCCCTAAGGCGCATTCTGCTTTACTTTCAACCTGCTTTAAGTAGTCACCTATCTTAAGTACTAGAAATAGGCTATCAGGTAAAGGGTTAAAAGAAAAGAATATTAAAGCATATCCAAATTAGGTGTATTGCATTGCAAACAAAAAGCGTCAAAATACTTTATTTAGTTTAATAAAATCACCCTTTTCGTAAACGATAGAGAATCGGCAACTCCTTGTTTTTATCGTTTTCTAAAGGTTTCACTAAAGATCACGTAATATAATTTGTCATTTATCTTTTCTAAAGTTATTCCGTCAACTTTACCACAATCTACCATGCCACCTACGCCACCAACCATTTCAAACACCACACCCGATCCTAGAACCACCACTGTGGCAGCTACTCAACCACCGATAACCATGCAACCAACTACTGTGCCAACTACACAACCATCTACAAGCACTGTACCAACGACCCAGCAACCCACAACTACCCAGCCACCAACAACTACTGCGCAAACTACCAAACTACCTACGACAACTGTTCCAACCACCCAACCACCAACTACCCAACCACCTACAACTACCCAACCACCCACAACTACTATACCAACAACCCAACCACCAACAACTACACAATCTACTACCACACCTTCAACAACTACACAGGTGACAACCATGCCTTCTTCAACAGCAAGACCTTCTACGACAACTGTGTCACACCATCACAGTATTGTTTCCGGTATAGTCTAACATTTGTTAAGCAACCGCTTTCAAGGAACGTAAAAATCATCACGATACATTAATGCCCCGTTGTACGGGTACTAAAACGAAGCATGATCGCTTCATACCAATGACGATCCAAACAGATCAATCATTGTCTATTTAAGGACTTCATCGAGTCATTTATACACCGCTTTGAAATTGGCCAGGATAGAAACCTTACTTGAGATGGCAATATTCCTACAAATCTCTATTATTATTGTTATGGAGTAGTAAGATCGTGTTTTAGGGCAAATTTTTGATGTTGCTTTGATAGGAATTATGTGAAAACTTTACTACTTTGGAAAAGTGTTATTCTTTTTATGGTTTAATGGAATTAGCGCAAGTGACGTGAATTTAATTGACATAAGTATCTTGAAAAAGTAATTTTTGCAAAGTTAAGTGCCAAAATGTCTGTTCAGACACCGCGAAAATTGTTTTTGGCGAATACTGTAAATAATTTACCATGTATATAAGTCCTTTGATTACTGAAGGTTTGTTTGGAAAGCATAATGTTTATGCTGTATACCCTTTAGATTGTTATATTTTTATATTTAATTTATTACATTTTGTGTATTTCAGGTAGAACAGAGTTATGTCCCGTGGCTCTACGGTCCTATACTGCAAGGGATGGCGGTTATCTCGGGCAGTATGACACAAGCTGTTACGAATTAGTTCCTCACCAGCACTCGTGGCAGTACGCTGAGCAAGACTGTAAGAAAAAGGGAGGCCACTTAGCTCACATTACCAATGCTGGAGAACAACATTTTCTAAGCAACTTTATACACACAAATTATAACCACAACACATGGATTGGGCTCCATGATCTTAACACTGAAGGTCATTACGAATGGGTGTCAGGTAATATACATTGTACATGTTGAATATGACTATCTATTCTACATCATCATTTTTTCACAGTCGAACCTCGTTCCCATGAAATCGTGTCAGTCGAGCTTACACGTATATCAAAGTTAGAACATTGCTTAACCGCATGGGTATGATCGGCTTGGGCAAAATCGAGTTGTTAAAATTCAACTGAAGCAATACGGATAAGTTATCTCGAGTTTTAGAGGTTCAGCTGTCTACTCAAAAGGTATTTTAAACAAGCGTTTTTGTTTTAACTGAGGTTGTCTTGTTCGTTTGATGCACGTTGAATATATGACTTAGAAATAGGTACAAAAACTGAAAGTGTTAATACAAATATTCAACCAAGTAAGCAACCGTAGTCACACTGCTCTCGGCAGAATATTCGGAATTTTACAACACATACTTACAGGTGGTCTCTTAGCACTCGTTATCGCTATTGTCGTACACAATTGTGATTCGGCTCTGAACAAAAGGGGCGTACATTTTGTTTTATATGTATAGAACTTACCAGAGTATATGAAAGTCCTGTAAAACAAAAATACCATGGAGAAATCGGTTCTTCAGTCGCGTTTTTTTTTTTTTTTTTATTATTTTTATTTTGTTTTCTTACAAAAGTTAAGAACATTAGTTCTAAAACGTGCGTGAATAGAGGTTTACGTCATTGTGGCACATGAAATGATCATATAGCGCCGAAAAATAGCCCATTTAGCACAAACGAATGATAAGATTAGATGCTTCAGAGAGGTGATTTTAGGAAGATAATTATGGCTAATACCATTCGCTTTGAAGCTGCGTATGGGATCAAAACTACTAATTTGCCATTCTTTTAGTTTTAGGCAGATGGGACAATCCTAATAAATAAAAAAGAATCCCTCAGAACCACTGTAAGGTAGGAATATCTAAAAATTATAATCGGTTTTATTTTTGAAATTTGGATGACAAAGGATAAATACACAGACATCCGAACTCTCTTTACGACTTTGATATATTAAGTATGTTTCGAGGAAAAAGTCATATGGTTGTAATACAAGCATATTCAATTACTACCTAATGCTATATATATCTTGTATAAGTTATAATTCGTTATTTTGTCGGTGTTATTGTGTTATTATGGCATTACCTAATCCAGAGTAAAAAGTTTTAAATGTGCTCACTTATGACGAACTGTTTCATGTGCGAAAACTATGCACAGAAAAGGAAAAGCTATTCTGTTTGCGAATATTTCTCGGAGATATGGGTTATCCTTATGGTGATTAGGTTGGCACAATACGAACGTGTAACACATTATGTCATGTTTTACTAACCCCCCCCCCCCCCCACCCTGCGATGACCAGTAGGGGGCATACTGTTTTACGTCTGTTATTTTTTATTGTCCGTCCTTCCATCCGTTCTTTCGTTCGTTGGTTCGTTCGTCCCACATATACAAAACATTCTATGTCTCGATAACTCCTCCTACAGTTTTTAAGTTACAACCTTATATTTTAACTGAATAGTGTCACATATACCATAGATGTGCATGTGAACAGGATTTTTATCTGCTTTAAAATTTGAAAAAATAAGAGCCAGTTGAACCCATTTTTGCCGCCGGGGGAATCATATTTGTCTGACAGACAATGCCGTCCTTGTAGTCAGTAAAAATAAATTTAATGTATGCCTTGCATCATAAATGATGAAGTTTACTATTGTAACGCTCAAAAATATAAATCAAATATCTCTTATTGATATGGAAGACTTTCTATAAGTTCCTGAAAAGTGTCAAATCAAATGAAGCTTGATTTAATTCAACCATGCGTTTGTAACATAAAATGCTTTATGGTTTGAGTTTTCCCTTGCATTTCTCATTTAAATTATGCTTATTTATCGTCTGCTAACATGTCGATTGCGACAAAAGAATTAAAGATCCGTTGTGAGTCCTTTTTAAATAAAGAAGAAATCTCAAAATATGTATGAAACAGCTTGGATTCTAATCTCTTGTCGACTTAAAGTGTGAGCTTATGTCAGTCTAGAGATGATGTTTAAGTATACATTCCAATCAAGCATAGTCCTCATTTGCTGAAAGATATTACACCAGGATAAGATGCACCCAATAATATTTTACCTTGGTATCTAATATAGTCCTTACTATAGCACGTTGAACATCATCTAATATCATAGTTTACTATCAATTATATCTGCTGAAAAGAGAACAGATCATTTCCTATTCCTGATAGAAATTAATTAATCAAATAGTCATCTCTTTGTGTCGTTTTGGTGGGTCATACTGAAACACTTGTTACTGACTGTCTGCAAACTTAACAATGAGCAAAACCTTTGTATTTCAAATGACTGTTAGCTTTCAACACCTGTAAGATAACTTTTCCAGTACGTCACGCTTTTTTATGTCAGGCAATGATCCATGTTGGTTTTAAAAGCATTGTTCAGCAGTGGTTTTATGATTATTAACCATAATGTCTAAAGTTCAACAAATTATCATTTAAAGAAGACAGAAAGCAGTTAATACAAATATTAATAAATAACTGAGGACTAGATACTGCTAGAATTGTCAAAACTGGCTATGTTATAATTTATTATTTAAACAACTAAATTTTAATATGATATAGACAAATTCCAACTCTGTCTAGCCATATTGGAATTCTAAGATGACTAGGCAGATCAAGAATCCAGTATTGCCTACGATATACACATATATATTTCAGGGAATGTTGTTAACTACACCAACTGGCTGCCTGGTTTGTCATCCCACAGCAGTCAAGACTGTGTATACTTAAACCCACATAACCATGGCTACTGGGACGATCATAATTGTGCCACTGTGGCTTTTTACATTCGTTATCCATATGTATGCCAGTATGGTAAGCATGTACATCTGTCTACTAACCTCTTTATGAGCAAATGTATCAATATAGCTTACAGCGGCGACACTCGTGTTCATTTATGCTTAAATGCAAAGCTATGAAATGAAATGTAGTGAATCTAAGTTTTTTGTTATCGTGTTGTTTGTTATTGTTGTTTGTCTGTTTCAACAATTTCTGACGATTGGAGGAGCCAGTACTAGTGAATCCGAATTGGTACAAAAATTCTTTAATGTGTAGTTTGAAGAGCTACTTCTGACAGAACGACTATATACATGTACAAGTCAGAACTATTTAACGCTTTGTCAAAAAGAAATACGAAACTAAACTCTGTTTTTAAATCGATGAATGGTCAACTAAAAACTATCGGTAGTATGTTATTACTACGACAAATATAATGTGTTTGGTTGTTTTTCATTTTCGTGTTTATCTAAAATGTGTGCAGATAATTCAACGCTGTTTGTACTGCATTATCCCGTCAAAAATAAACGAATTGAAAAAAACGAACTGCAATGAAATACGTTATGACAGGTTATTAAAATGTTTGACCCCTTATTAAAGTCCAGTTGTCAGACAGTTTGGAGTTTGATCAGATGCCGAGTTACTCGGTGTCTGATCTAGCTCCATACTGCTTAGCACAAACACGTATATCAGTGAAAACAGTGTCTGCAATCCTTCCGCTAGAAAATTGATATGTAACATTTTTCAGCTATGAATCCTAACACAATGGTGACAGGGACAGTCAACCCCCATGCAGATGGTATGCTCATTTGTGGTACATTCGTGTTCGTGCTTGCTTTTACACGCATTGCGGACCTGTACAGATGTTTTCCTTACATTTTTTTCGCAGTTTTAATTTTGGAAAATACATTAAGACTTACAATGGTATTTAAGATAAAACATAAGCTCCATCATCAGTGACCCACTGACAGGTTTTAGAATTGAGATGTAACACGTAGGACAGAGTGTTTTTCACTAAATCTTTGATTCTTCCTTTTCTCCAATTACCAACACGCTTTACTAAAGTACCACTCAACCCTGAAATGGATAATTTCCCCAATACGTTTAGCCTATTTTCAATTTATTGTTTACGTTTTGTTTTAAATATATTGCCACATGGCAAACAGTGAAGCTTGTTGTGTATTACTGGTTGTAAACGACGACTATATGCACCATAAAGGTGTTAATTATTGATGTTTGGTTAACAAAAACACATTGTGTTTGCGGGTAGACATAACTATAAAGTATTTCCTTAACTAACCAGACAAGCTTTCGCACTCAAAATTAGAGGAATACATTGTATTTTGTATACAATATCAGTGTATATTTTACAGGTAACACCCATCTATGTCCCTCAACCGTCCAGCACCATGCGTCCGTGCATCACGGCACTCTGGCACAGTATGGTCAAAGTTGTTACGAGTTTCTCCCGAGATACATTGTCACGTGGTCTCACGGAGAAAGTCTGTGCCACCAGGAAGGCGGCCATCTTGCTCATATTAGCAATGATGATGAACAGAATTATATCCAATCTTTCATGTTACAACACTCGCCAAAACATGCTGTATGGATAGGGCTGAACGACCAGGCCAACGAAAGTCATTTTACATGGACATCTGGTAAGTGAATATTTTGTAGTGAATAGTTTGAAATAGAAGATTCAAATTTCAGACATTTAATTGAGTAACGTAAAGATAGACACAATTCTTGTAACATGATACAATGGATTACTTATATAGTATACATGCCAATTTCATTGTATCGATTGATGGATGAGTTGGGTTTTACGGCACTGCGACACAAAATATACTTGGCAAAACTGCTAAGTACCCCAGGGACTATATTGGAACTTTCTTTTTCATGGATGGTGATAGCGTAAAGGGTTTTCTGATTTATGGAACATAATTATCATTTTATTATTTCATGGAAAACATAACAATGTTTGTGAGAAATGGTGCTTTTATAAGTTGAGAATAAGACTTAGTGCCAACAAAAAATCACATTCTTGGAGCAATGTCAATAACGTGTATAACCACCGTCATCGCTCACTACAGCCATGTGCCGGTGACGAATATGGCCCACAATAATGTACCGGTATTGCCTTCTTGTTGTGACCCTGGAACGCGAGCGTATTTGTTCATCTAATACACTTCCGGTCCGGCAGTGCTTTGCCGGAAGCTTGGTCACATATTTGTTCTGTACCCCTGTTCTCTACCGGGATTATGCTGGTATCATATCGTATCAGAAAAAGAAAAAGTGATGAAGATCTTAAATGAAAAACGTTTTCAATTACCTCAGCATGGGTCAGTCCGCTCAGTAATCGTCCAATGGTTCTACCTCGTTCTTGAAGAGACATCCCACCCATTTCGTGTTTTTTCCAACGGTTGAAGTCAACGCGATAAATTTTCAATTGGATTTTATGAAACAGAACACAGCCGGCGCTGCACATGCTACTTACCCTGGTTCGAGCCTTTGTCCCAGCTACACACAACGCCTGACTGAACACCGCTAACACCGGCTTCAGTCGATCAATAATCTCTATTCACATGTTTTGGCTTGTAAAAATTATTTGATTAAAACCGCAAATAACAAATGATATTTAAGTTGGGGTACTTACCAGTTTTGCTGAGTATAGGTCATATATCGCCGATGAATGATGATGTGAGATGATGATGAATTAAGGAAGATGATATAGGCTAATCTCATTCGTTGCAAGGCAGCACAGGGGATCAAAACCACAGTCCTGCCTACCTTTTAGTTCTTGGCAGGGGGTTAATCTCGGTCTCACAAACAGAACATACCCCCTATGTCAATTGAACCCCAGAACTGTTGCGAAGTAGGAAGGTCTCTGGGGTCAATTGTATGGACCCTGCTGACCAACTTATTAAACATACCTGGATATCAAATGCCAATATTATTCCGGAATTCTTTGTAATTACCTAAGCACATACCTCTTACTGCAATGAACTGTGTATGTAGTATAGCCAACAGCAGCGACTGACCATGTACATGTAGGACGAATTAGAATCTTAAAAATGATGTGGCTTCTCACTGAAGAAAATTGAAGATTAAACTGTATTCTTTTTTTGTTAAGATGCCGAGTTTGTCCGAGATACTCGGCATACGACCTGGATGCTTACGTCTGAACATGTCATTTGAATTTTACTTGTGATTAGAAATATATATTTCAATCCTAGGCAACCCAGTGACTTATACTAACTGGGTCAACGGTCATTCAGGCAGTGCCAGTCATCGTACTAGAGATTGTACATTATTCATTCCCTACAAGCAAGGTCATTGGGACGACGTACCTTGTGGACAACACTTGTTTCTGTTTGGCGACGTTGGCGAGACACATCCAGTACTGTGCCAGTTCCGTAAGTACAGTATTCACAATCCATTTCCTTTTCAACGACGGTCTTGGTTCCGTATATCTCGTAATCTTAACCCTTTAATCTATAATTACGTCATTTTACGCCTTAAATTCTTTCCTCAACTGAAGAAAATAGTTCTACTGTATGAGGTCATCAATATGTGTCATCGGAAGTATTTTACCAGTGGTAGCTGGTGTTAGTTTTAAAAATACATTAAAAGGAAAGTCACTGCATGCTCAAGGCTGAATATTCCGTCATATTAAGTGTTGATATTTCGTAACAACTCTCAGAATTTAACTTACAATACATTTAGTTTAGGAAATGTTTTCAGTAATATAAAACATTTTGTTCGAGAGTTGACACCGGGCGTTTAGGGGACACTTTTACAATGCATGCGTAAGGTTAATATATTGTATCCTCATTTAGCCTTCTTCATGAAGTAATCTTGCAATTTGAGATTATCTCATGTTTATCTTATAAGATACTCGAATGCGAGTTAAAGAAGAAAACTGATGTCTGATATAGAACATTTGGGAGAAGATGTTTACACGCCGCATTTTCAAATCCGCATGTGGCCGGTATCTACTTTATGTGCAGTAAGAACAGGCATCATGCTGTTGACGCTAACCATTGCCAACTAAAACTGGGGGCAGGTTTCATTATCTAAATGTCAGTTTAAGTGGCTTATTTAACCATTTGTTTTTAACTTTAGCTCTTTTATTGTCTGCTAGCAATTGCTATGTGCAATTTATTTCCAAATTTAGAATGTTCGATCTTTGACGGAAAAAAACATTGATTTTGCTGAAATGTTGTACCAAACAGTTTGAATCTTGTCAAGAGGTAGAGTTACTCGGTGTATTATATTGAATTGTATTTCAAATGCCTGTCCAATTTCACTTGCCAGTAAATGGATTAAAGGGAGACTAACGTTTGTGGCTAGTTTAGACAGAGTTTTATCTTTAGTCATTTAGTTGCATACATATAATTGATGTAGACATGTACTTATACATTCTTTTGAATTTGTTTCAGCCACAACGAAGGGCTCTCCTTCCGTGATTGTTGGATAACTTTTGTTGTGAATCATAATTTTAAAATAAAATATATGAATAAAATTGACATGCCTACTTTTTATTTCAATGTATTAGTGCTTATGTTTGCTGGCCAAAAGGTTTGCGATTTCGCAAAAAAGGCGTTTTTCTCTGGCAGAAATATTGGCGAAATAAATACGAAAGACTCAAGCTGGAAACGCAACACAAACAATACATCCACTTCTCAAGCAGAACACACACACAGTCATATCATAGCATACATACACACACGCGCGCGCGCAATATCATTCCTTCATCTACACACTAAATAGAAAACAACACGCAAGACAAACATAAAGCAAAGTGAATATAGGAGCCCGCCTTGGTACGGTCAGTAGCAATTAATAATCAATTATAAATTAATTATCAATAACCGTTGGGGGTTAAACCTGGGTTTAGGGGCGACCAACCTCAATCTTATCTCCTATATTCACCTATAAAGACGAACAGTGTACATAAAATATAAACCTTGATCCACAACCTTACAACCAAAAAGACCGCCAACACAGTAAGTAAATATATGTAAAACATCTAACAAAAATTCTATGACAAGAAGATTACTAGTAACACGGGAAAGAATTAAAATTTCAGGCCCATGTTAAAAATAACCCACTATGGCAACGGTCAAATTGTACTCAAGCAACTAGTCCGTAGTCACGAGTAACTGTAAGACATGGAAGGGTTCTGGGTACGACAGAGAGGGAGAGAAAAATCAAAGCACGAACATCCGACATAATTCTCCCGGTTAAGGACGGCTTTAGAGATACATTATCATGTAGTGCTAAGCCCTGTCTGTCGTCGCACAACCAAAGAGGAAAGCATAGCTATCAATTGTGATTGAGAGATAACCAAACGTGAAGTGCGCAGCAATATAGTTGGATCATAATCTTTTATTAGGAAAGATCTAATACGTTTCACAAACAGGTTTTGTAAAATGCATATGTCCAAGAATCTTACGGAGTCTGTAAATTACATCACCATAGAACTCCGGATGTGAAATACCTTGCCGCAGAAAAGACTTTAAGTTACATTTATACTTGTTAATGAGAGGACGATTTCTATAAAATAATTTAGAAAATGTTTTACAAAGTTTATGAAATTTGTACCCCTGTTTAAGAAGGTTTTCAGTAATTGTTTTATTACGAATGTAGAAGTCCTCAACAGAGGTACAGGCCCTAGCAAAACGAATAAGTTGTGAAATCCCGTTTCCTTCTCAGTCCTTATTAACTGCATATCGTAATAACCACACTGGTGGTGTTTCGTTGAGGCGTTGCTACTGGGCCCGGCTATCAGAACAATATTTCATTGCGGCGTTTCACGTTTCCCGTATGTCATGTAAAGGCTTAAGTGTTCCGTGCAGTTTCGAAACATAATGTCCGGGCTGTTTTGACTATACAATGCATTTTGCAATAAACTAAACCTTTACAATTTATACATATAGTAAAACCTCTCTATTACGAACACAAAATTGTTTCAATAATTAGGTCTCTGCGACAGGCTACTGCTTTAAGCAAGATTACAGTAAAACAGAATTGTCCTTCTTGAAATAAGTGTTATTGTCATCTTGCTTAAAGCATTAACCTGTCTTTTAAGTAATTCGTTTTTATGATCGTAATTAAAAGGTTTTACTATTTATTATTTTATTGTTATAGAAAAATCATTTTAAAAATATAAAATACAAAATAAAATGAATACGTTTGACTGCTTTTTGAAGACAGCATATATATATGAGTTTATTCTAAATAACATAAGACGCATTTTTCGTGGTAAAAACAAATAATGTAAACTAGAATTTCATATTTATTCAAGTTAAAACCCTTCAAAATAGATACGTATAATAGAATAATTGAAACCAAGGGTGTCACCTAATTAAGTGTTTAATGAGTGCTCAGTTGTGACATCGGTGAGTTAGCAAGACATTCATGATTACGATTAAATGACTTGATTGCTGTTGGTTTCTTGACCGATAATCAAAACCTCTTGACTTTTAAACAACTTCCACGCTGTAAAAGGTTATCAAGAGAACAGCCAATAAAATGCTCAAATTACACTGAAACAATTTGCTCTACATAACATTCAGTTATTTAATTGACTCTCAAGCTGCTCTATACAACGAAAGACATGGCCAAACAAATCCACATCAAACTGAACGATAAATATATTTATTACAAGACAACGCAGACAAATGTACGTTTGCATAGATTTATGATATATCAATACCAACTCTGACAAAAAGAACTTTATTTTTCACTCCGTAATAAAAATGTTTTATTCATAACGTCTGTGTAAAGTTTACATTTCTAAGGGACAGTTTTCCGAAGGATGATTTCAAGTTTGTCAAAAGCCTATTTTTCACGACTCGGTAACGCCTAACCATTAAGCTGCCGCATACCATAGTAGTTTAAACTGAATAAACGATGCCTTCACTAGGGTACGTTAAACGTATAAAACAACCGTACTGTCATTTGAAAACATGCTGGATCCTGATGGGACGCCTCAGCCAATGGATATCCGATTAGGATCCAAACTAGTTTTAACTCATACAGACGTTTTATTAAACTAAAATTTTCAACCATAAATACACCATTATAAAAAGAAAGGTGATTTTTTGTTTTAAAAATTGTCGTCATGAAATCTCCAAAAAGGTTAAAAAAAAGAAACTGACTGAAAAGTTGAACCGTAATGCTATCTGCATCCCGAATTAATTATCTTCCTTTTTCTGAATTTCATATTTCATTTTATATCCTTTGTAAACCAATTGCAATTCTGTAAAGCCCATATCCCATCAATGATTCCTCGTAACTCATTCAAACGTCACACATGAATACGAGGGCGGTTCAAAAAGTAATGCTTGATCCATAATTTCAAAATAATTAGCGCTAAATGCATGTGTGATATATCATGTTAAAGAGCAATTCTTTGATGAAATGTTCGGCTCTAAATGACCTTTTTGTGTCGATGGGCCGTAAAACACCATTCATTCATTCATTCATTTGATGAAATGCGCATGTGTGAAATCTGGTATTTATCGGAATGGCTCACTTGCTTAACATACTATAACCTTGAGTATTCTCTTTCGGACAGCACCCGTCGTTTCGAACGATACTTTTGATTTTAATGCAGAAGTGAATGTAACCGCACGTCCTGAATTGTATTAACCTATCGGTATGTTCTCCTTAGTGAGGTGTTCATATGCATACAACTGATGTACAAAACATCCCGAAATGGTATTTGATGGTACCACTGCATGTCCTATATATGATAAGGACATAGGGTCAATCATGTACGCACAACAGACACACTCTCCGTGTTTATAGATTTATACAAAGTCAGACATAGTAAAAGTCTAATGGAGTCGTACTGGATACTCTTAGTGTGTGTCGTGTCTTTTGCACGTGCAAACTATACTTGTATATGTAACTACTTTGCGGAGGTGTCTGTTTACGAGAAGGTATGAAAGCTGTTCCGCTATTAGCTATTAATGCTGCTGAAAGGCTCGTTGACCGTTAATATAACATTTGTGAAAGAGTATTTATTTCGTTGTTAGATACAGAAAACAGTTTTACGAAGAATGATTATGCAATATTTTACTAAACCAGGAGCGTTCTGCTTTACTTACATTCTGCTATAAGAGCCAACCTAATTTTTTCAATGCTAGTTACAACGGATACCTTTGACAGCTTAAAGTAGGATGAACGTGAAGTAGAAGAATCATAAGCAATCTCTGATTCTTTAATTGTTTTTGCTTTAAGTGACTACCGCTATAAACACAGCCAACAAGACTTGTTTTCAAATCACGTAAAAACGATACTTTAGAATTTTAATTTGACATTTATCGAACCTTTCCACTGCTTTCTGATCGTAATTTTCTAAGGTGTCATTCATAATCTTAATGGTTAATAGTTTCATATTAGTTTAGCGATAAGAACACCATAACCTATTTATGCCTGGATATTGCGGTTGCTCGATTCCCTTATGGATAAACAAGGATAGTAATAACACACTGAATTGCTTGTCCATAACCAGAGCTATCTGTATGATCAGCAAATAGAACAGACCCTGATGAGACGATGTGTTACACTGTTTACTAATGTCTACTTTAATAGATACTAGGCATACATGGGTTAATACGAGTGTTGGAATAATAACCAGACGCTGAATTGTTCAGTACGTTCAAGCCATGCTTAGCAGCTAAAACGTAACTGTTTACTGTCTATTGATGGGAGTGTGTTCTCCCACTTTATCATGCTGCAAGAATACGTTGCCTTGTGAATACGTTCATGTTCATGTTGCTCAACCATCTAGTCAGTACTCCAAGAATATTATGTCCATTGCAAACAGCTTTGTCCAGATCAGACACCGATAAGCAGGTGTTTAAAGGTAGTACGCATCTGATGACTTTGGGCCAGTGTTCGAGCAGAGTTCAGTACTGATTATTGACAAAAATTAACGATCGCTGTACGTAAATTGCCAATATCAATCGAAATTGATCTAGTTTCATTAAGGCGTACTGCCTTTAAAACTGTTTCAAAATAACAATGTGATTGCTTTTCATTCAATATGCATACGCGCGTGTTAATGTTAGAATTTCGGTGAATTTGAAGCAAACGACATTTTAGTGAGCGCTCAGACAGTTGATAAGACACAGATACTCTAGGATTTCTGAGTGTTTTAAATAGTTATGGGAACTGATTCCGGTAATAAGTTCAATGAACTGCCATCTAATAATCGATTTATAATAGTTAAGGTAAAATAACATTCAAACCAGCCAATCATTCTTTTTGTTATATGTGATCACTACCAAGACACCGTACTACCATCTCTAAAGTAAACTGTATACACGTGTATATGATATTAAACTACATATAGGGAAGCGTAAAGTAAGATTAACGTTCATCACATTTTAAGTAGCTTATTGTTTAACCCCTTATCCTATAACCTGTTTCTAGTTTTGAAGACAAATCACCCCTTAAAGCATGTTGAAAGTAAAGCAGAATGTGCCTTAAGGCACATTCTGCTTTACTTTCAGCCTACTTTAAGCTACCATCTGCTAGACTATAGACACCATTTTTTAGGTACATGTTTATGACTGTATAAATTGGAGCTATATTCTTCAGTGAAGGAATATATTAAATGCGCTAAAAGGTTATACTATGGGGAACATAGGTTAATCGGTGTTTGTAAGAGCAACATTTGGTGTTTATTTAAACATACAATTTAGGATTAAGTATGAATGATCAGAAAAACAACTATTTTAGTGAAAATGTATGTTTCTGTATCGTGTATTGTAACCTAATAAATTTATAACTTTATTTTTCAGATGTCGAACACGTCGAAGAATATTGGATACATTCATGAATTTGAATGCAAAGAAAAAGTACTGATCGCCACCGTGAGACCTGGATGGGGAGCCATTGCATACGAACATAAAGTAACAGAGGCACACTTCTGTATACAGTCGAACTTCGATATCCCGAACTCGCTTAAATCGAATTATCCGATATTTCGAAACATGAATTTGCCTTATTTCAAGCTTTGTTTAGGTGAACATACCCGTGGTTCAAAGTTAAAACGCGGCTTAACCGAGTTCGAGATATCAAAGTTCGACTGTATATCCTTTTTACCTTAGATTAAGTATAAAACTGTGTTACGGTTTCATACTTTAAGGGAAAAAATGTAGTCTCCTAAACAATCACAAAAAATTGTTTCCCTTCCTGGCGAGGTCGTTACATTTTGCATATAATTCCGACACAAGAATTGGTTTAAGAAGTTTAAAAATTAAATGGTTTAAGAATTTCATAATTCACAATGATAGTTAATGTTATAATCAATTGCAAAACCTGATAAACATGACAAAGCTACTGAATTCCGGAAGTATGTTCTGCAAATTGATATTGAATAAGTTAAAGAATAAATATTGGGTCGATGTCTTAGAAGCATATATGCTTTATATTAAAAAGAGTAGTGTTGGAGATATACAAGACATATATAATATGCCATTATTCTATAATGATAATTTTCTCATAAATAAAAAAGCTGTATATATACCACCAACACTATACGATAGAGGATCCATACGATATGTAAACGACATTCTAGATAAAGATGGTAATTTTGTAGATTTAAAATACTTAGAAGAAGTGAGTGGAAAAAAGATTAATTTCCTTCGTTATTATGGCTTAATAAATGCAGTTAAGTCTTTTATTACTAGCGCGGGATTTACTCCGAAAAATGATTCACTTTTAGAATTTCAATACCCAACCATTAATTGTTATATGTACCCCATTTTAACCGGAAAATGTGATAATAAGTTTGTAAACATGTATAATGTTTTTGCTAATAACGATGATACCCTTACTAGTCAATCCATAGAATATTACCTACTAATACATTATTATTTAAAATGAAAATCAAAGATACTAATTTATGCACTTTCTGTCATAATCATGAAGAAACTATTGTTCATTTGTTTTGGGAATGTTGTAAAGTGAAACCAATAATAACACATATCTCAGATAGGTTAGTAAAATATAACCCGCACCTCAAAATAAATAGTTTATATGTACTTTTGGGAACCGATCAAAATGATTTCAAACTTGACATTTTGTTTTTTTGAAATAAAACGATATATATTTTTATGTAAAACAAAGAAAATCGTTCCGTCACTAACCGGGTTAAATAACTCACTGAAACTAGCATGGGATATAAAACAAGCATGTAGTAATACAGACAATATAGCTTCTACATGGACAATTGTACAATATCTTATATTAAACTACATTTAGACATAAAACTTACTGTAATAAAAATAACCTAGCAAAAATGAATGTTTCTTTCTGTATTTTTTTCTATTCCATTTTCAATTTTTCCATAAAAATGTATGTTTTCATATTTACATTCAATAGAAAAATTGTATGTTAGAAATATTATTTAGTTTTTGATGATATATATTTACAATAGTTCATTGATTCTTCATGAAAATTGCGTTGTATTTGTATTTTCTACTTATACTAAATGATGTTGGAATGTAAAAATATGTATGTGAATAAAATTATTGGAAAAAAAAAATTGGTAAATTTACAGTTTGAAAATATTCTTATAATTAGGGTCGATCAACAGTTTTGATCCTGATCAGGTTCCAAACTATTTGCAAACATGCATTTTGGGTAAAGATATGTCTGCCTTTATTCTGGCCAGCATTAAGCGGTCGTTTGTCTTATGGGGTTTCAATAATTCTTCAAAGAGTTTACACGTATTTGACTGTATTCTGTTACAGTGGAGAGAACATTGTTCTTCCCCGTTTAAATGAAATTTAACGCAATCGGAAAGCAGAGAAATGTAAGAAATGACATATAATCTTTATCTGAGTGACAAACAGTCTAAAGCCCGATCAGACACCTGATCACCCGGTGTCTACTCTGGGTCCAAACTATTTGTAATGGGCATACGAGTTGTAGCATAAAAGCGTTGATTGTGAAAAGGTAACGTCTTCCCTACTCGCATGTATCGTTCTGAAATATCACACACTGTTGACGGTTAGCTGATGTGATTGTATCCAACGTATCGATGAATATTGGATACATGTATGATTTGACTGCAATGCAGACTACTGACCACACCAGTTATCAATGGGCGTAGGTTTTCTCACATTATAATGGATTGTCTATGCTAAAAAATAACATTTTGTTTCGTACTTTGTATGACAGAGTGAATAACGTCATGCTATGTTCTGTAGGTTGGATTCGTGCGCATGAATCCGAACGACACTTCAGTGGTGACCCAGCTATGTCAAGGAATCGCACCAGCTTCAGATAAAGGTATGTTGTAATAGATAGTCGAACTTCGAGAAAGGCGTCTTTCTTTCCCATTAAAGTACATGTATACGCAACACAATACAATGCCATTAAATGAAAACCAAATGACGAATCGTGTTTTAGGACAAACGTTGATCAAACTATGACAGGGATGATGTAAAAGTCTAGTTAATTGATAAAAGTGGGGTTTTTGTAATTTTGATAAAATAAATGCAATTGAATTGTACTTAATTAACAACGGCTTCTTTAAATGTCCGTGTCAAAATGTTTAAATCTGGTAAGACATCGAGCTAATTGACTTTAATTGCTAAAAAAGCGTCAAAATACTTGGGTTAAATAAACTCGCCTTTGTGTAAATGATAAAGAATCGGTAACTCCTTGCTTTTATCGTTTTCTAAAAGTTTCAATAAAAACTACGTATATAGTTATACAGTTTGTCATTTATCATTTTTAAAGTTATTCCGTCAACTTTGCCACAATCTACAATGCCACCTACGCCATCAACCATTTCGAACACCACACCTTCAACAACCTCACAATCCACAACCAGGCCTTCTTTAACAGTTAGGCCTTCCACGGCACCTATATCAGGTATAGTCTAGATAAATAGAAACATACATAGATGTAGAGATTTATTTCAACATAAAATGTACAACAACAGGGCACCACGGCTATCTGTTACAGTCGACACTCGATACTACGAACTCGCTTAAATCGATCTTTCCATTATTTCGTAAGTTTCATTTTGATATGTCGATCTCGTTTAAGTCGAACATACCCTTATTTCTAAGTTAAAACGTGGCTAAGGCACGTTTTACTTTGAAATATGGGTATGTTCAAAGTAACGCAAGTTCGTAAAACCGAGTTTTTACTGTATTAAAAGCATACACAGTAAAAAGTAAGCAACAACGTGTAAGCTTTAATACATCCATTTCACTAAACATTATATGCCAAGGATAACACGAAAAGAAGTAAGAAATACTCTTCTTTCTATTGTGGGCCTTAAGATATATCATTGTATGACATGATGATATTATGAAGGTATCAACATTCCGAATCACAGCATGCTACTGATATGTAAGACTAGATCAAGTTAAAGTTTTGAAATCGAATAAAGATGAGAATTTATTGTAAAAAATTACATTTCTATCACAATTAGTATTATATCTCACATGCTGGATTAAAAAGTCTAACTTTTGTTAAGCAACCACCTACAAGGAAAAGTTAGCAGAATTAATATCTAAAGCAACGAATAACCACTTTGCACATTAGTGAACATATAAATCACAAATCAGACAGAGCATGCTGTTTGAGATTTATGAATGTGCATAAGGCGCGGTAGACGAAGAGCTTTGTTAACCGTTATCTGGTTTTTATAAATCTACATACTTCTTCAAATAGTTGCCGCTGCTTAATGCTGCTTAACACACGTAGTTTCTGTCATCATACTACAACAATGCTTCGTTTTTACGGGTACTGATTCTCAGTATCATCGCTATATATCAATGTCGATGGGATTGGTACCAGATAGATTAAACAATGTACATTTAGAAATACTACCTTTGAATGGCAAGAATATAAACCATACTTGAGACGACAACATACGTTTGTCAAAGAGCTGTTTTAGTCATGCTGATTCCCTTGTATTATTAATGGAGAAATACGATCTTGTTTCAGGGCTAAATTTTGTGTAGCTATGATAGGGTTTGTGTATAACCTAGCACATTGTTGTACATTTCAGTGTAAAAACCTGACCCTATTCAGACTACGAGATAACTGACTAGATATTATTCTCTAAATTGTTTGCAATGGACTTTATGTTTGGAAACCTATATTATTTTGCTATACAATTGTATTCAAGTTATTTTATTTAAATATTTCAGGTAGAACAGACTTATGCCCCGTGGCTCTACGGTCCTATGCTGCAAGGGATGGTGGTACTCTTGGACAGTTTGATAGCAGCTGTTACGAATTAGTTCCTCACCAGCACTCGTGGCAGTACGCTGAACAAGACTGTAAGAAAAAGGGAGGTCACTTAGCTCATATCAGCAATGCTGGAGAACAACATTTTCTAACCAGCTTTATACACGATCATTACAACCACTACACGTGGATTGGGCTGCATGATCTGAACACTGAGGGTCATTACGAATGGGCGTCAGGTAATAGAGAATGTGATTTTTTCTACATAAACATTCAGTAACAGTCTATGGTCGTTCTCATCCACTCGATTAAGGTGAGCGTACCAGTATATTAAAGTTAAAATGTGGCTAAGCCATACGGGTATGATCGATTTGAGCAAGATCAAATTGTAAAGAGACTGTTGAAACAATACGGATAAGCGATCTCAATTTAATCTGTTTCGACAGTATTCTCAAATGCTTTTTTAGTGTACATTACTTAGAAATAGTATCCTAAGACTGAAAGTAGTGATACAAATATTGAACAAAGTAATCAACTGTAGTCACAAAGTTCAATATAAGGGAATATAGAAACAGAGTGAGGTTGAGCGCCACTAAACCCATGTTTACCCCCCCCCCCCCTCCCAGTGGTTGTTAATAATGAATTTATGATTAACTATTGATTGCTACTGACCGTACCAAGGCGAGCTCCTATATTCACTTTTTTATATTTGTCTTGCGTGTTGTTTTCTATTTAGTGTGTAGATGAAGGAATGGTATTGCTAGTGTGTGGGTGTATGTGTGTGTATGTGTGTGTGTGTGTTTGTTATGGTATGACTGTGTGTGTGTTCTGCTTGAGAGGTGGGTGTATTGTTTGTGTTGCGTTTCCTGTTTGAGTCTTTCGTATTTATTCAAGGCAGAATATTCGAATGCATTTAGCGAACATCTACTTTCTTTGAAGATTTACAATGCATTGTCCCAACTGGCCTCTTAGCAAACATTCTCGCTCTTTCCAATGCACGCAAATTTGTTCCTTTGACTCGATTCGTTCGATTTGAACACAACGGGCTTAATTGTTTGCATTTTTATGTAAGGAACTTACGAGCTTATATGAAAGTCCTGTACAAGAAATATTGGTTCTTCAGCATTATGATATTTTGGTTTCTGTCAAAAAGTCTAATTGCAGGTGGGATGCAAACTTAAGTTACTTGGTGGTACTTGGTGTTTGATCTGAATATACACCATTTGTTAACACATGTAGGAATCTATATATCGGATCAAATTGAACGATAACCGTAGCATACTGCTACTTATGGAAGGCTGTCAAAGTGTGACTGGTGAAAAAAAGAGTTTTAGTGTGTGGTGCTTGGCAAACATTAATAAAGAGTTCTAGTGTTTTGGGTCGAGATGTGAAAATAAATAGAATTTGTGATAAAAAAAACAACTTCTGAGGCTGCTGATTACGTTCGAATCGATAGGACATGGATATATAAAATCTGCTACGAAGGTAAGGTTTTAAATACAATATGTATATAGACATTCTCAGTTCGATTTATGTGCTATCAAAACTTGTAATTAATTAATTATCATTATACCAGATTAATATTATTGTAATATTATATTAAGCGTTCTAGAGGGATTAAATAATTATTCGCTGCCAGGAAATGACACAATTACGCGCTAACCCCAACTGTTTGTAGCAAACATCTCATCTCCTCATGGAAGAAATGAAATAAATATATTTAAGAAATCCAGTTATTTTTAACCCTTCAATACCCATCTATTGTGTTGGTAGATCAGGATCCACACATACTAAAACAACATTAGTCGTGATAAAGGGGGTTGTGTTATTAAGATATCGCTGAAAAGTTGTTCTAAAGTCTGTAGTTTGTGGTTTGGGGTAATAATGCAAATGGCCAAAAATACTGAAAGGAACGAGCGATTTGATTGGATAACACCTAATGCTATAAATAAATGCTGCCCGGGCAGCATCTATACTTTTGACCCCCTCGGTACACCGTATCTGTCTATGTAAAATTGATTTTGATTGGTTCATTGTAAACCAGGCGAAATCTATAAATAACTGCTGCCTGGGCAGCGTTATGCTGCTCGGGCAGCATGATGCTGCCCGGGTAGCATCTAGATACTGCCCGAGCAGCATCTAGATACTGCCCGAGCAGCATCTTTACTTTAGACCCCTTTGGTACACCATAGGTTTCACGGCCCGGCGATACTGAATAGGTCATACGTATATGCTTGAGAGTGGGATTTTATGGCGCCGAAATTGGTCATATAGCGCAGATGAATGAAGAGATCGGAAGATTAAGAGAGCAGATTTTAGGAAGATGAATTTGAGAGTATCTTATTCACTCCGAAGCAGCGCATGGGACCAAAACCACCGACCATTATTCCTTTTAGTCATTAACGGAGGGTACAGTCGTTGATAGAATTCGAGAAAAATTTCAAATCAAATTAAGTTTGAATGAATACCATTAAATAAACGTTCTTAGCACGAATGGCTTTATATAGTCCGGCAGAGAAACCGTGATTTGGATGCTAACCTAGAAATCGCGTCCTAAGTTTTTTTCTCGATTGATCTTGATAGTTTAGATCATACTCATTCAGAATCCACCGGGTGCCACCTTGGCACCCTTGAGCATTTTACGTTATTACCGGTTTACCCCACCCACTGTTTTTAGCATGTGAACAAACAAAATTTAGGTAGTTTTACAATTCATCATTGTTTTCTACCGATTCTGAAAGCAGGTCGGTGATTTTGAACCCATGCGCTGCTTGTCAATGAAAGGGATTAGCTGAAATCATATTCATGCATTCCTCATCATCATCATTTCACCTCATATCCCTCATCAATCATCGGCGCCATATGACCTATTTTGTGACGCATAGACGTAAAACCCAACACATCCATCCATCAAATTGTGTGACAAGGTAACTTTATAAGCAAGTTCATACCCTTTAAAAATTCGAGAAGCTATCATAGTAAAAGTGTAAACGTAGAAAATTTATTGACAATACTTTTTCTACACCGACATTTTCTACGTCACCACTACTACACGACCAGTTTCTCACGGTAGCACTTTCTTCTCTATGAAATTGTATATGATCTTGCTTGCAAGTTTATATGCAACACAAGAGTGTTCATGCCTACTGCTATATGTTACTGCTTGTATTGATAGTTTAGATCATTCTCATTTAGAATCTACCGGGTGCCATCCTGGCATCCTTTAGGATTTTACGTTCTTACCGGTTTACCCCACCCACTGTTATTAGCATTTGAACAATTAGAATTTATGTAATTTTACAATTCATCATTGTTTTATTACAACTTCTGACAGCAGGTAGGTAGTTTTGATCCAATGCACTTCTAGTCTACGAATTGGATTAGCCGAAATCACCTTCCTGAAATTATCATCATTATCTCACCTCACAATCCTTCATCATTCATCGGATCTCCAAAACCGTAAGCCCCAATATCACATCTGTCCATCCAGTTGTGTGACATTTTTATTTGCAATACAATAGTGTACACGCCTCCTGTTATATGTTAGTGCTGATATTGATAGTTTAGATCATTATCATTTAGAATCAACCGGGTTGCCATCCTGGCATCCTTGAGGATTTTAAGTTATTACCGGTTTACCCCACCCACTGTTTTTAGCATTTGAACACACATGATTAAGGTAGTTTACAATTCATCATTGTTTTGTTTCCAAATCTGAAAGCAGGTCGGTAGTTTTGATCCCATGCGCTGGGATTTACCGAAATTATCTTCCTGAAATCATCATCTCATCTCATAATCCCTCATCATTCATCGGCGTTATATGACCTATTTTGCGTATAGATGTAAAAGCAAACAAAGCCATCCACTTGTGTGACAAGTTTATATGCAACACAGGAGTGCTTAGTGTTAGTGTAGAAACTAGTAGCTATCTTTCCAATTTCTCTGTTTATTTCGTATATTGGTTATTACATCGAAGTTCAATAAGAACTGCATCTAGTTTTAGGATTATCATACAAGAAACAATAACGTATTGGTTCGAGGCAGATAAGGGCTACGCTGGTTGTTATTTATCTAGTCGATATAAATAACGAGATATGATGTCGGAGGACCAGTGTTTGTTTGTCAGGACGAACAATTGCAAAAGTAAATCAGATAAATTGATAGATTCCGGTCATGCTAGAATAGAGAGCATCATACGATGCAGTAGAATATACGATGATGAGCTACATAAGCTGCTACAGGAAAAGCTTGATATAGAGCCTACACTAACAATAAAATGCCACAAAAGTTGTGTTTCTACTTACACATCTAAAGTTCACACCGAACGTCACAAGCGTAAGCAGGACGAACCGAGTTCGTCAGAAATTCCAACAAAGATAACGAGGCGTTCAACAGATATTTCAATTTTTAGCTTCCAACATCAGTGTATTTTTTGTGGAGACAGATGCAATGTTGAAAAAACACTTAAAAATCCATATAGATGGCGACCTGCATATGTTTGCCGTGAAATAGGCAATGAAGCAGGAAAGATGTCTTTAAAGCAGTCTATCATTGATGCATGTAATAAGCGAAATGATGCATGGGGTGAAAGCGTAAGACGGAGAGTTGAAGGAGCTCTGAGCGATTTGCATGCAGCTGATGCAAGATATCATCATGACTGCCGGCTTCATTTTCTCAGTGAGAGATATATCACAAGTGCAGCAAGCAAGGCATCTGATAGTGAAGACTTTGACGCTGCTTTTGATCAGCTTGTCAGTCTGATGAATATTGAAAAGTCGAAAATATGGAATTCTGTTGAATTATTTAATGCGTACATAGACTTCAGAGGTAATATCTGTACACGAAAAACATTGCTTAAAAAGCTTTGCGACCATTTCAAAGACGATTTGATAATTTTACATTCCCCTGGATTGGCAGATATAGTTGTTTTTCGAGGAAATGCAGCAGCAAGTCTTAGGCTAGTTGAGGACAAGACAGATGACATTGATTACGTTATAAATCAACTTAGTAAACATATTGCTCATGACGTAAAGTCTGTCACACTCAGTAAAAGCTGTTATGAAACAGAAATTGATCGGGAATCAGTTATAGAAAGTGTAAGTACCACTCTCCTTGAGCTGTTAGCTAAATTGTCCCCCAAACTTGACAAGACTCTTCCTGCCATTATGATTGGCTCTGTCATAACAAGCATTTTGAAAAGTTATCCTACAGGAATTCAAGTGGCGTTGGGTGTAAAGATGGGGAGATCAAAACAGTGCATCAATCTCTTACACGAATTTGGTATCACGTGTTCTTACGACGAAGTGTTGCGCTTTAAGCGATCTGCAGCCGCTGAAGCTACAAAGGATATTGCTTTGACTGGAATATCTGAATCATCGTCTGGCCTGGTACAAATTGTCGCTGATAACTTTGATGCCGATATAGCATCACAGAATGGAAAACTTTCTACACACTCGCTAGCTGTTATTATAACACAGCCTGATACACAATTGGCTACTCATCAGAAACCTACGATAAAGAGACTACTGAAAGAGCAAATGTCTGATCCTTTTGATTATGATGTTGCCATTCACAGATACAGTGGACCCACTAAACCTGCGGTGCCAGAAGAAGCAGTGGTTAATTCAGTTCTATCCCTGAAAGTTCTTTGCCAACAGACTATTTCTATCAAGACAGCTAGGCAACTGGACTTTGCTTTCCTCAGGGATATTCTCTCAAAGGAAAATGTTCCAGAATTCCATGGCTTCAACACTTCTTTGCGTCGAGAACAAGATCAACCTGTACAAATGAAGACAAAAACTGCCTATTTGCCATTAATAGACATGAAGCCCTCTCATCCAGATACAATTATGACAGCTATTGCAAAAGCACAAGAGATAACTAAAAACGTTGGCCAAGAGTTTGTCATATTTACATGCGATCTACAGCTGTACAGGGTGGCACAAGAAGTTAAATGGGCCTTTCCTACGCGTTTTAGAAATGTCATCCTTAGACTTGGTGGCATGCACTCACTCATGAGCTTTGTTGGGGCCATTGGTACTTTGATGGCAGAAAGTGGCTTGTCTGATATACTTTCTGATGTATTTGGGGGAGTTTCAAAAATGTTAACAGGTAAAAAGTATCCCCAGAATGTTAGAGCTTTGCGCCTAGTAGCAGAAGCAATGCTACAAGCCACGATACAAGAGCACGAAACAGAATCAGCAGATGCTATGATGAACATCCTGGATAATTTAGCATCACAAAGTAAGACATCACAACTTTGGGTCAATGTCTTCCTAAAGCCAGTGTTTATCATGATGATGTATGTTAGAGCCGAAAGAGAAGGTGACTGGTCACTTCATCTAGCCGCATATAGGCAAATGATGCCTTACTTTTTCGCGTCTGGTCATGTAAACTATGCCAGATATGGTTTGGTATATCTGAAGGAAATGGAGGCTCTTCCAAAAGAAGTGCTTGGAAGGTTTTTGAAAGGAGAACATGTGATGAGGCATGAACGAGGGATATGGAATGGTATATGGAGTGATATGTTCATTGAAAGCACCTTCATGAGGTATGGTCATGCCCCTGGTGGCATAATTGGGATCACGCTAAAGCCAGAAACACTCAGAGTATGGGCTTTAAGCCTTCATATGTGCAGTCAGCTAGAAGCAAATTTAGATAACATGCTAGCTCATAAGGATGACTCTGAGACTGACATTATGAAGCACAAGGAAGAGCGAAAATCTCGAATAGAAAGCGATGCAAAGGATAGGGAAGGCATAATGAATAAGCTGAAGACCTGCATTGATCCATTGGATCCAGAGCAGCATCCGGGCAACGTTATTAACATTGTTACTGGAGAAGTGGCAACAAATGATGTCAATGTGCATGATAGTTTGAATATAGGCAAGCAACAGCTGAAAGAATTTGAAAAACAACTTCCTGACGGATTTCATAGCACTATTCACAAGAAGGTAGTTACGATGAGTGCTATCAAAAAGTATGTGAAGGTTGGTCAGGTCAAGGTGTTTGACACCAATGTTATCTACTCAAGAGTATTGGGTCTTCAAGCAAGCGGTCGTGAAGTTGACATAGTAGATGTTCTATCACACGAATTGGCCCCTATTCCAACATCACTCTTTAATGACCATGGTGATATGAGAATAGCGAAAGCTAAAGCTTCTCTGAAAAAACAACTTCAGGTAGAAGTTTCTGATAGAACAAGAGTACATGTCGATACTATCATCATAGACGGGTCAGCATTGCTGTGGGTTATTCCATACCCCGCGGATGGCTTAGTGAAGGACTACCTTACAAACATAAAAATATACATTGAAAAAAAGTTGGAGAAGAACAATGTTTATCTAGTGTTTGATAGGTACTACGACTATAGTACTAAAAGTTCGACACGATTTGCGAGAACAACAGGTTCGAGTCGAGTTTATCAGCTGCATGCTAATAGCAGATTACCCGCACAAAAAGTGCTCCTTACTGTCACTGAAAACAAAAAGCAGCTAATGAATCTGATAATCTCAGACATCATAGATGACAAGACCTTTCAGAAGGAACATACTCAAACCCACAAACTAGTGATTACAGGTGAAAACGAAACACCATCTGAGATAAGTCAAGGCACTGTGTCAGTAAGAAGAGACTTAGAAACAACCCATGAAGAGGCAGATAGTATCATTGTACAGCAGCTTTTACTATGCGCAAAACAGGATGTGGATGCTAAGCTGTCCGTCATTTGTGATGATACAGATGTGTTTGTTCTGTTGCTGCACTACTATCATAAAACAGGAATGACAAATAAAGTCTTCATGGAGTCTCCGATAAAAGGACGATCGATAATTGATATTGAAAAGGCTGTTGTCAAACACCGGGATATTGTTGCAGAAATTCTTCCAGCACATGCCCTCTCCGGGTGTGATACAGTTGCAGGCTGCTTTGGAGTTGGAAAAGGAACTGTTGTCAAAGTATTGCGATCCAATTTTTCGTTGTCACTTCTTGGATTACTTGACTCCCCTATTGAAGCAGTCATTTCTCAAGCAACAGTATTTATGTCTGCATGCTATGGAAATTATAGCTACTGTAAGTCTATGTCGGAAACACGCTTTCAGGTATGGGCTACAAAGCTTGGCAAGGGCACATCATCTAAACTTTGCTGCCTTCCACCGACAAGTGAGGCATTTGCAGAAAATGTTAAGAGAGCTCACTACCAAGCGATCCTGTGGCGCTCATTGGAGGAAATCAATCCACCGGATCTTAATCCAGGAGAATTTGGCTGGAAGAAGGAAGAAAGGACAAAATCTCTTGAGCCGGTGACATTGCCTGAAAACATTGCCCTAGCACCAGAATTTATTCTGAAACTGATCAGGTGTGGTTGTCAACGTAGCATGCCTTGTAGCACGCAAATGTGTAGATGTAAAAGCGCTTGTATGACCTGTACAGTTTTCTGTGCATGTTACCAGCAGGGATGCCATAATGATAATTAGGTAGTTTTTGCGGTTGGATCACAGGTTAATGACAAAAAAAGGGTAATAACTTGTAAAAGCTCGAATATCATAGGTGCACTGGGTTCTGTGTCATGAATAATGGCTGTAAAAATTCAGGAAAATTGACAAAAAAGTAGAAGAACATGCTGGCAGAATCAATCATAAAAAACAGGCCCTTTTCTGGACATTTTGGGGAAAACTGCAATGTCTTATTTTGGAAATTTTCAGCGCGAAATTGATTTCACATACATTGAAGCTAAATGGCCAGAAAAATGACATGTAGTAGTTATTATCACTTGTTTTATAAGTTCTTATTTGAATTTGAATTATTAGTAACAACCTGTATAAAAACATTTTTTTTTTTTTTTTTTTTTTTTTTTTTAAATTTGGATTTTTTTTTTTAATCTGGGATTTTTTTTTTACCATTTCCCATTGGGAATGGGTCCGTTGACCGGACTCCTAGATACACCAGAAAAAGGCCTGAAAAGAAACCTTGAAATATTATTTTGGGGATTTTTTTATGTATTAAAGCATTTCGGTCGCCATTTTGGCGGCCATCTTGAATATATGAAAATGCTCAAGGGTGACAAGGTGGCACCCGGCGGAATCTTGCAAAGCATCATATGCTTAAGTGGAATCAGTTGAGAAAAAAACTTAGGACGGCATTTCCAGGTCCAGCCAGTCCTCTGCCGGACTAATATAGTCTACCAACATTTTGACCGTTTTTGACCCCTCATGGCATGTCGTGTAGACGGGTTACATCCACCTGATTTGTGTTCAGTAAACATATCTTAGAAATTCTAGGGGGGATGTAAAGTCGAAAAGTTCAAATTTAGGTCAGAAATGAAGTCAAAGGTCAACGAGTGCAGATTTGCATACCATAATATAAACCTAACTTTATTTACATTTCAAATATATCAAATGAACTATTATTGGTTAAAATTAGTTCACAAATGTCTGTACTTACTAAATATTATCAAAAAAGTAAAATATTACAGTCAATATCCTTTTTCAGGGGCAATAACTTTGATTTTCCTCATTCTTTTTTTATATTTTTATAGTTATTTTTTCGTTATTTGTGTCTGTGTTCTTATAACATCAAATTATTTTATGTTTCTTTACACCTTTGACATAAAGCAACGATTCTAAATGCAATTGGAAGTAAATATTACAGCCAATGCTCTTTTTCAGGGGCAATAACTCTGATTTTTCTCTTTCTATTTTAATTTTTATGGGAATTTGTTTTCGTTATTTTTGACTGTTTTCTTATATCATCAAACTTTTTTATGTTTCTTTACACCACTAACATAAAGCAACGATTTGATATGCAAATAAAAGTAAATATTACAGTCAATGCTCTATTCCAGGGGCAATAACTCTGGTTTTTCTGTTCCATATCTCCTTTTTAATGGGAATTTATTTTCGTTATTTTTTGACTGTTTTCTTATAATGTGTTTATGTGTTTTTACATTTTTTACATAAAGGAGCAGTTCAATATGCAAATAAAAGTAAATATTACAGTCAATGCTCTATTCCAGGGGCAATAACTCTGGTTTTTCAGTTCCACATTTAATTTTAAATGGGAATTAGTTTTCGATTTTTTTTTTACTGTTTTCTTATAATGTTTTTATGTTTGTTAAAACGTTTGACATAAAGGAGCAGTTCAATATGCAAATAAAAGTTAATATTACTGTCAGTGCTCTTTTCCAGGGGCAATAACTCTTGTTTTTTATTCCTATGTTATATTTAATGAGAATTGTTTGCGTTATTTTTGACTGTTTTCTTATAATATCGAATTTGTTTGGGTTTACCTAGTACATTTTAATAAAAGCAGCAGTTTAATAATCAAATCAAATGTAATCTTACAGTCAATGATCTTTCTTTGGGCAATAACTCTGGGGTTTTTTCTCTTGCTTTTTTATGTTTTTTGTTTGTTTGTTTGTTTGTTATTTATCGTCTGTTTTCTTATTAAATTAAACTATTTTTATGTACATGTATATAAACACCATTGACATGAAGCAGTAATTCACTATGAATATTCATCACTGAAATATGCGATTTAGGGTATAAATACAGACAACCCCGTTATATTAAATAAGCCAAAAGATTGGATTGTGTGCGATGCCAAATGAGTTTCTCTTAAATTCACTTTGGGGAAATCATATTTATATAAAGTATTATTTTCTTAGGAACACTGTATTGACATGAACATACAGAATGGATGACTAGGTTAGGTTCGATTTTCTATAAAATGTTATCGTTGGTTTTGTGACAATTCCAAGGGTTATCACTATATACCTGGCTAAAACGTGGCGTATTTACAATTTTGTGACAGGAAGTTGTGCTTTACAGTCTGTATACGTGTAATTTTAACACATAATTATTCACATACTTTAACGTACAGTTTTACAAATAAACATTTACAATAGCAATATCTTTTTAGAGATATTTGAACGAAGAAGAACAATCACAAACCATTCACTCGTGGTATCATTTGAGCAAGCTTGCGAAGAACTTTATAGAACTTTCATCGCCAATTGGATGTACTTAGACATGCATAATGCTTCGTTATGAAACAATCAGATCACCGATCTACATACATTCAGTTTACAATGACGCGTCTAGCAAAATTGAGTATGTGGGGATTCTTATAAAGACGCATGCTACCAATTAATCTGAGTTACACAGTGTGTTGCCTCACAACCACATTCATACATGCATACTTGTTGGCTTTTATAGCAAGCACAATTTGCCGAGCTGCACTTTGCCTTGCAATAGCAAGACGCGAGTTGCATGTATGTCATTGAGATAGAGCGGTTTCTTATCCAATTGGGGGTGATACATAGTTAGTGTGTGTGTAAGGGGTCCAAGGTTGTCTTGAATTTCATGAGTTGCCTATACCGGCATGTGTCTATATACCAGTTAAGGTATGGAAACCTATGATGTTTTGTCGACCTTGAGTGCCTCATATATTTTGTTAACAAGGAATCACCCCCTTTGCTTTGCTGTACCGGATAACATCCATGTTACCACGTCATTTCATACAAAGCATCAACAGTATTACGTCTGTGTCCCTACATTACAATCAGACGATCAAACCCGCTTGCAACAGCATCCTTAGCACGGAATATCATTATATTGTCAGCTTCTTTATGATGGGCCGACAACCTATTAGCATGGAAGCTATTTGACTTTGCATTTATAACGCCTCCGAACGTTCCATCCGCTACGACAAGCAACCCTTGTGGTAATAATGTGTCATTCAGATGATAGAGACTCGGCAATGTACATGTATTTCTAGTTCTCGTCGAGCACAAGGTATGGCTCTCTGACATGCGGTAGTGGGTCTTCTGGACCTGTGATTTTTTTCCAGTGGCAGCTTTGATTGACGTGCTCCCAAGGTATCAAATGTGACATCAATGCGAGTAGGTGTGCCTGTGAAATGGGAATATACCGACTGAACAAATTCTTGAGCATACTGATCTTTCTCGAGCTTGAATAAGAGCATGACCATATACATGTATTATAACATATGTAGATTTCTGAGAGTCAGGTATCTGTTATGCGGTTTCAATTCACTGGTATACACATGTATTGTCAGAATATCCAGAGTTCGGGACTGTAATTGTCTGGTTAATTACTCCATTTGATTCTGCCGATGCTAATGGAATTGGGGACAGCTCATGCTTCAGTACATCGTCCTTATGCACGGCGGCTAGGCCTGGACTAGCTTCATTCAACAGCCATTGTATGGGTTTGTGGTCAGGTTTTATCTGTTTAAAACCTGTTGCTTGTCTGATCTCGTGTCTCTATAAATACTTGCTAATGCCTTTCACTTTGGTTTTTTTGTGGAGCAAATAGTCGGTGTTGCACTCCTTTAGTCAATAATTTGTAAAGTGCTAAACCAAATATGAGGATTCTGCAATCACATCGCGTCCAACAAATCATTGCTAATGCCTTCTGTTGCAGCATCCTTTAACGTTGTCTCCACAAATTGGTCTACAGCATAGGATGCGTCTTTCGATTTTTCCCTTGTCGAAATGCAAAAAGCATATAACAAACCGACCAGTGCAGCAAGGGCTTAGAACTACCTTTGCTAATAGATCTTGGTATACAATCAATCATGAGCGGGTTTCCCGTAATGAAGCTAATATTTTTGTCAATTGACCCTGTGAGATCTGAACATACACAATCAACGCATTATATTTCGTGTTCTGTTAATTCGTATATGGTTTTCATATGGAAAGCGAAAAGGCTGCATGGACCACATCGAATGCATTTCATGGAAGATATTATACATTTACAAAATCCATTGTATATTTACTATAAGTTAAAATGTAGAAACAGTAAAGTCTTGAAAACATTGTGATTGCTATGTATTATAAGCCATGATATAAGTTGTATTTAATGGAATTATTGTGTTGGACTGGACGTGTTTGCATGATAGTGGCAGAAACCTTACTGCGCAATTCCTAAAAGCCAAGCAGCTTTGTTTAAACACACGAAATTATTTGAATACTACATAGCTTGTGTTTTGCGGCATTACGCAAAATAATATAAGTGTCCAATAGAGTGCGAATAAAGGAAATATATTGCTGATACATTAGACTAGGCTGCTATTTATTGGATATAGGTATACATATAGTTGCAAAGATTAAGCATATGCGTTAAAGAAAACTGATTGCAATGGCAGATGCATGTATTTTCGATGTTGCCGTTTTTGTTCAGATTAATAAATTTGTGAATATGACAATGAACATATACACACTCACATCATACACAATAATACAACAACAAACAACAAATATACTATTTGCGATACACTAGGATTTACTACTTTACTATTCATAAACCATATACATATATATATATTTGCCAAAAGTAAGTAATTACCCAATTAAACAAGTTTTTTTAAATAAATATACAATCACAAAGTCAGTGATTTTTAACACTACCTTTGACTCCGAAAGTTTGACTAATGTCATTATGAGAAAATTTAAGAAACGAAATTAATCATTAGCGCAAAATGTAACGGTCACCTTAAAGCAAATAACACAGTAACAGTTTGTCGGTGTTGTTGATTATTCAATAAATAAATTTTCAAATCGGTCTGAAGTTGACTGAATTAGCGTTCTAGTACATCATATATAACACTTATTTTGACACCGAAATGCACAAAAGTTGATCATATATGTCAAATTTAAGAAATGAATCAGCTTAACCCCATACCGGTATAAAGAAGGGGCCATTTTGAAAACAAACACGTTTCTTTGTCAAAAATTGGTCATTATGCATTAAAGTAAGCTTCAAATCAATTTAAAGTGTTCTTTATTAGCTTGCCAATGCTTAAAAACATATATTTCAACACCTAAAGTATAAAATTTGGTCATACATGTCAAATGTTAGAAGAGAAATGGCATATGAGAACCGAAAATGGCGGCCATCTTGAAAAATGGCGGTCATTTTGAATGTTTACGGTGCAAAAGGGCTTTTTGTTGAAAGAAGGGCCTTATCAGTATATTATGTAAACCTACTTTTATGATTGTATATCAAGTTTATGATTTTTTCACTTATGTGCCCAGCTATTATAGCAGAAATGAACAGAATACGTGATTTACTGGCTTATTTTAAGAGTTATCGCCCTTGTTTGTGACTTATAATTGTTTTTTCTGTCACTAAAAATCAATTTCTAGATTTTTCGACCAATTATACATTCAATAAATTAAAGTATTTTTAGGTTATCTATGAGTGATTGCAAATAACATAAAAAATTAATTATCATATCTCTAAAATCTGCACCCAATGACCTTTGACCTATTTCTGACCTTAATACGCGCCTAAGAACTTTACATCCCCCCTAGAATTGTTCGTATACATATGCTGAATATAAATCAAGTGGATGTTGCCCGTCTACACGACATGCCATGAGACCCATTTTCCAGAGCCTTATTTTCGATCCGTAGGCAGACTATTATAACGGTTTGAGTTTCCCCTCCATTTCCTATTTAAATCATACACAATTATCATCTGCTAACATGTCGACTGCGGGGAAATAATTGAATATCAATTATGTGACTTTTTTTTTAAATAAAACAATATATCTCAACATGAGTATGTAACAATTCTAACCTATTATCGAGTCAAAGTGTTAACTCAAATCAGCCTAGAGATAACCGTTTTAAAAAATTACATTAACTTAAACATATTATATTAGATTTAGATGCATACAGACAAAGGTTACCTTAGTATCTAATATAGTCCAAACTATAGCACTTTAAACGCCAAATAGTCTCTTAGTTTACTACAAACTATTTGTGCTGAAAAGGGAACAGATCCTATCTTGTTCCCATTAGAATAGAATTTAACTTATCAAAAGTTATATCTTTTTGTCTTTTTGATTTGTCATAATGAAACACTTGTTACTTACTAATTGCAAACGTAACAATGAGCAAACCTCATTTCAAATCAGTATTAATTAGTTTGATAGCTTAGCCAGTACGTTTCGTGCATATTATATGCCCGCCACAAGGTCAACTTATATGATTGAGGTTGGTTTGATAACCTTTAAAAGCAGTTGTTTTATTACAATTAATCACAATGTCCAAAATTTATAAAGACAGAAAGCCAATAATATAAAGATAAATATATTAAGGACTAGATGTTAGAATTGTCAAAACTGGCTAGTATTTTATTAATCCAATTGTGTCTACCATATTGGAATTCTAATATGGCTTAGGCAGATCCAGAATCTGTCTAGTCCATATAAGAATTCCAGTATGGCTAGACCATATCAGAATTCAAATATGGCACAGGCAGACCCTAGATTCAAATATGTATATTTCAGGGAATGCTGTTAACTACACCAATTGGCGGCCTGGTATGTCATCCCACAGCAGTCAAGACTGTATATATTTAAACCCACATATCAATGGCTACTGGGATGATCATGAATGTGGCACTGGGGCTTTTTACATTCGTTATTCATATGTCTGTCAGTATGGTAAGCATGCACATTTTTCTTCTAACCTCTCTACGAGCACATTCATCAATATAGCTTACAGAGGCGACAATCGTGTTCATTCATGGTTAACCCTTTCATGATCAACCGTATCGTGAGGTTTTAACTCTTTCACCACAATATTGTCGTTGCTTCAATATCGTTGTCTGCAATATCGTTTCAGAGTTAGATTTAAGGCAGTGAAAAACAGTTTTGATCCTGATCAGACCCCGAGTTTGCAAATGCGCTTATGACGCTATTGAGAGTGAAAGGGATAAATGCAATGCTATCAAATGAAATGTAGCGAATGTAAGTGGGACTTTATTTCTTTGTATGTTGTTGATGATTGTCTGTTTAAAATTTCTGACGATTAGGCCAAACAATATAAGTGTATCCGAATTTGCACAAAAGAGCAACTACCTCTGACAGAACGACTGTATACCAGTCAGAACAATTTAACGTTTTGTCAAATGAAATACGAACTAAACTCTGTTCATTTTGCAATCATTTTAAAAGAATCTAACAACAGAAACACGTTATTACTGTGACGAAAAGAATGGGTTTTATATTTCCGACTTTATCTATCCGTAATACAAACAATGCAACGCTACATGTACTGTAGTGTACAACTTATTATGGCAATATTAAACGAACTGGGAACCAAATAAATCGGAAAATATTACTAGCATCTAAACATGATATTTTTTTAAAACAAATTGACGTTTTCTTAAAATCTGTACACCCCGGTTACACAGAGCCATCGGTGATAGATCGGTTGTTTTTTTCGCCAAACTAGGGAGGGGACCGATGAAAATCTACTTACTACGGACATCACCTATTGGCCACCTGTTTTCCACCTGTCAATGGCTATTAGGTAAAGATGAGTTTCGTCGGTGAAAAATCACCGATTGGGATTTTTAAACGTGTTTAAAATTCTCGATCGGTGAAAATATTTTACAAATAACCGATTGACAACCTGTCTACTACCGATATCACCGACGATTCACCGATAAACCACCGATAAAGCACCGATGAAAAAAGATGAGAATTAAAACGCGGGATCTCGTCGGTTTTCATCGGTTGTTAATGGCAGTTCAATAGGTGATCAATTTGTGATCAATCGGTTGCCGCCAGCAGTTCATCGGTGTTGTATCGGTATTCATCGATTATTGATCGGTTGTTGGGCGCTTTTAATCGGTGGCCCATTGGATTTCATGAGTCGCCAATCGGTGGAGGCTGGGTGGCGTTTGACCGATTGAACAGCTATTCATCACCGATACCCGGTTACACAGAAAGCCTGAAATTAAATCACGTATGACAACCGATCAAAACAGCAAATAATTAGACCGATTGGGTACCGATTTAAGCCCGACCGCCTGTGTAACCGGGGTGTTAGTTGCAGACAATTTGGAGCCTGATTAGGAGGCGTGATAGTCGGAGTCTGATCTCTCTCCAAACATATTGAACTGGAAAGGATTTGTTCAAGACAAAGAAAACATCCATCCGATGTTATAAGTCGGTTTGTTAACATTTTTCAGCTATCAACCCAAACACAATGGTGACAGGAACAGTCAACCCCCATGGAGATGGTATGATTATTTTCTTTGCCCTGTCGTGAGACATTCGTATTTGTTCTTGCTTAAATTATTAATATTGACCGCTACTGTGACCCTTCTATCGAAGTTTTAATTATGAACAAGACATTAAGCCTTACTATGTGATATTTAAGATGAAACCTTAAGTTCCACCATCAGTGACCCCCACAAACTAGTATGTTTCTACCTTTCCATTACCAACGCGCTTTATCAAAGTACCACTCAACCTTGAAATGGATAATTTCCCCAATAACGTTTGGTCCATTTTCAAATTTTGTTTAAGGTTGGTTTTGATGATAAACTGCCAAATGACAAACAGTGCAGATCCTTATCAGAGGGTTATTGAGTAAGAAGTTTATAATTTATTGGTTGTAAACGACGACTATATGCACCATAAAAGTGAAACTTATTTACGATTGGTTAAAAACATTGTCTTTGCGTGTAGAAATAACTATATAGTATTTCCTTAACCAACCAGACAAGCTCCCGCACTCAAAAGTTAGAGGAATACATGGATCGTTGAATACAACATCAGTGTATATTTTACAGGTGACACCCATTTATGCCCCTCAACCGTCCAGCACCACGCGTCCGTGCATCACGGCACTCTGGCACAGTATGGGCAAAGTTGTTATGAGTTTCTCCCGAGGTACAGTGTAACGTGGTCGCACGGAGAAAGTCTGTGCCACCAAGAAGGCGGCCATCTGGCTCATATTAGCAATGCTGATGAACAGAATTATATCCAATCATTCATGTTAAAACATTCGCCACAACATGCTGTTTGGATAGGACTGAACGACCAGGCCAACGAAAATCATTTTACATGGACATCTGGTGAGTGAACAGTTTGTAGTGAATATTTTGAAATAGAAGATTCCAAATTCAGACAATTAATTGAGTAACGTAAACAAAGACACCTTTCTTGTTACATGATACAATGGATTACTTATATAGTATATATGCCAATTTCATTGTATAGATGGATGGATGAGTTGGGTTTTACGACACTGCGACACAAAATAGGTCATATATCGCCGATGAATTATGAGGGATGATGAGATGAGATGATGATGATTTAAGGAAGATTATATCGGCTAATATCATTCGTTACAAGGCAGCGCAATGGATCAAAACCACAGACCTGCCTACCTTATAGTTCTTGGCAGAGGGGTTAATCTCGGTCTCACAAACAAACCCCCCTATGACAATTGAACCCAAGAGCTGCGGCGAAGTAGGAATGTCTCTGGGGTTAATTGTTTGGGCTCTGTTGTTCAACTTATCAAACATACCTGACTATCAAATACCAATATTTGTTCCGGAATTCTTTGTAATTACCTAAAGCTGAACATATCCAAACCACATACCCCTCTGTGCAATGAACTGTGTATTCAGTATATCCCACAGCAGCGACCGACCATCTATATGTAGGATGAATTACAATCTTAAAAATCATATGGCTCCTCACTGCAAGATAATAGCAACACATACATTTTATGTCGGAGCATTCTGTATTACGTTCGTGCAACAGTGAGCCGCCACATCTTTCTTATACGACAGAGTTTTATTGTCGCTCGAGAGGGTTGATACAATTATATGATAACATAGTATAATGCATAAAACGTAATTATCTTGCATCTAAACAACAACTGACGAATTTTACACAATAATACCTCATAATAGCGACCTTTCGTTTAGAATAAAATTTGGGTATAAATAAAAAAAAAGGTGGCTGCCCTATGCAAGGTGAACGAAATACAGTATGATTAGTCAATATTATTAAAGACATTTCCTGATCTAATTTCGGTGCTAACAAATAGTCGGGTAAAACTTGTACAAACCGAGCTGATAAAGCTATCTGCTCTGCAAAGAATAAATGAGGATCCCATGTAATCTGATGGTTTGGTTTGAATAAAAAAACTTGAGTATGAGTATATCAGGCTCTCTCTAGACAGAATGAGATGGTTTTGCCATATTTTGCACACGTGTATAAGAAGAAACAGTGAAACGATTTTTAATAATAAATTGCAGGTGAATAAACATAACACTCTAAAGATATTATGTTGATCACAAAAACCTACTTTTACTTTCGGTGTGTTTGAATTGTAACGGATACTCTCTGTGAAGGCGATAGGTAACGGGTCGTTTTGGTCCTTTTCAGTTTCGGCATAGTTGGTTTCGACAAAGGTCGTGTCGGCCTATTTTAAAAGGTTGGTTGTTTTGGTCCATTCCTTGAGGTGTTTTTGGTCCAACATTCCCATATTACTTATATTAAAATCTAACTCATAACCTCGGTACTGCATTAACATGCCTTACAAACAATGTAAACCCTGCTCTTATATTTTAAAAGTCAGATTTATCAAGTAATTGTATTATTAATGTAAAAGATTTTCATTCAAGTGGTCAAAGCTTGAGTTTAAATCAAGACAAAAACTGCAGAAATACGACATTAACAAGTAGTTGCATCCAAACAAGATGCTGGATGACACTGTCAGAGTTATTCATCATCTGATCTACTTCTGAGCTGAAGTTGGACACTGAGTGACGCTTGGGTTAAAGAGATCTTACTTATTAATGTTTAGTTATGCTTGAAAATATTCTCTTGTTTCATGAACTCTTTTACAGTTAAAAGTTTAGGCCAAATTCGGTTTTCCTTTTCTTTACAGTATTATTCAAGAAATAACATGTTTCAAGAATTATTGTTCTCTGCGAAGATTTACGTTAAGTAAACTCCTGGTTTTATCTGCACAGCCCATACCTCTGTAATTCAGTTTGAAACCATCATCAGTGCTCTCAAGAACTTTGATTAATAGTTGTGTGCTTATTGCACCATTAAAAGTCCTTGTGTCGATACCATGCATCGTATTCTATTATGTGTAGTGGCGGTATTACCTGTCTTTACTTTAAAAGAATGCTTGAGCAAAGTCTTAGAAAGTTCGTCTATACAAATATTGTATAAACTACTTCATGTATATTACTTGTTAATTTATTCATACTTCTCTGATAAACTGTTATATGTATGTGTAATTTACATATTCTATCCTGTTCCACTTGATGGTAGAAGTAGCAGTTGCACTTTATGCCAATAGAATGTAGTGTATTGTACTGTATTGTGAAGTGAAGTGCAAATGCATCGGGGTGTTGTAAGATTGTTTTTAAATGTATTGTCACTTTAGGATTTAGAGAATTTAACTGTATTCTTCTTTGTTAAGATGCCGAGTTACGTTGAGATACTCGGCATACGACCTGGTTGAGTACGTTTGCACATGTCATATGATTTGTACTTGTGATTAGAATTTATATAGTTCAATCCTAGGTAACCCAGTGACTTATACTAACTGGGTCAACGGTCATTCCGGTAGTGCCAGTCATCGTACTAGAGATTGTACATTATTCATTCCCTACAAGCAAGGTCATTGGGATGATGTCCAATGTGGACAACACTTGATTCTGTTTGGCGACGTTGGCGAGACACACCCAGTATTGTGTCAGTTTCGTAAGTACAGTTTGCATAATGAACTCTTTTTACGGCTACCGGCTTAGTTTCGACCCGAACCGACGACGCCTTTTCACGCATTAAAGTCATTCCTCAGATACAGAAAATAGTTCTACTTGATGTTGTGATGAATATGTTATATAAGAAATTATTCCAATATCCTAGCTGATAGTAGCTTAAAGCGAATTGAAAAATAAGGCGACTCTTCCCTTACTTTCAATTGCTTTACGTGGCTATCTGTCTTCAAAAGTAGAAGTTAATGTGTGAAACTGCAGTTGGTTTTACTTGTTCTGACTTTTACATCATTCATAGTGGTAAGTGATCAAACCACAAAGACGCAGGAAGATCACGAATGACATATGACCAATTCAAGCATAATGATGCATTAAGTAACCACCTGTGTTAAAGACTGCCACTGACTATTCTTTTGAACACACGTTAAGCCCTTTCACTGCCATATTTTTCGTGAGAATTGTACCCCTTCACCGTTTCGTTTGTTGTCTGCTTCAATATTTTGCAATGTCGTTTCAATGTTAAAAATAGGACAGTGTGGCTGATAAGATTTCTAAAACGCGATACGCGGTGTCTGATCATGATCCAAACAGTTTGCAAACGCGCTTTCAAACGTCATTGAGAGTGAAATGATTAATGCATGGTTTGTTGTATATGGAACAATAATAATACTAAATTTAATTCCCAGTCATTGTGTGCCTGATGCTAAAAAGTCCGTTATATCAAGTGTCGGTATTTCGCAACTATTTTATAAGAAATTAATATACCAGCCATGTATTTTAGAAAATATTTTGAGTAATATAAAACAATTAAGTTCGAGATTTGACTCCGGGATTTTAGAAACCATATTTGAATATATATTCAAAGTATGTATACCAGGTGTCACAAATGTGTACAAGGCGTAGTTTAGTTTAAGAAATTGTATCCTCATTTGGCCTTCTTCATGAAGTATTCTTGCGATTTAAGATTATCTCGAGTATATGATACACGATACCCGTAATGCGAATGTAAGAAAAACGGTGTCTCAGATAGCAAATTGGGAAGACACTTAGTGCATACCGCATTTCAACTCCGCGTGTAACCGGTGTCTACTCAATGTGCAGTGTGAACAGACACCATTCTGTTGAACCAGACGATTGACAGCTAAGAGTATTACCTAATGCTCTATATAAATTGTAATTGTTACTTTTGACTGTTTTGCTGTGTTCTTCTGACATTTCCTAATCCGGAGGAAACAGTTTTAATTATTACCTAATGCTTTATATAACTTGTTATTCGTTAATTTTGACTGTTTTGTTGTGTTCTTCTGACATTTCCTAATCCCGGGGAAACAGTTTTAACTGTTGCCCTCTCGGACGAACTGTTTCCCCTGCTTAGATGCGTAGACGTTTTCAAATCAGGGTCATTGGAAGTTTTTCGGTACCCGGGTTTGCCGTATTGTAATAAAACAGTATGGAAACCTTGTCGTTGATTGTGTCTGTTGAAGGTTAAATACTTTATTCCAATTTTTTTATTATTTATAACAATACATGTAGTATTATTAATGAGACGGGTTCGTAACACATAACAAGTTAAGCTGCTCTGCTATCCTTTATACCGAAAAACAAAACGGACCAGAACATTACATAATGTGCGGATGTAAATATACAAGCGCTTACAAGAAGGGGCTGATCATTCATCAGCCGTCTGTCAAAAACTCAAAGGGACTTATAAATATAATTTCATTTGTATTTTGACTTCGATTAGTTCTTTTTAAAAGTCAAGTTACATAGAGTAGTATTAGGTAATGAAATAGTTATTTCATGTGTGTTAGGGAACCAGTCAAAATTATTGTCCCTCGTTATCAGGGAAAACATTTCGAACTGTTGACCTCGGCCTATCGGCCTCGGGCAACAGTTCAAAGGTATTCCCTGATACCTCAAACACATGAACTAACTGTGTACTATGACAGGGTTTATTATCTAAACTGTTTCTAATGTCCGTTGAAATGGCTTATTTAAACATATCTATTCTTTAACTTTAGCTCTTTTACTGTCTGCTAAATATTTGCAATTTATTGTCAGGTTTGTTCGATCGTGTTCGATTTTTGACGGGAAAAAGCATTGATTGCTGAAATGTTGTATCAAACAGTTTGAATCGTGACTAGACGCTGAGTTACTCGGCGTCTGATATTGATCCAGTTGGATTTCAAATGCCTGTTGAGTTGTACTTGCCAGGGAAAGGATAAAACATGAACTTACCTTTGTGACAATCTTGGCCAGAGTTTTATCTGTTGTTGCATACATATTCTTTATATAAACACGTACTCATAACAGATTATTTTGTTATTTCAGCCACAACTAAAGGCTCTTCCGTGATTGTTGGATAACATTTGTCGTGAATCATTATTTCAAAATAAAATAGCCGGTATATAAACAAAATTGTTTCCTTTTGTTTTTTAATACTTAATAAACTGAATGAAACAACCGTCACTTTTCTATGTTGCCTTTTTGTGTTGAGACCTGATAGGATTGTCACCTGTTGGACACTAGGTTAACCCAGTATGATTTGCTGATACAGAAACCTGTTGTAACGTCCCGCTGCTGTAAAAGACAATGTCCAGGTTATCCGGATAACCACGTGCTCAACTCGACCAGCGACCAGTATATTCTGATCATCAGTGACATTTTTAGTGACATTGTTTTAATTTCACAAATTTATGTTTTTTTCTGTTGAAGAATGTTTTTCAAACATCCGTGCCAGTCCATGTCTCCTACATTTTTGTCTAGGTCTGTCTTAAATTCTATCTCACTTACCCGTTGGGACTATTTAATTTTATCAAACCGTTCATCGTTTTAAGCCCTATAACTATTTAAATACCGAAAATATTAAGTTGAAACACTGTTTTACATATCATTTACATTCATTGTTTATCACGACATTGGGTAAAAGGTCAAACTGCTGGTTTACCACGTATCGTCGACTCCCGATTTTAAGATTACATTCTCTATGAATACCAATTACTTATTTTCTAAAAGAAAAAATGTCTGATTTGTTGAAAGGGTGGTTGGCTGTTGAATATGAACTAATATTGACAAACTTCACGTGATCCATCTTATTTTGACTTACTACTGGATTTCTACGGGGCCGATACTTGCCAGTTGGTAGCATTTTTTATGGTTTCAAATTTTTGATTTGAATCCGTCCATAGTCAGTGTCAAGTTTCAAAAACTTTGAATCAGTACTCATCCGCTCCAAAAAGCAATACTCAGTAATATCGCTTAAAAAAGAAAAATCGATTAATTTTGAAATCCTGTATTAGAAGAAACAGTGAAACGCTTTATAATACCGATAATAAACATCTAGAGAATAAACATAAGACTCTGAAGTAAATATGATAATCACAAAAATAGTAGAATCTACTTTCACTCTCTTTTGTGTACGAATGATGTCTGGTCGTTTCGGTCCTCGGTCTTTTCGGCCTAAGTTGTTTCGACCTAGGTTGTTTCGGCCTAATTTTGGGAGTAGGCCGTTTCGGTCAATTTGGTGGGTCGTTTTCGGTCTAACATTTCTTTTACCTATATTCGAACCTGCATTCACAAGATGTACAAACAGTGTAACCTTTATCTGATATTTTAAAAATCAAATGTGTAAATTTATAATATTATTAATGTAATAAAATAATTCTTTAAGTGGTAAAAGCCTGAGTTTGAATCCAGATAAAAACTGCAGAAACACGGCATTTATAAGTAGTTGCATTCAGACCAGATGCTGCCTTACTCTGCCGGTATTATTCAGCATCTGGTCTGCTTCTGATCTGAATGGAAACTGATTGAAGCTAGGGGAGAGAAGATCTTACATATGAATGTTTAATTGTGCTTGAAAAATAGTCACGTGTTTCATGAAATCATTTACAAAATCGGGTTTAGGCCAAATCCGGTCTTCAGACTCTTTACAGTGTTGTTCAATTTTCAAGAAATATTGTTCTCTTAGTATAGAGTCTTTACTATTATTAACGCCTGGTCCCCGCCTCCACCCCATACCCCTGTAGTTCAGTTTGAAACCTTCATCGATGCTCTCAAGAACTGGCATTTTATACGCAAAATATACGCGTTCGTCATAAACAAACCTGTAACGTATACTTTCATATTGATGTTAAGGGAGTATACCTACCTTCTTGCAAGTACAGCTTCATACCTGGATTGAAATAACACCTATACTAAATGACCCCTTAAGTCACATCCCTAGAGTGTTCGCTTGACATATGTATATGTTAGTAATTACAGGAATAATCGTGTTATTATGTATTTGTAAATCAATATATTGTATATATATATTGATTTACATATACATAATAACACGATTATTCCTGTAATTACTAACCCGTAACCATGTAGCACTTTGAGCACAAAGATATACAGTGTAAGTCTTAATGTTGCCATTACTTTAATTACGTTCTGAAAATTAAACACAACACACCGCTAGACCGATGCTTCAGCTTCTTCAAAAGTAACATAAATAGAGGATAATCAATTCCTTTGGATTGATATGAAAAATATATCACTCGAATGGGTTGTTATCTGGTTAGAAAACGAGTCCTCAGGACGAGATTTTTAACCAGATATCAACCATTCGAGTGATATATTTTTCATATACATTCAAATGAATTGATTATTCTATTTATTATATACACTTTGATGACGTTTTTACAGAGAAAACACACAAAATGAATTGTTTACGCGCGACATCACAAAAGATATATGTGACCTGACCTCACAAAAGTGATATCGTCACTGCAAAAGTGATATCATCACTAGTGATGATATCAACCGTAACGCATAAGAAATTTATCTAACTGAGAAATCTATATAAATCATCGATAGGTATATAATGAAATTGATTTCCATACAATAAACTGACCGCCATGTAACCCTGATTTATATACGGCTGAACATGACATTTGCATCTATTGGTGTCAAAGAGAGTTTTAGGATCTACATTAAGGACTTCATCAATATTTGTAAAAAATATTATCAAAATATGAATGTAAGAACTGTAGGAGAAAAAACTTTGAAAATTAACTATTTGATGTGTTCTCTTTACTGACGAATAATATATTTTTTTCCATGTTTTTGTAGCTAATTGCTCCTATTGTTTTTCAATTTCATGAAACACATGAATAACCCAACATTTTAGGTAAATTACAAAGCTAAAAAGGGGTTTTCTGATATTTTATGATCAAAAGCAATTGTCTCCGGATAATTATGGGTATACCCAAAAACAAGCTGTTAAGAAAATATCTAGTTCGGGGACCTTTGTTTTTATTTCATATTTCTGCATAACAGGGTTTTTCTAGAAACATGCAAATTTTTAAACAAACAATTCTGAATGTTTTGAAAATTCGAACAAACTCCCGCGATGGTCTTTAATCGTAGATGTCTTTCATTAGAGTGTCATGCATATGACGTGAATATAATATGCCAGAAAAAGGTGTTAGAAGTGAACCGTACAAGTTTTCCTCGCAACTAAAGGACAATTCATTGACATACAAATTAACAAGTAGGAGTTGAGATGCGTGCTGATTAAATCACGAGGACGTATAATTAAATAACTATCATCTTAACGACTGCCACTGTTGTATTGCACGATTACAATGGTTTTAAAAAGAAATAGTGTAGTTCATAAGACCAATGTCTCCCTTGTTCTTTTAAAAAGTTTTTTTGCTGGATGGTTGGAAGTAACTCATTGAAATTGTGTACACTGATACTAGACGGGTAGAGTTAAATTACCGTTATCCTATCTTCATCCATATTTTAATAATATCCCCTTTTCTGAGTTTAATATTTCATTGCATTGCTCATATCTCTTCATTGATTTCAGGTAACTCAATAAAACGTCAAATAATTGATAAATTGCTGCCCACAAGTACCATAACTCTTAATAAATACGAAAGAAGACTCAAGCAGGAAACGCAACACAAACAACACACCCATCTCTAAAGCAGAACACACACACAGCCATACCATAACAAACACACACACACATACATACACACACACACACACGCAATCCCACAATCCAAACAGAAAACAATACGCAAAACAAACATAAAGCAAAGTGAACATAGGAGCCAGCCTTGGTACGGTCAGCAGCAATCAATAATTAATTATAAATTAACCATTAACAACCACTGGGGGGTTAAACCTGGGTTTAGGGGCGCCCAACCTCACACTTATCTCCTATATTCACCCATAAAGACGAACAGTGTACATAAAATATAAACCCTGTTCCACAACCTTACAATCAAAAAGACCGCCAGCACAGTAAGTAAATACATGTAAAACATCTAACAAAATTCTCTGACAGGATTATTAGTAACACGGGAAAGAATTAAACATTCAAGCCCGTGTTAAAAATAACCCACTATGGCAACGGTCAAATTGTACTCAAGCGAATAGTCTGTAGTCACGAGTAACTGTAAGACATGGGAGGGTTTAGGGTACGACAGAGAGGGAGAGAAAAACCAAAGCACGAAAATCCGACATAACTATCCCGGTTAAGGACGGCTTTAGAGATACATCATCATGTAGTGCTAAGCCCTGTCTGTCGTCGCACAACCAAAGAGGAAAGCGTAGTTATCAATTGTAGATTGATCGATAACCAAACGTGAAGTGCGCAGCAATATAGTTTGATCATAATCTTTTTTGAGGAAAAATCTAATACGTTTCACAAATAGGTTTTGAAAATGCATATGTCCAAGAATCTTACGAAGTCTGTAAATATCATCACCATAAAACTCCGGATGTGAAATACCTTGCCGCAGAAAAGACTTTAAGTTACATTTATACTTGTTAATGAGAGGAAGATTTCTATAAAAGAATTTAGAAAATGTTTTACGAAGTTTATGAAATCTGTACCCCTGTTTAAGAAGCTTTTCAGTAATAGTTTTATTACGAATGTGGAAGTCCTCAACAGAGGTACAAGCCCTAGCAAAACGAATAAGTTGTGAAATATAAACCCCGTAAGATGTCTTAACCTTTCTAATTTGTTATTCATCTACCTTTTACGTTATACATTTCAGTATATTGTAACTAATAATTTACCGTTTAAAATCAACTTCTATGTAGTTGTTTATGCTCCCCAAAGCCGTTTTAAGAATCTGTCATATTTTCCTTTTAGTTTATTAATTATCAATTACTATTCAACAACAACATTGGATATTGTTTATTTCATTTGATGCAATGTTCATGTTTTTATACCCGGTATTTACAGGAATGTGCTTACTTGCTTAACATTCTTTAACGAAAATGAAGGAAACCACACGTCCAAAATAATGTAAAATTGTCGGTACGCTCTTTGTAGTGAGGCTAATATGCTTAATAGTGACGAGCAAAAGAAAAACAACTGTCTTTAAAGGTGCCACGGCATGTGTTATATCTGACCATGATAAGGACATAAGGTCATCATTCACCTTTAGTGTTTACAGTATGATATAAAACTAGACATAGTGAGAGCCTAATGGAGTCGTATTGGATAATTTTAATGTGTGTCATGTCCTTTGCACGTGCAAACTACACGTGTTTATGTAACTACTCTGCGGATGTGTATGTTTACGAAAAGGTATGGAAAGGTAGTTCTTGTTAAAGTCTTTCTCACACAGAAGCGCCTTTCAGATCATTTTATTTCTTCCTTCACTGTAGAAAATAATTCCAATTTATACAGGCATGAACATGTGTAATAATATTTTTCTTGACCACATCTTAAAGCGACTCGCAACCAGATGGTGCATTAAAAATAGTAATTTGTAAATATGTGTCAAACGCTTATATAAATGGTAAAGAATTAGTTTAGGATAAGAAATTCTGTTTAAAAAAATGTATTTCAATAAAAAAAAAATATTGGTCTTTGGTGGGATTCGAACCCGGGGCCCGGCATTGGCGGACAGAAGGCAAAATAGGGGAAACCGCTTAGACCAATGGACCACGGAACTATCCGTTTATCTCCGATCGATATAACGTATTTCAATGTTTAGCGATCGAAAGTGCATACAACTTCGTAATTCGGCTCGGGTTTATGTCTGACCCCGTGTAGAGAAGCAACAACAACAACTATACCGTCTACTAGTCGGTATAGAAAAACGATGGAAAATATCTAAAAATCTAAGATTCGGTGACGATTCTTGAGACTGTTTTTGGACTGATCATATTTTGTTAATGTCAGAAGCCAAATAATGCCACAAATTTGCTTTTATTTGAGTATTCTATTTTATTTTGACAAGTACACCATCCGGTTGCGAGTCCCTTTAAAGCAGGCTGAAGTAAAAACAGAATGCGCTTAATGCACATTCTGCTTTACTTACAACCTGCTTTAAGAGCTCGCCTGTCTTCAAAATTAAACATCGGCTATGACGTAAATGATAAATGCTGATGAAAAGTTAGTTAACCGTTATTATAAAATTTGTTAATAACGTTGTTAAATACAGCGGTCGATGTTTCGTAGAATGAAAGTGCAAGATATCACTCATTCAGTTCTACTTTACTTATAGTTATACTCTTCTTTAAGCGCCGAATTCTGTTTAACATAAACTAGTTGTTAGAATGGAAGTAAACATGGTTATAATTATGTGACAGCTTAAATCAGGGTGAACGTAAAGTATAAAAATCAACTTTCTGCTTTACTTTCATCTTGCTTTAAGTGACCACCTGCCGTAAACACAGCCAACAAGTCTTGTTTTGAAAGTTCGTGATAACAATTCTTTAATGTTGTATGATTTTTAATTTGATTTCTATCTAACATTTCGCCTGCTATGTTGCTGTTAGATTCTAATGTGTAATCTGCACATTTTAAGGTTTATTATGTTCATATTTTAGCGATAAAATCCCAATATGGTTTTGGGAAAATAATCAGACGTTGAATTGCAAAGTCTGATCGCAGGTAAAAGGTATTTGTTTACTGTCTATTAATGGGAATGTGTTCTACCACTTTATATGCTGCAGGCATACATTGCCTTAGGAGTACGTTCACGTTACTCTTTCCAACCAACTCGTCTGTACTCCAAGAACTATGGAATTCCATATACGACAGCTAAATGTTTCCTGCTAACTGTCAACTGCTTACTTTTTTCAAATAATCAAAATCGAGTTAGTTGTAAGCAGTTGGCCGATATCAATAAACAGTTGACAGGATGAAAATAGTTGGCAGTAAAGAACATGGGCCCGATTTATGAAACATCGAACGACAAAAACGGTCCTGAGTCAAACTTTCAAAATACATCTAATTTCTAATTTCTCCATCTACTTTATCTCATTATTTTGCAAGGTATTCAATCCAAAGTTTTCACTCCTGTGTGATATCAATACACCAGCCTGGGTCATTCGCCAATGAACGTATTGTGTTACAATCAAGTTAGCATTGACCTAAATTTCCGATCATTTCAGATTTGTTAAAAATGTTTAGAAACTAGGGTCTTAATAGAAATTACAATGCTCCCTCCCTACAACGGTCCTCCAAACAACGATTCCCTCCTTACAACGACGTTTGCCGCAGTTCCCTAAACAAGAAAATTATATCTAACGCTTTCACTGCTGCAATATCGTCTGCTTAAATTGTCATCTGCTGTTTCGTCTAAACGGTTACATGATGGACATGTTGACAGAAAAAACAATGACGGGTGACAAACAGTTTGAATCCAGATCAGACGCCGCGTTAAGCGTCGTCTGATCTAGATTAAGCTGTTTGCAAATGTAAGCTAATTTCCTCCCTATAACGACTCCCTCCAAAAAACGCACACATTGTCTGTCTCCAATTGGCTGTCGTTGTAGAGAGGGAGCGCTATATACAGTCTGCGACGGAAGCAATCAGTATCAAACGGTCGGAACAACAAATGCATTCACTAACATTTAAGGCACTGTATCGTATAACGTAACTCAAGATAGGTGGTATTTTGTTTTTCAGATGTCAAACACGTCCAACAGTATTGGTTACATGCATGAATTTGACTGCAAGGAAAAACTGCTGACCGTAATCGTGAGCCCTGGTTGGGGAGCCATTGCGTTCGAACACAAGGTTACTAAGAACCACTTCCTTCTGTATGGAATATTTTCAGTTAAATTTAAAATGCTTTACCGTCCGAAAAACTGCTTTCGTAACCTTGTGAAATCGTTACTTTTTGCATATAATTCTTTGGCGTGACGTTAATTCAAAATATTATAGGTTTATATAGTTTGAAAATATGTTAATTATTGTCGGTCTATCTTACAAATAACGCTTCTTAATGCAGGATGAAAGTAAAGCTAGATACACCTACAAGAGCTTTCTGCTTTATTTTCTCCAGCATTACGCAGTCGTCTATCTTATGAGGTATCCATCATTCTTCAAAGTGTGCCAGCTTAACGCATTGACCGTCTATTTTTTATATACCGTTCTGCAATATCATAGGCCTTAAAACAGTTTGATGCTATTATTTTACACTTCAAACAGTTTGATGCCATTATTTTACACTTAAGATGTCAAACACACTGAAAAACATTTGGTTCCATTTATAAATTCGACTGCAATGGCATAGTACAGCTATCGGCGTTGGTATTGGTCGAATATATTGTGTAACATATGTAAATAAATAACGTTTTGTTGTTAACTTTGTATGACAGAGTGAACACTGTTATGTTATGTTCTGCTATAGGTGGGATTTGTGCACATGAACCCTGGCGACACTTCTGTGGAGACCCATGTATGTCATGGGATCGCACCAGCTTCAGATAAAGGTGTGTGGTAATATATAGCCAAACCTCGAGAAAGACACAATTCATTCCCGTTTAATAAAAACTAAACGAGACACAATTCAGTGCCATTAAACGAAGAAAATAACAGCTTTTTGAAAATATTTGAGCTTGATCAAAAGGAAATTACTATTCAAAGTCGGCAAATATTTGTATTTCTTTTGCATATACGCGTTCGTTAGGAAACATAGCGTATTATCTGCTGTGAAAGAATTAGGTTTTAAAATAAATATCAAATTGACATTTATCTTTCAAAAGTTAATCCACTTACTCTGCCTGAATCGACTATGTCATGGACAACACCAACCATTTTAACTACCATATCAACACCTGTCACAACCACTATGGCAGTTACCCAAGCACCGACAACCATGCTACCAACTACTGTGCCAACTACACAACCATCTACGAGCACTGTACCAACGACCCAGCAACCTACAACTACCCAGCCACCAACAACTACTGCGCCAACTACCAAACTACCGACAACAACTGTTCCAACGACCCAACCACCAACTACCCGACCACCAACTACTCAACCACCCACAACTACCCAACCACCAACAACTACCCAACCACCCACAACTACGATACCAACTACCCAACCACCCACAACTACGGTACCAACTACCCCACCAACAAAAACTTCTGTACAAACTACTGCTACTACTACACCTACAACAACCACACATTCGACATTTATGCCTACTTCTTCAACAGCTAGACCTTCCGTGACAACTGCGTCACACCATCACAGTATTGTATCAGGTATAGTCTATCTTTTGTTAAGCGACCACTATCATCACACTACAAAAATGCCCCGGGTCCAAGGTTATAAAGCTTTTCAATTGAGTCTAAAGTCGTTATCAAGCCTAGGCTCAAATCTGACCAATCAAATGCTTGAGAACACACTCAGACTCAGCTCAAACGCTTTATAACCTTGGACCCTGTTGTTTCGAGTATCATCGCTTTATATCATTGTCGATGTTATGGGTAACAAATAGATCAATCATTGTCTATTAAAGGACTTCGTCGAAACAATTATATATCGCTTTGAAAAAGGCTCGGATAGAAGAAACAAAATGAAATGACAACATTCATGACATAAAAACTTCACTTTCATTATCAATGGAGTTTTAGAGCAACATTTGATGTAGCTAATATGTATTTAGGCTTTGTCTATGGACTGAAAAACAATTGTACTAATGAAAAATGAATAGATCTAGTGTGTGATCAGCGCTCTTGTATCAGTTGGTTGTGTAATCCAGATCACACTCGAGGCTACGCATCTCGTGAGATCTTGATTACACAACCAACTCGAACTTTTATTATATACCTCAATTGTTTGGGACAAGATCTATATGTTGTTAAACCATATAATCAAATAGATCTATAAGCACCCTTGTATACAATGTTAAAACTCCTCCGTACAGCTATAATGCAATCTGAAACCAGTTTTGGAAGTCATATGACCACCAATAATTACATAATTATTTATTTTGATGACGTATTGAGTATCCGTTATTTTTCTGTTCGATTGAGAAGTAGCTTTTTGCAAATAATGTTTATTTAAGCGTTTTAAGGGTATGGGTTGAACTTTTTAAAGCTTTATCCTTCGGAGGAAATCATTACAAGTGAGTGTTGTGTGTTATTCATGCTTGCTTAAAATGGTTTTAAAAATAGCATCGAAACCTGGAATTCCGAAAAGTCACGCACAACGATTCGTCAAAGCCGTGACGTCATCATCCAAGATGTCAGCCCCATGTTTTGTAGTTGCCTAGTTTTGAGGAAGTTATTCACGCGCAAATCAAAAACTTTTCAAAGTTTGTCAGGGATTGAATTGAATCGAAATACCTTTGATATTTTACCATGCATTACTTAAGAACGGAAAAAGCAAGCTTTTTTCGGTATGATAGGGATTGTGTGAAAACCTAGTACATTGGCAAACGGGCTATTTTCTAAGTTTGGTTGTTGTTTACTTATAACATAAATGCTATACAAATGTGTTATTCTATCCTAAGAACAATTAGAAGATTTTAGAATCTTATAGAAGATCATGTTATAGTAGAGAATATGAATGAATAGTATGGGAATATGTAGGTTGTTCTAGAAGTCTATTTTATTGGTAAACAAGTTGATCTTGTTTTGTTGACAAAATCCTCTGAAAGTCTATATTTAGTAAATTTATAGTAAACAACTGACCACATAATCTTCAAGCAATTATGTGGCTGTTTCAATAACACCTTTCTAGAATGGTAACATATATATATGGTAATATATATAACACTTGAAATTCACTGCTTTATCTTGGATCTTTTAACAGCCATCAGTGAACTAGACGTTTACTTGTGAATAGTTTGGATGCCGATAGAATTTCTGGATTATTAAAAGTGCCAGAGTTTTTATTATTCAACAGGACAGTAATTGGATTATTTAAGGACTTCTGACATCAGGTATTTGCGTGTTTCCTCAACTTGTCATTTTAATTTAATAGAGTATGTGAAATTTGTTGCTGGTTTTGTCTTTCTTTTGCGTCTGACTCGTAACACTTTAGATTATTATTTGTTCATGTGTAAATTACTCTGTGTATACATGTACTTCAGGTAGGACAGAGTTATGCCCAGTGGCTCTACGGTCCTATGCTGCAAAGGATGGTGGTTATCTTGGCCAGTTTGATAGCAGCTGTTACGAAATAGTTCCTCACCAGCACTCGTGGCAGTACGCTGAGCAAGACTGTAAGAAAAAGGGAGGTCACTTAGCTCACATTAGCAATGTTGGAGAACAACATTTTCTAAGCAGCTTTATATACACACATTACAACCACTACACGTGGATTGGGCTGAGTGATCTGAATACAGAGGGTCATTACGAATGGGTGTCAGGTAATATACATTTTACATGTTGAATATAACTATTTCTAACACGACTCGAAACCTACGGCATATAGACAAAGAATACCGAGAAACGTATATTACGCCACGATAATAAACTGCACGCGCGGCTTTTCCATCCGCTGTTCCATTTGCACCATACGCGTAATACATAAATAGTATTTTTATAATAAAAGCCGCGTTAAAATTAAAATTTGTTAGTTCTTAATTCTAACTCGACTCGAAACTTACGGCATGTAGACAAAGAATACCGAAAAACGTAAATTACACCGCGATAATGAAATCACGCGCGGCGTTTCCATCCGCTGTTCCAATTGCCCCATACGCGAAATACATAAACAGTATTTTTATAATAAAAGTCGCGTTAGAATTAAAATAACAAATTCGTGCATTAGATCGCAGTTAGTCGTTGAGGTGTGGGTAATTAGATCACTCGGCCTAAAGGCCTCGTGATCTAATGACTCCACAATCTCAACTCCTAACTGTGATCTAATGCACGGTAATGAACACCTACGGATTTGTTATTTCTTAACTATTCTAAATAAACATCTTTTACAGCCAAGCCTTGTTCTCATGAACTCGCCTCGGTCGAGCTAACCCGTATATCAAAGTTAGAACATTGCTATACCGTACGGGTATGATCGGCTTGGGCAAAATTAAGTTGTTACAATTCAACTGAAGCATAAGTTATCTCGAGTTATCGAGGTTCGGCTGTCTACTCAAAAGGTCTTTTAAACAAGAGTTTCTCATTTAAATCATGCTAATTTAGCATCTGCTTACAAGTCTACTGCGAAAAAAGAATTAAGGTAATTTGATTTAAGAATATTGAATTAAGGCAGTTTTAAATAAAGAAGAAATCTCAACATGTGTATAAAACAGCTTGGATTCTAAGCTCTTGTCGACTCAAAGTGTTAGCTAATGTCAGTCTAGAGATGACCGTTGAAGTATATATGTAAATCAAGCATAGTCCTCAGTTACTTACAGATATTACATCATATTTAGATGCACCCAATAATAGTTCACCTTGATATCTAATGCAGTCCATACTATAGCACTTTGAACAACAAATAGTATCTGAGTTTACTACAAATTATATCTGCTGAAAAGAGAACAGATCCTATCCTGTTCCCAATAGAATTTAACTAGTCAAATATTTATATCTTTTTGTCGTTTTGGTGGGTCATATTGAAACACTTTTTACTTACCGATTGCAAACTTAACAATGAGCAAAAGCTAGATATTTCCACAGGGACCCGGCACGATTGATTTTTGAGAGAATTTTTTTCAAAAGGTATATATACCTTTTGAAAAAAATTCTCTCAAAAATCAATCGTGCCGGGTCCCTGTGGATATTTCCAATGACTGTTAGCTTTCAACACTTGTAATAGAACGTTGCCAGTACGTCAGTACTATGTCAGCCAAATTGTCCATTAAAGATTTAGGTTGGTTTTGAATGCATCGTACATAAGTGGTTTTATGATAATTAATCATAGTGCCTAAAGTTCAACAAATTAACATTTAAAAAGACAGAAAGCAATTAATATAAATATTAATATATAACTTAGGACTAGATAATGTTAGGATTGTCAAAACTGGCTATGTTATTATTTATTATTTAAACAACTAGATTTTAATATGACATAGACAGATTCCAATTCTGCCTACCCATAATGAAATTCTAATATGGCCTAGGCAGGTTCCGGTTAGAAATGCAATATGGCTAGACCATATCAGAATTCCAATATGACGTAGGCAGAGCCTAGATTCCAGTACGGGCTACGCCATATACAAGAATGTATGTTTCAGGGAATGTTGTTAACTACACAAATTGGCTACCTGGTTTTATATCCCACAGCAGTCAGAACTGTGTATACTTAAACCCACATAACCATGGCTACTGGGACGATAGTAATTGTGGCACTGGGTATCAGTCTCATCGGTATCCATATGTATGCCAGTATGGTAAGCATGTGCGTCTATCCTATCTGCTAGCCTCAGGGCTGTCATTTCTCAGGATTTTTCCTAAGTATTCGGATTTTTATCCTAGCAGATCGTAGCTTAAAACAGGCTGAAAGTAAAGCAGAATGCGCCTTAATGCGCATTCTGCTTTACTTTCAGCCTGTTTTAAGCAGGCATGTGTATTCAAAACAAGAAACAGACTATGGGGTAAAGGTACGATTAGTAAAATTGCGTTTGAAAAATTTAAAATTTAAAATCTGAGGATTCTTATGATCAACTTATGGCAACCCTGTAGCCTCTTTACGAGCACATTCTTCAGTATATAGCTTAGAGTGGCGACACTCGTGTTCATTCATGTTTAACCCTTTCATGGTCAAATTTATCGTGAGGTTTCTTTTTACCCTTTCGCCGCCATATTGACGTCTGCTTTAATATTATTGTCTGCAATAATCATTTCAAAGTTTTTTATGATTTATGGCAGTATAACTGATCAGGATCAAAACTGTTTGCAAATGCGCTTTATAACGTCATTGAGAGTGAAAGGATCAAATGCAATGCTGTGAAACGAAATGTAGTGAACGTAAGTAGTGTTGTTATTGTTTTTTATGTTGTGTTGGTTGTCCGTTTTAAAAAGTTCTGACGATGAGGGCAGCCAATATAAGTGTATCCGAATTTGCACAAAATGTCTTCAATGTGTAGTTTGAATATAGCTACCTCTGATATAACGACTAAATACCAATCAAAACTATTGAACGTTACGAAACTAAACTCTGTTCATTTGCATTCTCTGTCGTGACGTCATCAATTTTAAACAATTGTCGTCTGCTTTTATTTAAATTTAATTTTTAGGTAATTTGATTTAAGAAATATTGAAATGAGTGTCAAAATGTTTGCAAATAACCATCGTACTCGGGGTAAGGCAGTGAAGGGGTTAAGACAATCTAAAACTATCGGCAGTATGTTATTACTATGATAAATAGAATGTGTTGTTTTTCATTTCCGTGTTAATCTGCATTAGGGGTTGAAAATATTTCGACGCTATCTATGCTGTGATGAAGACGTTATTCTGTCAAAATAAGAAGAAATAAAAAACCAAAGTTAATGGGGAAAAAATACAAATATGACAGATTCTTAAAATTGTTGAACCTTTATTAAAGTCCAGGGGTCCGTTTTATGAAACGTCGTACGACAAAAACGGTCGTAAGTCAAAAATTTAAAATACAGTTAACTTCTTATTTCTCCATCTAATCCTGTCTTGTTACATATCTTTGGAATCGTCTTTTCAAGTCGATTCCAAAGATATGTCATAAGACAGGATTAGAATGAGAACTAAATAATAATTGACTATTTTAAAATCTGACTTACGACCGTTTTTGTCGTACGACGTTTCATAAAACGGCCCCCTGTTGTCAGACAGTTTGGACCCTGATCAGATGCCGAGTTACTCGGTGTCTGATATAGCTCCATACTGTTTTTCACAAACGCGTTTATCAGTGAAAACAGTGTCTTCAATCCTCTAGTAAACTGATATGTAACCTTTTTTCAGCTATCAATCCTAACACAATGGTCACCGGAACTGTCAACCCCCATGGAGATGGTATGATCATTTGCTTTACCCTATCGTTAGACATTCGTAGTTGGTTATTGATTTTACAAATAGTATGGGCTCTGTATAGCCGTTATTGTAACCCTTCTATCGCAGTTTAAGTTGTGGATAAAACATTAAGGCTTACTATGATATTTAACCCTTTACCTGATAGTCTATTTCTAGAATTGAAAATAGGTTACTACTTAAAGCAGGTTGAAAGTAAAGCAGAATGCGCTTAAGAAGCATTCTACTTTACTTTCAGCCTGCTTAGAGCTATCCTGTACTAGAATATATAGAAAAGTTTCCCTGTTATATATATTTATGACTAATTAAATTGGAACTATTTTCTTCAGCGGAGGAATAAATTAAAAACGCTAAAAGTCGCTTTTATGGGGGGAAAGGGTTAAGATGAAACCTTTAGTTCCACCATCAGTGACCCACATAGACTAGTTTTAGAATTACATGTAACAGGACAGGGTGTTTTTCACTAAATCTTTGTTTCTTCCTTTTCTCCAATTACCAACGCGCTTCCAAAAATTAGAAGGTTTACATGTATCTTTGACAACATCAGTGAAATGTATACTTTCTAAATATAACAAACAAACAAACAAACAAAACCATTCTGTTTTTAATCATGCAATTGATCTTTTAATTATTTGACTCATTTTAAAAATGATTTTACAAACTTACTATAACAATTTTATAATCTTGGTAATAATATTGAAATAATTTCCATGTTTCCATGCATTTCAATATTGTATCATTTTTATTGTGTATGTAAGTAGTATTCTATGTAGCTCGCAAAGCCTGATACATTTTTGTTAAAGATACATTTTTGTTAGAGATACATTTTTGTTAGAGATACATTTTTGTTAGAGATACATTTTTGTTAAAAGATACATTTTTGTTAAAAGATACATTTCTGTTAGAAGATACATTTCTGTTAAAAGATACATTTCTGTTAGAAGATACATTTCTGTTAGAAGATACAAAATCGTGCGACGGACGTTACAGGTCATATCTCACCTTGGGGGCAGGTAGAAATACGCGGCTGGCTGACTGCGTGAAAAGATGACAGGTGACGAATTATTGATGTTGTAGTAAAGGAATAGAGCAAGAGGAGTGTAGATGTGTATTGCATGGATTATGATAACGAATTTTTGTAGCTGGCGTGTTTTTCTTTAGAGGGAAAAACGAGTTAATATAGTTATGGGGTACTTGTGTTTTAATTGCGCAACACGGTTTCCCACGCAGGAACATCTCGATGATCACAACTGTGAGGAAAAAATAAGGAAATGGTAATTATTTTCGTATTTTAATTAATTATTTAATTATTATTATAAAGAGGAAATGCATCGTCAAACTTTTCAGCTTGTGTATATTTAAACTCCATCTAAGCGGTTATTATAGGGTTTATGCGGAGGGGACCTCGTCTGAGTCTACCACGTTTACTTATAGAACTTTAAAGATCGAGTAATACACTGCATGCAAAACGGTTAAACATTCTCTCTCCCTTTTGTCTTCTTTTTCTTCTTAATTTGAACACACACACACACAAACCTAACTTCTTTTCGAATTTTCAATCAGTATTCTTATCTTAACTTTCTGTGTTTTCTTTTCTTTTTTATCGTAGGAAGAAAGACAGTTCCGCAGATCACACCCTCTGCCAGACGTGCGGGAAAAAGTTCGCCAACGTATATACCTTGAGAAGGCACCACAAAAACTGTCGGAGCGAAAAGGAAACGGAACGAAAATGCTGCAAACTTTGTCGTAAAGTTTTTACCAACTACAGAAACAGATACAGGCACGAGAAATTATGTAAAGGAGATAAACTCGAAGTCTCGAACACTCCCCCACCCGTACCGGAATCTTCCGGGTGTTCGGTGGACGTTCCGTCCGGGTGTGTAAAGTGCAGAAAATGTGGTTTCAAGTGCAGTAACGCCTCAGATTTATATTCACATCGGATGTTGAAACATTCCCAAGCTGATCCCTCGTCATATCAAACCCAGCCCTGGGGTGACAGAGAGATACCACCATGGGAAAATGAAGACGGCGTTGTAGATGCTGGGATGCGATCGGCTTACAACCAACACAGACATTTAATTTTGAAACAGAAAGTGACCGAACAGACGCTGCTCACCCGATATAACTTTCCAATTTCTAACAACGTGTCCATGGATGATTTTAAGAACCAAATAGAAGAAATGTACGAAAACAGTTCGAATGCTTTTAAAATAAACTTGTCTTTCGGGATTATGTTGAGACACATAGAAACTGGAAATTATCGGTATTTCACTCCGTATGCAAATGAAACCCTTTTTGATATACCGTTGTTGATATCGTGCAGGTCGGATATCGATAAGTACATGCAGAAATTATCCGAGCTCGATATATTGAGTTATATGACGCGTCAAAGACCTGACACCAGTTGGAAACCAGTCATGGTATGCAATGTGGTGTATACGCTATTTAGAACTTCGTTTGCCCTTGGAAACAGCAAAAAGCTGCCGACTTTCATTAGTAGAAAAAATTCTATAATCGCACTCGAATGTAATCCGAGTACCGGTAAACCTTTCGAAGATGATTTATGCATGTTCAGGTGTCTGGCCTACCACGAAATCAAAAACGTTAAATGTTTAGAGAAACCTACAAAAGATTTCTTCACCCGGTGGATGTTATATGTTGAAAAACAGAAAATTCGAAATTCAGAAATATGTATAGCCAATATGGCGCACGTAGAAAACTGTTTCCGCATAAATATAAACATCTTCTCGCTTAACAAAGATAGGTCGTGTGAAGTAGTGTATAAGTCCTTGGGAGATTTTTCCGATAGAATTATGTATTTAAATTTACACGAAAAGCATTTAAGCTATATAAAGAATTTTACAACCTATGCCTCGAAATACCGTTGTAGCTTGTGCGATAAGATGTTCCCGTCCGCTTTCCGGCTTAACAGACACTCGAAAACCTGCGACAATAAGACAAAACTTAAGTTCCCGGGTGGCTATTACAATCACACTAAAACGATATTCGATAAGTTAGAAGAGTGGAATATTTTTGTAGCACCCGAGAAAAGGTTTTTTCCGTGGTTTGGCGTGTTTGATCTTGAAGCCGTTCTTATTCCTGAAGAACAGACGTTAGATACCGATAGAAAGCTTCTAAATTCTCATAAAGCCATATGCGTTTGCCTGTGTAGTAACGTGCCGGGATTTGAAAAAGAAACATTTATTTTGAACGAGAGTAAAAGCGAACTTTTAAAGGAAATGTGCGATTATTTAACGCGTGTATCTCGCGAATGTGAAAAGCTAGCACAGACGCGATGGAATGACGTTTATTCGGCGTTAAACCAATTAGAAAACAAATGGTGTGTGGAACATGAAACTGAATTAGTTTCAGATTCAAACTCGCAAATTAATTGTGATGACGTAATAGAAAGTGAGGGTGGTCTTAACATAAGCGAAGCGAGAGATAGCAGTGATTACGAACCGCCGTCCGCAGAATTTTTGGAAAAAATGTCGAAAGAAAATGTTTGGTACAGATTTATGCGAGACTTGTCTGGAAAAGATTCAGTCGATGTAACGTACAACGATTGGACTGAGAGTAGTAGCGATGGAGGTGACGAAATTCTAAACCCCGCATCCTGTCAAACGGGATTAGATTTTCAAAGCCGTCGTAGTAAAAGTAGTAGTAGTAGTAGTAATGATGATGATGGTGATGATGATGATGACTTTCATATCCTTCCGTTTCGGGCGTTGAATGAAGAGTCAACGCGTAATGGTAATTCGAATAATGTTAAAGTTAACTCCAACAAACGTCGTTTGATTGAAAGTGATGACGGCGACGACGAGAAAATGAATAAGTTTAATCGTAAAAAAATCCGAATCGAGCAAACATACAGTTCCGACGATGTTGACGACTGTGAACAAACAGTGAATTATACACTCTATCCGGAGGTCGCCAAAATTATGAAGAAAACAGTACGGAGAATAAAGGCCGAATTTGAAACATACTGCAGTCAACTCCCGGTACTCGGTTTTAATTCGGGAAAATACGATATAAACTTAATCAAAAGCGAGTTAGCGATACAATTAGGCTTGCATAAGAGTAAAGGTCGCAAATTCGTTATTAAAAGGAATAACAACTACACGTGCATCTCAAATTCTCATCTCAAATTTTTAGATATGTGTAACTATTTACCGCCGGGAACGAGTTACGATTCTTTTCTGGTTTCTTTCAATGTTCCGATTCGAAAGTCTTTTTTCCCATACGAATACTTCACGGATATTTCAAAATTGGACGAAAGCACTCTTCCACCGTCGGAGTGTTTCTACTCTAATTTGAAAAACTGCAATACCTTAGAGAATAAAACTTTTCTGCAATATTCCCGGCTTATCGAAATTGAAAATAAATCACCAGACGAAGCGATGAAAATTTTAAAACTAAACAGCATACCAACATCTAGTATCGTGGAAAATTACGCGAAATTACAAAACATTTGGAAAGAAAGAAACATGAATTCGCTGCGAGATTTTTTGCAGTATTACGCCGAACTCGATGTCGGTCCTTTTGTTCAAGGGGTTAACAATTATCAAGATTTTTTCTTTAAAAAGGGATTAGATGTTTTTAAAGATTATATCTCTGTACCCGGCATAGCTAGGAAAATGTTGTACGCGTGCGGGTTAAAACATGGGGCTTCGTTCAGTTTATTTGATAAATACGATGCTGATCTTTACGAGACTTTTATGCAGAATCTTACAGGTGGACCTTCTATTATTTTTACCCGGAGGCATACAGTTGACGAAACACTCATTAGAGGTGATAGGGAGAAACGCTGTCGTTCTATTTTTGGTTACGATGCGAACAGTCTATATTTGCATGCGATTTGTCAAAATATGCCCGTTGGTAGATATATTAGACGGAAGTCAGTTCACAACTTTCGACCCGAAAACACCGTCAAACGGTATTACGCGATGTTTCAATGGATGGATTGGGAAAGTCACATCACCGGAAAACGAATAAATCATAAAATGAATAACGGACGAGAATTCAAAATAGGCCCTTACTATGTTGATGGGAAATCTGAATCTAACGAAATTTATGAATTCCTAGGTTGTTATTATCACGGCTGCCCAATTTGTAGGCAGTCCAAGGATGATACACAAGAAACGAAGTACAATCGCACGCTTAAACGGTTAGAGTTTTTAAAAGATAAAGGCTTTAAAATTATTACAATTTGGGAATGTGAATATAGACAACAGCTGAAAGAAAACGAAGAAATGCTTAAATTTGTGAACGCGTTGCTGCCTTCTTTCTATAGAAATCACCGTTCGTCTGTTACCCGTGAAGAAATAATTGAAGGCGTGACGAACGAGGAATTGTTCGGTTTTGTCGAGGTTGATATCGAAATCCCAGACTCGTGGCAGCAAGTAAAATATAAACCCAATACCGGTCTTAGTCCGTATGAATATTTCAAAGAAATGTGCCCTCTCTTCCTCACATCAGAAATTCCATTCGACTGCATCGGTAAACATATGCAGGATCACGTCAAACAGTTTAATTTGTCTCAAAAGCCGAGAAAGCTTTTAATCGGAGGTTTGCGCGCAGAACGCATGCTCGTTATGACCCCTCTATTAAAATGGTATTTATCTCACGGGATGTATGTAAAAAACATTCACCAAGTTGTCGAATTTTCCAAGCAGGTTTGTTTTGAACAATTCGGGAACCAGGTTGCCAACGCGCGACGGGAGGGGGATGCTGATCTTAACAAGCAAGTTATCGCGCTACTATTCAAACTTATCGGAAATTCCGCGTTTGGGGGGACTATCATAAACAAAGAAAAACAGAAAAGACATAAGTTCGTGGAAGGTTTCAAAAAAGCTAGTATAGAGGTAAATAACCCTTGGTTCACGAATATGAATGAATTTGAAAACGACATCTTCGAAATGGAATTAAAAAAAGGTAGAATAGTTATAGACACGCCGATTATACTAGGTATCGCGATTCTAAATTACGCTAAATTACACCTGCTTCGATTCTATTACGACTTTCTAGATGTTTTCGTCGGGAGAAACAGATTCGAGTGTATTGAGTGTGACACTGACAGTCTTTATTTCGCTCTATCCGAAGAATCTCTAGCCGACGCGATTAAGTTTGAAATGAAGGAAAAATTTCGGAGCTCTTTAATGAGCAATTGTGACGATAATTATGTGTCAGAACCGGGCGTAGACGGTATATGGTTTCCGAGAGAATGCTGTGATAAACATCACAAGTTCGATTTGAAAACGCCTGGATTGATGAAAAAGGAATTTCAGGCAACTCGGATGACAGGGCTTTGTTCTAAATCGTATGTAGCTAAATGCGAAACTACCGGCGCCGTAAAATATAGCTTAAAAGGTGTTAACAAATATTTCGTAGATCCCACGGAGAATTTCGAACGAGTTCTAAAATCTCAAAGCCCGGTTTTTGGGGTTAATAGAGGAATAGCGCTTCACAGTAATACTATGTACTCTTACAATCAAATCAGACGAGCGTTTTCATATTTCTACTGCAAACGAAAAATAAGCGATGACGGCGTACATTCGGAACCATTAGATATCTGTCTACGTCCGTGCGAGCGTAAATAACTAAAATCGTTCGCCCTGCCGTATTAAAGGTGTACTGTTAACGTTAGTGTCTTACCCGGTAGAGCTTTTTGATAAATTTGAGTACCGCTATGTAATTACTGATGACGCGACAGTTGCAGCGCTTTAAACCAATGGGTGATTAGAACTTACGCTGTTTTCGAAACGGATGCTTAACTCATTCATTCCCGTCTACATTGTCTGTATAGGACAAGTATACTTTTAACAGATACCCAGTTTGTGAAGGATGAGTATACTGCTAGCTAGGGTTGAATGAGTTAATCAAAACATGGGAATGTACTAAAAAGCGATGGCTGATCCGGGTTTACACCGTTCGCGTTTGGTTTATGGCTGCGTATTACATAGCCGTTTTCAAATTTATATATGATATATTTTAAGTGTATGATGTATAGCCGATTGTTGAGTGGGGTCAAAAGAAAAGGCAATATCAATTCTCTATACATGTATATACTTTATTACAATAATACATACAAACAGTGTAATAAAATAGCATGTCACGGTATATGTTTATATAGCAAACCCTCTAAAACTGATCAGTTAAACCATGTCGTTTTCTTTCGTGATTATCGTATTTTAATAGGTAGTTGGTTAATACAGTATGACTCTACTAAACAACCGTATGCATAAAATTTTCTGCGATATGATCACTAGCGGTTTTAGAGGGTTTGTTTGTAAAATAAAAATTATATATATACTTAAAACATAGTACAGTCAAACCTGTCTGAAGCATCCACGCTATAAAGGCCGGAAGTAATACAAAACGCTCCAATAGAAGCGATGTACATTACTTTCCACCTCTATTAAATTAATATATATATATATATATCCATTAAAGTATAAAATGAATATCTTTGTTATATCACTAACACATGTAGTTGTTAAAGAAATTTCTCTGAGCACTGTTCAAAGAACGTTGAGAATATTGAAATAAACTTCAAAATAATCATACATGTATTTCCCTTTCGGTTGCATCTAGAAAATGTGTGCATAAAATATCCTCAACGTCCATTGGATAGATATACTACATCTGATTATGAATATTATTATGATTATTATCATTACTTATCTTCAATAAATATGTATAAAGTTGACATGTCGTTGTTATTACATGACCTCCCTTCTCTCTCTCTCTCTCTCTATTTCTCTCTCTCTTCTCTTCTTTCTCTTTTTCTCTCTCTTTATCTCTCGCTGTCCCCACTCACTTCTCTTCTCTCTCTTTTCTCTCTTACTCTGTCTCTCTCTCTCTGTATCTCTCTGTTTCTATGTGTACATGTATATCTCTCACTCTGTCTCTCCCTCTCTCTCTATTACTCTGTCTCTCTCTGTATCTGTCTCTCTGTGGTCTCTCTGTCTCTCTCTTTCTTTCTACGTACAATTTTCTCAAAAGTACCAGTTTTTAAATAAGATTGTTAGAAAATTTCGTTTAGAAATACTATCAGCGCTAAACCGTTGGTATTGAGAAATATATTTTAAGGAGTTGGTTCCTCTAGCTAACATGTACTGCAGTGCAATAGATGACTTGTATCTATATGACTAGCCGTTGGGGATAGATACAATATATTTTTGAAACCATATAATGCACCACCATCGCATGGGAGTTCTTTGCCGTGTTGAGATAGAAGTGAGTGTGTAGCGCGAGACTGTTGATACCAATTTTGTCTAACATTAGATATGTAAACATATCAAATATGCATTCAATTTTTAAAACAACATTAGCAAAAGATACATTTGACTCTAGTGGGGCAGTTTCATTTGTGTTATTTATTAAAGGAACTAAGTTCAAAATCGAACTGATAAGATGTGTTTCAGTTCCCTGGTACATATGTGTGGCCTTTGTCGTGTAAATAAAGTGAATTACTAAATATCACTGCTAACTGTTTTCATCGAATGAAACTGAATGCAAAATGTGTAGGTCAACTTGTCAACAAAATACCTGGGGCTAAATAACCGTCAGATGCAAACGTCAGTGCACATCAGTTACATGTACTACGTCTGCATTGCTTTTCAACTCTTTTCTCTACAATAAAGTGAAACGTATATGACATGGAAATGTATTTTTACGCATAGTTGAAGGAAACAAAATTTTGAAAACGAAGTGTTTTAAAGTTCAGCATCGAAGTTGATGACATGTTGCATTAATTTTAAAAAAAATTGTTTACAACAACGTCCTATGTACCGGCTCAGTAGATGAACAGAGTGAAATGTGCATACTGAAAGCAATTTCTTATCCCCTTGACTTTAAATTTATACAATAAACTGCTGTAAACTGGAATGTAGAAAACTACGAACATTGTTGTTTACCACAGCACTAGGCTTGAAATTCATTCTATCATACTGTGGTGAGCAGCCATTCACATATTTAATACATTTCGGTTTTCAGAGATTTGACTCTTGTTAACGTTAGCTATCAAACCAGGAGATGAAATGATTGGAGGCCGTTCTCCTGGTGAATTTTCTCTTTATACTTCTGTGAAGGGTATATACGTCTTGTTCTTGTAACCACTGGGTAATCTTTTTACGAGATATTTTATATCGTCCTTCTTTCTTAACAATTTGATACAGTTTTTCTGGAGCCGTAAATGAAGCTGGACTTTTAACGTCGAAATACAAGCTTTTCAAATAATCTCGATAGTCCATGATAACTTTTCACGAGTCAATGTAGTTGCAACATCCAAGCAGTGTTTCTTTCAAATGGCATATTTCCGATAGAAAATCTTTAGAAATAGTGACGGACCTAGTTCCTTTTCTTATATTTATGACAACTTTTCCATCCTCATTTCGAAAAATAGATAGATGATGAGTACCGTCAAAATTGAAACTGATTTTGCGTTTGTTATTATTATTAACAGCTCCGTTACAGACATTTTCTTCAGACGCGTCATCACACACCATCCCGCTAATATTCATGTGAGCTTGTGTCATTCTTAAGTAGTAAGCAACTATATAAGTTTGATACGTCTGCTTTGAGTTATACGCTGATAATAGTTCGGTTGTAAACCACGAATTATGTTCAGAGGACTGGATATTACCGTGGTATAGCGCGCTAATTAATTTTTACAAAACATTAACCTTTGTTGCAGAAACGATCTATGTGCCTTTAAACGGTGAAATGTAAAGGCTACGATTGTCGTTGCGTCGGTCTAATCGTGGAACATAGATAGCTCACTTTAGCGTCAGTTAAACTCGTTAACCTGTAGTCGTTCGTTTTGACAGCCGTGTGACATTATATCTTACATGAAAAGTTCCGGAAGTTGCCCTCAAAATGCACCATGCCCGTGAAATGTACTAAGAAATTTAAACAAGGCTAATTTTTCGAGTCGTGAATACGAGGATATTTCAAACTTATTTATATCCCCCATTTAAGGTGGAAATGACTAGCTTCAACTAACTGTTTTGGTTATTGATCGTTTTCTCAAATCGTGTTCAAATACTTATCGGATTCCACCAACGTTAAGCGATGCAAACAACCAGGTTTACGTGTTTGTTATGTGCCCTCGAATAGCTAGGTTTAAATCAAAACATGATATAAATTTTATTTATATACTATAAGTATTCAGATGCGCGTCTTTTTTTTAATACATTTTATTGCTTGTGAACTCATTTGGACGTCATATTGCAATTCCCGTTTGCCTAGGCACACTACCTATATGGCCGTTTCTGTAGACTGCCAACGATATCATGCGAACAGGTCGGGGTTATTTTGTTTAAAGTGTTACATTTGGAGGCCATCGCTACGGTTACCGAATGCGCTACTGTTAAAATTTTAGCATGGTTCCACGCTTTACGATTTTCTTGCACACAACTACCCACACTGGTTCTCTGTAACGTCGCACCTGTCTCCGAGCCGTTTTTGCTGAACTGACGAAGTTTCGGCGTTCGCTTTCTCCGTCAACGAAAACATTTGAACAATCTTAAACACATTTTTTTTAATATGCGCGTCTTTTATACATTTTAAACCGGACATGTTCTAAGACAGAAAGTATTATTTAATTCAACTTCTTCAACACTAACCTGCTTTTTTTAAGTGTATATATTGTTCTGCGCGATGAAATTTTAGATCGTACTCAATGATAGTACATGCGTTAAACTGACTATATATACAATCACATCCGAATAAAAGAAAAATAATACGCTCTTCCGTTTCACACACCGGTATCCAAGCTCTCTATATAATATTGTTAAACCGAGCGAGCTACAATACATGCAGACCCCTCTTGGTTGTTGTTGTTGTTGTTTTATCACCTTTTAATCGTTAACCCGCTGCACGCTTCCTTCTACCTACACCACCTCTCTATTTAGCGACGGGTATATGTTAAGCGCGCGATACACACAAATTAATTCGTCACCTGTCATCTTTTCACGCAGTCAGCCAGCCGCGTATTTCTACCTGCCCCCAAGGTGAGATATGACCTGTAACGTCCGTCGCACGATTTTGTATCTTCTAACAGAAATGTATCTTCTAACAGAAATGTATCTTTTAACAGAAATGTATCTTCTAACAGAAATGTATCTTTTAACAAAAATGTATCTTTTAACAAAAATGTATCTCTAACAAAAATGTATCTCTAACAAAAATGTATCTTTAACAAAAATGTATCAGGCTTTGCGAGCTACATAGAATACTACTTATGTAGTTATTTGTCTTTCTTGCTTTGTAGGTACATTTATATATAATTTCATGTGAAGCGTTTTTTAACGCACAACTCGTGTGTGAAAAGAGCGCTATATAAATCGGGTATAATAATAATAAATAATATACTTAACAGGTGACACCCATATATGCCCCTCAACCGTCCAGCACCACGCGTCTGTGTATCACGGAACTCTGGCACAGTATGGTCAAAGTTGTTACGAGTTTCTCCCGAAATACAGTGTCACGTGGTTGCACGGGGAAAGTCTTTGCAACCAAGAAGGCGGCCATCTTGCTCATATTAGCAATGCTGATGAACAGAATTATATCCAATCCTTCATGTTACAACACTCGCCAAAACATGCTGTATGGATAGGACTGAACGACCAGGCCAACGAAAATCATTTTACATGGACATCTGGTAAGTGATTATTTATTGATGAATATTTTGAAATAGAGTCAATCGTGTGAGGCGACTGGGATATAGAGGGGTAAAGCACAGAGACTCTGAATCATGTCAGTAATTTATATAAATGAATGAATCAGACTTTACCTTGACCCGATCTTACAATAGATTATACAAAAACGCAGTATCATATCAAGTGTGATTTCACTGTCTCAGGCTATATATAATATACAAGGTTTCCCTTTCGCCATTTATAGTTTCATTTAAAGCCGCATTGTGTTTTTGAGAAACCTGCATAAAACGGTTGTTTGGGGTCCCATTTGAACTACGTAGGACGTGATTCTTTCACAAAAACCGGCTTTATCTAAGAAATTCGCTTTTTAAATTTTATTTATAATAGTTTTGTGCTGCACAAATTAAAAAGCCTCCATTGTGAATGGAAAGAAGGACAACTCTGTAAATACAGGGCTCCAGATAACGGAAGTATTTCGAAAAACTAAAATCTTTATTTCTGCTTTTAAACCCAATGGTGTCATACTCATTAAAATTGCCTCGAAGAGACGGTTTAATCAGTAGTAACACCATAGCATTCGGTGCTGAAATGAGTGAGAAAATGTTAGATTAGTTCAGATTACTCCCGGTTACATGTGTATAGCTGGTGCACTGAGAATTACCCTGTTAACCCTTATTCTGCTGCACAGACGTCTGCTTTGAAATTGTCGTCTGCACAATTTTTTCAGTTTAGATTTATGCATTGTTTTAATTAAACAAACCTTAAGACGAGTGTCAAACAGTTTGGATCCATATGAGACGCCGCGTCACGCGGCGTCTTTCTAGATTCAAACAGTTTGTAAACTCCCGTAAAGTTACGACCAATGGGCACAGAAATCCAGTGACAACGTGCACATATTATTCACCATGGGTAAGCGTTTAAAAACATTACGGAGGATCTATACCTTGAGCTTGCTGAAAATGACTGTTTCAGCCTTGTCCGCTCTCTAACTCAAACACTTCTTTTTTTATCTTCACCAATCTTGATACAAATGTTTATTAGTATAGAATATAGGTCAGGTTCAATAACTAGCAAAATCGCATAAGGCATGTCTGAGTTATTGTCCTTGAATAATTAAAAAATGACTGTTTCAGCATTTTCTGCTCTCTAACACAAACACTTTTTATTGGATCTTAATCAAACTAAACCTTGATTTTATATCAATGAACATTTTCAGCAAATTTGTGGAAGATCGGATAAAAAATATTCGAGTTAGAGAGCGGACAAAAAAGTGTAATAGTCTAACTGACTGATGGATGGACGGGCGAAGGTAGATAACGGTTGCACACGGTGATGTTGAATCCGGCTGTATCACGTGATACTAAGCCGTGTGGTAGTGTTTATATCAGACGTTCTATTTTCGGTTTGTTATGATTTTAAATCGCCCTTTTTGGTGATTTAGGTCCGTCTTCATCATTTCATAGATCAGTTTGGCCCATAAGAATGTTCAAACATTATTATTAGCCGTTATTGTATTTCAGATATTAAGAAAAGGTCTGAAAACACAATGGGACTTTAAACATATCTATTACTCATATATCATGATAAAATGTAATAAACTCCAGAAGTAATTAATATCACCCTATGACATTCACCCCCCTTTTCAAAAAATGTCGTCATCGACATTCAAAATATCACAGATAAATAGATACACCAAGTAAACGATAAAATAAATGACAAACACAAATGCAATATGACAGTTTAATACATGTCATAACAACAAAAGTCACGAACCGCGTAATACGTCCATGTAGCAAAATATTCAAAATACAGTTACAAAAAAAACCATTGCGTAGCTTCCATATATAAACTATACGAAAAATAGAATAGTACGCTAATACAGTTAAGACTTGAGAACAAGACAGCAAAGATATTTCCTAGACTACCTGCAGGAATATAACAATCCTACAACGTCTTAAACTTGAAGATATTGCCTCAATCTAAGTATTACAACACGTACATGAAAACATGTTTTCTACGCAAATTGAAATACATGTACATACAAAAAACAAAAAAAACACTGATAAAAAATAATATAGCCGTCAAAACAAACGCAAAACTCCAAAGTTGACGACGTTATAAGATGATCATTATATCTGGATAGTGCCAACTATAATATAAAACACATAAGCCGTGTTCTTGCTAAATGTGTTCAATCTCCTGGAGCATACCTCACAGGAGGTCTCCGTCTACGCTGAGGACGTGTGCTCTGACAATCTGTATGATGGTCATCGATTGGTTTTGGCCTTCGGGCTTGTATCACGTATCGTGGAACAGGTGAATCACTTCATGAAGTATGGCCTAACGGAAGCAATAAATTTCTATGTAAAGTACGGGTCTTCCTGCTGTTTGGACAATCCTTCTTGACTATGTATACTGGCATTTCCGGACCTTTTTGACCTACTACAATATACGGGGTGTCCTCCCATTTGTCTGCTAGCTTCTGTTTTCCGCGCAGGCCAACGTTTCTAACAAGCACCATGTCACCAATCTCTAGCTTACTTGCCTTGGCCTTCACGTTATATCTGGTCTTGTCTGTCTGAGAAGCTTTTTGGACTGCCTCCTTTGCCTTCTCGTAAGCTATGGTTAATTGTTCCTTTAGCTTCCTGACGTACTCATGTTTGGAGCGACTGTCTTCATTTGAGTTATTGATTCCTAGCAAGGCGTCGATGGCTAGCTTAGGGTGACGTCCAAACATGAGGAAATAAGGAGAGAACCCAGTTGACTTGTGAATCGTCACGTTATAGGCATGGACTAATGTTGAGACGTGTGCTTTCCAATCTGCCTTTTCGTGATCTTCTAACGTTCCCAACATCTTCAACAGTGTGGAATTGAACCGTTCTACTTGCCCGTTACCCATGGGATGGTACGGTGTTGTATGGCTTTTCTCCATTCCGGCTAAATTGCAGAGGTCTTTCATTAGATCAGATTCGAAATTTGGGCCTTGGTCGGAATGAATTCTGGATGGAAACCCGTAATGTACAATGAAGTTGTCAAATAGTACTTTAGCTGTTGTTTTTGCAAGCTGGTTCTTGGTAGGGTAGGCTTGAGCATACCTTGTGAAATGGTCAGTGACCACCAAGATATTTTCAAACCCACCCTTTGATCTCTCTAAGCTTAAGAAATCCACATATAGTATTTCCATGGGTGCTGATGATGATATGTTGCCTAAACAAGCTGTTGATGGTACTGACTTCCGGCGGATGCAACGAGGGCAACTCCTGACTTTATCCTGGATCCACGAGTCCATCCCTGGCCAATAGAACCGCTGTTTGAAGAGAGACGTAGTTCTATCTCTTCCCTGATGGCCAAGATGGTCGTGGAGCGTTCCAAAGATATCATTCCTAAGAAATGCAGGAAGCAGTATCTGTTGGTAATCCTGATCACTTAGTTTCCCTTGGTGATACACTACTCCATCTCTGAAATCCAAGCGATCCCATACTCTGAGGTATTTCAAGACGTTTGTAGACGAGACCTGCCTAGCTAAAGGTCTGGTTCCTGCTTTAAGATGTTGAATCACCTCGGTAATATCCTTATCCTTGGACTGAGCAACCTTCCAGTCCTTTGTAGAAAGTGCTTCCTTTTGGAGTACATGATCCGGAACTTCATTTGCTTCAACCTGATTGAAGTATTCAGGACTTGAGATACTGAATATAAATGGTGCCTGCTCATGGTCTACTGATGCCGCACAGGTAAGTGCTTGTACCGTTTCCTCATCCATTGTATCTTTTTCAGCTTCAGTGTGTCCAGGTTTTGTAGAGGTAAGTGAGTCTTCCTTTTCAGGTACGGAGGTAAGTTGCTTTCCAGTTCCAGATTCGGATGTCCCGTTTATATCCCTACGTGAGAATCTGTCTGCGTCCACATTGCTTGCTCCGCTACGGTATTTGACGGAGTAATCATAGTTGCTTAGAGCAGCAAGCCGTCTATGACCTGTAGCATCTAGTTTGGCGGTGGTCTGCACGTAGGTTAGTGGGTTGTTGTCTGTCCATACTTCCACTTTGCTTCCGTAAAGATAATCATTAAATTTCTCTGTCATTGCCCACTTCAGTGCCAAAAATTCTAATTTGTGAGCGGGGTAATTCTTTTCTGCTGGCTTCAAGCTTCTGCTAGCATAAGCTACGACTTTGTCATTGCCTCCTTGGTGCTGGTAAAGTACGGCACCTAATCCTGATCCTGATGCATCAATGTGCAGCTTGAATGGTAGCTGGTAATTCGCATAAGCTAATACAGGAGGTTTGACCAATTTCTCTATGATGGTGTCAAAAGCCTCTTGTTGAGATGGTCCCCAAACAAATGGTGTTTCCTTTTCTGATGCCTTCTTTTTCTTCTTCTGTTTCTTTGTAGAATGGCCAACTACGAGATCACTAAGTGGTCTGACGATCCGAGCATATCCCTTGATGAATCTTCTATAATAACCTGTAAATCCCAAAAATTTCCTGACATCCTTTGTACAGTTTAGAATAGGCCATGTTTTCACTGCTTCTGTTTTTTCAGGATCGGTTGCTATTCCTTCCTCTGAAACTACATGTCCGAGATATATTACTTTCGATTTGAAGAATTCGCATTTTGAGCCTTTCAATTTCAAGTTGTATCTTTCCAGTTTTGTAAATACAGAATTCAGTCGTTTCAGATGTTCTTCAAATGTTTCCGAAAATATAATGATATCGTCTAGATATATCAAACATTCCTGAAGGTGTAACTCTCCCATGCAACGTTCCATGGGTCTCTGAAATGTAGCTGGGGCATTTGTTAACCCAAAAGGCATGCGGTTTGCTTCATAAAATCCTAATGGTCCTACTGAGAATGCAGTTTTAGCTTTGTCCTCTTCTTTCATTGGCACTTGCCAATAGCCTGATCTTAAATCCAATTTTGAAAAATATTTTGAGCCTGAAAGTAAATGTAAAGTATTTTCGATCCTTGGAATAGAGTATGCATCTCTGATGGTGCGCTGGTTCAGTTTCCGATAATCGATGCAGAATCTTATTGTTCCATCTTTCTTCCGCACAATGACTATATTGGACGAGTAAGGCGAATTTGACTGTCTAATAGCTCCACAATCCAACATGTCTTACAAATGTTCCCGAACTTCGTTGAAAAGAGCTGGCGGAATATGTCTGGTTGCTTCTTTGAATGGCTTGTCGTCAATAAGATGCTCGACCAGATAAGTATTTCCTAAGTCAGTTGGTGATTTCGAAAATATGTGGTGCCATCTATTTAAGAAATTTCTCCCTTCCTCTTTCTGTTCTGCTGTTAATGAAGTGTCCTCTAAATCAACTTCTATCTTGTCTTTGCCATCGTCCTCTGAATCCTTTTGCTGTCTAACTCCTACTGTTTCCTCTTCATCATTATCATCATGTAGTAGTCCATCTCTCAAAACATCGACTTCTTTCAAATCACAGATGTTCGTTTTTGGAGGTATTGATAATGGCTTTGTTGACATGTTGAAGATTCTCACTGGAACTCTTGCAGTATTTCCCGGTTTATTCAACTTGACCACTCTGGGACAAACATTAACTCTTGAAGAGCAAAAATCCTCGCCAACTTCTGTGACACAAGCGTCCACTGATCTTATTTTCCTAACAAATCCTGTGATTGTTCTAACTTCATTTGGCTGTAGCTTTATTCTCTGAGTTGTCTTAACAGTACCCACTGTATCAACTAAACTGTGAAAAGCAGTACTCCATGATTCTGGAATATTTGTGTTCTCTGTAGATACTTCGGACTTGCATATTCTAATGAAGTTTGTACCGACAATAGCAGGATGCTTATTGTTACTCCTTGAATCTGGAACAACCAGAATCGGTAAATTAAATGTTTTGTCACTCATGAAAGGTACAGCTATCTGAGCTTCTATGTATCCATTGTATGGTACGGTTTGTCCATTGCCGGCAATCAACTTTAATTTGAAATTATAAAGTGGCTGTAATGTAGGCTTATTCTTCAAGCTGTTATAAAAACTTTCCGAAATCGTAGTAACTACCGAACCAGTATCAATAACTGCTGTAGTTTCTTGGCCTTCCAGTATAATATTGGCAACATTATTTCCTCCCATGATATGTTCAGTCAATCTAAATGTAGGGGCTCTTCGCCTCACTGTCCCCAGTTTGCCCTTCAACTGAGACAGTTACCGGTTTGATTGACCTTCCTTTCTTCCATAGGTCTTTTTGTCTGACTCTCCTGTTTTACCAACATTTTGACTTCTTCTGTTATCTCTTGAGTCTCGTTGATCTCGATCTCTATTGTACCTTGAACTCCTATCGTGTTCTTTGTTTCCATTCTGATAATCTCTGTTCCTCCGATTATCGTGGTCATTATTTCTCTTATCCGTTTCTTCGTGCTTCTGATCTTTGTCAGAATTCCTCTCTTTGTTATCGTATCTTTCTTTATCGTTATCTCTACGATATTCATTTTGTCGTACTCCATCATCTCTGTATCCTCTACTTCCACTTTCGTCTGTCCTATCTCTCCAAGTTTTGTCTTTCTCCATGTCGGTCATAGTCTCTTCTTTCACGGCTATCTTCCCTTCTCCTATATCCTCGGTCACCATCTTGGTATCTTCTATTGTCATATCTTCCATATCTATTGTATCCATCCTGATATCTCCTTTCATCATATCCTCTATATCTTATATCTCCATCGTGATATCTTCTATCGTCATATCTCCTATATCTACTCCTTCCTCTGTCATATATTCCTCCGCCATATCCTTCTCTCCATCTATCTCTATCACTATCGCGTCTTCCATCATACCATCCTCTGTTTTCATTGGTTTTATCACGATATTTCCAATCTCCTCTTTCTTGCTCCTTATTATTTTTCCTATGAGCTTCCTCTTCCAATTTATCCACTCTTTCCAAAAGCTCACGGTAGACATTTGTGTGTTCAACTGCTGATTCTGAGTTTCTATCAGATGTATCGCTCTCAGTATTGAGTTCTCTTTCTTCGACTCTGACTTCTCTCAAGAGTTCTTCGTTCGACGAACATCTCTCAAATGACATTCTAGTATTGAGCTTCAGCTTTTCGTTCGACAGGTACTTCCAAAACCGTTTTCTAAGCATCTGGTCTTTCTGTTCCAAATCTATCTGACTTTTGTTCTGAGCTTTCTGCAGGATGTTCTCTAGTCTTAATCCCCACTCTGCTATGGTTTCTTCCGGCAATTGTTTTGTTCTATAAAACTCTGCTAAGTGCGATTCCCCTGATCTTTTGTCACCATACAGACTTTCTAATTTACTCAGTATGTCATCTGCTGTAGAACTTAATGGAATCGTAGGCAAGATCTTCCGGATTGCTCCTGATGAATTGCTGATACAATTTCTGATGGCATAGGTAAGCGTTTCCTTTGGATATATTCTGGAATCTACGAGGACTTGCACTTGAACTTTCCATTCCTCAAATGATTCTTCAGAAAGAATAGGCAATGTAGGGGGTTTTGATAGCCTTGGTTCTTGAAGTTTCTCTTGACAAATGTTCTCCCTTACTAAGTATTTTCCTGGAGAATATTGCGATTCATACAACATTCCTTTGTCATCTGTAATTCTGTCTGGTGCCTCCAATTTGTCAGTCATATCTATTAACTGCTCTCTGTAATGCTTCTGTTTGTCAATTAGTTTGTGTTCCTCCTTCTTTAACTCCATAAGCTTGTATCTATTTCTTTCCTTTCTCAGTCTCTCTTGCTCATGTAGTGATTCTATCTCTTTCTTTTCCCGCAAACGCTTCATAGTGTACATCTTCTCCTCCATCTTTTTATTTGAAATCCTCATTTGTTCAATTCTGTCCTTGACTATATCAATTTCGTCATCTGTTTCATATCCTGATGCGTATATTGTTCTATCTTCAGTTTTGATATCGTGTCTTAAACCATCCTCTCTGTCTTGACTTTCCTGTTTAATAGTCCTTTCCTTCCTACTATCTTCAGTCCATGACCTGCAAGGTACGAGGTTAGACATGCGTACATCGACGCCATGTTTAGAACTTCTTCTTTTCCTATCTTCTACTACATATCTGTTTCCTACGTCCTTAGCACAATTGCGCTCCAAAGTTAAATTGTCATCAACACGCGATCTTGTAAGCCAGACATCATCTTCGCTATCCTCTTCACTCTCCTGATGTGCATAGGCAACCCGCGTGCTTTCGTGTATTATGTTTCTATCGGTTTCTTCACAACTCCTCGCAAATCTTATATTGTCCAACATTTCTCTTTCATATTCTTTCTGATTGTACTTATATCCTCTGGACGTAAATGCTTTCTCAACTTCACATTCCTCCATTTCATCCTGAGTATATCGTCTTCTAACACCAGGGGTTGTAGTCATCCTGTTTTCTCGATCTTGACTTGAAATTCTAACTCTTGTCTTTCCAAGATCTAGGTCGTCTACCACGTTCCTGTTTCCTCCTTTATCTTTGACGTATTCTCCTACTGGGTCTGACTCAAATTCACATCTTTCTAGCTCTATGAGGTCCATCTTCCTTTTCTCAATTTCCTCTAGCTCCAATTATATTTTTTCTAGTCCTGTCTAGCTGTTGTTCTTTCCAGTACTGCAGTGTCTTATCAATCAAAGCAGTGTCCTTTCTTCGCTCTTCCATACTTCTCCTTTCAGCTCTTCTCTCCAACTCTTTGTCAATGTCCATTCTTTCCTGTTCCCTATGAACAACTTCGTATCTTCTATCAGTATATATGTATCTCTCACTTGACGTTTTATCGTCATCCCTTTTATGGTCATCTACTCTGTTGACTAAGTCATCATTGTGACTTCTTCCTTTCAATAACGTTCTGTCGCAAATAGGTTGTCGACTCGTTCCATGCCTTTCCTGGCGAACCCTATCTATCTGTTCTTTCATATTCCTTAGCTCAATTTCCATTTTCTCTTTTTCTTTCCTTAATTCTCGTTCCGATATATTATGTGCCATGTCGAACTGTACACAAGTTCTACTGTACTGTCACAGATAAATTGGACATTCCACAAATTTATCAAATGTTGAAATTATAATTGTTGAAATATGATACAATATGTTAAGTGTATGACTGCAGCGAAATCTGTACTGAAGTGTAGTTGTAACCAAACAAACAACACGTTTGGATCCAAACAAAAAAAACTAACACTACAAAAAACTACCATATACTACACTACATAACATATAACTACTCAACAATAACCTGTAGTTTGTTTCCTTTTATCCTCTCCTGACTGTAGTGCACTCCTCAAGAAAAAAGACGCACGCCAGGCCTGAGTATCGAACTCGCAACGTTATGCTTCCAAAGCAGACGCGCTCCCGATTGGGCTATAGCGGCACGGTAATATGTATCCCCGAAATTTACCGATAATTGAATACGCTTCGTTCGTTCATGTATGTAAAGTAAACAACAAAGAACATGGGCTAAAGTTTCCAATTAATACCTGAAGTAACTCCCTTGATTAGGATCCACACTGTTTTCTGTCCTGAATATAATTATACTCTTGATCTGGATCAACAACTATATATATAAACAACACCTTCGACTGGGTAAATGGCTAACTATGGTCACACTGTACTTTATGTACATAGCATTGTTAATATCAATGATTGGTTAGTACATGCAAGATCAAGTGCAAAACTGATAACTGTGCAGAACAGGTCACTTCAAAAAAACAAATCTTAGAATGAGGAAGAAAAAAACCTGAAAAAAAATCGAGAAAAAAAATGTGTGCCTACCCGGGTTTGATCTCACGATATTAGGAGTGCTAAGCGGGTGGCATAACACCTACGCTATCGCGCTTTCATATCCGTATAGGTAACATTATCGACTAGTCTACTAGGATTTGTCCTACTCGAAATGACAAAGAGAGATTGCAGTTTGGAAACTATTCACATTTAGCGGTGATAAACTAAGTTTTCAAAAATGAAAAATAAACTTTTACAACATAATACAACATATGGAACCTGGAGAACAGAGTAACATACAACTAGAGGGCAAATAAACAACAATCACAAAAATATAGAAAGGAGCCGACAGCTTTCTGACAACAGAAAACCCGTCACCAGAAAGATATAAAAACACAGACCTGTAAACGGACACAAGATAAAAAATAATATCTAAAATATAATATAATGAAGTCTATATCAATCAATGAAATGCAAAAGATATATAATCTCGTGCATATAAACCTGGTAATACATACAAGGATCTAGGTCAGTGAATAGTACAATGAAATATCAACACAATTGTTCAAAAATAAACAAACCCACTCACCGTAAATCCTAAATCCAAAAATATAACACTAATCACAATATATTTCCTATTACTATATGTAACACACTTCCACTATAAACACAAAACACACTACACACACACACACACACCTGAATGTCAACACACTCACTCTGTAATCTGTGTACACAAATACTGTCACTGTAGTTGAATATTTGTCGTAACTATCACGGGTAAATCCTATCCCGGGTAACACGTACAAAATCCCTTGGGTGCACCAAACGCGAAAAGAATAAACTATCACTTTGTTCAATTATAAAGTCCAGCTGGTCTCTGAAAAACGGTCTGTTCCGTTCCTGATCGTTGAAGAATACTGTCGTCACAGTACTCGAAGCAGCACCTTAGCATAATGTCAAATAAACCTCGTCATCCTGATTTGTTGGGCGCCAGTTTCGTAGAGCTCTTGGGTTCTTATGTGTTCTCAGGGTGACCCCGACCGGGCCTCAGCCCACGGCTGGGTGAAATTGGTTTGAAGAAGTATCAACACTCCAGAAACGTTTATAGTTTATTGTCAGTTGACAGGTGTTCAAAGAGATTGAAAGAAAATCTACAACAGAATTAAAAACAATAATAAGTACAAAGAATAAACATTACAAATTGAGATCTGATTATGTAAACAAACATGTACATACAAATGGGTAAACAACTTCTGCTTAGCATATAAGTTGAACCTGTACATAATCAAAACTTATAACGATACTAATAATATAAACCTAATTATTCAAGTTAATAAATTACGAAAATGGTTACCTGGCTATTGGAATAATCTCCAGATATAAATATATTTATTATGCTCAAAATAAAGATGGCTGTTCTAGAATTTAAATGACCGAAGTGACCGGAATGATATATCACGTGATTAAAAAGGTAGCATGCAAAAAGTGGTTAGTTCCCTTTGACTGTTAATGATTATAAACTATTAATTTGGACTTGGGATTATGAGAATTAAAAGGAATGGAAATAACAACAAACACACCCAATTTAATGATAAAATGTAATAAACTCCAGAAATAATTAATATCACCCTATGACACATGTAATACAATTGTACATATTTACAAAACGTGTAACACCACTAAGTATAAAAGGTTTTTTTTGTGAGATTGTTTTAAACAGTATTGTCACTAATGGATTTAAAGAATATTGACTGAACTAACATAAAAAAAAAGTTTGAATTGTGTATTGTGTCAGGGCTGCCATTTCTCCTGTTTTTTTCTAAATCTTCGGATTTTTTTCTAGTACATGGTAGCTTAAAGTAGGTTTACATTTAGCCTGCTTTAAGCAAACGTGTCAACAAAACTAGAAACATGCGATGGGGAAAAGGTGCGATTCGTAAAATCGCTCTTGAAAAATGCAAATTTGGAAATCTTAGGATATTTTATGTCAACTTATGGCAGCCCTGTTGTGTTCAGATTACGAGTTACGCCGAGTTACTGTAAAACAGGTATATTTCGCGTCATGAATATTTTAGGCACATCTGCTTTACTTTCAACCTGCTTTAAGAAGTCACCTATTTTTAGCTCGCCTGTTCGTAGAACAGCAGAGCTAATGTCATACCCCCGGCGTGGGCGTGAGCGTGGGCGTGGGCGTGAGCGTGGCCAAGGTTAAAGTTTTTTGGACAGGTTGTTTTAAAGCTTAATATTTGTACTAGGGTGCTGATATTTTGTATTGAGGTTCATTTGGGGTTAAACATGGATGTAATGAAGTTTTAATTTAAAAAATGATTTTAGTTTATGTCAATTTTGAACATGTTTTCGACTTAGGTTTTTCGACTACAAATCACCAGGTTAAAGTTTTTTGGACGGGTTGTTTTAAAGCTTAATATTGTACTAGGGTGCTGAAATTTTGTAAGGTGGTTCATTTGGGGTCAAACATTGATGTTATGAAGTTGAAATTTAAACATAATTTTAAATTTTGTCAATATTTGACATGTTTTGGACTTAGATGTTTTCCTACTAAACACCAGGTTAACGTTTTTTGGACGGGTTGTTTTGAAGTTTAATACTTGTGCAAAGGTACTGAAATTTTGTATGGAGGTTCATTTGGGGTTTAATATTGATGTTATGAAGTTGTAATTTAAAAATGATTTTAATATTTGTCAATTTTTGACATGTTTTGGACTTAATTGTTTTGACTACAAATCACCAGGTTAAATGTTGCACGAGTTGTTGTAAAGTTTAATATAACTAGATTTAGACTCAACATTAATCTAATAATCTTTCTAAACTGAAAATTGATTTACTTTCGATACAAGATGGTTTTTTAGACTTAAACGTTAAACAGGCGAGCATCAGGTGGCTTTGACACCCATTTCTGGTTAAAACTAGAGACATTCGCGAAATAACGCGTAAATAATATTCTCGCGAATAAAACTGCTTTTACAGTACCCGTAGTCCGATCTGGTTTAACATATTTGCAGATGTTATTGTTGTTGTACTTGAGAATAGGATAGATAGTTTCTTCTTTTCAATCATAGGCAATCCAGTGACATATACTAACTGGGTCAACGGACATTCAGGCAGTGCCAGTCATCGTACTAGAGATTGTACATTATTCATTCCCTACAAGCAAGGTCATTGGGATGATGTCCATTGTGGACTGTATTTAGATTTGTTTGGCGACCTTGGCGATACACATCCAATACTTTGTCAGTTCCGTAAGTACAGTATTCACAATCAATTTTCTTTACGGCGAAGGTCTTGGTTCCGGGCAAGTTTCGACATAAACCCATAACCCTATAAAAACGCATTATCGCCTTAATTTCATTACGAAATAAAGAAAATGGTTCTGTTTTATGCTGTCATCAATATGTCCAAGAATAATATTTTCTATAACCTAGCAGGTGTTAGCTTAAATAACCTTGGCAATAAACCACCCCGCTTTACTTTTAACCTACTTCATGTGGTCATCAGTCTTCACAACTGGAAAAAGGGTATGGGGCAATGCATTAAACTGCATCGTGATAAACGTGCAGTGACTTTGACAGCATCTTTTGTGATTAGTGATCACATCAACTTCTGTTAAAGACTGCCAAGGAATATTTTTCTTAAACGAATTAATGCATACTAAATTTAATTTTATGTTTATGTCATATCAAGTGTCGATATTTCGCAATTATTATCAGAATTCAACTTTACCAACCATTTCTTTAGAAAGACTTCCAGTATACCGTGCTTTTAGGCATCTCATTTGCATAAACAATTAAGGTATGCGTAACAGGTGTCGCAAATGTGTACAAGGAATACGTACAGTTAAGAAATTGTATCCTCATTTTGCCGTCCTCTACTCAATGTGCAGTATGAACAGTCACAATGCTATGGATGCTTATGTTTGACAAAACTGTAACAGGTATTATTATATAAGCTGTTTCCAATGCCTGTTGAAGTGCCTCATTTTACATGCATTTCTTACATTAGATCTACATATACAGCGCCCCTCTCTATATGTACAACGACACTCAATGGGAGACAACAGTTGTGTGCGTTGTTCAGAGGGATTCGTTAAAGAGAGGGAAATTGGCTTACATTTTCAAACAACTTGAATCCAGATTAGACGCCGCGTTATGAGGCATCCGATCTGGATACAAGCTGTTCGTCACCCGTAATTAAGATTTTTCTGTTAAAATTGTCCATTTTGTAACTTTGGGAAAAAACAGTAGACGACAATTTTAAGCAGAAGACATTGCAGCCATGAATAGGTCAGACATAATTTTCTTGTTTGGAGGAACAGCAGCAAACATCGTTGTAGGGAAGGAAAACTGTATTCGGTATAAATTGCTAACTGCAATTTATTGTCAAATTTAGAATAATCGGTATTTGACAAAAACACATTAATTCCTGAAAGTATCAAACAGTTGCAATACTGTTGTTGGTCTTATTAGATTTCATATGCCTGGAAAATGAACGAATGAAACTTAAAATAACTTTTGTGGCAATCTTAGGCAAAGTTTTTACCTGGAGTTATATAGTTGCATACATAGTATTAACCCATTGAGCCCTAGTGACGCATTTATGCGTCGTTTACCAAAAGTGTACCTGTTAAAAGCACTCTGGTCTAATGCAAACAGTGAAGTCCCTGATTAGAGGGCTCCTGCAGGAGCCCTCTAAACAGGGACGTCACTGTTTGTCATATTGCAATAAATTATAAACAAACAAATAAATACGAAAAACTCGAGCAGGAAACGCAACACAAACAATACACCCTAAATAGTCTTAAATGGACCAGCCGTTATTGTTAACTGGAATTTTCCATTTGAAGTTTCAGGGGATAATGAGTTAATATATACATGAACTTATGTCAGATTTGTTTTTATTCCAGCCACAGACAAAGGCTCTCCTTCCGTTTTTGTTGGATAAATTGTGTCGTAAATCATGATTTCAAAATAAAATATATGAACAAAGTTTACATGACTATTTTTGCTTTTATGTCAGTTAAAGAACATGATTTCCCGGCTGTTTAGACTGTATGTTATAGTTAGAACATATTAAGTGAAATCTTAATGATTAAGAAAGGGCGTAACGAGCATTTTTACAACTAGTTGCTACGAGGCGGAGTTATCTATACCGCGCGCAAGACACCACGCAACGTCGAAAAACAACAAAATTCTTAATGATTAAGTGCCGTATTTAATGGGGCGCAAACGGCCGTTTGATTGGTTAAAAATGTAGGTTATATTCTAATTGGCAATAAACTTAATCTTTACAATTTGTACATTCAGTTGAACCACTCAATTACGAATGCAAAACTTTGTTAAATAGTAAGTTCAAGTTCTTAAAGCAAGGTGATATTGACCAGTGAAACCGAAACGTCCTTTTGGAGCCTTCTGCTTTACTGACACCTTAGTTTAAGATGTTAGCCGTATTTTAACCCCTTCACTGCCGTGACGTCATCAATTGTAAACAATTGTCGTCTGCTTTTATTTCTGAAATTTAATTTTTATGTATTTTGATTTAAGAAATATTGAAAGGAGTGTCAAACAGTTTGGATCCTGATCAGATGCCGCGTCATGTGTCGTTTGATCAGGATTCAAACTGTTTGCAAATAACCACCATACTCGGGGTAAGGCAGTGAAGGGGTTAAGCAATCGTCATTCATTCGTCTTAATGGTCTTTAAAAGAGAGATTTTACTGTATATCATGTTTTCTTGTTAAAGAAAAATTCATAAGGGAAACTTAGAAATGTATATAATACAAATACAATGAAGACGTTTGACTTGTTTGAAGTCTGCATATAACAGTTTATTCTAAATTATACAAAACGCATCCTTCGTGATAAACACAAACCACTGCAAAATAGAATTTCATATATATCTAAGTTCATCACCATCAAGATATATGTAATAGAATGAGGGATTATGAGATTATGGTGTTTAGGCTAATTTCATTCGTTGCGAAACAGCGCGTGGTAGGATCAAAACATCCGACCTGCCTACCTTTTAGTTCTTGGCAGAGGGGATAATCTCGGTCTATTGAACAGAAAATATTCCCTATGACAATTAAGCCCCAGAACTGCAACAAAGTATGAAGGTCTCGGGGTAGTTTTAACAGCTTGCTTTACATACATGTAATTTATTTATTTGCTAAAGTAGTTTTGGTGATTGTTAAGCTGTTCAATATAACGAGAAGCATGGGCAAACACATTTATGCTAAGCTGCAGATTCCCCATATTCCAGATAAACCTTACAAAGACATTTGAAAATTGCTATCATGAAAATGTAAACAATTTTGATCCAAAGTTGTCATTATGAACAAAATTGAATATAGCCGTAGAAAGGGTCGACATTGTTTAAGACCGAAAGGCTATTTCTCGCAACATTGAAGCACAAATCTTAAAACTTAAAATCTTGGATTAAAGTGTTATCCAAAAATTATTCAGCATATGTGTTAACAGCAATCAGTGGGGGTTTAGGCACACCTGAGCCAAAGGCTCAATGTGAGCTATTGTGCATTCCCTGTGTCCGAAGTCTATTGTCATTAACAATTGCTTCAAATGACATCTCCTACACCGTTTGACAGATTTCATCAAAGCTTGACAGAAATGTGAAATGTGTAATTTGCTAACATAATTAAAAACAATGCAAAAAAAACTCTGGACACCATGGCAACCGAAATGAGCAGATGAGAAACTCTTGAAAAATACTCTTGTCAAAAACCGCAAGGGCCAAAGCTAAGCTATTTTGAACATAACATCATCTACAGATCCTCTATCATGATATTTCAAATTATGCCCAAGGGGTCAACATTCATAGAGTTATATAGTGAATTTTCAAACATGTTCTTCTATGAAACTATTCTTGCCAGAGTTTTGATATTTGGCAGGGTGGCACTTACAGAAGTGATTTACCAATATTAATGAAACTATTTATGGCTGTTGCATATTTAGGTCACAGGAGCTAAAAAGGGAGTTTGTAATGAAAACTTAAATTCTGCCTGAAACCCTAGTTCATAGAGCTTAGCTGTTTGGCACATAGCATCATTTACAGGTCCTCTGTCTTGGGTTTTCAAATTGTGTCACTGGTGTGAAAATAACACCACCCCTAGGGTCACAATTTTACAAAGAGTTATAATGTGAAAAATTCAAAAATCTTCTTCTTTGAAACTAATGTCGACAGAGCTTTGATATTTGACATAGTGACATTTATAGATGTCCTTTACCAATAGTAAACAAACGGATTTAAGTATGATGCATATCTAGGTCACAGGAGCTAAATATTTTAGTCTGAAACCTTAGTTGACACAGCTCAGATATTTGCGACATAGTATTATCTACAGGTTCTCTATAAAGATTTGTCAAATTATGCCCCTAGGGTCCAAAATGACCCCGTCCCGGGACATAGATTATTCTCTCTATTTTGTTAGCTATTCTCAGGTGAGCGAAATATGGCCCATGGACTTCTTGTTGTTTTATACATTTTATAGATCAATGTCATTTGAGCCGCGATACCAGCGCCATGCGTTGGGTGCATTCCTTGGTGAAACATGTATTCTTATCTAACCGTTTATGTGTTGTGCAATGTTAACGTTAAGTATGTGGCATCTACATCCTTAGTTGGGGTCTTTAGATCGTGATTGTCCGGACTCACTCCTAGTATATACCCGGAACGTTACGATTTAAGTCAATGAAACTTGGTATAAAGGATTAAATAAGGAAGTTTCGTATACAAGATCCTTAACTCTTATCATCTCCCAATATTAATTTTTTCCCTTTTTCTCTTTTTAAATTACAACAATTTCAAAAAGAAATACAGTATTTTAAATGAAATTATAATACGCAAGAACCGAACTCTGGCACCTCCAAATGTTGAATTATGTCATTTTTTCCAAAACCCCAACTGGTCGGTATGTCCAAAAGGTTAAAGGTAACTCACTGAAACTTAGAACCGAAATCCTATCTGCGCCCACAATTAATTAATATCTTCCATTTACTGAATTTCATTAACAATATCCTGTTTAAATCTATAACAATTCTGCCCGACCAATATCTCATCAACCATTCTTTGTAGCCAAGTCAAACGTCACACACGAATATCGTATTGCATGAAGAATTTCAACTTACAAGCAGATAACACTGACTTTTTTACATTTTGATTCATCTCCATTTTGCTTTGCACATTTCAGTTTGTTATAACTTATAATTTAGTGTTCTGAAGCAACTTCTATGCAGCCTGTTTGTCCCGCTTTGCCGTTTGATCCAGCTGTGACACTTTATTGTTACTTTAATGCTTATCATTTACTATTCAAAAACTACATTGGATATGTGATTGACTTGCCCATGTTTTAAACCCAGTATTTACAAGACTGTGCTCACTTTCAAAACATACTATAGCCTGGTATATTATCGTTTTGGACGCATCCATCATGTCCAACGATATTTGTTTGGGTTAATTTCATATTTTTGCAAAAATAAATGAAATTTATAATAAAATATCGATTTGTCATTCATAGAGATGAACAAATGTGTCCACATGCATACTAATGATGTGCAAAAATCCCGAATTGTCTTTAAAGGTTCCACCCAATGCCCTATATCTGGCCATGATAAGGATATAATATCAATCATTCACGCGCACCTGAAACACTCCTAGTGTTTAGAACATATTATAAAACTTAACTCAGTGCGAGCCTAATGGAGTCGTATTGGATACTTTTAGTGTGTGTCATATCCTTTGCACGTGCAAACTACATGTGTATACGTAACAACTTTGTGGAGGTCCCGGTATACGAGAAGGTATGAAAAGATAGTTCCGCTGTTAAAACCCTTTCCGTAATAGAGGTGCATAAACATGTACCAAAAGAAATATGTTCTAAATCCTTGATTATGGAAACTTGAAGCAGGCTGAAAGCAAAGCAATTGCGCTTAAGTCGCATTCTGTTTTACTTTGAACCTGCTTTAAGCTACCATCATCTGTCTTCAAAACGAGAAACATTCGATAGGGTAAGGCTGCAGAAAAACTCGTTGACCTTTATCATACCATTTGCAAAATAATATTATTTCGTTGTTAAAGTGACTAGCAACCAGATTAAGCTGAAAATGGTACTTTGTCTATGTATGCTTAACAGGTAAATATTAGTTTAGCATAAGAAATTCTTATTAGAAAAAGAAAACATTTAGCTCTGATGGTAACCAAACCCTGAACCTTGCATGCGAGGATGGAAATTGAGAATTGAGTCAAACGTCTTACCGACTGAGCTAAGGGGGCTATTAAACTAAAGGCATCAAATTAATCTACTTATCTGACAGCAAGGGAGACTATGGTGTTCTTTTCGGTTCATGTATGCGCGTGCGCAAAAGATGCGAAGTGATTTGAACGATTGCAATTTTTAATCTTGTAGACTCAATTAAAAAAGAGCTGAAAAATATGTAAAATGCTAAGAATTTGATGATTTTTCGCGTTCCGCGGCGTCTAATCAGGATCTAAACTGTTTGCAGTTCGGGTTCGAAGTTTCGATCGAGTTCGAAATTTCGAGTCTCGACTGTTTATTGTAACTTATATGAAAAGGAGAATAATTTATATAAGTTTGAACCAAAATTGTTTTCTAATCCTTATATTTATATGTGAAATCGTATGTATTGTCAGTCATGACTGTATCTATTTTGAAATAAAATACTGTTTAAACTAAACTGTTTGCAAAGTCGGCTTTATGCGATTTCGGCGCCGCAAGGGTTTAGGTAGTTTGTTGCTGAGATTGTACTCATGAGATACCAAGCACTTTGAAAAACATTGGGTACATAGTCTATGTAAATTTAACTGCAATGATACAATGTGTTCCTTCCCAACAACGACTCCCTCCATATAACGACACTTGGTGTAGTTCCCTAAACAGGACTATTATGTCTTGCGCTTTACAATGATGTCTGCTGTTTTTCTCAAAGTTGCATCATAGACATTTTGACAGAAACAAAACTTAATGGCGATTGACAAACAGCTTGAATCTAGATCAGACGCCGCGTCACACGGCGTCTGATCTGGATTCCAGCTGTTTGCAAGAATAATCCAATTTCCCTCCCTGTAACGACTCTCGCCGAACAATGCACACATTCGATGTCTTCCAGTGGGTGTCGTTGTAGAGAGCAAGCACTGTAATAAAAACACCGATAGCCGTACACCGTTGGCAAGGGTATTTATCGACTATAGTGTGTGGATGTGTAAATAAATAATCTTTTTATTTTACCTTGTAGTACCTTGTTATGTAGGTGGGATTTGTGCGTATGAACCCTGGCGACACTTCAGTCAAGACCCAGGTATGTCAAGGAATCGCACCAACTTCAAGTAAAGGTATGTTGTAATATATAGCCACACTCCGAGAAAGACACGCTTTTTTTCGTTTAAAAAAATAAACGCTGCATAATTCCGTGCAATTACATGACGAAAATAGCAGCTTTTGAAACTATTGAGCAAATTTTCAATTCTAAGAGACAAATTCTTTGCAGCTTGATCAAACGCCAATATTTCTGAATGTGGTACATTTTCGGTTTTCGTTCATCCGTATGTATGTCCATATGGTGAGCATGTGCGTCTATCTCTTGCAAAATTAATACGTATGAGCCGTACCATGACAAAACCAGCATTATTGCATTGTACCACTGTACACACCAAGCACCGTTGTCAACCCAGGCTCTGCATCTGAGTTTGGTCTACACTGCCAAATACCGTATATTATACTTCTAAATGCAATGCTGTTAGATGCATGTGGGTGCCAATCAGTGTGGATCAACGCGGCGGCTGGCATTGATCTACACTGTGTGCAATGCCATCAAGCTGGTTATGACATGGCACAGCTCATATATATATAGAGGTTGAAACATATTCTTTTTTGTTTTGACGATTCTCAATGTAAATGTAATGCTTAAAATTTAAAGATCAAAATCAAACTTCAGTGTTTGCTTTGCTTAGTTTTTTATTTGTTTCTAAATAACCGATACTTTGGTAGCAACATCCAGTACTAATGGAACGTTTGACTATATTAAATATCCTTTTTGCCATGTAACAAAGCGAAACTGAAAACAAGTTGGGGAATAATACTGCAACGGCAATATTAATATACAGGTATTTAGTCATTTAATTTATTATTTCAATTGTTCTTGTACTTGTAGGGAGAGATATAATTTAGCTTCATCCGTTTGAACGTATTTAAACGCTTACAAAGTACACTACATGAAACATAACAGATTCTTTTAAAGTATGGACGCCTTATTGAAATCAAAACTACGTTGCACAGCGTGTGGAGCGCAATCAGACGTCTAGATACCCGATGTACTCAACGTCTATTGGGATTAAAACTGTATCGAAAGTGCCAAGGTATTAAAAGGGAAGAAAACGCGTATGCTCTCCTCTCGTGTTTTAAATTATTTTGTAACTTTTTGCAGCCATCAGCCCTGGCAAAATGGTCAGAAGAACAGCCAACCCTCATGGAAAAGGTATGCGCATCATTTTCCTTATCGTAATACAATCATCCCTCTCTAAAACAACACCCACCTTGAGACAAAGAATATGTGCATTGTTCGGAGGGTGTGCTATAGTCCTGATTCAAGCTCCTTGTCACTCGTCATTATATTTCTTATTTCAAAATGTCCACTAATATTTAACATTGAGAGAAGAGAGCAGACGATTATTCTAAACAGACGATCCTGTAACAGTTAAAGTATTTTTTGGAAAACAACAGCAATCATTGTTTTAAAGAGGGTCTTTGTTGTGAGGCCCGTAGTAGGAAAGTACAGTAACACTGTATACTCTTCACTGCTCTTGTATTTACGAACATTATGGATCCTGTTCAGAAATTACTTTGACATTTCTATCGCAGTTTCTGAAATTAGTTAAAGTTTCATGGGAAACATAGGCGTTTGTTGAATAAAACCCGTCGTTTTCTTGACACATTTCTCCATTAAAATGCCTTTTCACGCATCTGATTATTTCTAAAACACGGCATGATGCCCGCACATTCAAAGTCCTGCACTTAAAATACAAAAAGGCATTTCCTTTTGGGGGTTTTCAGGTAAAAGCTTAAAGCTGGTTGAAAGTAAATCACACCGTTATTTTAGGAATACATTCGGTTTTACATTTTACCTACTTGAAGTGATATTATGTCTTCAAATCAAGAAACAGACTATGTGATGAAGGTTTAAACTTTTCGATGAGGAAGCTGAAGGATTAGGTTCCACAACGAATGTTCGCAGTTGACGAGTTCGTCAAACATGTGTATTCGATATGTTTCTCTCCTAATACATGTAAGTACTGCTTTGTTTGCACTAGAATAAATATTATGCCGCACAATTATTTGACCTTTACAATTGCTTAATCCACTTACCGTGCTCTCGTACGCAACTGATTAATCGAGTATTTTGGTAGAATGAATGAGTTAATGATTTACAGGTGACATCCATTTATGCCACTCTACCGTCCAGCACCATGCGTCCAAGTATTACGCTACTCTGACACAGTATGGTCAGAGTTGTTACGAGTTTCTATCGAAGTACCGTGTCAGGTGGTTGCACGGTGAATCCATGTGTCAAGAGGGAGGCGGCCATCTTGCTCACATTAGCAATGCTGACGAACAGAATTATATCCAGTCTTTAATGTTACAACACACACCACCACTTCCTGTTTGGATAGGATTGAACGACCAGGCCAACGAAAGCCATTTTACATGGACATCGGGTGAATGAATGTTTATTAGTGAATATTTTTGGATACAGTCAACCGCGTGTTGTAACTGGGATATATATACACGTATATATATAACACCCCAATATATAGCCTTTCAGATCTTGACTTGTAGCCGAGAAACAATAGAATCCTCAACTGGAGTACGGTAAAATCTTAGTTTTTGTCAGCAGGATTGAGGCGTACATCTAGTTGAATTTTGTAAACAATTACATTCTCAGAAATGTTTCAAATATTCTTCAACAAATTATACCAATAACTAGTCGGAAGCATTATACAAGCACATGTACACCCTATTATCATTATATTCATTACAGCTAAAACATAGCAAATGAAAAAAGGTATATATTACACTTTTAAAGCGAAAGGTATGTCAGTACTTACCCACGTCTAGACGAAACTGAATGCACGACTATTTTAGGTTTCACTTTAATGTCGATCATGCGATGGTGAAATTTATTTGACTTTTGACATTGTGGTCTTCTGAAGTCAAGAAAAAATTCTGCCCAGTAGTACTTGTTTTACTATATGCCATAAGGTATTGTTACTTCAGTACCATTATACGTTAGTCGGAAGAATCTGTGTATAGTGACTATTTAGTTTAATAATATTCTGTACTTTTATAAAGTCGTTCTAGTAGGATTTTCTCTTACAGTTTACAGCTATTTGTTGATTTTATTAATTATCTTTAGCTAACACTACCCTTGTTTCTGAATAATTGATTTTGTACAACGTATAATGTTTTCCATCAACAACTGAAACAGTGACAGTGTTTGTAAATATTTGTATTCGTATCTAAAGCTGTAGAAAACTGTTGAACGTTCGTAAATTATTAGAAATGTGGTTCATGCGGTATATAAATATGGTTGAAAAATTGTAATATTTCAAATTCTTACACTTTGTTTCAAATCTGTTTGACAAAAAGCTTCATGTCCGTGTTCCATCATATGGAGAAACTCTTTCAATTCAATCTCAACTCATTCACCCCTGAAACTTTTAATGGACAATTCAAGATTCCAATTTAGTCTAGTCTATTTTTTATATTAAGGGTTAGATGTTACAATATATTTCAAAATGACAAACAGTGTAGAGCCTGACTAGAGGGCTCCTTAGGGAGCCCTCTGATCAGGAGCTACATTGTTTGCATAGGACAAGACTATTATTTACAGGTATCCTGTTTGTTAATGGCGAGTATACTCGTCGCTAGCGTTGAATATATTATCGTACTAAAATAACTTTAGTGTGCTTAAATCTGCTTTAAAATCGTATCTTGCATTTGTTGTAAATGTTGTTTGGAGATTAAATCTGCAAATCTCTATTGCCAAGCAAACAATTTGTGCTTATAAACTTGTATATGTCCTTATGATTATACTATCAATACATAGAAGAGGTTTTGTGAGATTGTTTTAAATAGTATTGTCACTATAACAATTAAAAAACTATTACTGAATAAACATAAATAGAATCAGATCGACTTGTATAACATACTCCGTGTTTGATCTGGATTCATATGTTTGCGAATGTCATGCAATTTGTGCTCGACATTAGAATTTTTACATTTCTACATTTTAATTCTAGGAAACCCAGTGACATATACTAACTGGGTCAACGGTCATCCGGGCACTGCTGACCATAGTACTAGAGATTGTACAGTGTTCATTCCCAACAAGCAAGGTCAATGGAAGGATGTCCACTGTGGAAAACACTTAGATCCGTTTGGCGACTATGGCGAGGCACATGCAGTACTATGTCAGTACCGTAAGTACAGTTTGCATAATCATAGACGACTGTTTTATTATTATTATTATTATTGTTATTATTGTTATTATTATTATTATTATTATTATTGTTGTTGTTGTTGTTTTTGTTATTGTTATTGTTATTATTATTATTATTATTATTATTATTATTATTATATTAATATTATTATTATTATTATTATTATTATTGTATGGCGCTCTTTTCACACAGGAGTTGTGCGTTCAATACACTTTACATGAAAGTACAAACATGTGCGAACAAAGTGAGAATCTATATTTACAAAAGATAAGGGGCCTGTTTCATAAAACTTCTTACGACAAATTTTGTCGTAAGTCAAACTTTTAAATACATTTAATTTCTTATTTCTCTGTATAATCCTATCTTGTAACATCTCTTTGGAATCGTCTTTTCAAGACGATTTAAAAAAAGATGTCACAAGACAGGATTAGATGGAGAAATATAAAAAAATGAAACTTTTATAATCTGACTAACGACAACATTTACGCCTTTTTGAACATAAATTTCTCAACTAACGAAAACAGTTCTTTATGCTGTCATAAATATGTTCAATAAAAATAGTATTTAGTGACCAATCAACAAGGACGCATTGAGATCACCAATGACATATGACCACATAAGACTTGATAATACATTAAACAACAACCTCATTCTCAGTGTTGTTATACTTTCTGGTCCTTTGGAATCATTGACTTCAGCGCATTTACAGTTGAAAGTTGAATTCTGGTGCTAGGGGACATGAACAGACTCAATTAAACCGAGTCTGCAATTTTCAGTATTTGCTTTGTTTTCTGTGCTTTCAAATGATCTCCCCTTATTCAGATTTATATAATTCACAACAGCAGATGTCAAGTGCTTGTGTGGCGGCTGTAAAAAGTTGCCCCGTACTTCATTCTCAGTGTTGTTATACTTTCTGGTCCTTTGGAATCATTGATTTCAGCGCATTTACAGTTGAAAGTTGAATCCGCTTAAGCTGGTGCTAGGGGGCGTGAGCACTGTTGCATATTTCAGTATTGCTCATGAACAGACTCAATTAAACCGAGTCTGCACTTTTGAGTATTTGCTCTGTTTTCTGTGCTTTCGAAGGATCTCCCCTTATTCAGATTTGTATCAGAACTTTCCAAAGAATCTTCGTTTTTATGCATATTACTGCAATTGGATAAAATGGTCAGCAAAACGTTTCTTCTCTAAAAAGCTAAAGCTGACAAAGACTAAAATGCTGTCTCAATTAGCAAATGGGGTACAAGCGGCGTGTGATCAGTGTCTAATCAAATTAATGTATGAGCAAATACAGTACGGTGGATGCTAACTATTGAACATTAATATCATTATAATGCTTGTTATCGTCTAAACTGTCCTCAACACATCTTGCAATTACAGGGCTTCCATAAGTTGATAAAGAAAAATCCTAAGGTTTCAAAATTTTCAATTTTTCATGCGCAATTTCCCGAATATACATTTAACCCATAGTCTGTTTCTAGTTTTTAAGACACGTTATGCTTAAAGCATGTTGAAAGTAAAGCAGAATGCGCCTTAAGGCGCATTCTGCTTTACTTTCAGCCTGCTTTAAGCTTCCATCTGTTGGAATAAAATCCGAAGATTTCGGAAAAATCCGGAGAAATGACAGCCCTGCAGTTTCTCATTTAAACATATATCTCTTTTTACTTTAACTTCTTCGTTGTCTATAACAAAAATTGTTATCTGTACTTCAAAATTTCAAATTTAGTTTTTTCTCGTATGGTTGAAGCATAGATTAGATCTACTTATATGTTTGGTCAAATAATTTCGATCTTACAAAGAAGTCGAGTTATAATCTGCTTTCAAATGCGTGTCAAGTGGCATTTGGCAGTGAAAGGGTAACATGGACAATAACTTTCATGACCATCATATACATATAACTTTGTTATGTCTCGTATATCATTTATAGATCTACAGTAAAACCTCTCTATTACGGACACTGAAAATGTATGCTAATTAATTGTATAAAGGACATGAGACAGCTTAAAGGAATGTGACAGTAAAACAGAAAGCTCCCAAAGGGGCTTTCTGTTTAACTGCCACCTTCCTTTAAGCAGTCACCTGTTGTAAAACGCCACATAATTAACCAAATTTAGTGGTCGTAATAGAGAGGTGCTACTGCATATGCATCTTGTTTTGTTTTTCCATTGCAGCCATAACTAATGGTTCCGTGATTGTTGGATAACTTTTATTGTGAATTATAATTTCATAAATGAAGCATATAAATGTACACATCTTTGTGTTGTTTTATCCCATAATGAAGTCATGATTTGATATTGGCAAAATATACAGTAGTTTTAGCATAAACGCTTTCATAGGAAAAGAAAAACGTATGAAAAACGTATTCTCTATTGTACCATGGAGTGGACAAACGCTGTGGCTTGAAAACAATTATGCCCGTGTCAAACAGTTTGGACCCTGACCAGGCTCTAACATGTTTTCTACTCAAGTTTAAGGAATAACAGCTTCAAACTTTCCATTTTCTGAGAAGAAATGCGTTTGCGTTTCTTTATACAGTGGAGAATACGTTATTCTTTCCCGTTTAAACGAACCGAAACGCAAACGTAAAACACTAAAACGTAGAAAAGGTCAACTTTTGGACAATTCTGATAATTCATGTTTATCTTGGTGGCAAATAGTTTGGAGCCTGATCAGACGCCGGGTTACCCGGTGTCAGATCTGGCTCCAAACTGTTTGCAAGAGAAATAATAGTTTTAGCGTAAAACGCGTTTATTGGGAAAGAATAACGTTTTCTCCCGTGTATTATATAGAGCAAGACCGAGGTCGGAGTCAACTAGATTGGGATACACATTAACGTATCTAAGTTTTTTGTTCCATTTCAAATTTCTGCACGCTGCTGACAACTTTGCGCAAACTGTTTCAAAGTCTGTGTCCAGACGAGACGCCGAGTGATTCCAATTATTTGACACTGATGCTTTATTTTTCAAAGAATACCTTAAACTCATTTTTGAAAATCGTTACAGACGACATTTACATGTATGATTATGGCGTGCAGAAATTTGAGCTTGAACTTGACCTTTTACAAACAGTTTACAAATGGTCGTTCGGTGTCATTTACAGTGAAAGGGTTCACTGCCTTCACTGCCTTACCCCGAGTACAGTAGTTATTTGCAAACCGTTTGGATACTGATCAGACGCCGCGTGACGCGGCGTCTGATCAGGATCCAAACTGTTTGACACTCGTTTCTATATTTCTTAAGTCAAAATTACTAAATATTTAATTTTAGAAATATAAGCAGACGACAATTGTTTAAAATTGATGACGTCATGACAGTGAAGGGGTTAAAGCAGATTTCAATCTTACGCGATGACAGGGTGAAATAACGCGAGCCTAAGATAAGGTGGGAAACCAGTAGGTCATGGGAAAATGCCTCCTGTCGGTGTCTACTCACTGGGGGCCATCGAGGTATCACGAAGGCCCGTTTCGCACAGAAGTCCTGTATATGTTTCGCACCTACAATCCATGTAAACACACCCATTTGTGTACTATTTTTTATGCGTTGACATTCGCATTAACCACCTGTGTACATAGACACACATATCAATTATTTTTTTGGCAAATTACAGTATAGGTTCGTGAATAAACTGTTTACATACCTTTTCTTGTATTATTTATGGAAAATAAGTATGTATATCAAGCACAAACGTCAATTTGTCACTCTTAAATGAATATTACCGGGCGATTATCGAAAAAAACATTGGAATGATCCACTATATTTACAAATATTCTGGAACCCCATCTCAGACATGATGCATGTTTATTAATAGCTTCATTTTCCCATACTTTTTCAATTTATTTTTCACAATAATGTATACAACTTTAAATCACTCACAGTACCCTGAAGGGTTTATGAGTGTGTATGTGCCCTCCTGAAGTCGCATTTACGTGTATACGTTACCAACAGAAGGTGTATGTGTTACCTCCTGAAGTCAATTAATTGATTTCTGTTGCAGTGACAAAAAAATGGATTGGACAAATGTATTGTTTATGCCTAGCTCACATTGGCTGTGGCGGTCGTACGGCAGTCGCACGGATTATTATTTTTACGGCGAGTAGCAATTTCCCGGCCGCCGTTGATTTCCTACGACCACCGTATGTTGTGCTCACATTTGCTGCGGCCGCCGCAATGCGAGATTTGATGTTTTGGGGGTAAAAAACTTGCGGCAGTGCGGTCTCCGCTCGGCAGCCGTACGTCGCCTCTGCGGTGGCCGCGATTTCTAATAAAAGCCACGGCGACCGCCAAATGGCCGTACGGCGGCCGTTGATGTGCAGTCTTAATGCTGCTCCTGCTACACACATTGGCTTGCTACATGTGCACATAACTAATATCCTTCCAACTACACCGAGAACTCAAAGGCCATATATGATTCCACTTTTAGATCAATAGACACATATGAACAAAAGTGCAAATGTCCAATAGTAAAATTAACCATTGAGGCCCGGCGGCCGCCCGGTGGCCGTACGGCAGCCGCAGAACCGCTCTATGGCGTGTCGTTTTCTACGGCCATCATAGAAATGAACTTCTTTATAACTCCGCGTTATAATACTGCGGCGACCTCTACGGCCTGTAAAACTTTGGGATTTGCCGTGCGGCCGCCACATTGCCGCCGTAGGATTTCTTCGGCCAGCGCAAGAATCTTCCGATTTCATTTTTAGTTTAAACATATTTATTGCATAATATATACATCCAGGGGATTAGGCTACAAATCTTCACAACATTATATAATGCCCGCTGTCCGATTTAACCTTTCTGCGAGCGCCGTACGCCCGACGTAGAGCAAGTGTGGGCGCACTTTTAGCGATGAGGCCGTCCAGTCAAGCGGTACCAGTGTGACCATACCAAGTGGTTTGTGACGTTAATTTTGGTACAACTGACAGCTAAATTATCACCAAAAAGCCTCGATTCGGAATTTTAATCGAATGTTGTTGTTTTTCTTTTTATTTATGAGTCGATTTCAAGGAAACATAGTCTATGCTAAGGGTATTAATAAGTTATTTTAGAATGATGTCAATGTATTTATTGCCAACTAATTTGCCCCATTTTCAGGCAAAATGTACTACCTTGGAGACAAATCCATTGATACCACTGTAAAGAATCCAGTCCCCCGTATCATAAGCTATGTTTCGTTGAAATCGGCTAAAACAAATTTCTTACATTTGATTGAAGTTCCGAATGGAGGCCTTTTTGTTGACACTTTGACTGCCAGTGGTATCCACATATTACGTCACAGACCATGTGGTATGGTCACACTTGGTACTATCCATTTATATTCTCTTCGCTTTTTGATAAAACGTGTAAAATTAAAGACATTCACCCATTACCCTAAAGCCTGTTTCTAGTTTTGAAGACGGATAGTCACTTATTAAAGCAAATTGAAAGTAAAGCAGAATGAGCATTAAGGTACTTTTACTCTGTTTGCTTTAAGCTACCATTTGCTGGTATATACGTAATTATTAGATCATTGTTTCATAAATAGAATATATATAGGGAAAAACCTGTGAAAAACCTGTGCAGCTTCTCATACACTTTTCTTAACACTTTCCCAGAGTAAATGCTTATATATGAAGGTGTTCGTGTAGTTTGGAATATTGGCTGTTTTACAAAATTATAGCCCTTTGAGTATTTTCCTATAAAGAACATGTTGCAAACTTTCACAGATTAATTGATTACATAGACCAAGGTGTTCATGAGGTTTTCAATTCGGGATGCAACATTTTTAAAGAAATTATGTCGCTTTGAATTTGTTTCGTACAAAATAATTATAGTGTATTTCAGTTGCTCTGACAAATCAACAACTCTATCAGCTTCATCTGCTTCCGCAACAGTTGATTGATCGAATTCATTTCCTAGTCCTGCACTTTTAACTGCTTCAGAAACTTACATGAAATGGACCGGGATTTTTGTGTGTTTAACCTTTAAAAATTTTCTCACTGGACTGTCACTATCAACAGATTTGGTGGAGATTATTTATTTTCGAGATAAACGGTATAGGCAACAGTAAGTGCATGATACTAGGCAGTTTGCATCCTATTAATTCAATGATGACTTCAGTTGGTAACATATACATATAAAATGGACTTCGTTTAGTAACATATACATACTCTGTGCGGCACCTATACACGGTTAATTTGTTAAACTCGATTTAAAATCCATTTATTGCATTACTGCAGATTCTTTATAACCCAAATAATATTCCATTGTTACAATCAATCTAAAAAGGTAATGTTCATATAATGATTAATAGCATTGTTTACCAAATATCATACATTTGAAACATTTTACATCATAGGATGAATGACTATGTTATTTTGCAAGTAATACAATGAATAATATGAAATTTGTACGTAGATTGCTCCAGAAACCGTTCTACCTACCATCGGACCTATTTGATAATATGTTCCGGCTAGGAAAAATAAGTATAGGCGAAATTGAGAGACACTCAAGGAAATTCGTGTTTTACTTTCGTTTTGGGTACACAAAATATGTACTTTGTCGGTGCGGAACATATACAGGACTTCTGTGCGAAACAAACCTCGTGATACCTCGATGGCCCCCAGTGCTACTGAGACATGCTCCCATTGCTGATTTGTTTGTGTATGGCATGGGGGATCCAGAGGGATCGGGGTCCGGACCCCGTCCTTAGAAAATCAATGAAAAGGAAAGAGGATAATGAGAAAATTGGCGCTGAAATTATTATAGAGACATGTTTTTGTTTTGACATCACAAACCCCGCCCAGAAAAATGGATGGATCCGCAAATGGATGGTCTGCTTCAAATTTGACGACAGTAATTATGTATTGTTTTAATTGAATAAGCTCTTGTAGAAGCTTGTAGATCAGCGTTCGTCGTTGTTAAATCTGAATAAAACTATCTGCAAGATTCATAAATTGTGCGAATAGACCATCATAGTTGAACCAATACCACGTTAAAATAAATTATTTCTCGACCAAAGGTGAATATCCTAAACTAAATCTTACCCATTTATATAATCATTTGACATATATTTACAAATTACCATTTTTAATGCTAAATCCGGTTGCGAGCCTCTTTAAGATCGTTCGCAAAGAGTACATCGCTCCCTCTCCATAGCGACAACCGATTGGAGACAAAGATTGTGTATGTTGTTCGGAGGGAGGGAAATTGACTTACATTTGCAAACAGCTTGAATCTAGATCAGACGCCGCGTAACGCGGCGTCTGATCTGGATTCAAGCTGTTTGTCACTCGTCATTATTTTTTTCTGCCACAATGTCTATAATGTGACTTTAAGAAAAACAGCAAACGACAGTTTTAAGCAGACGATATTGCAGCATTGAAAAGGCTGGACATTATTGTCTTGTTTGGGGAACAGTGGGCAGTGTTTTTGTAAGGAGTTAATCGTTCTTCAGATAGTCGTTGTTAGGAGAGAGCACTGTATGTTAAATTGGTCCATTGGTCCCTCAAACTTCAAATAGACAATTCCCGTTCCTAATCAAGTATTGTCCATTTGTTTATATTAATGGTCGTTTTACGATACATCTGAACAATGACCAACATTGCATACTTTAGTTTGAAGGCTTATTTATGATTTTTTATTATTTTCATTGTATTTTAGGTTGTAAACAGCTTGAAGCCTTGTCCGACACCGGGTTGCATTTTCCGTAATGTTTATAGCATACGTGCGTTTAATTGTAAAGAATAACAGCTTCAACGCTGTAGAATTGTACTATTTAAAGAATCTCAAAGTGTGTACAAAATATGTGTCAGAATGTCTGATTTCACATTGAGACTACGCTACATTAAGAATCATGATAAACTTGTGCTGAAAATGGGTCGAATGGGAACTACTTTGTCACGCGGAGGTCAAACATTCGGCTTGTGTCGGGAGAGATAGTGGTGACTGAGTTTCTATCCTACACGATGCTGCAGTGGATAATTGTGTTAGCGGCTGTTGCTGCTGCAAGGGCAGATTATGCCTGTGTTTGCAACCAGGATACTGAATTAGAAGTTCTTGATGCGGTAGGTAACCCTCCGAACACAACTTTCTGTAGGCAACCATATAGTCGATGATCAATTAACCCTTAGCCCGCCAAATAAATTGTCGTCTGCTATATTTCTCGTCTGCTTCAAGTTTCAAAGTGCTTCAAAGTTGCTCAAAATTGCTGAAAATGTTGTCCGAGTGTCAAACAGCTTGGATCCAGATGAGACGCCGAGTTACTCGGCGTCTCATCCGGATCCAAGCTGTTTGCATATGGAGCTATAGTCGTGACTGGCAGGCTAAGGGTTAATAAAATACATGGCCATGTCTAAATACTATTTCTAAACTCATTGGCTATGCAACGTTTTCCCCTATTTTACAGTGTCAAATTCATATCTTTTGCAAACAGTGTAGACCCAGATCGGATTGCTCAAGAGGGAACCCTCTGATCAGGGTCTGCACTCTTATTCATTTTTCAATTTATTGCAGAAAAAATTCCTAAATAGTCAGTAACGGACTAGACTTGTTGAAAACTGGAATTGTTCATTAAAGTTGCAGGGGTCGATGAGTTGATGGGGGTCAAAGCCATGCAGACATCTCTCTTTAAAAGGAAGCTTCCTGTATAACCTGCTATGCTTTAAGAAAGAGGCAATCAGATTTAGTGCTTATAAAAACGTTTATATAAAATGCGTAAATAATAGTTAAGGATAAGAAGTTCTGTTTTAAAATTAATTAAATTTAAATTTAATTATAAATGATATGAGCCGTGCGATGACAAACCTATTGAAACACTGTAGAGACAAATCACCGGTGTCAACGCAGGCTGCATTTGAGTTTGTCTACACTGCCAAATAACTTAGATAATACTGTATCTAGCCTTGATCTACACTGTTTGCAGTGCAATAAGGCAGGCTTTGTCATGACACGGCCCCTAGTGCGGATGCACTCACTAAATGGTCACGAATACAAGATTGCTATAAATATATATTTTATGACTCAGAAGATATGATAGCATTTTTTAAACCTACCCCGACTCTAAACGGTACACAAGGGGCTTGTACAACTCACATCCCCCTTTTAGTGCCATGGTCGCCGTTTTAAGTTTAGATTTAAAATTTGTTATCCTGTCTATTAAAGATTGTATATCTGCTTATGATAATAAATCACGTCCTAAGCTATATGTTTTTCCACTTTCCTTTCATTGTCCATTAATATCTACATGCATTAAATTCTTGAATTATGACCAATCCAGTATTGCAATTGTTAAAAATTGTAGTTCGCTTTAATTGTGTTGCTATTTTATATAAACAGTTACTGATTTCAAATCAAAATGATTTGTTCAGAAGTGCCTTTTATCACAAATGATGTTGCTGAGCAATGTAGTCCAGATAATGAATGGTCGCTTCTTTGAGTATAACATAAAACGCCAATAAAAATACCAATTTTGCAGATCCTGTTGATAATTGTCGTATTCTCTATCTCCTTGCATTGCCTTTACTTTCGTTGAACCCTTTCCCTTATAGAAGCGACTTTTAGCGAATTCATTTTATTCATCCGCCAAAGAAAATAGTTCTATTTTATACTGTCATGAATATGTATCATAAGATTTTTTTTCTATATCCTAGCAGATATTAACTTAAAGCAGGCTGAAAGTAAAGCAGAATGCGCCCTAGGGCGCCTTCTGCTTTACTTTTAGCCTGCTTTAATATGTCACATATCTTAAATACTACATACAGGCAATGGGTTAAAGGGTTAAACGGAACATAATAAAATATCCTCTATTGTATCTTTCATTAAAGCCTAGCGGGAAAAATGTTTCAGTTCCATGAATCGAGATCACGATCAAGTTTGCTAAAGGACAAAATATTTTGAAGTCAAATAAATGCTTCCACCGACATAGGCTACATAAGTTCACTTTGCAGACACTTTTAGTGCAGGCCAGACCCCGTGTTATGCGGCATCTGATCAGGATCCAAACTGTTAGGTACTCGTTTCGATACATCTCTTGTCAAATCTGCAAACGATTAAATTTTGCATAAATTGTGGCACATTATAATTAGTCTGCTAATGGGTAAAATAGACGGTTTAATCTGGACGGAATATGGTTAACGCTTTGGCTGCCAAGTTTTATGGCCTGTTTTAACCCACTCATCGCCAAAATAACGTCTGCATTGATAGTGTTTTCTGCAGTTTTATGGCTGTTTTGAGCAAGATCTATAATTATCTCCTTTTTTGCGTTGCTTTGACGTTTTATGTGTGTATAAACGGGACAGAGAAGGGTCTGCTCTCCTTTATGTCATTACAATCAATTGACAGGCGTCTGATGTTGCCAACACCATTGGGACTCTAGCGGTGAATGACTGCAAGCAGCTAGTTACCGGGGTGACGCTCAGTATAGGATGGATGGCTATTGCCTTTCAACATAAGGTAATTATACGTCTGTGTACAGTGCTCCCTCCCAACAACAACCCCTTCCTTACAACGACCCTAGCCACAGTTCCCCAAACAAGACATTTATGTCTAAAGCTTTTACTGCTGCAATACCGTCTGCTTAGAATTGTCGTCTGCTGTTTTATCTCAAAGTTACATATAAGTGGACATTTTGACATTTTAGTGGACAATGAATATAATGACGAGTGACAAACAGCTTGAATCCAGATCTGAATTCAAGCTGTTTGCAAATGTAAGCCAAGTCTTAAGTTTCCCTCCCTGTAACGACTCCCTCCGATAAACACACATAATCTGTGTCTCAAATTGGGTGCCGTTGTAGAGAGGGAGCACTTTATTGGGAAACGGGTCTTCTCCCAACAAACACGCTTGTCTTTCCAGATACAATTAGGTCCAAATAGCAGATTGTTTGAAACGTGAGCAGGCGCCGAAGAACTCTGCGTCTGATAAGGCTTCAGACTTTTTGAAGCTCGGATAACAACAAATGGTCAGCAATTATTGTAGAAAAACCTTTCATTTTACATATTATTTCATTGCAATTGCGCTTAGGTTTTTGGGGTATGGTTCAGTGTTATCCACTGCTTTTATCAATGATAATAGCGTGCAGTAAAACTCTGTGACGTATTCTCTCGTAACATAAACCGTTCTAACACAATTGCGTTTACCTTTTTTAAAAAATATAGCTACATGTTCCAATATGCATTTTGTTGGCAAAAAAATGAAAATGTGATGTAAGATAAGTATAAATTTGGATATTGAAAACAAGGTAGAGCCATGCCCCTTGCTTATAAAACATTTAAGATGAATCTAAAATCGTTACCAAACTTATTCCTCAGATTTAGCAGAATGCTCGAATCTGACCAATCAAAAGCTTGAGACCGATCTCAAACTCGTCTCAGACGTTTTATAAGCATAGACCAAGACCAGATACCATGTTTCCACTGCGTTGTCTGATCTGAGTCTACACTATTTGCAATATCTGAGAGTCCATGTCCAGCGCTTATAAAGCGTTTCAGTTGAGTCTGAGTTCTTTCTCAAGCATTTGATTGGTCAGATTTGAGCCTAGGCTCAAATCTGACCAATCAAATGCTTGAGAATTGCTTCAGACGCAACTAAAACGCTTTATAAGCACGGACCCTGTTCTTCCATGACGTTAACCATACGGACTTTTATTTATAGGTTGGCTACATCCAAGCGGGCACCAACATTGTACCGAAGCAATGCTCTGGAAGTCCACCAGCTGGCGACAAAGGTACAATAATAATATCGCAATAGCAACATTACAACAACAACAACATATGTATTCCCAATACACCTATTTATGTTACTACTATTATTTCCATTGCAGTCAGTTTTGTGCCATATCAGACTTCAAACCGTTTGCCACTCTGATTAGACTTTAATCGTTAAGATTTTATAATGATATTTCTACATTTAAGCATGGAGGAATGACAAATTTCTCCATGATTTCTGAATTGCCTTTGAATATCGTTTGCGTTTTCCTTTTTTTGGAAAAAGCAATCGGATTCCACGCACTTCTCTTCAATCTCAATATTAATGTAACATTTTTTCACTCTATGGTGACTTCCTTCATTAATAAAAGTTTATAGACATTTGGTATTAAAGTCCATTGAACGCAGTCGAGTTTTGTGTTTCTGTAATGATTGTTAATTTTATTTTTTAACAAAAATGTTATTAAAAAAATTCGAAAGTTTTCATTCCTCAATGAAATGTATTAGGAGAATGAAATCAATTACACAGTTCATGTAAAGTAACTCTTAGAAAAGTGTCACTAGAGTTTCCTAGTTGAATTCGACAATAATATCGACTTTCCGAGATTCGAATTCAATATGAAACTGAACTGCACATTTTCGGTGTTTCTATATGAATTTAAGAGAACATATAAATCAGTACAACACCTGCTTCTATCGCAACGTCGTGTGGTAGACAGAAACACTTTTAATTCGTTTAATCTCTTTAGATGTGAAATAATGATAAATATTTACATTCAACCTGTAAAGTCCTTATGTAATCCTATTAAAAAATATGCAGTCATCTGCCGATGAACCTACACTTCGAATCTGGATTTAACCAGTTCGGATTTCCCCCGTGCTATCCGTGGACTTCTTCAAATAGACTACATCGGGCACTTAACACTAAGCTCCCATTGGTCGACGGTAATATGACACTAGCGGAGTGATACAGACCCATAGGTCGTTGTGTGTAAATGGGTTAAGAAAACAACCGCGACCTGTAATTTTAGAATGTGCTTTGGCAATAGATATTCAAGTTGCACTGTTATTTGTTTGCCTTGTAAGTCATTTCCATTCACAGAGAGAAAGTTTACTGGAAAAAATCCTGAATTTTTAATACAGTTACAGTACATGTAGTTGGGACTACTTTCTCACCATATTTAGAAACTGGAATGGCTATTACATCGACATTACATCTATCAAACCTCTTTGACCGGTATATGATAAATTCTGATACAGAAAAACAAACCTGGCCAATAAACACATTAAATTGACAAGACAGAAAATATAAATATAAATATAAGGAATAAACAACATCTCTTTGCCGCTCATGACGGTATGACTACATTAGCTTCGGGGGGTAAATTTATCGAAAACGCCCTTCGGGCGTTTACGGAATTTACCCCCTGCGAAGCTAATGTAGTCATACCGTCATGAACGTCAAAAATATGTTGTTTATTCCTATAGTACATGTACATCTATACATGTATATAAGCAATCTAATAATTTTGAACTTTACGAATGGCTATTAACTCATTCACCCCTGGAACTTTAAATGGACAATTCCAGTTTCCACTATAGTCTTTTCCTTTTATGACTATTCATGATTGTTTTGCGCAATATATCGCAAAATTGCAAACAGTGTAGACCGTGTCGGAGTCATCTAATCATGGTATATACTGTTTGCATAGGACATCAATATATTGTTTGTAAATTACGAGTATACTCGTGGCTAGGGTTGGATGTGTTAAAACAAGCAACTGACCCTAATAAGTAATATTATAGTCATTAAAAAAGTGTGCTTTTGTTTCAATTTAGTTTCAGGTTCATCATCTGGTACGTCTGGTATTCCTATGACAACCACGTCTGGTATGATGACGTCACCGTCAATGATGATGTCATCATCAATGGTGATGCCATCGTCATCAGCAATGCCAGTTTCTTCGACTATGCAAACCAATCCACCAGCATCCACCCAAACGGGATCCATTATATCAGGTTAGTATACTGCTCTGATGTCGACATGTCATATATAAACTTATTAATTATAACAAATGTACCTATATAAAAGTATTTATTGATCTTAGTCAATGTATTGTAATCCTACGGTAACGCCTAAAGGTATTGTATAAAGAATAGATAACATAAACACTCTTTATTGAAAATTACGATGCATTCCCCAGTGCTATTCCAGTTAAATGTATGCCCCTCACCCTCCACCTAGGATCAACTTAGACAATACTAACAAACTTGTCTTAAGCAGTAACATATATCACAGTTGTACCATATTTATACTAGTCCGACGAAGTATTGTTTTTACTAATTGTATTGTAATGATTTCAGGAAACACAAAGCTTTGTCCCGTTGCTCTACAATCCTTTGCCGCTCACGATAACGGTATACTGACCCAGTACGACAAGAGCTGTTATGAAGTGGTTCGTAACAGACATTCATGGACCTACGCCGAGCAGGATTGTCGTACTAAAGGCGGCCACCTGGTAGATATCACGACATCGGGCGAGCAGGACTACCTCTACAAGTTCTTACACGCCAACTTCCCTCATAATGTGTGGATTGGTCTGAATGACAGGCGGCAAGAAGGAACTCATGAGTGGATAACCGGTATGTATGAAAGTGGTGACAAACTGACAATATACACTTTGATGATACAGCATTCCTTCTATTCAATGGCCCTCCCAACAACGAATCCCTCCTTACGACCTTTGCCATAATTCCCTAGACGGAACAATTATGTCTAACGCTTTAACTGCTTCAATACCGTCTACTTAAAAAATGTGTCTGCTGTTATTCTCAAGTTTACATAATGGTCATTTTGACAGAAAACACTGAATTACGAGTGACACATAGCTTGAATCAAGATCAGACTCCGCGTAAAGCGGCGTCTGATCTGGCTTCAAACTGTTTGCAAATGTAAGCCTTTCCCCTCCCTATAACTACTCCCTCCGAACAACGCACACTATATTTCGTCTCCCGTTTGGTGTCGATGTAGAGAGGGAGCGCAATAGCAAACAGTGTAGCCTATATCAGTTATTATTGTTAATGATTTGGTTTTGTTTTTTTTCAAATGCACAGAATTCTAATTAAGAAATACAAAATGAAAATATTTGACCAAAACTTTTTTACATGTGTTGAACTTCGAATGACCACGCCTTGCTCAACTCATTCAACCCTTAAACTTTTACAATTTAAAATTAGGTCTAGTCCATTTATAACATTTGAGAGTTGTTTTTGTTATCTACTGTTTAATGACTAACAGTGCGGACACTGATCAGAGATTTATTTTAGCGTGTTTGGTGAGAAAATACCTTTAACCCATTCATCCCTGAATCTTTAAATGGAAAATTCCAGTTTCAAATTATGTCTAGTCCATGTCTGACAATTTACGTTGTTATCTGGGTTGTTTTCTGTCATACAATGGGGATTACGTTATTCTTTCCCGTTTTAACGCAAACGAAACACAAACGCAAAGCACTAAAGCGTGAAAAAATGCAACTTTTTGACAATTCTGATAATTAATGTTTATCTTGGTGGCAAACAGTTAGGAGCCTGATCAGACGCCGGGTTATTGGGAAAGAATAACGTTTTCTCTACTGTTTATTGGAAAAAGACAAATCTATTGTAAAACCAATCATATATAATCAAACAAATTGAGTAGACTTAATTTGAAACTCGAGATGTCCATTTCAAGTTTGAGGGAGTCGATGTGAGTCGAATTCAAATTCTCAATGTCCGATTATTGTTTTCAATCTTTAGGCGAGGCTGTTACATTTACCCATTGGGTGGCCGGAGCGTCCAACAATTACCACTCCATCACTGACTGTGCCTACTTCCGGCCTCAAGATGGCGGCTACTGGCACGAGGGAGAATGCAGCAATGGTCCTCTTTACATTCCACACGCATACATTTGCCAATATGGTACGAGAAACATTTGTAACACTATCTGAGTTTATCACACTTAACAGCAACGATAGGGTCTGCAACAGTGCTAAATGGTTAGATATGTTAAGAGAATTTTAAATAACGAAGCACACTGTTTACTTTAAAACATATGTCAGATATACATGTGCATTTGTATTTTATTGTATGTGTTGTGTATCGATTGGAGGCCTAATGTATAAATTATGCACTTGAAAATAATGAGCAGATAAAAGACAAACCTTAGAATTATATTGAATAAAGCTACATGTACTTTCAAAACGAATCCGTTTTGCATTTTTGATGCAATTCGTGTATCATAAGAAAGTAAACCTAGAACATAATATGTCAACCACTACAGGGCAATTAATTTGTGACCTTAAATTTGATGAGTTCGTACCAACTGATTAAATACATTTACATAGACTGTCACAATGCATGTTGTATAGAAAGTTTCGCAAATGACGTCCACAGCCAATGACAGGGGTGAATTCACTGAGAAAAGATGCAAACATCAATTAGATTTCTTACATAGTCTAAACTTTTCAATTCCACACACAAAATGTAGAAAGCAATACCTGGTAGCTTTCGTCCGAGTACTTCGGACTTCGTCAGCCAACTGTTCTGACATCTCATTGGGGATTAATCACTTAGATTGTTTCAAACATAATAGCCCAAATATCGAAGCTACATTAAAAACTGAGTATGTTTTCTGGGTTTAATCAGTATATTGACACTTTGTTTAGCAAACGGTATTTTGTTAGCGTAATGATTAAAATGCGGGTTAAATCTGGGCGGTTAAAAGTTTATTGACGGTTTAACATGTATTTTGTATGTTGCAGATGTTGATACTACTGTTCATGGTACAGCCAACCCACATGGTGATGGTACGTATACGCATGCGCAATAAAACGTTTGAGCTGAATCTTAGGTCCTCTTCAAGCTTTTGATTGGTCCGATTTGATCAGAATGCTGAAAGTGGACCAATCAAAGGTTTGCAAACTATATCACATCCATCTCACACGCTTTATAGCATGGGTCTCGATATGAGAAAGACTTGAACATTTACATGTTTTGATATGATTTGACTGAAAACACAAATATGCTAGTGTCCAACAGTTTTGATCTTGTTCTTACCCAGAGGTGTATTATTAAAACATATTGTACATTGTGTGATAATAGGGACGTAGAATATGAATATCATTTTATCATAATATGCCCAGTTTACAAGGATTTGAGGAAAACGTACCTTAAACTGTATTACTATAGACACCCAAGCATGTTTAAATTCACATAGTTAATTGCTTTAACAAATGATAAAAATGTATGTCCATAAACTCAGGAACTATATTTCTGAAGCTATGTCTGTTAGAAGTTCGCTCTCCTATAAATGATTATCTATACACTAAAATATGCAAACGCTTTATGCAACTCTCATAGTCATGTATACTGTATACGCTACTATATATACAGTAGCTATGAATATTGCATAGACTAAATACGAAAGACTCAAGCAGGAAACGCAACACAAACAATACACCCACCTCTCAAGCAGAACACACACACAGTCATACCATAACAAACACACACAAACACACATACACACACACACGCAATACCATTCCTTCATCTACACACTAAATAGAAAACAACACGCAAGACAAACATAAAGCAAAGTGAATATAGGAGCCCGCATTGGTACGGTCAGTAGTAATCAATCCTCCTACAATAATTATCATATATACATTTATACATATGTTGTTTTTTCCAAATTTACTCCTGAACGAATATGATGTTGGTAGTCTTAATACTGTACATATAACTACATATTTAATCATAAATATTTATACGAAACTAGGAAATATGTATTTTCATTTTGTATACGCTATGATGACCATGTGACATTATACTTATTGTTAAAATTGCTATGGAATTACGAGAAACTGTAAAGTTTAAGTCAATAAAGAAATTTCTGAATTTCTATTAAAACATACAGAACATATAAGATGAAGAGTAGTTACAAAAGTGTTCATGTTAAAGTACCATCCATTTTATATATGTTGGTGCATCCTCTTTGCAGTTTGTTTCGTTTATTGTGTTATACTAAGTGAGCCCTTAGATCTCGGGACCGTTTCATAAAACTTCGTACGACAAAAACGGTCGTAAGTCAAAACTTTTCTTATTTCTCTATCTTATCCTGTCTTGTGACTTCTCTTTGGAATCGTCTTTTCAAGATTATATAGTGAAATCTTCAAACCTCTTCTTCTCTGAAACTAATCTGGCCAGTGATTTGGTATTTTCATGGTGACACTTCTAGAGGCCACTTACTAATATTGTTGAAACAGTTCCGGCCCATTGCATATTTAGGTCACAGCAGCTAAAATAGATTTTTTTCCAATAAAAACTTAAAAAATCTTCTTGTCAATTACCATAGTACCCTGAGCTTAAATATTTGGCACAAAGCATCATCTACTAGTTTTCTATCAAGATTGTTCAAATTATGCGCCTTGGGTAAAATATGACCCGTGTAATTTTACATAGAGTTATACGAGCGTATAGTGAATTCTTCAAACATCTTCTCTGAAACTGATATGACCAGAGCTTTGATTTTTGGCATAGTGACACTTCTAGATGTCCTTTACCAGTATTACTGAAATGGTTCTTGTCTGTTGCATATCTAGGTCACATGAGCTCAAAATAGATTTTTTTTCAAAACCTGTTTACCCAACAAAATCCACAACTCTTATATATCAAGTTAATAAACAAATTATTCCCCTTTGGTTAAAAATGACACAGAAGAGGGTGTCTTTTTCAAGTGAGCGATTTAGGGTCGCATGCAGCTCTTGTTTTCTTTGTCCAATAAATTGTAAGAACAGCCCTAAACAGTCAACAATTGATGTACTTAATTGGAAACTTGAGGTGTCCAGGACGAATGAGTTTAGACATGGTTATCCATTCCTCGTTTCAGGTGACATTAGCATGTGCCCATCAGACATACAGAGACATGCTTCTACCTACCACGGGGAGCTGGGACAGTATAGCAACAGTTGCTACGAGCTGCTGTCCAGATACAAGGTCACGTGGTCTCACGGAGAAGCTCTGTGCAAACAACACGGCGGCCATCTTGTCCATATTGACAACGCCGATGAACAGAGCTTTGTACAGGAGTTTATGACAAAGCATATGCCAAACCACGCCGTGTGGATTGGGCTGAATGACAGGCGTCACGAAAACACGTTTGAATGGTCTTCTGGTGGGTTTCAAATTTGGTACACCATACATGTATTACATATTATTTGCGCCCATTGAATTCTTCCATTCTTATACGTATACCGGTAGATCTATATTGCATAATTTCCTTTATTATCTAAAGGATGCCTAGTCTAAAATATTGGGGGTTAAAAAAGAAAAAACAGCAAAAGAAAAAATCAATACAAAAAGAAAATACCTGCTGTCCAGCTTACAGACATTAAAAGAGACCACAAAGTAGATTCATGACAAATTAAGTTGTCAAAAAACAAACAGTTTCGAGATTTCAAAACTCAAAACTGTCCGTTACAAGTTTAATTTACTAAAGTTTACCGGATCACACAAATGCCAAAACATCAATGTGAATCAATGTCATTTTAACCCTTTCAATGTCATAAGGTCACCTGCTTTAAACCGGTGGGCAATAGCATTTGGTTTTATGCTAACTTTGCGTCTCATCTGGATCTAAGCTGTTTTCAACGGATTTAACAGATTCTCCTGAGACGTGCTGGCTTTGAAACACAAATGTAGAAGATTCAGTGCCGTGTTTCTGACAATAGTTACCGTTGAAAAGATGTTATTCTTTCCCGTTTAAACGCAAACAAAAGGCAACCGCAATACAATAAAGTGAGAGAAAAAATGTCAACGTTTTGAACATTTTGATGCCTCATTTTAATTCTAGTGGATTTTCCGGTGTCTGGTCTGGCTCCAAACTGTTTGCACTGAAAATATTAGTTTAAACGTGAACGTTTTTACTGGGAAAGAATAACGTCTTCTCCACGGAATAGGCCTACAGTACATTGCTTTTCATTGGTCTTTATCACAGGCAATCCCGTAAGTTACACCAACTGGGCCAATGGACACACAAGTAACTTCGTAAGCCACTATCAAGAGGACTGTGCCCTGTTCATCCCATACCAAAACGGGCACTGGGACGATGTACAGTGCGGCCAAAGTGCCATTTTCGGCGACGTCGGAGAGACACATCCTATTATGTGCCAATTCAGTAAGTTTTTATATTGTAGCGTTTACCAATTGAACCATATCGTCCTTTACAAACAGTTTGTATGTAAAGGGAACACTTGTCATATGCAAACAATGTAAACTTGGCCTCCACAAAACAATAAGCCGATGCTATTCATAGCTGCAATGATGGGATGGTGAATCATTAGATGGCTTTGGGTGGACGCAAATCCATCTTAACCCTTTCCCCAATAGAAGCGCCTTTTAGCGGCTATGATTTATTCATCCGCTGAAGAAAATAGTTCTAATTTAATCAATAATGAATATGTATTTATGGGAATATTTTCTATATTATAGTACATGATAGCTTAAAGCAGGCTGAAAGTAAAGCAGAATGCGCCATAAGGCGCATTCTGCTTTACTTTCAACCTGCTTTAAGTAGTCACCTATCTTAAGTACTAGAAATAGGCTATCAGGTAAAGGGTTAAAACCATAACACAATAGTGTTGTAGACCCAGATCAGATTGGTCTCTGCAGGAGCCTTCTAATCAGAGGGAGTATTAACAGTTTGTCATTTTGCAATTTGATGCAAAAACAGCCTTATGCGGTTTACATGGAACAAACTTAAGTTGAAAGTCGAAATGTCGATTTGTAGTTGCGAGGGTCAATGAGTCATTGGTGACGTGTTATTCTTTACTGTTTGAACGAAACAAAACGAAAACGCAATTGCAAGCAAACAAATGTAAATACGACAGTTTCTTTAAAATGCTAATGAAGTTTAATGTAATCGCCTAAACAATTTGGAGCCTAGGTCCATACTTATAAAGCGTTTGAGCTGAGTCTTCAAGCATGCTTAAGCATTTGATTGGTCAGATTTGAGTCTAGGCTTAAATCTGACCAATCAAATGCTTGAGAACGAACTCAGACTCAACTCAAACGCTTTATAAGCATGGACCCTGATCTGACGCCGAGTAACTCCAACCTTTTTGCAATGGACATCAGCATATTTATAGAATATATTAAATTATTTTATTAGGAAAAAATATCGTGAATAATATGTCAGTACATGCGTGCATGAGGCAGAATTGGATTTTATTCGTCGAGGATCGAAATAACTGAGCGCGGGTCTTTATGCACGTAATAGGTAAAACAATCGAAAATGTGTTTGATAATTATACAAGATTGCTATTTGATCTGTTTCAGAAAAGACATCTGGTGGCGGCGCAGTGGTTGTTGGATAGAGGAGAATCATATACACTTGTGTATCTTTCAGATGTAAAGTTGAATAAACAATCACAGAGTCATGCCTTGAGTTTAGACTTATAACCATATGCAGTGGGAAAGCAAAAACATAATTAATTTTCACAGATGAAGCAGGGCTGCCATAAGTTGATCATGAAAACTCCTAAGATTTCCAAATTTTCTATTTGTCAAGCGCTATTACTTAAAGAAGGTTGAAAGTAAAGCAGAATGCGCCTTAACGCGCATTCTACTTTACTTTCATTCTGCTTTAAGCTACTATCGGCTAGGAAACACATACGAAGATTTCGGAAAATTCCGGAGAAATTGCAGCCCTGGTGCCCGTTTTACAAACGTCGTATAGGTCGTTTGCAGTTCAAAAAAACACGATAAATCTTAGATAATTTTAAAATTAATGAACGTATTTAAATTAAATTTTGCATACACTTATGATGTGCATATACCAACTCTGACAAGGAAATTCAGAATTTTTGATAGTCTGACTAAAAACTTTTCTTCTTTGTTTTATATAAATTTTGTGTCCGACGCTGAAAATGGTCAATTACGTGGGTGTTATTGGCTATTACCTTGATCACGTTTGTTTATATTGGAGAATATATTGTCGATAAGGTTTGACCTGACGGTTCATGCACATTCCGTCTTTTTCCGTAAGTTATTCGTTAGCTTCCGAAAACAACTACAGTGTATTGAGAATAGACAATTCAACGGTGACTCGAACTGGAATTGTGTTATCGGTTATACACTCAGTGCAAAAAGAAACGCACACTTTTATTACAATATTATCTGTATGTAGAAGGAACGTATTTGTGAAATAATCTTTTCATTACAGTCGGTAGTTCCGTCTTGGGCTATCAATGTTGAAAATTGGAGGTTTATCATTGAATTGGTATTATCATAACCTGTACAAATCGGTGCGGTGTTTTCAACAGGCACTAGTTAACTCTTTCGCTGCCAAATTAATCGTGAGATTTTTATCCCACCACCGTTTCATTGTCGTCTGGTTCAATTTTGTTGTTTGCAAGATCGTTTCAAAGTAAGATTCAAAGTAGTATGACTTAAAGTATATCTATACGAGGGTCAAACAGTTTGGATCCTGATCAGACGCCGCGTGAAGCGGCGTCTGATCAGGATCCAAACTGTTTGAAAACGCGCCTTTTGACGTCATTAAGAGTGAAAGGGTTAGAATACAGCACAGTAATTTTAAGTATATGTTTTTTCTAAACTTGTGGCAGAATTAAATTCATCTTGAGATATGGTCTTAGTATCTTAAAAAAGTATCTTAATCTGCGCCTGAGCACAATGTGCGTTTCTTTTTGTACTATGTGTAGATAAATACAGTCGGTGATGGCTCAGTTGTAAGGTCGCCGCGCTACCAAGGTAAGGGTATTGGGTTCGATCCCCGGTAGAGTTTTGTATTATTTATTGAATATGTACATGTACTTTTTTAAAAATGCGGATAGACGCATGCAAACCATGACATTCATGCAATTGCATGTACATGTATATGAAATAGAGTACAGTGCTACTTGCCTAGGAAAAACTTGGCTAGAAAACTGGTCCAAAAAACACCACGTTATGCAAAACATAATGAACATAAAAAAAACAATGAAATAAAAAAGATATGAAAATGGAAAAATACAGTCTGAATACAATTAGATACTATATTTAATTAACACAAAATACTTTTACGGCTAATATACTAAAAAAATATTTACAGCCGAAGTTTACAAAACAGTACCGAGAATCGAACTCACGATCCTTCCACAACGAGTCATTTACGCTATCCTTTCAGCTATTGCAACACAGTGACTTTTGGTTATCGGCCAAGGTATATATCGTGAGATCTATAAATAAAGTATCCGGAAACTCCCGATTGTACCACCGATTGTACCAACGAAAGCTGACGGAAAGTGATGACCGTCAGGTCAAACCTTATTGATAATACCCAGGTATTGTTATCAATAAGGTTTGACCTGTCGGTCCATCACTTTCCTCAACTATCGATGGTACCATTGGAAGTTTCCGTATACTTTATTTATAAATCAATGAAAGATTCAGGTATTATACTTCAGTCGATGATCTAACGCCACTGTCGCAATAGCTTAGTGGATAGTGTCATTGACTCGTAGTGCTAGGGTCGTTGGTTCGATTCTAGGCACTGTTTTGTAAACGTCGACTTCAGGTATTTTTTTTCGATAACTATATATTTTACTGAAATAAAACAGGGCTGCCATTTCTCCGGAGTTTTCCTAAATCTCCGGATTTTCCCCCAGTACATAGTAGCTTAAAGAAGGCTGAAAGTAAAGCAGAATGCGCCCTAAGGCGCATTCTGCTTTACTTACAGCCTGCTTTAAGTAGTCGCATGTCAAAAAAACAAGAAAAAGGCTAATGGGTAAAGGTTATATTCGTTAAATCGCACTTGAAAAATGCAAGTTTGGAAATTTTAGGATTTTTCATGTCAACTTATGGCAGTCCTGAATAAAACAGTAAACGTTTGGGAAAAGAAAAACTTGCTGCTTAACGAAATACAGAAGTAACAAAGAGAGCTTTTAGCCAGAGAGTGCTTTGCATAACGTAATGTTGCTACAGTGGAGAAAACGTTTTCTTTTCCAATAAACGCGTTTACGCTAAAACTATTATTTCCATAGCAAACAGTATGGAGCCCGATCAGACGCCTGGTAACGCGGCGTCTGATCAGGCTCCAAACATTTAGCTACTCATATCTACATGAATAGCAAATATTGTCGAAAATCATGGTTTGTATGTGTCCACCATAAAAAAGTTTTAAAAAAAGACACATTAAGAAATATTACAAAATAAACTCTATCGGGTATCGAACCCATAACCCTTACGTTGGTGGCGCAGATACATAACCACTGAGCCATTACCGACTGTAGTTATCTTTATCAGATACTATAATCAAATTCGAGTAATCGTTGAATGGCTTATGTATACTATACACTGTTTTGTTGTTTCCGGAAAATAAACATTGCTTACGGAAAAAGACGGAATATTCATAAACCGACAGGTCAAACCTTATCGACAATATAGGTAAATTTTGTTTGCTGAACCGTGACTGAGCTTTTCTATTTATAGAAGTTGCAACCATTCTAAGTTATAGGTAAGTCAAGATTGCAGCATTCAGCTAATATGTATATAATAAGAACCTGCATTCTGTATGTTATCGTGGCCGAGATAGTAGCGAAGTGTCTGAATGAAAACGTAAGGTTATGAGTTCGATACCCGGCAGAGGCTTTTTTATTTTTTTTATTTCTTTTAGTGATTTTATGTATATATATACACACACAACGATTAACACAAGAAGCTAGTAATCGTGCGGTATTTGTATATACATGTATATGCTTCCTACATGTCTGTAATACCACATTCTTCAAACTGAACATGCCGCGACGTACAAAACCATCGCGTCCGTATTCTAAAGGTGCAAGGGAGCTGGTAGAAAATGTGTATGCATTCTGCAAGAAGGAGAAGAAGGGGGCAACTGTAAAAGATCTGATACATGAAGGAACATTACTATACTGTGCATATCTTATGCACCGGTAGTCCTTCATAGAAAGCCGTTGCATATGCTAATATCAACATTTCCCATCATTTTTTGTGATATTTAACAGTTTTCAGTTTCTGGCATATGCAACGTCTTTCACTTTTTCAATGAAAACTCGGCGCATCGTTCCCACGGAAAACTACGGAGGAACGGTTCAATAGACATATAGAGCAAATTAGGCGTGTTTGGGCTCGTAATTCACTTCAGTCCTGTAGAATGACTGTTTTTCAAACATATTTTGCCACAAAATAGTTTACGGTACTCACATTTTGTGTTTATTTATCTGATTTGAATCAGTCCTTCACATTTCATCAGCAACCCATGTCTATTGTTAGGGAATTCCCTTCATTTGCATATGAGGTAAACCGGAAGTTGGTTCACAAACTAATTATTTAAACGAAATCCACCATTACAATTCCCCCTCCATTCTTAAGCTATTTCGTTCAAATGAATTTGTATATTGTCATAGCCGGGGGAAGCCGTATGACGTCATCACAAGAGCATGGCGGACTTTTTGATGACTGTTGGACTGGGAATATTACTGTAAGTGTTATTGACCTATAGATAGGTGAGTGACATGGATTTTAGGCAGTATACAATATAAAACTGTTTGTTGTATCAAATGAAACCCATATTCTCTATGAACTAAGATAAATGACGAAAATCGATTCAGGTAGAAAATGCGTTAGGGAATTAGCCAATTACTTTTAGACGTTGAAGCTTACAAAATAGGAATGATGAAAAAGAGCAAGCGAAACGTCTAAATAATTTGGACTAATGCACCGGATCACTCGAGTTGTGTGTGTAAAGGCTATATCCAACGAGACCGAAGGTCGAGTTGGATATAGCCTTTACACACACAACGAGAGTGATCCGGTACATAAGATATGCAAAGTATAGTAATGTTCCTTTTATTATATACCTCTTATAATAAAAATTAAATGAAAAACGATAGAAATGTTTCGAGCGTAACTATAAATAAACGGGATTTCCCATGCGTCACACTTCGGGGAATGGCGCGTGAAAGTAAATACTCGCTATTACGACCACTAAAACGAATGCTAATTGATTAAATAATAGAGAGGTGACAGCTTAAAGCAAGGTGACAGTGAAACAGAAAGCTCCTAAAGGAGCTTTCTGTTTCACTGTCACCTTGCTTTAAGCGGTCACCTACCGTAAACACCCTAATACTTAACATAATTTAGTGGTCGTAATAGATCTAGGTTTTACTGTAGTTCCGAACTTCTGTGTGTTCCAGCACAGATACCGCCAGTGAAGGGGGAGACTGATTGTTATTGTACTTTTGTATATGAATTGAAATTTTGATGATTAATAAATTATAAATATGCATGAAATAAATGTGAAAGAGATTAAAAAAAAAATGGTAAAAAGACAAGTTTGTAAATACGAATACATCATGTATCTAGAAAAAAAAAGTTTGATGACCAATTAAAAGAAAGTACAAAAAAACCCTGTTGGGAATCGAACCCACAGCCTTTCAACTTTTTACAAGTAGCCCTGTACGCTACTAATTGCTCTAACTCGGTTATTGATTTAAATTCCACACAGAAAGCACAATGTCCTTTTAAAACGATAAAAGGTAGGTAACTCCTGAACAAATACATCGTTTATAACGCGTTTTACCTCTACTGGTGGACTCGTCCTAAAGGTCACAGCTCACGGGTCAAAATCGGACTATAAAATCCCGTGCAAGTTGATTCTGTCTGAAAGGTGAATCCCGTGCTGATATTGGTTGTTTAGTTGTACAAAAGTAACTGTGAGGCCCCATAATCCATTACATTTTTACTATGCCTAAATCCACGGACTCTTCACCAGGAATAAAGAGAATTGCAATTACTTTTCAAACCGGAGCTCTAATATTTCTACATAATTACAGAGCAGCTCCAGATAAGAGAGAGAAAATTGAACAAATCCAACATTGTCTCACCCATTTAAGCACCAAATCATATGGTGTGACTACTCATTAGAATCGTATCGAAGAGAGACGGTTCTAATGAGTAGTCACACCATAGGGCTTAATTCAGAAATAAAGATTTTAGTTATGGAAATACTCCCCTTATCTGGAGCTTAATATGTACCAATGTTCGAGTTGTTTTGCAGTACGTTTACGTTACGTTTCCATTAAACGAAAAATCAAATAATAAAGGTTTTCGAACTGCTCTGGAAACATTCTGTTGAAAAATTGATAATGGTAAGTTGGTGTAGATCGCCTGGTATGAACTTGTCTCTTCTGCTATTTATCACATTTAGTTATTTTGCGTTTTGATGATAAAACTTTCGTATGAGTGGCACATGGTTCGGATCCTATTCAGATACGAAATGGCTCCGGTGTCCGATTAGGATCTATTATGTTCGCAAATAACAGTATGGTCGGTTAATACGTTTAACGTACCCCAGTCAGGGCCTCGTTCGGTTAGTTGTGAACCGCTATGGTATGCGATGGCTTAACGGTGAGGCGTTATCGGGTCGTGAAAGATAGGCTGTTGAATGACTTGAAATCACCCTTCGGAAAAGTGTCCCTTAGAAGTGTTAACTTTATATAGAAGTTATGAATAAAGCTTTTTTATTACGAAGAGAAAAAAAAAAGTTCTTTTTTGTCAGAGTTGGTATAGGTATATCATAATTCTATGCAAAATTCCATTTGTCTACGTTGTCTTGTTGTGGAGATATTTGAAAATTATCGTGTTTTTTTTAACTGCAAACGACCTATACGACATATCAATTATATTGTCGGAAATCAGATTATAAAATTCTCATTTATTATGTATTTCTCGATCTAATCCTGCATTGTAACATCCCTGTGGAATCGTCTTCAAGTGATGATTCCAAAGAGATGTCACAAAACAAGAATAGATGTAGATATAAGAAATTTGGGTTATTATAAAGTTTGGACTTACGACCTTTTTTGTCGTTCGACGTTTCGTAAGACGGGCACCTGATGAACATATCGGTGTAACGCCAACTTATTGTTAGGGTTGAGGACCCCGAATGAGATCGGACCAATGTAGGTCAAAATCAGTACATGTACATTAAAATCATTCTATTATGATGTCTAAAACAGGATACTTATTTATGGCACTAAAGACTCTTAAAAATGACATTTTTAACATATCAAGGGCAGATAATTATTGATCAATTACACTGATTTCTTCTATAAATGAACCCTTTTGAGGAATTATAGCCGTACATAGTTTTACACAGTTTTATTGAAATCCATTAATTTAAATGTGTAGACACTAGAGCGTAAACAATATTGAAATGAATGCTTTTCAAGCATTTCAAAGTACTTCAATGGCAGATGACTCTTGCTACAATGGTCCGATTTCAATAATAGTTTCACTCTTTCAAAAACTTATACTTATTAACATTGTGTGCACTAATAATCAAAATCCATTAGTTTAAACATATTTTATTCGATAAGTTGCTTCATATTGTCAATATGATGATGATTTAATAAACATATATTGGAATCGGATTGGATTGGAAGCAAAGTTTGTTAAGATCATTTCCTTGTGGTATGTATTTTCATAACACACCGTAAATGTTAGCATTAAATAAACGTGATCATCAATATAACCTGAGTTTAAAAAGAAAGGAAAAACGATCTAGAAGACGTAAGGAAAATAGTGAGTTGTGGTCGGTCGTGTAGATCTCACTATAGATGCAAAATCCAATGAGTGTAGTGATAGTGTGTAAACACTGTTACATATGGCATTTTCAACGCATTAAGGGCAGATGTCCCTTTACCCATTGATCCCATTTCAATTATAAATCATCCGAGGACTAAATGCCATATATAATCTGAGCAAGTTTGAGAAATGTTCGATAAAAATGTGGCCTCCAGAGTAAACGCTAAAACTCTTGACAACGCACAACGCACGGCGGACATTCAAGTATCACAAACGCTCACCCTGAGGTGAGCTTAAAAGCAAACCAAAATATATTAATACGAACAGAATATACTAGCTGTCCAGCTTACAGACTGGCCACTATGTTTTACATAGAGTTATAAGGTGAAATCTTCAAACATCTTCTGATAAGGTCATAGCTTTTGTATTTTGCATGGTATAACCTTTAGAGGTATTTTACTTATTGTGGTGAAATTATCCTGTGTCTTCTTCGGGTCTGTTTTGATACCTTCCTCTGACACTATATGGCCAAGGAACTCTACCTCTTTAGCAAACAGTTGGCATTTTCTTGTTTTCAGCGTTAAGCCTGCAGCTTGAAACCGGCCTAGAATTTTGTCTAGGTTCGAGACTATTTCTTCGAACGTCTTTCCTGTCACTATCGTATCATCTAAGTATATGAGACAAATTTGCCAATTCAACCCGGCTTATACTGTTTCCATTAGCCGTTCAAATATTGCCGGAGCACTGTACAAACCAAATGCCATAACGTTGAAGTCATACAACCCTCGTCTGGTAATAAACGCTGTCTTTGGTATGTCTGTCTCATCTACTACAATCTGTCAGTACCCAGAGTTTAGGTCTACCGGTAGGCATGAAAAACATTTTGCTCCGGATAGTTGGTCTAGTGACTCGTCCTTTCTGGGGAGTGGGTAAGCATCTTTCGTGGTAATGTCATTCAGCTTTTTTATAGTCCACACAGAAACGAAGTGTCACGTCCTTCTTTCGAACCACCACAATACCACTAGCCCAAGAGCTTGAGGATGGTCTAATAACGTGTCTCTAACATGTCCTCGAGATGTGTGTCAACCGTTTCGTTCATATTCACGAGAATTCTCCGTCGCGGCTGTTTGATCGGTCTGGCATTTTCTGTCGAGATCTAGTGTCTATTGATGCCAGATCGTCCTAGATCTCCGTCTGGCTCTGCAAATGTATCCTGATACTGTGTCAACAGTCTAGCAATTTGTTTTGCTTGTTCAGGTTTCAAGTCATGAACTGTACCTTCATACAAATCCTTCACGTGAGACGGTAGTTGCTTCTCATCTGCTGGCAAACGTGTTTGAGACTTGTTAGTTTCGACACTTAAATTTGCAATTTGGGTCCCAGGTTCTCGCTACCAAGCCTCTATCAGTTTGAAGCATCTTCTCGGGAATTAACAAGTAATCAACCAAGAACTAAATTATAATAGAAAAATAACACAGGTATATATACATAATTAAATATCTTGGCTTTGAAGAACAATTATACAGGTGATACTCTTCAATCCCTGTATGACACTATCTAATAGCGGAAATGAACCAAATGATCGAAACGAAGGCTTCTCAAAAACACATTTCACTACATAAGTAACACTCTACCTGAATTGCAAACAACAATAGTGAAGCAGACGACAAAAATGTGGTAAGGGTAAAACAATCGCGACTAATTTGCCGCCGAAATGGTTAACGGGGTGGATCAACAGGGACATCAGCGTGTATTAACGGGGCATGTCTCGCACTAACGTGCTGTTGTTGACCGGTTACATTGAAGCTAATTCTGGGGACACATTATAAACAATAACGATTGAAGCATACAATTCGACTTTCTGGCCAAAACATTACCAATACTGCCGATATAGAATAGCTGAGAAACTGATTGTTACTAGTGATGCATGCCACCACCAGAAGGTATATTTCTCTAATTAGTATAAGTAACAATAAATATACAGTGCTCCCTCTCTACAACGACATCCAATTGGAGACACAGATTATGTGTGTTGTTCGAAGGGAGTCGTTAAAGGGAGGGAAATGAAGACTTGGCTTACATTTGCATAAAGCTTGAATCCAGATCAGACGCCGCGTAACGCGGCGTCTGATCTAGATTCAAGTTGTTGGTCACTCGTCATTATATTTAAACTATAAAAATGTCCACTTATATCAAACTTTGAGAAAAACAACATACGACAAATTCAAGCAGACGGTATTGCAGACATGAAAAGGTTGGACATTGATGTATTTTTTTAGGAACAGCGACAATGGTCGTTGTAAAGAGGGAGTCGTTGTTGGGAGGGCCGTTGTAAGGATGGAGCACTGTGCACTAAATCCAGCTACCGTGCCATCTCAGAGGAATACTTAATAGTTGTGTTTCAGACAAGAGGTAGCTTAAAGCAGCGTGAAAATAAAGACAAAAGCTCCATGGATTGGTGGGTTGATGGAGTAAATATTGTGGTGCCCGCGAGTTGCACATATAATGACCTTACCAATCTCCATTTGCGAGATTGATTTGGGCATTATATGGCAACAACCATTTTATTTAAACATCAGAAAACGTACACAAGTAATTGTAATTTAGTATCAGCCATGCAGCATAACGCATATCTCCCGTAAAGACTTCAATTCGCTACTGTTTTCCAGTCTGACGGGAAGCTGAAGCAACCCGTCAGCCATGTTTTTGCAGTGCATTGTGGGTTGTTTACACAACGTTACTAAGCAGTTTCCTTGTCATTCAAGATGCCAAAAAGAAAGTCTTCATTAAATCATCATTTAATGGTAATTCTACATATTTAAAAGTTATTTCATGTTCATGTAGCATTTTTAACACATTGGAAGTTTTCAAACTATCAGATTAGGAAAAAACCGTTAGTTTATCGTTTGGTTCGATGTGTTACCAAAAACAGGTAACGTGTAACAGTGTTACCTAAAAGAGGTAACAAGTTGTTACCTAAAAGAGGTAACAAGTTGTTACCTAAAATAGGTAACAAGTAACACATTTTGTTACCAAAAGCGGTAACAAGTAACTTGTTACCACTTTTGTTACACAAAAAGGGTAACATTCTTATCCTCGAGTATAAAAGGGCTCGCTACCAAGAAGCGTGGGGCAGTTAGATTTTAGAAAGCATAGAGGTTAGATCAGGCCAGACGCTACCGGCATAGAACTTTTACATATATAGGCCTCTTACGAATTTAATAACATATGCGTTACGTTGCGGCTGTTTTATAGAAGAGATATAGAAGTAGATCTACAATAGAAGTCAGAAAACAGAGACTTTGTCGTTGTTGTTTATTCAATAGCCCATTGTATTGAGGTCTATGTAAACTGGACCGATCTAGATCCGGATTTAACAAGCAAACAGTTACAACCTACAACCACGTACCAGCTGGTACGTAACATTTATGGTGGCACAGCGGTGGGATCTGAATAAAAATATCAGATCCAGAGAAACGAACTATTAGCTCCGAGTTACCACAGTGAATTATTTAGATATTTAACGCTACCAACATTTTGACGAAATCATGCAGAGTCCGAGAGCAGTAGACGATGATGGTGTTATTTATTTTAACTACAATGCTTCTACAAGCCGACATGGAGATTCAAGAGATCAACAATTTCGCCAACCATTAGACAGCTACCTAGTCCCAGTTATAGACAGCGAGATGAAAGCCGAGGTCAGATCAAATCACCCATTTTATCAAGTGAAAGAGAGTGTCCACTCAGTAGGCCTACATTTAACCAGTCTCCAGTAGACAGAGGGTTACCCAGATCTAGCGCACATGGACCTAATCAAACATTTCCACAGGCAGGCCAACAAGATACAAACAGGCAAAACAAGGATGTTACGGATATTCTCTATAGTATCACAAATGTACTTACGCAAATGAGCTCCCAGCTTAATTCCATTAACTCCAAACAAATAAATTCGAAAATCCAAGAGCACAACACTGCATCAAATGGCGAGACAGTTATGACGTCACGCGACCAAGAATCGTTACGTCACAACAGTCGCAATGCACAAAATTTGCGTGAGGTTCTAGAGGAGCCCCAATATAGGAATTGTAAAGATCCAAGACCTAGAGAAAACAATCGGAACCCTGATAGCTATGAACTAGGCTGTAATTATCCAGATTTGCAAGCTTGTGATCAGATACAAATTGGATCCCGATTGATGAATCAGCAATCGAGAAACAATGACTATGTACAAATCGCCAATAGAGATCTTGATAGATACACAGATACACAACCTCAATTTTTAAATTACGACCAATGTAGAGCAGCAAATACAAGATATAACAGACCACGATCATTACATGACCTAGGCGGTTTCAAGATCGCACCATTTAAGGGAGATGGCGATTGGAGAGTCTGGCATGCCAGATTTGAAACTATCGTCAACAGGTTTTGCCTTTCAGAGGGGGAAAAGTTAGACCAGCTTTTACCAAGAATTGACGGCAAAGCAGCCGAATTTGTTTTTACGCAACTGCCATCCGTTGTGTTGAACAACTATGGCGCACTGATCAACGAGCTCAACTCCAGATTTAGAGTAATTGAAACGTCTAGATCCTTTGCGGCCAAATTCAGCAAGCGTAGCCAGAAAGTTGGAGAAACAGCCGAGGAATACGCCTCTGAGCTAAAGACCCTATATGATAAGGCTCATGGATATAGAGACGCCCGGACAAGAAATGAAGATCTAGTTCGCAGATTCCTGGATGGCATAAGAGATGACCACATACGTTTCCAGGTAGAATATCATAAGGAGCCTGAAACAATAGACGAAGCTGTGTTTCACGTCGTGAACTTGATACAAACTAGAGGCAGGCGTGATTACGACAGAAGGCCATCAGAAAATACAAGACGTCTAGACCAAGAGCAAAATGACAGCACGGACCATAGTTGTGACGAGCAAAGCTATGAAAGTTGCAACAGGGTCCAGCAGTCCTCAAACAATGAGTCACTTACACAGAATACAGCAGATTCAAGTCATATAAACTCAGTGCTGGAACAGATAGTTAAACGACTTGACAAATAGAAAATGCAATTAAGCCAGCTGAGTATACTCAAAGGAGACAGCCAAGAGATAGGAGAGGTAGCAGAGAATGTTTTAATTGCCATCTTGAAGGGCATTTCGCCCGTGAGTGTCCCGAGGGGTCTACTTACAAGAGGAGAAGGGATGGTGAGAGAAGCATTACAGAAGAAGACAGTAATTCTTTCAACGGGAAAGGACCCGCTCTTGCGGCCAAAGGGAGGTCCAGCAACTAGATAAAGGAGAGGAAGGCCAAAGTCAAGTCGAAAATGTTCACAATGGTGACGTGGAAAAAGAAAGGGTACGTAAACACAGCTGTAAACGAACTCTTTGTGATGGCGTTTACATTAAGGGGTCAGTTGAAGGGCTGCCTGTTGTTTTTACGATGGACACAGGTGCCTCAAAAACCGTAATTTCCATAAAGGTGTTTGACAAAATTGAGACCAGTAGAAGACCACAATTGGTAAGGTCGGCTTGCTTGAAAGGATCAGGGGATGTGCCTATTAGAGAAAAAAGAAAAGCAGAGTTCACGCTAAGATTGGGGTCCCTAGAAATCTTCAGAGAGGCTGTGGTAGCCGAGGTTGAAGATGAGGTTTTGCTAGGGTATGATATCTTGGGTGGATCTGAAAAGGAGGCAGCCGACATCCTACTGAGTAAGAATAAGGTAGTTTTGGACTCAGTAGAGATACCTTGTTTCCAGATTGGCGAGAAAGGAAAAACCAGAAAGGTTATTGTGGCAGATGATTTTAAGATTCAAGGTCTCTCAGAGTCGCTTGTCGACGTATATGTGGAAAGGCAGGAAGAGGACGATGTTGATATTAGCACTGATTACATACTTGAGCCAAATGAAAGTTTTAAAGAGAGATACCCCCTTATGATGGCACCATCGTTGGTGAACACAAACAGAGCAACGACTTGCAAAGTGCGGATCTTAAATCCGTATTCCTCAGAAGTCGATTTAAAACAAGATGCAGAAATCGGCTTCGCAGAAAGAATAGAGAGGATAGTTAGTGTAGTAGCAGATACTGAAAGTGATGAAACGAATTTAGACAACATTCGCAGAATCAACGTAGGGTCAAACAAAAAAGAGTTTCATGACCACGAGCAAAATAAAGTTGCCGAGCGTCATATCCCGGCCCATTTAAAAGCTTGTTTTGAAAGGTCAGCTAAGGAGAAGACAGAGACGCAACGACAGGCACTGGCAGGTCTGTTAGTGAAGTACAAAGACACCTTCTACAAAGATGATTGGGATAGAGGTATTTCACATCTAACAGATCATCAAATTAAGACTGGAGATGCAAGTCCGATCAAGCAGAGACCAAGAAGAGTACCATTAGCTCAGACAGTGGATGAGATTGAAGACGATCGAGAGGAACTAAACCGTATGGAGAGGACCTTTGGCGGCACCTTGGCCAGAGAAGACGAGGAAAACATCCATCCGAACAAGACAGCCCTAAAGATGTGGACTATAGAATAAATTAAATGAACAATGGACGTTTCTTCCATAGGGGTATTTAAAGTGAAGGACTCTGTGAAACAAAGTTAATGTTTAAGTCAGTGTTAAATATAATTGTAAAATTATTGTTATTGTGACTGATGCACAAGTTTAACTCAGGGTGTAGTTTTCTGATGTTACATAATGTTCATTGTTAATTGTTATATAGTGTTAGGCAGCGGGAGCTTAGCCTATCAAAGAGGGGGGTAATGTGGTGCCCGCGAGTTGCACATATAATGACCTTACCAATCTCTATTTGCGAGATTGATTTGGGCATTATATGGCAACAACCATTTTATTTAAACATCAGAAAACGTACACAAGTAATTGTAATTTAGTATCAGCCATGCAGCATAACGCATATCTCCCGTAAAGACTTCATTTCGCTACTGTTTTCCAGTCTGACGGGAAGCTGAAGCAACCCGTCAGCCATGTTTTTGCAGTGCATTGTGGGTTGTTTACACAACGTTACTAAGCAGTTTCCTTGTCATTCAAGATGCCAAAAAGAAAGTCTTCATTAAATCATCATTTAATGGTAATTTACATATTTAAAAGTTATTTCATGTTCATATAGCATTTTTAACACATTGGAAGTTTTCAAACTATCAGATTAGGAAAAAACCGTTAGTTTATCGTTTGGTTCGATGTGTTACCAAAAACAGGTAACATGTAACAGTGTTACCTAAAAGAGGTAACAAGTTGTTACCTAAAAGAGGTAACAAGTTGTTACCTAAAATAGGTAACAAGTAACACATTTTGTTACCAAAAGCGGTAACAAGTAACTTGTTACCACTTTTGTTACACAAAAAGGGTAACATTCTTATCCTCGAGTATAAAAGGGCTCGCTACCAAGAAGCGTGGGGCAGTTAGATTTTAGAAAGCATAGAGGTTAGATCAGGCCAGACGCTACCGGCATAGAACTTTTACATATATAGGCCTCTTACGAATTTAATAACATATGCGTTACGTTGCGGCTGTTTTATAGAAGAGATATAGAAGTAGATCTACAATAGAAGTCAGAAAACAGAGACTTTGTCGTTGTTGTTTATTCAATAGCCCATTGTATTGAGGTCTATGTAAACTGGACCGATCTAGATCCGGATTTAACAAGCAAACAGTTACAACCTACAACCACGTACCAGCTGGTACGTAACAATATATTTGTTGGATTAATGGATAGATGGTTAGATGGATGGATGGATGAACCAACGGGCGGGAGGATGGGTAAATGGAAGGATGCATGGATGGATGAATGGACAAATATACGGGCAGACAGAAAGAAAGACAGACATAAACATAGACACAGAGAAAGAGAAACATATACTTGATGTTAAATGACATATACCTGTCAATATTTCATCACTTCCTTCAATGGGCATTGTGGGATTGAATGAAAAAGAAAACGACACACTCCGCTGACGGTACAAATTATATCTATCAAAGCTAGTATGCCGTTTAGTCATAAGGATGTAACTGCGCATTAAAATGAGATGGATTTATTTCGGGTTCTCGCCAGGACAGCCCCACATTTCGCAATGCGATACATTTGCTCAAAATGTCAATTTGACATCCCGGATGTTACTGGGCGAGACGTGTAAACCACAAAAAGTCTTAACGTCTTAAAGGTAAATATTACAAGCTTACTTTATATAAATTATCATAGTGTTGTTAATTAACGTTGGCTTCTTTTCCGAGACATAACCTAAATACAGTAAAACTACTAAAATGAAGGCTATTTGGTTGTATAAAAGGCAGGTAACAGCTTAAAGCAAGGTGAAAGTAAACCAAAAAGCTCCTAAATGAGCTTTCTGTTTTACTGTCACCTTAATCTAAGCAGTCACGGGTCATAATCTCCAAATAATGAACATAATGTTGTGGTCGTAATAGAAAAGTTCTACTGTAGTCAATTTTTCATTGTGTTGACGCCCGTTTGCTACCTTACGATACCCAACTACTTTCGAAACATTTACACGCAAACTGAATTAGTTTTGGGACTTCGTCTACCTGATAAAGATGTATGTAGTGCATATAGCTTGAAATACCCACATTGAAATTTAATTAAAACATCTGGCTCCGAGGTTATAAAGCTTTTGACTTGAGTCTAAACTCGTTCCCAAGCATTTGATTGGTCAGATTTGAGGCTAGGCTCAAATCTGACCAATCAAATGCTTGGGAACACACTCAGACTCAACCAAAACGCTTTATAACCTCTGATCCTGTTTTCAATTATACATGTCATACGATAAATCTAAAAATTCAACACAGTGCTCGCAAATTTGACAAAATTAAGTCCCGTGAGAAAGCTATGAGTACGAGTTCTGAAAGGAATCGATAAGTCCCAGACTGTCTAACAGTAGAAAAAAACATTTTTAGCAACTTAATCACAACATTATTTAAACAATTACGCATTTAAGTATGAACTCTTTCAACATTAAGTAACTGTTCTCTTTTGAGAATGTTTTCTGCTAAATTTCTGACATTATTCAGTTTACTTTGTACTTACAGAAACAGGGCAAGAGTAAAAAAACGGTCTGGGCCAAGATCAGGTTTCAGGTTAAGTGATCTCTGATTTGAACCAAATTGTTTGCCAAGATCTTCAATAAAATTCGTCAGTATTTAAAAGGTTTACTTTTTAAAATGCAATTTTCATTGACGACTAGTTTAACTGTTACCGTTACTCTAAATTAACCGCCTTTTAAAGTTTAAATGACTAACGTTTAAGTGAGGAGCTACCGATATACGGAATTATCTCATTTTCACTTATTTGTTAACTCCTCTTATTATAACGCGTGCGCAGTTCCGTTAAGATAATTACGGTATTAACATTTACAGATATGACCATAGCTTTCGGTTAGTGGTATCGATACATAGTTAGTTATATCTGCATCCTAGCTGCTGGACTTGTTGTTATTATTTTAATATGTGCATTTTGTTATCAATTTTTGATAGATCTTTGATTTGCCCCCAGGTATATGTAGACAGGTTTGACTGCATAATTAAATATACAGTGCTCCACCCCTACAACGGCCCTCCCAACAACGACACCCTCCTACAACGACCCTTCCCGCAGTTCCCTAAACAGGACACTTATTACTAAGTTACTAACGCTTTAACTGCTGCAATATCGTCTGTTTAAAATTGTTGTCTGCTGTTTTTTCTCAAAGTCACATAGTGGACATTTTGACAGAAAAATACTTGAAGTTGAGTGACAAACAGTTTGAAACCAGATGAGACGCCGCGTAACGCGGCGTCTGATCTGGATTCAAGCTGTTTGCAAATGTAAGCCCATTTCCCTCCCTAGAACGACTCCCTCCGAACAACGCACACACTTGTTGTATTCCATTGGGTGTCGTTGTAGAGAGGGAGCGCTGTTCGTATATACGTTGTGCATGTACATGTATATACATTTGGTATATGCACCGTACCGAAACGAATGCAATAAACAGGTAAGGGGCTTTTTAATTTACATACAGGTAATATTAAACCTTAAGTATTTCGTTTAATGGCTACATATCTTGATGAATGATGATAAATATAATATGTTGTTAACTCCAAACGCTATTAAATGTAGTGTGAAACTCTTCTCTGAGATGGTTTCAGAAAATGTCAGAAAGGTGTCAAACAGTTTGGATACAGATTAAATGCAGGGAGCGAGAGAAAAACACACAGAAAGAGAGCAAGAGACATACCGACAGAATTAGATAGAGACAGAGAGACACAGGCAGACAGAAAAATAGAGACAGTCAGACAGGAAGACAAAGACAGACAGAAAAAAGGAGAGAAAAGCAGACATACAGAGACATATATGTATGAAGAGAGACAGAGAGGGGAGAGAGGCGGTTAGAGACACTGAGACAGTAAAATAGAAAAAATACAGAGAAGCAGCGAAAATAAGAGAGAAGTAAGAGAACAAATACAGAGACAGGAAGATAGATAGACAGACAGAGAGAAATGGAGACAGAGAGAATCAGCTACCTTACAAGTCTATTTACTGACTTGTCAGTCAACAGAACAGACGTATCGATGCCCAGTGTAAAAGGGACGCAATCCGCCAAACGCCGTAAATCTGTATATTGGGGGGATAACTCACCGATTACAACCACATTCTTAATCGGAATGCCTGCAAATAGAAATGGAATAGACTGAGTTGTAATGATGTTACAGTCAACTAAATCATAATTACACAGTAACCGTAAAAACGGGAAGTACCATTGATTGGACGATAAACCCAACTCGCACACACACTAAGTGTTTGTTTTTTTATTTTATAAAGTAAAATAATGTTGATTACTGTTTGTTTGTGTGTTGCTGTTGTTGGGTTTGGGTGTGTGTGTGTGGGGGGGTGTTTGTTTTTGTTTGGGGGGGGGGGGGGGGGGGGGTAAAAAAGTAATTTAGGCGTTTTCGACTGGCTAGTTTTCGTGGAGCAACCAAATCTCGTTGAGCACATAATTTGCTCGACTGGTAGTGTGACGTCATGGTCCGACACGCCGTGGAGTACGAAAGATGTCGGTTGTAAACCCTTGTTGAGTTCGTTGAGTAATAGACGCCAAACTTAATCCATAAACAATTTTTTGATTGGTCAGATCTGTTTCGTGGTGTAATCTAAAATAGGTGTTTTCGTTTGGCTAATTTTCGTGGAGCAACCAAATCCCGTGGAGCACATATTTTGTTCGACTGGTAATGTGACGTCATGGTCCGACACGCCGTGGAGTACGAAAGATATCGGTTGTAAAACCTTGTTGAGTTCGTTGAGCAACATAAGCCAAACATAATCCATAAACAATTGTTTGATTGGTCAGTTTTTTTCGTGGTGTAATCTCAATTGATGAAATAGCTAACATTTTGCCAGTCGAATACGCCTATTGATGGAATAGCAAATGTTTTGCCAGTCGAATACGACTATTTCTGACGACATTAATGAAATAAAATGCATACTGTTATGCAATCTCGAAAACCATGTCTGTGTATATATTGTCTTTCTGTCAGTAAAAAATTTGCTTGAAATAAAGTTTTCCTGCATGATAGGGTAAATAAATAACCTGTTCTAGCTCAATTGTACTTGTCCCGACAACTATAGTCCTCATAATAGATATGGATACCTGCCATGCGTTCAGTAAAGAAAACGATGGCCATCGATGGCGAGTTGGCTACCGGTCTGAAATGCAGTGGACAAAACGTAATTCTTTCGTTCAAACGCAAACGCATTGCAATGAAAATGACAACTTTTTAACAATTCTGACAACCAGTTTTAATCTAAGTGGCAAACAGTTTGGAGCCTGATCAGACGCCGGGTTCCCCTGCGTCTGATCTGGCTCCAAACTGTATGCAATGAAAATAATAGTTTAAGCATAACCGGGGTTATTTGGAAAGAAAACGTTTTCTCTACTGTACTCTGCACGCTGCACACGGGGCACAAACTACTAACCTTAAGTAGAAACAGCACCCAATGGTAATTGAACTCGCTACTTTATCGGAAAAACTAAATATAATATGTTTGTTTTGGTTACATTACACAATAAGCTTCAATGTTGATGAGAAACTTTTCTAATATGTATTAATGTTTTTTTTCTACAGAATGGCTGCGGGAGGGTCAAGGTTTGATGATCGAAACTACAAAAATTGGTTGAGGGCCACCCTTGCCTTAATGTATATGAAAGAGGGACTTGAAGATTTTTCGGACGCTCTGTCCAAGGTGTTTCATACAAAGCTACTTAGTTCCTGTGGAACAGGGACTTTAAGATGTACCTCCAGGTGCACCTTCAGAGATTTCATTAGAGATACCCGCAAACAGCGATGGTACATGAGATGTACACCGTGTGATAATTGGCTAACAGCTTTGATATCTCACCACACCAAAAGGCCTTTCCCTAAATTGTCCCCTGAGAACACAGATCCCCAGAAGTGGTATTTCGATCATTGGGAGACATCCAAATTGTTTATGTCGTATGGCTGCAGGTCAGATACATGCGCGAAGGATTGTGATATTCAGGGTATTTTGTCCCTGTTTATAAACAGTCAGTTCTTCGTCGCCAGTGGTCACATTGGAAGAGCTTATTTACTGGATGGGGTAAGTCGTTGGATGCAAAACATTTATGTTGGCAATGTCACTCTGACAAATTTAACCTTTTCCCCCATAGAAACGACTTTTAGCGTATTTAATGTATTCCTCCGCAGAAGAAAATAGTTCCAGTTTATACCTTCATGAACAGATTACCATAGCAAATATTTTTATTAAGCCTAGCAATTGGTAGTTAAAAGCAGGCTGAAAGTAAAGCAGAATGTGCCTTATGGCACATTCTGCTTTACTTTCAACCTGCTTTAAGTGATCGCCTATATTAAATGTAATAAACGGGTTATTGGGGAAATGGTGAATGCCTTGCCATTGCATTGATAAAACGACTAAATACTTTTGGCTCACCTGGGTAAAACCGTCGTCAATTATACTGCCTCAATCTAACTTTGAAACGATATTGCAGACAACTATATTGAAGTCGAGGACAATATGGCGGTGAAGAGGTAAAAACATCACAATAGATTTGATCATGAAAGGGTTTACATTTTATTTTTGGAATATTATTCACCTACTGTTTTAAAGTTCCGGAGTCATTTCTCTTTTTTCTAGGTTCTTGCAGTTCGACAGTTTGTGACAGGTCCAGACCGTGGACATACTTGTCCAGACACACATTAATTAGAAGAAAAATGGCTCATTGGACTTCAATACCATTTTGTTTCTGTTTAATGAACTATTTTCTAAATGCATTGATTACAATATTTCATTGACTTTCTTTAGAAGTATCAGTTACAATATAAACTCCTTGTATGAATTGATACTGGATGTTTTAAATGATTATAAAAACTCTTAAGAAATAGTAGGCGTATGATGTACACATGTACATACATCTTTTGTCTGATTAATTTGTTTTGTCATATTGGCTCACTTTCTTTGTATTGCACTAAGGATATATAATACTTTTCTAACTCTTGTATTCATTCATTGCAGTTAGTGGAGGTTCGCAATGCTCTGTTCCATTCGGGGAGTTTTCAAGTCAGTGACACTGACGTCAATGATCATTTACACAAGATCATCTCCTTCTTGCAAGGAATGACAGGGCTTACAGGCAATCAGAGTAAAAATATAAAGGAGGCAGTCGAGAAAATACAGGAGGTACCTAGGGTATTCCATGTGCAGCGTTCCCTCTCTGCAACGGCCCTCCGAACAACGACTCCCTCCATACAACGACCATTTTCGCAATTCCCTAAATGGGACGATTATGCCTAAAGCTTTTACTGCTGCAAAAATGTTTTCTTAAAATTGCCGTCTGCTTATTTTTTCTCAAAGTTATATATAAGTGGAGATTTTGATAGAAAAAAAGTATAATGACGAGTGACAAACAGTTTGAATCCAGATCAGATGCCGCGTGACGCGGCGTCTGATCTGGATTCAAGCTGTTTGCAAACGTAAGCCAAGTTTTAATTTTCCCGCTCTGTAACGACTCCCTCCGAATAACACACACAATATGTTATCCCAGTGGGTGTCATTGTAGAGAGGGAGCACTGTATGTGCTGAAAATGGTTTGCAGTGCATTTCTAAATATCAGAGTTTGATTGCTATTGCCTGTTTAGATTATATAAAATATATTTGATAAATACATGTAGTTCAATATAAGCTGTCAAACTTTATTAATGAGACATTATCATCGTAAGAGGAAATTGTAAATGCAAACAAATATATAACAACTATTTGTACCTTTGTACAAATCCATCTCCTAGTTAGGTCAAATTTACTTTGAGATAACTATGTCCTATTTGTATATGTACTTTGGCATGTATGTGGCAAATGAAATTATCATTCATGATTTATCTTACATGTTGAATACTTCAGTATGCCTTTAGTGCATGTGACATATCCTTGGGTATATAATGTTTCTTTTAATCAACATGAGAGGTCCTGTTATAAATGGGTACTTTATGTTTAAAGGACACGGTTAAAACTAGTGGTGTAGACCAACCCCTTCACAACAAATATTTTTATACTTAGATGCATAAGACATGCCGTTTGAGCACACATTTATGGGAACTTGGATTCATAAGACTTGCCTTTTAAGCGTACATTATCACAAAACAGTAAAAGTCATTGATATACTTCTATTTTGTCAATAATTATCATTTATTTACATGTGTAATTTCAGTTGCAGGCAAATCGTTTAGATCTGTCTCTCAACAAAGAGTTAGAACTTAGAGCATTGCAACAGAAGCAGATTGCTTTGGAACGAGAAATGAAGCGCATAGAGAATACAGCTGAAAGTTTGAAGAAAGAACAAGACAGTCAAAAGAATACAGTAGACACCCACGGCACTAGGCTCAGCTCTACTGACACTGAAATTAAAGAACACAGAGACTCTATAACAAAGGTATTGTTTTTTCTGTAAAGGTAATCTATATTCTAAGCACATGAAGAACGTTTAGAACTGTGTTTCTCCATCAGAAGAGAATCCTCTGTATACCGTGGTCTAGTGGTGACTGGTGATGTTCCGATTAATCGTGATAATCGACGGTCACGTCGCAAATGGGCCGACGTGATTATCGACGACAGATATGTCATCGTTGACGTTTTATTCATTACCATAGGGTAACGTTTGTTCTTAATTCTAATCCGTCCCTAAATAAATAATTTATAATTCCAGTCTTTATTCAAATCGGACATTGATAAAGACAATTCTGGATATACAATAATTGAAAAACTATAAACCTCATTTGCTATTGATGTGAATAAGCCCGAACCAGAATTAAAACAATAGTCGTGATCTTGAAGAAATGATCGATCGCGACATGTGCCGATGATCGCATAAAGTTTTTGAGACCGATTCCCAACGCCAATGTATACACTACGTGGGCAGCATGGGAGAATGCAGTATGTAAGAATAGTTATTCTTTCTGGCTGAACGTGTTATCCAATGAGTTTTACTGAATGAAACTTGATAAACCAGACAAATACATTGAATCAGACTGCAGTGTACACACACTTTAACTTAGACTATTAGACGTATTGTTTTACCGTTTTATAAAACTGTACACCATGCAATAAAGATAGCTCAATGAAACGTAAGTCACATAACAAGTCTATTGAGACGGAGTGCAGTGCACAATAATAATAATTGTACAGATACCGCCCCATTATTTAGAAAAATCATATTTTTAATATATCGGGAGTATAACTCCAAGAGAAATAAAGATAATCAGATAATTAGTACAAAGGGGCGGAGTTATTCCCTTTTATATAAAGATGTTTTCCTTTGTGCATTTATACAATTTTGATAAAACTCCATGTACATGTACAATAAATAACACTTTGATGCAACTTGACGAACCTTACAAGTACATGAAGACAGATTGCAAATGTGCATTAATGATAATATGTAACTCTTGATGTCCACTGAAAGGGGATCGATTAACTCTGTCTCTTTACAAACATTTAACATTAAACCAATTATATGTGATGATGTATAGTGCCTAATATACTCACGGAATTTAAAAACTGTGCATGGTTAAAATTTATTTCAAATGTAAACGTTTTCAATAAGCTCACGTAAAAACGGTTTGTACAGCTGATTAAAGTGTGTAGAATAGTGCTGAAACGATTACCCGGGTAACCGTTAAAGGTTATGAACTGCCGATTAACCGGTTACACAGTCGGTAACCGGTTACTCGGAAGCCATTTTTTTTAACAATAATGAAGCCCCATATGACGGGAGCTACAACCTTCAGATATGTTTACCGTTCACTTGAAGTTGAAATATTTTACTCTATGATATACATGATATTTAAGTTTTAAAATACAGTAGCATGTTGATTGATAAGGGTAGGGCGTTTCCTGATTTTTGTTAACATGTACACGGAGCTCAATACACAAAACGATGCCGTTAACAAAGTGTTTTATGTAAGGAATTCAATATACTTTTCATGTGTTCTCAACACTGAATACTCGCTGCATCATGTCATTTTATTTGAAGATGAGTTAAAGAACCCTTATTTCACATGTCTTTACAATAAATGACGATTGAACAGTTTTATTTACAACAAACTTGTCTTCGATATATTGTTTCCTTCGCTATTTTGACAGTTGAACTTGACACGCTTACTAACCTTCTGACCTCGAAATATTCGGTTTGCTTTGGACGTCTACCCTAGTAGCTATATATGACGTTCGCGTAGGGAAAACGTAAACAAGGGTTTCCAGGAATACCCGCATGTCAATTTCAAATATATTTTTAGACTACCCAATCAAAAACGATAACATAATAAAACCCGGTTAGCTGAATCTACACTTCAACCGGTTTGGAAAGGTTTAAAATAAGACAAGAATGGGACCAATTAATATCTATAACACAATGCGGGATTAGTCTTCATATTCGGCCGCGCATAATTATTCCGTGTGTTGGAGTTATTATTATTTTACAAATGCAACTTATTTAGAGAAGACATCAAATGGCCGCTTTTTAAACGATTTATTGGTCAACATAATCATGCAGTATACATGTTAGTTCATTTTATAAGATCAATAGATCTACTTCTCTTCTCTTTGCAATTTATGAAGGACCTACGTCGGCATGCATGGTAAAATAGTTCGAAAAAAGTATAACATTCATAAACAGTTCTTTGGCACCAATATTATTATTTTATTATCGTTTACACACGCAGGCAAACGGTCTCCAAATTTGTAAATGTGTATAGGTAAAACAGTTGAACGGTCTTCAGTGTACATGTGTAACGTCCAACTCTTACTGACTAATGATGTGTCAGTCGGCATATTTAAGTTACGATTAACCGGTTAACCCCGGTTACGAGCAACGATAAACCGGTTGCAAAATTCTGGTAACCGTTTCAGCACTAGTGTAGAAGGTATTGGTCACCATTTTCGTGAAATTTACGTTAATTTTGCGTGTCAAAAAACGTGTGTCTATATTTGCATAAATTGGTGAGAATACTCATTTGTACAGTACATGCAACACGTTTTCAATGTACACTGGTTGTTTTGGCAGTAAATCATCGGGAAAACAAGTTAGATTTGTTTTATCAACCACTACGGCTATGCCACAGCTGTCTGAAAATGCGCGTTTACGTTCATATTAGAGGTTGGAATGAAAAATTAATGATGTCGCAGGCCGATTTGGTCTTCATCTTAACATCATGTTGTCAGTATGGAGGCGTATCGAAACATTGGCAATGCTCGCGAGAACCTGCGACCAAGGATATCGCTATTAACGTAACGTCGACAATATACGTATGTTTCTGTTACACATGTGCGTGGTCGTTTTCAATCTTCAAAATTTACGGCTAGAAACGTTTGAGGGGTTCGTCTTATCGGCCGAAGGACAGTGCTGAAAAGAATACGCTAATTTTGAATCCGTCCGTCACGCTAACTTGGCATGTTTAGGATGAGATTGGGCGTCGTTTGCAAAGTCTATCGAACCAGCCTTTGACGTTGGAACAGTTGGCTGATTGTTTAATCATGGTAAAGAATAGCATTCATTAGCAGTTTTTCGCAGCGTTGGGGAGGTCCACTCGACGCTGATGCCGTGCTTCCTTTGATGCAAGCGGAGGACACATGCGTTATTAATTGTGTGACATGGGTTTTGACCCCTAATGACAAAAACGCTTGGCAGTACAATGCTGATTGACATCACACATTAATTACTCTTATGAAATGTTAGATCGATGTTTAAATTAACACTATAACACGGTCAATTTATATCTGATTTATTATTCCTATTATTTATAATGCTATTCCCAATGCACAGTTTTTAAATTCCGTGAGTATATTTACAGTCAGCAATTCCCAACTTACCAGGGACATCCGTGTTTTACTAATATCTTTCTAGCTTACAGAAACCATGAAGTTTATATTATATGAAGTTTATATTATTTCTTATTTACATTTTATTTCAGCTACTAGATGTCCAGGTCCAGTTCAATAAATTCCTAACTTTAAATGGCCTAGATCAGGACTTTAAAAAGATTGTGAACACTTTCTCCGAGTTTGAGCAAAGCATAGGTCGACTTGAAAAAGCATTAAAACAACAAGACAAAAACATAGATCAACTTGATAACGAAACAAAACGACATGAGCAAAGCATTAGTCAACTAGACACTTTATCAAAACAACACGATCAAAGCATAGGTCAACTTGATAATGTATCAAAACAACATGAGCAAAGCATATGTCAATTTGACATGGTATCAAAACAACATGAGCAAAGCATAGGTAAACTTGATACTCGATCAAAACAACATATGCAGAGCATAGGTCAACTTGACACAGTTTCACAGCATCATGAGTATGTCATAGTTCAACTTGACACAGTATCAAAACAACATGCGCAAAGCATAGATCAGCTTGATACTCTAACAAAACAACACAGTGAATGCGTAGGTCAACTTAGCACAGAATCAAGACAACATGAGCAAAGCATAGGCCAACTTGACACAATATTAAAACGACATGAGCATAGCATAGATAAACTGGACTCAGTAACAACACAACATGAGCGAGCCACAGGTCACATTGACACAATATCAAAACAAAACAAACAAAATATAGAGCAGCTTGATAGCAGAACAAACAAACAAGAGAGAAGTATGGGACTGCTTGGTGACAGGATTACAGAATTAGAAGACGAAATAAAGCGTGACAATGAAGTAAGTTTTTCTTGAGAAGAATAATACAGCGTTCCCTCCCTACAACGGCCCTCCCAACAACGATTCCTTCCTTACAACGACCCTTGCCGCTATTCCCGAAACTTAACAATTATGTCTAACACTTTTATTGCTGCAATATCGTCTGCTTAAAATTGTCGCCGGCTGTTTTTCTAAAAGTTACATATTTGACCATTTCAGAGTAAACCACTTAAGTACGAGTGACAAACAGCTTGAATCCAGATCAGACGCCGCGTTATGCGGCGTCTGATCTGGATTCAAGCTGTTTGCAAATGTAAGCCAAATTCCCTCCCCGTAACGACTCCCTCCGAACATATTTTGTGTCTCCCATTGGATGTCGTTGTAGAGAGGGAACGCTGTATAACATGTCAGAAAACTTAACAAGTTTTACCATTTTAATGTTTTACCTTTTTACTAAATCCTTTCTATCATAATGTTTTCATGTAATGGAATAATGAATAGATCTTGGTAATACAATGTTTTTACCCGTTAGTGTATCTGACCAAGAAAATGTGTCTTGAATAACGACTTAGACCTTACCCCAAATGACAAAGTGACACGTATGGTTCAAATACTGGTCGGATTTCAATTTGAGTTTTACCACAATGTTTCCACTTGATAGTCTATAAAGGTTGTTCAAAGAATTTTGATCCGCCACAGAGGGCGTGGTCACTCCCTGTGTTCGATTATATCGAATTTAATGTTTAGAGCCTTCAAGAATTTATTTTGGCTATATCATGAGAGTTTGTCAGTGCCATGTACTTGATAAAGTCTAGGTTACAGTATATCAGTAGGTAAACTCTCAGAAAAAGGTTTTTGCCTGTCCAGGGACTATCTTTTAGGCCGAATCTTCTTAAAACTTGCATTAAATAATAATCTTGACAAAAGCTAGGCAGTGTGTGAATATGGGCTGCATAGGGTTAAACAGAAGGTAAGTATATCAAAACTAAAAAAAAGGCTCATGAGCATTCTATGAACATTGCTTTCAATACTAACTTATATAAATTTTACATAGAGTATGAAATGAATATGAGTTATTTCATGTCAAAAAGTAAGTCAGCAAGTTAAATCATATAAATGGCTTATGGACAGTCTAGAGGTCACAATTTTTGTCACACTTTCACGAATCTTACCCAGTTTGATCACATTGACAGATCTAGATCATATATGAATGATGGTCATACTGGGTCATAAATCAAATCACTTTGTCAAATGGTAAAACACACTTCTTGAGACAGTCATGTGTACGGTTCTATTTTCTCATTTCTCTTGTTAGCGAGTCAGTCTAATAAGATTTGTGCTTTGCAATAACTTATTTCTCAGGGTTTTTTTTCTGAAAGGGTAGCACTTTCTATTCTAGACAAAGGCAGATATTGGCGTTGCTAGAAGCCCAAAGACTCCACAGAACCAGTATAACGGTAGGTAAATTTGAGAAAACGTTATTCTTTACCAATAAAGGCGTTAACGCTAAAACATTTTATTTCCCACATACCTTACAAGACATTTTCATGCAGGTGAACATTTTGCCATTGTGATTATTCAGTTTCCATAGCGACTGTTGTCATCTGCGAATTTTAGCTATGCCTAATTTGGTAAATGATTATTTAATTTCTGATGTATATGAGCCAGATATTCTTTTAAAAGGTAGTAAAATAGTCAGAAATTGACTGTTGATAGTATCAATGTAGATGTAGATGTAGATAAGGTAGCCAAAATGTAGTGATTTTAAACAGAAGACTTGAACCTTTTCATGAAGATTGTCATCATAACCCAAGTCTTAGTTCGTCCTGTTGTAGCTTCTCAGTCCATTCATACTTTTTTACGACAAACATTATCAAAATTGGCAGGTTAATCCACATTCCATTCAATTATCATTGGTCATGGGTTATTTTTGACAATTATCTCATCACTGTAATGCATATAATAATACAGGGCTTCCATAAGTTGACATGAAAAATCCTAAGATTTCCAAATTTGCATTTTTCAAGTGCGATTTTACGAATCGTACCTTTACCCCATAGCCTGTTTCTAGTTTTGTTGACATCCGACTACTTAAAGCAGGCTGTAAGTAAAGCAGAATGCGCCTTAACGCGCATTCTGCTTTACTTTCAGCCTGCTTTAAGCTACTATAAATTGGGGGGGGGGGGGGGTCCGAAGATTTAGGAAATTTCCAGAGAAATGGCAGCCCTGATAATACAATATTTTTTACAATATTCCAGATAGGGAATTAAAATAGTATTAATATAAACAGAAAAGAGCAGTTTACATATAATAATAGCCAACCACAAGTCTGGTACATGGTTTTACCTTTCATTGTCAACTCAAACGGGTGACTGCATACACAAAATTGGATGGCAATCTACAGTTTAGATACCTCATGTTGAATTGAAACCCCTTATGAGTTTTAACAAAACAATTTTGTTACAGTAAATTTTAAATTTATTCTCCTTTTTTTTTCTTTCTTTTTTTTTTTTTTTTTAAAGATTTACAACAAGTACTGGTTGATCACTACAAGACCACATGTCTTATTGTACAAAATCCAGCAGAAAGCAACGACATTGGGCTGGAATACGTGTGTGTTGATCCAACGATTAAGGTCCTTAGTCAGAGTAAAGGCCGTGATGGACTGAAACATGTTAATAGAAACGCCACTAGTTTCTTGTGTAAAAACATTTTCTTTAATGAGGAATACCAAAGTAGACAGATATATATCACAGGGGAGGCTGGTAGCGGGAAGAGTATGATGTGTAAGATTCTTGTCAGACTCTGGTGTGAAGCCCATGGTCTGCTTTTGTCAAGTGATTCTGAAGGTAGTGAAAGTGATTCCGAAGATGAGGCCTTAGGAACGCGTTCATTGAGCAAAAGGGGAAGGAGAAGACAAGAAAGGAAACAGAGACAGAAGGAGAGAATAGACAGGAGGGAAGAGAACAGAGAAATATTATCACACTTTACATTTCTGTTTTATATTACGTTGAGAGATTCCCTGTCAGAGTATAGTATTAGTGAAATGATTCAGTCACAAATTTTAAAGCATCATTCATCTGTAAAAGTTTTACATGCCTCAGATTTATTGTCTTATGAATCTTGTCTTGTCATTGTTGATGGCCTTGACGAGTGGGTGTGTCCACCAGGTGCCCCGGTCCCACATTTCCTGAACCCAGGAATCCCAGGCAGGGATATATTCAATAAAAATAATGTATTCTTGACAACAACTAGGCCTTGGAAGTATGATATACTTCAATTAAAAAGTTCCGAGGTTGATAAACATGTTGAGCTATGTGAACTTCCTGAAAAATCTGCTTCACAAATCTGCACTAAAGTCCTAAGGTTATTGAATGAGATGCACGTCGGTAGAAAAACAAAAACCGAGTGTTTTAGGACACTTGGCACGAAAGGTCTTGGCCATTTCAAGACAATCCCTGTCATCCTCATACAGCTTGTTTGCTTGTGGTTTGACAACCAGGACCTGGCCAGGTCCCAAGTGCAGCTGTACTCTGACATGCTAGATTTGCTGTTGAAAAGGTCCAAGAAAAACCTGTCAATGCTAACCATCAATAAACCAGCAAGTGTAGCATCAGAATCGCCTCTACCCAAATGTATTGTTGAGCACCCACACTGTCAAAACCATCAGCAATTGATATATTGCTTATCAAGAGTATCATTTGATGCATTATTTGACAAATCAAAAGAAAACAGTTTAGTGTTTAAAACCTGGCAGCTAGATATATGTGGCGTAGGACAAGAGTCAATAGATATGTGTTTAAAATCAGATATTTTGTCACAGAGCAAAGTGTTAGAAAAATGCGCAGTGGGTGAGAAAAAACTGTCTTTTTTACACAAAAAGTTTCAGGAATTTCTTGCCGCTATTTTTATAGACAGCTGTGACAATATACAAGATATTGTAAAACACATAACAGATTACTGCAATACATTAGATGCATGTTTAGAAATGTCTCAGGTGTGGCTGTTTGTGTCAGGAATCAGACCTGATATAGCAAAACAGTTGTTGGACCATTTGACTTGTGTTGTTACTGTCGACCAAACGGTTAAGCACTACAGACAGACTTTATATGGTGAAGGCTTGATAGGAGATATACAAAGATGTATAACTGACTGTGTAGTAGAGGGTAGCAATTATGGTTACAACTATGACTATTTATGTTTAGCTGACTTTTTTATCACTAAAGCCACACTTAGTCATGTAAACCCTCTGTTATTATGCACTAAAAGTACAGAGGTCAAGTCTGTATATATATACACTGAAGGCATGGATAGTGATCAGTTGGCAGCTGTAACTAGTCAGTTACAACACTGTCACTCAGTACAAAAACTGTACATGTATGATCACTACATACCCTCTCGTATAGACATCAACACAGTGGCACAAATAGTAAATAACAACATTGACACTCTTACATGTCTACACTTGGACAGTGATATCACAGCTACAGCTGAGTTAGTTAGTGGCATATGTAGCATCATTAGCAAGTGTTTAATGGCACTGAGACTGTATTGTGTTAGACTGACACATGATCATATAGAACAAATACTAACTAAGTTATCACAGTCACCTACCGTTAAACAGTTAGAGCTGTACGTACACTGTACAGACCATGACGACCAGTGTAAAACTGCTAGGATAAATTTGTCTACTATGACACACATACAGACACTTAATCTGTGGAACATGTCTGTAGATAATCTGCAGTCCGTGTCACACTTCATTGAGGATGTTAGCCTTTGGGGCATACAATTACCAGTGACAACACTGTGTGAGTTTGCATGCAGACTTTCCAAGACAAGACGTGACGTGACTGTAAAACTATGGGGTGTAACAGTTACACAGGACATAACCCCACCTGTAGACGTGGCGACTTTCCTCCGTACTTGTCAAAGTCTGAAGGTGACACACTGTCGGTACAGAGACTGGGACAATGCATGGATGATAGAGTTCACCACAAGTAGCCAGTAATTAAAATATTGAAGGCCGGTGCGCCATGCTTATTGCTAGTTGTAAAATGCCAAATGCTAAATGCCAAATGCTGTTTGTAAAATATCGAATGCTATTTGCTAAATGCGAATTGCTATTTTCGAAATGCTTAATGAAATGCCAAATGCTTTGGAGGTTTCTTCAAATGGCGGTTTTTCTCTATCATTTGACATTCAGCATACCGCATGTAGCATTTAGCAAGTCAAATTTAGGCCACATAAAACATTACCCATGTTTCCTAGGGACACAGTCATAAAATTATATTGATATAGATATATTTAACTTTTCTGATGGAGTATTTTATATAATCATATTTATATATGAAAACATATGAATGTATTTTATTTTGCAGAGCCCTAGGCCATACATAAAATACATTGAAAAAAATCATTTCAAATTGTTTATTTAATTGATAGGTCCCATTACGAAAATTACCTTAAAAATTGAAACTGATATGATTGTTAATCAATATTGGTATACCAAAACGGAAAAGTAGTGGCTTTTATATGATAGGTGGAATTAATAATATTTCGAAATGTGATGTATGCTTGTCAAATATGTCAATAAAATGTGTTGTCTGCATGTTGAATATGCCAATGGTCAATTCACTATCAAATCATATCTGCAAGGAAGGTATTTTATGATTTGCTACTCTTATTCTAAAATCAATTTCTAAAACACTAAAATGACAATAAAGCAGCTTTTTAAACAATTAACTGAAGAATAGCTTCTATTACACGTTGCTCAAAAACAACTGGCACATGCGCCGCAAAAATGATAGACATTCGCCGATAGCTTTTTCGAAAAATGAAAAACAAAAACGTTTAGGCTCGGGGGGGGGGGGGGGAACTAGGGTCGGTTTACCGGAAACAGATATATTTTTTGTTTGGCCTTAGTACAGCAATTCACATTTGGCATTTAGGAATTTGGGAATACTATTTTTGCAATTCGCATTTAGCGTTTTTGTAATTCGCAAATGACATTTCGTAAAACGCATTTCGCAATCAGCATTTAGCATTCGGCATTTTACAAATAGCATTTAGCATTTAGCACCCCTAAAAGAGTTTTGTATTTAATTAGCATTTCGCAATTCGCATTTAGCATTTCGCATATAGCAATTCGCATTTAGCATTAAGCATGGCGCACCGGCCTTCCATAAAAAACTTGTTATATTCACTCTAGCAATAAAGTCAAACAGTGCTTTCTCCCTACAATGACCCGTTCTCGTCCTTGCAACAATGCTTGCCGCTGTTCCCCAAACATACCCATTATTATGGAGCGCAATCGTTGCCAATAATCTAGACATGTAGATGCTAACATCTATTTTGTAGTTTGTATAAAGTACAAACCCGACTGTACAAAATATAAATGTGACTTGTCCATAAGTTAGTCATGACCATACAATGCTATTTTTAGAATTGACTTTCTGCTTTGTTCAAAGCAAACACCCGCTTTACATTTCATGAAATTGACAAATTAATCCTACAGATCAGAATGAAATTCCTCAAACCGTCACAAGCAAAGAACTGCATCCGAAAATCCAACTGAAATCATCTGTTTTCAATAAACTTGAACACAGATATAAACCGAAAGTTGCGGATTGACGACCGACATTGACATTTCTCCAGTGTACAGGTGACTCTTGCAAGTCGAGAATTACATTTCTCCAAATGCAAAACTAGCGAATTTTGCTATGACCTTATAAGGAATTTTTACGGAATACTACGAATATTAATTTGGGCGGAGTAAACTAAATCGGATCTTACCGGAATCGTTCGCCGGGGGTTTACCTAGCCCTATGATTTTACAGTGGAGAATACGTTATTCTTTCCCGTTTAAACGAACCGCAAAACACTAAAACATAGAAAAGTGCAACTTTTGGACAATTCTGATAATTCATGTTTATATTGGTGACAAACAGTTTGGAGCCTGATCAGACGCCGGGTTACCCAGCGTCTGATCTGGCTCAAAACTGTTTGCAATAGAAATAATAGTTTTAGCGTAAACGCGTTTATTGGGAAAGAACTGTATGTAGCCAGTTTGACGGACAGGTGCTTGCTTCACCCATTACCCCATAAATACACCTTTTTACGCCTTTCATTTATTCATCCACTAAAGAATTAATTCCAATTTTTACAGCCAAATATGTATCATAAGAAATGTTTTCTATTTCCTAGCAGACTGTAGCTTAAAGCAGGCTGAAAGTAAAGCAGAATGTGCCTTAAGGCACATTCTGCTTTACTTTCAACCTGCTTTAAGTGGTCACGTGTCTTCAATACTAGAAACAGGCTGTGGGGTAATAGGTTAAGCAGACTGAAGTAAAGCAGATAGTTCCTGAAAGAGCTTTTCTGCTTTACATGTGCCTGCTTTAAACATCCATCTGCCCAGATGCAGGGCAGGGGCCCGTTTCATAAACATTGTTGTCGTAAGTCAAAACTTTAAAATACATTTAATTTCTGATTTCTCTATTTAATCCTGTCTTGTGACATTTTCAAGACGATTCCAAAAAGATGTTACAAGACAGGATTAGATTGAGAAATAAATAATAATTGAGACTTTTATAATCTGACTTACGACAACATTCGTCGTACAAAGTTTTATAAAACGACTCAAGGTTTCCAATGACTCTTTATCAGGATAATATTTGTAGAAGTATGAAAAGGTACATGCATTAAATTTGTAATAAGAATAATTAAAAAAAACTGCCAGCATGTGCATCTATGTGTGAAATGGTTAAAGTGGTTGCTTACAGCAAGAAATCTCCTGTGGCAGCTTTTGATTAACTGCTTTACTTTTATCCTGCTTTAAGGTGGACTCAGCTTCTTTAACTTGAACCCTATTGGTGCATCTATGGGTCCTTTGAAACAGTGTACCTGTGAAGACTTAGTAATATTAACCCTTTACCTGATAGCCTATTTCTAGTATTGAAAATAGGTGACTACTTAAAAAAGAAGAGGCTCTGGTGGGATTCGAACCCGTGACCATCCATGCGGAGACAAAAATGAAAAATGAGGCATCGCCTCTACGCCCTCGGCTACGGACGCTCTCTCTATATATGGTAGCGAATTAACGTACTTCAATGATAGCTATTAATAGAACATTATTCGGCTCGGGTTTATGTCTGACCCCGTGTAGAGAAGCAACAACAACAACTATACCGTTAGCTAACGCTATGGAAAAACGATGGAAAATATCTAAAAAACTAAGATTCGGTGACGATTTTTGAGACGTTTTTTGGACTGATCATATGTTTTTAATGTCAAAAGCCAAATAATGCCACAAATTTGCTTTTATTTGAGTATTTTATTTTATTTTGACAAGAACACCATCCGGTTGCGAGTCCCTTTAAAGCAGGTTGAAAGTAAAGCAGAATTATAGTCACTCGGAATACCTCAGAGTTCTTGGCATACGTTCTAGGAAATACCGAAACTTCACGAAGGAAAATTGACGCGTCGAAGGAGGGGCTTATGTAGCTAAGACACGCCCTCGTGACTCATTTGTTACTTTCTACATTGTCCGCTGTACATTGGCGAATATCCGAAGTTCATTGTATGGTGTCTGTTTGCAAAAGGTGAAACGTCTTTCGCAAAGCGTACTTTCAATTCTTCCAGGCGGAAAATGTTTATTTCAAATGTTGGTTATATGTAGTTCTGTCTTAGAAAGTAACATTAAATCGTGGATTTTGGTTCCCTTGTTAACCGCTTTACATGAAAGAATTGCAAGTGTTTAAAGTATAAACTATAAATACCTTTTTATGGAATACAGTATACACATGTAAACAGACATTTACATGTTAAGTTTGCATGATTCTAAACGACATTTATACAAATACATATCGTTTTTGGCCAAACAATAATCGAAAACTGGGTGATTGCATGTCTGGATTTTTGGCAACGAATGCGCTCCATACATTATGTCTAACGCTTTCAATCATGCTGCAATACCGGCTGCTTTAAATTGTCGTTTGCTGTTTTTTTCTTCAGAAAGTTACATGTTAATAAGTAGAAAATTTTACAAAGAAAATATACTGATGAGTGACAAACAGTTTGAATCTTGATTAGAGGCCGCGTTGAGCGGCTTCTGATCTGGAATCAAGCTGTTTGCAAATGTAAGCCTAATCTTAATTGAACCTCCCTGCAACAACTTCCTCCGAACAAAGCATGCAGTTTTGTCTCCAATAGGATGCTGTAGTAGCGAGGGAGCACTGTGCTCAATCAATTTCAGAATGTGTTTAACAAAGTTGATTCTGTTAAACAAATACATGTATGGAAAAGTTTACATGTAAAATTATGCAACTGATACTGCGAGTTCATAAATGTATGGCATTTCTAATAAAATGCCCATTCACAGCACTCAGGTCTTCTTATATTTTCTTTCCAATACGAGTTCAGCTCGACCTAAGTTGTGTATCATCTAGGAAGACCAAAGCCGCAACTATAAATGAATTCACATCCATCCAAAGTAACTCCATCCAGAGTGAATGTATTTCAACTTCAATTGTACGTTAAAACATCTCTCATAAGTATGCAGTAAACCACTCTTATACAGTCCACTACCCCAATCAGTCGGAAGAGTGGTTTACTGCATACATATAAGTTAACTAATTACCTCCCTTTAATACACAAGATATTTAGGATCACGGACGTTATAATAGAATCAACCTAAATTAGTCAAAAATGGACCATGCAGATCTAGATCTAGATAATATTAAACAGAAAGTGGAATTGTCCATTTGAAGTGTCACAGGTCAATGAGTTAACTATTTGAATGCTGGGTAATATTCGTCATCTGTAAACATTGTTGTCTGCAATTGTTCTAAAAATAGAATTTTCTGAAGTTCTTTTCAAAACAAGGTCAGGGTGTCAAACAATTTGGATCTTGATGAGACGCCGCGTTACGCGGCGTCTCATCTGGATCCAAACTGTTTTCAAAGGTAATTTTTTTAAAGGGGGTGGGGGTAATAGATCTAGATGTATGTGTCAAGTACCCGTGGGTTATACATATACCTGCCATGGTGTAGAAATTGTTATTACTGCCATTATGACGTAATAACCTAACAAAAACAGTCACTATCATACAACGTATTATCGTCTGATTTTTTTCAATTAAAAGAATTGAAATTGTAAGCGTTGTTAACTGAAGAAACATTAATCTTCAAGTGTCAAACATTTTGAATCCTGATCAGACGCAGCGGCTGATCTGGTAGCGAGAGTTAATTATGGTTCACTTATTTGGACTCCATTGGTATATGAGGAATGTGGAATGGTGCTAAATACAGCACAAATTTATACTCAGCCAAAAAAGAAAGTACACACTTTTTACATTTACTTTACATAAAGTAAATTTTAAAGCTTCTTATCTTATATGGTACCTTATCATTTCAAAATTTAGTTTGAGACTTTAAAGAAGTTCGCCAATGTATTCCAGTAAAAACATTCAGATTACGGAAATGAAACACCAGAGTTCATTATCATTTCAAATAAAAGGGAGACAATTCGATATTATAAGACTTTCTAGTCTTAATAAGACTATATTGTGATGAATGAAAGTCTAACTCGGCCATCATAGTCCTTGGTTAACAATACACAAAATTTAACTGATAAACGTGTATATATGTATGCTCTTGATAAAACCCTGTTTAAATACTTTAGATAAATAGTATCTGCAATGTGGTAGAGATAGCGGTTGTGATTTCATTTACTATTTTAATTTTCGTTGGAACACCAGCTTGTTAACGTACGCTAACCAACATGTCTTCACTCAAGAAAGTGGCGGAGTATCCTGACAACGCTATTTCATGGGCAGTGGAAAAATTATCTGCGGAGGAGCGTAAATCTTTCGAAGGAACTCTCAAGAAATTGGGACAGTTTTTAGGTGATAAGCCTGATAAAAAGGTTGGAAAAAGTAGGAAATTGTTGTCGACGTCTGAGTTATTTCAAAACCATATTGTACCGATAATTATGGATGGTGTCAAACGATTGGAACTGCTTGATGATGGTGGTAAAGTTCAAACAGTGGGCATTAATTTCGATGATTTGCGAACGGACTTCGGCAGAATGTCATTGGGTGATCTTGGTCAGCTGCACATGAAAATAGAGAAACTGGAAAATCATGTACAGACAGTTGATAATTTTATTAAATACTACAGAGGTTTGCTCTATCGTGCTGTGCACGAGAAATACACCATGGATGAATTTCTGAGATGGACTCAAAAGCAAAATGTGTGCAAGGCCACGGTGTATAATTACATTGCTTTTACAAGTCTGATAATGCGATTTCCAAGACTCATTCTATGCGACCTAAATTTCAGTCAAATCATGAAACATGAGGAAAAAATTATAACCTATATGAATGAAGACACCAACAGTAAGGTAGCTCACCAGCTTTCTGACTCTGTTGAAGTTTGCATAGGCACCACAACAATCAGGATAAACAACATATCTGATATACCACATACGAAAGGTGTGTCATTTTCAACCGACTGGAAAGTACAGAATCAATATGAAGACATTGGAATACCTGATATCGAGCCAGTCCAGTGTGAGGGAGCCATGTCGATTGACGACAACATGGATGAGCTAATGTAAGTATAGTATTTATTTTTCTGTCGCTGTGAAACTTAATGAATGTATAAGTTTAGAGTAGCTTAATTTCTAAACCATTTTAAACGTTTATGAGATGTTTTGTAATACATGACACAATGTCTGTAATCTTTTAAATGAATACTGTTTAGATCAAATGAATGTATAAAAGTGTTTTTTAATGCAATTATATATATTTTTTTGTTGAATTCGTCAAATTGCAGAAGTTTCACTTTAGATTACAACACTATAGTTGTGACTAAAAAACATTTTTAATTTCGCTTTCAGGAGTTGCAGTTTGGAAGACAAGAATAAGAAAGAATAAAGAAAAGTCTATAGATATGACAGTGTTGAAATAATCAAGTGACTATTAAGTGGTTTATCATAAACCAGATAAACACTCTCGTGACAGTGTTTTTATAAAGGTAGTGACTAGGGGTATGTGACCGTACCTCTAATAGGTAATAGGTACGGTCACGGACCCCTAGCGAGTCCTGTGAGGGTAGGCTATGGGTACGTGAGTCCTTTACACTATGTAGCAACACATTATTTTGCATGCAGATACGTTTTATTGATGCTAATATAAATAATCTCTCATTTCTATCTTATCTTATGCATATTTAATGGAGAAAAACAAAGAAACTTCGACAAATATTCTCCACCTAACTTGTTTTCACGGCAGCGATGAGAATAGATGTATTCCGCATAATTTATAGGGTATGGTGTTATCGTCAGATACTACCGATATCTGAAACCCGTGACTAATATTAATGGGGTTTTTTCTTATAAATTTGAATTAAAGGAAACTTATATAATAAACTTGCTTGAAAGTACTGCTGTTGTGGCTTCCTAACTTAGCTCTGAATATGTAAAGTGGTAAAAATATAGAAACTAGCGAAACTTTGGCTCCCATCAAGTATCGATACATGTAAGTTTGCTGGTTCCTGTTACAAAAATCAACTCGAAAAACACGTCGACAATGGATCGCAATTAAACAGTGCAATTAATCTAAACAAAGCTGGTATTGGATTAATTATACATGCTTGAAACTTGTGTGAACGTTCTTTATTCATAGCAGGAACGTATATCTCTTTATACAATGCGTTCCTGTTCGTAGGTATATGTAGTTTTCGCTGCCGCCAGGAACGTAGCAATATCACAAATTCAACCTTTAAGATAACAATGAATAACTATGAACTTTATACTAAATATATGTCACTACCACAAATTTAATCTACGTTCCTGCTGCCGTGAAAAAAAAATGCCGATTGGAAAAAAATATTTGATGAAGTTTTTTTGGCTTTTCTGCGATAAACAGCCAGACTAGAAGGTAGAAATGAGATATTATTAACATTAACATCGATATTAACGTATCTGCAGACAACATAAAGTGTTGTAATATAGTATTTATGACTCACGGACCCCTAGCCTACCCTCACAGGGTTAGCTAGGACCGCTAATTTCAAATATTAGAGGTACGGTCACGTACCCCTAGTCACTACCTTTTATAAAACATCGTTAACTCAATCCCACAAGATTTGTGGTAGTGACATATATTTAGTTTAAAGTTCATAGTTATTCATTGTTATCTTAAAGGTTGAATTTGTGATATTTTAGGTCTTCTATCAGGGTTTTAGGGATTATATCGCAGAACCCCTATTTCACATATATATGCCGCTAAGATGAAGCGGTCAGTATTGCGAGAAGTTTTCTAATTCTAATTTTGAAACGATATTGCAGACAACACTATTGAAGCAGACGACAATATGGCGGTGAAGGGGTAAAAACCTCACGATAAATTTGAACATAAAAGGGTACGTTAATATACGGAAGAAAAGAAGGGGTATTGTTAAATCAACCTAAATTAGTCGAACATGATCTAGATAATTTTAAACAGAAACTGGATTTGTCCTTTTGGAGTGTCACAGGTCAATGAGTTAACTATTTGAATGCTGGGTAATATTCGTCATCTGTAAATATTGTCGTCCGCAATTGTTCTAAAAATAGAATTTTCTGAAGTTCTTTTCAAAACAAGGTCAGGGTGTCAAACAATTTGGATCTTGATGAGACGCCGCGTTACGCGGCGTCTCATCTGGATCCAAACTGTTTGCAAAGGCAATGACCGTGTCATATATCCGCCGCCAGCTTGGTAAGAGTTCAACAGAGACCCGTCAGGGTGTTGAAATTGTGAACCCTTTCACTGCCATTATGACGTAATAACCTGTCTAACAAATAACACAGTCACTGTCATAGAAAGTATTATCGTCTGCTTAATTTTGTCGTCAGTTTTTTTTTAATTAAAAGAATTGGAATTGTAAGTGTTTTTACTGAAGAAACATTAATCTTCAAGTGTCAAATATTTTGGATCCTGATCAGATGCAGTGTCAGATCTGGCAGCCAAAGAGTTAATTTTGGTTCACTTATTTGGACTACATTGGCATAATATGAGGAATGTGGAATGGCCCTTAATACAGCACAAATGTAGACATAAACGCAAAAACTTTGTTTTTTGATGGAGAGACGAATACAAATAGTTGAAATTCGAGGGGCATGTAAAGTAAATAACAACAACAGGTAGATACACTTATATCCATTTTTATACTTTTCATTTTTAAACATACAACATACTGAACATACAAATCAGATTCCAAGAAACGTTTTCTTCTGTTCCATACAAGTTGAAATGTGGCTACGTCTTGTTTTAACTTAAAAATATGTGTCAGATTGAGATATGTATGGTTTGACTGTACATGTATATGAATATTTTTTTTTTAAAAAAACCCACAAAATGTCTTCATGATCTTCTTGTAGCATAAAATTGGTTCAAAAAGTCATCAAAGGTTTACAAAACAGTCTTGCACACAAACACATTCTCTTTACAATGTATACAGTATTTATACTGACTAGTAAAACATCATATTTGGTTGTCATGGTTCCAGATAAGAGGGAGTAAACTGATCAAGTCCAACATTTTTTCACTTATTTCAGCTTCATATCCTATGGTGTTACTACTTATTAGAATCGTCTCAAACCATAGAGTTTAATCCAGAAATAAAGACTTTATTTTTTAAAATACTACCTTTATCTGGAGCCCTGGATGTACAATAAATGTCCACTATTATAATCACTTATATTCACTTAAAATGTGATCAGTTCTTTTGGTGTTTAAGGGGAATGGCTGCTTTTAAAGCAGGATTAAGGTAAAGCAGAAAATTCCTTTAGGAACCTCTGCTTCACTTCGATACTACTTGAACCTGTTGCCTGTCTTTACTCAATAGCCTGTTTCCAATTTTAAAGACAGGTGACAAATATTTAATGAATCTTGGTGCAAGTGGTCATAATAGTGTAACTTGAATAAATGCATTTACACTGAAATTCAATACAAAAGAAAGTTACATGCCCAAACAAAAGGACAGGCTTAACCCTTTACCCCATAGCCTGTTTCTTGTTTTGAAGACAGGTGACCACTTAAATCAGGTTGAAAGTAAAACAGAATGTGCTTAAAGGCACATTCTGTTTACTTTCAGCCTGCTTTAAGCTATAATCTGATAGGATTTAGAAAATATTTCTTCTGGCACATTTTGATGATTGTATAAATTATATCTATTTTCTTCAGTGGAGAAATAACCAAATGCACTAAAAGGCACTTCTACAGGGGAAAGGGTTAAAGGTTGTAAACATTAACCCATTACCTCATACATATGCCTTTTAATGCCTTAAAGTTATCCCTCCACTGGAGAAAATAGTTCCCTTTTAAACAGTCATGAATATGTATCATGAGAAATAGTTTCTATCTCCCAATTGATAAGAGCTTAAAGCAGGCTGAAAGTAAAGCAGAATGTGCCTGAAGGCACATTCTGCTTTACTTTCAGCCTGCTTTAAGTGATAATCTATTAACAAAACCAGATACAAGCTATGGGGTAATGGGTTAAAGACAATCATGTCATACTACTTGCCCGAAACTGACAAGAAATGCTTTTTCAAAGTAATATGCCCAATTCTGGAAAAAAATTAAATTTGCAAATCAGGAACTACAACTACTTTCCCCAGGTTTTAGGCACATGTACTTTACACAAAAAAGTGACATAGATCTAGATCTATTAACCCTTTACCCAATAACCCGTTTATGACATTAAATACAGGTGACCACTTAAAGCAGGTTGAAAGTAAAGCAGAATGTGCCTTAAGGCACTTTCTGCTTTACTTTCAGTCTGCTTAAAAATACCATCTGTTAGGTCATACGGTATATAAATATTTGTTATGGTTATTGTTCATGAGGGTATAAACTGGAACTACTTTCTTCAGTAGTTGAATAGATTAAATACGCTAAATTCGCTTCTATAGGGGAAAGGGTTAACCCGAATATTTTTTTTTTTTTTTTTTGGTAATAGATCTAGATCTATGTATCAAGTACATGTACCTGTGGTTTTGGGCAAGTGGTTTAGGGAAAAGACTGAAACTGATCTGATCAGAAAGAGTTACAATACAAACAACAATCAAAGAACCAAAAGTAAAGACTTGGTAATGTGTTGTATGAATCACATTTAAAAACAAGGAACGTCCAGAGCTACAGACATGAGAGAGAAGTTATCAACCATGTCATCTTTATGTCTCCATCAAAACCTATGTTGTGACTTCTCATTAGAATTGTCTCTTAGAGATGAGTCGTCACAATATGTTGTTTGATATAAATTGTACATAGGGATATCATTAATCTTTAAAACTACTCCTCTTATCTTGTGCTATGATTTCAATATCAAACAGAACCAGGTATAATAACATAACCCATTACCCCATAATAATAAATATGCTTTTTTATGCCTTAACATTTCGTTCACTAAATAAAATACTTTTCACTTTACTATTAACTAATGTCCTAGCATATCATAAGTGAACGCAGACTGAAAGTAAAGCAGAATGCTCCTATAGGAGCATTCTGTTTTGCTTTCAGCTTGCTTTAACTTTAAGCAACCATCTGTTTTGAGATATGAAATCGAGCTATGATGGTTAAACAAATCATTTTAAATAGTATCTTCCTTACATATTTGCATCAATCCCTACATTGTGACTACATGTACTTATAAGAGACGATTCCAATAAATAGTCACAACATAGTGTTTGATGGAAACACAAGTACAGTAAAACCTCTCTATAATGACCACTAAATTGAAAATGAAAGCTAATTGATTATACATGTATAACAGACAGGTGCAGCTTAACCCTTTCCCTTATTGAAGCGGCTTTTAGCACATGCATTTTATTCATCCGCTGAAGAAAATAGTTCCAAATTATACCGTAATGAATATGTGTCATATTTAATACTTTCCTTATTCTAACAGGTAATAGCTTAAAGCAGGCTGAAAGTAAAGCAGAATGCGCCATATGGCGCATTCTGCTTTACTTTCAACCTACTTTAAGTAGTCACCTATTTCCAAAACTAGAAACAGGCTATTTGGTAATGGGTTAAAGCAAGGAACTTTCTGTTTTACTGACACCTTGCATTTACCAGTCATCTGCTCTAAATACCTAATAATTAACATGGGAGTCGTAATAGAGAGGTTCTACTGTACTTGAGGCACTACCCCCTCTCATCTGGAGCCATGAACGTCACTGAGATTGCAGCTGTCTTGTATTCTACTTCTTCTTCTTTGATTTCTGTGATGATGATGATGATGATGGCGGTGATGAGCTTGTACTTCCGACGTCCTCGGCCTGTGGTCTGGCTTTCTGCCATTTCAAAGGGTTCTTTCTATACATTGACCATGGAGGGAGTGTCAGCTGAAATGGACGTATTTAACCCATTACTCCATAAGTATACTTTTTACACCTTTAAATTATACCTTCACTGAAGAAAATATTTCCAGTTCATACAGTCACAAGTATGTACCATAGGAAATAATTTTCTATATCCTAGGCTAGCAGATGGTAGTTTGAAGCAGATTAAAGTGCATTCTGCTTTCATTTCAACCCGCTTTGTCTTCAAAATTGAGATATACTTGTATATATGTATTACACTTTAACATATATCACTACTGAAGCAAGGGAGACTATTCAACTTTCACAGGCATGAATATGTTCCATAAGAATTTTTTTCATCCTAGCAAAATGGTAGCAGGCTGATAGAGAATGTGATTTTAAGTGGGTCACATGTCTTCAAAACTAGAAACAGGCTTAATGAAGTAAAGGGGTTAAGTAAGTACCAATACGTACTTGTGTATACTTTACCATAGCAACCACAACTGAAGCAACGCAGACTATTCAACTTTTTACTTCACAGTCTTTTTTGAAGAGCAGGGCTCCAGATAAGAGGAGTATTTTCAAAACTAAAATATTTACGTCTGCACTAAACCCTATGGTCTAGTCCATTTTTTAAAAAAATTTTTTTTTACGGTTTTCAATTTTTATTTTTTTTACTAATACGGGTTGTTTTTAACACTGTTTTGCAAAAATGACCAATAGTGCAGACCCTAATCAGTGGGCTCCTGAAGGAGCCCTCTGATCTGGATCTACACTGTTTATATAGGACAAATGTACTCTTCACTGGTAAACTATTTATTTTGGAGTTAATGGGGTGAAATTGAAAGGTTGGAGATGATCAGGTTACTTAACCAACTAGGGCTCTAGATAAGTAGAGTATTTCAAAAAAAGAAAATCTTAATTTCTGCATTAAACCCTATAGTGTCACTACTCATTAGAATCGTCTCTTCGAGACAATTCTAATGAGTAGTAACACCATAGGATTTGGTGCTGAATTAAGTAAGAAAGTGTTGGATTTGTTCAGTTTACTCCCTCTTATCTACCTGCTAGCCCCCTAAAACTTACCAGACATGATATGATGAAGCCTGCTATCAATATGTACATGGTCTGTGAAAACTGCTGGCATATGTAACCCCAAATAAAGCCCACAATCTGCAGAATAAAATACCAGGAATCACCAAAAACATCATAATCAGCATACACACGTTTACTTTACTTTACTATTTGACACTGATGGGAACTTCAAATTTTTGTTCGTTTTTTTAAAATACAGTGAGCACCGTAGGACACATTTGCCTGTTCTTTGGAATGAGTGCCTTAACCCATTACCCTACAAATATGCCTTTGTACCCCTTTAATTTATTTCTCCACTGAGGAAAATAAATCCAATCTGAAAGCAGGTTGAAAGTAAAGCAAAATGCACCTTAAGTTAAGGTGCATTTTTATTTAATTTTAACCTGCTTTAAGTGATCACCTATTTTCAAAATTAGAATCAGGCTGCAGGGTAATGGGTTAAGGTGCAAATAAACTACTCTGTTCTGATAAATGAACCATCGTGTAAAAGCCTTTTGATGTATTGATACAGAGATACAGGTAATATAAACTAGGTGCCTTCAATTCATAATTCATTTTAACACATTACTCCATAATTACATATTCTTTATCTTACACTGTAACTTATTCCTTGACTGAAGAAAGTAGTTTATTCAGTCTTGAATATGCAACAAAAGAAATATTTCTATACCCTAGTGCAGATGGTAGTTTAACCCTTTGCTTCATAAATACATCTTTAATTAATTTCTCTACTTAAGAAAATAGTTCCTCTTATACATTCATGAATATGCATTATAAGAAAAATTTCCTATATTCTAGCAAATGATAGCTTAAAGCAGACTGTAAGTAAAGCAGAATAATCAATATATGCACCTTAACCCTTTGAACCCTAGTCCCGCATATAGGCGTCCTTTTCAAACAGTGTACATGTGAATAGTACACTTGTCCTATGCAAACAGTGAAGACCCAGATCAGAGGTCTTCATTGTTTGTCATAATGCCAAACATTGACAAAAACAACCCTTAAAAGTCAGAAATGGACTAAACTAAAATGAAAACTGAAATTGTTCACTTAAAGTTTTAGGGAGGAAAGAGTTAAGGCACATTCTGTTTTACAACTAAAGTCAATTAAATACATACTGCAAACAGAATGATGATTGCTTGAAAGAGCCTCTCTGCCTTTTTCTGTCCTCCATAATCCTGAAACAAACAAGTATTCAAATATTTAAGTTACAGTAAAACCTCTCTATTATGACCACTAAAACGAAGGCTAATTGATTGTATAAGTTATAACAGACAGGTGACAACTTAAAGCAAGGTGACAGTAAACCAGAAAGTTCCTTAAGGATACCATATAGTGTGGGAAATTTACTGGTACATGGCAAAGACATGCAAACTGACACAATACATTATTATCTATTATTATACCAGATTTATATAGCGCTCTTTCACACAGGACTTGGTGATTTTCTCAGTGCAGTAGATCTAATTTTGCATATATATTTTTATACTTAGTTACTTGGTTCATACAAGGTAAATTTATTGTGTAAAAAATTCTAGTCTGTGTCTTTTGTTTGGCTTTGATAATTAAAGCTTTATATCAAATGATATTTCTTTTATTTCCTCATCAGCAAATGAACAGCTACATTTAAAAGTATTTGGAGAAATTTGGTAAACCCTTATTGTCAATGTCAAAATGTTATTGCTCAAATTAAATCATAGATCAGTATCTAATACCATAGAACAATTATGTATATTAATTATATTCGTATTCATGATACGCAGGCGCGTAGCTACCTGTACGCAAAAAACGCAAATGCGTACACATTGTCCTCAAAAATAGAAAAATCTAAAAGTCCAAAAATGCAATAAAAATCGTAGGGGGTAGGGGGTAGAGATAAAAGGCTGGAAGACAAGCTATCAGAAAGAAAAAAATTATCCTTGAATCAATAATTTGTTATTCTGAGTCAAATTTTTACATAGTCTTTGAATGCGGGAAACACCGCCAGAACGCACCAGAGATCATCTAGGATTAAAAATTTCCCGGGGGAGCATAGAGTAAGAGTGTTTAAACCAAACAGAGGGGGCATAATTATGTGTTGGGAGTCGAATTTTACATTTATAGATTGAAACATGATGTTGGTATTTTTCTGTTTAACCCGTTTTGATTTTTGATTGCTTGAAATGACCTTAGAACTCACCAAAGCCCATCTAGGAATATTTTTTTTCGGAGGAGCCTTCCGCATTGCCAGTAAGAGTGCGTTCGCCAATTGAAATAGCTTTGCCCCTGACGTCAACGTGTGTCCCCTCAAATCACAGTTTGCTTCCTACGGGCCTGCTTTATCATGTTATCAAAACGGATCATAAATGCAAATGGTTCTGTAGCAGATCTGAATGTAACTGATTGTCAGTTTAAAATTAACATCCATGATTTCAGGAACGTACATTAGTTCTATATACAATCCTGATGATTTTTCTCGTCAATATCGTTTTTTTTTTTTTTATTCAACTCTTTGCACAGATTTATGTTATTTTATCACCTGTTTTGAATGCGGGAAACGCCCTCAGAACGCACCTGAGACCATCTAGGAATAAAAATTTCACGGGGGAGCATGCCCCCCGGACCCCCCTAGTATAGGAGTGCGTACACTTCCTAATTGGTCTAGCTACGCCCCTGATACGCATTCGTATTCGCCAGGCCGTATCTTGATACTTATTTGTATTCGCTACATGAGCGTATCGTTGCAGCCCTAGTTATGACTAACGCATGTAACACTTTAACTGCTGCAATATCGTCTGCTTTTTTCTCTCAATGTTACATATAAGTGGACATTTAGATAGAAGAATTAATATGAAATAGGCACAGCCTACAAGCGAGCGAAGCTGTTAAATAATGGAGCATTTAAACAAATTAACACATTACCCCATAGCCTATAATTCTAGTTTTGAAAACAGAATGAAGGGTTATTTAAAGCAAGTTGAAAGTAAAGCAGAATGCGCCTTACGGCGCATTCTGCTTTACTCCCAACCTGCCTTAAAGGGACTCGCAACCGGATGGTGTACTTGTCAAAATAAAATAAAATACTCAAATAAAAGCAAATTTGTGGCATTATTTGGCTTCTGACATTAAAAAAATATGATCAGTCCAAAAAAAGTCTCAAGAATCGTCACCGAATCTTAGATTTTTAGATATTTTCCATCGTTTTTCTATACCGACTAGTAGACGGTATAGTTGTTGTTGTTGCTTCTCTACACGGGCTCAGACATAAACACGAACCGAATTACGAAGTTGTATGCACTTTCGATCGCTACACATTGAAATACGTTAAATCGATCCGAGATAAACGGATAGTTCCGTGGTCCATTGGTCTAAGCGGTTTCCCCTATTTTGCCTTCTGTCCGCCAATGCCGGGCCACGGGTTCGAATCCCACCAGAGACCAATATTTTTTTTTATTGAAATACATTTTTTTTAACAGAATTTCTTATCCTAAACTAATTCTTTACCATTTATATAAGCGTTTGACACATATTTACAAATTACTATTTTTAATGCACCATCTGGATGCGAGTCGCTTTAAGTCAGAATCTGCTAGGATATAGAATATAATTTTATGGTACAGATTTTGGACTGTATCAAATGGAACTATTTCCTTTTTGAACAGTTTGGATCCTGATCAGAAGCCTCGTAATTAGAGACTATATTTTGCATGGGCACGAAATTTATTTTTCAAGCAGTTTGGATCCTGATCAGGAGCTGCGTACGGCGGCGAATGATCAGGATCTACCGTACACAATTGTTGACACTAATGTTAATATTTCGAAATTTTGAGAACTGAATCTTCAAAGATACTGTGGTGCATGGGTGCACAATTTATTTTCAATCAGTTTGGATCCTTATCTACATCTACATAATACGCTGAACTGTCGATCATACAGACTGACAATACTGCAGCGGCGCACAGACAGAAAAATAAAGAGAAATATAGACAAAGATAGAAAAAGACACGGACAAGAGAAACTGGAGAAATGCACACACAGACAAAGTAAGAAAAAGAGATAGTGTCACCAAACCACTTTCAACTCATCTGGGTAAGACCAATCCAGCTTGGGAGGCCCTGCTGGGGTACGAAACCCCGCTGGCACAGCTCCTACCCGTCATGTGAGTCTACCGGCGGTTGGCTTGTTACATTTAAATGGAGAGAGTGGAGAGCTCCTTCTTGAAAAATGCTAAAGAAGGAGACTCAGCTGCAGTCGCTGGGAGCCTGTTCCACACTGGAATGGTGCGCGGGAAGAAGCTGAACTTGTGACAGTCCGTAGATTATTAGAAGATGTGTACGGCGACGCATGGTCAGGATCAACATAATTATTGGCACTAATGTTAATATTAATAATTTCGAAACTTTGAGAACTGATGATCATAATGGCAAATTTATTCCTAATGACTAAAGTTTCAAAGATACTGTTGTGTCTGGGTAAAAACTATACATCAAGACATATATTTAATACACTAGATCTAATTATGATATTTACGCGAGGTTATATAATGTGCAAAAAACAATAAATTATCGACTAATAACATATTGAAAATGTTCCCTATGTATGCTTCGACCAAAAATGGTACGTTTTGACTTGGTACGCTTTAACCATGGTACGCTTTGACTATAACCCATTAAGGCGTATTTATTGGGTCACAAATGGGTTAATAAACTAAATGATTTAATAACCTGAGGGCCCTGATATCGCTCAACTGTTGTACTGAAGCTTGAAAGCTTTACCTTTCTGTTTCATCCGTTTTAATCTAAATCCATTCAAATTTGTAGTATACCATGTAAAACTTTTTGGAATACACCTCATAATTCTAGTATAGTAGAGTACATCAAGGACAGATAACTAGAGCCTAAACAATACTGAAATGAAGCCTTTTTAGCATTTCAGAGTATATCAAGGGCAGATAACTATTGCCACAATGATTAGATTTCAACAATAATTGCACTCCTTTGAGAACTTATAGCTATATACTTTGTGTGCAAGTATAATCAAAATCCATTGAAAACTGTAGTTGCAAGAGTGTAAACGCTGTAAGATATGGCATTTTCAGCAATTCAAGGGCAGACAACTCTTGACCTATAGGTCTTATTTCAACTATAATCACACATATCTAAACTCTTATGGTCATATACAATCTGGCCAAGTTTGAAAAAGACTGGATAAAAATTGTGGCCTCTAGAGTGTAAACACTGTTAAATATGGCATTTTAAGCAATTCAAAGGTAGATAATCCTCAACCTATTGGTCCGATTTCAACCATAATTAAACTCATCTAAACTCTTATGGTCATATACAATCTGAGCAAGTTTGGGATAGATTTTATAAAAATGCTGGCCTCTAGAGTGTAAACACTGTTAACTATGGCATTTTCAGCAATTCAAAGGTAGGTTACTCTCAACCTATGGGTCCGATTTCAACCATATTCAAACTCATATGAACTCTTATGGTCATATCCAATCTGAGCAAGTTTAAAATAGATTGGGTAAAAATTGTGGCCTCTAGAATGTAAACACCCTTAAATATGGCATTTTCAGCAATTCAAAGGTAGATAACTCTCAACCCATTTGTCTGGTTTCAAGCATAATCACACTCATCTGAACTCTTATAGTCATATACAATCTGAGCAAGTTTGAAGAAAAAGTGTGGCCGCTAGAGTGTAGACACTGTTAAATATGGCATTTTCAGCAATTCAAAGATAGAAAACTCTTGATGTGATCTAGATCTATTGATCTGATTTCAAGCATAATCGAACTCATACAAAATCTTATGGTCATATATACAATCTGGCCAAGTTTGAGAAAGATTGGAGACATATTGTGGCTTCTAGAGTTTTAAAAACACTGTTGAACTTGGGTGGATTTGGGTGACTTTGGGTGAATTGATGAATGAGGATTAAGTGTATAGTTGGCACTAATATTATTACTTCCATATAGCTGACTGGCATTCAGATAACGAAAACTATTACAGAAAATGACTTTTTTCATGGCTATTGGACGGTGGGTTTTAATAGTGGATAGCCCTGGGTTTCTAGGTGTTTCGAAACCGGCTGAAACGAATTAGGGACGATGTGAACCACCGCCGATGTGAACCACCGCCGATGTGAACCGATTTAGCAGACGATGTGAACTACCCAATAAGACGATGTGAACCTATTTTTTTTTTTAGTTTTATCATGGAGAAATTATAATTCCTCCATGGTTTTATAAATGAAATATCAGAGTTATTTGTAACAATTGGAAATTGTATATACTTTTTAATTACGGAATTCCGTTAGTGCCATTTGAAGTGTTGTATGTCATGGTTTTGAGGTCGACGCACGACACACGATACAATTCATCCGACGTACGACACGACGCACGACAATGCAATACGACGCACGACATTTGAACAGTACCATTGTGCTCCGTCGCTCTCCCCTGGTTAATCATTTGACCTCGACAAAATGAATTGTCGTGTCGCGTTGTCGTGCGTCGTATCGCGTTGTCGTGCGCCGTGTCGTGCGTCGGATGAATTGTCATGCGTCGTATCGTGCGCCGACTTCAAACCACGACATGCGACGCACGACAAATGAAGCGACAATTGATATTATGTTGCGCAATTAAATTGAGTTTACAACTTTAAAATGCCAAATTGGAGTATGGTTATGCAATTTAAAACTCTATAATCAATCATGTATGCATTTGATGGGTAGCCAATCTGTAATTTTTAGTCTGAGCATTTTTTTCATTTGTTTTTGTTAATTTAAAATTTTCTTTTCAATATTTATATAAAATCACCTGTATAAAAATACTATTATGATTTGGGTGAATTTGTTCTGGGCCGTTTTGACCAGGGCGGTTGGGATCTAGGTCGTTTGGATGTGAACACTGTTCACTTTTGAAGGAGTATTTTTTAATACAAGGAAAAAAGAAAAAGACTTGGGTTGTTTTATTTTGGAAAAAAATATAGGTTCACATCGTCCAATAGGGAGGTTCACATCGTCCTGAAAATCGGTTCACATCGTCGTGGTTCAAATCGACGGTGGTTCACATCGTCGATATACCGCTGAAACTGTCAACACTGCCAGACTATCTACGTAAATCTACCCCACCTGGCATGATCGAGCACAGTGTTGAAATCATCTGTGTATTATACACATGCACTTTGATATTGACAAGATTTAGAAACAACATATCTGATATCACAGAAATAAAGATCTAGGCCTAGTCGAAACCGGTCGAATGTGTGTGACATTGTACTTTTCTAATCGTAGGAAGTGACGTCATAAACATCACAACTGATAAACAAAGGGGGGAAACTCAATAAAACAGTTTTGACTGTGTTGATAATTTCAGTAGGATGGTATTAACGAGCGAGGTTTTTTTATTTAAATTTGATGTGTGATTCTCGCAATTAATTATGTTTTCTTTGGAGATAACCGGAAATGTGCACTTAAAAAATCTCAAATAGACTCGTCCAGAGCTGAGAGGTCAGTCAGAATAGTCGCGCGTGTTAGACAATAACATCCGGGTCAACCTAGGGTAACCGGAAGCAAAAATTTTAACGAAACTTTTTTTGTTCAACATGTTCATAAATAAAACGCGAGCAGGGTCGACCAGTATGTGAAAAATAGCTGAGAGGTCGCTAGTGATAGACAATAACTTCCGGGTCAACGTATGGGTAACCGGAAGCAAAATTTTTAACGAAACTTTTTTTGTTCAACATGTTCATAAATAAAACGCGAGCAGGGTCGACCAGTCTGTGAAAAATAATGTAGCAAGTAGATCCGGCGGAAGTACAAAAAACCTACGAAGAAAAATCTATTCAATGTACATACAGGTCTAACATACAGGTCTAAAAATGTGAATTTTAACTTGAAATTTATTGTATACGTAGCTGTAGAAGCTCGCTTCGCTCGTTATAATGACGAGGGACAAACAGCTTGAATCTAGATCAGACGCTGCGTTACACTGCGTCTGATCTGGATTCAAGCTGTTTGCAAATCATAATGTAATCCCAGTCTTAATTTTCCCTCTCTATAACGACTCCCTCCGAACAACGCACACTATCTGTGTCTCTCAGTCTCATTGGGTGTCATTGTAACCCAATGTGTGGACATGGTGGAACAACCCACAATATGGCTAGACATTGGGCGAGTCTTATAGGTGCATAATGCATTACTAGAACGAATGAGGTATTTTAGATCTTACCATATGCGTTGGTATACGCTTTATAAACTCTGGGATATATGGCGTGATGTCCATTGTCGTTTTACGCAAGTTTTAATATCAAAGTCGATGCAAATAAAGTACACGTCTGTAAACGGAAGTAAATACCGACGTCCTCGTCTCTCAGACGCTTAATTTCGCAATATCACAGTGATCTCCCTTGAAAATCTTCGTCGTGAAAAGGATAAATTGTCATCGCGAGATTTATCGGGATTTGAAATTTAGCCGAAAATGGTGCAACTTTTATTTTCATTTTCTGTTTAATCGAAAGTACAAAGTAATTGAAACACAAACAGTAATCTAATCAAGAAAGATGGGGGTTCCAAAGTTTTATAGATGGGTGTCGGAGAGATACCCCTGTTTATCTGAGGTGGTGAAAGAATTTCAGGTAAGAACTCCCGTGTTGTTTTTGTCGTGTTTTGGTTGTGCAAGGACATATGGAGAAATTGTTTTCAAAATGGACAATCAGCTGACCAGATAAGATAAACTCAGTTCCATCATTTTCTCCTTTGTATATCCATTAAACCCAATGATGTGACAATTCTAATGAGTTGTCCATTTATAGTTTTCTATTTATTTCTTCTATTTGATTTTCTTTCTATTTTTTACTTCTTGCTTTCAATCCTGATGATTATGAGAAGGGGCACTTTTTAGGTGCACTATTGGACCAGTAACCGGCCAGTCACTTTATCCTGACACCGACAAACCAGTCGTAAGCACCAGGACCTGATGGATGTCACCCGTACAAGCTCTCACAGAATTATTTCATAAATCAGTACAAAGTGGTGTTTTACCAAGAGAATGGAAGGTTGCAAATGTTACTTGTATTTATAAAAAGGGAGAAAAGTCGGAGCCATGTAATTATAGACCTGTGTCCCTAACTTCAGTTGTGTGCAAGGTTTTAGAAAGGATAATCAGAGAATCTATTGTTAGACATTTAACTAGTCATAAGTTGTTGTCATAAGTTGTTATCCAACTGCCAGTTTGGATGATTTACAGACGTTTCGGTAAATGACCAGTTCGGTAAATTGATTTTATATAGTGAAAGTCTGGACGTTTCGGTAAAAAGGTAAATTATAGTAATTATAGGATTAAGTATATCGCACATCGCACCTCACTCGGTAACAATGAGATTGTGGCACAGTGTTTGTGCAAAGTTTGCAGGGTTGTTTTAGTATGTGTTGCTCCTGATCGATCTACCAACAGATACAATTTTTCGGCCTGTTTACAAAACGAAATAAAGGGCATGTGAAGGGGGTAAAAATAACTTGATTTCTTAAAAAAAAATCATTTCTTCTATAAGGAGATGAGATTATTGTTACATCTCAAAATAATTAAGAACTAAAAAAACAAAATTTATATTTCCTTCATAACCGACTTTATTGCCCCAATTCGGCATAGAAATTTTACCAATTCCAGAACTAGAGCGTATAGTATAGACCCAACCCATTTGCAAGACGTTACAAGGTACGAGTGATTAGAGATCAAGCACCATCAGTTATTGATCTAGCGAAAGGTGTGATATACAGACCTGTACATAAACCTATAATTTACTATAATTTACCTTTTTACCGAAACGTCCAGACTTTCACTATATAAAATCAATTTACCGAACTGGTCATTTACCGAAACGTCCGTCACCCGTTTGGATTCATGAAGAATAGAAACTCCTATCAGTTCTTGAAGATTGGACAGAAGCCCTTGGAAATAATCAACAAGTTGATACAGTTTACTTAGACTTCAGTAAAGCCTTTGACAGTGTTCCACATCACAGATTACTGCAGAAAGTGAAAGCTTATGGTATATCAGGGAAAATTTGGAATTGGCTGCAGAACTTTTTATATGACAGAAAACAAAGGGTCGTGATTGAGGGTAGTAAGTCAGACTGGAATGATGTATTATCTGGGATCCCTCAGGGTTCTATCTTGGGTCCGGTGTTATTTATCATCTTCATTAACGACTTGCCAGATGTTATTGGAAGTGTATGTAAAATGTTCGCAGATGACTGCAAAATCTATAGAACTATAACTTCTCTCAATGATCAACAATCTCTTCAAGAGGACATTGACCATTTGTGCCAGTGGAGCAATGACTGGCTCTTGAAATTTAATACAAAGAAATGTAAAGTGGTGTCGTATGGGTCACAAACCTTTCAATCAGAGTATTATATGACTGACGCTTCTCAAAATTTGCAACAGTTGAACAGAGATGATTCTGAGAAAGATTTGGGAATTTCTTTTCACAAGAAATCTGAACTTTGAATTACATATAAATAACACTGTGAATAAAGTCAATAAAATTATTGGTCTTATAAGAAGGAAATTTACCTACTTGGATAAAAATCTATTCCTCACCTTATATAAGTCACTAGTGCATTCACACCTAGATTATGGAAATCTGGTATACTTCCCAGTCACGAAAAAGTGTAAACAATTGATAGAAAATGTGCAGAGAAGAGCAACTAGATTGGTACCAGAACTACATGGATTGACATATTCGGAAAGACTTAAAGAACTGAACCTACCAACCCTAGACTACAGAAGAAGACGATTCGATATGATAGAAGTGTTTAAAATAATTCATGGAATTGATAATATCTCCATAAACACATTCTTCAGATTCGCAGATAATAGTGGAACAAGGGGGCATAGTTTAAAACTATTTAAGCCAAAATCCAAGAAATCAATTCGATTGAACTCTTTCGGCCATCGTACGATTTCCGTTTGGAACAGTTTACCACAAGACGTCGTCAGTTGTAAGTCTGTGGACTCTTTTAAAAGAAATTTAGACAAATGGTGGCATAACCAGAGCTATGACATTACAAATATCTACTAACTAGTGAAATTCGGAACGGACACGGAGAACCTATTACGAAGAAGATGAGAGGGATGATTAGCCGCTAGGGCTAAAGAAGTTCCCTTACTACAACAGGTACAGGTAGGTAATGGTAATCCGAAATCCTTAACACCAAGGAAGTACAAGCTACTGTAACCAATCTTTCAAGCACGGAAGTATAGACACAGTCACACAGAGAATCAAAACCTCACACTATCTCGCCAATTTTGTTGGGGGGATTCTAGACTTGATAATCACGTCACATGAGCGCTTTTACCATGAATAAAGCGTCTATCAGAATGATCAATGTCTGGATCGAAGGTTATTGAGTTAAGTATATAAGTATTACTCATCTGGTATGTAATTTACATTGTAAACCGGGCTTCAATAAGTCGAAACTCCCGAGCAAGTTCTGATGTTTATTTAGGCAATATATAAAGTCTGCAAAATGAAATGTAAATTGTAAATGCTAACTCAAGTAAATTCATGACAATGACAGAAATTTAGTATTACAAAACGTAGCCGCGAGATACCGAAACAGAAATAATTAAGCTAAATACATTTCAAACACGACTCTACTCAGTACTCACCAGACACTCGGGATAGATGAACTTATGTAAAAATGCTGTCGTGAGACAGTAAATTAAAGTAACTGCATCTATATTTAACTATATGAATATAAATATGACCATAATGTTGCCATCAAGATGGTCTGGAGCGCACTGAGTATAGACGGTTGGGACACGTAGTAATAAGATAAAAAGCTCGTGCAGATCGTGTGCAGAAGTTAGTTCGTGCGTCTCAACTATCTCTCTCTCAATCATGCTCTCATACACTGGTGTATACGTGATATGTGGAGATATACATGAATATAAAGCAATGTAAAGCAGATGACAATACAGAACCCTTGTTCCACATAACTAAAGCAAACTCCACTTTAGTCATATGAAACCCTGGTTACAGGTATAAATGCTCAAAGTCGCTTAAATCCATTAGTATTTCACAAAATAAACTTGAGTCGACAAAAAAGGCAGACAACATGGAAAAAAATTAATTTGTTGTCATGTGACACATGATCTTGCGAAATCCCATACGTCCGTGAGAAGTCAGACTCTTGTCTATTTAATTTCACTGAGTTGCTATTCCTTGTGTTTTTAATTCCGTGTTTCAAGTTTTTTGTTAGACTTGGTCAAGGATTGAACCCACACCTCCCGACTTTCGAGCGGACACTCTACCACTTTCACTCTGCAACTTAGTGTTGCACACCCAATTAATACAGATTAAATTCTGGAAGTCAAAATTTCAATTATGCACAGATCTATGCAATTTGGTGCGTGATTAAAAAGTTAGACTTTCTATGAATGATACACCTAGAGTTAAGTTTACTTTCAGTATGCTATTGCCACGCAATAAATATGAATAATAATTTGTTTATTTACTTTCTTTCTCATTTCAAAATGCCTTACTGATTTAGATTTCTGAAACCGTAATAGATACTTGTTGACTAACGTGCTACTTCGAAAGTAGCTTCTAACAATGGAGTGCTCGCATTCTCAGATCGGAGACTTATTTTAATTAGTGACAAGACCTTTCCATCCATGCTGCTGCAAATATTTTGACCCCTGTGACCTAGACCTCAGTCTCTGCGTTGACGTTTCAAAATGCATGTTCAAGTTTTTGGAAAATGCTTACAACTAGTCTACTTTAAGTTTTGACCTACATCAATCATCCTTGAGTACACATACCTGGGGAAAGATCTTTCCAGTTTTGATTAAGCTGTTGGCAAGCTTGACAGCTCTTCTTTTACAGGGCTGCAAATAAAATACAACCCTAAAACCATTTCTTCTGCTTTAAACCCTATGATGTCACTACTTGACAACTCTTCTCTTACAGGTTTGCAAATAAAAAACAACCCTAAATTCCTTTCTTCTGTTTTAAACCCTATGATGTCACTACTCATTTGAATCGTTTTAAAGAGTGGATTCTAAGGAGTAGTAACACCATAGGATTTGGCGCTAAAATAAGTGAGAAAATGTTGGCTTTGTGCAGTTTAGTAAACTGCACAAAGCCAACATTTTCTCACTTATTTTAGCCAAAAGGCTAGCTATACTCATAATCAATCAACCACTAAATACTTCAACTCAATCAACTGTTCACTTATAACTCAACTGACCACTGAAAACCTCAATTGACCACTCAAAATTTCAATTGACCACTTTCAAAGTTTGGGAATATATTACAGCAAATAATTAATCATTAAGGTCATATATCCATAGTCAGGCAATAATTAAATGTTGAAGATTCATTTATGTCTATTATTTACAACCATGGGATATTCATAAGTATTTGCTAGTTTGCAACACCTGTAAATCACTGTCAAAACAGATTATCATGTGTTATGTTGCCCCATGTCACTGCAGTGGGAGTGGCATAGATATGACCAATCAAATGTCTTGATACAGGGTGATTACACTGACAGGGGCATTATACACTGACCCTTTGTTTGACTCCTATTTGTGCCAAGGAAGCCATCAATGAGTGCTGAGCAGTATGACTGCAAGGTCTTAAGCATAGTCACAGGTAATGAGAAGATATCTGTGATGAAGCAGAACCCAGCCTGACAGTTTATGGTTGCTCTGCACACTTACTGAATCAGCTGGGACAGGAAATTACTCCTGACCAAGTGATAGAGCAAGTTGTAGAAGTCAACAAATACTTCAGGAATCACCATACACCTGGTTCAATTGGCCAGGATGGTCTTTTCAATAAACCAGAGTGGTCCATTCAATCCACCGGAAGCGGTCATTTCAATCGACCACAAGCAGTCAGATCAAGCAATAAATGTGGTCAGTTCAATCGACCAGGGTGGTCTTTTCAGATTTAAAAAATACACTTTGTGCTTCCTATACCCCCTAAATACACTTGAAATAGCTTCCTGAGTATCTGTAATACATCATTACACTATAATTCAACCCTTTTAAAACTTCAAGAGCTTTATTTTAACAGAAAAAGAGTATTGACCGGTATTGACCAGTATTGACCACTTCAGGCAGTATTGACCGGGGCGGTTTTAACCGCCCCGGTTTTTACCGGCCAACCCTGCAGTTTACTCCTCCTTATCTGGAGCCCTGCTCTATATTTCACAGATACCAGAGTTTGACAACCTTTACCTGGATATGAACGGCATTATACATGTGTGTTCCCACCCTGAGGATGATAATCCACACTTCAGAATTACTGAGGAAAAGATCTTCAAAGACATCATGCATTACTTGGAGGTAAGAATTGTTTACTTAACCCTTTGAACCCTAGACCCGCATATAGGCGTCCTTTTCAAAGAGTGTAATGTGAATAGTACACTTGTCCTATGCAAACAGTGAAGACCCAGTTCAGAGGGCTCCGAAAGGAGCCCTCTGATCAGGGTCTTCACTGTTTGTCATAATGCCAAACATTTACAAAAACAACCCTTAAAAGTCAGAAATGGACTAGACTAAATTGGAAACTAGAAGTGTCCATTTAAAGTTTCAGGGAGGAAAGAGTTAACTTAACAAGGCTCGAAGTAAAGGGAGTATTTCAAACATTGAAATCTTTAAATCGTAATTGAGGTTTACTTTATGGGTTTATGTATTTCATTCACGTCAGTCAAATTTCCAATGTTGGACGTCATTTCATGATGTATGCACCAAATAACATGTATATATAATATAGTGTTAATGCATTCCTGCTTCATAATCATATTGTCATAAATGTTGGTGCTCCATGTGTATTGTTAGCCCATTTTGTCTCATAATACCATAAACTAAGGATAATGGAGCAGTGTATTCATATTGAAAATGTTGATCTCACTTTATGATCATTATGTAGTTATTAAGTGATCTAATGATATTTTCATTTTCCAAATGTTAAAATTGTGAGGATGACAAGTTAGTCTACCATTACTGTGTTTAATTTAAAGGTACAGGGATGCTCATGTTAAAGAAAGAGTTCAGTTATTTCATCAAATGTTTGCAAAAATAAGCTATAGTTATGTGTGACTTCACCTTTGTATCAGAATATTTGTGCTGTAAGGCTGGCTTTTGGTCAACCGATTAATAATCAGAAAGTTATTGATTTAGACCCAACCGATAGAACCGATATATATAATCGGTTGGTAATTTTTCACAACCCAGGGCCTTTTTTCCAAAAATTGGGAAGGGGCATTAGCCTTTCCATTTGGGAAATTCAAGCACGGTTTTCGACCAAATTGGGAAAAGTAGACTGACTTCCAAAATACATAAAAACTGAATGGCAGTCTACTTACTTACAGGAAATAGAAAGTTTCATTAATTTAATACCAGAAAATAAAATGATTAACACTAAAGAGGGACTGGTAATATTTTGAAAAGAACAAAATTGTAAAAAAAAAGAAATTGGGGGGGGGGGGGGGGGGGGAATTCTCTACCAAAATTGGGAAAAAACAAGGCTTTCTGCAATTGGGAAGTCACCGATGATCAGCCTCTATTATAGAAGGTATAAAGGCCCTGCAACCAATTACCACCACTAGTAGTATCACCCTAATGATAGGTTATATATTTCAGAAGGGTTCAAATTATTTGAATTCTTGTCAATTTTATCATCTTAATATTTGACATTATCAACATGAGGATACAACTGATAGTGACATTTTCTTGTTTCAGTTCTTGTTCAGAATGATCAAACCTAGAAAAGTGTTTTTCATGGCTGTGGATGGGGTGGCCCCAAGAGCTAAAATGAACCAACAGAGAGGACGAAGATTTAGGTAAGTTTTTTTAAGCTTTACAGAGCTCCAGATAAGGGGAGTATTTCAAAAACTAAAATAATAATTTCTTCATTTAACCCTATGGTGTCACTACTCATTAGAATTGTTTCTTTGAGACGATTCTAATGAGTAATAACACCATAGAATTTAGAGCTGAAATTAGTAAGAAAAAGTTGGATGGATAAATTTGTTCAATTTACTCACTCTTATCTGGAGCCTTGCCCTTTACCCCATAGTCTGTTTCTAGTATTGAAGATAGGTGACCACTCAAAGCAGGTTGAAAGTGACGGCACATTCTACTTTTTTTAGCTCGCCTGTACTTAGTACATGACGAGGTATTGCAATACCCCCGGTGTAGTCGTTGTCGTCGTCGTTGTCATCGGCGTCGTCTTGAACTGCGTAAACAATTTTAAGAAAATGTCTATAACTTCTATGTCCCTTGAGGAATTGCTTTAAAGTTGGTATGTGTGTGTATATGGACAAGACCTTTCCATGCACAGAAAACTTTTGACCCCCTTGACCTTGAATTTTGGGCCTGCGTTTAGGTTTCGAAATCTGCGTTTAGGTTTCAAAAAATGCCTTTAAACTTCTATGTCCCTTAAGGTATTGCTTCCATAGTTGGTATGTGTGTGTATATGGACAAGACCTTTCCATGTACAGAATTTTTTTTACCCCTGTGACCTTGACCTTGAACTTAGGGCCTGCGTTTAGGTTTCGAAAAATGCCTTTAACTTCTATGTCCCTTGAGGTATTGCTTCAATAGTAGGTATGTGTGTGTGTATATGGACAAGACCTTTACATGCACAGAAAAATTTACACCCGTGTGACCTTGACCTTGAACTTAGGGCCTGCGTTTAGGTTTCGAAATTTGCGTTTAGGTTTTGAAAAATGCCTTTAACTTCTATATCCATTAAGGTATTGCTTCCATAGTCGGTATGTGTGTGTATATAGACAAGACCTTTCCATGCTCAGAAAAATTAAGACCGCTGTGACCTTGACCTTGAACTTAGGGCCTGCGTTTAGGTTTCGAAATCTGCGTTTAGGTTTCGAAAAATGCCTTTAACTTCTATGTCCCTTGAGGTATTGCTTCAATAGTTGGTATGTGTGTGTATATGGACAAGACCTTTCCATGCACATAAAATTTTTGACCCCTGTGACCTTGACCTTGAACTTAGGGCCTGCGTTTAGGTTTACAAATCTGTGTTTAAGTTTAGAAAAATACCTTTAACTTCTATGTCCCTTGAGGTATTGCTTTCATAGTTGGTATGTATGTGTATATTGGCAAGACCTTTACATGCAAAGAAAAATTTAGACCCGTGTGACCTTGACCTTCAACTTAGGGCCTGTGTTTAGGTTTTGAAATCTGTGTTTAGGTTTAGAAAAATGCCTTTAACTTCTATGTCCTTTGAGGTATTGCTTTCATAGTTGGTATGTATGTGTATATGGACATGACCTTTACATGCACAGAAATATTTGACCCCTGTGACCTTGACCTTATGGCCTGTGTTTAGGTTTCGAAATCTGCGTTTAGGTTTTGAAAAATGCCTTTAACTTCTATATCCCTTAAGGTATTGCTTCCATAGTCGGTATGTGTGTGTATGTAGACAAGACCTTTCCAAGCTCAGAAAAATTTAGACCTCTGTGACCTTGACCTTGAACTTAGGGCCTGCGTTTAGGTTTCGAAATCTGCGTTTAGGTTTCGAAAAATGCCTTTAACTTCTATGTCCCTTGAGGTATTGCTTCCATAGTTGGTATGTGTGTGTATATGGGCAATACTTTTACATGCAAAGAAAAATTTAGACCCGTGTGACCTTGACCTTGAACTTAGGGCCTGTGTTTAGGTTTCGAAATCTGTGTTTAGGTGTAGAAAAATGCCTTTAACTTCTATGTCCTTTGAGTTATTGCTTTCATAGTTGGTATGTATGTGTATATGGACATGACCTTTCGATGCACAGAAACATTTATACCTGTGTGACCTTGACCTTGAACTAAGAGCCTGTGTTTAGTTTCGAAATCTGTGTTTTGGTTTCTCAAAATTTTTATTACTCCTATGTCCATTGAAATATTCCTTTCATATTCAGTTTGCATGTGTATATGGACAAGATCTTTCCTTGCATGCAAAATGTTTGAGCCCTCTGACCTTGACCTTGAACTTAGGACCCGCGTTTAGGTTTCAAAGTCTGTGTTTAGGTTTCTCAAAATTTCTTTAACTCATATATCCACTGAGATATTTCGTTCATATTTGGCATGCATGTGTATATGGACACGACCTTTCCATGCATGCAAAAAAATTAGCCCAGTGTCCTTGACCTTGAACTAAGGTCACGAAAGGTTTTAGGTTTCGAAATCTGCGTTTAGGTTTCAACAATGCTTATAATTCCTATGTCCCTTGAGGTGTTATTTTCATATTTGATTTGTCAGTGTATATGGACAAGACCTTTCCATGCAGGCAAAAAGGTTGACCTCTGTGACCTTGAGTGTGCTTTTAAGTTTCTAAAGGTGCCGATGGCGAGCTTTGTTGTCTCTCTGACAACTCTTGTTAAATGTTTAGTCTGCTTTAAGCTTCCATCATCTAGAATATAGCAAATTATATTTCTTATTTGAGAGCCTTCTGTTTTAATATCACCTTTCTTAAAGCTGCCACCTGTATTCCATGCAATTGTTTAGCCTTATTGTAGTGGTCATAATAGAGAGGTTTTACTGTTACTCAGATTGATATTAGGTGTATATTTATTTACAGATCTGCGAGAGAGGCAGAGGAGTTGGAAAAGAAAGCTAAGGCCAAGGGAGAAACACTTCCGTCAGAAAAAAGATTTGATTCCAACTGCATTACACCAGGTACATATTATACTTACTTAATCCTCTTCACTCAGGTCTGAGCATAGGGCTTTCACCACAGAGTGCCAGGTACATATACAATGGTTTTATATCTATGTAGTCATACCTAAATGAAGGTACAATTCAAAAACAATATATTTGTTGTATTTATGACAGATGGCAGCTTGCTACAGGATAAAATTAATGCAAGGCTTCTGTCACCTGCCTTTAAAGATTGCCTTGCATAGATCTTCTTTCAGTACATGTAGTTCTTCAGTCCATTGCCTGTTTCTAGTTTTGAAGACAAGTGACCACTTCAAGCTGGTTACGGCATATTCTGCTTTACTTTCAGCCTGCTTTAAGCTACCATCTACAGGATATAGGAGTTATTTCATTTCTGATTGTTCATATTAAATGACTATTGAGTGGAACTATTTTCTTCAGAGGATGCTGATGTTGAGAACAATTAACAATTTTCATTTTAGAATCTTAGAAACATTATATTTAAACTATATTATGTTCTTATGTATTCAGGAACACCGTTCATGGTTCGCTTACAAGAACAGCTGAAATACTTTGTGGTGAAGAAGCTAAGCTCTGATCCTCTGTGGCATGGCGTCAGGGTGTACCTGTCAGGACATGAGGTAGACGTTCTAGAACTTCAAAGTCTTATCCCATTAAACCCCCCCCCCAGCCTGTTTCTAGTTTTGAAGACAGGTGACCACTTAAAGCAGGTTGAAAGTAAAGCATTCTGCTAAGATATATAGAAACTGTATTCTATGCTGCATATTCATGACTGTAAATTGGGACTACAGCGCTCCCTCTCTACAACGACATCCAATGGGAGACAACAATTGTGTGCGTTGTTCGGAGGGAGTCGTTATAGAGAGGGAAATAGGCTTACATTTGCAAACAGCGTAACGCGGCGTCTGATCTGGATTCAAGCTGTTTGTCACTCGTCACTAAGGTTTGTTACGTCAAAATGCCTAATATGTAATTTTGTGAAAAACAGCAGACAACAATTTTAAGCAGAAGATATTGAAGACGTAAAAGGTTGGACATAATTTCTTGTTTAGGGAATAGCGGCAAGCGTCGTTATGAGGAGGGAATCGTTGTTGGGAGGGCCGTTGAAGAGAGGGAGCGCTGTATTTTCTTTAATAGAGAAATGAATTAACCCTTTGAACCCTAGTCCCGCATATAGGCGTCTTTTCAAACAATGTACATGTGAATAGTACAATTGTCCTGTGCAAACAGTGAAGACCCAGATCAGAGGGCTCCGAAAGGAGCCCTCTGATCAGGGTCTTCACTGTTTGTCATAATGCCATACATTGACAAAAACAACCCTTAAAAGTCAGAAATGGACTTGACTAAAATGGAAACTGGAATTGTCCATTTAAAGTTTCAGGGAGGAAAGAGTTAAAGGTGTAATAAAGTGTATCTATATGGTAATGAGTTGACCTTTACAAGTGAAGAGTTTTCAAATGGAGATATTCCTTTGCTGATAAATGATCGGTTTACATTGACTCCTGAGGGGTGTTCCCCCAAATATGTGTATAACAGAATGGCCAACAGTGCAGACCTTGATCAGAGAACTTCTTAGATGAGCAGCCACATTGAAATTAAGCTTTGAGGGAATGGATAAAATGGTAGAAAAAAATATACAAAAATTACTTGATATTTGATTACTTTATACTTGATTGAAATAATTTTGTTTTTGTCTTTTAGACACCAGGGGAAGGTGAACACAAGATCATGGACTTCATTCGTTCAGAAAAGTGCAAGCCAGATTATGACCCTAACACAAGGCATTGCCTGCATGGACTTGATGCTGATCTGGTAAGACACATTATGACATTCTCTGCAATGTGCTTTCTTCTATGTATTATCATCTTTTTTACTACTGTATGTTAATAACTTCTTCCTCATGGAAAAGCTTACCATGGTCTTAAATTGATCTAATTATCTAGTCGTAGGAGACTTTTAAAAACTTTTGATTTTGAACTTCTGATTTACTTTCCATTTTGGATTAAGCAGCCATCAGTCTCAAGCGCTAAATTGTTTGACATATAAGTGTCGATATTTTTTCTGTCAAAATGCCTAAAAAAGTTGTAGATAAACAAGATGATACTATTTTGTAACGAAAGAGTTAAACGACAGTGCTTCCTCCCTACATTGGCCCTCCCAACAACGACTCCCTCCTCAGTACGACGCTTGCGGCTGTTCCCCAAACAAGACAATTATGTCCAACCTTTTTACGGCTGCAATATCATCTGCTTAATATTGTCGTTCACCGTTTTTCTCAAAGTCAGACATTGTATATTTTTACAGAAAAAACCCATATAATGACCAGTTAGAAACAGATTGAATCCAGATCAGACGCTGCGTAACATTGAATCTGATCTGGATTCAAGCTGTTTGGAAATGTAAACACTTTACCTTCCCTAAAACTGCTCCCTCCGAACAACACACACAATCTTTGTCTTCCTTTGGATGTTGTTGTAGAGAGGGAGCACTGTATTAATATTTACCTCACTGTATTGTATCATGGTTTGTAGATGATGCTTGGCCTAGCCACTCATGAGCCTCATTTCTCCCTGTTACGTGAAGAGGTGAGATTTGGTGGTCGTAAGGACAGGAATAAAAGGTATGGTTTTAATTTACAATATTAGTTTGCTACCTTGCATATGTGATGTCTAATATGTGTGTGCATTGTTTGCAGGGATATCAGGCAAACAACTTTAGACTTTGTCACCTTACAAACATAGGAGATTTGTAAGATGCAACACTGGCTGATCTATTTTAATAATTCTGTTGATAAATTAATCTGCTTGCAGAATTACATTAATTCTTAATTATGAGAATAAGAATAATCTGTTTAAAGTAAATATTAAAACTTTTTCTTCTCAGTCAACTTTTAAGATGGCTCCAGATAAGAATGAGCGTTATTTTGCAAAGGTTTCTCTTTTGTGTGCACCAAAGTCTATGGTGTGACTACTCATTAGAATTGTGTCTTTGAGACAATTCTAACAAGTAGTCACACCATATGGCTGGGTACAGAAACAAGGATTTTAGCTTTAAAAATACTCTCCTTATACAGAGCCCTGACTCAAACTGTTATTTCATTGGTGGTTGAGGCATGCAAATTTTAACCCCAGCCATTTTATATTTCAGACCAGCTACTCCAGAAGAGACAACTTTCCACCTTCTCCACCTGTCATTATTCAGAGAATACCTGGATTTCGAATTCTCAGCTTTAAAGGTAGGTGTATGGTGGTTTTTCCAGTATAGAGTAAAATCACTAAATGAGATACAGTAGAACCTCTCTATTACAACCACTAAAAAGAAGGCTAATTCTACGTATAAAGGACAGGTGACAGCTTAAAGCAATGTGAAAGTGAAACAGAAAGCTCCTGTAGGAGCTTTCTGTTTCACTTTCCCATTGCTTTAAGCAGTCACCTATCTTGAACGACTAATATCTGACAAAACTCAATGGTCATAATAGAGGGGTTCCACTGTAATTGTTTAGGAGTTTCAGTCAACTGAGTCAAGATGAAAGTAGAGCAGAAAGCTTCTGTAGTAATTTTCTGCATTACAGTCTCCCCTCTCTACTACAAAATCAAATGGGAGACAGACATTATGTGTGTTGTTCGGAGGAAGTTGTTATAGGTTAAGATTAAAACCCTTAGCGTCCAGTTGTAAACAGTTTGAACTCAGATCAGACGGCACATCATGCGGCATCTGATCTGGGTTCAAACTGTTCGTCACTTTCTGTCAAAATGTACAATATGTTACTTTGAGAAAAAACGGCAAAAAAGCAATTTTAAGTAGTCATTATCGGCCAGTGAAAGCATTAAGACATAATCCTTTTGTTTCTTACAGACAAAGCTACCTTTCACTTACGACCTAGAGAACATCATAGATGACTGGGTATTGATGGGATTCTTGGTTGGCAATGACTTTATACCCCACTTGCCTAACCTTCACATCAACCACGACGCCCTACCATTGTTATGGCAGACCTACATGGAGGTGCTGCCCACATGTACAGGTGAGTTGTGTTATCTAAGATTATGGCATCTTAAACCTTTTAACCCTAAATATATCTTATAGGTATTAATAATCCTTTTGGGCTCTTGAAAGTGTTCATTGCATTGGTAAATCCATATTTAGAATATTTTTTCTTCAAATCGCCAACCTTACTATTTATTTATTGCTGAACATTTTGCCAACTACTGTTCACATCCTCAAAGCCACTGGCGACTTGGGTTATTTTCACCTTTTTGGATAAAATTTCTGAAGAAAGTAAATGTGTGTTTGTTCGTCTCTAGCATCCATTTTACATCCATCTAACATCTGTTTCTTTAATGTTTTATTCCAACTGCTGACAGAGCTCCAGATAAGAGGGAGTAAACTTGACATTCTCAACATTTTCTCCCTTATATTCAAACCAAACCCTATGGTGTGACTACTCATTAGAATCGTCTCTTCGAGATGATTCTAATGAGTAGTGACACCATAGGGTTTAATACAGAAATAATGATTTTAGGTTTTGAAATACTCCCCTTATTACTCGCCCTGGGTTATTGACAATGCTTGCTTGAGGAAAGTTCTGTTGTTCTTGATTTAATCATATTTTATTGCATATATCAGTTATCATATACATATATCGACTAACATGTACACAATTTTACAACATATATGTATACAAATTATCAAAAGACTATAATATATTGCAAACGGGTTGGGCCACAAGTTATACAATCATTAGAGAAGGCCCTTCAACCCCTATTCTTTACATTTTAAATACTTTCTGTTTATTGTTCAGGGTACATTAACGAAGGAGGGTATTTGAATTTGGAAAGATTTGAAGCCTATCTTACTGCATTGTCAAAGGTAAGACTTAAAACAATATAAGGTTAAAATGATTTTAGATATATGTGTGTGTTTTACATTTAATGAATATTAACAAACAAGTATAAGTAAAGCAAAATCTCCATTCTTTTGTTGTTTTGAGCCCTTTTCAAATGCCTTGTCAAAGGTACCACAAAAAACATCATAAGGTTAAAATTGCAAGTTTAAAATACTTGTTTCCTTCCAAGAGATACATATGGAATACAACAATACCGTTATAGGATAAAGTATAGTTTAACTTTTAGTCTTTTGTTGTTACAAGGTTTTGCATTGTCCACCTTAACTCTTTCAATACTAAGTAACTCTTGCGGGTTAGTAAGTTCCATTGTGGATCATTTTAGTTACCAAAACATGCATCACATAATCAGGGGTTGCGAGTTTGATCCCCTGCCGGACCAAGTCCTTCGAATGAGACTTCATAAACTGAGGTCCGATGTATGAGTGCTTTACACTTGGCATCTAAAAGAACCAGATAACTCTTTCGATAATAAGAGTAGGGCATTGCACCCGGGTTCTCTGTATCCGCTCTCTGGGGCATCAAATTAGCTCATAGATGGCAGAAACGGACATTAACAAACAAAACAAACAAAACATTGACCATTTTAACTCTTTCAACACAAAGTAACTCTTGTGGGTTATTAAGTTCCATTGTAGCTCATTTTAGTTACCAAAACATGATCCAGTCTACTTGGAATTTTTTGTAGTTTAATAAATACTGGTAAAAGTTAGCAAACAGTGTTGACCGAAATCAGAGGGCTCCCACAGGAGCCCTCTGATCTGGGTCTTCACTGTTGGCAAATGTTATGAGTATATTCTAAACAGATCCATGGTGTTGAAAGAGTTGAGAACAATAGAACCCACAGACAAACCTATTGTGTCTGAATTGTTCCTGTGAAAGTTATTTATTGTTTTCATTTTAGTTTGACTTTGACACATTCTCTGAGCAAGTCGGTGACCTGAAGTGGTTGGAAGGAAAGAAAGCTGATGCCACAGTAGAGAAACAAGAGATGTTGTCAGCTGCCAGGAAGTTCAGGAAGAATGCAGTAAGTTGGAAAATGTTTATAAAAGTGCTGTGCCATTAGGGTCCACTTAGCCCACAGATAGCAGAAACAGATGTTCACAAACAAACCATGAGAAAAATACAATGTACTTCAGTAAACTAGGGCCTCAAATAAATGCAGTATTTCTTAATTTTAAAACGTTATGTCTGCACAAAACTAGATGGTGTTACTACTCATTAGAAAAGTCAATACAGCTTGTTTCCAGATCAGATGCCAACTAATTTGGCATTTGATCTGGATTTACACCATTTTCAAATGTCAGTCCATTAGGGCCATGACAGTGAAGGGTGAACTCTTTGAACCCTAGTCTGGCATACATGCATACTTCTCAGATTGTGTACCTGTGAGGAGTACACTTGTCCTATTCAATCAGTGAAGACCCAGTTAAGAGGGCTTCTAAAGGAGCAATTTTATCAGGTTCTGCACTGTTTGTCATATTGCAATAATGAAGAAACTAAATTGGAAACGGCCCAGTGCTTATAAAGCATTTGAGTTGAGTCTGAGTGCGTTCTCAAGCATTTGATTGGTCAGATTTGAGCCTAGGCTCGAATCTGACCAATCAAATGCTTGAGAACGATTTCAGACTGAACGCAAACACTTTATAAATATGGACCCTGTAATTCACCGTTTAAAGTTTCAGGGAGGCAAGCCTTAATTTATTTTGTGTTGTATTTACAGAAGAAAGCCGAGAACCATTTTGCTGCACTCCTGGACCTGCCCACAGATGACATGGATGGTTTCCTGGGTCTGGAAGGTACAGACGGGTCAGCTGATGAACTCAGTGGTAAGTATGTGATGTTGAACAGATCATGATCAAATTATTCGGGAGATTTTTACCCCTTCACTTCTTTATTTTCGTCTGCTTCGGTATTGCTATCTGCAAGACAACCTTTAAAGTTAGATTTAAGGTTGTATGACTTAATAAATATCGATACGAGTGTCAAACAGTTTGGGTCCTGATCAGACACCGCGCAACGCGGCGTCTGATCAGGACCCAAACTGATTTCAAACGTTTTAAAGCGTTATTGAGAGTGAAAGGTTAAACCCTATGGTGTCACTTCTCATAAGAATTGTATTTTGGAGATGATGTCAAACAGTGTATCATAATGTGATGTCTGATTAGAGTCCAAACTGTTTGCAAATAATCTGACAGGTGAATTTTTCAGTCTACTTTAAGCAACTACCTGTCGTAACAGTAGGAAAACAAATGATGGAGGAAGGGTCAAGTACTCTTTAAGCAATGGTAACTTGTGTATTTACAGAGGAGAATATACTATCTGATGAAGATTCTGAGGACACTTTGGATGATGAGTTCAGGCATCACAAGAGAGCATACTACATGAACAAATTAGAGTATGAAAAAGTCACACCGTAAGTAAACTAAACACAAAGTTTCCTTGTGATTAATACAGTTTGTATCATTAACAATGTAAAATAAGCTTTATATATTTATAACAGTCTCTGGTTTCAGTTCGAAATATTTCTATCTGAAAAAGCCCATACTAAAACTTTTTAAAGTTCTAAATCCAGTGCTAGTATTCAGAGTCGTGACTATACCTTTTAAACCTTTTGTAACCAAATTTAAAAGACTGTTTTAACCCTTTTGCAGACAAAATATTTTCTGCTAAAATTCAGTTTCTGCATTAGACAAGGTTTACAAAGCCTCCATTTTGGCCCAGTAAAAGCAAATTTTTCCAAACATAATTGTTATCGTTATTCTCTTTATTTATCAATTTCAGGCAATAATACTTTATATTATACACAAAACTCAACCCAAATTTTGCTACAGGGCAGGGTATAAATCCTAGAAAAAACAATGAAGGCACAAATGCGACACTTTAAAATTTAGATATGTTTCTTCAAATTGATTGGTGATTGTGTACTCAAAATATCTTTGTGTAACATTAGTGTCTATATTGTTATTATACCCCATAGTCAACATCTTGTTATTGTGTATAATATTTCAGGGAAGTATTAAAGGACCAGGCTGAAGGCTATGTGAGAGGTATACAGTGGATCTTGTTATACTATTATGAAGGGGTACCATCCTGGAGTTGGTAAGTTAAGATGCTCTCAGTTCCTTGTCATTCCAAAGGATCATTTCACATAATATTAGACGAGTTTGACATCCACAATTATTTGTCCATTATTTACAGAGTTATGGCCCCTTTATTATGACCACTAAAGTGAAGGATAATTGATTGTATAATAGACAGGTGATGATTAAAACAAAATGACAACTAAAATTTAGTGGTCTTAAGAGAGAGGTTTTAATGTATTAGATGTTTGCAAAATCAACATTAATTGTTTATCCAAACACACAAAAATTGATTTAAAGTCATTGATTATAACACTAATTACAACATTAATTGCAACTTAACACATTCAACCCTAGTGAAAAGTATAACTAATCATTTACAGGGTACCTGTGAGGATTACACTGATCCTATGCAAACAGTGTAGACCCTGATCAGAGAGCTCCTTAAGGAGCCCTCTGATCAGGGTCTACACTGTTTGTAATTTTGAAATATATTGTCAAAATCAACCCTAAATAGTCAAAAATGTACTAGACTTTCTTGAAATTGGAATTGTGTCCATTAAAAGTTTCAGGGGTGAATGAGTTGAAACATTTATGACATTACTCTAGGTTTTATCCACACCACTATGCCCCGTACATGAGTGACGTAAAAGACTTCAAGCACATGGATATCAAGTATGACTTAAACACTCCCTTCAAGCCATTCGAGCAGCTTATGGCAGTCCTGCCAGCGGCCAGCAAGGAATTGCTGCCACAGCCATATCAGGTATGATCAACCCTTCTTGGTCCCTTACTGTTCGTGATGTTAACCCTTTCAACCCTACAGCCCTCTGTAGAGATTACTGATCACACATGCAAACAGTGTAGACCCTGATCAAAGGGCTCCAGTAGGAGCCCTCTGATCAGGGTCTGCACTGGTTGATATTTCATTGTTGTTTGTTGTCATATAAAAAAATATTCAACATTAGACTGTTTCGAAATCCCTAAAATAGAAGAGTCCAAAAGGATAATAACTACCCACAAGAGATACAGTGGAGAATCTGTTATTCTTTCCCAATAAACGCGTTTACGCTAAAACTATTATTTACAGTGCAAACAGTTTGGAGCCAGATCAGACGCCGGGTAACCAGGCGTCTGATCAGGCTCCAAACTGTTTGCCACCAAGATAAACACGGGAATTTTTAAAACAAGTCAAAGAATATCTCCAATCAAAAGGCATAACCTGTATCTTTGAGGAGAAACATTTTATATTTAACATTAATGAGAATTACTCAGATCTTTCCTTCTTCATTCAGCTCAAACACTATATTTTTCTATCCAAATTCCACAATAAACCACTATCTGTCATTGCTTTTATGAACAAAACTAAAACACACTATCAACCAATAAAATACTTAGCCCAAAAGAATAATAGAACAGAAAATTTAATCAAATATTGGGACAAATATATGCATATTCTGGACAGTGATTAAATAGACAACAAACACAATAGCACCAAATATGTGTGATAAGGACTACTCATAAGAAAAACCCTGACAGTATAACTAAAAATGTAATCTTTTGTTTAAAATTGCAAAAGCTACAATAACTCAAATAGTTTGACATGGTTTCGGCGGGGAGAGAAGTCCCGAGAGTAAAATCACTAAGAAAAAATATTTTTATACTTAAAAATATTCCATACCCCTTATTAATAGAGAGAAAGAGAGTGAGAGAAGAATGAATAGAGTAGAAATATAATCGTATTAATAGAAAATGTTTAAAGTTTCTTTAGAATGTTCAATTATATGTCTATTTGTATTATACAGTGAAGCCTCTCTGTAAGCGACCACAAAACTTGGTTAATTACTAGGGTATGCAACAGGTGACTCCTTGGAGTGGGACAACAGTAGAACAGAGAGCCCCTGTAGGAGCTTTTTGTTTTGCTTTCTCCTTACTAAAGGCTGTCTTTTTACATAAATAATTGTCTCTTTTTAAATGGTCGTAACTGAGAGATTTTACTGTAATGCATGTTCTTCTTTCAAATGTTGTAAAGTATGTTGAGGGATGGCCCACCCCGACCCTCTGCATACTGATTGGACGGGGTGAATAAAAGTATAAAAAAAAAAAAAAAAAAAAAAAGAAAAAAAAAAGATAAACATGAATTATCAGAATTGTCCAAAAGTTGTACTTTTCTACGTTTTAGTGCTGTGCGTTTGCGTACGTTTGCGTTTAAACGGGAAAGAATAACAGATTCTCCACTGTATTTAGGGTTGAAAGTGTTAACACATTAAACCCTAGTAAAAAGTTTACTCGTCATTTATAAACAATGTGCCTGTGAAAAGTACAATTGTCCTATGCAAACAGTGAAGACCCAGATTATGGGGCAAAGGGTTAAACCAGATTTCCTATACTGACTCTTAACTTAGCTTAGTTGTTATCATGAACTGTATAAATGTAATATTATTTACTCAAAGTGTCTTTTGATTTGATTCTGAAATTGGCCATGTTTGCAAATTTATTTGTAAGATCTAAGGGACATACAGCTTGGACTCTGATCAGAGGCTTTACTCGTAATGTCTGATCTGGATTTGAACTCTTTTGCACTGTCTTGTATTCACCTTTTCAGCAGTTAAAAAACCATAGAAACTGACTTTAATTATTTCGCAGATGTTGTATGTATAGCAGAGGACAGTACATCATGATAACTTGTTTCTAACTACCTATCACTTGTATGTTTACAGAGTTTGATGACGATGGCCAGCTCGCCTGTGATAGATTTCTACCCAGTTGACTTCAGCACCGATCTGAATGGCAAACAACAAGACTGGGAGGCTGTAGTACTTATACCCTTCATAGATGAGGTACGAAGATCAATGCTTGATTATTTTTACACCCAACAAAATTTGGTCGGGACATGTTATTTTCTGTCTGTCTGTACACAAATTTCATCACAACTTTGTCCATAACTTGTGATAGGGATTTCATATTTGACATGTGTACTCTTGAGCTTTAGCACAACTTGGGTAATGTAAGACAAATATTGAGTTCATTTAGAGGTCAGATAGGCTGAATTTAACTAATACAGTCGAACTTCGATATCTCGAACTTGCTAAACTCGAACTATCTGATTGAATTATCTGATCGTTTCATGTTTGGTTAGGTCGAACATACCCATATTTCCAAATTAAAACGTGGCTAAGCCACGTTTTAACTTTGAAATACGGGTATATCAGGGGTGTAAATTTTTTTCAAAAGCTACTCGCCCTGTAGGACTAGTAACTACTGAAATCCACTCGCCCTTCAGCAACTTTTGCTCGTCCGTGAATATTTATATATAATTCATATGAACTAAAACTTTCACAATTTTCTTATTTATTCATCTGAACTAAAAAATATCAACTTATAGGAACATTACGGTTTAACTGTTTCATCACTAAAGAAACTCTTGTGGGTCTCGTTATCGTTTCGACATCCCTGCTAACGCCGCTATTTTACTCCCAAGAACGACTGTAAGATAGTATTGTTAGTTTGTTTACATTTTGACATGTAGCGGGAAAACTAACGGTGCTTCCGTTTTTTTCTGCAAGTGAATTTTAACTCGTTCAAATTAGGTACGAAATCGTCGAAGCTTTATATTAAGAACTGTTTGCAGTTTGACGGATGATTGAACAAAAAAACACGTTATAACATTGCTATTGCATACTTTAATTTTATAATTCGGATAAATATTTGAACCATCACTCGACACTTAACACAAATAAACCTTTTTGCGCCGAAACTTTCGTACTTCGAAGGCCGAATAAAGATGAAACAAGTAGGTGCACGTGAATCGGAATGCCTCTAACTTCTTCGTTGATAATAGTGAAATGTACGACATTGTAGAAAATGTGTCTTTCAGCCGTTTTAATTTGCACTCTAATAACACTGCACAAAGCTATTAGTTAGGAAAATACCAGACCAAAAGATCCACTCGCCCTGAAGGTCGAGCATATATTTGAAAGCACTCAAAACCTACTCGCATTGGCGAGCGGGCGAGTGGAATTTTACACCCCTGTATATTCCAGTTAACCAAGTTCGAGATATCGAAGTTCGACTGTATTAACTCTTAGCATAATAGCAGTCCAGCCATGATAACCTTTGCAAACAGATCACACTGAGATGCTGCTTGGCAGTGAAAAGGTTATTTTGATGGAAGTTGTATAAAAAAGAGTTGTGCCCTTTCTTCCAGAACCGTTTGTTATCAGCAATGAGAGCTGCTGAGGTAGACCTAACACCAGAGGAGAGAAAGCGTAACTCTCACGGCCCATGCTGGCTGTATAATTACTCAGAAGAACCTCTAGAGACGTACCCCTCCAGTCTGCCAGGGGCATTCCCAGATATAGTCATGAACCATGCCAGGTAATAGATTCACATACCGTTAAACCATTCTATTAAGACCTTTAAAATGTAGGCTTAAATCAGAGATCCAAATGGGATGCCATATAAACAGAGCTCCAGCTAAGGCGAGTAGTTCAAAAACTAAGTGCCTTAAACCTTATGGTGTCACTACTTGTTATAATTGTATCAAATAAATCATTCTAATGAGAAGTTACACCATAGTGCTTGGTGTTTATATGAGTGAGAAAATGTTGGATTGTATAGTTTACTCCCTCTTATCTGTAGCCCTGTAATAGACACATATACTGTAAAACCATTCTTATAAGACCACTTAAATATAGGTTTAAATTACAGAGCTTCAGATAAGGGGAGTATGTCAAATCGAAATCTTTATTTCTGCTTTAAATTGTTTGGTGACACTTCTTGTTATGCTCATCTCCAAGAGACTGGTCTAATAAGTAGTTACACCATAGCATTTGGTGCTGATATGAGTGTGAAAATGTTTGTTCAGTTTACTCCCCTTATCTGGAGCTCTGTAGATAGGCTTTAAGCAAGGTAAAAGTAAAACAGAAAGGTTCTATATGGAGCTTTTTGCTTTACTTTCATCTTGCCTTAAGCAGCCACCTGCCTTAAACACTGAGATTTTGAGCAAATGTTATTGTCATAATAGAGAGATTTTACTATTCTTGCTTCACTAAGATCATTAAAAATGATTGAAGCTCTGTTTTAGTAGCAGAAATATAGATTTTGACGTACTGTTTTAGATATATACATGAGATTAACAATTGAAATTATTTTCTCCCTCAGGGTGACCCAGATACCCAAAGAAGAGTTCTGGTTGAAGCCTGGGCAGTTCAAGAAAGGTCTTCTTAAAGGAGCAAAGCTGGATGTGTTTTTCCCTGGATTCCCAACATTGAAACACATTCCTCACAAGGTGGGTAATAAATTAACTATTTGCATGCTGGGTAATTTTTTTACGTCAACAATTCATCTGCTTTTGTTCTAAAAAAAGGTTTCATTTCAAATCAAGATCAGAGTGCCAAACTGTTTGGATCCTGATGAGACGCTGCGTTACGCGGCGTCTCATCAGGATCCAAACTGTTTGCAAAGGTAATCACTGTTGAACATATCCGCTGCTAGCAAACAAAGGGTTTACCATTGACATGCTGAATATTCCTGTATATAACCCCCCCCCCCCCCCCCATTATGAACATCTACCATCTGAACTATAACATTGGCTAATAAAACAAGGAAACCTTTTGCTAGACAAGAGTGAAGATTTTTTTATATACTTTTCGAAAAAGTGTCTGTGATTAATAATTGGCCTATTTGGTCACCTGATACGAAAAGGCCAAAATTCAACAACCCAAAATATCCTTAAATCCTTATGACAAACAAATGGCAGCTCTTATACAGAGGGATAAGTGACTAAGTGTTGAATGTCAATTGTTATTTCAGTCTGAATTGAGGAAGGATGGAGTAAAAGTTTTCCAGATGAACAGTCGAGGCTACAATGTTATGTTAGAGATACTGAGCAAGGAGGAGAAACCAGTAAGACTGCTTTTATTGTTACACTTTTTAGCTCACCTGCCAAGTTGAGCTATTAGGATCGCTGGATGTCCGTCGTCTGTCGTCCGTCATCCATCCACAATTGTTCGTTAACACTCTAGTGGCTACAAATCACATTGGATCTTCATGAAAGTTGATGATTATATTTGTCTTGATGAAATCTAGGTCAAGTTAGAATGTGGGTCATGTCCAGTCAAAAACTAGGTCACTAGGTCCAGAAGCTACATTTCTCATTTGATCTTGATGAACTTAATCAAAATGTTTGCCTTATTTAAATCTAGGCCACGGTTGAATATTGGTCATCTTGGGTCAAAATCTAGGTCACTATAGGTAAAGTTTTACATTGTGTACCAGGTGAGCGATATAGGGCAATAGTGACTCTTGTTTTGTTCAGTCTGTGTTAAACTATTGTCATTGTCTTTATTATTCCTCCACTTAAGAAAATAGTTCCAATATGTATAAGTCATGAAGATACAATATTGTCAATGTCTATGCACCTTTGTATGTCTTTTGATTATTCCTCCACTGAAGAAAGTAGTTTCTCTGTATACAGTCATGAATATTCACTGTAAGAAATATTGCCTATATTATATCCCAGCAGATGGTAGCTTAAAGCAAGCTGAGAGTAAAGCAGAATGTGCCTTAAGGCACATTCTGCTTTACTTTCAACCTGCTTTATTTGCTCACCTCTCTTCAAAACTAGAAATATGCTATTGGGTAGAGGGTTAATTGATTTGGTACAGATTGTAAAAAAATTTACAAATATGTGCTTCAGTTTGATCAAAATGTGTGACCTATGGTTTAACCCATTACCCCATAGCCTGTTTCTAGTTTGAATTACAGATGACCATTTATAGCAGGTTGAAAGTAAAGCAGAATGCGCCTTAAGGCGCATTCTGCTTTACTTTCAACCCGCTTTATGCTATTATCTGTTAGAATATAGAAAATAGTTCTTATGATTCTTATTTGTGACTGTATAAATTGGAACTATTTTGTTTAGTTGAGGAATAAATAAGAGGCATAAAAAGGTGTATTTATGGGGTAATGGGTTAATGTCCAAATCCAAAGTGATGTAAACAGAAAATATAATTATTTGGAATTCAATTACTTCTTAAGTGAAAATATTTGCCAATTTTTTTACCTCAACTTTAATTTCTTGTCACTACACAAATAACCATGTGATCAAATTCAATTGAGTCCAAGATATATATCTAATCTGAACTATTACATTTGCATATACAATTTGGAAATAATTTAACAGGAAAGCATGTTACCATTAATTTAGAATAATGTCAGACTCAAGTCAGACAGACACTTTAACCCATACCCAATAGCCTGATTCCAGTAATGAAAACAGGTGACCATTTAAAGCAGGTTGAAAGTAAAGCAGAATGTGCCTCAAGGCACATTCTGCTTTTTCTTTCAGCCTGCTTTAAGCTATTATCTGTTAGAATATAGACAATATTTCTTACAATTCTTATTTTTTACAGTATAAATTTGAACTATTTTCTTAAGAAGAGGAATAAATTAAAGACATAAATAGGTGTATTTGTGAGGTAATGGGTTGAGAAAGCAGTGCAGACCTTGAACAGACAGCTCCTGATCAGGGTCTACACTGTTTTCAAAAAGCACCAATTTACTCTTATATCAGGAGAAAGGTTAATGTAGTTTGGCGTACTCACACACAATTGTATCAGAGTTCAAGATAAGGGGAGTTATTTAAAAAATTAAATCTTTATTTCTGCATTAATCCCTGTGGTGTCACAACTCATTATAATCCTTTCATTGAGACGATTCTAATATGTAGTAACACCATAGAGTTTGGTGCAGAAATAAGTGAGAAATAGTTGGATTTGTTCAGTTTACTGCCTCTTTTTTGCAGCTCTGGATCCGAGGTTAATAAGCTTATCAGTTAAGTCTAAAGTCGTTCTCAAGCTTTTGATTGGTCAGATTTGAGCCTAGGCTCAAATCTGACCAATCAAATGCTTGAGAACACACTCAAACTCAGCTCAAAGACTTTTTAACCTTGGACCCTGTTATTCATGTGTCAGTGGTTTTTGCTTATTGTTTAGGATATCCAGACAGTGGCGAAAGAATATCTTGGAAAAGAGATATACGTGGGCTGGCCACACTTGTACGAGGCTAAGGTGATAGCTGTGTGTAATCCTCAAGTCAGGTAAGTTATGTTACCATAGCAACTGTGTTATATTACCATAGCAACTTGTAATATATTACCATAGCAACTCTGCTATATTACCATAGCAATTGTATTATACATGTATTACTATAGCAGCTGTGTTATATTACAATAGCAATTTGTAATATATTACCATAGCAACTCTGCTATAAAATACCATAGCAACTGTGTTAACCCTTTACTCCATAGAAGTGTATTTTAACACACGTAATTTATTCCTCCCCTGAAGAAAATAGTTCAAATTTATAGTCATGATTAGGTATCATAAGAAATGATTTCTATGTCCTAGCCGATGATAGCTGATAGTAAAGCTTTAAGGCACATTCTGCTTTACTTTCAACCTGCTTTAAGTGGTCACTTGTCTTCAATACTAGAAACAGACTATGGGTAAAGGGTTTACCACATTATATAAGCTCACATGGTGATACCATGTGAGCTATTGCCTTCCATCTTTATCTGTTGTGTGTTTTACTTTTCAAATTCAAATTTTGCAGACAGATGTTATTGAAACTCGAAAGAAATTATCAGTGTATGGTCCTGACTGAATGTTGTTACTTTCTTGTTGATCCGAAATTCAATACAGCAGCCATGGTATCCATCATGAAAATCTTAAATTCAATTCCTTGACTTAACCTAATTTGGACCAAAAACACAGAATGTATTGTATATGGCAGCCGTTGTGGCCAACTTGTGAATCTATATAAAGTCTAAATTCATTTCCTTGACTTGACCTTATTTGGACTGAAAAAAATACAAATCTATTGCCATTCATGTCAGTAGCACAATATGCTTTTATTAGAGCCAGAATCTTGTTTTATTCTGTAGTCATAGCCTGGTAGAAGTGGCACCAGTGAAGGGTAGCAAGGGTCCACAGAGTGCCAAAATCCGAGTGGACAGATGTGATGATAACACGGCCAGTATCTGGTATAAAGAAATCAACAACATAGCAGACAGGTAAGGGCATAGTCGGTGTGTATAGCAGAGCTCCAGATCTTGGGCCCATTTCATAAAACTTTGTACGACAATATTGTCGTAAGTCGGATAATAAAAGTCTCAATTATTATTTATTTCTCCAACTAATCCTGTCTCCAAAGAGATGTCACAAGACAGGATTAGATGGAGAAATCAGAAATTAAATGTATTTTAAAGTTATGACTTACAATGGTTTTTGTCGTACTAAGTTTTATGAAACAGACCCCAGGAGAGTATTTCAGAAACTAAAATCTTTATGTCTGCACCAAACCCTATACTTTGACTACTCATTAGAATCGTCTCGAAGAGATCATAGAGTTTAGTAGTGCAGACATGAAGAAGAGAATATGTGGGAAAACTTTAGTTTACACCCTCTTATTTGGATTCTTGGTACCGTGGAGAAAAAGTTATTCTTTCCCAAATAAACGCGTTATCGCTAAATCTTATTTCCAGTGCAAAAAGTTTGGAGCCAGATCAGACGCCTGGTAACCCGGCGTCTGATCAGGCTCAAAACTGTTTGCCATTCAGATTAAAATAATGAGTCAGAATTGTCTAAAAATTGTTATTTTCTACCTGCAATACGTTTGCATTTCCTTTGCGTTTAAATGAAAAAGAATAACGTATTCTCCACTGTATATATACGCATGCATACCTTTACCAATACAGTTTAAAACCTAGATAACGTGGAATCTTGGTTTATATTCTTTCAACACCATGGATCTGTTTAAAATATACTCATTACATTTTCATACAGTGTAGACCCAGTTCAGAGGGCTCCTATAGGAACCCTCTGATCTGGGTCTACACTGTTTGCTAATTTAGAGTAGTATTTATTAAAACTACTGAGAATTCCAAGTAGACTGGTTCATGTTTTGGTTACTAAAATTATCCACAAAGGAACCTTATATATAACCCACAAGGGTTACTTAGGGTTGAAAGAGTAAAAATCTAGTTATGCACTGTTTGGCATACTTCTAAATATTGCTGGGAGACAAATCCTACAAATAGCAAAATAAAAAGGACATTTAACAAAAAAGGATAATAATTTGCTATTGTTAAAATTTGAAAATTTGTTACAGATAAAGCTCTTGTATTTGGTAATAGTTTTATTCTCTTACTTGTAGATACAAGGACAGACTTGGTGTTCTGGTGGGAGATACGGACATTCTGCTGCGAGCTTTACCAATGACAGGAAGAAAGTAAGTAGTCACGCAGTTGGTGACCCAGTGTTCCAGATAAGGGGAGTATTTCAAAAACTAAAATCTTTATTTCTGCTTTAAACCCTATAGTGTCACTACTCATTAGAATCGTCTCAAAGAGACGATTCTATTGAGTAGTAACACCATAGGATCTGGTGCTGAAATAAGTGAAAAAATGCTAGATTTGTTTTAGTTTACTCCCCCTTATCTGGAACCCTGTGACCGACAAAATAACCATTGGTACGAGGCCTGAAAATTCATGTTTAGCCATTATTGCTATCCAGTTGACAACCAAGGACATGATCAGGCCCCAATATTATTAAACGTTTGAGATGAGACTTAGATCATTCTCAAGCATTTGATTGGTCAGATTTGAGCTTTTGCTCAAATCTGATCAATCAAATGCTTTTGAACGATTTCAAACTCTACAGCTCAAACCCTTTATAGCCTTGGGAACAGGGTTCCAGCTAAGAGGGAGTAAGCTGAAAGTTTTACTAACTGACTAATGATTAGAATCATCTCAAAGAGATAATTTTTGTTAATTTTTGTGGCAAAGACTGTTATATGGAATAATAGGTTAAAATGTTGACTTAATACTACATGATCTGTCATACTTTATTCCTTATCTATTACCAGGTACATCTTTGGTTCCCATGGCAGAATTACCATGAGCAAGCAGTTTGGGAACCAGCCAGTGCCTTTTGCTCTACAAGCTACAGTGAAGGTAAGCATTTCATACTCAGATGGGAGCATGTTATAACACCTGTCTTCCTAGCCCAAATTCACTAAGTTTTAGTGTCAGTGGGACTTTTATTTGAAAATTGTAAACTTTAGCTACAACATGAATACAACATTAAGTGTTCACCTTTAAACTCTTTCTCATTGCTATATCTTACTCTTTTGTTTCTTTATGGAGTCCATGTATCTAATTCTGTATTCTGCAGAAGTTCCCTTTTAACCCTTTCCCCCATAGAAGCGTCTTCTAGCGCATTTAATTTATTCCTCCACCGAAGAAAAAAGTTCCATTTTATGCAGTAATAAATATGCAGCAAAAAAAACATTTGGTATATTCTAGCAGATGACAGCTTAAAGCAGGCTGAAAGTAAAGCAGAATGCACTTTAAGGTGCATTCTGCTTTATTTACTTTCAACCTGCTTTAAGTAGTCACCCGTCTTCAAAGCTAGAAACAGGCTATGGGGTAAAGGGTTAAACAAGCCCTGTCACATTTACCTTTCAAATAAAATAAAAAAAACCAATCGACTGACATTTGTTTATTTATTTACAGGATATTGCAGTGCATGACCCTAACTTCTGTCAGTTTAAGACTCTGAAGGAGTATTTACCTGAAAGCCAGCCAGTGTTTATGCTGGGCTGGCCCCACTACGCCTGCCAGGGTGAGGTCATCGAGGTGGACGGGGACAGTGGGCGTGTCAGGGTCAACCTGAGCATCTTTGAAGAGCCCAAAGTGTCGGGCATCATGAGCAATCAGCAGGTAAGACACTACATGAGCTCAAATTGTTGGTGCTTGAAGTAAGGTGACAGTAAAACAGAAACCCCCTTAAGGAGCTTTCTGCTTTGCTTTCATCTTGCATTAAGCAGACTAACATGCCATCAATAAGACTACATTTCAGTTGTCATATTATAGAGGTTTTACTGTGCAATCTTTTGAAGTTGCAAGCATGTAGAATATGGAGATTATTATTGATTGAGCTGGGTTTTGTGGATTGGCAACGCATGAAATGGTCATAAAGCGGTATAAAATAGGGAGAAAACAGTTTAAACCTTAAACCCTTCCTCCAAAGAAGCTCCCAGAACACTTCTACTTGCTACACTTTATTATACCACAAATGCTTATTATTTGAATGTTGAATACAAGTGAAAAGTTAAAGCATGATGAAAGGAAAGCAGATAGCTCTGATAGGAAATATTTCCTATATTTCTAGCAGGTGTTATCTTAAAAGCAGGCTGAAAGTGAAGCAGAATGCTCCTTCAGGAGCATTCTGCTTTACTCTCAGTCTGCTTTAAGCAACCATCTTGTCTTATATACGGAAACTATGATGGAAAGGGTTAACTCTTAATGTGCTAGAGCCTAGAGGTAACAGTCTTCAGAATCTTACCAATAAACAAGTTTGGTATGCTGATAGTTTGACTAAGACATGACTACAGGTGTAACATTTAAATTTTTAATTAAATGAGTGTTAATGAAAGAACCTGAAATGATTGAGCAATGGTTTACTGATATAAAGGTATAAATTTCATTTGTATCTTTTCAGATTTCTTCTTTCTCACTGGTAATCTCTGTCTGATTTCTCTTGTTTTCGCTCCATAAACATTCATATTCATACAGTTAACCTCTGCCACTTCAACCACTTAGTAGTCCATAAGTATTACTTCATAAGTGTGCCTTTCTGTGTCTAACACTGTACCTTTTTATGCCCTTACAATTACAAGAAGGTACATGTATCAGTTTGAAGCAGGAATAAAGCAAAGCAGAAAGCTTCCTTTTGGGAGTTTTCTGTTGTGCTTTCATCCTGCATTAATCTGCCACCACTCTTTAACACAATCAATACCCCTTTTCTAGTTTTGAAGACAGGTGACCACTTAAAAGCCGGTTGAAAGTAAAGAAGAATATGCTTTAAGGCACAATCTGCTTACTTTCAGCCTGCTTCAAGCAACCTTCTGCTTGTATATATAAAATACTTCTTATCATAAGTTATGAGACATATTTATGACAGAAAAAGTGGAACAGGATGTATTTTTTTTTTTAATTGATGAATTTATTGAAGGTGTTCAAAGGTTTATTATGCCCCCACACCACCGGTGGTGGGGGGCTACATAGGAATCACGTTGTCGGTCCGTCAGTCGCTCAGTCCGTCAGTCCGTCGCATTTTTCCGGGACATTTGCCTTTTTCTTGAAAACTGTTTATGATACCATCTTCAAACTTGGTATACATTATCAATGTTATTTAAGGACAGTCATTGACAAGTTTCATAACTCTTGTACCAAATTTGACAGAATAATACCCCTTTTTAACTTCATTTTTTTTGGTCTCTTAAGGCCTTTCGCTACCGGAAGTCGGTCTTGCGGGCGAGCGGATATGCGTCTGGACGACACAGACTTTTTTCGTACGTGTTTATACTAGAAAATTTATATAAAGGAAATGTTGATATAAATTAGTATAATCCTTCATAGCGCAGTTAGTATAGTGGTTGACTATAGTGGTTGACTAGCAATCCAAAGGTCATAGGTTCGAGACCCATCCGATCCAAATATTTTTTTTTAGTGTCCGATTTATTGACTTGTCAATCCATAACGCAGTAATCAAGAGACATGTTATATTTAGTCTTCGTTGATTAGTACTAGTGATGTTTACGGTCCAAGTATATGTCCACTTACCTGTACGTTTTAGTTTAATGACTTACAAGTCAATTAAATCGGTATACATGTAAACGATTTGATCGAACTATAAAGCCACACCTTGAAGCTTATCAATACGCTAACCTTTTCAAGATCGATATTGCCCATTATAATTATGTTCAAACAATGTAATAAACCTTGTATGCAAGTCAATGAATAAATAATAATGCATTTTAATGACAAAGTTTTAATTCTAAGGTAGGTAACTGTATCTAAACAACAAATATCCCACATTTTAATAAGAAAATATGTTATTACAACAAATCCTGACTGTAATATTTTCTAATTTTTTCAGACTGACTAGTTCATCAACCATATATTTGAATAAAATGAAAACAAATATACATTGAATGAGTCAGTTTTTTGTAATTCAATTTTTTAGCATTTTGCAAAATTTAAATAGCTGATAACATCTTTCTGAACACCTTTATTCAAAATGATTTTAGCTTTTCTTGTAATGAATGTTGTGGACTACTTATTGGGCGAGAATTATAGTCATTAGCTTTATTCATTTTTGAGAAAAATAAAATCATCAAAATTCTAGGTTTTTGTCAGAAAAAAGACCTTAAAGACAAACCACACGATAAATTTTGCCTATATTTACACACATTGTTTCTTAGGCTATTATCATTCTTCATGACAATTTTCATAACAATCGTATGGAAACTACGCGCATATGCGAAGTACCTTAATTAAAACATTTTTCTTTGAACATGCCATTTTCTTGAAAACTATTCATGTTATTGTCCTCAAACTTAGTACACATTATAAGTGTTGTATTGTTAGACTTTTCATGAAGTTTGATAACTCTTGCACAAAATTTGACAGAATTATGGCCCTTTATAACTTGAAATTTTGTTCCTTAATATGCATTTATTCTTTGGACATGTCATTTTCTTGAAAACTATTTATGACATTGTCTTCAAACTTGGTACACATTATAAGTGTGATGTTTGCAGACTCTACTTGAAGTTACATAACTCTTGCCAACAAATGACATAATTATGCCCCTTTTTAACTTGAAATTTTGTTCTATTTTCTTTGAACATGCCATTTTCTTGAAAACTATTCATGATATTGTCTTCAAACGTGGTAAACATTATTAGTGTTGTATTGTGAGACTTTTCTTTAAAGTCTGACAACTCTTGCATAAAAATTGACAGAATTATGCCCCTTTTCAACTTGAAATGCATATATTATTCTTTCTACATGTCATTGTGCTGTTTGTGACAGGTCAGTTGGAGTGGGGGTATTTATCACCTTTAGTGATAGCAGTTCTAGTTTATGTAGTAATGGGTTATGTCTGGGCTAGAGTGGTCATACTAGCAGTGTTGTACTGTGTTTAACTCTTCACAACCACTTTAAAAGAGTGAGGTTTTCCCATCTATCTGTTCCATGCTATCAACCTTGTCTGTCCCTGTTAGCTTTTGCAATTGTCCGTCTGTAATGTTGGCTAACATGAATATCTCAAAAACAGATTGGTATGAATAAACAGTTTCTTAAAGTACACTATCTTTGTCTACAAAGGACTATGTTTCCTTAGGTGAACTTGTATTAGAATAAATGGCTGCATCACCTATACAGGGCTCCAGATAAGGGGAGTATTTCAAAAACTAAAATATTTATTTCTGCTTTAAACCCTATGGTGTCACTACTCATTAGAATCGACTCGAAGAGACAATTCTAATGAGTAGTTACAACATAGGATTTGGTGCTAAAATAACTGAGAAAGTATTGGTTTTGTTCAGTTTACTCACTCTTATCTGGACCCGTGCCTATAGTCTATAATGTTTAGCAGTTTACTTACAGATGGTTTTGATTTGACTTTCTAACGTACACTGATAGCTGCTATTACTCAATATATCTCACACTGGAAAAAACAATCAATAAACAGTTTCTGTTACTCTTTATAATGTACACTTAAAAAAAAAAATTACTGTTTATATCTTGTACTGAAAGAAACAATTAGACTATATCTCTTCCGCTGAGAGGTACAATTAATTTATATAAAAATATTATCATTATGTAGTAATGAGAGAAACAATATGTCTTTTTCTGACACTGAAAGAAAGAAACTGCTCTCGATATCTTAAACTGAATGAAGCAATTAATCTCTTAAAGAGGCTCGCAAACAGATTTAGCATTAAAATTAGTAATTTGTAAGTATATGTCAAATGCTTATATAAATTGGTAAAATTTAGTTTAGGATAATAAATTGTTAAAAAATGCATTTCAAAAAAAAAAAAGAGAAGAAGCTCTGGTGTGATTCGAACCCGTGACCCTCCATTGCGGAGACAAACATGAAAAATAAGGAAACGCCTTTACCCACTCTGCTACGAGCGCTCTCTATATATATGGTAGCGAATTAAGGTTCTTCACTGGTAGCGATTGATAGTACATTATTTGGCTCGGGTTTGTGTCCGAGCCTGTGTAGAGAAGCAACAACAACTATACCGTCTACTAACGCTATAGAAAAACGATGGAAAATATCTAAAAAAAACTAAGATTCGGTGACGATTTTTGAGACTATTTTTGAACTGATTACTGATCATATTTTTTTAATGTCAGAAGCCAAATAATGCCACAAATTTGCTTTTATTTGAGTATTTTATTTTATTTTGACAAGTACACCATCCGGTTGCGAGTCCCTTTAAATATAATAATGCTGAGAGAAACTCTGAATCTCTAGAAACAATTAGAATCTATATCTTGCATTGAAATAAGCTATTTATCTCTTACACTGATCAAGTATTAACAGTTTTATTCTTTAACAAAACAATTTCTAATACAGAAAGGAACAGTTAGTCTCTATATCTTGCACTGAAACAAATACTTAGTCTGTATATATTACACTTATAGAAGTTTTTTCTTAACATTTGACTGGAGTAGAAACATTTATCTTTATATATATTTTTCATAGAAAGAACACATTTGTTTTGATATTTCTTACAATGAAATAAAATATTCTCCCCTGTGGGTTGGTTTTGGTCCTGGTTTGTTTAACATCAATGGCGTGATTGTTTATAGATTTGAAAATGGAATGAAAGATGTGTGCCAGCCTATATCCTACTGTTGGAATAAAGTACAGTGCTTCCTCCCTACAAGAGCCCTCTGAACAATGTTTCTTTCTTTACAACAATGTTTATCACTATTCACCGTAAAGATATTCTTGTCTAGTGCTTTCACTGCTGCAATATTGTCTACTTAAAATCGTTGTTTACCGTTTTCCCCAAAGTCACATATTGGACATTTTGACAGAAGAAACATAACATTATGAGACATCTGAACTTGGTTCAAGCTGTTTGTAAATGTACTCTAAGGGTATGAATTTTCCCTCCTTGTAACAATTCCTCCAAACAACACACACAATCTTTGTCTCCCATTGGGTGTTGTTGTAGCGAGGGAGCATTGTACAAACTTACTATGTTTGAGGTTTACCCTGCTACCAAGATTAATGTCATTGAAAATTACCATATCCTAAAGTTTAACTTTCCCCCAATTTTAACCCTTAGCCCGCCAAATAAATTGTCGTCTGCTATATTTCTCGTCTGCTTCAAGTTTCAAAGTGCTTCAAAGTTGCTCAAAATTGCTGAAAATGTTGTCCGAGTGTCAAACAGCTTGGATCCTAATGAGACGCCGAGTTACTCGGCGTCTCATCCGGATCCAAGCTGTTTGCATAAGGAGCTATAGTCGTGAGTGGCAGGCTAAGGGTTAATGAATTCCCCTCCAAATATCAGCCAAAGATAACCCCAAAATATTGAATTTAACTAAAACCATTATACTCTTTCATCTGCTACTTCTTTCGTCTAAATATTTTACTAAATTTAGAACTTTCAAAACATTATTTTGTGATAGAGTCAGTGTCAAACAGTTTGGATCCTGATGAGTCTTAAACCCCGATTAAATCTTTGGAATTTACATCGCTCCCTTGGGCGTTTAACTGAGGATGGAAACAAGAACAGAATTTTTCAATTTCTCAACTTCAAGTCGTATCTAGATTCTAGAATAATTCTAGTAATTTGAGTGCCTTCCTGCAGCAAAAGTATGCTCAGTCAAACCTCTGAAAATCAAACTCTTCTGGACCAAGTAATAAGCTGGGTTTATAGAGTTTTCCTGATAAATGAGATTTAGCAGCCATTCTAAAGATGTTGAACTATTTTCTTCAGTGGAGGAATAATTTAAAGGCATAAAAAGGAACCCACTGATCTGTTTGGTTTTATTTCATAGGACAAGTACACTCTTTTTATGGACAGTTTTGAAATAATTCAATATAGTCACTAGGAGATAAATGGGGATTAATTAACTGACTCTTAACAGGGTTTCAGAAAAGGGGTGTACTTAAAAAATGGTCTGAAAGAGTAGTAACACCATAGGAATTGGTGCTGAAATGAGTGAGAAAATGTTAGAAATTATTCAGTTTACCCCCCTCTTATCTTGAGCCTTGTCTAAAATTGAATAAAGGAGATTGTAATATGATTTTGCAATATTTATTCTGTAACATTATATTTTGTTTCCCAGCTCCATGATGAGAGGTATATGCCAGGTTACATAGCTGCACAGAGGCTGGGTATCAGCTCTCAGCTGTACGGGCGACTAACAGGAACCATCCTGGTCTGTCAGGGCGAGGCAGATTTGGCCCGGGAGCAGCAGAACCCTCACAAGGTCAACATCGGGCTGAACCTAAAGTTCACCAAGAGGGGAGAAGAAGTGCCTGGATTTACAAGGTTGAAAGACGGACAGTGGAGTTATGCTGAGAAAACCGTAGAAATAGCTCGGGAATATATGGCCAAGTAAGTCAATTTTTGGTGGTAAAGTAAAACCTCTCTGATACAATCACCAAAAATTTTAATAATTTGGTGTTTAAGGCAGGTGCTGTTTAAAGCAGGATGAAATTAAAACAAAGTTCTTAAAGGAACTTTCATCTTGCTTGAAACTGCTGTCTTTCATACATAATTAATTAGCCTTCTTTTCAGTGACATAATTTTACTTGTATATTTTGACAGGTAGTGCGTTGGCACCCTCATGCATTGCTCTTGCAGAGCTCCAGATAAGGGGAGTATTTCAAAAACTAAAATCTTTATTTCTGCATTAAACCCTATGGTGTCCCTACTCATAAGAATCGTCTCTTGGAGACGATTCTAATGAGTAGTGGCACCATAGGATTTGGTGCTGAAATGAGTGAGAAAATGTTTGATTTGTTGAAATAAATCCGTCTTATCTGTAGCCCTGTTTCATTTGCATTTGGTTTAGTTTGTATGTTGATTACCTATATTTTCAGATTTCCACAAATGTGGGACACCATCTCAAAGTCTGAGAGGAGCCACAATGATATCTTTTATGAGTCTGATATCATCTCAAAAAACAGGTATGAAGGCACTCTGGGATATCATATTGCTAGATGAGTACATTGGGGTAGACAGTATTCTTTCCTAAGAGGCATGTTTATGTAAAACTATTGTGTCCATTACCAATTGTTTGGAAAACCATAATTAGGCTGAACTGAAACGTTATTCTTTCCCGTTTAAACGCAAACGAAACGCAAACGCAAATCGCTGAAGAAGACTCGTTGAGGGTCGAAACGTCGAATCTAATAAAATGTGGTTAAAATCAGATTGCCTCGGTTGTGTGTGTACTACTGTACTTACCTCTCCATCCAAATCGCTAGAATGTAGGAAATTACCATTTTTTTACTTTTCTAATAAACAAAATTTAATCTGAGTGGCAAACAGTTTGGAGCCTGATCAGACGCCGGGTTACCCGGCGTCTGATCTTGCTCCAAACGGTTTGCAATGGAAATAAGAGTTTAAGCGTAAACGTGTTCATTGGGAAAGAATAACGTTTTCTCCACTGTAAAAAAATTGGAAGTTCCATGCAAACAGTGAAGACCCTGATCTGAGGATTTCTGTAGGAGTTCTCTGAATGCCTGTCTTAACCCGTTACCTCAGAACCTGTTTCTAGTTTGAAGACAGGTGACCACTTAAAGCAGAATGAAAGTAAAGCAGAATGTGCCATAGGTTACCATCTGCTAGGGTATAGAAAATATTTATTTTGGTGCATATTCATGAATCATGAAAGTAGAACAATTTTCTGCTGTGGAGTGTTGAATTAAAGTTAACCCATTACTCCATAATTTTTAACTGAAGAAAATAGTTTCAATTTATACAGATATGAATATGTACCATAAGAAATCATTTCTATATTCTAGCATATGATAGCTTAAAGCAGGCTGAAAGTAAGGCACATTGTACTTTACTTTCAACCTGTTAAAGTGGTTCTATATCCCCAAAACTAGAAACAGGCTATGAGGTAATGGGTTAACCCATTGTATGCTGGGTAATATTTGGTGGCCATTTTAAAATGGAGTCCGCAGTGGATATAACTCAAATATTTGCAAAGGATTTTAGCAGTTTCTGATAGAATATTGAACTACAAACAGTTTTGATCTCAGATCAGGCCCCACATAGGCCCCACAATGTGGGGCCTGATCTGAGATCAAAACTGTTTGCCTAGAGGTACACCTAAAAGTGTATCCCATATAAAATGGGTTAAGCAGTAAAGTGCTGTTAAAAAGTTCATGGTTCTTTATTGGATGGCTGCAGCAAACAGGTTTATCCATATTTCACTTTAATTCTGCAGTAACCATGACCTGAAGGCAGTATCCGAGTACCTCAAGACGTTGTCGTGTTACGGCCTGAAGTCTACAAAGAGTGGGGCAGACATTATATCAGAGGGAGTGATTAAGGCACTGGAGACAGAGGCAGACAAAGTAGTGGTGAGTTATGTTTGTTTGTTTTGTTTGTTAACGTCCGTTTCTGCCATCTATGGGCTTATTGGATGCCCCAGAGAGAGGGGAGCGGATACAGAGAACCTGCGTGCGATGCCCTACTCGAAAGAGTTCTCTGGTTCTTTTAGATGCCCAGTATAAAGCACTGATACATCGGCCCTCAGTTTATAAAGTCTCATTTGAAGGACTTGGTCCAGTGGGGGATCAAACTCGCGACCCCTGACATCGTAATCGGTCGCTTTACCCCTCGACTACGTCCGCCGGTGGTGAGTATAGTAAAACCTCTCTATAATGACTACTTAATTGGTTTAATAATTATGTGTTTAAAACAAGTGACTGCTTAAAGCAAGGTGAAAGTAAAACAGAGAGCTTTTCTGTTTTACAGTCTCCTTGCTTTAACCCTTTGAACCCTAGTCCCGCATATAGGCGTCATTTCAAACAGTGTACATGTGAATAATACACTTGTCCTGTGCAAACAGTGAAGGCCCAGATCAGAGGGCTCCGAAAGGAGCCCTCTGATCAGGGTCTTCACTGTTTGTCAGTAATGCCAAAATTGACAAAAACAACTCTTAAAAGCCAGAAATGGACTAGACAAAAATCGAAACTGGAATTGTCCATTCAAAGTTTCAGAGAGGAAAGAGTTAAGCTGTCACCTGTCTGCTATGCAGTCAATTAGCCTTCTTTTTATTGGTGGTAATAAAGAGATTTTACTGTATATCTAGAAGTGGATACTGCTCAAAGTAAGATGAACGTAAAGCATTCTAAACCATAATTGAATATTCATATGTAGCTCTCAATGTTTAACCATTTCGCTCTCAATGACGCTTAAAAACGCGATTGCATACAGTTTGGATCCTGATCCTGATGCCGCGTTACCAAACTGTTTGACACTCTTTTTGAAATGTCTTCAATTATACTTATTTTTTCAACTTTGAAATGACATTACAGACAACAAAATTGAAGCAGACGACAATGAAATGGTTTAGGGTAAAAATCTTACGAAAAATTTGGCAGTGAAAGGGTTAAGCATAAACATATCAATTGAGAAGTAATAACGGTTTCCCCGCTGTAGCTTTTATCACTTGGGCATATTCTAACTATTTCAGGATATCAACAAGAAGAGACAGAAGAGGGTGAAGATGCTAGTTAAACCTCATCTTTTGTTCAGGGTAAGTCTAGCACACAACTGTAGGAGACAGAGCTTCAGGGGAGTATTTGAAAAACTAAAATCTTTATTTCTGCATCAAACCCTATTATGTCACTACTCATTAGAATAATCGCTTCGAGAGGATTCTAATGAGTGGTAACATCATAGGAACTTGTGCTGAAATGTGTGAAAATGTTAGATTTGTTCTGATTACTCACTCTTATCTGGAATTTTTTTCACTGGTCAGCATTAAAAAGACCTCAATACTCACTAATAACAGAAGAAGGGATAATTTCATTAATTTGTAACTTGGTTGTTCAGAAATTGACCTTAAATTAGAAGCTAAGTGTATCTAAACACTACCTCATAGCTTGTTTACCTCATAGCTTGTTTCTAGTTTTGGAGACATGTGACTACTTAAAGCAGGTTGAAAGTGAAGCAGAATGCGCCTCAAGGCGCATTCTGCTTTACTTTCAACCAGCTTAAAGCTACCATCTGCTAGGATTAAGAAAATATTTCTTATGGTACTTGTTCATGACTGTACAAATTGGAACTGTTTCTTCAGTGTAGGAATAAATTAAAGGCATAAAAAGGGGGGTTTATGAGGTAAAGGGTTAATAATAATAAGAAAGTTTTATAGCAGAGTATAATATTCTGTATTTTCTTCTGCGACCAATTCATAGTCACATTTTTCACTGTGTCTTTTTCAGCCATTACGGACATCGGGAGCCCTGATTCCAGATTCTACCACCTCGTATAGTCTGTTTGACAGAGTGGTGAACATACGGCAGGGTTACTCCGTGCCTTTTGGTCTGCGCGGAACTGTAGTGGGTATTCACCCATCAGAGGTGGAAGTCAACTCGGTGTTTGAAGTTCTGTTTGATGAAGAATTTCTTGGTGGTATTTCTATCAGGTAAGCTCATGATCAATATTATTTGAGAAATAGAGGATCTTACATGAGTGCTTATTATTTATCATTTTTAAAAAACCAGTTGACTAGAATAATATGACGTGAGCTTTAGCGAGCGTCATATTGATTTTAGTCAACAAGTTTATGAAACATGATAAATAATGAGCACTCATGTGAGATTCTATTTATCACATAAACATTTTAAAAACCTATTCAGTAAATTGAATTGAAGCCGGCCCGCAGGTTGTAGTCACTTTTGCTGTATAGATTTTCCACCAAAATGTGACATTGTTTACGTTAAAGTCACCGCAAATGACGTCCTTTGGTGTCCCGCTACATGCAGTGTTTGTTGACGAACAGGTCGGGCCGGAACCCAAAGAACGATATTTCACTAGTGGATTATGATATTTATAGAAAGGCTTTGTGCAACTCAAAGACCGCCAATTATGTGATAAAGTGTATTCAAATTACAATGTATACAGTGGAGAAGAGGTTATTCTCTTTTTTGTTAAACAAAATGCAATGGCATCAAATAAAGAAAATGGCAACTTCTTGAAGATTTAATTTTTGTCTGACAGAATGTCACTTTTTACATCATATTAATAACTTTTCATCATCAGTCACTTATATGATTATTTTCAGGAATTCATCACCAAGGGGTTACAGAATGCCTCCATCCTCTTTGCTGAATCTAACTCACGGAGAGAGGAAGAACGGGGTGAAGCCCACTGTATCTGTCCAGCCCAGTGCCCAGGCCTCAGGTAGTCATGGCAACCAGCAGCATTGGAACGCTAACAAAGACTTCAACAATACAGCAGCTGGTCACTCTGGTTACCAGAGAAATACAGGTGGTTACCAGGGACAACAAGGAGATAGATACGCAAGACAAGGTACAAATAGAACTCGGTGCGGCCTCTCTTAAAACATTACCCAGTAGTCTGTTTCTAGTTTTGAAGACAAGTGGCCCCTTAACCCTTTACCCCATAACCTGGGTTTAGTTTTGAAAAAAGGTGACCACTAAAAGCAGGTTGAAAGTAAAGCAGATGCGCCTGAGGGCGCATTCTGCTTTACTTTCAGCCTGCTTTAAGCTACCATCTCTCAGGATATAGGAAATATTTATGCTGTAGTATGTTTATGATTTTATAAATTGGAACACTTTCTTTCGTGGAGGCATAAATCAAATGTGCTGAAAGGCGTTTCTATAAGGAAAAGGGTTAAAGCAGGTTGAAAGTAAAGCAGAATGTACCTTAAGGTTAACCCTTAGCCTGCCACTCACGACTATAGCTCCATGTGCAAACAGCTTGGATCCGGATGAGACGCCGAGTAACTCGGCGTCTCATCCGGATCCAAGCTGTTTGACACTCGGACAACATTTTCAGCAATTTTGAGCAACTTTGAAGCACTTTGAAACTTCAAGCAGACGAGAAATATAGCAGACGACAACAGGGCTCCAGATAAGAAATAGTTTTTTCAACAAATCCAACATTTTCTCACTCTTTTTAGCACCAAATCCTATGGTGTTACTACTCATTAGAATCGTCTCGAAGAGACGATTCTAATGAGTAGTGACACCATAGGGTTTAATTCAGAAATAAAGATTTTAGGTTTTGAAAAACTAAGCTTATCTGGTGCTCTGGACAATTTATTTGGCGGGCTAAGGGTTAACCTATTACTCAATAGATATGCATTTTAACATCTTTGATTTATTCCTATCCTGAAGAAAAGCGTTCCACATTATACAGTCAGGAATATGCACTTTAAGAATTTTTTTTATCTCAGCAGATAGTACCTTAATGCACGCTGAAAGTAAAGCAGAACGCACCTTAAGGCAAATTCTGCTTTTCTTTCAACCTGCTTTAAGTGATCAACTGTCTTTAAAGCTAGGAACAGTCTATAGAGTAAATGTTTAAGGGGTAAACCAGTAAGACATAATGGGGGATTGGGGGGGGTGATGTTAACCCTTCTACACCGCATAGTTTGTTTTCAGTATTGAAGACTGAGAGTTGCTTAACCCATTACTCCATGAATAAGCCTTTTTAGCTCGCCTGTACGTAGTACATGACGAGCTATTGCAATACCCCCGGTGTAGTAGTCGTCGTCGTCGTCGTCGTCGTGAACGGCGTAAACAATTTTAAGAAAATGCCTATAACTTCTATGTCCCTTGAGGTATTGCTTTCATAGTTGGTATGTGTGTGTATATGGACAAGACCTTTCCATGCACAGAAAAATTTGGACCCTTGTGACCTTGACCTTGAACTTAGGGCCCGCGTTTAGGTTTCGAAATCTGTGTTTAGGTTTTAAAAATGGCCTTTAACTTCTATGTCCCTTGAGGTATTGCTTTCATAGTTGGTATGTGTGTGTATATGGACAAGACCTTTCCATGCACAGAAAAATTTGGACCCCTGTGACCTTGACCTTGAACTTAGGGTCCGCGTTTAGGTTTCGAAATCTGTGTTTAGGTTTCGAAAAATGCCTATAACTTCTATGTCTCTTGAGGTATTTCTTTCATAGTTGGTATGTGTGTGTATATGGACAAGAACTTTCCATGCACAGAAAAATTTGGACCCTTGTGACCTTGACCTTGAACTTAGGGCCCGCGTTTAGGTTTCGAAATCTGTGTTTAGGTTTTGAAAAATGCCTATAACTTCTATGTCTCTTGAGGTATTGCTTTCATAGTTGGTATGTGTGTGTATATGGACAAGACCTTTCCATGCACAGAAAATTTTGAACCCTTGTGACCTTGACCTTGAACTTAGGGCCCGCGTTTAGGTTTCGAAATCTGTGTTTAGGTTTTGAAAAATGCCTATAACTTCTATGTCCCTTGAGGTATTGCTTTCATAGTTGGTATGTGTGTGTATATGGACAAGACCTTTCCATGCACAGAAATATTTAGACCCTTGTGACCTTGACCTTGAACTTAGGGCCCGCGTTTAGGTTTCGAAATCTGTGTTTAGGTTTCGAAAAATGCCTATCACTACTATGTCTCTTGAGCTATTGCTTTCATAGTTGGTATGTGTGTGTATATGGACAAGACCTTTCCACTCACAGAAAAATTTGGACCCCTGTGACCTTGAACTTAGGGCCCGCGTTTAGGTTTCGAAATCTGTGTTTAGGTTTTGAAAAATGCCTATAACTTCTATGTCCCTTGAGGTATTGCTTTCATAGTTGGTATATGTGTATATATGGACAAGACCTTTCCATGCACAGACAAATTTGGACCCTTGTGACCTTGACCTTGAACTTAGGGCCCGCGTTTAGGTGTCGAAATCTGTGTTTAGGTTTTGAAAAATGCCTATAACTTATATGTCCCTTGAGGTATTGCTTTCATAGTTGGTATGTGTGTGTATATGGACAAGACCTTTCCATACACAGAAAAATTTGGACCCTTGTGACCTTGACCTTGAACTTAGGGTCCGCGTTTAGGTTTCGAAATCTGTGTTTAGGTTTTGATAAATGCCTATAACTTCTATGTCTCTTGAGGTATTGCTTTCATAGTTGGTATGTGTGTGTATATGGACAAGACCTTTCCAGGCACAGAAACATTTGGACCCATGTGACCTTGACCTTGAACTTAGGGCCCGCGTTTAGGTTTCGAAATCTGTGTTTAGGTTTTGAAAAATGCCTATAACTTCTATGTCCCTTGAGGTATTGCTTTCATAGTTGGTATGTGTGTGTATATGGACAAGACCTTTCCATGCACAGAAATATTTAGACCCTTGTGACCTTGACCTTGAACTTAGGGCCCGCGTTTAGGTTTCGAAATCTGTGTTTAGGTTTCGAAAAATGCCTATCACTTCTATGTCTCTTGAGCTATTGCTTTCATAGTTGGTATGTGTGTGTATATGGACAAGACCTTTCCACTCACAGAAAAATTTGGACCCCTGTGACCTTGACCTTGAACTTAGGGCCCGCGTTTAGGTTTCGAAATCTGTGTTTAGGTTTTGAAAAATGCCTATAACTTCTATGTCCCTTGAGGTATTGCTTTCATAGTTGGTATGTGTGTATATATGGACAAGACCTTTCCATGCACAGACAAATTTGGACCCTTGTGACCTTGACCTTGAACTTAGGGCCCGCGTTTAGGTGTCGAAATCTGTGTTTAGGTTTTGAAAAATGCCTATAACTTATATGTCCCTTGAGGTATTGCTTTCATAGTTGGTATGTGTGTGTATATGGACAAGACCTTTCCATGCACAGAAAAATTTGGACCCTTGTGACCTTGACCTTGAACTTAGGGTCCGCGTTTAGGTTTCGAAATCTGTGTTTAGGTTTTGATAAATGCCTATAACTTCTATGTCTCTTGAGGTATTGCTTTCATAGTTGGTATGTGTGTGTATATGGACAAGACCTTTCCATGCACAGAAACATTTGGACCCATGTGACCTTGACCTTGAACTTAGGGCCCGCGTTTAGGTTTCGAAATCTGTGTTTAGGTTTTGAAAAATGCCTATAACTTCTATGTCCCTTGAGGTATTGCTTTCATAGTTGGTATGTGTGTGTATATGGACAAGACCTTTCCATGCACAGAAAAATTTGGACCCCTGTGACCTTGACCTTGAACTTAGGGTCCGCGCTTAGGTTTCGAAATCTGTGTTTAGGTTTCGAAAAACGCTTATATTTCCTATGTCCCTTGAGGTGTAACTTCATATTTAATTTTCATGTGTACATGTATATTGACATGACCTTTCTATGGAGGCAAAAAGCTTGACCTCGGTGACTTTGAGTGTGCTTTTAACTTTCTAAATGTGCCGATGGCGAGCTTTGTTGTCTCTCTGACAACTCTTGTTATGCCTTGTATTCCTCCACTGAAGAAAGTTGCAATTTGTACAATCATAAATATGTATGATAAAAATTATTTTCTATATTTCAGCAGATGTGAGCTTAAAACAGGCTGAAAGTAAAGAAGAATGTGCCTTAAGGCACATTCTGCTTTACCTTCAGCCTGCTTTAAGTGGCAACTTATTTTCAAAGCTAAAAACTGGCTATTGGGTTATGGGTAAAAGTAGGCTGAAAGTAAAGCAGAATGCTCCTTAAGAAGCATTCTGCCTTACTTTCAGCCTGCTTTAAGTTACTTTCAGCCTGCTTTAAGTTACTTTCTGCTAGGATATAGGAAATATATTTTATGGCGCATATCATGGCTATAAAGTGAAACTATTGTCTTAAGTGAAGGAATAAATTAAAGGCATCAGAAGGTGTACATATGGAGTAATGTGTAAAAGGCATATGGCTGCTTTATGCCAAACTAAAATACAGTGTACAGTGAACACTTAATTTAACAAACCCAACTAAGTCACTCTACGAAATTTCCTTTTCTGCAAAAATAATCCTTGGTCCCGAATTCAGTCCTTATACATTCTATGTAAATGTTGTGTAACACCTTTAGCTAACGATTATAAGGACAATAGATTCAATCAATCTATCAAACGTACACGTTTCACTGGCGGTGTTTCTTCAGTAAAAGAGTCAATTAAACAATTAATTCCATTTATAATCAAAGTGTTACCGACAGTTTGATTCGCTAATATGCAACGATTATCTTATTTTGTCACTATTGTGCAATCAAGTTGACAATATAAATGATTAGATCTATCATCATTATCTTTTTCCTAAGATGTATTATGATTAAAATGAAACAATTAATAATTAGCGAATTATTACTAACAAGCAAGACAATATTTATAGCCGAAGAAAAACTTAATTGTTTGCTACAAATATAAACAAAACATTAGTTAAGTATCTGTCCGATCAGGGGGGCTTATGTCCGCCCGCGCAAAACAGGCGGGGGGGGGGGGGCTCATGTCCGCCCACGCAAAATCGGCCGGGGGGCTCGTGTCTGGTGGGGGGGATCATGTCCGTCAATCCGCCTACACAACCAAGGGGGCAAAGTTCCATTATTCGTTAAAGATGTTAACATTTAAGGGAGTTATCACTCTTTATTCTTTAATTAGCAATTAACACCTATGTACCAGTAGTTAACATCAAAGCAGCGACTGCTGTAAAGCAGTGATTCGATTTCAGTTTAAGCTGATTATAATAATGATTGGTAATAAGGTGGTTTGCTAATTTCTATGTCTGTTTGTTGACCAAATTGACCAGATGAAAAGAATAATTAATTTCATATTCTTAGCCTTGAAATCGTCGGATAATGTTAAAATTGGACTGATCAGAACAGAACTCATATTTCATTCACCTAGCGTTTTAAATGTATTAATATTTGTCAGTAACTATAACTTTATGTTTCCGTTTTGATAACAAGAAAAAAGGGGCAAAAGTCCGTGTTGGAAGGGGCAAAGTTCCGTGTTGCGATTTTTGACGAAGGGGCAAAAGGCCGGAGGGGCAAAGTTCCGGTATTCCCGGAACACCCTTGACTGTGACCAAGCCCACCCCCCTACCCCGCCTGTTTTGCGCGGGCGGACAGCCTTCGCAAAACAGGGTGGGGGGGGGCTCGTGTCCACCCCCGCCAAATCGGACGGGGGGCTCATATCTGCTTACCACTTTGTCTGACTACATTGCTTGGATATTGAAACAGTTGTTGCCTTTGACCATTACCAGTTCACTCATACTACCCAACCTGAATTTGACTTTGACCTAATTTGGACTTAGAAAAGATTAAAAATATATTGTAAAGGATGCCATCGGGGGCCATAAGCAGTTATTGAAGGCAGTCATGTATACAACCAATTAGCCTTTATTTTAGTGGTTGAGCTTTTACTGTATTTATGGAGTAATGGGTTAAAGAGGCTTGCAACCGGATTTAGCATTAAAAATAGTAATTTGTAAATAAATGTCAAATGCTTATATAAATGGGTAAGATTTAGTTTTGGATAATAAATTCTGTTAAAAATGCATTTCAAAAAAAGAAAAAAGAAGAAGCTCTGGTGGGATTCGAACCCGTGACTTTCCATGCGGAGACAAACATGAAAAATAAGGGAAGCGCCTTTATCCACACGGCTACTGACGCTCTCTATCTATATGGAAGCGAATTAACGTACTTCACTGGTAGCTATTAATAGTACATATTCGGCTCGGGTTATGTCTGAGCCCGTGTAGAGAAGCAACAACAACAACTATACCGTTAGCTAACGCTATTTGGGAAAATATCTAAAAAAAGATTCGGTGCCGATTCTTGAGACTTTTTTTGGACTGATCATATTTTTTTAATGTCAGAAGCCAAATAATGCCACAAATTTGCTTTTATTTGAGTGTTTTATTTTATTTTGACAAGTACACCATCCGGTTGCGAGTCGCTTTAAGATCATTTTCAAGATACAGTAGCAGGGCTCCAGACAAGAGGGAGTAAACTGCACTAATCCAACATTTTTTCACTTATTTTAGCATCAAATCCTATGGTGTTACTACTCATTAGAATCGTCTCTTCGAGACCATTCTAATTAGTAGTGACACCATAGGGTTTAAAGCAGAAAGAAAGATTTTAGTTTTTGAAATACCCCTCTTATCTGGAGCCCTGCAGTAGAACTAACATGTTCCTTTATCACAAATGTTTGATTTACAGGTTATCAGAATCAAAGCAGAGGTGGCCATCAGGACAACTTCCATTCTCCCTGGGGAAGGAACCAATCAGAGTGGAGCAGACAGAATCAAGTAGCCAATCAGAGACCTGGAGACAACCAGTATGGTCAGAAGAAGGAAGAGGTTGGTACTGTTTAACCCATTACCCAATAAATACGAAATTTTACGTCTCAAGTTTATTCCTCCACCGAAGAAAAAAGTTCCAATTTAATATTATTTATACAGTATTGAATGTGTATTGTAAGAAATATTTTCTATATTCTTAAAGATGGTAGCTTAAAGCAGATGGAAAGTAAAGCAGAATGCACCTTAAGGTGCATTCTGCTTTACTTTCAACCTGCTTTAAGCAGTCACCTATTTTCAAAACTAGAAACAAGCTATGTGGTAAAGGGTAAACAAACCAACAAATAAGAATGTTGTCAAAGTCGCATGTTCTAACATGGTCAAGTGGTTGCCATGGTCACATACGCTTTATAGGGTATATGCCTTCTTGATGGGTTTGAATCCCAACCGAGTTTATATATACTTATGTATACAAGTTTATATAGACGCTTGCCACCGATTTACAAAAAAAATTGTTGTTACCGTAGTCAAATTTGGTTTATATAACTCTCATTTTCCTTCTCTTTTTTGTCAGAAACCCAGTAGAAAGGAAGAGGATCTTTCAGGTCAGGTTTTCAATGGATCTACAGCCGGCTCTTCTCAGCCAAAGTTTGTGACCCCTAAAGTAAACCCCGGCACACAGCGACGACTGTCTCAAGGAGAAAATCAGCAGTCCAGCAAATCTCAGGTATTAATAGTCATTATATACCTATCAATGATTTTTAGAGATTTCTCAGTTAGATAAATTTGATATCGTCACAGTTGATATCATCACTACATGTAGTGATGATATCACTTTTTGTGACGTCACGTCATAATTAGTTTTGTGACGTCGCGGTAATCAATTTTTTGTGTGTTTTTATGCCCCCAGAATCTACGATTCAGGGGCATATAGTTTTTGTCATGTCTGTTGGTTTGTCCGAGCGCACGAAAGGTCCTTTGTTGGGTAGGGAGAACAATAGATTCCATTCATTCCGTGATTGCCCTATTGTTATTGTTGGGTATTTTAGTGTACTGTTGGGTACTTTTAAACAAAAAATATACCTAACAAATGTCCAACTGTGAGAACGTCCGTCCGTCCGTCCGTCTGTCTGTGCCTAAAACCTTAACCTTGGCTATAACTCTTGCGTTTTTGTACCTGGACCTTTTATACTTGGCATGTGTCTTCCCTGTATCAAGACCTTTCCATCCATACAAACCTTTTTGACCTTGTGACCTTGACCTTGACATTTGACCTACTTTTGTAAAAATATTTAAATGGCTATAACATTTGCACCAGTAGGCCCAGGGGGGGGGGGGGGGGGGGTGTTAGAGGATGTCTTTGTCGAGTAAGATTGAAAAAACAAAATCGAAGGTGATTTCGAGAGCTGTCAAATTAGTTGAAATTACGGTGTCAATGTTAACGTTCGGCCCTATCGTTCGTCGTACTATAACGGTGAAGGCAAAATCCGAGTGAACCAAAACAAATTGGACTGGTTGCCGAATTAGCGTTGAAAACACGGAAACCAGTCTCTGACCAAACATTTCCGTAGTTGATTTCAATAATATGACAGGCATGCTTAAAATAACGAGGTTAGCAAGTTTATGAGGGGGCTGTTTGTGATTTTGATCTTGTTGCCGATAATTTTCCGTAGTGCTTCGAAAAACTTCTTTTGGAAAATCTAAAATCTCTTTCTTCGGAGTCTTACTAGGCGCTCATTGTTTTATGAATCATCCGATTACCAGACGCTAAACTATATCACGCGGAACGCTTCGTGTTTTATCGTTGGTGCATCAAAATGCAATTAGCTCATTTTGTCACCAGTTTTCGCGAATTTAAAATACCGGCGTATCTGTCAAATGCAGCTGAATGGTTAACTTTAATGAAACGCGAACTAAACAAAATTAGAAGATTGAATAGGAAATTCGGCTGAAAATCCGATTTTATTATAAAACAAGTAGCTTACTCAGTTACTGAAGTATTAATGTCATCTTTTTTAATTTTTCACATTACATATTATAATTTATTGGACTGTTAAACAATCCGTTTTCTATGGCTATAAAGTATTGAAAAGGTATTTTAATAGCATTCTTATCATTAAAGTAATTGATAGTAACCATTCCATTCATTAAGTAAAGAAATATTTATCTGATTTGGGTAACCCAAGATTAAAATTTAGTCTAGCATCACAGCTTTGAAACAGTTTAGAAAAATCAGAATGTATAAAATTGAACCACTAAAATCATTTTTAGGGAGGCCTCTTGTTCCATCAACTATGGGAAGGCTTCTCTCTCCCACCATAGCCTACTGCTTTAAATTTTGTGCCACTTGGTTTTAACTTTCTGAAAGCAAATTGAACATGAAAATGAGAGCTAAAATAAACTCACACACAGATCACGGTTAGAAATCGTTTATCAAGGAACCATTTATCAATCAAATAAAGTAGACATGGCACAGAGGTAAGTTATTTACCTTATGAGTAAATCCTTTGAGCAGAGAGAGGGAGGTATTTTCATTAGGATAAGTGAAATGCCTATCCCCACCCCTCTCAAATGTCATGCCTTTAAATGTACAAAACTTTAGAATGGCCTGTACAAATAATAATGAAAAAATATTTCTTAAATATATTTATAGGGTAACCCAAGTCTTATGCCATTTTTAGCTCACCTGAGCCAAAGGCTCAAGGTGAGCTATTGTGACCGCTCACCGTCCGTAGTACGTCTGTCCGTCTGTCCGTCTGTCCGTCTGTCCGTCTGTCCGTCTGTCCGTTCACTTTTACTTCAAACGACATCTCTACTGAAACCCGCCGATTGTAGGGAGAGTTCAAACTGCTTATGATGTTCCTTGGATGCTTCTCTACAGAAGTTGTTCAAAAAAAAAGGAAAAAAAGCACAAACTCTGCTTGAAAAAGCAAAAAAGCAAAAATCTTTAAAAAATCTTCTTGCCCAAAACTACTAGGCCCTAAGCTTTGATATTTGTACAGTAGAATCTCCTGGTGGATCTATCTATAGTTTGTTAAAATGAAATCCCTAGGGTCACATTTGACACCACCCTGCACAGTTTAAGTGCTGCTCTAGGCAGGTTTTACAGTATTTTTGATTTAGGCAGAACTGTATTTACCTGAGTTACCCTTAATATACTATGGGCAAATAGCCAATATTTGCAAACATTTTGGATCCAGATCAGATGCAACATAATCATAATGCTACATCTAATCTGGATCCAACCTATTTGCCACTCATTTACCAACTTAACATTTTCTAAATTGTTTTTTTGTACACTTTTCACATACAGTAGGTTTTAAGCAGACATCATTTCAGTCTGGTAAGGGTAAGCCCAAGCGTTCTAGCCACTGAGGTCAAATATTATGCAACTCTGAACTGGTAGTGGGTATCACAGAACTGGTCATGATCAGCTGAACATGTTGTCTGCTAAAGTTTAGATATGGTTCAGTCTGATTCATACTTAGAGAAACAGGATCTGGAAGTGATCCACTGACAGTTATGTAATTATGTCTTATGCCATATTTATACATATGTTTAATATTGGTTTTGTCAGAGTTATCTGTATGTCTTTTCAATAATTCCACTTTAAACAGTCATGAAAATGTAAGATGCAAAAGTAAAGCAAAGTGTGCATTAACCCTTAGCCCGCCAAATAAATTGTCGTCTGCTATATTTCTCGTCTGCTTCAAGTTTCAAAGTGCTTCAAAGTTGCTCAAAATTGCTGAAAATGTTGTCCGAGTGTCAAACAGCTTGGATCCGGATGAGACGCCGAGTTACTCGGCGTCTAATCCGGATCCAAGCTGTTTGCATATAAAGCTATAGTCGTGAGTGGCAGGCTAAGGGTTAAGACACATTCTGCTTTACTTTCAACCTGCTTTAGGTGGCCACCTATTTTCAAAATTAGAAACATGCTATGGGGTAATGGGTAAAATGAAATTGCCTATTTGGAAAGAGCCTGATGAGAGGAAGTGCCATTTGCAAAGGCCATAACTCTGACATCATTGTTTTTTTAGTTATTTCCCTTTGTGATATTTTCTTGTCAAGAAGACAACTTCAGTTCTACTGATGCTATTGTAATGAAATTTTATGTATGGAAAGAAACTGATGAGAGAAAATGCCATGCACAAGGGCAGCAATATTTAGTTTTTCCCCTTTGTCATATTTTATTGTCAGGAAAATAATTCCAGTTCTGTTGACGCTAGTGAAATAATTATCATTTATTGGAAATGGAAATAGCTTGATAAGAGGATGTGTCATGGATAAGGGTCATAAGCTTGGCAACAAAATTCACTTTTGTCATGTTTTCTTGTCTGGAAGATAACTCCATTTATAGTTATATTAAAATGTTGTCTTGCCCAGTCAACTTAGGTACAAACTTCAATGTCCTCAGGTGAGCGAATTAAGGGCCATGGCCCTCTTGTTTAAAAAATTATTTTATGAGGCGGAAGTATGTGGTCAGCACCTGCCCCTTCATATATATATAATCATACACCTATGCACTGGTCTGTATAAATAAAATATAGGTGTCAAAACAGGATCAGACAGAACTGGGTGTTTTCTGTGACAATGGTTTTTAGTATCTGTACGATAGTTTAACTATATTCAACTGAAAAGTACTGACAACAATGATTTATTTGAATAGTCTAAACTGTTAACTGAAAGCAAGGGCCAGTTATGAATTATATGTACATCTATCCTGTACGAACAGTGTAGACTAAGATCAGAATGTTCCCATCAGAACCTTCTGAACGGGATATGTACAGTATCCTTGCAAAAGCTTATACAACCAGAGTCAGTTTTTATGGTAATGCTTGACTGGAAATAGAGTATGTTCTAAATGTTTTGTATTGGATCTAGTAATACATGTCATACTTTTTAAGTGTCAGTGATACAAAATCTTATACATTCAGCTTTATAAAACAGTATAATGATAGAAAACCTAAATACCATCTCATATTTTTCTCCCTTGGAGCTAACTCATACATGGACCTAACTAGAAACATATTTTTGTGGCCTTACAATGATAATTGTAAAAGCAAAGTGCTTATAATTTACTTTGGAGTATAACAGTTTGCTGAAAGCAATTTCCATCTTTTGTTAAATAAAATCAAAATTAAGATTTATTTTTCAATCCTTGGAAAACATTAATGCTTATGACCAAGAAAGTTATTTTTATATTTTTCCATTGCTTGTCATTTTCAAACAATTTTCAAACAGTTTCAGACCTTAAAAATGCTTAAAACCCAGGAGCTTCCGGGGGCCTCCGGCCCCCTGGTCCCCCAGCCAGGGCCTTGCCCTGGACCCACTGGGGGTCCTGTGGGCCCCCAAGCCCCCAGCATAGTTTTCAGTATTTTCAGTTTTACCAACTTTCACCCATGCATTTGCACCAGTAGGCCAAGGGCTTTCATATTTTGTATGTATATTTCTTGTGTCAAGACCTTTCCAACCATACCAACATCTTTGACCATGCGACCTTGACCTTTGACCTATTTAATCAAATTTTAACCAAAAACCTTAACCTTGGCTATAAATTTTGCATTTTTGCACCTGGGCATTTTATACTTGGCATGTGTATTCCTCATGGCAAGACCTTTCCAACCATACAAAACTTTTTGACCTTGACCTTGACATTTGACCTTCTTTTGTAAAAATCTTTAAATTGCTATAACATTAGCACCAGTTAGCATAGGGCTTTAATATTTTGTATGTATATGTTTTGTGTCAAGACCTTTCCTACCATACCAATATCTTTGACCATGTGACCTTGACCTTCACCTTTGACCTATTTAATCAAACTTTAACCAAAAACCTTAACATTGGCTATAACTTTTGCACTTTTGAACCTGGGCCTTTTATACTTGGCATGTGTATTCTTCATGGCAAGACCTTTCCAACCATACAAAACTTTTTGACCTTGTGACCTTGACATTTGACCTACTTTTGTAAAAATCTTTAAATGGCTATAACATTTGCACCAGTTGGCCCAGGGCTTTAATATTTTGTATGTATATTTCTTGTGTCAAGACCTTTCCAACCATACCAACATCTTTGACCATGTGACCTTGACCTCGATCTTTGACCTATTTAATCAAACTTTAACCAAAAACCTTAACCTTGGATATAACTTTTGCATTTTTGCACCTTGGCCTTTTATACATGACATGTGTTTTCCCTTTCTAACCATACAAAACTTTTTGACCTTGTGACCTTGACATTTGACCTACTTTTGTTGAAATCTTTAAATGGCTATAACATTTGCACCAGTAGGCCTACGGCTTTCATATTTTGTTTATATATTTCTTGTGTCAAGACCTTTCCAACCATACCTACGTTTTTGCCCTTGTGACCTTGACCTTTGACCTTTATTTGTATAAATCTTTATACGCCTATAACATTTGAACCAGTAGGCCTAGAGCTTCCATACTTTATATGTTTCTTGTGTTAAGACTTCTCCAACCATGCCAATGTTTCATTTACCCTACCACCATGACTTTTGACCTACTTTTGCAAATAAGCATTACATTACAGAACATGATGCTGGCTGGGGGCATTTGTGTTTCACAAACACATTGCTTTTCATCTGATCATCACCAAACTTTCTGAAAATGTTTGTTGACATAAAATGGAGACCATTTTGGATAACCAGCGGCACCAATTTATGCTAGGCCCTTTGGAGTAATGGCCCTTGAAGTCCTCAAAATGGCACTCCACTACAGTTTCAGCTCTCTAACTTTTACGTTTGATAGTCTGGATTCCCCTCCCTGTATCATCGGGGGCATTCGTGTAACTGGGACACGCTCTTGTTTTTTCTGTAAAAAAACTTCATTAAAATATATATAATAAATAGAATAATCAATTCCTTTGAATAGATATGAAAAATATATCACGAGAATGGGTTGTTATCTGGTTAAAAAACGAGTCTGCAGGATGAGTTTTTAACCAGATAACAACCCATTCTCGTGATATATTTTTCATATCAATCCAAAGAAATTGATTATCCTATTTATTATATATATTTTAATGACGTTGATGTCTTGTACAGTACTCCCTCCCTGCTACAGTGGAGAATCTGTTATTCTTTCCCGTTTAAACGCAAACGTACGCAAACGCAAAGCACTAAAACGTAGAAAAGAACAACTTTTAGACAATTCTGATAATTCATGTTTATCTTGGTAGCAAACAGTCTGTAGCCTGATCAGACGCAGGGTTACCCGGCGTCTGATCTGGCTCCAAACTGTTTGTATTGTAAATATTAGTTTTAGCGTAAACACGTTTATTGGGAAAGAATAACAGATTCTTCACTGTACAACCCTCAGATCAACGATTCTGTCTTACATCAATGCCTGCCACTGTTCCCCAAACAAAAAAATTGTGTTGAATGCTTTCATTTCTGCAATATGATCCTCTGCTTAGAAATGTTATTTGCTGTATTTTCTCAAAGTTACATACTGGACATTTTGACAGGAAAAAAACCTAAAGGCGAGTGACAAACAGTTAAAAAAAAATTGTGTCCCCTCAACAATTATTCATGCACTTACTGTTTTACCCCTATCTATTATTCAGTTTGTTCACTGTAAAATAACATTTACCGTAAAATTTCTCAAAATTGGTACACCCTGTATAACTGCTGTAATTATCCTAAACTTTGGAACTAAATATAGGATATTACATGAGTGTTCATAATTTATTGGATTTATTAAACGAGTCTTTTAGAAAACGATAAAAACGAGGCTTTGCCGAGTTTTTATCGTTTTCTAAAACGACGAGTTTGATAAATCCAATAAATTATTAACATGAATGTTATATTCTTTTTATAACAAAACCTAGAAATGTTATTTATCGCAGCCTTTGAGGTCAAGTGAATGCTAAGCGCGATATAAGTAGATCTATACAGGAAAAAAAGTGTTCCAAATTAACCCCGCTCACTAGCATAATGTTTATGTTGTTATATTTATTAATAAACACTTTTATGTAGATCTAATATTGATTAATTACACCAAAAATCTATAAATTGAATCTACATGATGGAATGAAGACGTTGGAAATCGAACGCGCATAGAACGCATTTTAATGACGTCACCAAGTAAACGACGTCGTGGCGTACCTCATTTGCATAGTTATATAACTTGTTATATATGACATTTAAACAATGGGTATTATTCAACGCTCACGCCGTCTGTTATGTTATAATGGCTATTATCACACAGTAATTTGTCCAAAAGGTGCAAACTGAATGGCAAACAATGTTGACCCTGATCAGACTGCCCCCTTAGGAGCAGTCTGATCAGAGTCTACACTGTTTGCTCAGGCCTATCTGTACCAATACTTAGGGTAGTTACTGTATACAGTAAAACCCCTCTAAACTGGAACCTCTAAATACCAGAATTCTCTCTAAACCGGACAAAAACTTTGGTCCCGTTTCCCACCCATTTTTACGCCTTTTATTTATTCCTTCACTGATGAAAACATTCATGAACATATATCATAAGAAATATTTTCTATATTCTAGCAGAATAGATTAAAGCAGTTTGAAAGTAAAGCAGAATGCGCCTTAAAGGCGCATTCTGCTTTACTTTTAAACTGCGTTAAGTGGTCAGCTATCTTCCATACTAGAAACAAGCTATGACTTAAAACCCCTCTAAACCGGAAACTCCTCTAAACCGTATGTTTTTGTTGTCCCCACACATGTCCGGTTTAGGGGGGTTTCACTGTAAACCTTTTTCATTATCTTAATTTTTCTCTCTAACACAGACTTCAGCGCAGCAAAGCTCTGCTGGGAATTCAGAGTTTGAAAACATGTGGAAACAGCTACAGTCCTCTATGCCTGCCAGTCCCCCGGAAACCGGCAAGCCAGACATCTCCAGCCTACCCCTCACTAAAGCTGCAGCGGTACTACCCAGCGTGATAACAACTACAACTGATAATACCAATAACAGCAATACTGAGCAGGAAAGTCGTAAAATTGATGTGCTGAGTCTCTTTACTGAGGCTAGTAAAGCTTCAATATCAGACGAAGATATAAAGCCTGCGCCAAGCAAACCGAAGAAGAAGACTAGTAAAGTCGTGACGAACGATGAGTTTGCAGCGATGTTTAAGTCTTTGTCTGCAGTAGAGATCTCAAGTGATGATGAAGAAAAGAAAGTGGAACAAGAAGAGCCAGAGGTGAGCATTAATCCCATTAATCCATAGATACACATTTAATTTAAGCCTCTGCTAAAGAAAATAGTTCCAGTTTTACTTAATATAGTCATGAATGTGTATCATAAGAAATATTTTCTATATTCGAGCAGATGATAGCTTAAAGTGGGCAGAAAGTAAAGCAGCATCTGCATTAAAGCACATTCTGCTTTACTTTCAATCTGCTTTAAGTGGCCACCTGTCTTCAAAACCTGTAACAGGCTATTGATTATAGGGTTAAGTCAACATCCATGCATGTGACTGCATTAAGAAGGCTGAGTGTAAATTTCCAGTCACCAAGTTTTGAAGACAGGTGACCACTTAAAGCAGGTTTGAAGTAAAGCAGAATGCACTTTAAGGTGCATTCTGCTTTACTTTCAACCTGCTTTAAGTCACTCTGTGGAAAGATACTGAAATTCCCTCTATCTTTTATATTCAGCACTTAAATGGTGGGGACTTTTTTAGCTCACCTGAGCTAGCGCAGGGTGAGCTTTTGCAATCCTTGAATGTCCGTCTTCCGTCGTTCGTCGTCCGTCGTCAACAATTTTGGTGTTTACACTCTATAGGCCACAATTTTTATCCAATCTTTCTGTAACTTACTCAGATTGTTTATTACCATAAGAGTTCGGATGAGTTCGATTATGGTTGATATTGGAAATATAGGTCAAGAGTTATCCACCTTTGAATTGCTGAAAATGCATTATTTAACAGTGTTTACACTCTAAGAGACCACAATTTTAATTCAATCTTTCCCAATCTTGCTCAGATTGTATATAACTGCAAGAGTTCGGATAAGTTTGATTATGGTTGGAATCAGACCGATAGGTCAAGAGTTATCTACCTTTAAATTGCTGAAAATGCCATATTTAAGGTTGTTTACACTCTAGAGGCCACAATTTTAATCCAATCTTTCTCAAAATTTATCAGATGGTATATGATTGTAAGAGTTCAGATAAGTTGGATTATGGTTGCAATCAGACCGATAGGTCAAGAATTATCTACCTTTAAATTGCTGAAAATGCCACATTTTTTAGGTTGTTTACACTCTAGAGGCCACAATTTTAATCCAATCTTTCTCAAACTTCATCAGATGGTATATGACTAGGAGAGTTCAGATGAGTTCGATTATGGTTGCTATCGGACCGATAGGTCAAGAGTTTTCTACCTTTAAATTGCTGAAAATGCCATATTTAAGGTTGTTTACACTCTAGAGGTCACAATTTTAATCCAATCTTTCTCAAACTTCATCAGATGGTATATGACTAGAAGAGTTCAGATGAGTTTGATTATGGTTGCAATCAGACCTGTAGGTCAAGAGTTATCTACCTTTGAATTGCTGAAAATGCCATATTTAAGGGTGTTTACACTCTAGAGGCCACAATTTTAATCCAATCTTTCTCAAACTTGCTCAGATTGTATATAACCATAAGAATTCAGATGAGTTCGGTTATGGATTGAATTGGACCTATAGGTCAAGAGTTATCTACCTTTGAATTGCTGAAAATGCCATATTTAACAGTGTTTTTGCTCTAGAGGCCACAATTTTCAATGGATTTTAATTATAATTGCACACAATGTATATAGCTATAAGTTCTCGAGGGAGTGCAATTATTGTTGAAATCTAATCATTGTGGCAAGAGTTATCTGCCCTTGATATACTTTGAAATGCTAGAAAAGACTTCATTTCAGTATTATTTGGGCTCTAGTTATCTGCCTTTGATTTACTTACTATACATACTAGAATGAGTCATATTGCAATGTTGTGTACATGCTATACTACAAATTTGAATGGATTTAGAATAAAACAGGTGAAATTCAAAGGTAAAGTAATCAGGCTTCATTATAAAAGGTGAGCGATATCAGGGCCTTCAGGCCCTCTTGTTTCCTTTTGTGGACTTAAAAAGGCATATTTATTATATTTAAACACTGAAAACAAAATATGAAGTTAAAAGTTAACTCAGGGCTCCAGGAGAGTTTTTCAAAAACTAAATTCTTTATTTTTGCATTAAACCCTATGGTGTGACTACTCATTAGAATAGTCTCTTAAACGAGAAACTAATGAGAAGTTACACCATAGGATGTTGGATAAAATGTAGAATTTTTTCAGTTTACTTCCTCTTATTTGGATCACTGGTTAACCATTTCTCCTATAGAAGCGCATTGTAGTGCATTTAGTTTATTCTTCTGCCTCAAAAATAGTTCAAATTTATACAGCCATGAATATGTATCATAAGGAAAATTTTCGTTAAACTAGCAGGTGCAAGCTTAAAGCAGGCTGAAAGTAAAGCAGAATGTGCCTTAACCCTTTACCCCATAGAAACGATTTATAGCGTATTTAATTTATTACTCCGCTGAAGAAAATATTTCCAGTTTATACTCTCATGAATAATTACTATTACAACTATTTTATAGCCTAGCAGATTTTAGCTTAAAGCAGGCTGAAAGTAAAGCAGAATGTGCCTTAAGGCACATTCTGCTTTACTTTCAACCTGCTTTAAGTGGTCACCAGTCTTCAAAACTACAAACACAACTATTTTATAGCCTAGCAGATTTTAGCTTAAAGCAGGCTGAAAGTAAAGCAGAATGTGCCTTAAGGCACATTCTGCTTTACTTTCAACCTGTTTAAGTAGTCACCTATTTTCAATACAAGGAACAGGCTATGAGGTAAAGGGTTAACATTGAACTTGTGTATGTTGTAGGATGGGTCAGAGATGATTAAGAAGATGTTGAATATTAACAGTGAGGAGATGGGTACAGGGGAAGTCAGCACTGAGCCATTAAGTCAGCCTAACAGGAGTTATGGTCGTCAAGTCTCGATACAGGAACTATTTGAAGGTAGGCCACTTCCAGGTAGTTTATATACAGTGCTCCCTCCCTACAACGGCCCCTTGCCACAGTTCCCTAAACGGGATAAAATTATATCAACTGCAATAACGTCTGCTTAAAATTGTGTCTGCTGTTACATATAAATGAAGATTTTGATTGAATAAATTTAAAGGTATGCCACTACCAGGTATTTTATATACAGTGAAAACTCGATTCTACGAACTCGCGTTTGTTCGAACATTCCCATATTTCAAATTTAAAACGTGGCTGAGCCACGTTTTAACTTTGAAATACGGGTATGTTCGACTTAAATGAGATCGAATTATCAAAATTCAAACTTACGAAATACTGGTGAAATTGGTTTAAGCGAGTTCGTAGTATTGAGTTTCGACTGTATAATAAAACCTCTCTATTATGACCACTACATTGTTTTAGTTATCAGGGGCCCGTTTCATAAATCTTCTTACGACAAATGTTGTCGTAAGTGAGATTATAAAAGTCTCAATTATAATTTATTTCTCTATCTAATCCTGTCTTGTGACATCTCTTTGGAATCGTCTTAATTTACGACAACATTTGTCATAAGATGTTTTATGAAACGGGCCTCAGGTGTTTAAGGCAGACTTTCGCTTAAGTAAAGGTGAATGTTACCTGTTATTAGCTGGGTTTTTTTAGACTGAAAGTTTCGTTTTACAAGTGTCCAGTTTAGACAGGATAAGCTGTAGGTCATAATTTATTGCCAGGTGCCAAAAAACAGCAAGAGCAAGAGATAGTGGACTCGGGGCCAAACCAGCAAACCAAAAACCCACCTCAAGCCCAGAAAAAGGATAATAGTAACCAAGGCAACCAAAAATCCAGGCAGCAACAGGGGTCACAAGGTCAACATATGAACCAGCAGCAAGCTTATCAGAATCAAAATCGTCCTTCAATGCTGGCTCAACCAAATAAGGGAGGAACCAGGTATGGGAATACAGTCTTAATACATTAATTGTACGCGATTAACAATTATCAATGCTTATCTCAATACAAGCCAGTGGATTAAAGTGTTTCATAATGAGTCAGTATGAGGCTAATGCGCAATGAGTCAGTATGGCTTAACTCTTTGAACCCTAGTCCGGCATATAGGCGTGCTTTTCAAGCAGTGTACATGTGAATAGTACACTTGTCCTATGCAATAAGTGAAGACCCAGATCAGAGGGCTCCGAAAGGAGCCCTCTGATCAGGGTCTTCACTGTTTGTCATAATGCCATACATTGACAAAAACAACCCTTAAAAGTCAGAAATGGACTAGACTAAAATGGAAACTGGAATTGTCCATTTAAAGCTTTAGGGAGGAAAGAGTTAATGGGTTAACACATTCAACCCTAGCGACGAGTTTTACTCGTCATATACAAACAGTATACAGTGACAATTTGGTTCCGTTTACCGGTACACCATAAATATGCACTTTATACATTCATGAATATGTATCATCAGAAATATTTTCTATATTCTAGTAGATGATAGCTTAACCCTTTGAACCCTAGTCCCGCATATAGGCGTCATTTTCAAACAGCATAAATGTGAAAAGTGCATAGTCCTTTGCAAACAGTGAAAACCCAGATCAGAGGGCTCCTTTCAGAGCCCTCTGATCTGGGTCTTCACTGTTTGTCATATTGCAAAACATTGACAAAAACAACCCTTAAAAGTCAGAAATGGACTAGACTAAAATGGAAACTGGGATTGTCCATTTGAAGTTTTAGGGAGGAAAGAGTTAAAGCAGGTTGAAAGTAAAGCAGAATGCGCCTTAAGTATACAAATTTGACTATCATGATTGGGCAAGGGAAAAAATTCAAAATATGAAGAAGAGAAATTATATTATTTCCAGTCATCATAAATTCTTGGACTCTGATAGGCTGAAACTGCACACGTGACCACTGTGTACGAGACCGTATTCATTGATTTTGCCTGGTAGTACGGGTCACGTGACTAGTTAGATGTTGTTCCCTCGCTCGATTTGCGTAAACAATCTCCCTTTTTCGGTTTATTTAGCAGTTGTTTTCCAAGCAATCAAAAGAAATCTTAATTAAAAACTGTCTTGAATCGATCATTAGGTGTAGTAATTCAGATATCGATAATATGCTAGTTTCTTGCTTTGCTTTCCCTGATTAACCCACCCACGTCGTCACCATGATAAACAAACGACGGGACGTGAAATGAACAATGTAATGTACAACGGAACTTATCACTGGTCTATAATGAAATTGACATGGGATTTAGTTTTATTTAGATCAATATGTTTATCGAAATCAACCAAAACAGGCAGAACTCGATATGCCTAGACACTAACGTAGGTGTTCATTTGTACGTTCCTGATTATTTCCGTTCATTTGTTATAATTAATCCTTACAGTGTTTCATAAAACGTAAATATCCTCCGAGAACTCTCCGTTCAAAATACCCTGGAAATGAACATTTTAAAGGATGTTCACATTCCAATGTGATGACGTAACCATGTTAGATACAGTCGATCTTCGATAGGGTCTATCTTGATTTCATTTCAGTCGAAAATATCTGTAGTTCAAAGTTAAATGGTGGCTTTACCACCTTTTAAGCTTGAAATACAGAATATGTTCGACATAATGCGGTTTAGAAATTATTGCATTAAACTGTAGGAATGCAGATAAATTCTACTTATGAGAGTTCCTGATATCGTCTTCCTGATATCGTCAAAGTTTAACTGTATAACTATTGTACTAAACCATCGAGTAGCGCGTGACTTTGAAATGTACTGAACAGATGTCAATTTCAAGGGTCAAGACAGTAAAACTTTGTCAGATTATGCATATTTTCTTTCTTGTATTGGATCTAGACTGGAAATAAATTCGTTACCGTGTAACTAATAGTATAACAGTTTTTTATTTACCCATTACCCCATAGATACCTATGCCTTTTTAGGCCTTAATTAATTCACCTAAAGAAATTTGTTCTACTTTATCAAAATATGTACCATAAGGAATATTTTATTTCATCCTGCAATATGGTTGCTTAAAGCAGACTGAAAGTGAAGCAGAATGCTCCTAAAGAAGCATTCTGCTTTACTTTTAACCTGCTTTTAGTTTAGTGAAAATTACTTGCAACGCCTGCGGTCCACAATTTATTTCCAGAATCTCTCAACTAAGGACTTCTTTTGGTAGTGTAAGCATAAAGGAGTAAACATGCATATTTATGGAGAAGAAGGTTACAGTGGAGAAAACATTATTCTTTCCCAATAAACGAATTTACGCTAAAACTATTATTTCCAATGCAGACAGTTTGGAGCCAGATCAGACGCCGGGTAGCCCGACGTCTGATCAGGCTCCAAAATGTTTGCCACCAAAATAAAAATGAATTATCAGAATTGTCCAAAAGTTGCACTTTTCTACGTTTTAGCGTTTTGCGTTTCGTTTTGTTTAAACGGGGAAAGAATAACGTATACTCCACTGTAGTAGCTCGTGTTCTATTGTTTCAGGAATCCCGTGATGGAATTGATGAGTTTTTGCCAGTCTCTGCAGTTGGGGCTACCATTTTATGACTATAACTGTAAGGTATGTAGTAGGAGAATAAATATGATGCCATACAGTTGATAAGACATTATTCTTTCCTAATAGACATGTTAATGCTAAAGCTGTTACTATATCACATGACACATAGTACCTAAATGTGCACCTTAGGGTTGGTAATTTGTACATTTATGTATTCCCTGATGAAGGTCATTGTATGACTGAAACGTTGGGTTAATAAAATACAGTCTACACAACATGTCTGAGATTGTGTGTTGTCTATTGTATACCTCTTGAACTTAGATAAAGCTATTACGATATGTCCATTGCAATTTGGAGCCAGATAAGACGCTTGGTAACCCGGTGTCTGATCAGGCTTTGAATTGTTTGCTTCTCATATTTAAAAAAATGTGTTAAAATATTCTCATTTTCTACTGTTAGCAGATGATGTCACAAAAGTGATCAATATGAATATACAGTAGAACCTCTCTATTACGTTGTCTGTAAAAAAGACAGGTGACAGCTTAAAGCAATGTGAAAGTGAAACAGAAAGCTCCTGTAAGAGCTTTCTGTTTCACTTTCACATTGCTTTAAGCAGTCACTTGTCTAAAATGACGTTATTTGACACAACTTAGTGGTCGTAATAGAGAGGTTCTACTGTACAGTCAAATTTGTTTTAAGTGACCACTAGAAAGACAATATGTTTGTGGTATTCATGACAGGTGGCAGCTTAATGCAGGGCAAAAGTCATGCAGAAGGCTCCTATTGGAACCTTATGCATGATTTTTGCCCTGCATTAAACGGTTACATGTCTTTAAAGAAAAATCACTATGCATCTTCATTTAGTGGTCACTTAACTCTTTCCTCCCTGAAATTATAAATGGACAATTCCAGTTTCGATTTTTGTCTAGTCCATTTCTGGCTTTTAAGAGTTGTTTTTGTCAATTTTGGCATTATTGACAAATGGTGAAGACCCTGATCAGAGGGCTCCTTTCAGTGCCCTCTGATCTGGGCCTTCACTGTTTGCACAGGACAAGTGTATTATTCACATGTACACTGTTTGAAATGACGCCTATACGTGGGACAAGGGTTAACACAGGTTTTACTGTGAATCTTATCATGGTTGTTCGTCTTTTTGTATAACAGAATGGACAGCACTATTGCGTTGTGACACTGTTCAATGGCCAGAGATTCAGTGGATCCATGTGTAAAACTAGAGAAGAGGCAGCAGAGAGTGCAGCAGGAGTGGCTTTACTACAGCTAGTGAGTACCTGTCATCTTTTCTGTCTTTCTCTCATTTTAGCTCACCTGGCAGAAGGTGAGCTATTTTGATCGTCCTGTGTCAGTTTCCGTCCGTCGTCAACAATTTCTTTAAAACCACATCTCCTCCTAAACTACTGGATGGATTTAACCAAACTTGGCAGGAATGATCCTTATATAGTCCTCATTGAAAGTGGTTTTAATATTTCTGATCCGTTGCATATCTAGGTCACAGGAGCAAAAAATAGATTTTTTCAATAAAATCTTTAAAATTCTTCTCTGAAACCACAGTACCCGAGCTTAGCTATTTGGCACTTAGCATCATTTAATCAGCAATTGGCACAATCATATTGTCATAATTTCTCAGCTTTCCAAGATATGTTTAATTGACATCAACGGTTCCAGATGAGTGATTTAGGGCCGTATACGGCTCTTTTTAGCTCCCCTATTCGGAGAATGGGGGGGCTTATGGAATCACGTCGGCGTTGGTTTTTCATGGTTTTGGGGTAAGTGTTGTAATGCACTAACACTACATGAAATATTTGCATTAGGAAGCTGATATTTGGAATGGAGGTGCTCTGTGGGTTGAACATTGATGTTGTGTAGTTAAAATTTAAAAAAAAGAGTTAAATTTAGTCAAAATTTCACCTTTTGTGGACTTAGATTTTTCAGCTGATTTCTCATGGTTAAAGTTTTGGGGTAAGTGTTGTAATGCACTAATACTACATGAAATATTTGTATTGGGAAGCTGATATTTGGAATGGAGGTGCCATGTGGGTTGAACATTGATGTTACGTAGTTAAAATTTAAAAAAAAAGTTAAATTTAGTCAAAATTTCACCTTTTGTGGACTTAGGTTTTTCGGCTGATTTCTCATGGTTAAAGTTTTGGGGTAAGTGTTGTAATGCACTATTACTACATGAAATATTTGTATTAAGAAGCTGATATTTGGATCAGAGGTGCCCTGTGGGTTGAACATTGATGTTGCGTAGTTAAAATTTTAAAAAATGTTTAAATATAGTCAAAATTTTACCTTTTGTGGACTTAAGGTTTTTTGGCTGATTTCTCATGGTTAAAGTTTTGGGGTAAGTGTTGTAAAGCACTAATGCTACATGAAATATTTGTATTAGGAAGCTGATATCTGGAATGGAGGTGCCCTGTGGGTTGAACATTGATGTTACGTAGTTAAAATTAAAAAAAAAGTTAAATTTAGTCAAAATTTCACCTTTTGTGGACTTAGGTTTTTCGGCTGATTTCTCATGGTTAAAATTTTGGGGTAAGTGTTGTAATGCACTAATACTACATGAAATATTTGTATTAGGAAGCTGATATTTGGAATGGAGGTGACCTGTGGGTTGAACATTGATGTCTCGTAATTAAAATTTAAAAAAATTTAGTCAAAATTGTACCTGTTGTGGACTTAGAGTTTTGGGACTGAAATGTCAAAGTTAGTTATGGAGTAAGTGTTGGAATGCACTTACACTACATGACATATTTGCATTTATAAGCTGATATATGGAATGGAGGTTCCCTGTGGCTTGAATACCAATGTACTGGTACTCTTTTCTATTGATAGTTACCTATTTAAGAAAGGTTTAGTTAGGCGAGCTTTGCTGTTCTCCGACAGCTCTTGTTGTCTCTTCCACTATCCTCTTTCTTATGTCTCTGACTCTGCTTACCCCAAGTGAGATGGGGGGAGGATAGAATACACCCACTGCTGGAACAGGCAGAGTGGTAAGACTCCACCAAAAAGTGACACCAATACATTCACACACTAGCATACGCAATGGGACTACAGTCGAACTTGATATCTCGAACTCGGTTAAATCGAACATACCCGTATTTTAAAGTTAAAACGTCACGTTTTAACTTTGAAATATGGGTTTGTTCGACCTAACCAAGCATGAAGCAATGCAGTTCATGTGTCAAACTATCAGATAGTTCGAGTTAAGTAAGTTCGAGATATCGAAGTTCGACTGTATATAACATCATCAAACACTCTTCTAGATTGTTGCTGCCTCAACATCCATGTACCGATATTTTCTTTTGAAGAAAAACCATGCTTTTGACCCATTACCCCATAGCCTGTTTTCAGTTTTGAAGACAGGTGAGCACTTAAAGCAGGTTGAAAGTGAAGCAGAATGCACCTTAAGTCTTTCAACATGATTAAGCTACCATCTGCTAGGACATAGAAGGTATATCAGGGCTGGACAAACCCACTTGCCCGTCCCATGGGCAAGCTCAAATTCTGTTTGGGCAAGTCCAATTCAGACAGCAAATTGCCCGGGACGAGGTCAATTTTCCAATCTGGGCAAGCTCAAATTCTTGGAAAAAATTGTAAATAAACTAACCTATTGTCTAGTTGCACTTGGTTAACAATCAAACACAGCAATAATCAGTGCCCCTGCCCCCAACGGTGACCAATATTCCGCGATGAAAATATGGGGCAAGTCTAAAATTTTGAGCAGCTTGCCCTGAAAAATATTTGTCCAGCCCTGTATAATTATATATACATATTTCTAATGGTGCTTAATCATAACTGTATAAAGTGTAACTGCTTTCTTCAATAGAGGAATTAATTTAAAACATAAAAAGGCATAATTAAAGGGTTAATGTACAGTAGAACCTCTCTATTATCTCTATCACTAAAAAGAAGGCTATTTGTCTGTATAAAAGATAGGTGACAGCTTAAAGCAATGTGAAAGTGAAATAGACAGCTCCTGTAGGAGCTTTAAGCAGTCACCTCTTAACCCTTTCCCCCATGGAAGCGCCTTATAGCGAATTTGATTTATTCCTCTGCCGAAGAAAATAGTTCTAATTTAATCAGTCATGAATATATATTATAGGGAATATTTTCTATATTCTAGCACAGGATAGCTAAAAGCAGGCTGAAAGTAAAGCAGAATGCGCCTCAAGGCGCATTCTGCTTTACTTTCAACCTGCTTTGAGTAGTCACCTATCTTCAATACTAGAAATCGGCTATCAGGTAAAAGGTTAAACGACTTATATTTGACACAATTTAGTGGTCATAATAGAGAGGTTCTACTGTATATTTTGTATTCTACAGAAAGGTGGTATGGGACTGATGCAAGGCCATCCAATGATGCAGATGCCATATGGACAAAGAGGGATCTTGGCACAAAATCAGCAGTTCTCGTCTCCCAACTCCGCCTTCAGTCCAGTCAGCAATATTGCAGGTACAGGTTTCTGACAAGGCTCCAGATAAGGGGTGAAGTTTGAAAAGTAAAATATTTATGACTGCTCAAAACACTGGTTTGACTTCTTCATATGAATTGTCTTTTAGAGCCTGCATAACAGGAATGTTTGAAATGGCTTGAAAGATGCTTTTAGCATGAACAATTTCAAAGGCTCATTTAGCCACAGGATAAAGACAATGAAAAAAAAGGAAGTTTCTATGAGGTATAAAATGCAAAACCAAGAAAAGCTGTTACTGTGCAGGTAAGGGTAAAAACATTGCCAGCTGAACCTTCAAATGGACATTCGCAGTTCCCATTAAAGTCCATTCCATAGTGACTATTTATGGTCAGTTTAAACAATATTTTATTCAGAGAAACAGATTGGACAATAGGCAAAGCCATTGTATATCCTCTCCCTATTTAGGGTTGATTCTACCATATAGTGCAAAATGACAAAAGTACCGACCATAATCAGAAATAGTCTGGGTCTACACTGCATAGGACTCTTCACAGATTATCAAGACTGTGTATACACACCACTAGGGTTCAGTTGGTTAAGTCAAGCTTTGAGACTTTACACCTTCAACCCTAGTGATGAGTTTACTGATCATTAACCCTTTCCCCCATAGAAGCGACTTTTAGCGTATTTAATTTATTCCTCCGCTGAAGAAAATAGTTCCAATTTAATAAGTCATTATTATATAGTATAGGGAAAATTTTCAATATTCTAGCTCATGGAATCTTAAAGCAGGCTGAAAGTAAAGCAGAATGCGCCTTAGGGCGCATTCTGCTTTACTTTCAACCTGCTTTAAGTGGTCACCTATCTTGAATACTAGAAATAGGCTATCAGGTAAAGGGTTAACAAACAGTGTACCTGTAAAGAGTACACTAAGTCTTGTCCTGGCAAACAGTGTAGACCCTGATCAGAGGCCTCCTACAGGAGACCTCTGATCAGAGTCTGCACTGTTTGTCGTTTTGCAATATAAGGGTAAAATCAACCATAAATAGTAAAAAATGGAACTGGTTCAGTTAACTGATTGCCAATGGGAAGTGTCCATTAAAAGTATGTTCATCACAATTTTGACTGCTTACTCTTTCAGAAGCCTATCAAGGTCCAGGCCAGTATGGACATGGGCGCTTCAATAACCCACAGCAGCGGCCTCAGTATGGACATCCTGGATACCAGTCGTATAATCGAGGAGGTAACAAGTCTGGTAGCTATGGTAACCAAGGCGGTAACTATGGAAACCAGGGTGGTGGTTATGGCAGCCAAAGTGGTGGCTATGGAAATCCAGGTGGGAACTTTGGAAATCAAAGTGGTTACCATGGTAACAAGGGAGGCAGCCAGCAATATCAGTTCAACCAAAGCTCAGGAAAACAACAGTATTCTGAAAGTTCGAATCCCAGTCAAAGTGTATACAACACGAAGGAAGAAGGTGTAAAGAAGTCAGAAGGAACGAAGAATACTGAACAGGGCGATGTGAAACCCCAGCCTAAGGCTCAGAATACCTGTATTGTTAACCCGTTTGTTCCCTTACAGGTACAGTTAAAACTTGATATTTAGCTTAAAGACGATTTCTACAGTTAGTTTCCTTCCAAGATTTTTTTTGATTTTTTCACAGTTTGTTGTTCAAAGTATGCTGAATTCAAATAAAACAAGAAAACAGGGGGTTACTAACTTTATTTTTGAGTTTTTACCATGACATAAATATAAGGGTGTTGTTTTGCATTTTACATGTGTTACAGTACAAACATTTTTGACATCGGCGCTATTTCGTAAATTTCTTAAAAACTTATCCAAGAATTTTTTTCAAAATGTCCCATTATGTGCTTTAGAGTATCCTTAACATGAAATCAAAACAAAATGTATGGGTTGCAAGCTTCGTTTTCAAGTAATAACTCGTTTTATAACCTAGGGGTGGTGCTCTGCCCTGAAAAATAGTTTTGATTTTATGACAATTATATTGATACATGCAGTATGGTAACAGATTTGCATGAAACTTACACCATATGTACCTCTGTACATGGAATGGAAAAAAATATCTCGAACATTTATTTAAAAACTTTAAAATAAGGGTTTGTTTAATCCCATTACCCCTTAGCCTGTTTCTAGATTTGAAGACATGTACTCACTTAAAGCAGGTTGAAAGTAAAGCAGAATGTGCCTTAAAGCACATTCTGCTTTACTTTCAGCCTGATTTAAGTCAACATCTGGTAGAAAATAGGAAGCATTTCTTATGGTTCATATTCATGACTGTATTAAGCAGAAATATATTCATCAATTAGAGGCATAAAAATGCGTATTTAAGGGGTAATTGGTTAACTTAATCGATTTCAAAGAGAAAAGAGTACAAACTCATGTCAGACAGATCTGATGAGACACCTGTTGACACATTTTCATAAAGCTTCCATATCCCATTAAGCCATACTGACTCATATTGACTCATTGCGCAATAGCCTCATACCGACTCATTTTGACACGTTTTAATCCACTAGCTTGTATTAAGATAAGCATTGATAATTTATTTTTCACTTATTTTATTTCTCACTATTTTCATAGACTGTTTCTAATTTTGAAGAGCGCATTCTGCTTTACTTTCAACCTGCTTTAAGTGGTCACCGATTTTCACAACTAGAAACAGACTATGGGGTAATTGGTAATGTTTAATTTTTAGCCCGCTCTAAGTTAACATCTGCTAGAATACAGAAATTAGTTCTTATGATACATATTTAGGACTGTGTAAAGTTTGAACCACAGTTAAACCTCTCTATAACGTCCACTAAAATAAATGCTAATTAGTTATATAAAAGACAGGTGACAGCTTAAAGCAAGGTGACAGTGAAACAGAAAGCTCCAAAAGGAGCTTTCTGTTTAACTGTCACCTTGCTTAAAGCAGTCACCTGTCATAAACAAAAAATAATTTACACAATTTAGTGGCCGTTATAGAGAGGTTTTACTGCTTTTTCTTTAGTATATTATTTCCTGCATCTGATATTATTTCTCACTTTTTCAACAGGTAACAAAGAAACAGACACCACAGAAGAACAGAAAAGAATCCATCAGTGACGACGCTCCTACAAAACCAGAGAAGTCTCCTCAGGAAAAGATTAGTGACATACGATTACCAGAACCTCCTGTCACAACAACCCCTTCTAAAGTAGAATCAGAACTTAGCCCCAATACCAGACATTCTAACACACAGCCACAAAACTCTAACGATATATCAAATAGTGTGCAAGTAAAGACTACACCTAAACAAGAACCCGTGACACCTAGTGCACAAAAAACAGACAGTTCAGAAAAACCACAGCCGACTCCGGCATCAGGAAAGAAGTCGCGGCGACGACTAGCAGCAAACTTTTCAAATCTTCAGTGAATTTATTTTTATATTTTACGTTATACACAGTAAACCTTGCTATTATGACTGCTCAGCAAAAGAATTCATTTGTGTTGCGAGATATCGAGCCTTATTGCCTTGCAAACCAGTGTAGAATAAGTCCAGCTAGGTAATGTGAAATTCCAATTCCCAATTGAATTATGTCCATTATTGACTAGTATGGGCTGATTTTTAGGATGAATTGCAAAATGACAAACAGTATAGAACCTGATCAGAGAGCTCCTTAAGGAGTCCTCTGATTTTGTCTACACTGATTTGAATCTTTTTTGGATAGTAGACATTTACTCTTAAACCCATTGCCTGATAGCCTGTTTGTAGTTTTGAAGACAGGTGACCACTTAAAGCAGCTTGAAAATAAAGCAGAATGCTCCTTAAGGTGCATTCTGCTTTACTTTCAGCCTGCTTTAAGCTACTTTCTGCTAGAATGAAGAAAATATTTTTTCTGATTCATATTCACGACTGTGTAAATTGGAACTATTTTTTCCATGGACTAATAAATTAAAGTCATAAAAAGCGTATTTATAGGGTAATGGGTTAAAGGTATACTCTAACTGATGATTATACTTGTTGTAAGGGGAACTTTTACTAGCCATCATTTTGGTCAAGGTGCCTGATCAAGGTCTTGACTGCCCAACAGGTTAGATAACATGGTACTGTAGATTCTGTGTGGATCCAGACCAGTTGCTGTGTCGGTGACATAGCCACTGGTATGGCCCACAGCCCCAGATAAGGGGGGCGTGTCTCAAAACCTAAAATCTTTATATCTGCCTCAAACTCTATGGTGTGACTACTCATTAGAATCATCTCAAAGAGATGATTCATATTAATTTGAATAAGTAGTCACACCAAAAAGTTTGGTGCAGACTTAAAGTAGAAAGTGCTGGAAAACTTGATTTTACTCTCCCTTTATCTGGAGCTCTGCAGTCTGGGTCTACACTGTTTGTTATGCAGTAAGTTTGGTTTTCGCATACGGTCCATTTTCTTTAACTCTTTACCTCATAGTTTGTTTCTAGTTTTGAAGTCAAGTGACCACTTAGGAAAGGTTGAAAGTAAAGCATAATATTCCTCTTTACTTTCAGCCTGCTTTAAGCTACCATCTGCTAGGATATCGAAAAAAAGAGTTTTTGGTACATGTTTATGACTGTATAAATTGGAGCTATTTTCTTCAGTGGAGGAATGAATTAAACACGCTTAAATGCACTTCTATTTGGTAACGGGATAACACAATCAATTTTTCTTTTTGAGCAGTTGTAAAAGAGAGTGAGGTTTTCTGATGGAGACCATTGCATAAAAATGCAAGACTAAAGAAGTGTGTTTTTACCTGGCTAGAAGCCATATTGAATTTTTATATTGCCGAGGCACTTTGTATTTTGTGGTATTCCCTGAAATTCTATATTTAGATGCATTTTCAGGTCTACAAATACAACATTTTCACTATCATCTCAGCACCAAATCATATGGTGTTAATATTCATTAAAATCTTGCAAAGAGACAATTCTAATGAGAAGTAATACCACAGGTTTTGATGCAGACATAAAGATTTAAGTTTTTGAAGTACTCCCCTTATCTGGAGCCGTGGTTTTTATTCTTTAATACCTACTGCCTGCTGTTCTTGACCTTACTCAACTCATTCGACCCTGAAACTTTTAATTGACAATTCCAATTTCCAATTAAGTCTAGTCCATTTATGACTATATAGGGTTGTTCTCTGGAATATATTGCAAAATAACAAACAGTGCAGACATTGATCAGAGAGCTCCTGCAGGAGCCCTCTGATCTAGATCTACACTGTTTGCATTAACGCTACAACCTTAAAATTTGGCAGAGTTTTTGCACATATACTATAGATGTGTACTGTATGTGAACAGGATTTTCATCTGCTATTATTTTTTACAAATTTACAGTCAGTTGAACTTAGTCAATTTTTGACCAACTAGGGTATCATATTTGCCTTACAGACAAAACACATCCCTCTAGTCCTTTCCAAGGAGCGGTAGGTTTAGAGAGGTTTACTGTACTTCAAATTAATTTGTTCAGGTTTAACTGCGGAACTGCTTAAACGATTTTAATTTTGTTCCTGACTTAAGTTCTCGTTTTAACTATTTTGTCATCGCAATACCAAAGTATTGCATTCGTCACATGTACTTCATCAGAGTGAGACATCTTATTCTATAGGGGCCCGTCTTACTAAACTTTGTACGACAAATATTGTCGTAAGTCAAATTATTTATTTCTCCATCTAATTCTGTCTTGTGATATCTCTTTGGAATCATCTTGAAAAGACGATTCCAAAGAGATGTCACAAGATAGAATTAGGAGAAAGCAGGAATTATTTGTACTTTAAAGTTTTGACTTACGACAATATTTTTCGTACTATGTTTAGTAAGACGGGCCCCAGGTTTCTTGTGATTATGTTAAGCCTCAGCAGTACAGTGCTGCCCTATGATCACTCAATAGAAAACTTGATTTCAGTGCTAATCGCAGGTGGCTTTTTAAAGGAATATGAAAGTAAAGCAGAAAGTTCTAAAGGAGCTTTATGCTTTATTTTCATCCTTCTCTGTGCTGCCATTTGTTCTTAACCCTGTGAGTGTTGAAACCAAGATATACATGTATCCATCATTTGCAAACAAACAGTATAGACCAAGATCTAAGGTCTCCTGAAGGAGCCCTCTGCTCAGTCTACACTGTTTGTACACTTTCTATCTTGGTAGAGAAGCCCTCTTTAGCATAGTCACTTGTCTTTACAGTAAAACCCCTTTATTAGGACAACCAAATAGGAGACTAATAGAAATTATGAAAGACATGTGAAGGCTTTAAGCAAGGTTTAAGTCAAATTGAAAAATCCTAAAGGAGCTATATGTTTTACATTCACCTTTCAACTGCTTTATCCCTTTACCCTATAGCTTGTTTCAGTAGTGAAGACAGAAAACTTAAAGCAGGACTTAAAGACTTAAAGCAGGACGAGGTTGAAAGTAAAGCAGAATGTGCCTGAAGGTGCATTCTGCTGTACTTTCAGCCTGTTTTAAATTATCACCTGCTAGGATATAGAAACATTTCTTTGGGTACGTTTGTGATTGTATAAATGGGAACTTTTTTCTCTTCAGTGGAGTGCTTCTATTTTGGAAAGGGTTAACACCTGATAATTTAATCAATTTCATGGCTGTTACAGAAGAGTTTACTGTAAACAGTCTAGCTCATTTGTAACTTCAGCAGGACGGTTCCAGATAAGGGGAGTACAAAAATGTATTTCAAAAGCTAAAATCTTTATTTCTGTTTTAAACCCTATGGTGTCACTACTCATTAGAAGTGTCTCTTCGAGACAATTCTAATGAGTAGTAACACCATAGGATTTTATGCTGAAATAAGTGAGAAAATGTTGGATTTGTGCAGTCTACTCCCCCTTATCTGGAGCCCAGGGTTAACACTGTAATCAGGTTTTCTATTGGATTGTATCATGATATTGTTTTATTATGTCACACTATGAGTTTTATGTTGAACAATGAAAAGAAAATATGTGTTGAATTAATTTTAGAATGTTTTAGTCTTGTATTTACATTCCTCTTTACCCCATAGCCTGTTTCTAGTTTTGAAAAGGGTGACCACTTGGCCCGTTACCCAATTTCTAGTTTAAAGACAGGTGAAAATCACTTAACCCTTACCCCAAACCTGTTTATAGTTTTGAAAAGGGTGACTACTTGGCCCGTTACCCAATTTCTAGTTTCAAGACAGGTGAAAATCATTCATCCCTTACCCCAGGCCTGTTTCTAATTTTGAAGATAGGTGACTACTTAAAGCAGGTTGAAAGTAAAGCAGAATGCCATAAGTGCATTATTTAGGACTATAAAATGGTACTATTCATAGAGCAATAAATCAAATGTGTTAAAATGTGTATCTCTGGAGTCCTGAATTAAAATCCGAAATTACTAGTTTGAATTAAGAGAGCAGCCAAACTACATGCTGGAACAGAAAAACATAAGGACAGTCTCAAATAGACTTAACCCTTTCAACCCTAAATATCTATTGTGGGTATTTATACTCCTTTTGGACTCTTCAAGTAGAGGCATTTTGAACCAATCTACTATTACATTTTTGGTATGACAACAAAAAAAACAATAAAAATATCAAACAGTGCAGACCTTGATCAGAGGGCTCCTATAGGAGCCCTCTGATCAGGGTCTACACTATTTGCATATACAATCAGTAATCTCTACAGAGGGCTGTATGGTTGACCCTTCTTCTGCAGAATAAATATTAGTATATAAAACAACCACTATGACCATCTATCATCTGAACAATAACATTGGCTAATGAGAACATCACAAACCGAGTGCACAACTTGTAAAATCTTAGCCACATCAAGCATACTTAACCCTTTCTAGTTTTGAAAATAAGTGACTACTTAAAGCAGGTTTAGAGTAAAGCAGAATGCGCCCTAAGGTGCTTTCTGCTTTACTTTCAGCCTGCTTTAAGTTACGACCTGCTAGAATTAAGAAAATATTCCTTCTGATACATATTCATGACTGTATAGATTGGAATTATTTTCTTCCACGGCGGATTAAACGGAATGCGCTATAAGGTAAAGGGTTAATCTGCAAAATCAATAACAGAATCAGCTCTCTTGTAAAAAGAAATTGTTTTTGATAGTAAACAAGCATTCAAAGTTTGAACAACAATAACTCCAGAATGACATATCCTAGGGTTCCCTGCCTTGTCATTAGTTGCCTTTTTTATACTGATATACACTAATAGCAGGAAAGAGGATAAACAAACAAATGAAACTATGCTGGTTAATCAATGGGTATTTATTGACACATCAATATGCATTCAATAATAATATTTACTACATCTTTCAGTCATAATGGTGATGAAAACATTAACAAAAGTTTCATTAATTAACCCTTCTCCCAATGAATGTTCATTCTTACGAGACACTCCCGTAACGAAGCATAGCAGAAAAATCCACATTGGATATTGAGTATCCCCGGGCGGGGATTGAACCCGGGGCGCTGGCGTGACAGTCCAATACCATAACCTCTGAGCCAAAGAGTCTACTCCCTAGCGCAGAAGCTAGGTACTGCATATGTCATTCGCCGCATCGCTACATGTATGCTATGCTATTTATAGTACACAGTGAGGTCAGTGTGTGGGATGTAACATCATATATACAAATAGTTATTTAATCCATTTACTCAGAGCAAATTGATTCATAAATTTGATATTTCGGCTGTGCCGCAAAGCCTTCATCAACACACTGAGTAGTCAGTGGGTATCACGTGACTTGATGCCAAGAGAGGATGATACACTGCCGGCAACACCAACCCCTCATCCCTGTTGAGAGATCAAGATGGTCATGGCTGTTTGATGAGAATGGCTTCTTTCACTCTATGGTTTATGTGCATGTCTTCAATAGTACTTTGATTTTTAAAGGATCCTTGTGGTGTCAAGTATTTTCACAGTGTTCATGAAATATCAAAAGTATGAATCAATTTGCTCTGAGTAAATGGATTAAATTACTATTATGGACAATCCAGAGCAATCTACATGGTTGTATTCATATATACAGTTAAACCTCGGTATTTTAAATCCTCTTATTAAATTGAAATTACTTCAATTTCCAGTTTCAAACATTATGCAGTCGAAACGCTATACAGCGAACTCACTTAAATCGATCGTACAAGTATTTCATACGTTGATTTTCTATAAAACTATCTCGTTAAAACGTGTTAAAAACAGTTTTTTGAACTCTTATTAGTGGAACATATCTTAGCCAAGTTTGAATTTTGAAATAGGCATAAGTTTGTCTTAAGAGAGTTTGAGAAATAGAAGTGGACTGTAATAAAATACACATCAAACTCCATCTGTTATAAATAATTGAGCCGTGCCATGACAAACCTTGACTTAGTGTAGATCAAGGCCAGCTGGTCTTAATCTACAGTTAGATAATCACGAGTGTCTAAAGCATTTTATGTAGCTGTACATGTATTTATTATATACGGTACTTGACAAACAAACTTGAACAAACTCAGATACAGAGCACTGGACAACAATGTTGCTTGGTCAGTACATGGATCTCCAAAGACAAGATATTGTTAAATACAGGACAAAAGTAATACAGTAAGCTGCATTTGTTTTGTCCTGCATTAAGCTGCTACCTTTGTATAAGCCAGATCTTTCGGTGGCAAGGGTGCCTGCTTAACATTGGTTTTATTGTATTACCCAGGAAAGAATGCAGATTCATGTAGGACCTAGGCCTGAGACTACACAGTTTTAAAAGTCAAAACCTTTTAGTGCATTTATTCCTCCACTGGAGAAAATTACATGTAATTTTTACAGTAATAAACATATACAATGTACCATGAGAAATATTTTCTGAATAAAAGCGCATTCTGCTTTACTTTTCGATCTGCATTAAGTGATCACATGTCTTCACAATTTGAAACATGCTAGGGAGTAAGGTGTTAAGTGGCGCATGATCTGGACCCCAAACTACTTGCAAAGCTCATCAAAACAGGATTACATGGTTCAAAGGGGTAGGCTCTCAAGCCATATCATATATTTATCAGTCTATTTATATTGTATAAATTAACCCATTACTCCTTAAATATGCCTTATTACTCATCATTTTATTCCTAGACCCAATCAAAATAGTCCTTGTAATAATTCATGCACAAGTACCATAGTCCATTTTCTTTGTTTTGGCAGGTGGGAGCCTAAGCAGGCTGACAGTAAAGCAGAATGCTCCTTCAGGAGCATTCTGCTTTACTTCCAGCCTGCTTTAGGCCTACATCTGTTTAGCACTCTAAAACAAGTTATGGAGTATAGAATTAAGTTAGCCGTCCAAGTGTCCATAAACTCGTCTCATTTTCTCCTTCTTGTTCCTATTATTGTGTTTCTTCCACGGTTTTTGTTTTTGCTGTTCAGAGCTTGGATCATTTCCCCCCGTTTTTGCTGTTCTTTGATGAACTGTTGAAAACTCCTGCAGAAAAAGAGAAAACATGTCACGATACTTGACTTGTATTGGAAAAGTTAACAAGATTTCCTTGAGTTCAGACGTCCCACCAAGACAAGTAGAGGTAAGCTTAACAAAGGGATTGCAAATGAGAAAAAGTATAACAAGGAAAACTTTACATTGGAGCAGCACAAAATTGATGTCACCGTCATGTCATTGTCAAGGTGAGCAAATAAATACATCAGCATGCATTTGCCATTTGAACCCCAGTGAAGAGGACACTGTCTTGTTCCATGCTACATTAAATGCTTTAGATGCATGTGGGTGTCAAACAGTGTAGATAAAGTCCAGCCCCCGCGTCTTTGAAGCAGCGACTGGCCTTGATCTTCACTGTTCGCAATGAAATAGATCAGGTTTTCTCATGACACTGCTCCATTATGAAGCAGCAGTTATTGTTATATGTAAACCGAACTTTCAGATACATTCCAACATGTCCTTCATCACAATGCCTTTACCCATTTTTCATAGAGACCTAAAGTATACAACTAAAAGTGAGCGGGAGTATGACTGGCGGGGTCTGTGGTATAATTCTTGGACAGCTTTCACCATTTTTAAACATGTCATTGATCTTCTATAGAGTTTTTAGTTATGTTCGCATGCTGTTGTCCTAGTTATGTTACATTAGGCGGCCTGCATTGGGCGCTCTGCTATGATTTGCATTGGTCGGCAATCTTTAGCCGGTCGGTTCATTGCTGATTGACGGGGGTAATGTGATTGCCGTTTTGGGGGCTGTCTTTTGTATGTTTATTCATGTTTTATTTCAGATCTAATTGTAGTTATTTTGTCTTTTCTCGATTTGTAGGTACATTTGTGTTATTTCATGTAAAGCGCTTTTGAACGCACAACCCCTGTGTGAAAAGAGCGCTATATAAATCTGGTATAATAATAATAATAAAGCTGAAAACCCCCACAGGATCTTTCTGTTTCGCTGTCGGACAAATTAAAGCAACAATCTATCTTAACCCTTTACTCCATAGCCTATTCTGCTTTACTTTCAACCTGCTTTAACCCTTTCCCTTATAGAAGCGACTTTTAGCACACTCATTTTATTCATCCGCTGAAGAAAATAGTTCCAAATTATACCGTAGTGAATATGTGTCATATTTAATAATTTCCTTATTCTAGCAGTTAATAGCTTAAAGCAGGCTGAAAGTAAAGCAGAATGCGCCTTACTTTCAACCTGCTTTAAGTAGTCACATATCTTCAATACTAGAAACAATGCTATCAGGTAAAGGGTTAAGATATCATCTACTGGAATTAAGATTTTTTTTTGGATGGTTCATATTCAAGACCACATAAATTGGAACTATTTTCATTAGTGGAGGAATAAATTACATGCACTAAAAGGCGCTTCTATGGAGGAAAGGGTTAAAACACTAAAGCCAAGCTACAAAGGAAAACGTTAAAGTAGCCACTTACAAAGAAGACAATCATAATTACGTGAAGGGCAAGTTTCAGTTTCAGTTACAATTTTACCTTTCGAAAGAATTCCTCGTCCATCTTGCTGGGTACCGGCACCTCAGCCTGGGAGCTAGTGGCAGATGCTGTTCCCACATCACCCTCTGTACCCTCATCCATGTCTATAAAGTTGTTAAACTGATCTACTTCTACATCAGGTGGTGGGTGACAGTACAGCAGCTTGCCCTATAAATAACAAAGTCATTGATATTAGATGTCTTTTCACTAAAAAGAAGCAGAAATTTGACTTGTGTTTCGCAATGAGAAAATGATTACACATTCAACCCGAGGAATGAGTATACTCATCATTTACAAAATTAATATTATACCTGCCCTATGCAAACAGTTAAGACCCTGATCAGAGGGCTCTTATAGGAGCCCTCTAATCAGGATCTGCACTGTTTGTCATTTAGCAATATATGTATATTGTTCAGATTAAACTTAAATATAGATAATGGACTAGACTTCATAATAAACTGGACTTGTCCCTCTGTAGTATCCGAGTTGAATGAATTATTAATGAAAATTTTTATATTGGATCTAAAACTTTTAAGATTGTGCAAGTAACAATTTGGTTGTCTTGGACAACTTGAAAACTCTTAAGTTTACAAACTGCTTCTTATGTCATTACCCCATAACCTGTTCTAGTTTTGAAGACAACTGACTACTTAAAGCAGGTTGAAAGTAAAGCAGAATGCGCATTTAGGTGCATTCTGCTTTACTTTCAGCCTGCTTTAAGCTTTCATCTGCTAAGATATAACAAATATTTCTTAACGTACATGTTCATAACTGCATAAAGTGGAATTTTTTTTTCTGTGCAAAAATAAATTAAAGTCATAAAAAAGGCATATTGATGGGGTAAAGAGTTGAGAGCGGCTGCAGTACAGCATTTACATACATTGACATAGTCCTTCAGAATGTTTCTAGAACTTCTCGGCCCATCTGGCTGTCCCCTGGCAGTCATATAACCTCTCATAGCTGTAACAGAAATGAGGGTGGTTGACAATTGCTCACATCAACCCTTTGAATATTGGATTCAAGTTAATACCTTTGATAATCAATGAGAAAATACATAAGGGGTCTCTGTGGCCTAGTGGTTATATTAACTGTAACTTACAATCACTAAGCTCCTCACCGCTGTGAGTTCGAATCCCAGTCTGGGCACTTTTTCACAAACAAAGGGTTACCTCCCTTGGTGTACTGAGTTGTCCTTTTGATACTGAATTTATATTCTAAGTTTAAAATGGTTACCTTTGACAGGTTTTGAGAAAAGTTGTAAAGCGAGTGCTTTACTTTCAACCTGCTTTAAGCTATCATCTCTTAAGACATAGATTGTGGTGCATATTCATGATTTTTTAAATTGGATCTATTTTCTTCAGCGGAGGAATAAATTAATGGCGTAAAAAGGCTTATGTATGGTGTTATGGGTTAAATGACTGCTGAGTCCAGGCTTGACTTTACTAACTTACCTCCATACGAGTTGAGTAACTCATGAGCTGTAGGGGGTCTGCTAAGATCCTCCCCTTCTGCTGGCTTAGGTATCATAATGCCATATGTAGTCTCTAGAATACTGCGGGGAATTCTGCTGCATATCTATGAGACTTTGGTTAAGAAAATAAACGCATTCAATCCCAACAACAGTTTAGTTGTCATAGACAGTGTTCCTGTAAAAAGTACATTTACTGTAAGCAAAACAATGTAGATCCTGATCAGAGGGCTCATGCAGGAGCCCTCAGATCAGGTTATGTCTGTTTGTATCGCTAAAAAAACCCTAAATAGCCTGGATACCCTTTAAAAGCATATGGGTGTCAAACAGTGTAGATCAAGACAAGCCGCCATGTCTTAGATGTGGTGGCTGGCCTTGATCTACAGTTTGCAATGCAATACATGTACTGTCCTTTTCACTCAGCTCTGTCACTCAATTTGTATCAAATTTTATTTTATTTTAAACAATTTCAACTTTGTACCTACATGAGCCGATCAGATCGTTTTTTACGAACTCACATGCAAAGTTTGAATAATATCGGGACCGTGAGTAGGGAGATATCCTAAATAAATAGTTTTTTCCTATAGTAAACTTGGGATCAGCTGTGTTTGCAAATGGCCGCTGTGTGTTTTAATATTCTTTTTAACAACACCTTCAAAATAGCGATGTTAAAATCTATTTTTATCTTAATTTCACTTTTAGATTACCATTCACGGATTGACAATATCAGTTTTATGTTTTATTTTAATAGGCCTTCTCCACCTCTGTAAAAATAGACTGTCCCACAACGTCACATACTATTCACCAAGGCAGCCATTTTGTAAACAATTGAGGCCTATTTCACTATGGGGAAAATACATTTTTCACGATAATTTTTCATTCACAGCCTGGATAAATCTGAAACTTTACATGTGAGTTCGTGAAAACAGATCTGATTGTCTCGTGCAGGTACAAAGCTGATATTGTTTGAAACAAAAAAAAATTCGATAAAAATTGAGTGACAGAGCTGAGTGAAAAGGACAGTAATACGTTTCTCATGGCATGGCTAATTTATTTAGATAAAGAATAATATCCTTTTCCCTGTACTGTTTTTTTTACATCACTTTTGCAGACACTGGATCTGAGTGTCAAACAGAATGGATCTAGATCAGACCCCGACGTTATAAAACTTAAAACGAACTCTGTGCTCAAAACTCAGTTTCGATAACAGGCTCTAGATTTTACAAAACCCGTTTTATTTCATTTTTGTAACCTCATTTGGATACATTATTATAGAATAATTATGTATGAAAATACTAGTTATGAAATAAAATGTTTGCCGAAGTGTTATGAGCTGAGAAAAATTCTGAGTTTTGAGCACAGAGTTCGTTTTAAGTTTTATAACCTCTGGGCCAGGCTCCAAGGGTATATTGAGTCTGAGTGTGTTCCCAAGCATTTGATTGGTCAGATTTGAGCCTAGGCTCAAATCTGACCAATCAAATGCTTGGGAACGAGTTTAGACTCAAGTCAAAAGCTTTATAACCTCAGAGCCTGGAGCTGTCTGCTTCTGCAATAAGCAGTCAGCTGTCTTTTATAGGATCATTAGAGATCATCAACATTCTTCTTTAACCCTTTACCCAATAACCTATTAATAATATGAAAGACAGGTGATCACTTAAATCAGGTTGAAAGTAAAGCAGAATGTGCCTTAAGGCACATTCTGCTTTACTTTCAGCCTGCTTTAAACTACATGTACCATCTGTTAGGCTATATAAAATATTTGTTATTGTAATTGTTCATGAGGGTATAAACTGAAACTATTTTCTTCAGCGGAGGAATAAATTAAATACGCTAAAAGTCGCTTCTATGGGGGAAAGGGTTAACATACAGTAGTAAAAAAGATGATAATACATAGAAGAAAGCCCTTTTGATACTGAATTAATATTCTAAGTTTAAAATGATTACCTTTAACAGGTTTTGAGAAAAGTTGTAACCACTTAAAGCAGGTTGAAAGTAAAGGGTTATGACATTTTCAGTGAAGGATACAAGTGATGATGGTGGTATACAGTCTCTCATCTGATCAATGGGCAGAATACCGTTCACTATCAGATCAGCCTTGGTGGTGACAAACGATGGAAACACAAGTCCAGGACAGTCACACAACATCAGACTGGAGTCAACAAACAGAGTCTGAAATAATACAAATATTATATACAGGTCACCACAACAATGAACCAATGCTGACCAAGCTCCAAGGTTATAATAATAAAGTGTTTGAGTTGAGTCTGAGATCATTCTCAAGCATTTGATTGGTAAGACTTGCGCTTTTGATATTACTTTTAAATTGAGTCTGAGGTCTATTTCCATCATTTAATTCGTAGATGTGAGCTTTTGCTCAAATCTGACCAATCAATCTCAGACTCAACTCAAAAGCTGTATAACCTTGGGACCAGGGGCCCCGTTTCATAAAACTTCGTACAACACAAAAGATCGTCAGTCAAAACTTTAAAATACATCTCCATCTAATCCTGTCTTGTGACATCATTTTGGAATCGTCTTTTCAAGACGATTCCAAAAAGATGTCACAGGACAGGATTAGATGGGGAAATGAATAATAATTGAGAATTTTATAATCCGACTTACAACAACTTTTGTCGTACGAAATTTTATGAAACGGACCCCTGAGCTGCAAGGAGTAGGAATCATTGATGCATTATTAGATGGCTTTGAGCAATTGCAAATAATACTTAGAAACAATAATTATTACATGAAGATAACAAGAATTTGACAAATCTGATTGAACTGCAATCAAGTTAATGCACAATTTTGAGAAATTAGGGGGGAAAATGAAAACATAAAAGTACAGTCAAACCTGTGAACAACAGCCACCTGTGGGAACTAGTAAAACTGGCCGTTGTTCACAGGTGGCTGTTGTTCGCAGGTGTGCAAAATGGCTAAGTTTTCATGAACTACATGTACTGAATTTTATATCTACAAGGGACAGTACAAGTACGCAAGTAATGAAAGAGAAACATTTGATACCTTTAAACTCTAAGTTATTTATCTATTTAAATATTAAAAATATTTATTTGCTTAAGAATTCAGAGTCTTTGAAGTTTCAATAAATATCACGGCCATCATCTTTCTTTTGAACGGATATCCATGTTAAAAGTAAATGTCTCGGTAGATAGCAAACTCTGAAGGGTTTTGGTCACGTGATCGCATTTTCTCATTTTTATTGGTACATGTAGATATGGATATTTGAATAATGTTTCATAGCCGCTTTCGAGAAAATACGGAAAAGGGCGGGTAACTCAAAGGACGAATAGCTTCGAAATCATCTCGTTTAATAAGAACGAAGGACTTTTCAAAAGCCGATATTTTCATTATTTGCTTGTCTGAATGATTAATTTGTTGCTCTGATTCTTAAATGTACTGGGTTTTTCTTCATTTCAATGGAAACACTCATAATACACGGTGAATTTATTGCTGGTGTAAAGTTTATTTGGAAAGGACGCCATTTATGATAATGAGGTTATGACTAAAACACGGACATTGCCGAACATAAATGTTGACGTGATATGACGGCAGTTGTTGAATATTAGAATCTATAGCACAGTCTGTTGGTTTTAGCACCTTTACCCGTTCAGCGACAGTAACTCGGAAACTTCATCGACTAGAGTAGACGGCATTGTTAATTTTCCAATTTATCTTCAAACGTGACTTTGTAACGTGTACCGGGCCGGTCACCCATCCAGTTATTAACCGCGCAGAACGTTGCTTAACTTCGGCCGGTCACCCATCCAGTTATTAACCGCGCAGAAAGTTGCTTAACTTCGGAACTGAGACAACTTTTTAAAGCGTAATGATTAAACTAGAAATGACTTTTTTATTTCACGATTTCGTATCTGCCACGGTTTCTTACATCAAAACAAAACAATTAATCACCAATGACTAATCTGGATAAGGCCATTTTAGAAATCGCCCAATCATTTGTTTAATCTGGACAACGTGATTATAAACAATCATACAAACATAAGCAGCAACGGACATCTTCAATATTAATTAGCCAACATATAAAAATAAACATTTTTTTTGAAATTCTTTCATCATAATGTGGCTTATTTTAAACCCAAAAGTCGGTTGCAAACTGTCATTAGCACCTTAGAATTTGCTTCCAATTATATAACCAAGCGCATCCATAACAAAGATGGCGGCCGACATTGGCGAAATTGCACCCATTCAATCGTGTGATTTGGCTGCTGTAAGAGGTGTTAAAAACAGCCGAATTAGTGACCGCCGGCCACGATCGGCAGGTGACACCTCTATGTCTCAGCCTGGCCGCTGTTTGGGGTAAAAGGTGTCAAAAAGAGCCAGTTTAAGTGACCGTTGGCTGCGGTCGGCAGGAGACCGTTATTCAGAGGTCAATTTAGAAGGAAATTGGCCGGGAGGAATTCAGACTGGCCGTTGTTGACAGGTGACCGTTGTTCGGAGGTGACCGTTCAGACAGGTTTGACTGTAGTAGTTGTCTTAATATTTTGCACCGATATACATGTAGACTGTTCATTTATTAAAATTCTACACATAAAATCAAATATCAGACACTCAATTATATTTTAGAGGGGAAAAAATGTTTGACAATTTCTTCAGGCACAAGCATCCGATCTGACTCCATACTGATTGCAATGGTTATCAGTTCTTGGAGTGTTAAAATATTTGTTGGGGAAAAAATTATTGCCTTGCCCACTGTGCCTCATTTAAATTACTGATAGGCCGCATACCTGAAAATGTTTTGTCCTTCCTGGTGTGGCAGACACAGGCACCTTCTTCATTTTCAGGATTGCATTGATGGTAGAGCTCTTGCCAACATTCGGGTAGCCAACCTAACAACAAACAGTTATATTGATATAGGAGATAGTAAATAGACACTGGCAACTTCTTAGTCTTCTGGGGCCCGTTTCATAAAACTTTGTACGACTAATGTTGTCGTAAGTCAGATTATAAAAGTCTCAATTATTATTTATTTCTCAATCTAATCCTGTATTGTGACATCTTTTTGGAATCGTCTTATCAAGACGATTCCAAAGAGATGTCACAAGACAGGATTAGATAGAGAAATCATATATTAAATGTATTTTAAAGTTTTGACTTACGACAACATTTGTCGTAAGAAGTTTTATGAAACAGGCCCCAGGATGGTATTGATAGTAGAGCTCTTGCCAACATTGGGGTAGCCAACCTAACAACAAACAGTTTTAATTGTATAGCCAGGGCTCTAGATAAGAGGGAGTCAACTGTGAGACAAATGCAACTTTTCTTACTTATTTCAGCACCATATCCTATGATACTACATATGTACTAAAAAGAATTGTCTCAAAGAGGGGATTCTAACGAGTAGTGACACCATATGGTTTAAATGTAGAAATGAAGGTTTTAGATTTTTTGAAATACTCCCCTTATCTGGAGCTCTGCATCTATGTTTCAAATGTGGAAGAGTCTGTTTAAAAACTAAGCAATTGTAAGGTTTCAGAAAAGTCCCATCGAGCCCTAACCACATGTTAACTGAGCTAAACTCATCCTTTAAAACAGTGTATATGTGAAGAGTATACTTGTCCTATGCAAACAGTGGAGACCCAGATCAGAGGGCTCCTGCAGGAGCCCTCTGATCAGGGTCTGCACTATTTGTCATTTTGCAATATATTTTTAAAAATCAAACTAAGTAGTCAAAACTGAACTAGACTTGAATTTGGAAACTAGAATTATCAATCTGAAATTTCAGGAGTGAATTAATTCAATTTTTTACCATTCCAATTGTAGTAAGGCCTTCTTGTACTTTCTTGCCACTGTGTATTGCTCTTAGAAACTCCACAATCTCCGGCCCAGAGTGGACATGACCTGTATTCACAATTTTATCACCAGATGCTGGCTCACTATTTGTCTCTATTTTACCCCCAACCACATCACCACTTCCCCCATCGCCAGCTCCCCCAACAGCACCACCGCTAGCTACATCAGCACCTTCCTTGTCAGTTTCTTTGACAACATTGTCACTTACACTTTCAACATCTGTTTTTTCAGCTAATTTATCACATTTAACGCACTTAGTATCTTCTTCTAATTCTTCATCACATTTAACAATGTCAGATTCCTCATTCTCTACACTGTTTTTATCCTTATCTTCAGTGTCTCCGTCTTCCATATCTCCTTCATCATCAGCATCATCATCATCATCATCATCACTACTACTGCTTTCATCTTCGTCATCTTCCATGGCTTCTGTAAGAATGGCCTGTTCTTGTTCTGCCTTTTCAGCCTCCTGTCGTTTCGTCTCATCCACGGCTGACCAGAAGGCAATTCTGATGCCCTTTTTGTTGAAATATTCTGCCCACATGTCCCTGTGAATGATATTAGTTACATAAACAGGGCTTCAGAAACTGTACAAATCCAACATTTTCTCATTTTAGCACAAAACCCTATGGTGTTACTACTCATTAGAATCATCTCAAAGAGACGATTCTAATGAGTAGTGACACTATAGGGTTTAATGCATAAGTAAAGATTTTAGTTTCTGAAATACTCCCCTTTAACCTGGAGCTCTGCTAAATTGATTAACTCTCCTCTCCCCCCCCCCCGAGAAGCGCCTTTAAGCTCATTTAATTTATTCCTCCTCAGAAGAAAATAGACCAAATTTACAGTCATGAATATGTATTACAAATTTTATAATATATATTTTACTATATTCTAGCAGATAATAGTTTAAATCAGGCTGAAAGTAAAGCAGAATGTGCAGATGACTGCTTAAAGAAAGGTGGAAGTAAAACAGAAAGCTCACTTTGCTTTAAGCTGCTACCGAACTTTCACATGATCAATTAGCTTTCTTTTATTGGCTGTAATAGAGACACTGTACTGTATATAGACTAAATGACATTTCCTTACCTTTGGTAGTCATCTAGGTAGTCGGCTTTGTTGATCAACATCACACACATCTTGTCTTTGCCAACCTCACCTACATACGTCTCCAGGTCTCCACAGTAGAACAGTAGGGGGTTCCTGGCATCAACAATCTGTACAACCACATCACTACAACAGAGAAACAGAGACAGGGTTTAACATTAACCCTTTCCCCCATAGAAGCGACTTTTAGCGTATTTAATTTATTCCTCCGCTGAAGAAAAAAGTTCCAGTTTATAGCCTCATGAACAATAATCATTACAAATATTTTATATAGCCTAGCAGATTTTAGCATAAAGCAGGCTGAAAGTAAAGCAGAATGTGCCTTAAGGCACATTCTGCTTTACTTTCAACCTGCTTTAAGTGGTCACCTGTCTTCGAAACTAGAAACAAGCTATGAGGTAAAGGGTTAATGACTAACAGACTGTCAGGTCCACACAGTAGAACTGGGCCCGAGGTTATAAAACTTAAAACGAACTCTGTGCTCAAAACTCAGTTTCGATATCAGGCTCTAGTTTTTACAAAGCACTTTTCATTTGAATTTTGTAACCACATTCGGATACATAATTACAGTCTAATTTTTTATGACAATACTTGTTATAAAACAAAATGATTGCCAAAGTGTTATGAGCTGAGAAAAATTCTGAGTTTTGAGCACAGAGTTCCTTTTAAGTTTTATAACCTCGGGGCCAGTAGTGGATTCCTGGCATCAACAATCTGAACAACCACATCACTACAACAGAGTTAATACAGGGTATAACATTAATATATTACTCCATAGATACATGTCCATGCTTTACTTTATTCTTTCACTGAAAATAGAATCTCTTTATATAGTCATGAATATGCATCACATGATTACTTATAAGATTTTTTTTATTATTATTATTATTCTAGAAGATGGTATTGTTCGATTTTTCTGACCTGTCGGAGTTATTTTTAGAACAGAATAGTTCATAATGGTAAAAAGATAACAGGGTAACATCGGATCTATATATTCGTACACTTTCCAACTTGAGATAACATGATCCTCGTGCAGCACGAGACCCTTGTGCTACAGTACACGTCTCGCAATGTTTAAAAAGTCCGCGCTCCCAGCACGGACACTTTTGAATGTCCGCGAGTTTCCAGCACGGACAATTTTTTTGGACCATCGTGGACAAAATTTGTGTCCACCGCGGACAGAAATTTACCCTACGGGATATTTCCGCGGCGGAGTCATCGCTGATTGCGATGGCATCATCGCGGATTGCGGTGGCATCATCGTGGACGCTACCTGTATGAGTTGGAGACGCTGAATCGCTTTAGGTGAAAATTATCAAGAAAAGATATGCAACAGCTTACTTGTTCATACACGTGTGCATTTGTAACTGTAGAAACCTTTTTGGAATACAGTCATATTTCGAAATCATAATGAAATATAATAAACATGTAAATAGCCTACCAGTGCTCCAGATAAGGTGCGTACATGCGTTTTCCCGCATATTTTTTGGAGAGAAACGCATTTGAAATAACAATCCAGGCGTACAAAAACGCACACAGAAAATTGCGTACGCATTTAAATATTTAGTTGCGAGTAACAAACGGTAGACTGGGCATCAATTTTTCGAGTTTGATGGCTTAGAACTACGTTCTTTACTTATAAAAATAACTTCTAACCAGTCCGTATTTTAAGTGAAATGTTTACCCTAACACCGTTCGCTGTTTAAATTAGTTTCTCACCCGCAGTGTCTCGCCTCAGTCGCGAACTTTAAACAAGAGGGCCATGGCCCTAAATTCGCTCACCTGAGGACATTGAAGTTTGTACCTAAGTTGACTGGGCAAGACAACATTTTAATATAGCTATAAATGGAGTTATCTTCCGGACAAGAAAACATGACAAAAGTGAATTTTGTTGCCAAGCTTATGACCCTTATCCATGACACATCCTCTTATCAAGCTATTTCCATTTCCGGTAAATGATAATTATTTCACTAGCGTCAGCAGAACTGGAGTTATTTTCCTGACAATAAAATATGACAAAGGGGAAAACAAAATATTGCTGCCCTTATGCATGGCATTTTCTCTCATCAGTTTCTTTCCATACATAAAATTTCATTACAATAGCATCAGTAGAACTGGAGTTGTCTTCTTGACAAGAAAATATGACAAAGGGAAATAACTAAAAAAACAATGATGTCAGAGTTATGGCCTTTGCAAATGGCACTTCCTCTCATTAGGCTCTTTCCAAATAGGCAATTTCATTTTACCCATTACCCCATAGCCTGTTTCTAGTTTTGAAAATAGGTGGCCACCTAAAGCAGGTTGAAAGTAAAGCAGAATGGGTCTTAATGCACACTTTGCTTTACTTTCAAACTGCTTTAAGCTACCATCTACTAGGATATAGAAACTTATTTCACATCTTACATTTTCATGACTGTTTAACCCTTTCCCCCATAGAAGCGCCTTTTAGCGCATTCAGTTTATTCTTGCTCTGAAGAAAATAGTTCCAATTTATACATTCATAAATATGTATAATACAAAATATTTTCTATATTCTAGCAGATGATAGCTTAAAGCAGGCTGAAAGTAAAGCAGAATGCGCTTAAAGCGCATTCTGCTTTACTTTCAACCTGTTTTAAGTGGACACCTACATTCAATACTAGAGATATGCTATGGGGGAAAGGGTTAAAGGGGAATTATTTTCTTAAGTGGAGGAATAAATCAAAGGCCTAAAAATGCACATTTATGGGGTAATGGGTTAACAAACGTCAGTATTTATTGGGAAAAAGGGTTGAATCTTGGACAAGAAAAAATGGCAAAACATGCAGATAACTGTGACAAAACCAATATTAAACATATGTATAAATATGGCATAAGACATAATTACATAACTGTCAGTGGATCACTTCCAGATCCTGTTTCTCTAAGTATGAAGAAGACTGAACCATTTCTAAACTTTAGCAGACAACATGTTCAGTTCTGTTGGCCTGATCACTGAGGTCAACTATTATGCAAGAATACGGTACTGTAGCATTAGCAGCACTGCTGGTGGTGGCTTACCCTTACCAGACTGAAATGATGTCTGCTAAATACCTTCTGTGTGTAAAAAATGTACATTTTTTTTTGAGAAAATGTTAAGTTGGTAAATGAGTGGCAAATAGTTTGGATCCAGATTAGATGCAGCATTATGTTGCATCTGATCTGGATCCAAACTGTTTGCAAATATTGGTTATTTGCCCATAGTATATTAAGGGTAACTCAGGTAAATACAGTTCTGCCTAAATCAAAAATACTGTAAAACCTACCTAGAGCAGCACTTAAACTGTGCAGGGTGGTGTCAAATGTGACCCTAGGGATTTCATTTTAACAAACTATAGAGGGATCCACCAGGAGATTCTACTGTACAAATATCAAAGCTTAGGGCCTAGTAGTTTTGGGCAAGAAGATTTTTTAAAGATTTTTGCTTTTTTGCTTTTTCAAGCAGAGTTTGTGCTTTTTTTCCTTTTTTTTGAACAACTTCTGTAGAGAAGCATCCAAGGAACATCATGAGCAGTTTGAACTCTCCCTACAATCGGCGGGTTTCAGAGGAGATGTCGTTTGAAGTAAATGTGAACGGACAGACGGACAGACGTACTATGGACGGTGAGCGGTCACAATAGCTCACCTTGAGCCTTTGGCTCAGGTGAGCTAAAAAGCGGCAACATTGGATCGGCGGGGTTATCTCGATTCCGTGGCCTTTCAGAAAGGATGGTGAATTTGGTGCACTTTAAAACTCAAATACTCGGAGACCGGTATAAACACACCCGCGTAGTCTGCCCCCCTACTACAAGGTACGGGTCGAAACATTATGGGACGAAATTGTCATTGCAAGCGTCGGCAGAAAAACATGTTATGATGGCGGCGTCTGGTGCTGGTCAACGTAAAAAGTAATGACAAAACACATATACTATTCAATTTAAAAAAAAACTCACGCGAGGATGCCATTAGCGGGTATTCAAATCTACCATTGAGTGTTACAGTTAATTTATAGCGTCATTCGCGAGGACAAGCCCAGTGTATAAAAATCCGCAAAAATTATCAAAAGAATACACAACGGTGCCCAGGTAAATAAAAAACTTGAAAATAATTTTGGAAATGAATTATCCCTGGTTCAATATTAGTTTTCAGGGACACGCTCGAGAAACAGTATTGAAATGTCCCATATGCATTGAGGGAAATGTATCCACCTTGTTGGCCATTGAAGGCTCAAAAACTCCCGCAAAGAAATACTGTTGACAGGCATAGGTATTAAAGCGCACAAGCGATGTGTTCAAATATGAACAGGAATGTACATATTGTACAATGTCTTGCTCAGATGATGACATTAACACAGAAGTGTGTACATGTCTACATTGCTCAATTCAGTAAAAGTTAATTTAGTTGAAGTTTTCCATTGTTTGAATTCTCTGTAGATTTTAAGCATTCAATTTCAATTTTCAGCATTGAAGTGAAAATAATGTGAGTACGTACTCATTGCATGCAAAAATTATCTGGAGCACTGGCCTACTCTTAAAACCCGAAACTGAAACAGGTTCTTTATGTTAAACTAAAGTCTATAGTCAGGTTGCCAAAATAAACAAGCACCTTAGAGCTGATATCCCCTGCCGCAGCGATTGTCCAGAAGAAAGTGGCAAACTTTATTGTGGGAGGAAGGGGCAAATGGTGATCACCTGTCTTTAAAGATCAACATTCAAAAGCTTTTTACAAAGTTTTATAAAATCCATTCAATTTTGTACATTTTAAAGCCTAAACAATACAAAAAATAAAGCCGTTTGTAGCATTATAAATCTAAGTATGACAGGGGCAGGTAACTCTTGATTCAAATTCAACAGTAATTAAACACTTTCAAGAACTTATAATTGTGTGCAAGTATTATTAAAAAAAATTCAGAACTGTAGAATTTACTAGAGTGTAAACACATTTTCAACTCATCAAGGGCAGAGTATTCTTGACTAATTTGCACATTTTCGATAATAATTGAACTCATTCTATAAATAATAGCCATATATGATTTAATTTTTTTTTCAAAATCCATTCACATTTGTACACAATAGCATGTAAACAATAAAGCCATGTTGAGCATTACTAAGTACATAAAGGGCAGATAACTCTTGTCACAAAGTATCCTATTTTGACAATAATTGTAACCCTAATATTTATATACATCATGTGTAAGTTAAATCAAAATCCATTAAAGACTGTAGTTTCTAGATGGTAAAAACTGTTAAATATGGGTTTTTTGACTCATCAAGGGCAGATAATTGTTGACTAGTTTGTCCGTTTTCAAAAATGATAACAATTATTTGAAAACTAATAGCCATACATAGTTTAAGAATTTTTTTTATCAAAATCCATGCATATTTATAGATACTAGGATGTAAACAATATTAAAATAAAGCATTTTCTATCATTTCAAAGTACATCAAGGGCAGATAACTCTTGCCACAAGTATCCTTTTTTGACAATAATTGCACACCTTCAAGAACTTTTACTTATAGACATCGTGTGCAAGTATCATTTAAATCCATTTATAATTGTAGTTGCCAGAGAGTAAAAACAGTTAAATATGGCTTTTTTTACTTATCAAGGGCAGATAAGTCATGACTAATTTCTCCGTTTTCAACAACAATCAAATTCATTTGAAAACTAATAGCCATACATAATTCAAGAAAGTTTTTTCAAAATCCATGCATATTTATAGGCTCTAGTATGTAAACAATACCAAAACAAAGCATTTTCTAGCATTTCTAAGTACATCAAGGGCAGATAACTCTTGTCACAAGTATCCTTTTTTTACAATAATTGCACACCTGCAAGAACTTGTACTTATAGACATTGTGTGCAAGTATAAACAAAATATGTTGAATACTGTAGTTGCTAGAGTGTAAAAACTGTTAAATATGGCATTTTTAACACAAAAAGGGCAGATAACTCATAAATTCCTAAAATTTTCTGAAAAAAAATTGATTTCCCACGGTGCTCCTATGATGACAAATAAGTATACCAAGTTTCATCCAAATCTGTTTATCGGTTTCGGAGATACAGTTGCGGACGGAAAACGTGACGGACGGACGCACGGACGGACATTTTTAACACAAAAAGGGCAGATAACTCATAAATTCCTAAAATTTTCTGAAACATTTTTGATTTCCCACGGTGCTCCTATGATGACAAATAAGTATACCAAGTTTCATCCAAATCTGTTTATCGGTTTCGGAGATACAGTTGCGGACGGAAAACGTGACGCACGCACGCACACACATCCGGACGGACAGACCTAAAACAGTATCCCTCTGCCTTTCGGCAGGGGATAAAAAAAGATAAAGGATAAAAAAGTCTACGTATATTGTGTTTTAACTCACAGTCTAAGTTGATTGAAAATCATACGGGAAGAGATTAAAAATGTCACTCGTATTCGGTCATAATTGTTTCGACCCAACACAAGAGTAAAAGGGGGGGGGGGGGGGGGGGGGGGGTTATAAAACTCGGGAAAACAATTTTTTTTTCAATCCCATAAACGTGTGTCTTCTTCGAAGACAAGAACTTATAATACGGCAAAACCTCTCTGTGACGTCAACTGAATTGTTTTAGTTAGCAGGTGATTATGGCAGGCGACTGCTTAAAGCGGTTGCTGGGAAGTTACGCAACCCTGTTGCGTTCACGTCTGTCAGTTCGCTACCTAGGTTCTTTTTTTATTTTACACGTTTAGCTACCTGCGATCTACCGAACAAAATATAATTGCTTGTCCATGCTTATCGTTGTTTATTAGCTAAGTATGATATCTACTTTAAATCATATAAAATAATTAAATTGTAGAAGTGTTATAATCTCGCAGTTAAAATGAAATTAGCATTTGTCAATTTCAAATGGCGCTTCTTCGAGCACACGTATTTAAAAGCACGTGCATGCTTAAAAAAGGTGAACGTAAATAAGTCCCGGCAGGAGCTTTCTACTTTACGTTTACCTTGCTTTAACCTATCATCTGTCTTTTATGCAGTCAATTAGCCTTCTTTTCAGTGTTCGTAATAGAGAGGTTTTATTGTATATTAAATAATGGTATAAGGATCAAACACATCTACACGATTTATTTTGTTTCAAAATCTATAACTTTTGATCGTTCAACTTTGTCAAACATGAGCTTGCATTTTTTCTGGGGAAAGTAGATGGTTATAGAAGGCAGTGTTACATGTATGCAAACAAGAGAGAGAGAGAGAGAGGGAGACAGACATAGAGAGAATGAGTGAGAGATAGAGATAGGGGGGGATATAGACAGACAGACTTAGAGAAGGAATAAAGAAAGACATACAGACTGTCAGAAAGACAGATACATGTAGACAGACAGCAACAGAGAGTCAGTCAGACAGGTGTTTTCACGTGGAAATAATTATAAGCTGTTAGAGCTTATAACTAAAAAATACTTACTTCCCAGAATGTTTTAGAGCAAACGGTCACATGATTAAATAAAATGTACGTGTTAACTACATTTTACACGGCCGAGCGTACTTTTCCGTCTCTTTTCTAAAACATAATTAAACCCTATTTAGCATTTTTATGAAATTGCATATAATATGGCAATCAACTACGTAAAGACATTTAAACAGAACAGAACAAAACATTATTTTTTTTCTCACAAATCACAAATATTTTATAAAAACATGTGAACAAATACAGGTCAATAATTTCATGTAAATAGGTTGAAAAATTTCAATTGTAAAACAGTTGTAATGTGGTTTGATATCTGGAGCGTTTGCTCCTAATTAGATACAGCAATAACAACAAAAAAGGTAAATGGGGGGGGGGGGGGGGGGGGGGGGGGGGGGGGGGCGAGTGAAACGTGAAAAAAGAGTAAGCGATTAAGAAAATTCAAATTTCAAGAAAAAAAAGATACGATATTTATAAAAATCTTCATATTAGTAATTTATTGACAGTTACACCTTGATTACAAGGGATTATTATTTTCATTTTTATTTTTATTTGCAGACAGCATAAAAGTTAACACATACAACCATTGTAACGAGTAAAATCGACATTTACATACAGTGTACCTATGAAGAGTACACTTGGTCTATGCAAACGAATAGCAAACCTACAACTCCGATGGCTAGTGTCTTTAAACACCATATCGGATCTGCGATGCTGTTACTGTGCAATTGCCATGTCTACGGTTATCTTCAATCCATATGTGAAAATATTTTGTCATGTCTAATAGGATTTATATGTTATTATGAAATTTTGTACAGTAACTGGTTTATAATGCACATAAGTAATGTTTTAATTGTTAACCCTCATAATGCTAAGAGCGATTGGACGTGTTTAGCTGTGCAAACCTCAAGTCAGCCGCTGAGAAATTTGGTGTCTGATCAGGGTCCAAACGTTTAACACTCCTGTTTAGGTTTCATTTATTTTAAAAAGAAAAACAGATGGTGTTGTGTTCTTTTGCAAAGTACATTCTAAAACTAGATTATCATACTCAATGAATAGGGTAAACAAAGTCTTCTGCATTCATATACATATAATGAAAATATTAGTTTATAGTTATAGTAATTAACGGTATATATAATTACCTTGCGATTGTAACTCAGTGTATGATAGGGATTCACTTGAATTATTAAACAACATTTTCGTTTACTTTCATTCGTAAGAACTATAATGTTGATGACATTGTATTATCTGGTTTTGAGATGATCGGTTACAATGTACATAATACGTGTAGCGATAGAATTTACATCTGAACCGATAAAAAATCAATCAAATTAATTGTGTAAGTACTTAATAGTGATATTGCGGTCTCTGTCACTCGTCATCTGCCATATTTCCCCTTGGGCGCCTCGGTTGCATGGATCACGTGACTAGATTAAGCAGTTTATTCCGACGCTATCAATGGGATTTATGGCATACAGTGTTAAACTCGTTCTTTTTTATGATTGGCTTTTAAATTTGGGGGCGGAGTTTAAAGAAATCATTTACGATAAACTGGTCGAAAAATAAGGTATTGGTTGGAAACTGGGAGGTCACGACAGTCTAATTGACACACCAATCAGTTAATTTGATAAAAACTGTGATGTTACATAACAAAAGTTTGCAGGGGTATTTTGTATCTTTAGCACTTAGGCGGGACGTTAAACCTTAGCAACAACAACAACTATTTTGAAAATCCATAGAAATGATACACGTTACAAGTTAAGGCGGCTTTAAAAGTGCTTTTGATTTTTTAATTGGTCTTATAAAATCGTAAAAATATTAAAACAAAGTCAACAAAAATGGCATATATTATGGTGAAATGTATCACTTTCATCCCTGAGCTATGAAATATGGGTTGGGTGTCATTAATTAAAAAATTGTTTTCTTTATTAGACCATCATCTCTACCTTAGACGGTGCAGATCCTGATCAGATGTACAAGGAGCCCTCTGATCTGGGTTTACATGTTTGCTGTTTTAAACGACAAGTTCACTTGTCATAGGTACACTGTTAGTAAGTGACGAGTGCACTCGTCAATAGGATTGAGTGTTTGACGTAATTACGATATATGATCGTATCCTTAAACGGTATAGATCCAGATCAGAGGAATCGAGGAACCATCTGATCTGGATCCACATCTACATGCTTAGCATTCGACAAGTCTCCATGATACTGTTCATAGGTTACAAGAATGTGTTTTAAGCAATTACGATGTGTGATCGTATCCTTAAACGGTGCAGATACTGATCAGAGAGCTCTAGGAGCACACTGATCTGGGTCGTCATAGTTACATGTATAAAGGTTTGTTTATGTGTAATAAATCAATTTTCTAATTCCTGTTGTATCACCGGCGCTTTTGTGCCAGCAGTTGTTAGTTAATGACGAGTATACTCGTCGATAGGGTTGAATGTTTTAAACGGTTCTGATCCTGATCAGATGACTCCTTAACTCTTTCCTCCCTAAAACTTCAAATGGACAATCCCAGTTTCCATTTTAGTCTAGTCCATTTTTGACTTTTAAGGGTTGTTTTTGTCACTGTTTTGCATTATGACAAACAGTGAAAACCCAGATCAGAGGGCTCCGTAAGGAGCCCTCTGATCTGGGTATTCACTGTTTGCATAGGACAAGTGCACTTTTCACATGTATACTGTTTGAAAAGGACGCCTATATGCGGGACTGGGGTTCAAAGGGTTAAGGGACACTTTGATCTGCGTCTTCACTATTAGTAAACGACTGGCCGCTTATCATAGATTTGAATTATTACTAATTTCAAAATTCCCTTATATATATATATATTAGAAATCAACAAACTATTTGAAACAGTAATCAAGCTATGATAAAGGTTTAAGCCTTCTGTTTGTTGTGGTATGTGTTGTCTGCAAAATCCGTCGTCTTTTTCCAAGACACGGAGCCAATGAGCTGTAACAGCTTGTTGATGGAAGGCGGCACTTTCATTTGTGATTGTCGGGTTTTGTGATCTTACCCCCTGCGCTAGAACGCCAGGGTTGTTTCCGGTGTAGAACTACCAAAGCGTTGATTTAATGCATGATCAAACACGTTACTTTAGCCCTCATTGTTATTATCACCCGCTTCTAAATGTCTGGGAATTAACTGAAATAAGATTCGTTGCCTTTTTTCACTGAATAACAGAAAATGAGAGTTAGTCAAGTTTGACCCAACGTAGGAGTTACTTGTTTTCTTTAGGATCCGAACTGTTTGCAAATATTAAAAGAAGTTGCACTCGGCAGGCTAAGGGTTGACTTTGAAAGAGTAGCGCCCTGTGACGCAGCATTCCATTCCCCCTACAAGCCCCGGTCACCATCGGCTCATTTTTATGAGACGTATGCAGCGAATGTCCAAGTTACCTACATTTATGAGGCTTTATGAATTTGCTTCTAAAACATTTTTCTCTTTCTCTCTACCATTTCCTTACATTTTATTTGTTGTAAAAATAAACTTAATTATGTTTGGAACAATAATACATTTGTGCAACAGTACACTGAATTAGTGTTACTGTATTATCGCAAAAAGGCGATTGACTGCTTAATGCAGAGTAACACAAATTATAGTCACTCCTCGAGTTTCCTGTTAAACTATATCATACACTTATACAATGTAGAACCAAACAGCATATATCATCAAACCAAGGACCAGATATTTTTCTCCTGAACAGGCACAATATTAAATAGCGTTGTTTACTTTTTGCACTGTCATATTGTCGTCTGCTTTGAAATTGCAGAATGCATATACATGTAATGACAACTTTAAATATGTCTACATATTTTTATCTGAGTGACAAGCAGTTTGGAGCCTAATCAGACGCCGGGTAACCCGGCGTCTAATCTGGCTCCAATTTGTTTGCAATGGAAATACTTGTTTTAGCGTAAACGCGTTTATTGGGAAAGAATAACATTTTCTCCACAGTATAATTCGATTACATGCAGTGTTTAGAAAAGACATTTTAAGATTCAGTATTGTCTTTATATTGCTTTTATTTGAAGCGTCTGGTATTTAAGACTAGTGGGCATTTAAATTAAGAAAAATCCGTTTAAAAAGAAAGAATGTTTGCGTTAGAGTGACGTATTTTGAGTTTAGAATAAATGATAATTATTCTTTAATCCTTTCACTTCCATTATAAATGATTCCCACTATGACATAATAAACTCTCAAAGTTATTTCGTCTGCCAGTCAGATAATTATGTAGGCTAAATCTATACAGGAATCATAGAAGACTAATGCGGACTCATAGATTTTGGGAATAGTTTTCAGGAGATTTATGATACTATTATTTAGACTGATGTGAAATTGAAACCGTAAAATCGATTTTACTTATAACCCTTTTACTCTCAATGACGCTTTAAAGCGCGTTTGTAACTAGTTGGGGCCTGATCAGACGCAATTAGGACCCACACAGTTTGACTGTCGTATCGACATTTATAAGGTCATACAACATTAAATATATCTTTGAAATGTGTATTGCAGAAAAAACAACATTGAAGCAGACGACAATAAAGCGATGAAGGGGTAAAATTCTCCTGAATAATTTGATCATGAAAGGGTTAAAAGTGGAACTTTACTATATATAGAGCCAAAATGGCATACGCGTGTATGCAAAGTTGAAACATCATAAAGGCTGTTTGTGCTGTTGGATAATCGGTTGTACCGTGTTTCTTTATCGGAAATAAATTTTTGGCAACACTTAAGTAGAAAATAGACTCGAATATTGCACATCGTATTTTTCCGAACAGAACCAGACAATTCACAATCAGGTTCTGTAAACATAAATCAAACACGCCAAACAAATAGATGCTTGTCGAATGCAGAACGGTTTCGGTTGGAAATAAGCCACAATGAACTTTTTTCGAATGATTTATTTCATATATTGAACACCTTTTATTGTGCGCAATATAGGAGTAAATAGGCTGTTGAAATTAACCAAGGAAACAAAATATCAATCCAGGTAAGGACCAGCGCGATCCGCAGTGGTGCACCGCAGTGGTGCACCGCGGTCCGTGACGATATCACCACGATCCGCGGTGATAACGATCGCGTCCGGCGGCGAGAACCCCGGTGAGACACCATCACGGACCCATCACTATCCGCGATGGACTGCGGAATACCTCAAATATCATGACGGACAAATACGCCCGTCCGCGGTCGCTGAAATTGCGACGGACCGCGGATTCTTTAAACATTGCGAGACTTGTACTGTAACTTTACTGATATTTTATTCTTTCCCAACAAACGCATTTATATACTAAAACTATTATTTCCATTGCAAACAGGTTGGAGCCAGATCAGACGCCGGGTTACCCGGTGTCTGGTCAGGCTCCAACCTGTTTGCTATTCAGATTGAAAATATAATTAAAATTTCTTAAAGTAAATTTCCACAGTTTAGTGCATTGCGTTTGCGTTTAAACGGGAAAGAATAAGGTATCCTCTACTGTACATTGCGCACAAAAATTACAGCTATCCGTATCATTAACCGTATGTAGAGAAAACTCATCCCTTTGAAAGTTTTAGAATGTTCCAATCTAAAAATAACTCCGACAGGTCAGAAGAAAAGACTAATAGCTTAAAACAGGCTGAAGAAAATAGTTCCAATTTATACTGTCATTAATATGCACCAAAACAAATATTTTCTATATTCTATGGTAGCTTAAAGCAGGCTGAAAATAAAGCAGAATGCAGTCAATGCACCACACCTTAAGGTGCATTCTTCATTACTTTAAACTTGCTTTAAGTGGTCAACTGTCTTTCAAAACTAGAAATGGACTTTTTTTGAATGGGTAAATTTTAATATCAAAGACTCATTTTTTGTCTCATTGTTTTACAGAATGTGCCTCCCAGGGACTCATTTTTTTCATTTTTTAATTTATTGCTAAAACATATGACTATTTACTATTTCAACACTAAGTGACCATTGCAGGATACATGTTGATTTACATGCAGCTATGGTGGAAAATGTTTACTTAGTAAAATGGTAATTATTATTTTTATAATGGTGCATTTTTAACATTTCTTTGTGCATGTAAATTATTATACCTTCTCTCAATGACTCTCCATAACTGTCTCCAGAAATCCAAGTTCTTCTCATATGGAGTCATAACAAGTCCCTCAACATCTTGAAGTCTGGAAGAAAAAACATTTTTCAGTGTAAAAGAACTAATTCTTTGCTAAAAAATGCTACATGCAGGGCTCCAGATAAGAGGGAGTAGACTGAACAAATCAAACATTTTCTGACTCATTTTAACACCAAATCCTATGGTGTTACTACTCATTAGAATCGTCTCTTAAAGACGATTCTAATAAGTAGTGACACCATAGGGTTTAATGCAGAAATTAAGATTATAGTTTTCGAAATACTTCTCTTATCTGGATTCCTGTACATGTATTTAATTTATTCTAAAACCAAATGTCAATTTCAAACAGTTTGAATAGCCAGATCAGGTACCAGGAGGCGTCTGATAAGATTCCAAACAGTTTGCCACTCAGAGAAAAACTAAATGTTAACATTTCTAAATCTAGCCCATTTAACATTTTTTTGAAATTGATTAGGCTTTTGTTTCTCTTTTTAACTATGAGGGATATTGTCGACTAAACTGTATCATTCAGTTGTTCTACAGACCAATGATATGAGTCACCCAAGTATTGTTAAAAAATAATTTTTTGTTTTTAATCGAAAATTCCAGTTTCAAATTATGGTAAGTCTAACTGTAGTCCATAGTCGATCATTTAAGGTTGTTTTACAATATATTGCAAAATTTACAAACATTGCAGACCCCTATCACATTATCCCTCACCAATCACTTGATGTACAGTCGAACTTCGATATCTCTAACTTAGATAACTGGAACTAACCAATATTTCAACACATTAATAACATTATTTCATATTCCGTTAAGTCGGATATACCTGTAGTTCAAAGTTAATACGTGGCCTTAACTATGGATATGTTCGACATAACCGAGTTTGAGATATCAAAGTTTGACTGTACATCCTTTGCATATAGGACAAGTGTACACTTCACAGGTACTGTTTGTAAATGACAAGTATACTGGTAGCTAGGCTTGAATGTGAAAAACTTACACTGATAGTGTTCGTCTCCACTCCAGAAAGGCTTGCTTCTCATTCTGATCCAGCAATGAGGCTGACATCTCGGGTGTCCATGGTGGCCTACAAGACAAAGTATATATAAGTCTTAGTCATAGTGTACGTTTTGATTTTCAGATTTTCACAATTTTTTTAAAGCAGACTTAAATACAACGATTAGCAGCATGCACATGGTCTTACTTATGTATATAAATATGTAATAGTAATTAATGAATTGAATCAATTCTATGAGATTTGATCTGTGATAGTCTCCTATTATTCTTGGAAAGAATGGCTGTGTACGCCATAGTTTCTGTATATATGATGTTTGTTAATAGTTATGTATGTACACAGATGAGACTTAAATAAAGATATATATATATAAGATATTACATGAGTGTTCATTATATATGTAATTTACTAACTCATTATCCTCTGAAACTTCTAAAGAACCATTCCAGTTTGCAATAAAGGCTAGTCTATTTTAGACTACTAATGGTTGTTTTCTGTAATAGATTGCAAAATGCCAAACAGTGAAGTCCTGCAGGAGCCCTCTGATCAGGGACTTCACTGTTTGCATAGGACAAGTGTACTCTTCACACGTTCACATTTATTAAAGGACATATATATGCATCACTCATTCACTGGGGCTCAATGAGTTAAACAAGTCTTCTAGAAAATTATAGAAACAAGGCTTTGCTGGTGGGTCTTATAAATCAATAAACTATGAACATGAAAGCTATATTCTTTTATTTAAATAACCTAACAAAATCCTGCTTGTTGCTGTCTAGGCCCAAATTTATTATTCATACAAAGACTAAGTGTCCCTTTAATAAGCAAACATAAAAAAGTGGTTCCAAATTAACCCTCATTCATTCTGACAGTAAAAAGATCTATTTATTATACTTTATCTTTTTTTTTTGCTTTAGGACCAATCTGATTTGGGTCTTCACTATTTGCATAGGACAAGTGCACTCTTCACTGTTTTCAAAGAATGTGTATATATGTGAAAAGGGCATTCTGCTTTACTTTAAATATATTTAAGGAGGTTGCGGGTCTTCAAATAGAACAAGCTAATGAAGCTATATATGGTATACAGCAGGTTTTTTTCTTCTTTGGACGGTACCCGGGAAAAGACCGGTTCCCAATTGGAACAGGACCTGTTCCCAATTCAAAGAAGGGACCTGGCAATATGGTAAAAATAGTATTTTCAGTGAAAAAAAGAGAATTTCTCTTACTACTGTTAGCATTGCCTGTTGAAATGAACTGCATAATTGCTACTTGATAAGTTAGATCAATATAGGCCTACATATACATGTATTATAAAATAAACTTCCCAATTTCTTTTTTGTCATCATTTCACGACTTGTTTTTTCCCAATTTGAAGTTTACGGGACAGGAAAACTTCCCAATCTGAGGGGTACCGGACCCGTTCCCAATTGGGTGGAAAAAAACGCTGGTATAGGGTTAAATAGAGAAGTAAATAGAGGCCTTCTATAACACTCAAATGGAGGACAGTGTTAACCCTTTACCCTATAGCCTGTTTCTAGTCTTGAAAATAGGTGACTACCTAAAGCAGGTTGAAAGTAAAGCAGAAGGCGCCTTAAGGCGCATTCTGCTTTACTTTCAGCCTGTTTTAAGCTACCACCTGCCAGAGTATAGAAATTAATTCTTATGATACACATTCATAACTGTATAAATTGGAACTATTTTCTTCAGTGGAGGAATAAACTGAATGCGTTAAAAGGCACTTCCATGAGGGGAAAGGGTTAAGATTGTTAATGATACAGACTGATGGAATGGTACAGTACTGAATCTTATTAAATTAAAAAAAATTTCGATTCGCTTGCAATTTGATGGCAATTCGCTTGCGATTCAAAGTACTAACTTAACACTCGGGTAAGTTTTCTTGAATGGTGTATCTCACAAATGTTCTCAAATATGCCTTCGTTATTTTTTTCGATTCCATTTTTGTCACAATCGCTTCGGAAAATTTGCGTAAAAATATTCAAACGAAGGTTTTGTTTTTGAAGTGCCCGATTCAATGGCAATTCGATGGCAACTTGCTTGCAATTATAAATTTAATTTAATAAGGTTCAGTACTGTACTTACCTTCTTGGTATACGCAGCAAGTCTTCATGTTGCTTGTGTAAGCCTGTTATTCTGGCTAGCTCTTCACCCTGAGGTAACCCACTACTGTTTTTGGAGATAAATTTCACATTCAGCTTTTCTGAAAATGAAAACCATATCAGAGCTCTATAATGTGACTAACTGAAGAGACGACTCAAATTAGTAGGCATAACAGATTTTGTGGAAAATATGTTGGAAATGTTCGGTATATAATTATGAAGGCATGCCATAGAAAGTTGATTTTTTTCAGCACAGGTGAGCTCTTCAAACAGTGTACATATAGTGTTTCCCCCAGGATTTGAAAGGGGCATGGTAATTTTTCCTGAAAAGGGCACATTATAACGCGCGACAATCATCTCTTAGTTAAAAAGGTGCAAAGTAAGGTGGAACACAAGATATCTTAGTGAAACACTATACCCTATTATGTGACCATTATTCTGAATGACCTTGATCTTTGTCTGATCATGACCAACTTGTACTCAGAAGCTTCTTAAATAGAGTTCACATACCAAATATGAAGTTTCTATCACATGTAGTTCCAAAGTTATTGCCAAGCTTAATTTTACAGTAGCATAGTTGACCTCTAAATACTAGTTGCACTGAGCTAAAGCACATCTTGACCTGAGTACAAATACCAAACATAAAGTCTATGTCATGTACTAGCTCCCAAGTTTATGAGCATGAAATGAGCATTAATAATTTGAAAAAATGAAAATTGCAGACAGTGCAGAATAAGATCAGATGGCGTTTTCAAGAGCCCTCTAATCTTGGTCTGTACTTTTTTCCCATTTCCAGATATGTAGCCCTTTTTTGTACCATAATTCTGAATGTCATTTGTTTTCCCCTTCAATCTTCAGACTTAGTAACATTAGGTTTAACAGGCATTATAACATTTATTCTTCCCGCTTCACGCAAGCCGACGGCGAGGAAAACTGGTGGAAAAAAATCAATTGTCCTATCACATAGAAACAGGGCAAACATTCTTAATAAACCTTCTTTTTTATCATAAAATCGAATCATCATTCGTATTTTTATTTCTATGTTTTCTCTCTTGGTGGTTGGGGTCACATTACTTTAAGTGGAATATCATTTCTTTTGAAAAAAGTCGCTAGCGTATATTCGCGAAAACTGATGACAAAATATACGAATGTACGTTTAATCTTTCCAACAAAATTATTTCCGCTAACTGTGAAGTTACCAGCCCCGCGATGTTTAACATTCTTTTTTCAAACGACCATTTTCAATAAAACAGTAACGTAACGGTTTCAATGAAATAGATAATATCGATTTGGAGTTGATTGGACGTCGGAAGTTTTCTGTCGCTAGTTCATTTGGTTCTAGAAACTTCCAGTGGCTGTAAATGACAGGGAATGAGCTAAAAATAAACTCGAAAATCGATTACGGAAATTAATGATGAACTATTGGAAGCATTGCTTGAAAATGCTCGGTCACTTCCGACACTATCCGAGTATCTATTAAGAATGGGTTACGATTATTTATCGGTGTGGTCGCGAAAACGTAATTGCTACGCTTGATCATAAAGGATGATAAGCGAGGCGTTCAGATTGTAGGATATGTGCTAAAATTATGCGCAGTAGAAACAATAACATCCGGATTGTCGTTGCCATCGTGTAAAGTTGAAAGATACAGTTAATTACTTTAGTTTTGGTTATAAATAGCAGGTGCTATGAAGGTGAACCGCCTGAGACATTTTGGGAAACTGAATAACACGTCATATTAGCGGACTTTAACTTTACAAATCCTTCTTTTTGATTGGATTACTTCCTTAGTTCTCAGCATTCCATTGGTTCGTTATTGCAATTCGTGTGACGATGCATCGCTTACGATATGGTTCAATGCATATCGCCCCAGTAAGGGGTCAATTAGCGATCTATCAACCAATTTACCGAGTATCCTGTCAAGGTCTAATCGGCGCGTGTCAAGTCAGCCGGCTGACCAAAGGGGCAAAAAAAGCCACCAACATGAAAATAGGGCAGCTCGGCGGTTGTAAAGGGCAGGATGGCGGGGTAAAAAAGGGGCACGGCGCTGCGCCGTGCTAAACATGCCTAGGGGAAACGCTAGACATATGGTGAGTCAACACATACCAGATGCAAACAGAGCCCTTTGATCAGAGTTCTGCAATGTTTTTTTCATTTTGCAAACTTAATTTATGGCAGAAAACTTCTTAAAATAGTCCTTAATACAATAGACGTAATTGGAAACTGGACTTGTCCATTAAATAATAACCCATAGCCTGTTTTAGATTTGAAGACAGGAGACCTCTTAAAGCAGACTGAAAGTAAAGCAGAATGTGCCTTGAGGCACATTCTGCTTTACTTTCAACCTGCTTTAAGCTATAATCTGTTAGAATGAAGAAAATCTTTGTTATCTAATGAAACAATATTATATTCATGACTGTATAAATTGGAACTACAATGTAATTTCTTCAGTGAGGGAATAAATTAAAGCCATATATCTAAAGGCATATTTATATGGTAATGGATTAAACATTTCAGGGGTCAGTGACTTAATGCGGTACTTCTAACCTGCTGTGAACTCTGTGCCTGCAAGTTCAGCTGTGGCCAAAAACTCCTCCAAGTTGTTCTGTTCTGTGACTGATTGGAGATTCAAACGCCCCCAATCATATCCATCATTTAATTCTGATGTGTGAAGCTGAAACAAAACAGAACAAATCTTTATCATGGGTGGAATCATTGACACCTGTGAAGCTAACATTAACCCTTTCAGTGCCAAATTATTTAGGAGAATTTTACCCCTTCACTGCTTTATTGTCATCTGCTTCACAGGGCTCCAGATAAGAGGTAGTTTTTTCAACAAAATCAACATTTTCTCACTCATTTTAGCACCAAATCCTATGGTGTTACTACTCATTAGAATCGTCTCTTCGAGACGATTCTAATGAGTAGTGACACCATAGGGTTTAATTCAGAAATAAAGATTTTAGTTTTTGAAAAACTACCCTTATCTGGTGCTCTGGCTTCAATAGTGTTGTCTGCAAGAACTTAAGATTTCAGGTACATGTAGTATGACTTAAGAAATATCAAAACAAGTGTCAAACAGTTTGGATCCAGATCAGACGCTGCATTATGCAGCATCTGATCTGGATCCAAACTGTTTGCAAAGTCACCTTTATGCGACTTCGGCGTTGAAAGGGTTATTCGACACTTGAGTTCAAGTAAGTTGTACTCATTGTATGAACAGATGCATGTATACGAAAAAGGACATTTGGTACAGTCTAATTGACTGGGTGGTCACAAGAATTGTGGATGGTACAGGCTCTCCCACAACTTGGAGTCTGGGACCTGATTTTCTTCAGAGCAACTGCTGACGGAAATAGCTGATAAATTCCAGATGCAGTTTAAACAGTTGTGTTTTTGATGATAGTGACTCTAGTGGGATTGAGTGTAGTTGGGTCCAGGTACTTTATAGCTAGGTAGTTCAGTGATTAGAATGCTGGTACAGTACGTCAGGTACCCTTGGTTCGAGTCCCAGTGGAGTCACAATTTTTCACCAGTTACATGACAGCAGTCATCCAAACTATCAAATCATGATTAATGTATGTTTTAGTATTAAGTAATGTTACTTAATTTTACCAATGCAACATTAAAATTACCAAGGAGTGAATGACTCGCTTGTCCAGAGGTTGTGAGTCCCATGGAATGATAGACCGATAATTTCTCACATTTTCAGAGCTCCAGATAATCATGGAGAAATGACAAATGGAAAGTATCCGGCCTGCTCGCGATTTATCGTGTCGTTCAAAATCGGTAAATCAGCGGCTCTCGCTGGTGGCTAGAAAACAATGTTTTTCCGAAAGTTTGGTGTTAATAGAAATGCTTTTAATGTTATCTTTTCGTTATAAATTTTAATACAGATGTTTTATTAGACCATGATCTCACGAGTAGTACAAAATTTGAGGCGATAGCTTATAAATTGTTAGTTTAGTGAGGTTATGAAAATGAGTGAGAAAACGTACAGTACTGTATTTTCCGTTTTTCCTACGAAAGTTTGGTGTTAATAGAAATGCTTTTAATGTTATCTTTTCGTTATAAATTTTAATACAGATGTTTTATTACACCATGATCTCACGAGTAGTACAAAATTTGAGGCGATAGCTTACAAATTGTTAGTTTAGTGAGGTTTTGAAAATGAGAGAAAAACATATTTTTTCGTTTACCTACGAAGTTTGGTGTTAATAGAAATGCTTTTAATGCCATCTTTTTGTTATAAATTTTAATACAGATGTTTTATTAGACCATGCTCTTACGCGTGTACAAAATCTGAGGCGATAGCTTATAAATTGATAGTTTAGTGAGGTTTTGAAAATGAGAGAAAAACGTATTTTTTCGTTTACCTACGAAGTTTGTGTGTGTCTATATTTCTCTGCCACTGTCTGTTTGCCTCTTTTTGTATTTATGTCTCTGTTTCTCTTTGTGACTGTCTCTCTGTCTGTCTGTTTTTCTCTTATCTCTGTCTGTCAGTCTCTCGCTTCTTCTTTTCTGTCTTCATCTTTCTGTATGAATGTCTGTCTGTCTCTCTGATGATCCTCATGCGGAGAAAAGGTAAAATGTGTCATAAAGAGCTTAATTTGAAAAAGGGGTAAACTATATTTCAAGAGACATACTCTATGAATCCGACATTTTTGCAGCCTGGTCTGGATTACAACTGTTTGCAATTGCAATAGTCATTATGAACTACTGGTATTCAGTAATGAGAGGGTTAATCCAGTCATCAACCAAACCAGGTGCATTATGATGTTGGGTTTTTTGTTTGTTTTTTTTCAATTCAATTCTATTATCTTTATTTTTTGTGATTTGTATAATATATAAACATCATGCCGTTACAGAAGTCAAAAACACATGTTCAAGTTACACGCACGGGTAGCATTGATCTTTTTTATTAAAGTGGCAACCCCTGGTGTCCAGTTCCCTAACATGCACTTTATAGATAATCGGCATGTTCAAGAAGCATGGACTTCATGCTGGGAGAGTTTTATGACGCTTATAATGTCCTGCTAATTGGCACGGGTTCTGTGTACGGTTACATAATGTGTCACATTCCTTTGTGATGTGTAATATGGTAGACATGTAGTTTATAGATGAATAGACCTAGTTTATTATTTAACCACATTTACTTGATGATTTTATTCTTCACACTTTTGTTTTTATCGCTCGAAATTGTCGGCTGCATTTTTTTTTTAATTTAGATTTGCACATTTTGTAAGTAAATAAAGCTAAAGACGAGTGTCAAACATTCTGGATCCAGATCAGACGCCGTGTTACGCGACATCTGATCTTGATCCAAGTTGATTGCAAAAAAAAAAAAGTGAAGTCGGGATCAGCAGGCAAAGAGCTAAGCAGTCACTAAAATAGATTTAGTTTAAACATATTTTATTTCAATATATACAAAGAAAAAAGATTGCTTAAGGCATTGGCTGCTTTATAATTTACTCCGTTATATAAGACACAAGTAAAGCAGAAAGAAAAGGAGATCTCATGTTATCATGTTTGCATTTAATTTCTGAAGATAATGCAAACTGTTACCTCTTTCATAGAAATGGGACGGATAATATGTATATTTTAGTCTGGATGTAAAACTAACCCTAAATTCATTTTTTTGAAGTAATATGTTAATAATTCTAATTTTCCTTTCAATAATAATAATGATCACATACGACATAATAATAGTTACAACTTTGGCCGTTTTGGATTTTGGCCGTTTGACGCGCACTCCTTTCAAATGTCTCTTTACATACAAAATGGATTTTTTTTTTTTGCCTCCAATGAAATATTTCCTCCATGTAGAACATTGTAACAATGCATGAACACATTTTTAGAAGTTTAGAAGTTTGCTTAAGTTTTTATACGGAAGGAATTCTTTTCTTACGCGAGTTGGTCTAGTCATTTCATTAGCCAGCAACCTTTGTAGGTCATCATTACTTTTTTCGCTTCAAGAAAACCCCTGGTATTTTTACAACCAAAAGATAAGTGTCACGGCTTTATATCAAGACCTTTTTTTAAATATATATTATATATATATCGGACGAAAATTATGGATTAAATTCAAGTTTTTGAAACGGGACGTAGTATATATTTCGCGATCACCTGCTCTCGTTTATCGACTATTTCATTTGGCAATCGCTCTTTAACTCGCCATAAAATTTGTCAATTTCGGAATTAAACACTTGCATTTCCACAACTGAAAGAAAAATATCTAAGCTTTCCTTTAAGACCATTGTTATGGAAATCGGCCTAAAATTGAGGATTTTATGAAAGGTTTTGTAACAGGGCGTGATATATTTTTGAGCGAGCGCTTGCTCCCTTTTATCGGCAAATTCATTTGGTAACCGCTCTTTAACTCGCCATAAAAATGATCAATGTAAAATTAGATTATGTTATTTTCACAAGTGAAAGATAAATACTGTTGTAAATACCCAAATACAATATTATTAGGCTTTTTAACTCACGGTTTCTGTTACGTCTACTCTCACTCGTGGCCACCAGGGTTGTGCACAGAAGCACTTGCTGCTCTCCGGCTCCTCATGTAACCTCTATGGGCCGGGTACTATTCTCCGGATTTGGGCCGAATATCGGTAATCACCACATTCCTCCCCACCTTATTCAATTGGATATGGTCCTGGGCTACCTTCTGGCTGGTCATTGGCATCCTGCAACTGGCCAGGCTGGATATCTAGCCCCCTTACCATCCTTGAACCGTACTGCTGCCTCTCAGACTAGCAGCTTCTGCTAAGGCATCTAAGATCCCCCTATGATAAGGATCTCTTACTATGGACTCCAATGGTGACATCGACCCCTCTTTCCAGCAGCTTCTGCTTAGGCATCTGAGATCCCCCTATGATAAGGATCTCTTTACCTCCTCCATGGTGGGTTATGTATCCGGGTCACTGAGAACCTGGACTTACCGCTCCATCTGGACCTCAAAGGACTCCCTGGTATCGGACATTTTCAAGTAACCTACCTCAGGTCTGCCTGGTATCTGGTGCTCCTGACTGTCTGCAATGGTGCTCCTGACTGTCTGCAAGTTCCATTATGCGTCCCAGACACAGTTCATTGGTTGTCCTATCTAGCTGCCAGGGGAGCTCCCTGTTGTCCATATCTACCCCCTGACTAGGGAGTAAATACAACAGTTGACTTAGAGTCAACCAAAGTACCAGGATGACTTGCTGAGCTGTCTAAATCCTGTTACTTCCTCCACTGCTAAAGCTGTCTTGCTTAGCCAACAGCCTGCAATACTAGTTACCATACCAAAAACTTACCATATGTGTCAACCATTCTTGTATCCTCCGGCTTGCCACTTTTACTAATCTGGCATGATTAAATTCCCTCAGACTACCCATGAATGACCACGATAGGACCCCTATTGATTCCCACGACAGCACTGTCTCTCATTCCATGGCCAAAGGAAAAGACTTATTCGTCCTGTCTATCAATAGTCTGAGCTCAAATCCTCTACCTAACATTCATAACATCCAGGAAGGACCCCAAATTACTTTGGACTTTCACATACCAGCCAACAGACAACTATTCAGTTGCGTTCCTACATGACTATTGTAACTATTTGACCTTGGGAGTGACGATGTCAATACCACAATAACATGATCGCAACAAACCAGGTAATTGACCATCAGAACTACATTATAATTGCCTATAGAGTGACGGAGACAACTGTTGTCTTTAATACGAGTGACGATGACAACCTATACCTAAACGTATACATATGCAATTCTGATTCCAATACCAATCAGGATTGACCCCGACAATCTCACCCAGCTGTCTGTGACTCTAAGAAACCCAACCAACCATTTCTAGTTTAAGTGGTCAGAACACACAACGAATGGTCTCCACAGCAGGAAAGATTACATGACTTGTCCATGTATAGCTTCTCTATCTTAACCTCAAGAGCTCTAACATCTGAAGCAAGAGCTCCACCAAATCCAAAACTCCACTGAACATCCTCAACAGCCCTTACTCTGCTATAAAGGCTGTCTACGTCGACTCCAGTCTTCTCCAAAGCTCCAATGAACATCCCCAACAGCCCCTACTCTGCTATTAAGGCTGTCTTAGTCAAGTCTTCTCTAACCAGTAACCATAGGCTGCTTGTTTGCTAAGGAAGCAACTATCTAGAGAACCTAGACACTGTCCGAGACTGTGTCTGGCTTACCATTACTTAACGGCGGTGATGCCAGATCTGTCAACTTAATTTGAACAGACTCTCTTGTCAAATTCACCACCGGGCACAACCATCCCTTTCCTTATATTACAACCTGAAATATTTCACACCAGCACAATTATAGCCAAATACATGCAGCCCTGCGTTTTGCACAAGAGTCAAGACCCCTTTCAAGTTTACTCTCACAGCGTACAAAACATTTGTGTGACTTCCGGCAGTGCATGCGGCTCTTGTACAGGCATGACGTCCTGTCTGCACTGTCCTGCATACCTTGCCAAAACATCAAATGCTCATCTGCACCTCGGAGTACATAAACACTCCGAGTCTGAATGCTAAGTAAACCATCTAGAAAGGCTAGACTCCCTCAGGAAAGAGTCTGGTCACTCAGTCCCCCTTACAACGGACAGCTAGCATGTGCATTCATAATTGAGCAAAGCTTACATTAGCTGCGGTACCATACCTCTAATTCTAGACCAAGGTCTATACAAAACAGTCATGATATCGCAACTAAGTTCACATGTGCGGCTTGGAAGTTCAAGGAAATAACTTGCTACAAAGGGATTTCAGATGACACAGCAGATGGTAATTATCTGCTGCCTAGCCTGTGAGAAACCAACAGAAACCATAGAGTCACCCTTATAAATCTAAGCTTTAGACCAGTTCAGCAAAACTGAAACAACTGTCAATTTGTATTCCATGCTCACTTTCTCCCTCTCATGAAAAAAGAAAGGACAATACAAATACAAATTGCCGTTTAACATAATTTCTAGCAATTTTATCAGAATTTGCTTTATGACAACAAATCCCGACTTGTAATTGCCTTTAACTCAATAGCAATTTATCAGAATATGTTTCGAAAACAATATCCCGACTTGTAATTGCCTTCCTACCTTATTCATGTTGGTCCACGCCTCGTGGCAAAATTATTTTCTCGCTGAACAATTTCAATTCAAGCTAGAGCTTACGAAAAATAAATATTGCGTCGGTCCTTTTGAAAACTTCTGACACCATTGTTGTAAATACCCAAATACAATATTATTAGGCTTTTTAACTCACGGTTTCTGTTACGTCTACTCTCACTCATGGCCACCAGGGTTGTGCACAGAAGCACTTGCTGCTCTCCGGCTCCTCATGTAACCTCTATGGGCCGGGTACTATTCTCCGGATTTGGGCCGAATATCGGTAATCACCACAATACCTTAGCCTTCTTTTAAGATCATTATAATGAAAATCGGGTAAAAATTAAGGATTTTATGTAACTTAAACTAACAGTAGGTCCAAGCCAAATACCTAGGATTAAATATCTCTTCAGACCTCAACTTCAATAATCATATCACCAGAATCACCAATAATGCAAACAGATCCCTCGGTTACATCAAAAGAAACATCACAACACGTAATGAAAAGGTAAGAGCATTGGCATACAAGTCCCTGGTCCGGCCACAGTTGGAGTATGCTTCTTCAGTTTGGTGCCCCTACACAAAAACTGCCATACAAAGGGTAGAAAAGGTCCAGCGCCGCGCAGCCAGATGGGTGCTACACAACTACTCCCCTCTCTCTAGTGTCTCCGCTATGCAGGAGGGTTTGGGATGGAGGTCCCTAGAACATCGTAGATATGATTGTAGACTGATAATGTTCTTCAAGATTTATTACAACCTAGTTGCTGTGCCTCTACCACAATACATACAAACACCTACCAGATTTACAAGGCACATGCACCCTCTAACATTAAGACAAGTTCAAGTAAATTCAGACTATCAGAAATACTCGTTTTTCCCCCACAGCATCACTCTCTGGAATCAACTCCCTACTGATATTGCTACCCTAACTGATTTTGATCAGTTTAAAAGGGCAGTGGTAGGAGTGCAGTATTAGCCTCGTATGCAGTGTTTTTAACCTCACATTTTTTAAGAACCTTCACTTAACTAATATTTTAATGAACTGATCTTGTTGAATAGTTGATCCTTTAGATTCACTCTTTCCTGACAACAATTATTGCCAGGTCCTTTTACTCTTTCACTTTACTAACACTCCGACGTGCACTTTTTCCTGCCTATAATACTCGCAAGAGGGGTTGGCAGTATCCAGAGATAGATAGATAGTAGGTAACCATTCAACACAATAAAACACGCGATAGCCCGCTATCGGCATACCGGTGCAATTGAATTATCGATCGATTAAGCGTTATCGCGCATACACTACAGGTATTGGACGACACCATTTTCGGGAAAATGCAGATTTGTGTATATGATTCTTCTCCAGGGTATAATTCCTCCATGGTCTTACTACTCATTAGAATCGTATCTTCGACAAGAGTCTAATGAAAAGTAACACTAACGAATTTGGTGTTAAAATGAGTGGAAAAATGTTGAATGTGTTCAGTTTACTCAGGACTTTTATCTGGAGCCCGCTGCCTCTTATTAAAACTTAACCCCAATTACTCATTTTTGTTAAAAGAAAGTCCTTCCTGAGAACTCATTCTTCTAATTTCTAAAATAATCACTGAGTTATGTAACACTAAAAACTGTACTTACAAAACTGTTCCCGTCCGTTTTATTTTGCCCAAATCTGCTCTTTATCAAAGTCCTTCCCAGACCAGTGGCAGTTTTCTTTTTACCCATTTTGGCAATTCTCGAAAATATATACTTTCTTTATTAATTATGACGTTTAAAATCACTTAAATAGTTCTAAATGTAAACAAATCTCATAGAAAACATTTCGTAACTCTAGTAAGCCACATGGAGGCTGCCATTTTGGCTTTTACTGGTTCCGATAATTGTATCACTTCCGGTTGTCATAAGCTGGGACCCAGTTTACATTGGAGTGTTGATCGTTTCAAGAGTGAACCAAATTGGTTAAATAGGTTAAAAGGTGCATAGTAGTTTGAGTTGGCCGTCGACAAGCGATAAAATCGGTAGAGGTTAGAATTGTCACCGAATAGGGGTTCTGTTAGATCCGGAAAAATGGATGAGGTTTGTTATACTTTGTTGTGCAATAGACTACAATGAGATCAATAGGGTGTGTTTATATATACAATAATGTACATGTATCTACCTGTATTTTGTTTGATATTGCCCATACCACTATTACGATAATGAAACCTTCAACATGTATACATATGATATATATACATTAGAAACAGAAGACACACAGTGTAAATTGTTTCAACAAACATAGTGTTAGCACGAGGCTTGTGTTCCGGGTATTGAAAACGAAAGTAGAACTTGTACATGTTAGTACATGTGCTATTATGACCGTTTTAATGACGGATAACGATCCGTATATTCAGTTAATGTATTAACCCCTTAAACTCCAAACAATATTTTCCAGTTTTCAATTAAGTCTGGCTATTTTTTCACTAATTAGGTTGATATTTTTGCTATATGCCTATAGGCCCACATTTTTATTTTGCTAAATGACAGGCAATGCAGACCTTTAATATTAAGCAGGCTATTGTAGGAGCCCTCTAATAGGGATCTGTAATATTTGCATAGGACAAGTGTACTCTAAACAGGGTTTCAACTGTTTGTATAAGATGCGTACATATCGTACAAATCTGTACAGGTGCACGTTCCATAGGGATCTATACATATTCCCTATCCATAAGTTCTACTTCCTGAATCAAGTGTGTCTTTATAGAAACTTGTTAGAAAGAAAACAGACACGTGGGAAGGTTTGATTTAAAAAAAAATCAAATTATACAGGCATAAACATGTTACAAACGAAATAGTGTCTATATCCTAGCAGACGGTATCTGTTTTCTTTCAACCTGCTTAAGTTGTAATTTGTCTTCTAAGCTAGAAAAAGGTTATGTATGGCAAACATAGTGCTAGCTGCTGTTCCCCAATCAAGATAATCGCATGTCTAACACTTACAATTCTGTGTTACGCGGCATCTGATGTTGGTTCGATTTGTTTGCAATTGTACTCTAATGGTATAAATTTTCCCTCCCTTTAAGACCCCCTCCGAAAAACACACACTATTTGTCTCACAGTTGGTGTATTTGTAGAGAGGGAGTACTGTGCGTGCAGTAAATGTCTGTGACAATCATTTCAGTGTGTAACACACAATTAACACACTTTAAAAGCTATTTAAAATATTTCCAGTGCAAACAGTTTGGAGATCAGACGTCTGATCAGGTTCCTGGCTGTTTGCTACCCAGATACAGATAAATCGTCAGACATTTCCAAAAGCTGTCATTTTCTAAATTTTTATTGCTGAACTTTATTTATGGCATAACTTGCTGTCTGAGAGTGGAATTAAGCCATTATATAAAGATCGTATTCCAATAGTGAAATATAGTTTTGAGCTCTAGCCAAACCTGGTCGTCCACAAGAGCTGTATGTGTTTGAAATTGTTTTGTGATAAATAGAATCTCACATTAGCGCTCATTACTTATCCGTTTTAACAAATCGTTGGCTAAAATTGATATGACGCTCGCTTAGGCTCGCGTCATATTATTTTAGTCAACTCATTTTTTTAAAATAATGATCACTCATGTTAGATCCTGTATGTTTATCTTATCTGTGATTTTATAAATACACGCAGCTCCCAGTCTGTAATGCTCTACCCTGTCTATGGACTTCCGTTGAGTTAAGTTTCCAGGGTAAATTACAATAAAATGTCTCTGTTACGATCATTTGTGTTTATTATTAGATGTTTACGACAGGTGACTGCTTAAAGCAATATGGCAGTAGTGCATTGGCAAACGTGCATTTATTCTTGCAAACAATGTGGATCTTGATCAGACCACGACTCTGGTGTCATATGACCAGGATCCGGACCAACCCTAGACAACCTTCTAGAAATACGAACAGATAATATCAGACCATATCTGGAAGATTCAGACAATAAAAGATAAAATCTGCAGAGCATATACAATTACAGTGAAGAAGACGTTCTTCTCCGTTTAACCCTTGTCGTGCTTAGCGCGACATAGCTAACATTTGCAAACAGTTTGGATCCAGATCAAACGCCGCGTAACGCGGCGTCTGATCTGGATCCAAACTGTTTGTAACTCATATACTCAACTTATCTTCAATTTAAAATGCATAAACATTGATTTTGATTTTTTTCCCGCAGACGATAATTTATTATATTTGAAACAGACGACAATTTGAATAGCATTATAAAGGTTAAACAAAAGGACATGCAAATAGAAGCTTGCAATAGAATATAGAACAAAGCAGCTGATTCATTTTACCCTTTATCACGGGGGGCTAACTACGTATTATCATCAAACTGTATAGCTACGACAACCTATATAGGTATTATAACAGATTTGTATTGCTACGAAGTCAGTGTATACAGTGAGAAATGTTTGTCTACGAAAACAAAGTTGCCTTCGTAGCAATACAAATTTGTTATAATACCCATATTGGTTGTCGTAGAGTAACATTTCATCGTAATACCTGGTTGGCCCCCAGTGTTTATTGGGTATTTAAAATCCTCTGAAGACGGAGCATGGCTGCCAATATGGCGAGGTAATTGAAAACAGCTATGCACGTAATCCTCCAGCTTGACAGACAATAATGTCTGTACCAAGCTGACCTGTGAGTGTTAAGCACAGGTACGCCAACAACAACAATAACAACATTATTGTATCTGCAAACAGTTTTGGAGCCTGGTCAGACACCGGGTTACCCGGTGGTTGATCTGGCTCCAAATTGTTTGCAATAGTACATAATAATTCAGGGCTCCAGATAAGAGGGAGTAAACTGAACGTATCCATCATATGACATCATAAGGTTAATGCAGAAACAAGATTTTATATTTTGGAATACCCCACCTATCTGGAGCAGGGCTGCCATAAGTTGACATGAAAAATCCTAAGATTTCCAAATTTGCATTTTTAAAGTGCGGTTTTACGAGTCGTACCTTTACCCCATAACCTATTTCTAGTTTTGTTGGCATGTGACTACCTAAAGCAGACTGGAAGTTAAGCAGAATGCGCTTTAAGGCACATTCTGCTTTACTTCCAGCCGGCTTTAAGCTACCATGTTCTAGAAAAAAATCCGAAGATTTAGGAAAAATCGGAGAATTGGCAGCCCTGCTGGAGCCCTGTATTATACAGCTTTTGCGTAAACGCGTTTATTTGGAAAGAATAATTGTCTTCTCCACTGTAGGGACCTTTTGTCTTCACAACAATATACATACATGTATTACATTTTCACTATCATTTGTTTACTTTATACACGTTATCCTATTGTTACTAGCTGTCAACACCACGTGTTCATCCTAATTTGTCGTTTGCGTTAAGATTATCGTCTGCAAAACTTACAGATTTATTTTTGTTTAATTTTTGACTTATGAAATATCAAAGAAGAGCGTCAAACTGTTTAGATTCTGAATATACTCCGATTATTCGACGTCTTTATAATACAGTGCTCCTTTTCTACAACAACACTCAATGGGAGACATAGATTTGTGCGTTGTTCGGAGGGTGTTGTTATAGGGAGGGAAAATAAGATTTGACTTCACTAAACAAACTAAATCACGGTCAGACGCCGCGTCACGCGGCATCTGATCTGGATTCAAGTTGTTTGTCACTCATGAATATGTTTCTTCTGTCAAAATATCCACTTATATGTTATTTTGAGAAAAACGAGCAACGACTTTGCAACAGTTAAAGTGTTACAGATACATGTTTTGTTTGGGGAACAGCGCAAACAATGTTAGATGGGAGTCGTAGGAAGGGAGCACTGTATGGATCCAAAGTCACGCTTTACATGTCAGGGCTGCCATTTCTCCGGAATTTTCCTAAATCTCCGGATTTTTTCCCCAGTTCATGGTAGCTTAATGCCGGCTGAAAGTAAAGCAGAATGCGCCCTAAGGCGCATTCTGCTTTACTTACAGCCTGCTTTAAGTAGTCGCATGTCAACAACACAAGAAAAAGGCTATGGGGTAAAGGTACGATTCGTAAAATCGCACTTGAAAAATGTAAATTTGGAAATCTTAGGATTTTTCATGTCAACTTATGGCAGCCCTGACATGTATATATACCTGTCAAAATTGTGCTTAGATCTAGCTTGATAAAGGTTAACCTTCAATTCTTTCAACACTAAGTAACTCTTGTGGATTATAATGTTCCCTTGTGGATCATTTTAATTAGCAAAACATGAATCAGTCTACATGTACTTAGAATTCCGGATAATTTAATAAATACAACCTAAATAAGTAAACAGTGTAGACCCAGATTAGACGGTTCTTATAGGAGACCTCTGATCTGGGTCTACATTGTTTGCAAATGTAATGACTGGCAGTATTGCAGAAAACTTATGAGGGCGCTTTTGATCTCTTTTAACCCCTTCAACTTTGTATTCCCTTCACTGCAATGCCATTGTTTACTTATTTAGGTCAGTATTTATTAAATTATCCGGAATTGACTAAAGTTATATCCCATGAGTGTGAACTATTTTGGATTCTGATTAGACGCCGTGTTACGCGGCTTCTGAGCATGTTCCCAACCGTTTGCAACTGATTGCAACTCAGTGTTCCCTCCCTCCCTACAATGGTCATAGATCTGATCAACGACCCCCTCCTTACAACGGTGTTTGAATCTGCACTTTTCAGATGGGTGAGATAGGGAAGGTATCCTTATTAGAACAGATGACCGATTTTCATTATATAATTTTATTAATACTCGGCGAGTAATCTACTTGCACAAACTTTAAGGTTGAAGACCCCTTAAGATTTCGGACCACTGTTGGTCAATATCGGTACCATACGGAGAGTGATCGGCCATTATCGTCAATTATCGGCCCGTTCCGAATCATACTTAAGTAGGACCATAAGTTGACGAAAATGGCCGATTGCTTTACGTAGATTACCGATTTTGGTCCGATCTCATTAGCGGTCCTCAACTTTAAACTTTATTTTGTTTCAGTTTCCTGATGTCGTTGAACTGAACGTCCAAGGTCAGACAAGGACTACGCTTTTATCTCTTCTGACGAAAGATGAAAATAGCGTTTTGGCGGCCATGTTTACGGGAAGACAACCCGTGTACAAAGACGAAAAAGGGCGCTACTTTATTGATGCAAACCCGTACGCTTTTGACTACATATTGAAATATCTGAAGAATGGAGATTTACCAGACTTCAAAGGTAACAGCTCAGGGTTCGGATTTGGGGGTGGTGGTGGAAGACCACTTTTTGGAAGACCACATACTTATGCTGAAGATGAAATACGTTCATTATACAAAGAAGCGTCTTATTTTGGCATTAAGGAACTTGCCGAAGCACTAGAAGCCTACCAGCCGATTTTAATAGAAAAGAGACTTGAAACATACAGGAAGTCTAGAAGATCATATGAAGAGAGCCTTAATCTGATCTTATCTGCAATCACAGGTGAGGAGATTCTGTACGGACAGAATATGATTGTACAGCTCCGTCAAGAAACACAAACGGCGGAAGAGCCGAAATGCTGTTCCCATAACTGTATTGACGACAGTAGCCGTTCATTCGGGCAAGCACAGCACGTTTGGGAAACTGATGTAGTTGTCACGATACCATCCCAGCTTGATGTGCCACTTTTCAAGATGATTTATACAGATATTCAGAACTTGGGCTACAAAATACAGGGCCGGCTTGCCATCTGTCATTTCCGCTGTACGAAAAGAACAAACAAGAATCGCCAAGGCTTTACAGGCTTCGGATACCATCCTGATCTATACTGCTGTATGGAGAAAATGTTCCTCATACAGTTTGTTCTCGGCGATTCATCATCTGACAGCTTTGCCCGCTATCGTCAATCCAACAAAGGCGGTGGATTGTTTGGCGCGGCACCGGCACAGAATCAAGGTGGATTGTTTGGCGCGGCACCGGCACAGAATCAAGGTGGATTGTTTGGCGCGGCACCGGCACAGAATCAAGGTGGATTGTTTGGCACGGGACCGGCGCAGACTCCGGGGCTGTCCTTTGGGGCAGCACCTGTGCAGGGTACAGGGTGTGGCGCACAAACGACACAGGCACAAGGTTTGGGAAATAACAATGCAGCACAGTCTTCGCCATTTGGCAGTTCATCACAACAGCAACAGAACAAGAACCAATCCAGTGGATTTTCATTTGGAGGAGCACCAGCATTTGGCAGTACAAGTAACTCTTCGCCAGGTCAAAACAAGCAAGCTAGTGGGACCGTTTTCGGCGGCTCGTCATCACCAGCTCAGACCCAAGGCTTTGGTAGCTTTAGCGGAAAAGGTGCGTCTAATCCTGGGCAAAAGTCCGTATTTGGACAGCCCGCTTGTTTTGGACAACTCGCATCGCAAACGTCTAGTGGATTTGGACAGTCGGCTTTCGACCAGTCATCTGCCTTCCAGAACCAAGGGTCAGGTGGGTTTGGAGGCTTATCAGTTGGGTCAGGATTTTTTGCAAGCAAAACAAGTTCTGCTACCACTGAAACTACAACCACAGTCGCCCCCGGGGGATTTAACTTCAACACAGCAACAACGGACACTACAGCATCGGACCAACAAACGACTGGCTTTACTTTCGGCAGTTCTTCTCAGCCAGAGGACAAATAACTTGTTTTGTTTTAACTCATCAACACCTGAAAATTTTAATGGACATTTCCAAATTTTCAATTATGCCTCGTCCATTTTTGGACTACATGTATTTAGGGTTGATTTAAGAAATATATTGCAAAATGACAAACAGTGCAGACTCAGATCAGAGGGCTCCTTTAGGTAATGGGTAAATGTCTGAAAGCACATTCTGCAGTACTTTCAATCAACAGCGCTCCCTCTCTTCAACGACACCCAACGAGAGACAAAGAATATGTGCGTTGTTCGGAGGGAGTCGTTACAGATAAGGAACTTGGATTACATTTGCAAACAGCTTGAATCGAGATCAGACGCCGCGTAACGCGGCGTCTGATCTAGATGCAAGCTGTTTGTCACTCGTCACTAAGTGGTTTTTAGCTCACCTGAGCACAAAGTGCTCAAGGTGAGCTATTGTGATCGGTTGCCGTCCGTCGTACGTCGGTGTTGGTGTCCGTGTCCGTGTCGTCTGTTCACAATTTGTTTCAAATAACTTCTTCTCTGAAACCAATGGCCCAATTTTATTCAAACTTGGTCAGATACATACTGTAGTTGTGAGCTTCAAAAATTGTTAAAAAAGTGGGTGGGGCAATCAGTCTTGTTGCCATGGCAACCATGCACAATATCTAAAAAAATCTTCTTCTCAAAAACGACTGGTCCGATTTCAATTTGGTTTGCACCAAAATGTTTCTCAATTAATATTCTTTCAAAATTGTTCAAAGAATTTTGATCGGTCAAAAAACATGGCCACCAGAGGGCGTGGTCATTTTCCGTATTTACGTAATATTGAAAACTAAAGTCAAAACTTTAAACATCTTCTTGTCAATAACTGTAAGTCCTAGGATAATCAAATATCACATGTAGCATCATGTTGTAAACCTTTAGCAAGATTGTTCAAATAATGACCCCCGGCTCAAAAATGGCCCCGCCCCGGGGCTTATCAGTTTTTCATAGGAAATCCTTTAAAACTCTTCTTCTCTAAAACTGTATGGCCTAGACCTTTTATATTTAGCATCTAGCTTTGCCTTATGGACTTCTACTAAGATTGTTCAAATTATGACCCCAGGGTCAAAAATGGCCCCGCCCGGGGCTTATCAGTTTTACATAGACTTATTTAGGAAAAACTTTAAAAATCTTCTTCTCTGAAACAGTAAGGCCTAGACAATTTATATTTGGCATCTAGCTTTATCTTATGGTCCCCAGGGTCAAAAATGGCACCGCCCCGGGGCTTATCAGTTTTACTGAGACTTATATAGGAAAACCTTTAAAAATCTTCTTCTCTGAAACCGTAAGGCCAATACCTTTTATATTTGGCATCTAGCTTTGCCTTATGGTCCTCTACCAAGATTGTTCAAATCATGACCCCGGATCAAAAATGGCCACGCCCCGGGGCTTATCAGTTTTACATAGACTTATATAGGAATAAACCTTTAAAACTCTTCTTCTCTGAAACCCTATGACCCAGACCTTTTATATTTGGCATCTAGCTTTGCCTTATGGTCCTCTACCAAGATTGTTCAAATCATGATCCCCGGATCAAAAATGGCCCCGCCCGGGGCTTTTAAGTTTTACAAAGACTTATGTAGTAACACCTTTAAAAATCTTCTTCTCTGAAACCGTAAGGCCCATACCTTTTATATTTGGCATCTAGCTTTGTCTTATGGTCCTCTACCTAGATTGTTCAAATCATGACCCCAGGGTACAAAATGGCCCCGCTCCGGGGCTTATCAGTTTTATATATACTTCTACAGGAAAACCTAATTCCGAGTTGTTACAGTTTCATGCAACTGTCCACATACATGCAATGACAAACTTCATTATGCATCGAGTATAACACAATAGTTACTCAGGTAAGCGATTTAGGGCCGCATGCGTCTCTTGTTTTACTGTCAAAATGTCCAATATGTAACTTTGAGAAAAACAGCAGACGACAGTTATAAGCAGACGATATTGCAAAAGTGAAAGTGTTAGGCATATAATTGTCTTGTTTTGGGAACAGCGGCAAGTGTCGTTGTAAGGAGGGAATCGTGGTTGAGAGGGCCGTTGTAGAGAAGGAGCGCTGTACTTGAAGTGGTAACCTGTCTTCAAAACCAGAAACAAGCTACAGTGGAGACTCTGTTATTCTTTCCCAATAAACGCGTTTACGCTAAAACTATTATTTGCAGTGCAAACAGTTTGGAGCCAGATCAGACGCCGGGTAACCCGGCGTCTGATCAGGCTCCAAACTGTTTGCCACCAAGATAAACAAGAATTATCAGAATTGTCCAAAAGTTGTTCTTTTCTACGTTTTAGTGCTTTGCGTTTGCGTACGTTTGCGTTTAAACGGGAAAGAATAATAGATTCTCCACTGTATGAGGTCACTAATGACGTCAGAATAACAGATTCTCCACTGTATGAGGTAAAGGGTTAAACGACACCAACCGCAAGTACAATGCAATAAAATGACATTGTTGATTTAAATCTGAGCAAGACACAGTTTGGAACCAGAACAGACGCCGAGTAATTGGCCCGTATTGTTTGTAATATACGTCAGATTTTGGACCACACATGTTGTGGGTGGGGGAAGGGGTCGTGTGCTATCCAGTGTACCAAGTTTGTGCGTCTTCGTATTGCTCTTGACAGAGCTTGAATGTGACTAATATTTAACAAAAACATCTTAAACTTTGTCTACTGACACCGCGTGCTAAGTTAGGCCTCGCACGAACTCGTTTGAGATAAAATCCGCAGGGCTGCCAATGCCATTTCTCCGGATTTTTCCGAAATCTTCGGATTTTTTTTTTTATCTTAGCAGGGTAGCTTAAAGCAGGCTGAATGTAAAGCAGAATGCGCCTGAAGGCGACTTCTGCTTTACTTTCAACCTGCTTTAAGCAATCACATGTCTTTAAAACTAGATACAGACTGTAGGGTAAAGGCACGATTTGTAAAATCGCGCTTGAAAATTTGGAAATCTTAGGATTTGTATGATCAACTTATGGCAGCCCTTAATCCGTAATTCAGAGAAACATTAAACCCGTATTTCTGCCATTGTAAGAATTCAAACTCGCTGATGTTTAATATTGACTCTGTATGTATTTTTTTGGTACAAATATGGAATGTACACTGCCAGTAATTTTCGTACGGACTCGACTAGATCGAGACTCAAACCCCATATGGAATTTACTACAGTGGAGACCACGTTATTCTTTCCCAATAAACGCGTTTACGTTAAAACTATTATTTCCAATGCAAACAGTTAAGAGCCATACCAGATGCCGGGTAACCCGGCGTCTGACCAGGCTCCAAACTGTTTGCAACTCAGATTAAAAGCAATTGACAGAATTGTCAACAAGTTGTAGTTTTTTACATTTAATTGCAATGCGTTTGCGTTTCGTTTGCGTTTAAATGGGAAATAACGTATTCTCCACTGTATATATAGCAGTGTTTATTATTGTCTTACCGACTACGGTACCTACAGGTTGATGCCGTTGAGCAATTTCTACGTATATCCATTGTTTTACATGTATTTTGTTTGTTGTTTGGTTTTTCCTTTATTTACCCAACGGAGACGAGCGTGCCATGGCTATATATACTATTGTTTCAATGATCAAATGTGTGAAAGGGAGTCTATGGGTTTATTAAATGAGCAGGACCATATGTAGTTTTTAAGTTTATTCTCCCATACGCACGAAGAGTCGTTACATATACAGTACTCCCTCTCTACATACAGTGGAGAATCTGTTATTCTTTCCCGTTTAAACGCAAACGTACGCAAACGCAAAACACTAAAGCGTAGAAAAATATAACTTTTGGACACATCTGATAATTCATGTTTATCTTGGTGGAAAACAGTATGGAGCCTGATCAGACGCCGGGTTACCCGGCGTCTGATCTGGCTCCAAACGGTTTGCACTGGAAATAATAGTTTTAGCGTAAACGCGTTTATTGGGAAAGAATAACAGATTCTCCACTGTATGTCCTCCGAACAACGATTTTCTCCTTACAACAATGCTTGCCGCTGTTCCCCAAACAAGACAATTATGTCTAACGATTTAACTGTCATTTAATACCGTCTGCTTAAAATTGTCGCTTGCTTTTTCCTCAAAGCTCCACACTGGACATTTTGACCAAAAACAACACCCAACAACATAAAGACTAGTTACAAATAGTTTTGACCTAGATCAGACGCCGCGTCAGGTGGCGTTTGATCTTGGTTTAAACTATTTGCAAATGTCATACTCGGCAATCTTAGGGTATTAATTTCCCCTTCCTACATGTACAGTGGAGAAAACGTTATTCTTTCCCAATAAACGCGTTTATGCTAAAACTATTATTTCTATTTCAAACAGTTTTGCGCCAGATCAGACGTCGGGTTACCCGGCGTCTGATCAGGCTCCAAACTGTTTGCCACCAAGATAAAAATGAATTATCAGAAGTGTCCAAAAGTTTTCATTTTCTACGTTTTAGTGTTTTACGTTTGCGTTTCGTTTCGTTTAAACGGGAAAGAATAACGTTTTCTCCACTGTATAACGACTCGCTCCGAACAACACGCACACACTGTCTCCCACTGGGTGTTGTAGAGAGGGAGCACTGTATACATACACATATATAACTTTTTCTTTATTTAAAATGCTCACGATTTGATTTCTATCTGAGTGACAAACCTGGTTACCCTGCGTCTGATCTGGCTCAATCTGTTTGCAATGGACAGCATCGTTAGCATAAACGCATTTATTGGGAAATAAAAACTTCTACTCCCTGTATAATACAATGTACATAGACCTTACAGTGTTTGTATATGGCCTTATATTATGGCAGGCGCCCTCTGATCAGTGTCTGTAGTACTGTTATTTTCATTTTGTAATATATTGTGGAAAGAATCATAAATGGTTAAAAATAAACTCCGCACACTTAAGTCTACTTAAGAAATTGGAGTTTCTTAAGGGGTTATAACAGCTGAACTACGGATTATGTTAGACTAACTGAGTTGTCTCCCTTTCTACATCTGATTAAGACGATACTTCCAATTAACTTGGTTATAATTGTCGTCTGCAAATATTGTCTGCTGAAACATTTTTCCTAGCTGATTTCTCTTTATTTTATTTCTCAAAAATCATTCAGCGTGTCAGACAGTTTGGATCCAGATAAAATAGTTATTACTAATTCGCCAACATAGTGCATATTGTTATTTGACCCTGTCCCAGTGGACATACACTTTAAGTTGTCGTAATACATTGTATATGTATTTTAAATACTGTACATAAGAGAACTTGATCTAGAGTTTCTTGACTACTCTTATTAATATTTATACTCTTTATGTTTAACACCTATTTTAATATGTGAAATCAGCTTTGCAACTTTTCAATTGGTTCATTTATTGGTGTCATAATGCAATGTTTTATATGTAATGTATGGCATATACTGCCATTAATATCATTTCTTGTAATTCTATCAAGGAATTGCGTTGCGCTATTTTAATGCTATTATTGTATAGATGTATGTACATGTATGTATATTGGATGTGCAATGCTGAGATGTAAATAAAGATGCTATCTATCTATATATCTACATGTTACGCTCGTACACAGCGAGACAATGGACAAGCCCATGCTCAGGGTCATAAGGCAGCTATATAAGTCATAATTATGTATAAACTCGTTCATTCCTGAAATTTCAAATGGACAGTTCAATTTCACTCCGCCTGATCCGGATCCAAAATGTTTGCAAATAACCTTTTGTTAACCATTGGTTAAATGTAAGGACGTTACAGAGTTAAAGGGATATCAATAGCGCCAAAATAAAACGAACAATAACGCCAATAGATCCAATGTCGTCTGCTTAATAATGTATCTGCTTTAATTCAAAAGTTGACTCGATTATCCATATTTGAAGAAATTGGATACTACTCAAAGAGTTTGGATCCTCTTCAGATGCTTAGTAATCCAAAGTCTGATCTGGATCCAGTCTACTCGCGAAAAGTCGCTTCCCGTTTCAAAATGTTTACTTTTTTTAAAGCTAATCGTTAGGTTTAGGTTGCTATAATTTGTAATATGTAATTCAACCCTTGTACTTAACCCCTTCACTGCCTTACCCCAAATCAATACAATCTGCAAACAGTTTAGTTCCTGATCAGACGCCGCGTCACGCGGCGTCTGATCAGGATCCAAACCGTATTTGGCACTCATTTAAATATTTCTTAAGTAAAACTAGATCGACTTGAAATTTAATTTGAGAATTAAAAGCAGACGACAACTGTTTAAAATTTATGACGTCATGGCAGTGAAGAGGTTAATGTTACATAATTATAGGCTTGATGGATTTATTGCTGATCTCCAATTAACGTCGGATGCCGTCTCCTGAATAAATGGTATATGATATCATTTTGAAAGTTACAAAGCCACTGCGCTAATATTTACCCTTTCAATGCCTTACCTCGAGTACAATACAGTACGATGGCTATTTGCAAACAGTTTTGACCCTGATCAGACGCCGCGTAACGCGGCATCTGATCAGGATCCGAACTATTGAACACTCATTTCAATTTTTCTTACTTTTGAATAAACTTAAATTTGAATTTGAGAAAAAAAGCAAACAACAATTGTCAACAGTCGATGGCTTATGGCAGTGAATGGGTAACCATTAGCCTGATATACTGTCGTCTGCTTTTACAAGTGTCGCCTACACATTTTTAAAAATGTTTTAAGGGACATAAAGCTACAGAAATCTTAAAACGAGGGTCATTAATTTGGAACCTGATCAAACGCTGCGAAACTGTTGGTAAATTCTAGTTAAGTCGAGACTAGCAGACGACTGGTTAACCTTTAATAAATTTGGTAAATTTCGTCTACACAACAACTCTCAAAATTGAATTTTACTGCCTTTTTATTTAGAGAAAAATAAAATAAATTGACTACAATATAAAAAAGATTCAATCCAGATAAAACGCCTAGTTACTCGGCGTCTCACCTGGGTTCAAACTGTTTGCATCAGTCATGTATACTAAATTCTCTTAGCATATATTGTGAGTGGTTGCTAAGGTGACCAAATGTTTCAATATAATGTTCTTTTTTAACGTATATTGTGAATGGTTGCTTAGGTGACTAAATGCTATTTGGATGTTAAAAGTGAATGTTAATATTCAACATATTTTCGATATACATTGTAATTTCTTATTTAGCATTTGTGAGTTCTAAGGTAACCAATTGTTACTTTCAGATTAAAAATGAATGTGATATAACAAACCTGATATGTTCTTATAGGTACTCTTCACGAAGGCTCAAATTCGACACATATTTTCAGTATAATGATATAACATGTATTTAGCTAAAACTATGGGTGATTGCTAAGGTAATCAAATGTAATGTTCATATCAAACGTGAATGGTTATATGGCAATATTAACTTGCAAACATAATAATTAAACTGAACACAGTGGTTCAAATGAGTTGCTATACTTTGCAATTACAAAAGCACGAAATTGATACATGGTATAAATATAGTGCTCTTATTTATAGTGGTTGCTAAGGTAACTAACTATTAAAAGTGAATTAAAGTGAATGTTTATATGACAATACCACCTTTCAAACCTGATAATAACTTAAAGGACTGATTCATCAAAGGACAATAGTTTTAATAGGTGGCTGAAAATTTCCTATATAAACACATATACATGTACTGCTTTTATTTAGTTTCAACTATGAATGGTTGCTAACGTAAACAAATTTAATTTCGTGTTAAAAGAAAATGTTAATATTACAATATTAACTTGCAAACATGTTATTGACCTAAAGTACAGTGGCTCAAATAAGTTGCTGTACTTTGCAAATACAAAAACACGAATTTGGTACATATTTTCAATATAATGCTCTTATTTATTATGTTGTGAGTAATTGCTAAGGTAACTAAATGCTAGTTTCATGTTAAAATTAATGTTGACAATGTTAACTTGTAAACCTGATAATAAACTAAAAGTACAAGGGTTCTAACAGAATAGATTGCTGTACGTTACCTTCAACAAAGCTGGAAATGGACTCATATATTTCAATTTAATGCTCTTATTTAGCAATTACTTTGAGTGGTAGCTGAGGTAACCAAATATAATTTCATGTTGAATTGAATGTTAATTTGACCATACTGACTTGCCGACCTTATACTAATTGTGTATTGGTTCTGACCGCTTTTTGTTTTTTGCCTGCTTTGCAAAAGGCTTGAATTTGACAGATATTCAGTAACAAACATTCTTTTGGAAGTGTTACCATAGTGGTGTCTTCTATTTTAGTTTTATAACAGTATTTCATTAGGTTATAGCCATTAAAGAGTTATAGCAATGCAGCTCAGTAACATATACGATTAAGACATTGAAAAGTATATATTTTGAGTCCATGATTACCACCTTAGTCTATAACCCCAATCCTAAAGGGTTTCTTCCGAAATGATGTTCAACAGGATCTGCTGCTGGATTTTAGTGGTCATATTCACGTTCAACATGGATGCATTAAATATATGCCTTTAATATGCCAAACTCATAATATCTTTAGAAAAAAACACAACCATAAACTCAATAGATTTCAAGATGGCGTCCAAAATGACCGTCGTTTAGCAATAATACAATGTTCGTTAGTACATTATGGTAAAGTGACAAACAAAGTATCTACATATTGGTTTATAAACACGAGAAATTGAACGGAAGCATCAAATTTAGGCTAAATGGAAAATCATATACCTAATTTCAAGATTTCGTCCACAATATCTACCGTTACACTAAATTCTACTTACGTTGACACCGTAGCCCAACCATACAATGTTATTGAAAATAAATGTACTAACATGATATCTATTTGATTAAAGTCATTTTACCATGTGTACTCTCAAAAATATTGAAATATTGCCAAATGCCACCTTGGATTTCGGACCCTTAAAATGAAAAGAAAAAATCGTTCGTAAAAAAAAACTAACGATATTTTCGTTTAGAGTTTTTACCAAACCAGAAATATTTAGTTTAAACAGTATTTATTTCAAATGTTTTACATACATTGTGTCATATTTACAGAACATAATGTCAAGTAACATTTAAATATGGATTAGAAAACAAGTTACTAAAAACTTATGTGAATTCTTCTCCATAAATATTTACCATTAAATTACAAATGAGCCTAGATAATATACCTTGCACTTGTGAACCAATATGTCATATTCCGTCCAACAAATGTCGTTTTCTGAAATATATGCAGCTTTCCTCTGAAAATGTCATGACTTTATCGGTACATGTATTATGTTTACCAAGTTAACTGATTTTCGGAAAAATAATGTTCGGGGTATTTTGTCCATTTCATGTATAGAGGTAGATCAACTCTACATAAAGTGTTAATTTCATGCAAAATAGAAACAATGCGTGCCTCAATATGGTTGATGTTTACATATTGCTCTTAACTACTTCCCAACTTTTAATGATGAATGGTCAATATGTTCGAGAACCAGTCATGTTTTACATACTGTTGGATTTCATTTGAGTTTAGCTTATAACGGAAAATTTGCATGCCTTCCCAACTGTATATCTGGTTCAAAACTGTACACAATTAGGACATCAGTTCCTGCAGAAATTTGATTGGAAAGACAAAATGATTTCTCATCTGTCCAGTGGAGAAAACGTTATTCATTCCCCAAACGCGTTTATGCTCAAACATTTATTTCAATTTCAAACAGTCGTACATCATTGGAATTTTAAAACGCTGTACAGCGAGCAGTGTAGATCATGATCGGACACGGCGCGTATACCATCAAATCGACAGCACTAGGTCGACACTATTTTTACGTTACAGAGTCGTTGTCTTGTAATGCATCTTAAATGTCTCCTAATTATATGCTATTTGAAGACAGTTGACAAAAAACCTGAAACGATGTAATGCGACTCTGAAAGGACCAATTAACCACCCCATTGCTGTGTTCGGTTATACATATGCAAATAGTTTGGATTCTGATCAGACGCCGAGTAACTCGGCGTCTGATCATACTCTAAACTGTTTGACACGTAAAATTGAAATTTCTTCAATCAGAATGCTAGCATTCTTCATTTTAGGAATAAGAGCAGACGGCAATTCAAGCAAACGGAACTATAGCAGTGAAGAGGTTAAATTGTAATATTCATACGCAGCGTGGGCATCACACGAATGAAAGGATATGTTGATATTGTCATCGTCCCCAAGTATTACAGGTGGCATCTGCTATGTAAATGGTATGGTATATTCTGTTATAATTAGAAAATATACGCTTTGAGGTCATATAAATTAATCAAAGATTTAAAAGAAAAATAAACCTCGTAAGCTAAATTGACAGCCAGTGTATCAAATGTTGGTGCTACATAAAAAAATATTCAAATTGAGAGCGATTGTATTTCATGTGTGTCTGACCCCTGTTTGGACTAAGCAACAAATATGGTCTTCCTCAAAGTTGTTGTTTGCTGTTCTTTCTCTCTCTTTTTTTTTTTTATAAATTCTATAATTATTGTGTGGTGTTTGAGGAAATATTATGCGTTTAAAATAGTTTACTTTCTCATCAGATTGCGGACTGCTCGGCATTTATGTTTGTAAAAACAGCAAAGTCTCTCGCAGAAAGACAAGAGCTATACAGTGGAAAAAACGTTATTCTTTCCCAATAAACGCGTGTACGCTAAAATTATTATTTCCAGTGCAAACAGTTTGGAGTCAGACCAGACGCTTGGTAACCCGGCGGCTGACCAGGCTCCAAACTGTTTGCTCCTAAGATATACATAACTTGTCCGAATTGTCCAAAAGCGGTTCTTTTCTACATTTAAGTGTTTGCGTTTCGTTTGCGTTTAAATGGAAAAGAATAACTTCTTATCCACTGTAAGTGAAGCGACTATAACTCACAGAATCATATGACTCGCTATGAATCGTGGTGGGGCGTTACTTGATGCAGGTAACAGTACATTTACAATGCATTAATCTTTTACCCTGTATTCATTTATTTCCAATTTTTTAGTGGTAGCTTCAAATGAACATTTCCATGTTCTATAAGGTTTTGGCCATTTTTAAATATTAAGTATGTTATTCAAAAATTTTTTTGTTAAAAGATGGCAACGCATGCCTTGATTAGAGAGCTTCTTTAGGACCCATCTGAGATGGTTCTTCGCTGTTTGCATATATATTTGCCAAGTGTTTCTTGTTAAAGGTATACTGTTCATACATGACGAGTATACTCGTATTTAGGGTTCAATGTGTTAATACAGGTGTAACTGTATTTAATTTCGGCAGATGGATCAGATGCAGTTAAACCTCTCTATTACAAGCATTAGACCGAAAGCTAATTGATTGTATAAAAGGCAGGTGGCATCTTAAAGCAAGATGACAGTAAAACAGAAAGCTCCTAATGTTTTACTGTCACTTTGCTTTAAGCAGTCACCTATCTTTTACAATTTACAACCAACACAAAGTAGTGGTTGTAATAGAGAGGTTTTACTGTTTATAGACAGATGCTGCAAAGAGAGTATACCGGTACTACGACTTGATTGAATATTGTAATGAGCAATTTGAGACACAGGTGCTAGAGATATCAATTTTGTTTGCATTACCCATATAACCCTAGTAACGAGCAAATGCGTCCATTACAGTGGATAAGACATAATTCTTTCCCGTTTAAATGCAATCGAAACGCGAACGAATGTCAATAAAATGTAAAAAAGTGACGACTTTTTAGACAATAAATATTTCACAATGTTCCTTTTATATGAATCGCAAACAGTTTGGATCATGATCAGACGCCGGGTTACCCGGCGTCTGATCTGGCTCCAGACTGTTTGTAATGGAAATAATAGATTTAGCGTAAACGCGTTAATTGGGAATGAACTACGCCTTTCCCCCTGTTCAAATAGTGTTCTTCTGAAAGGTAAGGACTTTCGTGGCTGAGTGGTTATAGTCACTATGACTGTCAAACAGTTAGCTCCTCACCACTGTGGGTTCGAACCAGTAGCGCGTTCAGCTACCGTATCGATTGAATCAGAAAACGTCACAATTTAACTAAAACGACCTGTTTGCACGATATCGATTGCAAACGGCACGAACGGCCTCAGAGACAGTCAGCCATCGCCAATAAGGAAAACAAAATGGCGACCACATGAGTTTACTACAAAAAAAAAACAGAGAAAAGTCCAGAGTTAATTTCTCATCAATAAACCAACATTTCCGATACTTAATGTATCAAACAAAGTATCTCACATCTAAGCAGCTAACTCTTATTTTTATATGCGGTATAATTGATGCATTGCAGTTGACTTGTATACGTTTGCGTGTGTTATTCCGATTCGTAAATAGTTCGTTCGTACCCCTGAAAAGAAAATAAACATGGGGGCGCAATGAGTTATTATTGAAGAGTATTGGAGAACGTTAGGTGTCGTACTATAAGGGTTGTTTGCATCAGTTAACGTTGACAGTTCTCCGATACGGTACTTGAACGCGCTACAGGATTTTCTTCGAGTACCTTCTTACCTTACCTTATATATTAAGAACCGTTTTTAATTCAATCATGAACGTTTTAAAGAATAAAGATACATAAAACCAATTTGAAATATTACTTTTTTGACCAATTTGTTAGATGGTGCATTCTTGCATTAAAGGGGCGATATGCCTAGTTAGTTGACACCTGATCACAATGGAAACTGTTCAAAAACCGTTCTCGATGTTTCTGCAGTCAAAATGCCTGAACTCTAATTTGCGAACATCATTTTATATTAAACCGATAGTATTTCTGTGAAAGGTTATGGGTTGAACTTTTTGCCCACTAAAACTTCAAATGAACAGTTCCAATGTCTAGTTACATGTAAGTCTAATCAATTCTTGACTATTTCGGGTTGGGTTTACAATACGTGTATATTGTAAAAATGATAAAGACTCGTGGTACCTTTATGCACTGAAACTGATATCCAGTTTTTGATAAAAGTATTGTGCAAAAGGGAATCATGTGGTAAATATTTTCATTCGCCCCATTCAATTCCATTGACAAAATTGCTGTTCATTTCGTATAAACACAATTTCTCGAGAGGGCGGGACTTGTGGAAAATTTTCGAAGAGAAGGCGGGGCATATGCAGTTTTCATACGCGAATTAATCTTTAGAACTTGGGACAGTAAACATTTGGCGGATTTTTTCAAAATTTGTTGTTAACCGATCTATGCCTTCCTTTTAGCGGAAACCATGATTCCCGACTAATATTCTTCTTTATTAATGAGATAAATTGCAAGACAATTGACATACTTTATAAACAACAACTGTCTGCATTCGTTTAAGCCGAAAAAACTGATATATCTTTCCTACTTTAAAAATGACGTCACTTCCAATGACGTCAAATTGTCATTTTCGCGCCAAATTATCAAAGTTGTTGATCTTAGAATGTAAACAATGGAACTTATTTTTATGCTTTCGAATGTACGCAGCTACGGTTATTCGGTCATGGCTGTTCCTGATAGGGTACACATTATTCGTGTTATCAACCTCTAATATGGATTAAAAATACAAAATGTTAATCTAGCATTTGTTTATCAAGTTGTCCACTTGGTTCTTTCTAGCACCAATGTAAAGTTCATACACAATTCAAATGCTGATAATTAATTTTATATAAAATAACACAATGCTGTCCAGTATTACTGTTTTCTTATAGATAAAACATAACCATAGTCACAAGTTGTGGAGCTAATAAGTGTACATTAAGCATTTTAGGAGAATAGTCTTAGATGAACCATTCCTCAACAACCGGTAGTTTGAAGAATATGGACAGAAAAACAGGTGTAAGTACACATTTCATTTGTTTCTACTTTTGGTGTAATATCTGTATAGTTTAACTGCGCATTTTTAATTATTGTTTAAATCGAACGGATGATTTCAAATATGTTGTTACTGTCCTGGTATTGCTGTACGATAAATCTTTGCTGTTATGTTTTAACACCTATATCATAGACTCATGCTTCATGCATACCTGGTCAAAAATAACACATACAATGTATAATATTTTCCGGGGATGGGTTCTCACTATGCAAAAACAATCAATAAAAAAGGAACATATTGTATTTAGTCTTCTGCTTTTATTTCTTAATCTTAAATTTTAGGCATTTTGAATTAGTATGTTAAAAGCAATTTGGGCCCCTGGAGATCGAACTTGTTTGCAAGTGATTATTGTATTCGGTGTAGGTATGCGAAGGGGTAAAACAAGATTGACTATTTTTAATGTACAAATCAATAAATCTCCCCGTATCAGTAATATTGGAATTATTTGCTTTTTATGACCTCATGACTAACTTATACATATTTTTTCATCTAACATTAACATCCCGCTATAATGACTAAATTGGACATTATCTTCAGAAATGTTGTTAAACACAGGTGTCCGCTCAAATCAAGATGAACGTAAAGCAGAAAGCTCCCGTAGGAGCTTTCTGTGTTTCTTTCATCTTGCTTAAATCTGCCACCTGTTTTTTAAAGCTACTTATTAGCCATCATCTGTGTGACCGTAATAGGAAGACATTATTGTACAACGGGGTTTCCGTAGCAATAAATTAGGACCAAGGGCGACTTAGGCGAAGGTGCGGCGATGTGAGGTTTTGGAGGTGGCGCCGTTTGCAAATAAATCATAAGGAAAAGAAGTTAATTTTGATTACCTCCCTTGATCCACTGAGAATGTTGTTTTATGACCACTGTGATCCAATACGTTATTAGAGTTATCATTAAAGATGGTCACGATTGTATTCTCTCTTTCTGACCACATGTTCTTAAGATCATGGGGTTACGACAACACACTGAGTCATTGCGAACCACGACTATGTGACTGAATGAAATTTACCCTTGTCCTGAATGAGTTGTTTGATCAGGGTCTTCACTGTTTTCATCTAAGATCTGTTTACATTAGTGTGCACTTTTCCAAAGGATTACTTCTTTATTCTGTTAATCAGTTTAATAGTCCAGAAGATAAATGTTCATGTTCGGAAGAGTTTTATAAATGTACATGTTTATTAATATATAGAACAAAAAGCATATGTATAGATACTCAGCAGAAGAGGGTTTAAACCTTATAATGTTGACCGCAACTTAACTAACAATTGCAAACAGCTTGGGTCCAAATCAGACAACACGCTGTTTTGCGCGCATACTTAACTTTACTTGCGTTTAAAGAGCAAAGATGAAATGTTTTTTTTTTTTTGTTTTTTTTTAATTTTATCTCAGATGATATCCATATATTAAAAACAAGCCGACAATTCAGCACAATAAGTGTTAAAATCCATAACTTTGATACTAATACTAGAAAATTCACATTCAAGACGAAAACAATAAATTATTTCCAAGTAAAGATACCAATCAATTGATAATTTATGTGTTGGCTCAGTTTATCGTCGTAAAATCAACTTTGCTCTCAAATTAGTTGACAAATATTTAGAATTATGTATATAAATTATATTGATCTACAAGCCAGACCACCAGACTTGCAAACAGAGTGGACGCATGTTAGACACCTGATTTGGGTCTGCAATGTTTGAAATTGAATTGGATGAACATACAGTGCTCCCTCCCTTCAACCGCCCTTCCAACACCGACTCCCTCCTAACAACGACAATTGCGGCTGTTCCCCAAGCAAGACATTTATGTCCAACCTATTCAAGACTGCAATGTTGTCCGTTTCAGATTGTCGTCTGCTGGTTTTTTTTCAAAGATTCACAATGAACATTTTGACAGAAAAACCTTAACAACGAGCGACAATCTGATCTGGATTCAAGCTGTTTGCAAATGTTAGCAGATTTCCCTCCCTATAACGACTCCCTCCGAGCAACGCACACATTATGTGTCTCCCATTGGATGTCGTTGTAGAGAGGGAACGCTGTAGTAAATAAATAGCGCATCTTTCACGAATGACGAAAGTGACGACCATGTTGTTGTTGATGGTTCTAAGAAGAATTCACATTCATGCAACCCCTTTAAGGATGCGTGATCCCATCCGTTGTGGTTATGGTCAGTATCGACTCATTGTGCAAGATAGGGAAACCCGATGCCTCAGGGGTCCGTTTCATAAAACTTCTTACGAAAAATGTTGTCGTAAGTCAAAACTTTGAAATACATTTGGTTTCTTTTTTCTGTATTTAATACTGTCTTGTGACATCTCTTTGGAATCGTCATTTCAAGACGATTCCAAAAAAGATGTCACAAGGCAGGGTTAGATTGAAAAATGAATAATAATTGAGACTTTTATAATCTGACTTACGACAACATTTGTCGTACAAAGTTTTATGAAACGGGCCCTTGATCTCTAATCTAATAGAAAGTTAAAGCTATACATCGGGAAAGAATGTTGTCAATACAGTAAAATCTCTCTATTCCGACCATTAAAACGAAGGATAATTGATGGTACAAAAACAGGCGACAGCTTAAAGCAAAGTGACAGTAATGCAGAAAGCTCCGAAATGAGCTTTCTGTTCTACTGTCACCTTGCTTTAGGCAAACAAGGGCCTTAAACACCTTAAAATTAACATGGTTTAGTAGTCGTTAAAGATAGGTTTTATTGTATATGTGTTGCCGATTTTTAAATGTGTGCAGTTAACTGTTAGACTTATTAACTCCTGTAATTTTAAATGGATAAATCAAGTTTCGTGATAAGTATTGTACATTTTGACATTTTATTTTACAAAGTTTTGCAAAATGCCAAACATCGCATACCCTGACCAGAGGTTCTTCTACAAAACATATGATCTGGGCATACCATTTTTGCATAAGACATGCACACTCTTTAATGCGCGTCGATAAAGTTCAACAGGAAAAAATAACGCATGGGTCGTCTTTTTAAGTGTTTCACATCACACGTTTCTCTGTTGATAGCACGAGCCGGTCATGGTTCGAACCCACGACCTTCAGCGTTCACGGTGTGCGCTTATCAACACGTTCCATAAGCTGCTTCGCCATAGTGTCGACACTTTCACTATGTCGCCCTTGACTGCCGACTATCATTGCCGTAAAACACTACATAAAACAACTATTTGAAAGACGTTGCATGGGTATCCAGTAATTTAACCTAATTATTAATGCAGAACAAAAGTAATGCAGAAAGCTCCGATAGGAGCTTTCTGCATTTCTTTTGTCATGCATTAAGATTACATCTGTATTGAACGGACATAAATGTTTTATCCTTGAATGATCGCGGAATATAAGCCGTATTGTACAGGTAAACTTTTTTCCCACGATTATGAAAAGACCACATGAGAGACACTCGACATGTGGATCACCTGGTATCCGGGGGGCTCATCTTCATAAGTGCATCCTATCAATGGCGAAAACGTTGTCCAAAATATGATGTCAGCATACTACAAACAAACATATACCCCGGTACTATTTTATGATTGTATACATACGCGTACTTAAAAAACCCTTCTGCCTGTCAGGGAACTCGGGGTTTAAATAGGTTTATCATCTGGATCCAAAATTATTGCAGCAAAAGTGTTGTCCGTAAGATCTTCGTTCCCGATGAGCAAATATCATGTTTTAAATTTTATTACAGTGTCACGTGACCAGGCAATGTTTTTGTGCTTATAGCTTACCGGTGGGCGGAGTTTTCCCACGTTTTCCGTTGCCATATTCGGCACGCGACCTAGGCGTCAATCATAATAATTTATTGCCTTCCCCGTATAATACATCACGGTGTATTAAACCCTTATACTACTACCTATATCGCATGGTTCAAAATTATCGTCTGCAATACATTTGTTAAAACCATCTTTTAATGCCTTATTCATTCAGTAAACTTATATGCGATACACAGACAGCTTGAATCCTGATCAGACACCGAGTTACTCGGTGTCTGATAAGGATTCAAACTGTTTGCAAATGCACGTAACTTTTCGCTAAACATAATATTGGTTGAAATCGGTAATAGACACATGTGATCACCTGTGCATACCAAAACAAATCGGCAAATAGTGCGTGCTTACGAGTGCTTCTGTCAAACCTGTGTAAAAAGACATCATCTATGCTTGTTCCTGTCCCTATATATTAACCATACCTCACATACGAAAGAATAAATTAATTCAACACTTGTCATTGCACAAACTTAATTAACTTGCATTTGTAAACAGTTTTGATTTTTGATCCAGATCAGACACCGGGAAACTCGCTGTCTGACCAGGATTCAAACTGTGAAACGATCATACATACTATGTTTGCTTTAAGGCCCTTTCTAGTGTTAAAGAGCTAAGGGGAACGGAATGAAAACAACACTTAATTAGACAGTTCATGTAGATACATTTAATATGTATTATAATAACAGGTGCTGTTTTCACGGACATGATCAAAATGACAAAAATGTGAACATTTACAGTCCCAATGAAATCCGATATTACAGGTGGGTTTACAAATAGTTTCCTTTCTCCAGATATAAACACTAAAGTCTATTAAAACAACAGCTCTGAGGCGGATCGGACGGCTAAAACTGAAAAAAATGACCCGCGTTTTTAGACTATTATTATTCTCTACAATTCATTGTATTGCGATTGCGCCCAGTTTATCTAAATAGGAAGGACAAACGATATTAATCCTCCAGAAGTTAAAAACGATGCATAAAAATAATATAGCAAGTCATTTTTTTAAATATAGAGCAACCGCAGAATAATTCTATTAAAGTTGTTTTTGTTTCAACAGGAGATCGTTTTTGAATTAACTTTGTCGAGCTTTAAAAGAGTTTAGCTAAAGGGGACTAAATGCAAACACAACCTATAGTTAGACAGTTCATGTAGATATAGTTTATATGTATATAATACATATAGATTATCTCGACGTGATCAAAATAAAATATGTGAATATTTAAAGTCCTACATGTAACAAAATCTGATAATACATTCAGTTTTAATACAGGTTCCTCGTACACTTGTCTGTTTATCAATTGAAGTCAACAGTAATAAATTGATAGCCGGATCAGACGCCAAGTTATGCTGTTTGCAACTTAACTTGAAATGAACCATGCACATTTCCAAACACCTACTCTTTTTTCTACACGTTATTGCAGTACCTTTGTCTGAAGATTATTTAAGCATTAAAGGAAATCGTTTTATCCCATTTGCGCCCGTTATGGGATAGGGATTGTCCCCATAGGGAATGGATATCTCCCCTATATCATTTGACGTCTACTTTATCTGTTCTGCTAACCAAAGGCGCTACATGAAACGGGTAACCAAATGATGCCATTTGTGATGAAGTTGCAAAATCCAACATTCGTTAGCGTATGTAGAATAGAAATGTCCCCCTCTCCCCCGGGTCAGAACATTCACATAGGGACTCAGCAAGTCTCCCTTCTGCTCGAGCTCTCTGACCATCGTGGTACTTGGGGCAAACTACGTAAATTATCATCAAATGGGTATATTAATAAACTTGTTTTGCTACGATCGTATACTAGGAAGGAATGTTTTTCTACGAAAACAAAGTTGTTTTCATGGGAAACAAATCTATAAAATACCCATATAAGGTGTGGTAACATTTGATGATGATACCTAGTTGGTCCTCAGTGCGGGAAAGACATTCCTATCCTAATACACACTTATGGTGGATTCTTATATTCTAAAACTACATGTTTATATGTTGAATATATTTCCATCGGCATTGGCCATTAAATTAACATTGAACACAGTTTGATCCAGAAAAAATAGAAGACTAACTTTATTAAGTTTGACATAGTCGGCGATTTCAGTGCTAAAATAGAGTACTTAACTAGCCATATAATATAGATACATCTAATATGTACATGTACATGTATTATGATAATAGGTGTAGTGTTAACGAACATGTTACACATTAAAAAATGCTTTTCAAAAGTTCTTATGGAATTTTCCCGTAAAAGACTTCTCTATCCTAAAGCTAGCAGGTTTCAGTCATCTTTGTGCATTCATTTTTATCATAGGCTGTGAATTTCAATGCAGTAATCCTATATATGTTCAAGCTCTGCAATCCCGTCTTGGAAGATAGCATATTATTTTTTTAGATTCCCTGAAACATATTAAATGACCATATTATCACTTGTAACTGTAGCGACCAAGAAGGTGGGATTTGAGGGAAAGCCGAAATGTTAACCCATTTACCCATAGCATGTTTCTAGTTTTGAAAACAGGTGACTACTTAAAGCAGGTTGAAAGTAAAGCAGAATGCGCCTTAGGGCGCATTCTGCTTTACTTTCAGCCTACTTTAAGCTACCAGCTGCTGAACTATAAGAATTATTTCTTATGTTAAATATTCACGAGTGTATAAATTGGAACTACTTTCTTCAGTGGAGGAATAAACCAAAGGCGTCAAAAGGCGTATTTATGGGGTAATGGATTATAGTCACACGATGCAGGATTCTGTACATGAGGAGCATGAGACTACCGTCCAACGTCTGCATTTCCATGTGAGTTTGTGGTCCGGAGGAGCGTCTGTTAGCAACAGAATACAACATCGAAACCTTTCCTCGCCTTTAGGTTTGGTCGTTTCTTTCGGCAAGTCTTAAACATGATAGAGACCACATTAATGATTGGGTCCGTTTGCAAGAAATAATAGGAAACACCCACTGACAATCCTAAAACAAAACAGCCATTACATTGCCAAATCAATTCAACTTATTTGGATACTCAGAATGTGTCCATTAGTTGTTTTGGGACCTGACATCCGAATCGAATTGGAAATCCCGAAGCCATGTTTCAACTGGGCCACTATGCATTAAAGAATTGGACTTGTTCAGCCTGAAGACGATCGAAAAAATGTTCCCGCAATGTCCAGTAATTTTTAGTTTTTCATCCTAGGCAAAATTCAAGGATAGTATCTTGAAGACAGTTTTATTATCGCTAAAATGTCAATCAACGCAGCATAAGCTGAACTGTGCTAGAACTGATATTCAATACAGCGCCCCCTCTCTACGACGACATCGAATGGGAGACACAGATTGTGTGAGTTGTTCAGAGGGAGTCGTTATAGGGATAGAAAACTAAGGCTTGGCTAGCATTTGCAAACAGCTTGAATCCAAATCAGACGCAGCGTTACATAAAATGCATACGCTTTACAAAAATGCAAATTTCTACATCTTATTGCGGTGCATTTGCGTATAGTTTTGTTCAAACGAGATAGAAATGCTTCCCCAATGTAATTGTGCGATCCCGTTTTATTCATCATCTCATCTATATGTAGGGCAATTATTAATACGCAAAATATTTGTTATTGATATATTCATGACAAATTAAATTCGTATAAACAAATTGCTTGCGGTTAAATCATTTAGGCAACATTGAACCCTTTAAACGCAAATCAAATGTTGTCTGCTTTCGTATGCCGTTTGCTAAAATTTCTAAAACATTACACAAAATAGTTCGCTTTATTCATAAAATTCTGTTCCGTTGACGAATTATTCTGCGTCTGAACAGGTTCCAAGCTAGTTGAATGGGCAAATAAAGTCGCCACTACACTATACTACCAATCTAGTTACTTTCTTAGTCCCTCTTAACATAGATTAGCAAAACAACGAATATATCCAGATCAGACGCTGTTTAATTCGGCGTGTGATACTCTGTAATACTCTTAATTAGGTTTCTTTCGATATAATTGCATTGGTAGTGAATTATAAATACTTATGGGACATTTAGGCAGACGACTTTTAGTAGGCAATGATTTTATTGTTCAATTCAGAAGGTCAATGTTCGTTACTTAATGCATCAGTAATGATTGAACTGCGACGATGTCTCAACGTTGAACGACATCTGTCCACAAGTACATTGACATCGTCTTTTAAGTTTTGAACTATTTAAACCTCTCGACCTACATCTATATAACCCAATATTCCATATATACGAAAATCGATCCTATTATACTGTCATGAATATGGATTGTAGTTATGGAAGATGTTCTATATCCTGATACATTAGCTTAACGCTTTACCCCATAGCATGTTGCTAGCTTTTAAAATTGGTGACTATTTAAAGCAGGTTGAAAGTAAAACAGAATGCGCCTTATCATCTGCTAGAATAAAGAAAATATTCTTAATGATACATTTTCGTGACTGTATCAATTGGAACTATTTTCTTCAACGGATGAATAAACTGAATGCGCTAAAATGCGCTTCTATTGAGGAAAGGGTTAAATCAGGTTAAAAGTAAAGCGGGGTGCTCCGTAAGGAGCATCCTGCTTTACTTTTCACATACCTTGATACATGTACTCCATAATTCGAACTCACATAATTCGAAATAACCCGGATTTCATTACTTGAATTACGATATTTCAATCTAGCTAATGTCGAACATACCCGAATCTCGAAGCTTAAAAAGCTTAACTTAGAAATATTGATACTTGAGTTTCGAAGGTACTGTAAGATTGCATCTGTGTTCAAAATTAGAAACAGGTTATGACGTAATGAGTATAGTGTTTTCCTCTTCTGCCTTCATCCTCTTAAATGGACAACACTAAAGTGCTCCCTCTCTACAACGACATCCAATGGGAGACACAGATTGTGTGCGTTGTTCAGAGGGAGTCGTTACAGGGAGGGAAATTGGCTTACATTTGCAAACAGCTTGAATCCAGATCAGACGCCGCGTTACGCGGCGTCTGATCTGGATTCAAGCTGTTTGTAAAACGTCATTATATTTATTCCATCAAAATGTAATTTTGAGAAAAAACAGCAGACGACAATTTGAAGCAGACGATATTGCAGCAGTAAAAGTGTTAAACATTTTGTCTTGTTTGGGGAACAGCCGTAAGGGTCGTTTTTGTAAGGAGGGAGTCGTTGTTGGGAGGGCCGTTGTAGAGAGGGAGCGCTGTATATACCACTTTAGTGTAGATCCGGATAAAACCCCGCAAAATGCGGCATCTCACCCGGGTCGGCAATGATTTATGAAAGTGATTTATGCGTGTATGAAATGAATGGAAATTTAAGAGAATGAAAGCCAGAATTGGCATTAATATTAATTTAACTGCAATTGAAGGGCGAACGCCTACATACATGTAAAACGTAAATACTTGTTTAGGAAAAGGATTTGGTTTTTGAAGAATGTACCTGATCTTTTTGTTTCAGACTTGTTTCAGTATACTTCTTCAATAGTATCGTATATATAAAAAAGGTTGTCCGCAGTTGTTTTTCTTCATTTTCAAAACTCTTTTGTAACTGTTTATGGAAAGAAATCCTTAGACAAGTTTTGATCCTGGTCATATCTCTACATACCTATGTTGCGCTGATACAGAGTTTTGTCTTGAAACGTTTCCTACAAAGTACATGGCATTAACACATTTATGCCAAGTGGGTTCATCCGTGCTTATATGTTAAATCAGACCGATTTTCATTTAAGGGGTGCTTGATCTATTTCTTATTTTCATTTGATTTTTAATAGGAAATCTTGTAAGCAAACTGTACACATTCAGATCAGACGCTGCATTATCCTTCGTCTGATCTGAATATGCACTGTTTGCATACAGTGGAGAATCTGTTATTCTTTCCCGTTTAAACGCAAACGTACGCAAACGCAAAGCACTAAAACGTAGAAAAGAACAACTTTTGGACAATTCTGATAATTCTTGTTTATCGTGGTGGCAAACAGTTTGGAGCCTGATCAGACGCCGGGTTACCCGGCGTCTGATCTGGCTCCAAACTGTTTGCACTACAAATAATAGTTTTAGCGTAAACGCGTTTATTGGGAAAGAATAACAGATTCTCCACTTTATGTTCCATTTATGAGACGCTAGGCAGAAATTATCCAAATCCCACAACTATCATAATATAACAGATGATTGTTGTCTTAAAACAGTTTTAAAGTAAAGCAGAATGTTCATATAGAAACCTTCTGTTTTTCCTCCGTTCAATTCTCTTCAACAGCAGCGTGTTCAATTACAACTGTTTGCCGTTTAGGTTAACAGTTTGTGCCCCGTGCGCAGTAAAGTACAGTAAATAATATTTTCTTTTAAAATAACACCGATTACGCTTAAACTGTTATTTTCATTGCAAACAGTTTGGATTCAGATCAGACGCCCCTGGTCAGGCTCCAAACTGTTTGCCACCAAATTAAAACGGATAGTCGGAATTTTCAAAAAGTTGTCATTTTCTAAATTTCATCGCAATGCGTTTGCGTTTGAACAAACTAATTACGTTTTGTTCTCTGTATCTCAGACCGGTAGCAAACTCGCTATCGGTGGCCTTCGACGGCCATCGATTGCTTTACTGAACCCATCACAGGTTTCCTTTGAATGATCGTAATTTAGTTATATTATGCCAATAAACGCGTTTGCGCTATAACAGGTACATGTATGTCACTCGCAACATGTTTGGAGCTGTATCAGGCGCCGAGTTATTCGACATCAAGAACCAAACTGTTTGTCTTTCAGAATTTAATAAATTATTTTTTATATAGTTTCATTTGTTTGGGAAGAAATATAGTGTTCTCCATTGAGAGTTGAAAATGAAAACAGCAATGGTGAGGATTGTTTTTGCCTCTGACATTTCACGGCAGATGCCTGTCCAAATTAACCCTTAGCCTGCCACTCACGACTATAGCTCCATATGCAAACAGCTTGGATCCGGATGAGACGCCGAGTAACTCGGCGTCTCATCCGGATCCAAGCTGTTTGACACTCGGACAACATTTTCAGCAATTTTGAGCAATTTTGAAGCACTTTGAAACTTGAAGCAGACGAGAAATATAGCAGACGACAATTTATTTGGCGGGCTAAGGGTTAAAATCCTCTCGCCCCCTTATAGAGGTGGGAGCACAGAGCAAAGGGCTCAATTTGGTTTGTCATATTGTCATGCTGTTGTCAAGTTTCTTGTTTGCGCGCTGACTAGGGAAAAACAAGAGTTTCTAGATATTTGTAGATTTCTTTAAAAATGAATTGCTCTTAAAAATCCAAAATGAAGACAAAAAGAGTATTTATTTTTGCGAAAAATCATAGTATATGATTGAAAAATGAGATATTTGAAGGCGACGTTGTGTTGACACTTTTGTTTGAGTAATATGGCAGTTTGGTAAACGTACTCCCACAAAGGAAAATGGAAAAATCATGTTTATGGGGAAATCGGAGTGTTTTCGTTGGTTGAAAGATTTAATTCTGAAATCTTATTTTTGTTGACACAATAAGCAAACAAACCCACGCGATTTGCTTGTCATACCAATATAAGAGGTTTCACAAAAAATGCTTTTCGTGCACAATTGTGTTGTACTGTGGAGAGGACATCATTTTGCTATTTATCTATCTTCCAATGAGTCAAACTACTATTGGGTACTTAGACTTGTTTCGCGCCAACTGTCAGGGATGTTAAATGAATAAAGAAAGAGAAAATAATGTGATAGATCATGTTGGATCATTCCCATGGTAAAACCAACTTAATCAACTGTCACCGGTTTGGGGCCATAGCAGAAGTCAAATATTTCGGCGGCTGTTTACAGTGGAGAATGTGTTATTCTTTCCCGTTTAAACGTACCGAAACGCAAACGCAAAACACTAAAACGTAGAAAAGTGCAACTTTTGGACAATTCTGATAATTCATGTTTATCTTGGTGGCAAACAGTTTGGAGCCTGATCAGACGCCGGGTTACCCGGCGTCTGATCTGGCTCCAAACTGTTTGCAATAGAAATAATAGTTTTAGCGTAAACGTGTTTATTGGGAAAGAATAACGTTTTCTCCACTGTATGTGCAAAGCTACATTTATCATATTTGGCCAATAAATTGTTTGAGTGGTCGTATGAGCGCGAGTTAAACTTAGTGAACCCATTTATGCCAAATGTTTTATCCATTCTTGTATATTAGATGAATCCATGTTTTATTTAAGGGGTGTCCGATATAATTCTAATTTTTTATTTTTAAGTAAATTCCTCTAAGCAAACAGATTAGGCTGAGATCAGATGCCGTATTAAACTGCATCTGATATGTTTCTGCTCTGTTTGCTATTTGTCAATATGAGAAGCTAGGCATAGGTAGGTTAAGAAGTTTCTTTTTAAGAGCTTTTTGAATTAATTTCGCATGGCTTTAATTAAATGTAAGCTGCAATATTGTGTTTATATCTCCGCACACTTCATCAATATTATTTGGGTAAAGGTACATTGTACGACTGATTTGCTACAAGCAAAAAAAGATATGAAGTCAGTGCCCTTTTGTCGACATGATGCACAAGTATCCAGCTAATGATGTTTACGCAAGATTGGACGTACCCTTGTACGGAGAGGTACGATAAATAACTCTGATCACTGATAGGTGTTCAATGAAATCGATGTATTACACTGCAGCACATGTAGATCTTTATTCAGCACTCCTTCTCTACAACGGCCCACACAACAACGACTTCCTCCTAACGCTACACTTGCCGTTGCTTCCCAAATAAAAAAGATATGTTCAACCTCGTCGCGTTTGCTATATTGTCTGCTTGAAATTGTACTCAAAGTAAGATAATAGACATTTTGACCAAAAATAAATAATGATGAATGACAAATAGCTTGAATCCAGATTAGACGCCGCGTTACGCGGCGTCTGATCTGGATTCAAGCCGTTTGCAAATGTAGGCCAATTTCTCTACATATAACGACTCCACTCGAACAACAAACCCATTTTTGTCTCCCATTGGGTGTCGTTGTAGAGAGGGAGTCCTGTATACGAATTACGTACAATTTGTCTCACATATCAGTGGAGATGTTAGTTTTTCCCAAATAAAATGAAACTAAAATAAAACGCAAAGCAATATAAACACAATAAGACAGCTTTTTAAATGTATGACGGTTTATCTTTGTTAGAGTACTACTCAGTTTGGAGCCTGACCAGGCGCCAGATAACTGGGCCCGAGGTTATAATATTTAAAATGAACGCCTGTGCTCAAAACTTACTTTCGATTACAGACTCTATTGTTACATAACCCTTTTTTACTTACTTTATTACATCATTTGGATATACTTTAAAAGTAGATTTGTGCAACCAAATACTAGTTATATATAAATTGTTTGGTAAAGTGTTATGAACTGAGAAATATTCTGAGTTATAAGTACAGAGTTCGTTTTTTCTTCAAGTTTTATTATCTTGGTACCGGCGTCTGGTCAGGCTCCAAACTGTTTGTAATATACATAATTTGTTAGTATAAACGCACTTGTTTGGGAAAAAATGTCGTCTATTGCACTGTAAGCGTACCTCTGAAGAAATATTGTACAGTGTTCCCTCATTACAACCGCCCTCCCAACAACGACCCCTACTTACAACGACCCATGCCAGTGTTCCCCAAACAAGACATTTATATCCAACCTTTTCTGGCTACAATGTCGTCTACTTAAATTTGTATCCTGCTGTTTTTCTCAAATGTACATGTAATGGACATTTTGATAGAATAAACATAATGACGAGTGACAAACAGCTTGAATCCAGATCAGACGCCGCGTTACGCGGCGTCTGATCTGGATTCAAGCTGTTTGTAAATTAAACCTATTTCCCTCTCTATAACGACTCCCTCCGAACAAGGCACACGATCTGTGTCTCTCATTGGATGTCGTTGTAAAGAGGGAACGCGTAACGCGTCGTCTGATCTGGATTCAAGCTGTTTGTAAATTAAACCTATTTCCCTCTCTATAACGACTCCCTCCGAACAAGGCACACGATCTGTGTCTCTCATTGGATGTCGTTGTAAAGAGGGAACGCGTAACGCGTCGTCTGATCTGGATTCAAGCTGTTTGTAAATTAAACCTATTTCCCTCTCTATAACGACTCCCTCCGAACAAGGCACACGATCTGTGTCTCTCATTGGATGTCGTTGTAAAGAGGGAACGCGTTACGCGGCGTCTGATCTGGATTCAAGCTGTTTGTAAATTAAACCTATTTCCCTCTCTATAACGACTCCCTCCGAACAAGGCACACGATCTGTGTCTCTCATTGGATGTCGTTGTAAAGAGGGAACGCGTTACGCGGCGTCTGATCTGGATTCAAGCTGTTTGTAAATTAAACCTATTTCCCTCTCTATAACGACTCCCTCCGAACAAGGCACACGATCTGTGTCTCTCATTGGATGTCGTTGTAAAGAGGGAACGCGTTACGCGGCGTCTGATCTGGATTCAAGCTGTTTGTAAATTAAACCTATTTCCCTCTCTATAACGACTCCCTCCGAACAAGGCACACGATCTGTGTCTCTCATTGGATGTCGTTGTAACGAGGGAACGCTATACTGTACGATTACTTTGTTCATATACAGTGAAAGTCTCTTATAACGATGTCTTCGGGTTGTATACGTCCGGTTTAATTTCGTTTTGTCGAAATGTCGTTTTATCAGGTCCATTTCACCATAATTTTATAAGAAATGAACTGAATTATTTTGGCGTTTAAGCGAAATAAACGACGGAAAATGATCGGCAAATTTGCCGATCATTTTCAGTTGATTTCTTATATTTACATATATTTGCTGTATTTTCTAATAGTAAATGAACATTTTATTAGTACGCTTGTATGTTTAATCCATTTTAGAGGTTGTAACACGAATAATGTGTACCCTGAAAGGAACAGTCTTAACTGCAATTACTCATGAAATGCAACAAAATGATTCGCAGAGATCAGAATGATGTATAAGTCCCGCATCCTCTGCGACAGGTATCCACAAGTCCCGTCCTTTGATAAATCGCGTTTATACAAATTAAACGTCATTTTGTTCAATGGAATTGAATTGGGCGAATGTAAATATAACGAAATGAAGAATTAGGTTTGTTTTGACATTTTCAGTATCATGTTATATCAATTTTGTTATAATTGAGCTTCGAGGTATACCCGATACGTGTGCACCAGAGAAACTCACTAAAGTCTAAATACTTGACCTTTGTTTGTCACTTTAATTGTAAAATGAATTAGTTTTTGTACATAAACATGAAACTGATTTTTGCATGATGTATGTTCCTGCTCGTTGTTTTGCGTATCATATTGCGAAGAACTACAGTAGTGAAAACGCTCTTCTTTACCAATAAATGCGTTTATGCTAGAAGGAGCGACTTTGTCAGGGTTTGTTCTGCGTTCTTTAACCCTTTCCCCCATAGAAGCGACTTTTAGCGCATATAATTTATTCCTCCGCTGAAGAAAGTAGTTCCAATTTAATCAGTTATGAAGAAATATTATAGCTTATACTTTATATATTCTAGCACGTGGAAGCTTAAAGAAGGTTGAAAGTAAAGCAGAATGCGCCCTAAGGCGCATTCTGCTTTACTTTCAACCTGCTTTAAGTTGTCATCTATCTTCATTACAAGAAATAGGCTATCAGGTAAAGAGTTAAGGTCCATCCGGTAAGTTTGAAAATGTTTCTTGTTTAATAAGACAATGAAATGGTGGAGATGATAGATGTTCAAAGAGGATAGAGTTTTGTTTATGAACATATTTAGCAGAAGAAGGGTTATCTACAGGTAGCGGCTTAGAGCAGGTTGAAAATAAAGCACCATCTTATGTTTAACACTCTTACAGTTATTATTTCCCCAGTAAAGGTCTTTATGCTAAAAACATTATTTCCATTGCAAACTGTTTGTAACCAGATCAGACACCGGGTCACCTGATCAGGCTCCAAACTGTTTGACACTCAGATTAAAATAAATCGTCAGATATTTAAAAAAGATTAACAAAACTCTAGTTTGTTAGGTCTACATCGCATTTGCAATGTGGCATATTGGCGTTTATGCCGGTTAAAGAATTAAAACGTTGAAAGTTACTTTCAGATCATATTACGGTACCTCGCCTTATGAAGTAATTTAGTTCTCTCTTTACCTTTTATGCTGAATTATGCAGCAATTTCCCCTGGTAAGTAGCCAGGACTATGAAGAACGTTTCAAGTTCCAATTTCAAAGCGATAGTTACTTTGTAACCCTTTTACCGCCATTTTATCGTCTTCTTAAAAATGTCGTCTGCGGTCATTATTCAAAATTAGAAATTACTCACTTCGATTGAAGAAATTTCAAGTAGAGGGATAAAGAAGTGGAATTTATTCGGCTTATGATCTGGATAGAAACTGAAAATAACAGTCTAGACGCAATATGCAGTGAATGGGTGAAGTTATTCGACTGACATTGACAGTTCCCATTTCGGTAGTTTATCAGATTTCCCGTCTTCGGTGTCCCATTAGCTTCCAATTAAAAAGTAAGCGTTTCCCTCATAGGGTAATAAACCTGCGCAACTTTTAATTAACTCTTTTATAAAGAGGCGATGTGAACGCTGATGAAAAATGGCTTCCGTAAAATCCTGCATTAACCCTCATTATGTTAAATTATCGTCTGCTTAAAAAACGTGGTTTTCAAAAATACTCCAAATATGTTTTTTTCTGAAAATTTTATTAATTAAGTAACATTCAATACGAGTGGCAAACATTTTGGTTCCAGATCAGACGCCGAGTAACTCGGCGTCTGATCTGGACCCAAACTGTTTGCAAAGTTTAAAACCTGTTATTTTATCGTGTATGAGGTTAAGTTAAAACTCACTTATCATTTCTGCTTTCTTAGGCACGGAGATTACTCGTTTTCTGCACTTAATGTGTTTTTCAGTTTTATACATCAAATTCTTGGCAATTAAACCCAGTAACATTTCAGCTCATGTCTCCTGTTAGCCCTGGTCATGTTGCATTGTCGTCTGCTTCAATCTAGATATATTGTCTGCCAAAACATTGTATGATAAACTGTGGGCTCCCAAAAGCGCGTACAGTGAAAACGACTTTATTACATGTACATGTATCTCCCGTTTTAATTAAACTTAACGCAAAATATATGGAATGAAAAGAAGAAAATGATAACTATTTGAAAATTATAACAATTTATTATTGTCTCATTGGCAAACAGTTTGGAGCCAGATCAGACGCCGTGTTACCCGGCGTCTGATTTGGCTCCAAACTTTTTGCAATGGGAAATAAAGTTCAGTACAGACGATCGTAATGGGCATTACGTGTGTCCTCCACTGTAAAACGCCACTCCACCCACCAACGAACGTATCTTCATCTCAATAATGTATAAACTTGTCTTCTGGTCAGGTTCCAGGTTGTAAGTTAATCTTATTTCTATTAGTTGTCTACAGTTTCAAAATAATGTCCTTATCTGCATGCAGTTGCAAAATTTTAAGATATCTTCAAACGGCAAAGAATAATGTAGTATCCGCTATACATTTAAAGTATATTATTTTCCTATACTGTTTTAAATATCGTTCTAGTATAAAAGCGTATATATCATATGGTTGTAAAGTGGATAAGACATTACTTTCTACCAAACTAAACGCGTTTATTCTATTTGACATTAATACAACACAAATTCCGTTATTACTCCCTGCTTAATGTTTTACATGAACATAGTACGCTCGTATATTAGCAGTTTCAGAATGTTTTCTACGATTATTTTCCGGATATGAAATCTGTTAGGATTGAAAAATGTTTTCCTATAGCATTTATTAGGAAAAATACAAACGCACGAAAAGGTATCGGTATAAGGAAATTGTAAGGACGTTAAAATGCATTTCTTTGAGGAATAGGTAAATACTTTAAAGGTCGTTTAGTTCAAATAAAGGTACACCGTCCCCTCTCTACAACGACACCCTATGGGAGACAACACGTGTGTTCGTTGCTCGGAGGGAATCGTTATAGGGAGAGAAATTGACTTAGATTGCAAACAGCTTGAATCCAGATCAGACGCCGCGTTATGCAGCGTCTGATCTTGATACAAGCTTTTTGTCACTTGTCATTAAAGTTGTTTTTTTATGTCAAAATGTCTATAATGTAACTTTGTAGGGAGGGAACGCTGTATATGTATGGCAATGGAAATGTTTAATTTAGAATTCTTATTCTTATTTACAGTACATGCTAGCTGAGCGAAGGTAAACCTTCTGTGCTCTACCGGCGAATTTTATTATAACTACTGCAAACAGTTTTGATCCAGATGAGATGCTGAGAAACTCGGCGTTTCATCTGAATCCAAACTTTTTGCATCTCTGGTGACATTTTCTTGAAGAAAATGCTGATACATCAATTTTGAGAATAGTTGCAGACGATACATATTTCAAACGACAATTACAGCGCGTGCTGAAGGAAAACCCTTTCATTGCCATGACGTCATCAATATTAAAAAATATGTCGTCTGCTTTTATATTTTTTAAAATTCAAAGTTTAGTTATTTTGACTTAAGAATTATTAAAATGAGTGTCAAACAGTTTGGTTCCTGACCACACGCCGCGTTTAAGCGGCGTCTGATCAGGATCTAAACTGTTTGTAAATAACTATTGTACTCTGGGTAAGGCAGTGAATGGCTTAAAACTGTACATTTAAAACCTTAGGGTAGACAAGGTCGTAAAAGGACAATAAATAGTGGTTGCAGAGACCTTTGTTCGTAGAAAGTCTTGGTATTTGCTAGATATTGCTCGAAGATGTCATTAAAACGAACGAAATATCAATCTTGATCAAGCGTAATATATAATGAATTTTATACAGCAAATTATACGCTACCATCGGTTAGTGTACCGTAACATAAGAGTTCATTTTCCCACGCTCAGCTCAAACTTACCCTTCCGTCCCTCAAACGCGTTTTTAAATACTTTTCAAACAATTTGAATCCTGATCAGACGCCGAGTTACTCGGCGTCTGATCAGGATCCAAGCTGTTTGAAATTCATATATACGTTTCTTCAGTTTTTACGCAGAAAAATACTTTTTAAAAATTGTTGCAGACGAGAATAATTAAGTAGACGAAATTATGACCAAAAAAGGGATAATCTTTTGCGTGTTAATGCGGTCGTACGAATGATGAATGTGTCTTCAGCTGAGATTGTTTAAAAGTGATCGTTTTTCCTTACGCATTATTGACAATACAGGGCATTGATAAACAAGCACGCGGGACATAGACCATTAGACTAACCTCTAAATCTTATATGTCTCGCAATATGAACGTGACATTAGTGAAATTTAGCGCAAACAATTTTTGGATCCAGATGAGACTCCGAGAAAGCTCGGCCTCTCATCTGGATCCAAAAGTGTCGAATACTCTGGCGATCCTTTTGTCTTACAGAAAATGCAGGCATATAAAATCTTAGAATATTTGCCAAGGATAAATTTTTGCAGACAACAATTATATAGATCTAGCCTGCTTAAGTGTAAAACATCTTTTAGAGAGTTTATAGAAGTTGGCCCTTTTCACGTCATAAGGGTCAAACAGTTTGGACCCTGCTCAGGATCAAATCTGCTTCCCTGTGGCATTTTCATTTCTTTTAACCAAAATGTCTTAAAACAACTTTAACAAACATTGCAGACAACAGTATATGAAGGATATATTATGGCGATCAAAGGTATCATTCTAAGCTTGACTTGGATAACATTTGAAAACAGTTTGGATCCAGATCAGACGCCGCGTCACGCGGCGTCTGATCTGTCTCCAAACTGTTTGTCACTCATATTAAACTTTTCTTCAGTTTAAACAAGCATTAATCTATTTTTGATTTTTGCAGACGATACATTGGAAGCAGACGACAATTCAGAATGAAAAGGGTTAAATTCATGTCCTCGAGGGAAGTGAAACTGTCCAACAAAGGACATGTCATGATTATCTATCATGATATTCATAGATATAAATTGTCGTCTGCTTAAAAACGTCATTTTATGAAAACTTAATTGAAATTTGTGATAGAAAAGATTTGGTACTTTCTCGTTTAAGAATTCTTAACGATACAAATCAGGACCTTTTGTATCGGTGTCTTGATTTGGATTCTAATCATTAATATTTTGTTTGTTCAATCTATACAAACAAAGATTTGCTGTGATATCGTCTGCTAAAATGATTGCTGTCTGGACTGCCTCAGAATTGAGAGCTTTTATCATTTTATATGAACATATATCAAAGTTCGACCAATTGAATCCTAGCCGTCTTGGCTTAGATTGCCTACTGCCGTGCAAATCAATTCACGATAAGAGTTCGATGACTGAAACTCGATTAAAATCGAAAATACCCATACCGTATTTCAATGTTAATTTATTAGCCCCTGCGACTTCAAGTGGGCACACCAGAGAGCCAACTTTTGTCGTAGTTCTGAGGCTTAATTTTCACAGGGGATGGTTCTGTCTATTTGATCTAGAGTATTCCCGCTGTCAAGAACTAAAATGTAACAAAAATGTGACGTGTTTGCACGTGATTTTCTTTAAAAAAAGGTCCGTAGAGGTCGAAATATTAGAAATGAGCAGTTTATATAATTATTATTAAGAACTAGAGGTCGACATATTAGAAAAGAACAGTTTATATAATTACATGTAGGCCTAGTATTAAGAAATAAAAGGAATACAGGTAGTCGGTAGTTTGATCCCAGTCGCTGCTTGGCAACGAATGACATCAGCTGAACTCATCTTCTTGAACTCACCATCATCTCATGTCATCTCAACATTCCCCATCAGTCATTGACGCCATGTGACCTACACAGTGGAGAATCTGTTATTCTTTCCCAATTAACGCGTTTACGCTAAAACTATTATTTCCATTGAAAACAGTTTGGAGCCAGATCAGACGCCGGGTAACCCGGCGTCTGATCTGGCTTCAAACTGTTTGCCACCATGATAAACTTGAATGATCAGAATTGTCCAAAAGTTGTACTTTTCTACGTTTTAGTGTTTTGCGTTTGCGTACGTTTGCGTTTAAACGGGAAAGAATAACAGATTCTCCACTGTAATATGTCATTGACGCCATGTTACCTATTCTGTGTCGCAGTGCCGCAAAACCCAACTCATCAATTCATCCATCAAAAGGGAAATCCTACTTCACAATGCAGTCTGATCCATTTCCAGAGTTGCCATTTCTCCGGATTTTTCCTAAATCTTCGGATTTTTTTCCAGTACATGGTAGCTTATAGCAGGCTGAAAGTAAAGCAGAATGTGCCTTTAGGCACATTCTGCTTTACTTACAGCCTGCTTTAAGTAGTCGCTCGTCAACAAAACTAGAAACAGGCTATGGGGTAAAGGTACGATTTCGTCAAATCGCATTTGAAAAATGCAAATTTGGAAATCCTAGGATTTTTCACGGCAACTTATGGCAGCCCTGCATTTCTTACTGTTAAGAGTTGGTGTTTCAAAATTTCAAAATGTAAAAAAACAGTTATTTCCATTGCAAAAATGTTGAAGTCAGATCAAACACTGGGTAACGAAATGCAATAAGTAGTAAGAAAATGGCAGTGTTTTAACATAATGAAATGTAAAAAAATGGTGTGTCAGGCAAATTGGAGTTATTCGATTGCTGAACTGGCTCTAAACTGTTTGCAGTAGAACACCAATACTAGGGAAGTGGGTAATGCTTTATTCGTTCCGGTTTAAGGTTATAACGAGTTTGAGTTGAGTCTGGGGTAGTTCTCAAGCATTTGATTAGTCAGATTTGAGCTTTTGCTCAAATCTGACCAATCAAATACTTGAGAACGATCCAAGATTCAACTCAAACTCTTTATAACTTTGGGCCCTTATCTCCGCAAAATAGTTTTGAGTCAGAACAGGCCTGAACGGTTTCAAAAACGTTTACCACATAGGATTGATAAGAATTGTCAATATTTTGTAGGACAATAATATTTTTGTCTACAGTTCAATGAAATACGTTTGGATTTATTTTTCTATAAAGGGTAAAGAAAGACGTCCCCCTTACAACATTTAATTTATAATTAAGACTTTGATTCAAGGCTATAACGAGTCTGGGGTCGTTTTCAAGCATTTGAATGGTCAGCGGATTTGAACAAATTTAAATCTGCCAATCAAATGATAGAGAATGATCTCAGGATTGTTAAGAACTGTCAATACTGTTTGAAAAAATAAAGTTATTATTTTGTCTACATTTCAACGCAAAAACGTTTGCATTTACTGTCCTATAAAGTGTAAAGAATAATGTCTCCCTAAAACTTTAAATTTGTCGATATAAGTGTAAAACGTTTCACTTATGTATATATATTTTGTTATGTTTTCACATATTTTGTAACAATTATTCGATGTGTCGAATTAATGAAATATTTTACGTGTTGTGGGTGGTCTAGTAAGGAAATTATTTCCATTCCTACCGTATGTTTTGGATATTTTAGGCAGGGTTCATGTGTCAGTTGCCTAAAAACATGGCCACCTGTTTTGCCTTTAGCATGTTATGTGTACAGTGGCAAGGTTTTATTCTTGTCCAAATAAACGAGTTAATGCAAAGACATTATGGCAAATGGCCATTGCAAACAGTTTGGAGCCTGATCAGACGCCGGGTAACCCGGCGTCTGATCAGGCTCCAAACTGTTTGTTACTCAGATTGAAATGTTTTGTTAACATTTTCCAAACTCGCGAGGTTTTTCAGCATTCTTTTAAATTTTGTTGGAGTTTTTTTTCTTTTTTACGGGAACGAATCACGTCTTCTTTAATGTATGCAACTATCGTTTGCAAAAATATGCTTGTACAAATGTATGAGTCGCCATAATAGCAACGTTTACTTGCCGGGCATTCTATATGAACGTAATAACAGTGTGTTAACATAGTTCGGAAACAGATAAAACGAGTATAAAACTCACATCTTTATCCGATAACCTGTTTCTACGTATAGTTTTGAAAACAGGTGACCACTTAAATCAGGTTTTAAGTAAAGACGAATTGGCCTGAAGGCCTGCACTGAGGTACAATCTGCTAGAATATAACATATTTCTTATACGCCGCAAATGTACTTCTGTATAAGTAGAACACTTTTCCTCAGTGAAACAACAAATTAATGGCGTAAACATGCATAATTTAGTATGGAGTAATAGGTTAACGTGCTAGTATCATATCTGATTTTCTGCTGTAAAATTAACCATCTGCACCAACATTCAGAGTTGAATTGCTCTTCATTCAAGTTAGACAATATCAATATAGGACCAAATGGTTTAAGGCAACCTATTTGCAAATACTAACTCAAATCGCATTTAGCAGGAAAAAGTTAATAGGACAAACTGGCATGTTTCGCAACATGTTTTGTCTAAAGACACCAAAATGATAAGCTAAATTTCAAAAAGAAAACATAAGGACACTACATATAATCCCTTAAATCCTTTTTATGCTGTATTAGTCATATTTACTAACACCCTTCTAAATATTGACCAGTTTACGTCGAATTTAAGAGTGTTTTAGATAATACAAATATATTAGAAAAATAAAAGTAAAACAAACAATGAAGATCCTGATTAGAGAGTTCCTTAAGGAACCCTCTGATCATGGTCTAAACTGTTTGCAAAATATCCCTCTATTAGTTTCCAGTACAGAAAGGGTTTAAACCATCAGGATACCAGGATACAATATCAAAAACCTCATCCCCGACCCATACTTCAAGGAAATTAGATAAGTCTGAGTGTGGATATTTCATCTTTTTTTCTTGTCTCGTGTTTAACCGACATTTTCCTAACCTGGTTAGAGTATTAGCAGCGAATATATATTCTAGTCTTGTTTAAACGAAGTTCAAAAGCAAATGTTTAATTTTTATCAGTTTGAAGATTTAGTGTAGACGACATTGTTCTTTCCAAATAAAACGTTTGCACTCAAATAATGTTTCCCTTGGAAAATAGCTTGGGGCCAGACTAGATGGAGGGAAATGGAACGTCTGATCAAAATCCAGACTGTTTAGTTTAGACATTATTTGTGTTACATCATTTATAAAACAAGCTACATTTACTGATAAATTTCACTCTTGATGGCTCAAATGGTGGTGCATTTAGTCATGTTTTTTGGTGGAAACCTCAGTGCCCGGAGAAAACCCATTTGTAAGGAAGTAGGGCGACCAATATACCCTCTCACATAGTGCACCAACCCGTGATCGAACTCGAAACCTCATTGGTGAGAGGCGAGGGCTCTAACTACTGAGCTTTTCAAACTGTTTATCACTTAGATGAAATAAATCGAAAACATTTTGAACAGAGTGCCGTTTTCTACACTTTATTGCACTTTTAACGATGAACATTGGCGCCGCTTTAGAGTAGACAAGTTACCAAAATACATGTTCCAAGAATACATATGGGTCGTGCCATGAGAAACCTTGACTTATTGTATGACATAATGTGTAGATCAACACACGATCGCTGGCCTTAATCTGCACTCTTTGCCATCCAATGCATCTGAAGCTTATTTGTAGATGTATTATACTTAGTATTTGGCAGTGTATACCAAACAGAGCGAGCCTGTATTGTACAGAGCCTGGGATACAACGGTACTTGGTCTATACAATGTTGCAACGCAATAAGGCTGGATTTGTCATGGCATGGCATATCTAAATGACTTAAAACTATCATATACATTATTTCTTTGTGCTATACTGAAATAAACTTAATCCCCGTCGCCTTAATCATAAATGTTTTTACAAGTTTTGTCAGTCTGTATACTACTTGATCTACGTAGAAAAATAAGATTTTATTCACATCAAACCAGAAGGCCACATGCCATTATGGCAACATTTGCATACTACTATGACGGACAACGTAATAAACTCATATACTAATAGATAAAGAGGCATGTGACTGAGTAACAAAACCATTATGTGGACGAACAGCATGCAGCAGTTACGCAAACATTCGAGGACAGACTGGTAAGTGGCTGGATTTTAGACACATTAAGAAACATGTCCAAATACGCCTTAACCCATTTTATTCGGGATACACTTTCAGGTGTACCTTTAGGCAAACAGTTTTGATCTCAGATCAGGTCCCACATTGTGGTGCCGCAGCTAAGTCAATACTCTATCAGAAAATGCTAAAATATTTTGCAAATATTTGAGTTATACCCGTTGCAGACGACATTATAAAATGGCCGCCAAATATTACCCAGCATACAATGGGCAAAGCAAAATAATATTTCTCCAAAGAAAAATCAATAGTCTAAAAGGCGATGCCGCTGCTGATTCACTCAAAATAATTAAATGAAAATAGAAGGCTTACTAAGCAGCACCATAAGTCAAACTTAAACATCATTTTCTATGGTCGATCAACCCTTGGGTTTTGGCTTAGCAAAACATAGAACAAGATCCTTTTATCTTCATCTACATCATTCGTCGATACGTCTTTGAAGAAAGCTTGTTCTGAAAACAAGTACATGTGTATGCTATTTGCAAACACTGTTCAGGAGAATGTAATCTTGACCAGGCTCTACACTATTTGTTTTACGATAGTATTTCTGAAATATGGTCCTAAAATCAAACCTAAAATCCTGATCAGCTGGACATTTGTCAACATTAGGATTATCCATATGAAAAAAAAAAGAAGGGATTAAGTAGATTTGAGACAATGGTGGGTTAAAATAAACTAAATTGCGTTGCGGTTTGGCTTGAACAAAAAAGTAATATTCGTTGTATACATGAAATTTTCTACCGGAAAATAAAGTAAGTAGTCAGAGTCAATCATGTCTAGAGAATGGCTAGAGTTTAACTGTGCTTATACATTTGACTGACGCCATATTTTACAGAAACAAGCTGCATTTGGTTTTGCATAAGTAAGACAATGTTTGAGAGAACAAACGCAGCATCCAATCCGCAACGACACATGCATATTTCCAAGCATAGATTAACTAGCCATATAAAATTATGGTAGCATCTCTATTATCAATATTAGATCGCAAATTATTGTTTTGGCTTTATTAAATATGGCCAAATTGATGAAACATGGCTAGAATCTAGCTACATGTACATTTGTACATGATTTAAAACAACAACGATAAGAAATAAACCGCCGACTCAACCCACGCCCTTTATTACAAAGCCCAACAATCAGGCTATTTGAAATAATTTGGGTAATGATCAGAGACTTAGCTACACCTCATCACCAGAAAAACTGTTTGGCACTCCTGTCAATGCATATTTATTTAAATTTTCAACAATTGATACCTTATAAACGAAACAGATTACACATTTTAGTGACCTCGTTATCAACACAAGGTTTAAGTATATAGATATGACGTGGCAGGGTTATTTTGAAAACATTTTGGATCCTGATCAGTCGCCGCGTATCGCGGCGTCTGATTCGGATTCAAACTGTTTGACACTCATTGCTATGTCATGTTGTATAAAAATATCCCAGATGAGAAGACCACACTTGTCAAGAGATATATCACATTGACGTTGTTATCAACAGAGGTTTAACAGTACATAAATATGTAGTGACAGGGTAATAAAGACGATGTATCTTTACTGCCGCCAACGATTTCTTCCAGTTGACTCGCTTGTTTACTTTCACACTCTCTCTATTAGTGTCAGTGTTGCTAAACCCCTTCACTACCTTTGCTCGAACACAGTGGTTATTTGGAAAATGTTTGGACCCTGATCAGACGCCGCGTAAACGCATGGTTCCAAACGGTATGACACTTATTGCATATTGATCATTTTATATGATTTCCCTAAATTTCAAATTTAAGAAATAATAGCAGACGTCAATGTTTCATGGAGATGATGTCATGGAAGTATAAGTGTTAAAGTGTCAACATACAATGTAAACTAAATATAAGGACCATTTAAAAGGGTGTAGCTAATTTAACCCTTTGAACCCTAGTCCCGCAAAAAGGCGTCCTTTTCAAACAGTGTATGTGAGTAATACACTTGTCCTGTGCAAACAGTGAAGACCCAGATCAGAGGGCTCCTTTCGGAGCCCTCTGATCAGGGTCTTCACTGTTTGTCATAATGCAAATTATTGACAAAAAACCCCTTAAAAGTCAGAAATGGACTAGACTAAAATGGAAACTGGAATTGTCCATTTAAAGTTTCAGGGAGGAAAGAGTTAATAATCTTCCGCACGCTATGCGATTGTCGTCTGCCAGATTTGTGTCTGCAACAAGTTTCAATATTGACTAATCTACATTTTTTCTTCAGAGAATATCACTAGAGTGCCAAACAGTTTGGATCCTGATCAAACACATACTCTTGTCCATGATTGCTCTAGATCAAAACTGTTTTAAAATAGTATTGTATTCGCGGTATGCACTGTGATGGTCAAACGAGAAGACTCGTATATGCTAATATACAGTAGTACATTGCTTTAACAAAACATTCAAAGAAAGGGTGTTAGATCTACAGGGTGTCCCAATAACAATGAAACCCGAGTACAAAGATATGTTTTTACTAAATTCTAAATTTCTGCAAAGTTGCTTCTTAAAATAGCATTGGTCTGTAAGTTATGAGTATTTCAATGAAGAAACATAACATCCGTTCTAACATGATATTATTTTTGTGAATACACACGATAGATTTTGCATCGTTCATGCAACTGTTTCATGTTTTACTTGTATACGAAACCAACACAGAAACATGTTGTATGTGCACAGTGAGTATACTTATGTAGCAGTCTTATTGTTGTTTGCTTTTAATTGATTACAAATGGCTTGTCATTTCAGTGTTTAAAAGCATGCTGGTCAGTAAATGGAATTAGAGCACCTTACAATTTCCGAATCTTTCTGTATAGTTTGTCTTAAATGTGTAGAAATCAATGAAATAAAATATAGCATGTAGAAATATTAGTATCGATAAGATGAACATGCAAGATGGCAGGTGTGTAGTACACTATGAGAGATATACTCACAAGAACGGGAAGGTACCTGCAAATGATGCAGCATTTTCAGCATGGAAGAAAAGTCAATATCATGTTAAAGCGGATTTTCGATGCTTTCATTAAAATGTTCATATCTTAAAATCTAATTCATATTTATATACCAAATTCGAACAAAATATGCAAAATGTCACCTCAACCTAACAAATTTATTTTTCATTTACACAAATTGAAAGGGATACATTGCATACATGACCCAGGTTTCCGTGTTTTGGGGACACCGCTTATAACCAATAAGCGAATGCTTACTACAGATTGGGAGATACTACATTCATGATTTTCTTTTATTTATAGACATTTTACTGTAACCCTCTAGAGCCCTAGCATAGATCTCACTCTGGGAATATTCTAAATTGGTTCCTGTTTTACTAGATTTGGTCATAGGTAGTCAAAATGTTTTCTACAACTTAAAATGCATTAACATTATTGTTGTGGCACTAATGCCCATATATGTAACATAATGGGAATTAATGCAACAAACGTAATTTTACGAATTTATAAACTAGGCATAACGTTCATTTGCTAACAATATCAAACGGGGGTTGTTACACGAACAGTACACAGGATAGCCTTGTAGATAGAAAAAGGAATTGATTTATAGCATGATGTGGACCATATTGAAAATTGGTTTACACGCCAAATATGTTATCCACGTAAAATAAAGTCGTTATTATTATTATTATTATTATGTATTTCTGTCCTGACAGTGACAATTTAAAGCAAAAATGTAGCGAATATGATACACAGCTTTTAAGTAATCATTTCTGGTTAAGAATACTTAATTCCATGTTCGTCAAAATGCGACTATGAGACCACACAACTGTTTAAACTATTAGTTAGCAACAATGTATTAACCATCACTTTTTTATTCTGCTCAAGCAAATGGTAAATTTTGGAACCAATGGAAATTATTATGCGACTCAATATATTGGAAAGACAAAATTGACTTTTTTTTGCATAAGTCTTTGAAAAGATATTTAAAACCAAAAACAAAATGGCTATCATAAAATATTTTGTAGCAGATTTGCTATGTTGAGCTGTTTTGCTATAATCCCCTCTTGTATTACCCCGAGTACAATTTGCAAACAGTTTGGATCTTAACCCTTTTAACCATACAGTCTTCTGTAGAGATTACTGATTACAAATACAAAGTGTAGACCCTGATCAGAGGGCTCCTATAGGAGCCCTCTGATCAGGGTCTGCACTGTTTGATATTTTCATTGTTTTTTGTTGTCATACCAAAAAATAAAAAGTAGACTGGTTCAAAATACATGTACTAGAAGAGTCCAAATGTACTATTAATGGCCACAAGAGAAATTTAGGGTTGAAAGGGTTAATCAAACGCAACGTAATGCGGTAGTCATGTTTTTAACAGCCTGAAAAGTTAATTCTCAGAAATAAAAGCAAGAGACAATTGTTTAAAGCAGATAACCTCACGGCAGTGAAACGTTTAAACCGAAAGCAATCATTTCATTAATTTGTAATAGCAGGTATTCATATTATATGCAACTACAGTTTTAGGATGTCAATCATACAAAATGCGCCATCTATAAAACTACTGTCTTACGTTGTAGTCGAACTTCGATATGTGGAGCCTAATTGTATTGTTTCGTACTTGAACTGTAAAACTTATTTTTTATGTTGGCCTCGATAACGTCGAACATATTCTTACTTCAAAAGTAAAAACTTGACAAAGTCACTTTTTAACTTTGAAATACGGATATGTTCGACTTCAGCACGTTAGACAAATCGAAGCTTGACTGTATAAACTTTCACATACATTCTCCAAATTCTTAGATATAGCCTGTCATTATAACATTGATTTGAAACGAATGTCAACTATACTTATCTAACCCATTCACTGCTTAACCGAAATGCAATAGTTGTTTGCAAACAATTTAGACTCTGATCAGACGCCGCGTAACGACGACAATTGTTTAAAGCAGATGACGTCACGGCAGTGAAGCGTTTTAACCAAAAACAATATTCCCATTGAGTGGTTGTGAAAGCGAGAATTCTTTGTATCTGCTACGCTGCAATAGTGTGAGATGACAATCATACAAAAAAGCGCAATCTATTAAACAGCGGTCTTACGTAGTATTTAATGTTCATATAAATTCTCCAAATTCTTAGATATAGTCTGTCATATAATAACATTTGAGTTGATTAGAAATGAAATGTTAAATACACTTATCTAAACTATTTCACTGTGATATAATCGTCTGCTTAAAATTGTCGTCTGCGTTTTTGTTCAAATTAAGATTTTTGACATTTTGATTGAAGAGACATTAATAAGACTGTTAAACAGTTTGTATTCAAGTAAGATTTAAAGTTACTCTGCGTCCGATCTGTAATGAATCTGTTGACGTATATTGGACGGAGTCGTCGTTCTCTGTCAGTGATATAATTGAAAGTTGCTTTTATTATGCGAGTAGATAGTGTTCCTTTACGACATAAATGACTCCTACGAAACTCATAACAATTGTGATTGAGAAAACTTTGTATAGACTTATATAAACGGGTTGAATCCTGATCAGGCGCCACGTTACATGATCAAACTATTTGTCACTCGGATTATATATCTGGAAATAATGAGAAATAATACTTTAATGTCAGAAATGAAGCATACTACAATTTGTTAAGACGTTTATCTGACAATCCAAAGAGCGTTGAAATGGTAATTTGATCATAGTTGTGAAAATTGAGGTTTTATTTAATATCATTTTAGGCTAAGAAGGAATTTAAATATAATCTGAAGAGGAAAGCTGATCGTATATCAAAAAATGATACATGTTTAAAAAGTGACGTTTGAAATTTGCGTTCTGATAATTAAAGCAAAGTGGTCATGACTCGTCAGAGTATAAGTATGTTGAGGTGTGGTCTATAAAGAAAGCATTGTATAGAATTACAGTAAAGCATACCATATTCTTTTCTGATTAACCCATTTTGCACTAAGTGGATTCTTCAATACGTATATACTGGATAAGCCCATTTTTTATGTAAGGGGTGCCCAGACTAATGTAGTTTTCGTTTCGTTTTATATTGCAATTCCTATCAGCAAACAGTGTAGACTCTGATCTCTAATATTTGTACAGTGCTCTCTCTCTCTCTCTCTCTCTCTACAACAAAACCCAATTCGAGACAAAATTTGCACGTGTTGTTTGGAGGGAGTAGTTATAGGGAGGGAAACATAAAATCCATCCTGTAGTTTAGGAAGAGATGTCTTTCAAAGAAATTATTAAAGACGGATAAACGGATTGACGGCGGACGACGACGTCGGTTATAGCACAATCAAAATAGCACACTTTGGCACTTTGTGTCAGGTGAGCTAATAATGAATGACGTAAAACCGTAATAAATCGAAATTCAAAATGCTGCTATAAATAGTATATCGTTGCAGTTGATACGACTGAACGCACTGACTGTCCAGTATATCGTGTTATTGATAGTGAAAAAAGATTGATAAGCTGCACTTCGTGGCTTATTAGCTCGGTCAAATGTTATATTTCGTTTTTTTAACTTGTCAGTCATTAAACCCGTAATAGGAGGGTCGATATTATTCTGACCAAAAAGACTAAAGGTTATGTATACTCTGACTTCTTTGTTATTCGTGAATAAAAGTCAATAAATCGGCAATACATCATAACAAAAGTGATATAGAATCGAATCCGAAGAATTTGGGATGCTAGACACTCGCTTTACCAATAACTACCAAGACAGAAAAAGGATCCAAGTATCCTTTTCATTATGTATAGGATATCGCACAACAATTTATCGCACGCAAAATCGTGCGATAAATCATGATGCGATATCCGACTTGTCACCATTTGACCCCTTCAAATCATATCTATAACCAAATAACTTTCTCTGATACAAATCCCCTACGAGTTAAGATAAGTAAACACAAATACTTTAATGAGCATTGTCAGTTCCTTAATAACATGTAACAATGTAACAAGTAGAGTACACAAAATATAGTAGATATCTGGTAGCAGTGAAAAAACAAATAAGGATATACAATAAAGGTTATAGATGAATTAGCTTTTTGTGAAAGAATCACGAAGTAGTTCAAATATGGGATACAAAACAGTCGTTTTAAGCAGGCTGCCCGATTATATAATGCGGCTTTAAGCACGACAGAAACACGTTTAATAACATGAAAACAAGCAAAAGAACATAGTACAGAAGTAATAAAAACTAACGATAAAACTGGTAATAGAACATTATTCGTTATTTTCTAAAAATAATATTGTGTGTAAGTCTACATTGCGTTAAGAATCTCTTAACAGGAAAGGAATTACGACTTTCCCAGTGGTGAAGCAAAACGAATCAAATTTAACCAGAACTAATTTTTAGCCAACACGGTTTACTATTGGCTGGCAAATATTTAAATACATAACCCTCTGTTTGGCATACCAATTAGAGTTTATCCCTTTTCGAAACAAAGAAACATACTAGTATGAAATAAAAGAAGCATACTTTTACCTGCCATAAACCCCTTCACTACCTTACCCCGAGTACATTGGATTATTTGCAAACCGTTTTGATCCTGATCAGAGCCGTGTTACACGCCGTCTGATAAAGATCCCAACTGTTTGGCACCTAATTTTATATTTCTTAAGTAAAAATGCCTACTATTTAAATTTGTGAAATAAAAACAGACGACAATTGTTTAAGCTGATGACGTCATGGCGGTAAAACAGTTAAAATGCCCGTCGTCTGACTTAGAAGCAACTGTATACAAAATTTAATGAAATTGAATTGAAGAAGTGTTTAAACTGTAAAACACCCTTTACAAACACAGTACCTATGGAGAGGACACATGTTGTATGCAAACATTGTAGACCCATATCAGAGTGTTCATACAAAGTAATATTATATTTTGTTAAAATAAACCCTTTACAGCCACAAATGGACTAGATTGATTGATCGTTTAAATTCCAATAGGCCAATGAGTTAAAAAAAACATCGTTTGAAATGTTAAAATGTAGTCGTTCACTAGTCATTCGTATGATTGTTACGAATGTGATAATATTGTTATAAGCATTCCAGAATAATATTAACTGCACACGTTTTAATGATCCGAATAAAAGATAAATTTGATGAGCAAGCTAATTATACGTACATTTAGCATTATATCTCTTTAAAAGTGTAATGGCTAAGAGCAAAATACTTACACTGGAAATTATAGAGATGTGCGGACGTAAGAATTTGTTACAATATACTCTAGACGCTACGCAAACAGGGATTATTTTTTAGCAAACAGTGTACAGTACTCCCTCCTAACAACGGTCCTCCGAACAAAGGTTCTCTCCTTACAACAACGCTTGCCGCCATTCCCAAAACAATGCAATTTTGTCTTAAACTTTCACGACTGCAATATTGTCTGCTTAAAATTGTCGTCTGTTGATTTTCTAAATGTTTCGTAATGGATATTTTGATAAAGAAACCTAATGGCGAGAGACTTCACGCGGTGTCTGATCTGGATTCAAGCTGTTTGCAAATGTAACTCAATTCCTCTCCCTATAACAACTACCTCAGAACAACACTAACAATCTTTGTCTCCAACAGGGTGTTTCTGTAGACAGCGAGCCTTGTATATCGCTTTAAAAAAAATAAAAAATTGCTAAAGCAAAATACTAACGCTGGAAATGTCTACGTTATAGTTTGTTCCAATATATTTAAGACTCTATGTAAATAGGGACCTTACTTTTGCAAACAGTGTATTACTAGAACATTTGCCGAGTTGGACATGCATGATAATCAGGAAATTTATTGTTTTTAGCGGCAAGCTGACAAGTACAGCTTGACGGGTGTTTAATGTCATTCTTTGCTAAGCGTAATGCATTCTACTAATAATGAAAAAAACAACTTCTAATATTCTCTTAATCAAGAGTAAACATTAAGACGAATTCTTCTCAGGGCGCTGTTTTACTTAATGCTTTGCCTGTAAAAAGCAGTAAATTAATTTTTTGGTAGTCAAATCTTATTTTTTTTTAAAATTTAAATATAATTATGTTTTATGATTTACAGCGGGTGGAGACGTTATCTTTTTTCAAATAAACGTGAATATGCGAAAAACAATTAGTTCCATTGTTTACATATTTTTGTCTGATTGAAATTAAAGCAAATCATATAAATATTAATTGTGAGAACTTTCGAAAGCTTTCATTATCAACATTTTTTGAATGTCTTTTTGCGTTAATTTCCTTTTTAGCGAACTGGAAAAGCACCATTTCTACTTTACATTCTAGAACAACGGATTATAAACGCGTTTAGAATACTCTGCGTCCATATATACATAATTATAAGACCAAACTAAAGTAGTTTGTAATAAGTATTGGGGTTCTCACATCACACTAGCTGGAATGTAAAAGTCAACTATTTGTGCAACAGACACTATTACGTAGTTCGTTCCCGCTTAAACGCAATCGAAACGCAAACGCATTGCAATGAAATATAGGAAATTACATGTGGACAATTCTGACTAATTATTTTAATCTGATCTGGCTCTTAATTGTTGCAATCGATGTTTTTGTTCGAGTCTAAACGCATTTATTGGGAAAGAATTTTACGGCAGCAAAAGAGTTCATGTGCAATAAATCTTAAAGATATCCAAATCATCTTCTATTCATGCGTCCTTTGACTCTATAATTGACTGTGTCGAATTTTATAGTGACGTTAACAGCTTGAACTCAAAAACATCATTTGCTTTAAAATTGTCGTCTGCAAATATTTCCAAAGAACTATGCAAGGAAAATATGACAAAAGTTAAAATGAGTGTCACACAGTATAGCTCCTGAGCAGTCGCCGAAGAACTTCAAACAGTTTGCAATTGGTATAAAAGAATAACGTTTTCTTCAATGTGGTTTGCTCTAAGTTTTAACCCTTTCACTGTCATGACGTCATCAATATTTAAAACACTTGTCGTCTGCATTTATTTCTCAAATTTAAAATGTTGGTATTTTCAATTCGGAGCTTTTAGAATGGATGTCAAACAGTTTCCGTGGCGTCTGATCAGGATCCAAACTGTTTGCAAATAACCATTTAATTCGGGGTAAGGTAATGAAGGTGTTAATACTATTAACTCTTTTGCTCTCAATGACGCTTTAAATCGCCTTTCCAAACAGTAACGCGGCACCTGATCAGAATCCAAATTATTTGACACTCGTTTTGAACTTCTTTAGTCATACTTCCTTATTTAATAAACTTAGAAACGACATTGCAGACAGCAAAATTCAAGAAGACGACAATGAAGCGGCGAAGGGGTAAAAACTCCACTAACAATTTGGAAGTGGAAGGATTAATACTTGCTATGTGTGTGGTCGCTGTAACAGTGGAGACATTTCGGGGCGTGTAACCTTTCGCAAATACGCAATAATTCATAACGCCGGCAAGATAAGAAAATTGTGTCGATAATATAACTAAGACGGCTATTAAATATCAAACTCTGGCTATCTATCATCCGCTCTGACACTTTTTTGTTATTGATACTTTATACTTAAAGATGTTTTTTTATTACAAGCCTTAATATTTCACTCTTGTTTTTTATTTCTGCGTTTTCTGCTTCTTCTTCACGTGTATACTGTTTTGTTATTCTGTAATATTTGATAGGAGAACGTAAGTATTTTCTGTTTAAACGAACGAAATCGAAACACAAATGCATTGCAATACATTTTATGCAATGGCAGGTTCTCGGAACAGTGAGTTTCTTTAACCATCCCCATAGCTTGTATCTTGTATTGAAGATAGGTGACCACTTTAAGCAGGTTGAAAAAAACCTGCTTTAAGCTAAAGTGGAGAATCTGTTATTCTTTCCCGTTTAAACGCAAACGTACGCAAACGCAAAGCACTAAAACGTAGAAAAGAACAACCTTTGGACAATTCTGATAATTCTTGTTTATCTTGGTGGCAAACAGTTTGGAGCCTGATCAGACGCCGGGTTACCCGGCGTCTGATCTGGCTCCATACTGTTTGCACTGCAAATAATAGTTTTAGCGTAAACGCGTTTATTGGGAAAGAATACCAGATTCTCCACTGTACCACCAGCTAGGATATAGAAAATATGTCTTATGTTCCACATTCAATAGTTTATAAAATATAACTACTTTCTTCAGTGGAGGAATAAATTAAAGGCGTAAACATGCGTATTTGTGGAGGAAAGTGTCAAACAGTTTCGAGGCGGACTGACTGCAAGTGACATTTGTTCTTCAGGCAGTGGATAAGACGTTATCATTTCCCATTTTAACAAAACTATATGCAAAAGCAATAGAAATGTTGTAAATTATTTCATCTCAGTGGCAGGCTAACAGTTTGGAGCCTGATCAGATGCTGGGTAACCAAACTCTCTCTCTGTATTTTGTTTTGTTATTTGGGGCAAGTAACTTAACTTATGATGATGATAGAGTTATTTTTGAGGCCGTTCAAGCCTATATTAACCATACTTAAAGATTTAACGGCAACGATTAAGATTGCTTCTTGTTACCATTTGCAACATTATTGTTTCATATATTCACCTAGATTGACCCTTTCTCTCTCCTCTCTCCCCGAAACAATCAATGTAGTTTAGCTCGATTAAATTATATGCATTTAGCCATTGTACGAATGTTTTGTGTTATATGTTTGTAGGGGGAGAGGGTTAGTTCTAACTTTGTAAGAACTTAGGGCCCGACTCGTTTCCTATTTATGCATGGAAGTATAATATGTTTAAACCAATATCTTTTATTGGAAAAATCTCACTACCTAGGTGGGAGCAAAGAGCAATATACATTAGAAAATACTGTATACATATATCTCTTCCATTTCGCTTATTGCAATAAAACTATCTATTGCAAACAGTTTTGAGTTTGGTTTACCTGTCATCTAGTCTGGCTCCAAACTGTTTGATGGAACATTAATATTAAGCAAACAGTTGGAAAGACCACGTATTCTAAGTTGAACATTGCACAAACTTGAGTGAACGCGCTCAATATAATACTGTTTAGTCCCAAGCTTGAAAGCAATTATTAAAATTGAAGATTCAAAAGCATAAAAAAGGATGACATGTGTTCTTTTTCAGATAGATATCAAAACTTTCCGGTTAACATTTTTCCCACGATAGAGAAACCCACAAAATTCGCACTTGACTCTGACATAAAATATATTATTGGCAGGTTGAGATATCACACACAGAGCAATGATATATACCCATTTCAATAATGTTTGCATTAGATAAGCCTAAATGACTACGATGTTATCATAAGTAATTTGGTGTCTATTCTTAACTCGTTCAAATAATATTATTATTATCCACAGACCTCGTTGCGTGGGGGTTTGGAATACAATCAACCATTTGTTAAACGGTTTTTTAAAAAATATATTCAATGTCATTAATTTACATAATTTTAATATGTCACGGCCAAATGCAGAACGAAGGGTAGTGCAGAAAACTCCTTTAGGAGTTTTCTGCATTACCTTTGGTCTGCATTAAACAATTACTATTTTAGAGATACAGACCGTTTTAAACTGAATGGCCGATTGACGTAGGTTTGTAATTTTTATATATTTCTATTACACTGCAGGAAAATTACATTCATAAATATGATTTTTTGTCAAATTTCTATGGTGATGGATTTGTACTTAAATTATTACATATGCCTTTGATAAAATCATAAGATATTAAAATGAAATGAAAATATTTGACAAAACTCGCATGCTCATTTGATATGATCGTCAGCGATATTTGGGAACCCATGGTGATAATGTGATTAATCCCTTGACTGTCATGACGTCATATTCTTTAAAAAATTGTCGTCTGCTTTTAATTCTAAAATTTACATTTTTGGTATTTTAACTTAAGAACTATTGAAATGACTGTAAATCAGTTTGGATTTTTATCAGACGCCGCGTTACGCGGCGTCTGATCAGAATCAAAACTAATTGCAAATAACTTTTGAACTCGTTGCAAGGCAGTGAAGGGGCATTGGTCCTGTATTATGAGAGAGAAATCACGATATTTTTTTCAATCAGTTTAGATCCAGATGCGATGCCGCGAAACTCGGCACCTTATCAGGATTTAAGCTGAATGGCACCCTGATGATATTTACTGAAGAAAAATGTAGATGGACAAAGCATGATAACCTTTTGCAGACAACAAATGTTGCAGAAGATAGTTATGTCACGTGTTAAAGATAACTCCTTATTCTGCTTTGATATCGTCTGCTTTACAATTTCGTCTGCTGAAAACCCCCCACAAAATCAAGTAATTTTATGTTCCTTAGATATGAATAAGCTAACATAATCTGACTCAATGTTACTCTCGGTGACTGGTCTGTATCGAAACTGTTTACAAATACAGGTTCCAGTCAAATCAGTATTAGGCGTAATCAAGATTAAACTGACAATTATATACAAATGACATGCTAGGCTGTCAATTCTATAGGATGTCATTTAAATGTCAAACTAGTGAGCAATATTCGTTTAACTTTGATCAAACTACATTTAGTTATTGAGCCCTAGTGACGCATATATGCGTCCTTTACCAAATCTGTACCAGTGAAGAGTACACTTGTCCTATACAAACAGTGAAGTCCCTGATCAAAGGGCTCCTGCAGGAACCCTCTGATCAGGAACTTCAGTGTTTGGCATTTGGCATTTAATTACAAAAAAACAATCTTAAATAGTCTAAAATGAATCAGCCTTTATTGTAAACTGGAATTGTCCACTGGAAATAAGGGGATACTGAGTTAAGGAAGACATACGTTATTCTTTCCTAATAAACACGGCCTTGTTAAAACTAATGCCGTCGAGAAGACTTTTTAAGGCAAACGAAACACAAACCTAACGCAATAACCATGGAAAAGAACAACTGTCCGATAAATCTTACTTTTTGTTAACCCTTTCACTCTCAATGACGCTTTAAAGCGCGTTGGCAAACAGTTTGGGTCCTGATCAGACACCGCGTAACGCGGCGTCTGATCAAGACCCAAACTGTTTGACACTCTTACATGTACAATTTATCGATATTTATTAAGTCATACGACCTTAAATCTAACTTTGAAACGTGTCTTGCAGACAACAATACTGATGCAGACGACAATACATCGGTGAAGGGGTAAAAAATCTCCCGGATAATTTGATCATGAAAGGGTTAATGTGAGTGGCACACAGTAAACAGCCTGGTCTGGCTTCAACAGTTTGCCATGGAAATAATAGTTTAAACGTAAACGCATTTCTTTGGAAAGAATAACGCATTTTACACGGTATTCCAACTCTTTATTGCTTACAAAGTAAACAAAACGCAAAATAAATATAAAAAATGTAGAAATATAAATTATTTTAAAAAACCATACTATTTTTATTCATCTTAACCTCAAACAGTTTGATCTCGGTGTCTGGTCTGGTTCCAAAATGTTTGCAGTGGACATTAGGTACCCTTTCAACCCTACAGCCCTCTGAAGAGATTACTGATTACACATGCAAACAGTGTAGACCCTGATCAGAGGGCTCCTATAGGAGCCCTCTGATCAGGGTCTACACTGTTTGGTGTTTTCATTTGTTTTTGTTGCCATACCAGAAATACAAAAATAGACTGGTTCAAAATACCTGTACTAGAAGGGTCCAAAGGATTATACATACCCACAAGAGAAATGTAGGGTTGAAAGGGTTAATAGGAAAGACAAGACTTCTTATCCACTGTAGCAGTGATGAAAAACAGAGTGCAGACACCGGTGCGATGTCTAAAAGCATTTAGGTAATATGACAAGGCTGATGTTTAAATGATGAAAGCTTTTAAAATTTTGTTAAAATGTCAGAATTGTCCCTTTACGAAATGACATGAAATATTGCGCATAAGAGTGTTGCAAAAACAGAAGGTATCTTTTATCCTTCAGAGCGCTACGTACAGCGGAGAGGCCGCAGTTTGTTCGGCTCTACAAGGGAATTACAGTGTTCCCTCCCTACAACAGCCCTCCCAACAACGACCCCTTCCTTACAACGACCCTTGCCGCAGTTTCCTAAACAAGACACTTATGTATAACGCTTTCACTGCTGCAAAATCGTGCCAAACAGTTTGAATCTTGATCTTGATTCAAGCTGTTTGCAAATGTAAGACAAGTCTTAATTTTTCCTCCGTATAACGTCTCCCTTCAAACAACGTACATAATATGTGCCTCCCATTGGATGACGTTATAGAGAGGGAGTTCTGTAAACACAAGGGCAATGCAATTCAATGAAGCAATGCCATTATGCAATACCGGGTAGGAGTGACACACAATTAAGAGCTTAATCAGTGGTACGTCTGGCCTGGCTCCAAGTTGAGTCTTAGTTTGTTCTCATGCCTTTGATTGGTCAGATTTAAGCCTAGAGAACGAATTTAGACTCAACTCAAAAGCTGTATAACTTTGGACCCTGGCTTCAAATATTGGAATGACCTATTTACCACAAAGGTGTTTATTTGAAAAGAAGTTCGTTTTCTCTAAAGGTTTGTTTTGGTAGTGAAATGTGTGTTCTACAGGGTTGATATAAATAATGGTCCCACGTTTTTGCAAGAGTTGTCACAATTTCTCAAACATTCTAAAGTTCATGCAGGTGATAAGGCTATTCTATAAAGTAATAACATAATTATACCCCCAAAACGAATTTGTTTTGGAAGGGGAGGGGAGGGGAGGGATATACTGAAGTCACATTTTCCGTGTGTCCGTCTGTGCTACCGGCCTGTATGGAGCATTGCTGAAGTATAAACACTATTGTCTCCAAACTTCAAGTACAGATAGATCTCATTGACCAGCGGTGCAAAGCAAAAGAAAACGTAACTCTGTCAACATTTATTTTTGGAGTTGTTGCCCTCTGCTTTCGAAGCAATCCGGGCTTGTCCGGAGCATAAGTTCCAAAAGAAATACAAAAGCTATTGACTTCAAACTTCAAAAACATATAGATCAATATTTATTTCGTAAATTTCATTTTCTGTTTCATGTTGACTAAATCACAGACGACATTGTTCATAAGACGATTATAATTATGGCTTTAAAAGAGTTACTCTAAACATATTTGCTTTATTTTTTATATTTACATTTTCGTTTCTGTATTAATATCATGTCGCCGGGCAAAGATACCTAGTTCAGTCTCCGTCCGGGGTCCGAATTAAATGGGGTCTGACACAAAAGGGATTTTCGTAGCGCCTGAAAATATTTGGAGGCGCATGGAAGACAAACTCAAGACGTACGTAAGTAACTATCTGTGATATTCGAAGTGCCAATGAATACATAGAAGATACCGAAATATTATGAAAATGCGACGAACATACATGAATAGATGAATGAAATAATTACTCTTATCAATATGTTAAAGAAATAAAACAGTCACTTTACCTGAAAATAATGGGAGGCGCATGCAAGACAAACTCAAGACGTACGTAAGTAACTATCTGTGATATTCGAAGAACGCACGTGCAAGTTGGGATGGCTATTTTATACTTAAAGGTTAAGGGCTAGTTGAACTTGAAACTAAATGATTGGTTAGTAAGTATATGACCATGAGTCTAGACATGAATATGAAAGATCTATATGAGAATGAAGGATCTAAATGAAGATGAAGGATCTATACATTAGTATGACACATATAAAATACATATAACATAGAAACATGAACATTGACATTGGAACGGTTGACCCTGTGGCAATCAGATAAATGGAAATGGTTTGCTGCAAGTTTGAATACTGATCACTAAACAGGTCATATAGCACCGATGAATGATGAGATGAGATAATGATGGGATGATTTAAGGAAGATGATTTCGGCTAAACTCATTCGCTGCAAAGTAGCACATGGGTTCAAAGTCACCGACTTGCCTTCCATTTAGTACTTGGTAGAGGGGATACTCTCAGTCAAATAAGTAAAAACATCCTTAAAAGCAATTAAGGACCAGGGGACTTCGTACGACATAAAAGGGCATAAGTCAAAACTTCAAAGTACATTTAATTTCTGATTTCTCTATCAAATCATGTATTGTGACATCTTCTTAGAATCGTCTTTCAAGACGATTCCAAAGAGATGTAACTAGACAGGATTAGATGGAGAAATAAATATTAATTGAGACTTTTGTAATCTTACTTACGACAATATTAGTCGTACAACGTTTCGTAAAATGGGCACCAGGGTCCGTTTCATAAAACTTCTTACGACAAATGTTGTCGTAAGTCAGATTGTAAAGGTCTCAAAATTTATTTATTTCTCCATCAAATCCTGTTGTGTGACATCTTTTTGAAATCGTCTAGAAAAGACGATTTAAAAGAGGTGTCACAAGACAGGATTAGATATAGAGAAGTAAGAAATTAAATGTTTTTTAAAGTTTTGACTAACGACAACATGTGTCGTAAGAAGTTTCGTAAAATGGGCACCAGGTGCCAAGTGAAATCGTTTGAACGACAAGATAAAGTAGTTCCCACACTTAGAAGGTTACAAAATCTCGGTAAATGAATTTCACGCTTTATATATCGCTAATTGTTAGACGGTTGAACTTTTAAATGTAGTGGGCTAAATCAGATACACGAGTAGAATTTATTCTAAATTATACCCAAAATCAATTACCACATATATTTTATCTAGAATTATTCACAATTTATGTGACCAGCAAAATTGATTGACAAAAATCTTGTAATATTGTACTGTTCAAGTGAACATTTTTGTATCGTATAACTACATTTAACGATTGATGTAAAAGATAAGTACAGTGCTCCCTCTCTACAGCGACACCCGATGGGACACAAATATTGTTTGCGTTGTTCGGATGGAGTCGTTTTAGGGAGGAAAGTTATATTCTAATAGTGCTTAGCACGACATGGTTTATATTTGCAAACAGCTTGAATCCAGATCAGACGCCGCGTCACGCGGCGTCTGATCATGACCCAAGCTGTTTGACACTCTTATCGATATTTATTAATTCATACAACCTTAGATCTAACTTTGAAGTTTGAAACATTTCTTGCAGACAGCAATAATGAAGCAGACGACAACAAAGCGGTGAAGGACTAAACTTATCCCGAATAATTTGATCATGAAAGGGTTGAACGTAATGAAACTGTCTTATGAATGAATGGAAGAGTACGTTACGAACCTTTATGCTTTTAAAGTTCTTGAACATTTTCCTCTAATGTGATATATACGTTGTTACAGTAGAACCTCTCTATTACGACCACTTAATTGTGTTAAATATTAGTCGCTTAAGACAGGTGACTGCTTAAAGCAATGTGAAAGTGAAATAGAAAGCTCATACAGGAGCTTTTTGTTTCACTTTTACATTGCTTTAAGCTGCCATCTGTCTTTTAATACAGACACTTAGCCTTCTCTTTATAGTCGTAAATGAGAGGTTCTACTGTATATTGTTCTCCTTTGCCAAAGACTAAAATGAAGGTAGGTTGGTGGTTTTGATCCCATGCGCTGCTTCGCACCGAATGAGATTAGCCGAAATCATCTTCCTGAAATCATGATCATTTCATCTCATCACCCCTTATCATTCATCAGCGCTATATAACCTATTTTGTGTCACAATGCTGTAAAACCAAACTCATATATCCATCTATAGTTTATTTGTAGTTTTGACAACAGATGTCCACTAAACGCGGATGGAAAGTAACACAATTTGAGCATTGATGCTTTATTTTAACACCGCTTTACGCTACCGTCTGCTAGAATATAGAAAATATTTAAGAAATGAACTGATTTTTTTCGGCGTTCAAGCGAAATGAAGGACAGAAAATTTCGGCAAATACCATGAATCGCGCTATACACATCATATTTGATGAAATAAAATAATGCACCCCCCCCCCCCAAAAAAAAAAACAACAACCCCCAAACCAAACCTCAACCCATGAAATTTTGAAAGCGTACCATATTTTAGACTCAGTAATTGTGCAAGTTTATTTAATTATTTTACCAGATTTAAATAATCTTATATTTATATGTCATTCCATATAGGAGTTGTGCGTTCAAATATTAAGCATTTTGGCTATTAAAGGGTGACACCGGCAAACAGTGAAGCGCCGATGAAACGCCGCGTTACGTGGCGTCTACTCAGGGTCTACACTGTTTGTTATTTCATATGAAATACCCTGTTGTATGAAAAAACCCATAACAAACCATACAAACAAATAAACACTACAGTGTCCTATGATAATCCTTCTATATCAATCATGAAATCTTCAGCAAGCTCTTATAAAGGGAGGTTTCATCGAAATATCCAGACATAAATTGGCTTTACATAAGGTTTTCTGAAAACAGTAGGATAAAACTAGTAATTTCCGTTTAACACATTCGACCCTAGCGACGAGTATACTCTTCATTTACAAGCAGCGTACCTGTGAGGAGTACAGTTGTCCCAATGCAAACCGTGTAGACCCTGATCAGAGGACTCCATAAGGAGCCCTCTGATCAGGGTCTACACTGTTTGTCATTTTGAAATAAAATGTTAAACTCAACCCTAAATAGTCAAAAATGGACTTGGCTTATTTTAAAAATGAAATTCTCCATTAAAAGTTTCAGGGGTGAATGAGTTAACATTCTGCATGCTCTGAAATTGTCGTCTGCTTTTTTTGTCGTGTGCAATAAGTCTCTGAGTTGATGTATGTACTCTGTCTTTCAAAAATTATAATCAATGTTTCAAACCATGGTCACATCCTTCTTTCGGCGTATTCAAAGAAATGTACAGTCTAGTAGACATCCTTATTTCTCATTAACTGCGCATGTGCTAAAACAGTTATGTTTTTGTAAACAGTTTCTGATAACATGGCGTGTTGGGTCTGGAGCCAAACTGTTTGCCACTCATATTTAAAATTAAAACAATCCTTACATTTGCAATAATCTGTAAATTTCTATATTTTGTCATTTTTTTCGGTTTATTTTTTCGTTTTTTAGCCAGGAAACATTAAATTTTCTTAATTGTACCAAACGTTTCAACTTCTGTAACTCCTTCAATGTATTACCCTGAGTATACTGGTATTTGCAAAATGTTTGGAGCCAGATCAGACGCCGGGTTACCCGGCGTCTGATCAGGCTCCAACTGTTTGCCACTCAGTTTAAAACTGGTAGTCTGAATTGTCGACAAGTTGTCATTTTCTATATTTCATTGCAATGCGTTTGCGTTTGAACGAAAGAATAGCGTTTTCTTCACTGTATTTCAGATCGGTAGCCAACTCGTAATCGATGGCCATCCATGGCCATCCATGGCCATCAATTTCTTTACTGAACTTATCGCAGACGCCTGTTTACCCGGCGTCTTATAACAGGGCTACCATAAGTTGTACATAAAAATCCTTAGATACCGTTTAACCTTTCGCTGCCAGGCGCTATATAACACTAACATAATTATTCAAAAAGTTTTAATCCTGATCAGACGCCGCGTAACGTTGTATCTGATCAAGATCCACACCTTTATCACTTATAGCGATGTATCACCGGCAAATCTGTCATACATACAACAAGGGCCACTATGTTCCTATATCGCTCACCTGGTACACCACGTAAAAACCGAGATTTTGACCCGGGATGACCAACATTCACCAAATGCCTAGATTTCAATGAGGCAAAGATTTTTAATAAGTGTCATCAAGATCAAATGAGGTATGTACCTTCTAATGTGTTCACAATGTATTTCCATAATTTAACTTAGTGACCTAGTTTTTGACCGGACATGAACAACATTCTCACCTGACCTAGATACAGTGGAGAATCTGTTATTCTTTCCCGTTTAAACGCAAACGTACGCAAACGCAAAACACTAAAACGTAGAAAAGAACAACTTTTTGACAATTCTGATAATTCATGTTTATCTTGGTGGCAAACAGTTTGGAGCCTGATCAGACGACAGGTTACCCGGCGTCTGATCTTGCTCCAAACTGTTTGCACTGCAAATAATAGTTTTAGCGTAAACGCGTTTATTGGGAAAGAATAACGTTTTCTCCACTGTACCAATGAGGCAAACATTTATACCCCGTTTCATCTTGATCTAATGAGACTTGTAGCCTCGAGATTGATAAAAAGGTTTTTCTATGATTTGACATAGTGACCTAATTTTGACCGGACAAGACCCACATTCAAACTTGACCTAGATATTTATAAGGTAAACATTTTGATTAAGTGTCATTAAGATCTAATGATTTTATAGCCTTTAGGGTGTTAACAAGGTTTTCCTATGCTTTGACCTAGTGACCTTGTTTATGACCGGACATGACCCACATTTCGAACGATTCGATTCGATTCGACGACGGACGAACATTGGCACCTCATGTCAGGTGAGCTAAAAGGTGGAACAGAAGCATAGACCATGAAAAGGCAATAAACATGTAGGTTACATTATATAGAAATCGTTTATTTTGTACTTTAAACGTGCATTTTTGTGCATTTCACGACAGCGTGATGAACATGAAACAAGATAACATGTAAATTTAAATAAATTAAATTTACCTTAAATATTAAGACTCGAGTTTAACCGCCAAAAAATTTAGTCATGGAAGATCGGATACAAGTTTATGACCGACTTATTTTGTTTCTCGATAAATGATATTAGACTTTTCACTGCGATTCCAGTCTGAACTGGTTTGAGTGTGATAAATGCAATAAATTATGAACAGAAATGTTATATTCTTTTTTATGACATAACATATCTTAAAGATGTTGCAACTTTGAATTGTCTGTTATGGCTTTCACTCTCATTGAGGCTTAAAAGCGCGCCTGCAATCAGTTTGGACCATGATTAGAGGCTTAACTGACACTCGTATTAAAATGTCTTCAGTCATACTGCCTTATTTTTTAACTTTGAAACAACATTGCAGACAACAAAATTGAAGCAGACGACAATGGACCGGTAAAGCAAAAATATTGGCCATTGAAGGGTTAAACTGTTTGTACTGAACATAAATGTTTTACTACAAACGCGTTTATTTGGGAACGAATACCGTCTGCTCATCTGTACTCTACAGTGAACCAATATCGTGCATACAATGGTATCTTTGTACTTACTCATACAATATCCGTTGATACTGATGGAGCGTTGCGTAATCTGTTTTTTAACCCCTTCAAAGCCATGACATCATCAATTTTAAACAATTGTCGTCTGCTTTTATTTCTTAAATTTTAATTTTTCCTATTTTGACTGAAGAAATATTAAAATGAGTGTCAAACAGTTTGGATCCTGATCAGACGCCGCTAAAAGCGGCGTCTGATCAGGATCCAAACTGTTTGCTAAAAATTGTTGCGCTCGGGGTAAGGCAGTAAAGGGGTTAAATTATCACCATAAAATAGCCTACTTTAAACTTATCTTCTGTTATATTGTTGTTCAAATTTAGAAGCTATATTTTTTAGTTGTTTTTTTACTGTGAAAATACATGTTTATCTATAAATGTTTACTACACTAGGCAATGACGACAAGGTGTGGACCTTAGCAGTTGTTAAGTTTCTTAACTTTCCATAAATTTCATTAAAGTCATGTTCAGCAGATTAATGGTTAATGCAATATTTCATTTTTCAAACATCAAAGGCAAATCCGTTGTTACAATATCAAAGGTGACTAGATATATGTCTGTCCCGCCAAAAGTGTTAACCCTTTCCTCGCCCTAGGCAACAGAAGTCGACTTTGCAATTAGTTTTGATCCTGATCAGACACCGCTTAATGCGGCGTATGATCTGGTTCTAAGCTTTTTGACACTCGTTTCAAGCTTTCGCAAGTCATCTAACTTTGAAACGGTATTGTAAACAAAAATATTTAAGTAGACGAGCAAAGTGGTTATGAAGGGTTAAAAAGATCAAGACATATTTGGTGGTGAAAGGGTTAATTAACGGTGTTAAGGGTTTTACTTTTGAATAAGCAAGATGAGCATATATCTTACCTTTCGAAGGTCACGTGCGAATTGGGGATACATTTGGCAAACATTTTAGATCCGGACCAAGGGCCCGTTTTACTAAACAACTTACGCAAATTATCTGCGTAAGACAAAATTTAAAAGTTTAATTTTTTTTATTATCACTTGCTATAAACAGCAAATAGCCAGATCGAAGGACGCGCTTTTAGCGCGTCCTCTGATCGGACTATTTTCTGTTTGCAAACGTTTATGATAGAAAAATAAGAGTAAAACGATTTTTACTTTCGCAAAAATTTTGCGTAAGTAGTTTAGTAAAACGGGCCCCTGATCCCGATAAATTCGGTATCTTATCTGGATTCGAACTGTTTGACACTTTGGTGATATTGTTTGAAAAAAGGCAACTCTGAGTCAACTTTTGGCATTGTTGCAGAGAACACATTTTGAAGACGAAAGTTACAGACGTTACGTAATTCAGCTTAAACACAGTCGAGTTTACATTTAGGTGACATTTTCAAACGAAGATATACAACCAGTGTTTATGAAATGTGACATATCTTAAGTAATGCTGAATGCGTTATTTATTGTTTATATTTAGTAAAAAGTAACTCCTCGTAAAGGCCCCCCGTTTTCCATTTGAACGATCTCTTAGATTGGTACAGCGCTCCATCTCTTCAACGACACCCAATGGGAGACAAAGATTTGTGCGTTGTTCGGAGGGAGTCGTTATAGGAAGGGACATTGACTTACATTAACAAACAGCTTGAATCTAGATCAGACGCCGCGTCACGATCTTGATCCAAGCTGTTTGTCACGCGTCATTAATTTACTTTCTGTCAAAATGTCCATTATATAACTTTGAGAAAAACAGCAGACGACAATTTTAAACAGACGATATTGCAGAAATGAAAGCGTTAGATATAATTGTCTAGTTTGGGGAAGAACAGCAATGGTCGTTGTACGGAGGGAGTCGTTGTTGGGAAGGCCGTTGAGGGAGGGAGCACTGTATATAAAATACTGGGGCCCGTTTCATAAAGCTTCGTACGAATTATAAAAGTCTCAACTATTATTTATTTCTCAATCTAATCCCGTCTTTTGACACGTCTTGGGAATTGTCTTGAAAAGACAATTCCAAAGAGATGTAACAAGACAGGATTAGATAGAGAAATCAGAAACTAAATGTATTTTATGCGTTTGACTTACGCCCGTTTTTGTCGTGCGAAGTTTAACGGGCCCCAATCGATGTCTGTTTGACCCTACCAACGAGTATGGTCGTTATTAACAAATAGTGTACCTGTGAAAAGTAAACAATTTTAGACCCTGATCAGAGGTCTCCTGAATAAACTCCGTGATGAGGGTCTGCGGAGTTTGTCATTTGCAATATATTGTTACAAATCGTTCATAAATAGTTAAAAACATTTTTTTCTCACATAACTACCCCTGTTTCTATAGCGAACTACGATGACGAATATCCTTATCTCCAACATGTGTAAGATCATTTTGATGACGTCAAGTATAACGTCACCATTTATAACAGCGTTTTGACGTCACCCGGGTTCCATAAAAATGCATATTGCTTAAAAAATAGCTTAAATCGTTGGTAATGTGAGAAAATGAATCTGTCACTCGTCGATGTTTAAGACAAATTGATCTCAAACTCGTATAGAATAGAAAAGTTATTAAGCTCGCCAAGGCTCGCTTAATAACATTTTAATTCTAGACTCGTTTGAGATCAGCTTGTTTTAAACATCGACTCATGACAGATCCTATATATCTTACCTTTCGAAGGTCTTGTGCGTATTTGGGATACATCTTGCAAACACGTTTGATTCGGACCAAACTCCGAAAAATTCGGTATCTTCTCTGGATTCAAACTGTTGGACTCTTTCGTGATATTGTTTGAAAGAAAAAGGCAACTCTGAGTCAACTTTGGTCATTGATGCAAGGAACACAGTTTGAAGATGAAAGTTACAGACGTTACGTAATTCAGTTTAAACACAGTCGATTCTACGTTTAAGTGACATTTTCAAACGAAGATATACAACCAGTGTTTAAGAAATGCGACATACCTTAAGTAATGCTGCATGCGTTTTTTATTGTTTATATTTTGCAAAAAGTAACACCTCGTAAAGGGCATTCTATTTCAATTGAACGCTCTCTTAGATTGGTATATAAAATACTGGGGCCCGTTTCATAAACCTTCGTACAACAAATGTTGTCGTAAGTCAAATTATATAAAGTCTCAATTATTATTTATTTGTCAATCTAATCCCGTCATGTGACATCTCGTTGGAGATGAAAAGACAATTCCTAAGAGATGTAACAAGACAAGATTAGATAGAGAAGTCTGAAACTAAATGTATTTTATGCGCTTGACTCACGCCCGTTGTCGTCGTGCGAAGTAAAACGGACACCATGTCTGCTTGACCCTAGCAACGAGTATGCTCGTAATTAACAAATAGTGTACCTGTGAAAAGTAAAAGCTTCCTTTGTCAACAGTTTAGACCCTAATCAGAGGTCTTCTGGATGAACTCCGTGATGAGTGTCTGCAATATATTGTTACAAATCATTTCTAAATAGTTAAAAAATAATCTGTACTTGATTAGAAATTGGAGTTATCCATTACAAGCTCATAGGCGAATGAGCTACGAAGGGTTAAAAAACCCCACATAATGTTTACCTTTTTTAAAGTTGCAAAGTTTGTAATAATTTATTGCTCAAATAAGACGTCATAAAAACCGTACCCGATGGTAGATGATGAGTTAGATTATACCCGCTTCTTTAAAGCGATACAAAAATTAAAAAGAGATTAATACTTAACTTGCAATATTTTATGAAACATTTTGCTATCCCGTTTACACGTGTCTCCACAGTATGCGCCTTAAGTCGACTTAACATACAATTTTGATCCAGATCAGTATCCAAAATGTTTGGCACTCATGAAACTATTTTAAAGATATCGAATATTGCAAGGCATGAAATTGCAGACAAAAAATATTAGATTTAGCAGACATTAATTTGTCTCGAAAAGTGTAAGAACATATTATCATAATTGACGATAAAAGGGTTAAAAATGAACGCAAATATATAAAGCGAGCCCCATGCAGAAACGGAGAGCTTTTTGTTGATAAAAACGACTGTTATTTTTATTTTAGCGGCACCAGTTGAGAACCTCGGTGGCTGGTAAATAGCCGAATTGTTTGCATCGTATATATAAGTTGCGCATGCGAACATTGAAATGTTGTCTTCTGCAACAATTAATCTGATTAATCTCCAGTTTAACTTAAAAACATTAACGACAATTCAAATGAAGATGAGAAGTTAACGCACCCCACCCCTGAAACTTTTAATGGACAATTCCTATTTCAAAATAGGTCAAGCTCATTTTTTACTATTTAGGGTTGACTTTAAAAATATATTTCAAAATGACAAACAGTGTTGACCCTGATCAGAGTGCTCCTTAAGCGAATATCGTTTTCAAAGTTGGAATTAAGGCAGTATGACTGACGAAAGATCGGTAAACAGTTTTGATTCTTGTCAGATGACGCATTACCTGGCGTCTGATCTGTTTTTGTTAATGCAACGCCGTCTGCTGTTATTTCTCCAATTCTAATTTAGTTAAACTAGCTAACGTTATATCGTTGTGAATACTAAACAGTCTGGATCCTGATCCTAGAATATACGTAACGCGGCACACGCTCGTATTGTCAGGATCAACATCTGTTAATGAAAAACCATTGTACTCTGTGTATGGCAGTGAAGGGGTTTAGCCAATTAATACCCTATGTAATTGCCGTCTGAAAATATGTCGTCAGCAACAATAAACAAAGGTGATAAATCTGCACTGCTTTTCTTTAAAATAATAATAAACCCTGAAAAACAACAAACAATTAGCCTGACTTTGAAAAGTGCCAGATATATTTAAAACTTAAACTTGTTCGATATTTTCCATGGGAGGACATTTACATGTTTCTACCATGCGCTTACTAAATGTCGTAGAACATAATTCTGGCTTTCTAAAAAATGCAAAATGTATGCTTAAAGCAAATTATAGGAAGAAAGAAAGACCCCAGCGGAGTATAGTGCTCCACTTTTTACTGGCTTTTAGAGGCAACAACCTATATCCAAAACTAAAAACAACCTAAGAGGAAAATATCTTGAAAATGTTTAAGATGCCTAAAATCTGCATGGCAAAGAGTTAACAGTCAGACTGATCTGGCTCCAAACTGTTTTCAATGAAAAAATAATTATTTGAGCACAAAAACCTCTATTGGCAAAGAATAACGTCTTTTCTCAGTATAGACATAGATACATCTATATATTATACAAGAAAAACTCTTAAACCGGTAAATATCTAGATTATAGAGATTTAAACCCTTTAGCTACTGCAATATTGTTCGCTTACAAAACGTCGTTTATTTTCCCAATTTAGAGTACGATTTTAGGCAAATTGACAGTGGAAACAATGATACGTGTGTCAAACAGTTTGAATCCAGATCAGACGCCGCGTCACGCGGCGTCTGATCTGGATGCAAACTGTTTACAAAAATTCGTAAAGTCCCGATTAGCAGTGAAGGAGTTAAGAAAGGATTTTCTCCACTGTTGAAAGTAATAAACTGCGAAGTGGGAGATGCTTTAAGATAAACTTACTCCGCACGCCCGGATTTACCGGATTTCACACAAAATAGTTTAATAGCTTCCGTCTGAAGATAAACTGTGTCTCCCCAAACTGTCATAATCTGTAGGCGAACAACAGTATGGTAATTAAAAGATTTAACGATTGCAAACGACCTTCAGCTTAACAACAAAGACCAATGTAGTAGGAAGCGTACTTAATAAATGCCCCAAAAAAGACTACTTTCATGTTTCAAATTCTGTTGTAATAAATATCTTAAGAGTTGTATTGCTAATTTGTGAAATGAAATGCCTAATTATTGAATAAGGTGTTCTACTGGTGTGGGCGAAATAGTGTGTTTTGAGAAGTGGCAGGTTATGTGCAAAGTGTCATCTTCAAGAAAACGTTACAGTTAGTTGCTACAGTGGAGAACACGTTATTCTTTCCCAATAAACGCGTTTACGCTAAAACTATTTTTTCAAATGCAAACAGTTTGGAGCCAGATCAGACGCCGGGTAACCAGGCGTCTGATCAGGCTCCAAACTGTTTGCCACCAAGATAAACATGAATTATCAGAATTGTCAAAAAGTTGTTCTTTTCTACGTTTTAGGGTTTTGCGTTTGCGTACGTTTGCGTTTAAACGGGAATGAATAACACATTCTCCACTGTATATGAAAAGTTAGTTGCTAATTGAAATGAACCTCGCACCCCTTTGATATATGTAAATCTTCTCCCAGTGACGACGTTTAATTGTCGTCTTCAGATACCACTTTCGCCAAGGTTAATTAACCCTTTCATCGCCAAATTTAACCGTCTTTTAACCCCCTTTTTAAGACGAAATATCGTCTGCTAAAATTTGTCGTCTTTAGTTTTGTGCGAAATTAAAGAAAATAATGTTTTGACTAAACTATATTGATACGAGTGACAAATTATTTGGATGCTGATCAGACGCCGATGTATGCGGCGTTTGATCTGGATCTTGGCAAAATTGACGTCAATCACCTATGAAAATAGAAGCGTTAATCATGAACTATGGGTTTATATTTGTGTGCACATTTACAATTTAGTAAACAATTAAATATAAAAAACGAAGACTCGTTGAAAGTTTTAGTTAAGGTCGTAGTAACGCACATATGTACGTGTCTTTTTTAAAACAGATACTTTAGAGGTGTATACTTCTCATGTGCAAACAGTGCAGACCAAGCTGAAAGGGCATTTAAAGGGGTAATAAAGGAAATCTTTTATCAAGGTCTGCATTGTTTGTAAGATCCCAAAATATTATAAATGAAGGCTAATCTTACAAAGTCACACAAAATCCAACTAAATTTGAATGATCCATTTGATGTTTCAGGGACAGCTTAAATCAAAATGAAAGTACAGCAGATAGATATGTAGAAAATAATAGCAGTTTTTTGTTAAGTTTCATCCTGCTTAAATCAATAACCAATAATCTACAAGTGTGAAATTCCAGTTTGCAAGTACATGTGATCCATGTCTACAGTATAATTTAAGAGATGTTTTAACAATATTTTGCAATGAATGACAAACAATGCATACCCGTACCGGACTTGGGAATCAAAAACATAGTTTGTCTGACTACATGTATATATTTTAGCAGACTAGTGTAAATATGACAAATACGTCCTTTTTTAGTTCCTTACAAGACCATTATACGACCAAGAGATACGTTTCGTTCAGCAAAAGACATAACATGTCCATGAGAAATAGTTATATAATGCAATAACCAGATGTTATGTCTTTTGCTGAATAAAACGTATCTCTCTCGTTACAAACATACGAACAAGATAGTTATTCGTGTTTGGTAATCGTACAATAACCCATTAACTGTTAATTGAACAAAAAGCGCAATTGAATGATCATGTTCTACGACTGTTTGTTTTAGATCTATTCGTTTGTTTATGTTATGGTCATACAGTTCACACTTTCGCAATGATTTAACATACATATTATTATTTCTTGTCATGGAGCAGACCTCAATAACCTTTAAATTCTTTACCTAGCCTTATACATTGTCTGTATCAGCTATCATGTTAGATTATAATCAATACCGTGAGAAATAACATAAAATATGATATACTATATTCTCTTATAACTCTAATTAGAGTGGTAGTGTACAAAGCGATTATTGGTGTGTTATGTAATTACTGATGTGTTGTACACTGAAGAGAAATAAATAAATAAATAAAAAAACTAATTATTTAGACCACATGACCACCTGTTTACATGCAGTTTGTATTTGTATATTGTTAACCCGTTACCCAATAACCTGTTTCTAGTTTTGGAAATATGTTACCCATTAAAGCAGGTTGACAGTAAAGCAGAATGCGCCTTAAGCGCATTCTGCTTTACTTTAAACCTGCTTTAAGCTATCACCTGCTAGGATATAGACAATATGTCAAATGATACATATTCAATACTGTATAAATTGGAACGATTTTCTGCAGTTAATAATAATAATAATAACGACTTTATTTAATGTGGATTACATATTTGGTAACAAACAAACAAACAAATCAATTTTCAATATGGTCCACAAACAAAATTAACATATATACAACACGCATTATGTGAGACGGGAACAAAAACAGTATTTTTAAACCTTTGCAAACAGAGTGGATCCAGAAAAGACAGAACATGTAGGAGCTCTACACAGGGACTACTCTGTTTACTTAGAGAGTTTTAAAGATCAAACTGAAAATAATAATGCATTAGTGTCATACTGTTCACGATTTGTTATTTACACATGAATATTCAATAGATATAGGCAATATAAAGCGAACATAAAACGACGTTTTAACAAGTAGGAAATATCTAGTCCGGTTAAATTATATATCAAAAGAGATACCACAGATATTTTAAACCCTTTAATCAATGGTATGTTTCTAGTATTGAAGAGAGGTGACCACTTAAACCAGGTTGAAAGTAAAGCATAGTGAGCCCAAATGTGCGTTCTGTTTTACTTTAAGCCCGCTTCAAGATACCATCTACTAGAGAACAGAAAACATTAATTATGATACATATCTATGGACTAAAGTGTTAATACAACATGCAGGTATGGTAATGATCAAGTATCTATATGTCTATTGTAGCTGCCATAACACATAGAAGCCCTAACAAGCACCTAAGACCCTGGTCAGCCATTAACCCTAGCTCATTGCATTTTCAAAAATGCCCCTCCTTTTAGGAATATTAATCAAATCATTTACTCGAAAGTAGAATACAATGTATTTGAAAACGTAGAATTTTATCTATTTCAGAATCATTTCTTTTCCTAGCAAACAATGTATACTCTGATCAGAGAGCTCCTTATGGAGGTATCTCATCTGGGTCTACATTTTCAGCAAAAACTACTACATATGTATCGACATAATTAGCGGGCTAAAAGTTAATAGTGTAACAGCCGGCCAGGGGCTCAATAGCCAAAACAAAGCCAACATGAAACCGTCGCAATATTAACATTAACGCACACGGCATAATTCAAGTTTTGAAGACAGGTGGTCAGTTGAGGCAGGCTGAAAGTAAAGCAGAATGCGCCTTAAATTGCATTAAGCGCTACTTTCAGCCATCATTACGTTACCATTTACTAAGATAATAGATCTAGCAATTATTTTTAATCAACTTTTTGTAAATAGATATAACTGCATAAATTGAATGCGTTAAAAGGCGCTTCTATGCGGTAATGTGTCCAATAGTGCGATGGTTAGACTGGTACAGGTCTAAGGAAAAGTGATATAAAGCCATATTAAACGAACTGTACAGCTTACGTCAGCTGCAAACTACAATATGCGGGATGTAGAAAACTTGGTGCATTGTAATACATTTCCTAAACAGTAATTAAACTTTTTTATAAATCTAAAATTATACATGTAGTGGAAAATGAAGCTTCAACCCATGAGTAGAAAATATTCATCACTAAACTACATTTTGAAGCATTATAAGTGACTACACTATGTGCCTAATTTAACCCATTTAAGGTATGAAGTCTTAAATGAGGCAAGTGATCCAGCATTTCTTATGTTCAAAGGCAAATTATTCCAAATAATAGCTCCAGAATAGGCAAACGACCTCCTGGTCTGGTCTGGGAGAATATAACTGAGATTTTGATGAAGTCCTTAAATTTCCTTACAACGACCCTTGTTGCAGTTCCCTAAACATAACACTTTTGGACACACTATTCACGAATGCACTGTCGTTTGATTAAAACTGTCGTCTGCTGTTTTTCTCAAAGTTACATAATGGACATGTTGACAGACTTAATGACAAGTGAAAAGTGACAAACATCTTGAATCAAGATCAGACGCCGCGTTACGCGGCGTCTGATCTGGATTCAAGCTGTTTGCATTATACCCTCCCTAAAACGACTCCCTCTGAATAACGCACACAATTGTTGTCTCCCGTTGAGTGTCGTTGTAGAGAGGGAGCGATGAACAACAAAATAGAATTCGGGGTTGTCAGTCGATGGGTTACTGGGACGCAGGTAAGCAACCAAAGCCATAACCATCTTCTTCCGTTTAACTTCTTAACTTTATATTATTGTCACCTAGTGTAGATTTATGGGAAGATAACACCAGCACTACCGCCGTCTTGTATATAACCCTCTCACCTTTATTGCCCCGTGTAATAATTTATGTTAATGCCTGTCAAGAAAGTTTCTTATGTTATCTTACTATTATCTCAGTCTCGTGATTACAAAACGAGATAATTCCTTTCGCCACAAAAACTAACTACATTTACGTTTGCAAACAGTTTGGATGCAGATTAGACGCCGACTTACTCGGCGTCTGATCTGCATCAAAACTGTTTGAAACTCGTATGGACGATTCTACGGTAGAACAGCTTTGCTCAAAATTTAGACCAAAATGTTTGACAGGGTAATATTTAAAAGGCAATAGTTTGACAGAGAAAGTGTTAATGAAGTCAATAAATTTCATTATGATAGGGTAAAAGATTAACAATGTTCAAAGGGAATTCAGTAAAACCTCGCTAATTCGACCTCGCTTAAGTCGAATACATCCGTATTTCAAAGTTCAAACGTGGCATAGCCACGTTTCAACTTTGAAATACGGATATGCTCGACTTACACAAACAAGAGTTAGCCATCAAATTAAAGAAATAATGAGATCCACTGATGCAAGTTTGAGTTATCGACGCTCGACTACACATTTCCTTTTCTTTCGGTGACAGGTCAGAAATTCGTATAAGATCTACGCTAGTATAATAATTTTCCCATTTAGTGAAGCTCCTTTGATCCCTTATCTCGCTAAGTAAAAATACATGTAGGTAATTATTTGCAGTCAGGTTGAATCTAGAATTGTAATTCGGAATCTAATCTGGGTCTAAGCTGCTAAGCAAGAACGAAACGACTCAATCTGATTTATATTGCTATCGGCAGTATTTATATATAAGACTATAACACCACGGAATAATTACTGGATTTATAGAATATCATGTTTCCACGATTAAGGAAATTCCATGAAAATGACTTTACCACGCTTTTAGTGAACAGGAAAACAGATCACTATGATAAAAAATGTTTCATCCATTGAACCCTAGCAAGGAGTATACGTGTGCATCTGCGAAGTAAAAGTTATACTTGTGTCGACTTTGATCAGAGAGCTCATACAGAAAACATCTGATCAGGGACTGCATTATTTGTTAGTATGCAATATACTGTAAAACAATCATTAGATCTTATTGTCAAACAAGGACTAAACCCAATTGGAAAACCTCCATTTAGAGTTTCGGTAATCAACGGGTTAGATCCTTCGACTCAATAGAAAACCGAGATTCGGTATAAAGAAAGCTACCTGACGTCTGAAATGGTTCAAATTCGTTTGCAATGTACATACGGATTTCATTACAAACGCCATATTTGAGAACGGGTAACTTCTTTTTCACTGTACCGACCATTTTCTGTACCATTCTCTTGTTCGAAATGACAACTAATGCAAACCAATATGGCATCTGGAGTAACGCCATGTAGCTTGTGTAAAGCTGAAGAAATTTAGTTTATTTCATTGTAAACAATATTCTCTGTGCTTAACTTGGTAAAACCTCATTTAAAGTTGTTTAAGCGAGCCCTTTTTACATAAAATTCAGTAGATATTATCATCATCATTATAATTATTATAAATGTTTTTATATTAAATATTTCTAGTACTACTTCTTTTATTATCTTGATTTATGTGTATCTTGAATTTATGTTCGATTCTTCATTTTAAAGACTTTATGCTTATATGAATGTGAGTGACTGTATGAATGTATGCCAACTGAGAAATAAGGGAATATTGAATTCCGGAGATGTTATTCTTGCCAAATAAACGCATTTATGCTATAAAAATTATTGGTATTGCAAACAGTTTGGATCTATATTAGATTCCGGCCAACCCGACGTCTGATCAGAATCTAAGCTGTGTGCACTAAGATCAAAATGAATCGATATACATTAAACAATGTAATGTTATTGCAATGTGTTTGCGTCTTTTTTTAGTTTTAATAGGAAACTCTTTGCATGCTGGGTAATGATTCCGTCTGTAACATTTGTTGTCTTGAGCGGTTCTAAATAAAGAATTTTCAAAATTTCTTTTCAAAACAGATTCTGAGTGTCAAACAGTTTGGATCCTAATGAGACACCGCGTTACGCGGAATCTCATCTGGGTCAAAACTGTTCGCATAGCAAGCATGCAATAGAATCCTTAATTCATTGAACACACAAAACTTCAAATATCCAATTTCCAATTAAGTCTAGTCAATGTCTGACTAATTAAGGTTATTTTCTTCAAACAAAATATTGCACAAAAAGATAGTGCATGCCTGTAGCAGCCCTTGATTTGTATCTACATTGTTTGCATAGGACACATGGGACAAATAAATAGGTAAACTTTGTTTATTTGGTATACACAATGCATTATTATGTCGCTAGTGAGCAACATTCGTCATATGCAGCACAAGTTGTTTCACTGTGGACAAGTTCTCAACTGTTTACATGGCGTCTTATCTGTCGCCAAATCGCCAAACCGTTTCAAAATTTATCAACATTGATCAATAGCATACTTAAGTTTAACATGTGTATATTGGTACATTGAACACTTAATAACTGAGTCGTTTTTAAATCATGAAACTAAATTATGATGTCTCTTTTAGTCAACGTCTTCCTTAGTATAATGGCCATGTATTTCTGCTTTGTAACATTAAGAACATCAAACGCATTTAGACGTGTTAACCCTTTCGCTCTCAAAGACGCTAAAAGCCCGTTTGCAAACAGTTTGGATCCTGATCAGATGCCGCGTAACGCGGCGTCTGATCAGGACCCAAACTGTTTGACACACGTCAGTCATATTGACTTAATTTTTTAACTTTGAAACGACATTGCAGACAACAAAATTGAAGCAGATGACAATGAAACGGTGAAGGTGTAAAACTACCCCGATTAATTTGATCATGAAAGGGTTAACTTTGTAATTAGCGAATGACAAAACTTTATCATTATGTCTCTTACAGTCATGGTCTTCACTAGTTAATTGGTCATGTATTTATCGTGTGCAGCGTTGTGAACTCATTTACTGTCAATAAATCGCAAGCTTAATCTTTAGTATAGACCGATTTTTTTTCACCTGGCAAAATTTATCAATATTGCACTTTAGTTCAACATATGTATAATGGCACATTGAACACTTAATAACTATATCGTTTGTATATTATGAAACTAAGTCAAGATGTCTCGTATAGGCAACGTCTTCGTTTATAAAATGGCCATGTATATATGCTTTGTAACATTAAGAAAACGACGGTTTTAACATCAACAGCATTTATACGCTTTAACCCTTTCGATCTCAATGACGCTAAAAAGCACGTTTGCAAACCGTTTGAATCCTGATCAGACGCCGCGTGACGCGGCGTCTGATCAGGATCCAAACTGTTTGTCACTCGCCAGTCATACTTACTTATTTTGTAACTTTGAAACGACATTGCAGACAACAAAATTAAAGCAGACGACAATGAAACGGTGAAGGGGTAAAACTATCCCGAATATTTTGATCATAAAAGGGTTAACTTTGTAATTAGCAAATGATAAAACTTAATCATTATGTCTCTTACAGTCATGGTCTTCACTAGTTGATTGGTCATGTATTTATCGTGTGCAGCGTTGTGAACTCATTTACTGTCAATAAATCGCAAGCTTAATCTTTAGTATAGACCGATTATTTTTTCACCTGGCAAAATTTATCAATATTGCACTTAAGTTCAACATATGTATAATGGCACATTGAACACTTAATAACTATATCGTTTGTAAATTATGAAACTAAGTTATGATGTCTCATATAGTCAACGTCGACGTTTATAAAATGGTCATGTATTTATGCTTTGTAACATTAAGAAAACGACGGTTTTAACATCAAAAGCATTTATACTACAATACGCTTTAACCCTTTCGATCTCAATGACGCTAAACAGCACGTTTGCACACCGTTTGAATCCTGATCAGACGCCGCGTAAAGCGGCGTCTGATCAGGATCCAACTGTTTGTCACTCGCCAGTCATACTTACTTATTTTGTAACTTTGAAACGACATTGCAGACAACAAAATTGAAGCAAACGACAATGAAACGGTGAAGGGGTAAAACTATCCCGAATATTTTGATCATGAAAGGGTTAATTTTGTTATTAGAGAATGACAAAACTAAATCATTATGTCTCTTACAGTCATGGTCTTCACTAGTTAATTGGTCATGTATTTATCGTGTGCAGCGTTGTGAAATCCTTTACTGTCAATACATCGTAAGCTTAATCTTTAGTACAGACAGACTTTATTGACCTGGCAGGGCGGAGTTTCGATGCGGACATTTGCATTTCGACTTTTGGGGCGGCAGCACGCTCTTTTATTATCGGAATTTACCGTTCTCGTTTGCCGTTTTTTCTCAACATTACATATTAGTGGACATTTTTACAGAGTTAATATAATGAAGAATTATGAACAGCTTGAATCCAGATCAGACGCCGCGCTTCGCGGCGTCTAATCTGGATTCAAGCTGTTTGCAAATGTTAACCAAGTCTTAATTTCTCTTCCTATAACAATTCCCTACGAACAACACACGCAATCTTTGTCTTCCATTGGGTGTTGCTGTAGAGAGGGAGCACTGTATATACCAATTGCACGATGGTATTGGTGCACGCATAAATTGCGTTTCTTCATGTTGAAAGTATCGAACAATAACGATATGATACGGAACTATACCTATCAACCCTAAAATCAAAATGAAACTAGTTTATCTTTGCCATAGGTTAGCTCCGCCCTGCCAGTTGAATAAAATCGGCCTATAGCATTAAGAAAACGACAGTGCCAACATCAAACGCATTTAAACGCTTTAACTTTGTCATTAGCAAATGACAAAACTAAATCATTATGTCTCTCACAGTCATGGTCTTCACTAGTTAATTGGTCATGTATTTATCGTGGGCAGCGTTTTGAACTCATTCATTGTCAATAAATCGCAAGCTTAATCTTTCGTTCTAAAATGTAATTCAAAAGTTGTCTACAACAATTAGCTGAACAAGATAACCTTTACTTTTAACCAAATACCCCATAAAACACCTTTTATACCTTTAACTTATATGTCACTTTAGAAAATAATTTATTTTAGACAGTATCATTTTGAATATGCAACATAAGAACTATGTCAAACATCACCAGAATTTCAAAGTTAAGTCTTGATAGGGCCACATTTGGATATGAAATATGGATTTGACGATCACGAATGGAAATATCGACGGTCACCTTTATTAAATAAAATGTTATACACAAGAAAGCGTACTTATTTGCCAATAAACACGCTCGTGCTAAGTCAAGCATGTGTTTTGTTAACGTTTTAGGTCAGTGATTCTAAGACACTATCGTTGTCTAAAACCACTGCACCGCGTTTACGTTTACGCTTGCGTTTCGTTTCCTTTCGAGCAAACGGAGAATCTAATAGCTCCTACCCCACTGCAACAATACTTGATAATGTTTGCTATGTTTCAGCGGCAGGACTTTAAAGATGACCAGTTGGTACAAAACACATGTAATCAAAATCGTAAGTTCCGGCATGAAGTTGAAATCGTTATACAGTGCTCCCTCCCAACAACGACACACAATGGGAAATATGTGTGTTGTTCGGAGGGAGTCGTTATAGGGAGGAAAATGGGCTTACATTTGCAAATAGCTTTAATCCGTTACGCGGCGTCTGATCTGGGTTCATGCTGTTTGTCACTGTTTTTTAAGGGTTTTTTTCTGCCAAAATGTCCATTATGTAGCTTTGAGAAACAGAGCAGACGACATTTTAAGCGGACGACATTGCAGCTGTGGAAAGGTGGGACATAATTGTTCTGTTTGGTGAACTGCAACAAGGGTCGTTTTAAGGATGGAGACTTTGTTTTGAGGGCCGTTGTAGGGAGGGAGCACTATATGATGCATTCTACTCTGTGAAATCTTTAAATGGAAATGTCATGAGGGTCTTTCTTTCGTTTGGCGAATTTATTAATTAAATATTGTTGAAGCAGTTAGGGTATCATAATTAACACTGCAGTTTAGAAACATTCTGTCCAAACAACACACATTTTGACTTAACTCGTTGATCCCTGTAGACGTGCAGTCGAACTTCGATATCTCGAACTCGCTTAACTCGAACTATCCGATATGTCGACACATGAACTTCATTATTTCATGCTCGGTTATGTCGAACATACCCGTATTTCAAAGTTAAGACGTGGCTTAGCCACGTTTTAACTTTGAAATACGGGTATGTTCGCTTTAACCGAGTTCGAGATATCGAAGTTCGACTGTATAGCTCAAACGTGAAATAATAACATCTCCCCCACTGTGCATGTAATCGAAACTCGATACTTCGAACACGCTTTAATCGATCGTACCAGTATTTCATAAGTTGAATTTCGATAGCCCGATCTCGCTTAGTCAAACATATCCGTATTTCAAAGTTAAAACGTGGCAAAGCCACGTTTTAACTTTGAAATATGGATATGTTCGAACTAACGCGAGTTCGAATTATCGAGTTTCGACTGTAGTTGACTACAGTTTCTCGCCCTATCATTGGTTATTATAAACGAGTTTTGTTCACTTTGGCCACAACAAGATCATTACGTACAATAAAGATAAATTTCAAACATTTATGTGTTTAACTTATACAGTAGAGCGCGCTGTTTGGACCAATCAAGAGAAGAACCATTGAGACGAATGAAAACATGCGACGCCCTCAAGCAGGATAAATGTGAAGCAGAAAGCTTATACATGAGTTTTCTGCTTTTATTCCATATTACATTTTTAAAGCTTCTACTCGCTTGAAATATACAAGAACTCTTCCGTTTGATTGGTTGCTTTAAATGGGCTATACTGTATCGTGCAAATCAACAAGCCTGTTTCACGTCATCATAAAACGGTTGATCATATTATGGTGATAGAATAGGGCGGCGCACATAATTTAACCCTTTTACCACAATGATATCGTCTACCTTACATGTAACCCATTTGTGCCCACGATCACATATATGGGACATAGGCAAACAGTGAAGACTCTGATCAGACGCCGCATTTTGCGGCGTCTGATCAGAGTCTACACTGTTTGCTGATAGAAATTTCAAAATAAAACAATACGAAAATGAAAATTTTGACCAGGCATCCCTTTTATAAATAATGGACTAAACAATGAATAAATATCGAAGAATCCATTTGGTATAAATGGGTTAATTAACATTGTCACGGTCAAATTTAACGTAAGATTTCTACCCTTTCCTCGTTATATTGTCGTCTGCTGCAATATTGCTGTCTACAATATTATTTCAAAGTTAAATTTAAGACAGTATGCCTGAGATAATTTCAAAACAAGTGGCAAACAGTTTTGATCCTGGTCAGACGCCGCGTTACGAGTGTGTCAAATACACGTAGTTTGGAGCCTGAATAGACGCCGCGTAAGGAGGCATCTGATCATGATAGAAACTGTTTGCCAGTCACCTTTTGACGTCATTGACAGTGAAAGGGTTACTACTGTGGTCCGTATTTTAATTTTGTACAGCTTTGTTTATTGCAGCTTCATCCTTTCATGATCATATTTATCGTGATAGTTTTACCCCTTCACCCTCCAAGTTGTGGTCTGCTTCAATATTGTTGTCTGCAACATTGTTTTAAAGTTAGATTTAAGGCAGTATAACTGATTTTTTTTTCAAAACAAGTGGCGTCTGATCAGGATTAAAACTGTTTTCAAATGCGCTTTATGACGTCATTGAGAGTGAAAGTGTTAAACATGAAAGACTGACGACAAATGGAAATGATTGTCAGACAGAAAATTTGGATCATGATCAGTCGACGCTTTACACTGTTCGCGAATAACCAAAGTACTCGGTGTATTGTTCTGTCCCTCCCCCCCTCCCCCCCCCCCCAAGAAAAAACAACCCCAAACCAAACAAAACGAAAACGTCAATATGAGATTGTGCTTGGTTTCGTTTTTCTCAAAAGACAATGGCGTATTAATTCCTAATAAATTTCAAACAGTTTTGATCCAGACTAATCACTTAGACACTAGGCATCAAACCTGGTTCAAAGATACACGTTCCAGACATGTACGAATCTATTTTCAAAAATATAACAGTATTAAAAACAGATTGCAATAGGGTTTTTGATCGTATATATATAAATTTGAATAGTCTTTATGTCAAATCAATTTGAATTTTATCGCTTTTCCTACCGCTTAAAATAATTTTACTATTGACAGGCTTTAAGTGGCACTATATCAAGATTAACATTAATTATTATGAAATTATCAAAAATCCATAATCACTGCGCACTTAAAACAGATAAGCTTATGATGTGATTTTTTGTCAATGAAGGAGAGCTCTTTTCCCAAAAAGCCCGATTGCTTTGATTGAAACCCATACATCAAAATGTTTCAACTTTAATTGGTTCCCATTCATCGCAACTCTGATCAAAAGGGGATACAGCTTGGATTATTGGATTTTCAACTATGCATACAGTAAATTCCACTTTAAACGACAACAGCAAATACAACCCTTTTACCGTTAAAATAGCCTGTCATGGCTGAAAGCAGGGTGAAAGTGAAGCAGAAAGCTCCTGTAGGAACTTTCTGCTTTACTTTCACCCTGCTTTAAGCAACCACATGAGTTCTAACCACAAATGAGTATGGATGCTGATAAGAACGGACGATATATCTAGATATACGTGCAATAGGATATTCTCATATAATCTTTCGGTAATGCGAACAAAACAGATCGTATCTGTGTATAATTGAAACTCTTATTAGTAGTTTTTCCCTCTTTGAACTCATACTCATGCCTCGTGCGTTTTTATAAAAAGCATGGAGAGCGAGTGTCATCTGAAGAAGATGACACAGACACGTGCGACAATTGGGAAGAAGTGTTTTCTTTTCAAATAAAAACATTCGCACTAAAATAGTTATTTTTGTTAAACATACAATAAAAACTTGATACGTCCAACTCGCTTAAATCGTCCGTACTATTATTTCATAAGTTGACTTTCGATAAATCGATCTCGATTGAGTCGAACATACCCGTATTTCAAAGTTAAAACGTGGCTAAGCCACGTTTTAACTTTCAAATATGGGCATGTTCGAACTAACGCGAGTTCGAATAATCGAGTCTCGACTGTAGTTAACCGGCGTCTGATCAGGTTCCAATCTGTTTCCTACTCTGATCAGGTAATTTTTTCCGATATGTACACTCAGTGCAAAAAGAAACGCACATCGTGCTCAGGCGCAGATTAAGAAACTTTTTTTGTGAAGAAAATTAGAATAGAAAGACCATATCTCAAGATTTATTTAATTCTGCAACAAGTTTAGATAAAAAATCTCAAAAAACATTGTGCTGCCTTGAAACCATTTCCCTCTTAATGACGCCAAAATGCGTTTGCAAACAGTTTTGATCCTGAGCAGACGCCGCGTAACGCGGCGTCTGATCAGGATCCAAACTGTTTGACACTCATATCGATTTGCTTTTAGTCATTCTACATTGAATTTTACTTTGAAACGATCTTGCAAACAACAAAATTGAAGCAGACGACAATGAAACGGTGAAGGGGTAAAAACCTCACGATTAATTTGGCAGCGAAAGAATTAACTACAGCTTGTTTAAAACATCGCACCGATTAGTACAGGTTGTGATGTTACTAATTCAATAATGATTTATCAACAATTCACAAATACGTTTCTTCTACATAAAAATAAATTTTGATAAAAAATGTGCGTTTCTTTTTGTGCTGAGTGTATATAATGTAATGTCTAACATTTTATTGCACGGTGTGTGCGTTTGGATTGCGTGTCAGAATACAGTTGATTCGCCATAAATGAGTCCCTTTAAGTCCGCCAGTTAAATGTTCGAAAGTAGCATAACAATATATGAGTTAATAATTAACGGATATATGTTTTTTAAACAAGTAATAATTAAAAGGGAATAAATATCTGAATGAGTAAAATAAGACGGATATATAAATCCGAAGAAGTAAAAAGACGGAAATTAAATAATGAACGAGCAAAGATACGGCGGCCATATAACTATGAACGAGTAGAAAATATATGAACAAAGTTAAATGAACGAATAAGTAGACGAATAAACAAAACTTAAGATCAAGGAAACATACGTACATATAATAGTGAGCGGTTGAAATAGAAGGACAGGTATAACAGAGCTCATGAACGAGTAAAATAGATGAATAATATAACCTATGACTAAGTAAAAATACACTGATCTATAACTATGAACGATTCTAACACACTTCACACACGCCCCTATATAAACAAAGAAGGAACGTTTCAATGTTTGAATTTTCAATAAAACACTCACGCGCTTAAACGTTATAAGTTGACGTCATATGGCTTCGAAAATGCGTACGCCAAGAAATGTAGCGCCATTGCTTCGGTGCAAATTAAGGTTAACTTATGTGTTAGAATCGAAATAATAAATTAATACCTGTACTAGTGTTTTATCTTGCAATCGAACACGGGTAGTCGTTGAGATGCTTGTAATTAAACCACTCGGCCTAAAGGCCTCATGATTAAATTACTACGTATCTCAACTCCTACCAGTGTTGCACGATAAAACACTGGTATGAATTTATTATTTCTTAAGTAAAATTTAGACATACATATAACTACGAACGGGTGAAAACGAGTATAAAGTAGACGGACATATAACTGTAAAAACAAAATTAAAGGATATATGACAATGAACAATGAAAACGTAGATGGATATACAACTATGAACAAGTCAAATAGATGAACATGCAACTTGGAAACAGAAATTCGAACAATCTAAAACTGTGAATAAATAACACATTCGTGGATATATAGCTATGAATGAGTAAAACTACTGACATATAACTATGAACAAGTAAAAAGACTGATGCACGTATAACTATGAACGAGTAAAGGAGACTGATACAGTGGAGAATCTGTTATTCTTTCCCAATAAACGTGTTTACGCTAAAACTATTATTTGCAGTGCAAACAGTTTGGAGCCAGATCAGACGCCGGGTAACCCGGCGTCTGATCAGGCTCCAAACTGTTTGCCACCAAGATAAACAAGACATATCAGAATTGTCCAAAAGTTGTTCTTTTCTACGTTTTAGTGCTTTGCGTTTGCGTACGTTTGCGTTTAAACGTGAAAGAATAACAGATTCTCCACTGTACATTATAACTTTGAACAAGTACAAACACTGATACATGTATATAACTTCCGCACAGTAAAATAGACTGAATAACAAAAATTGACAAGTACATATACAGTATACGGAAACAGGATTAGAACGAGACGGATCTTTTACACAAACGAGTAAAAAGTCTTTATTTCTATATACGCATTCAACAGGTATTCAAATACAACATATTTTAATTTCTGCAGCATAACACATTATAATATATGTAGGTTTCTCAGCTTCTGCATAATTGTATAGGACGTGCGTTTTCTGTAGAGCGAATTATTAACATTAGTTCTCTTATGACAAACGGCATCCTAATGCTTTCTTGAGGAGCTTTCTCATGCATCAAGTTGCCAACTGTCTAAATTGATCACAATTGTCTTCAAGCAATTGTCGCTTAACACATGCGTGACTGTATTTTACAAAATTGGTTATAGTAACTATTCAGGTGAATTTTACTACTATACGCCAAGACGATCTCTGCACCTTTCGTCACCTCGACGGGCAAGACAACCTTTGCCAACTTAACCACAATTAATTTCATATCAGTTTACCGTATCATTTGCTATGCCCCTATAACTTAATGTCGGATTATAGTTTTAATGTTTAAACTTTTTAAGATATTTCTTCTCTGATATACAGGTGACGCAAGAAAAGATCATCATTAGCAGGCCCATTATTTTCACGCGAATAACCCCAAGTTCATAGATACCATCTATAATAGGCAGGGGTTTCCGCTATATTCATTTTCATTTCGGAATCATTGTTTGGAAACACATGTCATACAAATGCCTCTAGATTAAGCGCGTGATACGAACGATCTTGTCGTGAGTTCCAATTTTTTTATAACAACCACACACATCGATCATTGAGATATTGCCTGACAAGGTCGTCTTCAATTTCAGGGAGCAATGGTTCGTTTTCGTCTCTCTTGCTGGCGTGGCAGCGATGTTGCAACACCTTACCGGAAGAGGTGGGGACTGCGTCAATACTATGGAGAAAATGTTATCCATTCCCGTTTAAACGAAACGCAAAGGCATTGCAATAAAATGTAGAAAAATTCACTTATTAAAAATTAAATTGTCTTGCGATATATTTTATGCTTAATGGCAAACAGTTTGTAGCGATTTTAGACCAAAATGTTTGCAAGGACATACATGTAATTGTTTTAGAAAATTAGCATAAACGTGTTTAATGGGGGAAAGAATAGCATAGTCTCCATTGTTTTGCTTCTCACTATACGCACATTGTAATTTTTTCTCTTAATTTGCTTATAATGCATTTTAGTAACACAAATAAACATATCTACCTTTTTCAGTTCAAACACAATGTCATTTTGCAGTATTTTGAAAACTGTTCAAATTCCAACTAATATTGCAACTAAATAGACTGTAAACAGTCTGTTTTGTCTCTCAGAGAAGATTGGCTGTCTTTTTTGTTTACCTAATTTGCAGTTTGTCTACGTGTATTTTGTTTCTTTCAAACAGTTTGTCCACTCTTAATAAAGCAATAACGTCTATTCTCTGAATAATTTTCACTACAAAACACTACCAGACATGTTTTAACCTTTCTCTAAATGACGCCAAACGCGTTTGCAAACAGTTTAGATCCTCATCAAACGCCGCGTAACGCGGCTTCTGATCATGATCCAATCTTGTTTACAGTCCTATCGATATGTTTTACGTCCTACTACACTGAATCTTACTTTGAAACGATTTTGCAAACAACAAAATGGAAGCCTACGACAATGAATTGGTGTAGGGATTAAATCCTCACGAGTAATCTGGCAGCGAAAGAGTTAATGATATGATTAAAATCAATCAACAGTTTATTATAAATGTTTACGATTTACTTTATACTGTTTGAACTCAAAACGAAATTTTGGCAACGCAAGCGTATTTTGCGTTTTGTCTGAAATGCATGCATGTAACATAGTCCCTCAGTAAAGACAAACGTGCAAGATATAACATCATGATACAGTTGGTATGTGCAGGTAGCTAATAGTGCAGGCCCTGATCAGAAGCGACGCTGCGAACTCGGTAACATATTATGCAGTGCACTTTAACAATAGGTATACCTTTAAAAACAAACAAACAAAAACAAAACAAAACACAACACAAAAATTACAACAACAGCATCAACAAAAGTTTAACATGATGCGGCCCTCGTTCACAACAACACCGTCAATTTGACCATATTCAACAATCAACAACCATTGACTGTCTTTCTGACGAGGGCAATAAAAACCATATCGTATTTATAATTGATTTCAATTTATTACTCATTGGGTGGAGGGTGATTAAAAAAACCCACAAAGTACAGCTTAGTACGTACATGCACACCCTTTTTAAACAACACAGATCCTGAATGAGCTTAAAAAATTGGCAGTCACGTGAGTTTTAAATTATTGTGCGGCAGACCCCTTTCACTGCAATGTTTTATTTCTAAAACTCTATTTTAGGTATTTTGACTTAGAATTATAAAAATGTGTGTCAAAAAATTTAGATTCTGATCAGATGCCGCCTAGAGAAGACGTTACGTTTTTCGTTTAAACGCAAACAAAACGCAAAGGTATGACTTTTTTGACATTTCTGACTACTTATTTTAACCGGCGGTAGTGGCCCAATGGTTTACACATTGGACTACGGTACCAGGGGTCGTGAGTTCGTTCCCCCGCCGGACCAGCGGTCTGACTAGGGGAGTTTTTTTGAATCCCCGATGATGTACAGGAATGTTTTTGAGCAAGACATGTACCGCGAATTGCTCCCATCCACCCGGGGGTTAAATTGGGTACCTGTGAAGGGTCTGAGTCGGAATTGCGGCTGCATTTGACTGCGCCATATGTTTGCAGTGCTCAATATTGTAGGCAAAATGGATCAATGATCAGGGGAGTAAATGTACAGTCGGTTGAGCGGTCATTCGGACTGAAAGTAGACTTTAAATTGGTATATTACTTTTTTTAACCCAGATGTCAAACAGTTTGGCGCCGGATCAGACGCCGGGCCTGGTTTGGCTCCAGACTGTCACCAATCGAAATCGTAGTTATAGCGTGAATGCGTTTCATTTGTGAAATAATAATGCACGGTCTCCACTGTTCTCGAGGTAAGGCAGCGATTGGGTTAATGTGAGTATTGCTATAGAGAGAGTTTACTGTACAGTGGAGAATGTGTTATTCTTTCCCAATAAACGCGTTTACGCTAAAACTATTATTTTCACTGCAAACAGTTTGGAGCCAGATCAGACGCCGGGTAACCCGGCGTCTGATCAGGCTAAAAACTGTTTGCCACCAAGATAAACAAGACATATCAGAATTGTCCAAAAGTTGTTCTTTTCTACGTTTAAGTGCTTTGCGTTTGCGTACGTTTGCGTTTAAACGGGAAAGAATAACAGATTCTCCACTGTAACTACATATTTCATGTGAAACAGATTTAGCGTTAAATCTGCAATTTTAAAATATATGACTCATCAGTTAAAGATATATTGATATTCTCTTTGATAAAATAGTCGTACGAATTAATATCTCGATTTTAATTATACAAACCATGTACTTTATGTTTGATCACACATGCAAAATGGATTACTGATAAAAACCCGCTCTAAATTTTGGGTAATGTTGGTATTAATGATTTTATCTGCACAAAGTCTTATTTGTTCTACAGTAAAACATGTGAAAAGTGACAATGATTTAGAGAAACATATATCATTTACATGCGTTTGAGTGCGTAATGCAAAACAAAAGTAATGCAGAAAGCTCATAAAGGAGCTTTCTGTATTACCTTTGTTCTGCATTAAGCTTTCACTTATGAAAACAGCAGCCACACCCGTTAGTTTAAGCCCTCGCTTAAAACACGTGATATCGTTCAAAATAATGTGACTAAGGCGCGTGCAGTGCACACTGATGGATAAACATTATTATTTCCCGTTTCAACATAACTTGGCGCAAATTTAAAACAAAAAACGAACTCAGTACATAATATACCTTTCAGGGGGCATTTCCCATGGAAAATTTCACGAAATTTTGACAAAAAGCGAACTCGATATTAATTTTTATGCAATTTATCAAAGCTACAAAATATAAAAAAATGTATTCCAATATGTGATGCATATGAGTAACAAGTGTGGAAAACGATTTATTTCTAAGAGTTTAAGTTAAAGGTGACATAACTGATGGAAAACTAAACAAATGTTGATAAAACCCAAATTTGATAATTGTGCAGATCATCCAAACAAAATTATATACAAAATATCAGCTCAATATGTGAAAGCATGTGCTTATAAAAGTGCGGAACCTTAACTTATTTCTTACATTTTAAGTATTAAAAGGGACTTAAATCATAGAAAGCTTTCACTTTTTAAGTAATGCAAAATTGAGATGTGGATCACCAAAACAAAATTTGTTATCCAATTTCTGCTCGATATGTGAAAGCTTGTGGAGAAAAAAGTACGGAAAACAACGAATTCCTAATATTTTAAGTCCATTTGTAGTGTCAATAATGAAATTTAAGAATTTTGACCTTGACCGAAAAAACATCGTTATGGCAAATAGCAATCAGGATCTTAATCAGACACCGAGTAACTAAAGTATCGGTGTCTGATTCTAGTCTCCACTTATTGAGCCATGTCATAAAGAAACACTGTAGTGGATGTCAGTAATTAGCTATATTACTCCCCTCCCCCACCTAAAAATATTTTTTACATTTCCCCTATACTAGTATCCCCCCTCGAGGAATAAAGGTAAAATTTTAAAAAGGCCGGATGTTCAAGAACATCCAGAAAACTATTTGACAAGAGAGAAAATGCAAAAAAAATAAATTTTCTTACCCTAGCTGGTCACCTCGAGAAATAGTAAAAAGTCCGACATTGTACAATGTAAACACACACCTAACCCGCTGGTTGAGTGAAAAATCAATAAGCTCTAACAGGTAAATAACACAGCGGACTATATACCCACTTATCAGTGGCCATGAAGTGTGTACAGTATCGATTACAAATATAGACAGCGGTGAGCTAGTCTGTTTACATGTTGCCTAGGACGTTGTCATAATATATTCATTAGTTCCCTGTAAACATATAGCAGACTGGAACGCTCTTTCTTTCAAACAAACAGTAGAGAGCAGACGTTTTTACCTTGCCTCTTGTTAACAGCACGTTATATTAACTTCTAAAACCAAATCAAAAGCTAAATCATGTAAGTACTGCATTTTATTTAATATTTTGTGTTCTGTATTGTTTGTAGGTAATTATATTTATTAGTTTAGTGTATTTTTAATATGAAGTTTTTAATAACAGGACATATTTGAGTAATTATATGTCTACCATATATTGATACAGAATAAATTGTAATAGTTGATTATATTCTATTTCAGCAGCTCAGAAATGAACGCATTTTGGAAACAAGACCCTGAAATATTTGTCACAAAAGACATGGAATCATCTCAAGAAGTCATGGATCGCATATAGTAACAGCGCTACCGCAGTTGGAGCCGTCAACAGATCGATACACCGCAGACGAAGTCTACAGACCGCTTAAAGGATTTTCAATAAAATTCAATGTGTGTATTGTACGGGGTTTAACATAGCTCGCCAGCATTGATCTGAGATTATTGATTTAACGAGTGAACCAGTGTGGTTATATTAGAACTGTGTCGCGATCCTTCATGATCGCGGCCTAGTTAACTATTTATAGTAACAATTCTAGTGAGAAGTGTTTATATGTACAATCTAGGACACGATCCTTCATGATCGCGGCCTAGTTAACTATTTATAGTACATACCGTGTTTCATAACATAGTAACGGCGCTACTGCGGTAGCGCCGTTGTCAAGTGTGATATTGGATTTCTATATACCTGAGTGACTGCTATATTTAGAAACTGTTATGCATAATCGGGTAACTTTCTAAAGTTAATATACAGCTCTTATCACGAGTGTTTATAGTGTTTGACTTGTATGTATTTTTTTCAAATTAAAATTTTGAAACTGATTGTTGTTTTGGTAATATCTAAAACTCAGTAAGCTGTAACTCTTGATCATAAAAACCACCTTTAATTTCTTCCCCGTTTAAATCCTTTATTTTATAAGTAATAGGATCTGTATTTAAAACTTCTTCAATAACAAATATTTCTGTTCTCCAACGAGTAGTATAACCCTTTTCAAATGTACCTTTCTTTTTTGATATCCTTACTCTATCTCCGACTTTGAATTTAGGTTTTTTAGTGTCCTCTTCTTTTTCTGGATATAAATTTTCATACACTGTTGCTTCATTTTCTAATTTACTCGCTTCAACAGGCGTCATTTTAATTGAAGAATGTACTGTATTATTATAATCATTAACCAATTCATCTAATACATCATAATATTTAGTAGTTTCATGAGCTGTAAAATATTTAAACATACGTTGTTTCATAGTTCCTATCCAACGTTCTACTACACTAGATTTTTCTTCATTCTCAGTTGAATATAACTTTATGTTATTATCTTTTAACAATTCTTTTACATGTGTATTATAAAATTCTTTCCCCCGATCACTCCATATGTACTTCGGCTTTCTTTCTTTAAATAATGTTTTAAATGCTTCACTTACTGTTACTCCTGTTTTATTTTTTAAAGGAATTAACCAACCATACTTACTAAAAACATCTATAACTGCTAATAAATATTTATAGTGTTTATTTTGTTTTGAATACTGTTGCATATCTGCCAAATCAACTGCCCATGTTTGATCTATTGAATTAACATAAACACGTCTTTTAGGAAATTTTTTTATAACTCTGTGATGTAATTCATCTGCTAATTTATTTGTTAGAAGGGAACCGTCCGACTTGCTCTCTAGACTGCTTATAAATCTATTCTTTTTAGATCCACACTCAGAACATTTAGCTTTTAACATTTGTCTATTATTAGCTGTTGTTACTTGCTCTACTGAATCATTTTCAGTATGTTTTTTACAACGTAAACAATATATTTTTTGTTGCTCCATTTTTTAATAGTTAAAATTGAGTTCTTTAAAAATGAGCGAAGGTAAAACTTGTACAAAATGTAAGGAATATAAGGTACTAAGTGAGTATCACAAAGCAACAGATAGAAGGATGGGTGTTAAATCTGCATGTAAACAATGTCTAAAACCTATGAAACAAAAACATTATCAAAATAACAAAGAAAAATATAAACAATCTTATCAAGAGTTTATGTTAAGAAATCCTGATTATCATAAAAATTACCGAATTCGGAAATCCTAATTAAAAAATGTTTCTAATAAAATGGGACCGAAAAAATCAAACTCTAAAAATAATAAAAACTATATTAAAGAAGTTATTAACAAAAGTGGTATTAATATAAATAATTATTTTAAAAAGATTAAACCAGATGTTAAAAGATTAGTTTTATCATTTCCTAATGTTAAATTTAATTTAATAATGAAAACTATTTATTCAAAACCTATAGCCATGAATGAAAAAATAGAGAGACATTATAATAGTGGGTTTATAAAACTTCGAGCACAAAACGAATTTAATGAAGTTTATAATTCTATTATTGAAAAGTATAAAGTATGGGAAGAAGAACATCAGGGAAAAGAATCTGGGTTAATATTTAATGAAATAGAAAATACAGAAGTTAAAGTTGTTAGAGTAAAAAGTTTAAATGGTTCTTCTTATTTTGATCTAGGAATAAAATTCAATAGTCTATTAAATATTAAAAACAATGATACCCAATGTTTTGCCTATAGTGTAATTGCTGGAATGCTATATAAATTAAAAGAGAATCCTGATGATAATCCTAATTTTTCAGATACATTTTCAAAAATGAATAAAAACCCCGCAAGAGCATCAAATTACAAACCTTATTTAGACATTATTAATATGAAAAATATTAAATCTCCAGTAAGTATAAATTCGATTGAAACATTTGAAAAACAAAATGAAAATATAACTATCAATGTATTTGGAATTGAAAAGAACCTTTTAGATACTGAAGAAGTTGATTTTTCTAAATCATTACAAGAAAACAATCTACGTAATATTTATCCATTATATAGAAGTAAAATTAAAGATAGAAAATATGTTATAGATTTATTATATGTCACTCTAAACGATAAAAAACATTATTGCTTAATTAAAATTTTTAATGCTTATCTTAATCATAATCATAATAAAAGATATCATTGTAGAAATTGTATTGCTGCTTCATATACTACTGAAAAAGCTTTAGAAAAACACATGAAAGAATGTACAACAAATGAACCATTAAAATTTATTATGCCAAATAAAGGAAGTAAGTGTAAATTTGAAAATCCTCATTTTAAATTAAAACTACCATTTGTTGGATATGCAGACTTTGAATCAATTAATATAAAATTAAATTATATGGAGCCTGATCTCCGGAAACAAATAAATAAATTAAGAATTAAATATAAATCACATAATGTTAATTCTAAAATAAAATATATGATTATCAATAAAATAATGAAAGAAGAAGAAATATCTAAAAAAAGATCTAAAATAATTTATCATAATTATGTTAATAATAAATTATCTGATGAAAGAACTAAAATATATTTAGATAAAATCAAAGAAAAATACATTACAAAATATTTTAATAAATTAATAGATAACATTTTTGATAAATGGATTGAAGATGGAAAACATATTGAAGTAAGTGATTATGAAATAAATAAATATTGTGAAAATAATGAAAAAAAGATTAATAGACTTAGTGAAAGAATAAAAGAAAAGATAAAAAGAGAAAATATTAAACTATCTTTTAAAGATAATACAATAAATTTACAACAACAAAAAGTAGTTTCATATAATTTACAATTAGTTTCTCAATATCCGGATATTATACCAAATGAAAATATTAACTATACACCTAGTGAAAATGCTGAAAAAGATTTTATTGAAACATGTTTATACTATAATAATAAAATTAAAGGGGCTTATTATCATGCAGAAAAGAATTTTAAAATATCAGAAAAGAAAAAAGAAAAACTATATAATACTTCTGATTGTTGTTATTTGTGTAAAAAGAAATTAGAAAGAGATGAAAAAGTAATTGAACATAATCATTTATCAGATCAATTTAGAGGAATTTCCTGTTCTAGTTGTAATAGAAAAGAATCTAGAGATGGAAAACAATTTCCGATCTTTTTTCATAATGGAAGTGGATATGATTTCCATTTTATAACAGAAGAATTACTGAAACATGAAACAGAATACAATAAAGTAAAGGTATTACCAAAGGATAGTGAAAATTATATCTCAATAACATTTGGAGATCGATATTTTAAGTTAGTTTTTAAAGATAGCTATAGATTTTTACTGAGTAGCATAGATAATTTATCTAAAACATTAAAAGATGATCAATATAAAATACTTAAAAGAGAATTATCTGATGATGTTTTATTTGAAGATTTAAAATATAATGATGAAGGAAGAAGTTTTAAAGGAGTATTTCCTTATGATTTCTTTGATTCTTTTGAAAAATTAAAATTAGAAGAATTCCCCGATAAAAAAGAATTTTATTCAATATTATACCAAAAGGATATATCTGAAAAAGAATATGAACATGGGAAAAAGATATTCAACAGATACTGTAAAACATTCAAAGATTATTTAATGCTTTATCAAAAACTAGATGTGTTAATATTAACAGATGTATTTGAAAATTTTAGAGATCTCTGTTTAAAATCATATGAAATCGATCCAGCTTATTGTTATTCTGCACCGGGATTAACATGGAATGCAGGATTAAAGTATACAGGAATTGAATTAGATTTGTTAACTGATACAGATATGAGAATGATGTTTCAAAAAGGAATACGAGGGGGATTTTCAGGCGTATTAGGAAATCGTTTTGTTGAAGCAAATAATAAATATACAGTTAAAGATATCGGAGACTCGCGTAATAAAATAAAAAACTCAAATTATTTATGGTATACAGATGCTAATAACTTATATGGTTGTGGAATGTCAGAGAAACTTCCTTATAAAAACTTTAAATGGGAAGAAGATATAAAACAAGATATAAACTATTATTTGGATAAATGTAATGAAGATGATGGAATGGTTTTTAAAGTAGATTTAGAATATGATAATTTAACAAAATTCAAATTAAGAAAATTCCCGCCTATGCCTGTTTCAAGAAAGATAAATAAAAAAGAAATATCAGATTATTCAAGAGATTTATTAAAACAAAATAATATGAAATTAGGAAATGTTGAAAAATTAATATTAGATCTTCATGATAAAAAAGAGTATATTGTACATTATGATATTCTCAAATATTACATTTCTCTTGGAATAAAAGTAACAAAAATTCATAGCATAATATCCTTTAATCATAAACCATGGTTAAAAGATTATATTGATTTCAATACAAAAATGAGAGCAAAAGCAACAAATGATTTTGAAAAAGATTTCTGGAAGTTAATGAATAATTCTTTTTATGGAAAGACTTTAGAAAATATTTCTAATAGATGTATAGTAGAATTAATAAATAAACCCGAAGATTTAAAACGATTAGCTTCAAAAGATAATTTTAAAGATATTATAGATTTCAATAATGATTTTAAAGCGGTATTATTAAATTATAAATCAATGTACTTTAATAAACCAATTTATTTAGGAATGTGTGTTTTAGATTATTCAAAATTAGTAATGTATAAATTTTATTATGATATTATTGAAAAATACTTTCCAAATAATGAGGTTTTATACAGCGATACCGACAGTATGGTATTAAATATATTCACAGAAGATCTATATTCTGATTTAGAAAAAATAAAAGATCATTTAGATACCTCTAACTATCCAAACGAAGATCCATTGTTTTCAAATATAAATAAAAAAGTAATCGGAAAGTTCAAAGATGAACTAGGTGGCAATGTAATGTCAAAATTTATTGCAATAAAAAGTAAAATGTATGGATATGAATATTTAGAAGATTCAAATATTAAATTCAAATGTTTAGCAAAAGGTGTTAATAAAACAACTAAAAAAGAATTTAATTCTGCATCATATGAAGATTGTTTATTTAATAGAAGAATAATTCATAAAACAATGTTTAATTTAGTACATAAGAAACATAATATATATTTAAATCAAATGAATAAAATAGGGTTATCTCCTTTTGATGATAAAAGATATATATGTGACAATGGAATAGATACACAACCTTATGGTATTGAATCTTTATACTTTACTTAATTTATTTTTGTCTTTATACTTTATATAATAAACTTCCATGCAACAAACCCTGTTAATACCATGCCACCAACAATAAATGCAATCTCCCTATTCTTCTGATCTTCTGATGGAGTATAGAAATCACTTAATGTAGGTTCTGGTGGTAAATCAGTTAGTTCTTTTCCAGTTATATAATAATATTGTTTCATAGCTGTATCAACATTATCAAATGTTTGTTCAGCGTGATGTTCTTTTTTCATTACCTTATTAATATAATCTAATCTTTCAGTTCTTTTTTTATTCCATTCAGATTGTGCTGATTCTAATTGTTCCATTGCTTTATCGTGTCTTTTTCTCTCTTCATCACTATTTCTACCCATATGTGAAAATAAATAATTACCACCAGTAAATGCTAATGCATTTGTTACTGCCCCTCCAATCATCATTGCTACTGCACTAGCCATTTTTAAAGAAAATAAAATTACTTCATAATATCAGCGGGTATAATACCTTGTTTAACTAACATATCTTTCGTTGCCATTGCAAGTAATATATCAATAGATAACATTCCAATATCTACCATATTAAAATCTACTTTTGGTGGTGGTCTTTTCAATAGTTTTCTACCTAATTCTGAATACCCAATTGTTAATACAGTTTCCACTCCAGCATGATATAACATGTTTGCTATTTGTTTTCCGTCTATTTGTGTTGTCATTTTTATATATTAAATTTAATTAAATTCAAATGGATCAATTTCTTTCTTTTGTATTCCCATAGGGGTCTCCGGAATCACAGGTTCCTGTTTTATCACTGGTTCAACTTGTTTAGAATTATATATATATAATCCCAATCCAACAACTCCAATTAGACATAAAGGGATATAATTTTTATATATATCTATTTTAACTTCATCATTATCTTTTGTTATAGATTTAACTTCATCTTTTGTCATAGGCGCGCTATCGCTCACATCTTTTGTTATAGTTTTTAATTGTATGTTTTCTTTCTTTATTTCTTCCGTTTCTTTTCTTTTTAATTCAGCTTTCATTTTTTTTGCTTCTGCACCCTTTTTACCTGCAGCTACTCTTTTCGGGTTTTTCTGTTTTTTTGTTTCTTCATTCATCTTTTTTTATTGTAATTTTTTCACTTTTCTCTTCTTGATTAAAATTAATATGTTTTGCTGTTGTTAGCATAGCAGTAAAAGGAGCCAGATACATTCCATAATTATAATACAATTCACAACATGAACTAGTCAAAGCATGATTTATAAATGGATCTTCTTCTAAATCTTGTATTAGTTTTGGAGGATTAACAACATTAAAATATTTAGATACACCCATAACATATAAATTAATAAAAGAGTTTCCTAATGTCTTAGTCATACTTGCTCCTAATCTTGCTTCATATCTACAGTATAGTTTGTTTATTTGTTCTTGTGTCATTGTATCAATTTCTGACATTTGTAAGTCTTTTCCAAGATATTGTTTACTTCCACCACCAGCAACAATAGCTGATAATCTTTCACGTTTTGTTTCTTCGTGTTCATTATTTTGATCGATTTTAGTAAGTAAGACTTCAGCATCCATTTTTAAATATTTATTTTTTATTTTCAAATATTTATTTTTTATTTTAAAAAAATTAAATATCACATATCCCACTATTGATAAGACTGCAGTGTTTGTTATCAGAAATGTTATCTGACAGATAATTGTTAGCATTGTCTTTTTTATTGCTTATTTTTTAAGCACTACTTAAGCATACGCTTATTTTTTGCTATATTACTTAAGCATAGCTAAAGCATTACTTAAGCATTGCTTAAGCATAACTAAAGCCTTACTTAAGCATCCGCTTATTTTTTGTTAAATTTCTTAAGCATTACTTAATCAACCACCCAATAATCAGCAGGTTGGTCAGTTTTTAAAATTAATTTACGATGCTTCTTTTTTTTTAGTTCTTCCTTTATTCTTTGTCGTTCTTCCAATGTGGGAATAACATCATTCTCTCTCAAACAATTTTCAAAACTATCTCTGTCCTTAGTGTAGAACATACACAACCATTTTGTTTGTTCTCTTAAATCTTTCAAAACTGAATTATATCTTTGTGATATAACCCATACTGATTGTTCTGCATGTCTGCCTGAAAATGCAAGTTCAGACAGCATATCTTTTTTCTTTGTTAGTTCTTTTGTTGCACTACAATCATCAATGATGTACAGAGTTGAATAACTAGCATATTTATTGAAAAACATTCTTAATAGTTCTTGTAATTTCTCTTCTCCTTTGACTATTGGATTTACGATTATAATATTCTTTGTTTTAGGGTTTTTAACGTCACCAATCCACTCACGATTTTTATATGTCTTGTTCCATTGAATAGTTGGACAAAGTATAACAATATATTTAAATACACCTCTATATTTACCTTCAAGCAAGTCTAAAACAAATTCGGTCTTTCCACAACCAGTTTGACCACAAATAATTGCACAGTGCGGGTATTTAGGTAATTCCATTTTTTAAGTGATTAATAATTGACTTCTTTAAATCTACCATCTTCAAAATTAATTTGTGCATCTTGTATAACAAACAGATAAACATTTATTGACTCATCTGCTTCTGCTTCTTTCGTTATTTGTATTGTGATACCTTCTGATGCATTTTCAATTCTTCTTCCAGAACCGTGTAGTGAGTTATCATCCGTTGAACGTAAATCTAACCACAATGCATAGTTGTCAGTCAGATACCTTTCTAAGGTTGTACTAGTGAAGTATAAATCTTTTGCAATCTTATCTATTTCCTTATTTCTCTTTGATGTTAAACCAAAGAATTTGTTAATCTCATCCCATTGTTGATATGCTTTCATTCCTTGACTGTAAAGTTGATTTGGGACTCCTTCTATTGTCATCTCTACTTTTTCTATTTTAGGATTGTAATAAGTATCAGGTGATGTTCTATCTGGGTCTTCAAACAACATTAGAATACCTTTCATACTTCTAGCTGGGACATTTAGATTAATATTCCAAAGTGTATCAGATTTGTTTTTAGTTAATTTTCTGTGTCTAAGTATTCTGTCATATAAAATAACCATTTTACCACTGACTTGCTGTCTTATTTGTCTTGCTAATTCAATATCAGAAACGGTGTCAAATTCCAAACAAATATTCTTAATGATGTATGAAGCTGATGTGTCAGTTGATTTAATTACTTTGTTATAATCATTGAACGTAAGTTCATATTCAAGTCTATCACCTATTCCCGCTTGATAGAATGGCATATGTGTTTCTAATAGCTCAAAATCAAGTGGGATACAAAATCTGTTTTTATATGCTTTAGCTATTGCTTTATCTTCTTTATCATTACTTGCATCTCCGGCTCCAATTCTATGTTTTAACATATTACCTTTCCCAATACCTTGATAAGCCATATTAGCAAGTTCAGAGGGAGACTTCCATAAATCAATATAGCAATGATATATGTCACTATCATCAATTGACATCACTTCATTACCTGATATTCTTATTGTTGTTTTTTTTATTATAGATCTTCCAATATTTGGATATATTGTTGCATTAGCATCTGTGCTTTTTAAATCAATTTCAAATGCTAATCTGACTGTTCCAGGAACAATAACATCATTACTACTTAGATTAGGAAATCTCACTAACAATTGTTGATTTTGGTCAATAGTTGAAGGATTATTGGTTATTACAACGCTCTGACGAATTCCTCTCACACCACGTGGTTCTCTTATTTTTCTGTAAGGGTTTAATTTTTCTCCAAAAGCTGACATTTTTAAAGGATATTTTTAACATTAAAAAATGGCTGAAGGTGGTTATGATTTTGATAATCCTGTTTATGATGAAGATGATTATAATAATTTGCTTGATGAGATGCCTGATGCATATGATGAATTTGAAGAAACTATACAAAACCAAAGCGCTCATATCGAGGATATTGGTGATGTAGATTTAAGAACACAATTAATAGTGCAACAGAAACAATCAATAGTTAAAGAATATTATAAGTTACTAAAAGAAAAATATGGAATAGATCCTGTTCGTATTGATATTGCAAACTTTGAACTTGGTCCTGATAATAAAACACTATTTTTAAAGGTTGGAGATAAAGATATTCAGGTCACAGCCAAAAAAGGAGGTGGGTTTATTAATTTAAAAACTTTAGCAAGTAAAATTGGAAGAGGTGGAACAGCAACAATAAGAGATTTACTAAATTTACCAGATTATGAGAGTACAACACAACCATTAAACCCACAAGTGTTGATAAATACAAGAGATACATTTGATAATGCAACAGAAAACATACCATTACAGGATATATCTTCCCAACAAGAAGCACAAGAATTATTAAATTCAACTATCGATTCAGAAACTGCAGTGAAAGAAGTAATAGAAACAACATTTACCGAGGGAATACAAACAGATATGACAAAGAGAGAAATGGATGGTATCATCAAAGCAATGACTAGTGTAAAAGAAGAGATTGCAAATGAATTAGCTAAACTTACTGAAACAAATAAGGACTTAGCAAAAGAAAAAGGTAAATTAGAACAAGCCAAAGAAGATAATGATGAATTTCAAATAGAGAGGATAAGTAGTCGAATAAGAGATTTGGAGTCTGAGAGAAGTGCAAGACTGGAAGTAATTAATGTTAATAGAGATAAAATACGTAGTCAGGTGAATAGAATCAAGGAAACAATACATAAAGTATTAAACGAAGACACTACATTAAGAGAGAGAATTAGAACGTTATTCAGAGAACAGGGAATTACAATTGTTAGTATTTTAACTGCTTTTGGGATGATTATAGGTGTTATTGTTGAGGCTTTTATTCCTACTACTACTAGTGGTGGAACACCAGCAAAACCTCCAACTCCAAAAGGCGGTGTAAAAGATTGGATAAAAAAACAATTATCAAATCTTGGTAAACTATTAGCTAATCTTGCAGGAAAAGCAGCAGCAGCATTGCCTGGAATTATTGGAGCTATTGTTTCTTGGTTGTTGTCTTCTGCAGGTAAAGTTGTCAGTTGGTTTGGAGATCGTTTATGGGCATTGGTTGTTCTTGTTGCGGGTTTATTATATGCTACTGCAAGAGAGTATATTAGTAAATCTCATAGATAGTGAGCGCAACAATACCCATTACTATACTTCCTACTATTAATGCTGTTTTATTATCTTCGTGTTGAATTGCTTCTTTTTTTCCTTGTGATATTACATGTACCGGTGATTTTGTTACTGATTTTGGTTTAACAGGTTCTGGTAGAGATTTCTTTGTTGGTGTTCCTTTTACTTCTACATTTTGTTTTGGTGGGGTGGGTTGGTTATTCACACCATTATTTAAACCAAGCTCTTGATCATCAGCGGCTACTACAATCTTATTGTTATAATCTTGGATTGTTCCTATTCGTAATTCCATATTACTCGGAGACATGTACAACTCAATTCCGTAAACATAGTCAACTTTACTTCGAGCATATTTTAGTGTGTTTTGATATCTCGTAATTTGACTCGGTATATCAACAGGACTATTAATAGCATCCTCAACGTTTGCAAGGAATTGTTTTTGAGCATCAAAAGCGGTTCCTGTTCCGAGTATGTCTGTTCTAGTTTGAGATTGAGAACCTAGGATAGCCCAGCAAAAGGTTCTTATAGATTCATTAATCCTTTCAACACCTGCTCTTGTAAACCCTTTTGACTTATCAAGAATAAATGTGGTCCATACATCTTTAGCATCATCTTCTTGTTGAAGATAATCAATGTGGACTTTTTTAGGTGGAAGATATTCACATGATGAAATACCACAACGTCTACCGCCTGACACTTCAGGTCCAAATGTCATTTTTGATAAATCTAAATCAGTTGCTGTACTACTAGCAATGTGTTGGGATGATCTATCATGTCTAAAATCTGTTCGTTTCCAAGCAGTATGACTGGTTGTGTATATTACTCCAAGACCATCACCACTTGGATACATTTTTTGTCTCCAGTCTGCATTGGGATCTACATTAAACTCTTTACATATACGTTCATAAGCTTCCCGATCATAACTATTGTTAAAAGCATTCCAGCTTGTATCTTGCGGTAGAGCAATACTTAATTCAAATAGTATTCGTCTTGTTTGGTAGTAAACATGGAATAAGAATAGTGATCCAGTTAATCCACCTGCTTTTAAATGATTATTGTCGTCTATACCACAACCTGTAGTTGCACACCATATTGCAAAGTTTAGTTGATTTTGCCAGAATGGTAACCAGTCTGTATTCCAGTTGTTTACTATTGTTTCTGATGCTACTTTTGGTAATAGGTATTTTTCAAATATGTTGGGAAACGTTGCTGGGAAATAGTCATCTTTGTTAACATAAATTGTTTGTTTTATAAGTTCAATACTCTTTTTAGTATATGAAGCAAAATGTTTATATTTTGCATTAGGATTGTATTTGAATTCTTGTGGAATCATTTTTTTATATTAAAAATGTACCATACAATTTCTGATATTGATAAAACAATAAACTTGCAACAATATATAAATAACAAATGCGGTACTAAGAGAATTGGTTTGAAGAGTTTTACTTATACTATAGGTTGGTATAATTTAGTTGATCAATATATCCAAAAGACTAAAGAGAGTCCTAATAAGATTACAAATGGTTATTATAGTTTCCAACAAATAGAAGATATATTTGAAAGTAATAATATTACATTATCTATAAATGAAACAAATGGCATTGCTTCTTTATTTACTCAACAAGAAACTAAGATAAGTAAAGGTTTAAAACGAATATTAGGATTTGGAAATAAGAAAAAATTTGCTGAAAATAAAACACACTATGGTGAAAGAACAATAGATTTTGCACCTTATAAACAACTATATGTTCATCTTGAGCAGATAAATACTGCTTACAATTTCTTTAATGGAGCTCCTAGTAATATTCTTAGTGTTGTTCCTGTTGAGAATAAATCGTTTGGAGATATTGTTCATACACATTTTAGTAATCCAGAATACAAACAATTATCACATGGTGATATTTCAGAACTAAGTATAAACGTTTGTGATGAAAACGGTCAGAAAATAAATAACAATGGATTACCAATTAATTGTGTGTTAGAAATAATATAATTATTATATAAAAATGAGTATATTTGGCGTTAAAAAACAGAAGCCCAGTGAAGACATTGAAACTTTAACAGTAGATGTTAGGAATTTACACAATAGAGTAAAACCTGTCACGCAGAAAATAACAGAATTTCAACAGGAAGTTCATAATTTAAACAGTAGAGTGAAACCAGTAACAGATTTAGAGGATAGAATAACAAAATTTCAACAGGAAGTTCATAATAATAGAAACGCGATGTTAACTCAAATAGATAATCAAACTGAGAGGTATAACGGACTTCAGAAGAAATTTAAAGAATTTTCAATAGAAAACCGTATATATCGCAATAAGGTTGATAATATAAAAGATGCGCCATCGATTATTTCAATATTTGCAGAAAGTAAAGGACCCATTATGAAAGGAGAAGTGCTTTCTTTTGGAAATGGTGGTAGAGAAAACGGTATTGGTTATGTTATAACCAGACGAGGGCAGATACTAGAAATGGGATTATCTTGCAAAAGAATAGGGGGAGAAATGACTGTAGGTATTAATGTAAATGAATATGTACTACCATTTTGTGAAACGACTGTTGACACGAGCACAAGCAATCATGAAACATTTCAATCACCTTTTATTGTTGAAGCAGGAAGTGTGATTAATTTTGTGTGTAAAACAGCAAATGCAACATCAGAGAATACAGTTGCATCATTATTAATTGAATTGTTTTAATTTGATTTCAAAAAATATCTTTAAAAATGAAGCAACCAACAGCGCCGGATTTATACCCTGAATTACCAGAAGATGCACAAAATTATAGATTACAGAAAATATCAGAGATAGAAAAAACATTAATTAATGAGAGAGATAATCGCAAATCATTATATAAAAAATATAAACGGGGAATAAATTTTTCAGATAGTATTGATACTTTATTAATTTCAGGAAGTGTTGTTTTAGCAGGAATAAGTCTAATTATTCCTATTTTGTTACCATTACAAATAGTAGCTGTTTCATGTGGTGGTATAGGAATGGGCGTTAAACTTATTAGAAGAAAGTTTTCAACAAAATCAAAAAAACATTATGAAATAAAAACAATAGCAAATAGTAAACTTAATACAATAAAAGATTTAATTTCTAAGTCTTTAACAGACGGTAAAATAACTGAAGATGAATTTAAACTTATATTAGATGAACATGAAAAATATAATGAAATGAAAAATAATTTACACACAAAACATGATAATATTAATGATATTGAAAGAAAAAAACTTATTGAAGAAGGTAAAGCCCAGGCTTTATCAGAAATAAAAAAAAAAATAGAAAAAGATGTTTAATTTTATTTAATAAAACTATTATAGTAAATGATCCACCGCCGAAATATGATGGTTAAATTTTGTTAAAATAAATGAGTATATTTGGGTATAAAAGAAATGAAAAATACAATGATAATGGTATAGAAAAATACATTGATGATAGATTAAAAAATGAAAGAAATAAAATTATAAAATACACTGATAATGTTTTTAAATCAAAAAAGAATTATTATACAATATGGGCAGAAGCAGCTAATTTAGATTATCTTGGAAGGTTTTCATTTGGAGCTGCTGCTGGAAGTTCTAGACCTGTTGGTTATACTATAATTAAAAAATCAAAAGTTGTTGGCATTAGTATATCTTGTACTCCTCATCTAAATAGAGGTAAAGTAATAGTAGGCATGTTGGTTAACGACATGCCAATGTGTAGTATTACTTTATTAGAGGATGAGATTGTAACTTATAATTATGTTACAAATACAAAAGAAATTGAACCAAACTCAGTTATTACTTTTATGTGTGCAACTGATAATGTAGGAATTTCACATGCAGTTGTTTCATTAATGTTAGAAGTTATTGAGGAACCAGATATAGCACTATATGAAAATTTAATATCTGATAAAAGTGATTTAAACAAATTTTCTAGAAATATTTCCGACCAGATAGAAAAACTTTGGGAGAAAATTATTGAATTAGATTCTAAACCTTGGGGAAAACTTTTTGAATTGGATGCTAAAATGAAAAGTGTTTTAAAGGATAACCATATTATTTCACTTGTTGCAGAATCTAAAGGTCCATTGACTAAGAATTATGTTATATCATTTGATAAATTAGGAAGAGAAACTGGAGGAGGTTATGTTATGATTAAATCAGGTATAATTATAGGGGCAAGTATATCAGCTATAGTTAAAACTGGTGAAGTTAAAGTTGGCGTTTATAAAGATGGACAAGTTACTGGAGATGAAATATATAATATTAGTGTTAAATCTACTACTAATAATATTTTTTGGGATCCAGTAAAACATTATAAACTAGATAAAAGTAAACTAATTCCAGCAGGTTCAGTTATTGATATTGTTTCTTTATCATATAATGCTACAGTAGAAAAAGTAACCGTTGGATTATTAATAGAATTACTAGGGTAAGAAAATTTATTTTTTTTGCATTTTCTCTCTTGTCAAATAGTTTTCTGGATGTTCTTGAACATCCGGCCTTTTTAAAATTTTACCTTTATTCCTCGAGGGGGGATACTAGTATAGGGGAAATGTAAAAAATATTTTTAGGTGGGGGAGGGGAGTAATATAGCTAATTACTGATGTCAAAGAGTGCAGATTTTGAGTAGTTGTTGTGAAGACAGATTCTCACTGATCCACTCATTTTATATTTAGGATTGCTATTGATGTATAACTGCATTCATAGTTTGATTTTCTACTGCGTACGTCTATCTTTTAGTTTAAGCATATTTAATTGCCAAATATTTGTTCCATAATTCATATACCAAATTAATTTGATTAAAATGAATCTCAATACTTACACATATAAATGTGTGTGCAAAGAGGTCGGACTGCAAGTTCATATAAGATAAGTAACATTCCTCGCCTTCTACGTTTATATGTACTAAATTATGACGTTTGCTTTTTACAATCAGTATGCATGGTCTTACATGATTGTTTTGTGTTTGGAATGCGGGTGGGGACATACCAATTGCCAAATGCTAAATTGTCATTTGCAATATTACAGAACATACTTATGATCAATAGCAATACAAATGGAAATGCATTGAAACAAAGTTATAGAAAACAGCAAGTAATAGATATGCGAAAACACTATTTATATTTAACCCATAACCCCATAAAAACGCTTTTTAACACTTTTAACTCATTCATTACCTGAAGAAAATAGTTCCAATTTATATAGTCATGAATATGTACTGTACAAAATATTTTCTCTATCCTAGCAGATAGTAGCTTAAAGCAGGCTGAGGCGCATTCTGCTTTACTTTCAACCTTCTTAAAGTTGTCAATTATCTTCAATACAAAAGACAGGCTATGGGATAATGGGTTTACCCTTTACCCAATAACCTATTTATAATATTAAAGACAGGTGATTACTTAAAGCAGGTTGAAAGTAAAGCAGAATGTGCCTTAAGGCACATTCTGCTTTACTTTCAGCCTGCTTTAAAAAAACATCTGTTAGGCTATATAAAAATATTTGTTATGGAAACCGTTCATGAAGGTATAAACTGGAACTATTTTCTTCAGCGGAGGAATAAATCAAATACGCCAAAAGTCGCTTCTATGGGGGAAAGGGTTAAGAACAAGAAAACTAGGCCGAAAGAAAGCATTTATGTTAACTTTGTTCTGTATTTCTATCGTGTTGGTAGTGCATGGTTCACTTATTCATGAACTCCACTCTTGCGTGCTGAATATCAAAATTCTATTTATACATGTATTACTTTCCCTCCCTACCAAATATATCCTTTTGACCTACAAATTAGAAACTGATAGTTGCAGGGTTACTAGGCAAACGGACAAATTACAACTAAGTTAAACACAGTGGAAACTCGTTACCTCGAACTCGCTTATATCGATCTTGCCAGTAAATCATAAGTTGCATTTTGATAACACGATCTTGCGTAAATCAAACATAACCGTATTTCAAAGTTAAAACGTGGCTAAGCCACGTTTTAACTTTAAAATATAGGTATGTTCGAACTAACGGGAGATCGAAGTATCGAGTTTCGACTGTATATATTGCACAACTTTTCTTCGATGTATTTAAGAAGTTATGAAATCCAAATTATTGCTGCATGCTGTATAAAATAATGCAGAAAGCTTCTGTAAAATAGGAATTTTCCACATTATACCTATCCAGTATTTAGCAAGTAACTGTTTACTGAGATTGAATTGAATGGATATTTCAGGTAGGTTTCACTGTGAATTAAACTGTTATATAAGTCGACTAATATATGCAACAAAGTGTAACATTGCAACCACGAAGATTAATCCTTTCTATTTTTGATTCGAATATATTCTATTTCGTATTCAGTTATGGCCAGGTTTTCCTTTCGATAAAGTACTTTGTATTAAATAACATGCATAAGCATGCTTATACCGGTATCATAGCCATATCAGGTACGTATCCGCCCTATAAACGCATGATTTTAACATTTTTCAAGGAAACCACATCCCTCTGTAGGTCAGGGGACACATATTGTTAGCATCAGAAATCTATTTTTAGCATGCTTAACTCTTAGTCCGCGTTACAGACAATGTTTCTTGACTGTCCGTTTAAATTTTATTGGCAATGTTATTTCATTCTGTTTAAAGCGAACATGAGAAAATAGTCTCACACCGCTTAGATCATGATCTGAACCCGTTTTCCAGACGTCTGGTCGGGTGCTAAATGCTTAAAAATGTTTTGTCAAGCTGCAATTGACAGGAACAGTGTTAAATAATATTAACGGAAATTAACATTAATCGGGTCAATTGGATTGTATGGTGAGGTTATTGCTACCGGTATTGTCTATCTCTTTGGTTTTGAACAATTTTTGAAAGAAAGCAGCTGCACAGAATTACATTTCATCATATGTAGGTAAGGTACGTACACGTGTACCAGTAAACATTATCCATTATATGTCAACAGAAAAGATCCAGATCCAAACTGAAATCAGTCATGTTAGGGACCTGGGTGTGATTATCTAAAGTTCCTTACGTTTTGAAAATTAATTACAAAATAAAAGCCAAATTGCCCGAGTACTGCTTCGTTAATTGAGAGGATGTCAAACACTCTTCAGACAATCTAGTTGTTAGATAAATTCACATTAACTCCTTCGATGGTCTATTTACAAACATATATCGGAATACCAAATTAATCAGCTTCAGAGAATACTAAACCTAACAGTTCCTGTTGTAAGTAACAATGCATCATTTTATCAACGACATACTAAACAATTTGCATTGACTGCCAGTAAGCGCAAGAATAACGTATACATTTTCAAAATGACCGTATTTAGTATCCTCCGTGGTACAACGACAGAGTTCATTTCTTACTCAAATACGGTATCACTGCCAGTTTAGAAAACTATCATGTGGCTTCTGATCAGAGTATATACTGTTTACCGATAGGAATTTCGATATGAAAATGAAAATTTAGACGAGGCATCCTTTTTATAAAAAATGTGCTAATCCAATATATATGCATGGAAGAATACACTGGGTGCAAATGGGTAAATACATGCTTCAACTTCTGCTTGATCTGCTCTTGAACATCGTTTCGTGGCCGCCGGTTATCGAATCCGCAGCTTTCTATACCCATATCGTGCAACTATATGTAGTATGACTGTACTGGGTGGGAAACAGTGAAAAAATGTTCTTTTGTCTCATTCAAACAAATGCAAACGCGTTGCAATAACATGTAGGTAATATTAATCTTCATAAATGTTATCGGTTCATTTAAATTTGTGTGACAAACATTCGGAGTCTAATTTTGCTCAAAACTGTTTGTAATGGAAACAATCGTTTCAGTATAAATGTATATTAGGAAATAATAACTTATGCACTGTTTAATTCGTTAAATTAACGGTAGAACATAAAAGCTGAAACAAAATAAATATCCGGTTTTACATTTGATAAACAAGGGGAGGCATTGAAGGCCCTGATATCGATCACCTGTTGTTAATGAACATGATGGTATCACCTATATTAAACCAGAAATGGGTGTCAAAGCCACCTGATGCTCGCCTGTTTAAATCTTAAGTCTAAAAACATCTTGTATCGAAAACATATCAATTTTCAGTTTAGAAAGATTAATAAATAACAACCCGTCCAAAAAACTTTAACCTGGTGATTTGAGGTCAAAACACCTAAGTTCATGTCAAAACATGTCAAAAAGTGAAATAAATTAGTTCATTTTTAATTCCAACTTTATAACATCAATGTTTGTTCCCAAATGAAACTCCATGCATACAAAATTCCAGCACCCTAGCACATATGTTCAACTTTAAAACAACTCGTCCAAAAAACTAAACCTAGCTGATGTTTCGTAGCAAAAAAAACACAAGTCCAAAACATGTCAGTAATTGAAAAGATTTAAATCATTTTTAAATTCCGACTTTATAACATCTATATTTGACACCAAATGAACCTCCATGCAAAATTTCAGCACTCTTGTACAAGTATTAAACTTTAAAGCAACCCATCCAAAACACTTTAACCTGGGGTAACCTAAGTCCAAAACATGTTAAAAATTGAAATAAATTAAATAAATTTTTAAATTCCAACTTTATAGCATCAATGTTTAACACCAAATGAATATCCATACAAAATTTTAGCACTCAAGCACAAGTATTAAATCTTTCAAACATACTGCATGCACTGTGTGACGGTCATGACTTCAAAAATGACGTTCAGATGGAATGTAGAGTAACTCGATGTTGCAATAAAACTCATTTGAGAACTTATAGCCATATATAGATTCTAGTTTAACAAAGTTTAAGAAAAATCCACTGGAATTTGAAGACGCTTAAGCGCAAATAATATAATAATGAAGCGATTTCTAACATATCTGAGTACTTCAAGAGAAGATAAAACTTGTTAGGTAATGCAAGTATCTGGACAGAGCAGGACGAACGTATCAAATAAAGCTTCTTTATAAGCTTTTTGTTTTACTTGCGTCCTGCTTTTTTGCTACTATCTAAATCTCAATTATGAAAATTTAGTATTCGTTTAAGCGACCTTTATATCACGGGTTTAGTATAAGTACAATGGAGAAGACGTTAGTATTACAATGGAGAATCTGTTATTCTTTCCCAATAAACGCGTTTACGCTAAAACTATTATTTGCAGTGCAAACAGATTGGAGCCAGATCAGACGCCGGGTAACCCGGCGTCTGATCAGGCTCCGAACGGTTTGCCTACAAGATAAACATGAATTATCAGACTTGTCTAAAAGGTGTTCTTTTCTACGTTTTAGTGTTTTGCGTTTGCGTACGTTTGCGTTTAAACGGGAAAGAATAACAGATTCTCCACTGTACATGTACACGTAACCGTTTGAAAGAAACAAAACACAATTCAATGCAATAAATTATAGAAAACTTTCAAAAACAATTTGAAAATTATAATGATCAATTTAAATCTAAAATTCAAACCGTTTAGAGCATGATCCGGCAACGGGTTAACGGGTTAACGGGCAATTGGTCTGGCTATTAACTGCCTGCAATGAAAATGAATCATAGCGTTTTCAAACTGTACCTAAGAATACACTTGTCCTATAGCACCAACATAGACCAATAAAAGAGGGCTACATGTACTACAGATAGGAACTGATCATTTCGGCGTTCAAGCGAAACAAAAACCGACAGAAAATGGTCTGCATTTACCATGATCGCGATAGCGATGCATGGTAAATTTGACGATAATTTTCTGTCGTTTAGTTTGCTTGAGCGCCGAAAAAATCAGTTCATTTCTTATATTTACAATATTTTTTTATGTAATTTCTTTTATTAAATGAACAGTATTTTAGGACGCATGTTTGTTTAATCAATATTAGAGGTTGATAACACAAATAATGTGCATCCTTTAAGAAGACAAAAAAAAAGTTCCATTGTTTCCATTCTAACATCAACAACTCGACAGTTTGGCGCGAAAATACCGATTTGACGTCATTTGGAAATGACTTCATTTTTAAAGTAGGATAAATATATGGATATTTTGTTATAAAGACATTCAGACAGCTACTGTTTATAAGGTATATCAATTTTCTCGCAATCTATCTCATTAATAAAGAAGAATTTGAATGTGTGATGATGGTTTACGCTAATAGGAGGGCATACATCGTTTAAGAACAATTTTTGGAAAATCCGCCAAATTCTTTTTGTTCGCGCTCTAAAGATTTATTCGCGAATGAACATATATCTACCCAGCTTCCTCTGCGAAACTTATCCACAAGTACCGCCTTCTCGAGAAATAGCGTTTACACGAATTGAACGCCATGTGTTCAATGGATTTAAATGGGGAGAATGTAAAAAGACAGCACCTTTCCCCTGAATCTACAAATACCTTGAACAATAATTATTTGGTCACATCGAAAGTTGACTACTGCAGCTCGCTGCTATATTGAAATCACTGACACTCACTCAGAAAACTGCAGCGTGTGCAAAATACAGCAGCCTCGGAACAATTACATCACTCCGGTCACTGTCTTCCAGTTCAACACAGAATTGAAATAAAGTCCTGACACTCACATATAAAGCAATGTGCAATGATTCTCCAAGGTACATTGTCAGTATGCTTGATGTGTATAAACCTCGAAGATAGTTGCGGTCTGCGAGTAAATCAGTATCGCTGGTTGTACCAAGAAGTTGTTTGGTGAAGTTTGAAAATAGAGTTTCATGCATGCAGCCCCAAAGCTCTGGAACACTCTACCATCAGACATCAGAGATGCGAGCTCAGTTGCAGTCTTCAAAACACGTCTGAAAACACACTTCTTTAATATTTGTTATTAGAGCACAGTAGGAAATAGTTGACTGCTACCTCTGGGCAATGCTCTTGTTGTAGATGTTATGGGTCTAAATGGGAGTTATTGAGTTGTACCGTTTGCCCGTGCCTCTTTGGTGAATCTTGATGGAAGAGATTATCCCTGCTCTCTTTGAAAACGACTGACTGAGTGTCTGCGGTATAATTCTAGCACAGCTTCCCATCTTTATGTTTTATAAATTGAGGGTGTAATTTCAGTCATGGGTTATGCAGGTCCCGGGTGTGGGTGGAGAGGGTGGCTGATTGCTGCCCGAGGGCCGTGTTCATTCTGTATATGCTGTGGGTCTAAATTGGAGTGCTGGGGTTGTACCGTCGACCCGATGCCTACCCGGTGGATCTTGATGATAGGGGTACGGCTCTGATCTCTTTTGAAACAAACTAGTGGAGGGGTTTTGGTATAATTCTTGGACAGCTTTCACCATTTTTAATCATACCATTGACCTTTTAAATATTTGACTCATTTTAAAGTTGATTTTACAAACTAATAATATTTTTTTTAAAGAATGTGTTTCCATGTAAATGCATAAATGTAGTTATTTGTCTTTTCTCGCTTTGTAGGTACATTTACGTAATTTCATTTGAAGCTCTTTTGAACGCACGAAAAGAGCGCTATATAAATCTGGTATAATAATAATAATAAGTCTTCAGTTTTAGATTTTTAATCAATGGTTGCAAATTAAGTATCGATTGTCGATCGAAATGAATAGATTGATTTTCGAATAGTTAAAAAAAATCAAAACAATGATTAACTATCATATATATACTGTTATTTTGGGGAAACCACCAATTTATACAGTATTAAATCCGTTATACTGTTTTATGCTAAAACAATTATTTTTCGCCGGGTAACCGGGCTCCAAATTGTCTATTGCGTTAATATAAATCGCTAGAAATTTTAAAACAGTTGTAGTGTTCTACAGTTTAATGAACGCGTGTGTCTTTATTTCTGCATTTAACCTTTTACCCAATGTTCCTTTTCTAGTGTTGAAGATAGGTGACCTTAAAGCAGGTTTTAAGTAAATCATAATGCCTCTTAATGTGCATACTGCTTTACTTTCAGTTTGTTTTAAGCAATCATCTGCTAAAATACAAAGTATAGAAAAGATGTCTTATTCATGACTATATAACTTGGAACTATTTTCTGCAGTGGAGAAATAAATTAAATCGTAAAAATGAGTTCATATGGAGTAATGGGTTAACTGGGAACTGCGACCATCTTTCCCACACATATCATGTATGAGGATGCGGTAATATGAACGCAGCACCGGCGCCATATATAGACTTGAAAAAGAAATAAACATTCTTGCTCATGACATGTTAAGCTTGCGTGCTCAATCAGATATGCATTTTAAAACGGGAATAAACCTGTCACACTTGATACAGACCGTTTGACTGACAGCCGTGGCGCGTGGGTCTAATTATAGATACTCGTGTGAAAACTCCGCCCCTTGCAGTGGTACAATACATGATACATCGTCAGGTGTCTTCAAATAAAATTGCACTCCACGTATAAAAGGTCCTCATGTGGCAGGTGTAATATCGTCTCTGTTTTCTTTCGGCAAACGAAAGGCCGTGAGAAAAGGGTATTGAAACGCGTCGATAATATAGCCATTATATGTTTTCATTTAACACTTATTCCGCCAATTTTACGCGAATAGGAAAACATTTAAAAACAGTTTAGATTCAGATCAGACGCCGAGAAAATCGGCGTCTGATCAGAATCCAAACTGTTTTACACTCGTTTTGAGGATTTTAGTCTAAAATTGCAAAACAACGTTATTTGAATTTATTTGCAAGCGATAATATTTGAAGCATACGAAAATTTTACGGAATGAACGTTAAAATTTTAAAATGCTTTTATGACTGTTGGTGCGTATTATCTATAACGTTCATATACACAAAAGGGAGCAATAATTGTGTATATCATATCAAATTTTCCAGAAGTAAATTACCCAAGACTACCTGATGAAGATGTTAGACGAAAAGATCGGACGACTCAGGGCCTTCGCATGAAATCAAAGAAAACATTCGTTTGAAGACTGGTTTGAAATAAATGCTTTAATTCACAATTTACTCTGATTCATACAATCATAATTTATATACAAATTAAATAAAAAATACAACCCTTTTAACACATCTATATTCGATTTACCCGAGAGCGCTGTGTTTGCAAACAGTTTAGATCTTAATCAGACTACGAGAAACTCGACGGCTGAGCAGCCTCCGAAATATAGCGCTCCTTCTCTACAACGACATCCAATGGGAAACAAAAAATATGTACGTTGTTCGGAGGGAGTCGTTATGGGGAGGGAAAGTGACTTACATTTGCAAACAGTTTGAATCCTGATCAGACGCCGCGTTACGCGGCGTCTGGTCTGCATTCAAGCTGTTTGTTACTCTTCATTGTGTTTATTTTCTGTCAAAATGTCCAATATGTGACTTTGAGTTAAAACAGCAGACGACAATTTTAAGCAGAAGATATTGCAGACGTAAAAAGGTTGGAAATAATTTATTGTTTGAAGAACAGCGGCAATCGTCGTTGTAAGGAGGGAATCATTGTTGGGAGGGCCGTTGTAGGGAGGGAGCACTGTATTTGGCAGTGATGTCTATATTTCGTTGGCCATACTTCCCTTAATTTATCATAAACGTTGGTGCAGTCAACTATTTAATCCAGTTGTGTCTGGTTATTGTAATGAACTCTCCCTATGTACATGTATATGCTTGCTAGAATAGTTCATTATATGATATTATATATAGCTATAAAGCAGGTCAAGGCTCGCTTAATGACATTTCAATTCTAGACTCGTTTGGAACCATCTTGTCCTAAACATCGACTGATGACAGATCCTATATGTCCCCGTGCAAACTTAAGGCAACCAAAATATAATAAAATGTAGCAAGTTACAGGTTCTTGAAAATGTTTATCGGAGTGGCAAACAGTTTAGAGCATAAACAGAAGCCGGGATTGCATTGGGGGGTGGTTTTAGCACAAATCTGCTACATGTATTGGGAAAGACTAACGTTTTCCCACTTTATCCGTCTGTAAAATGTTTGGAGCAACTAACTTTTGACATTTTTAAAACATATCACTGGAAGGTCAGACAAAACGGCTCGGCATCTCATCTGGACCCTAAAACTTACAGTGAAGAACATGACAAAGTCGTTCCCAATAAACGCTCTATGGATACGCTAAAAGTCCATATTCATATTTCCATTGCCAACAGTTGGTGCCTGATCTGACGTCTGGGGGCCGTTTTACTAAACAACTTACGCACATTTTTTGCGTAAGTCAAAATCGTTTTACGTTTATTTTTTTATCATAAACGTTTGCAAACAGCAAATAGCCAGATCAGAGGACGCGCTCAAAGCGCGTCCTCTGATCTGGCTATTTGCTGTTTGTAGCAAGTGATAATAAAAAATATATATTAAAATTTAAAATTTTGACTTACGCAAAATTTTTGCGTAAGTAGTTTAGTAAAACGGGCCCCAGGTACATAAAACCCGGCACCAGATAAGGTTAAAATCTTTTTATAACTCAGAGGATTATTAAATGTCAGAATTTACAGAAAGTGTCATTTTCAATGTTATAATGCATTACGTCTCGTTTCGTTTAAACGGGAAAGAGTAACACCTTCTACACTGTAACAACATTAATTTTATTATAATTTGCTTAATGCGTACGATTCTAAATGTAAAGATTAATGCAAGCATGTCTTAATAAATATTTTCTGTTAATTGTTATGCATAGAATAATTGTGAATATGTAAATATTGTATTCATCCATATACATGTAGTTGAAGAATATTGTTTGCAAATATAATCATTTTGCTGATAAACAACTATGTACAACTGAAGAAATAGGACTAGACCCAAAGTTCGTCTTAAAACACTCGTGACTCCTTAATCAATTTCCCAATAGATACTCATTATTACGCCTTTAATTTCTCCCTCCACTGAAGAAAATAATTCCTCTTTATACGGTAATGAATATGCACCAGCACAAATAATTTCTATATTCTAGCAGCTGGTAGCTTAAAGCAGGCTGAAAAAGTGAAGCAGAATGCGCCTAAAGGCGCATTCTGCTTTACTTTCAACCTACTGTAAGTGGTCACCAATTTTCTATACTAGAAACAGGATATGGAATAATGACACAGTATTAATCACAATTTGCCACATTGTGAAAGTTTCCTCAAATGCGGATGTGGCGATGAAAAACAAACCGCGTACGCATGCAATGGAGGCGTTATGTTTTCCTGTTTAACCTTTTACTCCATAAATATGGCTTTTCACGACTTTAATTTATTCCTCCGATAAAGAAAATATTTTCACGTTTTACAGTCATGTAAATGCATCATACGAAAATAATAACTTAAAGCAGAACGAAAGTAAAGCAGAATGTGCCTTAAGACACGTTCTGTTTCACTTTCAACTTGCTGTCATACTTCATAATTAGGTATATTCGTAAGCTGAACTGTACAAGCTGGAACACTATAAATACGTTTGTTGAAACAATAGTATTCTTAACAAAATGATCGTTTTTATCACATAAACGTACATGTACACAATGCATAGTGCAATATAAAACGTATGACACACTGTGCATATAAGTCAGAAATGGTAAATTCATACCAGTATATTATCGTGCAATAGAGCACGGGTAGGAGTTGAGATGCTGGTAATTCAATTGTGAGGCGGTAGTTACCAGTGTGTAACGTGCAATAGAACACGGGAAGTCGTTGAGATGCATGCTAATAATTAAACCACTCGCCCAACGGCCTCGTGATGTCTGTTTAAATTCTCAAATGAAAGCGTTTACGCTAAAAACAACCATTACAAATAATTTGGTAACACGGCGGCTGATCGGGTTCAAGGCTGTTTGTCACTCAGATTAAAGTAAGTGGTCTGAATTGTCGACAAGTTGTCATTTTCTACATTTTAATGCAATTCGTTTGCGTTTCGTTTACGTTTAAACGAAGGGGAATTGCACCTTCCCCTTTGTATCGAGACTGTAGAAAACGGGTAAGTTCGACTTAACTCATTACCCCATAGCCTGTTTCTAGTTTTGAAAACAGGTGACCACTTAAAGCAGGTTGAAAGTAAAGCAGAATGTGCCTTAAGGCACATTCTGCTTTACTTCCAGCCTGCTTTAAGCTACACTCTTCTAGTAAATAGAAAATATTTCTTATGGTTTATATTCATGACTGAATAAAATGGAAGTATTTTCCTTCAGTGAAGAACTAAATAAAAGGCGTAAAAGGCGTTTAAGGCGTATTTATGGGATAATGGGTTAAGCGAGTTCGGGTCATATAGACTTGGCTGTGTAATATTAAAAAACATGCAATATTTCATAATTTTATTAACTAGAATTATGGGCTCGCTCTTGCTGTCGAGAGTTTTAACTACTGTGCTAGTACATGTACATAACTGTTAAATTCCAATAAACAGTTATATGCCAATATCGTAACCAGCCGAAGTGATAAGAACATTTTGATGGAGTGAACACAGTAAAACACCCCATTACAAACACTAAATTTAGTTTTCAGTGTTTGAGAAAATGATACAGCTTAAAGCAAAATAAAGCAAAAAATGAAAGTAAATCAGAAAGCTCCTAAAGGATCTTTCTGCTTAACTTTCATATTGCTTTTAGCAATAACCTACATTTAATACCGCCTATTTATCTTCAGTTCAGTATTCGTTATAGACATATTTACTGTTTATGACAATAAAAATACCAACTGTCTTCATTATATTGTTAAAAGTATAAAAACTGCACCGATACCTAATAACCCAAGTTCACGAAAAACAGTATGCATCTGTTTGATATATTTAGGGGACTTTCGGTGTAAAGTTTACTTACGTTGTTCTCAAATGCACCCAGGGTGTCCTGAACCCAACTTAAGTGTCTCGTATATAAACAGTAATACCTGGCTCGAGTGATATACATCACCCCTCTCTAAAACGGCTCTCCAAACAAAGACTCCCTCCTTACAATGACCATTGTCTCAGTTCCCTAAACCGGGCAATTATGTCGAACCCTTTTACTGCTGCAATGTCGTCTGCTTAAAACTGTCGTCTGCTGTTTTTTCTTAAAATTACATATAAGTGGACATTTTGATAGAATAAATATAATTATGAGCGACAAACAGCTTGAATCCAGATCAGACGCCGCGTTACGCGGCGTCTGGTCTGGATTCAAACTGTTTGCAAATGTAAACCAAGTCTTATTTTTTCCTCTTTAGAACGATTCCCTCCGAACAACGCACACCTTTTATTGTCTCACATTATGTGTCTTTGTAGAGATGGAGCACTGTATTTACATGTAGGACAGGGTCAGCTTCATGCAAATCAAAAGCACGTTTTAATTCAGAAAGGTTTGAAATGAAGATTTGATCAACTATGCCCGGCTTGTTTCAAGCAGCCATATGGCTTTAAATACTCTTATTATGTCTGATTTGATCCAAGCAGCCAATGGCTTTTAAAGTCCTAATTGTTTTCAATTGAATAGTTGTCGAATAAAGGTGTGCCTACATTGTATATGTAAATATCGTTCAAAGTTTTGAGTGCGGGAAACATTTTTGTAGTCCTTTTTGAATAGGGTTATCCAGCGTCTGACCAGGATTCAAACTATTTATCACACACGTCGTATAACTAATATAGAAAAGGGGCAATATGTGGAACTGCCAGCATTAAAGCAGGTGACTCCTCAACAATAATGCATTTATTTAGCGTTTAAAATAGCTCCCTTCTTCCGTTTATATGGTACATTGTCGATATAGACATTGACCATACAGCTCCTTTCATATCAGGGTCTACATTGTTTTCGTTGAGGATCTGTCTGCAATAATTCATTTCTGTTGGATTTTCTTTATTTTATTAGCCTCTGTAATAACTCGAATGAAGAGTTTGTGATGGTATGACTTTGTATATGTTCTGCTTGAGAGGTGGGTGTATTGTTTGTGTTGCGTTTCCTGCTTGAGTCTTTCGTATTTATTTCGTGGTTCTTGGGGTTTTATTTACTACTATTCAGCGGACGAAGTTTTAATGGTAATAACAGACACATAGCACCTTAAATACAGGTTCGCTTATATCTAAAACCCGTCCACAACGACTAGTATAGAGACACTTAGATTATTAACAAGTATTTAATAAATTTCTTAACAATGTGTTGAATAACAGTTAAACAACTCTTATACAATCTCTTAAGATATGGTTTTTCAGCATTATTTAAAACAGGCAGCGGCTTAAAGCAATGAAACAATAAAACAAAAGCTCCACAAGGAGATATTTGCTTTACTTTTATGCTGAAAGAGCCAAAGTGTCTTCTAACAATGTCTGGAAACAACAATGTTTTAGAGTGATATTTCGCAGTTTTAGTATAATTTTACGATTCAACGATCATTTTGCATCAGCGTAGGTGACTAAAGTTACAAGGCGTCCAGACTGGATCGATATCAGACGCCGGGTAACTTGGCAACTGGTCAGGATCTAAACGTTTTGGTACTCTGACTTCCAGACGGTAGACCAGATAGCAAAACTACAAGCTGCACTTTGGAAAAGGCGTTGTTCTTTCTCATGATAAAACACTTATGCCAACTGAAAACATTTTGGTGCCAGATGAGGGTCCAATATTATAAAGCGTTTGAGTTGAGTGTGAGTTTGTTCTCAAGCAATTTGAATGGTCAGAATTGAGCCTAGGTATATGTTCTTCAAACAAGCCTTGGTTAAATGAAAACAATAGGTTTTAATTGGGTTTTTTACTATGGACTCTTGAAATGTCTCACGTTACCCTTCTCGGCAAAAGTCGTCATGCATTTTTGGCTTTCTGAAATAATGAAAGTAATAATTGACACAAACAAACATTAAAACAGTTAAAAAGGCGAGGCTTACCTATAGCATGATACAAAGTTTATATTAGTTTGTTGCCTGAAATATTTGCATTTTTCTTAATTGTTTTGGACTTAAATTCAATAAAAAAACAATTCCTCTATTAAGATCCATCTATATAAAAAAAACAAATGTCATACAATAAATGTATATATATGTATAAAAAATCAGAAAATGGTAAAGAAAGTACATGTCATATTACTTCTTTTGAAACTAATATTCACTTTGATTAAGGTCCTGGGTTATTCCCTGTATTTGTTCACCGTTTATTTGTTACGATTAGTAGAAATTGTTTAAAATCGAAAGTACCTACGGGAGGTAACCGAAAAACATTTATCGTAGAGTAACGATTCTTGAATTATCGGTGTTATTTACAAACTACCAGGTGGCGCAAGAGTTTGGCGTATATCCCATTAAGGAGACCAAACACCAGAAAGTGTATTGGCAGAAAGCAACGTTAAATACATAATAAAGTTTCCCGATAATCATTCACTCCATAGATAATCATCTTTACGTACTGAATTCAATATGCTTTATTTCAACCTACTAGAAGTGGCAATCTGTCTTCAAAGTGAGAAATATTCTATGGAGTAAAGGGATAAGTATCAGTGATTCCATTTCCGACTTCATGTGTTCAAATAGGTGTTTTTATTTGCAAACTATTTTTAACCTGATAAAACTACGTACCCCTCATCAGATCCCTCTGATTTGATTCTTCAATACACAGGAACAGTGTACAGTGGAGAATCTGTTATTCTTTCCCGTTTAAACGCAAACGTACGCAAACGCAAAGCACTAAAACGTAGAAAAGAACAACTTTTTGACAATTCTGATAATTCATGTTTATCCTGGTGGCAAACAGTTTGGAGCCTGATCAGATGCCGGGTTACCCGGCGTCTGATCTGGCTCCAAACTGTTTGTATTGGAAATAATAGTTTTAGCGTAAACGCGTTTATTGGGAAAGAATAACACATTCTCCACTGTACATTGACAAACGCGACATCTCATCAGGGACTGAACTGTTTGCTATTGCATATGAAATAAATGCTGTATGAAATTGGATTGTCTTTAATTCTTATTTGTATATATGTAATGAAATCCTCCAGCAGGCCGATTGGGATAGTTCATTGTAATATCGAGGCATGAATTGGTCACGGATGTTTTTGTGTTGCAAGCTGTGGTCATCTGACAAACAAACAGTATACCCCCTGATCAGAGGGCTAGTACCAGATTTGCGTCTACACTTTCTGCATATGACCAGTACATTGTTCAAATCTATGTTGTTTGTAAATGACGCATACGTGTGTCTCTTTGGCTCAATGGGCAAGGGTCAACATAGTATTTTAAAGATTGATTGAGTTTTATGGCATTTTTGCTCATTCGATATCAACTGAAGTTTTTTGTGTTATTTTTGGTCTGCACTGTGCAACTCCGTTATATTAAGTGACTACATGGAAATATACTCAGCCAAAAAGGAAAGTACCCAGTTTTGTATTCTAAATTATCAACGTCTCATACATAAACGTTATTTAATTATTGTTTTTATAGAAATTGGCAGACGACATGAAATCATTGTGGCTAAATATCTGGCACATTGTAGTGAAAATAAAAGGTATATGACTCTTTTTTCTGAAAACAGCCATTTTGCTAAGAAATGTTTTCCATAGAAGAGAAACAATAGTGTTCATATTCAGCAGCTAGGACATTTTCCTAAAAGACATAAAATCACATTAGACATTAATTTATCACCATATCCACGGCGTTATCAAAACTAGAAAGTATTATAGTATAAAATTACCTCGCTTTGATTTGAGATAGGAATGAAGTTTAAGTGTTTCATTTTCGTTACATGTGTCGTTTAATCTGGATGCTTTTACTGGAATATATTGGTGAACATATTGGCCTTTAAAATCCAAAACAAATCTGGAGTTGATAAGGTACTTAAAAAGATATGGAGCTTTAAAAATTACTTAATGTAAAGTTAATGTTAAAAGTGAGAACTTTCAGTTTTGGGTGAATATAGTATTCTGTCGTATGGTTATTCAATATAGTGTACATGTATTTCTCAAAACAAATAACTGCGCGATATAGGATCATAGTTATGCAGAAAGCTCAATCAGAACCTTTCTGTGTTGTTTTTACCTGAATTGTGCCTGTCATAAACATACTGAGTGACTTTTCACCAAACCACAATAATTGTCAGGTTTTCACTCATTTCGAAATATAACTATGTTGTATCGAAGATCAATTGGCGTCACAAAGACGCTTAATATATGAGTTTTGCCACTGAATGGAAGAAAATTATGTTCCAGTGACTGCCGCTAGTTTTGTTTCGAAAAAAAAGGCAAACCTAACATTGAACAGTATTCATATTAAAAAGATAGTTTACGTGCTATGCATGCTACGTGCAATCAATTACTTTATAATTATGTATAAATTTGTAATTGTATGCATACCGAATCATAATGAGTAAAATATTCAACTTGTTTTTATGTTAACTATAATGTCTTGGCAATTTGTAACTTGTGAGTTATTGTGCCGTTGAAGTGTTCATTTATTTTATGCAAACTGAACCTTTTTTGGGAAACCTTAAATATAAACACAGCATTTATTGCCCTTAATATGCTTCGCGTTTCATATGTTCTAGATCTACACATATTGTTTAATTCTGATAGATATGTTAAACAACACGACCAACTGTGGTAATTGTGATCCTCCTCGAACATAAAATACTTTAATATTCAGGATTAACAAACTTAGCGCGTCACTCTCTTCTTAACCCTTTCCCCAATATAAGCGACTTTTAGCGTATTTAATTTATTTCACACTGAAGAAAATAGTTCCAATTTATATCCTCATGAACAATTACCATTACAAATATTTTATATATCCTAACAAGTTTTAGCTTAAAGCAGGCTGAAAGTAAAGCCGAATGTGCCTTAAGGCACATTCGGCTTTACTTTCAACCTGCTTTAAGTGATCAGCTATCTTAAATACCAGAAACGATCTATAAGGTAAAGAGTTAAGTCAATGTAAGTTACACAATTTTAGTACAATAACAGTGTGCACCCTTAACGAATATTGTCGTTTTCCAGACATAGTACGAGCATTATGCACTGTGGTTCACGTAGCTTAATGCTTATGTCATATTATATGTTTTATTGCAGATGCTGCTTGCACATAGCAGGATTTATGTACATTATTTGAATAAACTTAAACTTAACTGGAATCCGGCGTTTAACCCTTTCCCTTATAGAAGCGACTTTTAGCACATGCATTTTATTCATCCGCTGAAGAAAATAGTTCCAAATTATACCGTAATGAATATGTGTCATATTTAATACTTTCCTTATTCTAGCAGGTAATAGCTTAAAGCAGGCTGAAAGTAAAGCAGAATGCGCCATATGGCGCATTCTGCTTTACTTTCAACCTGCTTTAAGTAGTCACCTATTTTCAAAACTAGAAACATGCTATCTGGTAATGGGTTAACCAAGATCCAAATTGTTTGCCACTTACATGTAGATGAAAAACAAATCCGGCGTTTAACCAGGATCCAAATTGTTTGCCACCCACTTAGATGAAAAACAGTAGTCAGCCTTATTAAAATTAAAAGAAAAGTCTTCTACAATTAAGCGTTAGTTTTATTCAAACGGAACAGAACAGCACAGTCACCTCGGTAACAAAACTTGTTTTATATCTAGAACGTACATAAATAAGAATAAGTCCAAATACAATGGAAAATAAATGTTATTGAGAAAAGATTATCTAACAAATCTAAGTGTCACCGACAATTCGAGTACAGTTGGGAAATTAACGAAAATGAAAATTAAGACCAAGCATCCCTTCTATAAAAAGTAGACTAATCAAGTATTTTGTGTGTAACAATTAAATAATCAACTGGGTACAAATGGGTTGAATTTTACTACCCCGCCCTGGGCGTCGCCATTAAATTAACTGATGATTGTTTAAAACCTCATATGCCGTCGAAAATTCAAAATTTCTGTATGAATAAATCTATAATTAATGATTGAAGGAGCTTTTGTTGTTAATATTATACGGTTTTACTCTCTTTGTGTTATTATCTGTTTTGAATATATTCATTTAGATCTAGCTGCTTGAATTTTCCTTATAATATTATCAAGTGTATGCTGATAACCATATTTGACTTTAGAAATAATAACGACTACTACAATTTGCACCGCCGAAACGGCGCTACATTTCTTTATGCACGCCATATTACATGACATTAACTCATTGAGCCCTAGTGACGCATATATGCATCCTTCACTAAACGTGTACCTGTGACGAACATACTTGTCTAATGTAAACAGTGAAATCCCTGATTAGAGGGCTCCTGTAGGAGCCCTCTAATCAGGGACTTGACTGTTTGTCATTTTGCAATATATTATAAAAAAAACAACAACCCTAATATTCTAAAATGGACCCTCCTTTATTGTTAATTGAAATTGTCCATTGAAAGTTTCAGGGGATAATCTGTTACAGCGCATTTGTGTTTTATAGTGAATTTAAACATATAGTAGATGCGTTCCTTCTTCGTTTATATATAGGGCGGGCTCAATGTGTGTTAGAATCCAAATTGTCCACTAACGATACGAAATTGCTTTATACACCAACGTTTTATAGTGTATCTGTAATTTAGAAGATTAAATACGAAATTCCTACTTTTTGCGACTGATATGGTCTATCCTATTAAGTAGATCATTAAAAAAAAAGTCCCGTTAAATTTCAGAATTCATCGAAGTATGAAATATTATTTGCACAACTCATACTGGTGGGTGTCGTGAAAACTGGAATGTTGGAATTGTTTGTATAAAAAATGCAGTGAAGTCCGCTAAAGTGGAAAATGCGTTATTCTTTCCCGTTTAACCGCAAACGAAACTCACATGCAATGTAATAATATGCTGAAAATAACAACTTTTTAACCTAAAACACCACAACCTGTTTCTAGTTTTGAAGACAAGTGGTGAGACCATTTAACCGGTAACCCCATAAATACGCCTTTTTACGCCTTTGATATTTAACTAGACTGAAGAAAATAGTTCCATTTAATATACCTATGAAAATGTTTCTTAAGAAATATTTTCTACATTCTAGCAGATGGTAGTTTAGAGCAGGTTGAAATTACAGATGAATGTACCTTTAGGCGCATTCTGCTTTACTTTCAACCTGCTTAAATTGATCACTTGTCTGCAAAATTAGAAACAGGCAATTGGCCCATTTGGGTAACGGGTTAAAGAACAAAATACGCCTTAATGCGCATTTTGCTTTACTATCAGTCAAGCTACTATAGGAAGGGTATAGCAAACGACAACGGCAACGACTTCCCGAACAATAGTTCTCTTCTTACAACATTGGTTGCCACAATTGCCATAACAAGACAACTATGGCATATTTATCCTTTCACTGCCCTGATGCAACCTGCTTGAAATAGTTATTGTCTTATTCTACTTCTGCTATCTAAACCTAAATTATAATCATCAATGTTAACACAGTTTGGATTCTGGTTAGATATCGCGTAAGGCGGCGTCTGATCAGGATCCGTACTGGTTGTAAATAAAACTCACTGTGTCTCCGAATGGGTGTTGTTCATGTACATGCATCTACGAGAGGAAAATGCAGATAAATTATCTATGAGAAGTATTGCAGACGTCACTCCTTCGCAGACGACTTTAAGCCATTACCCAATAGCCTGTTTCTAATATTGAATATAGTTAACCACTCAAAGCAGGTTGAAAGTAAAGCAGAATGTGCCTTAAGGCACATTATGCTTTACTTACAAACTGCTTTAAGAAACCTTCTGATAGGATGTAGAAAATGATATTTTTATAATACATATGCATGACTTTATAAATTGAAAGATTTGTCTTCGGTGGAGGAATGATTTAAAAGCGTAAAAAGGTGTATGGCTGGTGTAATGGGTTAACACAACATGCTAATAGTTGACGGCAGGTCTCTTCCTCGGACTCTGAGAACTAACTTTCAATTTTTAACGCTTGATTTATGCGCAAACAGTTTGGATTCAAAGTATTTGTCACTCATTCCTACCTTGTCTCGGTTCTTTTCATAGAGGAGATTTGACTGAGATTATTCCCTCTGCCAAGAACTGAAAAGATGGCATGTCTATGGTTTTGATCCAATGCGTTGCTATGCAACTAATAAGCTCAGCCGAAATCTTCTTTCTGAAATCATCCTTCATCATCATCATCATCATCATTTAATATCATCATTTATCGGCGCTATATGACCTATTCTGCTTCGCAGTACCGTAAAACCCTACTGATCAGCCCGAATCCTAATTAATTGTGTAAAAGACAGTTTAAAGCCAAGTGGCATTAACATAGAAGCTTCTAAAGCAGGGACCCGTTTCATAAAACAAATGTTTTCGTAAGTCAGATTATAAAATTATCAATTTTTATTTGTTTCTCCATCTAATCCTGTCTTGTGACATCTCTTTGGAAGCGTCTTTTCAAGACGCTTCCAAAGAGATATCACAAGACATGATTAGATGGAGAAATCAGAATTTGAACGTATTTTAAAGTTTAGACTTACGATCGTTTTTGTCGTACGAAGTTTTATGAAACGGGCCCCAGGTTTCTATTCAACTGCCATCTTGCTGTAAGCAGTCGTAGTCGCTACATGACAAATGCTGTGCCGAGTGCCGTGAAACCAAACTCATTCATAATTGGTCGTAAATATTTAATGATTAACACAATATATTTACTTTCGTCCCATTCAAGTCCATTGAAACAAATGACGTTTAATTCGTGTACACGCTATTTCTCAAGAGGGCGGGACTTGTGGATATAGTCGCAGATGAGGCGGGGCTTATGGGTCTGCTCTCCGCGAATCATTTTGTTGCATTGCTTCAGCAACGCCGTTATGGCCATTCTTTTCAGGGTACACATTATTCGTGTTAGTATACAAAAACTTCTAATGTGGATTAAATTTACACGCATTCTAATAAAATGTTTATTTAATAGTCTAAGCGAAATAAACGACAGAAAATGATCGACAATTTACCATGAATCGCGCTTGCCGATCATTTTCTGTCCTTTATGTCGCTTAAAAGCCGAAAATTCAGTTTATTTCTTAATTGGTGGTCGTGTATTGCATACGACGGTTTTTAGCAGATGTCACATCGCGTGCTAACGAATAGTAGGTATTTTCCTGTTGAAACAGATTAAAAGAAGCAGTACTTAACCGCCTGTGGTAAATGTTGCAACCAATTTGGATCCGGGTAGGACGCAAAGATATTCTGAGACCTTTATACATTGTCGTGGTTCTGGGGCTTAACTGTCATAGGGAATTGTTTCTGCGGTTAGACCGAGATTATCCCCTTTGCCAAGAACTAAAAGCAATGCAGGTCGGTGGTTTTGATCCAATGCGATGCTTCGTAGAGTATGAGATTCGCCGTAACCATCTTCCTGAAATCATCATCATCTCATCATCCCAAATCATTCATCGGTGCTATGTGACGTATTTTTTGTCCCAGTGCCGTAAAACCAAACTCATCCAACCATCCGTCATTAGATGTCTGAGAAATATGTATTGAAATTCGACATCGGCGTATAGAAGATCAGGACTAATTTGTATTAGACAAAAGATGGTTGATAATATTTACTCTAGCAGATAAGGTAACAAACACAACAAAATAATCTTTAAGATTTTAGTATTATTTTAATGTAGACAGTTTTCTTTTTATGGCATCCAAGATGCACATGTTACTCTCAACCAGTAGATCTATAATTATTGAATTATTATCATAAATTCATCATGTACAGTGGCGAAGAGGTTATTCTACCCTATTAACTCATAATCCCTTGAAACGTCCAATGAACAATTCCAGTTTGCAATAAAAGCTGGTCGATTTTATACTATTTAGGATTGTGTTTTTTAAAAAATAAATTGCACGATGGCAAACAGTAAAGTCCCTGATCAAAGGGCTCCTGCAGGAGCCCTCTGATCAGGGACTTCACTATTTATATAGAATAAGTGTACTCTACACAGGTACATATTTGGTAAAGGACGCATATATGCGTCACTAGGGCACAATGCGTTAAGTGTTAATACAAAACTTTATTTCCATTGGAAACAGTTTGAAGTCAGATCAGACGCCAGACTTTCCGTAGTATTATCAGGCTTCATACTGTTTGCCACTGAGAATAAACGAAATGCTCAGAAATGTCAAAAAATTGTTACTTAGTAGTTTTCTTCAGTTAATTGCCTTCCGTTTCATTGCGTTTAACGGGATGAAATAACGTCTTATCCACTGTAAATGTTATTTCCAATCAACATTTAATAGTGTATAAACTCTGTAAGGAATGAATAAGCACATCCAAGAAGCACTTTCAATGTGTAAATATACTTTAAACAAAGTAACAAACATGTACAATAAACAAAAAAACGTATATCACAAAAGTTATTGAGAAAGTTTAAAGATAATCAAATAGACTGCACATATGCATGTAGAAGGGAAGACGACATGTAATCCCGTTTAACTCATTTGCGCCATCTGGATTCTTCCATGCTTATATTTTGGATTAGTCCATTTTTTGTAAGGGGTGCCTGGAGTAAACTTTTATTTTGGCTTTGTTTTATAGTGAAATGTTTTCAGCAAACAGTGTAGACTCTGATCAGACGCCGCATAATGCGGCGTCTGATCAGAGTCTACACTGTTTGCATATGTTCCTGGCACAAATGGGTTAACTGAAACTAGAGTAATATTGAAATAAAATTAAATGGAATGTCGAAAGCTCTGGCGATTTATTCTTATCTAATCAGTGCTACGAATAGTGTTTGGGATCAGATCAGACGCCCGGTTGCAGGCTATCTGAGCTGGTTTCAATCTGTGTAAAAAGAAATAATTGTTTCAGCATAAAGGAATTCGTTGGGAAAGAATCCCGCATTTTCCATAGTCATCCCTCCGCAATCATTCCTAATTAATAAGGCCAATCCAACGGAGAGTCAAAGAAGGCGGAAAACAAGGTGGAAGTAAAACCGCAAGTTTCGTCGGGAACTCTTTGATTTACGCTTACCTTAGCTTTTCGCAAAGATTTTTTTTTGGTGTGCAACAAGTAATGCTAGGATGGAGAAGACGGTTTTTTTGCCCCATTTAAACATTAACGAATCGCAAACGCATTGCAATACAACGAAGACATTTTTTAGTTAATCTGAGTGGCTAGACGTTTACAATAGAAATAATATTTGAAGCGCAAACGTGTGTATCGGGAAAGAATAACGTCTCCACTGTACAATAACGCAAGATGAATGTAAATCAGAGCTTGCCTAGCTCTTTTCCCAATGAAAACACATTTCAAAAAATTACCTTATCCCTCATCGCACTGAATTCTCAGGCGTTCAAAATGGATGGATAAACAGCAATAAAAGTATATATTCCTGGCAAAAACTTGCATAAGGCATGATTAAAGTAACTTAGAAGAATCCAAATGGAATTGCGACTCTATTTTCTAACCCTTTGGCTTAAGCAATTTGTGCCAAGCGTTCTGTAAACGGGACATAGACAAACAGAGCAAACTCGGATTAGATGCAGCATAATGCTACCTCTTATCTGATTCTGCACCGTTTGCTAACAGAAATTTCTATCAAAGACAAGTAAAAAAACAAACTTTGAAAGGTGTCCCTTAAAATGACTGATCCAATATTAAAGTATGGATGCTTTCATTTGGCACAAATGGGTTAAAAATTGAACACCAGTCATGAAGGAATTGTTAAAACAGCCTGCTGCGACTTTCTCACAAGCGGCCTTGAAATACGGATTTTATATATAAACTACAAGTCATTCCGAGACCAAGGTCTCCACAAACTGTCAGGACTTGACGGTGGCTGCTCGCTGAAATTTTGAATTCTTGGACTACATTGCTGACCAAGCATTTGAGGTCTGTTAGTGTTAATAATATGTGGCATTTCTTGACGTACGTCGACACTAGTCTTTCGATCTGTAATTCTTTGATCTGTGTCCGTGCTTGAAATCGTATTGCAGTTAATATTGTTTACATTTGTTGCATTCTCCGTAAATGAAGGCGACTGCTGGTTATTGCACGTAGAAGTTGGCGCTTCTGGTGTCCGGCAAGGTAGTCCGGGAATTGTATTTGATAGACCGTTGGGGAGATCTGGGGAAAGCTGAACCTGCTTTGACGCACAAGCAGGAATGCTAAGTGGTATCACACATGTGGCACCATGCGTTGAGGTGTAAAAGTTTGCAGGAACTATTATTGTCAAAGGAATATTAGACATCATTGGGGAGGTTTGTAATGCTGTGTACTGTCCTTGTACTGCCAACTGATTCTGCTGTCCGCCAGGACTTGTGGTCAACACAGGCGGGCATACAGTTGATGTATTTACTGTCAAGGGTACGGGCGAGAGCTTTGATCTGTCTGGTTCGTTATTTGGCACAGTGTCGGAATGAGTTTGTTTAACGGGAGATACGTGTTCGCGCTGAACTGCTTTGCTAACATTGTCCACACCGCTCAATCGGTTTGCGAGATGGTCGAGAAGTTTGGATTTTATTTCCGTGTCACATGTGTCGCTGGATGCGATGTATTTTATGACTTCGCTGATGCAGTTGTTAACGCCGTTTTTATACTGTTCGTCCTTTGGTTTGTTTGTATCAGACACTGAAATGGATAAAATAAAAATGTTGAAATTTGTCCAAACTTAACCAATAATACAGGTCAAGTCATTATTCTTTACGATTTTAATAAAAGAAATGTTGACAAATTACTTTAATCTTAGTGGCAAACAGTTTGGATTCTAATTAGACGCCGAAATGTTCGGCGTCTGATTAGTATCCAACTGTTTGCAATGGGACAATTGTATTAACGCAAACGTGTTTAGAAATAGTGTATTCTACATTGTTAATGAATATAGATGGAAATAAGTACATGTATCAATTTTCTGATCATTTGGGACAGAACACAATAAGATGCAATCGTTTTAGAATAAAATCCTCGTTAGATGTCAAGTTGCAAATAGACATTATTGTTTGGAGAGTAAACGCATTTGATCGGAAAGAGTAACGTTCTATCTCCGGTGTCTATACGTGTATATGAATGTGTTATCAAAGACATATAATCGTTCTACGACAAAGGTTTAAAAGCACATTCGTTTTTTATTTATTCTTATAGGCAAATTGAAAGTCAAAACAGACAATACTGAGACAGTGGAGAAGATGTTATTCGTTCACACTTGAGTAAACCCTACGTGCAATTAAATGAAGAAAATGATGCACTTTTGAACATATCGAAGATTTATTTAAATGTGAGTGGCAAATCGTTTGGAACAATCATTGAATGTCATAAGTCGGATAACCCAATGTATGATCTGACAAAAAATTATTTCAGTGGATATTAGCATGTTTTGGAAAAGAAAAACGTATTCTCCGCTGTACACGTTTGTATTAAATTGTTATTAATGATACACACGCACTCATTGAGTTTTCCTTACATTTTTCAGAACTCCTTTGAAGTTGTTTCACATATTTCACTGTCATCTCTAATATGTCAGCCTTTTCCATTTTCTCAAAACGCTCACTCTGAAAGTACAATAATGGAACACATAGAACATTATCATAAAATAATAGTGCAAAAACTGTATAATATTAGTTACCAGACATAAAAAAGCTTATATGTCTTTATGCAAATTACGTTAGTTGGTATATATACGTAGGCTGGAAGTTGTCGATATGAAAACCACTGCTCTTCGTAATCTTAAGCATCTGACCAGCTTAAACTACACAAATCCAACTATAAGAAAGTAATAGTTTTGCTACTAATAAAGCGCATGGTTACACGCAGATTAATCGGAATATAACCAAACTGTTAGTTCAAGTGTCCACTACATTTAAATAAGTATACATTAAAACAAACCGAATTGAATTGCCTTTACTTGATACAAATTGTGGGGTTTCATTCAGTAGTTAGCGCAATATGTCCGAAGACATCTAAGACAAACGGTTAAACACCTGTTGAATACTTTGCAAAATAGTTTGTTATGATATAAGTTTACTAATATGTTATTGCCTGTTTTACATCTCTTTAATTTGATGCATCATGCTAGCGTTGTAGAATAGCTTATCTGGCGTCAGGTTGATACCATGTAGATTTAGAATCAAGTTTCTGAAACTTTCTTTAGCATGCATCCAATTTTATTTTGTAAGTTATTCTCAAATTAAAACACTACAGCCTTGACCATAAACCACTTGCTCTTGTAAAGAAATATTCCTATACTTGTTCAAAAATATAAAAAGTAAGTGTTTAAGTCTGACCCAAGGTTACGAAGCATTCTTAGTTTTAACTCATTCAACCCTAGCGACGAGTATACTCGTCATTTACAAATAGTGTACATGAGAGGATTACACTTGTCCTATTACACTTGTCCTATGCAAACAATGTAGACCCTGATCAGAGGGCTCATTAAGGAGCCCTCTGATCAGGGTCTACACTGTTTGTCTTTTTTAAATAAATTGTTAAAATCAACCCTAAATAAGCAATAATGGACTAGACTCATTTTGAAATTGGAATTGTCCATTAAAAGTTTCAGAGGTAAATGAGTTAACAGCGTGCTCAAAATTAGCCCGGATCTCGGAGATAACACTGTAACAGCCTAACACGCTTTGCACGTCTCTGTGCCACTTTGAACTAATGGCTACCTTGTGAGATATCATTCCTGCCAATATAGACTTCAGTTCCACCAAGCTCGTATTGATTCTAGCTCGTCTTTTCTTCTCCATAGCTGACTTCGTTATCTGTAAAAATAGAACATTGAATTTTACATGAAGTAGTGTTTTAAAAGAGCAACTCATTATGTAGTCTTTGATAAGATAATATTCAGCTAAATGCTGGCTAATTTAAGAGAAAACTCGATTATAAGGATAAGTATTAAAACACTTTAAGGGATTTCCAATATTTCGCCATTATACTATATACAATTTTCAAGTAATAAAATATATGTGTATTATCATTCTGTTATCATTCTATTAGTAGTTGATACTGTAAAAAGAAAAAAAAGTACAGTTACTCTAACATATTCAGTATAAAATTGTTTATTAACAAGCCTGAAGTATATTACAACAACTTTTCATGAAAACATAAATAACATGATTATGATGCAAAAAGGCATAATATTAATTAGTTCACTTATTTCTCCAAAAATGGTTTTCGAAATACAGTACAACTTAGATAACTCGGCTCGCTTAACTCGAAGTTTCTACAGTAGAATTTCATTCTTCCATAAGTCGGATATATTATAATTTAAAAATTAAAAAACGTAGCTGGAATGTTTGACTAAAGTCAGTTCGAGATATCAAAGTTTGACTGTATTGTTATTAGACTCATGATTCGTGTGGTTACCTTTCGTGTCTCAGACACAGCGCCTCTTTGTCTTTCAGACAACATAGTCGATATGTTGATGAGACTAAATCCGTGTCACAGAATATTTGAGATCTGGTACAATACGTTGCTGAATAAACCTTACAATAATTCAACTATTTTCACAATAAGTCCATACTAAGTAACAATAGTTTACATTTGCTTATTGTCCAGTTATAATTTAGTATGTGTGTATCCAGTCTAATTAGTCAGTTCATTAAATATTCTATAAATATCTGTAAAACAATTGATATGAGCACAAGTACGTCGTGTGTCCTATTGGAAATGTTGTCTAGCACGATCCAGCTCAGTCTTGTGCTTTCTTCGTATGTCGCGTGCCTGTCACTTTCCGAGTTTTCCTTGCATGTTTCAACTCGCCAATGTAATCTCTATTTCTGGCTCGACATGTCACAACTTGCTTCTTGTATCCGTGCTCACTTCACCCTCCCCCTCTTCGTGCGGGTAAATTTGCTTACATTTAAACGCACCTTCACTTTAAACAACCGCAGTATTATCTTCCGTAAGCGTGTCATTGTATTCGCTGTCGCGATTGGCGCGGTGTATCGGCATGCGAATCGCCTCAGTGCCTCTCGTCGCCACGTCAAATCAGGTGCGCCAATACTGCTGTAAATCGCGTGTCACCAAGGTGAGTGACAGGATGGTCGCGTGCCAGAGGAGAACACCGAAACGTGGGAAATCTCCGCCCACCTGTACAGGTAATCAGAACGTTAGGGTTCAAGTGAGCCCGCATAAATCTTACATACCTATGAAGATGGGCCCATAAACGACAGGTGATCATTTATTAAGTGTCTCTTACACTTTGCGAAACGTGGGAAAGTGGTCTAAGGCATATTTTTGTGTATGGACCGTCGCTGGAAATAAGCCAAGCTAGCAAATATACAATCGGACCTCAATATCTCGAACTCGCTTAAGTCAAACCTTATCCATATTTCAAATTTAAAACGTTGCCAAGCAACGTTTTAATTTTGAAAAACGGATATGTTTGACTTAAACCAATTTGAATTGTCTAAATTCAAATGATGATTTCGGACAACTCGATTTAAGCGATCGCAAGTATTCGAGGTTCAATTGTTATTAAAATATGTTTGTATTAGTTTCCGTCTCTCGGCATTATGCGTATCAAGCAATGTGCGCATTGGTTGAAATAATATATTCTAATATATAGGCAAAGATGCGTTAAATTTGTGAATTTTCACCTGATTAAAAGTTTAGGTACAGTGGAGAAAACTTTATTCAGACCAGGTTTTAAAGGCAAACGAAATGTGAGCGCAATGGAATAAAATGTAACCCCCCCCCCAAAAAAGGAAAGAAAACAACCAAAAATAAAACCCAAAAATTAAAAAAAAAAAACAAAAAAAAAACATCTTAAAATAGAAAAATTCTGACGATCGATTTTAATCCGAAAATGACAACGATTTATTTTGACTATTATTGTAAATTTGAATGACAAACAGTTTGGAGCGTGATCAGACGTCTGATCTGGTTCCAAACTGTTTGCAATTGACACTATTAGTTTCAGCATAACAGCGCATAATATTATTGAGACAACATAACGTCTTCTCCACTGTATCAGCTGACGTACCTTGTACAGTGCGTGTCTACTTAAATAGTTTTAAAATATTACATTATTATTTATAACATGCTTACGCCAAACGTTGAGTCAGAATTGCTACAACCCTTACACTGTTACAGCGAAAACGTTGTCAGTCTTTCCCAATAAACGCATTCACACTATACCTATTATTTCCATTGCAAACAGTTTGGAGCCTGACCAGACGCCGGATACTCCGGCGTCTGTTCAGGATTCAAACTGTTTGTCACCCAGATGAACACGAATTGTCAGAATTGTCGAAAGGTTGTCCTTTTCTACCTTTCATTTATTACAATGCATTTCTGTTTCTTAGGCGTATCAGTGGGAAAGAATAACGAATTCTCTACTTAGGTACGACTACAATGCACTGCACTACATGTGTAAATAGTTTGAAAACAGTTCAGATGCCGATTTAGATCAAAACTGTTTAATATTCGTATATACAGTGGAGAATGTGTTATTCTTTCCCAATAAACGCGTTTACGCTAAAACTATTATTTGCAGTGCAAACAGTTTGAAGCCAGATCAGACGCCGGGTAACCCGGCGTCTGATCAGGCTCCAAACTGTTTGCCACCAAGATAAACATGAAATATCAGAATTGTCCAAAAGTTGTTCTTTTCTACGTTTTAGTGCTTTGCGTTTGCGTTCGTTTGCGTTTAAACGGGAAAGAATAACATATTATCCACTGTAGCTGTTCCAACTGTTAGAATGCATACATTCTTGCTTTGAAACAACATGTAAATGACTGAATGGAAAAGTGTTATAAAGTGATACCTGTGGAAGGAGAAAAACTAGAATACATGTATGTTTTTACAGCGCTCCCTCTCTACAACGACATCCAATGGGAGACCAATATTTGCGTTGTTCTGAGGGAGTCGTTATAGTGAAATTGGCTACAATTGCAAACAGCTTGGATCCAGATCAGACGCCGCTAAACGCGGCGTCTGATCTGGATTCAAGCTGTTTGTCACTTGTCATTAAGGTTTTTTGTCTGTCAAAATGTACATTATGTAACTTTATGAAAAACAGCAGACGACAATTAAAGCAGACGATATTGCAGCAGTAAAAGCGTGTGACATAAATATCAAGTTCATGGAACGGCGGGGTCGTTGTATTACGAGGGAGTCGTTGTTAGGACGGCCATTGTAGAGAGTGAGAGCTGTTTCTGAGCTCGTTTGACTAATGGAACTTAAAATGAACATAACTAGTATTTAAATAAGTCTAGTCAATCTTTGAGTTAGTGGTGTTGGTAATATATTGAAATATGACAAATAGTGCAGATCTTCATCAGCTGGCCTTTGTTTGATTTTTTTTTGCAGTGCTCCCTCTGTACAATGGCCTTCCAGCAACGATTCCCTCCTTAAATCAACGTTTGCCGCTGCTCCCAAACAAGACAACTAGGTTTAACACTTTCACTGCTGCAATAACGTCTGCTTAGAACTATCCTCTGCTGTTTTTTCTCATTGTTATATATCTAAGTGGACATTTTGTAAGAAGAAACATAATGACGAATGACAAACAGCTTGAATCCAGATCAGACGATGCACTACGCGGCGTCTGGTCTGGATTCAAACTGCTTGCAATTGTAAGACAAATCTTATTTTTTCCCTCTGTATAAACATTGTCCCCGAAAACACACGCAATCTGTGTCTCCCATTTGGTGATGTTGTAAAGAGTGAGCATTGTAGTATGGTTGCATTGGACAAAACTTAAATGCATTTTGAAAAGGTTCACTGTTAACAATTTCGCTGCCTTACCCCGAGTACAGTAGTTATTTGCAAACAGTTTGGATTCTGATCAGACGCCGCGTCACGCGGCGTCTGATCAGAATCGAAACTGTTTGACACTCGTTTCAATATTTCTTAAGTCAAAATACCTAAAATTTGTTTTTTAGAAACAGAAGCAGACGACAATTGTTTGATGACGTCATGGCTGTGAAGGGGTTAAAGACTTTGTAAATTACGAGTGTCGGGTCACTCGGGTTCAATGAATTAGTAGTTAAACTTGTCGTGAAATTATTCTGCCTTCCGTGCTTCATTGCAACAGCTTTAAACCCTTTCGACGCTAATTTTTTCGGGAGATTGTTACTCCTTCACCGCTTTATTGTCGTCTGCTTCAGAATTTATGCCACCAAAACGTTTCAAAGTTCCGTTAGCATAGTAGGAGTTAAAAGTCGGAGAAGCAAACATTTGGAGCCTGATCAGATGCCAATTTTCTTTGTAACTGATCAGGCTGTTTATAATTGGCCTATTCGTTATATCTGTTAAGCTTGTTCACTGCTGTAGTTAAAGGAGTTGAAATATATTGCCGAGCTGCATGATCGATTTCATTACTTAGAAATGTTATCGGCGCATTACAGTATATCTTTTTCATTGTTTACCCTTTTTGTAACTAAACTGACTTATATGTGACCACTTAAAGGAGATTGAAAGTATATTTTCAGCCTGCTTTAAGCTATTACCGGTATCTGCTAGAATATGGAAAATATTTGTTATGATTTTTATTTGTGAAAGTGTATATTTGAACTATTTTCTTCAGTAGAGGGTTTAATTAAAGCCGTGAAAAGGCGTATTTATGGGGTAATGGGTTAATCGACTCTGATGATTGTTGCAGACAATATAAATAAGCGGTCTTAAGGATAAAACGTGCGATATGCATGCATATCCGTGCCTTGACAAAACTTGCTTGAATGCATTGCAACATTGTACAGACCAATCACTGCTGTCATCCCAGGCTCTGTATCTGGGTTTGTTCTACACTGCCAAAATCCGTATATAATACTGCTAAATACATTGCTTTAGATGAGTGTGGGTATCTAACAGATTATTTAAAGACAATACAGCAAAGCAAAGCCTTGATCCAGCCGGAACTGTAAACATTTGAATTTTGCAAAAATTGCAGACGATATTTTTGTCTACAGTGAAACCCCTCTAAACCTGAACCTCTAAATACCGGAATGATCTCTAAACCGGACAAAAACATTGGTCCCGTTTCCAGCTCTTCTTTATATTAACCTATTACAGCACTAATATGACTTTTTACGCCTTTCATTTATTCCTTCACTATAGAAAATGCTTTCGTGAATATGTATCATTAGATATATTTTCTATATTCTAGCAGATGATAGCTTAAAGCAGGTGGAAAGTTAAGCAGAATGCGCCTTAAGGCGCATTTTGCTTTATTTTTAACCTGATTTAAGTGATCAGCTATGTTTCATACTAGAACAAGCTATGGGTTAAAACCCCATTATACCGGAAATCCCTTTAAACCGGACATTTAGAGGGGTTTAGTTTAGAAGGGTTTCACTGTACCTCTAAGGCTTAGAATGCCATTTAAGTTTGATAAGATAAACTGCACAATTTGTTTGATTTTTGATACCAATCGATTGTTAAATACCATATATTATCCAATATGTAAAACGTAGAAGAGTACGTTATCATACCCTTAAAACAAAGTAATGCAATAAAAAATGCATCAGTGACAGGTTGCAGAAATGTAAGTATTTTGATGAAAACCCAGGTGCCCGTTTCATAAAACTTCGTACGACAAATGTTGTTGTAAGTCAGATTATAAAGTCTCAATTATTTTTTACATTTCCATCTTATCCTGTCTTGTTATATCTCTTTGGAATCGTCTTGAAAAAAAAAGTTTTGACTTACGACCGTTTTTTTCATACGAAGTATTATGAAAAGGGGCCCCAGAGTTGCAAACAGCTTTTAGCCAATTTTAGTCCAATTACTGCATCTGATCGTGGTCCGACATGCTTTCAATTGCCAGTAACGTTGTGATTGACATATTCGTGATCACACACTAACCTTTTAATGATCACGATGTCTCATCGGGGTCTTCGATATTTGCCTAAGTCCTATGTAGTAGACAGTGAGCTTAAATAGTTTAACCCTTTACCTGATAGAAAAGAAAGAAGAGATTTTTAGCATATTTTATGTATTTCTTCACAAAAGAAAGTAGTTCAAATTTATACAACCATAAATATGTTCCAACAGAAATATTTTTTTATTTCCTGAGAGATGGTAGCTTTAAGCAGGTTGAAAGTAAAGCAGAATGTGCCTTAGGCACATTCTGCTTTACTTTCAACCTGCTTCAAGAGGTCACCTAATTTCAAAACTAGAAGCAGACTATGCGGTAATGGGTTAAATGACAAATCTCACAAATATTACAAATATTTTAAAACATATCTTGTTGAAGGGTCTCAAAAGCTTTTTGCAGTTAACCATATGACTGTCAATGACGCCAAAAGGCGCAATTGCAACGCTAAAAGGCGCAATTGCAAACAGTTTTGATATTGATCAGACGCCGCGTGACACTCTTTTCATTTTTTTTTGCTTGTCGTACTTCCTAAATTTTAATATTGAAATGATATAGCAGACACTAATTTTGAGGCAGACGACAATATGACGATGAAGGGGTAAAAACGCACGATAAAGATTGTACCTTTTGCCAGCTATGAGCAAATTTGTGACTCTAGTTGCAAACAGTGTAGATCCAGGTAAGACACCGAAAAAGTGTGCGTCACATATTGTTTCAAATTCTTGGACACTCTCGTGACATTTTCTGGAAGGAACTTCAGATATATGAATTCTGGGAATTACTTGTAGACGATAAATTTTACAGACAATAATAGGATAGCGTGCTGAGGGGTTAGCCCCTTCAATGCCGTGACGTCATCAGCGTTAAACAATTATCGTCTGCTTAAATTTTTCAAATCTAATTATTTAGTTATTTTGATTTAAGAAATATGAAATTGAGTGTCAAACAGTTTGGATCCTGATCAGACGCCGCGTAACGCGGTGTCAGATCAAGATCCAAACTGTTTGCAAAAAACCGATTGTCTCTGGGTAAGGCACTGAAGGGGTGAAACTGACCAAAAAACTAACAAATGACAAAACGGTAAATGATAAATGATAGAAAAATTCAGGACATGTTACTGTTAATAAGTTCATATCTAAATGATGTTGGGCGTGAAATGTCAAATGAGGGTAATTAAAGTTCAACAAACAATTAATACAGAGACTTGGTCTGCCTTGTTCGTTTTTATTTCTTATGAAATAACATAAGTTTTTACTTAAGCCCCTTAAATGTTGACACTCTCGGATTTGCTCTTGATAATTGTAATAATTGTGATCCAGATCAGAAGCCGAGTTACTCGACGTCTGATTAGAATCAAAACTAGTTACCCTTCAAGTTGTCTACATGTCAATTTTGAGAAAACAAGACAATTTATTATAATTATTGCAGAAGACAGTTCAAGGGTTTAAATGGAGACCACGCGACCAGCACGTGTCACAGACCTCTCTCATAAATTGACAAATTAGATAAGTAAATAAAACCAGTAGACTTGTACAGTAGGTATGTTTGTTATTTGTTATGATTTAACGTCGCTTTTAACAGTATTTTAGTCACATCTCGACGTCCAGCTACAGTGGAGAATCTGTTATTCTTTCCCGTTTAAACGCAAACGTACGCAAACGCAAAGCACTAAAACGTAGAAAAGTACAACTTTTGGACAATTCTGATAATTCATATTTATCTTGGTGACAAACAGTTTGGAGCCTGGTCAGACGCCGGGTTACCCGGCGTCTGAACTGGCTCCAAACTGTTTGCAATTGAAATAATAATTTTAGCGTAAACGCGTTTATTGGGAAAGAATAACGTTTTCACTGTAAGTACAGTTGGAGGAAAAAAACCAAAGTCCTATATGTACTGTTACAGGCACAAATCAGCAGCTTTGGTAAAACAAACGACCGGCTTCTGCAAGCTGGGAGGCTTCTTCACACGAATGTACAGTATAGAATCTTTTTTACCCATTTAAATTTGTTCTTGTAAATTCTGACGACATTTTTGTCTAAATGGCAATCATTTGGACATCGCACCAAGTTGTTTGAAAAAGAAATAATTATTTTTAGCATAAACACGTTTATTGGTAAAGAAGAACGTCATTCATTTTAACAAATTTCATGTTGCTTGTGTGAATAATAAAATATTATCAAACTAATAACGTCTTCATCCACTGTACAAACAGCCACGACTTTAGGCATCTTTTAAGCGTTAAATTATTGAACTTCGAAAACAATTTGGATCTTAATATCTTATTTAACAATGAGCACGAGTCGAATGAGTCTTCTTAACTCATTATCCCCTGAAATTTCCAATTGACGATCCCAGTTTGCTATAGAGGCTGGTCCATTTTAAATAATTAGGGTTGTTCTTGGTAAGAAATTGCAAAATAGCAAACAGTGAAGTCTCTGATAAGAGGGCTCCTGTAGGAGCCCTCTGATCAGGGACATCACTGTTTGCATAGGATAAGTATACTCTTCACAGGTACACATTTGGTAATGGACGTATATATGCGTCACTAGGGCTCAATGAGTTAGACAACTGGCAATTGTAAGAGAGCTAGAGATTATGATAGGCTCGAAGGACAATGCTTATAATTTGCATACGTATATTGAATGATCCCAAAGGCTTTTTATTTAGGCTATTTATGAGAAAAAAGTATACATGTGAGTCATAATTACGAGGATGTTAAAATGAAATGTTTTTTTAAAACAGACATCCATTCCAGTCGTTGCAAGTAAAAACAAACATAATAAATCTATATGTTTACATCAACGGGCGTCTTCGGGACCATTTCGTCCTCAGCCTTATTCGTTACTGTGACCAACAACAATATAACGAAGAAGCATGGAGGATTCCTTAGGCTTGCGAAAGAGTACATGTACATGCAGATATCTCCCTTTGGTAATCCGTAGGTCTTGTTGTGGAGAAGACGCTATTCTCTCACAATAAGTGATTTTGTGCTAAAACCCCCAATTATTTCCATTGCAAACAGTTTTAAACAATTGTTTGCATTGCATTTACATTTAGTTTGCGTTTAAAACAGATCAAATGAGTTATTACATTGCGTTTACGTTCGTTTAAACAGGACAATAATGTTGTCTCCACTGTATTGGAGATCCAACCTGTATTTGACATTCATATCTGATTCATATACAGTAAAAACCTCTTTATTACGACCACTAAATTGTATTAATTATTAGTTTTTACGACAAGTGACTGCTTAAAGCAAGGTGGCAGTAAAACAGAAAGCTCCTGTAGGAGCTTTCTGTTTTACTGTCAACTTGCTTTAAACTGTCATCTGTCCTTTATACACCCAATTAGCCTTCTTTTTAGTGGTCGTAATAGAGAGTTTTTACTGTATTCATATCTTACAGAGACAGAAAACCAAGTCATGTAACTTTATTTGCGAAAGCAGTTGCATCACAACAGAAAAGAGTAACATTTATTTCACGTGTTATGAAATCATGTGTATCAGTTTTGAATTTTATGTTTTTTATGTTAATTTTAATTAAATGCTTTAACATACATTAATCTGGAAAATGCTGAAATATTAAAGACTATGAAAGAATAGGTGTACTAGAAGTCTACATTTAGTAATTGCATGGTACACAAATCGTCAAAGGATCTTCAAGAAGTTCCATGATTGTTCAATACTTTTCTAGAATGATAACAGTGTGTATACGTATAAATACCTCGTAGAACTCAAAGCTCACTGTAATTTCTTGGGTCTTTCGACAGTCATTAATGTGCTAGAAATTTACTGGTGAGTAGTTTAGATAGTGTTAGAATCATTGGATTCACATAAGTGTGGGAAAGGAAATTGAAAGTGGCACTGTTTCGTTATTCAAAGATGACAGGAATTGGATTTTATTTTATTTAAACAGCAGGTATTTACGTATTTCTTGAACTTGTTATTTAAATTGTTTAACTTAAAGATTATTTCTAAAACGTGACTTTAGTTCCATGTTGTAGACGGTTCCCAACTTAAGTACAATGTAATGATATTTGTGATGGTTCTGCTTTACATTCATAAATCTAGATTTAACCCATTGAAATTTCAAATGACAAACAGATAAATATGAAAAATGAAAAGGAATTTCGTTTCTACATTCTATTAAATTTCATTTGCGCTAATTTCGGTTTCAACGGGAATAGAAAGACGACCTTCATCTCCATCAAACCAATTAGACAAAATCAGGATGGAGAAGGGGGAATGGAAGGATGTCTCCTTTGCAGTCACCAAGCTCACACGAAAAAAACAACAAAAATAAGAATTGGCAGATTCGGTTTATTTGAGTCTATTCAAAAGCAAAACTGAATATAGCAATTGAATGTTGTACACCTCTCCAACCCCACTTAGCAACGGTATTAGATAAAAGCAGATTTCAATTTAAACTATAAAAAACGCTGACATCAATGATCCTAAATGACCAGAACGTATTACAACTCGACAAGATAATCTAAAACTTCAAATGATCTCACCGACTAGATTATCTGCACCTAAACTCAATTTAGATACATAATTATTCTCATAATCTGATCCACATAATAGCTCTGAAACTTTAAATCTCATTTTGCTACTCTCCTATTACGTTTACTCTACTAACGTAGGATATAGTATAACATCTCCACAAACACCGCGCCCTTTGTTTGTTAATCCTTATGCATGCTGGGTAATTTGTTTTCGTCTGCAACAATTGTAGTCTGCAACTGTTCTGAAAAATCAAATTTCAAAATTTCTTTTCTAAACAGCCTGTTCAGAGTGTCAAACAGTTTGGATCCTGATGAGACGCCGCATTATGCGGCGTCTCATCAGGATCCAAACTGTTTGCAAAGGTAACCACTTTAGGATATATCCGCCGCTAGCATGATGAGTTTATCCTTCTGCACATTACAGATTAATTCATGATACCCTTTGCAAACAGTTTGGATCCAGATGAGACGCCGAATAACTCGGAGTCTCATCTGGATCCAAACTGTTTGACATTCTGATAATAGTTTTCTGAAAGAAAACCTATATTTATAAAATCTGAAGTTTGTAGCAGACTACAATTATTGCAGACGAAAATGATATAGCGTATCTAAGGTTATATTCAACAGACATTCATTTCACTGATTTAAGTCGACAGTCACTCACAAGGCCCTTGTCTACAAATGTATCCATTTTACATCCTCGCGGCGGGGACAAACATTATTTGTTGAGAGGAGGGACGTCTCTCCTTTGCCAATTTTACGTGTCACTGATGTAACCCGATGTTAACTCTGACCTTTGGTTATAAAGAAGCAGTATCACTATTTGCCAATGGGGCTATTATTGCGCTCATCTGAAGGGCCACGTTTGGTTAGAACACTGTCTCAATCTGTTAACAGTGGGTCTATTGTATCAATAACGCTGTAAGAGCAAGCGATTGAATAATGTTGACAGTTTATTCACCATAAAACTTCGAGAATCCATCCCCTGAATGGAAGTCCATAAATACACAAGTTTACATAAGGCTCATTCTTGTTTGTTGCAATGTATTAAATGCTCTTAAACCTAGGTGGTTACCAAGTTGGCTGACAAAAAACTGTCTGAAACTGTAGAGAAAATAAATGGTTTGAAATACAGACGAAGACATTGTTCAAGTGTGCTCCATTAATTTTCTTTAACACCGAGATGCGACAGAGAAAGCCATTACCATCATAACAGTGCGCAACGGTCTTTAATTAAAGAAGTACGGTTAGTTTTACAGAATGATGGTTGCTTAATGCAATACTACATTTATTGAGAAAGTTCCTCCATGAGCTTTCTGTATCACGTTTGTACTGAATTAAGTTATAATTTGACTAAATGACTCCTAATGCATCGATAAAAGAAAGATGCCCAAGAAAGGTTTGACAGTTGTGTTTTCAATATTGTTACTGTATAATGTATCTTCAAATTGAACAGAGACGTTTTGAAATAACTTGACTTCATATTATCGGATCTCTCACGCTTGATTTGAACAAATATTCTTTGAAGTTGTCAATATGTAATTAAGAAATATATTTAAGGAGTTTTGGGTTTCAAAATTATCGGTGTCTTTATTTGAAACACCAGAAGGCTTTCTTCATCGCATCTCGCCAATGCTTTAATTAAAGTTTAAGTTAACGTATTTGTTACACCGACAAAATGTTTAGGTTTGAAAAGAATAACTTCAGACTGTATTAATTTTGTAATTATGTTATATCCAAACTTGTCTCGCACAGGGAGACATCATTATATTCTTCATGAGCACACGCGTGTTTTCTCATAAATGTATACCAATTGCAGTCTGGAATCAGATCAGACTCTAAGTAGTTTTGCGCTGCAGTTAGGCTCCATATTATTTGATAAATCTAACCAGAACGAATTTTACAAAGGAGATGTTGAATTGCTTGTTCCCGTTTAGACAAATCGGAACGCGCGTAACATCCTATAAAATACAGTAAAACCTCGCTATTACGACCACTAAAACGAAGGCTAATTGAGTGTATAATAGGCAGGTGACAGCTTAAAGCAAGGTTACAGTGAAACAGAAAGCTCCTATAGGAGCTTTCTGTTTCACTGTCACCTTGCTTTAAGCGGTCACCTATCGTAAACACCCTAATAATTAACATAATTTAGTGGTCGTAATAGCGAGGTTTTACTGTATGTTAAAAGTGATAAAGATTGATTTTAATCTGAGTTGCATCTGATCTAGTTCAAATCGTTTAACAAAGGACATACGGTCGGTTTAGCATGACCGAGTTTATTTGGTGGGGGGGGGGGAAGGGATTACGTTCTTTTTCTGTATCTTAAAATGAAAAATGATGCAAACGCTGACAAAATGGCTCCTTAAATTGATTCTATAGGTGTCCACTGATCTGTGTCTTCCACTTTAACATGAAAAAAGTATAATCTTCAAAGGTGGGTTTCATCGGAGATCATTTAGCTAATGTTAGGCCTGTCTTATAATCACCAGATCTAGGAATGTCCATTGAATCACCGTAGTGTTCGATACCGTTAACAGGACATGCCTATTGGCGCCCTCACTATATGGAGAAGCATGGAGAAATACCGCTGCCCACAAAGATTCATTTTGATGTTTCGCCAATTTCAAATTGGCATGCAAGCCCACGTTCCAGATGACGACAATCAATATTCACTGTCCAAAGTAAACAAATGGTGCCAATCAAACTTATGTTTTAGCCCGGATGCTGTTTAACCCTTTCGCACTCAATGAAGCTTACAATTGCGTTTGCAAACAGTTTGGATCCTCATCAAGCTGTTTGACATTCGTTTTGAAATTTCTTCAGTCATACTGACTTTTTTTTTTTTTTACTTTGAAACGACATTGCAGACAACAAAATTAAGGCAGACGACAATGGTCCGGTGAAGCGGTAAAAAGCTCACACAATTGTTGAAAGCCAAGACTAGGTGCGACCTTACAAGATTGAAATACATTTTAATTTTGTAGACGGCCGCGCTCTTAATACCACTGCAACACAGACTAAACAGATTCACAAATGACTGTGACACTTTGGCTTGACAATAAACATAAAGAAAACTAAGATAGCGTTCCAACCAGTACCGTTTGAAAGACCCGAGGCCGCCTTGCGAAACTTGGCGCCATACGACAAATATTGTCGTAAGTTAGATCCTTAAATTCTTAATTTTTTGTCTATTTCTCCACCTAACCCTATCTTACACATCTATTTAGAATCGCCTACAAGACAGGATTAGATGAAGAAATCCGAAATTAGATGTACATTGTATTTTCAAATTTGACGCAAGTCTGTTTTTGTCGTACGACGTTTCGTAAGACGGACAACTGTCTACATCAAGGTGGCATGCCATCATGTTATAGACAATGCTACCTACCTTGTCGTGCATTGGCCTTCAATATCCAAATCGATGTCGAATTCTATTCTCCCATATCAAAGGTCAGCTTAGCATTTGGTCATCTGACACAAGTTGGGAATGCAGAGGCATCGCCACAGAGACAATAGTATGCACAGAGTAGTTGTATTTACAACTATACTTTTGCGGTTTATCAAAGACATACAAAGAAGTAAAACCACTTACACAATGTGTGCCTTTTGCAGTTATTATGCATCACATGACAGCTCAATAACCCATATTCTGATGTTCTAGGTCGTATCAACATGTACAGCTTTGACACCATGCTGCGTTAAGGTTAACTTTATTGGACTGATCATGTCAGAAGAATAGTTGACATCTTAATTCCAAACCAGCTTCTGTAAGGGTATCTAGAAAAATGCTTCCGATCAAAAAGCGGTCAGAAAAAGCGGAACAATGATTTACTAAAGGTATCTACAAAACTTGTCAGAATCGGATTTGGCAAATGGGAGGACCTGGAGCTCTAGTATCACGAATGGACCAAAACTTTATGAGAAAGAACGTATTAGCCTGTCGCAGCAGAAGGGTGCTAAATGTAAAATAAAAGCAGCACCGATGGCAGTGGCAATTGGCCCTTTATGTCCGGAGTGTGGTAGGCAAGAATTGGAATGGTCAGTTACATTTGAACTTAACGCAGAAACTCACAAAGATGAAGGCATAGTCAGCTTCGGTATTTGAAGGACAAATGACATACATTTACATTAAATCAAATGTGATGAGAATAAGGCTTTTCCCACTGTAATTGGTTGTCGTAAAATGGTTGGAATACCAGTAGATCTAGACCATGTTTTCAATGTTACTTCTGGTAATATAATATGTAATGTAATATAATAATAAATTCTGATGCGTCAGAAAGCATTTCTTTAAACACGATAACAATTAGGTAAGATAACATATGTAGATGTGGAGGAAAATATTGTACCTATGGTCATGAAAACTGACTATAGTTGCACAGTAGAGATTAGTTGTTCTTTACCGAGAAAGACGTTAATGCTTTAGTACAGTAAAACCCCTCTATTACGGACACTAAAAGAAGGCTAATTGGTTGTATAAAATACAGGTGACAGCTTAAAGCAAGGTGACAGTAAAACAGAAAGCCCCTATAGGAGCTTTCTGTTTTACTGTCACCTTGCTTTAAGTAGTCAACTGTCATAAACACCTGTTTATTAACTTAATTTAGGGGTCGTAATAGAGAGGGTTTACTGTATGTCCATTGCAAACAGTTTGAAGCCAAAACTGGTTTCCACTCAAATTAAAAAGAATCGTCGACATTATCAATAAAACGCTCTTTTCTACATTTCAATTCATTGCATTTTTCATTTTCTTTATTTTGAACAAGACAGAATAAGGTCTTCTCTTTTATAAAAACAGCCAACGTTAGTGAAACGAGACTATGAAAACCACAAGTCATCAAAGTAGAATGATAAATAACTGTAACTGGGTATTAAATACCAATAGTCTGGTAAATCAAATCAACCTTGTATTAAACGATCACTCATTGAAAAATTGTTTACATATTTATTTAGACAAGCGACTGCTTAACGGAGGACGAAAGAAATGCAGAAAGATCCAAGAAGGAGCTTTCTGATTTCGTTCGTCCTGCATTAGGCTACTATCAGTATTCATGACTACACATTCGGTTGTTTATTGGACGTTAAAAGGTCATATTGACTGTATGAATGTTACAGATTCAAAACTACCCCTGGTGAAAATAATAAATGAACAAAAGGTCAAATATCCATCCATTACAAAAAAATAAAAACAAACCCCGGGTCATGTTCTTCACAAAAATGTTTCAAGACGTACGGCTGTCTTACTATGTGGCGCCAAAGCTTTAGGCGAACATTTATTTCAGTCGTCTTTTCTTTCGTTTTAATGCAAGTACAAATAGTGACCAATTAATTTTTAACAGACCAGTGGCGGAGCAATCCGAAGAAAGTCTCCCAGCGTGCGCCCCTTTAAATATGTTGCAATGGTAAACATTAATCATATTAAATCACAGACCACGCCTTTACAAAGAATTGCCAGATCCAGTGAAGTAAATGTTTATAATCCCTCCTGACTTATACGTTGGTGTTAACATAATTTTTTGGTTTGGAATCTAATCAGATATCGTGTAATTCGGTGTCTATTTAGAATCCAAAATGTTTGCCACATCAAAAATATAAATAGAGGTTTCAAAATGTTGTCATATTTTTTATTGTTTGCTCTGCTCTTGCCTTAACTGGCGTTTAAACGGGAAAGAATGATGTACTCTCCACTGTACCGAAACTTTTGTTATAGGTATAACCTTCAGTCTTTCTAACGCTACAAAAAGAGCCGCCAATCTCACTCTGCAATGCGTGCAATCTTCGGGTCATCTCTAGTGTCAGAGATGAGATTTTTCTCAAGCTTTTGCGTTGAGTCTTATTTGATCAAGCATTTAATTTGTCATATTTGAGCTTTTACTCTTGAGAACGATCTAAGACTCAACTCAAAAGCTTTTTAACCTTGGACCGTTGGCAGTGTTATAGTTGGTGTTGTCTCTATAAGAGCAATGCCATGATGCATTTTACAGTTCCTTTCAGCTCTGGTCAGCAACGGTTCATTAGTGTTGAAACGTAAGTCTGAACAGTTTCTGACATAGCCCATATTTATAAAATTGTATCAATAATGCTAGGGACTCCATACTCCCATTTCCCTAATCTGAGATCGGATCCGCACAAGTAAACCCCGGTTTGATTTATGCGACGTGCCTAGTCACGGTGTTTTGTACGTCCCCATACGGTTTGGAGCGGGGAAGCAATATTAACCCTTAGCATGTTCAAAACCGAAAACATCCTTATTTCCCATTTAAACTTCCATGACGTCATCAATTGTAAAAAATTGTCGTCCGCTTTCATTTTTTAAATTTTAGATATTTTGGATTTAGAAATATTGAAATGAGTGTCGAATAGTTTGGATTTTGATCATACGCAACGTTACTTGAGGTAATGTACTGTTTGTACATTTTGGAATGTCTTGTAAAAACAAACCTAAAAAGTCAAAAATGGACTCGACGTATTCGGAGATTTGAATTTTCCATTTGAGGTTACAGTGGTGAATGAGTAAGGCCAAATGACTCTATCAGTTTTGACCTAGATCAGACACATAGACTCTCAAACTTACCAAGACAGTAAAATTCATTTAATTAACCCATATAAGCCGAGTGTCCATTACAGGGGAGTGAGGGGACGTGGTGGTGTCTTATTAGGGTCTTCGCGATTCACTATTGCCTATGGAATGATCTGCTGTATATTAAAATTGTCGTCTGCTGTTGTTGTTTTTTTTTTAAGTTACATAATGGACATTTTGATAGAAGATACTTAATGACGAGTGACAAACAGCTTGAATCCAGATCAGACGCCGCGTAAAACGCGGCGTCTGATCTGGATTCAAGCTGTTTGCAAATGAAAGCCAATTTACCTCCCTATAACGACTCCCTCCGAACAACGCACACACCGTTTGTCTCAAATTGGATGTCGTTGTAGAGAGGGAACGCTGTATAATGAAATCTTCCAGCAAGCATACATGTACAGGGAGAGTTCAATTCGATACCCAGACATAAATGGGTTCAAAGGTAAAAATTGATTTCACAGACATTTAAAGCAGACTATAATATATCAAGCGTGATCACCGTTAACCCTTTCACTACTGGTATACCGTCTGCTTCTAAATTGTCGCATGCTTCCCTTTCTCAAAACAAGATTTTAGGCATTTCGAACCCATCGAAACAAGTGACAAACAGTTTCAACCCTGATCAGACACCGCCTTAAGCGGCGTCCGATCAGGGTACAGTCTGTTTGAAAACAATTTTAGCTAAATCGCGATCAGCAGTCTAAGGGATTACATTTGTAGGGTCCACGGTCACCTTAGCGTGTCTCTTTGACACAAACCATATTTGTTTCGGCTTTCTTCTTCTTTATCCCATCTTCAACCCTTGACACTGCTGATTTAAATTTGTCAATTAATTGTCAACGGTTTGAATTCAGATCAGACGCCGAGTGACTTGGCGTCTGATCTGGATCGAAAGTGTTTGGTGCAGGTAATAAATTTTTCTCTAAAATAAAGACTGAAACTATGAAATTTGAAAGAAAATACAGACAAATGTTTTTAAGCTGGTGACAGGGTAAGGATTTGAAAATAAAATATAAATGAAGATATCAAGTTCGCCATGTTTATTGCTGTGGGTCACCAATAGGTCATGCTGATATAGACTGAATTAACCCATTGAACACTTCCATCGCCAGGGGCGGTGTCGTGATTATCTGTGCAAACAGTTTGGATCGAGATTTGACGCCGCGTTACGCGGCGACTCACCAGGATCCAAACTGTTTGATACTCGGTCTATATTTTGATTTTTTTTTATAAAAATTATATTGTTCTGTTCTGTTTTATAACAGTAGCAGACGAGAATTGTTGCAGACGAAATAAAAATATTCAGCATGCAAAGAGTTAATTACCCAAATACCTTAAGCTTAAACAATTGACGCCTGCATGTTTTTATTATTACAGTGTTCCCTCTCTATAGACGGCCCTCCGAACAACGAATCCTTCCTTACAACGACCATTGCCTCAGTCCCTCAAACAAGACCATTATATCTAAAGTGTCCACGTCTGCAATATCTTCTGCTTAAAATCGTCGTCTGCTGGTTTTCTTAAATTTACACATTGGACTATTTGATATAAAAAAACATAATGACGAGTGACAAACAGTTTGAATCCAGTTCAGACGCCGCGTAACGCGACGTCTGATCTTGATTCAAACTGTTTGCAAATGTAAGCCAATTTCCCTCCCCATAACGACTCCCTCCGAACAACGTACAAAATATTTGTCTCCCATTGGATGTCGCTGTAGAGAGGGAGCGCTGTATCATTAAAGTTGGTTGTTTGTTTGTTTTTCTCTCATTTTTACATAGATTTTAGTTATTTACACGGAAACATACTAACCAAAGTCCGTAAAAGTTTGGATCATAATCAGGCGATGGGTAAATCTGCGTATCATCTGGGTCAAAGTTGTTTGCAATTGCCCGTTTCGTCATAATTTGCACTGAAAAGGTTATTCTTAGTCACGTTTGGTGCGACCGTTACGTTTTGATCCTGACCAAATACCGTGATCATCGGTCTTTGTTATGTTTCAGACTTTTTAGCAATTTTACGCTTCTGAAACGTTCGATGGACAATTCTAATTTCCAGTTATACGGGTTGCTTTCTGCAATACAATTATGTTCATTACAAAGTAACAAATAGTGTAAACCTCACTTGCAGGAGTCCTCTGATCTGGGTCTTCACTGTTTGCATACTACATATGTTACATTGATATACTCTTCGCTAAGCTTAATTGCTTTATACTTAATATGATATAGAACACTGTAGACAAATTATTCCTGCCGACTGTTTTATGAAGCGTCAATGGTTGTCTACAGAATAATTGTCCAAATGATTCGTGATTAACCATTTTACTCTCAATGACGCTTAAAAGTGCGTTTGCAAACTGTTTGTATCGTGATCAGACGCCTGATCAGGATCCAAACTGTTTGACACTCGTTTTGAAATGTATCCAGTCATACTGCCTTATCTTTTACTTTGAAGAGACATTGCAGACAACAAAATAGAAGCAGACGAGAATGAAACAGTGACGGGATACAGTGGAGAATGTGTTATTCTTTCCCAATAAACGCGTTTACGCTAAAACTATTATTTGCAGTGCAAACAGTTTGAAGCCAGATCAGACGCCGGGTAACCCGGCGTCTGATCAGGCTCTAAACTGTTTGCCACCAAGATCAACATGAAATTTCAGAATTGTCCAAAAGTTGTTCTTTTCTACGTTTTAGTGCTTTGCGTTTGCGTACGTTTGTGTTTAAACGGGAAAGAATAACATATTCTCCACTGTAATATCTCACGACATATTTGGAAGTGAAAGGGTTAAGTAGTTTAAACAGACAAATGACCAGTGTCTGGGTGTCGATGGTCACCTGGTGGTCAAGACACGGTTGGACGTGGTCAAATGGAGACAAAATATAATTTCAACACCTGTCTTGAAGTCCTTTATGAATGTACAATCAAAGCTGACCAGTTTAAAATAGTACTGTCGTCTAAAATAAGTGTCGTCTTCCATAGATATAAATGCAGACTCGTCTAAAATTTCCTTTCAAGATAGAGTCACAGTGTCAAAAACAGTTAGATTCTTATGTTGCAAATTGCAAACGTTGCCACCTGGAAAAGTACAGTTTTCTTTTGCAAATAGCGTACACATAGATTTTATTTATTATAAGATTTACTGTAGGGACCTTTTGATCAGTTTTTGATAGTTTGCACTATATCCTTTTTTAATTAAAGGGTGCGTGGTCTACATTTTCAGTTTCATATTGTTTTAAATTGAAATTCCTGTCAGCAAACAGTGTATACTCTAAAGATACGCCATTTTGTATGGCGTCTGATTAGAGTCTACGTTGTTTGCCTATGTCCCGTAAATGGGACCATGTGCACAAATGGGTTAAAAGGACAGGTGTAAGATACTCAGATAAGTGGATTCTCTTAATAAGTCCAGATGAAAAAAAATATTGAAGACGTATTGGCGAAAGGATCTTGGGTTTTTAAGTGGATATCTTGCCCTCTTGAGACTAGTCAATGGAAAACACTTTAAAACCCACTGCCCTGGGTGGCCAAAGTATTGTTCCGTATTGTACGTATATATTGCAGTGTTTTCTCTTGAAATATTCACCAAATGGGAGTTACAGGTGCGGGAAGAGATTACATGTATATTTCTTTTCCAATAAACGCGCTTGTGCTGAAACAGTTCTTCTTCTTCTTTTTATTACTGCTCTCCATCAGGATTGATGATTATGAGAATGGGCACGTACATGTATGAGATGCACCAGGGACTGTACACGACCGGCCATTTTATCCTGACACCGATGAACCAGTCAATGCTAACCCAAAGTCCTGGGGCCCGTTTCACATAACTTCGTACGACAAATGTTGTCGTAAGTCAGATGACAAAATTCTCAATTTTTATTTATTTCCCCATCTTATCCTGTCTTATGACATCTTTTTGAAAAGACGATTCCAAAGAGATGATACAAGACAGGATAAGATGGAGAACTCAGAAATTAAATGTATTTTAAAGTTTAGACTTACGATCGTTTTTGTCGTACGAAGTTTTATGAAACGGGCCCTTGAGCGTCAAGGAAGGAAGCCATTACTACCAATTATAAGTCTTTGGTTTGACCCGGTCGGGGATGGAACACACAATCTCCCGCACTGCAAGCGGATGCTCTATCACTAAGCTATGCAGGCGGTTATGTCCATAGCAAACAGTTTGGAGCCAGACCAGATGCCGAATAAATCGACGTCCAGTCAGGCTCAAAACTGTTTGCATCTCGAATTAAAACAATATAAATTAATAGTACTCGTGCAATAAAGTCTGTCACTTTTAACATTTTATTGCATTGCATTTCTGTTTGCATGTCTTCTTGTTTTAACGGGCAATGATAATGTTTTCTCGACTGTTATAGTTTTGTTTTAGTACACCTAGCTTTTAGCAGTCACCTGCCTGAAACATATGATAGTAAAAACAATTTTAGTGGTCGTACATGTAATAAAGAACACTGCAATTGACAACTCAGATCGGACGCCAAATCAATTGGAATCTGATGACCTTGATTCCAGCTGCTTGACACACGTAATTTAGTTTTCTTAATTCGAAAAGGACAAACAAGTGAATAAGGGTTATTCTACTTACATGTATATGTATTTGAAAAAGTGTACTTATATCGATCAAAACAATAGAACAATATAATCTTAGTAATAATATTGAAAGAATGTCCATGTTTCCATGTGTATCATGTTTATTGTGAATGTAGTTATTTGTCTTTTCTCGCTTCGTATGTACATTTATATAATATCATGTGAAGCGCTTTTGAACGCACACCTCTTGTGTGAAAAGCGCGCTATGTAAATCGGGTATAATACTAATAATAACAATAATAATAATAATAATAATAAGCCGAGCACACCTTGTATATCACTCTGAACCGAGGTGACACTAATGCATCAATATATGTCTTATGCTTGTGACCTTCATGGGGCCCGTTTTATAAAATTTCGACAGATTATAAAAGTCTCAAATATTATATATTTCTCCATCTATTCCTGCCTTGTTACATCTCTTTGGAATCGTCTTGAAAAGACGATTCCTAAGAGATGTCACAATACAGGATTAGATAGAGAAATGAGTAATTAAATCTACTTTAAAGTTTTGACTTACGACCGTTTCTGAAACGTACCCTTGTAGAGTAGAAGATGCGAGGCCACATAATAATTCTTTGTATCTCCTACAACGAGCACATTACCAATGAAAAGGTCCACAATCGGGTTAGATACACGGACGGAAGGCAGACGGGCGGACAGACGGATGTAGTACGCCTGAGCGCAATATAGTGAAACCCCTCCAAACCGGAACCTCTAAATACCGGAATTCCCATTAAACAGGACAAAACCTTTGGTCCTGTTTCTAACCCGTCTTTATTTTAACCCATTACACAACAAATACGCCTTTTACGCCTTTGATTTATTCCTACACTGCAGAAAATACATTCATGAATATGTATCATCAGAAATAGTTTCTATATTCTAGTAGATGATAGTTTAAAGCATATTGAAAGTAAAGCAGAATACGCCTTCAGGCGCATTCTGCTTTACTTTCAACCTGCTTCAAGCGACCAGCTATCTTCAATACTAGAAACAAGCTATGGGTTAAACCCCCTCTAAACCGGAAACCCTCTAAACCGGACATTTATGTTGTCCCCACACATGTCCGGTTTAGAGGGGGTTCATTGTACATTTCTTTTAAACGAGCTTATAAAAAGCAAATGTCACAACAAGCATTAGTCTGTACTATTTTGAAGTATTGTCCTGTATTGATGCAACCAATTATACTATAAGACGTTCAAACTGCTTCAAATTAATGGCGTCTCAACCCAATTTAACTATTATTTTATCATTACTTTGGTGGCACCGATAATGCATTTATACAAATTGAAAAGACCGCCAGTTAACATCTATACAGACGTACAAATGTATTTTGTGTTGATATCACATTATATTCTACTTAATATTTTCTATAGTTTATCCATGTGAAAAATTTAATTGCCTTTTGAAATGATATCACAACCTTTCATGTCAAAGGGGTCATAGTTCACCCTTATCGAGCTAAGCGCCCCTTGGCTAATATTTGCAAACAGCTTAGATCCAGATCAGACGCCGCGTAACGCGGCGTATGATCTGGATCCAAGCTGTTTGCCCCTGATATTCAATTTTTCTTCCGTTTAACAAAGATAACAAACAATTATTATGTTTTTGCAGACGATATATTTCAAGCAGACGACAATTCAGCGTGATATGGGTTAGCCATCAATATGCTATGTATTTGTAGTCTGCAATATTTAGTTTGCAACATTTCTAAAATGTTGTTAAAACTGATTTATTTTATTTGGAAATTGTCATCATTGTCTCTCTCAGTTTGGATCCAGATTATACACCGAATTGTTGTATCTGGATCAAAACCATTTGCATAAATTAGAATATTTCCTCGTAGCACACAGATGGTTAACTTCTATCATTCTGCTTAAAATATATCGTCTGCTAAAAATCTAAAATTAGTTTTCATGTTTTTGAAACAGAAGAAAAGTTGAATTCGAGTGACAAACAGTATGGATCGCGTAACGCCGCGTCTGATGTGGATCTAAACTGTTTGAAAATGTTATGCAAGTCGCGTTTAGCATAATAAAGGTTAATTACTATTCTTAACCTTTTTCACTTCATGTTATAATATATATCGTCTTTTTGCATATTGCCGTCTGCCTTTTTGTTAGAATTAAATTTCATGCATTTTATCAGACTTAATATCAAAACGATTGTCACAAAGCTTGGATTCAGATCAGACGCCAAGTACCTCGGCGTCTGATATAGATCCACAGTGTTTGTAAATACTTGCGTAGCTGGGATTTTTGGCGAACGGGTTAGCTTTTATCATGCTAATCAAGACTTGGCTAACGTTTGCAAACAGTTTGGATTCAGATCAGACCAAGCGTAATACGGTGTCTGATCTGGATCTAAACTGTTTGTTAACAATTTTCTTCAGACCAAAAAGCCTAAGAGACAAATTTTGATATTTTTTCGCAGACGATATATTTGAATCAGACGATAATTCAGCATTATAAGAGTTAATCACAATATGCTTTGTAGGCATTTGCGATAGAAAAGTCAATTAATAAATCAATATGGATTTTTTTGGTAATTTATTTAATATTTATGATTGTTTTTTATCGATTCTGATTTACACAGAAAAATGAAATATTTGCTGATTGTCGTTCGAAAATCTTTTAAGTTTGCCAAATATGTTTCAGTTATTCTTTTGAAGTAGTCTAAAGTCTAATTGAAATCCTAATCAATTGACTAAAGAATGTTTTGTCATCTTTTCTTGGCAGACAGGCGTCAGTTTGCAGTGGATGATGCGTTACTATTTCTCGATCACTCGCAAACGAAAGGCGAATGCGATGCAACAAAATTAAAATGACAGCCGATTTGTTTAAATCTAAGTGGCAAACAGTTTATAAGCATTTATCAGCTGCTAAGTTATCCGTCGTCTGATCTGGCTCCACGTTGTATGCAATGTAAATATTTTAAGTAAAAAGGCGTTTACAGGGGGAGGTGGACATGTTTGGTACATTAGTGTCATACCTTGACGATCAGGTCAACGTCTCTGAACGTTTCTATCGTTCAATATTTTAGCGCTCTAGAACAGAACAGAACAGAAATGTTCTGTTCTGTCCTAAGCGTTCTAGAATGAGGATGACACATCTAGCGTGTGATTAACTTGTGTTTAACGTGTGCCTAACGCATGACTAGCGTGTATCAAACGCACGAGAAGCGTGTAACAGCGACCAATATACGCGTTTACGCTAAAACTATTATTTGCAGTGCAAACAGTTTGGAGCCAGATCAGACGCCGGGTAACCCGGCGTCTGATCAGGCTCCAAACTGTTTGCCACCAAGATAAACATGAAATATCAGAATTGTCCAAAAGTTGTTCTTTTCTACGTTTTAGCGCTTTGCGTTTGCGTACGTTTGCGTTTAAACGGGAAAGAATAACATATTCTCCACTGTATGTGCTAACGTGCAACTGGCGCGCGACGACCGCTTTTAACAACGAAAGACGGACGTTTGGAGCGTGTGAATAACGACAGAACAGCGTTAGTACGTTCGTTCGACTTTAGTCACACGCTGCGTGCGTTAGGGGACCGTACAGTGGTCGTTGACATGTCGTCAGTGAGTCGTTCACTACAAAGCAGACGATTAGTAACGACCAAGTAACTCTAAAGTAACGACTGACTAACGATAGCCGAACGTGTGCAACGCTCGGCGAACGTTAGTAAACGTTCACCAGCGTTTAAAAATTAAACGTTGAGGAACGTTGGTCTCAGAGAAAACTTTTTTGCATGTTCAAAACATTTTTTCCGGTTCAGCGTACTCAGCCGATTCCTGGCGATGACCGACGCTATTCTGGAGCTATACCAGCGACCGAGGGCGACTACCAACGTTTCCGCAAAAGTCAGAGAACGTTGACCAGAGCATCAATGGTGTGACGGCCCCATGAGTCTTTACCTGCCAATGTGTATATACCCAGATAACTGATTTGTTTAAAGAAATAAGTTTTGAGCCAACCAAGACGTCGAGACGTTTTTAATAATAAGATAAATAAAGTGTTCGGGTTTGTAGAAGACAAAGTTTGCCGATGGCCGTTACATAGAGTGCTAAACCTTGATATTTCAAGAAAGTGTCGGAGTAGCATTGCGTTGTAGCTCAATAGAGAATCGTTGCATTGTAGCTCAATAGAGAATCGTTGCATTGTAGCTCAAAAGAGAATCATTACATTATAGCATTATAACATTGTAGCTCTATAGAGAAGCATTACATTATAGCATTATAACATTGTAGCTAAATAGAGAAGCATTACATTGTAGCATTATAGCATTGTAGCTCTATAGAGAATCGTTGCATTGTAGCTCAATAGAGAATCGTTGCATTGTAGCTCAAAAGAGAATCATTACATTATAGCATTATAACATTGTAGCTCTATAGAGAAGCATTACATTATAGCATTATAACATTGTAGCTAAATAGAGAAGCATTACATTGTAGCATTATAGCATTGTAGCTCTATAGAGAAGCATTGCATTGTAGCTAAATAGAGAATGAAATGTACCATAAGCCCATTCCAGCTTGAATCTTCAAATGGAACTCTAAACCTAAACGAAGGCCTAGTTAAACTTTATGAAGAAATTTATCGTGAGGTTGTTACTCCTTCACCACCGAAATATTGAAATTGTTAATGATTTTAACTATTTAGGCACAGTATAATTATAAGTATACAGGAAATTTGGCACTAAATCAAATAACAACTCCCCCCGAACAACACATATAATCTTTGTCTCCCATTGGATGTCGGTGTAGAGAGGGAGCACAGTAAATACAGTTTGCTTTACCCTTCGGCGCGAGGTTTATCGTGAGGATTTTTATCCCTTCATCGCTATATTTCGTCTGGTTCATTTTCGTGGTCTGCAAGAACGTTTCAAATTTAGATTTAATGTAGTATAATATCGATACGACTCTCCAACAGTTTGGATCCTTATCAGACGCCGTGTTACGCACCGTCTGATCTGGATCCATACTGTTTGCAAACTTAATTTTATGTGACCTCAGTTTTGAAAGGGTAAAAGTTTATGGGTGGGTGGTTTCATTTCATTGCTGTCGTATATCCCTGACACAATACTATTATTGGGGTCAATAATTGATATAAATTATAAAAAAAATAAATACACGTTTTCTTGAATCCAGTTTAGAATAACGTAAATTCATATCATAATTTGATGCGATTTAAATGACTTACTCCCCGTTTTAGCGTAATTGTTAGACCTCTGCAATTTAAATTGATGTATTTTTTTGATTGCCTCTCTATACTGACTATTAAAAACAATTTAATTTAAACCTTAGCCAATCGATCACAGATTGGCTTTGAATGTGCAAAACATTTGGATCCAGATCAGTCGTCCACTAACTAGGCCTTTGATCTAAATTAAAACTTTTTGACGCCAGCCGTTTGCTTGATCAAACTTGAAAAAGTATGTTTAATTCTTAAGTTGAAAATATTTCCAGACGGCGATCTCTAAACAGACGATATTAAGATAGGAAAAGGGCTAACAAAAGTACCCTGTACTATAACAAACACATCAATTACATTTATTGTTAGCCCCTTTATCGTCATGACGCCATGATAACGTCATCAAATTAAACAATTGCCGTCTGCTTCTATTTCTCAAATTTTAATTAGGTATTTTGGCCTATGAAATATGAACATGAGTATCAAACAGTTTGGATCCTGATCAGACGCCGCGTTACGCGGCGTCTGATCAGGATACAAACTGTTTGCAATCAGCAATTGTACAGTGGAGAATGTGTTATTCTTTCCCAATAAACGCGTTTACGCTAAAACTATTATTTGCAGTGCAAACAGTTTGAAGCCAGATCAGACACAGGGTAACCCGGCGTCTGATCTGGCTCCAAACTGTTTGCCACAAAGATAAACAGGAAATATCAGACTTGTCCAAAAGTTGTTCTGTTCTACGTTTTAGTGCTTTGCGTTTGCGTACGTTTGCGTTTAAACGGGAAAGAATAACAGATTCTCCACTGTACCCGGGGTAACGCAGCGAAAGGGATTAAAATTAAGTATACTTTATAACTGGTGTCTACACATATGGCCGTCTGGAATAATTTTCATAGACGATTTAATAGCATTTTCATTCAGAAAATTCTAACAGTGCTGAACAGTTTGGATCCATATGTGACGCCGAGTTTATCGGTGTCTCGATTTTATGCAACCCGTTTATAATGGATGGTAACTTGCAGAATATTAACCCATAAGCTTGATCATGATTTCATATTAATTTTATAAAGCGACGAAATAAGCGGGTTCCCCCTTTATAATTTTCCAAAATGGAAGTGTTAGATACAACGGAGAAAATGTTATTCTTTCCCGTTTAAACGAACCACATACGCATTGAAATCAAACGTTAGAAAATTGCATTGCGATTTTTTTGACGATTTGTTGTAATCTGATTGGCAAACAGTTAAGGAGCCTGATCAGACGCCTGGTTACCCGGCGTCTGTTCAGGCTCCAAACGGTGTGCAAAGGACGTAGGGGTTTTAAAAGATTATAGTATATGGATGTGTCTATGGGGAAAGAATAACGTCTCTTTTTTACTGTACAGTTAAAAACATATTTGTCAATGTACTTCACTTTTTTTCTCGTTTTCATTTGCCAATTTCATTTTAGTATAATTTTTGCCTATTTAGTCATAAAAGTAGTTTTGCCACCACAATAACCCATTCGCTTAGTTTACTCTGGCGACAAATATGTTACAAGACATAAGCCTTTTTTTTATCAGACTCAATATACTAATAAATCATTTTTGTGATAATAAAACTCCATTATAGTCAAACACATACGACGCACTGTAACGTTTTTCTAACAGGGGTATACAGCGAAATTCCGCTATTATCGCAATTTATTACGATATATATGAGCCGTGCCATGACAAAACCTGCCTTATTGCATCGCAACATTTTACAGACCAAGCAACATTGATATCCAAGGCTCTGTATCTGAGTTTGGTCTAAACTGCCCAATACCGTACTTAATACTGCTAAATACATTGGTTTAGACGCATGTGGGTGTCAAACAGTGTAGATCAAGACCAGCCGTCGCGTCTTTGACGCGTCGGCTGGTCTTGATCTACACTGTTTGCAATACAATACGGCAGGTTTTCTCATGTCACGGCTCGCTTTACTCAAGTCTCACCATGGATGCAGCATACATACAATTCTTTTATAACTATACATACATGACAATGACCCATATCAGTCATAAATTATAAGAGACTATCATAGTGTTTTTAAAATGAACACGTGCTAGGTAATAAAATAATATCAACATTTTTTACACTAATAGTCACCATCATTAAATACAAATTACACTACAAATCATCTAACACAGTTACAGTGGAGAATCTGTTATTCTTTCCCGTTTAAACGCAAATGTACGCAAACGCAAAGCACTAAAACGTAGAAAAGAACAACTTTTGGACAATTCTGATATGTCATGTTTATCTTAGTGGCAAACAGTTAGGAGCCTGATCAGACGCCGGGTAACCCGGCGTCTGATCTGGCTCCAAACTGTTTGTATTGGAAATAATAGTTTTAGCGTAAACGCGTTTATTGGGAAAGAATAACACATTCTCCACTGTAACACATTTTTATATAACAGACCTACGTGTATGTTTAACATAAGATGGCAGGGTTTGGCAATAGAACATATCAGTATTCAATTTTCACAATAAAATATAAAGATAAACTTATTCTTAGAACTAAAAAGAGTGTCAACCCCAGAAGCCTTGGCAAAAATGTAATTTCTAATACCATTACGTGTACATGTATCACATTTCATTATTACATGGAACTTCAAATTCATTTTCGAAACATTCTCTACACAATGGACACACTCTGTGTTCTTCGGTCAACCTGTCGAACCATCCTGTCTGTACATGTATGCGCAATGGAGCGATGCCTGAGCGGAATTACATTTTTATCATTTAACATAGTTTTTTCAATTCAAGATGCCAAGAACTAAATGAAAGGCAGCTTGGTGGATTTATCGGAAAATTCATCTTTCTGAAATCTTCCCTCTTGTTTCATCATTCCTCGGCGCTATATGACCTTTTCAGTGTCACATTCTGTAAAAACCAACTCTGCCACTCTTGGGGACTCGCTATTCTACTCCGTGTACATGACACTAAACGGAATGCATTAAAATTTACAAAAAAGTATGTTCTTGAAAAATGTTGACGATTTATTAATGTCCGACTTGCAAACAGTCTCGAACCAGATTAAAATGTGAGTAACCCGGTGTCTGATAGGGCTCCAAATTAATTGTTTGCCATACAGATTGAAAAGAATTGTTTGAGTTTTCAAAGAGATATACTTTTATCATTAATGTTTGATTGCCTCGCGTTTGCGTTTCGGTTCGTTTAAACGGTAAATAACATCTTCTAAACTGCGCAAAGAGGGCAAGATTTAGGTGTTTTAAGCAATGGTTCAAACAGTAAAATTCCGTTAGTATAAATACTCAATTCAAAAGGGGATCTTTTCATTGCAGAAGTGAAAATGTTGATTGTATTCGTCCCCTTTTAACCTATTACTCCATAGCCTGTTTCTAGTTTTAAACATAGCTGATGTACTAAAAATAGGTTTATAGTAAAGCAGAATGCACCCTAAGGCACATTCTGCTTTACTGCAAGCCTGCTGTAAGCTACCATCTGCTAGGATATAGATACTATTTCTTAATACATGCGTACATACAGTGGAGAATGTGTTATTCTTTCCCAATAAACGCGTTTACGCTAAAACTATTATTTACAGTGCAAACAGTTTGGAGCCAGATCAGACGCCGGGTAACCCGGCGTCTGATCAGGCTCCAAACTGTTTGCCACTAAGATAAACATGAAATATCAGAATTGTCCAAAAGTTGTTCTTTTCCACGTTTTAGTGTTTTGCGTTTGCGTACGTTTGCGTTTAAACGGGAAAGAATAACAGATTATCCACTGTATCTATAGGTGTACAAAGTACTCGTTAACCATTTTCTTTAGTGGATACATAGATTAAATACGTCAAAAGGCTTTTTTGTTTATGTAGTTTTTTATTAAACGAAACGACACACAGATGCACTGTCATTAAATATAGATTATAACAGGATTTTTGGAAATGTTGAGGACCAATTTTTGAATGGCAAACAGTTTTTTGGCCTGACCAGACCCCGGGTAACTGATCAGACACAAAGCGGCTGGCAACCGATACCCCTAAATTGCCACTTACATGTTTACTATGCAAAACTTTTGTTTTCTCAACTGTTAAAATCCATAGTTTGTTGCATGCATGCAAAGGCTAAATGAATTCCCAAAGTAAATCACCGAAAAAAGCACACGAAATGTTGTTTTGCATTTTGCGCAAAGAAAATGATTTGTATCGCTATGTGAAAAAGTTAACGACGATATAGGGAAAACGTCCGTTTTTATAATAATTCAATTAAAATATCTAGAGAAGAATTCAACTAATCGATTTAAATCACTTAAGGGGCCAAAAATGACATTGCATCAAATATGTTTTATAGTGTGCACACATTCCTTTAACCATTAACCCATGCAATGCCTTACCCCGAGTACAGTACTCATTTTCAGACAGTTTTGATCCTGACCAGATGCCGCGAAACGCATCGTCTGATCAGACAATAAACTGTTTGACACTCACATTAATATTTCTTAGTTAAAAAAACCTTAAATTTAAATTTGAGAAATAAAAGCAAGCGGCATATAACTGATGACGTCATGACCGGGAAGAGGATAAGCCCTAGAAATAACGATTTCCTCCCTACAACAACGCTTATTGTTCTTCTCCGTACATAATAATATTGTTCTTCTCCATACATAATAATTATGTCCAACTTATTCATGGCTGCAATCAATATCGTCTGCCAAACATTATCGTCTGCTGTTTTCTCAAAGTAACTTTATGAAAGTTTTGACAGAAAAAAAAACTTAATGGCAAGCGACAAACAGCTTTAATCCAGATCAGACGCCGCGTAACGCGGCGTCTGATCTGAATTAAAGCTGTTTGCAAATGTAATCCAATTTCCCTCCCTATAACTACTCCCTCCGAAAAACTCACACAAGTTTTGTCTCCCATTGGATGCAGTTGTAGAAAGGAAGCTCAGTATTATACGCGTCCTGTACAAATAGAACATCTTTGATAAAAGCGGAAACTTAAAGGATCCCTCTTGCAGAGCTATATACTGTTTGTCAACTCAGTTCAGACATGCGCAGACAATGCATTTTTGACTGGTTGTACAATGCTGCTTTCATTTTCCCATCGTTTTGCCATTAGTAGAAGTTCCTGAAAGCTATAAGAAAATGGCTACTACAGAGGAAGCCCCCTGAAGGATGCTTCCAATAAAGTGGAAAGGGTCTGCATGAGTTTGTCGCTTTAATTTAAGCTTGCTTATAAACTGAAGAAAAAAACCTTTGATAATGTAAACACATGTATGTACTACCACCGGGAGACGAAATCTTTAGCTAACAGTTTAGAGCCAGATCAGAAAACAATTCTACATATTTTGTTGTACTTTGTTTCCTTTGCTTGTGTTTAAACGGTGAATAATAACGTACTCTGTTCTGTACTAGTGGGCCTTTACTGTACCATATCTGATTTATGTCCTGCCAAATATAAATATCCCTTTCATTTGATTTGAATCTAGATTGACATGCTTTTTTTTATTTGCATAAAATTGATAAGAATAATAACTTCATCAAAGGCGGCAATCTGATAAGCATTGGTTTCGATTCAGAAATAAATTGAGCCATATTCGTAAAATGAAAGCAAAACTGCTGGAAAATAACGCGAATGAACACTTAATGTGGTGTATGTATTTAGGCGTTGAAAAGAAAAGTGGTAAAAAGTTAAGGCTCTATTTAAGAGGGAATCTGATCAGGAATTAAACTGTTTTAGACTATGTGCTGTAAATGACCGATAGAGGCATATTGCACAATAAATACATGTTTTGTTAACTATTTTAACTTCTTTATATGTATATAATATGTACAAGACATTTATGTTTGAATTGTGGTGAATCCACCCTAAATAGTCAAAAATGTACTAGACTTATATTGAAATTGGAATTGTCCAATAAAAGTTTCAGGGATAAATGAGTTAAAAAATACTGTTTACCATGTTGAACTGTAAATATAATGCAGATGTGTTGCTGAAAAAGGACATTCATATAATTAATTTAATAATATATATATCTCATACATCAGTAGTCATAAATCTATTTGAGCTATTACAATATTTTTTGTCCATTTGTTTTGTTCTATTAAACGACAGGTTAAATAAACTCAATTGTCTCTGAACGAAAATGTCAGATTCTATTTAACCCTTTACCTGATAGCCTATTTCTAGTATTGAATATATGTTATCACTTAAAGCAGGTTGAAAGTAAAACAGAATGCGCCTTGAGGCGCATTCTGCTTTACTTTCAGCCTGCTTTAAACTATCATGGACTAGAATATAGAAAATATTTCTTATGGTTCATTTTCAAGACTGTATAAATTGGTACTATTTTCTTCAGTGTAGGAACAAATCAAATGTGCTAAAAGGCGTTTCTATAAGGGAAAAGGTTAATACATAATAGAAAGGTTTTACTGTACGGTTCAATTTGGCGGTGTGAAGGGGTTATCATGCCCTGGTCGTTTTTTATTTACATAAATTGGTAATAATGATAACTTCATCAAAGGCGGAAATCAGATAAACATTGGTTTTGATTTAGGAAAGCAAAGAACCGTCAGAGGCTAATCAACAAATGAAATCATAACTAATAAAAAAGATAAGTGAACTTTAAAAAGACAAATTGCCATTTATGATAAGGTTTGCGGTGCGAAGAGGTTATCATGCCCTGGTCGTTTTTTATTTACATAAATTGATAATAATGATAACTTCATCAAAGGCGGAAATCAGATAAACATTGGTTTTGATTTAGGAAAGCAATGAACCGTCAGAGGCTAATCAACAAATGAAATCATAACTAATAAAAAAAATAAGTGAACTTTAAAAAGAAAAATTGCCATTTATGTTAAGGTTTGCGGTGCGAAGAGGTTATCATGCCCTGGTCGTTTTTTATTTACATAAATTGATAATAATGATAACTTCATCAAAGGCGGAAATCAGATAAACATTGGTTTTGATTTAGGAAAGCAATGAACCGTCAGAGGCAAATCAACAAATGAAATCATAACTAATAAAAAAGATAAGTGAACTTTAAAAAGAAAAATTGCCATTTATGTTAAGGTTTGCGGTGCGAAGAGGTTATCATGCCCTGGTCGTTTTTTATTTACATAAATTGATAATAATGATAACTTCATCAAAGGCGGAAATCAGATAAACATTGGTTTTGATTTAGGAAAGCAATGAACCGTCAGAGGCTAATCAACAAATGAAATCATAACTAATAAAAAAGATAAGTGAACTTTAAAAAGAAAAATTGCCATTTATGTTAAGGTTTGCGGTGCGAAGAGGTTATCATGCCCTGGTCGTTTTTTATTTACATAAATTGATAATAATGATAACTTCATCAAAGGCGGAAATCAGATAAACATTGGTTTTGATTTAGGAAAGCAATGAACCGTCAGAGGCTAATCAACAAATGAAATCATAACTAATAAAAAAGATAAGTGAACTTTAAAAAGAAAAATTGCCATATATGTTAAGGTTTGCGGTGCGAGGAGGTTATCATGCCCTGATCGTTTTTTATTTACATAAATTGATAATAATGATAACTTCATCAAAGGCGGAAATCAGATAAACATTGGTTTTGATTTAGGAAAGCATTGAACCGTCAGAGGCTAATCAACAAATGAAATCATAACTAATAAAAAAGATAAGTGAACTTTAAAAAGAAAAATTGCCATTTATGTTAAGGTTTGCGGTGCGAAGGGGTTATCATGCCCTGGTCGTTTTTTATTTACATAAATTGATAATAATGATAACTTCATCAAAGGCGGAAATCAGATAAACATTGGTTTTGATTTAGGAAAGCAATGAACCGTCAGAGGCTAATCAACAAATGAAATCATAACTAATAAAACAAATAAGTGAACTTTAAAAAGAAAAATTGCCATTTATGTTAAGGTTTGCGGTGCGAAGAGGTTATCATGCCCTGGTCGTTTTTTATTTACATAAATTGATAATAATGATAACTTCATCAAAGGCGGAAATCAGATAAACATTGGTTTTGATTTAGGAAAGCAATGAACCGTCAGAGGCTAATCAACAAATGAAATCATAACTAATAAAAAAGATAAGTGAACTTTAAAACAAAAATTGCCATTTTTAGCTTGAAACAAAATGCAGATTTGTTTTTTAAGAAAGGGACAGTCTTATTTATAAATATAATATATTGCATATGTATTCATGAATCTATTAGATATATTAAAGGAGTCTTTTAGAAAACGATAAAAGATTTTGTCGAGTTTTTTCGTTTTCTTAAACGACGGGTTAAATAAACCCAATTATTTATGTAAACCCAATTATTTCTATAACGAAAAGATTAGATTCTTTTTAATACATATAGTGGGGAACGACGCAGTTCTTTACGGTCATTTAAACTTATCTAAACGAAAACGCAATGCAACAGAATGGTCAAATGGCAACTGTTTTGAGAATTGTCACAATTCATTTTTGTATGAGTTTTAAACAGCTTGGAGTCTGATCAGACGCCGGGTTAACAGTTGGAAACAGTTGTTTTATGATAAACACGCTAATTGGCAAAGAAAAACCAGTTAATGGGACAGAGAGTACATATAGTTGGGGAAGACGCAATTCTTTTCCATCGTTTAAACTTATCTAAACGAAGAATGGTCAAATGGCAAATTTTTGAAATTTCTCACAATTTATTTATATGAGAGGCATCTGATCAGGCGTCTGATCAGGCTCCAAACTGTTGGCAACGGAAATAATTGTATTCGGATAAACGCGTTTATTAGCAAAAAAGCGAGTTAATAGGATAAAGTATACATACGTCACCACTACAAAGTTGAAATACATTTTAAAAGTACGTAAAACCTCTCTATTACGACCACTAAATTGTATAAATTACTCGCCGTTTTAGACATGTAACTGGTTTAAGTAAGGTGAGAGTTAAATAAAATAAAATCTCTAGGAGCTTTCTGCTTTACTGTCACCTTGTTCTAAGCTATCACTAGTCTTTAAACAACCAATTAGTCAGCCTTATTTTTACTAGTGTAATAGAGGGATTTTACATGTACATTTTCCTGATTAGGGAAATTTTACTTTGTGATATTTAACCCTTTCACCGCCAGAATCGCCTAAAGTCGAATTTGCAAACAGTTTTGATCCTGATCAGACGCCGCGTTAAGCGGCGTCTGATCAGGATCAAATCTGTTTGACACCCGTTTCGATATTTCTTATGTCATACTCTCTTAATTCTAACTTTGAAATTATATTGCAGACAATAATATTGAAGCAGACGACACAATAACGGTGTAGGGGTAAAAAACTCAAAAATAATTTGGCGGTGTAAGGGTTAAACGCATTGCAAAACAACATAGAAAATGGCAGTTTTGAACCCTTATCCTGCGGTGATATCGTCTGCTTCGAAATTGTCGTCTGCAAAATCAGTTAAATTTAGATTTTTCCATTTTTAAGTAAAGAAACCTAAAAAGGAATGTCAAACAGTTTGGACCAAGATCAGACGCCGCATTACGCGGCGTCTGATCTGGATCTAAACTGTTTGCAAAAATCGGTAAAGTCGCGATCAGCAGGCGAAGGGTTAATAGTGATGACTACATGTATTATTAAAATCTAAGTAACAATTATTTTTGAAGAATGTTCAGACGCGACTTAACCCTTAATTATTTTTTTTGCTTAAATTGTAGAGGAACAACTTTTAGCAGACTATAGGTTGTTTCTGAAAGGGTTATTAATACGGATAAATTTGGCGGTGAGAAGGGGTTATCATGCCCTTGTCGTTTTTTATTTGCATAAATTGATAATAATGATAACTTCATCAAAGGCGGAAATCAGATAAACATTGGTTTCGATTTCGGAGAGCAATGAGACGTCAGGAACTAATCAACAAGTGAAATCAAAACTGCAAAAAAGATAAGTGAACTTTAAAAAAATGTTTGCCTTTTTTAGCTTGAAATAAAATGCATCGGAGTTGATTTTGAAGAAGAGGACAATCATTATAGATATTCTATATTGCATAAGTATTGATAATCTATTAAATCTATTATAAGAATCTTTTTGAAAAAGATAAAACGAGGTTTTTGTCGAGTTTACGTCATTTTCTAAGATGACGGGTTAAATAAATCCAATTAATTTTGACCGCGAATGTTAGATTCTATATAATAAGACGTACAGTTAAACCTCTCTATAACGGCCACTAAATTGTGTTAATTATTATATGTTTACGATAGGTGACTGCTTAAAGCAAGGTGACAGTAAAACAGAAAGCTCCTATAGGAGCTTTCTGTTTTAATGTCACTTTGCTTTAAGCTGTCACCTGTACCTAATACAATCAATTTGTCTTCTTTTCAGTGGTCGTAATAGAGAGGTTTTACTGTAATTCGTTTGCCCTACCTACACCAATACAGGTACATCATTTTAAACATGTACTTTAGATACTTATCACAAGGGATATGAAAAAATGACGTATGTAGCGTTCCCTCTCTACATCTACACCCAAATGGAGACACAGATTATGTGCGTTGATCGGAGGGAGTCGTTATAGGGAGGGTAATCGGCTTACATTCGCAAACAGCTTGAATCCAGATCTGACGACGCGTCACGCGGCGTCTTTTCTGGATTCAAGCTGTTTGTCACTCGTCATTAAGTTGTTTCTGTCAAAATGTCCAATATGTAATTTTGAGAAAACTAGCAGACGACAAATTTAATCTGACGATATTGCAGCAGTAAAAGCGTTGGACAAAATTGTCCTGTTTAGGGAACTGCGGCAAGGGGACCGTTTTAAATCATTTTCCGTTTATGCCGTCATGGTGTGGATGATTATCGAGATGTATTTGAAGGGTCGTTGTCAGGAGGGAGTGATTGATGGGAGGGCCTTTGTAGGGAGGAAGCACTGTATTTGTTTTTGCATTAGAGAGTAGGGCTGGAGAGAGACATGTCAGGGTCCAAGGTTATAAAGCTTTTCAGTTGAGTCTAAAGTCGCTTTCAAGCATTTGATTGGTCAGATTTGAGCCTAGGCTCAAATCTGACCAATCAAATGCTTGCGAACATACTCAGACTCAATTCAAACGCTCGACCATGGAGGATTTCTTGCGGAATATGACAATACTGTAAAACATGTATTTTTCGCGTCATGAATATTTCTCGTAATGCCATTTTATATTAATTCGCGAAATTATGCAATATTTATAGCAGGTGGTAGCTTAAAGCAGACTGAAAGTAAATCAGGATGTGCCTAAAGGAACATTCTGCTTTACTTTCAAACTGCTTTAAGAAGTCACCTATTTTCAAAACTAGAGACATTCGCAAATTAACGTGTAAATTATATTCTCGCGAATACTTCTCAAGACAGCATAGCAACAGTGGGGAAATGTTACAGTGGAGAATATGTTATTCTTTCCCAATAAACGTGTTTACGTTAAAACTATTATTTACAGTGCAAACAGTTTGGAGCCAGATCAGACGCCGGGTAACCCGGCGTCTGATCAGGCTCCAAACTGTTTGCCACCAAGATAAACATGAAATATCAGAATTGTCTAAAAGTTGTTCTTTTCTACGTTTTAGTGCTTTGCGTTTGCGTACGTTTGCGTTTAAACGGGAAAGAATAACAGATTCTCCACTGTATTGTCCCCTTTTGAACCCTTTAACCCATAGTCTGTTTCTAGTATCCCAGACATGTGACCGCTTAAAGCAAGCAGGTTGAAAGAAATGCAGAATGCGCCTGAAGGAAACAGAATTATCTTTGAAAACAATTACTACATTTAAATCTCAGTGGCAAACAGTATACAGTGGAGAATGTGTTATTCTTTCCCAATAAACGCGTTTACGCTAAAACTATTATTTCCAATACAAACAGTTTGGAGCCAGATCAGACGCCGGGTAACCCGGCGTCTGATCAGGCTCCAAACTGTTTGCCACCAAGATAAACATGAAATATCAGAATTGTCCAAAAGTTGTTATTTTCTACGTTTTAGTGCTTTGCGTTTGCGAACGTTTGCGTTTAAACGGGAAAGAATAACAGATTCTCCACTGTACATCCTGACTGATCAGATACTGGGGTTCTCGGTCGGATCTATTATATTTATCTTCATACAGTTTTTGGATCCAGATCAGACCCAGAATCTAATCAAGATATATTTTATGTGCGACTTAAATCGTATATCTGTAAAATACAGACGAAGAAGAGACACATTCAGAATTACCCCCTTCAGTGCCATGACGTCATCAATTTTAACAATTGTCGTCTGTCTTTATTATTCAAATTTTAAATTTAGGCTGTTTGACTTAAAAAATATTGAAATGAGCGTTTAAATAATGTGGTCCTGAAAAGACACCGATTAACCTGTCGTCTGATCAGGATCCAAACTGTTTGAAAAACTCCAGTATAGATCTACTCGGGGTAAGGCAGTGAAGGGGTTAAAGCAGACGATAAATTGAGTAAAAAGTAGACTATGTGCGGATCCAGAGGTTGGTGACATTCTAATTGCCTACTTCATAGTTCCGAGTTCCAACTTCAAACTTCCGACTTCCAAGTTCCAAATTCCACGATTTGATTTCCAAATTCAAAGTTCCGACTTCCAAGTTTTAAGTTCCGACTTCCAAGTTCCGCGTTTCTACTTCTTAAATGTTAGTTATTGTTTGGGAGTTATATCCGTTCTCGTGACGTCATATGCGCCTTTTACTTTACTCGTTCATGTGAACATGTATGTAAATTTTAGACAGGAGTCATGTTGGATGTGCGCTAGTGTATTAATTGTCTGATTTAAATACGGCATCTGAGTCTATACTGTTCGAATTCTTTTGTTGACGATATCTTTAAAAATAACTTAATATGTTTGTATTATTGTCTTTCTTCTCCCTTCGTATAAATTAACTGTTGTTCAAGCCTATATGTATTGACTTTGTAATTTGTGTAAATATACATGTAGCTCATTGTGTTTGCAAAGATACAGGCTTATTTATGTTACAACAGGCATTTTATGAAAAAGCATAGATATATAAAGATACGACTGCTAAATATAAACCAAGGTAAAGCAGAAAGCTCCTTTAGATCTACATCTTGTAGGGTTCTGGTTTGACCTTGTTCTGAATTAAACTTTCGTCAGTATTTGTTTATCAATCACAAGTAGACTAACTATCGGTACCCATTACGTCATAGTTTATACTTATGCTGAGAATGAAACTCGGAAGTTGGACGTTGGAAGTCGGAAGATTGAACTCGGAAGTCGGAACTTGGAACATGGAAGTCAGAACTTGGAACTTGGAACATAGAAATTGGAACTTGGAACATGGCAGTCGGAACTCAAAACATGGAAGTCAGAACTTGGAACTTGGAAGTCGGAACTAAGAAGTAGGAACTTGGAACTCGTGCTTAAACAATATACAATAATCATATAGCATATTCTCTTGGAAGTAAGAAGTACGAACTTGGAAGACGGAAGTATAAATTGGGAATTTAAGGCGTCACCACCGGGCTTTCGTAAGAAACAGTTAATTAAGGAATGAATGACGTTTATTGCGGTTTACGAGATTGTAAACGCATGAGGTAAGCTTGGTAAGTTTCGTACACGCACGAAGTGCACTGCAATGGATTCTGTGGAAGATTTCTTATCTTGTTTGTCCTTTTTTGTCATATACATGATCAGACCTACAGAATTATCTTTGTCTCTGCTCTTTCTTGTCTTCCTAGTTTTCTTGTCCATCTTTTCCACTATAATTACTGTAAACAGGTATTTTTCGCGTCAAAGAATATTTCGCGTAATGCGATTTTGTATTTATTCGCGACATCGTGCAATATGTCAAGCAGGTGGTAGCTTAAAGCAGACTGAAAGTAAAGCAGAATGTGCCTTAAGGCACATTCTTCTTTACTTTCAATCTGCTTTAAAATGTCACATATTTTCATATCTAGAGCAAAATTATATTCTCGCAAATAAAACCGGTTTTACAGTATGCAAAATCTTCGTTCGCTGAGAAGAAATTGCCGGATTCGCACATGAGGACTATTAGTTAACGTAAAAAGAGTGAGGGTCCGATTGTTGAGACGATACCCGTGAACCCTAACCCAGGTGTTACAATATAGAAAAGGACAGTTATTCAACTGCTTACATTACCATATGTGTCACTAGATGTTTGGCATAGCGATAGAGCGGCACGTCTGACCTCCTAGGGGTGACACTTGAACCCCAAGGCTTGGTACCTGAATCCACCTCTTATTAAATCTATTATTAACCTTATGCACGCGATAAATTTATCGTCTGCAAAAACTTTCGTCTGCAACAATTCTTAGAACCAATTTATTTGCATTTTCTTTGAGGAAATATCACTAGAATGTCAAACAGTTTGGATCCAGATGAGACGCCGAGTAACTCGGCGTCTCATCTGGATCTAAACCGTTTGTAATAGTGATCGTAAATTCACCCGTTGCCTATCTAATGGTTAACCGTATGATTAATGACCGACTAAAATATTTTGATAAATAGTCGTTTAATCGAAATATGGTGTATTTAAATGAACTTTCTGTTTTCGCTTCAGGAGAGTAGCTGACAAGATAATAAACTGTCAAAACATCATGCGAGGGTTTGTATAGGATTTGTATGGACACGGATACCTTGTGACGAGTGGGGAGCCGGGGAACGTTAGAACGTCGAAGGTACCCGGTTGCGGTCGGCTGTTCGTGACAGCGTCGATAGGGGGCATACAAAGCAACATGTCATTCAAACAATTTGGTAGATAGTCCTACAATTGATAGACTAATTGGGTAATTAATTTAAAATGTATATTATATAAACGTATATAATCTGGTCACATTTCCTGCCATGCAAACACATGTCAAAATGAAGTTTGTCTTTCATTCCGTTTACTTACAGCGGAGACGACGTTTTTCTTTCCCGTTTAAATGCAAACGAAACTCAAACGCATTTGCAATAAAGTGTAGAAAATGACAATTGCTTGACAATTCTAAGTGTTCCTTTCAATCTGAATGGCAAACAGTTTGAAGCCTGATCAGACACCGCATAGCCCGGTGTCTGGTCTTGCTCCAAACTCTGTGAAATGGAAATAATTGTTTTAGCATTAACATGTTTATTGGGAAAGAATAACTTTTTTCTCTACTGTATGTGACGAATGCAGGGTCGGGGAAATGTTAGAGCATCGAAGGTACTGGGTTGCAGTCAACTGTTCGTGACAGCGTCGATAGGGGGCATACAAAGCAATACGTCATTCAAACAATTTGGTAGATAGTCCTACAATTGATAGACTAATTGGGTAATTAATTTAAAATGTATATCATATAAACGTATACAATTTGGTCACATTTCCTACCAAGCAATACCATGTCAAAGCGTAATTTCGCTTTTATTTCATTTACTTACATTGGAGAAGTTCTTCTTTCCCGTTCAAACGCAATGCAACATATTGTAGGAAATAATAGCTTTTTCTTATTTATGCCAATTTATCGTTTTCTGAGGAAGTTATTAGGGAAATGTTAGAACGTCGAAGGTACCCGGTTGCAGTTGGCTGTTCGTGACAGCGTTGAAAATGCATACGAAGCAACGTGTCATTCAAAAAGTTCAGTAGAGAGCCCTACAATTGACTAACTAATTGGGTTATTAATTTAAAATGCATATCATATGCTAGAAATGCTATATTTGATTGTGCTGTTGTTCTGTATAGTCTCTTATAATTCAAAATGAATGGCATGGTTCATTCAAACGAGTTTTTCATATGTATATACTATGTGATGTAACCATGATGAGACTCTAATAAAGATTATATATATAAAGGTATACAATTTAGAAACATTTCCTGCCAAGCAATACAATGTCAAAACAAAATTTCTCTTTTATTTCGTTCACTTACAGTGGAGAAGATGTTCTTTTTTCCGTTCAAACGAAAAGCAAACGCAATGCAATGAAATGAAGGAAATTAAAGCTTTTTTCTTATCTATGACAATTTATCGTTTTCTGCGTGCCAAACAGTTTGGAGAGTCATTAAGTGATCATACGCCGGGATACACGATATATCATCTGAATCCAGGCTGTTTACAATGGGAATGATTGTATTGGCATAAACATGTTTACAGGGAAAGAATAACTTCTTCTCCACTGTATGTTACGAGTGCAAGGTCGGGGAAATGTTAAAACGTCGAATGTACCCGGTTGAAGTCAACTGTTAGTGACAGCGTCGATAGAAAAGCATACAAAGCAATATACCACACACACAATTTAGAAGATAGTCATACAATTGACTGATTAATTGGGTAATTAATCTAAAATGTATGAACGCATATAATTTGGTCCAATTTCCTGCCAGAGAATGTCATGTCCAAACGACATTTCTCTTCTATTTCGTTCATTTACAATGGAAAAGACGATTTAATTTCCCGTTTAAACGAAACGCAAACGAAATGCAATTAAATATAGAAAATGACAATTGTCTGACGATTTATCGTTATCTGAGTACCAAACAGTTCGGAGCCCAATTAGACGCCAGGTTATCCGGCGTGTAATCAGGCTCCAAACTCGCTCCGATATAAGGTTTTTTAGCACAATTGCGTTTATTTATAAATAATAAGATCTTCCCCTGTATCTGACGAGAACAAATTCAGTAAACAGTAGAAAGCAGAAGGCTTCGCTGCATACCACTGATTGCACCAGTAGAATATGTTACAAAGCAACATGTCATTCAGCCGATTTAGCATACAGCTCTACAATTGACTGGCTAATTGGGTAATTAATTTTTAAAATGTATATAATATAAACATACACAATATGATCATATTTCCTTCCAGGCAGTACCATGTCAAAACGACATTCCTCCTCTATTTCGTTTACGTGCAGTGGAAAAGATGTTTTCTTCCGAAACGAAATACAACCGCAATGCAATTAAATGTAAAACATGACATTTTCTAAAGAAAAAAACAAAAAAAACCCAAATTTGTCGATTTATCTCAATCTAAGAACAAATCAGCATTACCAATATCAAAATGACACTTCTCTTCTTAATTTATTTACAATGGAGAAGAAGTTACTTTTTTTCCCAAAAATAAATAACTAAACGTAACCACAATGTGATTAAATGTACAAAATGATTATTTTCCTTTAAAACCCTGAGCGCCAAACAGTTAGGAGCGTGATCAGACCCGGGGTACCCGGCGTCTTGTATGGCTTCAAACGTTTTGCAATGGAAATAATTACGTATGTTAGCATACATTTGTTTATTTTAAGTAGAAAAGCATCTTCTCTACTGTATGTTACGAGTGCAGAGCCGAGAAATGTAAGAAGGTACAGGGTACCCGGTTGCAGTTGGCTGTTGGCGACAGCGTCAATACAAGAGCACACAAAGCAACATGCCATTCAATTTAGTAGACACATGTATCTTACAATTGACTTACTAATTGGGTCATTAATTTAAAATGTACTCGTATATCATATAAACGCATACAATTGGCTCACATTTCCTGAAAGACAATACCATGTCAATATGATATTTCTTTTTGCAATTTGGGCTAAAGTGGAGACAACGTTATTCTTTCCCAGTAAAAGCGTTTACGCCTAATCTAATATTTCCGTTGCAAACAGTTTGAAGCCAGATCAGACGCCGGGTAACCCGGCGTCTGATCAAGCTCCAAACCGTTTGCCTCTCGGATTAAAGTGAATATACAGAATTGCCATTAAGTTATCTTTTTGCAACGTTTTCTCCACTGTACTTATACTCGAGACGACGTTATTTGTTCCCGTTTAAACGAAATGCACACGGAGTGCAGTTATATATTAATGGAGAAACTGACTGGGGTTTTATTTTATCTCTTACGATTTTTCTTTATCTGAGTACCAAACACCTTAGATCAGAACACGGATTTTCCGACGTCTGATCTTGCCCCAGACTGTTTGCAATGGAAATATTTGTTTTAGCATAAACGCATTTATTGGACAAGAATATAAAGTGAAAAAAGGCTTACAGTGAAAAAGACATTTTTTGGTTCCCGTTTAAACTAAATTAACCCTTTCATTGCCAAATCGTTTGTGAGATTTTTACACCTTCACCGTTTCATTGTCGTCTGCTTCAATTTTGTTGTCTGCAATGTCTTTTTAAAGTTAAAAAAATAAGGCAGTATGACTGAGGAAATTTCAAAACGAGTGTCAAAAGTTTGAATCCTGATCAGACGCCGCGTTAGATCAGGATCCAAACTATTTGAAAACGCGCTTTGAAGCGTCATTGAGAGTGAAAGGGTTAAACGGAAACGCAATGCAATATGAAAAAAAAGAGAAGAATAAGACAATCTTAACCATTTATCATCACAAACAAAAAGGACCGGGTCTAAGCAACAGTGCTTATTATAGAAAAAAATGTTCTTACAATGTAATAGCCTTAATGCTATTAAAACTACGGACATCAGATTCACAAGAATGAGTAAAACTGTACTAGAATAAAAATGTCTTTACGGAAACACCGCAGTCAATTTTGACAGAATGGACCGCTCCTATAAATAAATATGAGCAATAGAATTATATCTTTTCAAAAAAATTATTTTAAATCTTTCAACATGTAACGCAAAGACGTATGCCAATTAGTGCCACCTTTAAAGCATTCCTATACATAGAATAATAATAAGGAAAATACACAATTCGTTTTTTATTATTTTGTTAAATTTTATATATTTTGAAAACAAAGAAAAACGCTTAAACTAATTTCACAAGTATATAATTACCATCCGAAATAGTTAAAGTGTTACATGTAGCCGCTTTTTGCTTCACCCTCACATTGCTTGAAGCAGTCAAATGCAGTCAAATGCTCTATGTATGTAAATGCCGTTATTTAGAGGTCGTCTGATCGAGCTCTAAACTGTTTCCTACTCAGATTAAAATAAGGTAGTAACATTGTATAGTGAAGTAACATTTTTAAAAGGTTGTTAATGTCTTTGTTTTATTTTTTACATCGTGTTTACTGAAACGGAAACTGATTAGTTTTATTAAACGCCTAGTTTTACACATAGTTTACTCAATGGCGTTGTACAATGAATGATATAAATAAAAATGAACAATCAATACAATCAAAGTACACATAGCAGTACTATCTATATATTTAAAGAATACTGAAAAATATTCTTGTTCACACTTTTACTTAAACCACGAGTCAAATTTTGTGAAAAATAATGTTTTGAGATTTCTCTTAAAAACCCTCACTAATTCAGAATTTCTCACATGTGATGATAGAGTGTCCCATAATTTTGGTCCGACAGTTTTAAAAGCTCTGTCGGCGAAGGTTTTACGTCTAATAAATGGAACATTGTAGCAACCTGTTACAGAATCTGAAGATCTTAAACTACGCCGTGTTACCTGCTCTGTCAACTGTTCAGTTAAATAACTGAATATTTGAACATCACAGTTAACAGCTTAAACTCAATTCTGGCCTTAATGGGAAGCCAGTGCAGTTGGTACAAAGCTTGCATTGAACTACATGTACATTGTTGTATCATACTTGCTTAGTTTCAAAACAAGCTTGGCGCACATGTTTTGTATTCTTTGTTTTTTGCAGAGGTGTTTACAGTCAGTATCGTAAAGTGGAAAGAATAACATATTCTTCACTCTCTTGAATAAAAATCAATGTTTTCTTATATCAATTCTGATCTGCTTCTTTTAAGTGTTCTTTACGCCCAATCATTTCAAAATGAAACATTCATTCAAGATCATACAGGATAGGTGACAAATTAGTGCAGGACAAAAGCAATGCAGAATATTCTTTTAGGGGCGTTCTACATTATTTGTGTCCTGCAATATGCAGGTACGTATCTTCACCTATTTGTGCCCATGTCCCAAATATCCCAATAGACAAACAGTGTAGACTCTGATCAGAAGCGGCTTGATGCGGCGTCTGATCAGAGTCTTCACTGTTTGTTGATATTTTTATAGCAATTTCAAAGTAAGAAAAAACTGAAAATTTTGACCAGGCACCCCTTTGATCAAATTGGACTAATCCAATATATAAGAATGAAAAAGGGCCCTGCGCGCAAATGGGTTAAGAAATGTCTATGCTTGATCATCAACAGGTCGCAACAGGACACAAGGTTGTGTCCGGACAAACTACAGTTGCACCTTGATACAGGTAATTCGACCTTGCTTAACCCGAACAGCATTGTGTTTACACCATTGAATTTAAATAAACCGAACTGTATTACAGTCGAACTTCGATAGCTCGAACTCGGTTAAGTCGAACATACCCGTATTTCAAAGTTAAAACGTGGCTTAGCCACGTTTTAACTTTGAAATACGGGTATGTTCGACATAACCGAGCATGAAATAATGAAGTTCATGCGTCGACATATCGGATAGTTCGAGTTAAGCGAGTTCGCGATGTCGAAGTTCGACTGTATACCAAACACAACCGTATTACGTATAATGTTAAAAACACGGCTAAGCCAAACTTTAACTCCGAGGAAATGGTATGTTCGGCTTAAACAATTCGAATTAGCGAAGTTTGGTGGTATGGTACACTAAACAATGGCTGTCTACGGCCATAGACAAACTGACACGGATCAACGTACGAGCAAATCATTTGAGATATATAATTTTCATTTTTGTTGACGATCACATTACCGAATCTCATAAAGCATGGTAATACGAAACTGCGGCCAATCACTGTGTCCACTTTCGGACCATTAGTTCTCGGTGTCAAAGGTTACGAATGAGGCTAGACCAAGCAAGGGTACATATTGAGTGTCTATTATAGTTGATGGTGCTAATTTATCTTGTCCAAAACTGGGAAATACAATACTATGGTTAATCGGGATCATCTGAGTTTGGAATTTGCTTTATGTTTATGGGAACCGTAATTTTCACAACTACGTGGAAATTCTAAACATACTTGTCAGAACGGAATCTATATATGCAGACCATTCAAATTTCTCAGGGCATTGATTAAAAAACGAAGAAGGACTAGTGGCCATTAAAATACTAAAATCGTTATTTATTGATCAAACAAAAGAAACAGAAAAACAGATGGCAGCTTAATGTCAGACAAAAATATAGCATATTTACTTTTGTTACATGTTTGCATTAAGCTGCCATCCGTCTTAGCCCAATACTTTATGTATACGACTTTGTACGAATTTATACGCCTTCATAAATCCACTAAAATAGTGTAACTTTATAAAGTCATAAAATATTTGTGACCCATACATGGTAGATTGAAGTAGGCTGAAAACTAAAGCAGAACTTGCCTTAAAACACATTCTGATTTACTTTCAACCGTCTTGAAGTGGTTACTGGTCTTCTAAACAAGTGTTTTTCGGGCTTTATTGACATAGGGGATGTTTTTGTTTATTTTTTCAGGGATTATGCTCTCTGCCAATAATAAAAGGAAGACAGGTCGGTGGTTTTGCTCCCATGTGCTGCTTAGCAGCGACTGAGATGAGCCAAAATCATCTTTCTTAAATCATCCCTCATCATTCTCTATTTTTAACATTTCGTCGGTGCTATAATAATGACAATTTTAGTGTCGTAAAACGTAACACATCCATCAAAACAAGAATTAGGCTACTTGATCAAGGGCTTTGAGAGAACCGTGTTGTTTAAACCCATTATCCAATACATACGCCCTTTTATACCTTTAATTATTTCCTCTAATGAAGAAAAAAGTTCAACATTATACTGTCACCAATAAAAATGATAAGAAATAATGTCTATATTCTAGCAGATAATAGCTTAAGTAGGCTTTAAGTAAAACAGAATACGCCTTAAGGCGCATTCTGCTTTACGTTCAACCTGCTTTAAGTTCTCACTTATCTTCCAAACTAGGAACATACCTTGGCATGACTATTGTACGTTTCAAACTGCAAAAGGTTCGCATATTAAATGAAATCCTTTTGATTATGGAACTGTCAGCAATGAAATATGTGGGTAATTATTTTGCGAGTTAATGTTGACTTGAATTCAGGTGTGTCGGACATAAGGTTACTTGTTTCCGCACTTCAAACGTGTACAAAACAGAAAAAAGGTCTATAAAACGACAAGGCGGCGCAAGTTTGATAAATGGCAAGACAATCATCAAAGAACATCGTCTTCAGAAGAAAACATACTAAACTACTGTATGCACTTAACACAATTAGCGGTATTAATAGACCAGTCAGTATAATGGATCATGCAAAGAAATGTAAATTATATTTCATTGAAACCAGTGTAGACCAATATCAGCTGCCAATTTCGTATCATTGTTTGTAACTACTATATTAATTATCTTATTCAATATGTGTCGAAAACCATGGAGAAATGTTTTGCAAGATTGAATCTATATCAGCAACTGATTTCTAAATAAAAGCATGGAGTATACTTTAATAACATTATATTCTTTCCAACTGAACTAGTTCATGCTTAACAGCAGTGCCAGTTACAAAACAGTTTGGAGCCTGATTAGACGCTTGGAAGCCGGTGTCTGATAAGGTCCCAAACTGTTTGCCAAATATATATTAATTAATACGCACTATTAACAAGAATATGTCATTTTCAATGTTTTGTAGCATTCAGTTTCACCTAAATGTGAAGGGGGAAAAGCATATGTTAGTTTTATAACAAATATACAGATATTATGGAGAAAACTTTATTTTCCCGTTGAAAGAAAATTGACTGCAAATTAAATTAATCATGCTCCAAACTGTTTGCAATTGACAGAACTGTTTCAGCAAAAAAATCGTTTACTGGGAAATAATTACGAATTCTCCACTGCCATAGACATAACATCGAATTTAGAAGTCGGTGGCTGATAATGAGCCATGTTGATTGTGCTATCTAAGATCAATTTGTCTCTTTACAAAAATGAAATATAAATATCAAATCTAAAATCGAAATGCCTAATTTGTAAAATTGGATACGTTCCGGAATATTACTTTTTAATGGCTTTATTAATATTGCAGGGCAATTACATCACACACACATATTAGATAAATTAATTGACAAACGAAACAGGTTTACTGAATTTAAAACATTGATACAATCAATACCCAGGAAGTGGAAATTATTACATTATTCTAAGATGTCTCGCACAAGAAAAGTTAAAACTTCATTATGGCTACTGTTTTATTAACGCACCCTAAAAGACTACAGAAATGAGTTTATATATCGGCACATTTTGTTTAACAATTTCCGAAAACCTGTAGCACACCGATACTGGATAAATAAATTCGAAAACATCAAATGGCAACATGCATAACTTTTTCTATATAACATAATTGATAATAGGATAAAACCACGGAATTATAAACTGACCTTGTATAATCCCGTAATAAAACAATACAGATATAAAGTTATGAACAATATATTTCCGGTTAAATCTATAACATTTGTTTGAGAAGTGATACCATCTAACACATGTAACAAATGCAACGTCAAAGAAGATTATAAACATGTGTGTTGTTCAAACCCTCTGGCAAAATATCGTAACCATTTTTAAAGTATTTGTGATAGACTCGAACATAAAAAACTTTATAAAAAGTTATATTTGGCTAAAAGATTCAAAATGAGCATACATGCAGCCATGTCTTTTTGTATCTGTATAGTATGTATTATTATATTGAATAAAAGAAGTATATCTGCTTCACAAAAATCATGGAAAGTATTTCTTTGTCTTTGTCAAAGGTACCTTATGAGAGTCAATCAATCAAACAATTAAAATTATATTGTAATGTATGTCTGCATCACTCATTGAGATATTCATGTACGTCATTTCAGATTAATGGCAAATAAAAAGAGGTTAAAAATGAAGCAGAAAGCTTCTTCTGGAATTACTTCCCTCTTACTTAAAGCATTAACATGATTTAGATACCGAAACATTGTCTTTGTGGCCGCAATAACCGGAATCAACAGTAATTTTTCATTTTTTAAAAGCAATTCATCTCAGTTTTCGGAAAGGTCTTGTAACAGCGGTAGGGCGACAGTGACAAGATGATATATAGTGATATATGCAGTGGAATTTCAAATTCTCAATTAAAACTACCCTCTCTCGGACAGGCCATTAATCACCTACTCAAAACATACACGCGCGCTTGCGGAGACGACCGTACGAAAACGAAGAGGATACATCGGACAGGCTTTCATATTCAATCTGTATCATCCAAATCAAACTGAAGACAGTCTGTGTCACGGCCATAACGTGTGGTCTGTAGGGGAACAATGGAAGGCTAGACAGAAGTAGCGCTACTTTCTCATTTTATTCCATCAGATAATGAAGAATTATTATGCGTTTAGAATTATGTTTTATTTACTCACCTACATCATTGTATCTCCAATGAATGCTTTCTTTGTGCTTGTGTTATATTCTTACAGTTCAGGGACACATATTCATCATTTGCAAACATTTGCAAACAGGGACGACCCAGATAGGAGGGCTCCTAACGGAGTCCTCTGATCTGGGTTAAGACTAGTCTATTTTTCGTGTTTTATGGTATACGTAAACGCACCTACAAGGTGTCGAAATCAATTGTCATTGATTTAAACAACAAAAAACGAATAGACAGTTTTGTAATTAATTATTGTACGGATTAACGATCAGCATTGAATATAATATGTTAGTAATCGTTTCCGCCTTTGAATATTTAAATTTGCAGACAACCAGACTATGAATTTACAGTTCAAGTTAAAGGTGAAATATTATACTTGTTATGGCAAAGGCGTGGCAATTCTATAATTGCCATAAAACTTAACTTAAGTAAATCACTATGTCGCAGGTATATTGAATTTGATCTAAACAATTAACTACCATTTTCGTCGTCTACTGTTATTGAAGCGAGTGTTTGAAATCCAAATCCCGTCTTCAAACCACATGTTTGAATTTTGTTAAGAAAACATATCTAACGAACAGTTACAAAGGTTAGAAAAGAAACGCAGCATTTGAAATGCATTATTATGGACAGGTAGTCATGAAACCATCTTTACAAATATATGTTCTAATATTGCTCTAAACTGATGATAGTCCATAATTTATGGTGTCTAAGTAATATATTGCCGCCATGGCATCATGCATTGTGCTTGGACATGGACTGATATATCAAATTTATGACAATAAATAAAAGTTCTATTTCATGCACATATACAACACACGAAATCAATATGCTAGTCATGTGAACGGTTTCCCTGAGTAGCTCAATTAATAGCGATGTATGTTGTCACTGAATTGACATTTTTAACATTTAAATCAATTTCCTACGCTATTGCTTACAACGTTATACATGTTAGTAAGTTTAGGCCAAAACTGGTTGTCTGTCTCTAAAAGCAAGTTGTTACATAAAATAGGCGGACGTTTAAACAAAGATATCCCTTAGAGACATTTATGTTTTGTTTTCAGTCTGCATTAACCCTTTAACTGTCAATGGCGCCATGAGGCGCCTTTGCAAACAGTTTAGATCCTGGCCAGATACCCCGTATCACTCAACGCGGTGTCTGATCACAATCTGAACTGTTTGACACTGTTTTCGAGTTTTGACAGTCTTACTGCCTTAAGTCTAACTTTGAAATGACATTTCAGACCAAAAATATGAAGCAGACAAAGGGGTTAAAACCTAGCGATAGAATTGGCATGGAAAGGGTACACTGGAGAATCTGTTATTCTTTCCCGTTTAAACGCAAACGTACGCAAACGCAAAACACTAAAACGTAGAAAAGAACAACGTTTGGACAATTCTGATATTTCATGTTTATCTTGGTGGCAAACAGTTTGGAGCCTGATCAGACGCCGGGTTACCCGGCGTCTGATCTGGCTCCAAACTGTTTGTATTGGAAATACTAGTTTTAGCGTAAACGCGTTTATTGGGAAGGAATAACACATTCTCCACTGTAAAGTATCCACTAGCCATGATGTTAGAAAAAATTCATACGCTATTCATCCTTACAGGATAGAAGCATAAAATTATACTTCAATAAAAACAAGTAAAAGCTGAAAGGGGAAACTTTATAATAGCAAACATTGATAAGATGTCGCAAAATGTGGTGTCTCATCAGGATTTATCCTGTTTGCTAATGTCTACTGTTGCGGACTATTGGTATTAATGGGTTAAAGTAGTTGAAACACCAACTGTTTTGTAACCATACATTTTATGGTATCGGTGATTTATTGTTATGACACCGACCAAAACAGGTTGTGAATTTCTGCCCTTAAAACAAGTTTTGTACTGAATCCACGAACCAATGCTTCAGGTTTACAACTCTGACAATCAATTCTGGTTCAAGCGATAATTTCATTGAAGTTCTATATGGATTGTTAAAGTACGGTATGTCACTATTTAATGCAGATAAACATTACTGTAGCTATATTTCAAATCATTGAGCCATGTTCAGTATCAATATTTATCTATATTAAGAAGTCAACACACTGACAAACTATGTATGCATATCTGTTTCCAATGGAACTCATGTTTAACGATACAATGTTCCTTCCCTACAACGGCTCTTCCTAAAACGACTCCCTCCTTTTAAAAAAGCTTGCCGCTGTTCCCCAAACAAGACAAGTATATCTGACGCTTTCACTGCTGCAATATCGTCTGCTTAAACTTGTCATCTTATGTTTTTCTAAAAATTAAGAATTTGACGTTTTGACACATCATAAAGATGAGTGACAAACAGTTCAACCCCAGATCAGACTGTTTTCAAATGTAAGCTAAGTTATGCTCAGCAATTAATTTCAGGGTATTGATATTCTCTCCCTATAACAACTCCCTCCATACAACGTACACAATCTTTGTCTTCCACTGAGTGTTGTTGTAGAGAGCGAACACGGTATTGTCAAAAAAGATTTACTGATTCTCAGGCTCCATGTCAGTTTAGCCATGTATCATTTGTATACGTATGTCAAAGGCCTGCCATATATGTTATACTTTTGTAATATTAGGGTAAGACCCTGTGACATCATTTTTCAAATACAGTCGAAACTGAGTACTTCGAACTCGCTTAAAACAATTATATCAGTATTTTATAAGTTGAATTTAGATAATTCGATCTCCCTGAAGTCGAGCATATCCGTATTTCAAAGTTAAAACGTGGCTAAGCCACGTTTTAACTTTCAAATATGGGTATGGTCGAAATAACGCGAGTTCGAATTATCGAGTTAAAACTATATTTTAATATGTAGGCACATATGTTTTATGAGAGTACTAAATGGAAATGCACTGTAATAGTGATAAGTGACAGTTTGTCAAATTTACACCTGAAATTCAAAATGGACATTTTCAGTTTCTTATTAAGTCTTATCCACAATTTACTGGGTTTTATACAATACATTGCAACGTGACAAACAGTGAAGACCCTGACAAGAGGTCTCCTGCAGGGTACCTCTGAGTTTGGTTCATACTGTTTTCAAGTGCAAGTGTATTCTTCGCATATGGGCGCATATATAGTATAATACATGACACTAGATTTTAACGATTGTACTTATTTTAACGAATGCTATATTTAAAGACAATCTGTATGTTTTCGATGTTGTATTTTAGGGAGAATATATTATTCTTTCCCGTTTAACTCTGTCATGTCAATTGCGCCAAAAGGCTACTTTGCAAACAGTTTGGAACATGATCAGACGCCGTATAACGCAGAAACTCTGGCTTCAGTCTACTTGCAATTGAAACAATACCATTTTTATCACAAACTGCTTTATTAACACATTCAACCAGAGTGACTAGAATACACGTCAATAACAAACAGTGTATCTTTGACTAGCATATTATCCTAGGAAGAAAGTGTATACCCTGACCAGGAGCTCCTCCAGAAACCCCCTGATTCGGATATGTACTGTTTATCATTCTGCACCACATGTATATTGTTAAAGTCAATCCTAAATAGGTTATAATAGATTAAACTCAATTGGGAATTTGACTTAACCATATGATGTTTCAGGGATGAATAAAAATATACATCTTCGCCATTTTACTTCCTTATTACCGTTTGTGCCTAGTGTATTATAAAAGGAACATAGGCAAACAGTGTAGACTCTGATCAGACGCCGCATGATACAGCGTCTGATCAGAGTGTACACTCTATGCTGATAGAAATTTCAATATAAAACAACAAGAAATGAAACATTTAGAACAGACACCGTTTATACGAGAGACTGATATTTTCACTATCGGCCCGATTTGAATAGAAATTTAAATTGCCATTATGCTAAAATTGAAATGAGCTATGTTTACATAAAATTTCATCAGTATCGCATGTGAAATGAAGAAGTGGTAATACTTTTCCGCAAACTTTCTGATCACCCCTCTTACTACTAATCCAATATATAAGCATAGAAGAATCCACTGGGCGTAATAGATGACTTAATAATAGCTTAAACATAATTGAAAAAAGGAATTTTTATATGAAGTTTCAGGGGCTGAACGAAAAATGTTCTCCTCTGTACCTCCTTATTAACTGGTCGATGAACACGAGTTTAAATATATCACCTTACTAAAAAGGGTGATGGAGATTGTTGATGTATCCCCTAACAAATGTTCATATTTCTTTCATTTGACATTAAGATGCCTTATTATATCCATTCCTTTCTTGTTCTGCTTCTTAATTGCTTATACAGTAGCATATCAACTTACCGATCACTTAAACTAACACTCGTTACTCATGTTGCAGACCAGTGACAGGTTAAAGTAGGATGAAAGTAAAGCAGAAAGCTCCTGTCGGAGCTTTCTGCTTTACTTTCATCTTGCTTTTAGCACCCCTTTGCATCAAACACCGATATTTGCCATTATATTGACAGGGCTTAAATTGTGAGTCCGAACAGTACGTATGTAAATGAGTTCCATTCATCTCAGTGATGCTGGGAGAAACATAACCATATTGTATATGTTCGAGCACACATCTGATTATTATAACAGATATAACAAAATTGCTCACAAAAGACAGACCAGTAACAAAGGTCTATTTTATCATAAAGAACGTGTTTATTCTCTCATTCCACCAGCAATATGACGCGAAGGTCGTATCCTCAGTGTTGGATTTAAAACTTTCAGATGTTAAACAATGGACAAAGATATGGCAATGTGATGTCCGTTCTTAATATATCCTTTACATCGATTTAACAATCTTGTAGTTTTGACCATTAATGGTTTATATGATTAAATAGGTATATATATCGGTCATATTTCGTGTACTTATAGATAATAAATTGGTTTTGTATTAATCTGTTTAACCAGTGTATAATATCAAAAAGTCCAACGAGGCAGTGGAAAGTAAGTTATTTTTCCCGCTTGAAGTTGATAAATGCCAATATGTTTATCCATTTGTGCCTAGCAAAAGAGACATAGGCAATCAGTGTATAATCTGATCAGACGCCGCATCGTGCGGCATCTGAACATAGTCTACGCTGTTTGCTGATATTACGAATTTCAATATAAAACCAATGGAAAATGAAAATTTAGACAAGGCGCCCCTAACATATAAATTAATGGACTCATACAATATATACATGCAACCATGGAAGAATCCACTGAACGCTAATTGGTTAATACATTTTTTCAGGTTGCCAACATAACTACTGTATAATGTCTACTATGAACTCCTTCTTCTTCTTTTCTTACACCATCTACTATGAATGAGACCTATTTCTTTTGAGGTCGCAAACATATATGTTGTACAATGTTCCCTACGAATGACGCCTATTCCTGTTGGGATTGCCAACATTTCATCATATTGTATAATTTTGTCTTTGACTGAAATCTATTTCTGTTAAGGTTGCCAACAGATATGTTGTACAATGTTTCCTATAAACGATAGTTGATGTGTTTTTAACGTCCGTTTCTGCAGTCTATGGGCTAATTGGACGGCACAGAGAAAGGGGAGCTATTACAGAGGACCCGGGTGCGATGCCCTACTCTTGTTATCGACATAGTTCTCTAGTTCTTTGGATGCACAGTGTAAAGCATTGATACAGTAATCGGACTTCGGTTTATAAAGTCTCGTCCGAAGGACTTGGTCAGGCGGTGATTTCTATTAACGAGGACTATTTCTTTTGAGGATGCTAACGTTAATATTGTACATTGCTTCCTATGAACGAAGACTATTTCTCGATTTTTTAGTTTGCTGACATATCTATTGCACAATGTTTACTTTGAACGAGGGGTATTGCATTTGAGGAAAACCAACATAAAAAAATTTATCCTTTGTACACTGTTTACCATGAACGAAGGATATTTCTTTTAAGGTTGCCAACATATATATTAGACAGTATTGATTATGAACATGACCACTTTCTTTTGATATATTCAATGTAATGTTTGTAATATTCAATGCCTGTGTCTGTTGGCGTCGCTAACCATTTTTATTATACAATGTAGAGGCATAGAATTTCCTAGGAATTGTCGCGCGATTCATGGTATTTGCCGATAATTTTCTGTCGTTTATTTTGCTTGAACGCCGAAACATTCCGTTCAATTTCAATATTCACAATACCTTTATTAACTTTGCTGTAATTTCTAATATTAAATTAACATTATGTTAGTACGCATGCATGTTTAATCCATATTAGCGGTTGATCTTGATTTTATATAACTTCACTCATTTTTCACTGAATACGGGTAATTCTACTTGCCAATAAAAATCTAGTCCAATTTTGACTAATAATTACACAATGACGAACAGCGCAGATCCTGTAAATATTGTATACAGTGGAGAATCTGTTATTATTTCCCGTTTAAACGCAAACGTACGCAAACGCAAAGCACTAAAACGTAGAAAAGAACAACTTTTGGACAATTCTGATAATTCTTGTTTATCTTGGTGGCAAACAGTTTGGAGCCTGATCAGACGCCGGGTTACCCGGCGTCTGATCTGGCTCCAAACTGTTTGCACTGCAAATAATAGTTTTAGGGCAAACGCGTTTATTGGGAAAGAATAACAGATTCTCCACTGTATTTAGGAGCCCTATAATATGGGTCTACACTGCCTGCATAGGATGAGTGTATTGGTCACAGGTATGCTGTAAGTACAGAATGAGTATACTCGTTGTTAGGGCTAAATATGTACGTTAAATATGTCCGCTTTCCTGGAAGACAAACATGTACAGGAAACCCTATCTAGTACGACCACCTCTCTATTACGGACACTAGTTTGTACTGTATTAATTACAAGGGGTGCTCGAAACTATCCGGAAAAGCTTCATAGCTTACTTATTAACACGAATATTAAAACATAATTTTCGCAAATAATACTTTGATATTATATGCACATAATCCAGCAGAAAAAGAAAAAAAATATTCTTCACCTTCATTTTAGTGATTATAATAGAGAGGATTGACTGTAATTAAACCAAACTTTATTTAAAGCCCTTCATATTTGAACACCTGCTGCTATATTATTAAAACCTTATCATTTTCTCTTCTCAAAGAAACAGTTATCGCTGCCTCGAACATATGCCCACATGCATCTTATCTTGACGTTTCACTTCAAGCCTCGATCCACTTGTAGACATGACAATCGCCACCAAACCACCCAATGTTTTCTTTCAAGTGAAAAATGCATAATTTATGGTAAAAAGGCATTGATGGCATAAAGATTGCGCTGCTTGTCGTGTTTTCATGATGGCCAGTTACAAAAGCTGACCACTCACGGACAATGGTTTACAAGCCTATTGAAAATAACCCATCAGGTCAGGAGATCAGATTGGAAAACTATTTACCATGAAACGGTCATTAATCATTTATCATAAATTGGACGCATTGGTAGCCCTTGTCCAAATTCAATCTATGTATTATAAATTCCAATGCATGCACGGTAAATATATATAGCTATCAATATGAATATGAAATTAAGGTCAATGAATTAAGTGGATGTTTTATGCAAGGAAAATATAATACAGAAAGCTTCCACAGGGGCTTTCTCAGATACTTTTGTCCTGCATTAACTAGTACTCTGCCTTTAGAGAAAGCCGTGATATTTAAACCTTGTACTCTTAAATTAAAGGCGATATATCTGATACTGACGTGACCCTTGTTTCTCCACTGTAAGAGGGATTGTCACTCGTCATTATGTTTCTTCTGTCAAAATGTTTAATTTCTAGCTTTGGTAAATAAATAAAACATAAGACGATATTGCAGCAGTGAAATGGTTATATATAATTTGGAACACCGGCAAGCATTTGTTTCAAAGGAGGGACTCGTTGTCCGGAGTGTCGTTGTACAGATGAAGAACTGTATGACAAATTTTGCGCGCAAACGGTAAATTTATATTAATGTTTTTGTATTTGTTTTATGTAATGTATCTCTTGTTATGTTATGTTATAATTTTACGCTGCTTTTAACATGTCTTTCCATCACATCGCGACGTCCAGTAATTACAGATAGGGGAAGACACCAGGTGCCCTTTCTACACTGTTTTAAGTACGAATCGGCGACTGAGTAGAACCGCCGACCTTCCACAAGCCACCTAGAATGCTTCTCTCACAAGAAATAGCCCTAATATCTATAACTGTATGACCAAAGACAATGCAACATTTACTACTTAGACCCGTCTTACGAAACGTCTTACAACAAATATTAGAGAGGTTTCGATTTCTTACTTGAACGTGTACGTATACGTGTAGCTTGCTTTTTGTGCAGAATACCATCGTGACGTAATCAAGGTAGGCGCACCTATCTTTTGATTTACAAGTTGATAACGTGTGGCATACAGTCTACCCGTTAGGGTAAAACGTGTAAGTGCATCATCATTTTATTCCTATTATTTATATAGCTCATGTAAATGTTATTTAATAGAGTGTTGGTACAAACCCCTATCTTCATTTTGTATGCATTTATTTTTTACAAAGATTTGAGTTTAAAGAGTAAAATATTGGATTAGGTGACACGGTTACACGATATAATCCACAGCCAAAAAAGTCGCTTGAAACGACTGACAAAACTTGATTTCAGCCTTTCAAATGATACATAAACCTTCCCTGAATACTAAAACAATAGAAAACATGTGCATGTATGTGTGTTCAATGTGCGTGCAAGGTGCATGCGTCTGTCTTTATCTGCCTTTGTATGTATGTATATGTCTCTTTCTCTCTCTTTCTCTCTGTGTCTCTGTCTGTCTGTCTCCGATTGCACATGTCTATGGGTATGCCTATCTGTCCGATCTGTCATTTCGTCTCTCTTTCCCTCCCTCTCTCTCTTTATCTCTATATCTCGCATTTTCTCTAACTGCTGTCTCTCCATCTCTCTGTTTTTCTATCTTCTTGTGTGTCTCTCTGTCCCTGCATGTATATTACTTTCTCTCTCTCTCTCTCTCTTTATTTTATTCCTCTATATTGCTCCATCTCTATATCTCACCCTCGCGTCTCTTTGTGTGCGTGTCTCTCTTTTTCTCATTTTCTGTATGTGTCTCTCTGGCTGTGCATGTTTGTCTCTATATCTCTGTAACCCTCTCTATTTCTTTCTTTCTTTCTTTCTATTTCTTTCTTTTTTTCCCTCTCTTTCCCACTATCTCCATCCCTCTCTCTTTCTCTCTATCTTTTTGGATCTAACATAAATTTTATCATGTTTCTCTAATTTGAGAACATATTTTTTTCTATATAGATCTACTATGTATAGATCGATACCTAATCTAACGCTATACATCTATTAAAGCTGACTTATTTTACAGAAAAAAGGCATCATCCCGTAAAAATGGTTCTTTTCAACGCAACGCTTGATGTTCTGAAGAGGTGTTAGCACACAACCCCATCCAGAACAAAAAACGCTGGGAAAGTATCGCCGACGCAATAAGAGATGCAGATATGCCCATCGATGGAAGACGAAACGCAAAGACAATACATTAAAATGCAGAAAATTACATTTTTTGAAATTTATTACAAATTAATTTCATCTGAAGAATATAATTGTCTAATGCAAACAGTGTATACACAGATCAGAGGGTGTCTGTACGACCTTCACTGTTTGCCATTTTGTAATAAATGGTTAAACAAACTTATTTAAACAGTCAAACAAGGGGTAGATTTTATGGGAAACTGGAATCATCCATTTGAAGTTTCAAGGGAGAGGGTGTGTTGAGATAAGTACAGATTTTTTGCGAATATAATTTATTATATTCTACAGTGACAGAAAGTTTTCTATACAAAAGCTCTTTATGGAAAAAGGTATTAATCCTTTCACTTTCATGACGTCATCAATTTTAAACAATTCTCGTCTGCCTTTATTTCTCAAAATTAAATTTCAGATATTTTGACCTACAAATATCAAAATGAGTGTCTAACAATTTGGATCCTGAGCAGACGCCGCGTTACGCGGCTTCTGATCAGGATCCAAACTGTTTGCAATTAACTGTTGTATTCGGGGTAAGGCAGTGAAGGGGTTAAGCTTTCTTAAACGAATTCTTTCCTTACGTTTTTTGTGCTTTCAGAATGAAATATATCCTTTCAAATAGTAATAATGATAACATCAAGAAAAAATCATTTCCTCCGTTTTCGGTGTCAAATATAATAAATGGCTGGCCAACTAATTTTGTAACTTAATGTTATAATATGTTTCAAATGACTTCAATGATAACTCTATATGAATCGGAGAAATAAAATACTTATTTTAAGATCGGGCCTACAGTCGAAACTCGATTACTTCGAACTCGCTTAAATCGATTGTATTAGTATTTCATAATTTGAATTTCGATAAATCGATATCGCTTAAGTCGAACATGCCCGTGTTTCAAAGTTAAAACGTGGTTGAGTCACGTTTTAACTTTGAAATATTGGTATATTCGAACTAATGCTAAATATCGAGTTTCTATTGTATTTGAATAAAACAGGTTGCTTTACATTTGTGAAATCTTTGTTCAGAAACGACTAAGTGATGACTATGGACACCTGTTTTATTAACCCATTACCCCATTTCTAGTTTTGGAGACAGGTAACCACTTAAAGCAGGTTGAGAGGCGCATTCTGCTTTACTTTCAGCCTGCTTTAAGCTACCATCTGCTACAATAGATAACAAACATAGTCAAAACTGTACAAATTGCAGTTATTTTCTTCAGTGGAGAAATAAAATAAAGGGATAAAAGGCGTATTTATGTGGTAATGGATTAAAAACAAGTACATGTAGTTTACTATATCCAGAACGAAAAATTCACAGAAAGCTCTCGATTGCATCCTGCAATTAGCAACAACCTTTTTTAAACGTCTGCATGCTGATAACAAACCTTTTTCGATACCTGCAAGCAATCAGATCGGCTTAAGATGAGATGCCGAGTTACCCGGCGTCTTTTCTGGGTCAAACATATCTCTAAAATTTGAGACAGACGAGAAAATGTGCAGACATAATCACATAGTGAGTGAAAGGTTTTTCTAATGAATCCTAGCGATAAGTATAGCTTGCTTTACTAACAGTGTACCTAGAAACGGTACATGTGTCCTATCTTAAATAATGTAGACCCTGACCAGAATGCTCCGAAAGGAATTACAAATAAAAGAAGACTCAAAGCCATGAATCCGCTCCTTTCTAGTACGATATAGCTTGGTTAAAACAGTTTATAACATAACAGACGGCGTGAGCGTTGAATAACACTCGTTGTTTCTTTGTCATATATAACTACACATGTAGTTGAATAACTATGCACATGAGGTACGCCACGACGTCGTTTACTTGTGACGTCATTAAAATGCGTTCTATGCCACAATCTGTCGACTTATTAGGCAGCTCTTTTTGAGCTACTACGAAATAGTCGCGAGGCCATTTCCGGGCGTTGATCGAGACCACAAAACAAATGGCAGAAAGGTGGGTCAAGTTTCGTTGCTTCAAAACAGGAGTTTTCTACTTTTTTCTAGAAATCGGGGAATGTAGTTCCACGTAAAAATGTCCAGTCAATGATTTAGTTATCATCATATGCTCCATTATTGTGATATGCCGCTAAATTTTCATTCTGCGCAATTTTTGACAATATCAACTCAAATCTGTCCAACAGAAAACCTCCTCTTAGTAGGTTGATCGGCTCTTATCAGGCACCTCATAGCCTCCAAGGCACCTCTTTTAGAAAATTGGCACATAATATCCAACGTTGCGTGTTCCGATGCACATAAAGTATACCAAATAGTCAAAGGTGTTCGTGTGCATCTTAAATCTGCTTTAGATGCATGATGAATTCGTGCATTGCTCTTTTATGCACATAAATGTTGGTGTTTTGAACACTTTCGGTTTGAAAATGATCGTGTAACTTTTGCGCCGATTGAAAATTGGGCGGCATATCACAATAATGGAGCATATGACTGATAACTAATTCATCGACTGGACATTTTTACGTGGAACTACATTCCCCGATTTCTAGAAAAAAGTAGAAAACTCCTGTTTTGAAGCAAAAACGAAACTTGACCCACCTTTGTGGCCTCTATCAATGCTCGGGAATGGCCTCGCATCTATTTTGTAGTAGCTCACAAAGAGCTGCCTAATAAGTCGACAGGGTGTGTATGCTTCAAAACATGTAACTAACGTCTTCATTCCTTCATGCGGATTCAGTTTATAGATTTTTGATGTAATTAATCATGAATGAATTAAATGAAATATTTTTCATCAGTTCAGGAACAAATGGAAGGCATATAAAGGCGCATAAATGGTGTAATGGTTTAAAATAATGAAGGGTTGAAAACGGCACCACAGTTTTTGTCCGGTTTAGAGAGAATTTTGGTATTTGGAAGTTCCGGGTTGGAGGAGCTCCACTGTATAACCTGATCAGGGAGGCTTCTGTAGGGACCCAGTGGTCTGGGTCTTCACTGTTTCATTAAGACAAGTGTACTCTGCACATGTACTGTTTTTAAAGGACGCTTACACTCGTCTCTTGAGTTAAATAGGCATAGAAACTCTTTTTTAATTTTTTATAAAGGAAAATACAGTGCTCCCTCTCTACAACGGTCCTCCCAACAACGATTCCCTCCTTACAACGACACTTGCCGTTGTTTCCCAAACAAAACAAATGTGTCCCAACTTTTCCCGCCTGCTATATTGTCTGCTAAAAATTGTCGTCTGCCGTTTTTCTAAAAGTTACATAATATACATTTTGACAGAAAAAAGATTAATTACGAGTGACAAACAGCTTGAATCTAGATCAGACGCCGCATTACGCGGCGTCTGATCTTGATTCAAGCTGTTTGCGAATGTAAGCCAATTCCCTCTCTATAACGACTCCCTCCGAACAACGCACAAATGTTTTGTCTCCCATTGGGTGTCGTTGTAGAGAGGGGGCGCTCCCTCTCTACAACGACACCCTATGGGAGACACAAATTGTGTGCGTTGTTCGGAGGGAGTCGTTATATAAATATAGGGAGGGAAATAGGTTTACATTTGCAAACAGCTTGAATCCAGATATGACGCCACGTAACGCGGCGTCTGATCTGGATTCAAGCTGTGTGTCACTCGTCATTAAATTTTGTTCTATCAAAATGTCAAATATGTAACTTTGAGAAAAACAGCAGACGACAATTTTAAGCAGAAGATAGTACAGCAGTTAAAGCGTTAGAATGATTGTCCTGTTAAGTGAACTGCGACAAGCGTCGTTGTAAAGAGGGAATCGTTGTTCACAGGGCCGTTGTAGAAAGCGAACTGTACATTGCTATTTTTCTACATCGGCCCTCTGAACGATTCCCTCCACACAGCAATGCTTTCCGCTGTTCCCCAAACAAGACCATTATGCTTTCACTGCTGCAATAGCGTGTGCTTAAAACTGTAGTTTACAGTTACGTATTGAACAGTTTGACAGAAGGAAACAAAACGAGTGACACACAGTTTGAATCTTTATCAGACTGTTTGCAAATGTTAACTGTGTCATGCTCAGACCTCTAAGGGTATTAATGTCCCTCCCTGTAACAACTCCCTCAGAACAACACACAATATTTGTCTCCCATCGGGTGTTGTTGTAGAGAGAGAACACTGTAGTTGCATGCAGATATTATAAGCTTTATGTAATAATATATTATAGAGAGGGAGCACTGGGTCCAAGGTTATATAGCGTTTGAGCTGAGTCTGAGTGTGTTCTCTATAGGAATAAAAAACATATTTTTGACGTTCATGACGGTATGACTACATTAGCTTCGCAGGGGGTAAATTCCGTAAACGCGTTTACGGAATTTATTTACCCCCTGAAGCTAATGTAGTCATACCGTCATGAGCGGCAAAGAGATGTTGTTTATTCCTTATATTTATATTTTCTGTCTTATCAATTTAATGTGTTTATTGGCCAGATTGTTTTTTCTGTATAAGAATTTATCATATACCGGTCAAAGAGGTTTGATAGATGTAATGTCGATGTAATAGCCATTCCAGTTTCTAAATATGGTGAGAAAGTAGTTCCAACTACATGTACTGTAACTGTATTAAAAATTCAGGATTTTTTCCAGTAAACTTTCTCTCTGTGAATGGAAAAGACTTACAAGGCAAACAAATAACAGTGCAACTTGAATATCCATTGCCAAGGCACATTCTAAAAATACAGGTCGCGGTTGTTTTCTTAACCCATTTACACACATAGCAACGACCTATTGGTCTGTATCACTCCGCTAGTGTCATATGACCGTCGACCAATGGGAGCTTAGTGTTAAGTGCCCGATGTAGTCTATTTGAAGAAGTCCACGAATAGCACGGGGAAATCCGAACTGGCTAAAACCAGTTTCGAAGTGATGGTTCATCGGCAGATGACTGCATATTTTTTAATAGGATTACATAAAGACTTTACAGGGTGAATGTAAATATAAGCATATGATTGGTCAGATTTGAGCCTAGGCTCAAATCTGACCAATCAATGCTTGAGAACGACTTTAGACTCAACTATTATAAGCTTCAGGTAATACTTACGCCTATTTCATTTAATTAATTCACCCTGAAACTTTTAATGGACACTCCCAATTTCAACACAAGTCTAGTCCTTTTTTCACTATTTAGGGTGGATTTTAACAATGTTTTACAAAATGACAAACAGAGTAGATCCTGGTCAAAGGGCTCCTTAGGACAAGTGTACTCTTGACAGGTATATGATTTGTTATTTACCAGTATACTCGTCGCTAGGGTTCAATGTTAATGTCAAAATCGATGAACGGTCAATTTAGTATTGGGCGGCTTTTTAATTGAAGAAAGTATTCTTCCCTTCAGGTTTTTGCTTAACCCTTTCACAGCCAAATTTTCCTCGAGGTTTTTATCTCTTCATCGTTTCATTGTAGTCTGCTTCAATTTCAAAAAATCGTTTCAAAATAATATTCAATGCAGTGATAATTTTAGAAATCAGATGAATGAGTCATCGGGATGCACATTCTGTAAAACAATGAGTCCTTGAGGTGAAACATTAACCCAATATCCCATAACTTATTTCTAGTTAGTTTTGAAGACAGGTGACCACTTAAAGCAGGTTGAAAATAAAGCAGAATGTGCCTTAAGGCACATTCTGCTTTACTTTCAGCCTTCTTTAAGCTACTATTTGCTTATGAGTAATAGTTTAATAAAGGCCAGAAAAGCTCTGGGTCCATGGGACTCACAACTTCTTAAGTAATGAGTCCCTGGCAAATTTAATGAGTACAAGACTCGGGATGCACAGGTAAAATTATCACTGCAATGTAGTATAACTTAAAACATATCGATACGAGTGTCAAACAGTTTGGATCCTGGTCAGACGCCGCGTCCGATAAGGATAAAAAATATGTTTGCAAATGCGCTTTATGACGTCATTGAGAGTGAAAGGGTTAAACACATCGCATTTTCATGGATTTTAATAAGAAATTCTTCATCTTTCTCAAAATCTCCACTATACCAGTGTATACAATATCGTACTTCGACGGTCTCAATTATATAGTAGAATATTCAAGTTCGACAACAACCCAGAGAAAATACTCAGTACAAAATGCAGTTATTTCCCTTGTATTACTAGATTTTCGTGAGTGGCTTAGAGCTTATTCTTTCCATGATACATATCAGATGCAAATGCAGTACAATAAAATGTAGAAACGTTAAGTTTCTTGAAAATACATTGTACTGAGGATTTACTTCATTCTATCTTTATTGTTCAGCAAGTACAAATCAGTGAAAATTTAAAATGGACCACCCACATTAATAAAATCTTTAACTGAGCAAACAGCATCCTTGAATTTATACGCAGAAACCTGAAACACAGCCATAGACACTTCAAAGAAACTGCTTATATCTCACTTGTCAGATCAGTGATAGATTATGGAAGTAGTGTATGGGACCCCTATACTAGAAAAGATATTGACAAGTTGGAAAGTGTACAACGACGAGCTGCAAGATTTGTCACCAATGACTACAGCCGCACAAGTAGTGTCACTGAAATGATGAGGCAACTGAAATGGCAGCCTCTATCAGAAAGAAGGAGAGATCAACGCCTGGCATTCTTCTTTAGAATCATGAACAACCTGGTGGCCGTCCCCGCGGAGTCTATGCATATAGCAATAAATAAAAGAAAGCAAAGGACATCACATAAACAAGCGGTGAAAATTGTATCCTGCCGTACAGACACTTATAAAAATTCTTTCATACCTAAAACTATCAGTGATTGGAACTCTTTACCAGAAAACATTATTGAAAGTGAAACCATTGAAACATTCAAATCAGCTCTCCAGAACCATTACCCATGCGACTAATTAACATCTTTGCGCACACACAATTTCCTCGATAATTTTTGCTCATTAAGTGAGCTTCTTTCGAGTACCATACAGATACAGATACAGAATCTAATATTCAAACATTTTATTGCACTATTACAAGATAAAAGTATGTGGCAGTTGTTGGTTCATTTCTGTATTTTCAGTCAAAGTTTACAAAAACATTAGGCATTGCAAATTTAATGTAAAATTGTCTTTTCAGTATAATAAGAATCTTATATTTGATTGATTCATGTACAATAAAACCTCTCTATTACACCCAATGAAAAGAAGGCCAATTGATGGTATAAAAGACAGGTGGGGGCTTAACTATTTCAACACTAAGTAACATTTGTGGGTTATTATGTTCCCTTGTGGTTCATTTAAGTTACCAAATAATGAATCAGTTTCCTTGGAATTCTTGGCTTTTAATAGATACATGTACTGGCCATAATTAGCAAACAGTGTATATCCTTATCAAAGGGCTCCTACAGGAACCCTCTGATCTTGGTCTACATTGTTTGCAAAATGTAATGAGTATATTTAACTCATTCACTCCTGAACTTTTAATTCCAATTTCCATTTTTTACTTTTTATGGTTTATTTTAACAATATATTTCAAAATGACAAACAGTGTTGACCCTGATCAGAGGGCTCCTTAAGGAGCCCTCTGATCAGGATCTACACTGTTTGCATGGGACAAGAGAAATCCTTCCAAGTACACTATTTGTCAATGAGGAGTATAATTGTCGCTTAACAGGTCCATGGTGTTGAAAGAGTTAAAGCAACATGAAATTAAAACAAAACTCTTAAAGGAGCTTTCTGTTTCAACTTTCCCCTTCCTTTAAGCAGTTACCTGCCTTTAAGAAAAGTTCCAATTCATACATTCATGAATATGAATCATTAGAAATATGTTCTATATCCCAGCAGATGGTAGCCTAAAGCAGGCTGACAGAAAAGCAGAATGCACCTTAATGCTCATTAATACTTTCCTTTTAACCTACTTTAAGTATTAACTTATCTTCAATACTAGAAACAAGATACATGTAATGAGTTAAGGCATGATACAGCTTAAAAGAAGCTCCTTTACAAGCTTTCAGCTCTACTTTCATCTTGCTTTAACCCGTTAACCCATAAAAACACCATTTTAGGCCTTTAAACTACACCTCAACTAGTCTCACTTTATACAGTTGTGATTATGTATAACAAGAAATATTTTCTATATCCTATCAGATAAAAGCTTAAAGCAGAATGTGCCTTAAGGCGCATTCTGCTTTACTTTCAATCTGCTTTAAGTAGTCACCTATCCTTAAAACTAGAAACAGGCTATGGGGTAATGGGTTCAGCTGCAACCTGATTTCAACAGCATCAATAATTAAGAAATAATAAATTCATACCAGTGTTCTATCGTGCAATAGAACACTGGTAGGAGTTGAGATGCGTAGTAATTTAATCACGAGGCCTTTAGGCCGAGTGGTTTAATTACAAGCATCTCAACGACTACCAGTGTTCGATTGCACGATAGAACACTGGTATTAATTTATTATTTCGATTCTAACACATAATTTAACCTTAATTTGCACCGAAGCAACGGGGCTACATTTCTTGGCGTACGCATTTTCGAAGCCAAATGACGTCACGTTAGATCGTTTAGCGCGTGAGTGTTCTACTGAAAATTCGTACACTGAGACGGTCCTTCTTCGCTTATATAGGGGTGTGGGCGAGGTGTTAGAATTGTTTTTATTTGTGATGCTTATGTGTCCTGTGGTATTAAGCGGATATTTGAACCCATAAAAGAGCCTTTTAATTATTCCTCCACTGAAGAAATGTTCCACTTTATGGTAATGAATATGAACCATAAGAAATATTGTCTATATACATTGTACCAGCAGATGGTAGCCTAAAGCAGGCTGAAAGTAAATCAGAATGTGCCTTAGGATGAATTCTGCTTTATTTTCAATCTGCTTCAAGTGGTCACCAATTTTCAATACTAGAAACAGGCCATGGGGCAATGGGATAAAAAGAAGCCAAAGGCAGCTATTCTTTAAATTGGGTTGGGTCCGTCTAAAGACCCCCACACCTCTTCAAACCATTTAAAAACAACCCAAACTTCTTTAAATCCTTAATATGTGATCAAATAAAGCTTAAACATGGCAAATTTAAGCTGAAATTTGTCGAATTTAAGATAGATTTATACAGTTACAACTAGATATTAACCCATTACAAAATAGTCTGTTTCTAGTTTTGAAGACAGGTACCTACTTAAAGCAGGTTGAAAGTAAAGCAGAATGTGCCTTTAGGCACATTCTGCTTTACTTTAAGCTACAATGTACCATCAGCGAAATTTTCAAAATATGGAAAAATATATTTTGATAGATAATCATAGAACTAGTTTCTACTGAATAAGGTTAAAACCGGTAGATCAATAAATAGTTTGTCTACTAGATCGGTGCCTGTAGTTATTCGCATCCTACCTTTCTTTCTAATGGTTTATTTTCTACTGTGATGGAATAAATTAAAGGGGTAATTAGATGGAAGGCCACAGAACGAGGTTCAGGTCGGAACTGACAAGCTGGAGGTTGTAGCATCCTTTTGCTACCTGGGGGATATGCTCTCTGCAGCCGGTGGATGCGAACTTTCAACAACCACTCGAGTGAAAACTGCTTGGAAGAAGTTCAAGGAGCTGCTTCCAGTTCTGACATCACGCCACCTCTACTTCAAGACCCGTGGTCGTGTATATAGCTCCTGCGTGCGGAACGCAATGCTACATGCAAGTGAGACTTGGCCGTTGACAAGCCCAAATCTCCAGCGTTTACGTCGCAACGACAGAGCAATGATCAGGCAGGTCTGCAATGTAAAGCCAGAGGAGGTGGATACTGTCACATCAAACCAGCTGCTGAGGCAACTTTGTCTGGATGACCTGGATATCATTCTAAGAGAGAAAAGGCTTCGCTGGTACGGACATGTTCAACGCTCTAGTGGTGCAATTAAAACAGTATGTGACATGCAGATTGAGGGAAGACGTGGGCCAGGGCGGCCCAAGATGACCTGGAAGGCTTTAGCAGAAAGAGACAGACGGGAGTGGAAACTCTCTGAAGTCGACCCTGTTGAAAGGGATGTATGGAGATCCAATGTGAGATCCGCTATGCGTGCAGTTAGCCAGCTGCCTGGAAGGGGGACCACCGATGTGGATGACACTCCCACTCATTTTGACTCATTGCGCAATAGCCTCATACTAACTCATTTTGACTCACTTTAATCAACCAGCATGTATTGAGGTGAGCACTGATAATTGTTAATCGCTTATGAGTTAATGGGTTAATATAAATACCGATGATGATGATGATGAATTACAGGGTAATGGGTTAAGAAATTAAAGTAGTTCGAGTTGTTTTAACTGGTTTTGGGAAGTTTTGGGTCTTTAGACGGACCAATTTGGGTCTAAAGTACTGATAGAACAACACTTTCTCAGGACAATATACAAACATTTATTACAAGTCTGAAAATAGAAGTTCTGAGATTCTTGATTATTTGTTCATAAAGAATAATACAACAGACTACTGATAAGAGGGGAGTAAACTCAACAGATTTCAACACCAAATCCTATGGTGTTACTTCTCATTAGAATCATCTCGATTGAGTAGTGACACCATAGGGTTTAATGCAGAAATTAAGATTTAATTTTTAAAATACTCCCCTTAATTGGAGCCTCAACCCTTTCCCCCATAGAAGTGCCTTTAAGCGCATTCAGTTTATTCCTCCACTGAAGAAACTAGTTCCAATTTTTACAGTCATGAATATGTTTCATAAGGAATATTTTCTTTTTTCTAGCAGATGGTAGCTTAAAACAGGCTGATAGTAAACTGCTCTAAGTTATGATCTTTCTTTAAAACTAGAAACAGGCTATGGGGTAATGGGTTAAACAGTTTTTACTGTTGCAAATTTTCAGGGCTCCAGATAAGAGGGGAGTAAACTCAACAAATTTTAACACCAAATCCTATGGTGTTCCTTCTCATTCAAATTATCTCGATTGAGTACCTCGACACCATAGGGTTTAATGCAGCAATTAAGATTTTAACTTTTAAAATACTCCCCTTAACCCTTTACGTCATAGCCTGTTTTTAGTTTTGAAAACAGGTGACTACTTAAAGCAGGTTGAAAACAACCACCTGCTAGAATACAGAAAATGTTCATTATGGTACATATTCATATCTGTATAAATTGGTATTATTTTCTTCAGCCGAGGAATAAACTAAGTGCGCTAAAAGACGCTTCTATGGGGGAAAGGGTTAATTGGAGCCTTAACCCATTCCCCCATAAATACGCTTTTGATTTATTCCTCCGATGAAGAAAATAGTTCCAATTTATACTGTTACAAATAAGAATCACAAGAAATATTTTCTATATTCTAGCAGATAATAGCTTAAAGCAGGCTGAAAGTAAAGCAGAATATGCCTTAAGGCACATTCTGCTTTACTTTCAACCTGCTTAAGTGGTCAACTACTTTCAAAAATAGAAACAGGCTATGGGGTAATGGTTAAAACAGTTGTATGGAAAATATATAAAGGAAAACAAAACGACAGCTATATAGTTACAGATTTTACTTCCCATAACTCTAAAGTGTATGAAAACAGGAGTTAGCACTTTTTGATGTCTCTACAAAGCCTTCCAAAGTCTTGTGTATTAAGGTTGTAAAATGACGGGACGACTATAAATAATAACAGTCATAAAGACACTGCCAGGAGTCTTGAGATTAAAACAACATAATTTATAATAATAAGTCTTGTCTCAAACAGTTCACATTTTATAGGGGAAACGGAAATTTTTTCCTGCAAATACGGCTTTGTCTCCGAGTTCTTCCTCAATTCTCAAGATCTGGTTATACTTGGCCAGTCTCTCAGATCTGCATGGGGCTCCAGTCTTGATCTAAAAAGACAGATTTTTTACAATTTAAACTTCAATATCTCAAAACTCGGTTATTTCAAATGTTTCCATACATTTACAGATAAATTCAAATTATTTTCGCCTAGCTTTACCAATTACACCATACATATAATCTTTTAACACCACTATTTTTCCTCCACTGAAGAGAATAGTTCCCCTTTATACAGCCATAAAAATAGTTTCTATACTATAGAAGATGGTAGCTTAAAGTAGGCTTATAGTAAAGCAGAAGGCACATTCTACTTTACTTTAAGTCTGTCTTAAGTGGTCATCTGTCTTCAAAATTACAAACAGGCTATGGGGTAAAGGTTAAGTCAAGCAAATCCTTATTTCAAAGATAAAACATGGCTCAGCCACATTTTAACTTTGAAATATGGATATGTTTGACTTAACCCTTTAATCCATTGATATGTATTTTTAAGTATTTAATTATTTCCTCCACTGACAAAAATAGTTCCTTTGTTTACATAAATAAATGTGCAAAGTATGAAATATTTCCTATGTCAAAGCAGATGGTAGCTTAAAGCAAGCTGAAAGTAAGGCACATTCTGCTTTACTTTCAACTGGCTTTAAGTGGTCACCTGTCTTTAATACTAGAAAAAGACTGTAGAGTTAAGGTTTAAGTGAGTCTGTGATACTGCAGTAAACTACTGTAAAGAAATTTTAACGAATTGACAGACACTCAGACAGATAGAGTGCGGTTTTAATACCTCACCATGAGTCTATAGCTAGGATGAGCTAAAGCAAAGTTAGCAAATAGAGGATCTTAAATGAGTGTTCATGTTTGATTTATTAAATGAGTCTTTTTGAAACGATAAAAAACGAGCTATAGCGAGTTAAAGACTCATTAAATAAATCAAATAAACATGAACACAAATGTAAGATCCTACTTATAACATAACACAACACACACCAGGGCTCCAGCTAAGAGGGAGTAAACTGAATAAATCCAACATTTTCTCACACATTTTAGCACCAAATCCTATGGTGTTACTACTCATTAGAATCGTCTCGAAGAGACGATTCTAATGAGTAGTGACACAATAGGGTTTAATGCAGAAATAAAGATTTTAGTGTTTGAAATACTCCCCTTATCTGGAGCTCTGACACACTTAAATTTACAGCCAATTTCTCAGGAGTAACGTAGGTTGTAGTAAGTAATTCCTTATAAAGAAACAATCAATGGAAGGCGTAATGAGGTTTTCTAAGTGGCTGGGAATATGTAGTTCCAAACTTCTCAACATTTTATTAACTTATTGTCACAATATCAGCCATTAATCAATTAATCAATCTAGATTTATAATCTTTCTGATAATTAAGTAAACTGAGACATTTTATTTAAAACATTCCTATAGAAACAGGTCGGATAACAGTTACAACATCCAAACACGTCACATCATAAGGTCACCAAGCATTTCCGTATAAGGAAAAAAGTTTAAATAAAGAGACACACACAGATGTGTAGGGTATATGACCTAGATTCTGTATTAACTGTGGCATAGCCTAGGATTGTGCATAAATAGGAAAAATTCAGCTGTGTTGGAATATAAAATTTTTGAAATCTTTTTGTGCTGTGATGGATTCAGATGGCTGTAGTTGTTGACGGACACAACGTTTTTATGACATGATAACTGCATTATTTGATTGGCTTGGATGTTGTTGTCATTCAGCGAGGATCATGTACTTTCAAGCAGAGTGATTGGAGAGTCTCTTGTTGGGATTCAGACCTGCTTTCTGAACCATACGTTTCAGTGTAGTGACTAACTTGTTGATTCCTACAAGATTTCTTTTAAACCAAAGATTGTGTGGTGAAATAAACGGTACTAGTACAGTGGAGAATCTGTTATTCTTTTCCAATAAACGCGTTTACGCTAAAACTATTATGCAAACAGTTTGGAGCCAGATCAGACGCCGGGTAACCCGGCGTCTGATCAGGCTCCAAACTGTTTGCCACCAAGATAAATAAGAATTATCAGAATTGTCCAAAAATTGTTCTTTTCTACGTTTTAGTGCTTTGCGTTTGCGTACGTTTGCGTTTAAACGGGAAAGAATAACAGATTCTCCACTGTACAGTTCTAGGGGTGAGTTCTGGTGGCAATAAAGAAAGGATGGCTTGGATCAGAGTAGCCGGTAGGTCTTTTTTCAGCATAAATCTTGTAGATATTAACTGGACATCAATCGGGACTTGTATAATTTGATCAAAGTTTAGGCAGAAAAACTCTTAACGTCCCTTGGTTTTTTTCCTGACCTGGGTTTGGTTTGCCTCTCTGTAAACTGCAGATACTCGTGGTTACTGTTGTCCTACTTAAAGGCAATGTCGCCCAAATAATTGTACGATATAAAATGTACCGAAACCTTGTGTTGTAGCGATGATCGATTATAATCGATCATCGATCGAAAATGGCCATAATCGGTGATAATCGATTATGATTTGCCGTAATCGATTATGTTCGATTATTTATGATAAAGTTATGAAGAAGCATAGTGCATATAAAAGATGGGTTGTAGTTTAATGCAGGTTTGAATTAATGCAGAAAGCTCTATGGGAGTGTTCTGCATTACTTCCAGCCCACATTTAACAATAATCTGCCTTTCATGTGTTGACTATGTATCCTCAAAGTATGGTTTAGTAAGCTTTGACTATAATGTTAATCTGAAAAAGTTGTATTCTTTAATTGTTAATATGGGTTTAAAATAAAACCAACATTGATCTGTTCTTAAAATAATTCTATGTGTTTAACTTACTTGCACCAAATATATAAAAGAAACAGTTGATTCCCAACCAAGAGACTTTTCAAACAATGTTTACCCAGATGAACTGCCGCAGCAATAGTAATTACAGGTAGAAAAGAAGTGGTATACAATTAGTACAAAGCAAGCTCAATTAATATGCAAATAGAAAAAAAGACACGAATTTAACTGTTTTATCAAATTGCTGCTTTGTTTTCATTTGGCTTCTGAAGTTCATATGGGTGCATTATTTGCAAAATTATGTAGATATATAAAATACAAATGAAAACATGAGTATCACATATATTCAGCTTTTCAGAGTACATATATACTATTTTATGTTAAAACGATTATATTATCGGTCATCGATCGATTCTGGTTACCAATAATCGTTTATAATCGATTATGGTTTTCGGACCGATTATACAACACTACCGAAACCTCTGATTACCGTTGATTTTATTGTTCCTAGTCCTTTCCCTCTATTGTCACTGGATCGTTCTGAGCTAGGACAGCGTCCGCCATTTTGTTTGCTTTGACAGCACGTTTGAATATAACTTGGCCATTCAAATTTAATTAACTTATGTGTGTTACCAAAATCAAACGATAGGTTTATTCACCTACAGAACAGCGGTTTAAACAGTGGAGAAAACGTTATTCTTTCTTTTTTAAACTCAAACGAAACACACTTAAATGTAGAAAATAACGACTTTTTGCCAATTCAGACTATTAATATTAAGCTTAATGGCAAACAGTTTGGAGCATGATCAGACGCTGGGTTACCCGGCGTCTGATCTGGTTGTTAAACAGTTTGTACTGGAAATAATGGTTTTAGTGTAAACATGTTTATTGGGGAAGAATCAAGTTTTCTCCACTGTATTATAAACTCTGATATACCTGTCCAGTGCACAGTCCAACCACCAGGTCAGCAATGAATGTGTCTTCTGTCTCACCACTTCTGTGGGACACCATCACACCCCATCCCTTCTCCTTGGACATTTTCCAGCTGTTCAAATATATTAAGCCATACTGACTCATTTTGACTCATTGCTTAATAGCCTCATACTAACTCATTTTGACACACTTTAATCAACTAGCTTCCATTGAGATAAGGATTGAGAATTGTTTATCGCTTATGAGTTAATGGGTTAACCCATTACCCCATAAATACCCCTTTTTACGCCTCTTATTTACCCCTCCACTGAAGAAAAGAGTTCCAATTTATACAGATGTGGAACTTTAACATTAGAAATATTTTTTTATATTCTAGCAGCTGGTAGCTTAAAGCAGGTTGAAAGTAAAGCAGAATGCGCCTTATGGCGCATTCTGCTTTACTTTCAACCTGATTTAAGTGGTCACCTATCACCAGTTTTAGAAACAGGCTATGGGGTAATGGGTTAACTCTTTCCTCCCTGAATCTTTAAATGGATAATTCCAGGTTTTATTATAGTCTAGTTCATGTCTGACTTTTAAGGGTTGTTTTTGTCAATTTTTGACATAATGACAAACAGAGAAGACCCTGATCAGAGGGATCCTTTAGGAGCCCTTTGATCTGGGTCTTGACTGTTTGCATAAGACAAGTGTACTATTCACATGAACACTGTTTGTAAAGGACACCTATATGTGGGACTAGGGTTCAAAGGGTTAAGCCTTCTCTAGCTATTAGCCTATATTAGAAATGTTTTAGGACAGATCAAACAGGGCTTGCATTTTTTTCTTTTATTTCAGTTCTTCCCTTAATCTTTCGGGACCAATCGTCTGATTCCGACAAAAAAATTGCTATGGTCACTGTAACATGCAAAGTTTTGATGCAAATATCATTTGCCCGAATCAGAAACCGCTTGTCCCCAGCTTCAGGCAAGTGGTTTAGGACGAAGACTGTTATGTGGATCTGTCTGGCATAGGTACTCGCTCTTTCCTGGTAAAAACTTGCCTTTTTCAATTAGCAAATGTAATAGTTCAAATGCTAGATCTATGTTATAATGGCAGGTTGACATTTTACAGATTAATATTGAGCTTGAGAAGAGCCATCTCTTTCACTTCCAATGAAAAATTTACTAGTATAAATTGCTAAAAGTTTGCAGGGCTCCAGATAAGAGGGAGTAAACTGAACAAATCCGACATTTTCTCACTCACGTCAAAACCAAATCCTATGGTGTTACTACTCATTAGAATCGTCTCGAAGAGACGATTCTAATGAGTAGTAACACCATAGGGTTTAATGCAGAAATAAAGATTATAGTTTTTGAAATACCCCCTTATCTGGAGCTCAGATTTGTTTCCAAATCAAAGGTCTACTTGACTGTATATACTTACGCCTCGATAGATTCAGTCACACTGCCGATCTGGTTGACCTTTAGGAGCAGACAGTTGCAGGCCTTCTTGTCAATACCAGTCTGTACACGTTTGGGGTTCGTCACGAGCAAGTCGTCACTATATTTAAAATAAGATACGTTAGTGAAACACTATGCCTCAGAATGACATAATAGTGAATCTAACAACACCGTTAGTGTCAGATAAGGATATCCCACCTGAGGTTTGAAGATATTTTAGAAACACGAGGCTCTGCCGAGTGTTCTTAAATATCTTGAATACCCAGGGTGGGATATCCATCTGACAATCAACTGTGGTGTTAAATTTATTTTCTCACCTCATCAACCCTTAAAACGCGTTCAACTTGCTATACAGTGGCGAGTTGTATTTTCGATTTTGCCTCATGAATGGCGGACGGATATATAGAAAAAAGAAGAACACTAGTTTCAACAACTTAATATATTAACACATGTGTTATTGTTTAAAACCGTTACCTCACTTGATTTATTAACTATATAGCCTTTACGAACTGAATATAGATCTACTAACCAGATTCGTTAGCGAGAGTTTGGCTGTAATGTCAAGGATATTTTAATGTGCTAATGCATGCATGACGACATCATGACAACGGCAATAACAAACAATGTTCGGCTTGTCTGTCTAGACAGATAAGGTTATCTCACACCCCCTAGATTTCGGGATACCTCTGTCCTAGAGGTGAGAAAAGTAGAATTCAGCAGATTTGGCATCTAAATACAGTAAAACCTCTCAAGTATGACCACTAAAAAGAATGCTAATTCGTCGTTTAAAAGACAGATGACAGCTTAACTCTTTCCTGCCTGAAACTTTAAATGGACAATTCCAGTTTCCATTTTAGTCTAGTCCATTCTGACTTTTAAGGGTTGTTTTGGTCCATTTTTGGCATTATGACAAACAGTGAAGACCCTAATCAGAGGGCTCCTTTCGGAGCCCTCTGATCTGGGTCTTCACTGTTTGCACAGGACAAGTGTACTATTCACATGTACACTGTTTGAAAAGGACGCCTATATGCTTGACTAGGGCTCAAAGGGTTAAAGCAAGTTAACAAAACAAGGGCCACTATGGCCCTAAATCGCTCACCTGGTACACCATGGCAAACTTGACCTATAGTGACCTAGATTATGACTGGACATGACCCACAATCAACCTTTAGAGTGTAAACAAGATTTTCCTATGATTTGATATAATGACCTAGTTTTTGACCAGACATGATCCATATTCAAACTTGACCTATATATAAATGAGACAAACATTCTGACCAAGTTTCATCAAGATACAATGAGATTTGTAGCCTTTAGAGTGTTAACAAGATATTTCTATGATTTATCCTAGTGACCTAGTTTTTGACCCGACATGACCCATATTCAAACTTGACCTAGATATCAATGAGACAAACATTCTGACTAAGTTTCATCAAGATCCAATAAGATTTGTAGCCTCTAGAGTGTTAACAAGGTTTTTCTATGATTTGATCTAGTGACCTAGTTTCTGACTGGACATAACCCATTTTCGAACTTGACCTAGATATCAATGACACAAACATTCTGACCAAATTTCATGAAGATCCAATGAGATTTGTAGCCTCTAGAGTGTTAACAAGGTTTTTCTATGAATTGACCTAATGACCTAGTTTTTGACCCAACATGACCCACATTCGAACTTGGCCTAGATTTCTACTAAACAAACATTGTGATCAAGTTTCATGAAGATCCAATGAGATTTGTAGCTGGTAGAGTGTTAACGAACAATTGTGAACAGACGGACGGACGGACGACTCACATCCAGCGATCCTAAAAGCTCACCTTGGCACTTCGTGCCAGGTGAGATAAAACAGAACCTTTATGTTTTACTGTCACATCGTTTTAAGTAGTCACCCCGACTCGTAACCACCAAATAATTAGCACACTTTAGTGGCTATAATAGAAAGGTTTTACTGTAAACTTGGTTTTTGTCTGACATGATCCAAGTTGTAAATCACTCAATGGCTTCCTAATAAGGGTGCACTTCAAAATATAAAATCTCTCAAGGCTCCAAATAAGAGCGAGTGAAAAGAACAAATCCAACATTTTCTTACTTATTTTAGCACCAAATCCTATGGTGTTACTACTCATGAGAATCGTCTTGCAGAGATGATTCTTATGAGTAGTGGCACCATAGGGTTTAATGCAGAAATAAAGATTTTAGTTTTTTAAATACTCCCCTCATCTGGAGCCCTGATCTCTATCACATGAAGTTAAAAAGTTATGGCCAAGATTAAAGTTGTGGAAAGAAGGACCAGTCAATAACTGCATTGACAGACACCTTTGAGAGTTGTGTAAACTGGCCATTTAAAAGACATCTGAAGAATCCCTTAGAAAGTTAGCACTATAAAGGTTCAATACAAAAATATTGCAGACTGACAAGAGAAAACCCGGATGGAATATTACTTTGGTGTCACATATCATTGACTAGTTTCGTCCTTGTTTGGACTCATCAGAATGAATGAGATGAACCATTGTGGCATCTCACTTTTATACCTGAGGGTTGCTACCATGCTACTATAAAGGTTCAGCTGAGAAAATGGTGATTTCGATAACCAAAAGGAATCTTATTTCACATGTATAGCATATTTGGAAACTTTCTGATTTATATTAATTTTAATTCACTCTTTTATTAACATATATACTTCCATATATCAAATAAACTCATTTACTATGAATTCTATTACAACAAGAATGCGCGTTCAATAAACACTTATGCCCTCAGTGGCATCCTTGACAATACATTCTGAATTTTTTCTAAGTCCAAATAAGGTCACGGTCAAGGTCAAAATCAAGGCTGGGTAATATGGGTGGATTGGTAGTGATCCAAGGCAACAACTGTATAAGTATCAAAGCATTGTAGTCAGTTATGCTGATGCTAGACGAAACGGTAAAATCTAGTTAACCAAGAAATAGCCCATTTAAAATATTCTAAGTCCAAATTAGGTCAAGGTTAAAATCAAGGTTGGGCGATATTGGTGGAAAGGGAATGGTCCAAGGCAACAACTGGATAAGTATCCAAGCATTTGAGTAAGCGGTGTTGATGCTAGAAGAAACGGTAAAATCTACTTAACCTGTTACGGACGGACGCACACACACAGGGACGGACAGGACGATTACTATATGCTCCCGCATCTGTCGATGCCTGGGGCATAAAAAGTTTGGAGCCAGATCAGCACCGAGTTATCTGGTGTCTGATTAGGCTTCAAATTGTTTGAAACTCAGATTAAAATCAATGGTCAGAATTGCCAACCTTACAAGTTACAATTTTCTACATTTTATTGCAATGCATTTACATTTCGTTTGCTTTTATAAGGGAGATAACGTCTTCTCTACAGTACATAAGGAAATGGTGTTTGGTCACAAGTTCTTTAAACGTTAGATTCTACACCCCATAATATTGTATATGGTCAGGGACAAAGCTTGGTTTGGCACTGCTATTTTTGGCTTATTTTGAACAAAATGTTGCAGGCATGACTATAATTTAAAGTCATGAATATGCACAACAAAAAAAGTGTTTTCTATATCCTAGCAGATGGTAGCTTAAAGCAGGCTGCAAGTAAAGCAAAAATGCGTTGAAAAGCTGCAGACGAAGTAAATAACAACAGACAAACCGACAGGATATGCCAATATAGTCCCATCCCATTTTATAAGAGTGTACAAAAATTGTTGTAAATATACTTAAGTCTTACCCCACAATTTGAATATCCGTAGATGCAGTCATTTTTGTGTATGCCTCCCAGTCATCTTGGTCAAAGGGATCTTCAATGGAAACAATTGGGTAGTTCTTGATGAAGTCCTTGTACAAGTCACCGAGCTGGTCTGGAGTCAGCTGGAAAATAAAATGCGCTCATTACAAATCTCAGTGACAGCTGAACTCTTTCCTATATATATAGCTTCAGTCTTCTGTCCAGGCAGCTCCCTTGCACCATTGGCACATAAAAATCACAAATGGTGAAAAGAAAATCCACAAAATAAAATCTCCATTATGACGGTCCTTTAACCCATAAATACGCCTTTTTACGCCTTTCCTTTTTTCATCCTCTAAAGAAAATCATTCCAATTTATACAGCCATCAATATGTATCATAAGAAACATTTTCTATTTTCTAGCAGACTGTAGCTAAAAGCAGGCTGAAAGTAAAGCAGAATGCGCCTTACGGCGCATTCTGTTTTACTTTCAACCTGGTTTAAGTAGACACCTATATTCAATACTAGAAACAGGCTATGGGGTAACTGGTTAAAGGGTTATTGTCTAAGCCTGTCTGTAGTGTAAAAGCATTTGAAATGATAGGATGTATCCGATAGAGTCCAATCGTTGATAATATCATGTGCCTTCTCCTTCATTTTGTTGAAAGATGGAAGACCAAAAGTGTAAGCAGCTACATTAATTAGACATTTTTCACGTTTTCGAAATACGCCGAGTAAAGTTAAGAAATTAGACGAAAATAACATGTCCACCACAAAAAAAAAACATGCATGACCCTGTCGGGGATCAGAATGCAGTCTAAAGTAGTAAAACCTTGCAGGAATCCTAAAAGATGGATACCCCTCTCCAGCCTGTAGTCAAGTCCGATAAATTTGAAGATTTTTCAAAACACACCGATTGAAAATGCACCGAGAAAAGAAAAGGTAGAACTTTTAAACATAGGTGGTTAAGGCCTTTCGCTACCGGAAGTCGGTCTTGCGGGCGGGCGGATATGCGTCTGGACGACACAGACTTTTTTCGTACGTGTTTATACTAGAAAATTTATATAAAGGAAATGTTGACATAAATTAGTATAATCCTTCATAGCGCAGTTAGTATAGTGGTTGACTATAGTGGTTGACTAGCAATCCAAAGGTCATAGGTTCGAGACCCATCCGATCCAAATATTTTTTTTTAGTGTCCGATTTATTGACTTGTCAATCCATAACACAGTAATCAAGAGACATGTTATGTTTAGTCTTCGTTGATTAGTACTAGTGATGTTTACGGTCCAAGTATATGTCCACTTACCTGTACGTTTTAGTTTAATGTATGTCAATTAAATCGGTATACATGTAAACGATTTGATCGAACTATAAAGCCACACCTTGAAGCTTATCAGTAAGCTAACCTTTTCAAGATCGATATTGCCCATTATAATTATGTTCAAACAATATAATAAACCTTGTATGCAAGTCCATGAATAAATAATAATGCATTTTAATGACAAAGTTTTAATTCTAAGGTAGGTAACTGTATCTAAACAACAAATATCCCACATTTTAATAAGAAAATATGTTATTACAACAAATCCTGACTGTAATATTTTCTAATTTTTTCAGACTGACTAGTTCATCAACCATATATTTGAATAAAATGAAAACAAATATACATTGAATGAGTCAGTTTTTTGTAATTCAATTTTTTAGCATTTTGCAAAATTTAAATAGCTGAACACCTTTATTCAAACTGTTTTTAGCTTTTCTTGTAATGAATGTTGTGGACTACTTATTGGGCGAGAATTATAGTCATTAGCTTTATTCATTTTTAAGAAAAATAAAATCATCAAAATTCTAGGTTTTTGTTAGAAAAAAGACCTTAAAGACAAACCACACGATAAATTTTGCCTATATTTACACACATTGTTTCTTAGGCTATTATCATTCTTCATGACAATTTTCATAACAATCGTATGGAAACTACGCGCATATGCGAAGCACCTTAAAAGATAATACAATGTATGTGGCTTGCATACAATGGTGGGTCAGATTCTATGACTTATAATCTGTGTCTAAAGCACAAGAAAAAGAACACACAAGGTAAATTCCCATATAATAAAAGAGCGTGCTGTTGCCCCCAAAGTTGAAATGCAATGGTCCGCATCGAAACTCCGCCCGACAGGTCAATAAAATCGGTCTATACCACGCAATTAACTTTGTATTGGGTATAATTTAAAAAGTATGGCCTATGTTAAAATTGAAAATAAATTTGACCTCTGTTACATTGACCTTTGACGCGACATGTCTAAAATATACATATCTGATATCCTCTTAAATAGAGCAAAATGTATACCAAATACAAAGTTCCAATCACTTGAGGGTCAAAGGTAAATGTCATATTAAAATATTTGACATTGACCTTTGACCTCACATGCCCAAATCCTACATATTCATGTACCTCATCATAAGAGCAACAAGTATGCCATGTATTGATTGTGCATTGGTTATAGTTGATAGGTTAGTGCCAACATTTAAATTGTAGACAAACAGACGAGGCAAAACCAGTATGATCCCGATATCTGAGGTGCATAAAGAGGCCTATCTATGGAGCAAAGGGTGGATAACATTGTGTCATGACAGCACTTCCCCCACCCCTGTGCATATTTTGTGTTAGTAAGTTCAACTTACATGGTCCTTCGGATTGGACTTGGGGTTTTTAAAGTCCAGATCATACATTTTTTTTTTGCAGAATTCAGAAGCTGCTACGTCCATACCGATCTCGATCTTTCCTGTGTAGCCAGCCTTCTCGATGGCCTCCTGCAGCAGGTTAAGACCTTCTTCATTCTTCTGAATGTTTGGAGCAAAGCCACCCTCGTCTCCAACATTACAAGCTTTGAAAGAAGAACAGTAAAATTACTAAAATACAGAAGAACCTCTCTATTACGACCACTAAAAAGAAGGCTAATTGTCTGTATAAAAGACAGATGACAGCTTAAAGCAATGTGGAAGTGAAGCAGAAAGCTCCTGTAGGAGCTTTCTGTTTCACTTTCACATTGCTTTAAGCAGTCACCTGTCTTAAACGACTAATATTTGACACAATTTAGTGGGCGTTATAATGAGGTTCTGCTGTATGTCTTTGCTCTATAGCCATTTATCTTATACTGAGCGAAAAAAGTTTAGTAAGGTATATAACATGGGATTTCCCATAGACAACATTCCAAGTTCTGTGTAGGTCTGGAAAGCAACATCAAAGAAATATGGAACAGCGGGAAATAAAGTAAGGTATACGGTTAAGGGGATTGCTTTGAAAGACATTGGTTGCATTATTTTGTTTTCGAGTATTATTTGTTCATATTTTAGTCTTTATTCAATGCAAAGGGAGGTAATTTGAAAAATTGCCCTTTTCAACTGATTGTACACACAGTGCTAGAGAATCGTTCTCCAAAAAGCTGGATTTTTATTTCTGACTACTTTTTCATCATTACTGCTAACTTTTAGGAGAATGTCATGACTGACATCTTGTTTATGACTGGTAAAGCAGTTACCATACAAGAGGAGTTACCTCCCAATACTCAAATGTTTAAAGCACAGTCAACATCTCTTTCAATTCTGTGACATTCGGTTACTTATGCCATTGTGTAGTATGAGAGATAAATTGTAACACACAGACATGTAGCGCGTTCAGCTACCGTATCGATTGCATCAGAAAACGTAACAATTTAACTAAAAGGACCTGTTTGCACGATGTCGATTGCGAACGGCACGAACGGCCTCAGAGGTAGTTAGCAATCGTCAACAAGGAAAACAAAATGGCGACCAAATGAGTTTATAAACCAGAAATGGGTGTCAAAGCCACCTGATGCTCGCCTGCTTGAAATTTAAGGCTAAAAACATCTTGTATCCAAAACAAATCAATTTTCAGTTTAGAAAGACTACTAAATGAATGATGAGTCTTAATCTAGCTATATGAAACTTTAAAACAAGCCGTCCAAAAAACTTTAACCTAGTGATTTGAGGTCAAAATAACTAAGTCCAAAACATGTCAAAAATTGAAATAAATTAAAATTATTTTTCATTCCAACTTCATAGCCTCAATGTTTGTTCCCAAATGAAGCTCCAAAACATGTTAAAAATAGTCAAATATTAAAATTGTTTTTAAACATCAATGTTTGACCCAGGATGAAGCTTCACACAAAATGTCAGCCCCCTAGCACAAGTATTAAATTTTAAAATAAAACAACCCGTCAAAAAAACTTTAACCTGGTGATTTTAACACCTTGGACTACGGTACCAGGGGTCGTGAGTTCGACCCCCCGCCGGACCAGCGGTCTGACTAGGGGATTTTTCTGAATCCCCAATGATGTACAGGAATGTTCTTGAGCAAGACATGTACCGCGAATTGCTCCTCTCCACCCAGGGGTTAAAATGGGTACCTGTGAAGGGTCTGAGTCGGTACTGCGGCTGCATTTGACTGCGCCATATGTTAGCAGTGCTCATAGGCAAGATGACTCGATGATCAGGGGAGTATATGTACAGTCGGCTGAGCGATCATTCGGACTGAAAGTAGACTTTAACTTGGTATATTACTTTTTTATTACTTTTTATTTTTAGTCGAAAAACCTAAGTCAAAAACATGTCTAAAAGTAAAATTGACATAAATTAAAATTATATTCGCACTTCATTACATCAATATTTACATTCACTCTGTAAAGTCGTTATGTAATCCTATTAAAAATTTGCAGGTCATCCCTCGATGAACCTACACTTCGAATCTGGTTTTAGCCAGTTCGGATTTCGCCCGTGATATTCGTGGACTTCTTCAAATACACTACATCGGGCACTTAACACTAAGCTCCCATTGGTCGACGGTCATATGACACTAGCGGAGTGATACAGACCCATAGGTCGTTGCCATCGCGTTGCTATGTGGGTAAATGGGTTAAGAAAACAACCGCGACCTGTATTTTTAGAATGTGCTTTGGCAATAGATATTCAAGTTGCACTGTTATTTGTTTGCCTTGTAAGTCTTTTCCATTCACAGAGAGAAAGTTTACTGGAAAAAATCCTTAATTTTTAATACAGTTACAGTACATGTAGTTGGGACTACTTTCTCACCATATTTAGAAACTGGAATGGCTATTACATCGACATTACATCTATCAAACCTCTTTGACCGGTATATGATAAATTTTTATACAGAAACACAAATCTGGCAAATAAACACATTAAATTGACAAGACAGAAACTATAAATATAAATATAAGGAATAAACAACATCTCTTTGCCGCTCATGACGGTATGACTACATTAGCTTCGCAGGGGGTAAATTACGTAAACGCCCAAAAATATGTTGTTTATTCCTATAATGTTTGACCCCTAATGAACCTCCATACAAAATTTCAACACCCTAGCACAAATATTAAGCTTTAAAACAAGCCGTCAAAAAAACTTTAACTTGGTGATTTGTAGTCGAAAAACATGTCTAAAATTGACATAAATTAAAACTATTTTTAACTTTCAACTTCATAACATCAATGTTTAACCCCAAATGAACCTCCATACAAAATTTCAGCACCCTAGCACAAATATTAAGCTTTAAAACAACCGGTCAAAAAAACTTTAACCTTGGCCACGCTCACGATCACGCTCACTCACGCCGGGGTATGACATTAGCTCTGCTGTTCTACGAACAGGAGAGCTAAAAAATAATTAAATTTCCAACTTCATAACATCAATGTTTGCCCAACAATAAACCCCCATACAAAATTTCAGCACCTTAGCACAAATATTAAACTTTAAAACAACCCGTCCAAAAAACTTTAACCTGGTAATTTGTAGTCGAAAAACCTAAGTCCGAAACATGTCCAAAATTGACATAAATTAAAATTATTTTTAAATTCCAACTTCATAATATCAATGTTTAACCCCAAATGAACCTCCATACAAACTTTCATAACCCTAGCACAAATATTAAGCTTTAAAACAACCCGTCCAAAAAACTTCAACCTTGGCCACGCTCACTCACGCCGGGGGTATGACATTAGCTCTGCTGTTCTACGAACAGGCGAGCTAAAAACTGTTGTTAAGGCGCTTACCAGAGTACAAAGTTCCCAGATTTAACTAGACTTAACACTAAAGGGGATTAATACCCCCCGCAAGTGCCTAATGTCACAAGAAGCAAATGTGTCAAGATAATGTTGATGTGTGTTCTCCATATGAACTAGAGGGTTTAGAAGCTATTTCTATGTTTTGACCTACTGACCTACTTTTTAAGCTTATGTAAACCATATTCACACAGTGTCTAGCTTTTGTCAAGATAACCATTCAAGGCAAGTTTCAAGAAGATTGGGCTAAAAATATGGCAGCTTGAGTGGCAAAAAGTTTTTTCTGTGATTTGACCTACTGACCTACTTTATGACCCCACATGATCTTATTAAGGTCATGAAACTGACAAAAAGATATAACCAAAAATACAACTTCTAGAAGCTTTTTGGTGAAAACCAAATTGAAATCGGACCAGTGGTTTGGGAGAAGAAGATTTTTGTAGATACCGTGCACGGTTGCCATGGCAACCAGACAAATTACCACAACCACAAACTTTTTACAACTTTTTATCATTCATAAAGATATAACCAAACATACAACTTCTAGAAGCTTTTTGGTGAAAACCAAATTGAAATCGGACCAGTGGTTTGGGAGAAGAAGATTTTTGTAGATATCGTGCACGGTTGCCATGGCAACCAGACAAATTACCCCGCCCACAAACTTTTAACAACTTTTCATTTCCCCCACACTACTGATGCTTCTGATGAAGTTTGGTTACACTGGGGCTATTGGTTTCAGAGAAGAAGTCGTTTGCAACTGTTGACGGACAGACGGATGGACGGACAGCAGGGGTATCATAAAAGCTCACCTTGAGCACTTCGTCCTCTAGTAAGCTAAAAACTACAACTATCACTATGATGATTTGTACCCCACCATCACAACGTTTAATACAGATATGGAAATAGAAGTATACAAATGTCTATTACTTTGAAAACAAGAGGGCAATGAATGTGCTATTTTGAGACCATGTAAAACTCTTATTGTGAAAACAAGAGCAATGCATGTGTGCACGGAGACCTAGGTTTCATCCAGGGCAACATGCTAACCAGTTTCTAAAGATTAATGCAAAATGTCAGTGTTAACAAGGATTATTAATGATTTGACCTAGTTTTTGACCAGACATGACCTACATTCAACTTGAACTAGACTTTGTTGAGGCAAACATTTTGACCAAGTTTCAGTAAGATCTAATGAGATTTGTAGCCTCCATAGTGTTAACAAGGTCTTTTTTTTATTTGACCTAGTTTTTTACCGGACATGACCCATATTGAACCTTAACCTAGATTTCAATGACGCAAACATGTTAACAATTTTGGATGAGGGATGGATGACAGACGACAGACAAAATTTACAGTTCACTGCACGACAACAATATTTCAGGAGATCAGACCTGACAGATTCATCTAGTATGTCACAGGGCTCCAGATAAGGGGAGTACAGCGCCCCCTTTCTACAACGACACTCAATGGGAGACACAAATTGTGTTCGTTGTTCGGAGGGGGTCTTTATAGGGAGGGAAATTGGCTTACATTTGCAAACAGCTTGAATCCAGATCAGACGCCGCGTAACACGGTGTCTGATCCGTATTCAAGCTATTTGTCACGGGTCATTAAGTTTTTTCTGTCAAAATGTATACTATGTAACTTTGAGCAGGGTTTTCCCTGGCGCACATTTTGTGCGCCAATGACCCCCTTTTTGACAAAATGTCCCTCAAACATTTTTACTGGGGGTCAAATTTGACGCAACTTTGAAAATACATCACAGTGATCACAAAATGTTACGTGTTAAAAACATGAAACAGAAGAAACTCTGAAAACCATAATCTTTGTCTTTTAATAGGTGGTTTTCTGCAATACTGTCACACTGCATTAAGCAACAAACACTCTTAAATCTCTAGATTATTCATATATAACTGAGTGTCTGGTTTTCAGAGGATTTATTGAGAGATGGAAGGATATACTATATTTGTCTAAATTATAAAATAAGTTACCTACCAACCAGTAATGCGGCAAATGCATGATGTCCTAAAATCTTATTTGAAAGTTAAAAAGCAATGTCGAGACAAGTGACCCCCAAAATTTAGTTTTGTCCCCCAAACTAAGGAACCTGGGGGACACAATGTCCCCCATTTGTCAATGCTTAGGGAAAACCCTGTTTGAGAAAAACAGCAGTTGACAGTTTTAAGCAGACGATATTGCAAAAGTGAAAGCGTTAGGCATATAATTGTCTTGTTTGGGGAACAGCGGCAAGGGTCGTTGTAAGGAGGGAGTTGTTGTTGGGAGGGCTGTTGTAGAGAGGGAGTGCTGTATTTCAAAAACTAAAATCTTATTTCTGCCTTTATGATTAAACCTTATAAAGTCACTACTCATGAGAATCGTCTCTTCGTGACAATTCTAATGAGTGGTAACACCATAGGATTTGGCGCCAAAATGAGTGAGAAAATGTTGGATTTGTTCAAAGTTACTTCCTCTTATCTGGAGCCCTGATATGACGACAAACAGTAACCTTACCATCCTGTCCATACTTTGTCTTGATGACAGCCTTCAGATGGTGGTAGACTTCAGAGCCCATTTTCATGGCCTCACGGAATGAAGAAGCTCCTAAAACAGAAAACAACACCAATTACAATGCCATATGAATATCATATTATTATAACACTACTAAATTTGTTTACGTACTTGACAGTTTTGGTGACTGCTGGATCTACCTACTAAATGAACTCTTTCAAAAGAATTACTATGTCAGCACTGACAAAAATGTAAATACTTAGGACCAAATCTTCAACCTTCTTTTTGAACATTTTTTTAAATTGCTAAATGAACGCAATATAAAAGCATGATGGTCACAGATTGAAAAAAATTTCGAATTCTTTTGTGTTGCCAAAAAATCTGAACATTATTTGACAGTTTGTCATTCTGTGTTATGGTGACCCGATTCTTCTATCTGAATTTGTTTAATATGAAGTCAATTCGCTGACATCCGCTTGATACATTAGACTAAGTAGTACATGTACTGTCATTTCTACACATCTTGCCCGTGAACTGCAGCGGTCAGTGTTAATGTAAACAAACAAACGGTGTCGAAGTAACAATTTTTGGTCGGAATAAAACATGTGCGGTTTCATATAAAATTTTATCACTGATTCCAAATCGAATGATCAGACACCTTAACTAATGCTTCTTAATATCAAACTTAACAATGGTTAATAAATATTTATTTGAAGTAAATAAATTGCAACTGCATATTTTTACAAATTTAATCACCTTTTCAACGAATTATTGGTCTGTCATGGCCCTGTAACAAATGCAGACCAAGACGTGTACGTTTTATTCATACCCTCACACGACCAATGGAAATTCGAATACCTCAGACTTTATCCCTAGAAACAGTGATACAAAGATCTGCAAAGGGGGATAATTATTAGGGATGTAAATATTGGTCAAGAAATCAGTGTTAGCACAAAGAAAATGATAGATTTTTCTGATTATGAAAAAATGTGACAGCTTCGAAAATAGGTCCAACAGACTCTGCTTGTCAATTGTGAAGGGTCTGTTTCAAATTGTGAAGGGTCAGTTTTATGGTACCAGTTATATAGAGAAAACAAGAGCCACAAGCGGCCTTAAATCGCTCACCTGAGGAAATATTGAACAGGGTTTTCCCTTGCATTTTGTAAATGAGAGTCCTAAGGACCCTCAAACCTTTCACTTTGAGAGTCCCTCGGCATATTTGGGGGTCCCAAATTAATTTAATTTGTAAATGCATTACAATGTTGACAAATAAATTGCAAAACCTTTGTAAACTGTTTAACAGTGCAAATTTATGATTAATCTCTGATGGTATATGAAGCATACCCCACATCAGTATCTACATATCTGAGAATTTGTGGGTTTGGAGTAAAATGTGGTCAAAGATTTGAGGGTCCTGGGGACCCTTGGGGTTTGACAAATAGGAGTCCCAGGTGACAGAATTGCGTCCGAGATGCAGGAAACCTGCGTCCGGGAAAACCCTGTTATTGTGTTATACTCAATGCATAATGAAGTTTGTCATTGCATGTATTTGGACTGTTGCATGGAACTGAAACAACTCTGAATTAGGTTTTCCTGTAGAAGTCTATGTAAAACTGATAAGCCCCGGGGCGGGTCCATTTTTTACCCTGGGGTCATGATTTGAACAATTTTGTTAGAGGACCATAAGGCAAAGCTAGATGCCAAATATAAAAGGTCTGGGTCTTACGGTTTCAGAGAAGAAGATTTTTAAAGGTTTTACTACATAAGTCTTTGTAAAACTTATAAGCCCCGGGGCTGGGCCATTTTTGATCCGGGGGTCATGATTTGAACAATCTTGGTAGAGGACCATAACTTGATCAGGCAAAGCTAGATGCCAAATATAAAAGGTCTGGGTCTTAGGGTTTCAGAGAAGAACATTTTTAAAGGTTTTCCTATATAAGTCTATGTAAAACTGATAAGCCCCGGGGCGGGGCCATTTTTGACCCGGAGGTCATGATTTGAACAATATTGGTAGAGGACCATAAGGCAAAGCTAGATGCCAAATATAAATGGTCTGGGTCTAAGGGTATCAGAGAAGAAGATTTTTAAAGGTTTATCCCTATATAAGTTTATGTAAAACTGATAAGCCCTGGGGCGGGGCCATTTTTTATCCGGGGTCATGATTTGAACAATCTTGGTAGAGGACCATGAGGCAAAGCTAGATGCCAAATATAAAAGGTCTGGGCCTTACGGCTTCAGAGAAGAAGATTTTTAAAGGTTTTCCTATATAAGTCTATGTAAAACTGATAAGCCCGGGGCGGGGCCATTTTTGACCCTGGGGTCATGATTTGAACAATCTTAGTAGAGGTCCATAAGGCAAAGCTACATGACAAATATAAAAGGTCTAGGCCATACAGTTTTAGAGAAGAAGAGTTTTAAAGGTTTCATATGAAAAACTGATAAGCCCCGGGCGGGGCCATTTTTGACCCGGGGGTCATTATTTGAACAATCTTGCTAAAGGTTCACAACATGATGCTACATATGAAATTTGGTTGTCCTAGGACTTATAGTTATTGACAAGAAGATGTTTTTGCCAACCGGTGAGTACAGCGGATAATTCAGTTTTTACTATAGTTGTCAATATTACGTAAATACGGAAAATGACCACGCCCTCTGGCAGCCATGTTTTTTGACGGATTAAAATTCTTTGAACTACTTTGAAAGTATATTGATTGAGAAACAGTTTGGTGAAAACCAAATTGAAATCGGACCAGTCGTTTTTGAGATGAAGATTTTTTTAGATATTGTGCATGGTTGCCATGGCAACAAGACCGATTGCCCACCCACTTTTTTTCAACAACTTTTGAAGCTCACAACTACAGTATGTATCTGACCAAGTTTGGTTAAAATTGGGCCATTGGTTTCAGAGAAGAAGATATTTGAAACAAATTGTGAACAGACGACACCAACACCGACGTACGGCGACCGATCACAATAGCTCACCGTTTCAGCAATTCAAAGGTAGATAACTCTTGACCTATTCGTCCAATTTCAACCATAATCGAACTCATCCGAACTCTTATGGTAATATACAATCTGAGAAAGTTTGAAAACGATTGGATAAATTAATATTGTGACCTCTAGAGTGTAAACACCAAAATTGGTGATGACAGACGACGAATGCCGGACATTCAAGGATTGCAAAAGCTCATCCTGAGCTAGCTCAGGCGAGCTAAAAACCTAATAATTTATATAACTAAGTGGTTGTAATAGAGAGGTTTTACTGTATGTGTTTTACTGTAGAAGGTGCTGAGGTAACAGAGTATGTAAATCAGGTTGCCTGTGAGTTCTGTCTTATCTTCTGGCTCGTAGCCAATACCTATACACCTACACCTCTCAGCAGTGTACTGCATGGAGGGATCAAAAAAATAATATCACACACAAGATTCTCCTGATAGATTTCTGCTGACTCAGGAATAAACCAAGACAGGTTATAAGAGAATGTGCAGCACACTTTCACGGGAGAGGTTAAATATGATACAGTGTTACAGCAAAGAAATAAAGGATACCTAATAAAATGCGTAGAAAATGAAAAAAACTATTCTAAGCTGAATCGCAAACAGTTCACCATTTGATTAGAAACCAGGTTTTCCTCTCAAGAGTACACTTTTCCTATGTAAACAGTGTTGACTCAAATCAGAGAGCTCTGTTCAGAGCCCTCTGATCAGGGTCTGCATTATTTGTCATTTTGCAACATTTCACAACTTCACTATTTGTCATTTTGCAGCATTTCATAAAAATTAACCCTAAACAGTTAATATTTGACTAGATCAAATTGGAAACTGAAATTGTCTATAAACCCATTCCCCATAAAAATACGCCTTTTTACACCTTTAATTTATTCCTCCACTGAAGCAAATAGTATGATTTTAAACAGTCATGAATAAGTATCAAAAGAAATATTTTCTATTCTCTAGCAGATGGTGACTTAAAGCAGGCTGAAAGTAAAGCAGAATGCGCCCTTAGGTGCATTCTGCTTTACTTTCAACCTACTTTAAGTAGTCAGCTGTCTTCAAAACTGAAAACAAGCCATGGGGTAATGGGTTAAGTTTCTACTGAATTATCCGCTGTACTCACCGGTTGGCAAGATCATAAACTCCTGCATAGCTAATTTGTTCCCTGCGTGGCTGCCGCCGTTGATGACGTTCAGTGCTGGTACTGGAAGGATGAGTTTCTCGTTTCCCGCCAGGTCAGCGATGTGCTGGTAGAGTGGCACACCCTTCTCAGCTGCACCAGCTTTGCAAACCGCCAATGAAACCCCCAAAATGGCATTGGCACCAAATTTGGCTAACAAACAAATAGCATGAAATTAACATTTATTCCTGAGGTACATCTTTTACACTGCTAGTTATTCATACAGTGAGAATGTAAGAATCCACCATGAGTCGATGTAGGATAAGAATTTCTCCCCCAAGGGTCAGACAATTGCAGGGCTGCAATTCTCCCGATTTTTTCGATGTCTTCGGATTGTTATCCTTGCAGATGGTAGCTTAATTAAAACAGGCTGAAAGTTAAGCAGAATGGGCCTTTAGGTGCATTATGCTTTACTTTCAACCTGTTTTAAGCAGTCATGTGTCTTCAAAACAAGAAACAGAATATGGGGTAAAGGTGCAATAAGTAAAATTGCATCTGAAAAATTGAAAATTTGAAATTTCATGATCAACTTATGGCAGCCCTGCAATTGATGAAGGGACGAGGCTTGCGACCAGGCTTACCGGGTCCCTGCATAAATTTTCTGACCAGTGGGGGGAGAAATTCCTATCCTACATCAAAAAGGCGTGATGATGTCACTGGGATTTTTAACCCATTGTATGCTGGGTAATATTTGGCGGCCATTTGCCAAGAGGTATATCTAAAAGTGTATTACACATAACATGGGTTAAACCAGAAATGGGTGTCAAAGCCACCTGATGCTCGCCTGTTTAAAGTTTAAGTCTAAAAAACATCTTGTATCAAAAGAAAATCAATTTTCAGTTTAGAACTATTATTAAACTAATGTTGAGTCTTAGTCTAGTTATATTAAACTTTAAACAACCCTTGCAACCTTTAACCTGGTGATTTGTAGTCAAAATAACTAAGTCCGAATCGTGTCAAAAATTGACAAAAATTAAAATTATTTTTAAATTTCAACTTCATAACATCAATGTTTGACCCCTAATGAACCTCCATACAAAATTTCAGCACCTTAGCACAAGTATTAAACTATCAAACAACCCTTCCAAAAAACTTTAACCTGGTGTTTAGTAGGAAAACACCTAAGTCCAAATCGTGTCAAATATTTACAACAAGGGCCACTATGGCCCTAAATAGCTCACCTGGTAACCATGTAACCATGTACACCGTGTGACCTAGTTTTTCACCGGACATAACCCACATTCGAACTTGGCCTAGATTTCATTGAGGCAATCATATTGATGAAGTTTCATGAAGATCCAATGAAATTTGTAGCCTCTAGAGTGTTAACAAGGTTTTTCGACAATTTGACCTAGTGACCTAGTTTTTGACCGAACATTACCCACATTCAAACTTGACCTAGATTTCATTGAGGCAATCACATTGATGAAGTTTCATGAAGATCCAATGAAATTTGTAGTCTCTAGAGTGTTAACAAGGTTTTTCGAAGATTTGACCTAGTGACCTAGTTTTGACCGGATATGACCCACATTCGAACTTGGCCTAGATTTCATTGAGGCAATCATATTGATGAAGTTTCATGAAGATCCAATGAAATTTGTAGCCTCTAGAGTGTTAACAAGGTTTTTCGATAATTTGACCTAGTGACCTAGTTTTTGACCGGACATGACCCACATTTGAACTTGACCTAGGTTTCATTTAGGCAAACATTGTGACCAAGTTTCATCCAAGATCTTATGAGATTTGAACCTGCTAGAGTGTTAACGAACAATTGTGAACAGACGGACGGACTGTCTTAGGAGAGCGTGTTGTGGGGTTAGGTGCTATATAAACCCTAAAACTAACCCCACAAACGCCTTTTTTAACTCCACAATACTCTCTTTCAACCCCACAATCACTAACTGGCCAGGTTAATGACCCAAACTGCCTGGTTAATGACCCCATAATGTGCCTCCTGAATGTACGGACGGACGGACAGACGACGGACATCCAGCGATCCTAAAAGCTCACCTTGGCACTACGTGCCAGGTGAGCTAAAAATTAAAATTATTTTTAAATTTCAACTTCATAGCATCAATGTTTGACCCCTAATGAACCTCTATACAAAATTAAAGCACCCTAGTCGAAAAACCTAAGTCCAAAACATGTCGAAAATTGACATAAATTAAAATAATTTTTAAATTCAAACTTCATAACATCAATGTTTAACCCCAAATGAACCTCCATACAAAATTTCAGCCCTCTAGCACAAATATTAAGCTTTAAAACAACCCGTCCAAAAAACTTTAACCTGGTGAGTTGTAGTAGAAAAACCTAAGTCCAAAACATGTCAAAAATTGACATAAATTAAAATTATTTTTAAATTCAAACTTCATAACATCAATGTTTAACACCAAATGAATTTATAACCCTAGCACAAATATTAAGCTTTAAAACAACCCGTCCAAAAAACTTTAACGTTGGCCACGCTCACGCCGGGGGTATGACATTAGCTCTGCTGTTCTACGAACAGGCGAGCTAAAAAGGACTATTACTTTAAAAAGTAGCTTAACATCATTGGTTATGTGAGAGAAAGAATCTGTCGATCATTGATATTTGAGACAAGTTGATCTCAACCTCTTCTAGTATAGAAAAATTATTAAGCTCACCAAGGCTTGCTTAAAAACATTTCAACTCTAGACTCGGTTGAGATCAGCTTGTCTCAAATATAGACTTATGACAGATCCTATATATCCCTTTACTCCTTAGCCCGTTTCTAGTTTTGAAGACTTGTGAGTAGACAAAGCAGCTTGAAAGTAAAGGCACATTCTGCTTTAAGCTACCATCTGCAGAGTATTGAACAAATTTCTTATGATAAATATTCATGATTGTAAAAATTTGAAAGGAACTATTTTCTGCAGTGGAGGATTAAAAAAAATTAATTTATGAATTTAAAATGCATTTCTATGGAGTACAATTATGGTCAATACACTATTCCTACCCATTTACGCAATAATCTATGCGTAAGAAAGGCATAGTGAACGGTTAACGAATGGTTAACACCTAACAATTTTAACGCGTTTAAACCCGTTAATAAACGATTATACTAATGCAGTCTGGGCTAAACGGTCAGTTGGCTAAGTGATGACCCTTTCATCCGGGCTCTTTTAAACCCGTAAAGAAACGCAAAAAGAAACGGCTAGGAAACGCGTTCAACGAAACGGATATTAAATGCGTAAGAAACGCGTAAAGTGGGTAGGATTTGCGTATTTTCCACTGTAAAGGGTTATTTCTTACCTTTGTTGTCAGTCCCATCCGCTTTTATAAGTAGTTTATCAATCTCTACCTGCTCCATTACATTCAATTTCTGAAATCAAATATATATAAATACATATTATATCGATACATAGTCCCTGATATCATATATATTTCAGAAATAACAATTGTGTAGGCGTTCATTATCATGTATTAGATCACAGTTAGGAGTTGAGATGTGGAGTCATAAGATTACAAGGCCTTAAGGCCCACATATCAGTACTTTGATCAGAGAGTTGTCAACAAGGTACAGTACTTCGATATCTAGAATTCGGTAAGGTCGAACATACACGTTTTTCAAAGTTAAAACATGGCTAAGCCACGTTTTAACTTTGAATTACGGGTATGTTAGACTTACAGTGGTAAATACGCTATTCCTACCCATTTACGCGTTAATCTATGCGTAAGAAACGCATAATGAACGGTTAACGAACAGTTAACGATTTTACCCCGTTTAAACGCGTTAATAAACGATTATACCAGAGATGTTGCGATTGGTGCGTCCGTTTGCCGTCTCACGCGGAGATTTCGGATCTTATCGATGAAAACCCCCACTAATCCGATTAGTGACACTAGAGTTATCAACCAGATGCATAAATCAATAAATCACCCGTCGCGGCAGACTTGCATTGGACTCGCCGCTACCGGAAAGGTATGACAACGACTGCAGTCTTTACTTGCGTCATGAAATGTCGGAACATTTGATATCTTGCTCACTTTGTTAATGAACCGTGTGATATTTCAGGAGTATTCTTTAGAAAATTAAGACCGATATCCGGGTTCTTTTAAACGCATAAAGAAACGGATAGGAAATGTGATTAACGAAACGGATAATAAACGCGTAAGAAACGCTTAAGAAACGCGTAAAGTGGGTAGGAATAGCATATTTACCACTGTAACACAGCCCGAAATGATGCAATCCATGTGTCGACAAATCGGATAGTTGGAATTATGCGAGTTCGAGATATCGAAGTTTGACTGTAAATGTTTACAGACAAAAATTGACTCACAGGGAGATCTAAAAAAATATACTACATCCAAACTCAAACGAGAGCACCGCAAACAGTACAATATACGCCCACTGGCAAAGAAATATATAGTTTTATCAAAGTATATTCTAATTTCTAGACACTTAGAGCTCTGAGAGCATAAACAATACTGAAGTAAAGCCTTTTCTAGCATATCTATAATAATAATAATAATAATAATAACTACTTTATTTTACGTGGATAACATATTTGGTGTGTAACCAATTTTCAATATGGTCCACAATCATGGCATGTACATAGTTATATATACAGAAAGCTAGCACATAAGAACAAAAGAAATTAAGAATATGTACCAGTCATTGTCATACTCAAAAGATAATGGTGTAATCATATGTTTCACTAAGCTTTAATAAATAGTCATAATTCATATTACTTTAGGAAACATCAGTTACACTTACATTATCAACTTTTTGGAAGTTAATCGATGTATCTGGCAATGAAAGGTATTATACAGTTGAAAATAAGTACACAATAAATAAGCAGTCAACAAGATAGTTGCATAAAACTTTTAAACTCTCAATGTAATGCATTACATTGAAAGTTCAAAAGTTCTATGCAGTTGGTAACAATAGATTTTATACTTTTCATCTATAAATATATACAATCAAATATACACATCAATCGAAGTCAAAATTGAAGGAGACACTTAGAGAGGATTTTACTTTTCAGACTGAGAAGATCCATTTTATATAGGATTTCTTGAACTGGTCAACTGTATCAGAAAGTCTGGCGTGGTCTGTGGTACAATTCGTGGACAGCTTTCACCATTTTTAATAATGTTATTGATCTTCTATAGAGTTTTTAGTTATGGTCACATGCTATTATTCCTAGTTATGTTACATTAGATGGCCTGCATTGGGCGCTCTGCTATTATTTCTATTGGTCGGCAATCTTTAGCCGGTTGGTTCATTGCTGATTGATGGGGGTAGTGTGATTGCCGTTTTGGGGGCTGTCTTTTGTATGTTTATTCTTATTTATTTTAGATCTTATTATAGTTATTTGTGTTTTGTCGATGGCCTGCATTGGGCGCTCTACCATTATTTATATCAGTAGGCAATACTTAGCCGGTCGGTTCATTGCTGATTGATGGGGGTAATGTGATCGCCGTTTTCGGGGACTGTCTTTTATATGTTTATTCATGTTTTATTTCAGATCTAGTTGTAGTTATTTTGTCTTTTCACGATTTATAGGTACATATGTGTTATTTCATGTAAAGCGCTTTTGAACGCACAATCCCTGTGTGAAAAGAGCGCTATATAAATCTGGTATAATAATAATAATAATAATAATGTGTTTAGGTATATTGTTCCATATTTTCGGACCCGAATAAAGAAGTGATTTACGAAAGAATTCGAGTCTTGGTTTTGGAATCATTAGTTCCATATTATCTATAGATCTGAGGGATCGTCCTGTTTTAAGATTAAATTTTGTGTTCAAGTATTCTGGGTTTAGATTGTTTAGTGACTTGTATACTTGTAGAGCTTTTTTGTAATTTATTCTATCTTTTATTTTCATCCACTTAAGTTCTTGAAATAGTTCTTCTGATGGTGCATCAAACTCCTTGTCTAAAATAATTCTAGCAGCACGCTTCTGAAATTTCATAAGCTCACTGCTACAATTACCCCATATTGTACAGCAATAGTCAAGGTGTGGCAAAATATATGCATTGAAAAAAAGCTTTCTAGAATGCAAGTCCAAATAAGATTTAAGTCGGAGAAGAAGGTAGAGATAGGAATTACATTTTTTTTATAGTTTGTTCTACATGATGTCTCCAACTCAAGTTTTGATCAACATGTACACCTAGAAGCTTTTCATTCTCTGAGTATGAAACTGTTTGATTTAGTACTTGAATTTGATTTGATATTAGATGGTCAGTAATTGATTTGGTGTTATATGATGCTGATATGTACATAGCTTTGGTTTTGGATACATTTAAAATCATGTCATTTTGATGGCACCCTTTTTCTACAGCTGTCACATCTGTCTGTAAGTTAGTGTGCACATCGTCGACTGTTTTACCAAAACCTGAAATTGTAGTGTCATCTGCAAACATGTCGACTGAGGTGTTAATGGTTTGTAGGGGGAGATCATTGATATAAAGTATTAAAAGAAGTGGGCCAAGAATAGAGCCTTGTGGGACTCCAGCTTCAATGCTTTTTGAGCTTGAGGTGTTTCCTGAAACACAGACTTTCTGAGTGCGACTTGTTAAGTATGATTCAAACCATTCAACACATGGCTTGCTAAAATGATAAAGTTTGAGTTTTTGAATCAAAATTGAATGATTAACCAAGTATCTGAGTACACTAAGGGCAGATTACTCTTGTCACAATGATCCAATTTCAATAATAACCAACCCTGTCACGAACTTATACTCTATAATCATACTGTGGGCAATATAAAATCAAAATCCATTCAAAACTGTAGTTGCTAAGTGTGTTATCACTGTCAAATAAGCCTTTTATAGCATTTTCGAGTACATCAAGGGCAGATAACTCTGTAATAAAAAATTCAATGAACTTCAAACTCAACTCAGATTCAGATCTTTATACATATAACAATTGTGTGAAGTTTCATTTAATATCCCTCCAACAGTTTAGAACAAGAGGGCCATGGCCCACAAGTCGCTCACCTGAGAACATTGTATCTAAGCTGACTGGGCAAGACAATACTGTGATATTTATAGCTATAAAAAGATTTTTAAAGGTTTTCCTATATAAGTCTATATAAAACTGATAAGCCCCGGGGCTGGGGCTGGGCCAAATTTGATCAAGGGGTCATAATTTGAACAATCTTGGTAGAGGACCATAAGGCAAAGCTACATGTCAAATATAAATATCTGGGCCTTACGGTTTCAGAGAAGAAGAATTTTAAAGGTTTTCCTATGAAAAACTAATAAGCCCAAGGGCGGGGCCATTTCGGGCCCGGGGTCAGAATTTTACCAATCTTGGTAGAGGACCATAAGCCAAAGCTATGTGTCAAATATTAAAGATATGGGCCTTACAGTTTCAGAGGAGAAGATTTTTAAAGGTTTTCCTATATAAGTCTATGTAAAACTGATAAGCCCCAGGGTGGGGCCAATTTTGACCCAGGGGTCATAATTCAAACAATCTTGGTAGAGGACTATAACGCAAAGCTACATGTCAAATATAAATGATCTGAACATTACGGTTTCGGAGAAGAAGATTTTTAAAGGTTTTCCCATGAAAAACTGATAAGCCCGTGGGCGGGCCCATTTTTGGCCTAGGGGTCATAATTTTACCAATCTTGGTAGAGAACCATAAGCCAAAGCTATATACCAAATATTGAAGATCTGGGCCTTACAGTTTCAGAGGAGAAGATTTTTAAAGGTTTTCCTATGAAAAACTAATAAGCCCAAGGGCGGGGCCATTTTTCGCCTGAGGGTCATAATTTGAACAATCTTGGTAGAGGACCACAAGGCAAAGCTATATGTCAAATATTAAAGATCTGGGCCTTACAGTTTCAAAGAAGAAGATTTTTAAAGGTTTTCCTATATAAGTCTTTGTAAAACTGATAAGCCCCGGGGCGGGACCAAATTTGACCCAGGGGTCATAATTTGCACAAGCTTGGTAGAGGACCATAACGCAAAAGTACATGTCAAATATTAATGATCTAGGCCAAACAGTTTCAGAGAAGAAGATTTTCAAATGTTTTCCTAAGAAAAACTGATAAGCCCCAGGGCGGGGCCATTTTTGGCACCAGGGTCAAAATTTGAACAAACTTGATAGAAGATCATTAGGTTATGATACATACCAAATATCAAAGGTCTGGGCCTTTTTATTTCTGAGAAGAAGATTTTTATAGATTTTCTTATGCATTAAAAGTTCATGTTAGAAAATCTAGTCCCACAGCAAGGGGAATTATCTCTAGCCAAAAACTTTGAACAAGATTTCGTTCTCTCTTGTCACTGAAGGTTCTGATAAAGTTTGGTTGAAATCGGGTCAGTGGTTTCAGAGGAGATGTTGTTTGAAAATGTGAACGGACGACGGACAGAATGGGATCACAATAGCTCACCCTGAGCCTAAGGTGAGATTAAATAAAACTCTGGACAAGCTTTTTATAGCATATTTGAGTACATCAAGGGCAGATAACTTTGTTACGAAAAATGAAATGAACTTCAAACTCGACTAAGCTTTAGATCTTTATGCATTTAACATTTGTTAGGTTAATATCCCTGCAATAGTTTTTCGAGAAAACTCCGGACAAGATTTGTATAGCACATTTGAGTACATCAAGGGCAGATTACTATGTAACGAAAAATTCAATGAACCTCAAACTCGACTCATCTCCAGAATGCATATACGGTAACGATTATATCATTTATATCCTTTTCTACATTTTATTGCAATGTGTTTGCTTTTCATATGAGTTTAAACGGGAAAGAGTAAAGTTTTCTCCACTGTATGTAATTAGTTTAAACAAAATCCGCGCAGACAGTGTGTAAACTGGGGGCAGTAGAGATAAAGCAGCGGTGACCGTCTCTGAACAGAGATGAGGGTCTGGACCTCCCCCAGTTTACACACCACTTCTCTCCAAGTCATGTGACCTGCCTACGTCACGTGACCCGGCAAAACAGCCCTACTAACCAGTAGTGCTGACGAAGGAGATGAGAGATCTCCGAAATATTACACCAGGTAAATAACAGCTCAGAGTTATGAAAAACAAATCAGAATGTCCAAACAACCTATTTAGTTGTGTTTTCTATGCCATGTTTCTATACTGGATAGTTGAAGTACATGGAGTTTTCTGTCCTTGCAAACTTACTGAGTTGATAAGGAGAGGTCCACAATCCTTGTTCACATGATCAACAGCTTTGGATACACCTAGAAAGAAAAGTACACAAATAAAGAAAACACAACAAACATGAGAAAGATTATGTCATCATTACCCAATGAAGATGTGAACCATTTTTGAAGCGCAACCCAACAGAATGTATCTTACCAAGTTGTGTTACACTGGCAGCATGCCCACCAGGTTTTATAATATGGGGTACATGTACCCCTTACCAGGGCTCCAGATAAGGGGGGTATTTCAAAAACTAAAATCTTTATTTCTTAATTAAACCCTATGGTATCACTACTCATTAGAATTGTCTCTTCGAGACAATTCTAATGAGCAGTAACACCATAGGATTTGGTGGTAGAATGAGTGAGAAAGTGTTGGATTTGTTCAATTTACCCCCTCTTATCTGGAGCCCTGCCCCTTACCCTTGAAAATTTGGGACTGTTGGTTTCAGAGAAGAAGTCCTTTGCAATTGTTGAGGGAAAGACTGACGACAGACACACATGGGAATCACAAAAAGTGTTTCATACAGATCTTTTCAAGACAAATTCCAGGACTTTTCGAGTACAAAACTAATTTTCACAAGAGTTATTTTATACATAGATCTCTCTCTAAAACAACACTCAATGGGAGACAAAGAGTATGTGTGCTGTTCGGAGGAAGTTGTAATTGGGAGGGAAATGGGCTTACATCTACAATCAGTTGAATCCAGCAGATAGACAGCCAAGCTTCAAAATTAATGAATTTACTCCAACAATAATTCCCTTTTCAGGGCTCCAGATAAGAGAGAGTAAACTGAACAAATCATACATTTTCTCACTCATTTCATTACCAAATCCTATGCAGGGTTCGACATTGGCCTACGTCCGATAGACATTCACAAGTAATGGCGATGTTCCGTCTAGTGATCCCTCGCAGTTACTAACCCGAATGGTCTAGTTAAAATCTGAGGATGATATTTTTTAATTCACGCATTTAGAAAAGGACATCATTATGTTCAAGCTAAAAATCCTGCCAAGTTCGCCACTGTGGTTTCAGACAAGCAGGTTGTTCAGACCTCAAAACTGTTTCCGCATCTAAATAAAACTTGCAGTCGGGAAATCCTTGTTCTAAAATTAGCAGTAGTCAGTAACGAGGGCGAAGAGTAAAATCCGGTTCAGTTACGAAAAATATCGGTGTTATTAATTGATCATCTCGCGTTCTACTTAAAACACCTGATTGTGTTGTTAACAGTTACGTTTTGAATGATTTTTTTAGAATTTATCATTTTTAATTAGAAAGATACAATATCGGTAACTGCAGTCTCAGATTTTGGGATTGAAAATGACAATTTATTCTGCGAACCGATATTTCTCGGTAGTCACTGGATATTACACCTTCCAACGCTTTTCACTACCATGATTGTCGTGAGTATCTACAATGTAATTATTTCACCTAAAACACAATTTTGTATCATTTTTTATGTGCGAATACCGAAATCAATCCAAGTTCTGATATATTATTTGTTTTTGTTAACGAAAATATCCATTTTTCTGCGAAGCATAAGTACGACATTGAGCGAACGCTTTTTTGTTTGTGTACATCGAAACGTCAAATCATGTCATATTTATTCAGCTTCGGTTTTAGTGGTAAGAAAAAGGAAGAGAAAAGGGCTAGTACAGCTACGGCGGAGTCAGAGACACGCTATGAAAAGCAAAACAAGAGGGCCAGAATGGCCCTTGATTGCTCACCTGACCATGGTAACACTAGGATGGGTCACGTGATTTCAGAAAAGAAGATTTGTAAAAGGTGACCCCCAGGGCGGGTCCAATTTTGGCCCCAGGGGGAAAATTTGAACAACTAAGATAGAGGACCTGTAAACGATGATATGTGCAAAATATCTAAACTCAGTGTACTATGGTTTCAGAAAAGAAGATTTTTGAAGTTTTCATTGAAAAAATCTATTTTAAGCTCCGGTGACCCAGATATGCAACAGACCAGAACCAATTCATCCATATATATGAAGGACCTCTAGAAGTTACATCATGCCAAATATCAAAGCTCTGGTCATATTGGTTTCTGAGTAAAAGATGTTTGAACATTTTCCTATGTAACTCTACGTAAAACGGTGACCTCAGGGGCGGGGCCAATTTTGACCCCAGGGACAAAATTTTAACAACTTTGATAGAGGGCCTGTAGACGATGCTATGTACAAAATATCTAAGCTCAGTGTACTATGGTTTCAGAAAAGAAGATTTTTGAAGTTTTCATTTAAAAAATCTATTTTTAGCTCCGGTGATCCAGATATGCAACAGACCAGAACCAATTCAACAATATGTGTAGGCCTTCTAGAAGCTATACCATGCCAAATATCAAAGCTCTGGTCATATTGGTTCCAGAGAAAAAGATGTTTGAACATTTCACTATATAACTCTATGTAAAACTGTGATCCCCGGGGCGTGGCCAATTTTGACCCCAGGGACAAAATTTGAACAAATTTGATAGAGGATCTGTAGACGATGCTATGTGCAAAATATCTAAGCTCAGTGTACTATGGTTTCAGACGAGAAGATTTTTTAAGTTCTCATGGAAATAAATCTATTTTTAGCTCCGGTGACCCAGATATGCAACGGACCTGAACCAATTCAACAATATAAGTCAAATACCTCTAGAAGTAAAACCATGCTAAATATCAAAGCTCTGGACATATTGGTTTCAGAGAAAAAGATGTTTGAACATTTCACTATATAACTCATGTAAAACGTTGACCCCCGGGGCGGGGCCAATTTTGACCCCAGGGGCAAAATTTGAACAGTTTTGATAGAGGACCTATAGGTAATGACATGTGCCAAATATCTAAGCTCTGGCTCTTGTGGTTTGTGACAAGAAGATTTTTTAAGATTTCCTTATTTTTTCACTTTGGTTGCCATAGCAACCAGAGTTCTGCATGGTTTCAAATTCTTTGAACAACTTTGAAGGAGCTTAACCCAAGAAACATTCCTGTGAAGTTTGGTTGCAATCAGGCAAGTGGTTTTGGAGAAGAAGATGTTTGAAGAAATTGTTGACGCACGACGACGGACATTGACCGACCACAAAAGCTCAGGTGAGCTAAAAAGTTTACCAAAGATTCAGTTGTTTTTGTTTGGTCTACCAACTTTTTGGTCTGGTCTAGTATTGTTTGCAGGCTACAAGACCGAATGTCTAGTGAAACAAGAGCCCCATGGGGCATATTTCGCTCACCTGAGAAAATAGCTGAAAAAATGGCGATAATAATTTAGGTCCAGGACTGACCTAGATATGCAACAGACCCGAACAATTTGAACAAATTATGTAAAGTATATTTAAAAGTGTCACCATACCGAATATCAAAGCTCTGGCCATATTAGTGTCAGAGAAGAAGACGTTTCAAATTTTCTTTATATAACTCTATGTAAAACTGTGACCCCAGGGGTGGGGCCAATTTTGACCCCAGGTGCAGAATTTGAACAAACTTGATAGAGGACCTGTAGGCGATGGTATGTGCCAAATATCTAAGCTCTGGCCCTTGTAGTTTCAGAAAAGAAGATTTTTTAAGTTTTCATTGAAAAAAATCTATTTTTAGCTCCTGTGACCTAGTTATGCAACCGACCAGAACCATTTGAACAATTTTGGTTTAGGACATCTAGAAGTGTCACCATACCAAATATCAAAGCTCTGGCCATATTAGTTTCAGAGAAGAAGACGTTTGAAAATTTCACTATATAACTCTATGTAAAACTGTGACCCCCGGGGCGGGGCCAATTCCGGCCCAAGGGGCATAATTTGAACAAAATAAATAGAAGACCTGTAGGCGATGCTATGTGCCAAATATCTAAGCTCAGGCCCTTGTAGTTTCAGACCAGAAGATTTTTTAAGTTTTCAATGAAAAAAAATCTATTTTTAGCTCCTGTGACCTAGTTATACAACTGACCAAAACCATTTGAACAATTGACATCTAGAAGTGTCACTATGCCAAATATCAATGCTCTGGCCACATTAGTTTCAGAGAAGAAGACGTTTGAAAATTTCACTATATAACTCTATGTAAATCTGTGACCCCCGGGGCGGGGCCAATTTTGACCCCAGGGGCATAATTTGAACAAACTTGATAGAGGACCAGTAGATAATGATATGTGCCAAATATGTAAGCTCTGGCCCTTCCAGTTTTTGACAAGAAGATTTTTTAAGATTTCCTTATTTTTTCACTTTGGTTGCCATGGCAACCAGAGTTCTGCATTGTTTTTAATTCTTTAAACAAATTTGAAAGAGCTTGACCCAAGGAACATTTCTGTAAAGTTTGGTTGAATTCTGTCAAGCGGTATAGGAGGAGATGTCATTTGAAGCAATTGTTAACGACGACGCACGACTAACGACGGACGCCGGACACAGGGCCATCCCAATAGCTCACTTTGAGCCTTTGGCTCAGGTGAGCTAAAAAAAGTTAATGTCGAACCCTGCTATGGTGGTACTACTCATTAGATCGTCTCTTCGAGACGATTCTAATGAGTAGTGACACCATAGGGTTTATTACAGAAATAAAGATTTTAATTTTTGAAATACTCCCCTTATCTGGAGCCCTGCATTTTGACTGAAAAAAAAGTTCTAGGACGTTTCCAGACCTGTGTGGATCCTGCGAAAGCTCACCTTGAACACTTTGTGCACTAGTGAGCTAAAAATAAAATCTATTTTTAGCACATGTGACCCAAATATGCAACAGACCAGAACCATTTCAACAATATTGGCAACAGACCTCTAAAAGTTTAACCATGCAAAATATCAAAGCTCTAACCATATTAGTGTCTGAGAATAATTGTTTTGAAGGTTTGATTGCTTGATTTGTTATGATTGTACGTCGCTTTCAACAGTATTTCAGTCATATCTCGACGTCCAGCTCATTACAGGTGGAGGATGACCCCAGATGCCCTTTTATGCACTGTTTCGGGCACAAATCAGCAACTGGGTAGAACCACAGACCTTCCGCAAGCCAGTTGGAAGGCTTCCCCACATGAAAAAGCCAAACGACCAAACTGGGATTCCAACTCACAGCGGTGAGGAGCTTAGTGATGTTAGTCACAGTGATTATACCACTAGGTCATGGAGGCCCCCTTGAAGGTTTGAATGTGTTAATTATACTCTTATCTTATCCAGAGTATTGACTTTTTTTACTCTTATGTATGCAGGGCTCCCATTTCTCAGGATTTTTACGAAATCTTCGGATTTCTATCCTAGCAGATGGTAGCTTTTAAAAAGCAGTCTGAAAGTAAAGCAGAATGCCCCTTAAGGCGCATTCTGCTTTACTTTCAATCTGCTCTAAGTTTCCATGTGTCCTCAACACTAGAAACAGACCATGGGGTAAAGGGTTAAAGGTACAATTCGTAAAATCGCACTTGAATAAAATAAAACAAAGAGGCCCATGCGGGCCTAAATATCGCTCACCTGGAAAAACCAACACAAGGGTCACATAACCCCATGTATGGGATGACTTTCCACCCCAGAGACATAATTTTCATTGAAAAAATCTATTTTTAGCTCCTGTGACCTAGACATGCACCGGACCGGAACCATATTTACAAGTGTCATCATGCCAAATATCAAAACTCTGACCATATTAGTTTCAGAGGTAAAACGTTTGAAGATTTCACTACATAACTCTATGTAAAATTACGACCCCCAGGGCGTGGTCATTTTTTACCCCAGGGACATAATTTGAACAATCTTGATAGAGGACCTGAAGACGATGCTTTGTGCCAAATAGTTAAGCTCAGGGTACTGTGGTTTCAGACAAGAAGATTTTTGAAGATTTCATTTAAAAAATCTATTTTTAGCTCCTGTGACCTAGATATGCAACTGACCAGAACCATATTTACAATATTGATTAAGGGCTTCTACAAGTGTCATCATGCCAAATATCAAAGCTCTGGCCATATTAGTTTCAGAGAAAAAGATATTTAAAGATTTCCCTATATAACTCGATGTAAATTAACGGCCCCCTGGGCGGGGTCATTTTTTACCCCAGGGACATAATTTGAACAATCTTGATAGAGGACCTGAAGACGATGCTTTGTGCTAAATATCTAAGCTCAGGGTACTGTGGTTTCAGACAAGAAGATTTTTTAAGTTTTCATTGAAAAAATCCATTTTTAGCTCCTGTGACCTAGATATGCAACGGACCGGAAATGTTTGAACAATTTTGAAAGAGGACCATATAAGGATCATTCAGGCCAAGTTTGGTAAAAATCTGTCCAGTAGTTTCGGAGGAGATGTCGTTTAAAGAAATTGTTGACGACGAACGGACGAACGAACGACGACAAACAGAGGACGATCAAAATAGCTCACCTTGGCACTACGTGCCAGGTGAGCTAAAAATTGGAAAATATAAGGATTTTAATGATAAACTTAAATGGCAGCCCTGGGTATGAGTCTATTTCAATATCGCTGGATAACTAACCTAGTACCTTTTCTTTTGCCTACCTTTTCCGTGGTAATTTTGATTGTCCTTGTCTCTCATTTCAAGGGCTTCATAGATACCAGTGGAAGCCCCACTTGGGACTGCAGCTCTGAATGTTCCTGCAAAACACAGTTACAGTGGAGAAAATGTTATTCTTTCCAAATAAACCTGTTTAACTTTAAGCTTAAATATGTATCATAGTAAATAATGTTCTTTATTTCCAGTCATCATAAATTCTTGGACTCTGATAGGCTAAAACTGCACATGTGACCACTGTGTACGAGACCGTATTCATTGATTTCGCCGGGTAGTACGGATCACGTGACTTAATAGATGTTTCTCCCTCGATCGATTCGCGTAAATAATCTCTCTTTTTCTGTTTATTAAGCAATTGTTTATCAAGAAATAAAAAGAAATCTCAATAAAAAACTATTGAATCTATAATTATGCGTATGTGTAACTCAAATATCGATTAAATGCTAATTTCTTGCTTTGTTTTCCCTGATTACCCCACCCGCGTCGTCACCATGGTAAACAAAAGACTGGAAATGAAATGGCACTTGTCACTGGTTTATAGTGAAATTGACACATAATTAGGACATATTTAGATCAATATTTTTATCGAAATCAACCCAAATAGACTTAACTCGATATGCATAGCCACTGACCTACGTATTAATTCGTTCGCTCCTGATTATTTCCGTTCATTTTTTAGAACTTATCGTTACAGTGTTTCATAAAACATAAATGTCGTCCTAGAATTGTCCGTTCGAAATATTCTGGTAGCCTACATGTAATGAACATTTTTATAAGATGCCCAAATTCCAATGTGATGACGTAATCATGTTAAATACAGTTAAACTTAGGGCCTATCTTGAATTCTGTTCACTCGAACATATCGGTATTTCAAAGTTTAAAAGGTGGATATGCCACTTTTTGAGCTTGAAATACGGATATGTTCAACAGAAGCGGGTTTATGACATTAATCTGTAGAAATGCAGGTAGATTCTACTTATGCGAGTTCCAAACATCGAAGTTTAACTGTATATACTTTTGCTCTAGCGCGAGAGATTTCAGTGAACTGTTGTCAATTTCAAGTGTCAATTTAGGAACAAGTAAACAACACTATGTCAGATGATGCATGTTGTCTTGATTGTATTGGATCTAGACTGGAAATAAATTCGTTACACGGCATTGCGCTCAGGAAATACGGAATCCAAAACCGTCATACCAGCCCGTACACCCTGCCGGAATGCCGTGTAACTAATAATATTCTAGCAGATGGTAACTTAATAAAGCAGACTGAAAGTAAAGCAGAATGCACCTTAATGCCTCGCTCACATTTGCTGCGGCTGCCGCAAGGCTAATCATTTCTACGACGAGTAGCAATTCCCCGGCCGCCGCAGAATTCCTACGGCCGCCGTGTGTTGCGCTCACATTTGCTGCGGCTGCCGCGCTGCGAGATTTTATTTTCGTGGGGTTAAAAAACCGTACGGCAGCCGTGGAAGTCCCACCAGATACCCTGCAACCAAAATGCTGCTCCTGCTACACAACTTGGTTTTGCTACATGTTCACACAACTAATATCAGTTCAACAACACCATGAACTCAAAGGACACATTTGGACAGCAATTTAGAACATCTTAATCCATTTTTAGATAATATACATGTTTTACATATATGAACAAAAGTACAAATGCACAATAGGAAAATTGACCATTGAGTTACGGCGGCCGCACGGTAGCCGTAGAACCACTATGCGGCGTGTATTTCTACGGCCGCCGTAGAAATGAAAAAATGTTATAACTCCGCGTCAAAATTCTACGGCGAGCTCTACGGCCTGTAAAATATTGGGATACGCCCAGCGGCTGCCGTACGGCCGCCGTAGAATCTCTACGGCCGCCGTAAGATTCTCTCGATTTCACGTTTCTGCGGCCGCCGTAGAGCAAATGTGAGCGCACTATAAGGTGCATTCTGCTTTACTTTCAACCTGCTTCAAGGAGTCACTTTCTTTAAATCTGGAAATAGGCTACGGGTTAATTCAGAATGAAAATCTGCAAATAATTAGAGATTTGAAACAAAGTTCAGATTTCTGTGGACAACAATTTAAAACACATCTATCCAGTACTATGTGATAAACTTTTGAAAAAGGATACCAATTTTTTTTCTAAAATTTAAATACATGTATTAGTCCAAAAGCTAGTCTATTGCAAAGCTGTGACTACTTGTATCATACTTTCCTACACGGCCCATACATAAAGTTTCATCTTAAAAGCTTTGGTAAAACAGGAGTAATTTAGTAAAAATTAAAGTTTGATTTAAACAAGAGGGCCATGGCCCACAAGTCGCTCACCTGAGAACATTGTACCTAAGCTGACTGGGCAAGACAATATTGTGATATATATACATGTAGCTATAAAAAGAGTTTTAAAGGTTTTCCTATATAAGTCTATATAAAACTGATAAGCCCCGGGGCAGGGCAATTTTGACAAGGTGTCATAATTTAAACAATCTTGGTAGAGGACTATAAGGTTAAAATGATCTGGGCCTTACAGTTTCATAAGAAGATTTTCAAAGGTTTTCCTATGAAAAACTGATAAGCCCAAGGGCAAGGCCAGTTTTGGCCCAGGGGTCATAATTTGATCAATCTTGGTAGAGGTCCATAAGGCAAAGCTATATATCAAAGCTGAAAGATCTGGGCCTTACAGTTTCAGAGCAGAAGATTTTTAAAGATTTTCCTATATAACTCTATGTAAAACTGATAAGCCCCGGGGCGGGGCCAATTTTGACCCTAGGGTATTAATTTGAACAATCTAGGTAGAGGACCATAAGGCAAAGCTACATGTCAAATATTAATGATGTAGGCCATACAGTTTCAGACTGAGAGTAGAAGATTTTCAAAGGTTTTCCGAAGAAAAACTGATAAGCCCAAGGGCGGGGCCATTTTTGGCCCAGGGTCATAATTTGAACAATCTTAGTAGAGGACCATAAGGCAAAGCTATATGTCAAAGCTGGAAGATCTGGGCCTTACAGTTTCAGAGAAGAAGATTTTTAAAGATTTTACTATATAACTCTATGTAAAACTGATAAGCCCCGGGGCGGGCCACTTTTCATCCGGGGTCATAATTTGAACAATCTTGGTAGAGGACCATAAGACAAAGCTACATGTCAAATATTAATGATCTAGGCCATACAGTTTCTGAGAAGAAGATTTTTTAAGATTTTCCTATATAACTCCATGTAAAACAGATAAGCCCCGGGGCGGGGCCAATTTTGACCCGGTGGTCATAATTTGAACAATCTAGGTAGAGGACCATAAGGCAAAGCTACATGTCAAATATTAATGATCTAGGCCATACAGTTTCAGAGAAGAAGATTTTTAAAGATTTTCCAAGATAACTCTATGTAAAACTGATAAGCCCCGGGGCGGGGCCAATTTTGACCCGGTGGTCATAATTTGAACAATCTACGTAGAGGACCATAAGGCAAAGCTACATGTCAAATATTAATGATCTAGGCCATACAGTTTCAGAGAAGAAGATTTTTAAAGATTTTCCTATATAACTCTATGTAAAACTGATAAGCCCTGGTGGGCGGGGCCAATTTTGACCCGGGGTCATAATTTGAACAAGCTAGGTAGAGGACCATAAGGCAAAGCTACATGTCAAATCTTAATGATCTAGGCCATACAGTTTCAGGAGAAGATTTTCAAAGATTTTCCTAAGAAAAACTGATAAGCCCAAGGGTGGGGCCAATTTTGGCCCCAGGGTCTAAGTTTGAACAATCTTGGTAGCAGATCATTAGGTTATGATACATACCAAATATCAAAGGTCTGGGCCTTTTGGTTTCTGAGAAGAAGATTTTTAAAGATTTTCTTATGCATTAAAAGTTGTCTATACGGTTATGTTAGAAAATCAAGTCCCAAAGCAAGGGGAATAACTCTAGCCAAAAACTTTGAACAAGATTTCGTTCCCCCTTGTCACTGATGCTTCTGACAAAGTTTGGTTGAAATCGGGTCAGTGGTTTCTGAGGAGATGTTGTTTGAAAATGTGGACGGACGACGGACGACAGACGACGGACGAAGAGCGGTCACAATAGCTCATCCTGAGCCGAAGGCTCAGGTGAGCTAAAAACATGACTGACAGACAAAGGGAAAGACAAATAGACAGACACCAGAAAAGTGATCCCTAAGTCAGTTAGTGTCACCTCAGACTACAGCAGGTGACACAAAACGCCACTGATTGACTCACCTTTGCCAGTTGTTACTTCAACTTCAACAGTGGGATTACCACGGCTGTCAAAAATCTGGCGTGCATGGACTTTGGATACAGACATTTTAGCTACAAAGCACAATACAAAAAATATATATGGCATGGTCAATAAAAATATTAAAAGCAAGAGGACTCTGATAAAATAATTACAGACAGAACCAAATTTTAACACTATACTTCATATACACATTGTTTACACCTATAAGTTAATCAATTCCTAAGAAAATAGTTTCAATTTATAGGACTTCATGATTGATTCATGCATAGATGTATCTATAATAAGACAAGTTTTCTATATTCTTAGAGATGGTAGCTTAAAGCAGGTTGAAAGTAAAGCCTTTACTTTCAACCTGCTTTAACTTAAGCTACCATCTCTAAGAATATAGAAAACTTTAAGCAGAATGAGCCTTAACCCTTTGAACCCTAGTCTCGCATATAGGCGTCCTTTGCAAACAATGTACATGTGAATAGTACACTTGTCCTATGCAAACAGTGAAGACCCAGATCAGAGGGCTCCTAGGAGCCCTCTGATCAGGGTCTTCACTGTTTTTCATAATGCCAAACATTGACAAAAACAACCCTTAAAAGTCAGAAATGGACTAGACTTAAATGGAAATAGAAAATTGTCCATTTAAAGTTTCAGGGAGGAAAGAGGCACATTCTGCTTAAAGTGGCCACCTATTTTCAATACTATTTTTACTGGAGTAAAGGGTTACGAAAAGAAACTAACTTCTGGAGCATCAGGCCTACCATAATTTAAAAAAAAAAATCCTAAGATTTTCCAAAATTTTGATTTTAAAGCGCGATTTTCAAAATCGCGCCTTTATAGTCGCGATTCCCAAAAGCGCGCTTTTTAATCGAAAATCTTTATTTGTGCGCTTTTGTATTTAAAAGTTAAAAACCATCTTTTCAAATATAAATCACACCATTGCAAACATTATCTATATATTACAAACATACACACAAAGAATAACAGTATAAACTTTATTGCAATAAACACTGTAAAATAAAAACTATAATAAAAGAAAAATAAGGAAACATCATAAATACTGCTAGGGGCAACTCAACTGTATTCTCCATAGTTGCAAATATTTACCCTTTTTAGCAGTAGGTCCTATAGACCCCTGTCAGACAACTGTGTTCTGTGATAAGGATTAGAAAAGTTATAGTATCAATGTCTTACATCTGATTTGGCACATTTCTGGCCACTATGACCAGTAAGTTAATAATATTCATATAAATATACTCATGGCTAGACACTTTTAGCAGGGCGTCACGTCCTGCCTTTGTTCCATGACACCCTGCCGTAATTTTTAAAAAAAAAAATGAAAAATTCAAAGCCGATTTCATTTGGCTGCATTTTTTCTCTTGGGTATAGCAATTTTGCTCCCGTGTATAGCTTCTTCACGATATCGGCAATCTCGCTGTTTGCCTGCAATACCATATCACTTTATCGCTATGTAATGCGTGAACCTGTCGTGTCATAAAATGAAGTGTGTTACTGTATACCACACTATGCAACATGTAGAACCAGACGTGTCATAAATAATGTGCATGCCGTATCTACTTCTCAGCCCGCGCAGTCGAATCGGAACCACAGGTGGTAATTACATGTTTGATTGGTTGTGGACAAGCTGCTAATCCAGTCAATGACCCGATAAGAACCAATAAAAATAGCATTCGGAATACTTTTATTGCTTTTCTCTTATTTAAAAGTCCGAGAAAGTGCTGCTGCCGCACTGAATCGGGGATTAGAATTTTTTTCTGGTAGATTTTTGAAAAAATCCGGAGATTTCGGAAAAAATCCGGAGATCCGGAGAAATGACGAAAAATCCGGAGATTTAGGAAAAATCCGGAGGAATGGTAGGCCTGGAGCATTAGGTAATAGTTCAATCTGCTTCAATATGTATAACTAACCCATTACTAGGACTGCAACGGTTCACCGAATTTCGGTTATTTTCGGTTCGTTTGTCTCGGTTCGAGTCGGCACCGCAAATTTTCGGTTCGGTGCGCCGATGTATGGTAAATTACACTAGACCGCTAATTTACCAATCAGCGTGCAGTCTGCGTGTATATTTTTGATGGTCAGACGTTCCAAAATGTAAGGTTAAATCACAGTTCTAACCTTTTCTTCTTGCAGTAATTTAAATAGCTCGCTTCTCGTCCGTCTCATTCTTTTCATATCGGCTATTTATAATTCCGGGAAATCCAGCACTTAACGCATGCGCACGATTGATAGCCCGGCTTCAAAGGTACCAAAGTCGAATCAGCATCAGAAAAAGGGTAACCAGTCTATTACTTAGCGACCGCAAATTGCGAATGGCAATGTAAATAATTAAACTGAAATATTAATGACTTTTTCAGTAAAATAATAATATAATTGGAGCTAGGTAGTTCTTTTAGCGCTTATAAATAGAAGGCTGATGAGGCATTTAAGGAAGACCAGCCAGAATGACAAAGCTTAGTTACGAAACTTCAATGAAAAACAGGTCGGGACGAACCACGCCTTAAATTCGCTACAATCTGTCCTAAAATGGTAGAAAGAAATGCACATCTTTCTCGTACATATGATAAAATTATTGATGACAGTGATAGCGTTTTCGAAAAAGTGTTTAGATCTATTGTCTGCGTAGACATGTGCCAGTAAATGAGATTTTTTTTCTGGTTGATTTTATCAAGTTCTTATCCTAATACCCGAACCGAAATAACCGAAAACCGAAGGGGTCTACTCGAACCCGAACCGAACCGTGAAGTACCTGAACCGTTGCAGCCCTACCCATTACCCCAATGCACTAAAGTGAACTGGGAAAAAATGTCCGTCTGAGGTGGGACTCGAACCCATGACCCTCTACAGACTGAGCTAACCTGGAAGTCTATCGATCCCACCTCTACAGCATGTTTCTAGTTTTATCTTTAAAGACAGGTGACCACTAAAAGCAAGTTGAAAGTAAAGCAGAATGTTGCTTATGGCATATTCTGCTTTACGTTCAATCTGCTTTAAGCCAATAGCTTCTAGGCTGTACAAAATATTTTTATGGTAAATTCTTTTCATGACTTAATTCAAGTGGGACTGTTTTCTTCATTGAAGGAATTATGCTTCTGCTTCCTCAAACTGGTGTACACGTATTCTGAATCTGAATATCTGAATATAGTACGTCGTAGAATCCTATAAAGGCTTTTACACGACGGATGTGAAGAGACGCCATTTTATTGGCGATGATCTCGTAGGGCTGTCTTAAAAGCGTCTACGGAATCAGCATGCACTGTGCTGTCTGGCAGTTTGTTCCACTGCATCATAGTGTCTACAAAGAAGGAATGTCTGTACTGTGGGGTTTTGCTATTTGGGACTATTACCGGTGCAATCCGAAAAATCCAAATAGCGTTGTCGGCACTTCATTTACATCACTAGTGTTTACACAGAGAACTGTTAAAACTCCCACCTCATTCACCAAATCCATCAAAATTGTCTATAAATTTTAGCTTTTTTATGTAAATCATAAAATGCACACTTTTTCGGATTACACCGGCAATACGTTTACACCGGTTTAAGGATGATCCTTCATAATTAGAGGCATTTAAAAGATGGGGTCAGAGGGAAAAGCATTTAAATGCGAGTATACAGTTACACACACAACCCCCCCCCCCCCCCCCCCCTCAACACACACACACCGCTCAGCTACATCCCGCTTGCAGACACTTGCAAATCATAAATGGCAAATTGCTCTGCAGCTCATGACAGACACTGCCTATTTTTTATCTCTATCTATACACAAAGGGTAACCTTGTGTGTGTGCTAAACATTAAAATTTAAATTGAATTCAAGACAAGTGAAATTAGTTTTGAAAATTCTTATACAATGTATAAACAAACTACGCAAGTATTGGTGCATTAACAGAATGGTAGTGACTAGGGTGACCGTACCTCTAATATTTCGGTGACTAGGGTGACCGTACCTCTAATATTTGAAATTAGCGGTACGGCCACGTACCCCTAGCGAGACCTGTGAGGGTTGACTAGGGGTACCTGAGTCATTTAAACTATGAAGCAACACATTATTTTGCCTGCAGATACGTTTTTACCATGCTCATATTAGTAAGCTGTCAATTCTACCTTATCTTGTGGATATTTAATGGCGAAAAACAAAGAAACTTCAACAAATATTTTCCACCCAACTTGTTTTCACGGCAGCGATGAGAATAGATGTATTCCGCATATAGGGTATACTACGGCGGCGTTTAATTATCATCAGATTACCGATATCTGAAATCCGTGACCATGGCAGTGTTAAGTTTTTGTCCTTATAAATTTGATTCAATTGATACTTAATTATATAATAAGCTTTTTCGAAATTACTGCTGTTGTAGATCTAGCTTCCTAACTTAGCGTTGAATATAAAGCGGTAGATCTAAGAATATAGAAACTAGCGAAGCTTCGGCTCCCATCAAGTAATATTAGTCACTACGATGGCGCCTGTAAAGCTCAGTGGTAGAGTGTCCGCTTGTAGTGCGGGAGGTTGCGGGTTCCATCCCCGGCCGGGTCAAACCAAAGACTTGAAAATTTGTAATAAGGGCTTCCCTCCTTGGCGCTCAGGATTTTGGGTTAGCGTTACGACTGGTTCGTTGATGTCAAGATAAAGGGACCGGCCGGGTAAAGTCCCAATGGTGCACCTAAAAAGTGCCCCTTCTCATAATCATCAGAATTGATGGCGAAGAAGTAATAAATAGAAGGAAAAAAAAACTACCTAACAGAAATGAATAGCTTGTGTGCACAAAAGATCAATGTGTATGATGATGATTATAAAAAAATATCATAACTTCGACACTTACAGTATTGGGAAAGTAAGCCTAGTAAACTCCTGAGATTGAAAGTCACACTGAGCAGACGAGCTTCTAGTCCCTGACTGAATGACCTACGACTGGCATGCAGCAATTCCACTGTCAAGGCTGCCAGACTTCAAGGTCAATGCATTTCGCCGACAAATTTTTCTGTAGTATTTAATTATGCGCCCCATTATTTAGCACATAGTGTCTCTCTTAGATAAATCAAACTGAAGACTTTGCTGCTTAATTAAATTCTGCTAATTTAACAATTTAAGTAAAATACATTACCGGCTTCCTGGATTTTCTGTTTGCACCGAAGAACGTCCTTGAGCTGAATCGGTCACGCGATTGCGGTCGAAAAAAAGAAACCTTCTGCGTGACACGGATTTACTCAGCTAAGCTTCGGACCTTTACCAGTACGTAACAGAGGAAACTGGTCATTTCGTACCCTCGCCTTTTCGTACCCTATTTTTTGGTCATTTCGTACCCTTTTTTTGGTAATTTCGTACCCTTTCAAATTCACTAGTCATTTCGTACCCATATTTTCGGTCATTTCGTACCCGCGAAAAAAAAAAATCTTTATTACATACATTTCTATGGAAGGCCGGTGCGCCATGCTAAATGCTAAATGCGAATTGCTATATGCGAAATGCTAAATGCGAATTGCGAAATGCTAGTTTAATACAAAACTATGGAAGGCCGGTGCGCCATGCTAAATGCTAAATGCGAATTGCTATATGCGAAATGCTAAATCCGAATTGCGAAATGCTAATTGAATACTAAACTCTTTTAGGGGTGCTAAATGCTTAATGCTTTTTGTAAAATGCTAAATGCTGATTGCGAAATGCGTTTTACGAAATGCCATTTGCGAAATGCAAAAACGCTAAATGCGAATTGCAAAAATGCTATTCCCAGATTCCTAAATGCCAAATGTGAATTGCTGTACTAAGGCCAAACAAAAATATATCTGTTTCCGGTAAACCGACCCTAGTTTTCCCCTTCGAGCCTAAACGTTTTTGTTTTTTATTTTTCGAAAAACCTATCGGCGAATGTCTGTCATTTTTGTGGCGCTTGTGACAGTTGTTTTTGAGCAACGTGTAATAGAAGCTATTCTTCAGTTAATTGTTTAAAAGGCTGCTCTATAGTCATTTTAGTGTTTTAGAAATTGATTTTAGAATAAGGTTAGCAAATATCTAAGAGAAATTTGATCTAAATCTGTCATAAAATACCTTCCTTGCAGATATGATTTGCTAGTTAATTAACCATTGACATATTCAACATGCAAAAAACACATTTTATTGACATATTTGACAAGCATACAATGCATTTCGAAATATTATTGATTCCACCTATCATATCAAAGCCACTACTTTTCCGGTTTGGTATACCAATATTGATTAACAATCATACCAGTATCAATTTTTAAGGTAATTTTCGTAATGGGACCTATCAATTAAATAATCAATTTGAAACGAGTTTTTTCAATGTATTTTATGTATGGCACGTACAGGGCTCTGCAAAATAAAACACATTCATATGTTTTCATATATGAATATGATTATATAAAATACTCCATCAGAAAAGTTAAATACATGTAGATCTATATCAATATATGATTGTGTCCCTAGGAAACATTGGTACTGTTTTATTTGGCCTAAATTTGATTTGCTAAATGCTAAATGCGATATGCTGAATGTCAAATGATAGAGAAAATTTCGGAAAAAAGAAAAACAAAAACGTTTATGCTCGGAGGGGAAAGGGTCGGTTTACCGGAAACAGATATATTTTTTATTTGGCCTTAGTACAGCAATTCACATTTGGCATTTTGGAATTTGGGAATAGCATTTTTGGAATTCGCATTTAGCGTTTTTGCTATTCGCAAATGGCATTTCGTAAAACGCATTTCGCAATCAGCATTTAGCATTCGGCATTTTACAAATAGCATTTAGCACCCCTTTAAAGAGTTTTGTATTTAATTAGCATTTCGCAATTCGGATTTAGCATTTCGCATATAGCAATTCGCATTTAGCATTTAGCATGGCGCGCCGGCCTTCCATACAAAACTCTTAAAATGCTAAATGCTGATTGCGAAATGCGTTTTGCGAAATGCCATTTGCTAATTGCAAAAATGCTAAATGCGAATTGCAAAAAATGCTATTCGCAAATTCCTAATGCCAAATATGAAGTGTTGTACTAAGGCCAAACAAACAAAAAAAGCATATGTTTTTTTGGGAACCCGACCGACCCTAGTTTTTCCCTCCGATCCTAAACTTTTTTTTTTCATTTTTCGAAATTAACCATTGACATATTCAACAGGCAGACAACACATTTTATTGACATATTTGACAAACATACAACACATTACAAAATATTATTAATCATATATAAGCCACTACTTTGCCGGTTTGGTATCCCAATATTGGTTAACAATCATACCAGATTTCAATGTTTAAGGTGAATTTGGTTTTGGGGCCTATCAATTAAATTAATAACAATTTGAATATAATTATATAAAATACTCCATCAGAAAAGTTAAATATATCATCATTATATGATTGTGTTAAAAAAAACTAGGGTCGGTTTGGGTACCGGAAACCGAGGTATTTTTGTTTGGTCTTAGTACAGCAATTCGCAATTGGCATTAAGGAATTTGCGAATAGCATTTTTGCAATTCGCATTTAGCATTTTTGCAATCCGCAAATGACATTTCGCAAAACGCATTCGCAATCAGCATTTAACATTTGGCATTTTACAAATAGCATTTAGCATTAAACACCCCTAATAGAGTTTTGTACTTAAATAGTATTTCGCTATTCGCATTTAGCATTTCGCATTAAGCAATTCGCATTTAGCATTTAGCATGGCGCACCGGCCTTCCATACATTTCATCATTTTTTACGCAAAATTTATTAAGATATATGTTAGATCAGAGACTTTAAAAGCTTTTAAAGTCTCTGGTTAGATCGGGTAGTATGTCTGCTCAGAAATGAGAAAAAAAATCTTATTCTGCTGGTTTCATAATTATTTGAACAGTTATCAAATCCAGTAGTAACTTCGATTCCATATGTTTGGTCATTATAATTCATTCGTGCCCTGCCAATAAAAAGTTAAATACTTACTTTTACCAATGTGAAACGTATTTAATTAATTGAACATGTACATTACAGTAAAACCTCTCTCTTAAAACCATAAAAATACGATGGCTTTCTTTGAAAGACAGGTAACAGTTTAAAGCAGTTTGACAGTAAAACAGAAAGCTCATACAGGAGTTTTCTGTTTTACTGTCACATTGCTTTTAAAAGCAGTCATCTGTCTCAAACACCTAATAATTTACACTATTCTAGTGTTCGTTATTGTGAGTTTTTACCGTAGGCTACTAGTAAAAAAAACATAATAAAAAATCAGAGAAGATTGCTTATGGAACAAATTTTGGTTAACATCTGTTTATTCATGAGAATTACTTTTTATTTAGGCTTTATTATAAATTATAAAAAATTCAAATGAATTTGCGTATTCCCAACTAATGAGCTCCCTATTGATATGTATGTTTTCTATTTGTATAAATGTTAACTCTTTGCATGCTAGCGGCGGATATATCTACCACAGTGATTGCCCTTTCAAACATTTTGGATCCAGATGAGACGCCGCGTAACGCGGCGTCTCATCAGGATCCAAACTGTTTGCCATTATGACCCTAAATCTTATTTTTCCGTGTTTATGTGTCACGCGTCTGATAAGGTAAAAACTCGCCATTAACAAACAGTGTACCTATGAAGAGTACATTTGTCAATTTTACCGTTATAATTCATATTGTTTAAAGTTATTATTATTCGCAAATAGTTACGATCCAAATCAGAAGTAACCGAATAACGCGATGTCTGTTCAGAATCCAAACTGTTTGACTGCTTTAAAAAATATAGGCTGGTAGGTGGAAAAAGCAGTTGGAACAGCTTTTGAAAATAGAAATTGTTCTCAATGCAATGTTTTAGAAAACGAGTTTCATTTCATATTAGAACATTGGCGTAGCTTCCTATTAGGCAAGTAGGCACGTGCCTACACTTTTTTTTCAGAAGTCCAAAAAATAAAAAAGGCTGAAAATGCAGAAAAAGCAATAAAATTGACCTCTAAGGGGGGTTAGGGGGTGAACCCCAATTATTTTTACATAGATTCATGTTAGTATTTTGCCATTATCAAACGCGGGAAAAGACCTCAGAACGCATCTAGAGAATACCTAGGAATAAAAAATGTCCGGGGGAGCATACCCCCGGACCCCCCTATAGTAAGAAAGCGTACACTTATTAATTGGTCTAATCACCCCGTTGGCACACATATATCTATACATGTAGCTGCTTTTTATGCAAAACACACGGCACTGTCCTTTTACTTGCAACAAGTTAAAAAGTAAAAGAATGCAATAAAATAGGAATATGATGGTGTTAGAGTCTAACTTAGAGATTAATGGAAGACAATCTGTCAACAATTACATTATATTAACCTGGAACCGATTTATTTAATTTATGTTATTTTCAGCCGACTTTTTACATAGATTTATGGCAGAATTTTACCTATCTTGGACGCGCAAAACGCCCCTCAGACGAACCAGAGGCCATCTAGGAATCAACCCCACCCCCTCCTAGTAAGAGTGCGTTCATAAATTGGTATAGTTACTTTGGACTTCCTACGGGCCTGTACATAGTGTGCTCGGTCAACTTTTAAGAAAGTTACGTCCAAATAATTTCAAGTAGCGAGTCTGTCAATGTAACAATTACGGTATCAGACCCTATGATATATTAATTGACGTGGGGTTGTTGTTGTTTTTTTGGGTTTTTTTTTTCAAGAAATATGCAGACATATATTCTTTTGCAAAAATTTAAAATTGTCTGTTTTTTTAAGCTTTTCGTTTCATTAATTCTTCATATAAATGTCTCCCCAGACCCTCCTTAAATGCGTCTCCAGTGTTGTAGAACTCAAAATTTTCCAGGGGGAGCATGCCCCCGGACCCCCCCTAGAAAAGGTATGCCTACACTTTCATTTTGGCCAAGCTACGCCCCTGTAGAATGTACATATTAAGAAATACTTCTGGTCACAATCCAAACTGTTTGATACTCGTAACTTAAGTCAAGATATGTTGTATATAAAAAGATAACAATTGTTGAAAAATTGTGATTTCTGTTAATTTTAATAAATATATTCAATACAGGTTGGAAACAGATCTATAACGGTTACTTTTATTTCTCAAAGTATCAGACACCGCGTTACGTGCCTGATAAGGATCAAAGCTGTTAAATAACCAGTGAACCTCGGATAATGCAGTGAAGAGATTAACCTTTACAACCACAAATCTACAGCAGATAAACACCTTTAATGCAATCAAACAAATACGGCTCACTTTGAACGTATTTATGCGCCACACCTCTGAAAAGGTTAAATCTCGCCATTAACAAACAGTGTACCTGTGAAGAGTACATTGGTCATTTGACCGCTATAAATCATATTGTGTAAAGTTATTATTATTCGCAAATAATTATGATCCAGATCAGAAGTACAGCATATATAACTATGTATTCATTGAATATGCGTTTTTTTTATTTGCATGTTGAATATGTAAGTTCATAGTTGTAGTAAACATAGCTATTATGGAAAGCGAATACTTAAATGGAGAACATTCAGTTAAATTTTATTAAAGTATCAGCTTAGTGTGGCGCAGAAGTGTTATGCAGAAATACAGGAGCTTTCCCTGTTATTTTAGTATGTTTGTACACTAGTACTGTAAAACCTTACTATTACGACCACTAAAATTGTGTCAGTTATTAGGTGTTTAATACAGGTGACTGCTTAAAGCAAGGTGACAGGAGAACAGAAAGCCCCTGTTTGACTGTCAAACTGTTATAAACTGTTACCTGTCTTTCATAAAACCAATTAGACGTCGTCTTTTTGTGGTCGTAAAGGAGAGGTTTTCCTGTATTGTGCATGTCTATATAGCTCTCAAAAGTCTATTAAATATTATTTATTTATAGATTCTTGTTTTGTTGTTTCTTTTTCCATTCATTAAATATACGTTTCACTTTTAGTAAAAGTTGGTTTTTACCTTTTATGGGATGGGTAAGAAATGACCAAACATATGGATTCGAAGTTAATACTGGATTTGATAACTGTTCAAATAATTATGAAACCAGCAGAATAAGATTTCTTTTTTCATTTCTGAGCAGACATATTACCCGATCTAACATATATCTCATTAAATTTTGCGTAAAAATGATGAAATATATGTAATAATAAAAAAAAAATCGCGGGTACGAAATGACCAAAAATATGGGTACGAAATGACTAGTGAATTTGATAGGGTACGAAATGACCAAAAATATGGGTACGAAATGACCAAAAAAATAGGGTATGAAAAGGCGTGGGTACGAAATGACCATAACTCGTAACAGAGGAGTGAACGCTCTACGCTGCACTTGAAATCTATTGCTATTGATGCAGTGGATATTTAAACATTCAATCTATAAACAAGCGGACACAAAAGTAACATAAGAGCTTGAAGAGGGTTAAAATACGTTTAAACTACTAGTTCTTTGTGGCGTGTGCGGATCCAGAGGAGGGGGCAAGGGGACAGGGCAGTCCCACAACCCTGGAAAATCTTACAAAAAGGATAACGAGAAAGGGAACAATTAAATTATATCTTTTGTATGTCAAATCTCATTTCGACCCGACAAAAATTTCGCCCCCATCCCCCGAGAAATAATTATACTGGATCTGCGAATGAGTGTCAGTACACTAGAACAATATTATTATTATCAGGGATAATAAATAGACGGGATATGTAACAAACTTATATTCGGCTAAATGGGTGCCGTGGGTGCAAATTTTGATGACGTCATCAAAATTAGTGCACACATGTTATTCAGCCATTTCGCGATAACCGCCTTAAAACCGGCGTCGTTTTTAAGCCTGCAAATGTATCCAAGTGATTGTTTTCAACAGTTTATTGCATCGGACCTTTTGGTACGTTACTATTTATCACTACTGTGGTAATATTTTTGTGTTTTACGGTCATTTTAGTTACGGAGTAGCATTTTCATGGTTGACCTATATTCACTGAAGAGACGCGCCGGTCTCAAAATGGCGGAAAATCTCGAGAGTGTACCGCATAGGGGACCATGTTACGACTTGTTCTATATAGAAAAGAACACTTTTTATACGTGTTTTTGACAGATCATGAATTGTTATTGCCGCGTTTAAAGTTTATCTAGTCGATATATGTGATTTTGATGGAATTACAATGTCCGTAAAATGGCGTATTTTGTCACAGTTTTCGCCTTCGATTAATGGCGGGAGAAAAATAGCATGTACCACTAAGGGGACCAAGTTACGATTGGTTCAGGATGAGATATCACCTTGAGAAACAGTGCATATCAGAGGTCTCGAATCGCTGTTGAGTTAGATATAATTTTGTAGGCTGATGCATGTTGTAAACCTGATGAAAAATTAATCTGAAATTTATGAAAATTTTGCTAAATTTACCATTTATTATAGAATTGGAGAATCTTTATTTTCTTTACTTGTATTGTAAAAGACTGAGTTTCAAAAGAAGTTTTTAGTTTGAAAAGCTCATAATTGATTGCTGGTTATTATAAATATGCTGTGAATGTTGTGGAAAATAACTGTCAATTCAGTATAGTTGCTTGTGTGGAAATTTGTTTGAATGCTGTTATGCCCTTTGTTTTGACAGAAAGATTCAACCAGGATGCTATTGAACCGCATTTCGGTGTTCAAAGATAGAGCCGTGGTTCGAATGACAACCCATCGCTGCACAAGTTCAACAGTAAAAAGCAAAAAACTAGAGTAGTTGGAGGTCAGGCTTTGGTGCCTCTGAGGGGAAACATTGTCTACAGCTAAACATACTCTATGTTGAGATGTGGTGACACTCCGTTGCAGAATTTTCCAAGACTGTACATGTGTTTAACCCATTACCCCATAAAAACACCTTTTTTACGCCTCAAATTTATTCCTCTACCAAAGAAAATAGTTTCAGTATAAAGAGTCAGGAATATATATCATTAATATTTTTAATTCCATGCACACGCAAGCTTCAAGCAGACTGGAACCGGCGGACGTAGTCGAGGGGTAAAGCACCCGCTTACGACCACAGGGGTTGTGAGTTTGATCCCCCATCGGACCAAGTCCTTCGGATGAGACTTTATAAACCGAGGACTGATGTATGAGTGCTTTCCACTTAGCATCTAAAATAACCGGAGAACTCTTTTGATAATAAGAGTAGGGTATCGCTCCCGGGTTTTCTGTATCCGCTCCCCTCTCTCTGGAGCGTCCAATTAACCCACAAACAAGCAGACTGAAAGTAAAGCAGAATGCACATTAAGCCTTACTTTCAGCCTTCTTTTAATGGTCACCTATCTTCAATATACACTATGGTGTAACTACTTTGTAGAATCAGGAACATATATATCATCATATGATATATATGGTCCCTGGTAGATTATCTTCTCTTCGAGATGATTCTATTTAGCGGTTACATTATAGCATTTGGTGCTGAATGAGTGAGAAAATGTTGAATTTAATCAGTTTACTCCCTCTTATTTCTTCAGTGGAGGATTAAATAATGGCATATGTGTAGTTAACTACCTCTTGTGATCTGGAGTTGTGTATATGTGGGGTAAATGGTTAAATATCTTCCAGTACTTTCACTCTGTGTGTATATTAAACAGTCAAACCTGAGCAGCTGAATAAGTGTATCAAAATTTAAATTAAGCTAAAAACAGTGGATCCGCATCAGGGCCCTCTAAAATGGGTACTGGTCTGGATCCAAAATGGTTGCAGAGATATATTCAGTACAATTCCATTATGCTGAAAGTGTTATCTTCTATGAGTGTGCTGCTAAAACAGGTTAATTAGATTATTGCTTGTGTGTCCAGTGTTTTACAGTATTTATTTATTTATTTAATTTAACCCTTCTCCTACTGAATGTTCATTATATAACTCGACTTAATTGCTAAAATTAGAGTATATATAAGCTGAGCTAGAAAGAGATGAAATATTTCCCCAGGGAATTGAAACGATTGTGTCAAACAGATCCTCTCATAGAAAACAGTTTAGACCCTGATCAGATAACTACTTAAAGAGCTGTCTGAAATGGGTATAAACTGTACACTACTATTTTTTTGAATGGTAGCAAAAATGGGCGTTATAAGAGTTTGAATATTGTTAGATGCCAAATAACTAGACCCCTGGTCTATATCCAAACTGTTTGGATATATGCAGAGCTGAAAACCAGATAAGAGGGAGTAAAATGAAAAAAAGAATCATCATTTTCGCACTCATTGTAGCACAAAATCCTATGGTGTTTACAGTTACTACTCAAAATAATCTTCTTTTTGAGACAATTCTACTGAGTAGTAACACCATACCATAGGGTTTAATGCAGAATAAAGTTTTTATTTTTTGAAATACTCCCCTCATCTGGAGCTCTGAAAGTAAAATGAACAAATTCAACATTTTCTCACTCATTTAGGCACAAAATCTTTAGTGTTACTACTCATTCGGATCGTCTCTTCGAGATGATTCTACTGAGAAGTAACACCATAGGGTTTAATTAAGAATTATGAATAAAGGTTTTGGTTTTTGAAATGTAAACTCCCCTTATCTGAAGCTGATATGTATAGATCAATACATATATTTGAGAGAAAAACAAACAAAGATTTAATTTATTTTAAGAATCTTGTTTGTTATAACATTACAAATTTATACCGGGCGTGTTCGATTATCAGTTCCAGAACTGTTTGGAACGATTCCATGGAATTAGAAAATCAAATAAAAACGGAATTGAACCCATGCAAATATGGTAGTCTGGTTCCCTACTTATTACAACTTTGCTGTCGAGGCGTTCGTAAATTGTGCCGGGAACCATGATGATACGTCACAATTCTGCTCACACCACCTCCTCGGGCAGAATTGATAGAACAGTTCTGGAATTGAATTCCGGACCATTCGATTTCGATTCCGTCAATCCGGAAGATTCCGGACTGATAAACGAACACGCCCATGTATTTTAATTCTCAACAAAACCAATGACGCTTTGAAATTAAAACAAATATTTTCATATCTCTGTTATTTTTATATTTCATCCCTTTCAGTTTCATTAAGCTGTCTGGTAAAAAAAAAACCAAAAAACCATGATATTTAAAATTATACTATCAGTTAGATCAAAGTATAATTAAACAATCAGTAAATTTTTTCCATTATTGGATTACTCTATCTAAAACCATAGACTCAGGACTACTCTAATGAGCAAGCAAAAGCCATACTGACAGTCCAGGCAAAAAGTTGGCATGGTGCCAAAACATTTACCACTGTGTAGTCTATTTATTATCCCTGTTATTATATAAATAGAATAATATTGCAAACAAAGTTTAAACTCAAATCGAGTTACAAGTTATTATTAAAATGTAGCACAAACAAACGCACATAATGTACAATGTCTCAATACTTATGTTAGTTGAAACATTTGTGTGATAATAAAATATCTACTCGATCTTTGAGTACACGCGTAGGCTATATCCAGTATAATGTGCCTTCCAATAAAAATGCGTTTATTGCATGGTGATCTAAAACTTCCACAGCAGGGCTACAATAGGTTGCTCATAGAAATCCTAAGATTTCCAAGTTTTCGAGCGCGATGTCCCCATCAATGTATCTGGAACCGCGTAGGGGCATGACACTGCACTGCCGACTGCATGCAGAGATGATCTATTATGCACCAACACGACCCTGGTTTGCTAAATAATATATAATTATTTTATTATGTATTGTTAATACTTCAGTCACACTTTTATGTGCAATCAGGGCTGCCATAAGTTGACACGGAAAATCCTAAGATTTCAAAATTTGCATTTTCAAGTGCCGCGATTTTACGAATTGTATACCTTTACCCCATAGTCTGTTTCTTGTTTTGAAGACACGTGCCTGCTTAAAACAGGTTGAAAGTAAAGCAGAATGCGCCTTAAGGCGCATTCTGCTTTACTTTCAGCCTGTTTTAAACTACGATCTGCTAGGATAAAAATCCGAATACTTAGTAAAAATCCGGAGAAATGGAAGCCCTGTGCAATACGTCTTTTTTAGATCTAATGCCAACCCTGGCAACACTCACATATGCACAAACTTCAAAGCTTATTGTGACTAAGGCCTAAGCTACGTTTTAACTTCGAAATACGGGTATGTTCGAACTAACGCGAGTTCGAACTAGCGAGGTTCGACTGTAGAACTTTTAATTTCGTGCTCCTTCTCCGCACGGCTACGAATTCCCACCGAGCTCATTGATTATAGATACAGTGAAACCCCTCTAAACCGGAACCTCTAAATACCGGAATTCTCTCTAAACCGGACAAAAAGTCCGGTTTAGAGGGATTTCACTGTAGATACTTCATTTTAAAAAATGCTCTCTAATATATCAGAGCTCCCTCTCCACAACGGCCCTCTGAACAACGAGCTCCTCCTTACAACAATGAATGCCGCTTTTCCCAAAACAAGACAATTATGTTCAACCTTTTCACGGCTGCAATATCGTCTGTTTAAAAGTGTCGTCTGCTGTTTTTCTCAAATCTATACATATTGCACATTTTGGATAGAAATAAATCATAATGACGAGTGACAACTATTTATTTGCAAATGTAATACAACATTCCCTCCCTATAACAACCCCCTCCGAACAGCACACACAATATATGTCTCCCATTGGGTGTTGTTGTAGAGTGGGAGCAATGAAATCATTTTTCCTTTACTAATATTTGTGCTTGACATCCATTTACAAATCTGGTTTTCAGTCTCTTTAAAGCATGACGAAAAAAGCAGAACATTACAAAAAATGTCCTGCTTTAATCAGTTATCTTTAAGCCCTTTACCCCATAGCATGTTTGTAGTTTTGAAGACATGTGACCACTTAAAGCAGGTTGAAAGTAAAGCAGACTAACGATGCGCCCTAAGGTGCATCCTGCTTTTCTTCTAACCTGCTTTAGTTTTCAACTGGAAAAGTCTTCCTTGTTTTTCTGTATGTTCAAGACTTTCTAATCGAAGATTATGTTTCTAAGCGTGGATAAAATTAGGGCTGTAAAAATTCGTATTGATTGACTAATGGGTTAATTCGAGCATACGGGTTTATACAGTCAGTCGAACTTCGATATCTCAAACTCGGTTATGTCGAACCTACACGTAGTTCAAAGTTAAAACGTGGCTTAGCAACGTTTTAACTTTGAACTACGGATGTTCGACTTAACCGAACATGAAATACTGTAATTCGTGTGTTGAAATATCGTTTAGTTCGAGTTAATCAAGTTCGATATATCGAAATTCGACTGTACAGTCAATGAGTTATCGAGGTTCGGCTGTAGTGCAGATACCTTTGAAACATGTTTCCGAAACGTGCTCGAAAATAAATTGTTTCATCACAATGCTACTTGCATTGTATGCGAAACTGTATTACAAACATATACATGTACATGTACAATGTATTTACATTCGTCCAATTCAATTCCATGTAACAAAATGATGTCTCATCCGTAAAGACGCAATTTATCTAGGGGCGGGACTTGTGGATATCTTGCGTAGAGGAGGCGTTGCTCGTGGATCTTTTCTCCGCGAATCATTTGGTTCCGTTGCCTGAGTAATGCAGTTATGGCTGTTCCTTTCAGGGTACACATTATTTGTGTAAACAACCTCTAATATGGATTAAACGACAGAAAATGATCGGCAAATTTAGCATGAATCGCTTGTGCGGTTCATGGACATTTGCCGATCAATTTCTGTCGTTTATTTCGCTTAAACGCCAAACAAAAGCAGTTCATTTCTTAATAACTTACACTATTCTAACGTTTTTGTTTTGTTTCTGCTTTACCCTCATTCTGCTTTCGATAGCAACCTGTCAAGCATATAGATGACTGTCAAGTCTGCTATTAACCTCCTCAATGCCTTAGCCCGAGCACAATAGTTATTTGTAAACCGTTTGGATTCTGAGATCAGGATCCGAACGATTTGACACTTATTTCAAGATTTCTAGAAGTTAAAACAAATAAACTTGAGATTTGAGAAATAAAGGGAGTCGACAATTGTTTAAAACTGATGACGTAATTGCAGTGAAAGGGGTCTATCACAAAATATATAAAATAATGAACAACAGGTCAGATCCTGATCAGAGGCCTCTGAGCTAGGCCTACATTGTTTACAATTAATGCATTTACTCGTTTCACACACAACAATACTAGTGTAAATGATTGAATTGTATTGAGAAAAATATAAATACGATATTTTCCCAGTTTAAACACAACGCAATTTCTTGAAATCTTGTTTCTCGAAGTCTGATATCATAGGGCGCCAACACCGTTTGCATATAGAACAAGTGTAATCCTCACAGGTGCACTGTTTGTAAATGACGAGTATACTCGTCGCTAGGGTTGAATGCATTAAACCAAACAACGTTGCTTGGGAAATGATTACGTCTTCCCTACAGTGGAGAATCTGTTATTCTTTCCCGTTTAAACGCAAACGTACACAAACGCAAAGCACTAAAACGCAGAAAAGTACAACTTTTGGACAATTCTGATAATTCATGTTTATCTTGGTGGCAAACAGTTTTGAGCCTTATCAGACGCCGGGTTACCCGGCGTCTGATCTGGCTCCAAACTGTTTGCACTGCAAATAATAGTTTTAGCGTAAACGCGTTTATTGGGAAAGAATAACAGATTCTCCACTGTACCATAGTTTAAGCTTTCTGATACATGTGTACAGTGAATGAGAGGCTATTCCCTCCCAACAAACGCGTTTATGCTCAAACAATTATATACATTGCAAACAGTCTAGAGCCAGATCAGACACCGGATAATCCCGGCGTCTGATCAGGCTCTAAACTGTTTGCCACTCAGTAATAATAGATCGTAAGAGAATTTTTCAATAAAATCATTTTCTACATCTTTTTTTGCCTTGCGTTTGCATATCGTTTGCGATCAAACGAGAAAGAATATCACAATATTCATTGTACAGTGTTCCCTCCCTACAAATACACTCAAAACAACGATTTCCTCCTAACAACGATCATTGCCGTAGTTCCCCTAACAGGACATTTATGTCTAACGTTTTTACTGCTGCAATATCGTCTGCTTAACATTGTCTTCAACCATTATTTTTCTCAAAGTTACATATAAGTGGGCATTTTGATAGAATAAAATAACGACGAGTGACAAACAGCTTGCATCCAGATCAGACGCCGCGTTACGCGGCGTCTGATCTGGATTCAAGCTGTGTGCAAGTGTAAACCAAGTTTTAATTTTCCCTCTCTATAACGACTCCCTCCGAACAATACACACAATCTGTGTATCGTATTGTGTGTCGTTGTAGGGAGAAAGCACTGTAGTTCGTTTATGCATGGTCATAATAATATAGTCCACGAGACTATGGCTCGTCACGAATTCTTTGTTCGCATTTAAATCATTTGAACCAACTGTTTTATTACCATCGCTGTTAGCAGTCAATATTGCTGCGAAAGAGGTAGAAAGTACTAGATACTCGAGAAGATTCAAAATGGGGGCGAAACAATCAAATCTCTCACTCAGTCACTCAACCTTGAGGGACTTTACAGAAAAGAAAGCGAGATTCGACACTGTGCCAGAATGTCTGAAATATTTTGCAAACACCATACCGACAAAGGAAGCAGTAGTTTTTGTGTCTACCGACGGAAGAAGGGAGTTTGTAACTTTCAAGGAGTTGTTCGACAAGTCCAAGCAATTTGCCAACGCTTTGGTTCGCCTGGGAGTCCGACGTCATGAGTTTGTGGCCGTAAACCTTCGTCCGTGTCCTGAATGGCTGTACATCACTTTCGGTTCAATGTTGGCCGGAGCACGTCCAGTAAGCATATCGTTTACCTATAAAGACGGCAGTGATCTTGTCGGACTTATGAAAAAACTCGAAACTTGCTCTTGCATGGTTCTTGACCCAGGGTACGGGAACGAAAACTGGAACATTTTGTGCAAACTCGTCGACTCTTGTTCTTTAGACGGCACGGTCAAGAGCGCACAAATGCCATCACTACGATATCTGATAGGCCTAGATTATTCTAAAGTCATGCCTAATGTTAAGTCGTTTGCAGATCTGTTTATTAGCGGCACCGTGGATGCTGAACTACCCGATATAGACAGAAATGACATTGCAACACTGTTTCTGACGTCGGGTAGCACTGGCCTGCCAAAGGCTATAGCAACCACACACAGAGCCCTCATGTCCTTAACGTTTGAGGACAGCGATATATTCAACAGTGACTACCGTTTGTACAACGACAGGCCGTTCACATGGGGTGGTGGATTTCCCCTCAGCGTATTGATAGGGCAGACAAGAGTTACCATGTCTGGGTTTTGTTCACCCCCTGATGATTACGGAACATTTGTAATAGATGTTATTCGCAATGAGAATTGCCAGATACTCTTCACACTTCCCCCAGCTCTGAACGAGGTCAGCAAAAGGATGGTGAGTCAATTTAACCCATTACCCAATAAATACGCATTTTTACGCCTTTGTTGTGTTATATTGTTGTTAACCATATATGATTTATGTACTTGTAGATATGTTGAGGGCCTCATGGAATCAAATGAGCTCTCTCGTTAAATAAAGTCCTTATTATTATTATAATTATTATTATTATTATTAATTGTTTTTCTTAAATGAATAAATAGTTCCCATTTATACAGTTGTAAATATTTTTATAAGAAATAATTTCTATATTCTAGCAGATGATAGCATGTCGGCCTGTCTTTTTGAGCATTATGAAATTTCCGAAAAATTTTACGAACTCATTTTCAAAAAAATGTTAAGAACTCATTTTCGGTGAATGCATACAGTAATAAAATATTATTTTCCCGGGAAAAAATTGGATTTTCGTTCCGGAAGGGACTTTTTAAGTTTTATGTCCTATTCGTAGTTTACAGCATACACTGTTTTCATAGGTAGGTTGCATTTTGTTACATCCGATTTCATTTCAATTTCTCAGAATAAAATCATGAAATGTTCATGGTAGTACAGTTTTAGTATAAATTATAGATAACTCAATAGATAAAATGAATTTTTTTTGAAAAAAATTATTTTTGGTAAAAATACACCAAAAAGTGAAAAAATGAGAAAAAATGGATTTTTTAGATAAAATGATCTATATCTTTTTTAAAAGATCCGGGACCCTGTGTTTTTATTTGCTATTTCACTAAAACTTTATGTTTGCAAGGCTAAAAACAACAAATAAAAAATTTGGTAATTAGTTTGCTACAATTTGTAGGGCAATTTTCACTGTGCATTATTCTCCCATTATAAAAAAGTGGGTGGGGTAAATTTTACTCCTTTCCGGTGAAATCAAACATTTTTATTTTGGATCTTGAAAAAACATTATTTTCAGGGTTTATTCTTACTATGGTAATATAAATTAGGATACTTTTTGTACAAATAGATTGTTTAAATAAAGATTGAAAAACCGTAGTACAAAAAAGTAGGAGTTTTTAATATGAAGCTTCAATTTTAGGGGGGTAGCCTTGAAATTTGTGAAAAAGAAAGGTCCGGTACCCCCACTTTTTTCACCAGTTTTGTCATAGAAACTAATTTTACTGTCTGTATGCAAAGTTTGAAGAATTTGGTAATTACTTTCCAAAGGTGCACCTACCCCCTTAAAGCAGGCTGAAAGTAAAGCAGAATGCGCCTTAAGGCGCTTTCTGCTTCACTTTCAACCAGCTTTAAGTGACCATCTGTATTCAGAGCTATGGCTATGGGGTAATGAATTAAACATATTTTATTCATATAAACGTACGGTGAGTTTAGCAGAACAGAACAGAATATTTTGCGAGACGTTAACCTACATATGGGCCTTGTCATGAGAAAACCTCACTTAAAGACGTGGCGACTAGCCTTGATCTACACTGTTTGACACCCACATGCATCTAAAGCATTTTATGTAGCTGTAATGTATATGATATTTGGCAGTATACACTAAACTCAGATACAGAGCCTGAGATGACGACGGTGTTTGGTCTGTACAATGTTGCAATGCAATAAGGCTGGTTTTGTCATGGCACAGCTGAAATAGTTTTTGGCCTGAACAGAACACATTGCACACTTTTGTCACGGTCGGGTAGAGTTCTAAACAAGTTAGTTTAATCATTTCAAAAAGGCAACAGCAGAGCTCAAGGCAAAGTGGGTCTTTAAAAATATTATGTTAGAGTTTGACAAGACGCAAAGGTATTTAAGGCCTTGGACGTAATTTGTAATGCACAAACACGTATATAATTAATGGCAAAACAAATGGTAGACATCACTATGGAATAGAATTAAACCACTACGTGCTCCTAAAGCTTTCTTTTGAGGGCATAAAATGACATGGCATTTGCTGATACATTAATTAAACATGACATGCTTATTGCTTAACATTTCTTTTTATAGTTTTAACAAATTACAACAACGTTTAAGAGGAATAGGAGTCAAACAATTTGAAAATTTTTGTTTACTGACATCAAGTGTCATAACTCTGTTAAAATTGACAATCCAAATTCAGTTTCCTTGGATTTTGTCATGTTTTGTATTCGTAACAATGGAAATTTCGGTGTAGATAAGTACACCATAATTAGCTTCCTAGCAAATATCTATTAACAAAAATATAGAAACAATAGAATTTTGTTTCTCATTTTTAAAATATGGGCGCTTTAACAAAAATAACGGCCATAATTATGTAAAACCGACCTGGGGTCCAAGTTTCAAATGATATTTTATAGGCTACGTGAGCTGTATACCAAGTTTTACAGATGTATCACTAAGTGCGTGAAGTTTTGCTTCTCTTGAACAAGACCATTTTCTTATCTAATTGATACACTCGAACCTCGATTTCTCAATGTCGCTTTTCGAATATATCTGTATATAACTGTGAAATACGGATATGGTCGACTTAATACACTTTGAAATAATGAAATTCAACCGTAGAGATACGGATAATTTCGACTTAACCTTTTAACACCATTTAATACTCATTACATTTGCAAACAGTGTAGGCCCAGATCTGAAGGCTCCTATAGGAGCCTTCAGATCTGGATCTACACTGTTTTCTAACTTAGACCAGTATTTATTAAACTACCAAGAATTCTAAGTAGACTTCTTCATGTTTTGGTAACTAAAAAGATCCACAGGGGAGCCTAATAACTCACAATAGATACTTAATTAGTGCTGAAAGAGTTTCAGCGAATTCGAGATATCGAGTTTCTACTGTATATCTACGAAACGAAACGCAAACGCGTTACAATAAATTGTAGAAAATAACAGGTTGTTGACACTTCTGACTAACCATTTTTATCTGGGTGGCAAACAGTTTGGAGCCTGATCAGACGCCGGGTTACCCGGTGTCTGATCTGGCTTCAAACTGTTTGTAATAGAAACAATAGTTTTAGCGTAAACGCGTTTATTGGGAAAGAATAACGTTTTCTCCACTGTACTTCAATTTTAGAAAACCATGGTGGACAGCGACTGGCTTCTGAAGACAATCGTCGTTGGAGGCCAACCACTCACAAGGAAACAGGTGAGCTCGTGTGGGAAAATGTGTAAATACTTCCTGAATGTCTATGGCGGAACAGAGTTCCTGCTGGCCAGCTGCAATATTGTGGAAGATCCGGAGAGCTATGAAGAATTCTGCACTGGCTATGTTTTGCCACACGTTGAGATGAAGATCGTAGATGATGACGAGAAAATAGTACCAATTAATACACGAGGAGAAATTTACATTCGACCAAAAACAATATTTGCTGGTTACTACAACGACCCTGAGAAAACTAAATCTGTAATGACCCACGACGGTTGGTACAAAACAGACGACATTGGAAGAATGACGGAAGAGGCCGCTCTTTTTGTAGAAGGGCGAAAATCAAATATGATTATTTCCGGAGGAATGAACGTCGTTCCTGAAATACTGGAAAGCTTGATTCTTTCTTGTCCGGGCGTCGATTCAGTCGTATTGGTGCCAGTGCAAGATGAGGTTTTGTATCAAGTGATATGTGCTTTTGTCACTCAACTTCCCGGAAGTGACGTCGATGAAAACATGTTGCGATCGTTTTGCGAAAATAAACACGGCGATAGCCTCGGTTTGTTCACAGTTCTTCCGAAATATTACATGATTTTGGACTCGCTTCCTGAGATAAGCAATGGAAAGGTTTCGAGAAGAGCTCTCATTGCCATGGCGAAGCAACGTTTCAACAAAGAAAGAAACCCCGTTAACCCTGATTATGCTTAGCGCGGCTTGGGTCGCATTTTGCTAACAGTTTGGATCCAGATCAGACGCCGCGTAAAGCGGCGTTTGATCTGTCTCTTAACTGTGTGTCACTCATATACAATGTACAACTTTCCTTCAATTTTGGAAAGGTAATGTTAAACGGTTTTGAGTTTTTCGCAGACCTTACCTTACAAATCTCTAAAATCTTGCCTAAGTTTTATACGGTTCTGAGATATGGGGATACAGTTCAGATATACAAATAATGTTATGTAACTCAGTTAATTACGCTTGCGAGAGATGTCCTTGTACTCACAAGAACTCAACAAATTCTGCAGTCCTAGGTGATTGTGGGCGTTTTCCAATATACAGTGCCCCCTCTCTACAACGGCCCTCCCAACAACGACTCCCTCTTTACAAAAACCCTTGCCACAGTTCCCTAAACATGACTATTATATCTAATGCTTTTACTGCTGTAATATCGTCTGCTTAAAATTGTCGTCTGTTGTTTCCCTCAAAGTAACATATTGGACATTTTGACAGAATAAGCTTAGTGACGAGTGACAAACAGCTTGAGTCCAGATCAGACGCCCCGTTACGCGGCGTCTGATCTGGAGTCAAGCTGTTTGCAGATGTAAATTAATTTCCCTCCCTATAACGACTCCCTCCGAACAACGCACACCAGTTTTGTCTCCCATTGGGTGTCGTTGTAGAGAGGGAGCGCTCTAAATAGAAACTGCATAAGATACGAGCGTATTGATTAAACATTCCCAAATGTTTACATGTTTTTACAATGCCAAATGATTGTTACCTTAACTGGTTATCGGAGATGAACAATATTTTATGTAAATATGGTTTTGCTTATATTTGGTATGACCAAGGTACACAAAATGAAAAAGAAATGTATCTAGAAATGTTTGTACAGAGAATAAAAAATACAAATAAACAAAATTTAATATACAAAACTGTTACAGTTATGTTGAGACCTGTTCAAAACTGGTTTATAAATGCAGGGCTGCCATTTCTCCGGATGTTTCCTAAATCTTCGGATTTTTTTTTCTAGAACATGGTAGCTTAAAGCAGACTGAAAGTAAAGCAGAATGCGCCATAAGGCGCATTCTGCTTTACTTCCAGCCTGCTTTAAGTAGTCACGTGTCAACAAAACTAGAAACAGGCTATGGGATAAAGGTACGATTTGTAAATTCGCACTTGAAAAATGCTAATTTGGATATCTTAGGATTGTTCATGTCAACTTATGGCAGCCCTGTAAATACAGAACATTTTTACACGAACTTGAAGGTATTATTGTAAACAAACGTGTATTACTGTTCTACTACATTTGATGTGTATTCGTGTTTGAATGTATTTCTTGTACAGCTGGATGCTTGAATATATCAATAAAATTATATTAAATGCTACATTATATTCTCGATCTGTTATAAGGTGATGAGACAGATCATCTTTACGGTAGTACTTTTCAAGTGCAAGTATATCCCTATACAAAATTTAAACGCAGCAAACTCCTTTACGCTCACTCATTAAATATCCTCGATAGAATGTATAGTTTATAAACATGTATATCAAGTGACTTGATACAATATTATATTAATATACTGTAAAATAGGTATTTTTCGCGTCATGAATATTTCGCGTAATGCAAATTTGTATTTATTCGCGACCTCATGCAATATTTCTAGCAGGTGGTAGTTTAAAGCAGGCTGAAAGTAAAGCAGAATGTGCCTTAAGTCACATTCTGCTTTACTTTCAACCTGCTTTAAGAAGTCGCCTATTTTCAAAACTAGAGACATTCGCGAATTAACGCGTAAATTATATTCTCGCGAATAAAACCGGTTTTACAATACTGATATTTTTAACATGTAACTTTAACACATATAATGCCTATCCGTATAAGAACAGTATGCAAAGTCAAACGTTAGTATCATAAAGACAGTGATCGCCCTCTGTTTAGGGTCAAAACAGTTTGTTAATAACTACTGTTTGCAAATAAATATTGTACTCGGGGTAAGGCAGTGAAGGGGTTAAAAACGAAACTTGTCGACTAATAGTCATTATGGATGTGTCGCGAAATATGTGTGGGTTGTATCCAATTTTAGCTCACCTGAGCCAAAGGCTCAAGGTGAGCTATTGTGACCGCTCACCGTCCGTAGTACGTCTGTCCGTCTGTCCGTGTTTACATTTGGTACTCTATGTGGTACCATTTGTGTCCAGTCGGTACTTACGTGGTATTTTTTACTTATGTGGTATATCACATATATATTTTATTGTATTTGTGTTCAGGGTACCCTAATGTTGTACCTGGAATGGTTTGTAAGAAAGTACCACAAAAGTCATGGACCGATATCTGGACGGATTTCAGGACGGACTCATGTACCCCATAAGCACTATATGTAAAAAGAAGAAAATGTGGTACCCCATAAGGTTTTTTGAGGTTTTTTGGCCCCACATAGGGTGCTTTTCGGGAAAAGTATTACCCCTTAAGAAAAATACCACATTAGCAGCGAATGTGGGTCCGTCCGTTCACTTTTACTTCAAACGACATCTCCTCTGAACCCGCGGATTGTAGGGCGGATTCAAACTGCTCATGATGTTCCTTGGATGCTTCTCTACAGAAGTTGTTCAAATGAAAGAGAAAAAGCAAAAACTCTGCTTGAAAAAGCAAAAAAGCAAAAAACTTTAAAAAATCTTCTTGCTAAAAACTACTAGGCCCTAAGCTTTGATATTTTTACAGTAGAATCTCCTGGTCGATCCCTCTATAGTTTGTTAAAATGAAATCCCTAGGGTCACAATTGACGCCACCCTGCGCAGTTTAAGTGCTGTTCTAGGCAGGTTTCACAGTATTTTTGATGAAGCAGAAGCAGAACTGTATTTTACCTGAGTTACTCTTAATATACTAAGGGCAAATAGCCAATATTTGCAAACATTTTGGATCCAGATCAGATGCAACATAATCATAATGCTACATCTAATCTGGATCCAACCTATTTGCCACTCATTTACCAACTTAACATTTTCTAAATTGTTTTTTTGTACACTTTTCACATACAGTAGGTTTTAAGCAGACATCATTTCAGTCTGGTAAGGGTAAGCCCCAGAGCTCTAGCCACTGAGGTCAAATATTATGCAACTCTGAACTGGTAGGGAGTATCACAGAACTGGTCATGATCAGCTGAACATGTTGTCTGCTAAAGTTTAGATATGGTTCAGTCTGCTTCATACTTAGAGAAACAGGATCTGGAAGTGATCCACTGACAGTTATGTAATTATGTCTTATGCCATATTTATACATATGTTTAATATTGGTTTTGTCCGAGTTATCTGTATGTCTTTTCATTTTTTCTTGTCCAGGATTCAACCCTTTCCCCCATATACTGACGTTTGTTAACCCATTACCCCATAAATGTGCATTTTAAGGCCTTTGATTTATTCCTCTACTTAAGAAAATAATTCCACTTTAAACAGTCATGAAAATGTAAGATGCGAAAGTAAAGCAAAGTTTGCATAAACCCTTAGCCCGCCAAATAAATTGTCGTCTGCTATATTTCTCGTCTGCTTCAAGTTTCAAAGTGCTTCAAGGTTGCTCTAAATTGCTGAAAATGTTGTCCGAGTGTCAAACAGCTTGGATCCGGATGAGACGCCGAGTTACTCGGCGTCTAATCCGGATCCAAGCTGTTTGCATATAAAGCTATAGTCGTGAGTGGCAGGCTAAGGGTTAAGACACATTCTGCTTTACTTTCAACCTGCTTTAGGTGGCCACCTATTTTCAAAACTAGAAACATGCTATGGGGTAATGGGTAAAATGAAATTGCCTATTTGGAAAGAGCCTGATGAGAGGAAGTGCCATTTGAAAAAGGCCATAACTCTGACATAATTGTTTTTTGAGTTATTTCCCTTTGTGATATTTTCTTGTCAAAAAGACAACTTCAGTTCTACTGATGCTACTGTAATGAAATTTTATGTATGGAAAGAAACTGATGAGAGAAAATGCCATGCACAAGGGCAGCAATATTTAGTTTTTCCCCTTTGTCATATTTTGTTGTCAGGAAAATAATTCCAGTTCTGCTGACGCTAGTGAAATAATTATCATTTATTGGAAATGGAAATAGCTTGATAAGAGGATGTGTCATGGATAAGGGTCATACGCTTGGCAACAAAATTCACTTTTGTCATGTTTTCTTGTCTGGAAGATAACTCCATTTATAGTTATATTAAAATGTTGTCTTGCCCAGTCAACTTAGGTACAAACTTCAATGTCCTCAGGTGAGCGAATTTAGGACCATGGCCCTCTTGTTAATTAATTTCTTTATCGTTTTACAAGCAGAGTATCGAAGAATGGATACCCAAGATTTGTTTGAGTTTTTAAACTACGTCACAATAAAATTCTAGATGTTAACTACATACCTTTAAATAACATTGCAGTTGTATTTGCTTAAGAGTAGTAGTTTACGATTACAGACCGCAGAAAAGATCTTTAGAAATTTGTCATATTGGTAGTCTTGCACGGCTGCCATAAGTTGATCATAAAAATCCTAAGATTTCAAATTTTCAATTTTTCAGACGCAATTTTACTAATTGTACCATTGACCCATATTCTGTTTCTTGTTTTGAAGACACATGACTGCTTAAAACAGGTTGAAAGTAAAGCAGAATGCGCCTTAAGGCGCATTCTACTTTACTTTCAGTCTGTTTTAAGCTACCATCTGCTAGGATAAAAATCCGAAGACTTAGGAAAAATCCGGAGAAATTGCAGCCCTTGTCTTGTTTGAACAGTACATTTTCAGTATTGACAATGATACGATTGTTATAAATCCTTCAGCAAAGAGCATTAGCAAACCGAATAAGCTGAGAAATAAAAATCCAAAATGATGTAACGTGGGGGACATCTCCATCCAAATGAGGACAATTTACAATGTTGGAATTGAAGTAATCTCTTTCACAATACATTATTGCAAGTAGAAAATTAAGAAACATGTGGTATCAAGTGATAAAATTGCTCTTTTCTATAAAATTCCAAGTAGAGAATTAAGATTGTATCAAATTATGAAATTGCTCTTTTCTATAATATTCGAAATCGAGAATTAAGATTGTATCAAATTATAAATTTGCTCTTTTCTACAATATTCCAAGTAGAGAATTAAGATTGTATCAAATTATAAAATTGCTCTTTTCTATACGATTCCAAATAGGTAATTAAATACATGTACATGTAGATTTAAACTATAAACTATATCTTTTCTACAATATTCCAAATAGAGAATTAAAATAGTATTAAATTATAAAATGTTATCATAGATTTAAAGAAGGGGATTATCGATATAAAATATTATCCAAACTATCATTAAAATCACTGATGAAATCCGCTTATGAATCTGGCTAACCCATTTACTGCCTTAACCCGAAAACAATGGTCATTGCCAACCGTTTGGATTCCGCGTAACGCGGTGTGTCATCAGGTTCCAAGCTGTTTGACACTCATTTATATATTTCTTGAGTGAAAAAAAGACTCAAAATACATAAAATATATATTTGAGCAATAATACTATACAAGTATTTAAAGTCGATGACGTCATGGCTGTGAAAAAGGTTACTCCTTTAGAAACATAAAAACCTCCTATAGCAAAACAACAATATATCTAATTTCCCCAACCATACAAATTTTATTGTCCAAAAGAAACTTAGCCTAAGGAATATTTTGGGTTGCATTTTTTTATATTTTATATCGCCTATTTTAGTTTGTTTATAACGCATTTTACCCACAATTAACGTCTATCGATAATTGTCACCACGCGCCTAGCATACCTGTAAAATTGGTGTGAAACCTAAATTGCTATATAAAGATAAGGTCGGCCTTGTGACTATAGGTCTACTATACAAATTAAGGTCGACCTGAGGTAGGGTCGGCCTTGTGACTATTAACCAAGGAGAGTGGTGGTAACCGTTAATACCGCCGCAAATTTCCAAATGATATTGTTTTAGACCTTGCCTTTAGTTACGAATTGGCGTGTAGCGAATCGAGTTGCAAGTATTCGGCCAGTGTCGGAAGCCTCCAGCTGTCATAAAATGCTTGGTTTGTTAGACAAGAGTAGATTTCCACTGTCAAATGAATATATGTAAGTTCATTGTTACGAGTTTCAAACACAGAAACCTAGGACCTGAATTTTCTTTGAATCCACCAAGGTTGTCTTAATGAAGTACCAATATTTCGGATATCCCACTTACCGGATATCACACTCTCATTATTGGAATATTGGCCACACTCCGCCGAGAATTAATTCTTTATTTGATAAAGTAGTTTAACACTTATATACTGATTGTTTTCCCAAATAGACTAGTCAGTCTAATCCACTTTTATGAAAAGAAATCAGTTTAATAAAAATTATGTCAATTTTTAGGGCTGATTTGAGATAATGAAACTGACCCAAAATGATATCGCCTGTATAGCTCAGTGGTAGAGCGTCCGCTTGCAGTGCGGGAGGTTGTGGGTTCAATCCCTGGCCGGGCAAACCAAAGACTTGAAAATTGGTAGTAATGGCTTCCCTCCTTGGCGCTCAGGATTTCGGGTTAGCATTACGACTGCTTCGTCGGTGTCAGGATAAAGTAACCGGCCGGGTACAGTCCCAATGGTGCACCTAAAAAGTGCCTTTTCTCATAATCATCAGAATTGATGGCGTAGAAGTAATAAATAGAAATAGAAATAGATATTTCAGGTGCAGATCTAGATTCTATATGGAGCTGTAGATTTAAATTATGACATTACAGTAAAACCTCTCTATTATCCTTGATTCTCGGAAGCCTATCATGAGTCCGGAAGGATCACAAAAACGCTTGATATGGCGCGTGCGGTTTGCTTACGTCATCGCAAAAAGCGGTTCCGGTTAGGTATTGGATGCGGACAGATAATAGCCGAAAAAAATGCTAAAAAAACCTTGAAATTTTAGTGAAACTTTGAAGAAAATTATATATTCAAAAAATGAATACCAAAATTGACCACGTACCTTATTTTTTTAATGTCCCTTTGTAAAATGATTCCGAATAACACATTTTCCAATATAACACTAAATGTTTATTAGGTGTAGCAAATGTCTGGAAATTGAACTTTCATATGCAGTATAAATTTGACCCGGTTGTGTACAAGCGCCTTTGCTACCGGATGATGACGTCACACTTCCGGCCTAGTAAGAATTCGCGGCGCTGCATTTACAGCCGAAGGTTAGTTTGAATAACTGGTATTTGTTTAACAATCAAGTTGTTTGATTACTTTAAATGTTATTTTCAGTTAGAAAACTGTTTTTTCTCTATATTCGTCCAATGTATCTCCCAGTTTCCATTTAAATTGATTACCTTTATAGTCCGTTTTCGCTAAGGGGTCCGGACTAACGAGTGAAGAGGATACTACCACTAAAAGGAAGGTTCATTGACAGTATTAAAGACGGATTACAGCTTAAAACAAGGTAGTGAAGTGGGGTGAGTGTAGTGAAATATAGGCAGTATCTGTCTGTATCTGTAATGTATAATACTGGTTAGCCTTCAATACTGAAGATAATACGAGGGGGGTGATTGCGCGAGAATTAGTAGCACTTTGCAGCAACAGACGTTTTGAATGTTGCCAGGTTCTCAGAGTTTACATGTAGTCTGCGGTCAAATTGTTCCAGTCTATTAAAGTTCGAGCCTAATGTCCAGACTTTTGGCTCAATGGGTGCAAGGCTCGCCCTTTAAGTGGGAGATCCCAGGTTCAATTCCCTGGTCCGGTCACTATATTGGCGTTGTCGGCAAATGGATTTTTCTGCCCCATCTGGTGATGACTGTCCTTGCCCTATGCATGGATTACCGTCATAAATGTCATGTGATAGCTACCGTAAGTCGAAACAGGTTGGATCTCTGAGAGATAAAAAGGACCTCAAAATTAAGATGGGGAGGAGTGTAATGAAATATAGGCAGTGTAAGTCCCTCGATGCTGACGTCTGGACTTTTGGCTCAAACGGGAGGTCCTGGGTTTGATTCCCGGGTCCGGTCAATAGTCTACAGTGACAGTAAAACAGAGCTTTTGGAGCTTTCTGTTTTGTCACCTTGCTTTAAGCAGTAACCTGTCGTAAACACCCCATTATTAACACAATAAAGTGACCATTATAGAGAGGTTTTATTGCCATTTTGTTTCAGACCCCTCTCGCACAAAGATGAAAAGGTGTGTGTGGTGTCTGTTATTGGGAAAAGCAGTTTCAAAGCCTTCTCTTCAAAAGCTACAATCTTCAACCCTACGCTTGATGCAGACATTTTCAAGGTACAGTGGAGAAGTTAAACAAAATGCAAAGGCAATTTACAACAAAATGGGAAAATGACAACTTTTTGAAAATTCTGACAATTTATTTCTGAGTGCCAAACAGTATGGAGCCTGCTCATAAGCCGGGTTACCCAGCATCTAATCTACCTGATCTGGGTCTATTAGAACAAACTTTCGCATTTGTAAATAATTGTTTTAACATAAACATATTTATTGAGAGAGAATAATTTTCGCCACTATAAAATCCCCATGTTATCTTACAGCTTTTGGAAATTAGAGAGGATTCTTAAGGACTTCTAACGCAAACAGTACAGAACCAGATCAGAGGAATAAGTTGAAGTTTAAGGGATCAACATTCAACAAGTTAAACTAAACTTTTCTTGTACCAATTTCATATTTTTTCAGGGTGTCAGAGAAGAGTTGGACGACAAAGTGAACAAGGTTTGTTAGTTTGATTTCATTGATTTAGGTTAGACATCCATATAGGATCAATGTCAAAAGAAAGATTCTGATTCTGTCATGATGCTTCAACAGATTTTTAAATTTTTCATTGTTGACGATTCCAAAGAGATATCACAAGACAGGATTAGATAAAGAAATAAGAAATTAAATGTATTTTAAAGTTTTGACTAACGATCGTTTTTGTCATACGAAGTATTATGAAACGTGCCCCTGTGTTATGGAGTCGACTCCTTATCTTAGAGGAATTATTGAACCATTCCCAGGGCTCCAGATAAGGGGGGTATTTCATTAACTAAAATCTTTATTTCTGCTTTAAACCCTATGGTGTCACTACTCAATAGAATCGCCTCGAAGATTAAGTAAGAAGTAGTAACACCATAGGATTTGGTGCTGAAATAAGTGAGAAAATGTTGGATTTGTTCAGTTTACTCCCTCTTATCTGGAGCCCTGCATTCCTTAGATTTAAGTTTGAAATGGTAGCTGTCTATCTTTATTTCTCTTGATCTGTTTTAGGGTGAGATAGAGTGTTACTATGATACTGACAGCAATGTTGTATACCTACATCACACGTGTCTGCAAGATACTCTAAGACTGACTAGTACCTGTCAGAAACTGCTCAACTCACATAGTAAGGTAGGCTGATAGTATTGATTGTAGGAATGTTGTTGTTGTTGTTCTAAGAAAGATTTATATTATATGCCTTTGAGTGATATCGAGCGTTTCCACGTGTATTTGCAGAGTAAAATACAAGAGTCTGTATCAGTCACCTTGTATCAGCCACTTTGTATTTTACTCTGACGTCGCTTTCGATTTAACGTGACGTCATTTACGTACATGTACGAGTGCCGCGTTATTCTTTGTGGCATACACAATTCTTGTTCTGCTTCAAATAACTAATAATTTTTTTGATATAAAATTATTTAAACAACTATTTAGTTGTTTTTGGTTTGTATTCAAGGCATATAATAAACACATTACCAGTTGGCAGTGCGCAACATAGTGTTGCATTTAGCTCTCGACGTTTTTGGCGGAAACAACCGATCAGACTCTCGCCAAGGCGCTCGTCAGATCGGCTATTTTCACCAAAAACGTCTGGAGCTAAATACATCACTCTGTATCGCTCTGTCAACTGGTAATGTGTATATATCGACTCAAGGCATACCCGGTATATAATGAGGCATTATCCCATTTCTTGCAGCTATAGTCAGTATCAGCTCATTGTAGAGGTGTCATTGAAATTGGGTCATAGTTCACCCATTGCCCCATAGTCTTTTCTAGTTTTAAAGACAGGTGACCACTTAAAGCAGCAGAAAATCATAATAGTTTAAAAGCTAGTACCCATAGTCTTTTCTAGTTTTAAAGTCAGGTGACCACTTAAAGAAGGTTGAAAGTAAAGTAGAATGCGTCTAAATTTTGTTTTACTTTCAGCTTACTTTAATCTACCATCTGCTAGGATATGGAAAATATATATACATGTATCTTATTATGCATATTCGTGACGTATAAAGTGAAACTATTTTCTTTAGTGGAAGAATAAATTAAAGAAGTACAAAACCATATTTACGGAGTAATGCGTTTATGTGCTGTTGATATCCATGACAGTTTGAAATTCTGAACATCAATACATTTTGATTGAAAGCGTGACTGACGCACGGCAAATGATTGTTTTAGCACAAACACGTTTATTAGGAAAGAATGACATCTTCCCCACTGTAATAAAGAGTCTCTTTCTCTCTCTTCAATTTTCAGGATTTTTACCCTCTATGGCAACAAGAAGAGTTCCACTCTGCCAAGACGTTGTTGTTTCTGTTTCAGTTGTCACACATTGTTGTGGTAAGTAGTGATTATACTGGGGAAATGCACTAGTTTGCACTCTTTGTCTTTATACCTCATAGCCTGTTTCTAGTTTCTAGTCTGGTCAGACGATGAGTTATTTAGTGTCTGATCAGGTTCTAAACTGTTTTGTAATAGACGTTATTGTTGTAACACAAATGGGTTTATAGGGGAAGAATAACCTTTTTCATAGTTTTTACATGTTGTTGTGGTAAGTGATGTTGCTTTAATATCGGACCATCTGGTCAGTAGTTATCTGCCCTTGAATTTAAAAACATTACATATTTAACATAGTTTTCTTGATTAAAGCCACATGTTTATATCAATTGGATTGAAACTCACACAGCTTATCAGTATTATAATAAGAACTTGGACCTTTAGGAAACTTATCTAAATCAGAGTACCAGATTAGGAGTTATCTGATCTTGAATTAAAAAAAAACTTGTTTTAGATTGTTTATGTGATAAAAGCCACAAATATGAACCTATTGTACTGCTATTTATACAGCTTATAAGTTAAAATAACAGCTTGGCCACTCTAATGAGCAAAATTTATTGCTATGTCAAGAGTTATGTCCCCTAGAATTTTACAAAACTGCATGTTTGTAAAGTCATACATATGTACTGAAATATATACAGGACCATAAGAAATTCATATGTCAGAATTTGCGCTGTAATGGTGTGTAAGCTAATGAAAGATATACTCAGTGTTCCTTCTCTTCAACAACACCCAATGGGAGACAAGGATTTTGCTTGTTGTTTGGAGAGAGTCGTTATAGGGAGGGAAATTGACTTACATTTGCAAACAGCTTGAATCCAGATCAGACGCCGCGTAACGCGGCATCTGATCTTGATTCAAGCTGTTTGTCACTTGTCATTATGTCTTTTTCTGTCAAAATGTCCAATAATTATATGACTTTGAGAAAAACAGCAGACAAACATTTTAAGCAGATGATAATTAAGCAGTGAAAAGGTTGAACATAATTGTCTTGTTTGGGGAACAGCAACACATGTTGTTGTAAGGAGGGAATCTTTGTTCAGAGAGCCGTTGTAGGGAGGGAGTACTGTATTGCTGTCTTTTGTATCTCTATTCAGGTATCCCACCCTGGGTCTTCATTTGATGTGACCTATGTGAGGCTGTTCAGGATATTGGATTCCATCAGGTATTTTCCTGTTTACCCGTTGCACCATAAATACACATTTTTGCCCCTTAAATTTATTCTGCAAACAGTGTCACTGCTCTAAAGACTTCATTTCTTATCAGGTTATCATAAAATTCACACATTTATTTCCACAAAAAAATTGTCTCTTGTATGCATCTGGGTTTCAGCTTTCTGTGGGCTAAAACTATGTCCCTGTTACTATAGATAGAACTTGACATAATTTATAGTGTCTTTGCTGTACAGATTTCAGATCTGATATGATTGTTATGAAACTTCACACACATATTCACAAACGTTACCCTCTTGTACAAGTTCGCATTTGGAAATTCTGCGGTAAAAAATTAGGTGACCTTCACAATAAAAAGATTTGACAAAATTAATTACCCAATTTTTTCGCTCTCCTGAAATTAGTTATCCAATTTTCTCGCTCTTCTCTGTCTGGGGCGTCCAATTAGCCCATAGATGGCAGAAACTGACTTCAACAAACAAACCTTAGACCTTAAACTTCACAAAACTTAACACATGATTTTAAAAGCATCACCTCTTGTACAAGCTCACGTATCGACCTTCTGCATACAAAAACTAGGTTGTGGTTACTAGAAATAGCACTCAGGGTTTTTGTATCATGTGCAATACTTTGTTTTTACAATAAAACCTCTCTATAACGGCCGCTAAATTGTTTTAATTATTACGTGTTTACAACAGGTGACTGCTTAAGGAGCTTTCTGTTTTACTGTCACCTTGCTTTAAGCTGTCACCTGTCTTTTGTACAATCAATAAATTTTCGTTTTAGTGGTCGTTATAGAGACGTTTTAACACTGTATTTTCACCACAGTACTTTGCATTTTTCTGCACTGTTTTGCTTTCACAGACTTAAAATCCAGAAAAGTCTATCAGAACAGCTGATGGACTTTCCGGTATCGAAGGACTGGAAGTTCAATGGCCGCCCCTGCTCACCTCGTGTTCTGTTTGTGTTTGAGATGTGTACCATAGAGTTTGACCCAGAGGAGGTTATAGAAACCTCAGGCTACCGTAACAGACCACAGGTATAGGACAGTTTAACCCATTAACTCATAAGCGATAAACAATTATCTATGCTTATCTCAATACAAGCTAGTTGATTAAAGTGTGTCAAAATGAGTCAGTATGAGAATATTGCGCAATGCGTCAATATGAGTCAGTATATACGTCTTAGTGGGTTAATCCATTACTCCATAGATACTCATACAGGACAGTTCTATAGGACAGGGCTCCAGATTAAAGGGAGTAGTTCAAAAAAGAAAATCTTTATTTCTGCATTAAACCCTATGGTGTCACTACACTTCGAGACGATTCTAATGTGTAGTAACATCATAGGGTTTGGTGCTGAAATGAGTGTGAGAAAATGGATTTGTTCTGTTCACTCCCTCTTATATGGAGCCCTGATATTATTAAAACTTTAACCCTTTACTCCATAGATACTCAATTTTAGCCTTTAATTTATTCCTCTGCTCAAGAAAATAGCTGCAATTTATACAGCACGAAGATGAAACAGAAGAAATAGTTTCTATATCCTAGCAGACGTTAGATTAAAGCAAACTGAAAGTAAAGCAGAATGTGCCTAAATGCGGTATTATGGAGTAAATTGTTAAATATTTTCTTCTGTTGTTTTGTTTTACAGAGATTGTCACCAGTTAAACGACTTCAACATTGTATGGAGGACCAGATATACAAGATACTGAGAAAATCTAGGGTGATCACTAACATCAGGTAAACATAGACAATTAAGGGGAGTATTTCAAAAACTAAAACCTTAATCTCTGCGCAAAACCCTATTGTGTGACAACTTATTAGAATTGTCTTGGGTAGATGATTCTAATGAGCAGTCACTCCATAGGGTTTAGTGCAAACATTAAGATTTAAGAATGATCTTAGACTCAACTCAATCTTTTTATAGCCTTGGGGTCAGACAACTGATACATTAATTACAGCTAAGTCCCACTTTTATGACCATTTAAAGTAACAGAAGGTTTTTTTTATATTGGAAGCAAGTAGCTGCTTAACCCTTTACCGCATAGCAAATTGCTAGGGTTTGAAAACGGGTGACAGCTTAAAGCAGGTTAAAATAATTCAGAAATCACTTTAAGGCACTTTCTGCTTTACTTTCTGATTCAGCCAGCTTAAAGCTCCATCTGCTAGGATACAGAAATATTTCTAATCGTACATATTTATAATTGTTTAAAATGGAACTTTTTTCCTCAGTGGAGGAATAAACTGAAGGCGTAACAATTTGTATCTATGGAATAATTGATTAAGGACCATCGCTCCACTTTTGGGTCTTATCGGTCAATGGGAGACGACTCATTCAAAACATTTGCATAATTTGCCTCCCTTTGACCATTACTCCATGATTAATGTTTACATGCATATTTTTATTTTTTCTATCTCAATAAGATAAATTATGCGATCATACCTGCATTTGGCGACCACAATTAGAATAGTGATATATAGTTGACGATTGAACTGTATGGATTAGGCTCCATTTAAGCAGTTTAAAGTGATTATCATAGAGCATTTGTATATAGCCCTATATAATTGGATTTATATGTGTTACTCTCAATGCAGACATTTAATTTTTTTAGAAAAACTAAGTACCTCTATTTTTTATGTGTGATTTTAGTGAATGAATGCTTCAGCAATATTTGTGGAAAATATAATAAAAATCTGAATGTAAGAACAGTAGAAGAAAAAGCTTTGAAAAATAACTAATTTATTTGTTCCTTTTTAGCTCACCTGAGCCAAAGGCTCAAGGTGAGCTATTGGGATGGCCCTGTGTCCGGCGTCCGTCGTCGTCCGTCGTGCGTCGTTAGTCGTCCGTCGTCGTTAACAATTGCTTCAAATGACATCTCCTCCTATACGGCTTGACAGAATTCAACCAAACTTTACAGAAATGTTCCTTGGGTCAAGCTCTTTCAAATTTGTTCAAAGAATTAAAAACAATGCAGAACTCTGGTTGCCATGGCAACCAAAGTGAAAAAATAAGGAAATCTTAAAAAATCTTCTTGTCCAAAACTGGAAGGGCCAGAGCTTACATATTTGGCACATAGCATTATCTACTGGTCCTCTATCAAGTTTGTTCAAATTATGCCCCTGGGGTCAAAATTGGCCCCGCCCCGGGGGTCACAGATTTACATAGAGTTATATAGTGAAATTTTCAAACGTCTTCTTCTCTGAAACTAATGTGGCCAGAGCATTGATATTTGGCATAGTGACACTTCTAGATGTCCTATACGAAAATTGTTCAAATGGTTCTGGTCAGTTGCATAACTAGGTCACAGGAGCTAAAAATAGATTTTTTTTCATTGAAAACTTAAAAAATCTTCTTGTCTGAAACTACAAGGGCCTGAGCTTAGATATTTGGCACATAGCATCGCCTACAGGTCCTCTATTTAGTTTGTTCAAATTATGCCCCTGGGGTTGAAATTGGCCCCGCCCCAGGGGTCACAGTTTTACATAGAGTTATATAGTGAAATTTTCAAACGTCTTCTTCTCTGAAACTAATATGGCCAGAGCTTTGATATTTGGTATGGTGACACTTCTAGATGTCCTAAACCAAAATTGTTCAAATGGTTCTGGTCGGTTGCATAACTAGGTCACAGGAGCTAAAAATAGATTTTTTTTAACTTAAAAAATCTTCTTTTCTGAAACTACAAGGGCCAGAGCTTAGATATTTGGCACATACCATCGCCTACAGGTCCTCTATCAAGTTTGTTCAAATTATGCACCTGGGGTCAAAATTGGCCCCACCCCTGGGGTCACAGTTTTACATAGAGTTATATAGAGAAAATTTGAAACGTCTTCATCTCTGACACTAATATGGCCAGAGCTTTTATATTCGGTATGGTGACTGCACTTTTAAATATACTTTACATAATTTGTTCAAATTGTTCGAGTCTGTTGCATATCTAGGTCAGTCCTGGACCTAAATTATTATCGCCATTTTTTCAGCTATTTTCTCAGGTGAGTGAAATATGCCCCATGGGGCTCTTGTTTTTGATGGATAGTGTGCTGTTTTCATGTTTTTGGTGCTACTTGTTCCTATTTTTTTTCCATTTTATGAAAAAACATGTATCACCCAACAAATTAGGTAAATTACAAAACTGAACAGGGTCATTCTGAGATTTTATTATTCAAAGCACGTGTCTCCGGAAAATTATAGTGCGCTCACATTTGCTGTACTGCGGCCGCGGAAACGTGAAATGGAGAGAATCTTACGGCGGCCGCATCCAAATATTTTACAGGCCGTAGAGCTCGCCGTAGGATTATAACGCGGAGTTATAACATTTTTTCATTTCTACGGCGGCCTTAGAAACACACGCCGCAGAGTGGCTCTACGGCTGTCTTACGGTCGCCGTGCGGCCGCCGTAGCTCAATGGTCAATTTTCCTATTGTGCATTTGTACTTTTGTTCATATATGTAAAACATGTATATTATCTAAAAATGGATTTAGATGTTCTTAAATGCTGTTCAAATGTGTCCTTTGAGATCATGGTGTTGTTGGACTGATATTAGTTGTGTAAACATGTAGCAAAACCAAGTTGTGTAGCAGGAGCAGCATTTTGGTTGCAGGGTATCTGCTGGGATTTCCACGGCTGCCGTACCGTGGCCGTGCGGTCACCATACGGCAGCCGTACGGCGGCCGTACGGTTGCCGCAGGTTTTTGACCCCACAAAAATAAAATCTCGCCTTGCGGCAGCCGCAGCAAATATGAGCGCAACACACTGCGGCCGTAGGAATTCTACGGCGGCCGGGGAATTGCTTCTCGCAGTAGAAATGATTAGCCGTGTGGCCGCCGTACGGCAGCCGCAGCAAATGTGAGCGAGGCATTAGGGGTATACCCAAAAATAAGCTATTAAGAAAAAATCCAGTTCGGGTACCCCCTATTTTTAGCTCACCTGAGCCTTTGGCTCAGGATGAGCTATTGTGACCGCTCTTTGTCCGACGTCCTTCGTCCGACGTCCGTCCTCCGTCCACATTTTCAAACATCTCCTCAGAAACCACTGACCCGATTTCAACCAAACTTTATCAGAAGCATCAGTGACAAGGGGGAACGAAATCTTGTTCAAAGTTTTTGGCTAGAGTTATTCCCCTTGCTTTGGGACTTGATTTTCTAACATGACCATATAGACAACTTTTAATGCATAAGAAAATCTTTAAAAATCTTCTTCTCAGAAACCCAAAGGCTCAGACCTTTCATATTTGGTATGTATCATAACCTAATGATCTTCTACCAAGATTGTTCAAATTTTGACCCTGGGGCCAAAAATGGCCCCGCCCTTGGGCTTATCAGTTTTTCTTAGGAAAATCTTTGAAAATCTTCTCCTCAGAAACCCAAAGGCTCAGACCTTTCATATTTGGTATGTATCATAACCTAATGATCTTCTACCAAGATTGTTCAAATTTTGACCCTGGGGCCAAAAATGGCCCGGCCCTTGGGCTTATCAGTTTTTCTTAGGAAAATCTTTGAAAATCTTCTCCTCTGAAACTGTATGACCTAGATCATTAATATTTGACATGTAGCTTTGCCTTATGGTCCTCTACCTAGCTTGTTCAAATTATGACCCCCGGGTCAAAATTGGCCCCGCCCCGGGGCTTATCAGTTTTACATAGAGTTATATAGGAAAATCTTTAAAAATCTTCTTCTCTGAAACTGTATGGCCTAGATCATTAATATTTGATATGTAGCTTTGCCTTATGGTTCTCTACGTAGATTGTTCAAATTATGACCCCCGGGTCAAAATTGGCCCCGCCCCGGGGCTTATCAGTTTTACATAGAGTTATATAGGAACATCTTTAAAAATCTTCTTCTCTGAAACTGTATGGCCTAGATCATTAATATTTGACATGTAGCTTTGCCTTATGGTCCTCTACGTAGATTGTTCAAATTATGACCCCCAGGTCAAAATTGGCCCCGCCCCGGGGCTTATCAGTTTTACATAGAGTTGTATAGGAAAATCTTTAAAAATCTTCTTCTCTGAAACTGTATTGCCTAGATCATTAATATTTGACATGTAGCTTTGCCTTATGGTCCTCTACGTAGATTGTTCAAATTATGACCACCGGGTCAAAATTGGCCTTGCCCTTGGGCTTATCAGTTTTTCTTCGGAAAACCTTTGAAAATCTTCTTCTCTGAAACTGTATGGCCTACATCATTAATATTTGACATGTAGCTTTGCCTTATGGGACTCTACCTAGATTGTTCAAATTATTACCCTAGGGTCAAAATTGGCCCCGCCCGGGGCTTATCAGTTTTACATTGAGTTATATAGGAAAATCTTTAAAAATCTTCTTCTCTGAAACTGTAAGGCCCAGATCTTTCAGCTTTGATATATAGCTTTGCCTTATGGTCCTCTACCAAGATTGATCAAATTATGACCCCTGGGCCAAAACTGGCCTTGCCCTTGGGCTTATCAGTTTTTCATAGGAAAACCTTTGAAAATCTGTAAGGCCCAGTCAGCTTAGGTACAATGTTCTCAGGTGAGCGACTTGTGGGCCATGGCCCTCTTGTTATTTTATGTTTTTGCATAACAGGGTATATACTAGCAACATGCAAAATTAAAAAAAAATGATCTGAATGTTATGAAAATTCGAAGAAACTGGCGCGATGGTCTTTAATGCATGTTGTTTTGTTTCCATAGCAACAACTCTCTGTTTGCTGTGCCAGCCAATCAGGAATTTGTATTTCTGAGAGTGATGCAGAATGAAGTCACAGACCCAGTGGCTTTCTACCTGCAGCAGATTAAAGAGAACAGTACACACAGGGAACCAGGTAGGTGTAACATGGTATTATAGTTACTGGGCCCATTCAAATACAGTAGAGAAAAAATTATTCTTTCCCAATAAACGTGTTTAAGCTAAAACTATTATTTCCAGTACAAACAGTTTTGAGCCAGATCAGACGCCAGGTAACCCGGCGTCTGATCAGGCACCAAACTGTTTGCCACCAAGATAAATATGAATTATCAGAATTGTCCAAAAGTTGCACTTTTCTACGTTTTATTGCTTGGCGTTTGTGTACGTTTGCGTTTAAACGGGAAAGAATAACGTTTTCTCTACTGTAGGTGTAACATGGTATTACAGTTACTGGGCCCATTCAAATACAGTAGAGAAAAATTTATTCTTTCCCAATAAACATGTTTACGATAAACCTATTATTCCGTAACCCGGCGTCTGATCTGGCTCCAAACTGTTTGCCACTCAGTTTAAAATGTGTGGCCAAAATATTCATAAAGTTGCCATTTTATCCCTTTTAACCCTTTGAACCCTAATCACGCATATATGCGTACTTTTCAAACAGTAAACATGTGAAAAGTGCAGTTGTCCTATGCAAACAGTGAAGACCCAGATCAGAGGGCTCCTTACGGAGCCCTCTGATCTGGGTCTTCACTGTTTGTCATAATGCAAAACATTGACAAAAACAACCCTTAAAAGTCAGAAATGGACTGGACTAAAATGGAAACTTGGATTGTCCATTTGAAGTTTCAGGGAGGAAAGAGTTAAGGCATTGCGTCTGCCTTTCATTTGTGTTTAAACGGGAAAGAATAATGTTTTCATCACTGTGAGATAGTGAATATAAACCGCTCACTGCCTTACCCAGAGTACAATGGTTACTTGCAAACAGTTTGGATCCTGATCAGAAGCCGCATCATGCTTGACACTCGATTTTATAATTCTTAAGTCAAAATGCCTAAAATTTAAATTTGAGAAATAAATGCAGAGAACAATTGTTCAAAAGTTAAACTGATGAAGTCATGGCAGTTAATTACCCATTTACTTCCAAGCGGGACAACATTTGCAAACGGAAAGAACCCGTAAGCCTCCTTTGAGAATGACGCAATCTTTGTTTTTGCCAATCACTTTCTGTCATTTATTGTGTATGAACACCAAAAATAAAATCATTGTATTTCTTAATAATTATTCTAAAGATTTAGACTCACCCAGGAGTAGAAGCTATCAGTCTAGTCGCCGTGGTAACGCAGGGACCGGTGTTGGGGACAGACCAAGGTCATCACCTCAGTCCAAGTCCATGGGAGAGTTCAGTTTCAAGGAGTTTCTATGGCAACATGTAGAGATGGCGTTAACTAAAGGCTTTGATGATAATGTTGGACGACATCCTGTGGCAGCAACCTTTGAGGTTTATAAGTTATTTAAGGAATAACAAATTCATAGGTGTCCATCACCGTGCATTAGATCACAGTTTGGAGTTGAGATGTGGAGTCATTAGATCACGAGGCCTTGAGGCCGAGTGATCTAATTACCCGCATCTTAACGACTAACTGTGATCTAATGCACAGGAATGAACACCTACAAATTTTTTATTTTAATTCTAACGTGTATTTCATTATCGCGGCGTTATATATGTTTCTCGCTATTCGTTGTCTCTATTACATAGGTTTCGAAACATGTTAGAATTAAGACTTAACAAATTTTTATTCTAACGCGACTTTAATTGTAAAATACTATTTATGTATTACGCGTATGGAGCAAATGGAACAGTGGATGGAAAATGCCGCGCGTGCAGTTCATTATCGCGACGTAATATACGTTTCTCAGTATTCTTTGTCTATATGCCGTAGGTTTCGAGTCGTGTTAGAATCAACTGTACTGTATTAGACTATCAGAGATATTTAACTCCTTCACTCTTTAACCCTTTCCTCCCATAGAACCGCCTTTTAGCGCATTCAATTTATTTATCCAATGAAGAAAATAGTTCCTATTTATATAGTCATAGATATGTATATTTCTATATCGTAACAGATGCTAGTTTAAAGCAGGGATCCAATGAAGAAAATAGTTCCTATTTATATAGTCATAGAAATGTATATTTCTATATCGTAACAGATGCTAGTTTAAAGCAGGCTGAAAGTAAAGCAGAATGTGCCTTAAGGCACATTCTGCTTTACTTTCAACCTGCGTTGAGTGTTCAACAGTCTTCAAAACTAGAGACAGGATATGGGGTAAAGGGTTAAACTTCAAATGGACATTTCAAGATTCCAGTAAAGCCTTATCTGCTTTTGACTCTTTAGGGTTGTTTTTTTACAATTTATACATAATAAAAAACAATCTAGTGAAAATATTTACTATTATTAATTTATTAATCTGGGTGGCATACTGTTTGGAGCCAGACATCGGGTTACCTTGGGCTTGATCTGGCTCCAAACTGTTTGCAATGGACATAATAGTTTCTGCATAAATGCATTTATAGGGAAAGAATAACGTCTTCTTCACTGTATGAACATTGCATTAACTACATTAAAATCTCTCTATTACAACCACGAAAACTAAGGCTAATTGATTGTATAAAAGACATATGACAGCTATCAATCCATTACCCCATAAATGTGCCTTTTTATGCCTTTTAAAAATTCTTCCTTTGAAGAAAAAAGTTCAAATTTATACAGTCAAGAATATATATCACACGAAATATTTTCTATATTGTAGCTGATGTTAGCTTAAAGCAGGTTGAAAGTAAATCAGAATGTGCCTTAAGGCGCATTCTGCTTTACTTTCAACCTGCTTTAAGTGGTCATGTATCTTCAATACTAGAAACATACTATGGAGTAATAGGTTAAGGAGCTTTCTGTTTTACTGTCACCTTGATTTAAACAGTCACCTATAAAAAACACCTAATAAGTAACACAATTTAGTGGTCGTAATAGAGAGGTTTAACTGGTCTTCCAGGGCTTCAGATAAGGGGAGTATTTCAAGAACTAAAATCTTCATTTCTGCTTTAAACCCTATGGTGTCACTACTCATTAGAATTGTCTCTTCGAGACGATTCTAATGAGTAGTAACACCATAGGATTTGGTGCTGTACGAGTGAGAAAACGTTGGATTTGTTCAGAGTACTGCCCCTTATCTGGAGCCCTGGTCTTCTACACTGTATTAACATAGCATTAACTACTTTCAGTTGCCAACCTGTGAGACATGGTTTGCCATAGCCTCAAAGCTCTACACTTTCTTCTTCTCTGAGAAGCTGGATACCAAACTCCAGCCACACTTCAACACTCTCAAGTCACTGCTGGAAACCGATCTAAGATTTTCAGAGAAGTAAGTCCAGTTGTAAACAAATCTATCTTTATTTCCAAGGATTTTCAGAGAAGTAAGTCCAGTTGTAAACAAGTATATCTTCATTTCTCTTTTGTTATGCCCCCGGCATCTAGATGCAGAGGCATATATTGATCGTCCTGTCCGTAACAAGATTAAGTAGATTTTACCGTTTCGTCTAGCACCAACACCGCTTACTCAAAAACTTGGATACTTATACAGTTTTTGCCTGGGACCAGTCCCTATCTAGTATCTACCAATATCACCCAACCTTGATTTTGAGTCTGATCAGGTATAAAACTGTGAGATTATAACTATATTCAAAACAGGCTGGCAACAGATTAATAATGATTACTTTTATTTCTCAAAGTCTATTTATATGTTTGTTGACATCAGAAAAACGTCTGGATCCTAATCAGACACCGCGTTACGTGTCTGATAAGGATCAAAGCTGTTAAATAACCAGTGTCACTCGGTCAATGCAGAGAAGAGATTAACCTTTATAACCACAAATAACAGCAGATTAACTAACACCTTTAATGCAATCAAACAATTACGGTATTCGCCTGTCATCCACGTGCGTCACACTTTTGCGGCACACTTTGTACAAATCTTATTTTACCGTTATTATGTGCCACGCGTCTGATAAGGTAAAAACTCGCCATTAACAAACAGTGTACCTGTGAAGAGTACATTTGTCAAGTTTACCGTTATAATTCATATTTGTTTAAAGTTATTATTATTATTCGCAAATAGTTATGATCCAAATCAGAAGTAACCGAATAACGCGATGTCTGTTCAGAATCCAAACTGTTTGACTGCTTTAAAAATATAGGCTGGTAGGTGGAAAAAGCAGTGGGAACAGCTTTTGAAAATAGAAATTGTTCTCAATGCAATGTTTTAGAAAACGAGTTTCATTTCATATTAGAATGCACATATTAAGAAATACTTCTGGTCACAATCCAAACTGTTTGATACTTGTAACTTAAGTCAAGATATGTTGTTTATAAAAAGATAACACTTGTTGAAAAATTCTGATTTCTGTTAATTTCAATAAATATATTCAATACAGGTTGTAAACAGATCTATAACGGTTACTTTTATTTCTCAAAGTCTATTTTTGTTTGTTCACATCAGAAAAACGTTTGGATCCTGATCAGATACCGCGTTACGTGCCTGATAAGGATCAAAGCTGTTAAATAACCAGTGTACCTCGGATAGTGCAGTGAAGAGATTAACCTTTACAGATACAGATAGATTAACACCTTTAATGCAATCAAACAATTACGGCATACTTTGCACGTATAAATTTATGCGCCACACCTCTGAAAAGGTTAAAACTCGCCATTAACAAACAGTGTACCTGTGAAGAGTACATTGGTCAGTTTGACCGTTATAAATCATATTGTGTAAAGTTATTATTATTCGCAAATAGTTATGATCCAGATCAGAAGTAACAGCATATATAACTATGTATTCATTGCATATGCGTGTCTTTTATTTGCATGTTGAATATGTAAGTTCATAGTTGTAGTAGGCATAGCTATTATCGAAAGCGAATACTTAAATGGAGAACATTCAGTTAAATTTTATTAAAGTATCAGCTTAGTGCGGCGCAGAAGTGTTATGCAGAAAAACAGTAGCTTTCCCTGTTATTTTAGCATGTTTTTACTCTAGTACTGTAAAACCTTACTATAACGACCACTAAAATTGTGTCCGTTATTAGGTGTTTAATACAGGTGACTGCTTAAAGCAAGGTGACAGGAGAACAGAAGGCTCCTGTTTGATTGTCAAACTGTTATAAACTGTTATCTGTCTTTCATAAAACCAATTAGCCGTCGTATTTTTGTGGTCGTAAAAGAGAGGTTTTCCTGTATTGTGCATGTCTATATAGCTTTCAAAAGTCTATTAGATATTATTTATTTATAGATTCTTGTTTTGTTGTTTCTTTTTCCATTCATTAAATACGTTTCACATTTAGTAAACGTTGGGTTTTTACCTTTTATGGGGTGGGTACGAAATGACCAAACATATGGATTCGAAGTTAATACTGGATTTGATAACTGTTCAACTAATTATGAAACCAGCAGAATAAGATTTCTCTTTTCATTTCTGAGCAGACATATTACCCGATCTAACATAATATTATATCTCATTAAATTTTGCGTAAAAATGATGAAATATATGTAATAATAAAAAAAAATTCGCGGGTACGAAATGACCAAAAATATGGGTACGAAATGACTAGTGAATTTGAAAGGGTACGAAATGACCAAAAATATGGGTACGAAATGACCAAAAAAATAGGGTACGAAAAGGCGTGGGTACGAAATGACCATAACTCAAACACAATACACAACCCCTTTCCACCCACTTCAGTGCATGTGCCTTAAGGTGTTAACCTGTTAAGAAGAGTAACCTGCTGAAAGGGTTTATTTAAATTTAGTTTTTGCTGCCCAGTGTCTTTAGTTTTTGCTACCCAGTGTCTTTAGTTTTTGCCACTAAATATTTTTAGTTTTTGCCAGTTTTTGCCACCCAGTTTTTTCCTTGCCGGTTTTTTCCGGTTTATTCCATGGTTTTTTCCACCCTTGGCAAAAACTTGCCAACCCTGATTTTGACCTTGACCTTGACTTTATTTGGATTTATAATATTTTAAATGGGCTATTTCTTGGTTAACTAGATTTTACCATTTTGTCTAGCATTAACACAACTGACTACAATGCTTTGATAATTATACACTTGTTACCTTGGATCACTACCAATCCACCCTTATCACCCAGCCTTGATTTTGACCTTGACCTACCTTGTACTTAGAATGTTTTAAATTGACTATTTCTTGGTTTACTAGATTTTACCGTTTTGTCTAGCATCATTACAACTGACTACAATGCTTTGATACTTATACAGTTGTTCCTCTGATCACTACCAATCCACCCATATTACCTAACCTTGATTTGACCTTGACCTAATTTGGAATTAGAATATTTTAAATGGTCAGAATATATTGTCAAGGATGCCACCGGGAGAAAAAGGGTTTATTGAATGCGCAGTCTTGTATTATTACCAATAGTCGTCATTGTTCTTATTAATAATTCAGTCATTTTACTGCACTTCAGAAACTTCTCTACATTGCATTGCACATGTGTTTCATTTGCATTTAAGGGGCCTCCATGGTATAGTCACTGTGACTTACATCACTGAGCTCCTCACCGCTGTGAGTTCGAATCCCAGCAGGGTCGTTCGGATTTTTCATGTGAGGATGCCTTCCAGCTAGTATGCGGAAGGTCGGTGGTTATACTCAGTTACCGATTTGTGCCTGAAACAGTGCATAAAATGGCTTCTGGGGTCTTCCTCCACCTGTAATTAGCTGTTAGTCGAGATATAACTGAAATACTGTTGAAAGCGACGTAAAATCAAAAATCAATCATTCATTTGCATTTAAAGAGGAAAAAACAATGTCTTCTCCACTGTAATCATCGTCATTTGTTGGTAAAAACCTTTTAACCTAGGGCTCCAGATAAGAGGAAGTTAACTTAACAAATTCAATATTTTCTCACTTATCTTAGCACCAATCCTATGGTGTTACTACTCATTAGAATTGTCTCGAAGAGACGATTCTATTGAGTAGTAACACCATAGGGTTTAATGCAGAAATAAAGATTTTAGTTTTTGAAAAACTACCCTTATCTGGAGCCCTGTAATAAATCATCATCATTTGTTGGTAAAAACCTTTTAACCATTTCCTTCTTGGTAATGCCTATTTCATGTCATGGCTCATGACCTTTTCTTCTTAGACTGTAGGGCTCCAGATAAGATTACAGTAATACCTCTCTATTACGACCACTAAATTCTGTTAATTAGCAGGTGGTTTTGGCAGGTGACTGCTTTAAGCAAGGTGACAATAAAACAGAAAGCTCCTTTACTGTCACCTTGCTTTAACCCATTACCCCATAGCCTGTTTCTAATACTAGAGATACGTTACCACTTAAAGCAGGGTGAAAGTAAAGCAGAATGCGCCACAAGGCGCATTCTGTTTTACTTTCAGTCTGCTTTAAGCTACCAGCTGCTAGAATGTAGAAATTATTTCTAATGTTAAATATTCACAACTGTATAAATTGGAACTATTTTCTTCAGTGGAGGAATAAATTGTAGCCGTAAAAAGGCGCATTTATGGGGGAATGGGTTAAGCTGCCACCTGTCCTTCATACAATCAATTAGGCTTTCTTTTAGTGATCGTTATAGAGAGGTTTTAACTGTATGTTTAATTACTTCTTGTGTTTCAGTCGATGTAACAAGGTTTTACCTGTGGCTGAGAGTTCCTACCAGGAGAATTTACCTACACATTATGTGACGACCTACCATGTTAGTAAGGTAAGGCAATCTGGTTAACAGCTGGTACTATCAGCACTTCAAAAATATTTATTGGTAGTATCTACTGAGCATGATCTAGTGGTAACAAGTTAGACTGTCAGTATGCCAAGAAATGTAGCACCGTTGCGTTGGTGCAAATTTGATTAACCTGGTTAAATTGAAGTGTTAAAATTGAAATAACAAATTAATACCAGTGTTTTATTGTGCAATAAAACACGGGTAGTCGTTAAGATGCCTTCGGCCTTGTGATTTAATTACTACACATCTCAACTCCTACCCGTGTTTTATTTCACGATAAAACATTGCTATGAATTTATTATTTCTTAAATAATGCACCTTCTGGTTTCCAGCTTGCTCAGGCCAGGAAGGTGTTCAACCAGTTTGCCCGGGGACCAGCCTGTGAGAAATACTTGAAACAGTTGGAGGAGTCCTGTGAGCAGTTCTGGAAAAATGGGAGACAACTCTGTGAGGAAGTCAGTCTGACCAGCAATCGCTGCATCAATCCAGTGAGTTATATGTTACAAATCAATGATACCATTTAACTCTTTCACCCCAGAAATATCTAATGGACAATCTCAATTTCCAATTAAGGCCGGTCCATTTTGGACTATTTAGGGTCATTTTAAAAAAAAAATATGTTGTAAATTACAAACAGTGCATGCAGACCCTATCAGACGGCTCCTACAGGAGCCCTCTGATAGGGTCTGCATGCACTGTTTGCATAGGACAAATGTACTCTACATATATACACTGTTTGTAAAAGATGCAAAAATGTGGCTCCTGGGGTCAATGAGTTAAAAGAAACTTTTAAAAGTTATTTTTTTAGAACAGTAGCAGACGACAATTGTTGCAGATGGAAAAAAAATAACCAGTATGCAAAGAGTTAATCCTAATATGTATGGTCTCATGGCAATATCTTAGTCTCATAATTTTACTTCTTCATAGCATTGAGCCATCTACTTTCCTTGGCACCATACAGGGCTCCAGATAAGAGGTAGTTATTTCAACAAATCCAACATTTTCTCACTATTTTTAGCACCAAATCCTATGGTGTTACTACTCATTAGAATCGTCTCGAAGAGACGATTCTAATGAGTAGTGACACCATAGGGTTTAATTCAGAAATAAAGATTTTTGTTTTTGAAAAACTACCCTTATCTGGTGCTCTGCACCATATGACTATTTTATGCAATTAACCAATCATCTGCTTTCACAGAATTTGAACATTGTTTGGACATTGTAGTTACACAGAACAGAGGACCAGCATGAAACAGAAGCGAACAAGCACCTGCCCCTAATGGCCCACTCTAGCCAATTGAAGATGAAGTCAGCGTGTAATTGTGGTAGAAAACAAGCAGACAAGGATGATCCCTTTGACCATAAGGTAAGGACTTTATAAAAAAGTTTGTCTCTATCTGAAGTGGAACCATAGACATTTGGGCCCTTGTCGTGCTTAACCCTCTCCCCAATAGGAGCGACTTTTAGCGCATTTTATTTATTCCTCCGCTGAAGAAAATAGTTCCAATTTGTACAGTCATGAACATGTACGATAAGAATTTTTTTATAATTCTTAGCAGAGGGTAGCTTAAAGCAGGCTGAAAGTAAAGCAAAATGCGCCGTAAGGCGCATTCTGCTTTTCTTTTAGCCTGCTTAAATACTAAAAACATGCTATGGGGTAAAGGGTTAATTGAATTGTGTTCTGCTTCAAATAGACTGGCTGCGAAAAAAAATGAAAACCAGTTTGTAGGCATTTTAAACTGAAGAAAACAGTTTTGATTCACATCAAACACTGTGCTTAGCATGCTAAATATTCAACGTGGCATTGAAAGGTTATGGATAAGCTTACAGGTAGAATCATATTTGGGACTAAGACAGTTTTCGAGTTTTCAGAGGTGTCAGGGTTTATAGAGTGAAGTACAGTGGAGAGGACGTTGTTCTTACCTGTTTAAAGGCAAACAAAACACAAACATACATATCATAATAAAATGGAGGAAAGGACAATTTTTTAACAGTTTTGACTTTTTTAACTCACAAAGTGCTCAAGGTGAGCTTTTGTGGTCGGTCTTTGTCCGTCGTCGTGCGTTGTGCGTCGTGTGTCAACAATTTCTTTACACATCTTCTTCTTCTTAACCACATGCCTGATTGCAACCAAACTCCTTGGGTCAAAGTCTTTCAAAGTTGTTCAAAGAATTTGAAACAATGCAGAACTCTGATTGCCATGGCAACCAAAGTGAAAAAATAAGGAAATCTTAAAAAATCTTCTTGTCAAAAACCATAAGGGCATCATCTATAGGTCCTCTATCAAGATTGTTCAAATTTTGCCCCAGGTGTCAAAATTGGTGTCTGGTCTCAACGCCCCATCGCATCAACGCCCCACTACATCAACGTACCATTTGTGGATCCAACGTGCCATTTTAAAAAAATTATATATATCACTCGTATTTGACAATTATTAATTGATGCAAACGTGAAATAGTGATTTAAAGGAGTAACTGGGATTAAATGAAATATTTTTTGCTTACATACTGTGTACATACGATGTTCCTATGTGAGTATTATCCTCCGTTAGTCGGGGTTGTTTTATCCACTTATAGCATCGCATTAATCTTTGTATTTCGTAGAAGATAAGTTTCCTTTCGCTAATGCCACACCCAAGTAGCTACCATTTTTCACTGTGTATATGTTTCATGTCTACGATTACACTCTTTGAAATGTCGGCATACATGAAAGGGAAAAGTTGCAGACGAGAGGCGTAACAAATACACGTGTCAAGTCTAATATGCCACTGACTGTGTATTCGGCACGCGCTGATAATCGCATAGCATATTTTTCGCGAGGGTGTGAACATCGGCACGCTTTGATAAATTGTTCAAATGTTTGCGACTTTCTTAACGTTTCTTAACGTTTTTAAATGTCTGATTGATTCACACAGAAACCAACTTCCAACTTGTTTCATTTATTTAGCAAACGTTCAATTCCAATTCGAAATTGCCATTATAAAAAAAAAGATATTGATATCATAATAGATCATAATTAGACAGCAAATTATTGGTTTATATATGACACTTGAATGAAATTAACGATTTACCTTATAATTATACTCCCATGAAAAGTGTTTTGTTTTCGCCAAGTTTATTTTTTATCTTCAGCATTTTTCGTAAAATTCCAGAAAATCATTCACAGATCACTGCGTGTAAACTCATTACATACATACGAACATCGTAACTCGAAGATTTAGAAACGTTATCCATTTGTTAATTTCACATCTGGACCCTAATAGGAAAGTTTCATGCTCGCAACAGGTGTATTTCAATTGGATAATTATTAGTAAAATCAGCTGTCAATCACTTTTAGAAAACAACAAACTCTACTTGTGAGTTGAATATGTTGAGCGGGGAAGCGAAGTCGGCTAACTTTGAAGATTTGATCAAAGAGTTTTTAACGTGTTCATGCTGAATTGTCGTCTTTTTTAAACATATTGTCTGACAAGCTGAAAACTAGTTTTCATGCATTTGAAAAAGAAGAAAAGTTGAAATGAGTGACAAATAGTTTGGATCCAGATCTGGAAACAACCTGTTTGCAATTATTAGACAAGTCGCACTTTAAAACATGATGAGGGTTAAATATTTTACCCGTAAACCAACTTAAAGACAACAACTAGGACTCCAGATAAGAGGGGGTAAATTGAACAAATCCAGCACTTTCTTACTCATTTTACCACCAAATCCTATGGAGACGATTCTAATGAGTAGTGACACGATAGGGTTTAATTGAGAAATAAAGATTTTAGTTTTTGAAATACCCCCCTTATCTGGAGCCCTGAACAACTGTATAAGTATCTAGGGATTTGAGTAAGTGGTATTGATGCTGGAGGAAACGGTAAAGTCTACTTAACGGACGGACACACGGACTTGACAACGCTATACGCATTCGCATTTATAGATACCGGGGGCATCAAATAGTGCAGATTCTGATCAAAGAACTCGTGAAGGATTCATCTGAGCAGTGTACACTGTTTACTTAACAAAATAGATAAGGCTAAATGGTCTGGGTACAGCGGTAGTTTAATAGGCCAGGTTTGCATGGGTGCATAACTAATTAACTATTACAATTTTTTTTAAATAACATTTAAACAGTGTGTTCTGATAATTTGACTGGGGATTCTTCTCATCAGGTGGTCCCTTTTTAAAAACAAAAAAAATCGCCGTCTGCGCGGCAACATCAAAGACTTTGAAGTGGAGCCGACTGCCGAAAATAAAGTCTGCAGAAACAGATGAAACAGTACATGTCATCAGAAAGCGGTTAACCTGTAAGAAGCTGTGTCGTTATAACTTCAAAAGACCTGGTCCTGTCAATCACCCGTCCCTTACGTGTTTGTGTGCATGAGTCGAATCAGTTTTGTTACAGATAATATTGACTGGACTATTGATTTGTTAGGTAATTATAGTGGAGAACATATTATTCTTTCCAAATAAACGCATTTTTGCTAAAACTTATTATTGAAATTGCAAACATTTTGGAGAGTAACCCGGCGTCTGATCAGGCTCCTTAATGTTTGCCACTCAGATTAAAATAAATATTCAGAATTGACCACTAGTTGTCATTTCCTACATTTTATTGCAATTGCATTTCGTTTGCGTTTAAACGTGAAAGAATAACGTCTTCTTCACTGTATGTGTAAGTTTTACTGATATTACGATTTCTTTGAAATTACATGTGTTTTCGAACCTGCGACTAATTTCAGTCAAGTTTCAAAAAGATGCCTTTGTGGACTGTTAAAATCGGTGTCAATATAAAAGTACCAAGTTAAATTTCATAAATGAGATTTTCGAATTTTAACGGCAGATTGAGAATTCAGTTTTAAGTGTAGCCACATTTAATCCAATAAAAGAATCATTTTGAATGGGATTTTTGTTTTAACACCAATTTGTAGGTCTTTTACCCCTTTCCCAAATGAGCCTTTTAACGCCTCTGCAAACAGAGCAGACATAGGTCAGGGCCTACTATACCTGTCTATAGAGTTATCATAGATCAGAGTTGTCACAACTGTTTAAAGCAAAAACGATTGTTAATTAATATAACAGAGTGGAAATTTAGTTAATTAGTCAGTGGGTGGAGTCTGGAAAGAATATTCACAAGGGAACGAGCTTATATTATGTACATATTAAATGATGATTTCGGCTTTTATTTTCGTATGTCCGGGATACTCGGCACTTTTATATGGTCGTCAATGTTCGACCATAGTTCATACTATAAATTTTAATTGATATAATAAGTTTCAAGACTATATCTTAAACCTATTTTAAATGTTGTATTCGGTATCGGAGTGTCGAAAAAAGTCCAAAAATAGAATTAATGCATAACCCCTATTTTAAATGGGGAACTCGGGGCGTTTTTCGTAGGTTTATACATTCAGCCCTAACGACGAGTATACTCGTCATTAACAAATAATGTACCTATGAAGAGTACACATGTCATACGAATACAGTGAGGAACCTGATCAGAGGGCTCCTCTGCCCAATGTCTGCTCGTATGTCAGTTTGCAATATATTGTCTTATTCAATCCTAAATAGTCATTAATGGACAAAACTTAGCTGGAAACTGGAATTGTCCATTCAGGGATGAATAGGTTAAGGAAGGTGGGTATTTTCAAATTATCGGCGATTCACGGTAAACCAAGAAAAGCCACCTTTTTTAACAGGGGTGTCGACACAGTTATTTAAACAATATATATATGCCTTTAAATACGATATTAGTACATCAAATTTATTTTAGTTGGTGTTTACGAAGGTTAGGTAGGATCGGCATTTTTCATATCGTCGCCGATGTTTGGACAATAAAAGTATCTTTTTGAGCGGGAATTCATATATGACTTATAAACTGGTGCACAGATACCTTTAAATACGCTATTACAACATAAAACCCTTTTCCTGTGGTGTTCTCTGCATTTCGAATCGCCCGTCGATGAAAACAAAGAAAATGAATTCTGCTAAGTATGACGCCTGCTTAAATAAATATATCCTCTATATGTGACTTTATTAATATCCAATTTACAAACAGTTTGGAATATATGATGAGAATTGAGTTGGTCTCTAATCTGGATGAAACTGTTTGAAAAGGTTATCAGAAGATTAGCTTTAGCTGCCGTCACGGCCGTCGGAGTGTACTATTTGCAATTTTTTCTACGATCGGGTGTTCATTTTTGTAATAACAGATATCCTAAATCAATCAGATTATATATCGTGAATAATCTCAAAAACAATAAATTATACAAAAATAGTATAAATAAAACTGATTTTCTATAATTTTTATAAAGTGGGACGTTCCAACCAGATAATTGGGACGTTCCGTCTGGTACGTTGAGGTATTGGGACGTTGAGACCATAAACCTCAAAATTGGCCCCGCCCCGTCGGTCACAAATTTACATAGAATTATATAGTGAAATGTACAAACATCCTTTTCTCTGAAACCAGTATGGCCAGAGCTTTGATATTTGGCATGGTGTAACTTCCAGAGGTCCTCAACATATATTGTTGAACTGGTTCCGGTTTGTTGCATATCTGGGATACTGGAGCTAAAAATATATTTTTTCAATGAAAACTTCAAAAATCTTCTTGTCTGAAACCATAATACACGTAGCTTAGATATTTTGCACATAACACCATCTACAGGTCCTCTATCAAAATTGTTCAAATTTTGCCCCTGGAGTCAAAATTGGCACGGCCCGGGGGTCACCGTTTTATATAAGAGTTATACAGTGAAATGTTCAAACATCTTCTACTCAGAAACCAATATGGCCAGAGCTTTGATATTTGACATGGTGTAACTTCCAAAGGCCCTCCACATATATTGTTGAATTGGTTCCGGTCTGTTGCATATGAGGGTCATCGGAGCTAAAAATAGATATTTTCAATGAAAACTTCAAAAATCCTCTTGTTTGAAATTCCTTGATCCAGCTTAGTGTCACCATGGTCAGGTGAGCGATCAATGGCCATTCTAGCCCCCTTGTATTTTAGTCAAAGTGGCAAATAGTTTGGAACATGATCAAATGCCGGGTTTTCCAGGCTCTGATCTGGCTCCAAACTGTTTGTAATGGAAATAATAGTAATAGAGTGCAAAGGTAATTATTTTGGAAAGAATAACGTCTTCTTTGCTGTAAGACAAGATAAAATTTTGAATTTCCATAAACAAATTGGGACTTGAAAAAAAAGGTTAAGATTAATATAAGACAAAAAATGTTTCTTTATTCTATAGGCTGCTAACTTTGACTTCTACCAGAAGCTAGAGGAAACATGCTGCAGCAAGTTGGAGCATTTCAAGTTCCCAGTGTTTGAACCCAGCACCTCTGAGGCCAGAGCCGCAGCTTTTGCCACGGAGACCAGGTCTAGACTGATGTCCACCAAGCTCACACAGAAAGACTCAACCTCTGTAAAGGGGGACATGACATCAGTCACTTCAGGAGTCGCCAGTCTGAGTCTAGCTCTCAGTTTAGGTATATATTTTCCATAGATTTATATTTTATGCCTGCTAAAAAAATCTTGGTATTACAATTTACACAAAAGAAGATTCAGTTATGGTGATAAGGACAGATGGCAGTTTAAAGCAAGATAAAAGTTAAGCAGAAACGGTTTTGGTGAAGACATATTGATTTGAGTGTTTGAGATTCTCACTTAATTTGGAACTATGCTTTATATACTGTAAAATTGATGCTGCATGGTAGTGGTGGTATTTTTGTTAAGTTAAATGTCTTGAATGTTATGTTGACTTTGCGTTTGATTTCAAGTTTGATTTAATTTGCACTGACAGAAAGCAGCGGTATGTTTTGTATTTTGTTTACCTTTGGTTAAACCCACTCCTCAGTATATACATCCTTTGGAATGCCTTTACCTCCCACTCCATCATATTACCAGTATTCCTATTGGAAACCTCTACCTCTTCGGATACAGTGGAGAAGAAAGACGTTATTTTTTCTTGTTTAACTCTTTCCTCCCTGAAACTTCAAATGGACAAATCCAGTTTCCATTTTAATCTAGTCCATTTCTGACTTTTACGGTTTTTTTTCAATGTTTTGCACTATGACAAACTGTGAAGACCCAGACCAGAGGGCTCCTTTAGGAGCCCTCTGATCTGGATCATCACTGTTTTCATAGGACTAGTGCACTTTTCACATGTACACTTTTTGAAAAGGACACCAAATATGCAGGATTAGGGTTTAAAGGGTTAAACGCAAAAGAAATGCAAGCGCAATACACTAAAATGCTAAAAATGACATGTTCTGACATGTGTTGACGATTGCTACAAATCTAAGTGGCAAATAATTTGGAGCTGGATCAGACGCATTGTTACCCAGTGTCTGATCTAGCTTTAAACTTTTTGCAATGGATATAATAGTTTAAGCATTAACAGGTTTATTTGGGAAGAAAAACCTCTTTCCCACTGTAAATGTGCTCAAATTAGGATTCGCTTATTCATTCCTCCATTGAAGGAAAAAATTCAAACAGTTGTAGTATGGACACCCGCAGCAGTTGACAAATAAACTCAGGATTTAGTTAGTAGTACTGAATGTGCAACATAAGAAATATTCCCTATATCCTAGCAGATGCTAGCTCAATGCCTGCTGTAAGTAAAGCAGCATGTGCCTTAAGGCACATTCTGCTTTACTTTCAGCCTGCTTTAAGTGGTCACCTGTCTTCAAAACGAAGAAATAGACTATGGGGTAAAGGGTTAACATAGAAGTACTACAGATGCTACATCAGTTGGATAATATCCAGATATCCTTTGGCAATACTTTTAGTTTATATAAATGGAATATATTGGATGTTTGCTATTACAGATATCTAGATAAAAAAACGATTTTAGTCATGTATTGGAACACATTATTTCTCACATAACTATCCCTGTTGTCTATAGCGAACAACGATGACGAATATCCTTATCTCCAACATGTGCAAGATCACTTTCATGACGTCACTATAATGTCACTATTTATAACGGCGTTTTGACGTCACGAGGGGGGCCAAAAAAATGCATACTGCTTTAAAATAGCTTAAATCGTGGGTAATGTTAGAAAAAGAATCTGTCACTCGTCGATGTTTAAGACAGGTTGATCTCAAACTCGTCTAGAATAGAAAAGTTATTAAACTCACCAAGGCTCGCTTAACAACATTTCAATTCTAGACTCATTTGAGATGAGCTTGTCTTAAACATCGACTCATGTCAGATCCTATATGTGCATCTCCAAGTTCCATTTATTTTCTGTTTTAACAATTTTTAATTGTAATTCACGTTATGCATCTGATTTAGCAAAAAAAACCAACCTCTTTTTAGTCAATGGTCAAATTCTGATTAATGCTGTAAATTTTGTGTTCATAGAATAATTGTATTCAGGGTGTGTTTTAACCAAAGAAAGAACTAGACTTATAGTGTATTATTATATAGTTATTAAACGACCGAGGGCGGGCCGTCGTTGCTTATTGGCACAAGTTAGCCATAATGGCACGAGGGCCTTGGCCCGAGTGCCAATGTGGCTAACGAGTGCCAATAAGCAACGACGGCCCGCCCTCGGCCGTTTAATGACTTGTTTATTGTATACCTGATTCAAAATCAACGAATACGTAGATTGTTTGAATGTTTACATATAAGCGCGGTCGTTATAGAAATCAAATGACATCATCTTCAACGAACGTTGGCCATTTTGAACGTTACGTTGCTAACGTTTTCACGTTCATAAATTCTGTTGCCCCCGGGCCAATAACCGGATGCAATCCAAATAACCTGTAATTGGACTGCATCCGGTTATTGGCCCGCTCAGCAAGGGCGTATTGCATTGTCATCATAGCAAAATCTGTTACTATTTATAGTAAGGTATACAATAACAATCATTTATCAATACAGTTGTTGACTTACATACAGGTGGTTGAATAATGCAGGATAAAATGATACAGAAAGCCCCTATATTTAAGAAATAATCGATGTTTTACCGTTGTTAAAAGGTATTCTACAACGGTTTGGAGTTGTGATGCGCATCACAACGACCAACTGCTGTAGAATACAGTTTAACAACGGTAGAACATCGATTATTTCGATTCTAACATGACTAAATTAAAAAAATCATAAGAAATGCAAGCAAATGTTTCAGGCTTATTCCCTCTGCGGATGCAGTTTTCGACCGAATTTCTTCCCTTGTATGGCTATTACATGAAACCAATATCAGTAGGTCATAATATTATATAAGAAAAATAAAAAATAGTGACGAAATAATTTATTCTGTCATAGAACCTTTTAGTATCAGTCAGATTAAATATATCTGAGACAAATCAGTAACAAAACATGAAAGAAAATGACATGACTTTTCATTGAAAACTGCGCTTTACCGAAGGGTGGGTACAGGAAGAGCCTGTTTAAAAGGACTATTTTCACAGCGTGGTAAAACACACTAGGTATACCACGGCGAACTTGTTCTTTGTTTATAGAGACAAATTCATGTGTCATGTTAGAAACTGCATTATTAAATTTACCGCAGAAGTAAGCGAAGAGAAAGCAAATTTCATGGATCTCACAATCAGAAAAGACAACGAAGGAAAACTACACACAACACTGTACACAAAACCAACCGACGCACACCTATTCCTCCACTACAGTTCTTACCACCCAATGCATCAGAAAAAGAGCATTCCATTCAGCCAAGCTCTCAGAATCAGAAGAATTTGCAGTACAGACCAGGAATTCGCCAAATGTACCACAACTTTAAAAAACAATCTAAAACAGAGAGGATACCCAAATGACATCATCAATCGAGCCATAAAAAAAGCTTCCGCATTCAACCGTCTAGACTTAATACAACCGAGAAATCTCGAGCCATCCGAGACGAAAATAATTCCTCTAATACTCCAGTACAACCCGAACAATCCACCGGCTGACAAAATCTTAGCACGACACTCGCACATCCTTACCCGAGACCCAACAGCAGACTGTTTCAAAAAAACTAAAGTAGTAATCGTCTACAGAAGAGCTCCAAACATCAAACAAACCCTAGTTACCACCGACACCACAACCAAATCCGGACCACCCGGGTCATACCCGTGTGGTCGCAACTGTCTGGCATGCAAACTTATCCAACCCAAAACCGCATTCAGATCATCAAAAACCGGACATACCCATAAGATAAGGGGACATCTAAACTGCAAAACCGTGAGTGTAATTTATCTAATTACGTGCAAAAAATGCAACGTACAATATGTAGGACAAACCGGTAACACTTTCGTGGAGAGACTCTATGGACATCTTGCCGATATTCGCGCCGAAAATGACGTCAAACCAGTATCCAAGCATTTCACCGGGAATCGCCATAACAACGATGACGTCGACGTTACCTTAGTGCAGACAACACCAAAGAACCTCAACATTAGACTACGCACAGAAGAAACCTGGATAAATATTTTAAAAACTAGATCGCCAGCCGGCCTTAATCTCATCCAATAATGAACGATTTATATACATGCGAGGACTGCGGGATACGCATCAAAACAAAGATCAACCTACGCAGACACATCGCCAACATCCATTCTACCGAGATCACGAAGTATACATGCAGCCTATGCTTTTCAAAATTCACAAGAAAATCAGACCTAAAAAGACACACCAAAATCAAACATGGAGAAGAGGAAACATTATTTAGAACCACCACAGAAAAGAAGACTATTTATAAACCAGCAATCAACAAAATTAAGCCATGGATACCACCTTTTGAAGCACGACCCCGAACAGTAGGCCTACCAAAAATCAGAATCGTACCAACTACATGTGCAGATACCAGAAGCAACCTGAGAGAGAACCATCATCAACAACTGACCAGACCCTCCGGCACAGACGTGGACCTAACACTGAGCCCCACCATATCCAGATCGTCTTCAAATTCGACAATATGCCTAGACGAACTAGAGAACCTTTTAATAGACAATACTCTCGGCGTAGTTTATGGCGCCTTTAACAGGACTGATTAAGGAAAAACAAAAGACGATAACAAACAATTTGTATCATTTATAATTCATCTTTCATTTCATCTTTGTTGCCATGCATCCATTCTTCATGTTGTTAGGGAACTCTAGAAAAAGAACAATCAAGTCACGTGACATTTTAAACCGAGATTTTGTACTTCATGTCTATGTTTTGTATATTTTTGTGTATCCTGATGAAGGTCTAGAAGGACCGAAACCGGTAGATAAAGTTTCGTAAAAACCGATCGGACTTGTTATTATTCACACTGCCGACTTAGTCTTGAAGTATATACTATCAGGTATAAACAGTCACCTGTCTTTAGAGATCTCAACACTTCTCCAATGAATCTTTAATGTTGCTTAATAGAGTATAAAAATAATGCAAAATGCTGCTTTAACCCATTACTCAATAGCCTGTTTCTATTTTTGAAGTTAGGTGACCACTTAAAGCAGGTTGAAAGTAAAGCAGAATGTGCCTTGAGGCACATTCTGCTTTACTTTCAGCCTGCTTTAAGCTACCATCTGCTAGAATATAGAAAATGTTTTATTTAGTGAATATCCATGACTGTATAAATTGGAACTATTTTCTTCAGCGGAGGAATAAATTAAAGGCGTCAAAAGGGGTATTTATGGGGTAATGGGTTAAGTGTTTTTTATCCAGTATTAAGCACCCGCCTGTCTTTAAAGATCTTGATAGCTTAAGTTTAACACAAACTTGATTTTATCACATAACTTGCGGTCTGGGAGTTGAATAAAGCAATATATAAATATGGTTTTTTGGGCTTCAGTCTAACATTTTCGACCACAAGCGCTGAACGTAGCGGGACACCAAATGATGTCATTTGCGATGACGTTACCGTAAACAATGTCAGGTTTTGGCGGAAAATCTATATAGCAGAAAGACTACAAACTAAGGCTTTGATTGATTTAATAGGTGTTTCAAATTGTTACGTGATAAATAGAATCTCACATTAGTGCTCATTATTTATCATTTTTAGCTCACCTGAGCCAAAGGCTCAAGGTGAGCTATTGGGATGGCCCTGTGTCCGGCGTCCGTCGTTAGTCATTAGTGGTGCGTCGTCGTTAACAATTGCTTCAAATGACATCTCCTCCTATATCGCTTGACAGAACAGAAATGTTCCTTGGGTCAAGCTCTTTCAAATTTGTTCAAAGAATTAAAAACTATGCAGAACTCTGGTTGCCATGGCAACCAAAGTGAAAAAATAAGGAAATTTAAAAAAATCTTCTTGTCAAAAACTGGTCCTCTATCAAGTTTGTTCAAATTATGCCCCTGGGGTCAAAATTGGCCCCGCCCCGGGGATCACAGATTTACATAGAGTTATATAGTGAAATTTTCAAACGTCTTTTTCTCTGGAACTAATGTGGCCAGAGCATTGATATTTGGCATGGTGACACTTCTAGATATCCTATACGAAATTTGTTCAAATGGTTCTGGTCAGTTGCATAACTAGGTCACAGGAGCTAAAAATAGATTTTTTTCATTGAAAACTTAAAAAATCTTCTTGTCTGAAACTACAAGTGCCAGAGCTAAGATATTTGGCACATAGCATCGCCTACAGGTCCTCTATCTAGTTTGTTCAAATTATGCCCCTGGGGTCGAAATTGGCCCCGCCCCGGGGGTCACAGTTTTACATAGAGTTATATAGTGAAATTTTCAAACGTCTTCTTCTCTGAAACTAATATGGCCAGAGCTTTGATATTTGGTATGGTGACACTTCTAGATGTCCTATACCAAAATTGTTCAAATGGTTCTGGTCGGTTGCATAACTAGGTCACAGGAGCTAAAAATATTATTTTTCAATGAAAACTTAAAAAATCTTCTTTTCTGAAACTACAAGGGCCAGAGCTTAGATATTTGGCACATACCATCGCCTACAGGTCCTCTATCAAGTTTGTTCAAATTATGCACCTGGGGTCAAAATTGGCCCCGCCCCTGGGGTCACAGTTTTACATAGAGTTATAAAGAGAAAATTTCAAACATCTTCTTCTCTGACACTAATATGGCCAGAGCTTTTATATTCGGTATGGTGACACTTTTAAATATACTTTACATAATTTGTTCAAATTGTTCGGGTCTGTTGCATAATCTAGGTCAGTCCTGGACCTAAATTATTATCACCATTTTTTCAGCTTGTTTCTCAGGTGAGCGAAATATGCCCCATGGGGCTCTTGTTAATAAACTTGTTGTATAAAATTAATATGACACTCGCAAAGGCTTGCATCATATTATTCTAATCAACTCGTGTATTAAAAATGATAAATAATGAAGACTCATGTAAGATCCTCTTTGTATATAATGGTTTAAATATTTATCAACTCTCTGCAGGTCAGTCTGGAGGAGGAAGTGATCTATATGGCCATGGTGGACAGAGTAACTGCAGTCCCCTACCTGACCAAGACTCTGTGTCAAATCCAGATCATACAGAAACTCAGACCCCATCATCACCTGGCTGTAAGTTTTTCTGTGTTTCATCTTTTATAATAATCCAGCTGTCTGGAACAAGAAAACAATGATTTAGGGCAGGAACATTTTCAATATAACTCATCCCTCAATATATGGACCTTTCTAGGGCCCCACATCTTTGAGTGGGTGCTCTATAGTAATCACCCTGTCAGTCTGTCTGTCCTTCACACTTGTTTTTGCCAGCTCTCTAACAGCAACAGTTTTCAAAGAATCTTCACCAAATTTGCTGAAAATGTTTTGGTATCAAAATTTGGTCAAGTTTGATAAATACCTACATTGCATAAGGCATGACAGTAATGGCCCTTGAATTCATATGTAGGCCTAATTTGTTGCAAACAAAGATGATTAGTTCAGTCTGTCACACTTATTATAGTTTATTTCTGTATTCTCTACAGCTGTGAGCCCCAGTCCGTCAAGACAACACTCAACTACAGAGTACCTGCCCGGTATGATCAATACAGAGTCACCCCCTGGACTGCTGCCTAAGTTCCCATCTTGGAGCCTGAGTTGTCTCGGCAAGGCCAGCATGTACTCTCATACACAAGGTAAAACATGTAATAGTGTAGAAGATCAGAGCCCCAGATAAGGGGAGTATTTCAAAACCTTAAACCTTTATTTCTGCTTTAAACCCTATGGTGTCACTATTCATTAGAATCGTCTCGAAGAGACGATTCTAATGAGTAGTAACGCCATAGGTTTTGGTGCTAAAATAAGCGAGAAAATGTTGGATTTGTGCAATTTACTCCCTCTTATCTGGAGCCCTGGAAGATGTTATTCTTTCCCAATTATTATATTTGTTCTTTAACCCATTACCCCATATACGCCTTTTTATGCCTTCAATTTATTCCTCCACTGAAGAAAATAGTTCTAATTTATAAAGCCATAAATATGCATCATAAGAAATATTTTCTATAATCTAGCAGATGGAAGCTTAAAGCAGGCTGAAAGTAAAGCAGAATGCGCCTTAGTGCGCATTCTGCTTTACTTTTAACCTGCTTTAAGTGGTCACCTATTTTCAAAACTAGAAACAGACTGTGGAGGAATGGGTTAAACCATTACCCCTTTTTATGCCTTCAACTTATTCCTCCACTGACAAAATTAGTTCTACTTTATACAGTTATGAGAAGGCAGCGTTAGAAATAATTTCTATAACTTAGCAGATTGCAGCTACAAGCAGGTTAAAAGCAAAGCAGAATGCTCCTAAAGGAGCATTCTGCTTTACTTTCAACCTGCTTTAAGTTGTCACCTGTCTTCAAAACTAGAAATAGGCTATGGGGTAATGGGTTTACATGTTTGTGCTTTAACAATTATTTCCATTGCAAAGTCATTGGAACAAGATCACTCAGGATAACATAAATTGATAGCATTTTTAAGAACCCGACATTTTTTTCAATTTTATTTCATTGCATTTGCGTTTCATTTCATTTCATTAAACATGAAAAAATAATGTCTTTCCCATTGTACCCTTTTCTTGCTTGTAAGTAGTCAACTTCTCTTATGTTGACCGTATGGTTGACTTTTTAACAACTTGGCAAAAATAGCCTAAGATGTCTAGACGTGCTCATAGTCATGCTCAAAACTGTCAAAGAAAATAATATATTGGTTGTGACAAAGAAAATTTCTAATTTAGCAACCAAATTAACTCATTTAAGGATGTTGAAATGTTGCTTAGTTCAGATTTCAGTTAGTTGAACTGTTGCTTAGTTCAGATTTCAGTTAGTTGAAATGTTGCTTAGTTCAGATTTCAGCTAGTTGAAATGTTGCTTAGTTTAAATCTCAGTTAGATGAAATGTTGCTTAGTTCAAATTAAAGCTAGTTGAAATGTTGCTTAGTTCAAATTTCAGCTAGTTGAAATGTTTCTTAGTTCAGATTTCAGCTGGTTGGAATATTGCATAATTTAGATTTCAACTAGAAATATTGCTTAGTTCAGATTTCAGCTACTTACAGTTATGGAGGTTAAACTGTACATGTTTTGTGTTTATTGGGGAAAATACTGTCTAACTGGTTGTAATGATTGTTTTACAGGTATGGATCTACCTGGGTTTCTGAGTGGCAGTAACTTCCTACTACCCTGGGAAATCACAGTGAGAGCTGAGAAGGACAAGTGGCCATCAGTAGGAGAAACCGTGGGGAAGAAAGGCAAACAGAAGAAGACTGTTAGAGGTAAAGTTCAACCTGCTTTTTCCAAATATCAAACTAGGCCTTAAATGAATTTTAAACCTTTACCCCATAGATTGTTTCTAATTTTGAAGACACATGTTCTCTTCAAATAAAGAGGATGAAATAAAGCAGAATGTGCCTTAACCCGTTCCGCAATTAATACACATTTTTATGCCTTTAATTATTTCTGCGCTGAAGAAAACTATAAACGGTCTTGAATATGTATCATACAAAATATTTTCTATGTTCTATCAGATTATAGCTTAAAGAAGGCTGAAAGTAAAACAGAATACGCCTTAAGGTGCATTCCGCTTTACTTTCAACCTACTTCAAGTGGTCAGCTGTCTTCTAAACTAGAAACAGGCAATGAGTCAAGGTGTGATCTGCTTTACATTCAGGCTGTTTTGAGCTACCATCTACTAGGAAATAGAAAATATTTCTTATAGTACCTATTCATTACTTTCTTATATACGGTCGATTAGCTTTCTTGTTAGTGGTCATAATAAAGGGTTTTACTATATTGGTTTCAGAGTTGACGGAGGTGACACTGCGGGTGTATATCGGGGAGGAGTATGAGTGTCCCCGGGGTCACAGGTTCTTCTGTAGTGGACCAGAGAAAATCATCAAGGTCTCCAGTACAAGCACTGTCAAGGTAGGTATACAGCTTAACTCATTTTCCCCTGAAACTTTCAATGGATAATTCCAGTTTGCAATAAAGGCTGGTCCATTTTAGACTATTGAGGGTTGTTTTGGTAATAAATTGCCAGATGACAAACAGAAAAGTCCCTGATCAGAGGGCTCCTGCAGGAGCCCTCTGATCAGGGACTTCATTGTTTGCATAGGACAAGTGTACTCTTCACAGGTACACATTGGTAAAGGATGCATATATGCGTCACTAGGGCTCAATGAGTTTAGAGTTCTAGTCGACTGCTGGCTAAGTGAGTATATTAGTGAGAAAATATATTATAGATCATACTTAGAATTTCTAACAGAGAAGACGTCAACCACTTAGATTATTCTGCCAAATATCCTCTACTGTCTCACTCGTAAACATAGTCTTCCTGAAACATATACTTTTTAAAAACTCCCCCCCTCCCCTCTCTCTCCCCCCCCCCCCCCCAAAAAAAAATCACATTAGGTGGAGTTACATTCAATGTTTTTCATGTAAATATGATGGAATGCATTCAAGCCAATGTGTTCATTGCTGCAAATTGGAATTTTAATGTAAATACAGAAAAACCTCTCTATCACGACCATTGAAAAGAATGTGAACTGATTGTATGAAAGGCAGGAGACAGCTAAAAGCAAGGTGATGGTAAAACAGAAAGCACCTAAAGGAGCTTTCTGTTTTACTGTCACCTTGCTTTAAGCAGTCACCTGCCTTAAATACCTTTAACACGATTTTGTGGTCATAATAGAGAGTTTTTACTGTACATCCATGTTAATCATTGCCTAATGAAATCAGAATTTAAATCTTGGTGAACATAAACGTTTTGTAATGTTCTGTTCTGTTATTGCAGTAACATAAATATACCTGGTGGAAAGTAAAATATTTGTTCTGTTCTGTGCAGTTATTGCAGTGACCAATCAGCCATGAATTCAGTAAGGAACTCGATGGCCATCGATTGCGAGTTGGCTACCGGTCTGAAATACAGTGGAGAAAACGTTATTCTTCCATTCAAACGCAAATGCATTGCATTGAAATATAGAAAATGATAACTTTTTAATAATTCTGACTACCAGTTTTAATCTGAGTGGCAAACAGTTTGGAGCTTGATCAGACGCCGGTTTCCCAAGCGTCTGATCTGGCTCCAAACTGTTTGCAAAGAAAATAATAGTTTAAGCGTAAACGCGGTTATTGGAAAAAAAATGTGTACTCTGCAAGCTGCACACGGGGCACAAACTGCTAACCTATAATTGAACACGCTACAGCTGTCACTTATTGTTTGACTGTTTTATTTCTTCAGGACAATGCCAACAAGCTGGTTAATCTGGACATGCCGCTATACTGCCCCTGTCACTGTAGGTATGTAACACTGTTTTGTCAAAGGTATTTTTGAGACTGAAATTTACAAATATATACATTTTTCAAATATTTTATAATAAAATTTCCCTATCAAAGAACATTTCTTTTTCTGAATCAACACAATTCATATTTGTCTTAAACCATTACCCCAGAAATATGCCTTTAAAGTGAGTTTAAAGCCTTTAAATTTATTTCTTCACGGAAGAAAATAGTTCCACTTTATCCCTTTCCCTTATAGAAGCGTCTTTTAGCGCATTCAGTTTATTCCACCGCTGTAGAAAATAGTTCCGATCTATACAGCCATGCATGTGTATGATAAGAAATATTTTCTTTATTATAACAGGTGGTAGTTTAAAGCAGGCTGAAAGTAAAGCAGAATGCGCCTTATGGCGCATTCTGCTTTACGTTTAACCTGCTTTAAGTAGTTACCTATTTTCAAAATTAAAACACAGGCTATGGGGTAAAGGGTTAAACAGTCATGAATATGCAGCATAAGAAATATCTTTTATATCCTAGCAAGTGATAGCTCCAAACTGTTTGCCACTCAAATAAAGATAAAAAACTGTCACTCTACACTATTATTATTATTATTATTATTAATTTATTATTATTATTATTATACCAGATTTATATAGCGCTCTTTTCACACAGGGGTTCTGCGTTCAAAAGCGCTTCACATGAAATTACATAAATGTACCTACAAAGCGAGAAAAGACAAAAAACCTAAAATTAGATCTAAAATAAACATGAATAAACATACAAAAGATAGCCCCCAAAACGGTGATCACAATACCCCATCAATCAGCAATAGACCGACCAGCTAGATTGAGTTTTGTTTCATTTAGATATCTTGTAAGGAAATAATAGCATCTTCTCCACTCTATATATTTATTTTCGTGGTTTTTGTCTTCTGTTTAGATCTTCTAAGGGCTATATGGCACAGATGATGAGGATATATGTGGTGACCCCAGAAGGGCCTCTGAAGGTCAGCATGAACCCTCTGATACAAGCAGCCCCTCATCCATGCCCAATATTCCACCCAGGAACAGGTGGGGAGATTGATCTGACTCCGAGCTCAGTGTGGGTGCTGAGACTACCGTATCCTTTCATGTTTGTTATAGCTCTGCATTTTTGTTTTCTTATATTTACAATTCCTTTCAATGCACATCTCGTTTTAGGAGGCTGATATTTTGCTACTTTTCCCTCTCTTAAAAGTATCTTTTTTTTCGCCACAATATGGGTCAGAGTGTCAAACTGTTTAGACCCTGATAACGCTATTATGCCATGTCCGATAAGTCTAATATTGGATAGAGAGTACTACTTAACATTGTTCAATTCCTCAGTTGAATCTACAATATGCCTTAACTGCCTGCTAGATCAGTGTTCATGGGTGATCATGGACCATACACAATGCCCTCAGACGCCACACAGCTCCCCATGTGTAGGTTACTGAAGGGTACCTTCAACTTCAGGGAGATGTCTGCCGAGGGCTGACCATAAAGTCACCAGTCAGCAGTTTCTCCACTGAGACCCTCAGTGCAAGGACTTGTGCCAAGGGTTGACCACAATGTCAGCAAACCAGCATTTTCTCAAGATTTCAAGCGAGGGGTTACCAGAAAGTCACCATGACATGTTTCTGACAAGAAATCCTGAAGTGCAGGACCCAGAAAGATAGTATGCTGGAGTTTGAATAAAGCAGTGATAATTTTAGAAAGCAGATGAGTCTTCGAGATGCACATTCTGTAAAACATTGAGTCCTTGAGACTAATATTGAGTCCCTGAGGTGAAAAATTAACCCAATATTACATAACTTATTTCTAGTTGTGAAGACAGGTGACCATTTAAAGCAGGTTGAAAATAAAGCAGAATGTGCCTTAAGGCACATTCTGCTTTACTTTTAACCTGCTTAAACCTACTGTTTGCTTATGAGTAATAGGTTAATAAATGTCAGAAAACTATGGGTCCGTGGGACTCCCAACGTTTTAAATAATGAGTCCCTGGCAAATTTAATGAGTACAGGACTTGGGATGCACAGGTAAAATTATCGCTGATAAAGTGTTGAGTGTCAAACAGTTTTGAGCATGATAAGACGTGGAGTTGTACTAGTCTGATCTGGATTTCAGTTGTTTCTGTTCTTTGAGTACAGTGCTTCCTCTCTACAACACCCAAAGGGAGACAAGATTGTGCTTTTTCCAGAGGGAGTTGTTATAGGGAGGGAAAATTAATACCCTAAGAGTGCTGAGCATGCATTGGCTTAAATTTGTAAACAGTTTGAACCCATATGCGGTGTCTGATCTTGGGTCAAACTGTTCTTCACTTGTCTTTTTGTTTCTTCTTTCAAACTGTCCAATATGGAATTTGAGAAAAAAGCAGCAGGCGACAAGTTTAAGAAGACGATATTTCAGCAATGAAAGCATTAGTTATAAAATGTCTTGTTTTGGAGAACTCTTGTTTTGAGGGCTGTTGTAGGGAGGGTGCGCTGTATACAAATAGCATGTTTACTCCTGCATTGACAGAAGAATGACTGGGTCCATGCTTATAAAGCATTTGAGTTGAGCCTGAGTTTGATCTCAAGCATTTGATTGGTCAGATTTGAGCTTAGGTTCAAATCTGACCAATCAAATGCTTGAGAATGATTTTAGACTCAACTTAAACCCTTTATAAGCATGGACCAAGGTCTTAGTAGTTCCAAGAGATTTTGATACAGTACTGAACCTTATTAAATTAAATTGATAATCGCAAGCGAATTGCCATCGAATTGCCATTGAATTGCCATCTAATCGAGCGCTTCAAAAAGCAACCTGTGTGCTTTAGTCGTTTCACGCGATATTTCCGAAGCGGTTGTGACAAAAATGGAATCGAAAAACATTAACGAAGGCATATTAGTAAATATTGATGAGATACACAATTCAGGCAAACTTTATGCGTTGGAAAGTATTCACAGGCAAATTGCAATCGAATTGCAAGCGAATTGGCATCGAATTGCAAGCAAATCGCAAAAATTGTTAATTTAATAAGGTTCAGTACTGTAAGAGAAGTGCAGAGGGTAATTCAGAAATGATTTTTTTTGGGAAGAATGGAAAGAAAGTGCCTCTGTGCATAGTGCATACTGATATATGTGAGAAAGTAACTGCTTTATCATATTCTTTCCAGTTTGCAAACTGTTTTCTTAAACTCATCAGTTGTTGTCATTTGTTTTGAATACATGTACATGTACTTGTTAGAATGGGCTCCAGGTCGGAATTACTTAACACTTTCACTCTCAATTTTTTCAGGAGATGTTTACCTCTTCACCGTTTCATTGTCGTCTGCTTCAATTTTGTTGTCTGTAATGCTGTTTCAAAGTTAAGAAATAAGGCAATATGACTGAAAAAAATTCAAAACAAGTGTCAAACAGTTTAGATCCTGATCAGACGCCGCGTTACGCGGCATCTGATTAGGATCCAAACGGTTTGCAAACACGCTTTTAAGCGTCATTTAGAGGGAAAATGTGTCAATGTTTCCTCCTTTATGCTCCACCAAACTCGTTAGTGTATCCATTTACAACCGTTATTCGAACACAACCAAAAATCGAACACCTGAATCATTTCGCATGACATCTATAGTTACAAACAAATCTGCATAACCGCATGTGACATTTTGACAGTAACACCGGTAGAAATGTCAAGAACACAAAATCGGCAAAAAAGATCAATAAATAAGTGAAAGGGCATTTGTTGAACTTATCTGACTATAAATATTGTATTTACATCTAATCCCAAATTTCCCAATGCATAATTTGGCCACAAACTATATTTTCTGTTATCAAAAATGGCCAGTGGTGTATCGGCTGCAAAACTTTTACATTTACCTCATTCCTAATGGTCCAGATAAATAATATTGAGGGTTCAGACCACTAAATTTGATCAAATCTCAAACTAGGGGTCCTTATCACTTTTTTCACTTTTTTTTATTTCCTAATTGTGTTTCATATAAGAAATAACAGGGAATAAACAAAATATTTGTTTATCATACAGGTTCCAGTACACTAGTTTTATTTTAGAAAAATATGTTCAACAACTTTTAAGAAATTTCTTCTTTGTTTTAGATGCATTTCACATCAAAAGGGAGACCATTCTAATGCCCTGTCTGTAGCCATTAACAATTGATACCTTATGTCTTAACTACTGTAAATTACATGTAAAAAAGTTGACATTTACTTTTTATGAGGTTACAGACTCTTGTTCTATGTTTTATCTGACATTTTATGAACAAACACTTACCCTGGGCTACATATAGTAAAAATTTTGTGGTATCAAACCTGCTGTTCGAATTTAGGTTGGCATTCCACTGAGAATGAGGTAAGCGGGCCACATTGCTTTGTTTACATTGTTAGAGAACCGATTTTAGTTGCAATAACTTACCCATCGTATTATAAGTTGAAAATAACAAGTTTATCCAGTATCTATGTAAAAAATAACTTTTATTCACATAGAAATTTGTAATCGACTCGAAGATGCTTAGGTGTTCGAATAATGGTGGTACCGGGATACAACTTATTCTATTACTCTCTTTGAGGCGATTCTAGTGAGTAGCAACAACATAAGGTGTTGAGGACAATTTGTGGTAACATTTATATGTTAATATTTGAAATACTCCTTAAACGTCTTCGGCTATCTTAATGCTATTTAATGTATGCAAGGAAATTGATATTGTAGCCTTAATGAAGATATTTTTCAAGGAAAATTGAAACACCTGAGAATCTCTTTTTACCATGAGTATTCAGTCATTGTATTGTAGATCTTTATCTACATAGCGTGTTGTCAGTGTTTAAGACAGATGGTAGATCAATTCTTTCAACACCATGGACCTGTTTCATATATACTCATTACATTTGCAAATAGTGTAGACCAAGATCAGAAGGCTCCTATAGGAGCCCTCTGATCTTGGTCTACTCAGTATCTGTTTCCTAATTTAGACAACTATTTATTAAACTACCCAGAATTCCAAGTAGACTGTTTCATGTTTTGGTAACTAAAATGATCCACAAGGGAACATAATAACCCACAAGAGCTATTTTAATAGTGTTGAAAGAGTTAAATCAGATTAACCCATTACCCCATAGGCCTAGCTTGTTTCTAGTTTTAAAAATATGTGGCCACTTAAAGCAGGTTGAAAGTAAAGCAGAATGCGCCTAAAGGCACATTCTGCTTTACTTTCAGCCTGCTTTAAGCTATTATCTGGTAAAATAAAGAAAATATTTCTTATTAGTTCACCTTGAGCTTTTAGGATCGCTGAATGTCCGTCGTCTGTCCGTCCGAGCGCACGAAAGGTCCTTTGTTGGGTAGGGAGAACAATAGATTCCATTCATTCCGTGATTGCCCTATTGTTATTGTTGGGTATTTTAGTGTACTGTTGGGTACTTTTAAACAAAAAATATACCCAACAAATGTCCAACTGTGAGAACGTCCGTCCGTCCACAATTGTTCGTTAACACTCTAGCGCCTACAAATTTCATCTTATCTTCATGAAACTTCATGACAATGTTTGTCTTGATGAAATCTAGGTCAAGTTCGAAAGTGGGTCATGTCCGGTCAAAAACTAGGTCACTAGGTCAAATCATAGAAAAACCTTGTTAACACTCTAGAGACTACAAATCTCAATGGATCTTTATGAAACTTGGTCAGAATGTTTGCCTTATTAATATCTAGGTCAAGTTCAAATGTGGGTCATGTCCGGTCAAAAACTAGGTCACTAGGTCAAATCATAGAAAAATCTTGTTAACACTCTTGAGGCTACAAATCTCAATGGATCTTAATGAAGCTTGGTCATAATGTTTGCCTCATTGATATCTAGGTCAAGTTCGAATGTGGGTCATGCTCGGTCAAAAACTAGGTCACTAGATCAAATCATAGAAAAACCTTGTTAACACTCTAGAGGCTACAAATCTCAATGGATCTTTATGAAACTTGGTCAGAATGTTTGCCTTATTGTTATCTAGGTCAAGTTTGAAAGTGGGTCATGTCCGATCAAAAACTAGGTCACTAGGTCAAATCATAGAAAAACCTTGTGAACACTCTAGAGGCTACAAATCTCATTGGATCTTGATGAAACTTGGTCAGAATGTTTGTATTATTGATATCTAGGTCAAGTTTGAATATGGGTCATGTCTCGTCAAAAACTAGGTCACTAGGTCAAATCATAGAAATACCTTGTGAACACTCTAGAGGCTACAAATCTTATTGGATCTTGATGAAACTTGGTCAGAATGTTTATATTATTGATATCTGGGTCAAGTTTGAATATGGGTCATGTCTGGTCAAAAACTAGGTCAAATCATAGAAATACCTTGTGAACACTCTAGAGGCTACACATCTCATTGGATCTTAATGAAACTTGATCAGAATGTTTATTTTATTGATATCTAGGTCAAGTTTGAATATGGGTCATGTCTGGTCAAAAACTAGGTCACTAGGTCAAATCATAGAAAAACATTGTTAACACTCTAGAGGCTACAAATCTCATTGGATCTTGGTGAAATTTGTTCGGAATGTTTGTCACATTGATATCTAGGTCATGTTTGAATATGGGTCATGTCCGTTCAAAAACTAAGTCACTAGGTCAAATCATTGGAAAATCTTGTTTACACTCTAGAGGTTGATTGTTGGTATACATGTCCAGTCATAATCTAGGTCACTATAGGTCAAGTTTGCCATGGTGTACCAGGTGAGCGATTTAGGGCCATAGTGGCCCTTGTAATTTTTATTTGTGACAGTATAAATTGGAAGTATATTCTTCAGTGGAGGAATAAATTAAAGTCGTAAAAAGGCATATTTATGGGGGAATGGGTTAACTAATCAGATTAACACTAGAGATGGAAGTTCTTTTACTTTGAGCCGATGAGGAATGGGAAGAGGTTGCAAAAGGTGCTTAAAAAATTATGGGGGCAGGCTCAAATTCTAAACTGGTCATACAGTGTAGAAGACATTATTCTTTCCTGTTCAAAAGAAACTGAACGCAAGCTTGATGCAATAAAATGGAGAAAAGATCAGCCCGACTTCTAATTGGACTATAAATTGTTTGCAATGGAAATAGTTGTTTATGCATAAAATGTTCAACCCATTACCCCATAGAGTGTTCTATTTTGAAGACAGGTGACTACTTAAAGCAGGTAGAAAGTAAAACAGAATGTGCCTTGAGGCACATTCTGCTTTACTTTCAGCCTGCTTTAAGTCATCAGCTGCTGGGATATTGAAAATATTTCTTATGATACATATTTATGACTGTATAAATTTAGACTATTATCTTCAGCGGAATAATGAATTAAAGGCGTATTTATGGGGGAATGGGTTAATGGGAAAGAATATTTACTTCAACACTGTATAACATTATTTTGAGAGTTGTTTGTCCTCATTTGCATTCTATTAATGCTAAAACTATAATTATACCCCCACAAACAGAGTTTGAGGGGGGTATACTGGAATCAGCCTGTCGGTCGGTCGGTTGGTTGGTTGGTTGGCCGTCGGTTGGCCGTCAGCCGGTTGGCCGTCAGTCTGTCTGCAAAATCTTGTACTTTCAACTCCTCTTCAGTTTCAACCCGATTAATTTGATACTTGGCATAAATGTTACTCAGGTGTAGTAGATGTGCAAGACACAAATTTCAGGTCTCTGTGACCTTGACCTTGAACTTTGGCCTTGAAATTACTATTGAAATTGGTAGGCAAAATCTTGTACTTTCAACTCCTCCTTCAGTTGCAACCCGATTCATTTGATACTTGGCATAGATGTTACTCAGGTGTATTAGATGTGCAAGACACAAATTTCAGGTCTCTGTGACCTTGACCTTTGGCCTTGAAAATGGTCTTGAAATTGGTAGGCAAAATCTTGTACTTTCAACTCCTCTTTCAGTTTCAACCGGATTCATTTGATACTTGGCATAAATGTTACTCAGGTGTACTAGATGTGCAATACACAAATTTCAGGTCTCTGTGACCTTGACCTTTGGCCTTAAATTTGGTCTTGAAATTGGCAGGTAAAATCTTGTACTTTCAACTCCTCCTTCAGTTTCAACCCGATTCATTTGATACTTGGCATAGATGTTACTCAGGTGTAGTAGATGTGCAAGACACAATTTTCAGGTCTCTGTGACCTTGACCCTTGGTCTTGAAATTGGTAGGCAAAATCTTGTACTTTCAACTCCTCTTTCAGTTTCAACCCGATTCATTTGATACTTGGCATAAATGTTACTCAGGTGTACTAGATGTGCAAGACACAAATTTCAGGCCTCTGTGACCTTGACCTCTGGCCTTTAATTTGGTCTTGAAATTGGCAGGCAAAATCTTGTACTTTCAACTCCTCCTTCAGTTTCAACCCGATTCATTTGATACTTGGCATAGATGTTACTCAGGTGTAGTAGATGTGCAAGACACACATTTCAAATCTCTGTGACCTTGACCTTTTGTCCTTGAAATTGGTCTTGAAATTGGCAGGCAAAATCTTGTACGGCGAACTCCTTCACTTTCAACCTGATTTACTTGATACTTGCCATAAATTTTCCAAGTTTTTATGATGGTGGCAGCACCCTGCCATTGTCAAACCAGAGTGTGACAGAGTGCTGCATAGTGGGGGTATTTATCACCTTTAGTGATAGCCGTTCTAGTTTTCATTGCAAACAGTTTGGAGCCAGATCAGACGCTAGGTAACAGGCATCTGAGCAGGCTCCAAACTGTTTACTACTCACACTGAAATGAATAGTCAGAATTGTTGAAACCTTGTTATTTTCAACATTTTATGGACTTGTTTGCATTTAAACAGAAGGAATCACGTCTTCTTCTCTGTATGTATACATACACTTTAGCAAACAGTGTAGACCCTCATGAGGAGCTGCATAGTAAACGTTGCTGAGCCAACAAATCACACTGCTTCTCCACAGTATTGTTGCTGTAGACAGAATTTGATATGTGTGGCTTGAACTATGCTTATTCTGTTGTTGAGAAATAAATTGTTAAGTATTTACTTTGAGTTTGCTTGTTTGTTTAACCCATTACCCCATAAATACGCCTTTCATTTATTTCTCTTCTGAGCAAAAATATTTCCATTTATACAGTTATGAATATGTATGATAAGAACCATTTTCTATATTCAAGCAGATGGTAGCTTAAAGCAGGCTGAAAGTAAAGCAGAATGCGCCCTAAGACGCATTCTGCCTCACTTTCAACCTTCTTTAAGTGGTCACCTATTTTCAAAACTAGAAACAGGCTGTGGGGTAATGGGTTAATTTCTCTTGTTATATACCAGGTAACACCTACTTTTTTTCCAACAAGATGTTTGTGCTAAATAACTCTTACCATGCTAGCAGCGGATATGTACCACAGTGATAACCTTTCCAAACAGTTTGATTCCAGATGAGATACGTTACGCGGCGTCTCATCAGAATCCAAACTGTTTGACACCCTGATATATGACCTGGTTTGAAAAGAAATTTTGTTAATTCTATTTTTAGAAAAGTAGATCTAGTAGACGAAAAATTACCTAGAATGCAAAGAGATAAGGAAATTTTTTGCCAACATTTTAGAGTCAGACCAGCTGCAGAATAATTGGATTGTTTGTTTGGCAGAATTACAGACATCAATATAAAGTTGATTTCTCACATAATTATATAAAGTTGATTTCTCACATAACTACCTCTGTTTTCAATAGCGAACAACGATCACGAATGTCCCAACTTGTTGGAGATCACTTTGATGACGTCACTCTATTCCAAGACATCGCTCAATTTCACTTTGATGATGTTACTCTGTTCCAAGAAAGGCCTATTGGTTATTGAAAATACCTTAAAATCGCAGGTTTTGTGAGAAAAAAAATATGTTGCTCATCGATCTTTGAAACAAGCTGATCTCAACCGCTTCTAGAATAGAAAAGTTATTAAGCTCGCTTCATAACATTTCAATTTTAGACTCGGTTGAGATCAGCTTGTCTCAAAGGTAAACTCATGACAAATCCTATATATTCTCATTATTTTCATTGCAAATATAGTGGAGCAAGACCAGATGGGGTAAATCAAAAATGCCACTTTTCACATGTACACCATTTATTAACTTAAGGACATAAACAGTAAAACCTCTCCTATAATACCAGTCCACTGAAAAGTATTCTTATTGATAGCATTTAAGACATATGGCAGCTGAAAAGGGAGCTTTCTGCTCTACTGTCATCTTGTTTTAAGCAGCCCCCTGCCTAAGACTTTGAACATTTTATCTCATGTACAATGTAGCGGGCCTAATAGAGAGGTTTTACTGTACATGTATACTCTTTGCTAGTGTTCAGTAGATTAAGGTGTATTCAATGCTGGTTCATTCAGCCTTCACAATCACTATGTACATAGCGTAACCACAGATCAAAAGACACCTAAAGGATACCTTAGATGGGGGTCTGTTCTGCTTGTCATTTTGCAATAAATCGTAAAAAACACACAAAAAACTACCGGTAATGAAAAAGTAAGGCATGGACTTAACTTTATTGGAAACTGGAGTTTGCAAATGAGCCGTGCCATGACACAAAGTCACAAACAGTATAGATCAAAGCCAGCCGCCGCGTCATTCATCGGCGCTATATGACCTATTTTGTGTGGTTGTCATCCATCCATCCATCATTACAAAACAGTTGCAAGACTCATACTCGACAAAGATTTTGATAGACTTTCATCAGAAGTTTACTCCGTACAACGGTCCTCCGAACAATGCTTCCCTCCTTACAACAACGCTTGCCGCTGATCCCCAAACAGGACAATTGTGTATAACGCCTTTTCTGCTGCAATGTCGTCTGCTTAAAATTGTCTACTGCTGATTTTTCTCAGTTACATATCAGTGGACAATTTGGTGACGAGTGACAAACAGCTTGAATCCTGATCAGACGCCGCGTTATGCGGCGTCTGATCTGGATTCAAGCTGTTTGAAAATGTAAGCGATTTCCCCTCCCTATAACCCCATCCGAACAACACACACACTCTTTGGCGTGCATTCGGTGTTGTTGTAAAGAGGGAGCACTGTATGTTCATCGAACTAAAATGGAGTTTTATTTCAGAAAGCTGTACTTATGTACACAATTTTAAGTGCGCTAGCACACCTTTAATGACGTGACACGGTTATACCTTTTATGCCCTGGCATCTATAGATGCGGGAGTCATACATGTACAGTGGAGAAAACGTTATTCTTTCCAAATAAACGCGTTTACGCTAAAACTATTATTTCCATTGCAAACAGTTTGGAGCCGGATCAGACGCCGGGTAACCCGATGTCTGATCAGGCTCCAAACTGTTTGCTACTCAGCTTAAAATAAATCGTGAGAAATGTCAAAAAGTTGCAATTTCCTACATTTTACTGCTACGCGTTTGCGTTTCGTTTGCGTTTAAACGGGAAAGAATAACGTTTTCTGCACTGTATAGTGATTGCCCTGTCCGTGCGTCCATAGCCGGTACTTTTGTGGCTAAAATATCTAGTCACGTAAGTGAAAAGCATCAACCTGTCCATCTCTTAAGACATTAACCTGGCCATTAGTGGGAATATGGTTAGGACTAGCCCATTCTATTCCAAGGTTAGAATGCATGTATAAAGAATTTCAACATTATTGGTAAAGTACCTCGAGAAATGTCACCATGCCAGATATCAAAGCTCTGGTCATATTAGTTACTGATAAGAAGATGCTTGAAGATTCACTATATAACTCTATGTAAATTTGTGACCCCTGGGACAGGGTCATTCTTGACCCAAGGGGCATAATTTGGACAATCTTGATATAGGACCTGTAGATGATGCTTTGTGTCAAATATCTAAGCACAGGATACTGTGGTTTCAGACTGGAAGAATTTTAAGTTTTGATTAAAACGATATATTTTTAGCTCCTGTGACCTGGATATGCGATAGACCGGAACTGTTTGAACAACTTTGAAACAGGACTATATAAGGATAATTCCCACCAAGTTTGGTAAAAATCCATCCAGTAGTTCCGGAGATGTCGTTTAAAGATATTGTTGACGACGGACACAGGGCGATCAAAATAGCTAGATCACCTTGGTACTTTTGTTCCTGGGGCCCGTTTCATAAAACTTGTCTTATGACATCTCTTTGGAATCGTCTTTTCAAGACGATTCCACAGAGATGTCACAAGAAAAGATTAGATGTAGAAATAAATAATAATTAAGACTTTTATAATCTGACTTAGGAGGCACGTAACGGTTTGATAGCCACATGTTCGAATTGGCCCTGGGTCAAATTTCTTAATATAAGGCTATTGGTAAGTTTTAAAGTATTTTTGAAGATGAAAAAAAATATTTTAGGGGAGAATGCATTAATATTATCACTTTGTGGCATGATTTAAATAAAATGCGCACTAAGATGATGACTTTTTGTAGTCGGATGGGTATAAGATGGGGGCAGTCTGGAAATCAGTGGTTCGGGCTAAATAAACTGGGAATCAGCATCATTTTACTGGTGGGTGCAGACACATGAAAATTGTGCGAAATCGATCAGGAATCGCCCTTGTTTGGGCCAAAGATCCTAAAAGCAACAGGTTCAGTGAGTCTGAAAATACTTTTCACTAAGTGCCAACCCTAGGCGAACACTTTCGAATTTTTCGGAGAATATGTGGGTTTTGAGGCTTTTTTGTCATGGGTTTTCGCGACCATAACAAACTTTAAATTTGGCCACAGAGGAATCTGAACGTATGCTTATGTGGATGGTTTATGCTGTTTTGTTATGCCTAGAGATGCATTTACTGATATAGGACTGAGTTTTGATTCTGGTTTGTGCGTGAAAGTCAGGAGGAGATAAATATAGATGTCAAGGAGACCACCGGTGCCGAGATTTCAGAAAAAACCGTAGTGTGCCTCCATAAGGGAGAACGGTCAATTTTCATCTACTTCAAATTGGGGGAATAAGGTATTTATCTGACACTATAATGTATTTGCTGCCAGAAAATGAAATACTCATTGCAATTGTGTTAAAATTATGGTCACAAGGGGGATTTAAAAAGGGGAGGTAACTCTTGTCAAAACCTAGGTAAAAATCCCAAATGTATGTTTTAGTAACAAAATGACTGAAATTCTGCATAGATGTTCAAAACTGGATATAGCCTATTGATCAAAAGATACTGGAGCACCAAATGGGCTTCTTGAGTGGAGTATGCTTGCTTTAAATATAAAGTCTCTGTCAAATGCTGTTCAGAACATGTGACCAATGTCAAATTCAGTGTTTTTGACCTTTAAATGACCTCTAAATGACCTTGACCTTTCTCTGGCATGACCAAAAGTGTACTGAGCTCTAGGGTTTCTTGGATTGGGTGCACATACCAAATATGGAGTCCCTATCACATGCAGTTTTAAAGTTATGGCCAAGGTTAAAGGTCTGGACAAGCGGACAGACAAACCGACCGACCGCCTAAATACAACACGCCCCAACAATGTTGCGGTGGGGGGTAAAAGTGTCATTTTTGCATCAAGTTAGGCTTGTAGATAGCTAAATAGGTTCTACAACTATGGAGGAGGAACAATAAGCACATTGAAATACAGAAACACAGTCAAATATTTGTTTTAAGTGATTTTAATGGAAAAAAGTATGTATGGCGACCGGTATTTTTTCATCTTATATTCGCGAATTTCTGTCATTTTAGTTAAAACCACTCGCCGACAAGTTATAACGACTAGTAAACCATTTATAGAAATTGATTGTCAGAGAAAACAAAAGGAATTGAGCCTATAGAAATACCAGTCGGAAAGAAAGAGCATATTTTTTAAGATTGGGCTAGGGTTGAAAATAGGTTAAGAATTTCTCTGAAATTGCCCGTTTCACTCATATCTTGAAACTACCGTAGAAAGCAAAGGAGTGCCTAAAGTATGTAAATTTTATTGAAAGTTTGATTGGAATATGACTAAATAGCAGGAAAAAAAGCTTCGGGCTTAAGCGAAAAGATTTGTTGGACTCCTTAAGGAGGCACGTAACGGTTTGATAGCCACATGTTCGAATTGGCCCTGGTCAAATTTCTTAATATAAGGCTATTGGTAAGTTTTAAAGTATTTTTGAAGATGAAAAAAAATATTTTAGGGGAGAATGCATTAATATTATCACTTTGTGGCATGATTTAAATAAAATGCGCACTAAGATGATGACTTTTTGTAGTCGGATGGGTATAAGATGGGGGCAGTCTGGAAATCAGTGGTTCGGGCTAAATAAACTGGGAATCAGCATCATTTTACTGGTGGGTGCAGACACATGAAAATTGTGCGAAATCGATCAGGAATCGCCCTTGTTTGGGCCAAAGATCCTAAAAGCAACAGGTTCAGTGAGTCTGAAAATACTTTTCACTAAGTGCCAACCCTAGGCGAACACTTTCGAATTTTTCGGAGAATATGTGGGTTTTGAGGCTTTTTTGTCATGGGTTTTCGCGACCATAACAAACTTTAAATTTGGCCACAGAGGAATCTGAACGTATGCTTATGTGGATGGTTTATGCTGTTTTGTTATGCCTAGAGATGCATTTACTGATATAGGACTGAGTTTTGATTCTGGTTTGTGCGTGAAAGTCAGGAGGAGATAAATATAGATGTCAAGGAGACCACCGGTGCCGAGATTTCAGAAAAAACCGTAGTGTGCCTCCTTACGACAACATTTGTCGTACGAAGTTTTATTTAAAAGGCCCCATGCAGGTGAGCTAAAATGCACAACTGGATAAATGGATTAAGTTATGGGTCCTGCCATTGCATTAGCAACGTTTCAACAAATGAGTCCCTGGCAATTTAATGAGTATAGGATTCATGATGCGGAGGTAATGTTATCGCTGGCTTCATTTTGGAAAAGTGAAAACAAAGCAAACATCTTATTGTTTTTAAAATATTGATACAATTTAATCTACTTTTTCACATTCGTTTAACAAGCTATCCAACTCGTCAATAAATTGATCCGACTTTTTGTGCATTTTCTTTGAGCTACTTTTAGAACAGGTCATGTGCGCACCAGGTGTGAGTTTCGTCATTGTAACATCCGGCTTGGCATCATCTTTGAGCTGCTTGGAACTTCCGGTGTTTCCTAACATGAGGTTCTCAAAAGACATACCAGAAGCCGGGTCCTTGTTAGTGATCTTCGTTTGCGCCATAAGCATATGAGCCGCGCTCCAGGAAAAGGGGGTTTAATGACAAAAATATCGATTTTTGAGTGTTGGCTTTTTTTAAAAGATCAGATATTTCTGAGAATATACTTGAAAACGGTTTCTCAAAATTCCTTTTAATAACGGAGTTACGCTCTGTTTACTGACTACGGTGTTTGAACAACATGACGTCATTTTCAGTTCTTTGCATCAGTTTTCTTTTAAAACGACGTCATTTGATATAAATAGCACTCGGGCTTTCCAAAAGTGTTGTACGAGACCAGCCATTGATAAACACATTTTATCAACACTGACATAAAATAATATGCTTCAATCCTAACGGTTTGCCTGTCTCGTTCAAAACTATTTGCAAAGCCGGGCTGCTGTTACCTTTACTTTGCGATACCACCCGTGTACCTCTTAATTCACAGTATTGCCTCTCTTTAACGACACTTGCGATTAATGCTTTCCATCATAATTCAAGACGAGTGACGGGTTTGTAAGAGACAAAAGTTATGCACAAAGCATCTTCATGACCTTTCTGCATTGCTTTTGTCCGGCATGAATTGACATAAGAATTATCATGTTCTCTGAATTCAAATTCTAACCTAATAGTATGTTGCTTAAGAGAGGAAGTGATGTAGCTTCATTCTTATGTTTCCTATGGATAGTTAACTATGAAAAACAAAAAATAAACAAATCTTGATATTTTAATTTTGTTCACACGTATAAAAAATTACTCTAGAGTGGAGGGCAAGTGATATCCTGATACGCTGGTCTTACGAACGGTCGTATGGTTCTGAAAAGGTATGTCTGTCGTTCCGAGGAGAGCCCAGGAGCTTGAATCTCTGACGGCATATCATTTGCATCAAACACAAATCCCTCTGTTTTAAGGATGTTGACAGAAACTTCTTCCTCGTCTCGACCCTTGCGCACTGTAACTACCCCAGGCATAGTTGCTTAGAACCTGAAGTATTGGTATTCCCTGAAGTCAGAGAGAAAAAGATCATGCACTGGGTGAAGTCTGTATTAGGAGTTGTTCCGCAAAGTACGGTTTAACCGCAAGACATACGTGCATAACAAACACTGCAGATTCGGTCTTGCCACCACATTCGCAATGCGGCGTCAGATCAGGATCTGAAATGTTTGCCGTTGTAGCTTTTATTTATTTCCACTCTGATGAGTGCCAAACAATGAACACCCTGATCAGACGTGGGTAGCAGGTATGTGTCTTCACTAAAACTGCACTCAAAGATTTTGTGGAAGGGAAACGGCCTACATGTGATTTCTTATAATTACTATTGACCCATTCGAGATCGTGTTAAAAACGTAGCGACTTGCAACTAGATCACACTTTTTAATCATTTTTGTTTTGTTTTTGTTTTTAAATCTTTTTGTTCGGGCTCATTGCGAATCTTAATTGGTTTTTTTAATGTGCTGACCTTAAGTTTTGAACATTCCTTACTTTTGAAGTTGAGAAATTGCATAAATCAATTGGTTTAATTTATCTATGTACCACAATTTTAATAGTTTACCTTATTCCACGTATTGGGTGGAATACTGGTCCTAAGAATGCCTTTCAATCTCGCCATTTCCAGGAGGGGTATCGTACAGCCTCATTCGATACTGAAGATGTCTGAACAACAGCCTCAACTTCAAGTTTGTCCATACTGGCACAGTTTGTTCGCCTGAATTTCTGTTTAAGTGTCGCAAAGCCGGCGTCACAACGGGCATATCCCGGCACCTGCATCATGTACTCTATGGTCTGATGTTGTCCAGTCATAACACGCCACATAAAGTAGCCGATCACAAACTGGTTTTTATTCTGCCCTGAAACGATATGAATTCAACAGCTGAGACAGGGCTCCAGATAAAGGGGTTATTCGGAAATGAAATGTCGTTGCCAAACTCTATGGTGTGACTGCTCACTAGAATTGTCTCGCAAAGACGATTATGATATAAGCAGTCACACGGTAGGATTATTATAATTTTAAACCCAATTTATATAGCGCTCTTTTCACACAGGAGTTGTGCGTTCAAAAGCGCTTCTTAGATAAGACATTATTTTGATAGAAAATCTAGAAAAAAACTTCATTTCACCCTATCTTATCTGAAGATTTGCTGAGACTTCTGGTCTTTATGAAATTCTCCAAAGTTCAAACATATAGATAAAAGTGAATACATTGCAACAATAAGCATCCTTATTTTGCCAGTCGCGACCGGGACAATAACTACAATCATTCTTAACAAAGATATGACGCTAAAAACCTTAACATATTTACTCGCTTTGGGGGCAAATTACCATATTAATGTTTGGGGTTACTTTTTCCTGCCAACGAAGACAAAAGGCGAATTTGCAAACAGTTTGGATCCTACTCAGACGCCGCGTCGCGGGGCGTCTGATTAGGATCCAAACTGTTTGACACTAGTATCGACATTTCTTCATTGAAAACATTATGACAGACGATTCTACAAATGCAGACGGTATTTTGACTGTAAGAGGGTTAAAGCAGACGATTAAACTTGGCAGTGAAAGAGTTCAGTTTAACAAAAGTATACTAGAAGAATTAGATCCTTATAATTTCATACCTGGACAATTGAAAAACAAGGCAAAAACAAATAAGACAGTTTCATGTTGCCGAATCATTTATGTATAAGTAAATAGCATCTAATGCTCGGGGCAATGACATTACAGTTACGGTAACCTATACAACATTATGTTTTTGTTCTTTTATGAAACAGCATCAGTGACTTTTCAGTATGACATAACAGACTATCGCATCTCCACCGCGGTGCCTAATCAGGGTCTACATGATATGTCACTAATTAATAAAAGCGCTTTCAACTGCAATGACAAATCTAGGTCTAAGGGAAAGGGTCGACTTTAAGTTGACAGCGTGTGCCCAAATCCCTTCTGTGTAAATCTTGAAATGAAAGGTTTAAACTGAATAATCTAGGTCTATACTATGCGTTATCCTGTATTGTAAGACAGTTTTTCGTATGAATTTATCATGTATGTATTCAATTCAATTCAATCTGTTTTTCCGTCATACAGATACAACTTTTATTTAGAGTCGGCATGCCATCACAAATAGCATTTCAAAACCTACGCTATGTAAACTTTAAAAGCTTTTACCGACATTTAACAAAAACAATTAGGCCTAGATCTAGTACTAGTAGTCTATAGTATGTAGATCTAAACATAAACTAGGTTATATAAGAAAGGTCATCATGCTTATAAATTAAATTGCACGTAGATCTATAATCGCAATATATCATTCATACAAAAGAATAAGATTTAGATCAATTGTCTGGTAGAATGAGGATGACATGCAGACATGTAACCTATAAATATAATCGGTGTGAGACCTTTACTTTGCACAGCATCTATGACGTGTTTTATAGGATGACGTATGTAAAGAAATGGATTACATGTACCTACCTCATACACGGTAAATTAAACTTAAACGTTTACCAAGTTTGGCACGTCGTGTAAAGTAAAAATGAGTAGATTGGATTTATATATACTAGTATAGATGGTGAATCTCTGACATCGGATTCCCCTATATTGTTTGTGGTGAAAAATTGAGACTCGTTTCTAGCGGCCACTCGATCTAGATCTAGGTCACGCCTGTCATTGTTGAACACTCGTTTAATCTACATAGTATTTTCTATAAACTAGTTCATGTTTCAACAGATATTCACAATGTTTGATTCCATGGTTTATTTTATTTCACTGATTTATACTGACAAGTGAAGATCTGTGGTTATTGATTGAATTGATACAGTCTTGATAGCCAGCATCGATGCGATGCGATCATGCCAAGGTCGCAGAAAACGGTGTTTAAACCGTATTTTGGTTTTCTTCCTGTTTACCGGTAAAACAGAATATAATACTAATATAATAGGATAAACAAATGTTTCTTACCTCTATTTCTGAATCCATATTCAAACCATCGCAATAACTCGCATCAAAAAGACTTTTAAACACGTCTCCGATCAAAAGAAAACATCAACAAAGCACATGTTTTACACAAATAGTTTTGACGTCACTTTGTGGCTGTTTTTCTTACGTCATTAGCGATGTCACTAAACCCCCTTTTCCTGGAGCGCGGCTCATATCTAAAATACATATATATTTCGATATTACAATATAATGCCTCAAATGTGATAGTAGTGCCAATGTCAGTCAATAACGGTATTGGCGTAGATCGATCAGAATTCTGTAAACTGAAGATTCTATTTTATTTCAAATTTAAATTTGAGGGGCAAACAGTTTTGAGCCTGATCAGACGCCGGGTTACCCGGCGTCTGATCTGGCTCCAAACTGGTTGCACTTTAAATAATTGGTTTAGGCAGAAGCGCGCTTATTGGGAAAGTATAACGCATTCTCCACTGCAGTCAAAACACTTGCCTATTTCATCCATAAGTGACTCATACTCCTCTTCTTTCTCACGTAGCTCCTTTTCTTCAGGGGTCAGCTGTGGCCAGTTTTTTCCGTTATCAGCTAAAAGGTCTTCTTCCTCGGGGTCTGTATCGGACCAGCTCTCAAACACTTCTTTGCAGGGATAGATTCCTGCAAAAGACAGGAAACAAACACATTAAACATAAACATGTAGATATATTTTCCTTTGAAATAAAATATACAGTGGAGAATCTGTTATTCTTTCCCGTTTAAACGCAAACGTACGCAAACGCAAAGCACTAAAACGTAGAAAAGAACAACTTTTGGACAATTCTGATAATTCTTGTTTATCTTGGTGGCAAACAGTTTGGAGCCTGATCAGACGCCGGGTTACCCGGCGTCTGATCTGGCTCCAAACTGTTTGCACTGCAAATAATAGTTTTAGCGTAAACGCGTTTATTGGGAAAGAATAACAGATTCTCCACTGTAGATCTACGTATAATCTAGATCTAGGCATATTGCAATAAAATGTAGAAAATATGGTCGACAATTTATTAAATTCAATGTGGAAAACAGTTTGGTTGGCTTTGTTTGGGGTTAACGGCAATGCAATACAATTATGGTCGTATAGCGCCTGTGTGCATGCATGTGTGTGCATGTATTAGCATCACCTTTTGGTCTAGATGTATCTATTTTTAAATAGAGGATCTTACATGAGTGATCATTATTTATCATTTTTAATAAATGAGTTGACTAAAATAATATGACGCGAGCCTTGGCGAGTGTCATATTAATTTTAGTCAACGAGTTTATTAAAAATGATAAATAATGATCACGAATGTGAGATTCTATTTATCACATAACACTTTTAAACACTTATTAAATCAATCGAAACAGTAGTTTGTACATAGTATTTCTGCGATATAGATTTTCCGCGAAACTTTAACGTTGTTTACGGTAACGTCATGACAAATGGCGTCATTTGGTGGCCCGCTACATGCAGCGCTTGTGGACGAAAGGGTTAGGCCGGAGGCCAAAAAACGATATTCCACTAGTGGATTACGATATTTATACAATCGCTTTATGCAACCCTCAGACCGCAAATTATGTGATAAATACACATTACCAGTTGACAGTGCGATACAGAGTGATGTCTTTAGCTCGAGACGTTTTTGGCGGAAATAGCCGATCTGACGAGCGCCTTGGCGCGAGTCTGATCCGTTGTTTCCGCCAAAAAAGTCGAGAGCTAAATGCAACACTCTGTAGCACACTGCCAACTAATGATGTGTTTATTATATGCCTTGAATACACACCAGAAACAACTAAATAGTTGTTTAAATCATTTTATATCCAATATCTATTAGTTATTTGAGGCAGAAGAAGAATTTTTGTTTGCCACAAAGAATAACGCGGCACTTGCACATGTACGTAAATGACGTCACGTTAAACCGAAAGCGACGTCAGAGTAAAATACAAAGTGGCTGATACAAGGTGGCTGATACAGACTCTTGTATTTTACTGTGCAAATACACACGGAAACGCTCGATATCATACGAAGGCATATAATAAAACATTTTATTGCCTAACGTCCTTTGTCTTGTTTACATCTTCTCCATTGTACCTTTGCTTTGTTGCAGCCTTGCCGTTCTGTAGAGAGCCCTTCTTGCGCTAGCAGCGTTGTCGGCGTCTGCACCTTCCGTATCCACTCTCCTATCTGCCCATCTCCCTTGAGGTTCTTTTCGCATTTCTCTATCACCATATGACGTCGTGACGTCATTATCCGCATCATTGTGATGTGATGATGACGTTTTCGGAACCCTCGTATGTGAAGAGCTCTTACTCCGGCTTGGTCTTGGTGGTCTTCCGTCTTTTCGCCCCGTTGGCGCGGAGCCGTTGTCTTCGGCACAATACTCCCGGGAACTCGAGTCTTTGCCTTTCTCGCGCTTCAACGTGCCTCGCGAGAGCAGTCTGGAGCCGCTGTTATTCATCGAGTTGTTTGTGTTGGAAGTTGTTTTATCTGCAATATGCATACATGTAAACAGTCGAAACTCGATAATTCGAACTCGCTTAGCCACGTTTTAACTTTGAAATACGAGTATGTTCAAATTAAGCGAGATCGAGTTATCGAAATACTGGTTCGGTCGATTTAAACGAGTTCGAAGTATCGAGTTTCGACTTACAATATACATGCGTTATAGAACGGAGAGGATGTTGTTATTTCCTAATAAACGCTTTGCTACTGCACCAGTCACAGCCCAAATGGCACCAACAGTTATTGACTTCAAGACAATTGTCACCATACCCGTTATAGTAGATCTGATCTAAACTACTATACTGCTTTTATTTTGTTATCAATTTTTACTGTGTATTTATCACTTTCACACACAGGTACTTGACACATACTTTATTATCTATTAAACCCCCCCCCCTCCTTTAAAAGGTGTGTGTGTGGGGGGGGGGGGGGGGTGGGGTCATAGATAATAAAGTATGTGTCAAGTACCTGTGCTTTCACATTTGTAAATAATAATTTATGATACAGCGCCTTCTCTTCTCATAATCATCATTCTTGATGGAGAGAAGTATCACGAAAAAGAAATGTTTGTTTAACATAAACGCGATCTTTTTGAAAAGAATAACGTCTTCTCATCTAAAGCAACTGCCGGGAACGTGGCATCTGATTTTGACCTACACGTATACTGTTCGCGACATGCGAGAGCCATTTGTTTTACAGTGGAAAATACGCTATTCTTTCCCGTTTAAACGCAAACCCATGCAACAAAATGTAGAAAAAGACAACTTTTTTTTTACATTTCCGCCTTCCCATTTTAATCTCAGTGGCAAACAGTCTGAAGCCAGATCAGACGCCGGGTTACCCGGCGTCTGATCAGGCTCCAAACTGCTTACAATGAAAAATATGGTTTTAACCTTATCGCGCTTATTGGGAAAGAATAACGCATTCTCCCTTGTATTTGCTAATACGTGTATTTCTTTGTCCAACAAACAAGTCATGTCGCACCCCTTAACTGTTATTCCTGGAGCCGCTCCTCCATTAGATGACTATGACAACACTAACGTTAAATGTCGACCAGAGAGCGGAATTCTACATTTACATATACTTTAAGAGCATTTCACGTCCAAATGAAATACGGTTGTCTCAGTAATTTTCCTTCCATTATTGTTTCGTCACGATATTCTAATTTGTTCTCAGACAATCTATTTACACCCTACTGATACAAATACTTTTTAGTTTAGGAGAAAACAGGTTTCAGCTTAAAGCAGGCAAAGTGAACGTTAACACATTCAACCCTAGCGACGAGTATAGGCCTACTCGTCATTTACAAACAATGTACCTCACTTTTCCCATGCAAACAGTGTAGGCCCTGATCAGAGGGCTCTTTAAGGAGCCCTCTGATCAGAACCTACACTGTTTGTCATTTTGAAATATATTATTAAAATCAACCCTAAATAGCCGAAAATGGACTAGACTTATTTTGAAATTGGAATTGTCCATTAAAAGTTTCAGGAGTGAATGAGTTAAAATGAAAACTTCTCTAGGAAACTTCTGCATTACTTTTTGTTTGTTGAGAAGGGGTCATTCTTTCCCGTTTAAACACAAATGAAAAACAATACAACAAAATGTCGAACAAGTTTCTGAAAAAGCTAAAGACGCAGTGTCTGATCTGGCGCCAAACTGTTTGCAACGGAACATATTATTTTTAGCAGAAACGCGTTAATTGGGGGAAAATAGCGTCTATTCCACTGTACGTATTCATTCTATAACTAGATCTATATAGTTTGTAATAATTATCGAGTTCTGTAAATGTAAAGCTCTTACCTGTTTCCTGTCCATCCTCTCCGAACAATGTTTTCACATCTTGTGTGTTCGTTGGTGATTTTTTCGACTTCCTTACTCTTGTCTAAAACATAATGATAGAGTACAGTAAAAAAACCTTTATTACGACCTCTGGTTTATGTTAATTATTTGGTGTTTAAAACCGTTGACTGCTTAAAGCAAGGTTACAGTGAAAAAAAAAAACTCTTTTAGGAGCTTTCTGTTTCAATTTCAACTTGTTTCAAGCTATTACCTGTCTTTTATGCGATCAATTAGATTCTTTTTATAGTGGTCGTAATAGAGAGTTTAAACTGTATTGATAACGTTGCATTGTTTTATTATTATTATTATTGTAATTATTATTATTATTATCATTATATTGTTTATGTATTTAAATCTCTTATAGGAAAAGTTTATTTTTAAAAAAAATCATGAAATACATGTGTATTATGTTTTATGACTCACATTTTACAGTGGAAAAATACATTGTTATTTTGGACATTCCCGTTTAAGCAAAGCAAATATGCAAACGCACTGCAATAAAATGTAGAAAAACAGGTTCTTCACTTATACGAGTATTAGTTTGAGCAGGCCCCAAACTGTCTGCAATGGACGAATTCAGATTTAAGCACATACAGTGGAGAATCTGTTATTCTTTCCCGTTTAAACGCAAACGTACGCAAACGCAAAGCACTAAAACGTAGAAAAGAACAAATTTTGGAAAATTCTGATAATTCTTGTTGATCTTGGTGGCAAACAGTTTGGAGGCTGATCAGACGCCGGGTTACCCGGCGTCTGATCTGGCTCCAAACTGTTTGCAATGGAAGAAATAGTTTTAGCGTAAACGCGTTTATCGGGAAAGAATAACGTTTTCTCCACTGTACATCTTTTATTGTAAAAGAACAAAACAAAACTAACATAAGCAAGCAATTTAGACCCAGACCAGACAAGAAACGTGTCGTCTGATTCGGCTCAAAAGTGTTTGACACTCACATAAAAGTTGTTTTTTTATGTTAGACTGCCTAAACTATTCAATCTCTAGAAGAAACTTACATGTTCGCGAGCAGACGTCATAATGACAGTGAACGAGTTAAGCAGGCGATGAAGATTTATGCGTACCTGGGACCCGTTTCATAAAACCTCGTACGACAAATGTTGTCGTAAGTCAGATAATAAAAGTCTCAATTAATATTTATTTCTTCTTCTAATCCTGTCTTGTGACATCTCTTTGGAACCGTCTTGAAAACAAGACAGGATTAGATAGAGAAATCAGAAATTAAATTTATTTTTAAAGTTTTGATTTACGACCGTTTTTGCCGTATGAAGTTTTATGAAACGGACACCAGCTTAACACATTGACAACTTCGAATAGACAATATGTTTTTAATTAAGTCCAGTCCATTTCTACTATTTGGGTTTGTTACAGTGGAGAATGTGTTATTCTTTCCCAATAAACGCGTTTACGCTAAAACTATTATTTCCAATACAAACATTTTGGAGCCAGACCAGACGCCGGGTAACCCGGCGTCTGATCAGGCTCCAAACTGTTTGCCACCAAGATAAACATGAACTATCAGAATTGTCCAAAAGTTGTACTTTTCTACGTTTTAGTGTTTTGCGTTTGCGTACGTTTGCGTACGTTTGCGTTTAAACGGGAAAGAATAACAGATTCTCCACTGTAGTTCTATACAATATAATGCAGCAGAGGAGAACATTATTTTACAATAAACGCGTTTACGTTAAATCTATTATTATTTACACTGCAAACAATTCTGACCAGGCGCCAATCTGTTTGACATTCAGATTAAAATAAACTTCCAGAATTGTAAAAAAAATAATTTTTAACATTTTGTTGAAATGCAAGAAATTGTTTTTCGTTTGCGTTTTAACTGCAACGAATAAAATCCTCTCCACTGTATTTAGATTTATTCATTCTCAGCAATATACATGTATACATGTATTATAAAAAAACAAACCACTTACTGGTACATGGACTAGACTTAATCGGAAACTTGATTAGTCCATTTAAGAGTTATAGAAAAGTTTTATAGTAAATTAATTTCCGTTTTCATTTACCTTCCCATCCTTGATATTCCTATTCTTTCCAATCAGCCCAATCTTCATAACGTGTTCAAGACCCTTATCTTGATCATTATCTTCCAAAGGAACTTCTTCGATGGAACTACAAATGGCGTCTACCGCATCAAAGAACTCCTCAACATCCGTCTGTGTCGCAAACATCCTCATTACACTTGGAGTGTTACCCAGGATCCCCAGAAGCTGTGATTTGAGCAATGCAAGCGCGTCTTTGACTTTGATCATACTGCTAATTCGGAACTTATCGACTTTATGGGTTACCATGGTTTCCAAAACTAGACGCACGTGCTCCATTTGTTGTTCTATGCGAACTGTCAGATATTTTATTCTGTATTCTGCAATCAAAGAGAATAATTATACATTTTTCTTCGTAGACCCTATCACTGCCAATGTAATTTTAAAGAATTTGTAAACCAGGGGCCCGTTTCATAAAACTTCGTAAGACAATAACGGTCGTAAGTCAAAACTTTAAAATATATTACTTTCTTATTTCTCTATCTAATCCTGTCTTGCGAAGTCTAGTTGGAATCGTCTTTTCAAGACGATTCAAAAGATATGTCATGCACAAGACAGGATTAGATGGAGAAATAGATCATTATTGAGACTTTTACTATCTGACTCATGAGAACATTTGTCGTACGAAGTTTTATGAAACGGGCCCCAGATGGTATATTTGCAAAATAAAAAGCGAGACACGTCTCAAAAGCAAATTTATGGTATTATTGTGCATATAGCATTAAAATGTCATTTGTATAAAATATCCTCAAGAAATATCTCACTCAATCTTAGATATTTAGATATTCACATCGTTCTTTCTACTCATTCTATATAGGCGGAGTATATCTTTTTTACATTTCGATCCAAATATTTCGCACTACAAATATGATAAAATATATCGTCAATGTAAGAATGGTCAGGAAGCCGATTAGAGCGCTGGGTTATATTTCAGGGCATATTTTCCTTTGCCTTCTCTGTTGGTACTTGAATCCCGTCCATGCTCATTACTTGATTTTATTTACAAAAGACAAAACTATTCTTAGGCCAAATCTGGTTTTGAGTCTGCTCAAAACACATCAAATAACTATAATATCAGCTGCTTACAAATTGTATCTTTTTTCTCAATTCTAGTTGTTCGAAAGTTCACGGAAGAATCATCTATACGAGAGGAAACAGTTTGGATACTCACCAGCCGCTGATCAGCATTCAACCTGTTTACAAATGAAAGTGCAATCGGACCAAGACTAGGAAGGCATGTGTGGATCCCGATGGGGACCGGGTGAAACGCTGGATCTGCGCATGGAACGGATACAGTATCATACAACTTTCATTTTTAGCATTATGATATATGAAACTTACCATCTATTCGCCAGTGGGACGTCTGTCCGTCGGGCTCGGGCTGTGGCGTGGACGGTCTTGAAAGATGCACGTCTTTAAATGCTGGGTTGGTGGTGAACTTGACATCGTCGTCTCCATGGAGACCAGAATGATGCCTAGTACGTTTCCGAGCTGAGAGAACATTTACACAATATTACACTAACTCCTAATAGTAGTTGTGTCATACAGCGCTCCCTCTCTACAACGACACCCAATGGGAGACAACAAATATGTGCTTTATTCGAAGGGAGTCGTTATAGGGAGGTAAATTGGCTAACATATACAAACAGCTTGAATCCAGATCAGACGCCGCATAACGCGGCGTCTGATCTGGATTCAAGCTGTTTGTCACTCCACATTATGTTTTTTTTCTGTCATAATGTCCATTATGTAACTTTGAAAAAATTAGCATCTACGACAATTTTAAGCAGACGATATTGCAGCAGTAAAGGCGTTAGACATAATTGTCCTGTTAAGGGAACCGCGGCAAGGGTCGTTGTAAGGAGGGAGTCGTTGTTGGGAGGGCCGCTGTAGAGAGGGAACGATGTACAGCCGAGGCTCATAAGTCTTTCCCCAAAATGGCTGCCGTTTTGTTCTCTACTCTAAGCACATGCAAACTTTAAACATCAACCAACTCAAAACGGCAACTCCAACTTACCTGAAACTTTCAGTATTTTGAAATAGACCCGTTTTCTTTCAGAATATGCCGAATTACTCTTGGAATACCCTCATAAAGGGATTGTACATAGGCCTGACTGTAACGATCCCAAATGCAAACAACATGTCTGATAAGCTCATGCTTAATTTTGAGATTCACTGCACGCTTGCACAAGTTAGTTTTCAAAGATTTCCACACATTTTTTATTACATTTAAGTCTGGGCTTCAGGCTGGTCGAACCATTGTCGGCATATTACCGTTCCTTTACCATTTGACGGCGAGTCTAGATTTATGCCGGTTAGCATAGTCATCTTAGGCACTGTAGGGCCTATTTTAGAGTTTTTTTAACAATATCTGGCCACAAATGTGTAACTAGAGTTTCAATATATTTCTTTGAATTGATATTACCATCAACTGGTGTCAGGGTTCCAACTTTATCATATGTTTTACAGCACCTGAACACAACAGATGCTTTGCAATATGGGGTGGGGTCGGCATGGTTTTCCGTGGTCTCCGATACCCTCCCACTTCGGATCTTGTTTTCGCAGTTCCCGCACTCTCGAAATCTCTTTTTAAAATTTGAAATGGTAGATCTATCGATGTTTACCGATCGTGAAACTTTGTGGGCACTTTGAGAGTCCTTATTTAAATGACGGATAGTGTTTTTTCTGCTAGTGTGTCAATTCCTTGCGTTTAACACTTGATATGTTACGAAGCAGACGATCGAAACAAATCAATATGATTTGTTTACAAAAAATGAAGAAGTTATCGGTGTTATCATGAAATTCACTGTGTTAAAATTTCAATTTTCATAGTAACTAAACCCCGGCGCTATTAAAGTTTTTCGAACGCGGCCATTTGCGGTACCGATATCGGCGCCATGTTTTGGGGAAAGACTTATGACCCTCGGCTGTATATGTATGATTAACCCAATTTTAACCCATTAAACAATAATGATCCGTACAGAAGAGTAGCCGTGCAAAGTAATAACTTGTCCTATATAAACAATGTAGACCAAGATCAGAGGGAGCATTGCCCAAAGGTTATACATCTTTTGAGAAGAGTTTGAGATTGTTCTCAAGCATTTGATTGGTCAGATTTGAGCGAACGCTCAAATCTGACCTATCAAATGCTAAATTATAACCGTGGCCAGTGCTGCACAGTTTGTCACTTATTACTGTAAAAAACACTTAAAAAGTAAAACGCTACCACATGTCTTTCATACAATCAATCAGCCTTATTTTAGAGATCGTAATAGACAGGTTTTACGGTTTATTGTGTGCATAGGGCACGTGTACAGTCGAGAAGACGGTATTCTTTCACAACAAACGCGTTTACGCTAAACCTATTCTTATTTCCAATTCAAACAGTTTGGTTACCCGGCGTTTGCTACTGCCATTAACATAAAAAGTCAGAATGAATTGTCGGAAAATTGTCTTTTTCTACGTTTTATTGGGTTTCATTTTTGCGTTGAAACGGAAAGAATAACGTCTTCTCGAATGTAAGTTACATACAGGTATACTATAAGTAAAGAGAGCGTATACTAGTGTTTGCCGTTAGGTTCAATGGGTTAACACAAACGCTTTTTGTGGGGTAAATAATAACGTCTTATTCACTGTACAGCGTTCCCTCTCTTCAGCGACAGCCAGTGGGAGACACAGAGTGTGTGTGTTGTTCCGAGGGAGTCGTTATAGAGAGGGAAGTTAGTGCTTGGCTTACATTTGCAAACAGCTTGAATCCAGATCAGACGCCGCGTAATGCGGTGTCTGATCTGGATTCTAGCTGTTTGTCACTCGTCATCATATTTATTCTATCATAATATCCACTTATATGTAACTTTGAGAAAAACAGCTGACGTAAATTTTAATCAGACGATATTGCAACAGTAAAAGCGATATATATAATTGTCCTGTTTAGGGAACAGCGGCAAGGATCGTTGTTAGGAGGGCCGTTGTAGAGAGGGAACACTGTATCTCAATTCGCTCGTTGTGTGGACTAGGTTAATCCATCACTCCAAAGTTCGCGTTTCCGCCTTTCAATTACAACCTCACCAGGGCTCCAGATAAGAGGGAGTAAACTGAACAAATCCAACTTTTTCTCACTTATTTCAGCACTAAATCCTATGGTGTTACTACTCATTAGAATCGTCTCAAAGAGACGATTCTAATGAGTAGTGACACCATAGGGTTTAATACAGAAATAAAGATTTTAGTTTGTGAAATACTCCCCTTATCTGGAGCTCTGCCTCACACCAACTGAAATAGTTCCACTTTACACAGTCTGGATTATACATAATAAATATTATCTATATACAAAGAAATGGTAGGTTAAAGCAGGCTATAAACAAGAACGGTGTCACAGTAAGTGACATATGCCTCCGAGGTGTTTTATCACTGCAATGTATTAATTTGGCTGTAAAATAAACCCATACAGCAGGCCCCGAGGTTATAAAGCGTTTGAGCTGAGTCAGAGTGTAAATTTCTCAAGCCTAGGCTCAAATCTGACCAATCCAATGCTTGAAAATTACTCTAGACTCAAGCTAAAAGCTTTATAACCTCGGAGCAAGGTATTGTACTCCTTCAACTTTTGTTTTTGTTCAATTGAAAAGGCTTAAACTATATATAAAACAAACAGTCTGGGAACTCTAGAAACGTCTCATTTAAATGCATCATCACCATAGCATCATTACGTCATCTTGATGTCATGATGACGTCGTGATGACGTCGTCGTCATAACAATGTTTGTCAATTTGAGAACTGATCACATGCTCACAGAGTTATGGGCAATTTTTTTTTCACCGTATTTGACCTCTAAATGACCTTGCCATTTGTTGGACATGACTCAAGTTGTACCAAGCTCAAAAGCTCTTGAGTTGAGTGCACATTCCAATTAAAAAGTTTCTATCACACACAGTTCTAAAGTTATGGCCAATGTTATATTCACCCGAGTTTACCTCTAAATGACCCTGACCTTTGTCAGTCATGACCAAAGTTGTTCTGAGCTCAAGAGCTTCTTGAGGTGAGTACACATAGCAAATATAAAGTCTCTATCCTATGTAGTTGTACAGTTAAGGCAAGGTTACAGTTGTGTACAGACAAACAGACAGACAGACAGATAAACATACATACAGACCAAAATCAACATGCCCCCGACTAAGTCGTGCGGGGGCATAATAAAGCAGAATGCTCCTTAAGGCCCATTCTGTTTTACTTGAACATGCTTTAAGTGGTCATCTGTCTTCAATACTAGAAACATGTTACATTAAAATGTGGTAGAGAGTTTACCCTTTTACTCTCAATGACACTTTAAGCGCGTTTGCAAACAGTTTGGGTCCTGATCAGACGCCGCGTAAGGCGTCTGATAAGGACCCAATATGTTTCACACTCTTATCGATATTTATTAAGTCTTAAATCTAACTTTGAAACGTGTCTTGCAGACAACAATGATGAAGCAGACTACAATAAAGCGGTGAAAGGGGAACATTTTCCGAATTATTTGATCATGAAAGAGTTAATTTACCTGAGCTGCTCCGTTTTTTCTTCGCCATGGGCGTGTCGGTATCTTTTACTGTCTTGTTTTCGTCTTTCACTTCTTTATTTTCACCTTTCAATACCTTGTCTTCATCTGTCTTGTTTTCATTTTGTGGCATTTCTTGTTTATTTTTCTCTGAGGCCGGTGCATTCGCTGTTTGCTTTTCTTGCTTCTTTTTGTTGGACCCAACCCATTGTATGAACTGATAAAAAACAACAACAATAAAGTGAATACTTCGTGTTAAAACAAACCGAATTCGATTAATAAGACAAATAGCAGGTGTTTTGTCAATGCAATGTATTCATTTGGCTGTAAAATAAAATCATACAGCAGGTATTGTACTTCTTCAAATTTTGTTAAAAAAAACAACAGTCTGGCACATCTAGAAACCTCTTACTTAAGATGCATCATCACCATAGCATCATGACGTCATATTGATGTCATGATGACGTCGTGATGACGTCTTTGTCATTACAACGTTTGCACACTGGTATGGCAAAACGAGCGGGCTCTCGCTTAACACTTCAGTTCCCGTTAATCTAACGTATTGGCGCCCGTTAAAAAATGGCGTCAGTTGTCAAATGGACACATGTGAGTATACAGATATGATGTTTGTCCTTGGATATTGCTTGAAATGTAGACCAAGATTACTCTTACGGAGTGTCACACACACTGATGCAAGCATATGTAAAACTTGTTTATAGGATAAATGCTTGAGGTTGATGTTTAACTTGAAAAAGTTTCTACCGTTACGACGATTTCTCAAGAAACTGATGCTCATTGACAATAACTTGTTCTGAATAGGCAACAAATTCAGCTCTTATCGACACCATATATGTCTGTCGAGTAGTCTGGGTATAATCGTCAACTGCATTTAAAAAAATAATCCGTTTAGCTATTAAACAAATAAGATTTTGATTGTTTTTTATTACAACGAACCACGTTCCAGTTGTGTGTACAACGAACAAGCTCCCGATCAAAATCATTGTTGATGGTTTTTCTCAAAAACGCTAGACCAATTTGAAATAAACCTTTGCATCTGAAACAAAATATCTTATCCACTGATATCGCCGGTTTAAAATATAAATCTTTTACTGAGAACGTTTGGATATCCTAAGGGCATCCACATTTTTGGGATCCAAATTGTTAACAGACGTAAGGGACGTGTCTGCATATGTCAGTTTAAAAGCAGACGATATTACGGTAGGAAAAGAGTTAAAACTTAAATATTTTCACTGAAGCTAATTTTAATTTAACCGACGCCCAATTTTACATTGCCAAGGGGTAAACAAGTCCGTGTTCTGTTAAAATGTAACCATCGGCACCATAAACCCATTTAACCCCTTCACTGCCGTGACGTCATCAATTTTAAACAATTTTCGTCTGCTTTTATTTCTGAAATTTAATTTGTAAGTAGATCTATTTTGATTCAAGAAATATTGAAATGAGTGTCAAACAGTTTGGACCCTGATTAGACGCCGCGTAACGCGGCGTCTAATCAGAATTCAAACTGTTTGCAAATAACCATCGCACTCGGGGTAAAGCAGTGAAGGGGTTAACTCTTTCAACACTAAGTACCTTTGCGGGTTATAAGTTACCTTGTGGATCATATTAGTTACCAAAACATGAACCAATCTTCTTGGAATTCTGGGTAGACCACTGGGTCTTGAAAATGCATTTAGTATAATTTAAACATAGCAGGACATTGACAAACAGTAGACCATTATTAGAAGAAGTGATACGCGAAGTCTGGTTTCATTTATCAAATGTAGCTTTTGTTTTAGGTATTTGGGCCTGAATTATTGAGATGAACGCAGAACGCAAACGAAATGCAAAAACATGTAGAAAATACGTTTTTGGTTTTTCTTACGCTATACTTTAATCTTAGTTGCAAATAGTTTGGAACTTGATCAAATACCGAGTTACGCGGCGTCTGGTCAGGAACCACACTGTATGCAAATAACTAGATCTATTGTACTCGGGGTAAGGCAGTGAAGGGATTAAAAACCCACAACAATAGACACACGAAAGATAACTCTTTGGCAGTCTTAACTGTTTTTTGGCTGCCCGGGGGTATAACACCTTGTTCATATGCAAATCAGGGACATACCGTTTGGATTGCATACATTTGGAAAAGCAAATTTAGAATTTTATTAATATTAACTTCTTTAAAGAGGTGAGAATAAAAACGAATAAATATTTAAATAGGATTGTTATTTTTAAAGGACACACGTGAAAGCAATCGTCCGCTTGAATGAACCAAAATGAGTTTGACGGCCATTTTTGTCTCATAACTTTTCCACTCACTCTGCAGAGACCTGTCAAATGTAAAACTATGTTTGTATATAATCCCCGTAAAATGTTTAAGGTCAATTTCACTGTATGGCACAATGCCTTCTTTGAACTGACACCCATTCGGGAGTCAACGACGCCTTTGTATTTATTTACATTGGTGTATTTTTGCCTTGTCCGTGCACTTCTCCTGTCCCACAGGGGTAATAGTAGTAGTAGTAGTTGTTGTTGTATTAGTTGTATTAGTAGTAGTTGTTGTAGTAGAAGTTATCTAGCTTTAGTGTTAGAAGTAGATAAAGTACATAATTTATATAGTAGAGTGCTAAGATAAGGGGTAGACAGAGTAGTGTTAGGAGGTGGTAGTGTTACGGGTAGGTAGTGTTAGCAGTCGGTAGTGGTAGTGTTAGGGGTAGGGAGTGGTAGTGTAAGGAGTAATGTAGCGGTAGTATTAGGGGTAGGTAGTGGTAATATTAGGGTAGGTAGATAGTGTTAGGAGTGGGTAGTCGTAGTATTAGGAGTAGTGTTAGGAGTAGGTAGTGTTAGTGTTAGCAGTAGTATTAGGAGTAGGTAGCGGTAGTATTAGGAGTAGTGTTAGGAGTAGGTAGCAGTAGTATTAGGAGTAGGTAGTGGTAGTATTAGCAGTAGTGTTAGGAGTAGGTAGTGTTAGCAGTAGTATTAGGAGTAGGTAGTGGTAGTGTTAGCAGTAGTATTAGGAGTAGGTAGTGGTAGTATTAGGAGTAGCGGTAGTGTTAGGAGTAGGTAGTGGTAGTGTTAGGCGTAGGTAGTGTTAGGAGGTGGTAGTGTTAGGAGTAGGTAGTGGTAGTGTTAGGAGTAATGTTAGAGGTAGGAAGTGGTAGTGGTAGTATTAGGAGTAGGTAGTGGTAGTATTAGGAGTAGTGGTAGTGGTAGTGTTAGGCGTAGGTAGTGTTAGAGGTAAGAAGGAGTAGTGTTAGAGGTAGGAAGTGGTAGTGTTAGGAGGTGGTAGTGTTAGGAGTAATGTTAGAGGTAGGAAGTGGCAGTGTTATGAGTAGTGTTATGAGTAGGTAGTGGTAGTGTTAGGAGTGGTAGTGGTAGGAGTAGGTAGCAGTAGTATTAGGAGTAGGTAGTGGTAGTATTAGCAGTATTGTTAGGAGTAGGAAGTGGTAGTGTTAGCAGTAGTATTAGGAGTAGGTAGTGGTAGTATTAGGAGTAGGTAGTACAGCGCTCCCTCTCTACAACGACATCCAATGGGAGACAACAAGTGTGTGCGTTGTTCGGAGGGAGTCGTTATAGAGAGGGAAATCGGATTACATTTGCAAAAAGCTTGAATCCAGATCAGACGCCGCGTAACGCGGCGTCTGATCTGGATTCAAGCTGTTTTGTCACTCGTCACTAAGGTTTGTTATGTCAAAATGCCCAATATGTAATTTTGAGAAATACAGCAGACGACAACTTTAAGCAGAAGATATTGCAGACGTAAAAAGGTTGGACATAATTTCTTGTTTCGGGATCAGCAGCAAGCGTCGTTGTGAAGAGGGAATCGTTGTTGGGAGGGCCGTTGTAGAGAGGGAGCGCTGTATTAGGAGTAGTGTTAGGATTAGGTAGTGGTAGTGTTAGGCGTAGGTAGTGTTAGAGGTAGGAAGGAGTAGTGTTAGAGGTAGAAAGTGGTAGTGTTAGGAGGTGGTAGTGTTAGGAGTAGGTAGTGGTAGTGTTAGGAGTAATGTTAGAGGTAGGAAGTGGTAGTGTTAGGAGTAGTGTTATGAGTAGGTAGTGGTAGTGTTAGGAGTAGGTAGTGGTAGTATTAGGAGTAGTGGTAGTGTTAGGAGTAGTGTTAGGAGTAGGTAGTGGTAGTGTTAGGAGTAGGTAGTGATAATATTAGGGTAGGTAGAGTAGTGTTAGGGGTAGGGTAGAGTAGTGTTAGGAGTAGGTAGTATTAGGGGTAGGTACAGTAGTGTTAGGGGTAGGTAGAGTAGTGTTAGGAGTAGGTAGTGGTAGTATTAGGGGTAGGTAGAGTAGTGTTAGGAGTAGGTAGTGGTAGTATTAGGGGTAGGGAGTGGTAGTATTAGTGATAGGTAGAGTATTGTTAGGAGTAGGTAGTGTTAGGAGTAGGTAGTATGAGGGTATGAAATTAATTTTCAAGGCCAATGAAGATCTATATTTTCACGTGCTTGGTGTTCTTGGTCTGGTCAAAGATACATTTTCAAAGGATATTATAACAGGCACAGGTGGACGATCCACTTTTTTCCCCTTATCTATACCTGCAACGAGATATAATGCCCTGTGCTTGAAAATTAATTTCATTCATAACGTCTGTTGACAATTTGGATCCCAAAAATGTGGGTGCTCTGGCTGTTCAAACGGTCTCAGTAAGAGATTTATATTTTAAAATAACAGAGTAAACTGACAAAACATTGCCGACGATAGCAATGGAGACGGTATTCTACTTCAGATGCAAATATTAATTTCAAATTGGTCTAGAGTTTTAGAAACAAACCTCTACAATGATTTTGATCTGGAGCATGTTCGTCGTACACACAACTGGAGCGTGGTTCTTTGTCATAAAAAACAATCAAAATCTTTATTAGTTTAATAGCTAAACGGATTATTTTTTATATGCAGTTGACGATTGTATCCAGCCTACTCGACGGACATATTTGGTGTCGATAAGAGCTGAATTTGTTGCCTATTCAGAACAATGTATGGTCAATGCGCATCAGTTTCTTTAGAAATCGCCGTAACGGTAGAAACTTTTTCAAGTTAAACATCAACCTCAAGCATTTATCCTATAAATAAATTGTACGTATGCATACATCAGTGTGTGAGACACTCCGTAAGAGTAATCTTGGTCTACATTTCAAGTAATATCCAAGGACAAACATCATATTTGTATACTCACATGTGTCGATTTGACAACTGACGCCATTTTTTAACGGGAACCGATACGTTAGATTAACGGGAACTGAAGCGTTAAGCGGGAGCCCGTTCGTTTTGCCATACCAGTGTGATTTGTCATATTGATAAAAAAAGAAACAGTTGAAATTTTAAAACATACTTCATGGCCCTCTCTAAATAAGTTTAACTGCTTTCTTCAAAGAAAAAAAAAGTTCATTTAAACGTAGCAAAATATATCAAGGTTGCAATGAATAGATCTATGCGAAATAATGTAGTTGCAGATTGATAATATCAATGATGTACTATAATAGTGTATATACAAGTTATAATATTTTCAGTTGAATGTTTTCTACTTGTAAAATTGAGTTGTTGAGTTGAGTTGTGTTTATGTAAATGTCATGGTCATATTTCACGTTAATTGATCTACTGTACATGACCAATGGCACCTTTATGTTGCCGATTGCAAATAAAATTGAGTTGAGTTGAGTTGATTGAGGACTATTTTCTATAGTTATTAATGGGCAATGTTTAATTAACACATTTGACCGCTAAATGACATTGACTTTTATTGGACATGACCCAAGTTGTACCAAGCTCAAGAACTTCTTGAATTGAGTACACAATCCAAATATAAAGTCTCTATCATATGCAGTTTCAAAGCTATGGTCAATGTTAAATTCACCAAATTTAACCTCTAAATGACATTGACCTTGGTCGGACATGACCAAACTTGTTATGAGCTCAACAACTTCTTGAGACAAGTATACATACCAAATATAAAGTCTCCATCCTATATAGTTCCAAAGTTATAGCCAAGGCTAAAGTTGTGTACAGAGAAACAGACAGACAGACGTACCAAAAACAATATGCCCCGACAGCGTCGTACGGGGGCATAAAAGTGACATTTTGGAAATATTTCAACGATCTATTTTAGCTTGAATGGCAAATAGTTTTGAGGCCTGAACAGAAGAAGAAGAATATACCCCGGCGTCCGATCTGGCCATAAACTGTCTCTGTGGAAAGTTATTCAAACCAAACTGGGTAAGAATATCGTATTCTCCTCTGTGCTGTTTCAAAATTAAATTTAAATTCGTTATCTTACTATTAACCAGGGCTGACATTTCTTCGGATGTTTCCTAAATATTCGGAACTTTATCCTAGCAGATGGAAGCTTAAAGCAGGCTAAAAGTAAAGCAGAATGCGCCTTTAGGCGCATTCTGCTTTACTTTCAACCTGCTTTAAGCAATCGCGCTTGAAAAATAGAAAATTTGGAAATCTTAGAATTTTTTATGATCAACTTATTGCAGCGCTGATTAACTATGTTAATCCCGTCACTGCTTTATCAAGTGTACAATAGTTATTTGCAAACTGCTTGTCACGCAGTTTTATTAGACAAAATAAACTAAAATTTAAATTTAGGAAATAAAAGCAGACGGCAATTATTTAAAGTTGATGGCTGTGACCCGGGTTTATAAATCTACACACCGTTCCTAGTAACGATTCTTCGGGATCGGCTTCGCGATGCTGGGGGGACTGGAGTGGTGGGTCTGGGAACACTCTCTGCATCTGGAAGGAGAGTCCTCTTCTCTCTTTCTAGCATTAATAAGAACAATTATAATAATAATAATAATAATAATAATAATAATGATAATAACGACTTTAATTCATGTGGATTACATATTTGGTATCAAACAAACAAACCAATTTTCAATATGGCCCACAAGCAAAATTAACATATATACAACATGAATCAGGAACACAATTACAAATCAGTATTTTTAAACCTGTGCAAACAGATATGACCCAGAAAGAACATTTCCTGTAGGAGCTGGACTACTCTGTTTACTTAGAGAATTTTAAAGATCAGGCTGAAAATAAGAATGTATTAGTGTCATTCTGAGAATTAAAGATTTGTTATTTATACATAAATATTCAATAGGAAGAGGCAATATAAAGCCCAAATAAAACGACATTTTAACAAATATCAAGGATCTAGAGCAGTGAAATTAAATTATATATCAAAAGAGATACAAAAGATACTGCATAATTAATGAGCCTAAATGTGCGTTCTGTTTTACTTTTAGCCCGCTTTACACATGTAACATACCACATACTAAAGAACAGATAACATTTATTATGATACATATCTATGGAGTAAAGGGTTAAAACAACATGCAGGTAATAATCATGATATAAATACTCGACAGAGACAGTCTATGTCATTGTCGTGCGTTACGGTTTCATATCATGTGTTTTCAAAGATGTAAGAAATAATTTACACGATTTTGTTTTGTTTTGATACAATTGAGAAGGTGTTATTCATTCCCGTTTTTAATGCAAAACGAAAAGCAAACGCAAACCATTAAAATGCTAAAAATTACATGTTCTGAAAGTTGCTGACGATTCATATCAATCTGAGGGGCCAACAATTTGGAACCTGATCAGACGCTCGTCTGATCTGGCTCCAAACTGTTTACAATGCAAATAATGGTTTTAGTTATAGTTATAGGACAAGTTCGTCGACATCTGATCTGGTTACAAATGATTTTTTTAATTTGAACGTTCAAACAATAACGTTTTGCCATGGTGTCTTTGTCAGTTGTCAGTTACATAGTAAACTTGTTTATTCACAAATATTTCTTTAACCATCCCTTTCACTGACCTTTGCAAACAGTTTGAATCCTGACCAGGCGCCGCGTAACGCGGCGTCTGATCAGGATACAAACTGTTTGACACTCATATCAATGTTTCTTCAAGTCAGAAACGCATAAAATTCCAATTTTTATAAGTAAAAGCAGACAAAATAATATAAAGCAGACAATTATACTTTAAACCCCATAATGGCAGCGAAAGAGTTGAATATTCTTTAGATAATATAAGCATATTAATAATTATATAACAAGAAAAAGAACTAAAATTAATCGTGTTACCTTCCTCGTCCAGTCGTTGCTATGACCTGAGGTTGACGTGACAAAACGAGTGACGTCATTATTACGCTCGTTCGACGTTACGACGTCATAGCGTGAAACATTGATTTTGACTTCGTGTTTTGGAATCCCGATTAGTAGACTTCGAGCTACTGAAGACCCCCCTCCCCCCATGTGGGGACTTTTGACCACCATACTTTTCTGAAACCTCATAGTCTTCTGAGTGTATTCTGATTTTCTGCCCTTTGTACGTTGGGGCTTTACCCGATCAGAGCAAATTGAAATTACCTCCCCTTTGTGAAAATTAAATTCTGATAGATTATGTTTTGATGACTTCTTTTAGTTGCAAAACAGCTGGTCTTCACAAATATCACCATTGTTTTTATCGATGCACACTATACATCACAAGAATCGATCTAAACGAGTGTTTTCCATACTTTTTACTGAATTATCTCCCCTTGAAAATATCAAATACCATAAACATTAGCTAATTCATAGTTTTATTACATTTAAAGCGTATTTGAAAACCTAGTTTTTCTTTAAATTATGATAAAATATTCAACTGGGTATAGTGAGGGTGTTTTCTAGCATGCATTAAATATATTTTCGCGGAAAATATCGTCTTAAATTATGAAATAACAAAAATACCGACAAAGACTTACATACTGTGAATAACAGTAAGAAATAAAATGAGGATAATTAGGCAGTCATGGATCATGGAAACTGATTACCATAGAACATCATGATGATGGGGGTGTGCACACGTTTATTTCGTAGGGTCTAACGATTCTAATTTGGGTCTACCGATATACAGAGTTATCCCAATTTCTGTCATGAGTGAACTCCCCTGATAACTGTTGAGTAGCTTTCGGTTTAAGATCACGCAATATTGGCTGTGTAACGACTTAGAAATGAATATTGAAAAAATACTGATTTAATTCACACTTAAAACGTACTTTCAGATACAGTTGAATTTATTCTAGTTACCATTTCCAAAGGGATTGTGAGCGTAATAAAGATTAAAAGAAAGGGAATAATAAAGTTGCATGTGGATTCTTCTTTTCTTTCTGCTTTACTTATGTCCTAAATAAAGCAGTCAATGTCTTAAGCGATCTATTTAAGTGACTGCTTAACGCTTTGCCTGCTGATTGCGACTTACTGTTTTTGCAGAACCAAAACTTTGATCTAGATGGGAACCGCGTAACACGGCGTCTGATCTGGATCCAGACTGTTTGACACTCATCTTTATGTTTATGTACTTAAAAATGTACAAACCAAATTTCACAACTTTTGCAGACCACAATTTCGAAGCAAACGATATCACCGCAAGATAAGAGCCAATATGGGTTATATTGTAATATTATATTTCTTTAATTCTAGTACATTACACAACTGTTCATTGTGTGAGGCGATTTAAAAATGATGTGAAGTTGGCTACTTTTACTTAATATTATTATATTACATGTAATGAATTAAATGAAAATAATGGATGTTCACTTAAGAATAAAATGATCAAGTAAATAGTGTGCTAAATGACAAACTGTTTATCTGGATCAAATCCGTTTGTAACTGCAAGGAGGCATTCGCCTTGAGACCAAGCTGTCAGTGTACCGTGCAGTGGTTCTAACCACCTTGCTGTATGCCAGTGAAACATGGACAGTTTATGCGTGTTATGCCAGACAACTCAACCACTTCCACAGAAGCACTCTTCGCAAGCTTCTTGGTATTAGATGGCAAGACAAGGTTTCTGACACTGAAGTTCTCAAAAGAGCAAATCTCCCAGCTGTACATATGCTCCTTCAACAGTCACAGATGCGCTGGACAGGTAACGTGTGTCGCATGTCAGATGAGCGAATCCCAAAGCAGCTCTTATACGGAGAGCTCTCCACTGGTAAAAGGAAAGTTGGCGGCCAGAAAATAACGGTTCAAAGACTGCATGAAGGCTTCGCTTCGCAAGATGGACCTTCACACAGACACTTGGGAAGACCTGACTCAGAATCGCCCTGAATGGAGATCAGCTGTGAGGAAAGGCTTGGTTGAAGCAGAGACAAGTAGGTTAGAGCATGCCAGGAAGAAACGTATGGACCGGAAGGCTCGAGAAGCCAGTACCTGAACAACGCCATCCGACAACGCATGCACCTACTGTGGGCGTACCTTTGGTGCCAGGATAGGCCTTATTAGCCACATACGCAATCATCCCAGAAACTCAACAACTTGAAAGTGCAGTCATGTTCGCATGGCGATGGACGAACAGCACAGGTCTGCCATATCACATTACAAAGGAACGTGACATTACGTAACCCAACACAACAGTCCTACATAGCAAGACATATGGGGCCATTAACACTCCGAGCATGCTTTGAGCCCCGTTCTCACTGTCCCAGATTTGGTGATCGGAGAGTCCCGGTTTAGCAAACCGGCAGTCACCGGGAGTCACCAGGAGTTCAACCTTGGCGACGCCCAGGACGATCTGGGAACGACCGTGTTCATCTGGCTGCCACCGGCTAACAGCCCCGGATGTTTTAAAATGTTTAATACAACCGGGGGTCACCGGGAGTCACCAGAACGGGCTCATTCCAATAAACACCGGTGCAACGCAGGGAAATGCCGGAGCAATGCCATTACCGGTGTAACGAAGTATTTTGACCCCCATCGAAAAGTGACCCCCCGGTCAAAATTCGACGTCGTAGAATGACCCCCTGTCGTCGAAAAAGGACCCCCCATCGTCGAATATTGACCCCCTTCTGTCGAAAAATGACCCCCTATATACTTACCTTTATATTTGGTGTAAAGTTAGTTTTGCAAGTGCTAAATGTGTATTTATACCCCAAAGCTCAATTTTGGGCGTATGTAGTGACAAAATTGCGCGTGTCTGGAAGTGATTCCGTCTTCACATGTACCTTTTGTTTAGAACATATTTTCTTTATTACATCAACAAGATTTACATGTACCAAAGTTGGTGTGTGAGTACATTTGCCATGGCAAAGTGGCCTATAACATAGCCTGTACATTTTTCACTTTTCAGGTTACTGTGACCTTGACCTTTTACATTATTTTTCGATCAACAACTTTTATGGCATTTATTTGGTACCACGACGCTCATACATGTACGTTCTACTGGTTTAGAAGGATACCTGTCAGTTGGCAAGTCAATACGTTAGTGCCCAAAGTTGGGAGATGTTGAGGGGGCTCCGTGACAAAAGCTTTGGAATTGTATTAATGCATTTCTTTTTAAACATGACTAAAGGTTTACGTTTATTTTTTCGAAAACACAACAGTACTGTTGAAAAGTATCTCAGTTTGGCCAACAAACTTTGATCTAATCTTTGCTTTGGTTTCGGGTTTCGTTTCAACTGTTCTAGTCTCAAGACACTGACTTGAGCTTGATCTCGGTCGTTAAATCTGAAGTAAAGTTGGTATCAAAACAACTGTAAAACCTTTATTAAACTGCACTTGCATGTATAGTTTGGTCATCTTTTCATTACCATTACTTGTGTTTTTAGTGTTCCCCGGCTTTACATTTTAATAAGGTAGTGTCACTTTGAATGACTTAAGTATTATAGTATTGTTTACTTGTAAGACTCTTTACCTTGCATAACTTAGCAACTGCGAAATGTACTATTGTCGTATTTAGTAAGTGACCAATATTGTGAGTATCGTGATATCTGTTGCCTCAGTTTGACCTTGAATTCTGTAGTGACCAAAAGCTCAAGATAATAAAGAGTTTGAGTTGAGTCTGAGATCGTTGCCAGGTATATGGTTGGTCAGATTAGCGCAAACGCCTAGACTCAACTCAAACTCTTTATAACCTTGGGCCCTGAAGTACCTATCAATGTGTCATCATTCAAATAAAGCCACTACAAACGGGTTATGTTGTGTTTTGCCAGCTCTTGCTGATATGATTTAACAGTTTATCATGTTTATGTGTACATTTAACACCATCTGCAAACAACTTATATACATTGCCTCATTACCCTTGTCACCAATCAGTGTCGTTGAATAACTCCGGTCATTATTCGATGACGTAGAATGACCCCCGGTCTTTATTTGATGTCGTAGAATGACTCCCCGGTCATAACTCGATGTCGTAGAATGACCCCCGGTCTTTATTTGATGTCGTAGAATGACTCTCCGGTCATTATTCGATGTCGTAGAATGACCCCCGGTCATTATTCGATGTCGTAGAATGACCCCTTGATATTATTCTATTTCATACAATGACACGCCCTGTCCTGGTATAGTAATTACCGTATTTGATGTCAAACAAAGGCCCCTTCTCATTATTGAATGTCGCGAGCAGCACCCTGAGGGTTAATTCATGTCAGATTGCTAATTACTTTTAAAAATCTTTGGATGGTTCTATGTTGTACAATATACTGTCAATAATCAAATCAATATTTTCATAGACACATGTTTCGACACATTGTAAGAAGACGAATGTCATTGGAATCGATGTAAATATTATATATACGAGGTACATGTAAAAGGGGGATAAATAGTTTTACTTCGTCACGTTTATTGATATCGAATACCACTGATATACTTTAAACTACGTTCAATAAGTGGTCATATATCTTCAAGAATAGAAACAGGCTATGGAGTAAAGGGTTAGTATTCATGTTTGACTTTATGCATCTAACAGACAATGCATTTGAAACTGTAATGGTGTTATATGCAGCAGTGACATTTATACATTTTGTCTTGGTACAGTTGAACCCCTCTATAGCAGTAATTCAACCAAGAAGTGTACAGGCAAAAATGCTTTGACTTTACAAACTGTATACTTGCATACATGTATTCTTAAGTTTGCATCTTTGATTATGTAGTTGACAAATAACTTGTAAATGATAACCTATCAGTTATATATGATATGCTTATTAGTATTTTTTTAGTAATGTTTTGGACTGTAATGTACGATGTAATGCATTACTTTGCCAATGTTGTTGTAATTTAATGCATTACAACATTTTATGTAAACGTTGCGTAATGGTAATTGTAATATAATGCACTCTTTAGCAATGTGAGTGTAAACTTGTAAAGTAATTTATAACTTTCTCAAGTAATTCACACCCTGCCTGCCCCCGCCCCACCGACCTGCATACTCCATGGCTGAATTACACCCTTAACTTATTTATAAATAAGCTGTTCACGAATTATACCTCAGACCCGCAACCAGTTTGTATCAAAGAGATCGGGTAATCCCATCATCACCCAACATATAAGCACCAGGTTACATGTAACGGTATCCCTCGGGAACAGCATTTAGTATAGTGTACGTTCCCATGGCGTGCTTATCATGTCTGAATTTTAACTTGTTTATTATCTAAAGTTTTTGTATGTTTTAACTCATTCACACCTGAAAATGTAAGTGAAGAATTCAAGTTTTCTAGTTATGTCAAGTCAATTTTCGACTAGCTAGAGTTGTTTTATACAATACATTTCAAAACTGACACATATCAGAGGGCTCCTGTGGGTAAAGTCTGACTTGGGTCTACACTGTTTACAAAGGACAAGTGTACTATTAACATGAACACTGTTTGTAAATATCTAATATACTCGCCGCTAGGGTCCAATTGGTTAAACTGTGTCGCTTAATTGCTGGAGAGGGTAGGGGTCACTATTCGATGGGGGTCGATATATTTCAGGAGGGGTCAAAATACTTCATGAGGGGAGTCATAGTACTATGACCGGGGGGTCAAATTTCGACGTGGAATTATGACCGGGGGGTCATTGTACGATATCGAAAAATGACCGGGGGTCATTCCACGTCGTCGAATTATGACCGGGGGGTCTTTTTTCGATGTGGGTCAAAATACTTCGTTACACCGGCACATCCGTGGCAGGTCCGTGAACAAACAAGGTGTTAGAGGCATAGAAATGGATTTCTTTTTTTTTTACAATTTGTTTTGCAATTTTCTGCATTTCGTTTTTAGCGTTTGCATTTCGTCAGCGTTTAAATAGGAAATAATATCATCTTCTCTATTGTATAGAGTAAATAAAATACATAAAACGAAGTTACTCTTTCTAAATAAATGGCTTCATGCTTAAATTTTTATGTACACTTCAAACAGTATGGAGCCAGGTCAGACGCCGGGCAAACTGTTTGCCACTCAAATTAAAATGAAGTTTGAACAGTCTACAACATTATAGTGTTCTACTTTATTGTATTGCGTTTGCATTTCATCTCATTTACCCTGAGAGACAAAAGAGAACTGATGCTTATTCACGTTCGCCCCGGTTTAAGTCCTTTCCGGCGAACACCGGATAACGTCGGCACGTCACCTTTGAACAACCGGGGTATGACAGGACGCCACCAGTGGTCACCGGGATACCACCAGCGATGACCGGGGTTACACCGTGTTATACCGGGATTAACCGGGAACAGGCCGGCTCTACACCGTAATTACATCGGGCCAAACTGGGAACTAACCGGGATAGTCAGGGGAGATCCGGTTTCATAGCCGGTTGTCCACCGGGGGAGACACCGGGAATATGAGAACGCAAATTCGTTTTTTTCATGAAAAACGTCCCAGTTCACCCCGGTTCACCGGCTATCTTTTACCGGGACCTACACCGTGGCAGTGAGAACGGTGCTTAACTTCTTTTACAAGCCGATTAATGATGAAATGCATATCTGGGTACTGTTATCCACATGATAGATCTACTGCCGTAATGAAAACACAAATCTACTTGCGTTACTTGAACATGAGTTTTTGACTACTGTACCCGCGTTATGTTTTTGATACAGATCACATTAATAAATAAATAAATAAGTAATTAAATTAAGATAAAAAAGTTAAAGCACCTGGTTTGGTTGATGACTTTTGATTAACCCTTTCAACACTGAACACCAGTAATGATGACTATTGCAAACAATTTTATCCAGATCATGCTGTACAGAAATTGGATTCATAGAATCTATCTCTTCGCATAAGAACATAAGGATGCTTCTACACTGTCTTAAGAATTCTGAATGCATGCAGACGATGGTGTGAAGCAAAGGTAACTTAATAAAGCAGGGTGGAAATCATGCTGAAAGGTCCTAAAGCAAGGTTAAGATTTACTTTCATTAATTTTGCACTGATGCCTATGGGGAAGAAGATTTGATATGTAAAGTAGACTCAGACAATAAAGAGAACGAGAGGAAGAGAGAGTGAGAGAGAGACAAATAGAGAGAGAGAGACAGAGAGAGAGAGAGGGGGGAGATAGAGAGAGATAGAGAGGGAAAGAGGAGACATGTGCAGAGAGAGAATTATGAGATCCTGCAAGATTAAATGGTGGAACTAGAAATCAAGTTGATTGACGAAATATTTGACGATGTTAACGATGATAACGATCATAACCCAACTTAAAAAGTTCTGTTTGCTATTGAATCGATATGAGCATGTACATTAGATCCCTTTTTGGGAAACTTGGTGCTGATCATTTGGAGGATTATTGCTGTACACAATGCTCAAATTGACCAAGTAGGATAATGTGTATTCATCTTTTGAAAACAAGAGAAAGCGGAAATGAAGAACAGGGCATGGGCAATGACTCGTCACCTCAGTGCAATACAATCGTAACTCAATACGAATTTATATATTGAGTTACGTTTGTATTGGGCTGAGGCAACGAGTACTATCCGAAAACTGAAATGAGTTTTTCAAGGCAAGGTTGTTTTACACAACTTAGGTTAAAATCCCATGGAAGCAAATCTTATTTGCTAGTATGTAGTATTTAAATCATTACCAAAACACGCTTTTCAATCTTATGTGTTTCTTGTTTTGCCTGAAAGGGAGGCAATTACCTTACTCACATGAAAACTTTTTAAAAGAAACGATCAACTTGAGTGCTTTTCACTTGGTAATGTTGTAAAATAACATGTAATTGGCAACAAAAGGCCTATGTTAATATGCAACTAACAATATACATGTACATATATATCATTAAACTGATTTTTACCCTAAATCAAGGGCAGACAATTCAAACAAAAGAAGACTTTTAGTTGCAAACATTATCCTATTCTATCAATTATGTATAAATCCAGAATTTCTAGTTAAGATTTATTAATTGAAGTGTCCTTTTCTGCCCCTAAAAATGTTCGACATAGTAACAATATGACAGAAATTAAAAAAGGGAGGTAATTATTTTTTTTAATTTCACTCAACGACTGTGCTTTTATAAGCCAAGGGTTATATATTAGGTTTGTGAATATATAAGGCTTTCATGTTAAGAATATTTCATGATTAGAACGTGTTTCTATGATGTATATATTCAACATTTATAAAGGGAAAACTGATTTTTTTTGTATTAAAATTGCATTTTGTACTTTAAAGGGGAGATAACTAGACTAAATGATGAGTTATGTCCAGTTTTTTTGTATTTTTACTTTCAGTTGGATAATGTCACATAAATGAATCACTTTGTGTTAGATATGTAAGTTTATAAAAAAAAATTATATTAGTGCAACAACTACACATGAAATTACGTATTTCTCGATTTATGCAAGGGGAGGTAATCTTCAAAGTCAGATTTCTGACCAAAGCCCCAACGCTCAAAGTGCAGAAAATAGGATCTGAACCTACAGACCCTGCACTTTCAGAAAAACATAGTGACCAAAAGTCCCCCTATGGGGGAAGGGTTCACATTATTGGCCAGTAGCCTATAGGCTACGTCCAATTAAATCCTTTTTAGGTTCTAGCTTAAGAATTTAATCGAAATTTTATACAAAATTACAGTGGAGAACGTTATTGTTTCCCGTTTAAACGAAATCAAGCGCAAAAACAATGCAATAAAATGTAAAAAAGAGCAGATTTTTAAAATTATTTACGACTGTTTTCAATCTGAGTGGCAAATAGTATTGAAGTCTGATCTGGCTCCAAACTGTTTGAAGTGGGCACACTTGCTTTAGAGTAAACGTCTTTAATGGAAAAAAATAACGTCTTGCCCAACTCTAAATAGCTAGATCTACATGTACAGTACTGCCTAAACATTGTCCATGATTTTATATCTGAATTGTGCAACATCTTAATTGGGTCCATATATACTGAAGATCAGAGAGAAAACACGCTTGTGTTAACCCTTTCCCACATACAGTGGAGATTCTGTTATTCTTTCCCGTTTAAACGCAAACGTACGCAAACGCAAAGCACTAAAACGTAGAAAAGAACAACTTTTGGACAATTCTGATATTTCATGTTTATCTTGGTGGCAAACAGTTTGGAGCCTGATCAGACGCCGGGTTACCCGGCGTCTGATCTGGCTACAAACTGTTTGTATTGGAAATAATAATGTTAGCGTAAACGCGTTTATTGGGAAAGAATAACACATTCTCCACTGTAGCATATCTCTAAATATTGAATGTAGGTGTCCACGTAAAACAGGTTGAAAGTAAAGCAGAATGCGCTTTAAGCGCATTCTGCTTTACTTTCAGCCTGCGTTATGCTATCATCTGCTTAAATATAGAAAATATTTTGTATTATACATATTTATGAATGTATAAATTGGAACTATTTTCTTCAGGGCAAGATTAAACTGAATGCGCTAAAAGGCGCTTCTATGGGGAAAAGGGTTAAACAATTATTTTAATTGCAAAGAGCCTAAAATCTAGGCCAGACACCACCGATAAGGTTTCAAACTATTTGCCACTAGATAAAATTAATCGTCCGACATTGACAAAAGCTGTCATTTTTTACATTTAATTGCAATGCGTTTAGTTTCGATTATACATGAAGATGACTTCTTCTTCGCTGTATGAAGGCATCTAGTTATAACATACTTAACATAAAGCAGAATTCTGTAACTGGCTGCGACTTACAAATGTATAAGGATGAAACCCTGGACCCTGTCTGTATTACTGTTGTTTCGCAGCGGTCCAAAACTCTGATTTTTCTCGTTGAGTGACTGGGGCCCGTTTTACTTAAAAACTTACGCAAAATTTTTGCGTAAGTCAAAATCGTTTAACTCTTATTTTTCGATCATAAACGTTTACAAACAGCAAACAGCCAGATCAGAGGACGCGCTAAAAGCGGGTCCTCTGATCTGGCTATTTGCTGTTTGTAGCAAATGATAATAAAAAATATAAATAAAAAATTACAATTTTGACTTACGCAAACATTTTGCGTAAGTAGTTTAGTAAAACGGGCCCCTGGTGAGCAAGAAAAATACATGTATGGAATCGAGACATATATCTGCTGTTTTCCCCTTCTTTAACGTGTACGACACGTTTTCACACAACACGTTTTCAACTTCTTCAACACCCTCCCCCTTCTACATTGACATTTCGCCCATTTTTTGTGTTGTTGCTGCTAAGGTTTGTAGTCCCGCATAAGCTTCTTCAGGTGAGTCACCCCATTGTCATCAGGATTGAGACATGGTCAGCAATTGACAGCATCATGCCTATTACTGACTGGACTTTGCTTTGTTTCGTCCAAATATTATCAAGCGAACGTTTATTAGTGCAGGACTAGGCCTGTAGACCCGTTTGCAAAATGGTGTTAAGAGAGTTTCTCAGTTGATGTGAGTTAACGAGACCCTAGACATCACAAATCACCGAGGTGCTTGTCTGCCACATGGTCACGAGCCCCACAATATCCAAATCCAATATGGCCGCCGTCAGCCATTTTGGAAAAACTAACTTTTTTTGTTTTTTGGAGAGTAAACAAGTGTAATACCTCTAAATTGATTGTTTTTTGGTGTAGAACTCATTCCTGATGCCCTTTGTGCAATCTGGGGTGTCTTTGATTTGGAAAGGTCAAGTTTCACATTAGCCAAATCCAATATGGCCGCCGCAAGCCATGTTGGAAAAGCTATTTTCGTTTTTTTGAAAGAAAAATCAAATATAATACTTCTAAATTGATGATTTTTACAGTATAACTCACTTCTGATGCCCTTTGTGTAATCTGGGATGTCTTTGATTTGAAAAGATCAAGTTCCACAATAATAAAATCCAATATGGCCACCGCAAGCCAAGAAAAAAAGCTAACTGTTTTCTTTTTTTGGAGAATAAACCAATTCTGTCAAATCACTGCACAACAACTATTCCGCTATATGATTTTACATGTGTGAGAGCTATCTGAATAGCTTCAAACCACAGACATATATACGCTGACAGAATATACAATACGTATACGGTACATATACTATCAAAATTTTCATGTGTGAACTTAATTCAGGACTATATATAATATAACTCGCATTCAATAAAACATACAGATGGTCCATCGTATTTCCATAATCGTTGAGGCTTAACATGGTATTTTATCGTTAATAAATAGTAACTTTTAAATAAAACAGACAATGCCAGATGCATATTTAAGTTTTCTACCTACAGATAACAATCAAAATATAATTTCTCGACGGAGATCTAGATTTGTTAATTCGGGCAAATGAGGCACACATGACGAAGAGACGAATATAGAACGTACATGGCATTGACTTTAAATTTATTAAGTTTGATAAAGAATTGCAAAGATGCAATATTAAAAATCAAAATGTGCCGACTCATCGAACACGGATCAAGTGCATATTTTCGGTAACAGTACTCCGAGCATCGAATGAGCGTTTGTGTATTATACATGTACCCAAAGGCAAGAGAGCATGCTAATAAGTCTGCTAAAATGGTTGTTTTGGGGATATTTTTCTCTTTCCTTTTTTTTTTAACAAAAAAATAAATAATATAGACCCTTTTTCGTGCCAATGCACCAAACACGGAGCAAGTACAGTGGAGAAAACGTTATTCTTTCCCAATAAACGCGTTTACGCTAAAACTATTATTTGCAGTGCAAACAATTTGGAGCCAGATCAGATGCCGGGTGACCCGGCGTCTGATCAGGCTCCAAACTGTTTGCCACCAAGATAAACATGAATTATCAGAATTGTCTAAAAATTGTTCTTTTCTACGTTTTAGTGCTTTGCGTTTGCGTACGTTTGCGTTTAAACGGGAAAGAATAACAGATTCTGCACTGTATGCAATTACAATGTACAATGCATAATAATTTAAAAATTGGACCACAATGTACTTAGTAAATGCTAACCAATCAAAGTTATCGACGGAATCATGACTAATGTACGGTGGCACTGAGGTGACATGCAAATTTTTTTTTTTTTTTTTTTTTTTTTTACTTTTTATCTCGTGCGCACGACTTAATTTGAAGGAAAAAAAAAAAAACTTTGCTTTTTATCTCGTGCGCACGACTTAATTTTTAAAAAAAAAAAAAAAAAAAAAAAATCACTTTTTATCTCGTGCGCACGACTTAATTTGAAAAAAAAAAACAAAAACAAAAAACAATTCACTTTTTATCTCGTGCGCACGACTTAATTTGAAAAAAAATAAAAAAAAAAAAAAAAAATCTTTCAAATTTATCTCGTGCGCACGAGATATAGAGGATAATTGTTTGTTTCAGTGTATGATGGGGTTTTCTTTCATCGAGTGAAAAGCAAGGGTTATATTTTCACGAGTGGCGAAGCCACGAGTGAAAATATTACCCTTGCTTTTCACGAGATGAAAGAAAACCCCATCATACACTGAAACAAACAATTATTCTATTTCTTTTATGCTTTTAACAGAGAAATATTAAATAAAGACGCCGATTTAGCACTTGGGCCATTTTAAATACCCCGTTGGGAGCCTCTCAAAACCGAAGCATTCCAGACTTGGTGTGATTTTGATGGCGTAGTAATCTGCACGCGCGACACCGGAGCAACAATCGTAAACATTTTGGTCGCCATTTTTTTCCGATTCAATGTGAAAAATTATTTTCAGGGTTGACAGAGGGCAAATTGGTGTTTTTTAGGTATGTTTGTTTAATTATCGTTGAATATTTAACATTAAAAATAAGCTTTCACTGTGTCACACCCGTATACGTTCAAATGAACTGAGAGTTAAAGTTACCCGCGTGGCGTGTTTTGTCTTTTGAAACTTTGAGTCTGCTGTGTAGGTCAGAAATTGATGTGTAAACACAAGGACAAACATGCGTATTGAATAACAGAATAACGTTCATAAACAAGACAATACTAAGAAAAACATTGGATTTGTAGACACATAGATCAGTATCGGACGGTTGAAAGTGTTAAAACCCGTCACGTTTCTTTTCTACCGGTGCAACAAGTTGATGGGAAGCATGGAGGAATTATACCGGGTATAATTCCTCCATGATGGGAAGGGAGTAAATTTGATAGACGCATTTATCCTGTACTAATCAGTCTCTTATCTTGGTCAACAAAGCGAAAGTAACGTGCTTTTGACACAACAGTGTAAACTCCGGACTTCACATCATTATGCCCCCCCCCCTTTAACACAGAGACATATTGTTTGTGCTGTCCGTCCGTCTGTTTGTTTGTCTGTCTATCCATCTGTCACTGTCAGTCTGTCACGCTATGGTTTCCGGACAATAACCTTTGTTCTTTTGCGCCTATCATCTTCATTCATGCATTTTTTTGTTATTTAACTGGTTACATCTGTTACTAAAACTCGGTTTTTGATTTCGCTTTACTTTCTTTTGCAACAAAAGAATCTAATGACTCCTTCAAAACTGCCATCAGAACATATAGTCCATAAACAAATGATCCATTGTACATAGTTTTAAATTGTTATTTACATTTCGTGAACACAGCTTTTTGTTGTGCACACACCACCAGTGACAGAAACTTCAACTAGTTGAAGGTGGTCACTTTATATTAGAAGTAGAAATAACCAGGGGAGACGTGTGTTTTTCAACAAAAAAAAAAGTTTGGAAATTTGCGAAAATTTCAATGTTATGCGTTTCACAGTTGCAGTTGAATGTCACATTGCGGTGGGAATTTGTATTATAATATGGTTATCCGGGATGTCCTCATCTGTCAGTTTCTGCACCAATCTATATAAAATGCCAGGATTTGAAATTGATGACAGCACTCACTCTACAGTCAACACAATTTCAAATCAGGAAAATTGCTACTATGTAGAGATCTATAATATTAAACACATACACCTGATGTTTTTTGTGTAATTGGACAAGAGAGATAGCCTATTCTTTCAGAAGCATGCATTTAGTAACTCATTATGTAATTAACACTATGATGAGTTCTTTACTGTGTGTTTCTGCTTGAATGGTTCCACCAAAAGTGAAATGAATTCAACAACACCCGTAAAGGAAAAGTTAATTGGATAAATGACAGAAATGGATGACGCTGATGACAGGAGTTTAGCAAATAACAAGGAGACACGGGATCAAGGAGGATAACTTAAAGGGATGGAGACAAAGTACACTTAACCTATTACCCCATACCATGTTTCTAGTTTTGAAGACAGGTGTCCACTTAAAGCAGGTTGAAAGTTGAGCAGAATGTGCCTTAAGGTGCATTCTGCTTTATTTTCTGCCTGCTTTAAAGCTACTAGCTGCTAGAATGTAAAAATCTTTTCTAATGTTTAATTTATAATCTCAACTGTATGAATTGGAACTATTTTCTTCAGCGGAGGGATAAATTATAGACGTAAAAAGGCGTATTTATGGGGTAATGGGTTAAAGCTGCAGTTCAGAGATTGTTTTGTCATCATATTATGAACATTTTCAAAATTGTATTGTCAGTAAACTGTCTGTAAACTACACTAGACAGATCTGACAATGCATGATATGATATCAGATACTTCATCACATCATAGAGAAAGATAAAAGGACATCTTCAACAGTTTAATGGCAAAAACCATTTTCACACTCTTTTTTCTTTTTTTTAATGTAAAAAATATGATTGTCTGTTATGTTGAACATTGCTGTTTGGATTTATTACCAAATTTGGCAAATTGTTTTATTTTCATTTCCAACATATCACATAAGCTTGAAATGTCAATGTCTTTCATTGATTTCCATTTTGCTGTGCTTTTGCTTTAATTAGTAATGTTCAAAAGAACATATTTTATCATGTAGCTTATTGAACAAAAATTAGAGCAGACCCTTTACAAGGGAAATAATCATGTTTTGAAATTAAAGGGAGGTAATAAAAAAAAAAGTAGTTCCGGCAAAAAATAGTTCCTAAAAGTTATAATTCACTGTAGATTATAACTTTATAATCTACTGAGAAAACTCTATAATTCACTGCTTAGCATTAAAGAAAAAAAGCAATTTTTATTTATTTTTTTTTTTTTTCAAAATTAAGTCGTGCGCACGAGATAAAAGGGATTTTTTTTTTTTTTTTTTTTTTTTTCAAAATTAAGTCGTGCGCACGAGATAAAAAGCAAATTTTTTTTTTTTTTTTTTTTTTCTCAAATTAAGTCGTGCGCACGAGATAAAAAGGCAAATCTTTTTTTTTTTTTTTTTTTTTTCCTTCAAATTAAGTCGTGCGAACGAGATAAAAAGTAAAAAAAAAAAAAAAAAAAAAAAAGTTTGCATGTCACCTCAGTGCCACCGTACTAATGCCTACTTACACTGTTATTCTCCATTTAGCAGCATCTCATAGAGGGTCACCAGTAAATACTTTTTGTGAGATTATTTTCAATTCGGACCATAGACAAATGTGGTATCAAAATGCGTAAAAATTAATTGGATACACGATGGTGTATTTCTAATTGTGATTATTTATCGACTCGCGCATAAGACAGTCTATTCCGTCAGCGGACCTGCAACAGTTGTACGGCTTCCGGTTAGTTCCCGAACTGAAACATGAACTCTTGCAGGACCGCCACCGGAAACGAACGCCTAAAGACTGAACAACAATTATGACAATTTCTTATCACTTTAATAAAACCCATCTTACAAGACCAGGGATAACCCTATTTGTTGCACATAGTTATTTTGAATGAAAAGCTAAGAGGTTGGAATGATATGGCCGCTATAGTTTGTTCACCAAGTTTCCATCGTGGCTAGGTTGAACATGGGAAAATATCTAACGGTCCGGAAGTTCGATCCTGCCTGTATGAATAGGAGAAGCTGCCTTGCTCAAGTTGCTGATCACTGGCTTTACGCATTGTGTTCATACCCGCTATACCAATTACCAACCAGTCCACACGCTACCTAGTATGAACATATCGACCAGAACACACGTTACCTAGTGTGTATACGTACCAACCAGTGCACACGTTACCTAGTGCACACGTACCGACAGGTACACACGTTACCTAGTGTGTACACACCAGTTACACCACTATATTGCCAATACGCAACTTTCATTATAACACGCCAAAGAGTAGCCAAAGAATTTAGGGGGTACACAGGATACGCCAAGTACGAGGACTGTGCGAGCGAGATCCCTACCCCTAAATTTTGTTTGTGAATTTTAATTTAGATGACGATAAATTTATAAGGCAGTTTATTTGTATATATATATCTTACAAGTTGTAAAGTTCTCACCTCTCACTCTAGTTACCCACAGATGACTGTGGACTATCGTAGTGAGGGTTGTTCAACGAAAGGCAAGGATCAAACTCCCAGACCGCCAGAATTACGCCACAAAATTAAACTTCTAAAGAAGTTAAATTTCCGCCAATTCTGCTATTTAAGTACATGTATGATTTAGAGAGTGACGCATTTCATTAAGGTTAATGTAACTTATTTCCACAAGCCTTTAGTACTGTTCAACCGGACTGAATAGCTGTAGGTATCTACTGTATTCCTAATTACCTTTATTGTATACCTTGCCAAAATGCATTTCTTTTCTATTGTAACAGTACATTAACGGGCACCACCCCAGTTCAACCACTGGGTTATGTCAAACCACACCATATTCGAATTCATATAACAGGGCATATCACTATATATGATACCGGTACTCTATTTCTTTGTTAACATTTCGTCTAAGTATAAGATCATCGTATTTAGACCTTAATGCAAATCTTCCTTGCTTAAAGAGCATATAAGCTACTGCTTAAAAGATTTATAATTTACTGAACACACTAATATTTGTTTTGAGCAGAACTGAACATACCTTTATTGATTTGTACATCAGTACACCATCATATAACTAACACATTTATTGCTTTATAACACAAAGAAAAACAAAAAAAAATAAACTCATACAAGCTAACATCAGAAATCTACCCACGGAATAGAGAAACCCGATTATGATAGTTATCCCTTGATGATGTTAATAGATCTACTTGTACTCGACAAGAGGTTGATTGACGCTCACTGCTATCGAATTTAATGACAACAATGAAATGTATCTTAACCTGTCAATTTATCACCGATTTGCTGATTTTTTATTATTATTACTTCTTAAAATTGCCCGGCAAAATGCAAGTATGTTTCGGTTTGTATCATGGACCCCTATATCGATTAAATCTATGTACAGTGTATGTATTTAAAGGCAAAACGTCTGCCATTGTACTGTTTGCTACTGATTGGATGGCTGATTGATACACATGTGCCGGCGATCGTGATCCAATATTAACGCGTTCCACTACCAAACCAGGAGGTGCGAGTTCGATCCTCCACCAACACTTCATAACCCGAGGTCAGATATGCCAGTGCCGTTCCCTTTATCTCGAGGGTGGATTGTGTCAACTTAGCCGCTTTGTCACAGAAACGGACGTCAACATATACAACCAACAAACCGACATGACGATTTTTCTTTGCTGCTGCCTTGCTTGCAAGCTCGAGTGAAAAGATAGATGACGTCACCAATGATGTCATAACTGTTTAGTCTCGTGACTAAAATGCTTTCATAGTGCAAGGGAGACAATTGTGTTAAACTAGGCCTTGTATAGGAGACCAACCATTCCAAACACTCTTGTGCATGCTCGCTAAAATAATGTGCGTTATTGCTATAAAGCAATAACGATTATTAATTACTTGCAGATCATAATTTTGTGTCCGAGTGACGATGTTGTGAAAAGTAAAAGTTGCAGCTTTGTAATGCTTTGTTTTTATCGTCGAGCAACCTCCTTGTGCCAGACCGCGAGGTCTAGAACTTTGATAGCTTTACACAGTAGACTTCTACGAAATTTATTAAAAGTATGCATCTGGGGTCCGTCTTACGAAACATCGTACGAGTCGACAAATATTGTCGTATGTAAGGTTCTAAAATTCTGAATTATTATTTATTTCTCGAACTATTCCTGTTTTGTGACATCTCTTTGGAATTGTCTTTTCAAGACAATTCTAAAGAGATGTCACAAGACAGGATTAGATGGAGAAATAAGAAATTAAATGTATTTCAAAATTTTACTTACGACCGTTTTTATCGTATGACGTTTCGTAAGACGGTCCACTGGTGTCAAAAATGGCCCCGCCCCGAGGGTCACAGTTTTACAAAGAAGTATAAAAACAACGACTTACTTTTCACAGCGTCGTCATTCACACACAAAATTATGATTTGCAAATTACCTAATAACAATTCAAAATACTTTATTGTGTAGCAAATACATTTGTGCGCATTTTGATACCAATATTGGCTATGGTTTATACTTATAAGTTTACCAAAAGTTCCGTAAACAAAATGTACAGTTTCTTGATCGTGTTAGGGATGTCAACGGTAAATCGACTAATCGATTAATCGATTAGAAGTCCGGTAGTCGACTATAAAAAAATTATTCCCCATCTTTAATGAATGTGTAGTTTACTATATATTCATTAAAGATGGGGAATAACTTTTTTATCCATTATTTCGTCATATCCAATTCCGTTATAAGTAAGCTTTACTGTATATTAATCCATTTATACCCAGTGGATTATTCCATGTTTATGTATTGGGTAAGTCCATTTTTTATCAAAGGGATGCCTGGTCAAAATTTTCATTTTCATTTTGTTTTATATAAAAATTCCTATCAGCAAACAGTGTAGACTCTGATCAGAGACTACACTGTTTGCCTATGTCCCGTATATGGGATCGTAGGCACAAATGGGTTAAGTTTTTGCTCAAGGTAGAGTTTACTATGTTTACCCTTTCAACGGTTTTAGGTCTGCTATAATCCGTTGATAGACAGAATGTCGTCTGCTTTACAGTAATACTTTCCTCTCTGAAACTTCAAATGGGCAATTCCAATTTACAATTTAATCTAGCCATGGCGCATTTTTGTCTATTTAGGTTGGTATTTTTACTAAATGTATTGAAAAATGACATGCAGCGCATACCCTAATCAGATGGCTCCTCTAAGCAAACATCCGATCCGGGTGTACACTGTCAGCATAGGACAAGTGTACTATTGACATATACACTGTTTACGCAGAACTTATACATGTACATGTATATTGCACATTCAATATTCAGTTATATTTCAGTTTACACTGCTCCCTTTCTACAACACCACCCTATGGAAGACAAATATTGTATGTGTTGTTCAGAGGCAGTCGTTATAGGAAGGGGAAAATAGGAATTGGCTTATATTTGCAAATAGCTTGACTCCAGATATGACGCCGTGTTATGCGGCGTCTGTATTTGGAATCTTTGAGTTCTTTGTCACTCGTCATAATATTTCTCCTATCAAAATGTCCACTAATATGTACGGCAATTTTAAGCAGACGATATTGCAGTAATGAAATAGTTATACATAACTTTCTCGCTTTTCAGGGGTGCTAGACAACATTTTGTTGCTATAAATAGCCGTGCGGTAAACCTTGTCTGGTACGGTATCCCTCCGCCCGATTGGGTTAAAGCAAGAGAAAGGGAGGCAACTCTTACAGAAATTCCCTGAAACTTAAAATGGACCACAGGCTACGTTCACAGAGAGAAATTTAATCGAAAATTTTACAGTAGACTCTACACTTGGCTGTGGCTTTCGACAATTCAATGATCCGATGTTTTAACACTGATTAATGTCGTTGTTAATACAAACTATTTGCACGAGTAGATCTACTTTTCGACACTTAAAATTATGTTTTATGTATATATAAGAATATCATAATATTAATAATCTGATAACCATAACATTCACTTTTCCCTCTCTGAATATCCAGCATATGGACAGTTTAAATCTTCATAATTCTTTTTATTGTATGTTGTTATTATACTATCTTGGATTACTCCTGGTCGATGAATTGCAAAATGACAGACGGTTTAGACCTTGACCAGCGAGTTCAATTGTGAACACACTGATCCGGGTCTTCATCGTCTGCATTAAAATCTTATATGAACACTGTATTCCGAAAATGTATCTATTTCATTTAATAATACATGTATTTAGACCCCCACCATCATTTACCAACTATCGGTTTTATCAACCGCAAGACGAATATTGTTGAATCAGACCATAAATGATCATTCTTTGCATAGGGTCTGGCTCTACATTGTTCGTCACCAAATACTGAACTACTCAGACTCTGAATAAGCCATGCTAGGTACCATTGTTTAATGTTTATATTCATCTTTTTTATATGCTTTACCTGATGCTGCATGTAACCATGCCTGAGATGAAATAAAGTTTTGTTCTGTTCTGTTCTGTTCTGTTGTTGATTGTTTCACATGATCGAGTAATCGATTTGATTCAATAGAAACCGTTTGTATGTTTGAGTTGTGATCTGAAGGTGGGCCTGTTTTCTTCTTAAAACTTGTGTACACATAAATGTCAAAGCGAAGCTGAAATAGCGTGACGGGGGATTCTATACCCTCGGTAAAGCTAAAGCTCGTTTCCGACTGGGAACAGACCAACCTCGGGTATAGAATCCCCCGTCTTTACCAAAAGCCGTGCTTGATTCTATTAGTCTTGTTTTGGGGAACAGTGGCAATCATTGTTGTGTGGAGGAAATCGTTGTTTGCAGGGCCGTTGTAGGGAGCAAGTACTGAAAATAATTGGGCAAAATATCAATACGAGTGCCAGACAGTTCGTAACGCGGCGTCTGACCAGAATCCAAACTGTTTGCAGAGTAAACATTTGGTCGCCATTGTCGCTAATAGAATTAACACAATTAAAAAAGGGTTTTATTAATAGTTCATTAAATAAAACTAAAAACAATCAGTATCATTTTATATAGTTTATTGTATACTCTGTTTACAGTTGTACTCAATTACATAAAACATTACTCATTTTAAATGTTATATCGTAGACATTCGGTTTTCAGACATTTGCAGCTGATTTTTCGACACTCAGCTTAAAAAAGTGTCTGATTTTAAGACAACCCTTTTAAGATGTTCGGTTTTAAGACCTTTGGAGTTGGAGTTAAAGAAATGTCCGGCTTTAACCCTTTCACTACTGATGTTTTCGTGAAGTTTTTACCCCTTCACCGTTTCATTGTCGTCGGCTTCAATTTTGTTGTCTGCAATGTCGTTTCAAAGTTAAGAAATAAGACAGTATGACTGTAGAAATTTCAAAACGAGTGTCAAACAATTTTGATTCTGATCAGACGCCGCGTAACGCGGCGTCTGATCAGGATCCAAACTGTTTGCAAACGCGCTTTAAGCGTCATTGAGAGTGAAAGGGTTAAAGCATTTGTTTTTCATATATTTCCGGACATTAAAGTTTCAGAGATACCCTGTTTTAAAACATTCGATTTTTTATGGATCTCTTGCTTTAAGAGTTTCGTTTTTCAAAGATTTCAGGCATTTGAACATTCTGTTTTCAGGAATGCCAGTTTCCTGCTTGTTGTCATTTTTAAAGGTGTCATAGGTTTCACTGAGTGTGTCATATCCAGCTGTAACGAATGTTCCAAAATGTGTCGTATAAAAGCCATGTCAGTTAATCCTTTACAGAGGAGAAGACGTTATTCTTTCCCAATAAACGCTTTTATACTAAAACAATAGTTTCCATTGTAAACAGTATGGAGCAACATCAGACAACAAGGAGGCCCGCATCTAATCAGGCTCTAAACAGTTTGCCACTCAGATTAAAATGTATCGTCAGATTTGTCAAAAAAGTTGTCATTCAACATTTTCTTGCTATGCATTTGTGTTTCGTTTGCGTTTAAACGGCAATGATTAACGTGTTCTCGCTGTATGTAGTAATATGCGTTGTTTGCTGACTGTCTAACTCTGCACTGTTGTCGACTTTAATATTTGAAGTATCTTGCGAGGACGGCTGCAGCGATCATTAACGGGAGGCTCAAGAATCCGCATGCTCCGACATTTCCTATAAAAAGAAAGAAAACAGTCTTGTGATTCAAGTAATATTAAAGAAACCACTCATTGATATAGCGGGGAGATATCTTAATTTAGTAAGATAAGCGATTGCTTAATGCATGATATAAATAATGCATAAACCTGTCTTCGTCCTTTTTTTCTCCTGCATTAACCCGCCATATTGTCGTCTGCTTAAATATTGTCGTCTGCAATATCGTTTCAAAGATTTAAGACTTAAGGCAGTATAATTTACGTAATTTCAAAACAATGGAAAAAAACTCTTTAATCATAAACGCGTTAATTGGGAACATGCGCTTTATGACGTCATTGAGAGTGAAAGGGTTAAGACACATCAGCATATGGTTGGTCGCTCAGTACAAGAACGGCTGTAACCTTTCGTATGCTTATAGATCTATTCTAAAAGTAAAATAATTAAAATATAAACAATTTTACATAACTGGTAGATATGTTTGGGAGCAAGTATTTACAATATTACATGTACATGTATGACAGTGAATGGATTAACCCATCTGTGCCCACGATCCGATTATGCATAATGCGGCGTCTGATCAGAGTCGACACTGTTTGCTGATAGGAATTTCAATATAAAACAAAAGGAAAATGAAAATTTAGACCAGGCACCTTTTAATAAAAATGGACTGATCCAATATAATAGCATACAATATTCTACTAGGTGCAAATGGGTTAAACGGATTATTGTGTCGTAATGGCAGTTGACGTATTAGTTCGGTTTTGGGATCATTTGAAGTACATTAAGAAAATGCTAAACGAATTGATATCAATAAGTTAGCTATGTTAGATAACACATTCCATAAATGAACCCTTATCTTGCCGTAGCGTCATCTGCTTTGAAATTGTCGACTGAAAACTTTGTCAAATTATTAATTAAATTGTCATTTTCTTGTATTTGTAAAAAGAGGTAAGTAAAGACGGTTGCCAAACAGTTTGGATCCAGATCAGACGTCGTGTAACGCGGTGGCAGATCTGGATCCAAGTCATTTGCAAATTCTTGTCAAGTCGCTATTGGGATGATAAGGGATACAGTTGAACCTCTATATAACGACCACTGTTTTTGTTGAGTATTGGGTTTTTAAGGCAGGTGATTGCTTAAAGCAAGGTGACAGTGAAACAGAAAGCTCCTTTAGGAGCCTTCTGTTTCACTGTCACCTTGCTTTAAGCTATCACCCGTCTTTTATACAATGAATTGTCCTTCGTTTAAGTGGACGTAATAGAGAGGTTTTACTGTCATTCATTGCATATGTTAACATGTATGTATAGTAAATAGTAGATGCATATACATGCATCAATCAGATTATATTCACACGCACTATTTCAGATATAGTCACATGTCTTCATACAATTAATTATTTCCATTAATCAGGACGAAAACGAAAAAAGAACACAAATACAGAGGAGAAGACGTTATTATTTCCCGTTGAAACGCAAACGTATTAAAATGTCAATGTACGGTATTCCAAATATTGACGATTCTTGAACATCTAAATTGCAAACAGTTTGAAGCCTGATCAGACACTGAGTTACCGGGCGGTTGATCTGGCTCCATTGTTTTTGCTATGGACATAGTTGTTTAAGCATCATCAAGTTTACTATTAGCATACGTATTTTGAGATCGTTGATACAAACTGTTGAACATGCATATTCATAATTATGTTACATGTACCATCTGTGATCTCTTTAATATATTACTCACTCATATTTTAATGACATTATGATGAGTTTTGATCATGATAACAATCAAAAATATGTATCTATAAAACGGTATTATTTGTATCCATGATATCATTAACAGCAAATGTACGGTACTGGGTTTCATGAAACTTCGTACGACAAAAACGACCAGAATACAATTATTCCTAATTGATGACGTCATTGCAGAGAAAGCGTTTATGTTTGATTGATTAAGATTTATGGTATACTGGAGAAAAAGTGTTTCTTCTCCAATAAACGCGCTTACAATGAAACTATTGTTTCCATTGAAAACAGCTTGGAGCCTGATCAGACGCCGAGTAACCCGGCGTCTGATCAGGCTCCAAACTGTTTGCCCCTCAGATTAAAACTAGTAGTCAGAATTTTCAAAAAGCTGTCATTTTCTATTTCATAGTAATGCGTTTGCGTTTCGTTTGCGTTTAAATGGGAAAGAGTAACGTTTTCTCCACTCTATGATCAAGATAAGGAAGAAAAACCTTGACAAGCATGACAAGGAAATAAAATGAGCAAACTAAAGTCAAACTCGATAATTCGAACTCGCTGTCGTTCAAACATACCCAAATTTTAAAGTTAAAACGTGGCTACATGTATGCGACGTTTTAACTTTGAAATACGGATATGTTCGACTTAAGCGAGATCGAGTTATCAACATTTATGAAATATTGGTACATGTAATGTCGATTTAAACGAGTTCGTACATGTGGTATCGAGTTTCAACTGTACATGTACATGTACAGTGGAGAATCTATTATTCTTTCCCGTTTAAACGCAAACGTACGCAAACGCAAAGCACTAAAACGTAGAAAAGAACAACTTTTTGACAATTCTGATAATTCATGTTTATCATGGTGGCAAACAGTTTGGAGCCTGATCAGACGCCGGGTAACCCGGCGTCTGATCTGGCTCCAAACTGTTTGCACTGTAAATAATAGTTTTAGCGTAAACGCGTTTATTGGGAAAGAATAACACATTCTCCACTGTATTATTGATTGATCTGAGTGATCTCGCATAAAACAATGGATTTGGGTCCTCAGGAAATAAATCCCGGTTCAAGCGTTCACATGACTTAGCCCTTACGCTTTACAAATACAGTGGATAAGTCGTAATTCGTCTCAATCTTCGGTTATGGTAAAACTATTAAATGTATGAACAGCTTTAAATTTGTTAATAATTTGCATCCAGATGAGACGCCTGGTTACCCGGCATCTGATCAGGCTCCGAACTATTTGCAATCAATATATTTCAATAACAGTACATGTTCCACAATTTATTGCATTGAGTTTGCGTTTGGTTTCGTTTAAACGTAAACGATTATTGTACATGTATTTTCTACCTGCAATAGGTTATAGATCTGCGCAGCTACAGTCACGTATGGGAGGGTCTTTTAGTATTCCGAAACAAATATTTTCTATATCCTAGCAGATGGTAGCTTAAAGCAGGCTGAAAGTAAAGCAGAACGAGAAACATGCTGAGGGGTAAGGGGTTAAATGAAAGTGTTTTATTCTTGGTTAGCTTTTGTTCCTGGTTTTCAAAATATTACATTGAATTTCGAACAAAACTTTGTTTCGCATCTGAATGGATGTTTTCTCAGGAGTGCTTCCTTAAAGAGATTAAAACCCAGACAACAAATTAACATTTTATATAACATATTCAACCCTAACGATGAGTGTACTCGTCATTAACAAATACCGGTAGTATACCCGTGAAGCGTACACGTGTCCTATACAACCAGTGTAGACCCTACTCAGAGGGTTCCTGAAGGATCCCTCTTATCAAGGTCTGCTCTGTTTGTCATTTGAAATACTAGTATATTGTAAAAAAACAACAACATTCCTAAATGGTAAAAAATGCAAAATATTTAATTGGAAACTGGAATTGTTCAGTGGCGAATGGGTTTAAAAATTTTGTTAAATATTGTTTAATCTTTGTAAGGCAATACCATTTGTAATACCGTTTAACCCTTTACCCAATAACCCGTTTATAACATTAGATACAGGTGATCACTTAAAGCAGGTTGAAAGTAAAGCAGAATGTGCCTTAAGGCACATTCTACTTTACTTTCAGCCTGCTTTAAACTATCATCTGCTAGGCTATATAAAATATTTGTGATGGTAATTGTTCATGAGGGTATAAACTGGAACTATTTTCTTCAGCGGAGGAATTGAATAAATATGCTAAAAGTCGCTTCTATGGGGGAAAGGGTTAAAGAGAGTAATAAAGATGCTTCCAAATACAGTAAAAAGTCCCTATTACGACAATTAAAAGGAAGGCTAGTTGATTGTATAAAAGACAGGTGACAGCTGAAAGCAATGTGACAGTAAAACAACCTCTGGTTGGGCACTTTATCTATTCTCATTTTTTTCTTCTTTTTACATTATTATTTTTAATAATGCTATGTGAATAAAACAGGACTATTGAACTATATATATAGGATATTACATGAGTGTTCATAATTTATTGGATTTATTAAACGAGTCTTTTAGAAAGCGATAAAAACGAGGCTTTGCCGAGTTTTTATCGTTTTCTAAAACGACGAGTTTAATAAATCTAATAAATTATTAACACGAATGTTATATTCTTTTTATAACATAACCTAGAAATGCTATTTATCGCAGCTTTTGAGGTCAAGTGAATGCTAAGCGCGATATAAGTAGATCTATACAGGAAAAAAGTTGTTTCCAAATTAATCCCCGTTCACTAGCATAATGTTTATGTTGTTATATGTATTAATAAACACTTTCATGTAGATCTAATATTGATAAAACACCAAAAATCTATAAATTGAATCTACATGATGGAATGAAGACTTTGGAAATCGAACGCATAGAACGCATTTTTAATGACGTCACAAGTAAATGACGTCGTGGCGTTCCTCATTTGCATAGTTATTTAACTAGTTATATATGACATTTAAACAACGGGTGTTATTCAACGCTCACGCCGTCTGTTATGTTATAAAGTATCCTTATATGGTAAAGAATGAAGTCTGCAAGCAAACACACTAAAAGTAAAATATTTCCATGCATATACATGTAAAGTAAATCCCCTCTATTATAGTCGACAACTGATAATGAGTCAAAAAAGGTTTTAAGACAGGTAACAGCTTAAAGCAAGACACATGTACATGTAAATCAGTTCTATGGTTCCTATAGTAACTTTCTGCTTTAATTTTATCTTGCTTTAAGCAACCACCTGCATTACACACCGAACATATAATTTAGTTAGTGGTCGTTTTAGAGAGGTTGTACTGTAGTTAGGCAATTTTGGACCTCTGGTGTTGGAAGAGCCTCGTCGCGGAGGTCACGGGCCGTAAGTACTATACATTGTTCCCTCCCTACAACGTCCCTCCGAACAACGAGCCCCTCCTTACAACAATGCTTGTCGCAGTTCCCCAAACAAGACTTCCATTGCTGCAATATCGTCTGCTTGAAATGTTGTTTTCTGCTGTTTTCTCAAAGTTACATATTGGACATTTTGAAGAAACATAAAGACGAGTGACAAACAGTTTGAACCCAGATCAGACGCCGCTTTATGCGGCGTCTGATCTGGGTTCAAACTGTTTGCAAAATTAAGCCATGTCATGTCCATTACTCCAATGGCATTAATATTTCCCTCCCTATAACAATTCCCTTCTGAACAACACACACCAATGGGTATAGTTGTAGAGAGTCCGTTATACATGTATTAATTTCCTTACCTGTGGTAGTTATTGGCGCTTGAGTAGTAACTAAAACGTCAGCGGCATCAGCTAGAATTTAAAAAGAAAAATTATAGTTCGTAATATGCCAATATTTTGACATAATTTTGATAAATAAGAATAGTAACAAAAGAGTAAATATGATGCTACCTTTACTACTACTACTACTACTACTACTACAACTTCATCTTGGTCTACATTGTTTTCATAGGACAAGCATATTCTTTACAGGTACACGATGTGTAAAAGGACACGTCTGAATGTCAGTTACATGTAGTTTAAATTGAACAACACATGTAAAAGGTAGCACATATCTTACTTGTGGTTGCCAAATACAACACCATCGCCACTACCACCAAGAAAGCACGTGCAATGGAAATCATCTGAAAATATAAAATAACAAGAACTGTGTCGCAATATTGACACATGCTTTTAACCCTTTACCTCATAGTCTATTTCTATTATTGAATATAGGTGACTTCTTAAAGCAGGTTGAAAGAAAAGCAGAATGCGCCTTAAGGCGCATTCTGCTTTACTTTGAGCCTGCTTTAAACTATCATGTGCTAGAATATAAAACTTATTCCCTATAATAGATATTCATGACTGATTAAATTGGAATTATTTTCTTCAGCGGAGGAATAAATCATATTCGCTAAAAAGGCGCTTCTATTAGGGGAAAGGGTTAAAGCGTTTATAGACACTGAAATACAGTTTGGTGTTCTATGCAGAAAACCACAGCGTAGAAAACATTATTCTGTCCCGTTTAAACGCAAATAAAACCCAAACGCATTGCAGAAATGTAATAAATGATACTTTTTTTAAAAAAAAAATTCCGCCTCTTCATTTTAACCTGAGTGGCAAACAATTTGGAGCCTGATCAGACACCGGGTTACCCGGTGTCTGATCTTGCTCCAAACTGTTTGCAATGCCGCGTCGTGTTTCACGTTTGAAAATGGTACGTGGTACCCACCATCACAAGATATACTGACACACTCTAGCTGAGTGTAGGTAATATGCTCTGGACAAGCTTTTAGGAATAATTGAGGTCAAAGTTTAAGGTCACAGTAACCTGGAAATCAAAAAGCAACACTCAGCCATGCCTTGAGATGTAATCACACACCAAACGTGGTGTTCGCTGCTAATGTGATTTTCAAAATAAGGTCAGGAGAATCTTCTTCTATAATTGAAGTCGAATGTCAAGATCAAGGTCACACTAATCTTAACATGATGCGGGACACTACGTCATCCAAAGATGTACTTACATTGTAATTTCGGTATTAACCCATTACCCCATAGCCTGTTTCTAGTAGTTAAGATATGTGACCTATTAAAGCAGGTTGAAAGTAAAACAGAATGCGCCCTAGGGCGCATTCTGCTTTACTTTCATCCTGCTTTAAGGTACTAAATGCTAGGATATAGCAAATATTTCTTTTTGTACATATTCATGACAGTATAAAATGGAACTATTTTCTTTGGCGGATGAATAAAATGAATGCGCTAAAAGTCGCTTCTATAAGGGAAAGGGTTAAAGCTGATGTTGTATAAAACATATGCTCCGTACAAGCTTTTGCAATAAGGTAAAGGTCACAATGACCTCAAAATGGCACACAACACCGCTCCATACCAAGCCGTATTTTTTTGTTTCATTTTAGTTACAATGGCCTGATATTGATACAAATGTGAGGCCTTCTCAAGATATACTTCAGCTACGGGACATTAATATTTCACATTTTTTAGATTACTGGTGATGTCACAAAATCGCCGAACACAAAATTACACTATTGTGTATAGGCAAGTTTAAAAGTTAAGGCGTTAACTTTTCATGCTAGGCGACTTTAGAAAATAATTGGGAAAAAGTCGACTCGTTCTACATGTACTTAACTGGTTACCATGGCAACGAACGGGACATATAACTAGATTCGAATAATGTTTTAATTTTAAAAATATAATCCCCCAAGCAATAGTCTGCAATAAGAAAGAAACTTATATTAAGAAAGTTACAGAAATTGATATTGTTCAAGTTTATGCGCTAAATGCTTATCATATTAAAATGGGAATATATGGGAAATCTAATTTACCGACTGCATTTAAGATATGTGTGATTTAATATAATGAAGTTAAAGTCTTTCGAATGACATTTATAATCAGCAACTTTTTACGATGGTTAAATTTATTCAAAATTCTTTACAATGACTTAAAAGTAAGATCAAATATAAGTACATTCGATACAGTTAAGAAGACATTATTCTTTCCCGTATAATCGAAACAACACACAGACAAAATACAATAGACTATAAAACATGACACACCATTGGAAATACAGTCGAACTTCGATATCTCAAACTCGTTTAACTCGAACTTTCCGATATTTCGACATATGAACTGTATTATTTCATGCTCGGTTAAGTTGAACATACCCATATTTCAAAGTTAAACGTGGCTTAGCCACGTTTTAATTTGAAACACGGGTATGTTCGACAAAACCGACTTCGAGATATCAAAGTTCGACTGTACTATTAATGCTGATTCATTTTACCCTTTCACTGTCAATAGCGCAAAAATGCGCTGTAATGAACAGTTTGGATCTAGATCAGACGCCGCGTAACGCGGTATCTGATCAGGGTCCAAACTGTTTGACATTTCTTTCTTTCGAAATTGTGTTCTCCATACTGCCTTAAAGATATTCTTGAACCGATATTACAGGCAACACTATTGAAGCAGACATCTTCAGCTGTGAAGAGCTAAGAATCTTACGATAAATTTGGTGGCAAAAGGATCATTCTGAGTCAGGGCTGCCATTTCTCCGGATTTTTCCTACATATAAGTCTTCGGATTTTTATCTTAGCAGATCGTAGCTTAAAACAGGCTGAAGGTAAAACAGAATGCGCCTTAAGGCGCATTCTGCTTTACTTTCAACCTGTTTTAAGCAGTCATGTGTCTTCAAAACAAGAAACAGACTATGGTGTAAAGGTAGGATTAGTAAAATTGCGTCTGAAAGAGTGAAGATTTGAAATCTTAGGATTTTTATTATCAATTTATGGCAGCCCTGCTGAGTGGCAAACTTTTTTGAGTCTGATTAGACGTTTGATTACCCGACTGTTAAATATAACAAAATGGATATTCATGCGTGGAACCTTTGTTGATGGAAGCACTGTTTGAGTCTTCCATGCCGGAAACGAATTATCCGCTATTGAACCTTATGATTTCAGACCCACGCACTAAACCCCGGAAGAAAAATAACTTGATCCACATGCAACACAGATATAGATGTTAGTATTTTCGAGTGTCTCTACTTGAGTTACATGTTATACCAGCCCTCATATAAGTACTTGAGAATTCGTAGCCTGTATTGTTTCATTTTGCCCAATCAAAAACCCCAAGAGAGATACTTTTTATGGGGTGACAGAGGTTGGGGTTAGTTTGGGTGGGTAACTATCCTTTCCAACAAACGAGTGTCCGGTACAGTAGAGAAAAGTTATTATTTCCCAATAAATGCATTTACGCTTAAATTACAATTTTCAGAGCAAACAGTTTGGAGCAAGATCAGATGCCGGGTAACCAGGCGTCTGATAAGGCTCCAATAGTTGTTTGTCACTCTGATGAAAGTAAATGGTCAGAACTGTCAAGAAATAGTCAGTTTCTGCGTTTTATTGCAATGCGTTTGCGTTTTGTTTGCGCTTCAACGGGAAGGAATAACGTTTAATCAACTGTACGAGTGTTCAGTGTGATTTTATTGATCTGTCAGTCATTAAAACATGATGTTTTATCACTGGATGCCGCGGAAATTAATTCTATAATAGATAATATGTAATTCTTTCCCGTTTTCACGCAAACGCAACATAAACACAATGCAATGAAATGCAACAAAATGCATAAAAATGACAAATTGGTTTTTAATCGCTAATTATTTATCTCAAAAGGAAAATAAATGGCTGATTACAACTTGATTTTAAACGATGTTCATGTATTTAAAATGCCAAAATTGACCAGTTGTCCTCAACAGCTTTCAAAATGCTGCTTTTATAGCAAGTTTCAGTTAGGATAACAAACCTTCACGAAGACCGTTAGTATGTTTACATGTGTGACAACAAAGTAGAAAGACAGTTTATGAAAATGAAATTAACGTACCGGGTAATGAGTTAAAACCTGTTGAACATACATTTTTTCATGACATATGACCTTAAACATTTGTGGAGATATATTTTAAATTAAAAGGTTGACCACGCACGACGGATGACATTGGGTGGCGAACGAAATAGCTCACACTACGAATTCTTCACACCGTAATCAGACGTGTGAAGAATTCGTACGAATTCTTCCACTCGTGTGACCAATGTGTGATGATTTCGTACGAATATGTCACACAATGGCAGTGTGAGATTTCCGTACCCCCTTTTTTAACGACCTGTTGGTACCTACGGATTCTTCACACATCACCTTCCAATTAACATTTCCTTATGAAACAAGTTATAACAACTTAGGCAAATCACTTTCCATAGCGCAAAAGATGGTGTATTGCGTCGTATTGTGAGATGACACTAAAGTACTAGGGAAACCCAACGTCTTCGGACAGGCGACCCTCTCACGTACTGTCACGACATTGTTAAGAAGCGGGTGCGCTAAAACTGTGTTATCCACCCTTTTACGTGCAGTTTTTACGATTTGATCAAAAAAGCTCTTAAACAGCCGACCTATATCCGAAGAATTATCTGTGGATAAGTGCATCCCTTTTTATCCCATGATCAAACTTAAATTCCGTTGAGTTTATGCTTAGTTCTCGGCTTCCTTTGGGGCATTTTAGGCCAACGACCGACAGGTTGCAGCCGAATGCTGGTAGATTGTTGGTATTCTTAACGGGATGGGACCCGTGGCCGTGGTCCAGTGATCATAGTGACTATGACTTACACTCACTTAGCTCCTTACTGTTGTTAGTTCGAATCCCAATCTGAACACTTGGGCTTTTTCATTTGGAGAAGCCTTCAAGCTGCCTATCGGAAATTCGGTGCTTTTACCCAGATGCATATTTTTACCTGATACAGTTTATGACGTGCATCCGGTTTCTTCTCCCATCTGCAATTAGCTTTATGTCGAGATATGACTGAAATACTGTTAACATAGTATGAACTCAGAATTCTTGGCCTCGGTTTGATTTTAATGTGGAGTTAAAAGCTAGTTTCAACGACGGTCATCGAAACGACATCGATTTAAAATCGGTCGTTTCCGGGTACCTTACACGTCGATCGGACCCGAGAAAGCTTTTGACCAAATATACAAACGTATACAAGCGTGTCAGAGGTCGGGCAAGGCTTTTGCCTATCCTATACCGGCCGGTATAATGACGAAAAGTGTCCCCACCACGCAAAAGTGTGACCCCGGGACACTTTTCGACTCAGAAAATTAACCTCCCGGGTCATTTTACATGTATAATGCCAAAGCAAGTCCCAAGGACAGTTTTCTACATAAAAAATTGTCCTCATGTGTCACTCTTTAGACTGGCGCCCGTCTGGCAACCGGATAACACCGGTTTCCTTTCGGTCTCCCACAGTATTGCACGTTATTACTGAATGCCCATGATGTGGACTATACGATAAGGCAATCGGTTGTATGGTTCCATGTAAGAAAGTGAGCAACAAGTGAGCAACATAACAAAGAAGTGAAATCAGCGCGTCTTTATAAACCTCAAGCATATATTGAACCCACGATAACCAATATCGGGCGATGATGGTCGCCCGTCTTAAAACCGTTGCCCGTCTGGTATTTAAGGACTATCGCGGCAGTTTGTTCGAATTTTCAAAACATTCATTTTTTTTTTATTTTTGCATATTGCTAGTATATATCCTGTTGTGCAGAACTATGAAATAAAAATAGGGAGTCCCCGAACTGGTTCTTTTTTTAATAGCTTGTTTTTTTTTGTTAGCCCCTAATTATCCAGAGACACATGCAGAATTTGAAAAAAAAAATCTGAATGGTTTGAAAATTCGAAAAAACTGCCGCGATAGTCCTTAATAAAATTTAATTTCAAAAGCTTCGGAATGGCAGAATCTCCCGGAAAAATGTAGAAAGGGGAATACATCTCACGGTGTTGATACAAGAATTACAAACATTGTTTGTAATACACATCTACTCATTAAACTGATTAAATGAAATTTCAGCTTAAAAACTTCAGTGGAACAGGCGTTAGAGTAAAAAACAAAACCATGACAGTCGGACGATCGGACAGATAGACTACGGAAAAGTGACCAACCCCGACGTGTTATCTTTGCCTTCAGCTGGTGACACAGAAACCGGTCCATACATTTATAAAGTTCTTAGAATGCATCGTACAGACGGACCGAATTATATCCGATACGACGGAATCGAGTAAATTATATGGTCGCCAAAAGTGCTTTTATTACCATGATATTTTTCAGTTTTATGTGTCTATGATTAATTATATCGAGTGCTGAAAAATGTGACAATTCTCACCGTGTGACCTTGACCTTTTATCATTTAAACAGGCAGTCTAGTACATATGGTGTGTCATTATTTGAAATATCAATTAAAGCAAACCTAATCTGCCCCTTATCCATCTGGGTGGCTAAAAGCTTTTTGGAAAGTGTGAGGTTTTCGTATGCACAAAATTTTTACATTCGTTTTTAAAAAAATTCGACATGTGAAGAATTCGTATCTACTGTTAGGGGGGGGCTGAGAGTCAGTACGAATTATTCACACATGAGTGACATATTCGTATGAAATTCCTACGAATTCCTCACAGGTGTGAAGAATTCGTTGTGTGAAGAATTCGGCTCAACATACCTTTGCAATTTGTGCCTGGTGAGCTAAAATAAATAAACAAAATTCCAAATGGACAAAAATGACCGAAATATTGTGACAAGAGCTACCATAGCTTGCCATGTTATTTTTAACCCTTTATCCCAGAGCCTGTTCTAGAGACAGACTGTCAGTAAATAAAGCAGAATACGCCTAAGACACACTCTGCTTTACTTTTAACCTGATTTAAGCTACCATCCGCTCTCATCCTGACTATATCGAGTGGAACTAATTTCTTCGGTGTATTAATAAAATAGTAATAAATAATAGTGAATAGTAAAACGCGCATTTATTGAGTAACTTGTTTAGCCCTTTCAACCCTACAGCCTTCTGTAGAGATTACTGATTATATATGCAAACAGTGTAGACCCTTATCAGCCCTCTGATCAGGGTCTGCACTGTTTGGTATATTCATTCCTTTTTTTTGTCATACAAAATAATGCAACAGTAGACTGGTTCAAAAGTCCTGTACTAGAAGAGTCCAAAATGATAATAAATAACCACAAGATAAATTTAGGGTTGAAAGGGTTAATCCTCGTAATATATTATGCAAAAATACTCATAAGAGCTGCATTATGTGCACTTTTCTTAACAATTCTCCCTCTCTACAACAACACCAAGTGGGAAACAACTATAGCGTTTTCATAGGGAGGTAAACCCAAGAGTTGATTTACAATTGCGAACAGCTTGAATACATATCAGACGCGGCGTTACGCGGCGTGTGATTTTGAATCAAACTGTTTGCCATAGGCCATCATAATTATTTCGTCAAAATGTTTGCTTCTATTTAACATTCAGATAAAACAGCAGACTACAATTTAAGCAGAATATTTTGCAGCAACGAAATGGTAAGACATTATTGTCTTGTTTGGGGAACAGCTACAAGCATTGTTGCACGGGGAAAATCGATGTTCAGAGGGCCGTTGTGGGGAGGAAGCACTGTACTTTATATTTACTTTTGTTTGCATTTTGCCATTGGCCAATTCACTGCCAAATCTTGCAACTTTAACATTTGTAAACAGTCTGAATCTTATTTGACCGTGAACGCTACATCAAATCAGGTTCCAAACTAATTGACATTCTTCTCAATGTTTCTTAACCCCTTCAATGCCTTACCCCGAGCACAACAGTTTATTGCAAACAGTTTTGATCCTGATCAGACGCCGCGTTACGCGGCGTCTGATCAGGATCCAAACTGTTTGGCACTCATTTCAATATTTCTTAAGTCAAAATAGCAAAATTGAAATTTAAGAAATAAAAGCAGACGACAATTGCTTAAAATTGATGACGTCACGGCACTGTGACGGCAGTGAAGGGGTTAAGTCAGAACGCATAACATGTCGGAGTTTCATAAATAAAAGCAGACGAAATATTTAAGCAGACGATATACATATAGTTCAAATGTATAACAGTGACGGAGTAAGGGGATCGCTGTAGAGACGTTATTCTTTCCCAAATAAACGCTTTTATGCTAAACTGTTATAGTTACTTCCATTGCAAACACTTTGGAGCCAGATTGATAAGTCGATTCTTCCATGTTTATATATTGAATTAGTCCATTTGTTTTATCAAAGGGATGCCTGATCACATTTTCATTTTCGTTTTGTTTTATATTAAAATTCCTATCAGCAAACAGTGTAGACTGTGATCAGACGCCGCATAATGCGGCGTCTGATCCGAGTCTACGCTGTTTGCCTAAGTCCCATTTATGGGATCGTGGGCACAAATGGGTTAAATGCCGGGTTACTCGTCAGGATAAAAACTGTTTGCCACTTGGTTTGAAATTAAGTCAGTATACTGCCTTAAATATAACTTTGAAACGATGTTGCAGACAACAATATTAAAGCAGACAATATGGCAACGAAGGTGTACAAAACTCACGATAAATTTGATAATTGAATCGTTTATTTGATCTTGACTAGATCCCGAGTAAAACAGTTTGACACACGTATCAATTTTTTAAGTCAAAATATTACACAAAATATTTAATATAGTTTGGACCACAGGTACTTGACACATACTTTATTATCTATTAACCCCCCCTTTTTTTTTTTTACTATACTTCTATTATAGATACAAGGTAAACAGCGCAATTCAACACCTAGTCTTTACTATCGACTTAAGCTGATGCTAAAATAGACTCGATCGCCGATATTCTCTTGTGGTACCCTCGGGAAATGATTAATTTATCAATATCTACTTTTTATTTCATCAAATTCCGTCAAATAACGCCACAGTATGTGAATTATAACGAAAATAAGCATCAAAAAGTTTTATGTCGTTATGTTCTTTCCTTTTCTACGTTTTATTGCAACGCGTTTGCGTTTAAGAAAACGGGAAAGAATAACGTCTTCTCCATTGTACAACATGCAATATTTTATGTTAATTACAGTGGAGAATCTGTTATTCTTTCCCAATAAACGCGTTTACGCTAAAACTATTATTTCCAATACAAACAGTTTGGAGCCAGATCAGACGCCGGGTAACCCGGCGTCTGATCAGGCTCCAAACTGTTTGCCACCAGGATAAACATGAATTATCAGAATTGTCAAAAAGTTGTTCTTTTCTACGTTTTAGTGCTTTGCGTTTGCGTACGTTTGCGTTTAAACGGGAAAGAATAACAGATTCTCCACTGTACATGTACATAGAGTCATGGAAACATTATGCAACATAATGATTACAGCATGTAAATATTTTATGTAATTTTAGCAGAATAATAAGTACAGTGTTAGATATTTTAGGCAAGAAAACGTAAAATTATCCTACAGTGGAGAATCTGTTATTCTTTCCCGTTTAAACGCAAACGCACGCAAACGCAAAGCACCAAAACTTAGAAAAGAACAACTTTTGGACAATTCTGATATTTCATGTTTATCTTGGTGGCAAACAGTTTGGAGCCTGATCAGACGCCGGGTTACCCGGCGTCTGATCTGGCTCCAAACTGTTTGCACTGCGAATACTAGGGAAATAAATACACATTCTCCACTGTACAGTGTTAGATATTTTAGGCAAGAAAACGTCAAATTATCCTACCTTGTCTTGAAAGAAATCTTTTTTTTTGTACGAGTTTTCTATGGAGTGTTGCAGCATGTGTATGAGCTGTTACGCGGATACGCAACCTTTTTATACTAAGTATTAATTTCCTTTTCAATAGTGGATCTCGGGCTTTAACGTTAGATACTTATCTACAGTGGAGAATGTGTTATTCTTTCCCAATAAACTCGTTTACGCTAAAACTAGTATTTGCATTGCAAACCGTGAGTTTGCCACCAAGATAAACAAGAATTATCAGAATTGTTCAAAAGTTGTTCTTTTCTACGTTTTAGTGCTTTGCGTTTGCGTACGTTTGCGTTTAAACGGGAAAGAATAACAGATTCTCCACTGTATCTACATCTAATCGCTTTTTGCACATATTAAAAGTATTGCATTTGCTTGCTTATACATACGGTGGCGAAAACGTTATTCTTTCCCAATATACGTGTTTACGCTAAAACTACTGTTTAAAGCACAAACAGTTTGGAGCCAGATCAGACGACGGGTAACCCGGCGTCTGATCTGGCTCTAAACTGTTTGCCACTCAGCTTAATATCAGTAGTCAAAATTGGCAAAAAGTTGTTATTTTCTACATTTTAGTGTATTGCGTTTCGTTAGCATTTAACCCCTTCACTGCTATGACGTCATCAAATTTAAACAATTGTCGCCTACTACTATTTCTAAAACACAAGTTTTAGGTATTTTGACTTAAGAAATATTGAAACAAGGGTCAACCAGTTTGGACCCGCGGCGTCTGATCAGAATCCAAACTGTTTGCAAATAGCTAATGTACTCGGGGTAAGGCAGTGAAAGGGTTAAACAGGAAAGAATACCGTTTTCTCCACTGTATTCATAAACCACTGGTACAGTGTAAAAGAGGTTATTCTTCCTAAATAATCATGTTAACTCATTAATGCAAAGTGGTTTATTCAATGCTTATTATATTCGATTAGTCCAATTTTAATATAAGGGGTGCGTTGTCTAAAAGTTCAATTTCGTTTTGTTTTATATTGAAATTCATATCAGCAAACAGAGTAGACTCTGATCAGACGCCGCATCATGCGGCGTCTGATCAAAGTCTACACAGTTTGCCTACGTTCCTTTTATTGGAGCATGGGCTCAAATGGGATAATCTTGACAGATCGGTGTGTACAGTGATTCGGATCGCAATACCCATACAATGTAAACAGAAAAAGTCAAACTGTCTACACTGTTTGCCTATGTTTCTTTTATTTGAACGTGGGCACAAATGGGTTAATTAACTAAATCATGGCATATTGTTGCAAATAATAATACGGGTGTTAATTCCTCTTAAATTTGGACAGAAAAACCAACAATAATGCTTACAGTAAAACTTGCGTATAATGAAGTTCTCATGACCGTCTAATTTCTTACGTTATATGTTGTCAAATTTTGTTACATGTCAAAAATGAGGAATAAAGTTTTGGGTTTTACTTTATCCAATTTCGTTATATTCATTAAGTCATTTTTGGTGTGATTCATGCACTTAGTAATACAATGTACAAGCATCGCACTTGGCACACTTACGCGTCTATCTATACTGTATCAAACAAGTCTATTAGTCATTTTAAAAATCAAAAATAGCTGCCATTTACAAGATGTCCGCCATTTCAGGCTCCAATAAAGTGTTTCGTTTGTAACATTTGATATAACTTCAACTTCAACTTGATACTTCCAGGCGATCAGTGCAGATCATTATCGGAAGGCGTTGTCAGGGGTGTAGACGGAATTAGTCTATTAAGGTACTTCGCGGGTGCGCTTAGTTTCCATACAAGGTGTTATGAAACTTTTCTTGAAGAATGGTAATAGCCTAAGAAACAATGTGTGAAAATATAGGCAACATTTATCGTGTGGTTTGTCTTTAAGGTCTCTTTTTCTGACAAAAACCTGGAATGTTGATGATTTGATTTTTTTCAAAAATAAATAAAGCTACTGACTATAAGTTTCGCCCAATAAGTAGTCCACAACATTCATTACAAGAAAGACTAAACACATTTTGAATAAAGGTGTTAAAAAAGATGTTATCAGCTATTTAAATTTTGCAAAATGCTAAAAAACTGTATTACAAAAAACTGAATCATTCAATGTATATTTCTTTTCATTTTATTCGAATATATGGTTGATGAAATAGTTGGTCAGAAAAAAATAGAAAATATTACAGTCAGACTTTGTTGTAATAACAGTTTTTCTTATTAAGGTACTTGACGGGTGCGCTTAGTTTCCATACAAGGTGTTATGAAACTTTTCTTGAAGAATGATAATAGCCTAAGAAACAATGTGTGAAAATATAAGCAAAAATTATCGTGCGGTTTGTCTTTAAGGTCTCTTTTTCTGACAAAAACCTGGAATTTTGATGATTTTATTTTTCTCAAAAATAAATAAAGCTAATAAGTAGTCCACAACATTCATTACAAGAAAGGCTAAACACATTTTGAATAAAGGTGTTCAGAAAGATGTTATCGGCTATTTAAATTTTGCAAAATGTTAAAAAATTGAATTACAAAAAACTGACTCATTCAATGTATATTTCTTTTCATTTTATTCAAATGTATGGTTGATGAAGTAGTTGGTCAGAAAAAATTAGCAAATATTACTGTCAGGATTTGTTGTAATATCAGTTTTTCTTATTAAAATATGGGAAAGAAGTAGAAATACAATTATCTTAAAATTGAAATTCTGTCATTAAAATGCATTATTATTTATTCATGGACTTGCATACAAGGTAATTATATTGTTTAAACATAATAATGGGCAATAACGATCTTGAAAAGCTTCAATGTGTGGCTTTATAGTTCGATCAAATCTTATACATGTATATCGATTTTATTGACTTGTAAGTCATTAAACTAACATGTACATGTAAGTGGACATATAATATAATTTGACCGTATATAACATCACTAATTCTTATCAACGAAGACTAAACATAACATGTCCCTTGATCACTGCGTTATGGATTGACAAGTCAATAAATAAATCGGACGCTTCATTAAAAAAAATGTTTTTTTGATTGAATGGGAATCGAACCTATGACCTTTGAATTGCTAGTCAATCACTCTACTGACTGCGCTATGAAGAACTACACTAAATCGTATCAACATTTCCTTTATATAAACTTTCTGGCACAAGCACGTGCGGAAAAAGTCTATGTCGCCAAGGCGCATTTCCACTCGCCCGGAAGAGTGACTTCCGTATGGGAAGTACCTTAAAATGTGGGAAATTGGAAGTTGAGACACTGTTACCTTCCTTAAAATTAAAATTCTGTCATTAAAATACATTATCATTTATTCATGGACTTGCATACAAGGTTGATTATATTGTTTAAACATAATAAATGGGCAATATCGATCTTGAAAAGCTTCAGTGTGTGGCTTTATAGTTCGATCAAATCTTATACATGTATACCGATTTTATTGACTTGTAAGTCATTAAACTAACACGTACATGTAAGTGTATATATAATTGGACCGTATATACATGTTGTATAAAATCACTAATTCTAATCAACGAAGACTAAATATAACACATCCCTTGGTCACTGCGTTATGGATTGAAAGAGTTCATATGGTATTGGGTCCTGGAATTGGGAATTAAGTAGTTCTGGTTTCAGATGGGTGTAAGGTGGCTGTGGTCTACATAGGCGAGCTGGTGTTGACTTTTATACAGCATAACAATAGAGGTAATAATTCTGCGGTGAGCAAGGATGTTCCACTCAAGGGTTAGCAACATGTGGGTCACACTACTGGTGAAACTGAAATCATTCAGGACATACATGGCAGCAGCTCGGTGGACCCACTCAACCTTATTTGTTAAACAGTTTTGCCAGGGATGCCACACCACAGCACAATATTCTAGTTGGGGGTTTGCATAGGTGGTGTAAGATGCTTCTTTAACTTTGGACACTTTTAGATTTGACGTTTCTTTTAATGAATCTTAGTGTATTTTTGGCTTTGGCTACAGTGATATTCATATGGTTTGTCCAGTCCAAGTTCTTATTGATAGTAATACATGTACCTAGATATTTGCGTTGTCAGTCGTTTTGAGTAATTTGTCGAGTAGTGTATAGGGAAATTTGACTGTTGATATTTTCATAGTAAAATTGAATACCTCACATTTGTCAGGGTTGAACTCCACTGTCCAATCGCGTTCCACACGTTGTAGTCTGTTCAGATCGTCTTTGAGTTTTTTGGAGTAATTTACAGTAAAACCTCTCTATAACAGCCACTAAAAGAAGGCTAATAAGTTGTATAAAAGACAGGTGATAGCTTAAAGCAAGGTGACAGTAAAACAGAAATCTCCTAAAGGAGATTTCTGTTTAACTGTCACCTTGCTTTAAGCAATCACCTGTCATATACACCTAATAACTAACACAAATTAGTGGCTGTTAAAGAGAGGTTTTACTGTAGTGATCTAACTGTTAGATTCACTAAAGTGTCGTCTGCAAATACTGTAGTGCGGCGTTCACGTTGTCCGGTATATAGTTAATATACGACAGAAACATCGTCAGAGATAGTTCCCTCTACCGCCACTCTTAGGGACCTGGGGCCCGTTTCATAAAACATCTTACGACAAAAACGATCGTAAGTCTAATCTTAAAAATACTTTTAATTTCTGATTTCTCTATCTTATCCTGTCTTGTGACATCTTTTTGGAATCGTCTTTTCAAGACGATTCCAAAAAGATGTCACAAGACAGGATAAGATGGAGAAATAAATAATAATTTAGACTTTTATAATCTGACTTACGACAACATTTGTCGTAAGAAGTTTTATGAAACGGGCCCCAGTCATGTAGGAAAGACTTAATCCACTTTGTGAATTGGGGGTTAATGCTTAAATGAGAAAGTTTGTGGATCAGTCTTAGGTGGTCAACTTTATCAAAGACCTTAGAAAGATCCATTACTATGACGTCAGTCTGTTCTCCCCTTTCCAAAGAGTCAACAATCTCTTTTGTAAAGCTCACAAGTTGTGTCTCACAACTTCTTTTTGACTGGAAACCATGTTGGAAAGGGGAGAGAAGCTGGTTTTTATCAAAGTGGGACATCATTGTGCTCCATCAGCTTAGAGGCAATACAGGTCAATGAAATTGGCCTGTAGTTGCTGGGCTTTGACCTAGTAGGCCATTTGTTGTACACATGTGCTATGATGGCCTTTTTCCAATCTAGAGGGACGTAACCTGCATTGAGTGACAGTTGAAAGATGTGACATAGAACTGGGGCAATTTCGGAATGCAACTCTTTGAGGACTCTGGGCGAATTCTGGTCTGGTCCAGAGGCTTTGTTTGGAAATACATGTAGGCCACAAAGAAGTTTCTGTACTCCAGGTACTGTTACCGGTATTGATAAGGGAGGCATTTAGACACAATTATTTCTAGTTTGGTTAGAAAAGAGAATTGCTTTAAATTGAGGGACTAGAGATGCGAAAATACAGATTCAAACTGTTTGTTGAGAATGTTGGCTTTGATATAATTAGCGGTTGTTTCCAGTTTTGGTGTCAAAGTATAGTCCGAACATATTCGCCTGACGTTGAAATTTATGCATACATAAAATAAAGTAAAATGACGCAGTATAAATTAATAATCGACTGCGATCGGTGTACTGTCGGGATGGTTCGATTAATTACGTGAATCTGCTTTTTTTAAAAGTTGTGATCGTAATTTGAAAAAAAATCCTACTTTGAGCAAGTTGAAAAAATTAAAGTTTTTGATAAAATACTATTTCCGAGATCGTTTCTAGATCTACTAAAAAGCATCATGTTGCGTTTTAGAGGGAGTTTTGATGCACGTAAGATCATTGATGCCCCCCACCTGCAACTCCCGTCAGTTCCCTATATATACCTTGTTGACAAACCTTTCACGTAATCTCATCTGCCATAGGTGTGTCGTTAGAGAAAAGTATTTGTAACGGCGAGGTTCCGGGTTCGAATCTCGATTGAGGAAAACAAGTTTATGTTTTAAAGCTTATTTTATACACCACATAGGCGCTATGATATAAACTTTAGAAAAATAACAAAAGCAATATGATAAAATAGAGATAAATGGTGTATATATAATACTTAAAAGAAACAGTATATAAGTGTAAAAAATATTTCTGACGAAGTAACTATTAACAACGTCTTCTTTTGGCAGAAAAAGTGCACACAAACTGCAATTATTAGGTTATGTGTATCATGTTTTAGTTATATAAATGGGAGAGAAAAATAACAATTCGTTTGGTTGATGTAGGATAGGAATTTCTTCCCGAGGGTCAGGAAATTCACACAGGGACGATGCTTGCAGAATCCCTGCGTGAATGGTGAATGTTCTGTCTGAACCGAGTTGAAGAGGGGGGGGGGGGGGGGGGGGGGGGGGGGGAGGTTCCTATCCTACATCAACACTCATGGTGAATTCAAATTAACACCCATTTTCGCCTATGTCAGATAGGGATTTGCCCCATTGGGATTCACTCTTTCTCACATTTTCGCCTATGTGGGATGGGGATGCGCTCCATGGGGAATCACTCTATCCTCCATACCACGTGACGTCTTTTATTGTTTGCTAAGCTTAACCACCAGCGCTGCATGACGCGGGTATGCAAACCTTGTCCTTGCATGAATTTTCTGACCCTCGGGAAGAAAATTCCTACCCTACATCAACACTCATGGTGAATTCTTATGATCCTGCATACTGACCACAATCGCTGCATGACGCGGGTAACTAAATGAAGTCATTTCTGATAACGTTCCTATAAAAACGTGATGATTTCGCTGAAAAAAGTGCACACAAACTGCATTATATCGTTATTTGAATCATGTTTTATTTATTTAAATGGGTGTAAAAAGTCCACCATTCGTTTTGTTGATGTAGGATAGGAATGTCTCATGGTGGATTCTTATCGTCTCTTGTTATAATATACGTTTCCCTATCTAACGATGCACGTTGAGAAGTTATATTTGTTTGGGTCAAAATATATTTTTTTAGCACATAAGGAAGTTATTTCGTAAATGACAGATGCATAATGACCAATTTTGGGCAAAACGACATATTCTATTCTAAAAAAATACTCTATTACAGAAATACATTGTTTAGTCATATAGAGGTGAGAAAAAGGGCAACAATACCGATAATAACACTTATAGTGAAGCTTGCTTATAACAAAATCCTCGGGAACGTTTAGTCCCAAGGTTACAAAGATACCTGTATTGAGGTTAGTATGTAGTCGTACTCAAGCATTTGAATAGTCAGACTTATCTGACTTAACTCAAATCTCTATAACCTTTGGCCAAATTTTTGCTGTTATATCCAACTTTATTATACTTTTATTTAAGATGGGGAATAAAGTTTTGATTTTTTTTACATTCAATATTTCGTGAAATCCTTGTTCACTATAAATACACATAATTTTTATTAATTTGCATTTTAAATCAGCGTCTTTTCAGAGTCTACACTGTTTGCTCATAGGTATACCGGATAATTGATGTCATCGTATTTTTCTCTATAAATCAATAAAATCAGGGGGATTAACTCAATAGATATCCGCGCAATACATATTAAGTTACCACGCCTAACGATAATGGACCCTTTCTTAACCCCTTCACTGCCTTACCCCGAGTACACTAGTAAGCTGAAAACAGTTTGGATCCTGATCAGACGCCGCGTAACGCGGCGTCTGATCAGGATACAAACTGTTTTACACTCTTTTCAATATTCCATAAGTATAAATAACTAAATATTGAATTTTAGAAATAAAAGCAGACGACAATTGTTTAGAATTGATGACGTCATGGCAGTGAAGGGGTTAAAGTATGGTGGAGAAGACGTTATCGAAACGCAAACACACGTAAATGTAGAATGTTTTTTTTTTTTTTAGATTTCTACCGATTCATTTTAATCTGAGAAGCAAACATTATGGTGCCTGGTCTGACGCCGGGTTTCTGGCGTCTGATCTGGCACCAAACTGTTTGCGATTGAAAATGTAGTTTTAACGTAAAAGAGTTTATTGGGAAGAAAAACGTCTTCTCCACTATATAGGTAAAACATAAAATTAATCATCAGCGCTTTCAAAACGAAATTGAAAATTTAGAGCAAACACCCATTAGGTACAAAAATGGAATAATCCAAAATATAGAAACATGGAATGTTCCAACGGGAGCAAATGGGTTAGAATATTCGATCAATACAGAAGGGTTTACTACGTGAACTCTTTCATCTTCACCGTTGCGTCTGCTTTAATACTTTCTCATGAAGAGTCTCGTCTGCCTAAACCATTTTCTCCCTGAAACTTCAAATGGACAAATCCAATTTCTAGTTTATTCTATTCCATTTGTTACTACCGGCTTTTAGAATGGTACTTTTGAAATGTATTGCAAAATGACAAACAGTGATCATTCTGATTAGAAGACTCATTTAAACACCCCTTACTGTTAACATGCATACTTTTGGCATAGTCATTATTTGATCACCGCTGTCTGTGAAATAATTAACACAATACATTTGATGAATATTTCTTTAAATACAACAACAAAAAAATTGATCTATTTTATATGTTTTATTGTTACTTGCTATCAGTTTTAATGTATTACTTAAAACATCATAAAAGTAATTATACTAAAAAGGACGGTAGACATTCCGTTTTCAGACATTTCCAGCTTTTCGACACTCAGATTTTTAAAAAGTGTTGGCTTTAATAGATCTACATTTTTTTTCTCAGAAATGTCCGGCTTCCAGACATTTGGTTCACAGTTAGTTCCGGTTTCAATGTATTAGGTTTCCATATAGAGTCCCGGCTCTCAGATATTTGGTTTCTAGAGATTTTAGTTTTTCTAGAAAGGTCCGTTTTGAAGATATTTTGTTTCAAGAGATGTCCGATTTTTAAGACATTCGGGTTCTAGAGTGTTTTGGTTTAAGATATTTGAGTTTTTATCAATTTGCTGATTTTGGCTATTTGCTTTTCATAAATTTCCGGCTTTAAGACTATATTCAATTTTAAACAAAGTTATTGGTTATAGATCTCCGGCTTAAGACATTCGTTTTCAGAGATTTCTGTCTTGTTGTCAATGATTTCTATAGGTTTCACTGAGTGTGTCATATCTAGCTGTAACGAATGTTCCAAAACGTGTCCCATATAACCCATGTCTGTCAATCTTGTACAGAGGAGATGACGTCATTCTTTCCAAACTACAGTAATACCTCTCTATTACGACAACTAAATTGTGTTAATTATCAGATTTTAAAGGCAGGTGACTGATTAAAGAAACGTGAAGGTAAAACAGAAAGCTCCTGCTGAAGCTTTCTGTTTTACCTTTACCTTGCTTTAAACTGTAACCTGTCTTATATGCAGTCAATACGCCTTTATATTAGTGGTCGTAATAGAAAGGATTTACTGTATAATTATGTTTTTAAGCTAAAACAATAATTTCCATTGGAAATAGTATGGAGCCAGAGCAGACACCGGGGAGCCCCGCGTCTTATCAGGTTCCAAACTGTTTGCAACTCAGGTTAAAATATAGTCAGAAAGGTAAACATGTTGTCATTCTCAACATATCACTATTGCATTGTGTTTGCGTTTTGTTTGCGTTTTTACTGGAAATAATAACGTATTTTCCACTGTATGTGGGCTGTTGTTTGCTGGTAGTCTTTTCTGCACTGTTGTCGACTCTAACCCTTATCCTGCTGTAAAATTGTCTGCTTCGAAATTGTCGTCTGCAAAATTTGTTAAAATTAGATTTATACATTTTATAAGTAAATGAATATAAAGATGAGTGTCAAACAATTTGGATCCAGATCAGACGCCGCGTCACGCGGCGTCTGATCTGGATCCAAACTGTTTGCGAAAATCAGTTAGGTCGCGATCAGCAGGCAAAGGGTTAATACTTGAAGTAACTGGCGAGGACGGCTGCAGCAATCATTGTCGGGAGGCTCAAGAGTGCGCATGCTCCGCCACCTTCAATAATAAAAGAAAACATACATGTACGATAGTATTTACATTCACCCTGTAAAGTCTTCATGTAATCGTATTAGAAATATGGAGGTCAATTATCAATGAACCTACAAATCAAAACTGATTCCAGCCAGTTAGAAAGAGGGCGGAGTCTCGCCGGAGAAATACTGACCTAGCGACCAACTAATGGTTGCTATGGCGTGTAATTAGGCTGAAATAAACATGCGCGACCTTATTTTTAAAATATTCTTTAATAATAGATATTTAAGTTGCATTGTTTATTTTTAATGTCTTAAAAGTGTTCGTTAAGAACACAGCGACAGTTTACTGGTTAAAATCAACTCCGAAACATGTATTTTGGACTACTTTTCAAACCGTATATTATAGAGATCGAATGGCTGTTACATCAAGGATTACATCTATCAAACCTATTTGGCCGGTATATGATACATGTATATTCATATACATGAAAACAAACCCTGTCAAAATACACATTAAAAGGACAAGACAGAAAATAGAACTATAAATATAAGGAATAAACAGCAGTTTGCTGTTCACGCGGAATGAACACATTAGCTTCGCAGGGTAAGTTTATCGTATACGACCTTCGGGCGTTTACGAAACTTACCCCCTGCGAAACTAATGTATTCAATATTCATACCGCCGTGAACGGCAAAAAGATGTTGTTTATTCCTATAATTGACGAGAATGGCCGATCGTTATATACGTAGAAAACCGATTGCATGTTATGATCTCATTAGGGATACTCAACCTTAATACAAGAATTGCTGTAAATGTAGATCTACGTCTGCAATATAATTATATCGTCTGCTCATATTTTATTTTACAAAAAACAACAATTCTTTTCAAAAGGTAGGTCAGAGTATCAAACAATTACTCGGCGTTTATATCCAAAATTGTTTATAAAGCTATTTACCTCTTCCGTGCCAAGGTCGACAACACTATACATGATTTTGCATAACAGTTTAAGCATATTAAACTCGTATATATGGGAAAGAACACCTTACTTACTCTAAAGCATACGTATTTTGAGATCTTTGATACAGCGGAGAATCTGTTATTCTTTCCCTTTTAAACGCAAACGTACGCAAACGCAAAGCACTAACACGTAGAAAAGAACAACTTTTGGACAATTCTGATAGTTCATGTTTATCTTGGTGGCAAACAATTTGGAGCCTGATCAGACACCGGGTTATCCGGCGTCTGATCTGGCTTCAAACTTTTTGTTAAAGAAAAACTAGTTTTAGCGTAAACGCGTTTATTGGGAAAGAATAACAGATTCTCCACAGTACATTGTATATTCATCCATTAAAGAGTATTCATGTATTGTAAACATCTGTTGCGTCTTTAATATACAGTATTCACTCATATTGTAAGGACTTTATGATAATTTTTTATTCATGATAAAAATCAGAAATATGTATCTTCATGCATAATGAACACTATTATCCGTACATGTATCTATAATATCATTAACAGCAAACGTACGATACAGCGGTGTAAATGACAGTGGGTGCAAATGTTATTATTTCCCGTGAATATAAACAAAATGAAATGCTAACACAATACAGTGTTCCCTCTCTACAACGGCCCTCCCAACAACGACTCCCTTCTTACAACGACACTTGCTACAGTTCCTTAAACAAGACACTTATAACTAATGCTTTTACTGCTGCAATGTCGTCTGTTTGAAATTATCGTCTGCCCTTTTATCTCAAATACACATATAAATGGACATTTTGATAGAAATGCAATTACGAGTGACAAACAGCTTAAATTCAGATCAAACGCCGCGTAAGGCGGCGTCTGATCTGGATTCAAGCTATTTGCAAATGTAAGCCAAGTCTTAATTTTCCTCTCTATAACGAATCCCTCCGAGCAACGTAAACAACCTGTGTCTCCCATTGGGTGTTGTTGTTGATATGGAGTATTGTAAAACAACATGTGGACTATGTAAAGGAGTGGCAAAAAGTTTGGAGCTGGTCAGAAATGATGTTCTTTAGAAATCTGACGCTCCTATAGAAATCTGGTAGTTGTTTAGAAATCTGACAGGACTGCCCTTAAATTACAAAGCAGAAGTCATCAATCATGTCCAATAGACGCGTGTATGCTAAAAACAATTATTTCCATTGAATACAGCTTAAATCCAGATCAGACCTCGTCTAGAATAGAAAAGTTATAAAGCTCGCCAAGACTTGCTTAATAACATTTCAATTCTAGACTCGGATGAGATCAGCTTGTCATTACAGATAGTGTATTAATATACAGCACTCCCTCTCTACAACGACACCCAGTGGGAGACAAAACTTGTGTGCGTTGTTCGGAGGGAGTCGTAATAGGAAGGGAAACAATTTGGCTACAATTGTAAACAGCTTGAATCCAGATCAGACGCCGCGTTACGCGGCGTCTGATCTGGATTCAAGCTGTTTGTCACTCGTCATTAAAACAAATTGTCAAAATGTCCATTTTGTAACTTTGTGAAAAACAGCAAACGTCAATTTTAAGCAGGCGATATTGCAGCAATAAAAGCGTTAGATATAATTGTTTTGTTTAGGGAACTGCGGCAAACGTCGTTGTTAGGAGGGAATCGTTATTGGGAGGGTCGTTGTAGGGGGGGGGGGGGGGGAACGCTGTACTTACTTGCGGTAGTAGTTGGTTCAGGAGTAGTAGTTGGTTCAGGAGTGGTAGTGGGAGGTGGGCGGGTAGGAGGCATACCATCAGCTAGAATTATAACCAAAAACCATAACACGTACGCATGTGATGTATCAAGGCTCCAGTGCCACGTTTCATAAAACATCTTACGACAAATGTTGTCGTAAATCAAAACTTTAAAATACGTTTAATCTCTGATTTCTCTATCTTATCCTGTCTTGTGACATCGTTTTGGAATCGTCTTTTCAAGACGATTCCAAAAAGATGTCACAAGACAGGATTAGATGGAGAAATAAATAATAAATGAGAGTTGTATAATCTGACTTACAACAACATTCGTCGTACGAAGTTTTATGAAACGGGTCCCAGATAAGGCGTAAAATGAACAATTCCAAAAGAATTATTTTTCTTTTAGCACCAAATCCTATGTGTTACTACTCATTAAAATCGTCTTGTAGAGACTACTACTGTTTGATTGGGTAGTGGTTGGGATAGTAGTAGGTTCAGCAGTAGTTGGTTCAGCACTAGTAGGAGGTGTGCGGGTAGGAGGCATACCATCAGCTAGAATTATAACCAAAAACCATAACACGTACGCATGTAATGTATCAAGGCTCCAGTGCCCCGTTTCATAAAACATCTTACGACAACTTTTGTCGCAAGTCAAAACATTAAAATACGTTTAATCTCTGATTTCTCTATCTTATCCTGTCTTGTTACATCGTTTTGGAATCGTCTTTTCAAGACGATTCCAAAAAGATGTCACAAGACAGGATTAGATGGAGAAATAAATAATAACTGAGAGTTTTATAATCTGACTTACGACAACATTTGTCGTACGAAGTTTTATGAAACGGGTCCCAGATAAGGCGTTAAGTGAACAGTTCCAACATTTTTTCGTTTTCTTTTAGCACCAAATCCTGTGTTACTACTCATTATAATCGTCTTGAAGAGACTACTACTGTTTGATTGGGTAGTGGTTGGGATAGTAGTAGGTTCAGCAGTAGTTGGTTCAGCACTAGTAGGAGGGGTGCGGGTAGGAGGCATACCATCAGCTAGAATTATAACCAAATACCATAACACGTACGCATGTGATGTATCAAGGCTCCAGTGCCACGTTTCATAAAACATCTTACGACAAATGTTGTCGTAAGTCAAAACTTTAAAATACGTTTAATCTCTGATTTCTCTATCTTATCCTGTCTTGTGACATCGTTTTGGAATCGTCTTTTCAAAAAGATGTCACAAGACAGGATTAGATGGAGAAATAAATAATAACTGAGAGTTTTATAATCTGACTTACGACAACATTCGTCGTACGAAGTTTTATGAAACGGGTCCCAGAAAAGGCGTAAAGTGAACAATTCCAACATTTTTTCTTTTTCTTTTAGCACCAAATCCTATGTGTTACTACTCATTAAAATCGTTTTGAAGAGACTACTACTCTTTGATGGAGTAGTGGTTGGGATAGTAGTTGGTTCAGCAGTAGTAGGTGCACGGGTAGTAGGCGGTGCGCGGGTAGAAGGCATACTACCATCAGCTAGAATTTTAAAAAAAAATACCATAATACGTAATATATCGGTGCTCTAGATAAGGTGTAAACTGAACAATTCCAACATTTTTTTTATTCAATTTAGCACCAAATCCTATCGTGTTACTACTGATTAGAATTGTCTCGGAGAGACGATTCTAATGAGTAGTGACACCATAGGGTTTAATGCAGAAATGAAGATTTTAGTTTTTTTAAATACTCCCCTTATCTGGAGCTCTGGTAATATGTAAATATTTTGACATAATTATGATAATCATAGTAATCATAAAACATCAACAACAACAACTACAAACAACAACTACAAACAACAATAACAATAATAACAATAATTATAGTAAAATAATAATAATTATAATAACAATAATAATAATAATAATTATAATAACAACAATAATAATGATATGATAATAATATATTATGAGGTTTTAATAATGATATTGAAGTAAACATTCTCTGTACTGAGCCCTACCACCAATATCCTCAGTTATGTCCCATATACAATAAAACCTCTCTATCACGACCAGTAAAAAGACGGCTAATTTATTGTACAAAAGGCAGGTGACAGCTTATTAGCAAGGTAAGTAAAGAGAAAGCTTCTTTAGGGGTTTTCTTTTTCATCGTTACCTTGCTAAAAGCACAGGTACTTGACACATAGATCTAGATCTTTACTAGACTTCTATTTTAGATACAATGTATACAACGCAATCCAACAGGTAGTATTAACTTTCGACTTAAACTGATGCTAAAATAGACTACATCGCCGATATTCTCTTGTGGTACCCTCGGGAAATGGTTAATTTATCAATATCTACTTTTTATTTCATCAAATTCCGTCAAATAACGCCACAGTTCGTGCATTTATAACGAAAATGTGCATCAAAAGGTTTTATAGGTAAGTACACAACTAATACCCAAAATACAGCAACACTCCGAAAGTTACAAATTATAGAACTTAATCGGTGGTAATGAAATGAGACAAACAGTTTAGAACATTTCTACATTTATTATCATAGTTAAATTTACACCCTATGCTATTTGCAAAATGACGAACAGTTCAGCTCTTTCTCGACCCTCTGATCTGGGTCTACAAGTGTACTCTTCACAGGTACATGGTTTTTTAAAGCACATGGCTGATTGTCAGTAAGTTCTTATGGGCGAAACATCTAAAAAGGAGTTCTTACTTGTGGTTGCCAAACAAAGCATCATCGCCACTACGACTAAAAAAGCTTGTGCAATGGAAATCATCTGGAAATATAAAAAACAACAAGAAATATTGTCATTCGCCCCATTCAATTCTATTGAAAAAACAATGCTGTTCATTTCGTATAAACACCATTTCTGGAGAGGGCGGGACTTGTTGTTAAGTTTCGAAGAGGAGGCGGGACATATGCAGTTTGCATTCGCGATTTAATCTTTGGAACTTGACAGCAAACATTTGGCGGATTTTTCAAAATTTGTTCTTAACCGACCTATGCCTTCTTCACAGTGAAACCCATGATTCCCGACTAAAGTTCTTCTTTATTAATGAGATAAATTGCAAAAGAATGACATACCTTATACACAACAATTGTCTTCATTCCTTTAGGCCAAAAATAACGATACATATTTATCCTACTTTAAAAATGACGTCACTTTTAATGACGTCAAATCGTCATTTCAGCGCCAAACTGTCAAAGTTGTTGATCTTAGAATGTAAACAATGGAACTTATTTTTTTGCTTTGGAATGTACGCAGCTACAGTTATTCGGTCATTGCTGTTCCTGACTGGGTACACATTATTCGTGATATTAACCTCTAATATGGATTAGGAAACATACATGCATACTTACAAAATGTTAATCTAATATTAGAAATTACAGCAAATACATTGTAAATAAAAGAAATGAACAGATATTTTCGGCTTTCAAGCGAAATGAACTACAGTGAATTATCGGCAAATACCATGAATCGCCGAAAAAATCTGTTCAAATTGGACCCGGACTAGAAGTTGAGTAAACAGTTAGCTTTTCGACAAAGTGTTGAGGACCATCACGACAGTTTAGGTTATAACGGTCAAAGGGAGATAACTCATGCAAATATTTGAATAAGTTGCCTTTCTTTGACCATTACCCAATAATTAATGTTTATATGCGTTTTATATTTTTTTCTCTCTCGATAAGCTAAATTATGCGATCATACCTACATTCGTTGGCCACGATAACAATAGTGATATATCGTTGACGATTGAACTATAGGAACTTGGATTCATTTTAGCATTTTAATGTGGTTATCAAATAGCATTTGTATATAGCACTATGTTATTGAATTACACGTGTTACTCTCTAAGCAGACATTTGTAGTTTTTAGAAAAACTGACTCCGATATCTATAATATTTATTTGTGATTTCGGTGAATGATTACTTCAACAATATTTGTTGAAAATAATTTGTTGAAACTTTGAACAAAACATTTCCATTTTAAGCATTAACACTCACTTGTAATGGTTACCTCTAAAGGAAAAAGCTTAAAACAGTTCAATTCATACCCTTAAACGCTTAAATGAACGTTTTTGCAAAAAGCTACTTCTCAATGGAATCGAAAAAAATAACTGATTATATCAAGATTAAATCAATAGGTCATCAATATAAATAATGACGTAATTATTGGAGGTCATTTGACCCAATAGTTTCAGATTGCATTATAGGTGTACGGAGGAGTATTAACATGCATACACGGGTGCTTATAGATCTATTTGATTATTTGGTTTAACAACATGTAGCTCTTGTCCCAAACACTTTAGGTACACGTATATAATAAAAGTTCGAGTTGGTTGTGTAATCCAGATCACAGGATAGGCATAGCCTCGAGTGTGATCTAGACTACACAACCAACTGATACAAGAGCGCTGATCACACACTGGTGATAGACCTATTCCGTTTTCATTAGTACAATTTTGCTTTTTGTTCCGTCCATAGGCAAAGCCTAAATACATATTATATATGAGCCGTGTCATGACAAAACCTGTCTTATTGCATTGCAAACAGTGTAGCTCAAGGCTGGTCTTGATATGCACTGTTTGACACCCACATGCATCTAAAGCATTTTATGTAGCTGTATTATATAAGGTATTTGGAAGTGTAGATCAAACTCATATACAGAGCCTGGAATGACAATGGTGCTTGGTCTGTACAATGTTGCAATGCAATAAGGCAGGTTTTGTCATGGCACGGCTCATATATATAGTTTAGGCGAATGTAAATGTTTTAGCGGAATAATGAATACATACAATATGCAATGCTTTCTGTTACTTTCATGGATACAGCGTGAGACAATTAATGCAATTTTAGAAAAATAGCGAATACTGCATGCAAATATCTTCTGTAACTTTAGCAAAATAATGATTACAGTGTGCAATAATTTAGGCAAGAAAATGTTAAAACGTCCTACCTTGTCTTTAAAACAGTTTTCTTTTAGAACGAGGTTCTGTGATGTCGCAGCTTATATATAGGCTGTTATGCGGATGCGCAGCCTTTTATACTTAAGTATGTATTCACTTTTCTATAGTGGATCCAGGATTAAAGCGTGGGAGACCTATCTTGTTCTAATCGCTTTTATGCACATAAAGGTGTTGCATTTGCCTGCTTATACATATTCATAAATTCATAACGCACCTGTATAGTGAAAAGGAGCTTATTCTTCCGAAATAGTCTTGCTAATCTTGACAGATTGGAGCGTACAGTTATTCGGATCGCAATAACCGTACAAAGTGGAAAGAAAAAGTCAACAGTAATAAAATGCGTACAGGAAAGCTCGCTCATAACGAAGCTCATCTGACAGTCTGACGTCTTTAGTTATATTCACATTTTGTTATATCGCCTAATGTACTAAAATGGGACTTTAGTCGCAACTCGGTACTTCAAACTCGCTTTAATCGATCGTACTAGTGTTTCATAAGTAGAATTTCGATTAATCCATATCCCTTAAGTCGAAAATACCCGTATTTCAAAGTTTAAACGTTGCTAAGCCACGTTTTAACTTAAAAATATGGGTATGTGAGCCTCGCTGTATACTTTATATTGTTCGCGCAATACAGTTTTAGCTATTTCAGCCCCTTCATCGCATTTTATGCGCCCATGTCTGTGTGTCCGTTTGTTTGTCTCTTTGTTTGTCCGTTTGTTTATCCGAGACCTTAACGTTGGCAATTACAATTGAACTACAGCCAATACACACGTAAACACGGAGTATGTGTTGCCCATATGAAGAGGTATATAAATATGCAAGTTTTGGCATGTTTACTTAAAGGTCAAGGTCAAAGGGGTCAAAAGGTCATTTTTTTCTTCAAAATTGCAATAACCGATGACTCTCTAGTGACTTGTTGTTGGCCTCCTTCAGTCAGCGTTGACTATGGATTTGATTCTACTTATCTGCCCTTGGTGGAACATCTCCGCTGGTGGCTGAACAGTCCGATGCGGGAATGGCAGTCTCTTTTACAGGTGTAACGCAGATATATAGACTGTGTTGTGTTTCGGTTGCAGTTTTCCTTTCTACGGGCTCGTTTGTCTTCAGCTAAGCTTTTCATTTTGTCCTCTCCTGACACCAGCTGTTTAGCAAGGGTGCTTCTCCACTTTGATCGGTCAGCAGCAAGATCTTCCCAGTGTTCGCTGTCAATCTCTAGAGCTTTCATGTCCCTTTTACAGACATCTCTGTAGCGCAACTGAGGGCGGCCAGTGCCTCTTTTCCCGGTTGCAAGTTCCCCATAGAGGATGTCTTTGGGTATTCTGCCGTCCTCCATACGACGAACATGACCTAGCCAACGGAGTCTACGCTGTCTTAGTAGGGTAAACACAGTGTTGAGGCCTGCACGAGACAGAACTTCAGTATTGGGCACTTTGTCCTGCCAAGAGATGCCTAGGATGCGACGGATGCACCTCATGTGAAATGTGTTAAGTCTCTTTTCTTGCTTAGCGTAGGTCGTCCATGTCTCACTCCCATATAGTAGTGTGCTGTGACGCATGCATTGTACACTGTCATCTTTGTTTTAACGGAGAGCTTAGAGTTCTCCCACACACGTGTGGTGAGCCGAGCAAAGGTGGTTGCTGCTTTCCCAATTCTCTTACCTATCTCTGTATCAAGAGTGAGGTTACTGCTTGTCGTGGACCCTAGGTATGTGAATTGGTTTACGACTTCTAACTCATAGTCGTCAATGGTAATGGCTGGTCGAACATATACACCTTGTCCTAGGACATTTGTCTTCTTTAGGCTAATAGTCAGCCCGATGTCGTTGAAGGCCGTGGAGAAGCGACCCATTAGGGTCTAGGGCTCTTGTTCGGTATGGGTTGTGACTGCAGAATAGGTAGGAATCAAGCCTGGGCAGATTGATATGGAGAACAAGATGTTGCCCATACAGCATGTCCCCCCTCTCCACGTCGCTGATAGATCCACAGGAACAGCAGGGCTATTACAGTATGGGGACCAGTGCCGTCACAGGAGCTGCCAGAACGAGGCTGAGATCAGCAACGAGCTACCTTAGGGGCTCCGACTCCGGATTTTTCCTCAGGGTTGACTCCCGAAGCCTTTCCTATAAATAGATATCCCACAAGGCAGTGGAGGTTTGAGATCGGGGTATACCTTCCCCTAGATGGGCTGCCTTCCATGGCTAAAGAGTCCTATCTACCTACTATTTAACCCATAGGTGGGGGTCTGTTGATGGATACCAGGGCATGTTCACATGTCAGTGGGCCTGCATATCGCATCTTTAGAGGCAGACCACCTCCAAGTCCTTGGTTAGTTCAGCCTGAGGCCGTAAGGTGCTCAGTTACCGTACACTGCCACGAGGAGGCACTACCTAAGGCTTGCTGAAGGAGAGGTTATGTACTGGCAAGGACAAGACTTACGCATTCTGCTGCCCCTTTCACATTGCTGCTAGCCAGCGGTGAGAGCTGAAAGCGGAAGGTGGCAAGCACACAACACATCTCGCAAACACACTAGACACATCACTACAGCCATTGAAGCATACTCTCCAGTGATAGGGACTTCATATTTTGGTGTACATATTGCTCTAATTAAGAGAAAATTTAATATGTATATTTCAGACATGTCGAGTGATCAAAGAGATCAAATTTATTCGTAACCATTTTTAGTTGATTTTTCTCTTCGAATACATTTTTACATCTGAAAAGTGTACATACAACAGTAGTGACAGAACTCCCCCCCCTACCATGACACTTAAGGGGTGTCAACGGTTGTGTGTGGTGTTCGGAGGGAGTTGTTACAGGGAGGGAAAATCAAGTATTGGCTAACATTTTCAAGCCGCTTGAATCCAGATCAGACGCCGCCTAACAGTGGGGTTGTTTTTGTAAGGGCTGTTGCAGGGAGGGAGTACCAAACATCGTTGCATATAACATGTATATGTGCCAATATTTTCATTCGCCCATTCAATTCCATTGAAAAAAAACTGACTTTTAATACGCATAGACGCAATTGATGTAGGGTGCGGGACTGGTGGATATATATCGCAGAGAAGGCGTGGCTTATGGATCATTTCTCCGCTAATCAAATATTCAGTTATGCGGCTATGGCTGTTCCTTTCAGAGGACAAATTATTCGTGTTAACAATCTTGAATATGGATCAAACATACATGCATAATGCATACTAATAAATTATTCATATAATATTAGAAATTACAGCAAATATAATGTAAATATTAGAAATGAACTAGCGCGATTCATAGTTAATTTGCCGATCATTTTCTCTCGTTTATTTCGCCAAAACAACGAAAACATCGGTTCATTTCTTAGTTGTTTGCAAAGAATATGTTTATGTGTCACTATTTTTCAAAGGGCTAACAATGATCTCTACACATTCATTTATTCAATGAAATTTACGGCTGTACAGTGGATATAGAGACTATTTGGTGACTAGCTTTGAATGAGAAATGTTATCTGGCAAGGCGGATGAATATATCAGGTGAGCCGCAGGCGAACCTGATATTTTCAGAAGCCGAGCCAGATAACATTTCTCATTCAAAGCTAGTCACCAAATATTCAATTTATCCTTGTCACAATAGTAAAATAAATAGAGAATGTTTTTTTCAAAGCTAGAATCATTTTTGGTCTAGATAAGATTCTCACTAAAGAACCATCATGTTACTCTAGGAAAGCGCGCTATTATATAGATGACGTCAGTGACGTCACACCCTAGTTACGTCGAAATAAATAAAAGAACCTTTAAAAATCTAGTGTTTTTCACTTAGGAAATATAAAAGGTGGACAATTATATATAGAAGTATCTCAGCAAGCGACTGGTGGCGCGTACTCTATAACGCTTTGATTGCCTCGAATAGGTCGAATAAACGTCGTTACACGTCGGATTCTGTTGAAAGAGTTTTAGAATACCTTTCCTAACAGCGGGAAAAATAAGCGTCTCGGTGGGAAAAAATAGTTCCGGCTACAGGTCGTGTGACCAACTGACATAATAATATCGGTCATGTGACCAACTAGCATAATAAAGCAAAGTTTTTCTCGCTTTTCGGGGGTGCTAGACCACATTTTGTTACTATAAATAGCCGTACAACAAACCTTGTCTGGCACTGTATCCTTCCGCCCAATTTGCTTTAAAGCAAGGGAAAGGGCGGCTACTCTTACAGAAATACCCTAAAACTTAAAATGGACCACAAGCTACGTTCACAGAGAAAATTACATTGAGACTTTTACAGTAGACTCTACACTTGTCTGTGGCTTTCGACAATTCAATGATACGATGTTTAAACTGATTCTAACACACCTCGCCTACACCCATAAGCGAAGAAGGACCGTTTTAGTGTTCGAATTTTCAGTAGAACACTCACGCGCAGAAACGTTCTAACGTGACGTCATATGGCTTTGAAAATGCGTACGCCAAGAAATGTAGCGCCGTTTCTTCGGTGCAAATTAAGGTTAAAATATGTGTTAGAATCGAAATAATAAATTAATACCAGTGTTTTATCTAACAATCGAACACTGGTAGTCGTTGAGATGCTTGTTATTAAACCACTCGGCCTAAAGGCCTCGTGATTAAATTACTTCGCATCTCAACTCCTACCAGTGTTCGATTGCACGATAAAACACTGGTATGAATTTATTATTTCTTAATTAATGTGGTTGTTGTTGATTGTTTCACATGATCGAGTTTACGCGTAAGGTCACGTTCTTACGTGACGTCATTCACGTCGGTTTGTTGTTATGGCTTGAAAGTAGAACGTATAAATAAAGAAATGGTCGTTTTGATTACTTTTACTATGTAAAATCGCTTGGATTCAATGCGAACCGTTTGTATTTCTGAGTTAGGATCTGAAGTGGGACAAGTTCTTTCTTAAAACGTGTGTACATAAATGTCATGCCAAGCTGAAATAACGCGACCTTTAAACAGCTGTTTGTTGCTATTGGATATGGAATGTGTGATGCGTGAAAAAAGTAGGTCTTTATAATTCCTTTAATTTACTCGTTTTAAGGCGAATTTTAAGCGAGAAAAATAATCAAGCACGGCTTTTGGTAAAGACGGGGGATTCTATACCCTCGGTTGGTCTGTTCCTGTCGGAAACTCGCTAAAGCTCGTTTCCGACTGGGAACAGACCAACCTCGGGTATAGAATCCCCCGTCTTTATCAAAAGCCGTGCTTGATTATATTAATCTGTCACCCCTTTATCAGTCGGCAAAATAGGCATGTGACAGGATAAAAAAACGTTATTCTTTCCCGTTTATAAAACGCAAACGAAACGCAAACGCAATTCACTAAAATGTAGAAAAATAACAACTTATTAACAATTATGACTATTGATATTAAGCGGAGTCTCAACCAGTTTGGAGCTTGATCAGACGCCGGGTTACCCGCCGTCTGATCTGGCTCCCGACTATTTGTACGGGAAATATTAGTTTTAGTGTTAACGCGTTTATTGGGAAAGAATAACGTTTTCTCCACTGTATGACTGAAAAATATAAATACTAGTACCTGTGTGCAATGTCAACATTTGGTCGCCCTTGGCAACGAATGAATTTACATTATACATTTGATAAATATGTTATTGAATAAAACTAGGCAAAGATATAATAATTTTATATGTTTTATTGTACTACGTTTACAGTTGTACTCTATTACATGTACTTTATCATTTATTTATTTAGAACTGACAATTTTCAGCCTGTTTATCTTTTGAATAACAACAAGAATATAATGATATATACATCATTAGTTCTTAAAGTTGAGGACCCTTAATGAGATCAGCCATAAATTGCTATTCTGCGTACAGCGTTCGTCCATTATCGTCAACTGCCAACCTGTTTCGAACACTTCTATCGACCACTCTCGTCAACTGTCGAAATGTTCCGAACCATCTTTTACGTGTAGCATAGCTCGGAACAGTAGCACGTTCAATTACCACTGTTTGCCGTTTAGGTAAGCGGTTTGTGTCCCGTGTGCAGCGTGCAGAGTACAGTAGAGAAACACGTTTTCTGTCCGTATAACCCCGGTTACACTTAAACTATTATTTTCATTGCAAACAATTTGGACCAGATCAGACGCCGGGTAACCCGGCGTCTGATCAGGCTCTAAAGTGTTTGCCACTCAGATTAAAACTGGTAGTCTGAATTGTCCAAATGTTGTAATTTTCTATATTTCATTGCAATGCATTTTCGTTTGAACGAAATAATTGTGTTTTCTCTACTGTATTCTAGAGCGGGTAGCCAACTCGCAATCGACGGCCATTGACTGCCACCGATTTCTTTACTGAACTCATCACAGGTCGGCAGTTGACGAGAAATACCGATTGCTCTCCGTAGTATTGACATTCGTGGGCTCGATACACAATGTATCATTAGGGATCCTCAACGTGAATGTTAAATAATTTTCTTATAGAAACTGTAGACAACTCAGGTATTCAGACAATTCCAGCTTTTCGACACTCAGCTTCCATAAAGTCTCCGGCTTTCAGAAATTTTGCTTTCGGAGAGTTCCGGTTAGAACACATTCGAGTTTCAGATTTTTTTCCAGGTTTCGGACACTCGTTTGTTTTTCCGATTTAATATATTAAGTTACTCGAAAAACACTGTTTTAAGACTTTTTTTTATATAAATTAGATATAGAGCTTTCAGACACTCATTTTTAGTTTTTTTTCTGGCTTGTTATCAATAATTTTTTATAGGTTTCACTGAGTATGTCATAATACGGATAATTATCCAGCTGTTAAAAATAATTAAAAATTCAAGGCTGCCATAAATTGATAAAAAAAAATCCTAAAATTTCAAAATTTTCCGAATTATACCTTTTACCCATAGTCTGTTTTTAGTTTTTAAGACACATGGTGCTTAAAGCAGGTTGAAAGTAAAGCAGAATGCGTCTTCATGCGCATTCTGCTTTACTTTCAGCCTGCTTTAAGCTACCATGTACTTGGGAAAAAGATCCAAAGATTTATGAAAAATCCGGAAAAATGGCAGCCCTGAAAATTTGACATATAATTTTAATCGATGTCAGTGAAGAATACGTTATTCTTTCCCTATAACCGCGTTTAAACTTAAGCAATATTTCTATTGAAAATACAGTCAAACTTCGGTATCTCGAACTCGTTTATCTCGAGCTATCCGATTGTTCGACATATAAACTGCATTATTTTATGCTCGATTACGTCGAACATACCAATATTTCAAAGTTAAAACGTGGCTTACGCGAATATTCGACAAAACCGACTTCGAGATATCGAAGTTCGACTGTAATATGGAGCCACATCAGACAATGGAGAGCCCGGTCTCTAATAAGGCTCCAAAATGTTGGCCACTCAGATTAATCCTTGCTTGCTGATCGCGATTTCACTGAATTTTGCAAACAGTTTAGATCCAGATCAGACACCGCGTGACGCGGCGTCTAATCTGGATCCAAACTGTTTGAAATTCGTCTTAAGTTTTTTTTACTTTATTGAATATACAATTCTAAATTTTAACAAAATTCGTAGACGAAAATTTCAAGCAGACGACATCACAGCAGGATAAGGGTTAACATGTATTTGCATTTTAAATGTCAGAATTGTCAAAACACAGAATTATACACTTTTGTATAATTCCGTGGTCAAAACAATGGTCAATTTCATGTTTTATTGCAATGAGTTTTGTTTTCGTTTAAACGGGAAAGAATATTGTTCTCACACTGTATTTAGTATAGGCCGATTTTATTGACTTGGCAGGGCGGAGTTTCGATGCGGACCATTGCACTTCAACTTTGGGGACGACAGCACGCTCTTTATTGGAATTTACCGTTGTCGTCCGTCGTTTCTCCCAAGAATGCCGTTTCTTCCCATGATTACATATATGTGGACACTTTGACAAAAGGAATACATGTATAAAGATGAATGTCAAACAGCTTGAATCCAGATCAGACGCCGCGTAACGCGGCGTCTGATCTGGATTCAAGCTGTTTGCAAATGTAGGACAAGTCTTACTTTTCCCTCCTATAGCAATTCTCTCGGAACAACACACGCAATATTTGTCTCCCATTGGGTGTTGTTGAAGAGAAAGACGCACTGTATATCACCTTTTCACGTTCATATGGCTGCATGCATACATTGTGTTTCTCCATGTTTAAAGTATCTGACAATAACGATATTATTCGGAACTATACCTATCACCCCTAAAATAAAAAATAAATTAGTTTATCTTTGCCAAAGGTAAGCTCCGCCCTCTCAGTTGAAAAAAATCAGCCTATATTTAGCGCTGTATACTGGTTGTCTACTCTGCACTGTTGTCGACGTCTAATACTTGAAGTAACTGGCGAGGACGGCTGCAGTGATCATTAACGGGAGGCTCAAGAATGCGCATGCGCCGCGACCACATGTGCAGTAGTAGTAGTTGCTGCTGTTGTAGAAGCTGCTAATAAAAAGAAAGAAAACATGTGATTAATGTAAATCATTTTGTTGTTTAAATTCCAACGACAACACTAAAGTAAATACACACTTACCCCTTTACCCAATACAGTGTAGAAAACGTTATTCTTTCCCTATAAACGCGTTAACGCTAAAACTAATATTTCAAGTAAAAACCATTTATGTAGATGTATTAAAATACACTCAGTGCAAAAAGAAACGCATATCGTGCTCATGCGCAGATTAAGAATCTGTTCTTGAAGAAAAGTAGAATACTAATACCATATCTCAAGATTGATTTAATAATGTAACAAATTCAGATACAAAAATCTCAAAACCAGTGTGCTGCTTTTTAACCCTTTAACTCTTAATGACGCCAAAAAGCGCATTTACAAACAGTTTGAATCCTGATCAGACGCCGCGTAACGCGGCGTCTGATCAGGATCCAAACTGTTTGACACTCGTATCGATATGTTTTAATTCCTACTGCATTGGATCTTTCTTTGAAACGATCTTACAAACAACAAATTTGAAGCAGACGACAATGAAACGGTGAAGGGGTAAACATCTCACGATTAATTTGGCAGCGAAAGAGAACTACAGCGTGTTTTAAACATCGCACCGATTTGTGCAGGTTGTGTTTTTCAACATTGATACCCCAAGACAGAACTTCTGACCTTAATGAAAAGATTAATTCACAAATACGTTCCTTCTACATACAAATAGTGTAATGAAAAATGTGCGTTTCTTTTTGCACTGAGTGTAGACCAGACTCACATAAAGCGCCTGAAATTACAATGGTACTTGGTCTCTACGATGTTGCAATGTAATAGGGATGGTTTTCTCAAAGCACGGCTCATTTCTTTAAAACTAAAAATAACATAAAAACTTAGACTTGACACAATTTCCGGATGACAGTTTAGACCAGTTACCGTATTGGCTATTTCTAGTTTTGAAGATAGGTAACAACTTAAATTAGGCTGAAGGTAAAGCAGAATGCGCCTGAAGGGTTAAAGCTACCATCTTTTCTTATGGTGCATATTCATGAATGTATCAACTACATTTATCAGCGGAGGAATAAATTAACGCGTAAATATGCATATTTATGGAGTAATTGGTTAAGCAACCCGATAGTGCTACAAGAGACGGCTGGATGACATTTGTTAATCAAATGAGATACGGAAACTTGATATAGCCTCATATGCTTTGAAAAGGCTCCATGTAAGGAGAGTATTTCAAAAACAAACATCTTTATTCCTGCATTAAACTCTATGATATTACTCGAAGAGACGATTCTAATGAATAGTAACACCATATGATTTGGTGCTAAAATGAGCAATAAAATGTTGTATTCGTTCAGTCCACTCCCTCTTATCTGGAAACTGCTTCATATGCATTTAGATGTATATTGCTTAGAAAGAAATACAGATGTTACGCAGCTTTTGTATATGTATAATACAATGAAGACTTTTAGTAGAGGGCATTTACAGATTTTGGGGAACTAATTTGTACAGAAATGATTTTTGTGTTTTCATATGCTATGACATGAACCGAATAACAGAAAAAAAGTCCCAAGAAATCACACGATGCGAAATATGATTTTTGGGGTAAAATGACTAAAACAATAAACGAAAATGCGAATTTTTGGAATTTCGCCACTATGACCATGGTTTTGAACAAAAAAGCTCCAACTTTTCAGATTAGGCACATATTCCATTACACTCCAGGCTAGTACCACAGCAGTTTAAGAAAAATTAAAATAACTGGATTTTTGGGGGTAAAATTGTAAAAATAAGTTAAAAAACACACATTTTTGGAATTTCGATACTGTGTCCTTAACTATGAAAAAAAATGTTCAAGTTTGAAATAATAGTTGCACACACCTTCTAAATCGAGTAAGTTATTAGGTAAAGATAAATATTTGTTTTAAAAGAATGTTTTTTTATGGTAAAAATGTATTTAAAAAAAACAACAAAAAAAACATGAATTTTTTAAATTTATATATTATGGCTTTAATATGAATATAAATGCTCCAACTCAATACGTTACACAAAATGTTCCATTAAATAAAGATAAAAAAGATCATTACCAGATAAAAAATGAAATATTATTTAAAAACAAATATATTTTTGGGTAAAACCTTAGAAAATTCCTAAAAATCAGGATTTTAGGAGTTTTTTTTCCAGTGGCTTTGAATATGAATCATTTAGCTCTAAATCTTCATGCAAGATACATATTCCATTTAAATGTTATAAATTACTTGTAAGAATACCTGCATGCTTGAATAAAAGTTTATTTTGTCAGTGAAAATGAATTTAGTTAAATGAACACACGTTAAGATCTTGTAGTAGAGGGCATTTAAAAAATTTGGGGAAAAAAATGCACAGAAATGATTTTGTGTTTTCATATGCTCCAATATGTACCGAAGAACAGAAAAAAAATCAAGGAAAATCAAACAATGCGAAATCCGATTTTTTGGGGTAAAATGATTGAAACAAAAATGATAATATTTGGAAATTCCAGACTGTGATCCTGGGTGATAACATAAAGGCTCCAAATCTACAAATTAGACTGAAAGTTACATGCACTGTCAAATAGTACTAATTGGGATACATAAAACTTTCCAAAAATGGTTCTTTTTGGGTGAAAATCATGAAAATATTAAACAAAAACCAAATTTTTTGAGATTTTAGAGATTACCTGATGTCAAACACGAAAATATGCACAGAAATTGTTTATATGGTAGAGCATGTACCAAATAATAGAAGCAAAATCTAGGAAAATCAATCTATACGAAATATGTTTGTTCGAGGCAAAATTGTTGAAATAGTAAATGAAAACGCTAATTTTAGGGATTTCAGTACTGTGTCGTTGGTTATCAATATAAAAGCTCCAAATTTACAGGCTAGATACTTATACATCTCTATTGTGAAAAGTATTATTAAGGATAAATAAAAATTTAAATTATGAATTTTGGGATAAAAATGTTGATATAATAAATGAAAACGCAATTTTTTGGAATTTCCCTACTGTGAACGTGGATATCACTATAAATGCACCAAATAAGCAGGTTAGACAAAAAAAATCATTTTAAATGTATAATGGTACTAGTAAGGATAAATAAAACTTTCAAAAAACTGATTTTTGGGTTTAAATTGTCAAAATATTAAACCAAAATCACCAATTTTGGGGATTTTTTTAGACAATCCCTGCCATCAAAATCAAAATTGATTTATGCGTTATCATATGCTTTAATATGTACAAATTAATAGAAAAATAATCTAGGAAAATCAAACAATACCAAATATGTTTTTTGGGTAAAATCGTTGAAAAATAAAATGTAAATGGGCTTTATTTAGGATTTTACTACTGTGGTGGTGGCTATTAAAACAAAAGCTCCAAATCTACAGGAATGGTACTTATAAAGATGAATAAAACTGTCAAAAACTGATTTATGCAGTTAAGTTGTTATAATAATTAAACAAAAAACACCAATTTTCGAGATTTTAGCAGAGATCTCCTGGTCTGAAAACTCCAAATAAAGGTAAAAGCGTTGAGAGTTGATTTATGTGTTTGAGTATGTTTCAACATGAATTAAATAACAGCAAAATAAAGGGAAATCCAACAAAGCCAAATACATATATGACATTTCGGAGTAAACTGGTTAAAAAATTAGTTTCAATGCGATTTTTTGAAATTTCCACAACATGGCTTTAGATATAAATGTAAAAGCTTCAAATTTACAGGTAAGACACAATATACTTTGTACTGTAGGCTATAATCACTCTGATTTGGGTCCTCACTATTTGCCAATGATATATGTTCTCGTTCCGCATACAATTAGGGTTAAGTAACAACCTATATTCGTTTCACACACAATAAGGGTTAAAAGACAGCATTTTGATAATTAAACCAATGTACTAGCTTAGAAGCAGCATTTAAAATGCCACTTGTCAAATCAGAGTGTGCACTGATAGTAGGCAATAAGCACCACAAAAAAAATATTGACTGTTATTGACCTGGTGATATATATACTATAAGTTATTTCATATATATGTATATATAGAAGCACTGTTAGATCAATTAATTACAGTAATTACGATGTATGCCCAATGTGCGTATACTATGATTTGCTGATATTTCACACAGTTGTCAGATTCCATTATGACAGCTCAAAGTACAGGATAGCTCATGTCTATTTGTTTCCAACCAACACCAGAACCAACCAGTATCGTGCAGAAAATCCAACAATGCAGAAAATTGTTCGTTTATGTTTTGATTTCTTTTATTGGTGGAGGGGGTGTATTTTTCCAAATCACTATAATATATTTTTGAGCTTGTTATGTGTAATTTTGGATAAACTAGTTGCAGATCTCATTTGAAAGGACTGTGTCAAGCCTACGTTATGTTTCCAATAACTAATTCGCATATTGATTGTACCTATAACCGAACCTTTTCCTTTAAAACTTGACACGAGGACTTCTGAAATGCTGATCTCCCTTATAAATGGACTCGGCCACCCTGTGACATATCAGACCTAGTTGTTTGACCTTAGTAATGAATTTCAAAACAAATTCAAAATAGTAGTTATCTTTACTTATAAAAGTCTCCATTCATATATTTGTCTTAACTATATTTTTAAGTTTTATATTCATGTTATATTGCTGTAACAATGTACTCAATGTACTTTCAAATGGATTTGGAGCTTTTCTAATCATATTAATTGTCATAATATATACATTAAAAATGTGCCCTATTTAAGTTTACCATTTTTACTTAAAACTTTTAATCAATTAAACTCTTTGATTTATCTTCACTTGAACTAAGCTACATTAAAATGGTGTATGTGTGTAAGTTGTAGACCTTGAACGTATAGTTTGATGTCTAAGGTCACAGTATAGTGAAGTGAAAAGATATGGGTTTTCATTTAACTATTTACATTTTTACCCCCCCCTCCCCAATCAGATTTTTTAAACCTTAGTTCATCCTAATAAGTACAAGGCTACAGTACACAGTAATATGTACCTTACCTGTAAATTTGTAGCTTCTATATTCTCGTCTAAGTCCATAGTGTGGAATTTCCAAAAACTCGCATTTACATTAATTGTTTTAATCAGTTTACCCCAAAATTTATATTTGGCTTTGTTGGATTTTCCTAGATTATTTTACAAACAAGAATTCATGATTTTGGTTTAATATTTTGATAATTTTACCCCGAAAAACAGTTTTTTGACACCTTCATTTATCCTAACAAGGGCCATTCTGAAGTAGACATGAATTTTTTGTCTAGCCTGGATATTTGGAGTTTTTATATTGATATCCATGGTCACAGAAGGGAAATTCCAAAAAATAGCTTTTTCAGTTATTATTTCAACCATTTTATCCAAAATCATATTTCCGATTCTTTGATTTGCCTACATTATTTGTCTGTTATTTGGTACACATTGAAACATAATTACTGATAAATCAATTCTGTGCATATTTTCCTTTATTTTGATTTCAATGTCAAAATCTGTCAACAATCCCAAAAATATGAAATTTTGGTTTAATAATTTTACCATTTTACCCCAATAATCTTTTGTTTTAAGTTGTGTTCATCCTACCTAGAGCCATTCCATGGTAGACATGAATATGTGAGCATACTGTAGATTTGGACCTTTTATATTGATATCCTCGATCACAGAAGGGAAATCCCAAAAATTAGCGATTTAAGTTATTATTTCAACCATTTTACCCAAAATCATATTTTGCATAGTTTGATTTTCCTAGACTTTTTGTCTGTTATTTGGTACATATTTAAGCAAATAATAGCATATAAATCAACTCTGTGCACCATTTCCTTTATTTCCTTTTTGATGTCAGGGTCTGTTTGAAATCCTCAAAATTTGGGATTTTGGTTTAATATTTTGACAATTTCACCCCAAAAAACAGTTTTTTGAAAATTTTATTTATCTGAACAAGATCCATTCCACAGCTGACATGAACATTTGTCTAGCCTGTAGATTTGGAGCTTTTATATCGATATCCTTGATCACAGCAGGGAAATCCCCAAAATTAGCGATTTCAGTTATTATTTCAACCATTTTACCAAAAGATCATAGTTTTCATTATTAGATTTTCCTAGACTTTTTGTCTGTTATTTGGAACATATTTAAGCAAATTATAACATATAAATCAACTCTGTGCACCATTTCCTTTATTTGATTTTAGATGTCACGGTCTGTTTGAATTCTTCAAAATTTGTGATTTTGGTTTAATATTTTGACAATTTCACCCCAAAAATTAGTTTTTTGAAAATTTTACATATCTTAACAAGTACCATTCCATAGTTTACATGAATATTTGTCTAGCCTGTAAATTTCGAGCTTTTATATTGATTTCTACGATCGCAGTTTGGAAATCCCAAAAAATCGTGCTTTTACATATTATTTCAGCCATTTTACCCCAAAAATCATATTTCGCATCGTGTGATTTCTTGGGACGTTTTTTCTGTTATTCGGTTCATGTCGTAGCATATGAGGGCACAAAAACCATTTCTGTACAAATTAGTTCCTTTATTTGTGTTTTTGACGCTAAATGCCCTCTACTATTTATTCTTTCCCATTTAAACCCAAACGCATTGCAGTAAAATGTAGAAAATGGCAAGTTTGGAAAATTCTGACTATTCAATTCAGTTTTTATGGCAAACATTTCGAATTACCCCAGTCTGATCTAGCTCTAAAGTTTTAGCAATCGAAATAATAGTTTTAGCATAAACGCATTTATTGGGAAAGAATAACTCATCCCGCTCTTTTTCTCTATAGAACGTCCTATTATAGATCTGATTTTGCCATAAATACATTCTAAATATGCACACATTCTTAAATATATCCTAAAAATAGCAGCTGAACAAGTACTACTTTCTCATGGATGGGTCATCAATTCGGCTCTGTAGGAGCACATTTGTCTCGGAACACATTTGTCTTACGTAAGACCGATGTGGTCACATTTGTCTCACGTGAGACAAATGGGGCCGCAAATGTCTTACCGAAAAAACGCATTTGTGCGACAAATGTGCTCCAATCAAAATTGCTAAGGGACAACAAAGCACATTTGTCTGACGTCAATTTTTATGAAATGCAAGCACATTTTTCACATGTTTTCCCAAGATATTAGAATCGAGATCCGTCGTTTTACCTCATGGCAGGTGTAATCAATGAGTTTGTTGATGCTTTTAATAAAATCTGTGGTATTCAGAACAGGACTGTTCATTCAGTTAATACATAAATGGTATGATTAGACAGGGAGATTGATCGTAAGTGACGTAAAAACGCTATTTATAAATACAGAAAAGACAGAACAATTATAACTGGTGGTAAACGGACGGAGTGAAGGATACACATGCAGTCATAATTATTATGTCATCGTGTTGAGAAACATGAAAACAGGAATGTCTGGTACATTTGATATAGTATATATTGGGTACATTTAAATCATTATTTACTGAATACATCAGCACTTAGTAACAAACACAAGGGTCTTGAGTCCCTGGGGCGCTCACAAGAGAAATGAAATTTAATGAATTTAAAGTAGAAAGTTCGACCCCTTGATAACCATAAAGTTGTTCCTACAATTTGACCTACTGCAGACCCTCTCTTTGACACAATCTAATGCATATTATTACAATACCTAGATTTTCTCAACGTAGCTATTCTGATAAAGGTTAAATATTTTGCGACTAGATAATTATGTAGGAGTCTTTTCTTTGTTTTGACATACTTTTGAATCTTATGTAACCCATATCCATACATTGCCTAGCTTTGGCGAAGGTGATAATTCTAAGTAGTTTTAAGACGATTGGGATGATATATGGCCCATGGAGTGGCCAAAAGCTTATTTTGAAAGTTTACCGACTGGCCTACTTTATGATCCTACATTGCCTATATTAATGTATGACATAAATGTTTTCAAATATATAATACTGAACAAATCGCATAAAAGTACAATTTATAGAAAGTCCTAAAGTTTTAATTCAATAGTACCGAACACGGAAAATACCATGTTTTTAGACGGTCACAGTTCTTTGAACAATTCTTAAAGTACATTGATTAAAAACGTTTTGGTCAGCCCTAAATTGATATTGGACCAGTAAATTCGGAGAAGACGATTTTTCTAGATATCGTGCAAGGTTGCAATGGCACCCAGACAAATGATCTCATCCATTTTATTTTAACAAATTTTCCAAATTTTCATTCCCTACCCTACTGATGCATACTGATGAAGTTGTGCTAACCTGTACATGTAAAGTTGTTTGCACTTGTTGAAGGACAGAAGGAGAGACGAACGACAGACGACGTACATAGTAGGTATCACAAAAGCTCACCTTGAGCACGTTGTGCTCTTGTGAGCTATAATGGCCGCGCAACGGATAGACTATAATATTATGTTAATATGACAATTGCAGTCAGACAATAACTAAAACAGTCATTTCGTTCCAAAATTCAAGAGTATTTGATATATGTGATTCCATATCAACCAAAACAACAAATTCTAAGAAAAAGCGAAGTATTAATCCATTTTCTGTTTCTTATGATTTCTAACAGCAGTCAAATTTTTCATCTAACAGTTCTCGAAAGACGTCTGACACTTACGGGTATTGGAATGTGACTCATAGGATTGGAGCTGGACGTTCATTACTAAACAATAGCCTTAAACGCTTATGTGTCCTCTTTTAAACAAACTAAATGAGGGATCCCTTAAGCAATCTTTAATTATTTGTATTTGTATGTGTAACGGTTACCGTAGAAATCATGAATTCTTTTTATGCATCACTGTTCGTTTTACTAATAAAGTTTTATGTAATCAACTTAGTATTTCTTTTTTCTTTTTGCACATTATCCGTTTCGGTCTCATTGGCCTTAGTGTTGGAACGGGACTTGTGCCGTTTTCTTGTTTTCTTTAGGCCGATGCTTTTCTCTCAGATCATTGTCTGTTTCTGCATCACCAGTGATGTCTGGCTGTTTAAGGTTTGCTAAATGTTTGTTAAAAAATTATGATAGAATTTGAGACAAATGTGCTTCGAGTGTCCTTTCTTTTGTGCGTCGAACACATTTGTCTCACTTCCAATTTGTCGCGAATATGAATGTTTTCGAGCACATCGGTCTCAACTCGTGAGACAAATGTGTTCCGAGACAAATGTGCTCCTACACGGCTCTCTTATACTCCCACATAGCCCTGCAAATCGTGGATCGTTTTGGACACCTAACCGGTCTCCATATGTAAACAAAGTTTTTATATACCAACATGTCCGTACAAGTGTTTAAACATAAAAATGTAGGACAAAATCGCCGTGTCAATTTTAAAAAAGTAATTTCTACATGTATTGTTTTTGAAAGTTTTGATGCTTACTGACAATATTTCATTATAATAAATGTAAAAATTCAAATCAAATTTATGCCATAATAGAATACAAACTAATTTTACAATAAGAATTGACCAAATCAAGGACCCTTACTCACTAACTCATACAATCTCTGCGTAGATATAAAGGGTACCAAACACCAATACAATAAATAGAGTCACTGGCGGCAAACATAGTAGTTAGACAACCAATGATCTCTGAACAGGTCGCTGCAGAAAATTTTGATTTTAGTTTGCTGAAATACCAATCGAATATCATTTCAACATTTTTAGTCATTCTATATCCTAAAGTCGTACACTTATGACAATTTCAATAAAAATAGAGGTATTCCGAATGTCATTAAGCTATCGCGCAGGCATAAACGTGTTTATATTATGTTAACCCCTTCACTGCCTTACCCCGAGTACACTATTTATTTGAAAACAGTTTGGATCCTGATCAAACGCCGCGTAACGCGGCGTCTGATCAGGATATAAACTGTTTACCACTCATTTTAATATTTCAAAGGTCAAAATAACTAAATATCTAATTTGAGAAATAGAAGCATACGACAAGTGTTTAAAATTGATTACGTCACGGCAGTGAGGGGTTAAAACCAGAATGTTGATCTTAAATTTCCAAAATCGAGCATTTTTCTAATATGACACTGTCATATTCCTTACATATAAAAAGAAGTAATACGTAATATATTTTGAGGCAACATAACTTACGGACTAGTCGCTCGAGTACAATTTGACCGTTGCCATAGTGGGTTATTTTTAGCACGGGCTTGACTATTTAATTCTTTCCCGTGTTACTAATAATCTTCTTGTCATAGAATTTTTGTTAGATGTTTTATGTATTTACTTACTGTGTTGGCGGTCTTTTTGGTTGTAAGGTTGTGGAACAGGGTTTATATTTTATGTACACTGTTCGTCTTTATAAGTGAATATAGGAGATAAGAGTGAGGTTGGGCGCCCCATAATCCAGGTTTAACCCCCAGTGGTTGTTAATGATTAATTTATAATTAATTATTGATTGCTGCTGACCGTACCAATAGTCTACCAACATTCTGACCGTTTTTGACCCCTCATGGCATGTCGTGTAGACGGGTTACATCCACCTGATTTGTGTTCAGTGAATATATCTTAGAAATTCTAGGGGGGGTGTAAAGTCGAAAAGTTCAAATTAAGGTCAGAAATGAGGTCAAAGGTCAATGAGTGCAGATTTTTGCATATCATAAAATCAGCCTATCTTTATTTACATTTCAAATATATTAAATGAACTATTATTGGTTACAATTAGTTCACAAATGTCTGTAATTGCTTAATATTATCAAAAAAGTAAAATATTAAAGACAATGTCCTTTTCCAGGGGCAATAACTCTGATTTTCCTCTTTCTTTTTTATATTTTTATAGTTATTTTTTCGTTATTTTTGTCTGTGTTCTTATAACATCAAATTATTTTTATGTTTCTTTACACCTTTGACATAAAGCAACAATTCCATATGTAAATTAAACTAAATGTTACAGCCAATGCCCTTTTCCAGGGGCAATAACTCTGATTTTTTTCTTTCTATTCTATTTCATATGGGAATTTGTTTTCGTTATTTTTTTACTGTTTTTTATAACATCAAACGTTTTTATGTGTCTTTACACCTTTGACATAAAGCAACGTTTCAATATGCAAATAAAAGTAAATATTAAAGTCAATGTTCTATTCCAGGGACAATAACTCTGGTTTTTCTGTTCCATATTTAATTTTAAATGAAAATTTGTTTCGTTATTTTTTTAATGTTTTCTTATAATGTTTTTATGTTTGTTTACACTTTTGACATAAAGGAGCAGTTCAATCAAATAAAAGTTAATATTACTGTCAGTGCTCTTTTCCAGGGGCAATAACTCTGGTTTTTCTATTCCTATTATATATATAATGAGAATTATTTGCGTTATTTTGGACTGTTTTCTTATAATATCGAACTTTTATTGGTTAACTTAGTACACTTTTAATAAAAGCAGCAGTTTAATAACCAAATAAAATGTAATCTTACAGTCAATACTCTTTCTAGGTGCAATAACTCTGGTTTTTCTCTTTTTTTTATGTTTTATTTGTTCGTTTGTTATTTATTGTCTGTTTTCTTATAGAATCAAACTACTTTTATGTACATGTATATCTTCACCATTGACATGAAGCAACAATTCACTATGGAAATGCATCACTGAAATATGCGTTTTAGGGTATAAATACAGACATCCCCGTTATATAAAATCAGCCAAAAGATTTGATTGTCTGCGATGCCAAATGAGTTTCTCTTAAATTCACTTTGGGGAAATTATCATTATATTAAGTATTACTTTCTTAGGAACACTGGATTGAAATGAACATACAGAATGGATGACTATGTTAGGTTCGAATTGCTATATAATGTCATCGTTGGTTTTGTGACAAATCCAATGATTATCACTATGTATCTGGCTAAAACATGGTGTATTTACAATTTTGTGACTGGAAATTGTGCTTTATAGTCTGTATACGTGTAATTTTAACACATACCAAATGAATTCAGTATAAAATATTCAGTATAATTATTCAAATACTTTAACGTACAGTTTTACAAATGAATGTTTACAATATCAATATCCTTTTAGAGATATTTGAACGAAGAAGGACAATCACAAACCATTCTCTCGTGGTATCATTTATCCAAGCTTGCAAAGAACTTTACAGAACTTTCATCGCCAATTCGATGTATTTAGACATGCATAATGCTTTGTTATGAAACAATCCGATCACTGATCTACATACATTCAGTTTACAATGACGCGTCTAGCAAAAGTGAGTATGCGGGGATTCTAATACAGACGCATGCTACCAATTAATATGAGTTACACAGTTTGTTGCCTCACAAACACATTCATACACGCATACTTGTTGGCTTTTATAGCAAGCACGAGCTGCATTTTGTCTTGCAATAGCAAGACGCGAGTTGCATATATTCCATTGGGATAGAGGGATTCTTATCCAATTGAGGGTGATACATAGTTAGTGGGGGTCCAAGGCTGTCTTGGATTTCATGAGTTGCCTATACCGGCATGTGTCTATATACCAGTAAAGGTATGGAAACCTATGATGTTTTGTCGACATTGAGTGCATCATAATTTATATTTTGTTAACAAATCCTACAAAGCATCAACAGTATTACCTCTGCGTCCCTGCATATTACAATCAGACGACCAAACCCGCTTGCAACAGCATCCTTAGCATGGAATATCATTTTAGTGTCAGCTTCATGATCGGTCGACAACTTATCAGCATGGAAGCTATTTGACTTTGCATTTATAACTCCTACGACCGTTCCCCCTGCTACAACAATCAACCCTTCTGATAATAATGTGTCACTCAGATGATAGAAACTCTACAATGTCTTTCTCCATTTCGTCGAGCACAAGGTATGACTCTCTGACATGCGGTAGAGGGTCTTCTTGACCTGTGATTTTTTCCAGTGGCAGCTTTGATAGACATGCTCCCAAGGTAGCAAATGTGACATCAATGCGAGTAGGTGTGCCTGTGAAATGGGAATATACCGAGTGAACAAAGTCTTGAGCACACTCTCCGAATGTCTGACATCCTTGAGGTCTGTCTCAAGCTTGAATAATAGCATGATCATATCCATGTATTATAACACATGTAGATTTCTGAGAGTCAGGTATCTGTTGTGCGATTTCAATTCACTGGTCTATTGTCAGAATATCCAGAATTCGGGACTAAACGGTCTGATTCATTACTCCATTTGATTTTGCCGATGCTAGTGGAGCTGAGGACAGCTCATGCTTCAGTACATCGTCATGCTGCATGGTTAGGCCTGAACTAGCTTCATTAAACAAACATTGTAGGAGTATGCGGTCAGGTTTTATCTGTTTCGAAACCTGTTGCTTGTCTGATCTCGTGTCTTTATAAATACTTGCTTATGTCTTTGACTTTGTGTTTTAGGTGGAGCAAAAAGTCGGTGCTGCACTCCTTGAGTCAATAATTTGTAAAGTGCTAAACCAATGAACGACTTCTGCAATCACATCGCGTCCAACAAATCATTACTAATGTCTTGTGTTGCAGCATCCTTTAACGCTGTCTTCACAAGTTGGTCTACAGCATAGGATGCGTCTTTCGATTTTTCACTTGTCGAAATGCAAAATACATCTAACAAACCGACCAATGCAGCAAGGGCTTAGAACTACCTTTGCCAAAAGAGCTTGGTATACAGAAATAGTTCGTTTCATTTGGACAACAATCAAACATGAGCTGGTTTCCCGTAATGAAGTTAATATTTTTGTCAATTGACCCTGTGAGATCTCAACATACACAATCAACGCATTATATCATTTCGTGTTTTGTTCATTCGTATATGGTTTTCATATGGAAAGAGAAAAGGATGGACCCACATCGAATGCATGTCATGGATAATATGGTACATTTACAAAATCAATTGAATATTTACTATTAGTTAAAGTGTAGAAACAGTTAAGTCTTGAAAACATTGCGATTGCTATGTATGACAAGCCATGAGATAAGTTGTATTTAATGCAATTATTGTGTTGGACTGGGCGTGTTTGGCTGAAGGTGGCAAAAACCTTACTGCGCAATTCCTAAAAGCCAAGCAGCTTTGTTTAAACACACGAAAGTATTTGCATACCAAATTGCTTGTGTTTTGTGGCATTACACAAAATAATGGAAGTGTCCAGTAGAGTGTGAATGAGGGAAACATATTGCTGATACATTAGACTATGCTGCTATTTATTGCATATACATATACATATAGTTGCGAAGATTCAGCATATGCGCTAAAGAAAACTGATTGCAGTGACAGGTGCATGTATCGTCGATGCTGTCGTTTTTGTTCAGATTAATGAATTTGTGAATATGACAATGAACATATATACACACACATCATTAACAATAATACAGCAACAAACAACACATATACTTTTTGCTATACAATAGGATTTACTACTTTACTATTCATAAACCATATATATATATTTGCCAAAATTAAGTCAATACCCAATTTAACAAGTTTTTTAATAAATATACAATCACAAAGCTAGTGATTTTTAACACTACCTTTGACTCCGAAAGTTTGACTAATGGTCATGTATGAGAAAATATCAGAAACGAAATTAATCATTAGTCCAGAAGGTAACGGTCATCTTAAAGCAAATAACACAGTAACATTTTGTCGGTGTTGGTGATTATTCAATAAATAATTTTTCAAATCGGCCTGAAGTTGACTAAATTAGCATTCTAGTACATTATAACACTTTTTTTGTCACCAAAATGCACGAAAGTTGATCAATTTAAGAAATGAATTAGCTTAATCCCATATAAAATAGCGGCCATTTTGAAAACAAACACGTTTCTTTGTCAAACATTGGTCATTATGCATTAAAGTAAGCTTCAGGTCAATTTAAGGTTTTATGGATTAGCTTCCTAATGCTTAAAAACATAATATTTCAACACCAAAAGTATAAAATTTGGTCATACATGTCAAATGTTAGAAGATAAATGGTATATAAGAACCGAAAATGGCGGCCATCTTGAAACATTGGCGGCCATTTTGAATTTCCATGGTGCAAAAGGGTTTTTTGTTGACAGAAGGACCATACCAGTACATTATGTAAATCTACTTTGATGATTGTATCATCAAGTTTATGATTTTTTCACTAATGTGCCCAGCTATTATAGCAGAAATGAACAGAATACGCAATTTACTGGCTTATTTTAAGAGTTATCGCCCTTGTTTGTGACTAATAATTGCTTTTTCTGTCACGAAAATTCTATTTCTAGATTTTTCGACCAATTATACATTCAATGAATTAAAGTATTTTAGGTTATCTATGAGTGATTGCAAATAACATAAAAATTAAATTATCATATCTCTAAAATCTGCACCAAATGACATTTGACCTATTTCTGACCTTAATACGCGCCTAAGAACTTTACATCCCCCTAGAATTGTTCGTATGCATATGCTGAATATAAATCAAGTGGATGTTGCCCGTCTACACGACATGCCATGAGACCCATTTTCCAGAGCCTTATTTTCGATCCGTAGGCAGACTACAAGGCGGGCTCCTATATTCACTTTGCTTTATGTTTGTCTTGCGTGTTGTTTTCTATTTAGTGTGTAGATGAAGGAATGGGATTGCGTGAGTGTGTGTGTGTGTGTGTGTGTGTGTGTTATGGTATGACTGTGTGTGTGTTCTGCTTGAGAGGTGGGTGTATTGTTTGTGTTGCGTTTCCTGCTTGAGTCTTTCGTATTTATTACTTACAAACCGGTGAAATTTGTGGCAACAAGTCGACTTTTAAATCCACTTTGTTTGTATCCAAGTCATGTTTATTCTTGCAACTAAATCATGTCCCTGTAAATTTTAGAAAGATCCCTCGTAAAAAAGGGATAGTTGTGACCTGAAGCTAATGCATGTACAATGTGTTTATATTTACAATTCATCAAAAGAAGAGCAACAGAAACGCAGAATCTTTTAATTTTTGGACATTCAACCAGAAGATATATCATTTTGCAGTGTTCCTAAAATAGTTATTGTTCATTTAATAAATAGACTTTCTGTGAACTGTGAACTTTCTAATAGATTTCAGTTGTCAGCCAACATAAGTAACTTTAACTATATCCGTCTTCAAGTAAATAGTAAAATTGTGGGAATTCCTCAGTTTCAATACTTTTTATTGTTAAACACAGTAACTATAAAACTGCTCAGTGATGTAAGATCTTCCAATTATAGTAAAGTACAGAGTTGCTTCCCCCAGGTAATTAAAGCAAAACATCTCCATTTTGAAAAATGCACATCGCAACAACAATAATGGCGGACATACGTTTTAGGCGGGTGATTTGAAATAAGCATTTACGGAAAGTTTCAGTGCTGAAGCTGGTGCAATACATTTTAAACGCTTCCTTGATGTACTATGTAATATTCTGCCTTTGACTGCAATAATCCACCATGAGTGTTGATGTAGGAAAGGAATTTCTTTCCCGAGGGAGAGAACATTCCTATCCTACATCAACAAAACGAATGGTTGATTTTTTTCTCCCATTTAAATCATTAAAACATGAAATAAATAACGAAATCATTGCAGTTTCTGTCCATTTTTTCGCTAAAACACGACGTTGTTTATAGTGACGTCGTCAGAAATGACGCCATTTAGTTGCCCGCGTCATGCAGCGCTTGTGGTTAAACGGGGCAAACAATATAAGACGTCACGTGGTATGGGGAATAACTTGATCCCACATGGGCGAGCATGGGAGAACAGTTGTTTCTTCTTAAAAACTAAAGTATAACCAACTTCTTAAAAATAAGTGCAAAGTGGATAGGATATCCTGGTCCATAGATTCTCCTCATTTGGGAATATATTATGCGTCGATTTAGAAATTGGCAAATCAAGTACACAATGATATTGTAATCCTTTCTGAAACAGTATGCATTCAGTGATGTAATGGGACCGTAAAATTACAATTGCATAGCTCTCTTTTTTCCCGAAATGAATGCCATAGAAAAGCATTTATACTTGAAGAGACTATATATTGTAACACGAGCGATACTTCTGGCCTGTGTTGTTGTTGTTTTCTTTACTTCCCCTAGTTACGCATCATAACGGCGGATCCAGGACATAGAGTACGGGGACGGGTGGGGTTGGCAAACCGATAAGGACAACACTTGCTGAACAAGTTTAACTTTTAATAAAGGGTTAAATAACTTATGCAGATCGATATCAAAAGTAATAAGTGCTAGAGACGCTTTATAGCATATACAGACTTCACTATAGAGTCTTAACAGAGTCAGGTTAAATGTCCGAGTTGCGTCTATAGAGTCCTTGATAAACGCCAGAGTTAATCTCGTTATAAATAATAATAAGGGCGTCTATTTATTATATTGTTACTGTTTATGGGTTTCTTCTTTGTAAAGTTTATAATTACATTTCTGCGGGGCGGCTAATGGTAGTCATCTTAATATTCCTGTTTGGATATTAGAGTTCTTGGTTTGGTAAGTTTACTAGTACTGTTTACAGTAACGATAGTTGGTAGCCGACATTATGAGGTTTGCCGCGCTCTTATATAGTCTGTTGCGTCATGATATTTGTTGGTTGCATCACAGCGGTAATTCGCCTCACCATCCAATGAGAATGCGGTATTAGCCCATTCCGTCATCCTCGTCCAATCGGCTGCAGTGCGACGAAATCCGTACGGAATACCCCTCCGCCGCATCAGATATATCCGATTATCTCTAGTTAAAATGGACTAACACTGTCCAAAGTCGGGATTAAACACATACTAAGAATTCATTATACCAGGGCAATGTATTTTAGACCGCAACAGTGCAATAAACATACAAAATCCTGAGTAAGGACGGCGCCAATAGTTGAACGTGAATTATCGGTGCCACGCTTACCAACAGGAAATGGCGGTTTCTGAGTGTAAACAAGCTGCAGATTCTCGGAGTTATTATGGTAATTCAATACATACTAAGGTAACACCGAGATACACATTGAAGTACCTAATATATCCAAATCATATAAATATCTACAAGTGTCTTAAATACTCGTAATACGAGCAATGGTCAGTAGTTTTGGTTCAGGGTAGAAGTGTCAACGCGAGGTTCTCGTATGTTAACACACCCTTCAAATGATCAACTCTTATGCATGTACGCCGATATTCTGCAACGGAATACCACTGTACACATACACACAAGTGTTTATCTTTATTCAACTTCACAATGGTGTGGCATAAGGGTACCTTTCATTACAATATATACATGTACTTAGTTGGAAATCAAACTCTTCTTTAAGCTTTATTAATCAGAAGAGTCATTTACAATGGTAAATACGCTATTCCTACCCATTTACGCGTTAATCTATGCGTAAGAAGCGCATAGTAAACGGTTAACGAACGCTTAACGAAAGGTTAACGTCTAACGATCTTAAGGCGTTTAGACGCGTTAATAAACGATTATACCAGAGATGTTGCGATTGGTGCGTCAGTTATCCGTTTCACGCGGAGATTTTGGATCGTAATGAATTCTGCGAAGATAATTAAACCATGCATTTATGTTGATCATATTCCATAGTATCGTTACCCTGCTATCAAAAATAGTGCAGCGCCAACCGTGCACATGCAGATGTAGATTAAAGTATCACACAATTAGTTAAAGAGCTAGCCGCATTTATCTGCCATCAATCAATTACAACAGGCAGTGACCACCCGCCTGTAACCAATCAATTAGAACAAGCATTGACCACCCGCCTATATATGTCGACTCAGCTATCGGGGGATTAACAGTTTATTGCCAATTAAAGATAGCTATGTTATCGGCGATACCACCTAATATTCTGTAATACACATATCATAAAGTGGATGTGTAAACCGCTGAAGCTAAGGGGTTCGTCGGCTAAGTGATGACCCTTTCATCCGGGCTCTTTTAAACGCGTAAAAAAACGCGTAAAGAAACGGCTAGGAAACGCGTTTCACGAAACGGATAATAAACGCTTAAGAAACGCGTAAAGTGGGTAGGATTAGCGTATTTACCACTGTTTACCCACTATGTAACATACTTGCTTCTTTACTGTAACAGTCTGTCGCTAATAATGTTTTGTTTATGTACAGTGTGTTCATATTTATCAACTTTTTGAAGTTTAAAACACATCGTTGTACTTTCCTTAATGTACATGAAGCAGTGCTGTAGCTGCAGATTCCTTAATGTAACCGTTTTCGTTTTAGCAAATACAATTCACAGGCAATGACAGTTGGGTGCAACTTTTGCTCTAAATGATTTAATGTTTTATACTACACTAAGGGATATTAGAGGAACCATGTTCAAGTTCTGAATGTTGTGTCAGTGTGAAAACAATATGTCAAGTAAGGTGCAGATCGTACATGATTGGGATAAAATCATCTGATAAAATTTGCAAAACTTACTATTAAGGAAATCTATTACATGCTATTCCTTGTGATGTACCACCTAGACAAGTGTTTTCATCTTTTTAATGACATTGTACTTCTTTAAAGGATTGTTACATCAAAGAAATAGTTTTGCAAATGTGTTGAATATACGCAACACCTGAACAATCAGGGTACATTTAACCCTTTCCACCATATAAACGACTTTTAGCGTTTTTTATTTATTTCTCCGCTGAAGAAAATAGTTCAAGTTTATATCCTCCTGGACAATTACAATAATAATTATTTTGAATAGCCTAGCAGATGGTAGTTTAAAGCAGGCTGAAAGTATAGCAGAATGTGCCTTAAGGCACATTCTGCTTTACATTTCAACCTGCTTTAAGTAATCGTTTGTCTTTAATGTTATAAACAGCTTATTGGATAAAGGGTTACGCTCCTTCTGTAACTTATTTCAACAGTAAAGCCATGCATGATGCATGGTGCTATAACGTAAGTCATTAACATCAGAGAGAATATCAAAATAATCTCATCCTTGACATCAGAATTGCTACATAAAAATTCAGTCGAACTGATATCTCAAACTCGGTTAATTGGAACATACCCGTATTTCAAAGTTAAAACGTGGCTGAGCTACGTTTTAACTTTGAAATATGAGTATATTCGACCTTACCGAGCTTAAAACAATGCAGTTTATGTGTCGAACTATCGGATAGTTGGAGTTAAGGGAGTTCGAGATATTAAACGAATAACGACGGAATGTTATAAAGATAATCGGTAAAATCTCATTAGCATATTCTTTACACACACATCGGCTATTGTCGATGGGAACTCTGAGTACTTTCAATCAAATAGAGCCAACTGATACAATTTTTTGTCCGCCCGTATTAATCACGTGACCTTCTGAATATTATTGGAGCACAGTAATGGTATGTAAGCAAATCTCTTATTTTGCCATCCATCTCGATATGAAATCGACACACTTATGTATGATTCTTAATAATAGGCATGTTACAGCCGATTTCAGTTAGTTTAATACATAGAGAGGAACAGAAATAAGAAATTGCACGTTTTTAGCATAACTTTGGGCAGTATTATGCTTTTAAGGATGTATTAAACCAATACGCGAAATGTTTAAAGTATTTAACTTTTTTCTGTCATGTTTATTTTGGAAGAGCTGTTTATGATAAATGAAAGGACTAGAAAAATATTGGCGTGCATTTGTTTGCACTAAGGCAATTTGGAAAATATGTGTCAGATTCGGTTTTTTCTCATTTTTTTCAAATTCAAAGTAAAAGCTTCAGTAAAAATCTATTTTGAATAAAAACAACATTGTGTATCTATTTCATGTCTATGAAAGTTATCTTGCATAAAGAAACTATATCAAGACCTAACAGTCACTAGATTAAAAAATATGAACCTCTGAATCAACAATATGGATTTTCTGAGTGGTGATGTTGTTTTTTTTTAAGTTAAAAAAGTTATGAGCCCCCCCCCACCCAAAAAAAAAATTAAAAAAATTAATTAAGATAAATAAAAATAAAATAAAAACAAGAACCATATTTGTAGTAGCTTTTTCTATCTCTTTTTTTGTAGCAGATGAACGCCAACAAAAAGGCAATTCAAAATATGAAAAGAAATCGATATGTCTGTGTAGAAAACGTTGAGATATTTAAGAAAAGGGAGTTATCTCTCGTTACAAAATTACCCTATTACTCGAATATGCCCTATCACAATAGACATGGAATAAATAATACAAAACCTAAGTACCATGTGTGTTTTCCGGTGATATAGATTTGATTGAAGCGAGTTTTTGTTTTGTAAAAGACAAAATAAGAAAAATCAAAATCTAATCTGACAGACCTTTTAGAAATGGCCATAGAGTCACAATTTTCACACCGATTTTTAATATTTGTCTTTTTTTCCTTTCATTTAAAAAATCTCTTCCAAACAGTTATAACAGGGTCTTTTTATATACAGTTCTCCCTCTCAACTACGGCCCTCCAAATAACGACTCCCTTCTAACAACGACCATTGTCACAGTTTTCTTAACAGTACAAGTATGTCCAACCTATTCACGGCTGCAATGCCGTCTGCTTAGAATTGTAATCACGAATTGTAATAATGGACATTTTGGCAGAAAAAATCTATAATGAAGAGTGACAAAAGGCCTGAATCAAGATCGGATACCGCAAGCTGTGTGCAAATGTAAGCCAATGTCCCTCCCTATAACAACTCCTTCTGAACAACGCACACAGTGTTTGTCTTTCATTTTTAATCGTTGTAGAGAGGTAGCAAAGTACTTTGAAAAAATTAACAGATTCATGAGTTTAATACACCCTTTATCTAACTTATAGGTGACAAACACGTTTACAAACGCGTTTATAAACGCGTTTACCTCGCGTTTTGTTTCGTTTGCCTTTGCGTTTCGCACGCACCGGCATAAACGGGATAGAATAATGCCTCTTGCTCATTTGAAATTATATCAGGCTAAATGTGGGTCATGTTTTGCCAAAAAAAGGTCACCAGGTCAAAGTATAGAAACGTCTTTGTTAACACGCTACATGGGCTCAGGCTGAAAATCGCATTAGAGTTAACCGAACCTTGATCTATTGTTTACTTCATGAAAGTATAGATCAAGGTAAAATGTAAGTCTTGTTTGATAACAAAAACTAGGTCACCAGGTCAAATCAAAGAAAAAGCATTATTCACACTCTACAAATCTCATTAGATTTTAACGAAAATTGGTTACAGTGTTAAACTCTAGGTCATGTTCGAATTTGGGCCTTGTAGATCTTATGTCGAAAAAAAAAACCCATTTGAGGTCGAATCTTAAAATTAGCTACATAATAATCAGGGGCCCGTCTTACGAAACGTCGTATGACAAAAACGGTCGAAAGTCAAAACTTTAAAATAAATCTAATTTCTGATTTCTCCTAATCCCGTCTTGTGTAATCCTTGTCTTTTCAAGACGATTCCAAAGAGATATCACAAGACAAGATTAGATGGAGAAATATATAATAATTGAGAATCTTAGAATCCGACTTACGACAATATTTGTCGTACGACGTTTCGTATGACGGGCCCCTGAATACAACATTTTGCATTTAATTTCAATGAACTTGTTGGAATATTGCCTTAGATAAAATCTAGGTAAAATTCAAACATAGGTTATCAGCGCCAAGAAACTAGGTCACTACATGTATGTCAACTACTAAAAAGAACTTGTAAACACAATTATTTTTACTACATGTTTAAAGACACTGATTGCTGTGTTGCACTGAATAAAATCTAAGGAGAAATTCTAATATTGATTGCCTGCTCCTTCGTGAACGTTTCAATACCATATATTAACCCTTAGCCTGCCAATCACGACTATAGCTCCATATGCAAACAGCTTGGATCAGGATGAGACGTCGAGTAACTCGGCGTCTCATCCGGATCCAAGCTGTTTGACACTCGGACAACATTTTCAGCAATTTTGAGCAACTTTGAAGCACTTTGAAACTTGAAGCAGATGAGAAATATAGCAGACGACAATTTATTTGGCGGGCTAAGGGTTAACATTTGCCCCATTCAATTCCATTGAACAAAAGGATGTTTAATCTGTATTTAAAAACGCAATTTATTAAGTGGCGTGACTTGTGGTTATCTGTCGCAGGGGAAGCGGTGCTTATGGATCTGCTATCCGCGAATCATTTTGTTGCGTTTCCTGAGCAATGGCAGTTATTGCTTTTCTGTTTGAGGTACATTTAATTCGTGTTAAAAAGCTCTGATGTAGATTAAACATACTTGCATACTAATAAAATGTTCATTTAATAGTAGAAATTATAGCAAATATAATCCCAAAATAAGAAATGAACATAATGTTTTCGATGTTTAAGCGAAATAAACGATAGGAAATGATCGGCAAATTTAGCGCGATTCATTGTAACTTTAAACGCGGTTTATGGTAAATATGTCGATCATTTTCTGTCGTTTATTTCGCGTAAACGCCGACAAAATCAGTTCATTTCTTGAATACACTGAGATAAAGAGTCGACTCCATTACACAGTTGTTTAGGATTCGCTTTATCTTTCGACGATATGCTATTTATAGAACACGCGGAGATCAGTGCGTGGGATGTAAAATATCTGAAAGACTCCAAAAGAAACACTTAAAGACATAACCTTATCAATAATCAATCATGTCAGTAACAACTAAATTCTAATGGCCTCTCAGGCCTTTGATTTTTTATTTCATGTATGGCTGTGTGACTGAAAAATGTCAATACAAGTGCCTGTGCACAATGTAAACATTTGGTAAACATTGGCGTGGAAGGGAGTTACATCATACATTTGATAAAAATGTTATTAAATAAAACTAGACAAATTTGAAATCATTTTATATGTTTTATTGTACTTTGTTTACAGTTGTATTCTATTACTTTATAATTTATTTATTTAAAACTGACAATTGTTATACTACTTTACTTCATCATTTATTTATTAAGGGGGCGAACATTTTCAGCCCGTTTATTTTTCAAGTACAACAAGCATACATGTTTAATTATATATACGTGTACTTCATCAACTGAGGACCCCTGATGCGATTAAACCAAACTCGCTACAATGCGTACAGCAATCGGCAATTCCCGTCAACTGCCGACTCGTTCCGAACTATGCTTTAGGATGGTTCGAGATAGATCGGCAGTTGACGAGAATGACCGAACGCTCTCCGTAGATTCCGATATTGACCGACCTAAGCCGGATCTCATAAGCGGTCCTCAGCATAAATGTTAATGTTATACTAAAACATATTGTAGACTAATCAGGTTTTCAGAAATTTCAAGCTTTTCGACACTCAGCTTTCAAAATTCTCCGGTTTTCAGACATTTGGTTTTTAGACAGTTCTGGTGTTAACAAATTCGAGTTCAAAAATATACCGGGTTTTGGACATCCGTTTTTGAAGCTTAAAGGTAATCAATATCTATAAATACCCTGGTTTAAAAAGTTCGATTTTTTTTTGACAAATTTCCGGATTTTAGGACATTCGTTTTCAGAGATTTCCGGCTTGTTGTCATTCAATTGTCCAATGCTTCACTGAGTGTGTCATATCAAGCAGTATTGCATCCGAAACGTGGCTTATATAACCCATGTCATTGGAGAACACGATATTCTTTCCCAATAAACGTGCTGTAGTGTAAATCTTTTACTGCAAATGGCACCAAAAGGGCGATTTCGCAAATGTTTTGATCAGGATCCAAACTGTATGACACATGTAACGATATTTCTGCAGTCAGAAAATCCCTAATTCTTTATTGCAGACGACATTGTAAATTCAGGCGATATTTTGATGAAGAGGTTAAAGCAGACGATTTTAAAATTGCAGTGAAAGAATTAGACAGTAAGTAACATTGCAAACAGAGACAGTTTGACGCCTGATTAGGCTCCAAACTGTTTGCATTGCGTTTTCGTTTGAAGAAGAAGGAAAATAATATGTTTTCCCATGGTACAGTAGAGCAAACGTTATTCGTTCCCAATAACCGCGTTTACGCTAAAACTGTTATTTCTAATGCAAACAGTTTGGAGCCAGATCAGACGCCGGTTAACCCGGCGTCTGATCCGGCTCTAAACTGTTTGCTACTCAGAATAAATCGAATACTCAGAATTATAAAAAAGTTGCCATCTTCTCTATTTTAGTGTGTAAAGTTTGCGTTTCGTTTACGCTTAAACGGTAAAGAATAACGTTTTCTCCACAGTACATGTATGTAGTATCAATCGTTGTTTACTGTTTGTCTATACTCGGTACAGTTGTCGTCTTTAATACTTGAAGTAACTGGCGAGGACGGTTGCAGCGGCAGCGACCATTAACGGGAGGCTCAAGAAAGCGCATGCGCCACCACCAGTGGCTTCTATAAAAAAAATAAAGAAATAACAGAATCATATTTCTCTAACAGTATGTACATGTACATGTATAAACATTTACTCCATAGCCTTTTTGATAGGTTTGAAGACATGCGGTGACTTAAAACATGTTGAAAGTAAAGCAGAATGTACCTTAACACCTTTAAACCCTAGCGACGAGTATACTCGTCATTTACAAACAGTGTACCTGTGAGGATTACATTTGTGCCATGCAAACAGTGTAGACCATGATCAAAGGGATCTTAAGGAGCCCTCTGGTCAGGATCTACACTGTTTGACATTATGACAATGCGGCGTCCGATATGGACCCGAAATATTTGTTATTCGTATTTAAATGTAGTTTTGCTTCAAATGCAGGAAAACTAATATTTAGTTGCTTTTTTCTCCAGCATACGTCAATTCAGCACGGTAAGAGTTAATTCCCTTACCTGTTGTGGTGGTGGCAGCTAGTGCGACATCAGCTAGAATTAACAAAAAATACTATAATACATATTACATGTACGCCAATGTTTCAAATACTTATGATGATCAACAACGAGAACAACATCATCAACAACTACAGCAGCAGCAACAGCAACGACAACAACAACAACGACAACAATAATAATAATAGCAAAAATGATAATAATAATACTAATAATCATTATAATAATAATAAATAATAATAATACATGTAATAATAATAATAATAATAATGATAATAATAATAATAATGATAATAATGATAAAATATTAATAATAATACTTATGAAAATAATAATAATAATAATAATGATAATAATGATAATAATGATAAAATATTAATAATAATACTTATGAAAATAATAATAATAATAATAAATAAAATAAAATAATAACTATGATAATAATAATAGTAATTATTATTATAATAATATTAATAACAATAATAATAATATTGATAATAATAATAATAATTATATTGATAATAATAATTATAAATATAATATAAGTACCAAGTTAAGTATTCAGTTATAGTCTTCTTTCAGTCCGAATGACCGTTCAGTCGACTGTACATTTACTCCACTGATCTTTGAGCCATCTTGCCTACAATATTGAGCCGTAGCTCACGTTTCATATGGGTCTTAAACTCTAAATGTACAGTGAATATGTTCTGAAGTGATACATACAAAGTTACTGGTCAGTAAAACTTGAAATTGGAACAATTAAGTTTTCAGTCGAATTTTGACTATTTTAGTCACTTTATTAATTATGTATTGCAAAATGAAAAGCAAAGGAAGCCTCTGATTTTCGATCTACATTAGAGAGGTTTGTAACACGACTGATTGTCTACGAGTTTCAAGGCAACACCATACAAGAATATCTCTATATAACGGTCACTAAAAAGAAGTTTTATTGATTGTATAAAAATAGTTGACAGCTTAAAGCAAGGTAAAAGTAAAACAGAAAGCTCCCAAAGGAGCTTTCTGTTTTGCCTTTACATGTACCTTACTTTAAGCAAACATGTCTTTTAAAATTAGTACTTTACCTGATAGCATATTTCTAGTACTGAAAATAGGTGGCTACTTAAATCAGGTTGAAAGTAAAGCAGAATGCGCCTTAATGTACATTTTGCTTAACTTTCAACCTGCTTTAAGCTATCATGTGCTTTAATATAGAACATATTCCCTATAATATATAATTCATAATTGATAGAATGGGAACTATTTTCTTTAGCGGAAGAATAAAATTATGTTCGCTAAAAGGCGCTTCTATGGGGAAAAGGGTTAAGGCTAATACCATACACCACTCATAGGTCGTTATATAGAGATTTGAATGTATATTTAGAAAGGAGCAGATATCTTACCTATGGTTATCAAATACAACATCATCGCAACTACGATGAAGAAAGCACTTGTAATGAAACTCATCTGAAAATATGAAATAACAAGAACTATGACATAGAAAGTACAGATGCTTCTAGAGCATATATGACATGTACCATTAAAATATGCAGACAATCAAATATGCTCACACAACGTTTGAACTGTTTATGCTATTTTATAGGGGTTATACATATAACATACACTATTTTATCTAAGACCGTTTATGAGATGTACCTTTAAAATATGCAGACAATCGAATATGCTCATATACAACAGTTGATTTTTTATTTTTTTATTGGAGTAATGCATATCACATATTTTTTTTATTGGGATCATAAGTATAACATACACTATTTTATGTTTTTAATGGAACCACGAATATGACATGAACTATTTTATGTTATATAGCAGGATAAAGAATACACCATGCAATATTTTATTTTATTTAAATTGGGAAAATGAATACAGCAAGCAATATCTAAGCCAACAAGCAAATATGCTCATATACAACATTTGAAAATATTATGCTTCTTTATTAGAGTAATGCATATAACATACAATATGTTATCTTATTTTATTGGAATCATTAATATAACATACGTTATTTTATGTTATTTTAATTGAATTTTTATGTAATACATGTACAACAGAATAAAGAATACACCATGCAATATTTTATTTTATTTAAATTGGGAAAATGAATACAGCAAGCAATATCTAAGCCAACAAGCAAATATGCTCATATACAACATTTGAAAATATTATGCTTCTTTATTAGAGTAATGCATATAACATACAATATGTTATCTTACTTTATTGGAATCATTAATATAACATACGCTATTTTATGTTATTTTAATTGAATTTTTATGTAATACATGTACAACAGAATAACGAATACACCATGCAATATTTTATTTGATTTTACTGGGGAAATGAATACAGCATGGACTATTTAGGCAAGGGAAATATTAAAACAACATCTTACCTTGTCGTTTAAGTAATTAACTTTCTGTTCTATCCTTATTTTATGGAGCGTTGCAGCATCTATGAGCTGTTATGTGGATGCGCAGCTTTTTATACTACAGCATTATTTTTTTTTTATCAGGGGGTGGATTCAGGCTTTGGGTACGGACAACTTATTTACATGTATAGCTTATCGTTATTTAACGTAATCGTCCAGAATATATTTGCTTTTGTATGTTGATTATGCACTAAAACAGAGGAAAATACGTTATTCTACTTATCTGCATCTGACTATTTTACGAATTAACCCTTAGCCCGCCAAATAAATTGTCGTCTACTATATTTCTCGTCTGCTTCAAGTTTCAAAGTGCTTCAAAGTTGCTCAAAATTGCTGAAAATGTTGTCCGAGTGTCAAACAGCTTGGATCCGGATGAGACGCCGAGTTACTCGGCGTCTCATCCGGATCCAAGCTGTTTGCATATGGAGCTATAGTCGTGAGTGGCAGGCTAAGGGTTAATTGGTGTCGAATTTGCTTGCTTTTATATCATGTTAATATCGGTACATGTAATGCATTAATATACATATTCAGTGGAGAAGACGTTATTCTACTAATACAAAGCAAAACCTCTCTATGACGATAACTAAATTGATCGCATGGTAATCAGAAGCAAGGTGAACGTAAAACAGACAGCTCCTAAAGGAGCTGTCTGTTTTACGATCACCATGTTTTAAGCTGTCTCCTGTTTTATATAATTAATAAGCCTTGACAAATTGGTGTTTTCAGGACAGAAAATGTTATTCTTTCCCAAATAAACACGAGTATGTTAAAACAATTGCTTAAATTGCAAAAAGCTTGGAGCCACACTAGACGTCGAGTAGTTATGTTCTATATTTTATTACATGTTGCGTTTCTTTTGCGTTTAACCCTTACATGATCAAATTTATTGTGAGGTCTTTACCCCTTCACCGCAAATTTGTCGTCTGCTTCAATATTGTTGTCTGCAATCCCGTTACAAAGTAAGATTTAAGACAGTATAACTGACGTTATTTCAAAATCAGCGGCAATCAGTTTTGATCCTGATCAGACGCCGCGATACGCGGCATCTGATCAGGATAAAAAATATTTGCATATGCTATTTGTGACAAATCAGTGAATGTCTGATGACAAATGTACAAATGCTGTTTTGAGGCGAAATTCTTTGACATTGTGTCCCCGGGGACTACTTTCAACTAGACCATGACAGCAGTTTCCGTGCTATTTTGATGTTAAACGATAACGAAACGTAAACGTATTTCAACAAAAAGTTTGAAATGACAAATTTAAAGTAATTCTGAATGTTCATTTTAATAGGAATTGCAAACAGATTGAAACCGGTTCAGACGCCGGTTTACCCGGTGTCTGATTTTGCTACAAGCTGATTGCGATGGAAATAATATATTTTTGTAGGGTAAACACGTTTATAGGGAAAGAGCCTTTGTACCTACATGAATAATTGATATGTAAAATGTACATGTATATTGCATAGATCGGATTGCTAGTTACATGTATGGAACAAGATGCTACTTAGTCTTTTTGTAGTTTTGTAGTATCTCTATCCCACATCCCATTAGCGGGCATATATTCTTCTATAAATACATTTATACATTGTTTATGCACATATAATTATCTTGAAAAGTACAGTGCTCCCTCTCTTCAACGGATCTCCCTACAACGACTCTCTCCTTACAACGACCCTTTTAACAGTTCCCTTAACCAACAGTTATCTCTAACGCTTTTGCCGTCTACTGTTTTTTCTCAAAGTTACATATACTTTAAGATTTTGATAGAATACATATAATACCCAGTAGTGACAAACAGCTTGAATCCAGATCAGACGCCGCGTCGTATAGAGGGAAAGCTGGACAGACTTACAACTGGCATCGAACAAGTTCGTCCGAAAAAATGTTCCAGAGTTCTTCCTATAAACTTTGCAATTCTGGAGCTCGAGATTATCCCCTCTGCACTGAACTAAAAGGAAGGCAGGTCAGTGTTTTGATCCCATTCGCTGCTTCGTAACGAATGCAATCGGCCGATATCATCTGCCTGAAATCATCATTATCATCTTATCTCATAATCCCTCATCATTCATCGTCGCTATATTACGTACCGGTATTTTGTGTCGCAGCGACGTAAAACCAAACTCATCCATCCGAAACAATGTCCTGGCATTCTAAACGGTGTCGGTAGTGTCTGAAGGGATATTGGTACAAGAGGCATACAACAGAATCCTGATAAAAAAACATGTTTCTTATCTGGATACAACCTATTAATCATAGTAGTTATACAGTGTGAGAGACGCTCTCCTTTCCTGCTTAAATGAAAACCCAACGAAAAAGCAATATAAATGTAGAAAATGTCACTATTTAGAAATGCCCAACGATTCGTGTTAATCTGACCCAGAGGGGAAAACATTTTGGAGCCTGATCAGACGCAATGAACATAATTGTTTAATATCGCCTTAATTGGGAAAGACAAACGTCCTCTCCATAGTGTATTAGGGTGAAAAAGATAAGAGCACTCCAGGTAATTATATGGATTTGGAAATGTGTCAGGCATGCAGACTTTGCATACTCTTTGTACTGTTCGAATGAAATCACAAGCTGACACAGTGCTTTAGCATAACAAACATGACTGTTTCTTGTGATATGGTATGGTTTATTCAAATATCTGAGTCATTCAGTAAGCTGCATGCAGTGCGGGATTAAACATCGAGTTAATCAACATACAAAAATACAGACGAATATCTGTAACATGGCGAGAGAAATATGCAGCCAGACGGGGACTCAAACCCGGGACCCCTTGCCTACTGGGCAAGTGCTCTACCGATTGAGCCATCGGACCACTTACACAAACCTCTACCCATTTAATCATATACTCAACCCGGCTACACACATCCCCTCTACACAAGAATTCGTCCCGAATTTTTACTAAAGAACACTCCACGAGTTTCTTATTATTATTTCTGTACACTCTACGAGTTACATATTATCCTACGGGTTATTTACGTTGGGCGCAAAATGTAACGTTGTTAGAACGATATGCAGCCAGACCGGAACTCAACCCCGTGACCCCTTGCTTACTGGGCAAGTGCTCTACCGACTGAGACACCGGACCGCTCACACAAATCTCTCACGATTTAATCATATACATGTACTCAATCAGGCTACATAACAAAAAATCGAATTCGCCAAAGTCGAATGTACTCGTAATTGTAAAATGGAAATAGAAGACAACACGTGCAGATATTAGTTGGTAACTATTGTAACACCTGCCAAAAGACCGTAATTTACTAAACATATGTAGCAAATTCAATACATTTTGAACGCAAAATACAGTAAACTATGACAAACATTACACATTTACTTTATTTTGTGTCATTATTAGGTTTGTAAGTTAACCCATTTATATACCCAGTGGATTCTTCCATGTTCATATATTTGTATCAAAAAGGGATCCCTGGTCAAACTTTTCATTTTTATTTTGTTTTATATTGAAATTCCTATCATCAAACAGTGTACACTCTGATCAGACGCCGCATAATGCGGCGTCTGATCAGAGTCTACACTGTTTGCTTATATCCAATATATGTGATCGTTGGCACAAATGGGTAACTGTTGAAAATGTTTAATACTCATCAATGATTTCTCTGTAAAATTATAGCATGTCTTGGTGCCATGTGATTTTCCCGCTGCCATGGCAACATTATTAAGAACACTAGTCATAGATTTTCACTAATGATCAAAAATTGCTTAGCAACCGAAGCAAATTAGAATTAAATAAAAATTTCACCTCTCAGTGTGATCGGAAATTAATTCAGCTTTTGGTAGGTATTTACCTTAAATGACTTTTAAATTGATCGACAGATTCTTGTTTGCCTTAAATAGCTCAAATACATCAACAACTTATGACATATTTCCAGGGTGGGAACTTATTGGGAACTTATTTATGGCCATATACGGTACATGTACATGAACATGCGTGTCATTATCAGGTTTGAAAGTTAAATTGTCATATATCATTCAATTTGACGTAGAAATAATATTTGGTTACCTAAATAATTATGCTAAATTTTAGCATCATATTGAAAATATGTGTTAAATGCGAGCTTTAGTCAAAGCAATATACCGCAGCCTATTGGAATCAAGGTTAAGTTCTTAAAAGATATGCAAGATAATACTGTCATATAAACTTTCACTTTTAGTACGAAAATAACATTTGGTTACCTTAGCAACCACTCATAATATATGCTAAATAAAATAATAATAATATTAAAAATATATTCAAAATATATATTTCTTGAGAGCAAAGTATAGCAACCTATAAGAACCTTTCATTATCAGGTTTGCAATTTTGTCATAAACGCTCAGATTTTACACGAAAACAACATTTGGTAACTTTCATTTTTTTGTCTAAACTTTTCAATTTCACACACATATTGTAGAAAGCATTACCTGGTAGCTTTCGTCCGAGTACTTCGGACTTCGTCAGCCAACTGAATTGACTTCTCATTGGGGATTAACACCGCTCGAGGCCTTCGTGAGCGATGTTAATGTCGAGTCCCAGATGTGCGGGAGGTTGTATCGGCCCCCGTCCCTGTTGAGTGCCGGTGTGTGTGCCCTGATGTATACTGCTTCCTTTACCCCCCGTTCAAACCATGAGGGTTCGCGGTCTAGGATTTTCAGTGATTCGAGAGACACACCGTGTCCTGGGCAGTCTTTATCCCGCACATCTGGGACTCGACATTAACATCGCTCACGAAGGCCTCGAGCGGTGTTAATCCCCAATGAGAAGTCAATTCAGTTGGCTGACGAAGTCCGAAGTACTCGGACGAAAGCTACCAGGTAATACTTTCTACAATATGTGTGTGAAATTGAAAAGTTTAGACTAAAAAATGAAATGAATAACACCACACAGTTAAACCTTCATCAAAATAAACATTTGGTAACGTTAGCAACAACTCACAATTTCATATTATATTGAAAATATGTGTCAAAATCGAGTTTTGTGAAGAGAGATATCAAATTTTAGTGTGACTACATCTTTTTAATGAGGATTGTTTTTTCACTGTAACCTTGACCTTTGACATTAATATGAAGAAGAGGGCCATGACCCTGAATTCCCACACCTGAATATATTGAAATAGATAGTTTTTCTTGTATGTGGCACAATATCAAGGATTCGACCAAATGATCTACAAATTTTACTCGATATGATGTTCAAACTGGCCTAGATTTTGTCAAAAACAACATTTAAATCAAGTGTGATATTACGATTGGTCCCAAACTATGGCCTCTGGAGTGTCCACAAGGTTTTCTACTATTTGACCTAGTGACCTACTTATTTTACCGGACATACACCGTTTTCAATCTTGACCTAGGTTTTGTCACGAGCAACATTTGGAGCATATTTGAATCTAGTTACCTACGTGTGACCCCACATGACCAATGTTCGGAGTTGGCCTTGTTTGTTTTTGTGCAAAACAACATTTTGATCATCAAGTTTGATAAAGATTGGCCCAAAACTGTGGCCTCTAACGTCTTCATTGTGGACGGACTGACGGATGCTAGATAAAAGGTCATACTAATGGCTCACCCTGAAGTTTTCTCAGGTGTGCTTAAAATAGAAAAAGCCAGCCCAGATGATATGTCCTACATTTTGACTTGATCGAGATACAGTGGAGAAAACAGAACTGTTTTAATATTTCACTGAATTACGATAACGTGCTGTTTAAAACAGCACGTAATCGTAAATCAGTGAAATATTAAAAATTGCAATTTCTTGAATTTTTATTTTGTATATTTTTATATGAGTGGCAAACAGTTTTGAGTATAATCCGGCTCCAAACTGTTAGCAAATTATGGATTAAGCGTTACGCGTTAATTCGGATAGAAATATTCACCACAGTAAGTAAAGGAAGGGGGGTAACAAGATGTGCCAGTTATCAACTAGTGCTGTATTTATCTCCCTTCAAAAATGACTGCACTGATGGAATCTTTGATTCATGTCACTGCCAACCTCCCACAGTTCAGCCGTTTTATGCCACGTGGATGCTACTGAACCTTATTTAAATTAAATTGATAATCGCAATCGAATTGCCATCGAATCGCCATCGAATCGCCATCGAATCGGGCGCTATATAAGCAAACCGTGTGCTTGAGTTGATTCAGGCGATTTTTCTGAAGCGGTTGTGACAAAAAATGGAATCGAAAAACATAAACAAAGGCATATTTGCGGATATTGGTGATATACACAATTCAGGCAAACTCAAAGCGTTAATTGCGTTGGAAAATATTCACAAGCGAATTGCCATCGAATTGCAAGCGAATTGCCATCGAATTGCAAGCGAATCGCAAAAAGTGTTAATCTAATAAGGTTCAGTACTGTATATATACTGGATTAGTACGTGGTTTATGTAAGGGGACCGACTGCGTGGCTCAGTGGTAGAGTGTCCGCTTGCAGTGCGGGAGGTTGTGGGTTCAATCCACTGCCGGGTCAAACCAAAGACTTGAAAATTGGTAGTAAAGGCCTCCCTTCTTGTCATTCAGGATTCCGGGTTAGCATTACAACTGGTTCTTACCACATACCATGTTTCTAGTTTTGAAGACCTTGGAAAACTTAAAGCAGGTTGAAATTAAAGCAGAATGCGCCTTAAGGCGCATTCTGCTTTACTTTCGGCCTGTTTACTGCTACCGTCTGCAAGGAAGTAGAAACATATTTCGATTGCTAAATATTTATGACTGTAATTTGGAACTATTTTCTTCAGTGGAGAAATAAACTAAAGACGCTTCAATTGTGGAAAAGTTTTAACGGGAGGAGTAAAGTTTTCTCCCCTTAGTGTCAAGCACGGTCATTTTTGAAATAATACCTGAACCGCTGTATTTATTATACATGTACAGTTGAGAAAAACGTTATTCTTTCCCGTTTAAATGCAAACGAAAGCACTAAAAGTATAAAATGACAACTTTGTAATGATTCTGAGTATTCGTTTTAATCTGAGTGGTAAACAGTTTGGAGCCGGACCAGACTCCGGGTTACCCGGCGACTGATCTGGCTCCAACCTGTTTGCATTGGAAATAACACTTTTAGCATAAACTCGTTTATTGGGAAAGAATTACATTTTCTCTACCTGTAGCCTATTTCTGCAGAAATACATTTTCAGTTTAAAGGTAGGCCTACAGTATTTGCTTACATACACAACATATATTTGAATATTAATGATCTATTTTTGAGGTACACCTTACCATGTTCTCGATCATTATAGTGATTTATTGTTTTATTATGGAGAAATCGAAATTAGTTTGCCCCGGTGGATGGCGCTGAATACCATGTACGTTGTGAAATGCAGTGCACCTGGCGCACTAGAACATATCATTTCATTTAACCCTTTCACTGGTGTGACGTCATCAAATTTAAACATTTGTCGTCAGCTTTTATTTCTTAAACTATATTTAAGGTATTTCGACTTTAGAAATATCGTATTGAGTGTTAAACAGTTTGGATCCTGATAGGACATCGCGCTACGCGGCGTCTGAGTAGAATCTAAACTGTTTGCAAATAAGCATTGTTCTCGGAGTAAGGCAGTGAAGGGTCAATCGTTTTATTGCATCCTTAGAAGGTTCGCTCTCAAATACACACAAACAAAATCCAAAAAAAAATTATGAATTAACAATTTCTTGAAAATTGTGACGAATCTTTTCAATCTGAATTGCACATAGTTTTGAGCTGAAGCAGACGCCGGGTTGCCCCCTTGGAGAACCATGAGTCTGATCAGGCTTTAAAGTGTTCAAAGCACTTTGATTAAAATTAAGCGTCAGGCATGTTTAAAATAAGATTTATCTAAATTTCATTTTATCGCGTTTGCATTTCTACTGCGTTTAACTTCCCCGTGAACTTCTAATCTTGTAACCCAGCATCTGATCTAGCTCCAAACTGTTTGCAACTCAAAAACTTGTTTAACATAAATGCTTTTGAAAATAGATCTTATAACATCTCTCCACTGCATGAGAAAATATTAAAGAGAACTAAAAGCGCTTTGTTGAAAAGTGAAATTGACTGATGCGTTTCTTACATGAATGTTTACCTTCCCATGCGCTATGTTTCTAACTGCCCTAACCCGTATCCTGCGGATCGCGACTTGACTTGTATTTTGCACCTCAACTAGAGGAAATAGTGCATACTCTAGGCTTTGTATGTTTTAAAAATACTGTTTAAGTAATCATAGGACAGTTTCTAAAATAGCTGTTACTTCATAACAAAATGAGATATTCTTTATGTGCTGTATTTCTCAGACCCTTCTCTTGAGCAAACAGCAAATACGAGTATATGAACATTTATTTGGAAAGAATAACGTAGTCTCCATTGTTCATGTATTAATTTATTCCTGGTGATCTGTCGATGTAAGCTATACATGTTAACAACCTGTTTATCAAATTTTAAATGTGCTGGAAATCTGGATCACCATCCCTCTTGATCCGCATATGTCAGAAACTACATTGTACATACATACATGTACAGTAGAGAAGACGTTATTCTTTACCAATATACGCATTTAGGCTTAATATTTTATTTCCATTGCAAACATTTTGGAGCAAGATCAGACGCCGGGTTATCCGGCGTCTGATCAGGCTCCAAAGTGTTTGCATATCAGATTAAAACAAATAGTCTGTTCAACAGGCGGCCGTTTTCTACATTTAACTGCATTTCGTTTCGTTTGCGTTTCAACGGAGAAAAACATGTCTTCTCCATTGTAACATCAAAAGCTAGCGTGAGGTACAAATGTACATTAAAATGCATCTTTAGCATAACATTATGCAAGCAGATTTTAAAACATTTCCTTGTCTAGACGTAAACCCCACAACCATATTGTAACTAAATTTTCCCTATTGCGCTGAGCAACGCCCTTGATTTGCAATTTTAGGCCAAATAAAAAAAGGACCTGTGTTTCCTATTACATGCCCAGAAATGTTAGGGACGGTAGGTCGGATTTCTTTTAAACCCATAGAATAATATACATACATTTTACTTTCTGAGGGAGTATTTTATATAGTTATATTTGTATTTGAAAATATATGAAAGTATTTTATTGTGCATGGTCCTGTGGTTATTCATAAAAAAAACTCTTATAAATATCCATTCAAATAGTAATTTCTATTGGTAAGTCCCATTACCAAAATTACCTTAAAAATCTAAACTGGTATCATTGATGTTCAATGTTGGTGAACCGAAACAGCAAAGAAGTGACATATATTATTGTACAGTTATTAAACGGCCGAGGGCGGGCCGTCGTTGCTTATTGGCACAAGTTAGCCATAATGGCACCAGGGCCTTGGCCCGAGTGCCAGTGTGGCTAAAGAGTGCCAATAAGCAACGACGGCCCGCCCTCGGCCGTTTAATGGCTTGTTTATTGTATACCTGGTTCAAAATCAACGAATATGTAGATTGTTTGAATGTTTAAATAAGCGCGGTCGTTATAGAAATCAAATGACGTCATCTTCAACGAACGTTGGCCATTTTGAACGTTACGTTGCTAACATTTTCACGTTCATAAATTATGTTGCCCCCGGGCCAATAACCGGATGCAGTCCAAATAACCGGTTATTGGACTGCATCCGGTTATTGGCCCGCTCAGCAAGGGCGTATTGCATTGTCATCCAAGCAAAAATTGTTACTATTTATAGTAAGGTATACAATAAAGATGCAGTTAATTATGTTTTTAAATGTGTTGCATGCATGTCAAATGATTCAATGAAATATATTGTCTGCATGTTGAATGTTAGATGTTTGTTAAATCCTATAAACTATCAATTTGTAACACTTAAACGTCTATAAATTAGATTTTTAAACAATTTAAGTGCAGAAAATTTCTGTTACATGCTCCGCAATAAACCGACAGTCACAAGCTCCGTAAAACTTACCGACATTCGCTGATTCATTTTTTGAAAAATAAAAAAAAAGTTTAGGGTCGGAGAGAAAAACTAGGGTCGGTCGGGTATTTTATTTTATTTTGCCTTACCAACCTGATGTATTGCAAGGAACTCTCTCTTCGGCGACCCAATAATTATATTTTTGCAGTTTAAGACCGTTAACAGCTTAACTTAAGACGAATTAATGTAATAAAAAACTTCTTTGTGAGCTTTCTGTGTTACTTGTGTCCTGCATCAGGCAACCATCTGCCTTCAAATACATATATGTGGATCTACATGTATATGTTATTTGCGTTTTGTCGCTCAAGAGAGACTATAATGTTTATACACTTTTGCAAGTATCTAACCCTTTCAATGCCAAATTTTCCGCGAGATTTTTACCCCTTCATCGTTTCATTGTCCCCTGCTTCACTTTTGATGTTTGCAAGATCGTTTCAAGGTAAGATTCAATGTAGTATGACTTAAAACATATCGATACGAGAGTCAAACAGTTTGGGTCCTGATCTGGGTCCTGATCAGACGTCGTGTAACGCGGGGTCTGATCATGATACAAACTGTTTGCAAACTCGCTTTTAAGCGTAATTAACACTGAAAGAGTTAACTTATTATGTAGCTCAGGATGGGAGGAATAAGAAACTATGCTAATAAACTGTGACTCAATTCTGAATGCATACAAAACGCACACCAACAATCTGATTACAATGAACATGTACATTGGAGAAAATACCCTTCTTTCCAAATAAACGCATTTACCCTAAGACTTTTATTTTTATTGCAAAAAGTTTCGAGAGACATCAGACACCGGGTTATCTGGCGTCTGATCATAATTCCAATCTATTTGCCACTCAGATTAAAACCGATAGGCCTAGTCAGAATTTTCAAAAGGCGGCCATTTTCTCCATTTAATTGCACTGTGTTTGCTTTTCGTTTGCGTTTTAACTCTTTCCCTCCTGAAACCTTAAATGAACAATTCCAATTTCAAAATACATCTAGTCTATTTTTGACTATTTGGGTTTGATTATAACAATATATTTAAAAATGACAAACGGTGTAGACCCTGATCAGAGGGCTCATTATGGAGCCCTCTGATCAGGGTATACACTGTTTGCATAGGACAAGTGTAATCCTTACAGGTATACTTTTGTAAATGACGTTTTTACTCGTCTCTAGGGTTGAACATGTTAAACGCGAAATAATAACGTCTTCTCCACTGTTCAGCCTCCGCAAACCCGACCCTCTGAACCCGGAAGTCTTTTGCCAGAACACTTTGATAGGTCGTAACACATGCGTGGTCTGCTTGCTCACCAACTGCAGTGGGGAAAACGTTTTTCTTTCCAGTTTAAACGCAAACGAAATACAAACGAAACGCAAACGCAAAGCACTAAAACGTAAAAACTACAACTTTTGGACAATTCTGATAATTCATGTTTATCTTGGTGGCAAACAGTTTGAAGCCTGATCAGACGCCGGGTTACCCGGCGTCTGATGTGGCTCCAGACTGTTTGCATAGGAAATAATAGTTTAGCGCAAACGCGTTTATCGGGACAGAATAACGTTTTCTCCACTATACAGAGCTCCTTCTCTACAACGACACCCATAAGGAGACAAAGATTGTGTGTGTTGTTCGGAGGGAGTCGTTATAGGAATGGAAATAAATACTTGGCTTATATTTGCAAATAGTTTGAATCCAGATCAGACGCCGCTCAACGCGGCGTCTGACCTGGATTCAAGCTGTTTGTCACTCATATTTAAATTTATTCTATCAAAATGTCCAGTCATGACGCCATCAGCTTTAAACAATTATTGTCGTCTGCTTTTATATCTTAAATTTAAAATGTAAATATTTAGATATAAAATGGAGTGTCAAACAGTTTGAGTCCTGATCAGACGCCGTGTTACGCGGCATCTGGTCAGTATCCAAACTGTTTCAAATAACTATTGTTCTCGAAGTAGGGCAAGGGTTACATTGTAAATCATAATTATTATAATCGACGCGTTGACACATTTTTGCAAACAGTTTTTATCATTTGATCAGGATCAAAAATCAAATGTGTTCGATATCCAAAATGAGTTTTCCTTCATTTATCAAAAAAAAAACATTAACCCGTTTATGGTTTATTCCGTAGACCACCATTTCGAAGCAAACGATACTTTAGCAAGACACAGATTAACTCTTTCAACACTAAGTAAATATTGTGGGTTATAAGGTTTTCCTGTGGATCTTTTAAGGTAGTTTAAAATACTGCTCTAAATAAGCAATCAGTGTATATACTTTTAGGAGTAGGGTAGTGATTGAGTAGATATGGGTCTACACTGTTACTTTGCAAATGTAAAGAGTAGTAAACAGCACCATGGTGTTGAAGGAGTTAGCAGGCCACAACAATACCTACACGTGAACAATAACTCTTTGCACTCTTAACTGTTATACTGCCCGGTGCCTATCAACAGTTATTCTTTCATATGCTAATCACGGGAATAGGGGCATTTGGATAGATAAAATATTTGGAAAGCATTTAGAGTTTTATTAGTGTTAATTTGTTGAGAGAAGATACAATAAAAACAAATAAAGATTTAATTCGGAACGATACTATTATAGGACACAATTAAAATAATCGCCGGTTTAAATGCATCCAAATGAGTTAAAAAAAACATTTTCCTTTTCATATTTTTTTTACTCACTCTGGACAAACCTGTCGAAAGTAAAACTATGTTTGTATTTAAGGGCTGTTATATATTTAAGGCCAATTTCATTGTATGGCTCAATAATTGCCTTCTTTGAAGACTCTCACATGGGAGTCAATGACGCCTTTGCATTGATTTACATTGGTGTCTTTTGCTTTCTTGTAGTAGAAGTAGTAGCGGTAGTAGTAGTAGTAGTTAGAAGTAATGTTAGATAGAGTATCAAGGTAGTGGTAGATGTAATTGTTTGGTAAGTAGTAGTAATAGTACGGTAGAGGTAGGAGTTGGGCAGTGTTAGGAGTAGAGTAGCATTAGAGGTAGAAGAAGAGCAGTGTTAGGGGTAGAAAAAATGTTAGGGGTAGAGTAGCGTTAGAGGTAGAAGTAGAGAAATATTAGGGGTAGAGAAGTGTTAGGAGTAGAGTTATGTTAGACGTAGAGTAGTGTTAGACGTAGAGTAAGTAGTGATAGGAGTAGGTAGTTATAGGAGTAAGTACTGTTAGACGTAGTGATAGGAGTAGGTAGTGTTAAACGTAGAGTAGTGCTAGACGTAGAGTAAGTACTGATATGTTAGACATAGATTAGGTAGTGATAAGAGTAGATAGTGATAGGAGTAGAGATGTGTTAGACGTAGAGTAGGTACTGATAGGAGTACGGTTATGTTAGACGTAGAATAGGTAGTGCTAGGGGTAGAGTAGTGTTAGACGTAGAGTAGTTTTAGACGTAGAGTAGGTAGTTATAGGAGTAGAGTAGTGGTAGGAGTAGAGTATTAGACGTAGATTAGGTAGTTATAGGAGTAGAGTAGTGTTAGACGTGTGGTAGGAGTAGAGCAGTGTTTGACGTAGAGTAGGTAGTGATTCGAGTAGTGATAGACGTAGAGAAGGTAGTGATAGGAGTAGATAGTGATAGTGTTAGAGGTTAAGTAGCATTTAACGTAGGTGGTGATAAGAGTAGTGTTAGACGTAGCGTAGGTGTAAGAAGTAGCGCAGTGTTAGAGGTAGTATAAGAAGAAGTGTTAGAGGTATGAGAAGAATAGAAATTGTTGTAGGGGTGGGGTTGATGTAAGAGATAAATAGAGAGGAGTAGGGTAGTGATAGTTGTTTGAGTAAGAAAGGAGTAGAGATAGAGGTAGTGTTAGTAATGGGTGAAGTGATAGAGGTATGTGTAAGATAGTGCTAGACGCAACAATAGGACAGCGTAAGTTTTAGGAGTAAGTTAAATCAGGTGTGAGCTAAAATAGCAGTGCAATGGGCACACATAACATAATGTTAATACGACAGATTCAGTAAAACAATAACTAAAACTAATACAGTCCTTTATTTCCAAAATTCAGGATATCTTCACATTTATTTGTTAATATTTGCATCACGATTCTGGATATAACGTGTACGTGTCTTGAGACGTGTAAAATTTGACACCCCTGTCATCTTTGTAGGGCTAAGGAGAACAACAGGGAACACTTGTACGTTAAAACCTGTTGTTATTGTTTTCATTAATATTTCTATTCGTGGCTAGATATGATTAGCATGTATCATAACAGCTACATGTCATATATAACTATCTTAAATAGTGGAGACATCAATTGTCCTGGTTAATTGAGAATGAGTGTAGAATGTGAGACAAATGTGCTTCAAGTATCCTTTCTCTTGTGTGTCGAACACATTTGTCTCATTTCCAATTTGTCGCAAATATGAAGGTTTACGAGCACATCGGTCACACCTCGTGAGATGAATGTATTACGAGACAAATATGCTCCTTCCTATACATGTAGACAGAGAAAGCGGTGGAAAGATAATATTACAGAGTGGACAGATAAGATCTAAATGTAAAAGAAACGGTGTGCAGGGCGGACTACAGACAGGAATAGAGAAAGCTGGTTGTCAGGACATCTACATGTATGATGCCCCCAACGGTCCAACAGACTACGGGATATGTGAAGGCGAAGGTGAAGGCAACCATTGTTGTTCTGAGGGCCATTATAAAGGGGGACTTGTAGACAGGGAGTATATCATACTGCTGAACCCTTTTATGTAGATGTTATGAGCACCAGACGCGGTGGCTGATCTGCACCTACATTGTTTTAAGTTCAATAGAGTCAAGGTTTCTTACAGTACAGCGCATACATTTATATACAGTGTTCCCTCCCTACAACGACCCTCCCAACAACGACTCTCTCCTTACAACGACACTCGCCGTAATTCTCTTCACGGGATTAATAAGTCTATCTCTTTTACTGCTACAATATCGTCTGCTTAATATTGTCGTCAGCTGTTTTCTCTCACAGTAACATAAGTGAACATTTTGATAGAATATATACATTTACAGATGACGCGGCATCTGATCTTGATTCAAGCTGTTTGCAAATGTAAACCAATTTCCCTCTCTATAACGACTCCCTCCGAACAACGCACACAATTATTGTCTAACATTGGGTGTCGTTGAAGAGAGTGAACGCTGTATATGCATCATCATTGTCCTACATTATACTTCATGAAAACATTGACGTAGTATCTTACTGTGAGTAGCAAAAGCTTTGGAGTATGACCAGACGCCGGACGTCTGATCTGGTCCCAAATTGTTTACAACGGACACAGAATTATTTGTTTTTGGCACAAACGCGTTTACTAGGAAAAATAACATATTCTCCACTGTAAGTACTGACGATGCATCTTCTCCTAAGTTGCCACTTGAAAAACAATCTTGAGAATCGTTGTAAACGACCTATGGTGCAATCGACAATTACTCAGCGAGTTGAAGGTTAAAAAATATAACGCTTATAAATACTTTAAAGAAGTTACAATAGTTTTTTTGAGGACTGCTTAACCCTTTCCCTTATAGAAGCGCCTTTTAGCACATTCATTTTATTCATCCGCTGAAGAAAATAGTTCCAAATTATACCGTAATGAATATGTGTCATATTTAATACTTTTCTTATTCTAGCAGTTAATAGCTTAAAGCAGGCTGAAAGTAAAGCAGAATGCGCCTTAGGGCGCATTCTGCTTTACTTTCAACCTGCTTTAAGTAGTCACATATCTTCAATACTAGAAACAATGCTATCAGGTAAAGGGTTAAACAAAAGATTTATCGTCTAGTTCAACCCTTCAACCCTTCTATTGCAATATAATGTTAACCCTTTCATCATAGAAGCGCCTTTTCAGCGCATTTAACATATTCCTCAACTGAAGAAACTGTTTCAAAAATATACAGCTATGAACATAATATTATACTATTAAAGATATTTCCTATATCCTTGCAGAGAGTAGCTTAGAGCAGGCTGAAAATAAAGCAGAACTGCTCTATTTTCAACCTGCTAGAATTGATACATGTACATGTAACATGTCTTAAAAACTAGACGCAGGCTATGGGGTAAAAGTGTTATACCGTTGTCTCCACACTTTAACCTTATATCTACATCAAACGAACAATGCCGATTTTAATTTAATTTAGCAGACTTCTGACTATTTACAGCGTTATTTTTATATTGGAAAATCTTAAACAGTGAAGACCTCGGTCAGATGGTTCCTCAACTGACGGAACACCCTGATCTGGGTCTTCAGTGTTTGTATAGAACAAAGCAGTCTTAAACTTTTAACGGATACGCTGTTTGTTAAAAACGCATACATGCCAAAATGTTTGCCACTCGGATTAATCCAATGAGTCGTAAACGTTTTAACTCTTTCACCCAAACTGACCCAAACGTTTGACTTTAACGCTTGATCCAAACTGTTTGTCAAAGTTGTCGTGAATTTTCTACCCCTTCACGCCATAGTGCCGTCTGCTTCAATAGTGTTGTCTGCAATATCGTTTCAAAGTTAGATTTAAAGCAATATAATTGACAAAGTTTCTAAACGAGACAGTGTCAAACAGTTTGGGTCCTAATCTGACGCAATGAGAGTCAAACAGTTTACAAACACGCTTTATGGCGTCATTGAAAGTAAAAGGTTTAAACAGCTGCTACATCTCAACATTACATCGCATTGCGGTTGCATTCCATTCAAACCTTTCAACTTTAAAAATCTCTAGTTGTTACATGTACAGTGGAGAATACGTTCGATTTGTCCGTTTGAACGCAAACGCATTGCAATAGATTGTAGAAAAATGCAACTTATTGAAAATTCTAGGTAGATAAAAATAACTTGAATTGCAAACAGTTTGGAGTCTGATCTGTCTCCAAACTGTTTTCATTCGAAACAATATCTTTAGTGTCAACGTGCTACAGTTTCAGTCTCATCATAATTTACAACATATCTTTATCACAAATTTAACTTTTTTCCAAAGTATATCATGCCGTTCATAATAAGAACTATAGAAGACTATCACAATTTTGCAAATAATTACTGTTACAGTGGATAATCTGTTATTTTGTTCCCGTTTAAACGCAAACGTACGCAAACGCAAAGCACTAAAACGTAGAAAAGAACAACTTTTGGACAATTCTGATATTTTAGGTGGCAAACAGTGTGGAGCCTGATCAGACGCCGGGTTACCCGGCGTCTGATCTGGCTCCAAACTGTTTGCACTGCAAATAATAGTTTTAGCGTAAACGCGTTTATTGGGAAAGAATAACACATTCTCCACTGTAACGTCTTCTCCACTGTAAAACCAAACAACTTCAACATTGACAGAAATGATAAAATACGGCCAGGTCACAAATCTGCCAAAACATATATGAGTCTCCTTTTTACCCCATTCACAGTGAAATGTGTCACAATATTTTACCATTTCAACGTCATGACATAGTCTGCTTTAACCCTGATCCTGACGTAAAATCTTCTGCTTTGAAATTGCCGTCTGCGTTTGGTTTCATATTAATAACAGTGGAGGAAAACGTTATTTTTTCCCGTTTCAACGCTTTACCAAACGCAAACCAAACGTAATAAAATGGAGAAAATGATAAATTTTTGACACACGTGTTTATTAATTTTAATCTGAGTGGCAAACAGTTTGAAGCCATATAAGACGCCGGGTTACCTGGCGTCTGATCTGACTCCAAACTGTTTGCAATGGAAATAATAGTTTAAGCAAAAACGCGTTTATCGGGAAAGAATAACGTTTTCTCCACTGTAACAGATATTTAGGTTTTCAGTTGCAAAATCGTAAACACGTGTACTCAGATGTCAATCAGCCAATCAAATCGCTCATCGCAAACTTTACTTTCATTTTCGTCTACACTGGAAGTTGGTGGGTGGAGAAAATCACTTGTTTGCAAATAATCGAATTCAATCTTGATTTGTGAACTTACGGGATTAAATCAACTATCGAAGATTGGTATTATTGATCCATAAATAATACAATGTATAGCGATCGACTGCAAAAGGTCTGGTTTTGACTGAATCGGCAACATCAAAATCAGAGGTCCAGAAGTGTTTCATCTTGCCCAAAAAACACTTTATCAAACTGCTCTGATTTTGAAACCAACGTTTAGAATAGTCATTCCATCTAATACGAGCCTACATGGATATAAAGATTTTTTTAAAAACTTTTGTACAAATCATGTTGAATCAAATTCACAGATGCCGGTATTCGACATGATTTGTTAAACATTTTCAAATCATGTTTTTTTTTACAAAACATGTCGACCGTGAAAACATGATTTGTATAAAAATTGACATGATTTGTAAAATTTTAACAAATTTGGAATTTTAACAAATCATGTCGCTACAAGGCGTTCTTATGGTTGTAATTTGCAATATAATGTTAACCTTTTAACCCTACTCACGCATATACGCGTCCGTTGCAAACAGTGCACCTATTACTAGTGCACATGTCCTATGCAAACAATGAAGACCCAGACAAGAGGGAGGGACCTTCTTATCAGGGTATGCGCTGTTTGTATTAAAGTACAATACATTGACAATAACAACCCTAATTTGGAAACTGGAATCGTCGTTTTGAAGTGATTTTATTTGCAGCATCAGGAATAAATGTGTGTCCCTAAATAGGGTCTACAATATTATCCAATGTTAGGTTTTCAATTGCCCAGAAGTAAAGCAAACATATAAATGACATCATTATATAGAATATCTTACATGAGTGCTCACTACTTATTAATTTTATTAAACGAGTCGCCTAAAATATATGGTTAGAGCCTTAGCGAGCGACATACATGTATCAAGTTAAGTCAACGAGATTATGTAATATAATAAGTAATGAGCACGAATGCGAGATTCAATTTATCACATAAAAATTTCAAACACATGCGGGGCCAGTGGGCGAACAGGTTAGGCCGGAGCCTATAAGAGCGGAATACGATATTTATATAATGGCTTAATGCAACTTCAAGACCGCAAGTTATGCGATAAAATGGCCTACATTCGGTTTTTAATGGCTACGGTGGGGAAAGACTCGACACTTTCTTATTTAAAAACGAAATGGAATGCAAACACAATTCACTTAAATGTGGAAATTGTTTAGAGAGCTTGGCGAGTTTTTGCAATGAGAATTGCAAAACTGTTTAGAATAAAACTAAATTTTAAGCATAAACACGTGTATTGGACACTAAAAACGTTCTCTCCCTCTATGACCAAATGCATATTCAAATAAGACAAAATTGTCCATCTATGCCCAGTGGATTCTTCCATTTTTATATATTGGATTAGTCCATTTATACCAAAGGGATGCCTGGTCAAAATTTTCATTTTCATTGTGTTTCATATTGAAAGTCCTATCAGCAAACAGTGTAGACTCTGATCAGACACCGCATAATGCGACGTCTGATCAGAGTCTACACTGTTTGCCTATGCCCCATATATGGGATCGTGGGCACAAATGGGTTAAGAGTTAAATCAATCTTCATGTATGGGCTGTAAACCGCCTATCTCCTTTCACTTTATCTATGAGTACTCATTTGAGCGGCTGTAAAAGCCCATATAATACTGTAATAATTACAGAATGGAGATAAAGCTTGATTCTCCATTACTTTATTGTTTGATTGCTTGATACAGTGGAGTATACGTTATTATTTCCCAACGCGAACACTATTATTTCCTTTGCAAACAGTTTGGAGCCAGATCAGACGCCAGGTAACCCGGCGTCTGATCAGGCTCCAAACTGTCTGCCCTTCAGATTAGCATGAATTGCCGAAAAGTTGTCATGTTTTATATTTTATGTGATGCGTTTGCGTTTCGTTTGAGTTTAAACGGGAAAGAATAACGTTTTCTCCATTGTAACCCTGATCAATCCACGCCTAGTATAAATGTTATTTGCAAACTGGTTGGGTTCTGATCAGAACACACTTTTGAGTGTTGTTCGGACGGAGTTGTTATAGGGGGGGAAATTCTCTTAAATTTGCAAACAACTTGAATCCAGATTAGACGCCGCGCACCGCGGCGTCGTATAACTGGATTCAAGCTGTTTGCCACTCGTCATTACTTTGTACAGTATTTTATTGCAAAATAGATACATTCAGGACTGACAAAACATACAATTTCACATACATTGTATTACTATCAGGATTAGAAAACAAGTTTGGTTCAAACTTATATAAATTCTTCTCCTTTTCATATAAGTTACAATATACAATCGAAACTCGAAACTTCGAACTCGATTCTACTATTTTTTCATGAGTTGAATGTCGATAATTCGATCTCGCTCAAGTCGAACATGCTCGTACATGTAGGTCAAATCTTGGCATAGCCATATTCGACCGTGAAACACAGATACGTTCGAAATTACACGAGTTCGAGGCATCGAGTCTCGACTGCGTCATGTTTTAAGTGTGATGGTAGGTTGTGACTGTGGATACTGTATTTATATTTTTAAACTTTCAAAGCAATTAACATAAAGTATATAGATTCGTCATTATGTGCTCTTCTGTCAAACTGTCAATTATGCGACTTTCAGAAAAACAGCAGGCGACAATTTAAGCAGACGATATTACAGCCGTGAAAGGTTGAACATAATTGTCATGTTTGGGGGAACAGACGTTTTGTAAGGTGGGAATCGTTGTCCGGAGGACCTTTGTAGAAGGGGGGGGGGGGGGGGGGCACTGTAGTCCATTTTAAAGGGGATTTGTTATTAACAAGCAAGACCGAACAATACTTCCATGGTTAAACTGTTTATTAGCAATATAATTAATATCGACATAGTGCCAAATCTCGGAGATTTATTCTCGTCATAATTAATGGCATCAAATGTTGGTGCATATAGATACATTTAACGACAACCATGTAAAACAAACATGACGTTATTCTTTCTCAATAAAGGCTTAAGTGCTGAAAAAAACATTCCATGCGAACAGTTTGGAGACCGATCAATCTCCAAACTGTTTGCCACTTATATAAAAAATAAATCGTCAGGAATTGCAAAATATTGTAATTTGTTACATTTTATTACTTTGTGTGTGCATTCATATTCGTTTCCAAGTGGGAAAGAATAACGTCTTTTTAACTGTATAAACCAGTTACAATGTACATGTAAGTTCCCCCATAACAACCTTTCCAGCTAAGACTTCTGAATGTTAGAAAATGTTTGTTATTGCTTTAAGCAAGAGGAAACTAATTCAAACGAATGCTCCTTTATGAGCCGAAAAAAAATCCCTTTCGACAGAAGGACTGTCATATACAGTGGAGGTGACGTGTTTTTCTTTCCCGGTTTAAACGCAAACGAAAAACAAACGCATTGCAATAAAACAATGAAAATGACAGCTCTTGTCTTTTGAAAATTCGGAGATTTTTTTTTCATCTAAGTGGCACTGACGTCTTATCTGGCTAACACCAAATGTTTGTAATGAAGAAAGGGTTTAAACTTTATAGCATAAACGCATTTATTGGGAAAGAATAACGTCTACTCCACTGTAAACAAGCATGGCAAGGAAATATGTTAGCTTCATTATAGCATTACACACTTTATGTAAAAGGTTTAACTAAATAAATCTCTTATACTATACATGCATATAAATATATAAACAACGTTTATGTGGAGACGTTTTGGAGCAATTCAATAACGTGACGATACATATTCAACCGTTCTTTAGTTGATGTTTAATATCCTAGGCCCGAGAGTATAAAGCATAAACTGAAATCTGGACCAATCAAATGCTTGAGAACGATCTCAGACTCACATAAAACGCTTGATAACCTTGGACCCTTATTTCGTAAAAACTTCTCTTAACTGAACTTTTGACAGGAATGTTTTGATTCAAAGTTATTTCACCAAACATGAAGTTTCGATTCCAAATATTCATTGTATTGAATCCCAACCATATAATTACAAATTAACCCATTCACTGCCATGACGTCATCTATTTAAAAAGAAACTGTTGTCTGCTTCCATTTCTCAAACATTAACTTTAGATGCTTTGTCTAAGGAAATACTGAAATGAGTGTCAAACAGTTTGGATTCTGATTAGACGCCGCGTTACGCGGCGTCCGATTAGAATCCAAACTATTTGCACCTAAACATTGTTTTCGGGGTAAGGCAGTGAAGGGGTTAAGTTTAACAAAAATGATTTTTTAAAAAAAAATTCTAGTAGATATATGGTGTTTTTAGATGTAGCAAGACGTGCATCACAGATCTGTATTTCAGTCACTGCTTGTTGTTATTTTGCTGTATAATTGAGTAAAACTAAATATATAATCAGAACATATTCTTCCATTCTCTATGACCTCATGAAGATGGCACAAAATGCTGCAAAGGTCATGGAAAGGAGGCTCACTGCACACGTGACTGCACTGTTTCCTGTAAAAATAAAATCACAAAAAAATTAGAAGAATAACTTTTTCTCAATTTTAACCCATTACCCAATAGCCTGTTTCCAGTATTGAAGATAGTTGACCGCTTAAAGCAGGTTGAAAGTAAAGCAGAATGTGCCTTAAGGCACATTCTGCTTTACTTTCAGCCTGCTTTAAGTTACAATCTGCTAGGATATAGAAAATGTTTTATGAAGTATATTCATGACTGAATAAAATGAAATTATTTCCTTGATGGAGAAATAAACTAAAGGCGTAAAAAGGCGTATTTATTGGTCAATGGGTTAATTTTAAAAACTGTACTTCTCCCATCTTCTGCTTGGCCATTTACTCTATAGATAGATACCCATATTAACGCCTTCTATTTATTTAGTCACTAAGGAAACTAGTTCCAGTTCAGACAGCCATGAATACCTTGTTTATCATAAGAAAGTGTCAGATACAATAAAATGTATGTCTTGTTAGGGGAACAGCGGCAAGCATTGTTGTCAGGAGTGAATTGTTGTTCGGAAGGTCGTTGTAGGGATGGAACACTGTGGAAGGATTCTACTGTAACTTTTCACGATATTAAGTCGAAACTCGATACTTCGAACTCGCGTTACAGTAGTTCGAACATACCTATATATCAAAGTTTAAATGTGGCTTAGCCACGTTCTAAATTTGAAATGCAGATACAGTAGAACATCTCTATTACGTCCGGTTAATTGTGTTAATTAGCTGGTTTTTTAAGTCAGGTGACTGCTTATTACAATGCCAACGTAAAACATAAAGTTCCTATATGAGCTTTCTATTTTACGTTCACTTTACTTTAAGCTGTCACCTGCCTTTTATACAATCAATTAACCTTCCTTTAATGACTGTAATGGATAGGTTTTACTGTATGTTGGACTAAATCTAGATCAACTTATTGGAATTTTACTAATGAAATACTTGTACGATCGATTAACCCTATACCCCATAACCTGGTTTTAGTTTTGAAAAAATGTGGCCACTGAAAGCAGGTTGAAAGTAAAGCAGAATGCGCCTGAGGGCGCATTCTGCTTTACTTTCAGCCTGCTTTAAGCTATCATCTATCAGGATATAGAAAACATTTCTGTAGTACATGTAACATGTATATGACTATAAATTGGAACTATTTTTCTTGTGTGAAGGAATAAATCAAATGCGCCAAAAGGCGCTTCTATCAGGTAAAGGGTTAAAGCGAGTTCGAAGCATCGGATTTCGACTGTATGATCGTCTACATGGGAAAGAAGGGAGTTTCAATCAATTCTTTAAATATGCACAAAACATTTACCCTCGGTGGCGCCAGATGGGTCATTTGAAGTTGATCCCATGGTGGAAGCTTCCGTAGAAGGCATGGTGGCTGCCGTTGAGGATGCCGCAGTGGTCACTATATAAATAGAAACAGAAGTGACGTCAATCTTTCCAAAAAAACGCGTTTACGCTAAAACTGTTATTTCCAATGCAAACAGTCTGGAGCCAGATCAGACGCCGGGTAATCCGGCGTCTGATCCGGCTACAAACTGTTTAGTTTAACATATTTTATTTCAAAACAGTACATGTACATATTTTATAATCACACATAAATATACATTAGTATACGAAAGAAAGCAATGTTTGCTTATAACATTTGTAAATTCTTCTCCTATAGAAGAAACTGTTTGCCACTCAGATTAAAACGAATACTCAGAATAATTAAAAAGTTTACATTTTATACGTGTTAGTGCTTTGCGTTTGCGTTTCGTACGCGTTTAAACGGAAACTAATAACGTTTTCTCCACTGTACTAAGACAACGTTCCAGTTATGACTAATCAATGAGCGGTTATTCCATCCAGATGCAAATATTCCCAACCAATATTTAGTATAGTTATTGCTCATCTAAATTTCGAACTGAGATCATGGTTATTGTATGTACCGTATGCGTTTTCAGCAGCGAAATCGACAAAAACAAAAGCAAGCCTATTTCAAAACAATATTGTGTAAAATGTGTCGTCTACAAAATAGGATCAAGTGTTACAACTTCCCGTTTAAACGTATCGCAAACGAAATACTATCACATTTATAGGAAATAAGAATTCCTTGAATAGTCTGACAATATATTACATGTATCATCTGTGTCGAAAGCAGTTTGGAGCCTGTCTCCATGCGTCTGATTAGGCTTTAAACTGAATGCAATGTAAAGAATGTTTTCCAGTTTTAAAAAAAATGGGAAATAATAAAATCTACTGCTCTGTAACCAGTGTTGGTCATAGAAATATTTGAAAACTTATGGAGAATGGTCATTTGGAACTTTTTCAACCAATTAAAAAGTATACGCAGTTTCTGTGTTTAACTGATAATATACATGTAGATCATTTTACCCACGAACCCATGGACTTCAAAAGGACCGTTCGAGTGTCCAATTAAGTCTAGTGAAGTTTTCACTATTAAGGGCTATTTTAACAATAAATTACAAAACTACAAACAATGCAGTAACACTTGAATTAATGAATTTATAAAGCACATGTGCAAACAGGTTTGATCCTGATCAGGATCAAACCTGTTTGCAAATGTGCATTATGAACTCATTGATTCAAGTGTCATGGGTCTGCATTGTTTGTAATTTTGTAATTTATTGTGTATTGTATTCATAAGTGACGTAATTTGAAAACAAGTGGTAAACAGATTTAATCTGGTAACCACTTGTTTTCAAATTACGTCAGTTACATACTGCCTTAAATCTAACTTTGAAACGATATTACAGGCAACACTATTGAAGTTGAAGACAATATGACGGTGAAGGGGTAAATATCTCACGATGACTTTGATCATGAAAGGGTTAATAGAGGGTCAATCGATCGGAGTGGACAACTACACATGTAAAACACGCTTTGTCTTACATGTACCTATTCAAACAAAATCAACGCGAGAAAAATAAAATTAAGAAAATACAGCATTTAAAATAATTATTTTTACCACTTCCTTTTTCCCTGGATGGTAAACAATAGTCAAACAGTTTGGAGCCTGGTCAGACACCGAGAAACTCGGCTTCTGATCAGGCTCCGAACTGTTTGTAAAGGACATACAATGATATTGTTCAGAACAACGCGATTTGGGTGGGAATTCCCCCAATTTATTTCAATGGTTTTTTAAATACTTACATTCAATCAGGAGACACACAACCACCAGTGACACGAACAGAATTGTTTTGAATGAGGCCATCTGTAAAACAAGGAAAAACGATCAGATAAATGTAGTTACATGTATATTATTTCTCAAATGTTTTATGCTTGCTTTATTTTCCTCATGTTTTTTTCCATACATTTGTACTTCCTTATGTGCTAAAGAAGCTGTATACGCTAACATGTCGGTAGTTTGAAAATTGTTGTATCTGCGTACAGTGGAGAATCTGTTATTCTTTCCCGTTTAAACGCAAACGAGCGCAAACGCAAAGCACTAAAACGTAGAAAAGAACAACTTTTAGACAATTCTGATAATTCATGTTTATCTTGGTGGCAAACAGTTAGGAGCCTGGTCAGACGCCGGGTTACCCGGCGTCTGATCTGGCTCCAAACTGTTTGTATTGTAAATAATAGTTTTAGTGTAAACGCGTTTATTGGGAAAGAATAACACATTCTCCACTGTACATGTAACAGACTGAACACATTCAATCTCCGACTGGGATTCAAACCCATGTCTCCTAGCAGCGAAACCAACGCTAGGTCTACAGTGCACACGATGTTGTTCTTTTCCCTTTTAAATGAAATGAAACGCAATAATTGCAGGGCAGTGTTAAAATGAAACGTTCTTTAAACTAATTATTTAATATTATCTGAGTGACAAACAATTTGGAGCGTGTTCAGACGTTCCAAAATGTTTGCAATGGAAATAATAGTTTTAGCATCAACCGTTTACAGTACTGAATCTTATTAAATTAACAATTTTTGCGATTCGCTTGCAATTCGATGGCAATTCGCTTGCAATTCGATGGCAATTCGCTTGCGATTCAAAGTACTAACTTCACCCTCGGGTAAATGTTTTTGAATGCTGTATCTCACAAATGTTTGCAAATATGCCTTCGTTATTGTTTTCGATTTAAATTTTGTCACAACCGCTTCGGAAAAGTCGCGTTAAAATATTCAAATGTAGGATTTGTTTTTTAAGCGCGCGATTCGGTGGCAATTCGATGGCAATTCGATGGCAATTCGCTTGCGATTATCAATTTAATTTAATAAGTGTATTAGGAGAGAAAAAACTCTTAAGCAATACGGTATACACGTCTCTTTACATGTACAGTGGAGAATCTGTTATTCTTTCCCGTTTAAACGCAAACGTACGCAAACGCAAAGTACTAAAACGTAGAAAAGTACAACTTTTGGACAATTCTGATAATTCATATTTATCTTGGTGGCAAACAGTTTGGAGCCTGATCAGACGCCGGGTTACCCGGCGTCTGATCTGGCTCCAAACTGTTTGCACTGTAAATAATAGTTTTAGCGTAAACGCGTTTATTGGGAAAGAATAACGTTTTCTCCACTGTATCTGCGTCTTGTACTGTTCTATCCAAATAAATGCGTTTACGCTAAAACTATTATTTCAATTGCAAATACCAATAGTTTTGAGTCTTATCAGCCTCCAAACTGTTTGCCTTTAATATTAGAATTAACAATTAGAATTTTAAAACAAATGTATTATTTTTTTGCATTTCGTTTGCGTTAAAACGGAAAAAATAACGTGTTCTCCACTGTACATCTCCTCCCTTTCCTTTTGGATGTCATTTCCAGGAGTTAAACCATTCGGAATATGTTTAAATGGGTCATAGCATACATGTAGCTATCCCTATATGTACTCGTGTTTTATTTACGTTGGGCGACATTGTAACCGAATAAAAAAGTACAAGCTCCGACAGTGATTTGAACCCGGATCTCCCTCGTGTTATAGCTAGGCACATTATTACAAAAATCATGCACTTGGTGATACAAGCATCAAATTTGGTATGCATACTGGTATGCCCCTACTTTCAACAAAAAGCCCGTTAGCCACGTCAAAATTCAAAATGGCGGCCATTTTCCAAGATGGCCGCCATTTCCGATTCTATTATACAGTTTTATCTCTAACATCGGATATATTTGGCCGATTTTCAAACTTTTGGTGTCTAATTATATGTTTTCAAGCATATAGAAGCTATTTATGTGATCCATAGACTTGTAAGAAGTTTATTTGATCGTATTATAAGCAAAACTGTACAAAAACGAAGTTTGTGTCAAGGTAAAAACCAAATTCACAGGGTTTTTATAGATATATACACTCACTTTACTTTCTGTCATGTTATTTAATGATATTGTTTTCAATTGCTTTTGTCTGAAGATGCTATTTTGCACATTACAACTACATAAATCTGTACACATCAGTGCTAAATCAAAACCACGAACTTGGTGATACCAGCATCAAATTTTGTATGTATTATAGGAATAAACAACATATTTTTGACGTTCATGACGGTATGACTGCATTAGCTTCGCAGGGGGTAAATTGCGTTAAATTTACTCCCCGAAGCTAATGTAGTCATACCGTCATGAGCGGCAAAGAGATGTTGTTTATTCCTTATATTTATATTTATATTTTCTGTCTTGTCAATTTAATGTGTTTATTGGCCAGATTTGTTTTTCTGTATAAGAATTTATCATATACCGGTCAAAGAGGTTTGATAGATGTAATATCGATGTAATAGCCATTCCAGTTTCTAAATATGGTGAGAAAGTAGTCCCAACTACATGTACTCTAACTGTATTAAAATTCAGGATTTTTTCCAGTAAACTTTCTCTCTGTGAATGGAAAAGACTTACAAGGCAAACAAATAACAGTGCAACTTGAATATCTATTGCCAAAGCACATTCTAAAATTACAGGTCGCGGTTGTTTTCTTAACCCATTTACACACATAGCAACGCGATGGCAACGACCTATGGGTCTGTATCACTCCGCTAGTGTCATATGACCGTCGACCAATGGGAGCTTAGTGTTAAGTGCCCGATGTAGTCTATTTGAAGAAGTCCACGAATAGCACGGGCGAAATCCGAACTGGCTAAATCCAGATTCAAAGTGACGGTTCATCGGCAGATGACTGCATATTTTTTAATAGGATTACATAAAGACTTTACAGGGTCAATGTAAATATACTGGTATGACCCTACTTTAAACAAAAGCCGTTAGCCACGTAAAATTTCAAAGTGGCCTCCATTTTTTCAAGATGACTGCCATTTTTGGTTTTCGTTAAGATAACATAATTATGATAAGGTTTATGGAGTCGGCAATACATATACAAGTAACATAAGCTCTGAAGAGCTTTTATAATCGACTATGATCGTTGACCAATTCTTTTCTAACATTTGACATGTTTGACCAAATTTCACCAAAAAATTGATTTTAAGCATAAGGAAGCCAATTCAGTCAAACTCAACCTGAACAGAAGTTTACTTTAATGCAAAATGGCAAAGCTACATCGTTTGTTTTGTTTTTTGTGTCAACATAGATGTCATAAAGTATAAGGAAGCTAATTCAGACAACTTCTTTCTGAATTGAAACTAATTTTATTGCACAATTACCAATCTAGACAAAATAAGTGTTTTTTGCTCACAGATGATCGTTACTTTTTACAATAGTGATTAATATCCTTTCTGATCTTTTCTATATACTTCTGGCCTCTTGTCATACTTTTGGTGTCAAAGCATTATGATAAGAGCACAGAAAGCTAATTATGTGATCAATTTCTTGATGACGAATCTTGTTCTTTTGGGTAGTGACTTATTATAATGGCATATATGTGGTTTATCACTATTTTGGCAGTAATTTCTTAGTGTACATGCTGGAGTTGGTGTATAATCGCTTAAGATAGGTTTGTTTCATTTTATCATTATTCTTATGATTTGTTTCTGACACTCTGCTGCGTTAATTTGTGAACATGGTCTAGTCATTCTGAAATTGACTAACTTTCAGCTTCTGTGATACTATAATTTAAGATACTATCTGTGATATTTATTTATAATAATTTACCGTGACTCTCTGTGTCTTGCCACTAGAATCAAGGACCACAATGGAAATAAGGAAAATATTTTTCCTTTTTTGTGATATCCTTGGTTTCAAGTGCGCATTACATGGTTCTTGTATGTTTTGCTTTAATTATGCTTTGCCATATTATGTACACTTTTTACCGAAATAAATCTATATATCTATACTTATGTAGGTGTTCATTTTCACATTTCCAAATATCGGTATATTAGTCTGAACAAGGAAGGCCACATCGTAAATACATGTACTTGCATCTGTCACTGCAAACAGTGTACTTTGGTATCTATGCTTAATCGGATATTTGCAATCATTTCACTAGGTAACAGGGTTGTCCAATGTATCAGCAGTGTTTCATTCATTCCAACTCTATGAGATATTTCCATCATGACACAAGCTACATGTATTTGGTATGCAGAACATTTGGCATGTTCAAACAGAGGGGCTTGACCTTTAGGAACTGCACCTTAAGATCTATACTATCAAGCTAACATGTCCAAACAAACACAATAATCTTATCCCATGACTTGGCATAATTGATGCAATGATTTCCAGATTTTATTGCTTGTACATTATGAGTTATGATTATAGACTGGACTTAGCACATGCACCATGTCTTTCAGTTTATGTATTCTATGCAGCCTTTTCTCTTTCTTATATGGAAATTTGGCGTGAAACTAGCTCAAGTTTGACCGTTGACAAATTGCAACCAACAATTTATGTAGAACAAGATAGTTTGAATTAGCATTTGAAATTCACATCCACATGAAATTTTTGCTTGCATTTCATGCATGAACATTTGTGCACACACTTCTTCATGTTAACATTGTAAACTTTCTTCAAATGCTGTTGAAGATTACACAGGGATCAATCTCAAATATGATATTAACAGTATTATGTGTCCACATCAAATAGCTTTAGCAAACAGCTGAAACGTTCTGTCTTTATGCAATGGTACCACAAGAAAACGTATACTATCTTTGACTATGTATCACATCACATCGCTTTAACAGTCTGTTTTCAGAGTAGGTTGACTATACACCCGTCCCTATGTATACAGAACAGAACTGTTACGACTTTTACACCAAACTCAGGAATGGAAATTCTTTAAAAAGATTCATGCAGAGTTTTAAGGTTCATACTCTCAAATGGTTGCATGTATTACTTTGGAGAAGAGACAAGACTTAATGTGTAATGTATATTTCTTAACATTGCTTAAATCTGATTTTATTGAAAGGAGTCCACACTGCCTTCAACTATTTTCATGGCGCAGCCTTTCTTTATTAACAGTGAACATCTGGTGTACATATACCAAACTTAATGAAGATGTTGTTTGTGCAGAAATTTAAGCTGTCCAAGATGAAACATTAAAGGATAAATTTTGTTGACTTTTACCTACTGTACAGACAAATATCCAAAACATATAAGCAAATGTATTTCTGTTTCATGCAAAAGACGCTTAATCCATATTCATTGGTGTAAAATGGCCCCTGTGAAAATCAGTTTAACCAGTGTCCCGATAGTATAATGCATGAGCCACCAAGACCCATCAGTAATTCCTACAAGAAATAATCATTAATTTAGGTGTTGGGTACATTCATTCATTTTTTTCAAATTCAACCACCAAATCTTTTACTTCGAAATTTTTATTTTCTTCAAAACATAATAAGAAACACTGGTTTGTCGTCCGATTACTCGTCTGAATTTTTAACGATATTAACCAATTTATCAGATGCTTCCTTGCTCACATGATTACTTACACGCTCATGCAGTAGCAAGATAAATGGTATCCATGAATTATCTAGTCACTATTACTATGGACATGAGTCATTATGGGCATCAACTCTGTAGGCACATTGTTTGATTTAAATATAATAATGACTATTGGGATATGCTAGACTATTAAATTTTGGTCACATTTATAACATGTGCCGGAGTGCAGATACATGTACCTGCGTCTTACATACACATGTACTTTTTCTGGTAAGAAGTTACAAAGTGGTTAAATGATCTTCAGAATTAGCATGATGTCTGTTGTTGGTACAGGGATTAATTGTTGTTTGATAATTATGGAATTATGTTTGTTTTCTAAATTCAATTATATTTAAATTGAGAAAAAAGAAACATATTCAAGACTTTACAGTTTACTTGAAAGGTAGAATATTGTATGGTAAAGTAATTGCAGTGTCAGATAAAGTAGTATAGTTTGGGCAATCATTGTTCAGATAAATGAAATTGTAATTGTGAGAAAACAGCACCTACATTCAGCATAAGCAGTCACATAACAACAGACAACAAGCTTTGGTCAGCTACGGAGTAAAAAATATATGTGTGGTTAAAATAGGTCATTAGACAATGATATGAGTTTCTAACCGTCCGGAGGCTCCCATGAATAGTTTTCTAAGCCTGTTTAAAACATTCTTTGACATCAAAAAATATGACAAATCGTCATATAAACCAGATGTAAGAAAATATATTCTACATTAGAGACTATGTTGGCAAACATATGCAAACTAACTCAACAAGTCATTACGCAGTTAAGTAATGTTTTAATAATAGACTGTCTTTTGTCAAAAATGTGTTATTGTGCAAACACAGCAGTCTGATGCTGACAAAATTAGCTTCATTCTGCTGTAAAAATATCTTTTGACTAAACAATGTAGAACCATGGCAATGTACGTCAAATGTAAGAAAGAGAATCGTAAATTTGAACCAAAAATAGTGGCCATCTTCGAAAAAACTATGTATTTTTGTCACAAATTGGCCATTACATGATAAAGTAAGTTTTAAAACACTTTGAAATTGACTTAATTAGTTTCCTTATACTTTAAAACATATACCTAGACACCAAAACTGTAAAGAACGGCCATATATGTCAAATATTAGCAACAAACTGTATTTTCGAATCTGTAATGGCGGCCATCTTGAAAAATGGCCGCCATTTTGATTTTTTCAAGTGGCTAACGGGCTTTTATGAAAAACTACAGATAGAAGTGCAAGTGTGCCAAGTTTGATGCTTGTATCACTAAGTGCATGATTCACCCCAAAAAATGTAATAATGTGCTGAGCTATTAGGTATAGAGTCTACAGTACTGAACCTTATTAAATTAAATTGATAATCGCAAGCGAATTGCCATCGAATTGCCATCGAATCGGGCGCTTCAAAAAGCAAATCTTACGCTTGAATATTTTTACGCGAATGTTCCGAAGCGGTTGTGATAAAAATGGAATCGAAAAAATTAACGGAGGCATATTTTCGATCATTTGTGAGATACACCATTCAAGAAAACTTACCCGAGGGTAAAGTAACTATTTTGAATCGCAAGCGATTTGCCATCGAATTGCAAGCGAATCGCAAAAGTTGTTAATTTAATAAGGTTCAGTACATGTTGCTACATGCATATAAGCTAGCCCAATGGCAAGGCAGTATAAAAGTTTCCTTATAAATACTGTACTACACCATGATACATTTGTTTGTTTATTTGAGTTTCTTAAGAAAACAATATTCGTTTTAACATTAGAGGAAGAAAAATGTTACATCAAGCTTTCTTTATCTTGTGACATACATGAACACGATATTAGTTTGAAATATAATACAGTAGTAGATCTCTATTATCGTCAACTTAACGAATCGTAACTTGGTTTCTTTAATGAAGGTATGTGTACAATGGAGAATAAGTTATATTTGACAAAAGGCTGTTATGCCGTTGCAATATATTTTGAAGCCTGGTCAGGCGCCGAGTAACTCAAATTTCAGGGCTGCCATTTCTCCGGATTTTTCCTAAATCTTCTGATTTTTTTATAGTACATGGTAGCTTAAAGCAGACTGAAAGTAAAGCAGAATGCGCCTGAAGGCGCATTCTGCTTTACTTCCAGTCAGTAGTAAGTATTCACTTGTCAACAAAACTAGAAACAGGCGATGGGGGTAAAGGTACGGTTCGTAAAATCGCACTTAAAAAAGGCAAATCTTAGGATTTTTCATGTCAACTTATGGCAGCCCTGAAATTTGTTTGACTGCATTTACATGGACTTCCGCTTAAACGGGAAAATAAAATTACACCTTCATTTTAAATAATCCTTTTCCAAAAATACTAATGCACGAAAACAAAACACTAAATGCAATGCAGTGCAATAACTACAGAGGGGAACACGTAATTTTTTCCTGTTTAACCTTTTAACTCTCAATGACGCCTTAAAGCGTGTTGCGAACAGTTTGCGTCCTGATCAGACGCCGTGTAACTTGGCATCTTATCCGAACCCAAACTGTTTGACACTCTTATCGATGTTTATTCAGTCGCACAACCTTAAATCTAACTTTGAAACGTTTCTTGCAGACACAAATACTGAAGCAGACAACAACAAAGCCGTGTAGGGGTACATGTAAAAATCACCCGAATAAATTGATCATGAAATGGTTAAAAGTTTTAGTCTTCATTACATGTACAATGTACATGTAAACAAGCTTTTTGCTTACTTTCAACACTCTAACTTCAGCCAGCTGAATTAATCTCCAAACAAAGCGGTGTTTTTAGAACACTTTCAGAGTGGAGCAGGTGTTATTTATCGTTTTAGACGCAAATACTATAGTACAGTAGAACAAACGTTATTCTTTCCCATTTAAACGCAAACGCAAACGAAACGCAAACGAAACGCAAACGTACTGCAATAAAATCTAGAAATTGACAACTTTTTGACAATTCAAAGTGTTTATTTTGATCTGAGTGACAAACAGTTTGAAGCCTGATCAGACACCGGGTTACCCGGCGTCTGATCTGGCTCCAAACTGTTTGCACTGGAAATAATGGTATTAGCGTAAACGCGTTTATTGGGAAAGAATAACGTTTTCTCCACTGTATGCACTTCTGAAGGTAGAAAATCATATTATAAAACAATCGAATGATTGAATGTGCAAACAGTTAGGAGCCGTACCAAACGCCGAGTTACCCAATGTTTGATCTGGTTCCAAACTATTTGCAAAACAAGCTGTTAATCGTTTTAGCATAAACGCATTTATTTGGAAAGAACAACGTCTACCCCACTGTAAGCTAAAACGTGATACAATCCCGGATCTCGTATTCAAATTACTCATGGAAAATAGCTATTGTAGGGTACAGTAGAGAAATCGTTATTTTTCCCAATAAACGCGTTTACGCTAAAACAATTATTTCTATTACAAACAGTTTGGAGCCAGATCAGACGCCGGGTCACCCGGCGTCTGATCAGGCTCCAAACTGTTTGCCACTTAGATAAACATGAATTATCAGAATTGTCCAAAAGTTGTACTTTTCTGCGTTTTAGTGATTTACGTTTGCGTTTAAACGGGAAAGAATAACGTTTTCTCCACTGTAACTTAAAACTATCACTGCTCATGGTCAAGTATACAGTGGAGAATACGTTATTCTTTCTCGTTGAACCCCCCCCCCCCCCCCCCAATAAATACGCTACTTCATTTATTCCCCCCTTAAGTAAATATAAGTTCCAATTTATACAGTAATACGTTTATCATCAGAAATATTTTCAATATTATAGCAAAGTGTAGCTTAAAGCGGGTTGAAAGTAAAGCAGAATGTGCCTTAAGAACCCGACGTCTGTAGGATTCGGCCCAAAACTGTTACAGTAGAGTAAACGTTTTTCTTTCCCAATAAACGCTTTCACCCTACAAACAGTTTGAAGACTGATCAGACGCCGGGTGACCCGGCGTCTGATCAGTCTTCAAAGTATTTCCCACTCATATAAAACTAAATCGTCATAAATATTGAAATAAATCATTTTCTCAAATTTACTGCTTTGTGTTTGAGTTTCTATTCCGTTTCAACTGGGAAAATGGCGTCTTCGGAAATAACTATTATATTTTGGGAAAAACAACGTCTCTCCCATGTTGTCTGACTTTGCAGAAGGATTGAATCAAAATTAACTGATACCTCGGCATGTTATACTAGTCAAAATATACACTTGTATTATGTTTCCTGTTAGTCTATTCAAAATAGTTACTTTAACCTCGGGTAAGTTTGCCTAAGGGTGTAACTCACAAATATTCGCAAATATGCCTTCGTTAAATTTCGATTGAATTTTTGTCATAACCGCTTCGGAAAAATTGCGTAAAAATAGTCAAGCGTAAGATTCGCCTTTTGAAGCACCCGATTCGATGGCAATTCGATGGCTATTCGATGGCTATTCGATGGCAATTCGCTTGCGGTTATCAATTGAACTTATACATCTACATCTACATCTTTACGTAGTCCTGTCAAATTGACATTTATACTACGGTGCGCAAGAAAAAGAAGGTAATAAAGAGAAAAAGATAGGAAAGTAAGAAAAGAGCCATTCAGAAAATCGGTGCTACATGTATGAAGATAGGTAAAAAGGTAGAAGAAGAAAAGATTTCCCAGTTACGTTTCAAACCATCAGACCTTGACCACTCCAGCTTCCGTGACGGTACCAGGGTTCGAGACCCCGCTGACACAGCTCAAGATCCTCATTTGGTTAACTTAATAAGGTTCAGTACTGTATAAAAAACATAAACGCGTTCTTACAAAACAAAAAAAACAACATTGCAAATAGTTTTGAGCCAGATCAGACGCCGAGTAAATCGCCAGCTGATCTTGTTTCAAAGTGGTTGACACCTAGCTGTACTGTTAAATCAGTAATTTCGATCGAAAACAGTCTGGGTCAGATCAAACGTCAGGTTTTGTTTTGTTTAACCTTTTATTTTCTTAACGTATAATCTAATAACACTTTCTGTGCAGTTTCGTTAAAAAGGAAATAATTATAATAACCATTTCTCTACTGTAATATCTTATTATAACATATATCCGATTTGATAATTTCCGGTATGACATAACGTTTCCGGTCTGAGGTTTTCATCTTGTATATGCACTAACGATCTCTTAATTCGTATTAAAAATACATGTAATGGAAACAATAAATATGTAGATTGGTGCGCAAAGTTGTATGGAATTAAGAATTTTACAAGCTACATGTACATGTAACCCTAATATAAACAGTGTATGACAGACTGTGTTTCTTAATGTTACACATAGTAATTCATATTCAGTAAAAAATGTAAAATAACATAGACGAGTCTGTCTCCCTGCCCAATCATACCATTCGGACTTAACCCTTTCATGATCAAGTGATTCGGGAGAAGTTTACCCCTTCACCGCTGTCTGATTCATTATTGTTGTCTGCAAGACACGTTTCAACGTTAGAGTTAAGATTGCATTACTTAATAGGTGTCGATAAGAGTGTCCAACAGTTTGGGTTCTGATCAGACGCCGCGTTACGCGGCGACTGATCAGAGCCCAAACTGTTTGCAGACGCAATTTCGTGAAAGGGTTAAGTAGGTGTACTTACACCTATTTTTCTGATAATTTATCTTTGATTGAAAGTGTTGGTCTAAATAGATTTTATACAGCTCCGCTGAAAAATGCCTCAATATCATTATTTATAAAACATGTCCTTCGAACCTTACAAAACACTGTTGAATCTTAGAACTGCAAAAGAGTACATGTTTACCGAGACTATGTGCATGAACAACGCTTACATGTACAGAAGAGAAAACGTTATTCTTTCCCAATAAACGCGTTTACGCTAAAACTATTATTTCCAGTACAATCAGTTTGGAGCAAGATCAGACGTTGGGTAACCCGGCATCTGATCAGGATCAAAACTGTTTACCACTCAGCTTAACATCAATAGTCAGAAATGTCTAAAAAGTTGTTCTTTTCTACATTTCTTTGCATTGCGTTTGCGTTAAAACGGAAAAGAACAACGTTTTCTCCACTGTAGTAGATAATTGATAAAAAACTTAAATAACTTAATGATTGTTAAAAAGTATATATATGTATAGTGATAATTTATAAATGTGTACAACTGAACAAGTGGAGAAGCCGTTATTCTTTGCCGTTAAAAAGAAACCGAAACACAAACGCAATTAATATTATTTACATTATCATTAGTATCATACCCGAATTATATGAACTAAGATATAAAAAAAATATAATTTTCAGAAACGCCTTACAATACATTTAAATCTGAGTGGCATACACTTTGGAGCCGGATCAGTCGCCGGGTTACCCGGCGTCTGATTCGGCTCCAAACTGCTGGCAATTAAAACAGTAGTTTTAAAGCATAATATCGATAATTTGTAAAGGATAACATATACATCATTACCTCTGCTCTATTGTTTTATTAACCTGTCTATCCCAACTAGTCTAATCAATACTGGATGCGAGCCTTTGACTACTCGTGATCTTTATAATAGCTCAGACGATGTTTAATTTTAACTCCTTAGCAACCCTGAGACAAGCCTATTTACACTCAACACTCATATGCCCACAAATCTTTAACAAGAGTCTGAAGTGCATTATGGACCATAGGCTTGTAAATCCAACCCCTGATAAGCGATCGTTCAATATCGGATGACCCAGCAGATGTCAGGATTCAATGCAGAACACAATGGAGAAGACACCATCCACCCGTTGAAATGCAAACGAAACGCAAACGCAATTTAGTAAAATGTAGAAATAGACAATTGTTTGATTTTTTTTGACAATTTTGACTAGTCATTTAAATCTGAAAGGCACACAGTTTTGAGCCTGATCAGACGCCGGGTAACCCGGCGTCTGATCTGGCTCCAAACTGTGTGCCATGTAAATAATATTTTTTACCGTAAACGCGTTTATTGGGATAGCATAACGTCTTCTCCTCTGTAATATATGTAGTACAATAAATTTTAAAGTAGGCATTTCCTCAAATAGCCTGTTTTCTTTAAGTATTGAATAAGATTGTCGCTTACGCTAAGCTAAAAGTAAAGCAGAATGTATCTTTCGAGGCAAAATAAAGCACAATACGTCTTTATAAACATTCTGCGTTATTTTTAGCCTTCTTTAGGCTACTATCGGCTAGAATATAGTAATATTCCTGATAAGTCATATTCGTGTCCGTATCTAAAAGTAGAAATGCGTTTATGCTAAAATACATGTAATCATTTCAATTGCAAATAGTTTGGAGACAGATCAGAGACCGGGTAACTCGGCGTCTTATCAAGCGTTATACAGTTTGCCACTCAGAATAAAATCAATCGTTATGTATTTCAAAAATTGCCATTTTCTACATTTTAGTTGCTTTCTGTTTGCGTTTATACGGGAAAGAATAACGCCATCTCCAGTGTACACCTGTTGCTTCTCGAATGTTTTTTTTGTACTTGTAGAGATGACATCTAAATCCTTTAGTCATTCTGATACTTGAACATAGAATGCACGAGTGCAAAGAAAGCTATAAATCAAGGAATGATCAATTTGGAAAAGTCCGCATGTCAGTTAGTCATCAGTCGCCAAACCTTTGCAGACATGGGAATAATGTACACTCAGTGCAAAAAGAAACGCACACTTTTATTACAATATTATCTGTATGTAGAAGGAACGTAATTGTGAAATAATCTTTTCATTACAGTCAGTAGTTGGGCTATCAATGTTGAAAATGGGAGGTTTATCATTGAGTTGGTATCATCACAACCTGTACAAATCGGTGCGATGTTTTCAACAGGAACTATTTAACTTTTTCGCTGCCAAATTAATCGTGAGATTTTTATCCCACCACCGTTTCATTGTCGTCTGCTTCAATTTTGTTGTTTGCAAGATCGTTTCAAAGTAAGATTCAAAGTAGTATAACTTAAAGTATATCTATACGAGTGTCAAACAGTTTGGATCCTGATCAGACGCCGCGTTACGCGGCGTCTGATCAGGATCCAAACTGTTTGAAAACGCGCCTTTTGACGTCATTAAGAGTAAAGGGTTAAAATACAGCACAGTAATTTTAAGAATATGTTTTTCTAAACTTGTGGTTGAATTAAATTGATCTTGAGATATGGTCTTAGTATCTTAAAAAAGTCTCTTAATCTGCGCCTGAGCACAATGTGTGTTTCTTTTTGTACTGAGTGTACATTGTAATTCTACTGAAGTGCATGCTTCACCTATAGCCAGTTTCTAGTTTGAAGACATTGTGGCTACTTAAAGCAGATTGAAAGTATAGCTATTAACTGCTAGGCTATTAACTGCTAGAATGTAGAAAATAATTCCTGTGGTATACATGTATATATGTAACTGTATATAGAGGAAATATTTCCTACAGGAGTAATACAGTGGAGAATCTGTTATTCTTTCCCGTTTAAACGCAAACGTACGCAAACGCAAAGCACTAAAACATAGAAAAGAACAACTTTTGGACAATTCTGATATTTCATGTTTATCTTGGTGGCAAACAGTTTGGAGCCTGATCAGACGCCGGGTTACCCGGCGTCTGATCTGGCTCCAAACTGTTTGTATTGGAAATAATAGTTTTTAGCGTAAACGCGTTTATTGGGAAAGAATAACAGATTCTCCACTGTACATTTAAGGTGTTAAAAGGCGTGTTTATGGAGGAATGGGTAAAACACCTCAGTGATACTGTATGAAACCTGCTGTAATATCGTCTGCTTTAAAATCGTCTACACAATTTTTTAAGTTAAGATTTACATAGTCCTTAATTACAGAAACCTAAAGACGAGTATCAAACAGTTTGGTCCATGATCCAAACTGTTTGAAAAAACAGTCAAGTCGCTATCGACAGGATACTTGTAACATAGAAAAGGGTACAGTAAAGAAAACGTTATTCTTTTCCGTTTAAACGTAAACGAAACGCAAACGCATCGCCATAAAAGTAGAAAATGAATTTTTTTCGACAATTTTGACTATTTATTTTAATACGAGTGGCAAACAGTTTTGAGCCAGATCAGACGCCGGGTTACCCGGCGTCTAATCTGGCTCAAAACTGTTTGCAGTGGAAATAAAAAGTTTTTTCGTGAACGCGTTTTTTGGGAAAGAATAACGTTAATCCACTGTAGCTGAAATGCAACAGAGCTTGCTATTAAACATAATTATTTTCTTCTTAACGATCACGATAACAATCAAACCTTTGTGAACGTCTGTCATCGGAACTACAGCACCCCCTCTCTACAACGACACCAAATGGGAGACAAATAATATGGTCGTTGTTCGGAGGGAGTCGTTAAAACGAGGGAATTTGGCTTAGTGTCTAAAACAGCTTGAATCCATATCAGACGCCGCGTAACGCGGTGTCTGATCTGGATTCAAGCTGCTTGTCACTCGCCATTAAGTTTTTTTTTTACTCTGAAATGGTCAAATATGTAACTTTTAGAAAACCAGCAGACGACAAGTTTAAGCAGACGATATTGCAGCAGTGAAAAGGTTGGACAAAATTGTCTTGTTTGGGGAGCATCGGTGAGCGTCGTTGTAAGGAGGGAGTCGTTGTTCGGAGGGTATGTGTAAGGAGAGCACTGTTTTACATTTACTAATAAAGACGGACAAGTATTAACGGAATAATACATTCTTATGTCAATGACACCCTATAACAAGTGTAAAGAGTCTGATCATACAACTCCAATGGGAACTGTTTGATCTTGGTCTACACTGTTTACAAAAAGTGTTACTATACGCTAAACATAGATGAATGGTTAATACGAGCGTATTTAGGCGTTTTGTTTCTGCATTATAGTGCGTAAACAGGTTTATCATCGGGAAATTGCCCACGCCCTCAATAGTATGACAAGTAGAAGCAATAAATTTTACGATCTAGCCTGCGTTCGGTGATTGTTTCATTAATAAATCGATAACATCTTTAAGGGTATGTGTTCGATGAATACAATACGAGAGTAAATCAGAATGCCCCCAAAAAAACTTTGTGCAATACATGTACCGGCTTCTGACCTGGTTCTAATCTGATTGAAAAAGAACACGCGTATTGTGATAGAGTGATGTACAGTCAGACATGCATGTACATGTATACACGTCAGGCATGGGAGGGACCTACAACAAACGATTGTTTTTGAGTTTATGGTTAAAAAAATTCTACTTAACAACAACATCAGCCAAAACTAAAAACCGAAATGATACAAAATACAAAATAGATCTACCAACAAGTTCTAATTTCTTTTACAAAATTTCGAAAACAACAACAAAATACCAAAATAATTAAGATATTTAGTACAAACAGTATTGCGTTAGATCTAATCATGTTACATACTGTTTAACACGTGAATAAAAACGTGACGTTCTTATTATTTTATCTCAAAAATGATCGTTAACACATAACGTTTTCTACAATACTAGAAACCGTTTGCAAGATTAAAAAACAATCGCAAGACATCTAAAATAGTCGGCATGTTCTACATTTGACAACAGTAACCGTTGTCACTTTGATCGTTTTATTAGAAATAAAATAAATCTATAAAACATTTTTCATTTTCATTTTGTTTTATATTGAAATTCCTATTAGCAAACAGTGTAGACTCTGATCAGACGCCGCATAAAGTATACATCGTTTGCCTATGTCCCATATATGGGATCGTGGGCACAAATGGGTTAAATCAGAAAGGGTGGAAAGTTTACCTTTAATATACTTCAATGTTATCTACACGCTAGAACATCAAATTTCCAAGTGTACAGTACAGTACAATTACCGACGATGGCTGATGGACAAATGTGGCTGGGTACTTCAACGACTTCCTTATGGAGCAGGAAGAGAAACTGGATGGTAGAGGGCGGTACATAAATGTACAGTGGAGAAAACATTATTCTTTCCCCGTTTAAACGCCAACGAAACGCAAACGCAAAACACAAAAATGTAGAAAAAGGACAATTTTGTGACAATTCTGACTTTTCATTTTTATCTGAATGGCAAACAGTTTTGAGCCTGATCAGACGCATTATATTCAAAAGGTCTTGCGATCCTTTTCCAGAAACAACAATTTTCTCCATTTCACTGAGTTTGCGTTGTAGCGTTTCATTTCGAAAACTATATCACGGCTAAATTTTATCGTCTGCTTCTTACCGCTAAAATATCGTCTTCACTGGAAGTGTCGTCTGCAGTATTCAGTCAACTTTAGAGCTGATTTTCCTTAATAAATGTCGATACCAAGTCAAACAGTTTGGGTCATGATCAGACGTCTTTCTCAACGTTGGCAGTGAAAGAGTTAAACTAAAAAGAATAAATTCTCCATTTCAACAATTGTACATGTACTCAGGATAAGGTGGTGAAAGGGTTACACGAAATCGTGTCTCATTAAGCCAGTGAGGCAGATAATGTTTAACCGGGTATCACCCGAAACCAACAGGAAACACATGTGTCTGAATCACACATCAGTGACGCAGATATTTGTTCACCAAAAATTCCCAGACGCCCAAGAGGAAACCCGTGTTTCTAACTCATAATTAAGCCGGTGACTTACATAGATACATGTACAGTGGAGAATCTGTTATTCTTTCCCGTTTAAACGCAAACGTACACAAACGCAAAACACTAAAACGTAGAAAATAACAATTTTTGGACAATTCTGATAATTCTTGTTTATCTTGGTGGCAAACAGTTGTGAGCCTGATCAGACGCCGGGTTACCCGGCGTCTGATCTGGCTCCAAACTGTTTGCACTGCAAATAATAGTTTTAGCGTAAACGCGTTTATTGGGAAAGAATAACACATTCTCCACTGTATGTGTACAGTAGAGAAGACGTTAACCTTTACATAAAAGGCGTAAACTTTATGATTAAGGTTCAATTTCCATTGCAAACATGCTCCAAACTATTTGCTACCGCAGCGTAAAAAACAATCATGGCTATTATTATCAACTTACATCAATTTCTTTATTTCATTGCATTGCATGTGTTTGCGTATTGACCCGAGTCGTGATAGATGTGAATACAGTGCTCCATCTGTACAACGGCTTGTCCAACAACGACTCCCTCCTAACAACGATGTTTGCCGCTGTTCAACAAACTCGACATTTATGTTTCACACTTTAACTTTTGCAATGTTGTTTGCTCTAAATTGTCATCTGCCATATTGTCTCAAAATTACATATTAGTGGACATTTGGACATAAATACAGTGGATAATTTGTTATTCTTTCCCGTTTAAACGCAAACGTACGCAAACGCAAAGCACTAAAACGTAGAAAAGAACAACTTTTGGACAATTCTGATATTTTATGTTTATCCTGGTGGCAAACAGTTTGGAGCCTGATCAGACGCCGGGTTACCCGGCGTCTGATCTGGCTCCAAACTGTTTGCACTGCAAATAATAGTTTTAGCGTAAACGCGTTTATTGGGAAAGAATAACACATTCTCCACTGTAATGACGAGTGACAAGGAGCTTCAATCCAGATTAGACGCCACATTACGCGGTGTCTGATCAGGCTCCAAACTGTTTGTCACTCTGATTTAAATCAATAGTAAGAATTATAAAAATATTGTCATTGTATACGTTTTAGTGCTTTGCGTTTCGTTTGCGTTTCTCCACTGCAGGCGATCACTTAACTCTTTCCTCCCTAAAACTTTAAATGGACAATTCCAGTTTCCATTTTAGTCTTGTTTATTTCTGACTTTTAAGGGTTGTTTTGTCACTGTTTGACATAATGATAAACAGTGATGTCCCTGATCTGGGTTTTCACTGTTTACATAAGATAAGTGTACTCTTCACAACTACACTGTTTGATTATGACGCCTATATGCGGGACTAGGGTTGAAACGGTTAAAGTCTTTTGAAATTTAAGCAGAATGCACCTTCAGACCTGCTCTGCTTAACTTTGAGCCTGCTGTACCTATCATTTGCTACAGTGGAGAATCTGTTATTCTTTCCCGTTTAAACGCAAACGTACGCAAACGCAAAACAATAAAACGTAGAAAAGAACAACTTTTGGACAATTCTGATAATTCATGTTTATCTTGGTGGCAAACAGTTTGGAGCCTGATCAGACGCCGGGTTACCCGGCGTCTGATCTGGCTCCAAACTGTTTGTAAAAGAAAAAATAGTTTTAGCGTAAACACGTTTATCGGGAAAGAATAACAGATTATCCACTGTACATGTACCTACCATTTGCTAGAATATAGAAAATATTTCTGATGAAACTTATGCATGACTATATTTATTGGAGTGGAGAATAAATTGAAGGCGTGTCTATGGAGAATGGAGTTAACCAATTTATGCCCAGTTGATTCGTCCATGTTTATATATTGGATTAGTCCATTTTTTATCAAAGGAATGCCTGGTCAAAATTTTCACTTTCATTTTGTTTTATATTGAAATTCCTATCAGCAAACAGTGTAGACTCTGATCAGACGCCAAATAATGCGGCGTCTGACCAGAGTCTACACTGTTTGCCTATGTCCCATACATGTATATGGGATCGTGGGCACAAATGGGTTAATACAGCTGAGAACCAGATTAAAATACACAGTGCTTCCTCCCCACACCGCCTTCCAATCAACGATTCCCTCTTTAACCAACGTACGGTGGAGAAAACGTTATTCTTTCCCGTTTAAACGCAAACGAAACGCAAACGCATCGCAGCAAAATGAAGAACATTATACTTTTTTTTACTATTCTAGAAGTTGATTTTTACCTTGACGGCGCCGGAACAAGTCTTCGGATGAGACTTTATAAATCGAGGTATTATGTATGAGTGCTTTACACTTGGCATCTAAAAGAGCCAGATAACTCTTTCGATAACTAGAGTAGGGCATCGCGCCCGGGTTCTCTGTATCCGCACCCTCTCTCTGGGGTGTCCATTTAGCCCATAGATGGCAGAAACGGATGTTAACAAACCAAACAAAAAAACCATGACGATAAACAGTTTGGAGCCTGGTCAGACGCCGGGTTACCCGGCGTCTGATCTTCTCCAAACTGTTTGGACAGTAGATAATAGATTTAGTGTAAACGCGTTTATTGAGAAAGAATAACGTTTTCTCCACTGTATGCCGCTGTTCCCCAAGCAAGACAATTTTATCCAACATTTTCACGACTGTAATTTTAACTCAAAGTCATACATGTATATTCTACATTTTGACAGAAAAAAAACCCCACACAATCGAGTGACTAACAGTTTGAATCCAGATTATGATGCAATTATTTTGCAATGAAAGCCAAGTTCCCTCCCTATAAAAGCTCCCTCCGATACATCTACAATCAATGTCTCCTGATCAGACGCCGGGTTACCCGGCGTCTGATCTGGCTCCAAACTGTTTGCACTGCACATAATAGTTTTAGCGTAAACGCGTTTATTGGGAAAGAATAACAGATTATCCACTGTAATATAATGACGAGTGACAAGCAGCTTCAATCCAGATTAGACGCAACATTACTCGGCGTCTGATCAGGCTCCAAACTGTTTGCCACTCTGATTTAAATCAATAGTAAGAATTATCAAAATATTGTCATTGTATACGTTTTAGTGCTTTGCGTTTCGTTTGCGTTTCTTCACCTCAGGCGATCACTTAACTCTTTCCTCCCTGAAACTTTAAATGGACAATTCCAGTTTCCATTTTAGTCTTGTTTATTTCTGACTTTTAAGGGTTGTTTTGTCACTGTTTGACATAGTGATAAACAGTGAAGTCCCTGATCTGGGTTTTCACTATTTACATAAGATAAGTGTACTATTCACATGTACACTGTTTGATTATGACGCCTATATGCGGGACTAGGGTTGGAACGGTTAAAGTCTGTTGAAGTTTAAGCAGAAAACACCTTCAGACCTGCTCTGCTTAACTTTGAGCCTGCTGTACAGTGGAGAATCTGTTATTCTTTCCCGTTTAAACGCAAACGTACGCAAACGCAAAACAATAAAACGTAGAAAAGAACAACTTTTGGACAATTCTGATATTTCATGTTTATCTTGGTGGCAAACAGTTTGGAGCCTGATCAGACGCCGGGTTACCCGGCGTCTGATCTGGCTCCAAACTGTTTGTAAAAGAAAAAATAGTTTTAGCGTAAACACGTTTATCGGGAAAGAATAACAGATTCTCCACTGTATACATGTACCTACCATTTGCTAGAATATAGAATATATTTCTGATGAAACTTATGCATGACTATATTTATTGGAGTGGAGAATAAATTGAAGGCGTGTCTATGGAGAAAGGAGTTAACCAATTTATGCCCAGTTGATTCGTCCATGTTTATATATTGGATTAGTCCATTTTTTATCAAAGGGATGCCTGGTCAAAATTTTCACTTTCAGTTTGTTTCATATTGAAATTCCTATCAGCAAACAGTGTAGACTCTGATCAGACGCCAAATAATGCGGCGTCTGACCAGAGTCTGCACTGTTTACCTATGTCCCGTATATGGGATCGTGGGCACAAATAGGTTAATACAGCTCTGCGAACCAGATTAAAATACAGTGCTTCCTCCCCACACCGCCTTCCAATCAACGATTCCCTCTTTAACCAACGTACGGTGGAGAAAACGTTATTCTTTCCCGTTTAAACGCAAACGAAACGCAAACGCATCGCAGCAAAATGAAGAACATTATACTTTTTTTTACTATTCTAGAAGTTGATTTTTACCTTGACGGCGCCGGACCAAGTCTTCGGATGAGACTTTATAAATCGAGGTATTATGTATGAGTGCTTTACACTTGGCATCTAAAAGAGCCAGATAACTCTTTCGATAACTAGAGTAGGGCATCGCGCCCGGGTTCTCTGTATCCGCACCCTCTCTCTGGGGCGTCCATTTAGCCCATAGATGGCAGAAACGGATGTTAACAAACCAAACAAAAAAACCTTGACGGCAAACAGTTTGGAGCCTGGTCAGACGCCGGGTTACCCGGCGTCTGATCTTCTCCAAACTGTTTGGACAGTAGATAATAGATTTAGTGTAAACGCGTTTATTGAGAAAGAATAACGTTTTCTCCACTGTATGCCGCTGTTCCATAAGCAAGACAATTTTATCCAAATTTTCACGACTGTAATTTTAACTCAAAGTCATACATGTATATTCGACATTTTGACAGAAAAAAACCCCACACAATCGAGTGACTAACAGTTTGAATCAAGATTAAGATGCAATCATTTTGCAATGAATGCCAAGTTCCCTCCCTATAAAAGCTCCCTCCGATACACCTACAATTAATGTCTCCAATAAGTGTTGTTGAGAGGAAGCATTGTATTTAATTATTGTACATGTATTTGATGTAATGTATTAATTGTTGTGTCTTTCAAACTGTTTGGTACAGATGTGCAGTGGAGAAAACGTTATTATTTCCCAATAAACGCGTTTACGCTGAAACTGTTACAGTCCAATGCAATCATTTTGGAGCCAAATCAGACGCCGGGTAACCCGGCGTCTGATCCGGCTCCAAAATGTTTGCAACTCAGATTAGAACGAATACTTCATATTATTAAATGTTTTATACGTTTTAGTGCCTTGTGTTTGCGTTTCGTTTGCGTTTAAGCGAGAAAGAATAACGTTTTCTCCACTGTATCTATTTTGGTCGCTTAATGCCAGTTAAACGGTATAAACCATGAAAAGTGTCATTACTTGGCTATAAACATACATCCTTTAGTTCAGTCTAATGTATATCTAACAATAACATTAATAACTATACAAGGACCTGTACATGTATTTTGTATATGCATCGTACCAAAACGAATTAATGAGGCAAGATAAAGGCTCAATATTAAATTGAATACATACATTATCCAAAGTATTTCGTTTACATGTAATTACTGCATATAGTTATGGTACATATAATCTATTGTAAACTTCCACACGTTATGAAATGTCATCTGCAGCGATTTTGTGAGGTGACATAAGAACAAATTTCAGAGAAAGAGAAAGAAAAAAGAGAGCTAGACACTCACAAACACATACACACACATAAAGATAAAAAGACAGACACGCAGATGCAGATTTAGATTCACGTAAAAAGACAGGGACAGGTACAGTGGATAATCTGTTATTCTTTCCCGTTTAAACGCAAACGTACGCAAACGCAAAGCACTAAAACGTAGAAAAGAACAACTTTTGGACAATTCTGATATTTCATGTTTATCTTGGTGGCAAACAGTTTGGAGCCTGATCAGACGCCGGGTTACCCGGCGTCTGATCTGGCTTCAAACTGTTTGCACTGCAAATAATAGTTTATGCGTAAACGCGTTTATTGGGAAAGAATAACACATTCTCCCCTGTACATACAAAGAAAGAGACATTTAGAACTAAAGAGCTAGCGAGCAAGAGAGAAAGAGAGAGAGAGAAAAAGAGAGAGTGAGAGGGAGAGAGAGAGAGAGAAAGAGAGAAAGAGAAATAGAGAGAGAGGAACATGCACATACTGCAAGACTGACCGATAAACAGATGAATACACACGAACAGATATACAGTTAGACAGAGACAGAGAGGAAGAAATGAGAAAAATAAAGACAAATAAAGAGACATATATAGAGAGACAGGCAAGGAGAGAGAAAGCGAGGCTGACAGACATGCGTATAATTATAGAGAAACAGTCATATAGATAGAGAAACAAACAGAGAGACCCATCATAATAGCCGATGGACCGAACATAATTTAAAGTCAACAGAACATCATGACAATCTGACACAACACAATACTAATCTGACCCAACATGACTTTTATTAACGGGACATGATAGTCAGATAAGTGCATGCACTATCCACACCACCAAACATAATAAAAGAATAACCGAATATGATGGTATAATGAGCCTTAATAATAGCGGATGAACCGAAAACAATTTAAAATCAACAGAACATCATGGCAATCTGACACGACACAATACAAATCTGACCCAACATGACTTTTATTAACAGGACATGATAGTCAGATAAGTGCATGCAATATCCACACCACCGAACATAATGAAATATTAACCAAATAATTACTGTATTTGACTGAACATCTTCTGCATATGACCAAACATAAACACGACGAACCAAATATAATGTCTATTCTTAACATGAGACAGTCGAGGCGTTCCATAGTAAAAGGTTGGACGTAATTGTCGTGTTTGGGCAACAGCAGTAAGCAGGGTCCCGTGTCATAAAACTTCCGATTAAAAAAAAAAGTCCGATTATAAGTCTCAATTATTTTTCGTTTCTCCGTCTAATCCTATATTTCGACATCATTTGGGAATAGTCCTGAAAAGACGATTCCAAAGAGATGTCACAAGACACGATTTGATAGAGAAATAAGAAATTAAAATTTTAATGTATTTTGATGTTTTGACTTACGACAAAATTTGGCGTACGAAGTTTTATAAAACGGGCCCCAGCATTTTAAGGAAGAATTTGCTTTTTGGTGGGGAGCAGCGAGGGAACACTTTATTGAGACCTCAAATACAGTGGAGAATCTGTTATTCTTTCCCGTTTAAACGCAAACGTACGCAAACGCAAAGCACTAAAACGTAGAAAAGAACAACTTTTGGACAATTCTGATAATTCATGTTTATCTTGGTGTCAAACAGTTTGGAGCCTGATCAGACGCCGGGTTACCCGGCGTCTGATCTGGGTCCAAACTGTTTGCACTGCAAATAATAGTTTTAGCGTAAACGCGTTTATTGGGAAAGAATAACGTTTCTCCACTGTAGCAAGTTGCTTTTTAGTGCAATGCAATGGAAATAGAACAAAACGACAGATCATTAAACATTAACGTTCAATGTACGTTTAAATGGCTACAGAATCACCGGTATCCGGAAACCAGATATGAGCTCCAATATGGCTGACATCGGACCATTGTGGCAAGAAGTGTGTGCCCTTGATTTACCCAGTTATGCTAGAAAACGCCTTTTTACAAAGTTTGAAATACAGCACCGACTCTCTTCAACGACACCCTATGGGAGACACAGGTGCTTGATTGCATTGTTCAAAGGGAGACGCTATATGGAGGAAATTGGCTTACATTAGCAAACAGATTGAATCCAGATCAGACGCCGCGTTACGCGGCGTCTCGTGTTAATTCAAGCTGTTTGTCACTCGCCATTTAATTGTTTTTGTCAAAATGTATATTATGTAACTTTGAGAAAAACAGCAGATGGCAGTTTTAAGCAGACGACATTGCAGCCGTGAATGGGTTAGACATATTTTTCTTGTTTTGGTAATAGCGACAAGTGTTGTTGTAAGGAAGGAATCGTTATTGGGAGGGCCGTTGAAGAGAGGGAACACTGTACCGTCAATTGTTTCCTAGGCCACATGTATATACATCTTTTACAAACTGTGTACCTGTGACGAGTACACATACCCTATGCAAACAGTGTAGATTCAGGTCAGCGAGTTCATAAAAAAGCTCTATGAGCGGCATATTCACTGTTCACTGTAATTTTGTATTCTTTGTAAAAATAACCCCCTCCCCTATTAAAAAAATAAAATAAATAGATACCCCTAAATCTATCATCTCCTGTGCAAACAATTTGGAGCCAGATCAGACGCCGGGTAACCCGGCATCTGATCAGGCTCCAAACTGTTTGCCACTCAGCTGAAAAATAATAGTCAGAATTGTAAAGAATTTGTTATTTTCTACGTTTTAGTGTTTTCCGTTTGCGTTTCGTTTGCGTTTAAACGGAACATAATAACGTTTTCCCCATTGTAAATATGTGACTGGTGCCGTCTCAGGAACATAGGGAACAGCGCCTGAAGTCTAGAATCAGCTTGCTGTTCCTAAATGTACACAGAGTGGACCAATTTTAGCGTAAACGTGTTTTATTGGGAAAGAATAACATCTTCTACACTGTACATACAGTGGAGAATGTGTTATTCTTTCCCAATAAACGCGTTTACGCTAAATCTATTATTTGCAGTGCAAACAGTTTGGAGCCAGATCAGACGCCGGGTAACCCGTCGTCTGATCTGGCTTCAAACTGTTTGCCACCAAGATAAACAAGAATGATCAGAATTGTGCAAAAGTTGTTCTTTTCTACGTTTTAGTGCTTTGCGTTAGCGTACGTTTGCGTTTAAACGGGAAAGAATAACATCTTCTACACTGTACATATTTGTTTATCAGCATCATTTCACTTGGGCAATGTTAAGAATGCACACTATTTTCTACATTACAACTACAGGGAAGTCTTCCCGTTTTTTAACTCTTTCACAGCTAAGTTTTACCGTCTGCTTTAACAATAACATGTAACACCGCCGAATTGTCGTCTGCATTCATAATGTCGTCTGCAATATTTTTGTCCGATTTAGAGTATTTTCTTTACTGAAGAAATATCGATACGAGTGTGAAAAAGTATGAATCCTGATATCGCAGATTTGGTCCTCTTATCGATATTCAGTAAGTCATACAACCTTTAACCAAACTTTGAAACGTGTCTTACAGACACAATACGGAAGCAGACGACAAAGCGGTGAAGGGGTAAAATATCCAAATAAGTTGATTATGCAAGGGTTAAGGTCGCGGGACTTTTACACCATTGGTAAAAATTGCTTCTGTCAAAATGTCCACATGTAAGTTGAGAAAAAAACAACAGAAAACAATTCTAACGAGACGTAATTGAAGTAGTGAAAGGTATAGAAATATTGTTTTAAGATCCATAATAAAATAAAATCCAATATGGCCGCCGCAAGCCATGAAAAAAAAGCTAACTTTTTTCTTTTTTTTGAGAATAAACCAATGATATACCTCTCAATCGATAATTTTCGGGTGTTGAGCTCATTTCTGAGGTCTTTTGTGCAATCTGGGATGTATTTGATTCGAAAAGGTCAAGTTTAACAATAGCCAAATCCAATATGGCCGCCGCAAGCCATGTTAAAATAGCTAACTTTTTTCTTTTTTTGGAGAATTAACCAATGTAATACCTCTTAATTGATAATTTTTTGGCGTTGAACTCATTTCTTGAGCCTTTTGTGCAATCTGGGATGTATTTGATTCGGAAAGGTCAAGTTTCACAATAGCCAAATCCAATATGGCCGCCGCAAGCCATGTTAAAAAAGCTACCTTTTTTCTTTTTTTGGAGAATAAACAAATGTTATACCTCTCAATTGATGATTTTTGGGTGTTGAACTCATTTCTGATGCCCTTTGTGCAATCTGGGATGTCTTTGAGTTGGATAGATCAAGTTCAACGATAGCAAAATCCAATATGGCCGCCCCAAGCCATGTTAGAAAAGCTAACTTATTCTTTTTTTTGGAAAATAAAAGAATGTTAAGTTTCTTAATAGCCAAATCCAATATGGCCGCCGCAAACCATGTTGGAAAAGCTGATTTTGTTGCTTTTGGACAAAAATCAAATGTGATACTTCCAAATTGATTATGTTTTAGAGTAGAACTCATTTCTGATAACCTTTGTGCAATCTAGGGTGTCTTTGCTTTGGAAAGATCAAGTTCCAAAAGAAGCAAAATTTAATATCGCAGCCGCAACCATATTGAAAAAGCTATTTGTATTCATTTTTGGAGAATAATCAAATGTAATACCCTTAAATTGATAATATTTTGTGTGGAACTTTATTCTGAGGCCCTTTGTGCAATCTTAGGTGTCTTTGAATCAGAAAGGACAAGTTCCACAATAGCAAAATCCAATATGGCAGCCGCAAACCAAGATGAAAAAGCAAATTATTAAAAAAAATAAAAAATTAAGAAAGATCAAATATACATGTAATACATTTATATCTTAATGGATTATTGCTTGTGTATAACTCATTTCCTCTCTGAGGTCCTTTGTTCAATATGGAGAGTCATAATGGTTTGAAAAGGTCAAGTTGAATGTCTTTTTGATTTTGACACGTCAACGACCTTGGGCTTGATTTCAGCGCATTTACAGTTGAAAGTTGAATTCCACTTACGCTGGTGCTAGGGGGCGTGAGCACTGTTGCATATTTCAGTATTGCTCATGAACAGACTCAATTAAACCGAGTCTGCAATTTTCAGTATTTGCTTTGTTTTCTGTGCTTTCGAAGGATCTCCCCTTATTCAGATTTAGCTTGAACAGAAGTAGTCAGTATGTACACAAGAAGTAAGTAAATGGCAACTCTCTGACATTAGACAGAGAAAAACGACAGTGAGCGGGACTTAATTCTGCGTCCTGAGGTGAGAGGTTGTTATCCAAACCACTAAGACTTCCACAGCCCTATGGACAGACGGTAGGGCCGGGACAGAAATACATGTATAACACCTTGTTCCATATGCATGTAAAGGTACATCAATAAAGCATCAACAATTGATTGGATACACATGTAGTTCCACAGTCATTTCGTGACGGGTTTTCACAGGGCGAAGAAACTGAAGTGTCCAGTTTTCCATGACAACATGTGCTGCAAAAAGTACCTCTACAGCACGGCAAAGACATCACCGAGTATCACACGTCTCTGTACACTAATACAATGTGAGCAGACTCTATGGTTAAGGCTTAAGGCACTTTGAGGGCAGCAGAGTACCAATGTGCTCCTTACCACAAGGATCCGACCAATTGATTTTGAGGGGAAAAATCGTCAGAAGGTATATATAGAGAAATGAGATACAACTGATTGTCAGTTTATTATCACCCTATCTCGACAAAACCGGGCATATCATGAATAAATATTGATGAAATGACACGTTTGTTGCATTTCTGTCTTCAGTTTCTTCACCCTGTGAAAACCCGACACGAAATGACGTTGGAACTACATGTGTATCTAATCAATTTTTATGCTTTATTGATGTACCTTTCATTGGAACAAGGTGTTACATTTCTGTCCCGGCCCTACCGTCTGTCCGTGGGGCTGTGGAAGTCTTAGTGGTTAGGATAACAGCCTCTCACATCAGAACGTAGGATTGAGTCCCACTCACTGTCTTTTTTTCTCTGTCTAATGTCAGAGTGTTGTCATTTACTTACTTCTGGTTTACATACTGGCTTCATCTGTTCAAGCTTAGCCCAAGATCGTTGATGTATCAAAAAGATATAGAACTTGACCTTTTCAACCTCCATATTGAACAAAGGACATCAGAGAGGAAATGAGTTATAAACAAGCAATAATCAATTAAGATATACATGTATTACATGTACATGTATATTTGATCTTTCATAAGATCTTGGTTTGCGGCTGCCATATTGGATTTTGCTATTGTGGAACTTGACCTTTCTGAATCAAAGACACCTAAGATTGCACAAAGGGCCTCAGAAATAAGTTCCACACCAAAATACTATCAATTTAGAGGTATTACATTTGATTATTCTCCAAAAATGAAAACAAATAGCTTTTTCAACATGGTTGCGGCGGCCATATTGGATTTTGCTTCTTTTGGAACTTGATCTTTCCAAAGCAAAGACACTCTAAATTGCACAAAGGCTATCAGAAATGAGTAATACTCTAAAAAATAATCAATTTAGAAGTATAACATTTGATTTTTGTCCAAAAGCAACAAAATTAGCTTTTCCAACATGGTTTGCGGCGGCCATATTGGATTTGGCTATTGTGAAACTTGACCTTTCCAAATCAAATACATCCCAGATTGCACAAAAGGCCTCAGAAATGAGTTCAACACCAACACATTATCAATTGAGAGGTATTACATTCGTTTATTTTCCAAAAAAGGAAAAAGTTAGCTTTTTAGCATGGCTTGCGGCGGCCATATTTGATTTTGCTATTGTGGAACTTGATCTTTCCAAATCAAAGACATCCCAGATTGCACAAAGGGCATTCGAAATGAGTTCAACACCCCAAAATTATCGATTGAGGGGTATTACTTTTGTTTATTCTCCAAAAAAAGAAAAACGTTAGCTATTTTAACATGGCTTGCGGCGGCCATATTGGATTTGGCTATTGTTAAACTTGACCTTTTCGAATCAAATACATCCCAGATTGCACAAAAGACCTCAGAAATGAGCTCAATACCCACAAAATTATCAATTGAGAGGTATATCATTGGTTTATTCTCCAAAAAAAGAAAAAAGTTAGCTATTTTAACATGGCTTGCGGCGGCCATATTGGATTTGGCTATTGTTAAACTTGACCTTTTCGAATCAAATACATCCCAGATTGCACAAAAGACCTCAGAAATGAGCTCAACTCCCACAAAATTATCAATTGAGAGGTATATCATTGGTTTATTCTCCAAAAAAGAAAAAAGTTAGCTTTTTTTCATGGCTTGCGGCGGCCATATTGGATTTTATTATCGTGGAACTTGATCTTTCCAAATCAAAGACATCCCAGATTACACAAAGGGCATCAGAAGTGAGTTATACTCTAAAAATCATCAATTTAGAAGTATTATATTTGATTTTTCTTAAAAAAAACCAACGAAAATAGCTTTTCCAACTTTGTTTGCGGCGGCCATATTGGATTTGGCTAATGTGAAACTTGACCTATCCAAATCAAAGACACCCCAGATTACACAAAGGGCTTCAGAAATGAGTTCCACACCAAAAAACAATCAATTTAGAGGTATTACACTTGTTTATTCTCCAAACAACAAAAAAGTTAGTTTTTCCAAAATGGTTGACGGCGGCCATATTGGATTTGAATATTGTGGGGCTCGTGACCATGTGGCAGACAAGCACCTCGGTGATTTGTGATGTCTAGGGTCTCGTTAACTCACATCATGTGAGTAACTCTCTCAACACCATTTTGCAAACGGGTCTACAGGCCTAGTCCTGCACTATTTTGAAGCGTTTCTGCTGAGCGGCCAACACTGGAGCTAGTTCGTCTTCAAAAGCGTGACAAAAATCGTCCAATATTTGTGACGCGATGTAGTCTACAATAGGCTTACCGTGTGACCGCCTTCCGCCCCTGTGCTTACAGTGGAGAAAACGTTATGATATCCCAATAAACGCGTTAACACAATTGTCGATTACAAACAGTTTGGAGCTAGGTCCGACGCCGGGTAACCCTGCGTCTGATCAGGCTAAACACTGTTTGCTACTCAGATTAAAAAAGATAGTGGAAAATTTGAAAACGATGCCATTTTCTATAGTTTAGTGTTTTGGGTATGGGTTTCGCAAATGCGTTTTAACGGGAAAGAATAACGTTTTCTCAACTGTACGCCCGTTCGAATAAAACGTGCTAACCAAATAAAAAAAGCACGACAACCTTGAAAGTTACGCCTTTCATGTACAGCCGAGGGTCATAAGTCTTTCCCCAAAACATGGCGCCGATATCGATACCGCATATGGCCGCGTTAGAAAAACTTTAATAGCGCCGCGATTTAGTTACTAGGAAGATTGAAATTTTAACACAGTGAATTTTATGATTACACCGATATCTTCTTCATTTTTTGTAAACAAATGATATTGATTTGTGTCAATCGTCTGCTACGTTACATATCAAGTGTGAAACGCAAGGAATTGACACACTAGCAGAAACAACGCTATCCGTCATTTAAATAAGGACTCTCAAAGTGCTCACAAAAGTTCACGATCGGTAAACATCGATAGATCTACCATTTCAAATTTAATAAAGAGATTTCGAGAGTGAGGGAACTCCGAAAACAAGATTCGAAGTGGGAGGGTATGGGAGACCACGGAAAACCGTGCCGACCCCACCCCATATTGTAAAGCATCTGTTGTGTTCACGGGCTGTTTAACATATGATGGAGTTGGAACCCTGACACCAGTTGATGGTAATATCAATTCCGAGAAATATATTGAATATCTAGACACAAATTTGTGGCCATTTATTGCTAAAAAGGTCTCAAATAAGCCCTACAGTGTCCATGATTACTATGCTATTCAGCATAAATCTAGACTCGCCATCAAATGGTAAAAGAACGAAAATTTGCCGACAATGGTTCTACCAGCCAAAAGCCCAGACTTAAATATAATAAAAAATGTGTGGAAATATTTGAAAACTAACTTGTGCAAGCGTGCAGTGAATATCAAAATTAAGGATGAGCTTATCAGACATGTTCTTGGCATTTGGGATCGTTACAGTCAGGCCTATGTACAATCACTTTATGAGAGTATTTCAAGCAGAATTTGGTATATTCTGAAAGAAAATGTGTCTATTTCAAAATACAGAAAGTTTCAGGTAAGTTGGAGTTGCCGTTTTGAGTTGGTTGATGTTTAAAGTTTGCATGTGCTTAGAGTAGAGAACAAAGCGGCAGCCATTTTGGGGAAAGACTTATGAGCCTCGGCTGTACATTCAATCAATATGAACTTTTCAAACTATCTTATGAAGCGTTTGCTCATTTACAGTGGAGAAAACGTTATTCTTTACCGTTTACACGCAAACGAAACACAAACGCAAATCACTAAAACTTACAAAAGTAACCTTTTGGACAATTCTGACGAATTATTTCTATCTAAGTGGCAAACAGTTTGGAGCCTGATCAGACGCCGGGTTACCCGGCGTCTGATCTGGCTCCAAACTGTTTGAACTGGAAATAATAGTTTTAGCGTAGACGCGTTTATTGGGAAAGGATAACGTTTTCTCCACTGTAAGTTACATATGTTAGTTTATTTTAAAATGAGTTTCCGTTAATAATATCTTCAGGCGGTGTCGTAAGAAAAGTCAAATTGAATATCCTGTGTAAGTTAGTAAAGTTTGTGTGTTCATACAGTGTGTTTCTAAAGGTTTGGAAGGATGGTATGTTTAATATAGATGTAATTCTTATTTTGTAAATATATAATCAGCACATCTTGCAGAAATATATATTTAGCCTTGCTTTAGAATACAGTAAAGTTTGGCATCAGCGCAACAATTATTATTGTGTAAATACAATAGAGAAAACTTTATTCTTTCCCTTTTAAACGCAAAACGAAACGCAAACGCAAAACACTAACACGTAGAAAAGTATAACTTTTGGACAATTCTAATAATTCATGTTTATCTTGGTGGCAAATAGTTTGGAGCCTGATCAGACGCCGGGTAAACTCCAAATTGTTTGTAATGGAAAAATCAGTTTAAGCGTAAACGCGTTTGCTGGGCAAAAATAAAGTTTTCTCCCATGTATTTGTAGTACGGTGCTCCCTCTCTACAACAACACCCAGTGGGATTTAAACAATGTGTGCGTTGTTCGGAGGGAATTATGATAAGTGGAAACTGGGCTTACATTGCAAACAGCGTTACGCGACGTCTGATCTGTTTTTTGTTTTTTTTAATTTTACGTCGCTTTCAACAGTATTTCAGTCATATCGCGACGTCCAGCTAATCACAGGTGAAGGAAGACCCCAGAAGTCCTTTATGCACTGTAACAGGCACAAATCGGCAACTGGGTAGAACAAGCGACCTTCCGCAAGCCAGCTGGAAGGCTTCCCCACATGAAAAATCCGAACAACCCTACTGGGATTCGAACTCACAGCGGTAAGGAGCTTAGTGATGTAAGTCACAGTGACTATACCACTAGGCCACGGAGGCCCCTTACGTCTGATCTTGATCCAAGCTGTTTGCCACTCGTGATCTTATACTTAAGAGTGATATTTAATGACAAAACGGGCTTTTATTTAGAAGTAAGTATTACACATGTATATTTGTACAATATATGTCATAAATTTGTGTTATTGTATTGCAAACAATGTAGATAAAGGCCAGTCAACGTGTCAAAACGCGGCGGCTAGTCTTGATCTACATTATTTGACACACACATGCATCTTACGATTTCACTGCTGCAATATCGTCCGTGTAAAATTATCGTCTGCTGTTTTTCTCAGTCACATATTGGACATTTGTCACAAACTACACCACCGCAATGAAGTTTCGTGGCGTCTGATCTGGAGTCAAGCTGTTTGCAAATGTAAGCCAATTTCCCTCTCTATTACAAGCTAACAACCCCCTCCAAATAACACACATAATCTTTGTCTCCCACTGAAGGTTGAGGGAACACTGATCAATACCAAAAGTTGGGACTCTTAGTTTTAACACAATAATATTTTACAAAACTGGGGCCCGTTTCTTAAACTTCGTACGCCAAAAACGGTCGTAAGTCAAAACTTTAATATACATTTTCGTTCTGAATTTTCTATTCAATCCGATTTTTTTGGCATCTATTTGGACTCGTTTGTTAAAGACGATTCCAAAGAGATTTTACAAGACAGGAGTTGATGGACAAATGAATAATAATTGAGATTGTTAAAATCTGACTCACGAAAACATTTGTTTTATGAAGTTTTATGAAACGGGCCTCTGAACATTAGCATATAGATTCTACTACATTTCTCAAATATAAAAAAAAACATAAACTGATTCCGAATTGTGTCCCTCTGTTCAAATGTAGTCTAGAAGTGTCTATTTATTGCTAAAACATTTACTTAAGGTATTTGTTAGATTCTTTTATCGGATTACCACGTGTTCTGAAGACAATATTTGATTTGACTGAGAGATATATAGGATATGTCATGTGTCGATGTTTAAGACAAGCTGATCTCAAACGAGTCTAAAATAGAAATGTTATTAAGCGAGCCTTGGCGAGATGAATAACTTTTCCATTCTAGACGAGTTTGAAATCAACTTGTCTTAAAAACATCGACGAGTGACATATTCTTTTTCTCACATAACCAACGATTTTTAGCTATTTATTTTAAAGCGATAAGCATTTTTGGAACCACGGTGACGTCAAAATGCCTTTATTAATAGTGACGTTTTAATGACGTCATCAAATTGATCTCACACATGTTGGAGACAAGGATATTCGTGATCGTCGTTCACTATAAAAAACAGGGGTAGTTTTGGAGAAAATGCTTTCTATGTCAAACAAATGGTCATACCATGTGAATTATATACACTGTATAACCCTTCATTCAAAACCAAGCAGAACGCTTATAAAGCGCTCTCAAGCTTTTGGGTATTTCATCGGGCAAGTTATAATTTGTAAGATTCGAAGAAAAATCTTATTCGACATGGAGATGGAAACTGTGATATGCTTCATCGTGCGCAGTGTAAAATAAAAAGAAATAATTTATTTAAAAAAGATATTCGTGGCAGGTAAAATGGTCTGGGATGTATTATTCATTGTATATTTACATTCACCCTGTAAAGTCTTTATGTAATCGTATTAAAAATATGCAGGCCATTTCTCAATGAACCGTCACATCGAAACTAGTTCCAGCCAGTTAGAAAGAGGGCGGAGTCTCCGCCGGAGAGATACCAACCTAACGACCAGCTAAAGGTTGCTATGGCGTGTAATTAGGCTGAAAAAACATGCGCGACTTATTTTGTTTTAAATATGCTTTAATTGTAGATATTTATGCTGCATTATTTATTTTTAATGTCTTATAAGTGTTCGTTAAGCACACAGGGACAGTTTACTGGGTAAAATCTTGACTTTGTAATCAACTCCGAAACATGTATTTTGGACTACTTTGTATACCGCATATTATAGAGATCGAATAGCTTTTACATCCAGGATAACATCTATCAAACCCATTTGGCCGGTATATGATATATTTATATGCAGGAAAACAAATCTGGTCAAAATACATGAACAAGACAGAAAATGAAAATATAAATATAAGGAATAAACAACAGCTTTTTGTCGTTCACGCGGTATGAACACATTATCTTCGCAGGGTAAGTTTATCGTAAACGCCCTTCGAAACTTACCCCCTGCGAAGCTAATGTGTCGTCGTGAACGGCAAAAAAGATGTTGTTTATTCCTATAATAAATATTGTCTATATCAACAGTTTGGTTTCGTTTCATTTTATAAACAAAGTTTCCCTTAATTTAGAGATTATCCAAGCTAAATTTTGAAATGGTGACATAGGAATAACAATCATTTAGACTGTATCTCATTATTTTGCAAGGTTTTCAGTCTAAGATAGATGTCAAAGAAACCTGAACACCAGCCCAGGCCAAAGCGGCCCATTAGCCAATAAGAGTATTGTATTTCGGCCTATTTGCCAATAAGTGGACATTGATATAGAAATGATTTCAGAAACTCAAGGTCTAAAGAGAAAACAGACACGTCTGCGATGAAAACATTATAACATGTATTTTTCAAATAACGTTTCTCCAAATAGTACATAGTACATATAACTATTTCGCTACCAGACTGTATAACTCTAGCATAATTATACAACCACTTTGGAACCAGATTAGACACCGCGGCACTGATTGACACTAATATCAATATTTCTTAAGATAACAAAGCCTTAAATTCCAAATTTTATAAATAAAATCAGACAACAAACATAAGCAGACAATTGTATGCCAATGACTGTGTTAGACGGGTTATTACCTCATCATTGCAGCGAAAGGGGAAATGATAACTTATCTTGGCTTATATGTACAGTGTCCGTCCCTACAACGGCCCTCTGAACAACAAGTCCCTCCTTAAAACAACACTTACAGCAGTCCCCCAATCTTTTCACGGCTGCAATATCGTCTGCTTACAAATGTCGTCTGCTATTTTTCTTAAGGTCACATATTTGACATTTTGATAAAAAAAAACCTTAATGGCGAGTTATAAACAGCGGTGTCTGATCTGGATTCAAGCTGTTTGCAAATGTCAACCAATTTCCTTCCCTATAACAGCTCCCTCCGAATAACTCACACAATGTTTATCGTGCACTTGGTGTTGTTTTAGAGATGGAGAACTGTACACGTTTTTACGTTTCAGGTCATATGCAGATATTTTGTTTGTCGGAAACTGAGACGACGAATGTTCCTGGCTGCATGCATTATTTTGTTCGGGTATATGAGTTCCTTGGTTGTCACTATAAACTTCATAGAAGACTACAAAAAGCGAATTGAGTTTGCGTTGGTTAAGATGGACACAGTAAAAGTACCTTACACTAATGACCAATACATTGTAGTTCCAAATGTGATATCTCCACGTGTAGATGGCACAGGTTCCGGGAACAACGAGATAATTATATGTACGCAAACGTCTTTGAACAATCTTTACAATATCATTACTCTCTCAAAGATGTGGGATGGACACATTTCGGTTGCAGTATTTTCATATGGTGATGAAATAAGTCAGGCTCTGTATTATATCTTACTTATGCAGAAATGTTCCGAAGACATTCAACTCAAAACTAGCTTTCATCTTGTGTATCCGACTACAATACCTCCTACAAATATAAAATCAATTTATCAAATGAATTACAGTTGTGATAATCTCCTTTCAATTCGACAAAAGTATTCATGGGACAACTATGCCTTAAAAAGCATTCTGTATCCAGTGAATATCCTTCGCAATGTCGCTTTGATGCATTCAAACTCCGCATACGTTTTGAATCTGGATATTGACATTTGTCCGTCAAAAGGAATGAAGAAGGACATGGAAGCATTCTTGATGAAGGCAGATAAATACAAAAAGATTGCATATATACTGCCTTGCTTCGAAACCTCTGTTCCACTCTATGCTTCTGTATCAAAGTATGAACTCATAAGTGCTGTAACGAATAGCTCGATGCGTCAGTATAGTGTCAGGGTATGTCCAGATTGTCATAGAGCGACGAATTATTCCAGATGGATGGCTTTATCGTATCCAAGTGAAATGAACTCAAGCTACTATGTCGCATTCCAAATGCCTTATGAGCCATATTATATAGCAGCAAGACAACATTTACCTTTGTTTTATGACAAATTTAAACAGTTTGGTCGGAACAGAGTTAGCCAGGTATAATTTTACAGTGGAGAAGACGTTAAACGCGTTTACGCTAAAACTATTATTTCCATTGTCAACAGTTTGAAGCCGGATCAGACGCCAAGTAACATGGCGTCTGACCAGGCTCTAAACTGTTTGCCACTCAGATTAAAATAGTTTTAATACATTAAAAAATGATATTTTCTGCATTTTGTGCAGTTGGTCGCGTTTCAGATGCGTTTAAACGAAAAATAATAACGTATTCTCCAATGTAGTATCACTCAGTTCTAGTTCAGAAATAAGAGCAATTGAACTCTGTCACTTGCACGATATAGACCTATTGTTTCACCTGGCAGGGCGGAGCTAACCTTGGGCAAAGATGAACTAATTTACATTAATATCTATTAAAGGGAAGAAAGATATAGTTCCGTAGTATATGTGAATATCGTTATTGTCCTATACTTTCAGCATTGAGAAACACACTTTATGCGTGCAGCCATATCAACTTGAAAATGGTAAATACAGTATTACCTCTCTACAGCAACACTCAAGGGGAGACAAAGATTACGTGTGTTGTTCGGATGGAGTTATTATAGGGAGGGAAAATTAGGACGATTTTGCTCACATTTGCAAAAACAGCTTGAAAACAGATCAGACGCCGCTAAACGCGGCGTCTGATCTGGATTCAAGCTGTTTGTCACTCGCCATTATATTCCTTCTGTCAAAGTGTCCACTGACATGTAACGTGGAGATCAAACGGCAGGCGACAACGGTAAATTCCGATGATAAAACAACGCGTTGCCGCCCCAAAAATGAAATGCAATGGTCCTCATCGAAACTCCGCCCTGCCAGGTCATTAAAATCGACCTATATTTTCTGTTAATTGTTTTTGTCTTCTGACCTTGTTCCTCAAATTCACAATTAATCCTTCTGACACCAGATTTCATCGTCTGCCTTTACTCTTGTTATTACATGTACTAAAAACTCGTCTGCATTAAAAGTATTACCATAATTATAATTTTAAAGTATGGTCCAAAGCAGTTAGACCATAACAATACAGATATGAAAGTAAAACCTGATTCTGAACAGGATCAAATAATTGTAGAAAGTCAGATTTTTAGGTATACAGTAAACCACTTCAAAGGAAGCAAATTGTATGAAAGAAATGTGACGGCTTAAATCAAGATGGAGGTAAATGGAAACCTCGCAAAGGAGATTTCTATTTCACGTTTCCCCTGCTTAAAGCAAGCACCTGCATTAATTATCAAACGATAAGCATAACTGAGTAATCGTAATAGAAGGGGTTAACTGTATTAACCTTTTCGGTCCAAAATTATCCGTGAGGTTTTTACCCCTTCACCGCAATCTTGTCGTCTGTTTCAATATTGTTGTATTCAGTGAATTTTTCAATAACCATGTTACCACTGCCATATTAATTGAATCATGATCACATGCTGTTACACTCTGTTGTAAACTGTGACCAATAAAAGATATGTTCTGTTCTGTTCTGTTCAAGATCAGTTAACCCCTTCACTGCCTTACCCCGAGTACGACGGTTATTTGCAAACAGTTTGGGTCCTGATCAGATGCCGCGTGACGCGGCGTCTGATCAAGATCCAAACTGTTTGACACTCATTTCAATATTTCTTATCTAAAAAAACCTACGAATTAAATTTAAGAAATAAAAGCAGACGACAAATTAAAATTTATGACGTCACGGCAGGGAAGGGGTTAAAGTAGTGTGACTTCAGAAATATCAATACGAATGTCATACAGTTTGGATCCTGATCAGACGCCGAGTTCCGCGGCGTCTGATCTGGATCCCAACTGTTTGAGAAGTCGACTTTATATGACATTGGCGTGAAAAGGGTAAAGTTATGTTAAAAAAAAAGTAATATACCAAGTTAAAGTCTACTTTCAGTCCGAATGACCGCTCAGCCGACTGTACATATACTCCCCTGATCATCGAGCCATCTTGCCTATGAGCACTGCTAACATATGGCGCAGTCAAATGCAGCCGCAGTACCGACTCAGACCCTTCACAGGTACCCAATTTAACCCCTGGGTGGAGAGGAGCAATTCGCGGTACATGTCTTGCTCAAGAACATTCCTGTACATCATCGGGGAATCCGAAAAATCCCTTAGTCAGACCGCTGGTCCGGCGGGGGATCGAACTCATGACCCCTGGTACCGTAGTCCAAGGTGTTAACCATTGGGCCACTACCGCTAGTAACATGTTAGTAACATTTTGATAAGTTAGAGATGCGTGTCAGTTTGGCACAAGGAAACCTTTTACCTAACACATTACGTCCGTCTGTGTTTGTCTTAAGGCGCTCCGATGTAAACGTAAACTTGTTCCGATCATTAAACCATGTTAATAACATGTGTTGTTAGGGCAATGCTCTTAAGGTTAGGAAGAGGGGATATTATGTTAACAGTTAAGAAGTTTTATTACATAACTTGCGGTCTGGGTGTGAAAAAAAGCCATTATATAAATATCGTGATCCCCAAGTTGGGGCTCCGGCCAAACCTATTCGTCATCAAGCGCTGCATGTAGCGGGACAAAATGACGTCATATGCGATAACATTACAGTGAACAATATCAGTTTTGGGTGGACAACCTGTATAACAAAATACATTTAACTACAAACTACGACTTCATTTGATTTTATAGTTATTTAAAAGTGTTATGTAATAAATATAATCTCACATTCGTTCTCATTATTTATCAATGCTCGCGTTGTACTATTTAAGTCAACTCGTTTATCAAATAATGATAAATAATGAACACTCAATTAAGATTACCTTTCTATATATCCCGATTGAGTTAACGTAAACACAAACAATACAATTACATAGTTATTGCAGCTTTTAAGATATCAGACGAGTTTGAGCACACCTTAGTTATAAGATCAATGTGAGCTTTTGTGATTGCCACGTGTCCAACGTCGTCCGACTGTCGTGCATCGTCATAAAAAATGCTTCAAATGACATATCCTCCTATACCGCTTGCTCTTAACAGAATTCTACCAAACATTACATGACTGTTCCTTGGGTCAAGTTCTTTCCAGTTTCTTCAAATAATTAAAAACAATGTAGAACTCCGGTTGCATTGGCTACCGAGGTGAACAAATAAGGACAGCTTAAGAATACCTTTTACCCAAAACTACAAGGATCAGAGCTTAGATATGTAGCACGTAACGTTATCTACATGCCCTCTGTTAAGATTGTTCACATTATTCCCATAGAATCAAAATTTACCCCAACCCTGGGGTCACAGTTTTACATAGAGTTATATATAGGGAATTTTTCAAACGTCTTCTCCTCTGAAACTGACATGGCCAGAGCTTTGACTTTTGGCATGGTTACATTTCTAGATATCTTTTACCAACATTGGTGAAATGGTTTCGAACTGTTACATATGATATGTTTTATTCAGCAAAGACATACATGTCTATCAGCATTATATAATATAATACATATAAAGACGAGTAATGACGGGCAGTCATTCTTATAACAATAATCTGCAAAGTATATTAGAATCTGCACATTTTATATTTTTTGTATATGAATTGTTGATTATTTAACACATTTGTTTTCTCTTCAGGATAATAATCCCAGCATAAAAATTATTTCAAAACTCTAGAAGTTTGCAGATTTAAGCTTAAAAACTGGCTTAAAGTAAGGCAGAATACACATCATGACGCATTCCGACTCTACTTTAAACCCGCTTCAAGTATTCAACTTTCTAAAAACGAGCTATGGAGCAAAGTGTTAACTATCGGAGAAAGCCCCCGTTTTTTAACCTATTGCTCCATAGACACGCAATTCAACACTTTTGTATTTATTTCGAAGTAATTCCTGCTTATGCAGTCACGTTTCTTAAAATAAATTATCTCTATACTCTAGCTGATGGTAGCCTAGAGATTAAAACTTAAAACAGGCTTAAAGTAAAGCAGAACGCGCCTTAAGGCGTTTCTACTTCACTTTAAATCCGCTTCAAGTGATCACCTAAACATATCCCGTTTATATAATCATGAATATATATTATATCGAATATTGTCTACATTGTAGTAGACAATATATGATGCCTTATCTATTTAAGCTTAATTCAGGTTGAAAGCAAAGCAGAATGCGCCTTACTACGCATTCTCCTTTGCGTTAAACCCGCATTAAGTGATCATCTAAACCTATCCCGAGTATATAATCATGAATATGTTAGAACCACAAATAGTTTCTATATCGTAGTAAACAGTAGGTGATACCTAAAACCTCTTAACTTAAAGCAAGTTGAAAGCAAAGCAGAACGCATGTTTAGGTGTATACTACTTTACTTTAAACCCTCTTTAAGTGTCCACCTGTCTTCGATGCTAGAAACTAGCCTACAGTCATGAATATGTATCAAAACATATATATGGATATTGGATCAGGTGGTAGCATCAAACGCTAAGTTTGGCATAGGCTGAAAGCAAAACAGAACATGTCCTAAGGCGAGTTCTAATTTGCTTTAAACCGCCTAAGAAAATGAAAACGGGTTTATACAGGTATGGATATGTATCGTAACAGATATATTCGATATTAATGTAGCTGTTAGCTTAACACACGTAAACTTAAAGCAAGTCTATAGTAAAGCAGAATGCGCGTTAATGTGCTTTCTGCTTCACTTTAAACCTACATCAAGTGAACACTTGTCAAGTCTAGGGATAGCAGATGGTTTTTATTTAAAACTCTATGCTTAAACTGTATGCTTAAAGCAGACTGAAGGTAGAGCAGAACGCGCCTTATGCATTCTGCTTCACCTTAAACCCGCTTTAAGTGGTTTCATGTCTTCCATGTTAGGTAACGACTATAGGTTTATAATGTATATACAATCCTGGATATTCATCATAATCAATATGTTCTATATTGTAGCAGGTGACAGCTTAAATCTCTAAGCTTAGTGCAATTTGAAAGCAAAGCAGAATGCATGTTAAGGTACATTCTGCTTTACTTTAATTCCACTTGAAGTGGTCACCTATCCTCGATGATAGAAACTGGCAATGCATTTTTAAAGTCTGTACAGTCTTGAATGTGTATTAACAAATATTCTCGGTATTATAGCAGATGGTTGCTTAAAGCTCCAAGCTTAAAGCAGGCTGAAAGCACTACAGGATGCGCTTTACGGCGCATACTGCTTTGCTTTAAAACCGTTTTAAGTTGTCGCCTATCTCCAGTGTTAGTTTATGCAGTCATAAGTATGTTTTGTATCAAATATGTTCAGAATTGTAGCAACTGGTAGCTTAGAATCTATAAGTTTAAAGTTTAAAGCTTAAAACTTAAAGCAGGTCGAAAGTAAAACGGAATGCGCCTTAAAGTGCATTTCGCTTTACTTTAAACCAACATCCAGTCTACAGTTATCTTCACAGCTAGTAAACTTGAAATGGCTAGATTTAATATTATTGATATAATAAGTAAGTGTTGGTTTCTCGAACCGACATAATTTGTATCTGGTAGAAAAATACATATATATGAAACAAAATTTCGCAAGCGAGCGCACAGTAATTGATGCAGAGTTGCGGTGTGTACCTCACATTTCCATTATGATACATATCTAGGTCACAGGAATTGAAATGTATGTTTTCAATGAAAACCTAACAAATCCCCATGTCTGAAACTCTACTTCACACAGTTTAGATGTCATATTCAGTTTTTCTGACAAGATTGTTCAAATCAAGTCCCTGTGGTTACAAATGGTTTTGACCCTAGTAGGGTCACAGTTGAACAATGTTAAGAGTTATATTGTGAAATTTTTCAAACATTTCTCTGAAACTAATGCAGAGTTTTGATATTTGACATGGTGAAGCTGCTAGACGTCATTTACCAATATTATTAAAATGGTTCCGGTCCATTTCATATCTAGGGCACAGGAACTAACAAAAGATGTATTCAATGAAATCTTAAACAATCTTCTTGGCTGAAATCCTAGTACATAGGGCTTCGATATATCGCACATAGCATCATCTACAGGTCCTCTATGAAAATTCTTCAAATTTAGCCCTTGTGGTTTAATTTGGCCTAGATTCGGGGATCAACGTTTTACACGGTGTTATATTCTGAAATTTGCTAACATCTTCTCCTCTGACACTTATATAGGCAGAGCTTTGAGGATTGATATGATTTTACATCTCGAAAACCCTTTAGCAATATTGAAGAAATGGTTTCGGTCTGTTGCATACCTAGTTCACAAGGAACATATTTCTTTACATTGGAAACTCAAAACATCTTGTCTGAAATCCCAGTACACAGAGTTTTGATATTTGGCACATATCATCATATACATGTCCTCTATCAAGATTGATTAAACTATGCGCCTTAGGTAAAATTTGAACCCGCCTAGGACATAAATACTTCCATTTGATCAGATATTCTCAGGTGAACGAAATATGACCCATCGACCTCTTGTTTTGCATCTTAGTGCCAAACAGCGAAGCACTGCTTGATTATTTGAAAAAAAATTTAATGGACAATTCCTTTGTCAAAATAATCCTAGTCCATTTTTGACTATTAATGGTTAATTGTTACAATAGCTTCTGCAGGATCCCTTTGATCAGGATCTCAACTGTTTGCATAGTACAAGTGTACTCCTTACATGTACACTATATGTCAATGACGAGTATACTCGTCACTAGGGTTGAATGTGTTAATATATTTGTATTGTCTTTTACAGATGTGTGAAGCTTACTACAGTGGCTACGAGTTTACAGTTATGAACAACGCATTTCTTGTACACGATGGTTTAAAGAAAGGATCAATACCCGACAAGAAGAAGCAGATGAAGCTGAACGGGTACATCTATAAAAGATCGTTCTTAAGTGATTTAAGAACTAAATATCCACAGTCAAACAGAAGTTGCTAATTTGATTAGGAATTTCAATACTTACAGTACTTTTTCACAGTCAAGTTTTATTTATCATCTGCTTTAATCTGTTCCAATTCAATCAGCCATGAATATATTTTATAGGGAATATTTCTATATTTTAGCACATGGAAGCTTAAAGCTGGCTGAAAAGTAAAGCAGAATGCGCCCTAATGCGCATTTTGCTTTACTTTCAACCTGTTTTAAGTGGTCAACTATCTTCAATACTAGAAATAGGCTATCAGGTAAAGGGTTTATCTTCTCAACGCCAAATTATCGTCTGTATTAATGATGTTGTTTTCAATATAATGGTATGTCAGATTTGTACTGATACGAGTGTCAAACGGTTTAGTTCCTAATCAGACATCACGTCATGCGTTTGCAAACCGTGTGCAAAGTCGCCTATTGGTGCCATTGGCAGCGAGACGCACAACTATTTCATCATAGCATTCTTCATTATTTGCTTACATACACAATATTTGTGAAATATTTTATCAATAAATTTCTGTCAAATTAAGCAATTATGAATGATCATAACCAGCACCTACTACTCATAATCGTCGTGATTGACAGAGAGTACTATTACGAAGAAAAAGTTGGGTTTGGTTAAAATGCGGTAAATTTGTTACAAGCAGACATACAGACTGCTATGAGTTGGTTCAATATAAATCCTTTCACTCTTAAAGACGTCAGAAAGCGCATTTACAAACATTTTTTTATCCTGACCAGACGCCGCGTCACGCGGCATCTGATAAGGAAAAAAAATGTTTGCTTCTTGTTTCGAAATGACGTCAGTAATACTGCCTTAAATCTAAGCGATATTGCAGACAACAATATTGAAGCACAGAACAATACCGTCGTTAAAGGGGGTAAAATGCTCACGCGTACTGGGTTGAATAACAGCACATATTTAAGATTAAGATGTAACTTTAATAACACCATCTTACAAAATCATTATGCAAACTTGGGCAGATCAGGGCTTAGCACTACATGATGATGTATCTTTAAAGCCGCCCTTAACCGGGAGAGTTATGTCGGATTTTCGTGCTTTGTTTTTTCTCTCCCTCTCTGTCGTACCCTAGACCCTTCCATGTCTTACAGTTACTCGTAACTACAGACTAGTCGCTTGAGTACAATTTGACCGTTGCCATAGTGGGTTATTTTTAACACGGGCTTGAATGTTTAATTCTTTCCCATGTTACTAATGATCTTGTCATAGAATTTTTGCTAAATGTTTTACATGTATTTACTTACTGCGCTGGCGGTCTTTTTGATTGTGAGGTATTGAACAGGGTTTATATTTTATGTACACTGTTTGTCTTTATAGGTGAATATAGGAGATAAGTGTGAGGTTGGGCGCCCCTAAACCCAGGTTTAACCCCCCAGTGGTTGCTAATAATTAATTAATTTATAGTTGGTTATTGATTGCTACTGACCGTACCAAGGCGGGCTCCTATATTCACTTTGCTTTATGTTTGTCTTGCGTGTTGTTTTCTATTTAGTGTGTAGATGAAGGAATGGTATTGCGTGTGTGTGTGTTTGTTGTGGTATGACTGTGTGTGTGTTCTGCTTGAGTGGTGGGTGTATTGTTTGTGTTACGTTTCCTGCTTGAGTCTTTCGTATTTATTTATTGGCTCCGCAATTAACATATCTTAACTTCTACGTCTTCCAGTTCAGACTGACTAGTTGTAATACAATGGAGAAAACGTTATTCTTTCCAAATAAACGAGTTTACCCTAAAACTATTATTTCCAGTACAAACAGTTTGGAACCAATTTGGTAACCCGGCGCCTGATCAGACTCCAAACCGCTTGCCACTCAGATAAATATAAAAAGTCGGAATTGTCAAACAGTTGTTATTTTCTACATAATGGGAGCCCACTCAACTGTGCGTGACACCGCGTCTAACCAACTACCATACATCTATCTCTCTCTCTCTAGCTCTCTCTCTCTCTCTCTCTCTCTCTCTTTCTCTCTCCATTGACTGTCATCGGTTTATCTGTTTAACCAGTAAAAGCAATAAGATATGAGTAATTTTGGTCACAGACTACCAAAGGTTAAGGTTCCACCAAAGCCCATGTTGGTGTATGAAAAATACTCCACCTATCTTGAGCTTTGATGTTGTTATGATATGAACGATTTGCTGGGGTAAATTGTACTGTTGTCAGTGCAGCATTGCCTTGTACTACTATTATTATCTGCTTGAAAAAAATTCTGGAGGAAATTTTGACGTTGACCTCTAGTAAATTGGCATTTGAGAGCAATGCCACTTTTCTGTGTACACTATAAACAATATGCAGTTTAGCTCCGTATCGTGGAATCAGAAGTATGTTTCCAGATCTGATTAAAAATGGCATTATGCCACCCTAGCACATTCCCAACGACAAAGTTCATTGTTTTTTTAATTAATTGTGCCTTAGTCCAAGTACGAGATTGATTTTGTTCTTGTTCAAACTACTTAGCAAACATAGAAAGTTTACATTCTTTAGAGCCGATCTAAGCGATGTTTTAATTACATTGCATGAACTATACGCATATTTCGGTAAAATGGAGTAATCGATAAAGACCATACAAAGCCACATTCTCGCTAAGTTGTACCGCGCACGACGTAGTACGCTTTCCACTCCCGGCATTTAGCACTGACGGCGGGTTGACCTATTCAGTGTCAATATCAAGTTTATCTAATGCAACAGATGCACACAGGCTTAAGCCAAACACCGAAAAATCAAAGATGTAAACATTTTCGTTTCAAAACTGAGATGCCACAGCTTTCTGGAAATGACAGAAATCAGACCATTTGGCATGCTTACGGCGGACGCGTCAGTAACTGATGTTGCACGTCATTTTGTACTATTACGGTAGACAATCCATATGCTGACTACTCTTTACAGAGTTACTGGGTAGGTCCAGGATCGCCCGAGATCGTTGACGTCACGTAGAGACGTCCACACTCTTACGTTAACGTACCGACGTAACAGCTTCATCCCAGCAACGGTTACTTATCGGCGGTGGTATTGACACGACCAACGACCTCAGACATGCTCGATTACGAAAATTGCATGTCATCTCCAATGACGTCATTAGACGGTACATCAGAGAGGAAGTGTTGCTTGCATTAGGCGTGACGGTGGGCATGCACGATACTGAAGTGACTTTATGCAAAAAGTCACTTAAAATGAAACCGGAAAATGAGTACATCTTGAGTACACGTTCACATCTCTAAAAACATTTGAATCGACCCCTATACATTTTGACGTCAAATTACGACATTTTGTTTATGCAGAATTGTACGCATCAGAATCCAATGTAAAGTTGAGTATATAACCAAATTCATTCAGCCAATGCCTGTTGGGTGTATCAATCCGATCATGTAATAATTACCTAAACATCTAAAACATAACTCCTTCATTAAATATTAACTACACATATAGTAAGTAATATCCATACCGAGTTCTCAATCAATTAGCAATGATTTACAAAGTTCTGTGGAGATAACGAGAACTACCTAAACCCTTAATGTTCTCCAAATTCTTTGTATTTAGTTAACTGTTTCACAACATTCTAATGTTCATTAACATGGTCACTGCTAATTGAAATCAAGAGCGTATAAGGTATTTAAGTGACGTGTACCTAAAGGTTTTAATTAAAGTGACGTATATTCGTGCTTTCATTGCCTTATAATGCATGGGTTTTCCCCATACCTAGTACACCTGAACTGGCTGTCAATAAATATCGCATGTCGGTTCATATACATGTCCCGTTTGATATGTAACCTTTCAACCGTATATGCAAGCTTTCTATACATGACACGCCTTTAACAGTCCAATATGGAAGTCTATATTAATATTGACAGGTGCCCTTGCTGTAAGGATGTATCAAACCCATAAGCGATTTTTTCAAAGTATTTAACTTTCTTTTTTTCCTGTTTAATTTGAATAACTGTTTATCATAAATGAAAAAACAAACAGGGGAAAAAAGCATATGTTGGTGTGCATTATGTTGCACTACGGCAATTTGGAACAGATGTGTCAAATTCAGAATTTTTCTCAAAGTTTGTCAAATTGAAAGTATAAGCTTCAAAAACATCTATTTTGAATAAAAGCAAACATGATAATCTTGTTTTTCATTATGTATTCCATGTATTTGGAAGTATTTGGACATAAAGAAACTAAATGAAGACCAATTAGGCACCAGCTTTGGAAAATATGAATCTCTTGCATCAACAACATGGTTTTTTATGGGAAATTATATTTTTTAAAACAAAACATTATTAGAAAAAGTAAAAATAAAGGAGTTATCTCCCTTTACAAAATTTACAAAAAGTACCATATCGATTATATTTAGAGATTCATAAATTTTACATTTGGTGCCTGTTTTTTCTTAAACTAGTTAATACTACCATAGACATGAAATAAATAACACAAAACCAAATTATAAGGTTTGTTTTCATTTGAAACGGATTTTATTGAACAGGGCTGATTAAAAAGGACAAAATAAGAAAAGGTTGGTGGGGTAAATTTTACACCTTTTAAAATGGCCGTAGAACCAAAATTTGTACACCAAAATGTACACTTTTTCCATTTTTTCATTCTTATTAAATAGCTCTGCAATACAAAACCATCATAGAGTGTTTTCATATACTTTGAAAATTTCCCCAATTCATGAGTTTGATTCACCCTTACGCCATATCATTACTGTGTAGATCATATGCAAGTCTTACATGTAGCCTTCTTAATATAACGAATCCATCAGTATTTTCATTAGCGCAATATTGATAGATTGGTTGCCAGGCCTTTTAGGTTCTTTGTTTGAGAAAATCCTACATCATTTGCTACACTTTAGAACAAGGCTAACTTATCGTCAGCAGAGTACCGTTAATCATATAATCCTAATACCAGATGGATTATCCGTTTTCTTTCTCAATGCAGACTGAATTTTAATATTATGAGTTCGAGTCTCATAACTTATATTCTTTGCCAGTTTACTGATTCAATCCCATTATTATTTTACCATCTTAGTATAATTCTTATGCTCAACGGACATGCAACTTGTAGAAACTCTTTTAGATTCCAATAAAGTGTTGTACATTTCAAAGTCTTTACCATCAATTTCCTTGAAATTTCGAAGCATTAACCATACACTAGACCATTGTTTGACAGATGACCTCTGATGAATCTGCATTGGTGAGCATTGCATACATGTATTAAGTATAACTGCCTTAAGACTTTTTGCACAAATCAACATCCACTTTTCTGAGTACACTATAAACAAAATGCAGTTTGGCGCCTGATCATATAAACTATCAGTTTGTTTCAATGTCTTATCAAAATGACATAACGCCACATAAGGTCAGACAATTTGCCGTAGAAGTGGGTTGCATGGGTTTGGTACAACCTGACCAAGATTAAGATACGATATGGTATCGGTACGTTTTCGTTTAGGTTCGTTTTGACCAGATCCCTTGGTAACCCAGGCAGTATGGCGAGCACTTGCAGCTCTTGAAAACAAGGTCGCCAAGCGGAAATCTCTGGTCTCTGCAGCGGTAAGAAAGGCACAGTATGCCTCTAACCGTTGAAACCGATTATATAAGACGGTGCGCATTTGAAAAGTGTACAGTGTTCCCTCCCTACAACGTCTCACCAAACAACGACTCCTTCCTGACAACGAAAATTGCCACAGTTCCCTAAGCATGCCAAGTATGTCTAAAGACTACACTGCTGCAATATTGTCTGTTTAAATTATGTTTTTAGTTACATTTAAGTGGACATTTGACAGAAGAAATATATTATAATGAAGGGTCAAGCTATTTGCAAACGTAAACAAAGTCTTAATGTCCCCACCCTATTATTCCCTCCGATCAACACACAGTGTGGGTCTCTCATTAGGTGTCTTTGTTTACATTGGCATTCTAGTTGATTTAATGGCCCAAACACTTGATGAAACACTTAATGAAGAGGACATCCACTTGACAAAGTAACTGGGAAATAGTGATGGATTATCACTTGATTATTTCACTGCTTCAAACAGTGGGATTATTGCCACGCGTGTTTCTATTCTGAATTATCCCAGTAGGGCTCCCCGAGAATCGTAGTCAATCGTTTCTTATCTTATAATTCTGGCAGTCCGATTTGTCGCGAATCACTCAACGGAAGAACACGAATCCAAGATCGGAGGCAACGACGTAATTCCGATGACGTCAAATCACTAAATTAGTGACGTCATTTTACGGAAATAGTCGCGAAAATGTGTTTGATATAAACTTGGGGCTCCACACGGGTTAAATCGTGTACTTCCGCTTCCAATTGTTGAAAAATTTCGTTTAAAAATGTGGCATAAAAGCACAAATAAATAGAATAACTCGTGAACATCAGACTGTTATATTTTCACTCGTGGCTTCGCCACTCGTGAAAATATAACGTCTGCCCTTCCCTCAATGGATTTAATTTCTATCTTTTACTGAAGAAAAAAACAAACAACAAAACACCAGTTACCCTCTATATATTAACATTACAAAATGGTTCGTTGTATACATCTGCTATAAGCGAGAAAGAGTATATCTTCAATATTTTACCAGATGTTATGCTCATTGGTTAACCCTTAGCCCGCCAAAAAAATTGTCGTCTGCTATATTTCTCGTCTGCTTCAAGTTACAAAGTGCTTCAATGTTGCTCAAAATTGCTGAAAATGTTGTCCGTGTGTCAAACAGCTTGGATCCGGATGAGACGCCGAGTTAGTCGTGAGTGGCAGGCTAAGGGTTAATCATTCCCTACATACCCAAGACTAGAGAACACGTTATATTTTCTCTTTTAAACGCAAACGACAAGAAAATGAATTGCAATAAAATGTAGAAAGCAACAACGTTTTGTCATTTTGTTTTATATATAGATTCTATTATGTAATATAAATTGCAAACCATTTTGGAGATAGGGCAGACGCCGGGTAACCCGACGTCTAATCTAGCTCCAAATTGAGTGCAATGGAAACAATAGATTCAGCGTAAATGCGTTTATTGGGAAAGAATAACGTCTTCGCCACTGTTTAGCTATTGCAGACAGATTCGAATCAGATCAGACGTTGGGTAACCATTTTAAACAAAAATAAATGCAAACGAAATAATAGAATAACGAAAAAACAGTCTTTTGAAAAGTCTTACGATTTACTTTTATCTGAGTGGTAAACAGTCTGGAGCCGGATCAGACGCCTGGCACCTGGTGCTTGATCTGGCTCCAAACTATTTAACACAAAAGCGTTTATTTGGAAATAATTTAAGCTGTCGTTTTCACTAAGTACCCATTAGCTGTAATACCCCGTTCCCTGTTTAAGTACGTTAAAGTACATTAATGTCCGGTACTTAGAACCAAATTAATTGATAACTCATTGATACGATGGAGAATGCAATATTCCTATACGAAACGCAAACGCAAACGCAATAGCATGAACGAAATGACGGGTCATTCAAATTGTTGACAATTTATTTTGCTTTGAGTTGCACACAGTTTAGAGCCTGATCAGGCCCCGAGGTTATAACACTTTAAATCAACTCTGTGCTCAAAACTCAGAATTTTTCTCAGCTCATTACACTTTGGCATGCATTTTTATATATAACAATTATGTGCATGCATAATTATACTGTAAGGCTGTATCCAAGTGAGGTAACTGAAATCAGTTGAAGGGTGTTATGTAAAAACTAGAGCCTGTAATTGAAATTGGGTTTTGAGCACAGAGTTTATTTTAAGTTTTATAACCTCGGACCCAGGCTTCGGATAAGATAACACTTTTTAAAAAAAAACCAAAAAAAAACAAACCGAGAAATATCTTTAAAAAAGATATTCAGCGGAATGAGTGGTTGAACTAAGGCTACAAAATTGAATGAAATTGAGGTTTTCAAAAAATTGTAATATCTTGGATTGAAAAGCAAAATATACAAGTATACAATTGAAACAGTTTACTTTTATTTAAAATGCAAAACTATCATGTACAGAAATGCAAAACAAAACAATAATTTAACTCATATCCTAGCTACTGGTAGGATTCCTCACATTAAGCTATTGTTCTATATATCAAACTTCATTCATAGAGTGTCTTGAAACAAACTATAGCATACACAAATGTACAGATACAACAGTCTGCTGTACTTCACTCTTGTAAATAATGATGAAACTACACGATTGTGTTTAACTCACTTGAGCCATTTATATATACTATTGCTTTTAATGTATGGTAAATGTGTACAAATAGTTAACAATTAAAACAAATTGGTAGTAAACAATTACAAAACACCTAGCTTCCTCTGTATATCTATAAAAAGATTTCAGATGTCATATCTTAAAATAGAAGCATAATTGCATCATCCCAGTGTAGTAAACTGCCAGTCTGTGTCTCTTAATTTTACACTCACAGTCCATATCTTGTAAAACTGTAATTGGACATAGACCAGCCTACAGGGCTCCAGATAAGAGGGAGTAAACTAAACAAATCACATTTTTTCACTCCTTTCAGCACCAAACCCTATGGTGTTACCACTCATTTTGAGTGTCTCGAAGAGGCAATTCAAATGTATAGTGACACAACAGGGTTTAATGCACAAATAAAGATTTTAAGTTTTGAAATAATTCCCTTATCTGGAGCCCTGGCTACTATCCAATCAGACTATTCAGTTTCAACAGGTGCTCTTAATTCTAAATTTCTGATCAAATATAATTGGTTGAAATGTGTGGCCAAATAGAAAGTGTGGCCAAATAGAAACCAGTCAGCTCCGCTGAAAAAAATAGGAATAATGACATTGTATATAATTAACGTTGAAAACAAGTTGGAACTTAATAAGACGTCGGGTTTCTGGATGTTTGATCGGCTTGCAATGGGTAGTACCGTTTACCCCTTTCACTGTCAAAGATGCTTTCGCAAACAGTTTTGATCTTGATCAGACACCGCGTAACGCGGATTCAAATTTGTTTGTCACTCGTATCGAAAATTCATTCGTCATGCTGTCATACATCTGGTACCATTGAATTAATATTGAAGACAACACTATTGAAAAAGACGAATATATGGCGGTGAAGGGGTAAAACTGGCAATTTAAAGGATTCAGCGAACATATGTTTATTTGGGAAATAATAATTGTCTTCTTTAGTGTAAGTTCAGCTAATTTCTATAACGAGCTTGTTTCATTTTAAGCAACAGGGGTCATGAGCTTCCCTAATTTACGACCGCCTGTTAACCCCTTCACTGCCTCACCCTCAGAACAATGATTATTTGCAAACAATTTGGATCCTGATCAGACGCCGCGTTATGCGGCGTCTGATCAGGATCCACACTGTTTAGCACTCACATTAATATTTTTTTAGTCAAACTATCTAAAATCTAAATTTGGGAAATTAAAGCAGATGACAAATGATTAAATTTAAAACGATGACGTCATGACAGTGAAGGGGTTAAGATAAGGCAGGCGTTATTTGTTTACTTGGTAAGGTAGTAAGATGAATTTCAATTATGTCTATCCACTTTGCAATATCACAGCGACATGTTATATTTATTCAAACTTCCTTCAAACATTTAACCGTCTCCATCGTTCGCCATATTGTTTTTGAAGCTTCGTGCATGAATTTCTAACGGTGACTGCGCATAAGTTTTGATTCAGATCATACAATATAAAATATTTACTTACTTAATTACTTACTTAATTACTTACTTACATGAGTAACATTGTTTCTGGACTGTTTCTAAACACATGTATATGTATAGATAATTTGCAAACTTATAACAAAAACCAGATACATGTGTATGTCGAAATCAACATTGAATAGAATATCCCCACATTTTCCATTTTCATCCTCTACTTTTGCCCATTTACAGGTAGACTGTACCCCATTTTCTGTGTCTAGTTTTGATGGTAGGTGGGTACATGTACTTAAAGCCTGCTTATAGTAAAGCAGAACGTTCTTAAAAGTAAGGCAACGCATATTCATGACTGTACAAATTCGTACTATATTAACCCTTTGAGGAATAAATTAAAGGTGTAACACGTTTCATCGTCAATATACCTTCTGTATTGAGAATTGTTATAGACAGTTTAAAAAGATATTTAAGACGCCTGACTAAAATAAAAAAACGACACAAGTCAAACAGTTTGGATCCTCAACAGTCTCTGTGTTGCACGGCATCTAATCAAGATCAAAACGGTATGGGAGTTTATATATAAAATGAAGAAAACGTTATTGTTTCCCAATAAATGCGTTTACGCTAAAACTATTATTCCAATAGCAAACTGTTTGCCACTCAGATGAACATGAATTGTCAGAATTGTCTAAAAGTTGTACTTTTCAACGTTTTAGTGTTTTGCTTTTGCGTTTCGTTTGCGTTTAAACGGGAACAGTTTTCTCCACTGTATAAACGTGAATACCTGTGCATACGGCGGTACAAAGATCAAAGACTAAGAATCCAATATAAAAATATACATTTATATAAGTTTTAGTTTTATCACCTTTTAAGTGAAACTGCTTAGAAAACGTATTATTTTCCAATAAAGGTTTTTATGTTGGATGTTTTTATGCTCTTTGCAAACCTCTTTGAGCATGTTAAGACGCTGACGACTGACCATGCTCCAAACTGTTTGCCACTCTGATAAAACAGATCTTTAGAATCTTTAATATATTTGTTTTAAATTTCTACATTTTATTTTCCTGCGTTTGCCTGGTGTTTCTTTTTATAAACGGGAAAGAATAACGTATTTTCACTCTACATTCGAAATCGCAATACATGTACTTCTATAAAGTGGCGTAAGTAATGATGCCTTTATAACGCAGTGCTATTTTATCCACGTCCTTGCTTTCGGTGAACAAAAACGCGGCGGCTGACCAGGATTCGAACTGTTTGACACTGATGTCAACCTTTCTGAAGTCAAAGTAGCTTAATTTTGAATTGATGAATAAAAGCAGCGAACATGTTTTATTTCAAATTGGATAATGTCATTGCAGTAAAGGGGGTAGCAGGTCCAGTCGAACTTCGATATCTCGAACTCGGTTAAATCGAACATACCCGTATTTCAAAATTAAAACGTGGCTTATCCACGTTTTAACTTTGAAATATGGGCATGTTTGACCTAAACAAGCATAAAAAATGCAGTCCATATGTCGATCTATCGTATATTTCGAGTTTAGGGAGGTTCGAGATATCAAAGTTCGACTGTACTCAATTTAGCATTTTACTGGGTGATATATGCCACTTACGTTTGTATATCATTATTTCATCAAAGGCGAATATGGACCATATCTATTTGAGCACTTTCCATAAAACATCTTCCAACAAACAATATATTCAGATACAGTGACACTTTGCTTTTCAAGTTGGACTAACGTTCTCTTTTCGAATAAGTTGAAAAACAATTGTGTCGAAGGGCTTGGAACTCAGCATTTAAACTGGCTTCAATCTGTTCGTCACTGAAATGAAACTAAATTGTCATAATCTTTAACCCTTTAATGATAAAATTATTCGGGAGAAATTTTACCTCTTCACCGATTCATTGTCGTCTGCTTCAATTGTGTTGTCTGCAATGTCGTTTCAAAGTTAAAAAAATAAGGCAGTATGACTGAAGAAATTTCAAAACGAGTGGCAAACGGTTTGGATCTTGATTAGACGCCGCGTAACGCAGCGTCTGACCAGGATCCGAACTGTTTACAACGCGCTTTTAAGCATTATTGAGAGTGCAAGGGTTAAGCACCTGACCTATTCTGAATGGTATAACATTGGCTTTGCATTTAGTTTGGTTCAACTGAATCAATAATGTATTCGATGTTGTGAGAAAAATTTACACTAGGTTTATTGATTAACGATGGTACTGTGGCAATGATGTTAATCTTTCACGTTTGAACGCAAATAAAACGCAAAATGCATTGTAATAAAATATAGGAAAATACAATATTTATTTTGATAATTCTGACTTTATGTTACCATGTTAATCTGAGTGGCTAATATATTGTTACCCGTAGTCTGATCTGGCTACAAACTGTTTGCAATAAAAATAATAGTTTGAGCGAAGAACGCGTTTATTGGGAAAGAATAATGTTTTCTGCACTGTAATAGCTTAAAAAGCAGCTCATACTGGCTCTACTTACACCCTGCTTAAGTAGATACTAAACGGAGATGAATGTACAGTACTGAATCTTATTAAATAAAATTGATAAACGCAAGCGAATTGCCATCGAATTGCCATCGAATCTGACGCTTCAAAAAAACAAATCCTACTCTTGATTATTTTTACGCGAATTTTCCGAAGCAGTTGTGACAAAAATTGAATCGAAAACATTATTGAAGGCATACATGTATTAGCAAACATTTGTCAGATACATGTACACCATTCAAGAAATCTTACCCGAGGGTATAATAACTATTTTGAATCGCAAGCGAATTGCCTTCGAATTGCAAGCGAATCGCAAAAATTGTTAATTTAATAAGGTTCAGGGGCCTGTCTTACGAAACGTCGTACGACAAATGTTGTCGTAAGTCAGTTTCTAAAAATCTCAATTATTATTTATTGCTCCATCTAAACCTGTCTTGTTACATCTCTTTGGAATCGTCTTGAAAAGACGATTCCAAAGAGATGTTACAAGACAGGATTAAATAGAGAAATCAGAAGTTAGTCGCATTTTAAAGTTTTGACTTACGACCGTTTTTATCGTACGACGTTTCGTAAGACAGGTCCCAGTACTGTAGTGCAATAAACGCATTTATGCTTTTGAATTTTCCCATTAAACCATTTAAACCCAGTTGATTCTTCAATGTTAATTTATATTGGATTAGTCCATTCTTTTCAAAAGGGATGCCTGGTCAAAATTTTCATTTTCATTTTGTTTTAAATTAAAATTCATATCAGCAAACAGTGTAGACTCTGATCAGACGCCACATAATGCGGCGTCTGATCAGAGTCTACACTGTTTGCCTATGTCCCATATATGGGATCGTTGGCAAAAAAATGGGTTAATAAACTACAGCAGCGCCAAATTAGAGTCAACATGTTGGAATTAACGCGTATATTCGGCAAGAATAACGTCACATCAACTGTATATATAGGTCTAGTTTATCTCCACACACTTGAGCCTTTGAAGAAACCTTCATTAAATCGTGATTATTCTATGAGGAGAGGAGACAAGTGGCTTCCCTTAAGGGTCCTCGAAACCCGTGGCCTAATTTATTAACGACTGACGCTTCTATCCACTTCCTCAGTATCTTTATTGAGATTTGCTCAAACAAAACATTTTGACAATAACCTGATTTATCACATAAACGTGCAAAATATAGAGGGCCGTAAAAATCGTATGGCCCACTGGGCATATATTTTATACTAATTTTCGAATCACCAAAATACTGTATTACTACGCCGACTTTAAATCAGTTAAGAATATCTAGACAAAATAAGATCACCACTAGGGTTTTAAAACATTTCCAAGTGTCCTAAAAACATTATCCTGAGCAGTCCCGCAAACTCAGGCTGCAAATTATGCTATGTAGAGCTCTGTTATAACACTGACTCAGACAGTTTTTCAAATTTAGACGTTACAATGATAATGACGTCGTGTTGCTATAACGACGTTATTTTGAAAACAAAACTTGTCTCTAACCGTCAAATGACTAATTTTCGTCAGTTAGAACAGTTTTAAATTAAATATTAATTTAAAATTTGAATATGGTATCGGAAAAGTATTTTCGCAACACGTTGATGTTGATTTTCTTTATTTTAGCTTTGGTAGGTGTTTTTACCTTCGGATGAATAAAACCGAATAACACCTATGGCGAATCGTTTTCCATAGAGCCGAGGGCAAAAGTGAAAGTAAGACCGTTCGGATTTTCGTGTCATTTGGTGTTTATGTGATAAATAGGATATCAAATTCGTGTTTTTTCAGTAATGAATTTATTGAACTCGTTGGATAAAAATGATATGTTGCTCGCCAAGGCTCGCAAAATATCATTTTTATCCAACTCGTTCAATAAATTCATTACTGAAAAAGCACTCATTCAATATCCTCTATATATTTATCAGTTCATTTAGTAGATATTTCGTTCAAACAATTTAGCGGCATTGGCTACAGTGGTTCCGAAATCTACAGGCTCATGCTTGCTTCAGTGGAGAAAACGTTATTCTTTCCCAATATACGCGTTTACGCGAAAACTATTATTTTCCTAGCAAACAGTTCGGAGCCAGGTCAGACGCCGGGTAACCCGGCATCTGATCAGGCTCCAAACTCTTTGCCCGTCAGATTAACATGAAATGTCAGAATTGCCGAAAGGTTATCATTTTTGACGTTTTAATGTGGTGCGTTTGCGTTTCGTTTGCGTTTAAACGGGAAAAAATAACGGTTTCTCCACTGTACAGAGAAAACATATATATTCTTCTCCAATGAACACATTTGTTCTTAAACAATTATTTTCATTACAAACGATTTAGAGCCAGATCAAACGCTTCCCTAACTTGCAGCGGTACTTTGGCTTAATTGTCACAAGGGATATTTTGTTTATTTTACAGAGATTGTTCCTCTACATGTACCAGGAACTCAAAAGAAGGAATGTTGGTTGTTTTGATCACATACGCTACTTCGCAGCCAATCGGATTGGGCAAAACTGTCTTCCTGAAATCATCACTCACAATCATCCATCTCATCATTCAGCTGCGCTATATGACCTATTCGGTGTCGCAGTACCGTAAAACCCGACTCACTCACTCTCATACTCAGATCAGACACCGAGTTACCCGGCATCTTGCCAGGCTCCAAAATGTTTACCACCCACATTTAGATAAATCGTAAGATATTTCAAAATGCATCTTAATATATGTTATTGCACATAACTTTTGCATTTCGATTTGCGTTTAAACCACTTGTGCCTAGCGTCATATAAAAGGAATATTGACAAACAGTGTAGACCCTTATCAGACGTCGCATTATGAGGCGTCTGATCAGAGTCTACACTGTTTGCGGATAGGAATTTCAATATAAAACAAAATGAAAATGATAAATCGGACCAGAAACCCTTTAAAATAAAAAATGGACTAATCCAATATATAAGCAGGGATGAATACATTTGTCGCAAATGGGTTATACGGGAACGAATAACACAGTATCCACTATATCCATGAAAACAAGCTGTAGGAGCATGCGTACTGTATCTTATCTAAAACACCAGGAAGTGTTAATATGAACGACAAGAAACTTAGCGATAAAACTCAACTTATGAATGTTGGCCATTTAACAGTGGCGAATCCGTTATTCTTTCCTGTTTAAACGAAAATTAAACGCAAACGCATTGTACTAGAATATAGAAAATATATTTGCAGTTTCTAACGATTCACTTTAATCTGAGTGAAAAACATTTTGGAGCCTGATGAGACGCCGTGTTACCCGGCGTCTGGTCAGGCTTCAAACTGTTTATACAATGTTATGGAAATACTAGTTTTTAGCGTAAACGCGTTCATTGGGAAAGAATAACGTTTTCTCCACTGTAGTTTAACCCATTTGCGACCAGTGGATTCATCCATGTTTTATATTGGATTAGTCCATTTCTTAATAAAGGGATGTCTGGTCAAAATTTTCATTTTTTTCTTGTATTATGATGATTTTCCTATCAGCAAACAGTGTAGACTCTGATCAGACGCCGCATAATGCGACGTCTGATCAGAGTCTACACTGTTAACATATGTCCAATATTATAATATGGGCTCGTGGGCACAAATGGGTTAAGGAAACAGTGAATAATATGTTACCCAGGCTTCCTGTTGTATGCAGTTGCCAAATATAAAATTTACGAGGGTTGTTCAAAAAGTAATGATACTTGACCATAACTTCAACTTTATAAGTGCAAAATGCATGCGTGATATATCATTTAAAAGAGAAATTCTTTGCCTACACGGTAGAATAATGCACGATAATATCACATGAATCGATAAGTCACAACATAATTCACAAAATATTCAAGTATCATTACTTCTTGAACAGCCCTCGTACTTTATTTTTGACTAATTAGGGTTGTTAATTGTTAATGTCAATATGACAAACAGTGTAAACCGAAATTAGAGGCCCTTTACGGAATCCTGTGATCGGGATCTTCAATGCATGCAATATGTATTCTTTTTACAAATGACGTGTTTATCAGAGCTTAGGGTTCAGGGGGTTTACTCATTTGTGTCTAGCGTCCTATACAATTAACATAGGCAAACAGTGTAGAGTCTGATCAGACGCCGCACAATACGGCGTCTGATCAGAGTCTACACTGTTTGCTGATAGGAATTTCAAATATAAATCAAAACGAAAATGAAAGTTTAGATCAGGCACCTCTTTTTTAAAAAATGGACTAGTCCAATTTATAAGCATAGAAGAATCCACTGGACTCCATGAGTTGATAGGAAAGAACAACACCCGCCTTACTGTTGCTTTGCTTTTATCTAAACCTTAAGTTAAATACACGGAAAATTGATAAACATTTGAACACATACTGTAGCCACTTAGGAATGCATGGGGAAATTTATTCAGTGACTGGTGACGAATTTTTCTTCCTTATTGGGTTGTCGACACTGACGCTGATAAATAAGTATACAGAGGAGAAAACACTTATCTTTCCCGTCTAAACAAATAAAACACAAAACAAAAAGCTGTTACTAAGTACAGTACAGTGGAGAAAACGTTATTCTTTCCCAATAAACGCGTTTACGCTAAAACTATTAATTCTATTACAAACAGTTTGGAGCCAGATCAGATGCTGGGTAACCCGGCGTCTGATCAGGCTCCAAACTGTTTGCCACCAAGATAAACATGAAATATCAGAATTGTCCAAAAGTTGTTCTTTTCTACGTTTTAGTGCTTTGCGTTTGCGTACGTTTGCGTACGTTTGCGTTTAAACGGAAAAGAATAACGTTTTTTCTACTGTAACCCCTCTCTAGTCTCTACCATTGCCAACCGAACAACGCAACCTCCTTACTACGACCATTGCCGCTGTTCTCAAAACAATATAATAGTTTCCAACCTTTTCACGGCTGCAATATAGTCTACATAAACTTGCCGTCTGCTTTTTGTTCTCAAATTTATACATAAGACATTTTGACATAAAAAAACATAATGGCGAGTGAGGAACTGCTTGAATCCAGATCAGACGCCGCGTCACGCGGCGTCTGATCTGGATGCAAGCTGTTTGCAAATGTAAGCCAATTTCCCTCCCTACAACGAATCCCTCCATACAACGCACATACTAATTATTTTTGTCTCTCATTGGGTGTCGTTGTAGCGAGGGAGCGTTGTACTTCTTTTGAAAATGTCAGCGATTAGTTTTAATCTGAAAAGCAATCAGTTTGAAACAAGGTCAGATTCTAGGTAGTCCGTCGTCTGATCTGGCCCAAAACTTGTTTCATTGCTGTTCATTATGGATTGCGCAAGATGCATGCGAAGTATTCCACGAAACTGCAAAAATAATATCCATTGGCTGTTCAAAAATGAAAAAAACCCAGAATACTGCTAATATTACATGTAATAAGATTATATTTTAATAATTTCCATCGTTACATGCTTTCTTCGTCTGTTTTAAAAGCCGATTTACGTTGTATGTTTTACAAACATTATTCAGAATAACTCTTTATTGGGAAAATTGATTCACAGTGTTCCCTCTCTGCAACAACCTCCTAACAACGACTTCCTCTTTACAAAGACCCTGGTCGCAGTTACTTGAATAGGATAATTGTGTCTTGATAATACTTTTTCTGCTACAATATCGTCGGTTTAAAATTGTCGTCTAATGTTTTTTTTCAAATCTATATATTGGACACTTTTACAGAAAACATAATGACGAGTGGCAAACAGCTTGAATCCATGTCAGACGCCGCGTTACGTGGCGTATGATCTGGATCCAAGCTGTTTGCCAAATGTAAGCCAAGGTCCCACCACATAACAAATCATTCCGAACAGCACACGTTCTTGTTGTCTCCTAAAGGATGTCATATAGCAAGGGAGCACTGTATTTCCAAAGGTCGATACCAATACAATAAAAATCTAAACCTTAGACAAACACTTTAAAATCAGACCAAACGCCGGTTAACTTGGCGTCTGGTCTGCATCCGAAGAGTTGCAAATCTGTATTAAATTACACAAAATGTAAAAGTCAAAGGTATGGGCTGTAAAAAGTCGCCCCGTACTTCATTCTCAGTGTTGTTATACTTTCTGGTCCTTTGGAATCATTGATTCCAGCGTATTTATAGTTGAAAATTGAATTCCGCTTAAGCCGGTGCTAGGGGGCGTGAGCACTGTTGCACATTTCAGTATTGCTCATGAACAGACTCAATTATACCGAGTCTGCAATTTTCAGTATTTGTTTTGTTTTCTGTGCTTTCAAAGGATCTCCCCTTATTCAGATTTTTATAAAGTCTACAAATATGTAATATTCTGCCGACATTTACATTGACCTCCCCGATCATTGAGTCACAAGTCTGCCATTTACATACGGCGCACGTTGCAGCCATGGTAAATTGACTTCTTTCCCTATCAGGTACCCATTTAGTTCACTTGTGTGAAGTTGAGCAATTAAGGGTGTTTTTAATTTGCTAAGAAAAAATCCAATGATCTTGACAGGACTCGAATCAGGGACCCTCGCTCCCTCGACAAGGGTTCTACCACGATACCATCGCCCCCAACAAATGTGACAATGTTTAAATGTTGTTTTATTCACGCATGTTCATGTCAATATCTATTTATGTTTGAGCCAACCCATTACGACGGACCTCTCAATAATGACAAATATTAGAAAGATATTTATGATAAAGTGGACTACCAGCTGAGCATAAAGTTGGTTTGAAGTATCAAAAGAACTCTGGTATGTTTACCTTTCAAATAAATCATGATGGTAGCAAAGTGACTAGCTCCCTTACAGCGAATTCAAGTGTGAGCTTATATAAAGATGTATAAATAGAAAAAGAAAGCCTAGTTGTATATAGAGGGTGTCAATTTTTGATAAATACTAGCAATAAAGATAACGCTCTAACCGTTTGACCGCAAACTTTTTTTTCGGCGTAGCCGTATGGGACAGTATTGGTCCCCATTCCCGATCTCCCGAGACATTAACCCTTTCCCTGATAGAAGCGCCTTTTAGCACATGTGATTTATTCCTCCACAAAAGAAAATAATTCCAATTTATACAGCCATTAACATGTTCCAACAAAAATATTTCTATATCCTGAGAGATGGTAGCTAAAAGCAGGCTGAAAGTAAAGCAGAATGCGCCTTAAGGCGCATTCTGCTTTACTTTCAACTTGATTTAAGTGGTCACCTTTTTTAAAAACTAAAAACTGGCTATAGGGTAAATGGTTAAATGAACCCGCCTGTTAGGTAGTGCAATGAAATGATTGTTCTATTTTTATATTATAACATTTGGTGTTTAGTTATAGCTAAACGATAATAGCTTTTTCAATGAGAGGATCCATATCTGCTGAATATTAAGCGTAATATCGGAGTAAAAAAATCTACTCCGATGCTTAAAATTCAATCTTAGACTTGTTCTTATGGCTTGCAGTATCAGACATGCGTTAAGGCGCATTCTGCTTTACTTTAAACCTGATTTAAGTGGTCACCTTTTTTAAAAACTAAAAACTGGCTACGGGGTAATGGGTTAAATGAACCCGCCTGTTAGGCAGTGCAATGAAATGATGTTTCAATTAAGAATGATAACAGCTAATTTCCATTTATAGCTAAACGGTAATAACTTTTTAAATGAGAGGATCCATATCTGCTGCATATTAAGCGTAATATCGGAGTAAAAATATCTACTCCGATGCTTAAAATTCAATCTTAGACTTGTTCTTATGGCTTGCAGTATCAAAAATGCTCATTCGTTCATTTTCTTAATAGACCGGAAACATAAGTTGACATTTGGTGATTTCGTACCCTCGCTTTAACGCAAAAATCTAATCTCGTGTACTGTAACACAGTGGAAATGTTGTTTTACGCTTAAATTTCAACACTATACTTTTTTGCAAACATTCTGAAGCACAATCAGACTACGGATAATCCTTTGTCACTCGCAATTATATGTTTTCTATCAAAATGTCCACTTGTCACTTTGAGAAAAACAGCAGATGGCAAGTTTACGCACACGATATTGCAGCCATGAAATGGCTTGGGATAAATTTCTTGTTTGGCTACAGCGGCAAATGTCGTTGTAAGGAGGGAGTCGTTGTTCGGAGGGCAGTTGTAGAGAGGGAGCACTGTATTTAATCTGAGTTGCAAAGAGTTTTCTTGTCAGGCTTGTCTCCTTTTTTCGTGTCTGATCTGGATCAAAACTGTTTGCAATGGATAACATTATTGTAGCATAAAGGTGGTTGTCCTGAAATGAGTTTAAATTCGCGTAGATCATGTGTAATGTGTTACTGAGAAATGTATTTCCTAAGGCAAAGTAAATAAATGTCATACGAATTTAGATTATGCTACATGTATACAGTGGAGAAGACGGTTTTCTTACTTGTTTAAACGCAAACAAACGAAAACGCATTGTAATAAAATAATGAAAATGACAGCATTTTTGAAAAAAAGTCTGATGAGATTTTTCATTCGAGTGACCAACAGTATGGAGGCAGATCAGACGCCCGGAACCTCACGTCTTATCAGGCTCCGAACTGTTTTCAATTGAAGTATTTGCTTTAGTACAATGTACTTATGTCTTTATAGGGAAAGAATAATGCCACTTCCACCGTATCAGTGATAAGTAAGAAAATGTCGCTATGCCAAACGTCAGCGGAACAAATTGCGTAGTCTTCTACAGTGGATAAAACGTTATGGTTTCCCGTTTAAATCCAAACGAAACGCGAAACTCTTTAATTTTTATCTGAGTGGCAAACAGTTTGGAGCCTGATCAGACGCCGGATTATCCGGCGTCTGATCAGGCTCAAGACTGTTTACATAGGAAATAATAGTTTTATCGTAAACGCGTTTATTGGGAAAGAATGGCATTTTTTCTCCACTGCAATGCAAAATTTTATCTGGGATCTTACATGTTCATCATATATTGGATTCATAAAACGTGTCGTTGAGAAAACAATAAAAAGGAGGCCTGCCAAAAAGTCGAGTTTCATAAATCCAATACATTATGAACATGAATGTTAGATTTTAATTATAACATAACCTGGCAATATTGAATTTACAAACTAATTTCTAATAATCATCTTATTAGCTTCCTTATAATTCAATGGTCGAGACATGAATAGAACGCCCAAGATGGTAAACATGCAAAAAGTGATTCCAGGGTCAATTCCAATTTATTCAGAAAGAATCTGGGAAGCAAACGCTTCCTGTCATTTCTAATCTATAGCCAATCGATCGCCGACAGACGTGTGGATTGACACCATTTTTTGCATAGTTTAACCACTAGCTATATACGAGAAATAAACAATGCGTGTTAACCACAGGTCACACGGTAGGTTGTGTTATAAGAAAAAATATTACTTGAGCTTGTACAATGGAGAGTATGGCCTTCTTTCTCTTTCAAACGATTCAATTTAATCTGAGAAACAAACAAAACCTTATATTGGGAATCAAACAGAGGTCTTCTTGCCATGAGCTGCATTGTTTATCATTTGGCAATATATTGTTATACAGCAATCCAAAGAAAAAGTTGAAAAATGACTGCACGTAATTGGGAACAGTACCTGTTCAATTCAAGTTCCAGGGGATATTAAAATTAACCAATATATGATTCGTAATAACAGCTTGAAATTCAGTTTTTAACTATGGATTTGGAGAAATACAGTAAAAACTGGATTCTACGAACTTGCGTTAGTTCGAACATACCAATATTTCAATGTTAAAACGTGGATAATCTTTGCCAGCTTTGTAATACGGGTATGTTTGACTTAAACGAGATCGACTTATCAAAATAAATCTTACGAAATGCTGGTAAGATCGATTTAAGCGAGTTCGAAGTATCGAGTTTTGACTTTATCATTTTCTGACCATTAACCTTTTCGGCGCCAAGTTAATCGTTAGTTTTTTTACTCCACCATTGCTTTTTGCCGTCTGCTTTGATATCATCGTCCGCCTGATAATTTCAAAGTTAGATTTAAAGTAATACGGTAAAATCTCTCTATTACGACCACTAAATTGTGTTAATTATTAGGTGTTTCTGAAAGGTGACTGCTTGAAGCAAGGTGACAGTAAAACAGAAAGCTCCTGTAGGAGCTTTCTGTTTTACTGTCACCTAGCTTTAAGCTGTCATCTTTCTTTAATACACTCAATTAGCTTTTTCTTAATGTCCGTAATATGGAGGTTTTACTGTATAACTTAAGAAACATTGATATGAGTGTCAAACAATACGCGGCGTCTCATCTTGATCCAAATTGTTTGCAAAATAGCTTTTAAGAGACTTCGGCGCCGAATAGGTTGTAACATGTTACCGTAATGTCGCATAGATTTACAGTGTTTTGAAATACCATTCCCCGAAACACTAAGGTTCATAGCTTCAGATGAGAAGACTTTTTTCTTTCCTGTTGAAAGGAAACACATCTCATTGCAAAAAAAAATCTAGCAAATTACAGCTTTTAAGAAGTATTGACTATCTTCTAGTTCAATCTTGGAGGCAAACAGTTTGACGCCTGATTGGAACACCATGTTATACTTTCACCAGAATGTTATATGTCGTCTGATTTGGCTCGTAGCTGTTTGCAATCTTCATAAAAGTGTTTGCATAAATGTGTTTATTGTGAAAGAATAATGTCGTCATAGTTTAAACATATTTTATTGCTTTATATTTGTACAACCATATCGCACAAGTTCATAATCACATTTACAAAATACAAATGTAAGAGCAAAAGGGTAAGGCCACAAGCTCTACCAACAATAGTTACGGCACTGTCGACTTAAATATGATAGTTTTGGCTCTGTTATGATGTAGGGTGACTCGGCTTCAGATCATAATAAAATCAGTTTGATATTTGGTAAATATGATTCGTGAACACTGTCAACAGCCTGTATACATGTATTAAGGTTATATTTGTTGCCACTATACCAGAAACATGTACACAGTGGAAAACACGATATTCTCACCCAATAAATGCGACCAGCTTAAAATCTAGTATCTAAATCACAAACAGTTTGGAGCCAGACTATTGGCATATCAGATTAGAAATGATAAGGTTGTCATTCTCGGCAATTTATAGCATTTACCTTTCGTTTGCGTTAATGGTGGAAAAAATATCATATGCTCCTCTGTATACCACTATGATACAGAATGACAAACTAAGGTATTATCATGTCAATGGGTTACAGGGAGGCTACTCCAGGATCTATGGTGTCTTTAGTAATTGTAACGAAGGGTTGAGCTCACCATTTTATTTAATAACTACCCCTGTTTTCAAAAGCGAACAGCGATTGCGAATATCCTTGTCTCCAACTTGTGTGAGATGAAGTTGATGACGTGACTATAACGTCACTATTTATAAAGTCGCACACATGTATTACGTCAATGAGATTCCAACCGGAAATGGGTGTCAAAGCCACCTGATGCTCGCCTGTTTAAAGTTTAAGTCTAAAAATATCTTGTATCGAAAGCAAATCAATTTTCAGTTGAGAAAGATTATTAAATGAATGGTGAGTCTTAGTCAAGTTAAATTAAACTTCAAAACAACCCGTCCAAACTTGAAACCTGGTGATTTGTAGTCAAAACAATTAAGTCCAAAACGTGTCAAAAATTGACCAATATTAAAATTAATTTTAAATTTCAACTTCATACCATCAATGTTTGACCCCTATTGAACCTCCATACAACACTTCAGCACCTTAGCACAAGTATTAAACTTTAAAACAACCCGTCCAAAACACTTTAACCTGGTTTGGAAAACTCATAAGTCAAAAACATGTCAAATATTGACAAAAATTTAAATTATTTTTAAATTCCAACTTCATAACATCAATGTTTAACCCCTAATGAACCCCATACGAAATTTCAGCACCATAGCATACATATTAAGCTTTAAAACAACCCGTCCAAAAAACTTTAACCTGGTGATTTGTAGTCGAAAAACCTAAGTCCAAAATATGTCATAAATTGACATTAATTTAAATTTTTTTTAAATTCAAATTTCATAACATCCATGTTTACCCCTAAATGAACCTCCATACAAAATTTCAGCACCCTAGCACAATTATTAAGCTTTACAACAACCCGTCCAAAAAACTTTAACGTGGTCATTTGTAGTCGAAAAACCTAAGTCCAAAACATGTTGAAAATTGACATAAATTTTAATTATTTTTAAATTCCAATTTCATAAAATCAATGTTTACCCCCACATGAACCTTCATACACAATTTCAGCACCCTAGCACAAGTATTAAGCTTTAAAACAACCCGTCCAAAAAATTTTAACGTGGTCATTTGTAGTCGAAAAACCTAAGTCCAAAACATGTTGAAAATTGACATTAATTTAAATTATTTTTAAAATTCAAATTTCATAAAATCAATGTTTACCCCTAAATGAACCTCCATACAAAATGTCAGCACCCTAGCACAATTATTAAGCTTAAAAACAACCCGTCCAAAAAACTTTAACCTTGGCCACGCTCACGCTCACGCCCACGCCGGGGGTATGTCATTAGCTCTGCTGTTCTACGAACAGGCGAGCTAAAAAGGCATGTCGCTTTACAAAAAGTAGCCTGAAATCGTTTTTTAAGTGAGAAAAAGAATATGTCACTCGTCGATATTTTAGACAATCTGATTTCAACCTCGTCTAGAATAGAAAAGTTACTAGGCTCGCAAAGTATCGCTTAATATCATTTCAATTTAAGACTTGGTTGAGATCAGCTTGTCTCAAAATCCGATTCATTTCAGATTCTATACATATACCATAGTACTGTGGAGAAGACATTACCCTTCCTCGGTGAACGAAACGCAAACGCAATGCACTGCAAATTAGAAAATTACTTTTTTGTGAAAATTCTGACTATTTGATTCAATCTAAGTTGCAAATTGTTTGGAGTCTAATAAAACGGCGGGTTATAGTTTTAGCGTAAATGCGTTGATTGGGAAAGAGTAAAAAGCTTCTCTACTGACTCTCGATTGGTATTAACAGTCAGGTTTTAATTCTCAATTTTGATAATTACAGATTTACTCTAATTAATAAGAATTTTATTAAACATTTAAGGCAATCAACATTTAATATTGAAATTTCTCAATAATAAACCGAAGTGTGTTTTGATGTACTATTTGTAAGATTAAAGCATACATTCAAATGTACATGTATAATTGAGATATATACATGTAGTTTAAATTTATAAATTGATGAAAAAAAATCAAAAATATTGTAGAATTTGATGTGTAGCCGAGAGCTAATGAATGCATATAAAGATATAAGAATACGATAATACATGAAATACAGTGGCAATAACTTACCTGAAGAAGCGAGGTGCGACTGTTCAGTTAAGCTGGTTGATCAAGAAGAGATAGAGTGAACCGGGGACCACTCGTAGCTACTTCCTATGCCTTTCGGCCCCGGCCTCTTCGTCCTATGACCCTGGCGTCCTCACATCACTCTTCCCCCACTTCGTTTTTAAAGGGATTATAATATATTTAAGGTTAAACCAGATTATCAATTTGAAAGAAATCCCTTTTAAAATGTTTGGAATAGAACATAACTTGTTCTTTAATGACAGGGTCAAAAAGGTAATAAAGATTGTGAAATGAAGTTATTCAGTGCAATCAATATAATGACTTATAAACCCTCATAAAGATTGTTCTTTATAACTACCCAGAAATGGGAACCATCTAACAATTAAATGAACCGACCGGCTGGTTAAGAAATAGATAGCCCCCCACAACAAATAACACAATTGCATTAATCGGCAATAAGGAACCGACTGGCTGGATTACCGACCAATAGAAATAAACATTACAACACAAACATATAATCATCCATACCTATCAACTAAAATGAACCGACCGGCTGGTTAGATGACAAATATGGAATATTACAAAAAGGAACATATTGAACATGACACCAAAGATAGGACAATTAAACATGAAACATAGGAACAAAACACCCAACCTATCAGCTATGTTAACTGACAGGATTGGAACATGAAACATGGAACATAAAAGAAACATGGCCCCTAAAGATCAGCTATGGGAACCGACCGGCTGGATAGCTGACAGAAATGGAACATGAAACATGGAACATAAAAGGAACATGACGCCTATAGATCAGCTATGGGAACCGACCGGCTGGATAGCTGACTAAGATAGCACATAAACCAGAATTCACAACAAACATGACACCTCTCTATCAGCCATGTGAACCGACCGGCTGGATGACTGATAAAAATGGCACATAAAACAAACATAGAACTCACGACAAATATGACGCCTCTCTATCAGCCATGTGAACCGACCGGCTGGATGACTGATAAAGATGGCACATTAAACAAACATAGAACTCACGACAAACATGACGCCTCTCTATCAGCCATGTGAACCGACCGGCTGGATGACTGATAAAGATGGCACATAAAACATAGAATCACATGACAAAAATATGAAGCCTCTCTATCAGCTATAAGAACCGACCGGCTGGATAGCTGACAAAGATGGCACATAAAACATGGAACTAACAGGAACATGACGCCAATCTATTAGCTATAAGAACCGACCGGCTGGATAGTTAACAGATAGGTACACGAAAAAGATCGAGATCACGAGGGACGAAGAATCTACCCATCAGTCATAATGAACCGACCGGCTGGATGACTGAGGGTAAAATAACAAGTAGCACAAAGACACTTCACCCATCAATTATAATGAACCGACCGGCTGGATAGTTGAAGGATAAAGCTAGAAAATTACATTTAACTAATTTCTCAGACGGGCAGGAAATCTATGCTCCAAGCGCCCCAGGCTTTTGGAGTTGGAGGCTCGGATGCTTGAGGAGGAGCCATTTCCACCTCCAAATCAGAGTCAGACAAACAGTCTGGTGTTTGTGTCTTTCAGGACTTTGACTATGTGACAATTTTGAATTTACTTGTAGGAGTGTATGGGACCCATTGCCTGCGCCTGCATCTATGTCAACATATACCCCTTTTTGGGTTTTGCCAGAGATAGACATCTTGATGTACTGTGTATTGCCTGCTTTGTTGTAGTTATGGTTACAGAAGTTGCTTCTCACCGGGTTGACCATCTCCGGGCCTGTGTATGGACATTTAACGTTGACAGTCTCCTGAGTCATCTCAATCTCATCATCATCCTTTTTAACTGGAGCGTTGCTACCCTCGGCTGCCTGATACGGCTCATCTGGATGCATGGTGTCCCACATTCTGTGGTTGAACTCAACCATCTGCTCATGTTCATGATGTTGCTCTATCTTCATCACGTTGTTGTCTTGGTGCAATGCCTCCACAATTGTTGGATTTTCATTGCAAAAATAGACGCCATCTGTGGCTATAGTAGTTGATGATGGCGGCAGCGTGTAACCTGTTGATGTAGATGTCGAGATCTGCCCGGTTTCTTCTTTTGGAAGGTGTGGTAGTTCTTCTTTAACAGACAGACCAGGTGGCAAAGGCTGTTGTGTAGATGTCATACTGACATGCGGCAAAGGTGTAGGCGGCAAAGGTGCAGACTGCATGCAATGTGTAAATTGGTCAGGAGCACGTTCAAGAGGCCTGATTCCAGACTCTAATCTGGAATCCAAACTCTCAAAGTCCTCCTGGTTCTGAGCACTTTTCACTTTGAAGGCTTCAACCAACTCCTCCTGATCCACACCATGCCTGTCCTCCTGCCTTGATAAAAATATGTTTGGCATGGTACTTGTAATCTCGTCAGTCTCCTGTTTTGGGACCTGAGGCTCCAAATCAAGAGACTGACCCGATCTCTGGACGTAGCTTGAAGTAAATATGTGATCATTATCCTGGCGAGCAGCTTTAGCAGCAGCAATTAATTTCCAATTTTCCTCGTGTTGACTTTGGTTTTCAAAAGCCTTCTCCAACCTGTCCAAGGTTGACTCAGCCATATTTCATAAGTGAAAAAGAAAGCAAGATAGATCTACAAATAACACTGAACAAATAAACAAACTGGACGTAAATATTACGAAAAACAACAATTATCAATCACCGGTTATTACCGGATGTTGTATTTACGGAAACGAACAAAACGAAAATAGCGTGAAAATATTCAAGTATTTAATCACGCCAAATACATAAAATGCAAACATACGGCGAATAAGTACAATAATAATGAATATACAGTAATAATAAAACAATATCAGCACCTGATAATTTCGGATGATGACAAAATACAACGGATATAAATGCAAATGAAATACAGTAAAAATGGCGTGGAGACCTCGTGAAAAGTTTCAAAGTAATTTTTCCAGAGAAATACATAAAATAATCTACAATATCAAATAATTTCGCTCGCAGTGCCACTTGATGTGTAGCCGAGCGCTAATGAATGCATATAAAGATATAAGAATACGATAATACATGAAATACAGTGGCAATAACTTACCTGAAGAAGCGAGGTGCGACTGTTCAGTTAAGCTGGTTGATCAAGAAGAGATAGAGTGAACCGGGGACCACTCGTAGCTACTTCCTATGCCTTTCGGCCCCAGTCTCTTCGTCCTATGACCCTGGCGTCCTCACATCAAATTGTTTATCAATTATATTTATTTGTTACGATTAAGGCCTTTTTGCATACGGAAGTCGGTCTTGTGGGCGAGCGGATATGCGTCTTGACGACATAGACTTTTTCCGCACGTGCTTATACTAGAAAATATATATAAAGGAATTGTTGATACGATTTCGTATACTCCTTCATAGCAAAGCCAGTAGAGTGATTGACTAGCAATTCAAAGGTAATAGGTTCGAGACCAATCCGATCCAAATATTTTCTTAAGTGTCCGATTTATTAACTTGTCAATCAATTACGCAGTGATCAAGGGACATGTTATGTTTAGTCTTCGTTGATTAAAATTAGTGATGTTATATACGGTCCAGTTATATGACCACTTACATCTACGTTTTAGTTTAATGACTTACAAGTCAATAAAATCGGTTTACATGTATACGATTTGATCGAACTATAAAGTCACACATTGAAGCTTATCAATACGTCAACCTTTTCAAGATCGATATTGCCCATTATTATAATGTTTAAACAATATTATAAATCTTGTATGCAAGTCCATGAATAAATAAAAATGCATTTTAATGACAGAGTTTTAATTTTAACGTAGGTAACTGTATCTCAACATCAAATATCCCACATTTTAATTAGAAAATCTGTTATTACAACAAATCCTGACTGTAATATTTTCTAATTTTTTCAGACTAACTATTTCATCAACCATATATTTGAATAAAATGAAAACAAATGTACATTGAATGAGTCAGTTTTTTGTAATTCAACCTTTTAGTATTTTGCACAATTTAAATAGCTGATAACATCTTTCTGAACACCTTTATTCAAACTGTTTTTAGCTTTTCTTGTAATGAATGTTGTGGACTACTTATTAGGCGAGATTTATAGTCATTAGCTTTATTTATTTTTGAGAAAAATAAAATCATTCAAATCCCAGGTTTTGTCAAAAAAAAACCACCTTAAAGACAAACCACACGATAAATGTTGCCTATATTTTCACACATTGTTTCTTAGGCTATCATTATTCTTTATGAAAAGTTTCATAACACCTTGTATGGAAACGAAGCGCACCTGCGAATTATCTTAAGCAATATTTCAATTTCATAGTAAATAGGACATAGTTTTGCAACACACATACATATTTTACATTTTAATTAACAACTGTATGTACATGTATGAATATCGTTTTCATTGACTGCAATTGACACACTACACTAAATTTATTCACTTTGTTTAGAAACTTTCACATAACATCAAGCAAACATTACTACTGATCAATAAAAACATAAAACTTTACTAGTATAACCAATGCATAATAACAGTAATGTTAAACTCTATAAACATGCATGTTTTCAGTGTCATTTATATGTGATGATATACCGACTAATAAACAACTTTTGAAAATAGAATATTGACTTGCGTGGTTCATCTTGAAATCCATAAGAAATAGAAATGAAAATGTAAACTTCAGGAATGCCAAAGTAATTTAACCATTTGAAGGACCCTTGCATCTTTTATCTGTGGTATCACTCCCCACTCTCTTTCTCTTTATTTTTGTTTGTCTGTCTTTCTGTATGTCTGTCTGTATGTCTGTCTCTCTCTCTCTTCTGCTGTCTGTCTGTCTGCCTGCCTGCCTGCCTGTCTGTCTGTCTGTCTGTCTGCATGTCTGTCTGTCTGTCTGTCTCCCTCATTCCCTTTCTCTATCAGACTCAACAAAGCTCACATTTGGTTGCAATTAAATAGTAGCTGAATGAAAGTATTTTAAATATTTGTATAATAGTTCATGTAACACATACAATACATGTTCATCAATGAAGGGTTAAGGTATGAATTCTTTATATGTGCTACAGTTTCTTAAGTTATAAATGTGTTTACCTTTATTTGTATTTAAGGAACATTTGTGCGTTATCTAGTTTAAACGTAATCAAACCTTAAAGTCCTTAGCGCGAAAAAACTTGTTATTGCAAACAGTTTGGATCATGATCAGACGCCGAGTTACTCGGCGTCTGATTAGGATCCAAATAGTTTGCAACATGAATCATTTAATCCTACGACTTATATTTATTTGTACATTGAAGCAGATACATGTAACACACTTTAGAGTGGGACAATTTGTTTTGCATCCAAAAGGTAAATAAGTCCTATCATTTTTATTTAAATGCACATATCACTTTGTAATCAATTTATAATCTTAACAAGTAGCATTTGTACTGAAGTGTTACAGTGTCGCGGATGTTAGTCTTTCCCAACAAACGCGTTTATTCTAAAACAATTGTTTCAATTGCAAACAGGTTTGAGCCAGATCAGACGCCTGTTTAACACCCAGTGTCTTATCAGGCTCCAAGACTTTTGCCACTCATATTGAAATAAGTCGTTAGACTCTTATAACAACGTACATTTCTACATTTTATTGTTTTGCGTTTGCGTTTGATATGCGTTAAAAAAGGGCTAGAACCATGTCTTCTGGACAGTATCTGTAACTCTGGACTGAGATATTATTGTGTTTACATATTTCTACTGTTGCTATACACTGTGGGTGGCGATTTTTCCTTGTTAAACAAAACGAAAACACAAAGTAACATATTGTAGCCAGTGACAAGTTCTTTCAAATTTAGACGATATATTTAAACGTCTGAGTGGCAAACAGTTTGGAGTCTGGTCAGAACTTGAGATATTCGGCTTTAGGTCAGGGGCCCGTTTCATAAAACTTCTTACGACAAATGTTGTCGTAAGTCAAAACTTTAAAATACATTTAATCTGTGATTTCTCTATCTAATCCTGTCTTGTGACATCTTTTTGGAATCGTCTTGAAAAGACGATTCCAAAAAGATGTCACAAGACAGGGTTAGATGGAGAAATAAATGATAATTGATATTTTTATAATCTGACTTACGACAACAGTAGTCGTAAGAAGTTTTATGAAACGGGCCCCAGGCTTCTAAACAGTTTGCAATGAGTGTCAAATATATCGCACAGACGCGCTTATGGAAAAAATAGCATTTTATCTGATAAGGATCCAAACTTTTAACAAACTCGCCTGTTGGCGCAATTGTCAGTGAATTAGTTCAACTGCTTAATGCTGATATTGTTCTTTCAAAATTAACGCAGTTCATGCCCATTGCAAACAGTTTTTCAGTCTAAAAAGACTTAAATCTGACTTTAAATTATATTGCAGACCACGCTATCAAAGCATACGAATTTTAGCGGAAATAGTAGACGATAAAACCTGGCAGTGAAAGAGTAAAACCTCGAGACTAGATTTCAGCAATTGCAATCAAAACCGTTTACATATATTTTAACCCATTTCGCCACAGGAGTTTCAGGTGATAACGAACTCTTAAGATTACTGTCAGTCTGAGTTTAGCAACCGGCCGTCGAGACGGTTTTATGACCTCTTCGATGCCATCCATTTTAAAAGATTGCCGTCTGTTTAAATATCTCGAATTACATTTTTTTGTGGAGGAATAGCATTTTCATGACTATACATAACAACTCGAGAATCATGTTTCTACAAGTTCAGATAAAATTCACAAATTTACCTCTTCTTTGCATTACTTCGAGTATAAAAGTAATATGCAAACAGATTGGATCCTGATCAGACGCCGCGTTACGCGGCGTTTGATCAGGATCCAGACTGTTTACAAATGAAGATTGTATTCTAGGTAGAGCAGTAAAGTACTTACAACTGTACAAGAGTTGTAGAAACTTGTAAAATCTTGAATCCAAATAAGTCGTGGATCGTGATGGCGTAGGTTATTATCTCAAAGGTATGGCATCCGGGTACTTAATCAAATTGTTATCTAATATCAACTTGAGTTCTTCTTTCTTAACATTAAGCTTGTTCTAACATAAGTGCTAAACTGTTTATCACTTAGATTTAAAGAAATTACAATTTCGTTTAAAAAACTCTATCTTATATAAAGCCTTTCGCTCACATTGCAGGGCACGCAGGTCCAGTGGTAGAGTGTCTGGCTTGGGATTGGAATTTCTCACATAACAACCCCTGTTTTCTATAGTGAACAACGATGACCAATATCCTTATCTCCAACATGTCTAAGATCACTTTGATGACGTCACTATAATGTCACTATTTATAACAGCGTTTTGACGTCACCGGGGTTCTAACAAAATGCATATTGCTTTACAAAAAAAATAGCTTAAATCGTTGGTAATGTGAGAAAAAGAATATGTCACGCGTCGATGTTTAAGACAATTTGATCTCAAACTCGTCTAGAATAAAAAAGTTATTAAGCTCGCCAAGGCTAGCTTAATAACATTTCAATTCTAGACTCGTTTGAGATCAGCTTGTCTTAAACATAGACTCATGACAGATCCTATATGTCTCTGTCGTACTGTGAAAATCCCCCCAAAAAGACTTTGGAATTGGGTTGCAAAGGCGGTGACGAAACTATTCACTTGTCCATGTTTTAATTGCCTATGTAACTGATCTGAATTGCTTAAAACGTAAATGCACCAGGGTTTTTAATCTTAAATTTATATAACTATAAGATAGTGTAGTGTTATAAAACAACAATAGAAAGCACTACAACATGCATATATTAGATAGTAACTTAGTAAATGTGATAACAACTGAAGATTATGTGTGTCAAATTTAACCCATTTATGACAAGTGGATTCTTCCATGTTTATATATTGGATTAGTCCATTTTTTATCTAAGGGATGCTTGGTCAACATTTTCATTTTATTTTATATTGAAATTCCTATCAGCAAACAGTGTAGACTCTGATCAGACGCCGCATATGGGATCGTGGACACAAATAGGTTAAAACAGTTGGAAGGCAAACTAAGGAAAACTTTTATATAATTACTTTGATAAGTTTCTTTATCAGGTCTGCATGTTAGTATTGTCATACAATATTCACTTTTAACATTAAAAAAAACACATTTGGTTACATGTACCTTTAAGTAAGCAACCCTTCACAATAATTACTAAATGAGAGTTTTATATTAAAATTATGTGTCATATTCGAGATGGTTGGATTGTAATATACAGTAACTGATTAAAAACATTGTATTTCTGTATCCTAATTATGTTTGCAAGTAAACATTGTCATATTAACATTTAACAAGAAAGTAACATTTGGTTATCGCATGGTCATTTCTGTTTTTCGTTTCAAGTCGTTTAATACATTTATTGAATTTCATTTGAATTCAGTTTATATTAATCTGAAAGAAAATACTTTCAACACTTTACATTAAGGTTTATTGCATAAGAATCCGCGCCTGTAAATACTGCTCCATCAAGGGTATATCCCCGATGTTAATCAATTTAGTTACCCACGCGAACAAGTTTACCCCAACCCACACACCTCCGCTCATAATACTAGCTCATCATACCAAGTACTTATTTGATATCTCCTAGACTTTCAATAATTTGAACACTGCTCAATACAGTTGATATTCGATTACTCGAAAAGGAAATACGATGAAACCCATCAATGGGATGTGAAAATCTGGAAAATATCTAACAGTGTAGAGCCGGTGTAACGCAGTAGAATGACCCAATCCCTGCTAAAATGACCCCTGGGGCATGTCAATACGTAGAACAGTGAGCGGGTCATGTTACTACGTAGAAAAATGACCCCATCGACTCGTAGTAGAATGACCCATCACGGTTCGGGGTCATTTCTTTACGTAGTATAAATACTCGGGTCCCTTTGCACGGGTGGTCATTCTATTGCATTACACCGGATCACATAAGGGTCACATGTATTCTAAATGTCAGAAAAAGCAGAAGTTGATCATACTGGTGACCCATCTTGTTTAATTTAGTGTGCATGTGTCTTCAAATGAACAGTGCCAGTTTCCATTTATATGCAAGTCTAGGTCATTTTTATATATTAACGATAGTATATTGCAAATGCATCCGTATGGAAATACGGTGAATCCAATAAATTTCGTCATACGAATGCTTTTGACAAACGGTGCAGATCTGATAAGAGATCAGGGTCTTCACGGTTTGCATATACAGTGGAGAATCTGTTATTCTTTCCCAATAAACGCGTTTACGCTCAAACTATTATTTGCAGGGCAAACAGTTTGAAGCCAGATCAGACGCCGGGTAACCCGGCGTCTGATCAGGCTCCACACTGTTTGCCACCAAGATAAACATGAAATATCAGAATTGTCCAAAAGTTGTTCTTTTCCATGTTTTAGTGCTTTGCGTTTGCGTACGTTTGCGTTTAAACGGGAAAGAATAACAGATTCTCCACTGTAACAAGCTCTTCACACCCAACCAACACGTTCTTTAAACGTACACTGTTTACATGTGACGAGTATACTCGTCGCTATGATTGAGTGTGATAATATTTCAAAGAGTTCTTTTTTTATCTTGTGACTGAAACATGTATCATCAAATCATAATACAGTCGAACCTATAACCGAACTAGCTGATGTTGAACATACCCGTATTTCAAAGTTAAAACGTGGCTTAGCCACGTTTTAACTTTAAAATGCGGGCATGTTTGACGTAAGCAAGTTAGAGTTACAAGTACTGATATAGAAATTTAATTATAGAGATGCATATACGGTAATTTCGACATAAACGATTTCTGTAAATCCAAGTTCAACTGTATTATATTTTTTAGTATGAGATACCCTAGTCGTGACGACAATGTCATTGTTTATGTTAGGTTCCCATAGCAATTGATAGGGACACGGGGTTTAAATATGCGTTTGTTTCAACACCTCACTTCAGACCAGCAGGACAACACAGAAACAGAGCAAGCAAAATGGTACGTAGGTTTGATTTCAAAAGTTTGATTTGAATAATCGTTTATATGATATTCAACTGTTTATAAAATACATTTTGATAGATCTGGCTCTTTTCAAAAACACGGGTTTGTGCTAAAACTGATTGCAAATGCATACAGTTTGGAACCAGATGAAGTACTGAGTACCACGTCATGTGAACTGACTTCAAATTGTTTGACACTAAAATTAAATAGTTAAAAAAAACAAAGAGTCATTACTGCACGTTTATGTGTTTATGTAAAAGTTGACATTTTCTCTTTTTTGTTGATTTGAAAAAGTTGAGATCTAAACTGTTTGCAAATAATATAAATTGCGTTCTGATTGTGCCATTGAATAGGTTTAACATATTATTTCATGCTGACAAGTACAGTGGAGAAAACGCTATTCTTTCCCGTTTAAACGCAAACGAAACGCAAACGAATAGCAATAAAATATACAAAATAACAACTCTTTGACAACTCTGGCTATTCATTTTTATTCCAGTGCAAACAGTTTGGAGCCTGATCAGGCGCCGGGTTACCCGGCGTCTGATCTGGCTCAAACTGTTTGAAATGGAAATACTGGTTTTAGCGTAAACGCGTTTATTGGAAAAGAATAACGTTTTCTCCATTGTATATGAGTACTTTACGAACCTATGCAAACAGGATACATGTAGACCAAGATCAGATGACCCCGAATTAGGTCAGCAGTTGTTTTGCAATTTAAAACTTATGGATTAAAAACAATATCAAATATTACAAAATGAAATATCTGAAAATAAAATATGTTTAAACCAAATAGGAACAGTTTATCTAACATAAATAGAACACTGTATACTACTTTCTGTGATAGAGTGGGAGAAAAAACCTTCCTTTTTCCCGTTTAAACGCAAACCAAAAGCAAACTTATTTTAAAAAATGTAAAAAATTACTACTTTTTGATAATTCTGAATATTCACTTAAATACGAGTGACAACTAGTTTGGAGCCTGATCAGACACCGTGTTATCCGGCGTCTGATCAGGCTCCAAACTGTTGCAATGAAAATCATTGTTTTAACATAATGAGGGAAGAAACATGTCCGATCCATTGTATATAACACTCGAATGAATATTTGTGAAATCTTACAGCTGGGAATAGTTTTTCGTCTTTAATCAACGTTTTTGTGATAAAATAAGGCAGACGGTTAGGAGCCTTTTCACACGTTTGGTTTAATCCATTATCCCATAAATTTGCATTTTTACGCAATTTTCCTTCGCTTAGGAAAATAGCATAGTTTATACAGCCACAAAATATGCATAATAAGAATATGTTTCTATATCTTAATTGATAGTTGCTAAGAGATTGCTGAACGTAAAGCTGAATGCGCTTTAAGGCGCATTCTGCTTCACTTTTAACTTGCTTTTAGAGGTTACCTGTCTTCTTCTTCTTCTTCTTGATACTTCTCTTCATCAAGAATGATTAGTATGAGAAGGCGCTGTATCGTAAAATATCATTTACAAATGTAATAGAAACAGTTCATTGAGTAATAAGTTTAACTGTTTGCAATTTACATTTTATATCATATTGTTTACCTTTTCAAAAAACGGTATCTTCCTTCATTCAGCCGTATTGCGCTAAATTCTTTCACTGCCAAATAGTTTACTGTTTATCCCTTCACCGTTTCATTGTTGTTTGCTTAATGTTTTTGTCGTTTAAACCTTAAAATATAATTCAGTATGACTGAAGAAATTTCCAAACGAGTGTCAAATAGTTTGGATCCTGATGCGGCGTCTGATCAAGATCCAAACTGTTTTCAAACGCGCTTTTTAGCGCCATTGAGAGTGAAAGGGTTAATATGCTTACAGTGGAGAATCTGTTATTCTTTCCCAATAAACGCGTTTACCCTAAAACTTTTAATTTCACTGCAAAAAGTTTGGAGCCAGATCAGACGCCGGGTAACCCGGCGTCTGATCAGGCTCCAAACTGTTTGCCACCAAGATAAAGATGAATTATCAGAATTGTCCAAAAGTTGTACTTTTCTGCGTTTTAGTGCTTTGCGTTTGCGTACGTTTGCGTTTAAACGGGAAAGAATAACAGATTCTCCACTGTAACACCGAGTACAGTGGTTACTTATCCATTCAATTTAAATTCTTCATCGCTATATAGTGTCGCCTGCTTTTAGTATGCTGTCTGCAAGAACTTTTCACAGTTACATGTAGAGTTAAGGTACTATAACTTAAGAAATATCGATACGATTGGCAATGTCGACTTTATGAAAGGGCTAAACGGCGAATAATAACCTCGTCTCCATTACATGTATAGTTATTGTTTATTCCAGGCACAGAAATATTGTATTCTTCTACTAGTAGTGGCATTGGCTATTGTTGTATCGACAGGTATGTCTGTTTCTATACTCATAATTAACCTACAGTGGATAATCTGTTATTCTTTCCCGTTTAAACGCAAACGTACGCAAACGCAAAGCACTAAAACGTAGAAAAGAACAACTTTTGGACAATTCTGATATTTCATGTTTATCTTGGTGGCAAACAGTTTGGAGCCTGATCAGACGCCGGGTTACCCGGCGTCTGATCTGGCTCCAAACTGTTTGTAAAAGAAAAAATAGTTTTAGCGTAAACGCGTTTATCGGGAAAGAATAACAGATTCTCCACTGTATTTATGCCAAGTGGATTGTTCAATGCATATATATTGGATTAGTCAAGTGTTAATGCGAGAATCTAAATGTTTTGTTTTATAAGAAATAAATGCTTTCAATAAACATTGTAGGCTCTGACCAGACGTCGCATCATGCACAGGGCCCCGACACGATTAATTTTTAGGCGAAAAAATTGTCAGAAAGTATATATAGAGACTCTATATATACTTTCTGACGATTTTTTTCTCTCAAAAAGCAATCGTGTCGCGGCCCTGTGGCATCATGCGACGATTTATCCGAGTCTACACTCAGTACAAAAAGAAACGCACATTGTGCTCAGGCGCAGATTAAGAGACTTTTTTAAGATACTAAGACCATATCTCAAGATCAATTTAATTCAACCACAAGTTTAGAAAAACATATTCTTAAAATTACTGTGCTGTATTTTAACCCTTTCACTCTTAATGACGTCAAAATGCGCGTTTTCAAACGGTTTGGATCCTGATCAGACGCCGCGTAACGCGGCGTCTGATCAGGATCCAAACTGTTTGACACTCGTATAGATATACTTTAAGTTATAATACTTTGAATCTTACTTTGAAACGATCTTGCAAACAACAAAATTGAAGCAGACGACAATGAAACGATGGTGGGATAAAAATCTCACGATTAATTTGGCAGCGAAAGAGTTGACTAGTGCCTGTTGAAAACATCGCACCGATTTGTACAGGTTGTGATGATACCAATTCAATGATAAACCTCCCATTTTCAACATTGATAGTCCAAGACGGAATTACTGACTGTAATGAAAAGATTATTTCACAAATACGTTCCTTCTACATACAGATAATATTGTAATAAAAGTGTGCGTTTCTTTTTGCACTGAGTGTACTTTATTGCCTATGTCCCTTTTATTGGATTCTAGGCACACATGGTGTACACCTTTTCCGTCATACAAATGTAGTCTACTATAGTCAACTTTCCGAATGGTTTAGATCCTGATAAGACACCTTGTAACGCGGCATCTCATCGGGATTCTACCTGTTTGGATTAACACTATTGTCTCAGTCAAACTTACAATAACATGTATTAAAATATTGCATCAACGACACATTGAATAAGATCTAGATGTCTGAAAAGTGTTTGAAACATTTCAATTTGACATGATAGGATTCATGTTTGTCGTTTGCGTGACTGTGATGGTCAAATTTATATTTGATGTAGTTTGCTGTAACCTTTTTGCCCTACAAAAACGCCTTTTACGGCTTAAGATAATTTCTATACTGAAGAAAATAGTTTTACTCACATGAATATGTAAAATAATATTATTCTTGACGATAGATGCTTAAAGCAGAAAATGGAGAAAAAGTTGGAATCGAGCATCATAGCATAACACTATCGAAATTGATACATTATTGTTGTTTACTTAAGATGTAGGTGCACATTCCTATAAGTTTTGTTTACGTAATTACGCGTTTTATTTTCTATTGTTTTTTTGTTTTTTTTCTTGGTGTATTTTTTATTTTAACAACTAAGGTGCAACAGTTTTGTTGTGAAAAAAATGTACAAATAAATAAGCTTTTTCTAGACTTTTAACCAGAGATATGACTAAAGTTGAAGTAACTCTATGAACTCTAGAAAACATGAACCTGCTTCTGATATTACCTAAGCTTCTTGAGTTGAGTACACGCGCCAAATATAAAGTCTCTATCACATTTAGTTCCAGAGTTATGGCCAATGTTAAAATCACAATATTTGACCCCTAATGACATTGACCCTTGATACGACCCAAATTGTACGGAGCTCAATAAATTTTTGAATTGAGTACATGTTCCATATATAAGTTCTCTATCACATGCAGTTGCAATTCATGGCCAATGTTTAATTCACCCGATCTTACCTCTAAATGACCTCTAAATGACGTCGGCTTTTGTCAGACATTACCCAAGGTATACAGAGCTAAAGAGCTTCCTGAAGTGAGTACACATACAAAACATGTAGTCTCTATTTTATGTAGTTTCAATGTTATGGCCAAGGTCAAAGTTGTGTACAGACAAAAAAAACAACAACACACAAACAAACAAGACACAAACAACACAAACAGACACACAGACAGACCAAAACCAATATGCTCCCAACTAAGTCGCGCAGGGGTATAAAAATAAAACAGAACTGAAATTAATAAATATCTGATGCAATGACATATCATTTCCGTTATATTAACCCTTAGCCTGCCACGCACGACTTAGCTCCATATGCAAACAGCTTGGATCAGGATGAGACGCCGAGTAACTCGGCGTCTCATCCGGATCCAAGCTGTTTGACACTCGGACAACATTTTCAGCAATTTTCAGCAACTTTGAAGCACTTTGAAACTTGAAGCAGACGAGAAATATAGCAGACGACAATTTATTTGGCGGGCTAAGGGTTAACATTCGTCCCATTCAATTCATTTGAACAAAATGTCGTTCATTTAATACTAACGCTGTTGTTCAATAGGGCGAGACTTGTGGATAAGTTTCGCAGAGAAGGCGGGCATATGTATTTCATTCGCGACTTAATCTTTGGAACAAGGACAGCAAACATTTGGCGGGTTTTTCAAAAAATTGTTCATGACCGATTTATGCCTTCCTATAAGCGGAAACCATGATTACCGACTAAACTTCTTATTTATTAATGAGATAAATTGCAAGAAAATTAATTTACCTTATAAACAGCAGCTGTTTGCATTTCTTTATGACAAAAAAATCGATATATTTATCCTACTTTCAAAATGACGTCATTTCCAATTGACGTCAAATCGGCATTTTCGCGCCAAACTGTCAAGTGGTTGACTTTAGAATGTAAACAATAGAACTTTTTTTTTTGCTTTCGAATGTACACAGCTTCAGAAATTCGGTCATGGCTGTTCCTTATAGGGTACTCATTATTCGTGTTATTAACCTCTAAAATGGAATAAACATACATGCGTACTAACATAATATTCATCTAATATATAAGAAATTATAGCAAATTTATTGTAAATATAAGAAATGAACTGATTTATTTTGGCGTTCAAGCGAAATAAATGACAGAAATTCCTGGAAAATTTACCATGCATCATAGTACAGTATATGCCGATAGTTTTCTGTCATTTATTTCGATTGAACGCCAAAGAAAATCAGTTCATTTCTTAAATACATGCTGTACGAGCGTATGCATATTATGTCTACTTTTATCTATTTGTCGATCTTCAGTGGTAGAAGCAAAAAATACGAATTCGACCCATGTTACCACGATGGCGCCAAACTCTAGAGGTAATGACACGCATGCTTTCGGTAAACATTTAACCCCTTCAATTCCATGATGTTATTGATTTTTAACAATGTCTGCTTTGATTGCTTAAATTTAAAATTTAGGTATTTTGTTTTAACCCTTATCATGATAAATTGTCGTCTGATTACAGTATGTCGTCTGCAAAAAGAATTTAAATTAATTTAAATGTTTGTTTTATTTAAAAGGTAAAAACAGAATGAAAAACCGTTTGACTCAAGATGACGCCGCTAAACACGGCGTTTGATCTGAATTCAAACTGTTTGCAAATGTTATCCAAGTTGTGGTATACAGTTAAACCCCTCTAAACCGGACATGTGTGGAGACAACAAAATGTTCCGGTTTAGAGGGGTTTCCAGTTTAGAGAGGTTTTAACCCATTACCAAACAACTTGTTTCTAGTATGGAAGATAGCTGACCACTTAAAGCAGATTGAAAGTAAAGCAGAATGCGCCTTAAGGCGCATTCTGCTTTACTTTCAACCTACTTTAAGCTATTATCTTCTAGAATCTATAAACAATTGTCTTCAGTATAGGAATAAATCTGTAAAAAGGCATTTTTATCGTGTAATGTGTAAAAATAAAGAAGGGTTGGAAACGGGACCAAAGCTTTTGTCCGGTTTAGAGAGAATTCCGGTATTTAGAGGTTCCGGTTTAGAGGGGTTCCACTGTATAAGAAGCTTGGTAAGGGTTGGAAAATACTGTTAAATATTAGTTCTATCAATTTCATTGGCGGCCTTTGACGTGATGATACGCTATACAGTGAAACCCCTCCAAACCGGAACCTCTTAATACCGGAATTCTCTCTAAACCGGACTAAAGCTTTGGTCCCGTTTCAAAACCTTCTTTATTTTCACCCATTACACCATAAATATGCTTTTTTATGTCTTTGATGTTTTCCTACACTGAAGAAAATCGTTTATACATTCTAGCAGATGATAGTTTAAAGCAGGTTGAAAGTAAAGCAGAATGCGCCTTATGGCGCATTCTGCTTTACTTTAAACCTACTTTAAGCGGTCAGCTATCTTCCATAGAAACAAGCTATTTGGTAATGGGTTAAATCCCCTCTAAACAGGAAACCCCTCTAAACCGGACATTCTATTGGTAATCATATGGTTATGCATCAGGGTCTGAGTAAAATAAAGATTACGTCCATTTATAGAGTTCTCAGAAAATAAACAGCTCATCGTCTACAAAGTTTGTCTACATAAGACAGTTATGCATTTTAGAATTTAGAATTAAACAGACCAGACGCCTAAAAACCTTTTGGTTTTCTTTGACAGAATGTTGGTTTGTCTATTGATGCCCGTTGTTTCCCCCTGTATAGTAACATTAACGATTTCACTTTGATGCAATTAACGAACGTTTTAAAACAGTAACACTTTCGATACCCACGGCTACTTGACCATTAAGAAACAGTTTTTAATCCCGACAAAACGCCGACATTTCTGGGTTTCAGATCAGATTCGAAAATCTAAATATTAAAATTTAAATATATTTCAGTAAAAGCATATAAAGTCTAAATTTGGTTTCACTAGGGAAAAGACGATACAATGGACATTACTCAAGCCTAGATTTAGTAAAACTGAATAGTTATATACGATTCTTACAAGTAGTCACGTGTAAAGGTTTGAATGAGAAAAAAGTTTATTTGTATTTCCTACCTCATATAATCTCTGAAATGGCTAAAGAAACTACTTTGCCTGTCGTATATAAACTGCTACATAATTATTAAACCTACCAACAAATACTCACCACTTATGAAGATCTGATTCAGTGTTTAAATATCTATATCTATATCTAATGTTTTGGTTTTTCCATTTCTATTTATAGCTGCGGACATGGTTCACTGCAAATATACACACATGTACATGACAGCAGCTGGAGTGATTCTTACAACCCTTTGGCAAACATTTGTATGATTCATGATGAAACTTACATGTAGAACATTTAGAGAAATAAGCTACATCAATAATTGTGTTTTTCCTTGATACTCGAAATGACGAGAATGTACTTTCTTTGAAGTAGAATCTTGGAATAGAACCAGTAACCCAGCGGTTACTCTCATAAGGAGATATCATTGCTGATGGTGGTAGATACATGGACATTTTGCGTATCTACTAATTTATGCCAAGTGGACTATTTATTGCTTATACAATAAAACCCCTTTATAACGATCAAATAAATATGTCAATTAACATGTATTTAGGAAAGGTGGCTGCTTAAAGCAATGTGACAGTAAAACAGAAAGCTCCTATAGGAGCTTTCTGTATTACTGTCATATTGCTTAAAGCTATCACCTCTCTTTTATACAATCAAATAGCCTTCGTGTAAGTGGTCGTAATAGAGAGGCTTTACTGTATATTGATAAGGTCCATTTCAGGGGTGCTTGGTTTTGCTTTTCATGTTAATTTTATTTTTGAAAATGAATTCCTTTTAGCGAAAAGAGTACATATTCAGATTAGACGCCACATTACGCGACGTCTGATCTGAGTATTCACTCTTTACCAATGTCCCATTTATTTCTGAAAGGCCTATATCCAGTTTTGGCTTAGCGGAGTACCAATTTCGATTGTATATTGGCTCCACATATCAAATATGCAGGACCATTTTTGTAACACCTAATTTGCTGTCTGTGTATTAGTATTTACAGGTAGATTAGACATCTGACGTTATAAAATAAGACTGAGAGATAGACTGTTTGCTACTCCTTTTCAGTTTTGAGATAGACTTAAAATAACATGGATCCAAATCAAATTTTTCAGATGTTGATTAAGTTCAGATGAAAAGCAAGTAGATAAGAAGTATATAATAATTAATTAAACATATTTGAATTACCATAGACTTAATAAATATACCTCCACGCCTTTGCAAGTACAATAGACATAGACCATGGAGCTCCCATTCAAGCTACCTGATCAGGATTTGCTCTGTTTCTTTCACAGATTGACTTGTTATAGTCCAGAATGTTCACCTTTTGGCTACATCAATAAGAACAAAAACTACAACATTTATTTCGATAAATACACATATTCCCGCCTTTGCAAATAGAATAGACCAAATTCAGGCAGGGTCGTATCTGTTTGCCTCATAGAACATTGTACACCAGAATATTTACTATCACTTAAAGCACAAAAATGAAACACATTTAAGGTTGGTTTGTTTCTTATCGGAGTCTCATCAGGCTCCAATCTGTTTGCGACTTACTAGTAAATTGCATAACAATTTGGCTATAAACTGAACCGACATACACTGTATATTTGTACCCAACTGAAAATAGTGTCAAATGAGTACTACATGTATGTATAATTATTGTAGAGATAAGTTTTGGCTTGTCCGTCCATTGCTTTATATGTACAAAGTAGTATTACGGTGCTCCCTGCCTACAACGGCCCTCCCAACAACGAATCTCACCTTACAACAACGCCTGTCGCTCTACCCCCTATTTGATCATTATGTCCAACCTGCTGCAATGCTGTCTGATTAAAATTGTCGTCAGCTGTTTTTTCAAAGTTATTTAATGGACATTTTGACAGAAAAAAACTAAATGACGAGTGACAAACAGCGTGAATCCAGATGAGACGCCTCCGATACGCGGCGTCTGATATTGATTCAAGCTGTTTGCAATGTAAGCAATGTTCCATCCCTATAACGACTGCCTCCCAACAATACACACGTTTTGTCTCCCATTGGGTGTTGCTGTAGAAAGGGAACACTACACTACGGTTGAACGAACTTGTCGAGAATATATCACATTATTTATGAACTTAATTGTGTTTGCGTTCTTTTGATTTATTTCCCGTTGCTGGTACAGTGAACAAGAGCCGCATGCAGCCCTCAGTCGGTCACCTGGTACCCATGGTTACGGTCATGATGACATTAAAATTGGGCAAGTGGTTTCGGAAAGATTTAACTTTCACCCTACCAATATCAGGAAAACCGCCCCTTGACAGTCATGTTTGTTAAGCTAGCATACTTATTTGAAGGAATCTGGTAGAGGGTTTTCAATGTGGGTCAGTATTTCAAAGAAGAAGATCTTTTAAGTTTTTACTAAAAGCCATCATAGGTAAATTCACCCTACCCACTGGTGCCCATGTTTTTTGAGCTAGGGACATTATTTATAGAAATCTGGCAAAGGGTCACTCTTGAATCATCTGTGTAAATTATTTTCAAATAAGACCAGTAGTTTCAGCGAAGAAGAGTTTTTAAGTTTTTACTTTACAGTAAATAACGAAAACTTACTCCACCCACTGGCGACCATGCTTTTAAAGCTAGCACCATTATTTGAAGAACTCTGGTAGAGGGTCACAGATGGATCATTTGACGTGTAAAATTATTTTCAATTAGGCGCGCAGTTTCAGAGAAGAATATTTTGTAAGTGTTCACTATACGCAATCATAGGTAAATTAGCCCCACCAACTGGTGGCCATGTTTTTAAACCTAGGAAAGTCATTTGAGGAATTCTGGCAGTCATCCCTGAATTATGTGTGTAAACGTTTTCAATTCAGCCCAGTACTTTCATAGAAGAAGATGTTTTAAGTTTTTACTATACAGTAATATAAGGAAAACTTGCCCCACACGGAGGTGACCATGTTTTTTAGCTAGGACAATTATTTTAAGAAATCACGTAGAGGGTTATCTATGAACAATTTGTGTGAAATTACTTTCAAATCAAACCAGTGGTTTAAGAGAAGATCTTTAAAGTTTTTACTTTATAGCAATAAGGAAAATACCCAACTAACTGGCTGCCATGTTATTTAAGTTATTGAACATTATTTTAAAAATCTGATAGAGGGTCACCCATGAAATATATAGTAAATTCTTTTTCAAATCTGACCAGTTCTTTTTGACAAGAAAATGTTTTTCACATGCTTGCTATGGCAACCACAAATTTCAATTGGGTGACCTATATCTGAAGAAATTTGACAGAGTTCTCTACAAGGAACAATCCTATGAAGTTATAATGGACTTAGCCAAGTGGTTTCCAAGAAGAATATTTTAAAAGAAAAAGTAGACGACGGATGACGGACGACGACGACGGACACAGGGCGATCACAATAGCTTATCTTGGCACTTCGTGCCAGGTGAGCTAAAAAAAAGTTATTATTTCCAGTTAAAAGGGAACGAAACGTACATCTGCAAACAGCTTGAATCCAGATCAGACGCCGCGTAACGCGGCGTCTGATCTGGATTCAAGCTGTTTGCAGATGTTTACCAATTTCCCTCCCTATAACGACTCCCTCCGAACAACGCACTCAATGCGTGTCTCCCATTGGGTGTCGTTGTAGAGAGGGAGCGCTGTACTTGAAAATACTGACAATTCTGAATCGCAAACTGTTCGGAATCAGATCAGAATCCGGGTTACCTGGCGTCTGATTTGGCTCTAAACTTTTGACAATGAAAATAAGCGTTAGCGTAAATGCGTTAATGGGTAAATGCTTCAGAATAATGGTCATCTTAACGTTTTGTATGCTATGTAATTGTCGTCTGCAATTCATGTAGTCTGTAACAACACTCAGAGCTGATATGAAGTGCTCCATCCCTACAACCACCCTCACAACAACGATTCCCTCCCCACAACAACTCTTGCTGCTGTTTACCAAACAAGAAATTATGTCGAACCTTTTCAGGTCTGCAATATTTTCTGCTCAAAATTGAAGTCTGCTGTTTCTCTAAAATTCACATATTGGACAATTTGACAGAAAAACCCCAAAACGATGAGTGACAAACAGCTTGAATCCTGACATGAGTTCAGTAAGGAAATCGATGGCCGCCGGTGGCCATCGATTGTGAGTTGGCTACTGGTCAGAAATACAGTCGAGAAAACTTTATTCTTCCATTCAAACGCATTGCAATGAAATACAGAAAATTACAATTTCTTGAAAATTCTAACTACCAGTTTTAATCTGAGTGGTAAACAGTTTGGAGCCTGATCAGACACCGGGTTACCCGGCGCCTGATCTGGCTCAAAACTGTTTGTAATGAAAATAATAGTATTGGCGTAAACGCGGTAAGAAAATGTTTTCTCTACTGTACTCTGCATGCTGCACACGTGGCACAAACTGCTAAACTTAACAGCAAACAGTGGTAACTGAACATGCTACAGGTCAATAATTTGTTAGCGTAAAAGTATTTATTGGTAAAAGCTTCAGAATAATGGTCATCTTAACATTTTTTATTTTATGTAATTGTCGTCTGTACTTCATTTCGCCTGCAACAATACCTAGAGATGATATGCAGTGCACCATCCCTACAACGATTCCCTCCTCACAACAACTCTTGCTGCTGTTCAAAAAACAAAACAATTATGTCGAATCTTTTCAAGTCTTCAATATTTTCTACTTAAAATTCAGTCTGCTGTTTTATCAAAGTCACATATTGGACATTTGGACAGAGAGAAACATCATGACGAGTGGCAAACAGCTTGAAACCAGACCAGACGCCGCGTTACGCGGCGTCTGGTCTTGATTCAAGTTGTTTGCAAAAGTAAACAAATGTCCCTCCCTATAACAACTCTCTTTGAACAACACTCACAATATTTGTCTCTCATTTGGTGTTGATGTAGAGAGGGAGAAATGTATCTTCATTGTCTCACAGAAAGTATAAGACAGTAGATGTTTAAATTATTAATTCCTTCATACATGTATATTACATGTAACACGTGCTTCTTTTCCCCAATTTGCAATAACAATATTACATGTAGATAACGTTATTCCTTAACGTTTATGGACGCCCTATATGTTATTAGGCCCTATATGTTATTACGCAACCCTTAATGTAACAGGGACAAATGACGATAGTTACTTTTATTAAAGGTAAAAAAAAATACTTCTTGTATATCATCATCATTATCATGATCAGCATCGTCATATTCAACGACATCTTTATTTAAGTCCTTCCTTCCATCTTGCCGTTTGTCTGTCCGGCAACACTTTTTTAAAAAAACAATTTTTCAGTTCAATATTTTATTATCTCCGTGAATAGGTGTATGTTGGGTCAACACTTTTGATATAGCACGTTTACTCAACAAGTTCTTTACATATTAAGGATATATACTTGGTATCTTGAGAGAGAGACACTTATAGCTTTGGGTTGAATCTGATAATTATGACAAGAGGTATGTGCTCTTAATGTATCAAAACACATACCTAACCATGGTTACACTCTAACAACCTAATTCGATCGTGAATCGTTATAACAGACATAGTAGAGCTAGTGCACAATATACAGATAGAGAGAAAAAGAGAGAGAGAGAGATTGAGACAGATACAGACATACAGACAGATAGATAGACAAGGAGACAGAGACAGGGGGACAGAGATACAGGGATACAGAGAGACGGAGAGAGACATATACAGAGATACAAGACATATAGAGACAGAGAGAATCAGAGACAAATATACAGAGAGAGAAAGATAGAGACAAAGAGACAGATGCAGATAGAGACAGAACGACAGAGAAAGAGAAAGACAGTGATAGAGAAAGACAGAGATAAAGAATATAGTGGCGTAGCGCGTCGAAATAAAAATAAATACATAAACAATGGATGTCATAGATAAAACTGCTATTTTGTGAAAGAATGAAGAAGTGTGTAGTTCAAATGGGATAAAAAATAAATGCTGATCAGTTTTATGGAAAAAGATGCTAAAGAAACTATGTCAAAAGAAACTATGTCAATGAAAACATGCATTAACAAGCACGGGGTTCTACCTATGGTATGTACGGCCGCGAAATGTTAAATGCGATATGCTAAATGCTTAATGTGAAATGGTGAATGCGAAACGATTAAATGCGAAGTGCTAAATTGTGTATATATGAAATGCAAAATGCGAAATGCTATAATGCGAAATGCTAAATATGAAATGTGAAATGCTAAATACTAAAGCGAAATGCGAAATGCTAGGATATGAAATGCAACATGCAAATGCGAAATGCTTAATATAAAATGCAAAATGCGAAATTTTATATATAGATATATCTCTAATGTAAAATGCGAAATGCTGAAACTCGCAATGCCAAATAATAAAGCGATATCAAAACAAGGTGAAATGCGGAATGCTTAATATGAAATCCTAAATATTAAACCAAATGCTAAATAATAAATGATACATGCAAAATACTGAATGTGAAATGTTAAATATGAAATGCAAAATGCGACATGTTAAATGCGAAATGCTAAAATGTGAAAAGCTAAAAAGCGAAATGCTAAATATGAAATGCTTAATAAGAAAGCGAAATACTAAATGCAAAATACTAAAGCGAAATTCTAAATGCAATTGTTGCAGAAGAAAAATACCAGACATGCTAAAAGTTTACACTTACATGTACTGTGGAGAAAACGATATTCTGTCCCATTTAAACGCAAACGAACCACAAACGCTACACACTAAAATGTAGAAAATGTCAAATTTTTGATAATTCTGACTATTCATTTTAATCTGAGTGGCAAACAGTTTGAGCCTGATCAGACGCCGGGTTACCCGGTTTCTGATCTGCCTCCAAACTGTTTGCAAAGGAAATAACAGTTTTCGCGTAAGCGCGTATATTGGAAAAGAATAACGTATTCTCCACTGTACCATATGCAACCAGAAGCCCAATGGTATCACGCGCCATGTACTGTTGTGCTTCGTCTGTATATTAACTACTATCCTACCATAATATCGTCTGGTCTGAAATTGTCATCTGCAAAAAATATATTCAATGACGGTAGTACTTGTACAACTGTCTCCAAACGTCATAAGTGTAACAATTACCAGATGGATTACTTTAAAAGCCTAAGAATAGTGAGTTTACCCCCTTCATTGCCTTACCCCAAGTACAATAGTTATTTGCAAACAGTTTGGGTCCTGGCCAGACGCCGCGTCATGTAATTACCGATACGGACAAAGAGGCAATGCTATTGATTGTCTGTATAAACGAAACCAAGTGTAGGACTCAAAATTGAGTGCAGAATTGTTTTACAGCGCTCCCTCTCTACAACGACATCCAATGGGAGACACATATCGTGTGTGTTGTTCGGAGCGAGTCGTTATAGAGAGGGATAATAGAGACTTGGCTTACATTTGCAAACAGCTTGAATCTAGATCAGACGCCGCGTAACGCGGCGTCTGATCAGGATTCAAGCTGTTTGTCACTGGTCAACATATGTATTCTATCAACATCTCCACTTGTATGTAACTGTGAGAGAAAACAGCAGACGACAATCTTAAGCAGACGATATTGCAGCAGGAAAAGAGTTAGACTTAATTATCCAGTTTAGGGAATTACAGCGGGTGTCGTTGTAAGGAGGGAGTCGATGTTGGGAGGGCCGTTGTAGAGAGGGAGCGCTGTATTACAATTTACATTGTTCACATGCATTATATATTGTATGCAACACCAGCTGGCATTAATAATACATATATATTGTATACAACATCAGCTTGCAATAATATGTGTTAGAAATTACATGTAATAAAACCATCTGTTTCCTACGAAACACTATGCACATATTCATTCAAAATACAAATGATTTGAATAAGATCATTTTACAACTATCTGACATTAAACTATTTCGTGATTGTCACATAACTGCCCACGTGGCGACACTGTCCCTCGTTAGGCAATAGTGATATTGTGTAACAGTGAACCTCGTTTGAGGTACATTTGTATATCGAAAATAAACAAAGTTCTTGAGAGCACTGATGATGGTTTCAAACTGAATTACAGAGATATGAGGTGTAGAGATAAAACCAGGAGTTTACTTATAGTAAACATTCGGAGAGAACAATATTTCTTTAAACATTGAACAATACTGTTAGGGACGAATAAACAGATTTGGCCTAAACTCTTTATTGTAAATGATTTCATGAAACAAATGATTAATTTTCAAGCATACTTAAACATTCATAAGTAATATCTCTTTCACCCAAGCGTCAACCAGTTTCAATTCAGATCATAAGCAGACCAGATGCTGAATAACTCTGGCAGTGCTATTCAACATCTGGTCTGGATGCAACTACTTGTTTATGTCGTATTTCTGCAGTTTTAATCTGGACTCGAATTCAGACTATTACCACTTAGATGAATATTTATTACATTAGAATCTAATTCTATCATTAATTGGTGTGTTTGAATTTTAGAATATCAGACCAGGGTTTACACTGTTTGTACCTCATGTTAATGCAGGGCCGAGCTTATGCGTTAGATATTGATACAGGTTATGAAACTGTTAGACCAAAAACTACCCACCAACTCGACCGAAACGACCCATATCGAAACAACCTAGATCGAAACAGAACAAGGACCGAAACGACCCGTTACCTAATCTCATTCACAGAGAGTGTCCGTTAACTTAACCATTCGTACACAACGAAAGTGAAAGTAGGTTGTTCCAGTTTTGTTATCATCATATTTACTATAGAGTGTTATACATGTATGTATTCACCCGAAATTTATTTTGTAAATCGTTTCACTGTTTCTTCTAATGCAGTATGCAAAATTAATCGTGTTTTCGTTTTAAGCGATATTACTGAGTGTTGCTTTCTTGAACGGATGAGGACTGGGTCAAAGTCTTGAAAACGACTGTGACTATGAAGGATTCAAATAAAAGATTTGAAACCATCAAAGACTGGAATCATGTTTGCGTGTTGGCTTGTTCGGCTACACAGCTTGTTTGCTTGCATGCATGCGTGTTTAACTGATTGTTTAATTGCTTGTTTGCTTGTTTCAGAGAGTGAACTATTGATATATATGATTGTAGAGAGGGCGAGAATGACATGGATAAGTAAAGTGTTTAAGGCACTGTGACACAAAATGGGTCACATAGCACCGATGAGTTAAAAGAGATGAAAATAGAGAGAGTAGTTTGACAGACTGAAGGATAACAAGTAAGAAAACTAGAGATAAACATACATACATACATGTATAAAAACACAAACAGATATTAAGACAGACACTCATTTACTTAGAGAGAGAAAAAGAAAGAGAGACATCTGCATTTGAACTAATATATCGTGACTCACTTAAAACATAATTTTGAAATACGGACATGTTTGACATAAGCGAGTAATACTAGCTGTTATCGGATTTCAACTATAGAAATAGACCATGTAATGACAAAACCTGCATTACAACATTGTTATCGAAGGCTCTGCATCTAAGTTAGGTCTACACTACCAAATACCGTATATAATACTGCTTAATACAATACGTTAGACGGTTGTGGGCGTTAAACAGAGTAGATCAAGGCCGGCTGCCGCCTCTTTACCGCGCCGACTGCCATTGATCTACACTGTTTGCAATGCAATAAGGCAGGGTTTGTCATGGTACGGCTCATGCATACCGGTAATTTCGACATAAGCAAGTTCGAGCAATGTTCAGCTGTATTTTAGTTTGTAGTTTGAGATCCTCCCGACATAAAGTAAATGTCTTTGTTTATAACAGTGCTTCCTCTCTCCAACGACACAGAAAGGGAGACACAGATCGTTGTGTGTTTTTCGAAGGGAGTCGTTATAGAGAGGGAAATCAATGTCTTACATTCGGAAATAGCTTGAATCCAGATCAGATGCCGCGTGACGCGGAGTTTGATCTAAATTCAAGCTTTTTGTCAATCGACATAATATTTATGTTATCAAAATCTCTACTTATATGTGTATGTAATAAAAAAGCAACAAAAGACAATTAAAGCTGACGAAATTGCAGCAGTAAAAGCGTTAAACAAAACTGTCTCGTTAATTGAATTGCGGCAAGGGTCGTTGTTAGGCGGGAGTCATTGTTGTTAGAGCCGTTGTAGAGAGAGTACATTATATTTGTTGCCATGACAATCAATAAACACGAGGAGTTTAAATATGCGCGTGTTAAACTCTCCACATTAGACCAGCAGGACTACGCAGAGGCAGAGAAAGCAAAATGGTACGTAGGTTTTCTTTAAAACGAATTATAAACATATGGTATCCAGTGCCCTCCTCCTATTCAATGACACCTAATTGGATACACAGATTATGTGTGTTGTTTTGAGGGAGTCGTTATAGGGTTGGGTAAATTAAGACTTGGCTTACATTTGCAAACCAGCTTGAATCCAGATAATACGCTGCGTAATGCGGCGTCTGATCTGGATTCAAACTGTTTTTCACTCGTCAATAGAATGTTTTAAATCATTTATATGTAACTAAAAAACAGAAGACGACAATTTTAAGCAGTTGATATCGTAGTAGTAAAAGCGTTAGAACTATTTTTCCTGTTTAGGAAACTACGACAAGGGTCGTTGTAAGGAGGGAGTCGTTGTTGGGAGGGTCGTTGTAGAGAGGGAACACTGTATTAAATAAATAAGGATCAATAGCATGCTTTCTAAATACGTTAGTACTTAAAAAGAAGTGTTTATGAAAACAGTTTGGCGTATATGGTCATTTGATCTGACTTCAAAGTATTTCAAATTAAAACAATTAGCCTTCATATCGTTGGTCGTTATACATGTACAGTAGTTTCACAGTAACTTTAAATGATATCTTATCTTCTGCATTTTAATGCAATATGTTTTCCATCTTTCAACAATGACACTTAAAATTCAAGCCTTTGACTAAAGAAATATTTATGCCATTGTCAATTAGTTTAGCTCCAAATTGTTTAACACGGAAGTTGAAAACGATCTTCAGCAGTTATGCTATATATAGAGGATATTGAATGAATGTGTTTTTAGTAGTTGAATTATTGAACGAGTTAGATAAAATAATATGTTGCGAGCCTTGGCTCGCAACATATCATTCTATCCAACGAGTTCAATAAATTTACTACTTATAACACACGAATTTAGTGTTCTTTTATCACATAAACACCAAACGACACAAAATTCCGGACGGTCTTACTTTCAGTTTTGCCCTTGACTCTTAGGTAAACGATTCGTCAACGTGTTGTGAAATGACTTCTCTGGTGCCATATTCAAATTTCAAATACATATCTAATCTAAAATTGTTCTAATGAACTAAAAATGATCATTTGACATTTAGAATCTAGTTTCGTTTTCAAAATTACGTCATTATTGTAACATGACGTCATTATTATGCTAACGTCTAAATTTGAAAAACAGTCTGAGTCACTGTTAAAACAAGAGCTCCAAGTAGCCTGATTTGCAGCCTATATTTGTGGGACTGCTCGGGATAATGCTTTTAGGACACTAAGAAATGTTTTAAATCCCTAGTAGTGATCTGATTTTGTCTAGATTCTCTTAAGTGTAGAAGTACAGTATAATAGTGATTCGAAAGTTAGTAAAAAATATATGCCCAGTGGGAGAAGTTACATAATTATTTTTTTCACATTTATAAATGTGCAAAGTATAGAGGTCCGTAAAATCGCACCGGCCACTGGGCATATATTTTGTACTACATTTAAAAAACATTAAAGAAAGGGTTAAATGAGGTTAAACTTGAAAGAATAAGATATTGACAATAATAGTTTTATATATTCCAGGCACAGAAATATTTCATTGTTTTACTTGTGATTGTGTTGGCTATTGTTACTGATGTGACGTCAGGTATGTCTGTTTTACTCATTATAAACTCTTTTACTTCACTAACGACGCAATTAACCGTCTAACAGAGCCACTACCATAAGCTCTTCTGCTTTAATTTCTAGCTTTAAAAATATATATGTGTATTTGTAGTACATGTACTTAGAAAGCATTGAAATAAATGTCCACAATTAGGACCCTGATCAGACGCCGCGAAATGAATCGTCTGGACAGGATCCAACTACAGTGAAACCCATCTAAACCGGATTTGTCTGGGGACAACAAAACTGCCCGGTTTAGAGGGGTTTCCGGTTTAGAGTGGTTTTGACTTGTTTCTAATATGAAAGATAGCTGAGCACTTAAATCAGGTTGAAAGTAAAGCAGAATGCTTAAAGCTATCATCTGCCAGCATGTTCAAACTTTTTCTTCAATTTAATAATAAACCAAAGACGTTAAAAGGCGTATTTATGGTGTAATGGATCAAACTAACGATGGGTTGGAATCGGGACCAAAGTTTTTTTTCCGGTTTAGGGAGAATTCCGGTATTTAGAGGTTCCGGTTTAGAGGGGTTTCACTGTATTTGAAAAAATGCAAATATGGTCGGGCTTTGTAACATTAGCCGAGTCTCTCTAAAGACCCCAAACCTCCTCAAACCACTTCAAACATCCCCAAACCTGCCCTTTCCACTTAACCCTTTCCTTCATAGGAGCGCTTTTAGCGCACTCAGTGTATTCCTCCGCTGAATGAAAAAGTTCCAATTTATACAGTCATAAATATATATCATTAGAAGTATTTGTTTTATTCTAGCAGATAGTAGCTAAAAGCAGTTTGAGGCGCATACTGCTTTACTTTCAACCTGCTTTAAGTAGTTACCTATTTTCAAAACTAGAAACCGGCTATGAGGTAAAAAGATATAAACAAAAACCAAACTTCTTTGATTCCATTTTATCTAGTCAAATGTAGCTTATAAGTGGCGAATTAAAACTCAAGTAATGAATAAGATATTAGATTGAAATGAATTCTACGATGTTTTTATTTCAAGGGGAACAAGTGGTACAACACTTAAAATAGTTATACACAGTTACTTCTAGATATCAACCCGTTATCCAATAGCAGGTTCCTGGTTTTGAAGACAGGTATCAACTTAAAGCAGGTTAAAAGTAAAGCAGAATGCACCTTAATGCGCATTCTGGTTTACTTTCAGCCTGCTTTAAGCTACCATCTGTTTGAATATGGAAATTTTGCTTTTAGAAGTGGTTTGGGGAGGCTTGGCGAGGTTTTGGGTCTTTAGACAAACCGAGAATAGTCCTAACCCCGAGCCATATGCGACAAAGGTCAATTTGAATCAATATGACTGTACGATTTGCAAACAGTTTCATCCGGTTCAGACGGCGCTTAACATTTCGATTTTGTGTATAAGATTATTTAATATTAAGTGTTCCTGGATTAAGATTTTAGTAAATTTTATATTAACTAGAGTGAGTATTTAAAACGGCATGACACTTTTTTCTAAGCCATGTGATATTGAAACTATGATGAAGTTGACTAGCTAATATGGCCAGTGACTATGACTGGCTTACATTGGTGTCTAATTAAAACGAAGAGAAGCGTTATTGTAAAAATGTCATTATCACCGTATCCGCAAGAAAAAGCTATTTTCAATGATGTATCATGCATGTTTGATAATTATACATGTACATTCCAAGAAAATGTCCAAGTAACAGTACTGTTTTATGACCCTCGTACAGTGGAGAAAACGTTATTCTGTCCCAATAAACGCGTTTACGCTAAAACGCTTATTTCCACTTCAAACAGTTTGGAGCCAGATCAGACGCCGGGTAACCCAGCGTCTGATCAGGCTCCAAACTGTTTGCCGCTCAGATAAAAATGAATTGTAAGAAATATCTAGAACTGACATTTTCTACGTTTAGTGTTTTGCGTTTGCGTTACGTTCGCGTTTAAACGGGAACGAATAACGCTTTCTCCACTGTAATTGATTTTCCTCTTTCAGGAGCAGGTACAAGCAGGTCGCCGTCGACGCCGTCGCCGCCGCCGCCACCGTCGCCGCCGCCGCCGCAAAACGGATCAGGTATAGCGCCGATGATTGAGGAGGGATGATGATATGAGATGATGATGATTTCGGGACAATGACTTCGGCTAATCCCACTCGTTGCCAAGCAGCGCATGGGATCAAAACCCCCCACCTGCCTTCCTTTTAGTTCTTGGCAGAGAGGATTATCTCAGTCAAATAAAAAGAAACAAGTCCCTTTGCCAATTAAGTCCCAAAACTGCGACAAAGTAGGAAGGTATTTTGGGGCACAGGTAATACCTATTTCCCTGCAAAGTTTTATCGTCTGCTTTAATCCTCTTACCGCCAAATACCGTGCCATGATTTTGGCTTCCGCGAAATTTTAGCTCTTTCAATGGCTTACATTTCTGACATTCCGATCCCCTATACTATTTTATCTACGGTGTTACATCCCACACACTGACATTTGTGTGTGTACTATAAATAACATAGCGACGGTATATGACATTATGCAATATCGAGCTCCTGAAATTGGGAGTGGATTCTTTAGCTCAGAGGTTATGGCATAGGACTGTCATGCCAGCGCCCGGATTCGATCCACGCCTGGGGATCTTATAGTATCCAATATGGATTTGTTCTGCTATGCTTCGTGACGAACGTTTCTCGTAAGATGGGGGCTCGTCCGGGATTGACTATACGAAGCCGAATGTATTATTGTATGCCGAATCGCTTTAACTACCGAAGTGGCTTTGCTCGTCATCATGAATGATGACTTCGTTAAGAGGGTGTGTGCTACATCTTACACACTGAACTCTCTGTGTGTACTATAAATAACATACCAACGGTGTATGGCATATGCAATATCGAGCTCTTGTGTTAGCGAGTAGACTCTTTAGCTCAGAGGTTCCGGTATTCGACTGCGACGCCAGCGCCCCAGGTTCGATCCCCGCCCGAGGATTGCATAATAATTTCTCTCGTAAAAATGGTCCCTAAGTTATATATCAGGGGCTTAGTAAAGTAAAAATGGCATATTTTTTAGAATTGGATGCAAAAAACTGTTTGTCATCTGCTCTGAATTTATCAACAATAGTCGTGCAGTTTAGAATGGAAAATATCTAAAAGCGTACATTAAGCAGATCAGGCTAACCTTTGGAAACGCTTTTGTAATTATCTGTAATAGAATGCTGTTTATTTCAATTACTAGTTAACCCTTTCCCCTATAGAAGCGCCTTTTAGCGGATATAATTTATTCATCCGCTGAAGAAAATAGTTCCAATTTAATCGGCAATGAATATGTATTATAGGGAATATTTTCTATATCATAGCACATGATAGCTTAAAGCAGGCTGAAAGTAAAGCAGAATGCGCCCTAAGGCGCATTCTGCTTTACTTTCAACCTGCTTTAAGTAGTCACCTATCTTAAGTACTAGAAATAGACTATCAGGTAAAGGGTTTACATCTGATAGATGTCTATTGTATTCTCCTGTAAAGTTTTCAATAAAGCGTTTATACTGAAGACATTAACTCTTTCCTCCCTGAAACTTTAAATTGTCAATTCCAGTTTCCATTTTAGTCTAGTCCATTTCTGACTTTTTAGGGTTGTTTTTGTCAGTGTTTGGCATTATGACAAACAGTGAAGACCCTGATCAGAGGGCTCCTTCCGGAGTCCTCTGATCTGGGTCTTCACTGTTTGCATAGGACAAGTGTACTATTCACATGTACACCATTTGAAAAGGACGCCTATATGCGGGACTAGGGTTCAAAGGGTTAAAGAACGATTTAAAGCATTAACACTTCTAATAGTCAATGTTTCTTGACTGATATCTACAACAAGTTTTTATTCAGATAGAAAAGCAAATTACTTTGTTTCCGATGGAATTCGAAAATTAGATATAAGAATTTAAATGAATTTAACCCCTTTATGATAAGATTTATCGTGAGGTGTTTACAAATTCACCGCCAAGTTGGCGTCTGCTTCAATATTGTTGTCTACAATACCATTTCAAAGTTAGATTTAAGGCAGAATAACTTACGTTATTTCAAAACAAGTAGCAAATAGTTTTGATCCTTATCTGACGCCGCGTTACGCGGCGTCTGATCAGGATCAAAACTGTTTGCAAATGCGCTTGATGACGTCATTGAGAGTGTGAGGGTTAAACGTAAAAGAGACTTGCAACCAGATTTAGCATAAAAATAGTGATTTGTAAATGTAGGTCAAACGCTAATACAAACAGGTATGCATTTCAAAGAAAAAACATATATATAGTTCGGATGAGATTCGAACCCGGGATCTGGCATGTGGTGGCGCCTTTACCACTCGGCATGCCGGGCTATTCATTTATCAGCAATCGATTATTCTTCCCGGTTTATGCCTGCTAGCGCGCAAACGATGCACGTTGATTTGTACGATTTCAGTTGAGTCTAGTAGACTCAATTGATACAGCGATAGTAAAAATCTTGAAACTAAGATTCTGTGACTTTTCTTGAGGATGTTTTTAGACTGATCCTATTTCGTTTATGCCAGATGCACGACAATGCTACACATTTGCTTTAATTTTGAGTATTTTCTTTTATGTTTTGCAAACACATCATTTGCATTTCAGTTACTTTCAGAAAGAAATTACTCAATCCTCTAACTGTATCCTCTTCAGGTTACCACAAAACACTTTGATAATACTACATGTATTCATTGGAGACGGTTTAAATGAAAAATAAATATGTGTTTGTTTTTTAAATAGTCGATACTCGCGTAAGTTCGAACATAGCAATATTTCAAAGTTAACAAGAACCGTATACGGTGCCCTAAATCGCTCACCTGGGACCGTTGATGTAAATGTAACATATCTTTGAAAGCTGAGAAATTATGACAATATGGTTGTGCCAATTGCTGATTGGATGATGCTGAGTGCAAAATAGCTAAGCTTAGGGTACTGTAGCTTAAGAGAAGATTTTTTGTGTTTTTTTAAAAAAAAAACCCAACTATTTTTAGCTCCTGTGACCTTGATATGCAACGGACCGGAACCATTTGAACAATTTTGATAAAGTACCTCTAGAAGTTACACCATGCCAAATATCAAAGCTCTAGCTATATAAGTTTCAGATAAGAAGAGGTTTGAAGATTTCACTATATAACTCTATGTAAATGTGTGACCCCTGGGGGTCATATTTGACCCCAGGGACATAATTTGAACAATCTTGACAGAAGAACTGAATATGATGCCTTGTGGAAAATATCTAAGCTCAGGGTACTGTGGTTTCAGAGAAGAAGATGTTTTAAATTTTTATTGAAAAAATCTATTTTTAGCTCCTGTGACCTAGATATGCAACGGACTAGAACCATTTGAACAATATTGGTAAAGTACCTCTAGAAGTTACATTATGCCATAATTATATTAAAGCTCTAGCCATATTAGTTTTAGAGGAGAAGAGGTTTGAAGATTTCACTATATAACACTATGTAAATTTGTGACCCCCGTGGCGGTGTCATTTTTGACCCCAGGGACATAATTTGAGCAAACTTGATAGAGGACCTGAAGATGATGCTTTGTGCAAAATATCTGAGCTCAGGATACTTTGGTTTCAGAGAAGAATATTTTTTAAGTTTTTATTGAAAAAATCTATTTTTAGCTCCTGTGACCTAGATATGCAGCGGATCGAAAATATTTGAACAATATTGGTAAAGTACCTCTAGAAGTTACACCATGCCAAATATCAAAGCTCTAGCTATATTAATTTCAGAGGAGAAGAGGTTTGAAGATTTCACTATATAACTCTATGTAAATTTGTGACCCCAGGGGCGGGGCCATTTTTGATCCCAGTAGGGATATAATTTGAACAATCTTGAAAGAGGACCTTTAGATGATGCTATGTGCAAAATACCTAAGCTCAGGGTACTATGGTTTCAGAGAAGAAGATTTTTTAAAGTTTTTATTGAAACGATCTATTTTTAATTCCTGTGACCTAGATATGCAGCGGATCTGAAATATTTGAACATTTTCCAAAGAGGTCTATATAAGGATCAATCCTGCCAAGTTTGGTTAAAATCCATTCAATAGTTTAATGAAATTGTTGACGACGGACGCACGACGGACGGACGACGACGGACGACGTACACAGCACGATCAAAATAGCTCACCTTGGCACTTTGTGCCAGGTGAGCAAAAAAGTGACTTAGCCACGTTTTAACTTTGAAATATGGGTATGTCCGACTTACGCAAGATCGAGTTATCGATATTAAACTAATGAAATACTGGTTAGGTCGGTTTAAGCGAGTTCAAAGTATGGAGTATCTGGTGTACCTACCTGATTTGATCTCTGAAACGGTTAAAATACATTGGAGAAAACTTTATTCTTTCACAATAAACGCGTTTACGCTAAAATTATTACCGTTTTTCCAGTACAAACATTTTGGAGCCAGATCAGACGCTGGATAACCCGGCGTCTGATCTGGCTCCAAATTGTTTGCCACTGAGCTTGATATTAATAGTCAAAATTGTCAAAAAGTTGTTATTTTTACATTTTAGTGCATTGCGTTTGCGTTTCGTTTGCGTTAAGAACGGGAAAGAATAATGTTTTCTCCATCGTATTATTTAGCCTCTCTACTACATTTTTAAGCCTCAACATATATCACCTACACACAAAATGCATGTGTGATATATTATTTTAAAGAACAATTCTTTGCCGACACGGTGGTATAATGCACGATAAGATCGTTCCCAACATGATCCTAAGTGAACCCTCATCGAGGACACTGGACTTGTTGGTGTATTGTTGATTTAAATTTCTGAACACGATTTGATACTATAATTATTAATACGGCTTTATTAGTTTGAATAATATCATGATTTTTTCTGTCAAATAAAATCGGACAATTATGCAAACACTTTACTGTTTTAAATGTTATTATTTTGTAAAATATAAAAAACTTAGAGCTAATACTAAGCACATACTGAGAATATAATAAAAAACATTCTTATAGGCCGATTTGTTGACTTGGCAGGGCGGAGTTTCGATACGGACCATTGCATTTCAATTTTGGGGGCGGCAGCACGCTCTTGTATTATCGGAATTTACCATTTTTGTTTGCCGTTCTTTACCGGTATTACTGAACATTTTGACAGAAGGAATATAATGATTAATGACAAACAGCTTGCATCCAGATCAGACGCCGCGTAAAGCGGCGTCTGATCTGGATTCAAGCTGTTTATATATGTAAATAAAGTTTATATTTCTCTCCCTTTAACAACTCCCTCCGAACAACACACACACACTCGTTGTCTCCCTTTGGGTGTTTTTGTAGAGAGGGAGCACTGTACATACCTTTTGCAGGTGGATATGGATGCACGTATAAATTGTGTTTCATTGGACAATGATGATATAATTCGGAACTTTACCTGTCATCCCTATAATCAAAAGTAAATTAGTTTATCATTGCCAAAGGTTAGCTCCGCCCTGCCAAGTAAATACAACCGGTATATATGTATATAGGTAGTTAGTGAAATCACATACTCGTTTTTTGTATTGAACCAGGCTATAATTGAAGCTATTGAAGTAGATTTTCATGTTTTAAAATCAAAATGTAGATATACTGATCGAAAAAAACATATCCACTTTCGTCATTAGCAAAATAAGAAATGTTATGTTTGAAAAATTGAGATTTTAGACAGTTAAGTTCAACCCTTTCAATACAAATAACATTTTTTTTTACATTTAAATTTAGACATAAACTGATATATTTCCAAAACTGTTTTGAAATTGTACTCTTTAATAAGATATAACGTCAAAAGATGATGTCAGAAAAGTGTTGTATACCAGTGTCTTCGGTAAGGGGTCCTTTAGGTTCATGTTTTGATTTTTCCAGTTATATTGAGGATAATTGGGTTTTTTTCAGTATAAGATAGAAATTTAATCCACTGAGTGAACATCAGACGTTATATTTTCACGAGTGGCTTCGCCACTCGTGAAAATATAGACGTCGCGCAAGCTAAGGTGGCACAACGTCAAAAACGCTTGCCGGGTGGAGCATGCCAGTTACCTTTGAAACAATTTAAAAGATAAATGCATAACATTATACATCAAACTGTTCATTTTAAATAGGCGTATACTATGGTATAATTACTTTTTTCGTATAATCGATTAGTGGCGAATAACGAGGAAGAAACTGTTGAACTTTTCAGAAAAAACGTCTCTCTGTTGTCTCAAGTCGATAACAAATAACCGTATACGATTTTGACCGGGAAAATAATGCACGACGATCTAGATGTGACATCATTTAAAAAGCGTTATTTTTAAAGACGACGTAGAAAAAATGCATTTTATCTACTGTTACAATTTGTAAGACGTAAGAAAAACGGCGTTTTTATAACATCAACGCGGCGATGGTAAGCTTTTTAAGCATTTATTTTACTTGGAGAGGCTTTAAATTTAAACCATAAAATTGGGTTTTTCTTTTATTGCCGCAGACGTAAGCATGTTTATTTCGCGTATAAACTTTTTATAAAATTACTGAAAACGTGTGTGGAGGAAAATGTCACACTTTTTAAAATTAAACGGTTTTATTCGTAATGCAAATATTAGCAGTGGTTAAATGCATGACGGACGTAAATTTAAGAAATAATCTATGTTCTACCGTTGTGAAACGGTATTTTACAACGGTTGGGAGTTGTGGTGCGCAGGAATTGACCACGAAGGCCGAAGGCCTGAGTGGTCAATTCCTGCGCACCACAACGACCGACCGTTGTAAAATACCGTTTCACAACGGTAGAACATAGATTATTTCGATTCTAACATGACCAGATGTAAGGAAATTCATTAGAAAGGAAATCAAATGTTCCATACTTATTTCCTCAGGGGATGAAGTTTTTCGACCGAATAACTTTTTCCGCGGCATTACAAGAATCTAACACCCATAAGCAAATTTACAATTACCGATCCATAATCTAGAATAAAACAAACATTACATCAAACAAGACAGAAGAATGAGAAAATTACTGTAACGTTACTGGTTAAAAGTATATTGTCTTTACGGGCTATATGAATAACGAAAGAAATTTAAAAACATAACGTATGAACGCACGTGGTCACGTCATGTCATATAACCGTGGGAGGAGCGGGGTAGGGAAGAGCGTGGTATACCGTCTCAGGTATACCACGATAGACCTGTTCTTTGTTTATAGAGACAAATTCACGTGTCATGTTAGAATATTGATTTCAAAATAAAATGACATAATTGGGTTTTTCTCTAGTTTAAGCACTGCGAATTTTAAGTCAATCAAATAACAGGTAATTTTTAAATCGAGGATTATCTGTGTGGAGGAAAATGTCACACCTACTGGTTTTGACGTTAATAACGTCAGGCGCATTTTTAGTATAATTATGTTCGTTTCCAGGCGTCTGAGAGAGCCTCAATAAAGTTAGACTTCGCTAACCGCGTCGTGATAAATGAGGTTCAGAATTTCAACCGGTCATAACGTTATACATGGGAATTATTTACAAGCTCTGACCAATAACTTGTTTCACCAAAGCTTAGTTAAGTTTCTAAGGCAACTGTTCCCGCAAAAAGCGTCATATATATTTGTGATGAAGTAGACGTGTCAAACGGCACCATTCAGATATCAGACTATATACTTAGGCGAATTCTGAAATCTCTGTCTTAAATCCTTTAAATCTGATTTTAGTATTGACGATAGGTTACCACTTTAAACAGATTGAAAGTAGAGCAAGATGCGCATTAAGGCGCTCTCCGCTTTATTTACATCCTGCTTCTATCATATATCCAAACCCAAATGTCAATAAGAGTTTGATCTGAATCTGAAACTGTTTTTCAAGCATTTGGTAACTCCGTTTTCAAAAGCTCGACTATCAATAAACAAATACTTGAGAACGATATCAGACTCAACTCAAACTAAACTCTTTATCACCTTGGATCCAGGTCTAATGCAGCAGTTTTTTCTATCATTCAGATACACATTTAACGTGATGCAGAATGTTCAGTTATTTATGTGTTTTACTGTAATGAACTATATGTCGTATGTGTTTAAATAAATTATATGCTGAAAGTAAATTATGACAGAAACAGTTCTATTTATATACATGAACGTGTAATCTGTCATGCGACTGTACATATTTGACGTAAACCCCCTCATTATTTGACGCAATTTGACGTTACGTTGTTGTACCACCTTAGCTTGCGCTGCGTCATAACAGTCTGATGTTCACGAAATGGATTAAATTCGATCTTTTACTGAAAGAATACAATTATTCTATTTATTTATGCTTTTTAACTAAATTGTTCGACAATTGTGAAAGCGAAAGTACATGATTTACCCCGTGTTGAGCCCCAAGTTTATATCGAACACATTTTCGAAACAGTTTCCCGTACGATGACGTCATTGATTTATTGATTTGACGTCATCCGAATTACGTCGTTGCTCCCGATTTTGGATTCGTGTTTATCCGTTGAGTGGTTCGCGACAAATCAGTCTGCCGGAATTTAACGATAAGACACGATTGACTACGATTCTTGGGGAGCCCTACGGGGAAAATTCATAATAAAAGCGCGCGTGGCGATAATCCCACTGCTTAAAGCAGTGAAATTATCAAGTGATAATCCACTGCTATTTCGTTGTAATCCACCGAAAAGCATAAATAAGTGATCTTATAGTGCATTATACCACCGTGTAGGCGACGAATGGCCATTTAAAATGATATCACACATGCATTTTGATCCTTTTATATTCAAGTTATTGATCAAATATCAATATTTGTTTAACAAACCTGTCTAATGTTTGCGTTTTCCATTTGTAGTTGAAGATGTTGGAGAAAACGGTGCAGATATGGGTAATTGCAAATATACGTACCTGTATTTGACAACTGCTGGAGTGATACTTACTACCTTTTTGCAAAAACTGATGTGAATCCTCAAAACAAAAGGGAAAAGCTATATCAATAAGTGTGTGTTTTCCTTGATACTCGAAACAACGAGAATGTTAATTCTTTTAAATAGACAATCAGGGCTCTAGATAAGGGAGTATTTCAAAAACAAAACCTTATTTCTGTATTAAACCCTATGGTTTTACTACTCATTAGAATCGTCTCTTCGAGGCGATTCTAATAAGTTTGACACCCAAGGATTTGGTTTTTAAATAAGTGAGACAATGTTGGATTTGTTCACTTTACCCCCTCTTATCGGAAACCCTGATTGCCACAATTGTATTATGTATGTAATTATTTGTGTTTTCTTCTGACCTGTCAGAGTTATTTTTAGATTGGAACATTCTAAAATTTTAAAAGGGATGAGTTTTCTCTACATCCAGTTGTACATTACGCAAAAACATTATAGCTATCCGTACGTGTATCTCTAACTGGATGTAGAGAAAACTCATCCCTTTTAAAGTTTTAGAATGTTCCAATCCAATAGTTTTGTTGCGTTCTCCAAAAATCCAAACTGTTTTAATCAGTTGTAACAAAGTCACCAGTCGTTTGGAGATGTTTAAATTATTTAATTCCTTTATATATTTGCTATATTAACTTTTGTTATAAACAGAAATTCAGTAAGCAGTGTAGACTGTGATCAGACGCCGCATTATGCGAACTCTGGTCAGAGTCTACACTGTTTGTCTATGTCCTATATATAGGACCGTGGGCACTACTGTAATATACTGGCACCTAAACCCCCTTTGTATGATCGATCAAAAGAAATTATTTATCATTACTATTGTTCAAGTTGAAAGAAAAACTTATTTAATTATTCCCCCATAACTTGTTTTCATTATTAAAGCTAGATAGTTGCTTCAAGCAGACTGACAGTAAAACAGAATGCTCCTTTAATATCAACCTGATGTAAGCTACAATATGCTAGGGTGTAAGATTTTTTTCTTATGATTTATATTAATGAATGTATTAAGTGAAACTATATTCGTGATAGGAGGAATATATTTAAGTGGCAAAATGGTGTTTTAATCGGGCACATGTAATTGGTAAACGTTTGCTTTTCAATACTTATTTTTTTCTGTGTATTCAGAATAGTATCAATAAAGTCTCTGTAGAGACATCATTAGTTGTTTGAACTTGTTCTATATTAAGATTATGTTATTCTGTTTTACTCTTGACGAGGAAGCTACATGTACAGTGGAGAATCTGTTATTCTTTCCCAATAAACGCGTTTACGCTAAAACTATTATTTGCAGTGCAAACAGTTTGGAGCCAGATCAGACGCCGGGTAACCCGGCGTCTGATCAGGCTCCAAACTGTTTGCCACCAAGATAAACAAGAATTATCAGAATTGTCCAAAAGTTGTACTTTTCTACGTTTTAGTGCTTTGCGTTTCCGTACGTTTGCGTTTAAACGGGAAAGAATAACAGATTCTCCACTGTATGCCGAAATGTCATGTCTTGATACCGCAAACATTCCTTATCCTGTCAGCACTCTACTAGACGGCATCATCAGGGCTGCCATTTCTCCGGATTTTTCCTAAATCTTCGGATTTTTTACTAGTACATGGTAGCATAAAGCAGACTGAAAGTAAAGCAGAATGCGCCTTAATGCGCATTCTGCTTTACTTCCAGCCTGCTGTAAGTAGTCACATGCCAACAAAACTAGAAATAGGCTATGGGGTATAGGTACGATTCGTAAAATCGCACTTGAAAAATGCAAATTTGGAAATCTTAGGATTTTTCATGTCAACTTATGGTAGCCCTGCATCATAAACAAACTAACAGAAAGAAGCATACAACATGTAGCTACATGAAAGAAAGTATCATCTTTCTCAAGGTGTTGACGATTGATTTAACTCCTTCAACGCCGAGATGCACACATATTAGGACTTGATTAGCCACCGAGTTACTCGGCGTTTGGTCTGGTTACAAACTCTTTTAACCCTTTCGCTGCCAAACTTTTGGTGAGATGTTAACCCCTTCACCGTTTCATTGTCGGCTGCTTCAATTTCGTTGTCTGCAATGTCGTTTCAAAGTCATAAGGCAGATTGACTGAAAACATTTTAAAACAAGTGTAAAACAATTAGGATCTTGATCAGATGTCGCGTTACGCAGCGTCTGATCAGGGTCAAAACTGTTTGCAAACACGCGTTTAAGAGCCATTGAGAGCGAAAGGGTTAAATGTATTTTGAAATATACAGGAACTTGACTGTTTGTCATTTTGCAATTTATTATAAAAAAACCAACCCTAAATAGTCTAAACTGGACCAGACTTTATTGCAAACAGGAATTGACCATTGGAATGTTCAGGGGATAATGTGTTAACCTAAATCAAAACGATCCTGAGCTCAAGACTGATGCCATGACCCTCCTTATTTCTATTTCAAATAGTTGGGCTGAAGTATATATTTTAAAAAGTTGTTCAGGGTTAAGGTCATATTTTATAAACAAATAAGACTGAAAAATGATTGACTGCACTAGAAGTGACAGTTTCCTGCTGTTTCGGCTCAAAATTTACTTGAACAAACATAGTTTGGAGATAAAAGAACACAGGCCTGGATTAAGCCAAACACTGTTGGCAGCTACATGTATACCCAAGTATTGTGAAGAAGGTATCACAGTTAACAAAACATCTTTAAACAGGCTTGACCCCGACGAGGCGCCGCATTACGCAGCGTCTCACTAAGATCCAAACTGTTTGACACTCTGTACTACTTTGTAAAATAATTAAACAATTCTGTTTTTAGAACGCAGCAGGCGCTTGTTGAAGGCGAAACACATTATCCAGCATACAGAGAATATATTCCAACTAAAGCGATTTTCATTACATTATACATGTTTTTGATAATGTTAACTTTATGTTTTATTTAAAAAATTACTCATTATTGTCGTACTAGATTGTATTTGCGGAAAGTGTACATGAGGAAAGTATACTTGTCTCATTTTCAGCGCACCCTCTCAACAACGGCCCTCCCAACAAACTCCTTAAAACGACCCTTGCCGCGGCTCCCTAAACATATATGTCTAACGCTGTTACTGCTGCAATATCGTCTGCTTTAAACTATCGTCTGCTGTTTATTCTAAAAGTTACATATAAGTGGAGATTTTGATAGATTAAGTATAATGACGAGTGACAAACAGCTTGAATCCAGATCAGACGCCGCGTGACGCGGCGTCTGATCTGGATTCAAGCTTATTTCAAATGAAAGCCAAGGCTTAAGTTTCCCTCTATAACGACTTCATCCGAACAACGCACACAATATGTGTTTACCATTTGGTTCGTGGTAGAGAGGGAGCACTGTAGCTGTATAAAGTGCAGTCGCCTAAATTACCCCTTTAACTTGGTTCTACATATTTTGTCATTCTACAAAGAGTTTGTGGATACATGTACAAGAATAATTTGAAATAGGGCAACTGTTTTTGAAACATTCAATCGTCCCTATATATTTTCAGGTACATATATCAATAAGTCGAGCCATAGTGACGAGTATACTCGTTATTTACAAATACTACTCGTGTGAAGAGTGCTTTTGCCCCATACAAACAGTGTATGTCCTGATCAGAAGGATCCTTAAGGAGCATTCTGACCAGCGCATAAACTGTTTGCAATTTTGCAATATGAAGATATTGATTACATTGTAATTCAACCCGAAATAGTAGAAAACTGACTTGACTTAATTTTAAATTGGAATCGCGCATTTGATTTTGAGGGGCCAATAGAAAAGAAAGAATATTGTTTTGTCCATTGTAATCTCTCATCGTGCGATTCAATCACAGTTGAAATTTAGGCGAACAATCCAATAGAAAATCAATTTGAATGTTTATGTTTTGCTGTCATAGAAATCAACACGAACGGTGCGTATAAATTTGCAAGTGTTTCAAAACCACGCTCAGACCAGCAGGAAACCCAAGTGACAATATATTCACTATGGTACGTAGATATGTTTTATAAATATTCAGATGATAACTTGTTGGAAACGAGATATTCAGATGAAAAAGTCCATTCGTTAAGACGTATGGACATCTCTTAAGTAAGGGAGGACTGAAACCCTTTACTCTATAGCAGTTTATAGTTTTGAAGATGGGTGGCCACTTAAAGCAGGTTGAAAAATAAAACAGAATGCTCATAAAGGCCCATTCTGGTCTACTTTCAGCATGCTTTCATATACAATCTACTAGGGTAAACTTTTTCTTATGGTGCATATTCATGACTCTATTATTTGGAACTAATTTCTTTAGTGTATTCTAGTTTTGAAGAAAGGTGACCGGTTATAGCAAGCTGAAAGTAAATTACAACGCGCCTTAAGGCACATTTTGCTCTACTTTTAATTTACTTTAAGCTACCATCTACTAGGATGTACAAAATATTTCGTAATGTGCATAGTCATGACTGTTTTATGTGGAACTATATTCTTCGGTGGAGGGGAAAATTGAAAGAGTAAAAAGGCGTATTGATTGAGTAAAGGGTAAATAAAGTACACATTTAATGCTAAAAATTCCGATGATTTTCTAAAATTCTTTCATTTCGACGGTTACTGAAAAGTTTTATGATATTGCATAAAAATGTCGAAAGAAGCAAGTTTTCAACGAGGACTATAACCGTAAACAAATATTAACCCTTTGCCTTCTGGTCGCGACTTTATTGATTATTGCAAACAGTTTATATCCAGATCAGACACCGCGTAACGCGGTGTCTGATCTGGATCCAAACTGTTTGACACTCTTCTTTAGATATCTTTACTTAAAAAATGTATAAATCTAAATTTAACAAACTTTGCAGACGACAATTTCGAAGCAGACGACATCACCGCAGGATAAGGGTTAAACTCTTTCGCTGCCAAGTTTTATCGTCTGTTTTCACCCCTTTTACTGCCAAAATATCGTCTGCATTGATGCTGTCGTATGCAATAAAAAATTTCATGTCGTTTTAACCTTTTTTTTATACTGAAGAAATATCGATACAATTGTCAAACAGCTTGAATCCTGATCAGACGCCGCGCGACGCGGCGTCTGATCAGGATCCAAACTGTTTGCAAAGTTGCTTTTTGTCGCACTTTGGCAATGAAAGAGTATTAAACCATGTAACGTTTAAGGGTAAACATATGTCGTTCTATGAAATTAAAATAATGTTTAAATGAATTCCCGTTCAAGTGCAACATGTTTGCACTGTACATACTCGTTAATACCATAAGCAACAAATTGGAGCCTGATCAGACGCCGAGTTACATGTTAACTGTTTGCAAGGGACATTATATAATTTTGGATGGCAGTTTGCATGACATTCAAAATATCAACCCGAGAAACAGAATGTCACCCCGAGGCGTAGCCGAGGGTGACATTCTTGTTTAGAGGGTTGACAATTTGAATGTCACGCAAACTGACTTCCAATATTTATTTTATTACACCGAGCTTATCAACCCTGGCTTTGGAATCGTCTCATTTGCATTTTATAAAATGATTGTGAATACCAATTTAGCGCGGACATGTACTTTACGCGGGAAATGACGTCGCCGGGTACGACGTCACATTGTTTATAATTATATTACAAGAAAGAAAAAAGAACGTTATGACAAGAAAATTGAAGACACAGCGTCTTTTCATTCTCTAGTTGGCAAATATCCTCTGCCGAAATGATGTAAATCGTTTATCAAGTTTGATTCTTGTAAAATATTCGCCAAAAAGAAGCAACTTGTACAGAAATTGCCAAAATTTAATCAGGAGTTATCACTCTTTAAAACGTTCTTTTATTTTACCATAGCGAAAATCATATCATAGTTGACAGTATCTTAACGAGTGGAGAAAAAAAATACTATCACTTAGAGTGACGTCACAAAAAGAATATCATAAAGAGTGACAGTATACATTTGTTTCATAGGTACTGAGGGAACAGTCAACTCATTGAGCCGAGGTAGCAGGGAAGACCTTGAGAACTGTTGCCCGAGGTCTTCCCTGCTACCGAGGGACAATGGTTTGACTGTTCCCGAAGTAACTATCAAACAAATGGTTTATTACCTGACTCTCTATTTAAGCAAGGCTGAATGAATTGCTAGATCTAGATCGATCTAGATATACAAGGTTTGAAGAAAACGTGTTTAGATTATACAGATGATTTTATATTTAATCTTTATTAAATTCAATACTACAACAACTGAATGTGAACATCACTGTTTTGTAAAAAGAGTTCTCTACTATATTCATTTTTTCAATTACGATTGAAATTATTATTGTTTCTTATTGACTGAAACTGATTGACACTTTGTTTGGTTTTCCAAATTACGTCATTATGATATGACGTCATTTATTTTTGTAACGTCATAATTTGTTAAAAAACCCGTTAGATCTGCAAGCGGTTTATCGATCGGAGTTACTCTTTATACTAGATCTAGAACTATATGCCTTTTGATTGGGATTGTTCGGGAGAGAGAAAAAAGACCCGATCAATCCCGGAAAAGGCTATATCCTTAAACAAAAATCTGTATCATAAAGACGCCTGATTCGGTCCCGCGATGCAGAACATTTTTGCGCACCATTTTCGCGCATGTAACAGTGCTGTGTAACAGTCAACTGTTGCCCCCTGGTCTCAGTCTGGTATATCTTTGCGGAAAACAGTCAAAATGCTTAATAATCACTTAAATAGAGAGTCAGGTAATGGTATATTTTGGATAGATGTAAAAGACATGCAAAATGTTAACTTCTGGTCTATGGGAAATTATCATTGTAATTTAAAGCGAGGTGTAATAAACAGCATTAACATAAACGTGCTAAAGTGAGACAGACTGTCATTTTCTCCACTGTATTTGTATATTTGATGTATGCGAGTAGATGTTTCTTTGATTTGTTTCTTTTTCATGAAAGTTATTTACATGTGCTAAATCCCGATTGACTAGAGTGGAGAAGACTTTATACTTTCATTATATACGCTTTTGAGCTTAACACATTAAGTCCGTTGCAAACAGTTTGGAGTCAAATCAGACACCGGTTACCCGGCGTCTGATCACGAAAATGTTTGCCACCCAGAATGCAAAAAATCGTAAGAATATTCAAAATAATGTTATTTTCTATATTTTATTGCATTTTGTTTCGTTTGCATTGAAGAATTATAAAACAGTATCTTCTCCTCTATACGTAATCCTTCAATTGTATGATGTGAACCTGGTTTAATCCCTTCACTGCCAAAATATTCGTGAGATTTTTACCTCTTCTCCGGCTAATTGTCGTCTGCTTCAATTTTGTCATTTGCAAGATCGTTTCAAAGTAAGATTCAATTTAGTATGACTTAAAACATATCGACACGAGTGTCAAACAGTTTGGATTCTGATCAGACGCCGCGTTACGATCCAAACTGTTTGTAAACACGCGTTTAAGCGTCAATGAGAGTGAAAGGGTTCTATTCACATATAGTGTATAAAGAAAAGGCCTATAATAACTTTTTTCAGAATTATCACATCCCCAATGGAAATGCTCTGTCATGAGTTGATAAAGGGCGAAATGAAACGTTTCCTAAATTCTTACAGGTTACTGTTTCAATCAGGATAAAAATGAATCAAAATTAAAATGGAATAAAAGCAAACAAAGCGCAAAAGCAAAAATCAATAATTAAAACACAAACAACAAAGAATCAGGAGACACAAAGACTCAAATGTTTGAAAACGATCTCAGACTCAAATCAAACTTTATAACATTAGATACAGGTACAAATGTATTGACCTTGAAAACAAAATGTTAAAATGTGATCGCGTACAGGTACATGTAGGGTTAATAATGATTGGGTGAGGATATTAATATGTTCCGTTTAAACAAAACTGATAGCAAAGCGCAGTGAAATTTGTTAAAAGTGATAAAAAAAGTTAAAAAAAATAAAATATTTGTACGATTCCTTAAAACATGAGATGCATGCAGTCTGGAGTCAGATTAAACGAATAAAACCCTGGCGTTGGATTAGTCTATTAATTTGTTTGCAATGTAAGGTTCTATGAACATATCCAGAACCTTTTGGATATGTACATAGAACATTACATGTACAAATAACAATTGAAACTATCCTGATGAACTTCTCTAAAGAAATAGACATAATTGTTTCATCACAAGGAGCGATGTTGGGGGAAAATGTTATCCCGTTTATGTCAAGAACACTCGATATATTGTTTAAATCTCGTACACGTATCCTAATTCCAAAATGTGTAAACGCTAAAAACCGCTTAATTGCTAATATGCTACAGTAAATTTCCATTATTACGAGCGCTGAATTTTTTTTAAATAGAGATATTAAAGATTGGTGACAACTTAAAACAAGATTGAATTAAACTAGTAATCTTATAAAAAGATATTTCTGTTTATGTTTTATCTTGCTTGAAGAACCTGCAAAACGGAGCCTGATTTAGTGGAGAAGACATTATTCGTTCCCCTGTAAACGCAATCGAAACGCAAACGCGTCGCAATAAAACGTAGGAAAAGACAATTTTTCGAAAAGTCTGACTATTCATGTTAATCTGAGTGGCAAACAATTTGAAGCCGGATTAGACGCCGGATTACCCGGCTTCTGATCTGGCTTCAAATTGTTAACGATGGAAATAAACGTTTTAGCGTAAACGCGTTAATTGGGAAACACGTTTTCTCCTATGTGCATGCGTTATCTACATGTATATTGTTTTGTTTATTCCAGGCACGCACTTTTTCTATCTTTGTGATTCTGGCAGTAACATTGACAGTGGTACCTTTGATAGGTAAAATGTTTATTTATTTCACATTCCTGTGGTGAATATGATATTCTGTTGTAGTAAAAAAAGACGCCATTTTCCCCCCAAAACGAGAGTATTCTAAAACAATAATTTCCATTGCAAACAGTTTAGAGCTTGATCAGACGCCTGGTACATGTAATCCGGCGTCTGATCAGACTCCAGACTATTTTCTACACAGCTTAACATGACCAGTCAAAAGGTTGTCAAAAAAGTTGTGTACTACGTTTTACGGAAATGTTTTTGATTACTTTTATTATCAATAAGGTTTGACCTGACGGTCGTCACTTTCCGTCAGCTTTCGTTGGTACAATCGGTGGTACATGTACAATCGGGAGTTTCCGGATACTTTATTGATATACCTTAGCCGATACCAAAAGTCACTGTGTTGCAATCGCTGAATGGATAGCGTTAATGACTCGTTGTGGAAGGGTCATGGGTTCGATTCTCGGTACTGTTTTGTAAACTTCGGCTGTAAATATTTTTTAAATAGTAAAAAATTAAAAAAATTAGTATGCCTTAAACGATACTAAAATAAATCAGTCAGCAATTTTTTGAAAAAAAAACCGGCCTGCTGCCTGATGCCTTTTGATGCTTGACGAAATACAAAAGTAACGCATAGTGCTTTCTGGGAGTGTTTTGCATAACGTGGTGTTCTTTGGACCAGTTTTCTAGCCAAGTTTTTCCTAGGCAAGTAGCACTGTACTCTACATGTACATGCAATTGCATGAATGTCATGGTTTGCATGCGCCTATCCGCATTTTAAAAAAAAATACATGTACATATTCAATAAATAATACAAAACTCTACCGGGGATCGAACCCAATACCCTTACCTTGGTAGCGCGGCGACCTTACCACTGAGCCATCACCGACTGTATTTATCTATAACCGATAACACTATTCCAGTTCGAGTCACCGTTGAATTGTCTATTCTCAATACACTGTAGTTGTTTTCGGAAGCTAACGAATAACTTACGGAAAAAGACGGAATATGCATGAACCGTCAGGTCAAACCTTATCGACAATAAAAGGGAAGTGACTCTACATGTACCTCTTTATTACTGTATTTGTATTTGTGCTCAACCGATTATTTCCATTGCAAACATTTGGACACGGATCAGACACCAAGAACATAGTGCACTGTATCATTTTAGTCTCAAAACTGTGAACCAGATTTGAATTTATCCTTTATTATTTAATCTTGCATGAACTTCTCATTTTCTCCGTTTTGTTTTATTATGTTACTGCTTTTGTTTAAACCAATTGCCAACAAAGAATGACAAATAAAACATCGTCTGTTAAACTCTTTAACCGTGAAAAAGCGTCCGCCTATATACGTCTTAGTAGTATTTGCTTCAAATATTGTTTTATTATAGTCTAATTGAAAGTAAAAAAGGAATATTACTATACTTTGCATATCTTATGCACCGGATCACTCGAGTTGTGTGTGTAAAGGCTATGTCCAACGAGACCGGAGGTCGAGTTGGATATAGCCTTTACACACACAACGAGAGTGATCCGGTACATAAGATATGCAAAGTATAGTAATGTTCCTTTTATTATATACCTCTTATAATAAAAATAAAATGAAAAACGATAGAAATGTTTCGAGCGTTACTATAAATAAACGGGATTCCCCATACGTCACACTTCGGGGAATGGCGCGTGAAAGTAAATACTCGCTATTACGACCACTAAAACGAATGCTAAATGATTAAATAATAGAGAGGTGACAGCTTAAAGCAAGGTGACAGTGAAACAGAAAGCTCCTAAAGGAGCTTTCTGTTTCACTGTCACCTTGCTTTAAGCGGTCACCTACCGTAAACACCCTAATACTTAACATAATTCAGTGGTCGTAATAGAGAGGTTTTACTGTAGTTCCGAACTTCCGACTACACAGTAAACGTTCTTTTCCTATTACACAAGGTACATGGGTAATACTGAATTTTCAATCCGTCAAGGTGTATTTGTTCGATAAAATACAGAAATATTTCGGGCAGAACATTGGTAGGTATATAATAAATACGTGTATAAAGGAGAAAACAGCAAACGGGTGCCGGACGCTCGACTTTCATAGACTTGAGATGGCTACTTTTCAAAACCAAAAGAAAATGTATTGGTGTTTAATGCCCTCTTGATCTTAGAAGTTTGTAAGCAACAACTTCTCAAACATATTTGGACAGTCAACATTCAATTTAAAGTAAACTATAAACAAAACAATGCTTTAACTGCAGTGTTGTAATGAGTTTCCCTTTTGATACTAAACAAGTATTCAAATATATTGGAAGTTTGAAATTAATAACTTTCTACAGTAGCTGAATAATTTCATATACAAATTCTGATTCAAAACAAGGGTACTAACTCTGCAATGACAGATCCCATGGTTATCTGTCTTGTTGTAAGGTGACGCCCTTTTAAAATTGAACAAGTATTCAAAGTATCAAGTTTATACCTTTGGTAGTTATTGAGACATCTAATTAAATTCTAAGTCAAAACAGGGGCAAAACCTCTGAAATCCCAAAACCCAATAAGGCAATAACTCTGGAACGACAAATTTCAGGGTTACCTGCCTTGTTGTAATGAGTTGCCTTTTTGATACTGAACAAGTATTCAAAGTTTCAAGTTAATATCTTTCTTAGTAATTTAGATATATAAATTTACAATTTTTAAGTAAATAAAACAAGGGCCATAACTCTAGTAGGACAAATCTTAAGGTTACCTGCCTTGTTGGTATAAGTTGCCCTTTTGACACTTAACGAGTATTCAAAGTTTCAAGTTAATATCTTTCATAGTTATTTAGTTATTTCAATTTATAATGTTTACGTAAATAAAACAAGGGCAATTAACTCTGATATCACAAATCACAGAATTACCTGCCTTGTTGTGATAAGTTGCCCTTTTGACACAAGTTTTTAAAGTTTCGAGATAATATCTTTCATACTTATTAATATATTTTAAATTACAAATTGTAAATAAATGAAACACGGGCATTAACTGGAAGGACAAATCTCAGGGTCACTTGCCTTGCTGTAATGAGTTGCCCTTTTGATACTAAACAAGTATCCAAAATCTTTCATAGTTATTAATTTATTTTAATTTACAATTTTTAGGTAAATAAAATAAGGGCAATAACTATAGAATGACAAATTCCAGGGTTACATGCCTTGTTGTGATGAGTTGCCTTTTTGATACTAAACACGTATTCGAAGTTTCAAATGGATACCATTGATAGTTATTGAGAAATGATGTCTTACAAAAACCTTATTTTAAAAACTTAACCGACGCAGACGCTGATGCAGACGCTGATGCAGACGCTGACGCAGACGACAGGGTGACGACAATAGTTCGAATTTTCGAAAATGTCGAGCTAAAAAAGGGTAAATTATTTGAAATCTGATAAGTCAACGATTTTCCGTGTATTGAAATGGACCAATTATGTTTGCAATGCATTTTAAGTCGCCTATGACATTGATATATATATATACATGTATATGTATTTTAATTTGAGTCGCAAACAGCTTGAATCAGAAGCAGAGTCACCCGGCGTCTGATCTGACTTATAACCGTTTGTGATGGGAAAAAATTGTTTAAGCACAAACACCTTTATTGCGAAAGAACTCCGTATTCTCTATCATATTCCTTTTGATAGTCTTTTCTTAGTTTCAGAGCAGAAGACGTTTTTCGTCCCTAAATAAAAAAAAAAAGCGTTTACGCGAAAATAATATGTTGATATTACAGCGCTAAAGAAATACGTTATTGGTATAATTGTACTTTCATTTTTACATGTTAATTGGAAGGACACTTTAGCAAACATAGAAACTCGGTTTTTGGTAAAATTGTGAATTTAATGTGAACATTTCTCAAATAAAAGCAATATTTTAGTATTATTGTGTATATCGCATAAAAGAAAAATCATCGTTATCAAACATCCTCAAGAAAAGTCACTGAATATTTGTTTATTTATACCTTTACACCACCTTTTCTACTCCGACGATAGACGGAGTAAAACTTTGCTTTGGATTCCGCTATGGACAATTCAAATTCGATAGACCATTATATAAGACCTTTTTCTTTGGACGAGGGGCTACAGTGGATAATCTGTTATTCTTTCCCGTTTAAACGAAACGAAACGCAAACGCAAAACACTAGAACGTAGAAAAGTGCAACTTTTGGACAATTCTGATAATTCATGTTTATCTTGGTGACAAACAGTTTGGAGCCTGATCAGACGCCGGGTTACCCGGCGTCTGATATGGCTAAAACATGTTTGTATTGGAAAAAGTAGTTTTAGCGTAAACGCGTTTATTGGGAAAGAATAACAGTTTCTCCACTGTAATACACCTGGGGTCCGTCTTACGGAACGTCGTATGACAAAAACTGTCGTAAGTTAGATTCTAAAATTTACAATCTTTATTTAGTTCTCTGTCTAACCCTGCCTTGTGATATCTCTTTGGAATTGTCTTGAAAAGATGATTCCACAGAGATGTCAAAGACAGGATTAGATGGAGAAACAAATATTTATTGAGAATTTTAGAATCTGACTAACTACACAATTTGTCGTACGACATTTCGTAAGACGGGCCTCAGTACATTTTTCGCATTTCTTGTTTTGTCTTCCCCGCAGATGTTTGATCCTTGTCGAACTCAATTTTATTTTTAATTTGTTTTATTTAATACATGTATAAATGTTTTGCCTAATCTAGTTTATAATTATGTGTTTTGTTGGCGTTTAAACAGTTCATGCCAAAGTAGGTTTTCAGTCTCTTTTAATGCCTGTTTCATCAGTATGAGATTTTGTGTCATAACTTTGTAGTTTTATATATGTTATTCATTTTAAAATACGAAAACCAGAAACAAAATTAATGTAATTATATACACTCTTGTTCAACAGGTGAAGCATCAAGGTCATCACACTACATGACGTATAACACAACATCAACGTCAGCTACATCCTCTAGTAAACCTACCAAAACCTCTCTAAAACACAAGACAACAACAATCACGCCATCGACAACAACGCAGCATCATAACAGCAGTATGCTGTCAAACAATACGGGTAATATTAGTTTTGAAGACCGATAACCAATTAAAGCAGTTTGAAAGTAAAACGGTATGCGTCTTAATACGTATTTTGCTTTACTTTCTATCTGCTACATATGTACATGTAACCATCGGCTAGAATACGGGCAATGTGTATTGTGGCGCTTATTCATGTCTATAAAGTGGAATTGATTTCTTTAGTACATATGTAGCAGATGAACTAAAGGATTCGCATAGCGTATATGTAGTTATGGAATAAACTAAGAGTCACCCCGATTGGATTATGGTCAGATGCCGAGTTACTCGGCGTCTGATCAGAATGCAAAATTTTTGCTAAGGATCATTGTGCTCGTAGTAAGGTAAAGAAGGGGTTTACATCACAAATACATGTTGACAAACAATGTTTTGAAAGCTTATCGATGACTTGCATGTATAGCTAAAAAAGGGGACTACATATGATCGGCAAATTTACCATGAATCACTGGCGCGATTCATTTTTAGTTTAGTTTAAACATATTTTATTCAATATGTATGAAGAGAAACGGGTTGGGCCACAAGTTCTCATAAAGCGATTCATGGAATTTGCCGATCATCTTCTGTCGTTAATTTCGCTTTTAAAACGTCGACAAAATCAGTTAATTTCTGTACGTTGCATCGATTAATTGTCTTAAGGTAACATATAATCAGTTTGGAGCCTGATCAGATGCCGAAGTACCCTATGTATGGTTTGCCCCAAACAGTTTGCCTCTCGTATTATGGAAATGGTTAGAAATTTCAAATCATTGTAGTTTTCTAAATGTTAGTGCATTGCATTTGTGTTTGGTTTGCGTGTAAGAGAGAAACACTGTTCAACGTCTTCTCTGCTGCATGTACATGTATCTGGGGCCCGTTTCATAAAACTTCTAACGACAAATGTTGTCGTAAGTCAAAACTTTAAAATACATTTAATCTGTGATTTCTCTATCTAATCATGTCTTGTGACATCTTTTTGGAATCGTCTTTTCAAGACGATTCTAAAAAGATATCACAAGACAGGATTAGATGGAGAAATAAATAATAATTAATACTTTTATAATCTTACTTACGACAACATTTGTCGTAAGAAGTTTTATGAAACGGGCCCCTGTTCCGGTAGTACACGGATCTGTCTAATTCGGTATCAATAAATCCTTATAAGTGTGACATTCAATTATTTGACTGTTAATCGCGGCTCGGTAAAACTTTCCTAGCAGTTTGAATCAAAATCAGATGCCAAGTAATCTTGAGAGTTTTAAGAGCCAATAACTACTTAAGTCGCATTATTATTTTCCAGCGTGTTAACCCCTTCACTGCCTTGCCCCCGAATACAATGGTTGATTGCAAACAGTTTTGATCCTGATCAGATTCCGAGTAACGAGACATCTGTCTAGGATCCACTTTTTCGACACTCATTTCAATGTTTCAAGTGAAAAGCTCTAATATTTACATTTGAGATATAAAACAGATACAGTGGAGAATCTGTTATTCTTTCTCAATAAACGCGTTTACGCTAAAACTTTTATTTGCAGTGCAAACAGTTTGGAGCCAGATCAGACGCCGGGTAACCCGGCGTCTGATCAGGCTCCTAACTGTTTGCCACCAGGATAAACAAGAATTATCAGAATTGTCGAAAAATTGTTCTTTTCTACGTTTTAGTGCTTTGCGTTTGCGTACGTTTGCGTTTAAACGGGAAAGAATAACAGATTCTCCATTGTAGCAGTAAAAGGGGTTGATTGGAAAAAAATTGCAGAGCACTTTTGTGAAGTAGATGATATTGAAACAGGGTATTGGTTAAACTACCCTACATATTAAACGTTTAGAATTAGTCGTCAATTTGCCTTACACTGTACATGTCGGTCCAACTGGCAAAACTCGAGTTAACACTAAGTGGTGAAATTGGCCTAGAAAATTATAAATTATCCAAGTCGTTAATCTTTTTGAATATCCTACTGAAGTTGGTTGGTAATACATCGAACTTACTGGAAAACGTTTTATTTTGTGTTAAAATACTATATAGCATAGTCCTCTGGTCAATAGAACTATCCCTTCTCACCATGATTTTTGTCAATTTCACCCAGAAAATTACGTTGATACTGAATTTCAAATATGAGCACAGTCGTCGACAGTCAAGAAATTTCAGCAGTACATTTCTTATGTAATAACAATTAAATGGCTTGAAAATCAAGATTGTCGACAACTGTGCTCATATTTAAAACAAGAAAAAACCGTAAATCTGGTGGGGGATTTTGAACCCAAAGCTACGCTATTAACCCAATAATTGTCAAACCAGCAGATGTGTGTGCCACGGATAAGCCATGTTTCATACATTTCCTTCCGTATTGGTGTCACTGTAAAATTAAATTACAACAAGACATATTAAAATAATTATATAGAGATACATGTTTCTATAGTAAAGTTTGTTGTTCCTATGGTAACATAATTTCATTTTTCGTTTGTGATGAGGTTTTCCATTTGGCTAATGCTATCTTATTTTTTTGCATTTCAAAGTTATCAAAACAAATATATTCGAATGATGATATGTAGTGCGCAATAATTGATAAAAATGGGATAGTAGAAGAATACATGTAATTAAACTTGTTGCTATGGCAACATGATTTTTATTTTCAAGAATATATTTAATATTTGCTTTCATTTATCCGTCACCAGCATCCAACTGTGATATTTTTGGTAACATCTGAAACAGGACCAGTAACTTAAATCTGAAATTGAGCCGATTATACCCCTTTGTGAAACTATAATCTGTAGGAAGCCGTTGTATTGGTTACCATAGTATCAATTGTAACACGTTTTAGAATAATGTGTCATGGATTTGTCATGTTTCATACAGTTCCTGTCGTGTCAGTGTCCCTGTAAAATCAAATTACAACAAGACATATTCAAGGAATGAAATAGAGAGACATGTTTTTCTAGACTAAATTATGCTGGTTGCTATGGTAACAGTATCTTTATTTACCCGTTAATGTTTAGGTTTTCAACTTGGCTAATGCTATATCATATCTTTGTATTTCAAAGTTGATAAAATAATGTTTCAGTGATAATATGCTCAATAATTGATGAAAAACGTAACTTTAGATGAACAAATGAAAATGGTTGCTATGGCAACATGATCTTTATTATCGAGCAAAAAAAGTTGTTTTCTTTCATTATCTACCACCAGCATCAAGCTGTGATATTTTTGGTGAAATCTGAAATGGGGCCAATTTCACCCCTTAGTGAACTCAGTCCTTTACCACTAAAGTTCAATAACTCATATTTGCTAAATTCAAACTTACCAATATTGCCAAGTGAACTCATTTGCGCCCAATGGATACTTCCATCTTCAATGCGTTTTATATTGAAATGCCTATCAGTAAACATCGTAGTGTCTGACCTGACGCCGCACCATGTCCCATCTGATCAAAATCTACACTGTTTGCCTACAATGCATATCCCATATATGTATGTTATCGTGGGCACAAATGGGTTAAAAAGTGGCATAGCCACGTTCTAACTTCAGAATAAGGATTACGAGATTCGACACTATGGGTAGATACATTGTACATGTACATGTAAGATGCAATGAAACTATTTGGTATCAGAATCGTCTCTTCTATTTGCAGCTACCAGAGTCGGGGTGGATACAGATCATGGTAGACTCACAGTTATATCCGTGGTGGGAGTGATGTTGACAAATCTTTGGCAAACTCTCAATTGAAGCCTGGTGTGATTTGATTCATAGACATGTAGGGGACGAGTTAGTTACAGTATACAGGGGAGAAGACATTAATAATTTATTTCCCAAAAAACGAAATAGAAACCAAAAGCAATACAATATATTGTGAAAAAGCTCGTAAAATTATTGACGATTTATCAAAATCTGAGTGTTACACGAATTTTACGACAATTGGATTGCAGGGGCATGTTTCATAAAATTTCGTACGACAAAAACGGTCGTAAGTCAAAATTTTACAATACATTTAATTTCTGATATCTCTATCTGATCCTGTCTTGTGACATCTCTTTGTAATCGTCTTTTCAAGCCGATTCCAAAGAGGTGTCTCAAGATAGGATTAGATTGAGAAATAAATAATTATTGATACTTTTATAATCCGACTTACGACCGTTTTTGTCGTACCAGATGTTTAAATGGTGTGTTTATGACACGTGACAGTGTTACTATTTACCTTATATTTAGTTTTACGTTTTGAATAAATATTACTACTTAAAGCAGGTTAAAAGTATAGCAGAATGCGCCTTAAGGCGCATTCTGCTTAACCTTTTGCCTTCTTTAAGCTAACATCTGCTAGGATGTATATAGAACATATTTCGAATGTGCATGCTTATGACTGTATAGATATCAGAAATAGTTGCTTTAATGGATGACCAAATGAAATGCATAAAATATGTATTTATATTTACATTCACCCTGTAAAGTCTTTATGTAATCCTATTAAAAAATATGCAGTCATCTGCCGATGAACCTACAACTCGAAACTGGATTTAGCCAGTTCGGATTTCCCCCGTGCTATTCGTGGACTTATTCAAATAGACTACATCGGGCACTTAACATTAAACTCCCATTGGTCGACTGTCATATGACACTAGCGGAGTGATACAGACCCATAGGTCGTTGCCATCGCGTTGCTATGTGTGTAAATGGGTTAAGAAAACAACCGCGACCTGTATTTTTAGAATGTGCTTTGGCAATAGATATTCAAGTTGCACTGTTATTTGTTTGCCTTGTAAGTCTTTTCCATTCACAGAGAGAAAGTTAACTGGAAAAAATCCTGAATTTTTAATACAGTTACAGTACATGTAGTTGGGGCTACTTTCTCACCATATTTAGAAACTGGAATGGCTATTACATCGACATTACATCTATCAAACCTCTTTGACCGGTATATGATAAATTCTTATACAGAAAAACAAATCTGGCCAATAAACACATTAAATTGACAAGACAGAAAATATAAATATAAATATAAGGAATAAACAACATCTCTTTGCCGCTCATGGCGGTATGACTACATTAGCTTCGCAGGGGATAAATTCCGTAAACGCCCTTGCCCTTCGGGCGTTTACGGAATTTACCCCCTGCGAAGCTAATGTAGTCATACCGTCATGAACGTAAAAAATATGTTGTTTATTCCTATAATGAATCAAACCCGGATTATCATTTCGAGTTTTCTGCTATATTTTCATCTTGATCACAGTGGAGACAACGTTATTCGTTCCCGCTTAAACGCAAACGCATACCAAAAAAATGTACAAAATAACAATATTTTGGCAACTCTGACTATTCATTTTTATACGAGTGGCAAACAGTTTGGAGCCTGATCAGACGCCGGATTAACCGGTGTCTTATCTGGCTCCAAACTGTTTGAAATTGAAGTACTAGTTTTAACGTAAACGCGTTTATTAAGAAAGAATAACGTTTTCTCCACTGTACACCAACCACCTGTCTAAAACATGGAAAACAATGTCTCCAAATGAGTTGTCGTACATCTCGGTGTACATGTACCGCATATATTGTGTAAAATACTAAGGTGTGCACTGTAAGGTAACATGGACATTTTTAAACGCAAACGAAACGCAAACGCAAAGCACTAAAACGTACAAAAGTACATATTTTTGACAATTTTATGAATGCTTTTTATCTTTTGGCAAACAGTTTGGAGCCTGATCAGACGCCGGGTTATCCGGCGTCTGATCTGGCTCCAAACCGTTTCTACTGGAAATAATAGTTTAAGCGTAAAAGCGTTTATATGGAAATAATAACGTTTTAGTGATCTTGTTAAAATATATTTTAATTTGAAAATGCAACAGAATAAACATGTGTCATTCAATTTTGATTTGTTCAAATTATGATTTTTATATAGGATTTCTCCCCCTTCTTCGTTTTCTCTCTATCTACTTTGCATTCTCCCAATCACTCATTTTATATCTATCTCTCTTTGTCTGTTTCTCTTTCTGTCAATGTTTCTCACGTCTCTGTCTCTCTCTTTTTTCTCTCTGTCTCTCTCGCCTCTGTCTCTGTCTCTCTCTCTGCATATCTCTTCTCTGTCTCTTTGTCTCTTTCTGTGTCTCTGTTTCTGTCTCTATGTCTTTCTCGCTTCTGTTCCGATCTGGCTATCTCTACTCTGTCTTTTTGTCTCGCTCTGTCTCTCTGTTTCTGTCTGTCTTTCTATGTCGCTTTCTGTCTGTATGTCTCTCCTTTTCTGTATGTACATGTATGTCTCTCCGTTTCCGCTTATCTGTCTTACTCTGTCTCTGTCTGTGTGTGTGTCTCTCTCTTACAATAAACAAGTATATTGTCTCCTTTCGAAACTCGAACTGTTTGTAAAAGAGTGCCAAGTCGTTCTTGATAGAAAACGTGAAACCATTTAGGAGAATCGCATATTATCTGTTGATCAGTGCCAAAAGTATTCAACAATTATTGTAAAATTCACCACCCCTGATCAGATGTCACTTTCTAATACGACGGCCGTCTATTTCACTTACAATGCCTGATACAGTGGAGAAGGCGTTATTCTTTCCTATTAGACAAACGGACAACACTTAAATATAGAAAATTACAAATATTTGAATTTATAACGATCCATTTTAATCTAAGCGGCAAACAGTTGGAGCCTGTTCAGACGCCAGGTTACCCGGCGTCTGATCTGGCTCGAAACTGTTTGCAATAGAAATAACAATTTTAGCGTAAACGCGTTCATTGGGAAAGAATAACGTTTCCTCAACTGTAACTCATTCGTATGTTCCTACTTAAATCCAACCTTTATCTTTGACACAAAAGCCTCGCCTAAAGCAATGCCATTTATCATTCGATAACATTGATTTTGGCATCTACGACTTTCTGTATCAATAGCCAAAATAAGATAAATGAAAGTTCGAAACCGAGGGTATTTACAGATCTATGGTTTCGTATGATTACTTTCATTCCAGCTGACTTAACCCTTATCTTGCTAAGCTTAGTAAACATTTGCGAACAATTTGGATCCAGATATGACGCCGCGAAACACGGCGTCCGATATGGATCCAAACTGTTTGCCACTCCTATATATTCGACTTTTCTTTCGTCAAAAAAAGCACAACAGCCGATTCTCCGCAGACGATTAATTTGAAGAAAAGGACAATTCAGCATAACCTTTTCCCTTATAGAAGCGACTTTTAGCACATTCATTTTATTCATCCGCTGAAGAAAATAGTTCCAAATTATACCGTAATGAATATGTGTCATATTTAATACTTTTTTATTCTAGCAGTTAATAGCTTAAAGCAGGCTGAAAGTAAAGCAGATTGCGCCTTAGGGCGCATTCTGCTTTACTTTCAACCTGCTTTAAGTAGTCACATATCTTCAATACTAGAATTAATGCTATCAGGTAAAGGGATAACAGAGCAAACCCTTTGTTTGCTGCAATATTGTCTGCTTTAAAGGCATGGTCTGCAATATGTTTTTCTTTATCAATTTTAAAGCCATTATAGAGTAAGAAAACTTAGCATAAGGAGCAAAGAGCTTAGATCCGGATCAGATGCCGCATTTCGCAGCGACTGATCTGAATCCAATCTGTTTTCAATTAAAAGCAAATGCGTGAACACAGCGGATATCTTTGTTTTACCATTAAACGCATTTGCGCTAATGCAAACCGTTTTGAATCAAAATAGACGCCAGATAATAAGCATCTGATCAGGCTCCAAACTGTTTGTCACTCATATTAAAATATACATTAAGAATTAGATCAATATTTGGCGTCCGGGCACTCCGCGTCGCAGCTGTTTGCAAAAAGTGATGTCAGAAATTCGTTGGTAGCGGATAGAAGAATAACGCTTATTATCACGTTGCGTTGCTAATGAATGCTACAAAAAACAACCCCAAACCTGTTCATTGTCAACACATCTGAACACTATGACACCTTTATAAAGAAAAAAACCTTAGTATTAATGTCAAACATAATGGATTCAGCTCAGACGACAAGTAACTCGGCGTGTGATCTGAATCCAAGTTGTTAACATGTTCAAGTTAAGTTGCAAGATAAAAGTTAAAAATCGAAACTAATCAAATTCAGTGGCATTTATATACAATGTTATCTACATATATAAATAATACGCAAATACAGGTTTGAATACGTTCGATATTCGATACTGGAAATTGTTAGTTTTCTGGTTTTATTCAAAGTGACGAGACTTTATTTCTGGGGTTAAAGCAACATATAAAGGTGAGTTTGTCTATTTCAATTTTTATTATATCTTTGGAAATATAATAAATTGTATTTTGTTTATTTGATTCAACTTTTAATAATACATCATGTAATTAATATATATATATTTTTATATATCATTGGAAATATAGATAGTTTTCTTTTATTCACTTATTATAATAAATATCATTTGTATAACTTAGTAGTTTTTTGTTTGTGTTGTTTTTGTTTTGTTTTGTTGGCCTTTTCGTTTGATATTACAGTTAAATGCATTATAGTTAGCACCATCGAGACGTGGTCTAATTTCACCAATTTCAATATTGTTGAAATATAGTTATGTAATTCAAAACTTTGTGACATAATTTATTCACTTGGTACCCCGGTTACAATAGATATTTGCAAACAGTTATGGTCCTGACAAGACACCGCGTAACGAGGCGTCTCGTCAGGATCTTAACTATTTGACACTTTCTTCCGAATTTAACTTCTAGAAACTAAAACAGACAGCAAATCTTTAACCATGATGACGTCATTGCAGTGAATTGGTTAAACAGTTTTGTTTTGTTATTTTTTAAAACACTCTGACGGCTAAAATTTTGTTTGGCTCATAGTTATTGTCCTCATTTTAACAAGAAAAGCAACTAAAGCAACCAAAACAAAATTGAATAATTTCAGCTTAAGAAGTAACACAATGGACATACAATTTAAATCCTACATGTGATTAGAGGCGTTGCAACTTAGATTATTGACAAATTTAGCGTATTCCCTCCTCGGCGACATTCTTATAATTGGTCCAAAATCTGTATTGACATGTACTTATATTTGAATTCATGTTTTGTCCTGGGCAAGAGACGTTCTGAAAGCTCCTATTGGAGCTTTAGAGGGATTGGAATATATACATGTACTCATGTAATCATGTGTTATAGTTTAAGGTTTTTGACTGGTAGGATGCTGCAACTATATAAATTGTAATTATGTTTGCAGTATACAGTCGGCATTTTGTTGGACGGTCACTCGGTATGATATATTTTGGGCCTATATTATAGGTGGCTGCTTTGCACAGGACTGAAAATAGCGGAAACATTCTTTTTAATCTGGGTTAGGGTCACATGAATTTGCAGAAAGCTAGGCGAATTCAAACTGGTCGCTCAATACAAGCTTGTCTCTTTACACAACCCCTTAACCCATTTGCGCCAAGTGGATTATTCCATGTTTATATATCGGATTAGTACATTTTTTATCAAAGGGATGCCTGGTCAAAATTTTCATTTTCATTTTGTTGTTTATTGAAATTCCTATCAGCAAACAGTGAATACCCTGATCAGAGTCTACACTGTTTGCCTATGTCCCATATATGGGATCGTGGCCCCAAATGGGTTTTAACCAAAACAAAAGATACTTAGCATGTTCTCGTTAAACTATAAACTGTTCTTCCTTGTTATGAGATCCCTTTGAAAACACTTTTGCTTTTGCGTTATATAATTATATATAATGGATTAGTTCATTTTTATCAAAGGGATGCTTGTTCAAAATTTTAATTTTAATTTTTTTTATTGAAATTCTTATCAGCAACAGTGTAGACTCTGATCAGACGCGACTGATCAGAGTCTACACTGTTTGCTTATGCACCATATATGGGATCATGGGCACAAATGGGTTAACATCATTTCAAATCTATTTTGTATTTGATAACCTCGTTACTTTAGATAGCCTTTTACATGTCTTACATATTTCAAACGTAAACATCATACATTTATATAATATTAAATCTATGGAGATCTAATAGGTTTGTTTTTGCCACATACACACTAAATTGTGAAATATTTTGTTTACCATTTACCGCTGTATTCAACAAAGTTTCCTTATGACACAATTTCAATCATTTTACCGAAGATTTGAATTTGAAAAATAAGGAAATGCGACACTTGTTTGAAGACGATGACGTCATGACGATGATGTCATGGCAGTTGATGGATACATTGTACAGTGGAGAAAACGTTATTCTTTACCAATAAACGCGTCTACGCTAAAACTAATATTTCCAATGCAAACAGTTTGGAGCCAGATCAGACACATGGTAACCCGGCGTCTGATCAGGATTCAAACTGTTTGCCACTCAGCTTAATATTAATAGTCAGAATTGTCAGGAAGGAAGTTGTTATTTTCTTCATATGCGTGCTTTGCGTTTGCGTTTCGTTTGCGGTTAAATGGGAATGAATAACGTTTTCTCACATAGCTACACTTGTTTTCTATAGCGAACAACGATGACGAATATCCCTATCTCCAACATGTGTAAGATCACTTTGATGACGTTACTATAACGTCACTATTTATAACGGCGTTTTGACTTCACCGGGGTTCCAAAAAATGCATATTGCTTAAAAATTAGCTTAAATCGTTGGTAATGTGAGAAAAGGAATCTGTCACTCGTCGATGTTTAAGACGAGTTGATCTCAAACTCGTCTAGAATAGAAAAGTTATTAAGCTCGCCAAGGCTCGCTTAATAACATTTCAATTCTAGACTCGTTTGAGATCAGCTTGTCTTGAACATCGACTCATGACAGATCCTATATTTCTCAACTGTATCAGAATAATTGTTTCTATCTTTCAGATGAGGAAACTAGTGTTTATAGTGACGCTAGTTGTTTGCTGTCTGTTGATGTCCGAGGGTAAGTACACTCGTCATTAATTTTTTTGTCAAAACGGCCAATATGTAACTTTGATAAAAACAACAGACTACGGTATTAAAACAGTAAAAGCGGTATACACAATTGTCTTGTCCAGGAAACTGTGGCAAGGGTCGTTGAAAGGTGGGAGTCATTATTGAGAGGGTCGTTGTAGAGAGAGAGACGAATGTAGTTTCGAATTTGAGACGTAGCTTGAGATATTGAAACTCAAAGGTTGGACTAAATTCTAGTTTGACTAGACTTGGATCTACAGTGCCCCAACTGCCTTTAACGGTCCTCAAAGTATCGATTCAGTTTTCCCCTGTCCCCCTAGCAATAATAACATGTACATGTATCTACTCGTAACTATTTTATTGCTGCACAATCGTCTGCTCAACATTTTCGAATTTTGAAAGAAGATACACAAAAACGTTACGCGGCGTCTTATCTGGGTTCAAGCTGTTTGCAAATGTAAGCCATGTGTATTTTCCCCCTGCCTATATATATATATATATATATATATATTCCCCCGAACAACACTCACAATCGTTGTCCCCATCGTGTGCTGTTGCAGAGAGGGAGCACTGTTGTTTGGCTTAAACTGTTTCTTTACTTATCGATGTTTATTATACCTGTATTCGTTTAACTATTTCGCTGCTAATTTAATCGTGTGTTTTTTACCCCTGCACCGTGTCAATGACGTCTGTTTCATTTCTTTCCCAAGAAAGTTTCAAAGCAAGATTCAATGTAATAATGCGACTTAAAAACATATCGTTACGAGTATCAAATAGTTTGAATCCTGATCAGGATCCAGTCTGTTTGCAACGTCGCCTTTTCGCGCCATTGCCAGGGAAAGACAGTGGATAATACGAGTTCTTTCCCGTATTTATAAATGCAAACGAAACGCAAACGCAACGCTTTTAAAAAGTAGAAAGTGACAAGTTTTTAACAGTTCTGATTATTAATTTTAATCAGAGTGGCAAACAATTTGGAGCCTGATCAGACGCCGGGTTACCCGGCGTCTGATCCGGCTCCAAACTGTTTACATTGGAAATAGTAGTTTTAGCGTAAACGCGTTTATTGGGAAAGAATAACGTTTCCTCCACTGTACATGATTTCTTTTTCAGTAATCAATGCTCAAGGAACAGGAGGAGGAGGAGGAGGAGGAGGAGGAGGTGCAGGGGCAAATAGCGGTAATATATTTCAATCCTCTTTGTCTCACTCTCTCTCTCTCTCTCATTACGTCTGTATGTTTGTGTGACTTTCTGTCAATCTCTCCGACTCTATCTCTCTGTCTCCCTCTCCGACTCTGTCTTTCTCCACCCCTGTCTCTCTGTCTCAATGTCTTTGTCTGTTTCTCTGTCTCTTTCATTCAGTCTACTCCATATGTCTATATAGTTTATTTATATCGCTCTCTATCTCTGTATGTCTCTCGGTCTCAATTTCATCATCACTATGTGCCTCTCTATCACTCTGTCTTTCTGTCTTCATTCCTTTCTTTCTCTTTGCCTCTGTTTGTGCCTCTTTTTTGTCTCCCTGTCTATTTATCTGTTTGTCCGTCTGTCTGTTTGTCGGTCTGACTGCCTGTATGGATGCCTGCCTTTATTTGTCGTTTGTTTCAAATATATCGTCTCCGAAAAAAAGATCAACATTACTTTAATGGTTTGTAATCTGAGTAAAATTTGATTATGAGTGACAAACTGTTTGGATCTAGATCAGACGTCTGATTTTGATCAAAACTGTTTGCAAATGTTAGCCGAGTCGCGCTTATCACGAAAAGTGTTAAAACGTAAACGAATAGCATCTTCTTATCTGTACATGTAACTCTTTAGAATGTTACAGTGGAGAAAACGTTATTCTTTCCCAATAAACGCGTTTACGCTAAAACTATTCTTTCCTGTGCAGACAGTTTGGAGCCAGATCAGACGCCGGGTAACCCGGCGTCTGATCAGGCTCCAAACTATTTGCCACCAAGATAAAAATTAATTATCATAATTGTCCAAAAATTGCACTTGTCTGCGTTTTAGTGTTTTGCGTTTGCGTTTCGTATCAACGGGAAAGAATAACAGATTCTCCACTGTAACAGTGGAGAAGACATTATTTCCCAGTGAACGTGTGCTAAAACAATTATGGTAAATGCAAAACAGTTTTGATCTAGCTCAGACGCCAGATACACTTTGTTCACGATTTATATTAATACCAGTTACGAACAGTTTGAAGCTTGAGCAGACATCGGGTTACACGGCGTCTGACCAGTCTCGAAACTATAATAATTAAACAATGCTTTCTTCACTGTTTGCATGGTGAAACAACAAATACTTTTTAATTTTATCTAAACTGAAATATTTATTTTATATAAACATGTAATGTATGTTTAAATTTCAGGCGGCAAGCCATCAGGCGGCGGCAAGCCATCAGGCGGTAAGTTTAGTTTAATTTTTACTTTGCTGAATTGTCGTCTGCTTTAACTTTATCGTCTGTAACAACAAATCTAAGCACGATGAGAAGTAATGTTTTTAATGTTATTTATTATTGTAATGTCGGTATAAAACCGTATTAAAAGTATGCAGTTTAATGTTCAAAAAACCTACAAACGAAATTCTACATAGAGGATATGGAATGAGTGTGTTTTCAGTCGTGAATTTATTGAACGAGTTGGATAAAATAATACTTTTATTCAACGAGTTCAATAAATACACAACTGAAAAGACACGAATTTGATATCCTATTTAACACATAACACCAAATGACGAACATTCGAACAGTTTTACTTTCACCTTTGCCCTCGGCTTTTAGGGAAACAATTCGTCATAGACGTTATTCGGTGTTATTCATCCGTAGATAAAACACCTTTCAAACTAAAATAAAGAAAGTCAACATTAATGTGTTGTGAAAAGACTTCTCTGATACCATATTCAACTTGGTAATTAATATTAATTTAAAATGGTTCTAATTGACTAAAGATAATCGTTTGACGTTTCGAATCTAGTTTCGTTTTCAAAATAATGTCATTATACATGTAGCAACATAACGTCATTTATCATTGTAACGTCTAACTTTGAAAAACAGTCTGAGTGACTGTTAATACTAGAGCTCTACGCAGCCTGGTTTGCAGCCTGAGTTTGCGGGACTGCTCGGGATAATGCTTTGAGGACACTTGGAAATGTTTCAATACCTAGTGCTTATCTAAGTTTGTCTAGATTCTCTCAACAATTTACAGTCGGCGTAGTACACGTGTAGTACATGTACAGTATTTTGGTGATTCGAAAATTAGTATAAATAATATATTATGCCCAGTGGGCCGTACACTTTTTACGGACCTCTTTATTTTGCACGTTTATGTGATAAATCACAGTACCAGACAGTAAGAAAGAGAGCGGAGAGATAGTTAGGATTCAGATTCTCAACTGGAATCGATAAAAGTAATGTGTGTAAACAGTTTGAACCGACAGACGTCTCCACGATATCATGTCCGAATAATTGTACTTCTCCCAGTGCTTAAACAGTCAAAAATGAGTAACCTGTCCTGCGTTCATTTACATATTATATTCAGGGCTGCCATCTCTCCGGATATTTCCTAAATCTCCGGATTTTCCCCAGTACATGGTAGCTTAAACCAGGCTGAAAGTAAAGCAGAATGCGCCTTAAGGCGCATTCTGCTTTACTTACAGCCTGCTTTTAGTAGTCACATGTCAACAAAACAAGAAAAAGGCTATGGGAGAAAGGTACGAATCGTAAAATCGCACTTGAAAAATGCAAATTTGGAAATCTTAGGATTGTTCATGTCAACTTATGGCAGCCCTGTATATTATAACTATATTAAAACGATGGCATCTCGAACCTGTTTAAGTCTAACATATCCATATTCCATAATTAAAACGGGGCAAAACCACGTTTCAACTTCAAATAACATAATTTATGTTCACCTGAAGCGTGTTTAACCCATATGTGCCCACGATTCCATATATGGGACATAGGCAAACAGTGTAGACTCTGATCACACGCCGCATCATGCGGCGTCTGATCAGAGTCTACACTGTTTGCTAATAGAAATTTCAATATAAAACAAAATGAAAATAACAATTTTGACCAGGCATCCCTCTGATAAAAAAGGACTAATCCAATATATAAAATGGAATAATCCACTGGGTATAAATGGGTTAAACTATTGGAACTATTACGCAGAAATACGGGTATGTCCGATTTAACCCATTACTCTATAGCCTGTGAAAATAGGCGACCAGCAGGTTGAAAGTATTATAAAGACCAGTCCAGACGCCGCGTTGCGAGGTGTTCTTCAATGATCAAAACTGTTTGGGACTCGTTTTAATATCTTTTCTTTCAAACCTTCAAAAGTGCAATGTTTGTTTAAGGTTACAAATGACAGATTATAAGATTAAGGCAGACAATGTTTTGTCGGCAAAATGGTAGATGTAAAACAGATGATAACATGGTGTGGGAAAATAGGATCCTACATGAGTGCTCATTATCAATCCTTTGTAATAAAGGAGTTGACTAAAATAATATGACGCGTGCCTTGGCGAGCGTTATATTAATTTAGGTCGACGAGTTTATTAATATAGCTAACACTTTCAATCCTAGTGATGGGTACATGTATAGTCGCTATTTTCAAACCGTTTACATCTGACGGGTACTTTAGTACCTACATGTACATATACTACAAGAGACCGATGATTAGGGTGTGTATTGCTTGCAACATGATGTTAAGATCAACACTAGCTACATATACAATGTACATTACGTTGTACATGTACATGTTAATATTTACTACCTGGACAAAACAGTGTGATATGCCTCTAAATATGCTTTCACACATTTTGCCTGTACGATGCTTTTGAGACAACCTACATGGTTTTTGCGATTTTCATTTATTATAGTAATTTAAATTGGCGTAATTCGGGTTGAAATTTATTAGATATTTATCTACATATCAGATCTGGCCTTATATATTATATTATATTGTAAATATTATATGTTTGTACGACGATAAACTGTATAGTTTAAGCCAAATAAACATTCTTCTTCTTTTTCTTTTCTTTCTCCTTAACTTCGAAACTATTATTTTTCATTTGACGTCTAAACAGTTTATGATTTCCACTAAGAAATTCTCTATATAGAAATATTACTGACAATTACATATCCCGAATGATGGAGACGCCCATTCAGCGTCTTTTTCCGTATTGTTTGTATCTTGAAATTTAGCCATGTTGTGATTATAATAGAATATACTTTCTCTTCCCTGGTAAATATTTGCTTTTCTCTCTATTTCAGGCGGAGCAAGTAAGTTGAACCATGACTGAATGCACACACCATTCAAACAGTTTGTAACAAGACATGTAGCCGTTTCGTCAGGCTCCAAACTTTACTTAACCCTTTAACTGATAGCATTGTTTCTAGTATTGATTATATGTGACTACTTAAAGTAGGTTGAAAGTAAAGCAGAATGCGCCCTAAGGCGCATTCTGCTTTACTTTCAGCCTGCTTTAATAAGAATACTGCTAGAATAAGGAAAGTATTAAATAAGACACATATTCATTACGGTATAATTTGGAACTATTTTCTTCAGCGGATGAATAAAATGAATGTGCTAAAAGTCGCTTCTATAAGGGAATGGGTTAAAATCTGTTAAAAATTGACGCCAGTTGAAACTATCTGCAATATTATTATAGCCATCAAAAGCATTTAAAATATACTATCGGTGATTTATAGAGATTTAATAGTTGAATAGTAACAAATTCTAATTCATATGATATTCACATTACTATGAGAATGTTTCGGGTTTTGGAATTAAAAACATTCTACGGCTAAACCAGACGTGTGTCGATACTAAATACTAAGAATGTGGTATATCGTTAAACCCCTCTATCACGAAGACTCAAAATAATGCTTACGTATTAAATTTATTGTATGAAATACTTGTAAAGGTGACAGCTTAAATCAAGGTGAAAGTAAATCAGATAGTCCACACAGGTTAATCGTCCTAATACGTTTTACTATACCAGTCTTGTTTGCAAGATTAATGGAGAATGTATAATTATGTTATGTTAACAGTAATTATTTGCAAAATTGTGATAGTCTTCTATAGTTCTTATTATGAACGGCATGATATACTTTGGAAAAAAGTTAAATTTGTGATAAAGATATGTTGTAAATCATGATGAGACTGAAATAAAGAATAAAACTACTTTATGTTCTGTTTCAGATAACGGAGGAAGTAGCGGAAATGGTAACGGAGGTGGAGGTAATTACTATGATCCTTATCAATGTACCTAATTACCAATGTCCTAGACATTGGTGTACAGTGAAGAAGACTATATATATCCCACTAAGCGCAATTATGCTAAAGCGAAATATGGCAATTGCAAATAGTTTGAAGCAAAATCAGACGCCGGGTAACTAGATGGCTGATCAGTTTTCAAACTATTTGCATCCTGCAGGAGCCGTCTGAACAGGGACTTCACTGTTTGTCACTTTGCAATTTATTACAAAAAAACACCCTAAACAGTGTAAAATGGACAAACCTTTATTGTAAATTTGAATTGCCCATTGGCAGGTTCAGGGGATAATGAGTTTAAAAAGAACAGGATCATATCTCCACTGTAATATAAATTGATACATAATATCTCAATAAACAGACTTTATTCGAAGTTTCAAATAATTTCTCCTAGTATCTAGCCTGTCTCGTGTTTTCAAACTACAATTTAACCCATTTATACCCAGTGGATTCTTTTATGTTTAATTATTTATATATTAAATTAGTCCATTTTTTATCAAAGGGATGTCTGATCAAAAATTTCATTTTCATTTTGTTCTATATTGAAACTCCTATCAGCAAACAGTGTAGACACTGATCAGATGCCTATGTCCCATATATGGGATCGTGGGCACAAATGGGTTAACCACACTTGGATAAGGAGACCATTGAAAGAACATTGATTGAAATCACCGCCTTACACCAAGTATATTGGTTATTTGTTAACAGTATGGATACTGATCAGATTACGCATAACTCGGCGTCTGATCAGGATCTGAACTGTTTTACACCCATACAAAAGCAAAAATGTATATAATATTTATTTTATATTTAAGAAACAACAGCCGACAATTTTTCAAAATTGCTGACGTCATTGAAGTGAAGGGTTGCCACTCAGATAAGAAATAATCATTTGACATTAAACATACTTTTCTGATCAACACTGCATTGCGTTTGCGTTTCGTTTTAAACGGGAAACAATAATATTCTCCAGTGTAATCTTATACATGTATTTGTATATACATATAAGGTGGGGCATCTTAGCCACGTTTTAACTTTGAAATATGGGGTTGTTCAAACTAAAGCGAGTTCGAATTATCGAGTATCGAATTGTTTTTCAGGTGGGGCATCTACGGTGGTCTTCACAACACAGTTCGTGGCCATAGTCAGTTCGATATTTGCAGCCATGAGGATGATGTAAACGGCACTGAGAGGAAACCTTGCAGAATGCCATTTCATTTTGTACATTTTATCTTGATACAATTTATCATTATTGCGTAGAGCTACTCCAAACAATGGAATCATAATACTTTATACAATATATTCCAAAACTCGACATTTAAGCATGTGCTGTATTCATTATACCGAAGACGCATAGGCATCCAGGGCTGCCAAAATAAATCCTAAGATTTCCACATTTTCTATTTTTATTCAAGCGCAATTACTTAAAGCAGGCTGAAAGTATAACAGAATGCGCCATGAGGCGCATTCTGCTATACTTACAGCCTGCTTTAAGATACTATCTGCCAGGATAGAATATTAGCAGAATTTGGAAAACCTGGAGAAATGGTAGCCCTGGGTATCTAAATGCAGATGGCAGATTGGTTTATATCGAAGGAAATAATACAGTTAAACCTCCCTGTTACGAACACTTTAAGAATGGCTAATTAATTGTATGAAAGAAAGGTGGAAGCTCAACACAAGATGAAAGTAAAACAGGAACCTCCTTAAGGGTGTATCAATGTCATGAATTTGGGAACTTTTCAAAGTACATGAAAACACTCTATGATGGTTTTGTATTGAAGAGCTATTTAAGATGAATGAAAAAATAGAAAAAGTGTACATTTTGGTGAACAACAGTTGGCTCTACGGCCATGTAAAATTTACCCCACCCACTTCCTCTTATTTTGTCCTTTTCAAACAGCCCGCTTCAATAAAACCCATTTTAAATGAAAACAAATATGATAATTTGGTTTTGTGTTATTTATTTCCTATCTATGGTAGTATTTCTTTATACAAAAACTAATTTAAGAAAAAGAAGGCACCAAATGTGAAATTTATAAAGCTCTAAATATCATCGGTATGGTACTTTTTTGTAAATTTTGTAAGGGGCGATAACTCTTTTTACTTTAATAACTCAAAATTTTCAACACTGACCTTTCAATTTCTTTTCATATTTTGAACTGCCTTAGTATGGGCTTTCATCAGGTAGAATATAAGAAAAAGTTAAATACTAGAACTATTTCATTTTCAAACTTTTTTACTTTTTTTCATAAAATAAAAAATCTAATAAAATCATGCCCTATATAAAGCATATTTTTGATATTCAAGGATCCATATTGTTCAAACCTGGTGCCTGCTTTGTCTAAATTTGGTTTATATATGTGAACATACCACCATAGACATGAACTAAATAAAGAAAACCCAAATTAACATTTTTGTTTTGTTTTGAAATAGATTTTACTGAAGCTTGTACTCTGAATGGGTAAAATTTAAGAAAAAAAATCCAAATTTGACATACCTTTTTCAAATCGCTGTAGCTCAAAAAAAAGGACACCACCATATGTATTTTTTTACATTTTTTCATTCATCATAAATAGCTCTTCCAAAAACACAATGATAGAAAAAAAGTTTAATACTTTGAAAAAATGGCTCACGACATTGATACACCCTTAAGGAGCTTCTTGATTTACTTCACCTTCTTGTAAGCAGTCACCTGCCATGATCACCAAATTATTAACATATTTAAGTGGTCGTTATAGAGATGATACTGTTTATAAACTTGCTACTTTTCGTGAATAATATTTGTGTGTCATCTTTGGAATTGTCATCAACCCTTTCGCTGCCTAAAATTATATTTGCGATAAGTTCGGGTCCTGATCAGTCGACGTGTAACTCAGTGTTTAATCAGGATTCAATCTGTTTCACATTCATACCAAAAGTAACGTCGGTCAAAATAACCCAAATCTCAATTCAATAAATATAGACGAAAAATTGTTTAACCAATTTTTACATTTTCATTTGCTTTTATTGTCACCGATGACGAGATTTCCAATCTCTGAAAGACAAAAAAGGCAACTCATGTGTATCTGGCAGAGCATGTCAAATGGTTTCATCGTTAACAAGAAAGCATTTCCATATTCTAAATAAACCTTTTAAATGAATAAAGACAGAATTACTTATTTCTTTGCCTTTTCATGTTGTTCGTAAAGCACCGAAAAAACGTCTTTTGTACATAGTCAATGATTTGTACTAACTTTTGTTAGCATTTATTTTTGTTCAATTTTAAAAATGTTTTGTAGGTATACTTGTTGTCTTCTATGGAACTGCTAGAGCTAATCAGATTAAGACTAACTAAGTGTCTGGGCCCCATTTCAAAAAACATCTTACGGCAAATGTTGTCGTAAGTCAAAAATTTAAAATACATTTAAACTCTGATTTCTCGATCTAATCCTGTCTTGTGACATCTTTTTGGAATTGTCTTTTCAAGACAATTCCAAACAGATGTCACAAGACAGGATTAGATGGAGAAATAAATAATAATTGAGAGTTTTATAATCTGACTTACGACAACATTTGTCGTACGATATTCATGAAAAGGGCCCCTGAAGAGGAGCCCATTAATTTTACACTCGTATTTGTCGAATCTTTCTTATAAAATTTACAAATGTACGTGAAACTAAATATGAAAATATTAACAGCCGGCGAAGTAGAATAAAACTGTAATTACGACTGAGGAAGGGCTCTCCTGATACAATGTCAAAGTTCTTATTCCTTCAAAATAAACGTGTTTATGCTAAGGCGAATGTTTTTCGATTACAAATAGTTTGAAGTCAGATCACAGACCCCTGCCGATAACCCGACGTCGCACTGGCTACAAATACTTTGCTACTTAAATTCAGATAAATTATCGTGTTTTCAAAAAGTTTGATTTCCCCACACTTTGTCGTTGCGTTTAATTTTGTTGAAATATTATATACTCTGCCAAAAAAAAGTACCCACTGTTTATTCCAAATTATCAGCATCTCGTACATAAACTATCTAATTTTTGTTTTATAGAAAGAGGCAGACGACAAGAAATCATTGTTGCTAAACAGCTGGCGCGTTGTATTGAAAATAAAAGGTCTATAACGCTTTTTTCTGGAAACAGTTTTTTTTTGCTTAGAAATGTTTTTCATAAAAGAGAATCAATGGTGCTCATTTTCAGCAGCTAGAACTTTTTCTTAGAGAAAATAAAATCACATTAGACGTTCATTCATAACACTTTCCACGGCGTTATTAAGACTAAAAGGTCTTATATTATCAAATTACCTCCCTTTGAATTAAGATAAAAATGAATTTCAAGTGTTTCATTTTCGTTTGCATGTGTCGTTTAATCTGATATTTTTACTGAAATGTATTAGGGGAACGCATGAACCTTTAAAATCTCAAAAAACCTGGAGTCGATCGGGGCACTTTAAAAGATATGGAGCTTTAAAGTTTGCTTAAAGTAGAGACAATGAAAAAAAACAGGGGTACACTGTACAGTGGAGAATCTGTTATTCTTTCCCGTTTAAACGCAAACGTACGCAAACGCAAAGCACTAAAACGTAGAAAAGAACAACTTTTGGACAATTCTGATATTTCATGTTCATCTTGGTGGCAAACAGTTTGGAGCCTGATGAGACGCCGGGTTACCCGGCGTCTGATCTGGCTCCAAACTGTTTGTAAAAGACAAAATAGTTTTAGCGTAAACGCGTTTATCGGGAAAGAATAATAGATTCTCCACTGTAGCTGTAGCTTTTAACCCTTTCAACCCTAAATTTATCTTGTGGGTATTTATACTCATTTTCGACTCTTCTGTAGTACAGGCATTTTATAACCAGTCTACTTTAACATGTTTGATATGACAACAAAAACTAATGAATATATCAAACAGTGTAGACCTTGATCAGAAGACCCTCTGATCATGGTCTACACTGTTTGTATATGTAATCAGTTATCTCTATAGAGGGATGTCGGGTTGAAAGGGTTACATGTAATACAAGGGAGATAACTCCTCCATTTCAGAAACGCGTTATTGTTATGAATTATCTAAGTATAATGTAGAAAATATTATTTTTCCCTTTTTTAACACAAGCGAAACACAAACGCAATGCAATAAAATATAAAAAATATTATTTCTGAAATTTGTAACGAATTATTTCTTTCGGCTTTATAAGCAGTTTGGAGCCTAATCAGACTCCGGGTAACTACATGTACCACCAGACATGACACCTCTCCGTATGCAATGGAAATAATAGTTCCAGCAAAAACGCGTTTATTTGAAAACAATATCGTCTTCCCTACTGTTAGAGCATCTGCTGTTAACCCTTTCACTCTCAATGACGTTTTAAATCGCTTTTGCAAACAGTTTGGGTCCTGACCAGACGCCGCGTCACGCGGCGTCTGATCAGGACCTCAACTGTTTGATACTTTTATCGCTATGTCTTAAGTTATACAACCTTATATCTAACTTTGAAACGTGTCTTGCAGACAACAATAATGACGCAGACGACAATAAAGCGGTGAAGGGGTAAACATTTCCCGAATAATTTGACCATGAAATGATTAACAGTTTGCTATAGGACCAGGGAACTTGTAAGACAGCGTCTGCACCTCTATCATACTTTCTAATTTGATTTCCATTAATAAGTTATAATAACGCATGTGTTATATTATGAATATAATGCGAAATTTAATAGCTCGCACAAAGGGTAATCTAAATTCATTAAATAGTGAGTATGAAGAATTGTATAACAAAATTGATAGATTTGATAAGGTAGGTTTATCATTTGACAATATTTACATTCAACCTGTAAAGTCTCTATGTAATCGTATTAAAAATATGCAGGTCAATTCTCGATGAACCTACGAATCGAATCCGGTCCCAGCCAGTTAGAAAGAGGGCGGAGTCTCCGCCGCGAAGAAAATCTTCTATACGGCGGAGAGATACCGACCAAGTTAGGATCTACTTTTAGATTATCCGTTTGGGTATTTCGAAACCCCTATTTAAAGTCGCAGACAGTTCAATTAAAATCAAATTGCGATAAAAAAAAATTAATTGCTGTTTTTAAAGGAGGTTATCATATTACACTCCGTCATTAAATCTGTACGCGTTCTCTCCCTTCTCCGAGTGAGCAGGGATCTATTTATAGATTAGACAAGTTGTCTTCCAATTACGGTTTGAAATTGACAATTTCAAACAATTTGTTCACCAGAATACATAGGAAAGTCGCTCAAACATAAAGCAAAATAATGCATTCACACTTACTAAATTGGTAACGTAATGTTCCGTTATGACATATTTAAACTAGCCTATGTGTATCGGATATGCCACGGATAGCCGCGGGTGTGTGTACACGCTGACTGTGTACATGTAGTCGCATTTCAGCGTTGCTATTCGCGTTGCTAAGTGTAACGCGTGTATAAAAACTTGCGCCACCTAATTGTTTAAAATATGCTTTGATAATGGATATTCAGATTGAAATTTTTGTTTTAATTTCTTACGAGCGTTCTTAAAGCACAGCGAGAAAGTTTACTGCGTAAAACCCTGAAATTATCATGCAAATACAGTACATGTAGTAAGGACTACTTTTGACACCATATTTAGAAACTGGAATGGCTATTACATCGATATTACATCTATCAAACCCATTTGGCCGGTATATGGTATATTCATATACATGAAAACAAATCTGGTCAAACTACACATTAAATGGATGACAGAAAATAAGAATATAAATATAAGGAATAAACAACATATTTTTGCCGCTCATGACGGTATGACTACATTAGCTTCGGGGTGTAAATGAAATGAAAACGCCCTTCGGGCGTTTACAAAATTTACCCCCTGCGAAGCTAATGTAGTCATACCGTCATGAACGTCAAAAAGATGTTGTTTATTCCTATAATGCATGTGACAAAATTATCGCTCAGTATGTATCAATGGCTAAACAGTTACTTACCGTCTTAATTACTGTCTTTAAAGACATTCATATAAGCTTTTGATGACATGTGCAATACATGTAAGACGAGCGATTAAAATTCGAGAAAGGTTATATAAGACATGCATGAACAGCAATGCTGCATTTTATTACAGTGGATAATCTGTTATTCATTCCCGTTTAAACGCAAACGTACGCAAACGCAAAGCAATAAAACGTAGAAAAGAACCACTTTTGGACAATTCTGATAATTCTTGTTTATCTTGTGGCAAACAGTTTGGAGCCTGATCAGACGCCGGGTTACCCGGCGTCTGATCTGGTTCCAAACTGTTTGCACTGCAAATAATAGTTTTAGCGTAAACGCGTTTATTGGGAAAGAATAACAGATTCTCCACTGTACGTACCCGTACTTTTAAACTACAACACAGTAAAGTAAACGGCACGATCGCGTTTGCCCGGGCACAAAAAAGTAATGTCATTAGTATTTTCTTCTTTCAAGGCCGAGTTGTTGTTTTTTAGATTGGAATATTCTAAAACCGAACTTGGAATGATCATTGTGGTCGATAATATCAGATGTACAGTAGTGATGACATTATCGTCTCCTGTTTAAACGCAAAATAAATGCACTAAACTGTAGAAAATTACAGTTTTCAGAAATGTCTATCTTTTTAATTTGAAATAGCTTTAAGCCTTTTCAGACGCCGGATTACCCGGAGCATGAAAATGCTAAAAACCGGTTGCAGTCGCCACAAATGTAATACTAAATACTTGCCCACTACATTTTAAATAAAATTCCCCCTCTCTACAACGACATCCAATGGGAGACACATGTTGTGTGTGTTGTTCGGATGGAGTCGTTATAGAGAGGGATAATAAGTCTTGGCTTACATTTGCAAACAGATTGAATGCAGATCAGACGCCGCGTGACGCGGCGTCTGATCAGGATTCAAGCTGTTTGTCACTAGTCAATATATGTAATCTTTCAACATCTCCACTTATATGTAACCGTGAGAGGAAACAGCAGACGACAGTTTTAAGCAGCCGATAATGCAGCAGTAGAAGAGTTAGACTTAATTATCCCGTTTAGGGAATTACAGCTAGTGTCGTTGTAAGGAGGGCGTCGTTGTTTGAAGGGCCGTTGTAGAGAGGGAGCGCTGTTTTCACTGCTTGACCCTATCAGAGAAAATTCGATTGATCTGTACAATGACATGTAAACTGTGCTTCAAAATTCCTTAAAGCGCCACATTTCGTTTAAATTACTTACTGTAGGGGAGTAAAACCACCGCTTTTAAGAAGCTTGACCGAATATCTATCTAGATTTACTGGACATAAAACAAATAAATGGATTAAGATATTTGCAAAGTACTTAAATTCTAACTGCTGTTAGATTTAAACGATTCTCATTTATCAAAAAGAAATCCTTTACAAAATACAATAAAGATGTACAATAAAACCTGTGTTGACCTATAGCATTCTAGTGATGGAACCACGATGGATATGCAAACAGTTTGGATCCTCATGAGTCGCCGCGTGTCGCGGCGTCTCATGAGGATCCAAACTGTTTGACAATTTGACCATGTTTTAAAGAATGAAAAGTAATTTCCTGCTTTTAGAACAGTAACAGCGACAAATGTTGCTGATGTTTTTGTACCCAGCATGCAAAGCGTGAAGCGACCACTTGAAACATGTTGGATTGACAGGCTTATATACAAAAACACATCTTAATGTAGGGTAAGAGTAAAAATGTTATTTTCTAAGTTATATTTAATCTGTATCAACAGATATGTATTTTCTTGTATTATGAGATCCGCGTGCCTTATCATTGAGTAGAAGCTTTACAAGGCTTTACTAGTGTTATTCCTCAGCTTTTTTGTCGCATTAGACGCTTTACAATGTAGGTGCATTGTAAATAGTTCTTATCAGGTTTCCAACTGTTTGATATAGTTTCTGTTGTAAAACTAACTTTTTTTCAAAGCTTGAACAAATATTTTTCAAACAATAAATTTAGACAGACACCTACACACGGTTTTACAAATCGTTTGAATACTTTGGCGCAGCAATTAAACTGGTTGACACTAGTCTCAATGTTTCGTCACCGAGAGTGCCTTGAATCTAACTTCAATATTGCAGAAAAACAATGCAGAAGACAACAAGATAGTTATTGCGTTTAGCAGATGATTACCCCCGTCAGGGAAGTACCCCTAGTCCATGTACATTGATTATTTGCAAACATGTTGGATCCGAATCAAACGCTACATAATGCGGCGTATGATCAGGATTAAAACTGTTTGACACTTGTAACTAAATAACTTTAGTTGATTGACCAGTAATCGGTATATATAGACATCATCTTTAACTGATTCGATGATGTTAACGCGATACCTACTTGCCGGAAACAGCACATTTCGCGTGTAATAGTCGGTATGTACTCTTCAGTACGTCAAAAACGCCGAGAGCTGAATATACATACGCCTTGTGGAGCATGGCAGTTGCTGGTGTATGTATTATTTATCACATAAATTGCGGTCTGAGAGTTGAATAATCTATTATATAGATATCGTACTCCACTTGTGTAATGTCATTTGTTTTGGCTCCGGCCTAAGTGTTTCGACCAAAGGCGCTGCACGTAGTGGTACACCAAAATACGTCATTTACCGTAAACAATTTCAAGTTTTAGCGAAAAATCTATATAGCAGACATACTACAAACTACGGCTTCGATTGATCTAATAGGAGTTGCAATTTTTAGTATTTGCTTTGTTTTCTGTGCTTTCAAAGGATCTCCCCTTATTCAGATTTATATAATTCACAACAGCAGATGTTAAGTGCTTGTGTGGCGGCTGTAAAAAGTCGCCCCGTACTTCATTCTCAGTGTTGTTATACTTTCTGGTCCTTTGGAATCACTGATTTCAGCGCATTTACAGTTGAAAGTTGAATTCCGCATAAGCTGGTGCTAGGGGGGCGTGAGCACTGTTGCATATTTTAGTATTGCTCATGACTCAATTAAACCGAGTCTGCAATTTTCAGTATTTGCTTTGTTTTCTGTGCTTTCAAAGGATCTCCCCTTATTCAGATTTTTAGAATTGTTATGTGATAAAATAGAATCTCACAATCATGCTTATTACTTATCCTTTTTTATTAATCGCGTTAACTTATATTAATATTACGCTCGCCAAGGCTCGCGTAATATTATTTGAGTCAACTCGTTGATTAAAATGATAAATAATGAGCACACATGTAACATCTTCCATATATCTTGTATATACACCAACAAAATCCAAATTCGGTGTTTCAATCCTTTGATATCCAGATATAATTTCGATCGAAGCAAATAAATGAACTCCTTATTGTCAATAACTTTAACGTTCAGCTTGTACGTGCGCAGGGTGACAGTTTTGCCCCGTTTATCGAAAACGAGGTCGAGTAAATTACATGTACATGTAAAACGGTAGAATACGATAAAACTACCTAGGCAACGCACATCCAGATGTAACGTTCAGGTACTCGGGTTATCTGCAGGACACAACCTGTTTGCAAATGGTTTAGATGTATACTCAGTACAAAAAGAAACGCACATTTTGTATCCCAATCTTATTCTTAAGTAGAAGGAACGTATTTGTGAATTATTATTAAATCATTATTGAATTGGTAGAATCACAACCTGCACTAATCGGTGCGGTATTTTAAACAAGCTGTAGTTAATTCTTTCGCTGCCAAATTAATCGTTAGGTTTTTACCCCTTCACCGTCTTATTGTCGTCTGCTTCAATTTTGTTGTTTGCAAGATCGTTTCAAAGTAAGATTCAAAGTAGTATGACTTAAAGTATATCTATACGAGTGTCAAACAGTTTGGATCCTGATCAGACGCCGCGTTACGCGGCGTCTGATCAGGATCCAAACTGTTTTTAAACGCGCCATTTGACGTCATTAAGAGTGAAAGGGTTAAAATACAGCACAGTAATTTTAAGTATATGTTTTTCTAAACTTGTGGCAGAATTAAATTGATCTTGAGATATTGTCTTAGTATCTTAAAAAAGTCTCTTAATCTGCGCCTTGGCACAATGTGCGTTTCTTTTTGTACTGAGTGTATATTGGGCAATACGTGTACAAGTTAAAATATACACCACAACATGTACAATGAAGATCCTTTTATTTCTTACATTTAAAAGAGACAAAACAGAAATACGAACAAGATTTGTTCGAAACGTCAAATGATTATTTTTTCCTCTGTTTACAATGCACATACGTAGAACTTTAAGCCTTTAAACGCGAATATTGATAAAGAATAAAGTTTTTTTCACTGTGCAACGATCCCAATGTATCCAAAAATACGTTTAACAATATCCTGCATAGTACAGAATTCAAATGCAGCAAAACCTTACTATTACGACCACTATAATGGTGGCTTATTGGTTGTTAAAGACAGGGAACAGTTCAAAGCAAGGTAAACGTAAAACAGAAAAGTGCTTTCGACTGTACTGTCATCTAGCTTCAATCAGTCACCTGTTGTAAACACCTGTACCTACACAGCGAGTATCCACATCAGACGCTCGATAATGCGGCATCTGATACGGGCCCAAAATGTTTGACACTTAAATCGCTAGTTCGTACAAATAAAACAACATAGAAACCAGCATTTAACATAACACAGTCAGCCCTAACGACGGATACATGTACATATTCCATGTAACTCGTCCTTTACAAACGGTGTACATTTAAAAAGTGTACCTGTTCTATAATTTACTATAAACCAATATCTTAGAACAAGATCTATAAGGATCAGGGGCTGTGCTAATGGTGTTTTCTCAACATATAGTAAAACTATCCATGAATAGTATCAAATGAGTTAGACTTATTTAGAAACTTGAATGTTCATTTTAATACTAAATACCGTAGATACAGAAAACACTCAATATGGCGACCACTTACAATAATGCTAAATGATTGAAAGAAAGACAAGCGGCAGCTTAAAGCAAGGAAAACGTAAAACAGAAAGCTCCAAAAGGAGCTTTCTGTTTTACGTTTACCTTGCTGTAAGCAGTCACCTACTGTAAACACCCGCTAATTGACACAATTAAGTGGTCGTAATAGAAAGGTAAAAACTACTGTACGCTATTTCAGCATGACACTCGTGACTAAGGTGTTTTAGGCGAATTTATTAATAAAACTTCGATTGATAACCGTGTGAAGCTTGCAAATGGTGTTTGCTTTTTGATAACACCATCTCGTTATGAAGATGAATTGCTATTAAAGACCTTGGTGCACAACGCAAATGATATATCGCAGCCCGTTGGTTGGTGGTAAAGCTAACTATTTCAGGTAGGAAAATGGTAGTATTAAACCATAAACGCGTTTGTGTTAAAGTAATTTCAGTAAAACCGCGCCTTTTCGACCACTAAATAGTGTTTATTATAAGTGTTTTTACGACAGGTGATTGCTTCAAACAGGGTGACAGTAAAACAGAAAGCTCCTTGAGAAGTTAAAGAACTCTGATGTTCTCTAATGGATTTCATTTACGTTTAGCTCGTTTTAAGTAAACAAGAAAATGTCTTCTGTACAAGTTAAACACGTAATATCCTGTAGAGGGAGGGGATACGTTGATAACAACAAGGGATTATCTTGTTTGATGGTCTTAACGGTTGCTGCGATCAACAAACTACCAACACAACCTTGTTAACGACGTTTTCTTCGTATTTTATCTAACTTCCTTGTCGGGACATTTGAGTTGCAAATGACCCCCTCATAGATATTTGCTAGTAGATTAGATCTAAAGCAGACACATAGTAAGTCGTACCCTTGGTACCCGACCAGAACCCAAGCTTCCTGAAAGTCGTATTGATTGGAAAATACAAAAAAAAAACACACTAAAATTTTGAAAAGATGCTACAGCTGACATTGTTTTAGCTGACGAAACTTTGTCAATGGATGAAAGCGTTCACCATGCGTGTAGCGACTACACAGTCGATTTTCAAACAAGTTTGATCCTAATTCGGCGTCTGATCAGGATTCAAACTGTTTGACAATTCGTCTGATATATGTTTTGTCAATTTGCCTCCAATCTAGTTTTGAAACGAAAGAAAATAGCAAACTATTAAAGCAAATGATAATATGGCGGGGAAAAGGGTTATGGCAGACAAAAGAGTCAATGATATATTTGCTCCAACGAGATTAATCCCTTCACTGCCTTACCTCGAGTACAGCGGTTATTTGCAAACAGTTTTGATCCTGATCAGACGCCGCATCATGCGGCGTCTGGTCAGGATTCAAACTGTTTGCCCATGAATGACAGCATTTCGTAGGTCCATATAATTTAATTTAAAACTTGAGAATTGAAAAGAGATATCTATTGTTTAATGTAGATGGCATCTAGGTGGTGAAGGGATGGATGGATTACAAGTGCTCTATAGCAGTGGTATGGTAGGCAATATGGTTGTTAAGATACAAGTCTTTTGCAAACAAGCCTTAAGTTCGTAAATGTAATATATCTCTAATCCCATGTCGCAATAAACGTTATTGCCATTGCGTCAATACGTTTTATTAAACTTTAGCTAATTTATTTGACATGAACAAACACGTATGTAAAACATACAAATCCTCAGTTTTTTAGATGTACAGTAGAACGTATACGAGATGTAACGATGCATAAATGATTGGTTTGCCACTAAACACAAGAGCAATAATCGTTATTGTGTAATTTGATTACCCTTGATCTCATAGCATGATTCAAGTTTAATTAGTGGACCACTAAAAGCAGGTTGAAAGTAAAGCATAATGCTTTACTTTTACCCTTTTCTTAGCCACTATTTGCTCGGATATATAACTATTTCTTAAGGAACATTAGGATAAATCTGTAAAGCTGAACTTCTTCATTGAAAGAATAAATTCTACACCGATTTGAAGAATATACGCCGAAGTATAAGAAATGTATCCAACATTCTCTCAAATGTCAGCATACACTGACCTATAAATGATTGATTCCATGTGCGGGAGAATGTATGGTAGAAATAGGTATTGACGACCATGGTCTCCCTACCAACTTAACCCTTTACCTCATAGCCTGTTTACAGTTTTGAATACAGGTGACCACTTAAAGCAGGCTGAAAGTAAAGCAGAATGTGCCTTAAGGCACATTCTGCTTTACTTTCAGCCTGCTTTAAGCTAAAATATGCTACACTATATAAAATATTTGTAATGGTAATTGTTCATGAGGGTATAAACTAGAACTATTTTCTTCAGCGGATGAATAAATTAAATACGCTAAAAGTCGCTTCTATGGGGGAAAGGGTTAAAGCTGATAACCTATACTAACGTGCTGTTAACGTGTGCAGGACGTACTAAATAATGGCTAATTTACAAGTAACATGAGTAAACGATTGCATAACTTACCTACAAAGTACCGTATACAGAACATATTCGGACGTATGAATCAAACGCCGGCATACGTTTCGTACCCAGAACGACTCGATAACATACAGATATCATATACTGACGTATAGACGCATAAATGCAGATGCATTTCACGTGTTTCTTACGACCACAGACCGCAGTGGACTAACTAAATACTTACGTATAATGGAGTACTGGTAGCGTGTTGGGGAAATCGGAATATAAATTGGGTTCACACTAGAAACCTGTCAATAGTCATCAGAGAGATGGAGGGTCCGGCAACATTGAGAAGACATTATCCCTTTACCACATAGAAGCGACTTTTAGCGTATCTAATTTATTCCTCCGCAGAAGAAAATAGTTCCAGTTTATACCCTCATGAACAATTACCATACCAAATATTTTATATAGCCTAGCAGATGGTTGTTTAAAGCAGGCTGAAAGTAAAGCAGAATGTGCCTTAAGGCACATTCTGCTTTACTTTCAACCTGCTTTAAGTGATCACCTGTATTTAATGTTATATACGGGGTATTGGGTAAAGGGTTATGTATTAGCGGTGCTCCGGCATGGCCTTATCAAAATTGCCATTTATCATTACAAGCTGCACGAAATAGCTAGAAGGTGGAGAATGAACAAGGAGAGACCATGGATCGGGAGATGGCGACACTTAAGAATACATTATCAACTTATGGTGGAACACAGTAACGAATAGCATGCATTTTTTAACAACATCCAGCGGATGGCATCAGCATGGCATGTCGCTGTCCTTCAAAATGAGGGTATTAGTTTTTCAACTACAAAGGATTCGATTTCATTGTTCTGATGGCGCTTATAGATGTTAAAATAAATCCATTTGGCAGTCGTTCTAATTTTGGTGAAATCCTTTTACCATAGACTTTTACATTGTATAGACATTTTAAAAAATACAAAAAGAAACAACACATGGTCCATATAATTGAGTGCATCATACCGTATTCGTAGTCAAATGCGTATTGAATTGACTAGGAATTTTGACAATCGGTGTTTTGACATCAAGTTTATAACGAACATAAACTTAAATACTTTAACAAATAATAAATCTATATTATATATATTTCTTTTTGTATCGCTTATATAATAAGTTTTGCAAATGCAAAATCCTATTGGGTTAGGAGCCTTGTGTACATCATTAACAGATATTTCCTAGTATGGAAGGTTTTTTAGGAATAATATTTAAAGTAAGTTTGAGCTCTGTCTAAACCATAGTTGATATCGATTCTTCCGATTTAAGAGTGTTTTTTCATATTTTTGAAAATTTCGATTTTATTATACTGATGTATCTTATCCGATTAGATTTGGTTTTTTAGGTTCGTTAGACATTCGTTTTCATCAAGATTACCTGCTGGCCCTATACTATCATTAACAAATAAAATATCCGAGTTAATCCAATATTTGAAAAGAAACGTTTTTTCATTTAAAGCGGATATGTTTGTTACCCCCATAATTGTTATTGCCTAATATAATAAAACTTGCGATGGAAAGTGTTGTAATTTGACTTAAGGGATTTAAACTGAAAATATGTCTTCAAGATATCCGCGTAGAATAGGGTGAGATTTTTTGTCTATTTAAGATGTTATGCTCATGTAAAACATAAGTTAATTGTTTTACATATTAATAAAGTAGTTTTCTGGGTATATTTTTCCAATTTGAATTATCTTCGTTGAATAAGGCTCTTATCCATTTTAACTTGATATACTTTATTAAAACTTTCAAGATCGATCATGTGTAGACCCCCATGTATATTTTCACCATTAATTATTTTCCTAGGTAACTATTTCTTCTTTTTCCGATTTCATCAAATCCAAATATTATTTATTGTTTCGTTCGACACTGGTAATGAATGGAATAAATAAACTAGTTTTGAAATCAACATTGATTCTGCCGAAAGTTGTAAGGTTGCGTCGTTTCTAATTTTGAATTGTCTTTTTGCATTCGCCAAGCAATTTCTCCCAGTTGCTAGTATCACATACATCTGTGTCATAGCCATAGCCATTTCCCCTTTGTACATGTATTAAACTTGTATTGTCTTATTGACGAAACCGTTGCAGTTTGTTTGCCTTCCTTATGTTTAAACTGGTAGCAATCTCCCAATTGTTTCTAAGGGATACGAACATATGTGATTTTTTATTGTTTGGTACCTAAATGGTTTTTAAATGAAACACGGGTTTTAAATTACAGCGGTGAATGGGCAACTATTTCCCGTTTATACACAACGAATGTTATCGACGGTGAACAAAAGTACAAAATCACGAATATGAACTTTGCAAAATTTACTGTTTACCATCCATTTGCGCTCGTTGGATTTAACACTTTACCTCATAGCCTGTTTCTAGTTTTGAAGACAGTTGACCACTTAAAGCAGGTTGAAAGTAAAGCAGAATGTGCCTTAAGCTATAATCTGCTAGGCTATATAAAATATTTGTAATTGTAATTGTTCTTGAGGGTATAAACAGGAACTATTTTCTTCAGCGGAGGAATAAATTAAATACGCTAAAAGTCGCTTCTATGGGGGAAAGGGTTAAACGGGCAATAATTACATATTGTCGACTGTAATATCAACTAAAAATAATTTATTCAGAACTCATTTGAAAAAACTATTATCATGAGTTGATAAAGGGCGAAATGAAACGTTTCCTAAATTCTTACAGGTTACTGTTTCAATCAGGATAAAAATGAATCAAAATTAAAATGGAATAAAAGCAAACAAAGCGCAAAAGCAAAAATCAATAATTAAAACACAAACAACAAAGAATCAGGAGACACAAAGACTCAAATGTTTGAAAACGATCTCAGACTCAAATCAAACTTTATAACATTAGATACAGGTACAAATGTATTGACCTTGAAAACAAAATGTTAAAATGTGATCGCGTACAGGTACATGTAGGGTTAATAATAATTGGGTGAGGATATTAATATGTTCCGTTTAAACAAAACTGATAGCAAAGCGCAGTGAAATTTGTTAAAAGTGATAAAAAAAGTTAAAAAAAAAAAAATATTTGTACGATTCCTTAAAACATGAGATGCATGCAGTCTGGAGTCAGATTAAACGAATAAAACCCTGGCGTTGGATTAGTCTATTAATTTGTTTGCAATGTAAGGTTCTATGAACATATCCAGAACCTTTTGGATATGTACATAGAACATTACATGTACAAATAACAATTGAAACTATCCTGATGAACTTCTCTAAAGAAATAGACATAATTGTTTCATCACAAGGAGCGATGTTGGGGGAAAATGTTATCCCGTTTATGTCAAGAACACTCGATATATTGTTTAAATCTCGTACACGTATCCTAATTCCAAAATGTGTAAACGCTAAAAACCGCTTAATTGCTAATATGCTACAGTAAATTTCCATTATTACGAGCGCTGAATTTTTTTTAAATAGAGATATTAAAGATTGGTGACAACTTAAAACAAGATTGAATTAAACTAGTAATCTTATAAAAAGATATTTCTGTTTATGTTTTATCTTGCTTGAAGCAACAACCTGCCTTAAAACTGAAAACGGAGCCTGATTTAGTGGAGAAGACATTATTCGTTCCCCTGTAAACGCAATCGAAACGCAAACGCGTCGCAATAAAACGTAGGAAAAGACAATTTTTCGAAAAGTCTGACTATTCATGTTAATCTGAGTGGCAAACAATTTGAAGCCGGATTAGACGCCGGATAACCCGGCTTCTGATCTGGCTTCAAATTGTTAACGATGGAAATAAACGTTTTAGCGTAAACGCGTTAATTGGGAAACACGTTTTCTCCTATGTGCATGCGTTATCTACATGTATATTGTTTTGTTTATTCCAGGCACGCACTTTTTCTATCTTTGTGATTCTGGCAGTAACATTGACAGTGGTACCTTTGATAGGTAAAATGTTTATTTATTTCACATTCCTGTGGTGAATATGATATTCTGTTGTAGTAAAAAAAGACGCCATTTTCCCCCCAAAACGAGAGTATTCTAAAACAATAATTTCCATTGCAAACAGTTTAGAGCTTGATCAGACGCCTGGTACATGTAATCCGGCGTCTGATCAGACTCCAGACTATTTTCTACACAGCTTAACATGACCAGTCAAAAGGTTGTCAAAAAAGTTGTGTACTACGTTTTACGGAAATGTTTTTGATTACTTTTATTATCAATAAGGTTTGACCTGACGGTCGTCACTTTCCGTCAGCTTTCGTTGGTACAATCGGTGGTACATGTACAATCGGGAGTTTCCGGATACTTTATTGATATACCTTAGCCGATACCAAAAGTCACTGTGTTGCAATCGCTGAATGGATAGCGTTAATGACTCGTTGTGGAAGGGTCATGGGTTCGATTCTCGGTACTGTTTTGTAAACTTCGGCTGTAAATATTTTTTAAATAGTAAAAAATTAAAAAAATTAGTATGCCTTAAACGATACTAAAATAAATCAGTCAGCAATTTTTTGAAAAAAAAACGGCCTGCTGCCTGATGCCTTTTGATGCTTGACGAAATACAAAAGTAACGCATAGTGCTTTCTGGGAGTGTTTTGCATAACGTGGTGTTCTTTGGACCAGTTTTCTAGCCAAGTTTTTCCTAGGCAAGTAGCACTGTACTCTACATGTACATGCAATTGCATGAATGTCATGGTTTGCATGCGCCTATCCGCATTTTAAAAAAAAATACATGTACATATTCAATAAATAATACAAAACTCTACCGGGGATCGAACCCAATACCCTTACCTTGGTAGCGCGGCGACCTTACCACTGAGCCATCACCGACTGTATTTATCTATAACCGATAACACTATTCCAGTTCGAGTCACCGTTGAATTGTCTATTCTCAATACACTGTAGTTGTTTTCGGAAGCTAACGAATAACTTACGGAAAAAGACGGAATATGCATGAACCGTCAGGTCAAACCTTATCGACAATAAAAGGGAAGTGACTCTACATGTACCTCTTTATTACTGTATTTGTATTTGTGCTCAACCGATTATTTCCATTGCAAACATTTGGACACGGATCAGACACCAAGAACATAGTGCACTGTATCATTTTAGTCTCAAAACTGTGAACCAGATTTGAATTTATCCTTTATTATTTAATCTTGCATGAACTTCTCATTTTCTCCGTTTTGTTTTATTATGTTACTGCTTTTGTTTAAACCTATTGCCAACAAAGAATGACAAATAAAACATCGTCTGTTAAACTCTTTAACCGTGAAAAAGCGTCCGCCTATATACGTCTTAGTAGTATTTGCTTCAAATATTGTTTTATTATAGTCTAATTGAAAGTAAAAAAGGAATATTACTATACTTTGCATATCTTATGCACCGGATCACTCGAGTTGTGTGTGTAAAGGCTATATCCAACGAGACCGGAGGTCGAGTTGGATATAGCCTTTACACACACAACGAGAGTGATCCGGTACATAAGATATGCAAAGTATAGTAATGTTCCTTTTATTATATACCTCTTATAATAAAAATAAAATGAAAAACGATAGAAATGTTTCGAGCGTTACTATAAATAAACGGGATTCCCCATACGTCACACTTCGGGGAATGGCGCGTGAAAGTAAATACTCGCTATTACGACCACTAAAACGAATGCTAAATGATTAAATAATAGAGAGGTGACAGCTTAAAGCAAGGTGACAGTGAAACAGAAAGCTCCTAAAGGAGCTTTCTGTTTCACTGTCACCTTGCTTTAAGCGGTCACCTACCGTAAACACCCTAATACTTAACATAATTCAGTGGTCGTAATAGAGAGGTTTTACTGTAGTTCCGAACTTCCGACTACACAGTAAACGTTCTTTTCCTATTACACAAGGTACATGGGTAATACGGAATTTTCAATCCGTCAAGGTGTATTTGTTCGATAAAATACAGAAATATTTCGGGCAGAACATTGGTAGGTATATAATAAATACGTGTATAAAGGAGAAAACAGCAAACGGGTGCCGGACGCTCGACTTTCATAGACTTGAGATGGCTACTTTTCAAAACCAAAAGAAAATGTATTGGTGTTTAATGCCCTCTTGATCTTAGAAGTTTGTAAGCAACAACTTCTCAAACATATTTGGACAGTCAACATTCAATTTAAAGTAAACTATAAACAAAACAATGCTTTAACTGCAGTGTTGTAATGAGTTTCCCTTTTGATACTAAACAAGTATTCAAATATATTGGAAGTTTGAAATTAATAACTTTCTACAGTAGCTGAATAATTTCATATACAAATTCTGATTCAAAACAAGGGTACTAACTCTGCAATGACAGATCCCATGGTTATCTGTCTTGTTGTAAGGTGACGCCCTTTTAAAATTGAACAAGTATTCAAAGTATCAAGTTTATACCTTTGGTAGTTATTGAGACATCTAATTAAATTCTAAGTCAAAACAGGGGCAAAACCTCTGAAATCCCAAAACCCAATAAGGCAATAACTCTGGAACGACAAATTTCAGGGTTACCTGCCTTGTTGTAATGAGTTGCCTTTTTGATACTGAACAAGTATTCAAAGTTTCAAGTTAATATCTTTCTTAGTAATTTAGATATATAAATTTACAATTTTTAAGTAAATAAAACAAGGGCCATAACTCTAGTAGGACAAATCTTAAGGTTACCTGCCTTGTTGGTATAAGTTGCCCTTTTGACACTTAACGAGTATTCAAAGTTTCAAGTTAATATCTTTCATAGTTATTTAGTTATTTCAATTTATAATGTTTACGTAAATAAAACAAGGGCAATTAACTCTGATATCACAAATCACAGAATTACCTGCCTTGTTGTGATAAGTTGCCCTTTTGACACAAGTTTTTAAAGTTTCGAGATAATATCTTTCATACTTATTAATATATTTTAAATTACAAATTGTAAATAAATGAAACACGGGCATTAACTGGAAGGACAAATCTCAGGGTCACTTGCCTTGCTGTAATGAGTTGCCCTTTTGATACTAAACAAGTATCCAAAATCTTTCATAGTTATTAATTTATTTTAATTTACAATTTTTAGGTAAATAAAATAAGGGCAATAACTATAGAATGACAAATTCCAGGGTTACATGCCTTGTTGTGATGAGTTGCCTTTTTGATACTAAACACGTATTCGAAGTTTCAAATGGATACCATTGATAGTTATTGAGAAATGATGTCTTACGAAAACCTTATTTTAAAAGCTTAACCGACGCAGACGCTGATGCAGACGCTGACGCAGACGACAGGGTGACGACAATAGTTCGAATTTTCGAAAATGTCGAGCTAAAAAAGGGTAAATTATTTGAAATCTGATAAGTCAACGATTTTCCGTGTATTGAAATGGACCAATTATGTTTGCAATGCATTTTAAGTCGCCTATGACATTGATATATATATATACATGTATATGTATTTTAATTTGAGTCGCAAACAGCTTGAATCAGAAGCAGAGTCACCCGGCGTCTGATCTGACTTATAACCGTTTGTGATGGGAAAAAATTGTTTAAGCACAAACACCTTTATTGCGAAAGAACTCCGTATTCTCTATCATATTCCTTTTGATAGTCTTTTCTTAGTTTCAGAGCAGAAGACGTTTTTCGTCCCTAAATAAAAAAAAAAGCGTTTACGCGAAAATAATATGTTGATATTACAGCGCTAAAGAAATACGTTATTGGTATAATTGTACTTTCATTTTTACATGTTAATTGGAAGGACACTTTAGCAAACATAGAAACTCGGTTTTGGGTAAAATTGTGAATTTAATGTGAACATTTCTCAAATAAAAGCAATATTTTAGTATTATTGTGTATATCGCATAAAAGAAAAATCATCGTTATCAAACATCCTCAAGAAAAAGTCACTGAATATTTGTTTATTTATACCTTTACACCACCTTTTCTACTCCGACGATAGACGGAGTAAAACTTTGCTTTGGATTCCGCTATGGACAATTCAAATTCGATAGACCATTATATAAGACCTTTTTCTTTGGACGAGGGGCTACAGTGGATAATCTGTTATTCTTTCCCGTTTAAACGAAACGAAACGCAAACGCAAAACACTAGAACGTAGAAAAGTGCAACTTTTGGACAATTCTGATAATTCATGTTTATCTTGGTGACAAACAGTTTGGAGCCTGATCAGACGCCGGGTTACCCGGCGTCTGATATGGCTAAACGCGTTTATTGGGAAAGAATAACAGTTTCTCCACTGTAATACACCTGGGGTCCGTCTTACGGAACGTCGTATGACAAAAACTGTCGTAAGTTAGATTCTAAAATTTACAATCTTTATTTAGTTCTCTGTCTAACCCTGCCTTGTGATATCTCTTTGGAATTGTCTTGAAAAGATGATTCCACAGAGATGTCAAAGACAGGATTAGATGGAGAAACAAATATTTATTGAGAATTTTAGAATCTGACTAACTACACAATTTGTCGTACGACATTTCGTAAGACGGGCCTCAGTACATTTTTCGCATTTCTTGTTTTGTCTTCCCCGCAGATGTTTGATCCTTGTCGAACTCAATTTTATTTTTAATTTGTTTTATTTAATACATGTATAAATGTTTTGCCTAATCTAGTTTATAATTATGTGTTTTGTTGGCGTTTAAACAGTTCATGCCAAAGTAGGTTTTCAGTCTCTTTTAATGCCTGTTTCATCAGTATGAGATTTTGTGTCATAACTTTGTAGTTTTATATATGTTATTCATTTTAAAATACGAAAACCAGAAACAAAATTAATGTAATTATATACACTCTTGTTCAACAGGTGAAGCATCAAGGTCATCACACTACATGACGTATAACACAACATCAACGTCAGCTACATCCTCTAGTAAACCTACCAACACCTCTCTAAAACACAAGACAACAACAATCACGCCATCGACAACAACGCAGCATCATAACAGCAGTATGCTGTCAAACAATACGGGTAATATTAGTTTTGAAGACCGATAACCAATTAAAGCAGTTTGAAAGTAAAACGGTATGCGTCTTAATACGTATTTTGCTTTACTTTCTATCTGCTACATATGTACATGTAACCATCGGCTAGAATACGGGCAATGTGTATTGTGGCGCTTATTCATGTCTATAAAGTGGAATTGATTTCTTTAGTACATATGTAGCAGAATGAACTAAAGGATTCGCATAGCGTATATGTAGTTATGGAATAAACTAAGAGTCACCCCGATTGGATTATGGTCAGATGCCGAGTTACTCGGCGTCTGATCAGAATGCAAAATTTTTGCTAAGGATCATTGTGCTCGTAGTAAGGTAAAGAAGGGGTTTACATCACAAATACATGTTGACAAACAATGTTTTGAAAGCTTATCGATGACTTGCATGTATAGCTAAAAAAGGGGACTACATATGATCGGCAAATTTACCATGAATCACTGGCGCGATTCATTTTTAGTTTAGTTTAAACATATTTTATTCAATATGTATGAAGAGAAACGGGTTGGGCCACAAGTTCTCATAAAGCGATTCATGGAATTTGCCGATCATCTTCTGTCGTTTATTTCGCTTTTAAAACGTCGACAAAATCAGTTAATTTCTGTACGTTGCATCGATTAATTGTCTTAAGGTAACATATAATCAGTTTGGAGCCTGATCAGATGCCGAAGTACCCTATGTATGGTTTGCCCCAAACAGTTTGCCCCTCGTATTAAAGAAATGGTTAGAAATTTCAAATCATTGTAGTTTTCTAAATGTTAGTGCATTGCATTTGTGTTTGGTTTGCGTGTAAGAGAGAAACACTGTTCAACGTCTTCTCTACTGCATGTACATGTATCTGGGGCCCGTTTCATAAAACTTCTAACGACAAATGTTGTCGTAAGTCAAAACTTTAAAATACATTTAATCTGTGATTTCTCTATCTAATCATGTCTTGTGACATCTTTTTGGAATCGTCTTTTCAAGACGATTCTAAAAAGATATCACAAGACAGGATTAGATGGAGAAATAAATAATAATTAATACTTTTATAATCTTACTTACGACAACATTTGTCGTAAGAAGTTTTATGAAACGGGCCCCTGTTCCGGTAGTACACGGATCTGTCTAATTCGGTATCAATAAATCCTTATAAGTGTGACATTCAATTATTTGACTGTTAATCGCGGCTCGGTAAAAATTTCCTAGCAGTTTGAATCAAAATCAGATGCCAAGTAATCTTGAGAGTTTTAAGAGCCAATAACTACTTAAGTCGCATTATTATTTTGCAGCGTGTTAACCCCTTCACTGCCTTGCCCCCGAATACAATGGTTGATTGCAAACAGTTTTGATCCTGATCAGATTCCGAGTAACGAGACATCTGTCTAGGATCCACTTTTTCGACACTCATTTCAATGTTTCAAGTGAAAAGCTCTAATATTTACATTTGAGATATAAAACAGATACAGTGGAGAATCTGTTATTCTTTCTCAATAAACGCGTTTACGCTAAAACTTTTATTTGCAGTGCAAACAGTTTGGAGCCAGATCAGACGCCGGGTAACCCGGCGTCTGATCAGGCTCCTAACTGTTTGCCACCAGGATAAACAAGAATTATCAGAATTGTCGAAAAATTGTTCTTTTCTACGTTTTAGTGCTTTGCGTTTGCGTACGTTTGCGTTTAAACGGGAAAGAATAACAGATTCTCCATTGTAGCAGTAAAAGGGGTTGATTGGAAAAAAATTGCAGAGCACTTTTGTGAAGTAGATGATATTGAAACAGGGTATTGGTTAAACTACCCTACATATTAAACGTTTAGAATTAGTCGTCAATTTGCCTTACACTGTACATGTCGGTCCAACTGGCAAAACTCGAGTTAACACTAAGTGGTGAAATTGGCCTAGAAAATTATAAATTATCCAAGTCGTTAATCTTTTTGAATATCCTACTGAAGTTGGTTGGTAATACATCGAACTTACTGGAAAACGTTTTATTTTGTGTTAAAATACTATATAGCATAGTCCTCTGGTCAATAGAACTATCCCTTCTCACCATGATTTTTGTCAATTTCACCCAGAAAATTACGTTGATACTGAATTTCAAATATGAGCACAGTCGTCGACAGTCAAGAAATTTCAGCAGTACATTTCTTATGTAATAACAATTAAATGGCTTGAAAATCAAGATTGTCGACAACTGTGCTCATATTTAAAACAAGAAAAAACCGTAAATCTGGTGGGGGATTTTGAACCCAAAGCTACGCTATTAACCCAATAATTGTCAAACCAGCAGATGTGTGTGCCACGGATAAGCCATGTTTCATACATTTCCTTCCGTATTGGTGTCACTGTAAAATTAAATTACAACAAGACATATTAAAATAATTATATAGAGATACATGTTTCTATAGTAAAGTTTGTTGTTCCTATGGTAACATAATTTCATTTTTCGTTTGTGATGAGGTTTTCCATTTGGCTAATGCTATCTTATTTTTTTGCATTTCAAAGTTATCAAAACAAATATATTCGAATGATGATATGTAGTGCGCAATAATTGATAAAAATGGGATAGTAGAAGAATACATGTAATTAAACTTGTTGCTATGGCAACATGATTTTTATTTTCAAGAATATATTTAATATTTGCTTTCATTTATCCGTCACCAGCATCCAACTGTGATATTTTTGGTAACATCTGAAACAGGACCAGTAACTTAAATCTGAAATTGAGCCGATTATACCCCTTTGTGAAACTATAATCTGTAGGAAGCCGTTGTATTGGTTACCATAGTATCAATTGTAACACGTTTTAGAATAATGTGTCATGGATTTGTCATGTTTCATACAGTTCCTGTCGTGTCAGTGTCCCTGTAAAATCAAATTACAACAAGACATATTCAAGGAATGAAATAGAGAGACATGTTTTTCTAGACTAAATTATGCTGGTTGCTATGGTAACAGTATCTTTATTTACCCGTTAATGTTTAGGTTTTCAACTTGGCTAATGCTATATCATATCTTTGTATTTCAAAGTTGATAAAATAATGTTTCAGTGATAATATGCTCAATAATTGATGAAAAACGTAACTTTAGATGAACAAATGAAAATGGTTGCTATGGCAACATGATCTTTATTATCGAGCAAAAAAAGTTGTTTTCTTTCATTATCTACCACCAGCATCAAGCTGTGATATTTTTGGTGAAATCTGAAATGGGGCCAATTTCACCCCTTAGTGAACTCAGTCCTTTACCACTAAAGTTCAATAACTCATATTTGCTAAATTCAAACTTACCAATATTGCCAAGTGAACTCATTTGCGCCCAATGGATACTTCCATCTTCAATGCGTTTTATATTGAAATGCCTATCAGTAAACATCGTAGTGTCTGACCTGACGCCGCACCATGTCCCATCTGATCAAAATCTACACTGTTTGCCTACAATGCATATCCCATATATGTATGTTATCGTGGGCACAAATGGGTTAAAAAGTGGCATAGCCACGTTTTAACTTCAGAATAAGGATTACGAGATTCGACACTATGGGTAGATACATTGTACATGTACATGTAAGATGCAATGAAACTATTTGGTATCAGAATCGTCTCTTCTATTTGCAGCTACCAGAGTCGGGGTGGATACAGATCATGGTAGACTCACAGTTATATCCGTGGTGGGAGTGATGTTGACAAATCTTTGGCAAACTCTCAATTGAAGCCTGGTGTGATTTGATTCATAGACATGTAGGGGACGAGTTAGTTACAGTATACAGGGGAGAAGACATTAATAATTTATTTCCCAAAAAACGAAATGGAAACCAAAAGCAATACAATATATTGTGAAAAAGCTCGTAAAATTATTGACGATTTATCAAAATCTGAGTGTTACACGAATTTTACGACAATTGGATTGCAGGGGCCTGTTTCATAAAATTTCGTACGACAAAAACGGTCGTAGGTCAAAATTTTACAATACATTTAATTTCTGATATCTCTATCTGATCCTGTCTTGTGACATCTCTTTGTAATCGTCTTTTCAAGCCGATTCCAAAGAGGTGTCTCAAGATAGGATTAGATTGAGAAATAAATAATTATTGATACTTTTATAATCCGACTTACGACCGTTTTTGTCGTACCAGATGTTTAAATGGTGTGTTTATGACACGTGACAGTGTTACTATTTACCTTATATTTAGTTTTACGTTTTGAATAAATATTACTACTTAAAGCAGGTTAAAAGTATAGCAGAATGCGCCTTAAGGCGCATTCTGCTTAACCTTTTGCCTTCTTTAAGCTAACATCTGCTAGGATGTATATAGAACATATTTCGAATGTGCATGCTTATGACTGTATAGATATCAGAAATAGTTGCTTTAATGGATGACCAAATGAAATGCATAAAATATGTATTTATATTTACATTCACCCTGTAAAGTCTTTATGTAATCCTATTAAAAAATATGCAGTCATCTGCCGATGAACCTACAATTCGAAACTGGATTTAGCCAGTTCGGATTTCCCCCGTGCTATTCGTGGACTTATTCAAATAGACTACATCGGGCACTTAACATTAAACTCCCATTGGTCGACTGTCATATGACACTAGCGGAGTGATACAGACCCATAGGTCGTTGCCATCGCGTTGCTATGTGTGTAAATGGGTTAAGAAAACAACCGCGACCTGTATTTTTAGAATGTGCTTTGGCAATAGATATTCAAGTTGCACTGTTATTTGTTTGCCTTGTAAGTCTTTTCCATTCACAGAGAGAAAGTTAACTGGAAAAAATCCTGAATTTTTAATACAGTTACAGTACATGTAGTTGGGACTACTTTCTCACCATATTTAGAAACTGGAATGGCTATTACATCGACATTACATCTATCAAACCTCTTTGACCGGTATATGATAAATTCTTATACAGAAAAACAAATCTGGCCAATAAACACATTAAATTGACAAGACAGAAAATATAAATATAAATATAAGGAATAAACAACATCTCTTTGCCGCTCATGGCGGTATGACTACATTAGCTTCGCAGGGGATAAATTCCGTAAACGCCCTTGCCCTTCGGGCGTTTACGGAATTTACCCCCTGCGAAGCTAATGTAGTCATACCGTCATGAACGTAAAAAATATGTTGTTTATTCCTATAATGAATCAAACCCGGATTATCATTTCGAGTTTTCTGCTATATTTTCATCTTGATCACAGTGGAGACAACGTTATTCGTTCCCGCTTAAACGCAAACGCATACCAAAAAAATGTACAAAATAACAATATTTTGGCAACTCTGACTATTCATTTTTATACGAGTGGCAAACAGTTTGGAGCCTGATCAGACGCCGGATTAACCGGTGTCCTATCTGGCTCCAAACTGTTTGAAATTGAAGTACTAGTTTTAACGTAAACGCGTTTATTAAGAAAGAATAACGTTTTCTCCACTGTACACCAACCACCTGTCTAAAACATGGAAAACAATGTCTCCAAATGAGTTGTCGTACATCTCGGTGTACATGTACCGCATATATTGTGTAAAATACTAAGGTGTGCACTGTAAGGTAACATGGACATTTTTAAACGCAAACGAAACGCAAACGCAAAGCACTAAAACGTACAAAAGTACATATTTTTGACAATTTTATGAATGCTTTTTATCTTTTGGCAAACAGTTTGGAGCCTGATCAGACGCCGGGTTATCCGGCGTCTGATCTGGCTCCAAACAGTTTCTACTGGAAATAATAGTTTAAGCGTAAAAGCGTTTATATGGAAATAATAACGTTTTAGTGATCTTGTTAAAATATATTTTAATTTGAAAATGCAACAGAATAAACATGTGTCATTCAATTTTGATTTGTTCAAATTATGATTTTTATATAGGATTTCTCCCCCTTCTTCGTTTTCTCTCTATCTACTTTGCATTCTCCCAATCACTCATTTTATATCTATCTCTCTTTGTCTGTTTCTCTTTCTGTCAATGTTTCTCACGTCTCTGTCTCTCTCTTTTTTCTCTCTGTCTCTCTCGCCTCTGTCTCTGTCTCTCTCTCTGCATATCTCTTCTCTGTCTCTTTGTCTCTTTCTGTGTCTCTGTTTCTGTCTCTATGTCTTTCTCGCTTCTGTTCCGATCTGGCTATCTCTACTCTGTCTTTTTGTCTCGCTCTGTCTCTCTGTTTCTGTCTGTCTTTCTATGTCGCTTTCTGTCTGTATGTCTCTCCTTTTCTGTATGTACATGTATGTCTCTCCGTTTCCGCTTATCTGTCTTACTCTGTCTCTGTCTGTGTGTGTGTCTCTCTCTTACAATAAACAAGTATATTGTCTCCTTTCGAAACTCGAAGTGTTTGTAAAAGAGGGCCAAGTCGTTCTTGATAGAAAACGTGAAACCATTTAGGAGAATCGCATATTATCTGTTGATCAGTGCCAAAAGTATTCAACAATTATTGTAAAATTCACCACCCCTGATCAGATGTCACTTTCTAATACGACGGCAGTCTATTTCACTTACAATGCCTGATACAGTGCAGAAGGCGTTATTCTTTCCTATTAGACAAACGGACAACACTTAAATATAGAAAATTACAAATATTTGAATTTATAACGATCCATTTTAATTTAAGCGGCAAACAGTTGGAGCCTGTTCAGACGCCAGGTTACCCGGCGTCTGATCTGGCTCGAAACTGTTTGCAATAGAAATAACAATTTTAGCGTAAACGCGTTCATTGGGAAAGAATAACGTTTCCTCAACTGTAACTCATTCGTATGTTCCTACTTAAATCCAACCTTTATCTTTGACACAAAAGCCTCGCCTAAAGCAATGCCATTTATCATTCGATAACATTGATTTTGGCATCTACGACTTTCTGTATCAATAGCCAAAATAAGATAAATGAAAGTTCGAAACCGAGGGTATTTACAGATCTATGGTTTCGTATGAACACTTTCATTCCAGCTGACTTAACCCTTATCTTGCTAAGCTTAGTAAACATTTGCGAACAATTTGGATCCAGATATGACGCCGCGAAACACGGCGTCCGATATGGATCCAAACTGTTTGCCACTCCTATATATTCGACTTTTCTTTCGTCAAAAAAAGCACAACAGCCGATTCTCCGCAGACGATTAATTTGAAGAAAAGGACAATTCAGCATAACCTTTTCCCTTATAGAAGCGACTTTTAGCACATTCATTTTATTCATCCGCTGAAGAAAATAGTTCCAAATTATACCGTAATGAATATGTGTCATATTTAATACTTTTTTATTCTAGCAGTTAATAGCTTAAAGCAGGTTGAAAGTAAAGCAGAATGCGCCCTAAGGCGCAATCTGCTTTACTTTCAACCTGCTTTAAGTAGTCACATATCTTCAATACTAGAATTAATGCTATCAGGTAAAGGGATAACAGAGCAAACCCTTTGTTTGCTGCAATATTGTCTGCTTTAAAGGCATGGTCTGCAATATGTTTTTCTTTATCAATTTTAAAGCCATTATAGAGTAAGAAAACTTAGCATAAGGAGCAAAGAGCTTAGATCCGGATCAGATGCCGCATTTCGCAGCGACTGATCTGAATCCAATCTGTTTTCAATTAAAAGCAAATGCGTGAACACAGCGGATATCTTTGTTTTACCATTAAACGCATTTGCGCTAATGCAAACCGTTTTGAATCAAAATAGACGCCAGATAATAAGCATCTGATCAGGCTCCAAACTGTTTGTCACTCATATTAAAATATACATTAAGAATTAGATCAATATTTGGCGTCCGGGCACTCCGCGTCGCAGCTGTTTGCAAAAAGTGATGTCAGAAATTCGTTGGTAGCGGATAGAAGAATAACGCTTATTATCACGTTGCGTTGCTAATGAATGCTACAAAAAACAACCCCAAACCTGTTCATTGTCAACACATCTGAACACTATGACACCTTTATAAAGAAAAAAACCTTAGTATTAATGTCAAACATAATGGATTCAGCTCAGACGACAAGTAACTCGGCGTGTGATCTGAATCCAAGTTGTTAACATGTTCAAGTTAAGTTGCAAGATAAAAGTTAAAAATCGAAACTAATCAAATTCAGTGGCATTTATATACAATGTTATCTACATATATAAATAATACGCAAATACAGGTTTGAATACGTTCGATATTCGATACTGGAAATTGTTAGTTTTCTGGTTTTATTCAAAGTGACGAGACTTTATTTCTGGGGTTAAAGCAACATATAAAGGTGAGTTTGTCTATTTCAATTTTTATTATATCTTTGGAAATATAATAAATTGTATTTTGTTTATTTGATTCAACTTTTAATAATACATCATGCAATTAATATATATATATTTTTATATATCATTGGAAATATAGATAGTTTTCTTTTATTCACTTATTATAATAAATATCATTTGTATAACTTAGTAGTTTTTTGTTTGTGTTGTTTTTGTTTTGTTTTGTTGGCCTTTTCGTTTGATATTACAGTTAAATGCATTATAGTTAGCACCATCGAGACGTGGTCTAATTTCACCAATTTCAATATTGTTGAAATATAGTTATGTAATTCAAAACTTTGTGACATAATTTATTCACTTGGTACCCCGGTTACAATAGATATTTGCAAACAGTTATGGTCCTGACCAGACACCGCGTAACGAGGCGTCTCGTCAGGATCTTAACTATTTGACACTTTCTTCCGAATTTAACTTCTAGAAACTAAAACAGACAGCAAATCTTTAACCATGGTGACGTCATTGCAGTGAATTGGTTAAACAGTTTTGTTTTGTTATTTTTTAAAACACTCTGACGGCTAAAATTTTGTTTGGCTCATAGTTATTGTCCTCATTTTAACAAGAAAAGCAACTAAAGCAACCAAAACAAAATTGAATAATTTCAGCTTAAGAAGTAACACAATGGACATACAATTTAAATCCTACATGTGATTAGAGGCGTTGCAACTTAGATTATTGACAAATTTAGCGTATTCCCTCCTCGGCGACATTCTTATAATTGGTCCAAAATCTGTATTGACATGTACTTATATTTGAATTCATGTTTTGTCCTGGGCAAGAGACGTTCTGAAAGCTCCTATTGGAGCTTTAGAGGGATTGGAATATATACATGTACTCATGTAATCATGTGTTATAGTTTAAGGTTTTTGACTGGTAGGATGCTGCAACTATATAAATTGTAATTATGGTTGCAGTATACAGTCAGTTTTGTGTCGGACGACCACTCGATATGATATATTTTGGGCCTATGTAATAGGTGGCTGCTTTGCACAGGACTGAAAAATGGTGGAAACATTCTTTTTAATCTGCGTTAGGCCACATGAGTTTGCCTGGCGTATTAAAACTGGTCGCCCAATAAAAGCTTGTCACTTTACACAACCCCTTAACCCATTTGCGCCAAGTGGATTCTTCCATGTTTATATATCGGATTAGTACATTTTTTATCAAAGGGATGCCTGGTCAAAATTTTCATTTTCATTTTGTTGTTTATTGAAATTCCTATCAGCAAAAGTGTATACCCTGATCAGAGTCTACACTGTTTGCCTATGTCCCATATATGGGATCGTGGCCACATATGGGTTTTAACAAAAACAAGATACTTAGCATGTGCTCGTTAAACTATAAACTGTTCTTCCTTGTTATGAGACCCCTTTGAAGAAACTTTTGCTTTTGCGTTATATACTTATATATAGTTTGGATTAGTCCATTTTTATCAAAGGGATGCTTGGTCAACATTTTCATTTTCATTTTTTTATTGAAATTCTTATCAGCAACAGTGTAGACTCTGATCAGACGCCGCATAATGCGGCGTCTGATCAGAGTCTACACTGTTTGCTTATGTCCGATATATGGGATCATGGGCACAAATGGGTTAACATCATTTCAAATCTATTTTGTATTTGATAACCTCGTTACTTTAGATGGCCTTTTACATGTCTTACATATTTCAAACGTAAACATCATACATTTGTATAATATTAAATCTATGGAGATCTAATAGGTTTGTTTTTGCCACATTCACACTAAGTTGTGAAATAATTTGTTTACCATTTACCGCTGTATTCAACAAAGTTTTTATGACACAATTTCAATCATTTTACCGAAGATTTGAATTTGAAAAATAAGGAAATGCGACACTTGTTTGAAGACGATGACGTCATGACGATGATGTCATGGCAGTGGATGGATACATTGTACAGTGGAGAAAACGTTATTCTTTACCAATAAACGCGTTTACGCTAAAACTAATATTTCCAATACAAACAGTTTGGAGCCAGATCAGACACATGGTAACCCGGCGTCTGATCAGGTTTCAAACTGTTTGCCACTCAGCTTAATATTAATAGTCAGAATTGTCAGGAAGTTGTTATTTTCTTCATATGCGTGCTTTGCGTTTGCGTTTCGTTTGCGTTTAAATGGGAATGAATAACGTTTTCTCACATAGCTACACTTGTTTTCTATAGCGAACAACGATGACGAATATCCCTATTTCCAACATGTGTAAGATCACTTTGATGACGTCACTATAACGCCACTATTTATAACGGCGTGGGGTTCCAAAAATGCATATTGCTTAAAAAATAGCTTAAATCGTTGGTAATGTGAGAAAAGGAATCTGTCACTCGTCGATGTTTAAGACGAGTTGATCTCAAACTCGTCTAGAATAGAAAAGTTATTAAGCTCGCCAAGGCTCGCTTAATAACATTTCAATTTTAGACTCGTTTGAGATCAGCTTGTCTTGAACATCGACTCATGACAGATCCTATATTTCTCCACTGTATCAGAATAATTTGTTCTATCTTTCAGATGAGGAAACTAGTGTTTATAGTGACGCTAGTTGTTTGCTGTCTGTTGATGTCCGAGGGTAAGTACACTCGTCATTAATTTTTTTGTCAAAACGTCCAATATGTAACTTTGAGAAAAACAACAGACTACGGTATTAAAACAGTAAAAGCGGTATACATAATTGTCTTGTTCAGGGAACTGTGGCAAGGGTCGTTGAAAGGTGGGAGTCATTATTGAGAGGGTCATTGTAGAGAGAGAGAGAGGAATGTAGTTTCGAATTTGAAACGTACATGTAGCTTGAGATATTGAAACTCAAAGATTGGACTAAATTCTAGTTTGACTTGACTTTGGTCTACAGTGCCCCAACTGCATTTAACGGTCCTCCAAGTATCGATTCAGTTTTCGCTGTTCCCCTAGAGAGCAATAATAACATGTATCTACTCGTAACTATTTTATTGCTGTACAATCGTCTGCTCAACATTTTCGAATTTTGAAAGAAGATACACAAAAACGTTATGCGGCGTCTTATCTGGGTTCAAGCTGTTTGCAAATGTAAGCCATGTGTATTTTCCCCCTGCCTATATATATATATTCCCCCGAACAACACACACAATCGTTGTCCCCATCGTGTGCTGTTGCAGAGAGGGAGCACTGTTGTTTGGCTTAAACTGTTTCTTTACTTATCGATGTTTATTATACCTGTATTCGTTTAACTATTTCGCTGCTACAGTGGAGAATCTGTTATTCTTTCCCAAAAAACGCGTTTACGCTAAAACTATTATTTGCAGTGCAAACAGTTTGGAGCCATATCAGACGCCGGGTAACCCGGCGTCTGATCAGGCTTCAAACTGTTTGCCACCAAGATAAACATGAACAATCAGAATTGTCAAAACGTTGTTCTTTTCTACGTTTTAGTGCTTTGCGTTTGCGTACGTTTGCGTTTAAACGGGAAAGAATAACAGATTCTCCACTGTAATTTAATCGTGTGTTTTTTACCCCTGCACCGTGTCAATGACGTCTGTTTCATTTCTTTCCCAAGAAAGTTTCAAAGCAAGATTCAATGTAATATTGCGACTTAAAAACATATCGTTACGAGTATCAAATAGTTTGAATCCTGATCAGGATCCAGTCTGTTTGCAACGTCGCCTTTTCGCGCCATTGCCAGGGAAAGACAGTGGATAATACGAGTTCTTTCCCGTATTTATAAATACAAACAAAACGCAAACGCAACGCTTTTAAAAAGTAGAAAGTGACAAGTTTTTAACAGTTCTGATTATTAATTTTAATCAGAGTGGCAAACAATTTGGAGCCTGATCAGACGCCGGGTTACCCGGCGTCTGATCCGGCTCCAAACTGTTTACATTGGAAATAGTAGTTTTAGCGTAAACGCGTTTATTGGGAATGAATAACGTTTCCTCTACTGTACATGTTTTCTTTTTCAGTAATCAATGCTCAAGGAACAGGAGGAGGAGGAGGAGGAGGAGGGGCAGGGGCAAATAGCGGTAATATATTGCAATACTCTCTCTCTCTGTCTCTCTCTCTGTGTCTCTCTCTCATTACGTCTGTATGTTTGTGTGACTTTATGTCAATCTCCCCGACTCTATCTCTCTGTCTCCCTCTCCGACTCTGTATTTCTCCACCTCGGTCTCTCTGTCTCACGGCCTTTTTCTCTTTATCTGTCTCTCTCATTCAGTCTACTCCATATGTCTATATAACTTATTTATGTCGCTCTCTATCTCTGTATGTCTCTCGGTCTCAATTTCATCATCAATCTGTGCCTCTCTATCACCCTGTCTTTCTGTCTTCCTTTCTTTCTTTCTCTTTGCCTCTGTCTGTGCCTCTTTCTTGCCTCCCTGTCTATTTATCTGTTTGTCCATCTGTCTGTTTGTCGGTCTGACTGCCTGTATGAATGCCTGCCTTTCTTTGTCGTTTGTTTCAAATATATCGTCTCCGAAAAAAAGATCAACATTACTTTAATGGTTTGTAATCTGAGTAAAATTTGAATTTGAGTGACAAACTGTTCGGATCTAGATCAGACGTCTGATTTCGATCAAAGCTGTTTGCAAATGTTAGCCGAGTCGCGCTTATCACGAAAAGGGTTAAAACGTAAACGAATAGCATCTTCTTATCTGTACATGTACCTCTTTAGAATGTTACAGTGGAGAAAACGTTATTCTTTCCCAATAAACGCGTTTACGCTAAAACTATTCTTTCCTGTGCAAACAATTTGGAGCCAGATCAGACGCCGGGTAACCCGGCGTCTGATCTGGCTCCAAACTGTTTGCCACCAAGATAAAAAATAGTTATCAGAATTGTCCAAAAATTGCACTTGTCTACGTTTTAGTGTTTTGCGTTTGCGTTTCGTTTCGTTTAAACGGGAAAGAATAACAGATTCTCCACTGTAACAGTGGAGAAGACATTATTTCCCAATGAACGTGTGCTAAAACAATCATGGTAAATGCAAAACAGTTTTGATCTAGCTCAGACGCCATATACACTTTGTTCACGATTTATATTAAAACCAGTTACCAACAGTTTGAAGCATGAGCAGACTACGGGTTACACGGCGTCTGACCAGTCTCGAAACTATAATTATTGAACAATGCTTTCTTCACTGGTTGCATGGTGAAACAACAAATACTTTTTAATTTTATCTGAACTGAAATATTTATTTTATATACATGTAATGTATGTTTAAATTTCAGGCAGCAAGCCATCAGGCGGCAAGCCATCAGGCGGTAAGTTTATTTTAACTTTTACTTTGCTGAATTGTCGTCTGCTTTAACTTTATCGTCTGCAACAACAAATCTAAATAGTCATAAGCACGATGAGGGGTAACGTTTTTATGTTATTTATTATTGTTACGTCGGTATAAAACCGTATTAAAAATATGAAGTTTAATGTTCAAAAAACCTACAAACGAAATTATACATAGAGGATATGGAATGAGTGTGTTTTCAGTCGGGAATTTATTTAACGAGTTGGATAAAATAATATGTTGCTCGCTAGAAATTTCAATATAAAACAAAATGAAAATGAAAATTTTGACTAGGCATCCCTTTGATAAAACATGGACTAATCTAATGTATAAACATGGAATAATCCGCTGGGTTTAAATGGGTTAAACCGCAGAAATACGGGTATGTCCGATTTAACCCAGTACTCCATAACCTGTGAAAATAGGCGACCAGCAGGTTGAAAGTATTATAAAGACCAGTCCAGACGCCGTGTTGCGAGGTGTTCTTCAATGATCAAAACTGTTTGGGACTCGTTTTAATATCTTTTCTTTCAAACCTTCAACAGTGCAATGTTTGTTTAAGGTTACAAATGACAGATTAAGGCAGACGATGTTTTGTCTGCAAAATGGTAGATGTAAAACAGATGATAACATGGTGTGGGAAAATAGGATCCTACATGAGTGCTCATTATCAACCCTTTGTAATAAAGGAGTTGATCTAAAATAATATGACGCGTGCCTTGGCGAGCGTTATATTAATTTAGGTCAACGAGTTTATTAATATAGCTAACACTTTCAATCCTAGTGATGGGTACATGTATAGTCGCTATTTTCAAACTGTTTACATCTGACGGGTACTTTAGTACCTACATGTACATATACTACAAGAGACCGATGATTAGGGTGTGTATTGCTTGCAACATGATGTTAAGATCAACACTAGCTACATATACAATGTACATTACTGTACGTTGTACATGTACATGTTAATATTTACTACCTGGACCAAACAGTGTGATATGCCTCTAAATATGCTTTTACACATTTGCCTGTACGATGCTTTTGAGACAACCTACATGGTTTTTGCGATTTTCATTTATTATAGTAATTTAAATTGGCGTAATTCGGGTTGAAATTTATTAGATATTTATCTACATATCAGATCTGGCCTTATATATTATATTATATTGTAAATGTTATATGTTTGTACGACGATAAACTGTATAGTTTAAGCCAAATAAACATTCTTCTTCTTCTTCTTTTCATTCTCCTTAACTTCGAAACTGTTATTTTTCATTTGACGTCTAAACGGTTTATGATTTCCACTAAGAAATTCTCTATATAGAAAGACTACTGACAATTACATATCCCGAATGATGGAGACGCCCATGCAGCGCCTTTTTCCGTATTATTTTTATCTTGAAATTTAGCCATGTTGTGATTATAATAGAATATACTTTCTCTTCCCTGATAAATATTTGCTTTTCTCTCTATTTCAGGCGGAGCAAGTAAGTTGAACCATGACTGAATGCACACACCATTCAAACAGTTTGTACCAAGACATGTGGCCGTTTCGTCAGGCTCCAAACTTTACTTAAAATCTGTTAAAAAATTGACGCCAGTTGAAACTATCTGCAATATTATTATAGCCATCAAAAGCATTTAAAATAATTATACTATCGGTGATTTATAGAGATTTAATAGTTGAATAGTAACACATTCTAATTCATATGATATTCACATTACTATGAGAATGTTTCGGGTTTTGGAATTAAAAACATTCTACGGCTAAACCAGACGTGTGTCGATACTAAATGCTAAGAATGTGGTATATCATAAACCCCACTATTACGAAGCCTCAAAATAATGCTTAAGTATTAAATCTATAGTATGAAATACTCGTAAAGGTGACAGCTTAAATCAAGGTGAAAGTAAATCAGATAGTCCACACATGTTAATCGTCCTAATACGTTTTACTATACCAGTCTTGTTTGCAAGATTAATGGAGAATGTATAATTATGTTATGTTAACAGTAATTATTTGCAAAATTGTGATAGTCTTCTATAGTTCTTATTATGAACGGCATGATATACTTTGGAAAAAAGTTACATTTGTGATAAAGATATGTTGTAAATCATGATGAGACTGAAATAAAGAATTAAACTACTTTATTTTCTGTTACAGATAACGGAGGTAGTAGCGGAAATGGTAACGGAGGTGGAGGTAATTACTACATGCATGATCCTTTTCCAAAGACAAGACATAGTTTATTTGGTAACTTATACACATTGTATCTCGTTACATCAGCATATATAATCAAATTGTTTAAACAGGTCAAATCATATCACGTGACAAAACTATTGTTTTTATGTATAAATCCAAACAAAAAGATCATATGATTGAGATCAATCCAAAAAAAAGAACGAAAAAAGGGAAAAAAAAAAGAAGATTCCTCGGATAAACTATGAGGAGAATGAACACCTGTTTTCAAGTGAATCACGTTAATGTAATTTTGTAAATAGTGGACGTCTAGAACAAAGCGAAGCAAAGCATGAAACCCCTAACGGAATTCACGGCCAGCCCCCTCTGCTTAGGTATCCATCTGTTTTAAACACCGAAAGCTCACAACCGGGGAAAAGTTTAGAGCGATGGCGCAATTAAATGTACATGTATATGTATATAACTTATAGTAACAAAGTAACAACATAGTTACGCACAGCGGAATATACGATTCACTCTCAAAAGCGCACGTACAAAATCAGGTAAGCCAATTGCAACCGGTGTTTGTCCAAATTAGACGTCGAGTAACTCTGCGTCTGATCTGGCTCTGACCTGTTTGACCGCTATTTTAAGAAAGAATAATTGTTTCGCACTGCACTTAATATGTACAAACTTATTTACAAGAGTAACAGTCGTTCAAGTAAGTTTATCATAAGCGAAATGAAACCACTTAAAGGGCTGAAACATCAAATAAACAGGGTAAAGTAAATTACCTAATTACCGTGTTTCCATAAAAGCGACATGGAACACAATAAAAGGGAAGCACATTCGATTCTAGCGACAAGTATAATCGTCGTTAACAAATATTGTACTTGTTAAGCTTGTCATTGTACTATGCAAACAGTGCAGAGCCTAGTCGTAGGGTTCCTAAAGTAGCCCATCGATCCGAGTCTGCACTGTTTGTACTTTTCAAAATACGTATATTCAAGTTAAACCTAAATATCAAAATAGACTATTCTAATTGCAAATTGGATTTTTCCCTTAACCCTTTGCCTGCTGGTCGCGACTTTATTGATTTTTGCAAACAGTTTAGATCCAGATCAGACGCCGCGTAACGCGGCGTCTGATCTGTATCCAAACAGTTTGACACTCGTCTTTATGTTTCTTAACTTAAAAGGGGATATATATCTACCTTTAACAAACTTTGCAGACGACGATTTCGAGGCAGACGACATCACCGCAGGATAAGGGTTTAAAGTATCATAAATCAGTAGAGACACGTGCTAATATAGTCTTATAGTAAATAACAGAGTTGACAAGAGAGAAGTACAGTGTAGCCCTCCCCAACCAGACATTTAAAATCGAAGTCAAATTGAAACAAATACATCGTCAACCAAGAACAGAAGAAAACAGAGTGAGGCGCTACCTCCGGAATGCCTCAGGCCGTTTGGATCCTGCTCTGGCGACGAAATGCACAATTGAGAGGTATGGGTCATAAAGTCCGGGGAAAGTAGGCTACACTGTACTTCATTTTACTGACAGATACCGTGGGAATTTTGTCCATTTCCTTCACGGTCAGCACGTGCAGATTTGAACTTGTAGTAAATAATAACACTGGCAGACAACAAGTACAATGTTGCCCTGCTCAGCTGGACAAATATATAAAGACACATAGTTTGTCAAACAGTTTGTCAGATGCAAACAATGCAGATCTAGACCAGAAAACTCACACATGAGCATCCGATCAGGATCTGTAATGTCTGACGTTATGCAAACATATTGCAAAACACAAACAACACTATAATACCCTCTCTCAGGTTTTAAATAAAATGCTGGACTTAATGCAGTAAAGAATCAGAAGTCAATGAGTTATCAGCTAACAAATAACATTAATAATTATATTGTTAGTAACAATTCCTTCCGTTTAACATTTGCAAAACTGATAAATTTACATAGATCCGTAAGTTTTGTTTTACTGTCTGACAAAAGTAATTCGACAAACTTGTTCATGTTTGGTCTAACTCTATAGTAGGGTTTTATGTACTTTACTCTTAGCTCCTCAAACGCCTGGCATTTAATAATAAAATGATACTCGTCTTCAACATCGTATACATTGCACAGCTGGCATATTCTTAAGTTCCGGTCTAATCTATCTCTACCGTATCTACCAGTCTGAATACGTAAGCTGTGCGCAGATATTCGAATTCTTGTAAGGCATTGTCTTAAGCGTTTTGAGGAGATAACATTGAGGTAATTCGCATAGCAAAAGCTGGGTTTAATATGTATATATAAAGTACTGAGAACTCTATTTGACTCTACATCAGAATACCATTTTTGGCAAAAACTGTCAATTACACGTTGTTTAAAAAGCAAAACGAACGATTTAAAATTAATGTTCCATGGATTAGTCCAAATATGTGAAAATCCGTAATCATCTAACAAAGATTTTACCCGCTTTACCCAGTTATCTTTCCCCTTTATACATTGTTCATAAGCATAACGATATACACTTTGTAGAATAATGTTGTCCGAGTTCAATAACTTAAACAATGTACCTAATTACCCATGTCCTAGAAAGTGGTGTACAGTGAAGAAGACCATATATCCCACTAAGCGCAATTATGCTACGAAATATGGCCATTGCAAATAGTTTGAAGCAAAATCAGACGCCGGGTAACTAGATGGCTGATCAGTTTTCAAACTGTTTGCCACCCAGATTAAAAAGAAAAGTCAACATTTTCAGGAAATTGAAACTTTCCTCAATTTAGTGTCTTAAGTTTGCGTTTCGTTTCGATTAACTCATTATCCCCTGTGGACAATTCCAGTTTGCAATAAAGGCTGGTTCATTTTCGCTTATTTAGGGTTGTTTTTTGTAATAAGTTTCAAAATAACAAACAGAGAAGTCTCAGATCAGAGGGCCCCTGCAGCAGTCCTCTGATCAATGACTTCACTGTTTGCATAAGACAAGTGTACTCTGCACATTTAAACATTTGGTTTATTATGCGTCACTAGGGCTCAGTTAGTTAAAAAGAAAATGATAATATCTCCACTGTAATATAAATTGATATATGTAAGATCTCAATAAACATACTTTATTCGAAATTTCATATATTCTGGTCCTAGTATCGAGTATGTCTCGTGTTTTCAAACTACAATTTAACCACCCTTGGATAAGGAGACCATTGAAAGAACATTTATTGATTCACCGCCTTACACCGAGTATAATGGTTATTTGTAAGCAGTATGGGTGTTGATCAGATTGCGCATAACGCGGCGTCTGATCAGGATATAAACTGTTTGACACTCATACAAAAGTTAAACTGTATTATTTTACATTTTAGAAATAACAGCAGCAAATTGTTTAAATTTGTTGACTTCATGCATCAAATTGAAGGGTTGTCAACCAGATCAAAATAAGTCATACGATATTAAAATGTAATTTTCTGAGTATGATTGCATTGCGTTTGCTTTCATTTAAAACAGGAAATAACTACATGTACACGTTCTCCAGTGTAAAATGATATTTGTATTCCAGGTGGAGCATCTACGGTGGTCTTCACAACACAGTTCGTGGCCATAGTCAGTTCGATATTTGCAGCCATGAGGATGATGTAAACGGCACTGAGAGTAAACCTTGCAGAATGCCAATTCATTTTGTACATTTTATCTTGATACAATATGTCATTATTGCATAGATCTACTCCAAACAATGGAATCATAATACTTTATACAATATATTCCAAAACTCGACATTCAAATATGTGCTGTATTCAATATACCGAAGACGCATGGGCATCCAGGGCTGCCAAAATTAAATCCTAAGATTTCCACATTTTCTATTTTTACTCAAGCGCAATTACTTAAAGCAGGCTGAAAGTATAACAGAATGCGCCATGAGGCGCATTCTGCTATACTTACAGCCTGCTTTAAGATACTATCTGCCAGGATAGAATATTAGCAGAATTTGGAAAATCTGGAGAAATGGTAGCCCTGGGTATCTAAATGCAGATGGCAGATTGGTTTATATCGAAGGAAATAATACAGTTAAACCTCCCTGTTACGAACACTTTAAGAATGGCTAATTAATTGTATGAAAGAAAGGTGGAAGCTCAACACAAGATGAAAGTAAAACAGGGACCTCCTTAAGGAGCTTCTTGATTTACTTCACCTTGTTGTAAGCAGTCACCTGCCATGAACACCAACTTATTAACATATTTAAGTGGTCGTTATAGAGATGATACTGTTTATAAACTTGCTACATTTCGTGAATAATATTTGTGAGTCATCTTTGGAATTGTCATTAACCCTTTCACTGCCTAAAATTATATTTGCGATAAGTTCGGGTCCTGATCAGTCGACGTGTAACTCAGTGTTTGATCAGGATTCAATCTGTTTCACATTCATACCAAAAGTAACGTCGGTCAAAATAACCCAAATCTCAATTCAATAAATATAGACGAAAAATTGTTTAACCAATTTTTACATTTTCATTTGCTTTTATTGTCACCGATGACGAGATTTCCAATCTCTGAAAGACAAAAAAGGCAACTCATGTGTATCTGGCAGAGCATGTCAAATGGTTTCATCGTTAACAAGAAAGCATTTCCATATTCTAAATAAACCTTTTAAATGAATAAAGACAGAATTACTTATTTCTTAGCCTTTTCATGTTGTTCGTAAAGCACCGAAAAAACGTCTTTTGTACATAGTCAATGATTTGTACTAACTTTTGTTAGCATTTATTTTTGTTCAATTTTAAAAATGTTTTGTAGGTATACTTGTTGTCTTCTATGGAACTGCTAGAGCTAATCAGATTAAGACTAACTAAGTGTCTGGGCCCCATTTCAAAAAACATCTTACGGCAAATGTTGTCGTAAGTCAAAACTTTAAAATACATTTAAACTCTGATTTCTCGATCTAATCCTGTCTTGTGACATCTTTTTGGAATTGTCTTTTCAAGACAATTCCAAACAGATGTCACAAGACAGGATTAGATGGAGAAATAAATAATAATTGAGAGTTTTATAATCTGACTTACGACAACATTTGTCGTACGATATTCATGAAAAGGGCCCCTGAAGAGGAGTCCATTAATTTGACACTCGTATTTGTCGAATCTTTCTTATAAAATTTACAAATGTACGTGAAACTAAATATGAAAATATTAACAGCCGGCGAAGTAGAATAAAACTGTAATTACGACAGAGGAAGGGCTCTCCTGATACAATGTCAAAGTTCTTATTCCTTCAAAATAAACGTGTTTATGCTAAGGCGAATGTTTTTCGATTACAAATAGTTTGAAGTCAGATCACAGACCCCTGCCGATAACCCGACGTCGCACTGGCTACAAATACTTTGCCACTTAAATTCAGATAAATTATCGTGTTTTCAAAAAGTTTGATTTCCCCACACTTTGTCGTTGCGTTTAATTTTGTTGAAATATTATATACTCTGCCAAAAAAAAGTACCCACTGTTTATTCCAAATTATCAGCATCTCGTACATAAACTATCTAATTTTTGTTTTATAGAAAGAGGCAGACGACAAGAAATCATTGTTGCTAAACAGCTGGCGCGTTGTATTGAAAATAAAAGGTCTATAACGCTTTTTTCTGGAAACAGTTTTTTTTGCTTAGAAATGTTTTCATAAACGAGAATCAATGGTGCTCATTTTCAGCAGCTAGAACTTTTTCTTAGAGAAAATAAAATCACATTAGACGTTCATTCATAACACTTTCCACGGCGTTATTAAGACTAAAAGGTCTTATATTATCAAATTACCTCCCTTTGAATTAAGATAAAAATGAATTTCAAGTGTTTCATTTTCGTTGCATGTGTCGTTTAATCTGATATTTTTACTGAAATTTATTAGGGGAACGCATGAACCTTTAAAATCTCAAAAAACCTGGAGTCGATCGGGGCACTTTAAAAGATATGGAGCTTTAAAGTTTGCTTAAAGTAGAGACAATGAAAAATAACAGGGGTACACTGTACAGTGGAGAATCTGTTATTCTTTCCCGTTTAAACGCAAACGTACGCAAACGCAAAGCACTAAAACGTAGAAAAGAACAACTTTTGGACAATTCTGATATTTCATGTTCATCTTGGTGGCAAACAGTTTGGAGCCTGATCAGACGCCGGGTTACCCGGCGTCTGATCTGGCTCCAAACTGTTTGTAAAAGACAAAATAGTTTTAGCGTAAACGCGTTTATCGGGAAAGAATAATAGATTCTCCACTGTAGCTGTAGCTTTTAACCCTTTCAACCCTAAATTTATCTTGTGGGTATTTATACTCATTTTCGACTCTTCTGTAGTACAGGCATTTTATAACCAGTCTACTTTAACATGTTTGATATGACAACAAAAACTAATGAATATATCAACAAGTGTAGACCTTGATCAGAAGACCCTCTGATCATGGTCTACACTGTTTGTATATGTAATCAGTTATCTCTATAGAGGGCTGTAGGGTTGAAAGGGTTACATGTAATACAAGGGAGATAACTCCTCCATTTCAGAAACGCGTTATTGTTATGAATTATCTAAGTATAGTGTAGAAAATATTCTTTTTCCCTTTTTTAACACAAGCGAAACACAAACGCAATGCAATAAAATATAAAAAATAGTATTTCTGAAATTTGTAACGAATTATTTCTTTCGGCTTTATAAGCAGTTTGGGAATATCAGACGACGGGTAGGCGGCATCTGATCTGGCACATATCCGTATGCAATGGAAATAATAGTTCCAACAAAAACGCGCACATTTGAAAAGAATAACAACTTCCCTACTGTTAGAGCATCTTTCACTCTCAATGACGTTTTCAATCGCTTTTGCAAACAGTTTGGGTCCTGACCAGACGCCGCGTCACGCGGCGTCTGATCAGGACCTCAACTGTTTGATACTTTTATCGCTATGTCTTAAGTTATACAACCTTATATCTAACTTTGAAACGTGTATTGCAGACAACAATAATGACGCAGACGACAATAAAGCGGTGAAGGGGTAAACATTTCCCGAATAATTTGACCATGAAATGATTAACAGTTTGCTATAGGACCAGGGAACTTGTAAGAAAGCGTCTGGACCTCTATCATACTTTCTAATTTGATTTCCATTAATAAGTTATAATAACGCATGTGTTATATTATGAATATAATGCGAAATTTAATAGCTCGCACAAAGGGTAATCTAAATTCATTAAATAGTGAGTATGAAGAATTGTAAAACTAAATTGATAGATTTGATAAGGTAGGTTTATCATTTGACAATGCATGTGACAAATCATCGCTCAGTATGTATCAATGGCTAAACAGTTACTTACCGTCTTAATTACTGTCTTTAAAGACATTCAGATTAGCTTTTGATGACATGTGCAATACATGTAAGACGAGCGATTAAAATTCGAGAAAGGTTATATAAGACATGCATGAACAACAATGCTGCATTATATTACAGTGGAGAATCTGTTATTCATTCCCGTTTAAACGCAAACGTACGCAAACGCAAAGCATTAAAACGTAGAAACTAACCACTTTTTGACAATTCTGATAATTCTTTTTTATCTTGGTGGCAAACAGTTTGGAGCCTGATCAGACGCCGGTTACCCGGCGTCTGATCTGGGTTCAAACTGTTTGCACTGCAAATAATAGTTTTAGCGTAAACGCGTTTATTGGGAAAGAATAACAGCTTCTCCACTGTACGTACCCGTACTTTTAAACTACAACACAGTAAAGTAAACGGCACGAAACGGTTAGCCCGAGCACTAAAAAGTTTTTTCTTCTGACATGGCCGATTTATTTTTAGATTGGAACATTCTAAAACCGAAATTAGAATTAATTGGTCGATAATATCAGATGTACAGTATTGATGACATTATTATTGTTTAAATGCAAAAAAATTCACTTAACTGTAGAAAATTACAGTTTTTCAGAAATGTCTATCTTTTTAATTTGAAATAACTTTAAGCCTTTTCAGACGCCGGATTACCCGGAGCATGAAAATGCTAAAAACCGGTTGCAGTCGACACAATGTTAATACTAAATACTTGCCCACTACATTTTAAATAAAATGCCCCCTCTCTACAACGACATTCAATGGGAGAAACATGTTGTGTGTGTTGTTCGGATGGAGTCGTTATAGAGAGGGATAATAAGTCTTGGCTTACATTTGCAAACAGCTTGAATGCAGATCAGACGCCGCGTGACGCGGCGTCTGATCAGGATTCAAGCTGTTTGTCACTAGTCAATATATGTAATCTTTCAACAACTCCACTTATATGTAACCGTGAGAGGAAACAGCAGACGACAGTCTTAAGCAGCCGATAATGCAGCAGTAGAAGAGTTAGACTTAATTATCCCGTTTAGGGAATTACAGCTAGTGTCGTTGTAAGGAGGGAGACGTTGTTTGGAGGGCCGTTGTAGAGAGGGAGCGCTGTTTTCACTGTTTGACCCTCTCAGAGAAAATTCGATTGATCTGTACATGTAAACTGTGCTCAAAATTCCTTAAAGCGCCACATTTCGTTTAAATTACTTACTGTAGGGGAGTAAAACCACCGCTTTTAAGAAGCTTGACCGAATATCTATCTAGATTTACTGGACATAAAACAAATAAATGGATTAAGATATTTGCAAAGTACTTAAAATCTAACTGCTGTTAGATTTAAACGATTCTCATTTATCAAAAATAAATCCTTTACAAAATACAATAAAGATGTACAATAAAACCTGTGTTGACCTATAGCATTCTAGTGATGGAACCACGATGGATATGCAAACAGTTTGGATCCTCATGAGTCGCCGCGTGTCGCGGCGTCTCATGAGGATCCAAACTGTTTGACAATTTGACCATGTTTTAAAGAATGAAAAGTAATTTCCTGCTTTTAGAACAGTAACAGCGACAAATGTTGCTGATGTTTTTGTACCCAGCATGCAAAGCGTGAAGCGACCACTTGAAACATGTTGGATTGACAGGCTTATATACAAAAACACATCTTAATGTAGGGTACGAGTAAAAATGTTATTTTTTAAGTTATATTTAATCTGTATCAACAGATATGTATTTTCTTGTATTATGAGATCCGCGTGCCTTATCATTGAGTAGAAGCTTTACAAGGCTTTACTAGTGTTATTCCTCAGCTTTTTTGTCGCATTAGACGCTTTACAATGTAGGTGCATTGTAAATAGTTCTTATCAGGTTTCCAACTGTTTGATATAGTTTCTGTTGTAAAACTAACTTTTTTTCAAAGCTTGAACAAATATTTTTCAAACAATAAATTTAGACAGACACCTACACACGGTTTTACAAATCGTTTGAATACTTTGGCGCAGCAATTAAACTGGTTGACACTCGTCCCAATGTTTCGTCACCGAGAGTGCCTTGAATCTAACTTCAATATTGCAGAAAAACAATGCAGAAGACAACAAGATAGTTATTGCGTTTAGCAGATGATTACCCCCGTCAGGGAAGTACCCCTAGTCCATGTACATTGGTTATTTGCAAACATGTTGGATCCGAATCAAACGCTACATAATGCGGCGTATGATCAGGATTAAAACTGTTTGACACTTGTAACTAAATAACTTTAGTTGATTGACCAGTAATCGGTATATATAGACATCATCTTTAACTGATTCGATGATGTTAACGCGATACCTACTTGCCGGAAACAGCACATTTCGCGTGTAATAGTCGGTATGTACTCTTCAGTACGTCAAAAACGCCGAGAGCTGAATATACATACGCCTTGTGGAGCATGGCAGTTGCTGGTGTATGTATTATTTATCACATAAATTGCGGTCTGAGAGTTGAATAATCTATTATATAGATATCGTACTCCACTTGTGTAATGTCATTTGTTTTGGCTCCGGCCTAAGTGTTTCGACCAAAGGCGTTGCACGTAGTGGTACACCAAAATACGTCATTTACCGTAAACAATTTAAAGTTTTAGCGCAAAATCTATATAGCAGACATACTACAAACTACGGCTTCGATTGATCTAATAGGAGTTGCAATTTTTAGTATTTGCTTTGTTTTCTGTGCTTTCAAAGGATCTCCCCTTATTCAGATTTAAATAATTCACAACAGCAGATGTTAAGTGCTTGTGTGGCGGCTGTAAAAAGTCGCCCCGTACTTCATTCTCAGTGTTGTTATACTTTCTGGTCCTTTGGAATCATTGATTTCAGCGTGAGCACTGTTGCATATTTTAGTATTGCTCATGACTCAATTAAACCGAGTCTGCAATTTTCAGTATTTGCTTTGTTTTCTGTGCTTTCAAAGGATCTCCCCTTATTCAGATTTTTAGAATTGTTATGTGATAAAATAGAATCTCACAATCATGCTCATTACTTATCCTTTTTTATTAATCGCGTTAACTTATATTAATATTACGCTCGCCAAGGCTCGCGTAATATTATTTGAGTCAACTCGTTGATTAAAATGATAAATAATGAGCACACATGTAACATCTTCCATATATCTTGTATATACACCAACAAAATCCAAATTCGGTGTTTCAATCCTTTGATATCCAGATATAATTTCGATCGAAGCAAATAAATGAACTCCTTATTGTCAATAACTTTAACGTTCAGCTTGTACGTGCGCAGGGTGACAGTTTTGCCCCGTTTATCGAAAACGAGGTCGAGTAAATTACATGTACAGTAAAACCTCGCTATTACGACCACTAAATTATGTTAATTATTAGGGTGTTTACGATAGGTGACCGCTTAAAGCAAGGTGACAGTGAAACAGAAAGCTCCTATAGGAGCTTTCTGTTTCACTGTAACCTTGCTTTAAGCTGTCACCTGTCTATTATACACTCAATTAGCCTTCGTTTTAGTGGTCGTAATAGCGAGGTTTTACTGTACATGTAAAACGGTAGAATACGATAAAACTGCCTAGGCAACGCACATCCAGATGTAACGTTCAGGTACTCGGGTTATCTGCAGGACGCAACCTGTTTGCAAATGGTTTAGATGTATACTCAGTACAAAAAGAAACGCACATTTTGTATCCCAATCTTATTCTTAAGTAGAAGGAACGTATTTGTGAATTATTATTAAATCATTATTGAATTGGTAGAATCACAACCTGCACTAATCGGTGCGGTATTTTAAACAAGCTGTAGTTAATTCTTTCGCTGCCAAATTAATCGTTAGGTTTTTACCCCTTCACCGTCTTATTGTCGTCTGCTTCAATTTTGTTGTTTGCAAGATCGTTTCAAAGTAAGATTCAAAGTAGTATGACTTAAAGTATATCTATACGAGTGTCAAACAGTTTGGATCCTGATCAGACGCCGCGTTACGCGGCGTCTGATCAGGATCCAAACTGTTTTTAAACGCGCCATTTGACGTCATTAAGAGTGAAAGGGTTAAAATACAGCACAGTAATTTTAAGTATATGTTTTTCTAAACTTGTGGCAGAATTAAATTGATCTTGAGATATTGTCTTAGTATCTTAAAAAAGTCTCTTAATCTGCGCCTTGGCACAATGTGCGTTTCTTTTTGTACTGAGTGTATATTGGGCAATACGTGTACAAGTTAAAATATACACCACAACATGTACAATGAAGATCCTTTTATTTCTTACATTTAAAAGAGACAAAACAGAAATACGAACAAGATTTGTTCGAAACGTCAAATGATTATTTTTTCCTCTGTTTACAATGCACATACGTAGAACTTTAAGCCTATAAACGCGAATATTGATAAAGAATAAAGTTTTTTTCACTGTGCAACGATCCAAATGTATCCAAAAATACGTTTAACAATATCCTGCATAGAACAGAATTCAAATGCAGCAAAGCCTTACTATTACGACCACTATAATGGTGGCTTATTGGTTGTTAAAGACAGGGAACAGTTCAAAGCAAGGTGAACGTAAAATAGAAAAGTGCTTTCGGTTGTACTGTCATCTTGCTTCAATCAGTCACCTGTTGTAAACACCTGTACCTACACAGCGAGTATCCACATCAGACGCTCGATAATGCGGCATCTGATACGGACCCAAACACACTTAAATCGCTAGTTCGTACAAATAAAACAACATAGAAACCAGCATTTAACATAACACAGTCAGCCCTAACGACGGATACATGTACATATTACATGTAACTCGTTCTTTACAAACGGTGTACATTTAAAAAGTGTACCTGTTCTATAATTTACTATAAACCGATATAGAACAAGATCTATAAGGATCAGGGGCTGTGCTAATGGTGTTTTCTCAACATATAGTAAAACTATCCATGAATAGTATCAAATGAGTTAGACTTATTTAGAAACTTGAATGTTCATTTTAATACTAAATACCGTAGATACAGAAAACACTCAATATGGCGACCACTTACAATAATGCTAAATGATTGAAAGAAAGACAAGCGGCAGCTTAAAGCAAGGAAAACGTAAAACAGAAAGCTCCAAAAGGAGCTTTCTGTTTTACGTTTACCTTGCTGTAAGCAGTCACCTACCGTAAACACCCGCTAATTGACACAATTAAGTGGTCGTAATAGAAAGGTAAAAACTACTGTACGCTATTTCAGCATGACACTCGTGACTAAGGTGTTTTAGGCGAATTTATTAATAAAACTTCGATTGATAACCGTGTGAAGCTTGCAAATGGTGTTTGCTTTTTGATAACACCATCTCGTTATGAAGATGAATTGCTATTAAAGACCTTGGTGGTACAGCTAACTATTTCAGGTAGGAAAATGGTAGTATTAGACCATAAACGCGTTTGTGTTAAAGTAATTTCAGTAAAACCGCGCTTTTTCGACCACTAAATAGTGTTTATTATAAGTGTTTTTACGACAGGTAATTGCTTCAAACAGGGTGACAGTAAAACAGAAAGCTCCTTGAGAAGTTGAAGAACTCTGATGTTCTCTAATGGATTTCATTTACGTTTAGCTCGTTTTAAGTAAACAAGAAAATGTCTTCTGTACAAGTTAAACACGTAATATCCTGTAGAGGGAGGGGTTACGTTGATAACAACAAGGGATTATCTTGTTTGATGGTCTTAACGGTTGCTGCGATCAACAAACTACCAACACAACCTTGTTAACGACGTTTTCTTCGTATTTTATCTAACTTCCTTGTCGGGACATTTGAGTTGCAAATGACCCCCTCATAGATATTTGCTAGTAGATTAGATCTAAAGCAGACACATAGTAAGTCGTACCCTTGGTACCCGACCAGAACCCAAGTTTCCTGAAAGTCGTATTAATTGGAAAATACAAAAAAAAAACTAAAATTTTGAAAAGATGCTACAGCTGACATTGTTTTAGCTGACGAAACTTTGTCAATAGATGAAAGCGTTCACCATGCGTTTAGCGACTACACAGTCGATTTTCAAACAAGTTTGATCCTAATTCGGCGTCTGATCAGGATTCAAACTGTTTGACAATTCGTCTGATATATGTTTTGTCAATTTGCCTCCAATCTAGTTTTGAAACGAAAGAAAATAGCAAACTATTAAAGCAAATGATAATATGGCGGGGAAAAGGGTTATGGCAGACAAAAGAGTCAATGATATATTTGCTCCAACGAGATTAATCCCTTCACTGCCTTACCTCGAGTACAGCGGTTATTTGCAAACAGTTTTGATCCTGATCAGACGCCGCATCATGCGGCGTCTGGTCAGGATTCAAACTGTTTGCCCATGAATGACAGCATTTCGTAGGTCCATATAATTTAATTTAAAACTTGAGAATTGAAAAGAGATATCTATTGTTTAATGTAGATGGCATCTAGGTGGTGAAGGGATGGATGGATTACAAGTGCTCTATAGCAGTGGTATAGTAGGCAATATGGTTGTTAAGATACAAGTCTTTTGCAAACAAGCCTTAAGTTCGTAAATGTAATATATCTCTAATCCCATGTCGCAATAAACGTTATTGCCATTGCGTCAATACGTTTTATTAAACTTTAGCTAATTTATTTGACATGAACAAACACGTATGTAAAACATACAAATCCTCAGTTTTTTAGATGTACAGTAGAACGTATACGAGATGTAACGATGCATAAATGATTGGTTTGCCACTAAACACAAGAGCAATAATCGTTATTGTGTAATTTGATTACCCTTGATCTCATAGCATGATTCAAGTTTAATTAGTGGACCACTAAAAGCAGGTTGAAAGTAAAGCATAATGCTTTACTTTTACCCTGTTCTTAGCCACTATTTGCTCGGATATATAACTATTTCTTAAGGAACATTAGGATAAATCTGTAAAGCTGAACTTCTTCATTGAAAGAATAAATTCTACACCGATTTGAAGAATATACGCCGAAGTATAAGAAATGTATCCAACATTCTCTCAAATGTCAGCATACACTGACCTATAAATGATTGATTCCATGTGCGGGAGAATGTATGGTAGAAATAGGTATTGACGACCATGGTCTCCCTACCAACTTAACCCTTTACCTCATAGCCTGTTTACAGTTTTGAATACAGGTGACCACTTAAAGCAGGCTGAAAGTAAAGCAGAATGTGCCTTAAGGCACATTCTGCTTTACTTTCAGCCTGCTTTAAGCTAAAATATGCTAGACTATATAAAATATTTGTAATGGTAATTGTTCATGAGGGTATAAACTAGAACTATTTTCTTCAGCGGATGAATAAATTAAATACGCTAAAAGTCGCTTCTATATTATTTAGATGGAAGTCTAGTTGATTTTTACATATTAAAGGTTCGATTTAGCAATATATTGCACATGCATCCGTATGGAAATACGGTGAATCCAATAAATTTCGTCATACGAATGCTTTTGACGAACAGTGCAGATCTGAGAAGAGATCAGGGTCTTCACGGTCTGCATATAACAAGCTCTTCACACCCAACCAACTTTCTTCAAACAAACACTGTTTACAACTGACGAGTATACTCGTCGCTGTGACTGAGTGTGTTAATATTGCAAAGAGCTTTTTTTTATCTTGACTGAAACATGTATCATCAACCCTTAATACAGTCGAACCTATATAACCCGAATTAGCTGGAGTTGAACATATCCGTATTTCAAAGTTAAAACTTGGCTTAGCCACGTTTTAACTTTGAAATGCGGGTATATTTGACGTAAGCAAGTTAGAGTTACTGATATGGAAATTTAACTATAGGGATGCATATATACGGTAATATCGACATAAACGATTTCAACCATATCGAGGTTCAATTGAATTATATTTTGTTGTTTGAGATACCCTAGTCGTGAAGACAATGTCATTGTTTATGTTAGGTTCCCATAGCAATTGATAGGGACACGGGGTTTAAATATGCGCGTGTTTCAACACCATACTTCAGATCAGCAGGACAACACAGAAACAGAGCAAGCAAAATGGTACGTAGGTTTGATTTCAAACGTTTGATTTGAATGATTGTTTAAAATGATATTCAACTGTTGATATAATAAATTTTTATAGATCTGGCTCTTTTCTTAAACACGGGTTTGTGCCAAAACTGATTGCAAATGCAAACAGTTTGGAACCAGATCAAATACTGAGAAATACGTCATATGAACTGGCTTCAAATTGCTTGACACTAAAATAAAATAATTAAAAAAAACAAAGGGTCATTTCGGCACGTTTATGTGTTTATGTCAAAGTTGCCATTTTCTCTTTTTTGTTGAATTGAAAAAGTTGAGATACAAACTGTTTGCAAATAATATAAATTGCGTTCTGAGTGTGCCATTGAATGGGTTTAACATATTACATCATGCTGGCGAGTACAATTAATAAAACGTTGTTCTTTCCCGTTTAAACGAAAACGAAACGCAAACGCATAGCAATAAAATGTACAAAATAACAACCTTTTGACATATCTGACTATTCATTTTTATTCGAGTGGCAAACAGTTTGGAGCCTGATCTGGCTCCAAACTGTTTGAAATGGAAATACCAGTTTTAGCGTAAACGCGTTTATTGGGAAAGAATAACGTTTTCTCCATTGTACGAGTATATGCGTACTTTACGAACCTATGCAAACAGGATACATATAGACCAAGATCAGATGACCCCGCATTAATCATCTGAACAAGGTCAGCAGTTGTTTTTCAATTTAAATTTATGGATTAATAAAAACAATATCAAATATTAAAAAATGTAAAAGGGACCGTTTATCTACATGTAACATAAAGAGTACACTGTATACTGCTTTTTGTGATAGAGAGGGAAAAACATTTCTTTCTTCCGTTTAAACGCAAACCAAACTTATTTTAAATAATGTAGAAAATTACTACCTGACGATTCTGAATATTCACTAAAATATGAGTGACAAACAGTTTAGAGCCTGATCAGATACCGGGTTACCCGGCGTCTGATCAGGCTCCAAGCTGTGTAAGATGGAAACAATTGTTAAAAGCGTTTACGCTCCTAATGGGGAAAGGAAAACAAGTCGACTTTATGCGACTTCGGAACATCCCTTAAACTGTAGTTATTATATATTCTAGGCACAGAAACATTTCATCCTCCTACTAGTAGTGGCGTTGGTTATTGCTGAGTCGACAGGTATGTCTGTTTTACTCATTTTAAACCATTTATGCCGAGTGAACTTTTCCGTGCTTATACATGTATATTGGATAAGTCAGTTTTTTATGTAAGGAATGCCTCAGAATCTTATTTTCGTTTTGTTCGATACTGAAATTTCTTTCAGTAAACAGAGTAGACTCTGACCAGACGTCACATTATGCGACGTCTGAGCAGAGTCTACACTGTTGCCTATGTCCCTTTTATGGAATTCTATGTACAAAAGGTGTACCCCTATATTATAGTCAACTTTCCGAATGGTTTGGATCATGATAAGAAGCCTGGTACAGTACTGAATCTTATTAAATTAACAATTTTTGCGATTCGCTTGCAATTCGATGGCAATTCGCTTGCAATTCGATGGCAATTCGCTTGCGATTTCAAAATTCTAATTTACTCTGGGATAAGTTTTCTTGAGTGGTGTATCACACAAATGTTCGCAAATATGCCTTCGTTAATTTTTTCGATTCCATTTTTGTCATAACCGCTTCAGAAAATTCGCGTTAAAGTATTCAAACGTAGGATTTGTTTTTTGAAGCGCCCGATTCGATGGCAATTCGATGGCAATTCGCTTGCGATTATCAATTTAATTTAATAAGGTTCAGTACTGTAACGCTGCATCTGATCGGGATCATAACTATTTGGAATAAAAACATTATTGAATCAGTCAAACTTACAATTATTAAAATATTGCATAAACGACATATTGAAGTAGATCTAGATAACATTTTGACTGAAAAGTGTTTGAAAAAGTTTCAATTTGACATTAAAGTGTTCATGTTTGTCGTTGTCGTGACTACAGTGGAGAATCTGCTATTCTTTCCCAATAAACGCGTTTACGCTAGAACTGTTATTTGCAGTGCAAACAGTTTGGAGCAGATCAGACGCCGGGTAACCCGGCGTCTGATCAGGCTCCAAACTGTTTGCTACCAAGATAAAGATGAATTATCAGAATTGTCCAAAAGTTGTTCTTTTCTACGTTTTAGTGCTTTGCGTTTGCGTACGTTTGCGTTTAAACGGGAAAGAATAACAGAGTATACACTGTAGTTTGCTGTAATCTATTGTCCCATTCATACGCCTTTTTATGCTTTTGATTAATTTCTCTACTGAAGAAAATATTTATTCTCTCATGAATATGAAAAGTAGGAATTATTGTCTATATTGTAATATATTGATAGCAGATAGAAGCTTAACACAGAGAATTGAGAAAAGGTGGAAGTGTAGAGTCCTAATCATAACACTAACGACATAGATACCTTATTGTCTATTTAAGATGTGCACCCACTAGCATATAAAGTTGGTTACATATTGACGGGTTTTATTTTTCTATTATATTTTCTTTGTATGTGTGTGTGTGTGTGTGTTTTCCTCTTTTTTTTAAATTTTAACAAAAAAGGTTTCACCGTGTTGTTGTGATTAACATGTTCAAATAAACAAGCCTTTTCTAGATCTTAAACGAAAGGGATGACTAATATTGAATTAAATCTATTTAACCTCTAAATAACATTGACCTTTATCTGACATGACAAAGCTTCTTTAGTTGAGTACAAAAGCCAACTATGAAGTCTCTATCACATTTAGTTTCAGAGTTATGGCGAATGTTAAAATAACTATATTTGACACCTTTTTAATATAACCCAAGTTGTACGGAGCTCAAGATTTTCTTTATTTGAGTTCCAAATGTAAAGTCTCTATTACATGTACATGCAGTTCAAAATGTATGGCCAATGTTAAAGTCACCCATCTTACCTCTAAATGAACTCGATTTTGTCAGACATTACCCAAATTAGACTGAGCTAAAGAGCTTCCCGAGGTGAGTACACATACAAAACATGAAGTCTCTATTTTATGTAGTTTCAATGTTATGGCCAAGGTCAAAGTTGTGTACAGACATAAAAAGCAAAAACACAAAAAAACCAAGAACAAAACAAACAGACACCCATAGAGACCTTAACCAAAATGCTCCCGACTAAGTCGCACAGGGGAATAGAAATAAAACAGAACTAAAATTAATAAATATCTGATGCAATGACATATCATTTCAGTTACATGTATATATATACAGTGCTCCCTCCCTAAAACGACCATCACAACAACGATCCCCTACTTACAACGACGATTGTCGTTCTTCCCCACAATAAGACACTTTTGTCCAACCTATTCACAGCTGCAATATAGTATGCTTTAAAATGTCGCCTGCTTTTTGTCTCAAAATTACATAATGGACATTTTGACAGAAAAAACCCGATGACGAGTGACAAACAGCTTGAATCCAGTACCGCGGCGTCTGATCTGGATGCAACCTGTTTGCAAATGTCAGACAGTTTCCCTACCTATAAAGACTCTCTCCGAACAACGCAGACATATTTCGTCTCCCAGCGGGTGTCATTGTAGAGAGGGAGAGTTATACATGATGTATGAGCGTATGCACATTATGTCTACTTTTATCTGTTTTTCAATCTTCAGTGGGAGGAGCAAAAACGACGCCGACGCCGACGTCCACTGCAAGCACGACGCCGAAAAACATTACAGGTATTAGTGTTTTCTTCTGACCTGTCGGAGTTAATTTTAGATTGGAACATTCTAAAACTTTAAAAGGGATGAGTTTTCTCCACATCCAGTTAGAGATACGGAGTGCTGTAATTTTTTTGCGTAATGTACAGTAGAGGATATATTATTCTTTCCCGCAATGCACTAAACTGTGGAAATTTACTTTAAGAATTTTTTATTATATTTTTAATCTGAATAGCAAATAGGTTGGAGCCTGATCTGACGCCGGGTATCCGGCGTCTGATCTAGCTCAAACCTATTTGCAATGGAAAGAATAGTTTTAGTATATAATCGCGTTTATTGGGAAAAATAAAATATCAGTAAAGTTAGCGCAGCGGTCTCGTGCTGCACGAGGATCATACTTATCTCAAGTAGGAAAGTGTACGATTACATATTCGATGTCACCTTGCTTACCTATTTACCTTTATTAACTATTCTGTTCTAAAAATAACCCCGACAGTTCAGAAAAATCGGACAGCGTGCTTTCAGTAAACATTTAGCCCTTCAATCCCATAACGTCATCGATTTTAACAATAAGCGTCTGCTTCCATTACTAAAATTTTAATTTTAAGTATTTTGACGTAACCCTAAGCATGCTTAATTGCCGTCTGCTTCGAATATAGTGTCGGCGAAAAGAATCTCACTTAATTTTTAATGGTTTTTAATTGAAAAAAGTAAAAACTGAATGACAATCAGTTTGAATCCAAATGACGCTGCTAAAATGCGGCGTCTGATCTTGAATTATACTGTTTGCAAATTTATTCAAGTCGCGTTTTATAAGTTGCTTTATAAGGGTTGTGATATAGGTCCTTTGTGATATACTGTAAAATATGAGTTGTAGCAATCTCATTGACTTAGACCTGCTATGTGCTGATCCTCTATATTTCTATAGATGATCTTAAGGGTCTGTGTAAAATAAAGATGACGTCCATTTATAGAAATGTCCGAAAATAAACTGTCTACAAAGTTTGTCAAATTAAGAAAGTTGAACATTTTAAACATATCAGACGCCGAGTAACTTAAAAAAACGGATATTTTTTCTTTAACAGATTGCTGTGTTTTTTAATAATTATTAATATCTGAATGATGCACATTGTTTCCCCCTGTATACATGTAGTTACACTAATCAACGAACGTTTTAAAACTGTAACAATTTCGATACTCAAGGCTGCTTGTCTACTTTAAACCCTTTCAACCCTACAGCCCTCTGTAGAGATTACTGATTACATATGCAAACAGTGTAGACCCTGTTCAGATGGCTCCTATAGGAGCCCTCTGATCAGGATCTGCAGTGTTTGATAGTTTCATTGTTTTGTGCTGTCATATCAAAAACGCAACAGTAGACCGGTTCAAAATACCTGTTCTAGAAGAGTTCAAAAGGATAATAAATACCCAAAACAGATATTTCGGGTTGAAAGGGTTAACAAACAGATTTTTATCTCGATAAAACGGCGAATGTCTCGGTTTCCGATTAAATTCGAAAATTTAGATATTAGAAATTAAATCAATTTTTAGTAAAATCATACAAATCTAAATTGGTCATTTACAGACGATACGATGGACATGACTCAAGCCTAGATTTAGTAAAACTGTTTGTTTCAAACTATATATATTCTGTCACCACAAATCCCTTTGATGTGACTACGCATGAGACGATTCTTACATGTACGAGTAGTCACATGTACGGGTTTGAATGAGGAAAACGGTTATTTTTATTTCAAATTCTACCTCATATAATCTCTGAAATGAGTAAAGACACCCTTTTGCCTGTCTTATATAAGCTGCTACATAGGTATTAACCCTACAAACAAATTCTCACTATCTATGATGTTCTGATTCAGTGTTTAAATATTGTCTAATGTTTGTTTTATCCAATTTCTATTTATAGGTGCCGGAAACGGTGCGGACATGGTTAACTGCAAATATACCTACACATACATGACAGCAGCTGGAGTGATGCTTACAACCCTTTGGCAAACATTTGTATGATGCCTGAAGATAATTTATCTGTAGAACGTTTAGAGAAATAAGTTATATCAATAATTGTGTTTGTCCTTGATACTCCAAATGACAAGAATGTACTTTCTTTGAAGTAGAATCTTGGAATAGAACCAGTACAGTGGAGAATCTGTTATTCTTTCCCGTTTAAACGCAAACGCCAAACACTAAAACGTAGAAAAATACAACTTTTGGAAAATTCTGATAATTCATGTTTATATTGGTGGCAAACAGTTTGGAGCCTGATCAGACGACGGGTTACCCGGCGTCTGATCTGGCTCCAAACTGTTTGTAACGGAAAAAATAGTTTTTGCGTAAACGCGTTTATTGGGAAAGAATAACGTTTTCTTCACTGTAGCCCAACGGTTACTCTCATAAAGAGATATCATTGCTGATGGTGGTAGATACATGGACATTTTGCGTATCTACTCATTTATGCCAAGTGGACTCTTTATTGCTTATACAATAAAACCCCTCTATAACGATCACATAAATATGTCAATTAACATGTATTTAGGAAAGGTGGCTGCTTAAAGCAATGTGACAGTAAAACAGAAAGCTCCTATAGGAGCTTTCTGTATTACTGTCATATTGCTTAAAGCTGTCACCTCTCTTTTATACAATCAATTAGCCTTCGTTTTAGTTGTCGTAATAGAGAGGCTTTACTGTATATTGATAAGGTCCATTTCAGGGGTGTTTGGTTTAGCTTTTCTTGTTAATTTTATTTTTGAAAATGAATTCCTTTTAGCGAAAAGAGTACATATTCAGATTAGACGCCCAATTACGCGACGTCTGATCTGAGTATTCACTCCTTACCAATGTCCCATTTATTCCTGAAAGGCATATATCTAGTTTTGGCTTAGTGGAGTACCAATTTCGATTGTATATTGGCTCCACATATCAAATATGCAGGACCATTTTTGTAACACCTAATTTGCTGTCTGTGTATTAGTATTCACAGGTAGATTAGACATCTGATAAGACTGAGAGATAGACTGTTTGCTACTCCTTTTCAGTTTTGAGAAAGACTTAAAATAACATGGATCCAAATCAAATTTTTCAGATGTTGATTAAGTTCAGATGAAAAGTAAGTAGATAAGAAGTATATAATAAATAATTAAACATATTTGAATTACCATAGACTTAATAAATATACCTCCACGCCTTTGCAAGTACAATAGACATAGACCATGGAGCTCCCATTGAAGCTACCTGATCAGGATTTGCTCTGTTTCTTTCACAGATTGACTTGTTATAGTCCAGAATGTTCACCTTTTGGCTACATCAATAAGAACAAAAACTACAACATTTATTTCGATAAATACACATATTCCCGCCTTTGCAAATAGAATAGACGCAATTCAGGCAGGGTCGTATCTGTTTGCCTCATAGAACATTGTACACCAGAATATTTACTATCACTTAAAGCACAAAAATGAAACACATTTAAGGTTGGTTTGTTTCTTATCGGAGTCTCATAAGGCTCCAATCTGTTTGCGACTTACTAGTAAATTGCATAACAATTTGGCTATAAACTGAACCGACCTACACTGTACATTTGTACCCAACTGAAAATAGTGTCAAATGAGTACTACATGTATGTATAATTATTGTAGAGATAAGTCTTGGCGTGCCCGTCCATTGCTTCATATGTACAGTGGAGAATCTGTTATTCGTTCCCGTTTAAACGCAAAGGTACGCAAACGCAAAGCGCTAATACGTAGAAAAGAACAACTTTTGGACAATTCTGATATTTCATGTTTATCTTGGTGGAAAATAGTTTGGAGCCTGATCAGACGCCGGGTTACCCGGCGTCTGATCTGGCTCCAAACTGTTTGTACTGCAAATAATAGTTTTAGCGTAAACGCGTTTATTGGGAAAGAATAACACATTCTCCACTGTACAAAGTAGTGTTACGGTGCTCCCTGCCTACAACGGCCCTCCCAACAACGAATCTCACTTTACAACAACGCCTGTCGCTCTACCCCCTATTTGATCATTATGTCCAACCTGCTGCAATGCTGTCTGATTAAAATTGTCGTCAGCTGTTTTTTCAAAGTTATTTAATGGACATTTTGACAGAAAAAACTAAATGACGAGCGACAAACAGCGTGAATCCAGATCAGACGCCTCCGATACGCGGCGTCTGATATTGATTCAAGCTGTTTGCAATGTAAGCAATGTTCCATCCCTATAACGACTGCCTCCCAACAACACACACTTTTTGTCTCCCATTGGGTGTTGCTGTAGAAAGGGAACACTACACTACGGTTGAACGACCTTGTTGAGAATATATCACATTTTTTATGAACTTAATTGTGTTTGCGTTCTTTTGATTTATTTCCCGTTGTTAGTACAGTGAACAAGAGCCGCATGCAGCCCTCAATCGGTCACCTGGTACCCATGGTTACGGTCATGATGATATTAAAATTGGGCAAGTTGTTTCGGATAGATTTAAATTTCATCCTAGCAATATCAGGAAAACCTTAACATGTTTTTTAAGCTAGCATAGTTATTTGAAGGAATCTGGTTGAGGGTTTTCAATTTGGGTCAGTATTTCAAAGAAGAAGATCTTTACTAAAAGCCATCATAGGTAAATTCACCCTACCCACTGGTGCCCATGTTTTTTGAGCTAGGGACATTATTTATAGAAATCTGGCAAAGGGTCACTCTTGAATCATCTGTGTAAATTATTTTCAAATAAGACTAGTAGTTTCAGAGAAGAAGAGTTTTTAAGTTTTTACTTTACAGTAAATAACGAAAACTTACTCTACCCACTGGCGACCATGCTTTTAAAGCTAGCAAAATTATTTGAAGACCTCTGGTAGAGGGTCACAGATGGATCATTAGACGTGTAAAATTATTTTCAATTAGGCGCACAGTTTCAGAAAAGAAGATTTTGTAAGTGTTCACTATACGCAAGCATAGGTAAACTAGCCCCACCAACTGGCGGCCATGTTTTTAAAGCTAGGAAAGTCATTTGAGGAATTCTGGCAGTCATCCCTGAATTATTTGTGTAAACGTTTTCAATTCATCCCAGTACTTTCATAGAAGAAGATGTTTAAGTTTTTACTATACAGTATTATAAGGAAAACTTGCCCCACCCGGAGATGGCCATGTTCTTTAGCTAGGACAATTATTTTAAGAAACCATGTATAGGGGTATCTATGAACAATTTGTGTGAAATTACTTTCAAATCAAATCAGTGGTTTAAGAGAAGATCTCTAAAGTTTTCACTTTATAGCCACAAGGAAAATACCCACCCACTGGCGGCCATGTTTTTTTTAAGTTATTAAAATTATGTTAAGAAATATGATAGAGGATCACCCATGAATAGTTTTGTAAAATTATTTTCAAATCTGACCAGTAGTTTTTGACAATACTTTGTTTAAAGTGTTTTTCAAATGCTTGCCATGGCAACCACAATTTCTAATTGGTGACCTATATTTGAAGAAATCTGACAGCGTTCCCTACAAGGAACAATCATATGAAGTTCTAACGAACTTAGCCAAGTAGTTTCTCGTAAGAAGAAGATTTTAAAAGAAAAAGTTGACGACGGACGACGACGATGGACACAGGGCGAGCACAATAGTTCATCTTGGCACTTCGTGCCAGGTGAGCTAAAAATAGTTATTATTTCCAGTTAAAAGGGAACGAAACGTACACGCATTGTAATTAACTGAAAACAATGACAACTACAGCGCTCCCTCTTTGCAACGGCCCTCCCAACAACGATTCCCTCCTTACAACGACCCTTGTCGCTGGTCCCCAAACAAGACACTTATTTCTAACCATTTCACTGCTGCAGTAACGTCTACTTAAAATTGTCGTCTGCTGTTCTACTAATAGTTACATAATGATAATTTTGACAGAAAAAGCTTAATGATGAGGGACAAACAACTTGAATCCAGATCAGACGCCGCGTTACAGTGACAAACAGCTTGAATTCAGATCAGACGCCGCGTAACTACCAGGAGCACAATGTTAGCACGCGCCATGTACTGTTGTGCTTCGTCTGAATATTACAGTAGAGAAAACGTTATTCTTTCCCGTTTAAACGCAAACGCAATGCACTAAAATGTAGAAAATAACAAATTTATGACAATTCCTACTATTAATATTAAGCTGAGTGACAAACAAATTGGAGCCTGATCAGACACCGAGTTACCCGGCGTCTGATCTGGCTCCAAACTGTTTGTACTGGAAATCATAGTTTTAGCGTAAACGCGTTTATTGGGAAATAATAACGTTTTTCCACTGTAGCACGCGCAATGTACTGTTGTGCTTTGTCTGGATATTAACCATTATCCTGCCATAATATCGTCTGCTCTGAAATTATCATCTGCAAAAAATATATTCAATGACGGTAATACAACTGTCTCAAAACGTCATAAGTGTAACACTTACGAGATGGATTACTTTAAAAGCCTAAGAATAGTGAGTTTACCCCCTTCATTGCCTTACCCCAAGTACAATAGTTATTTGCAAACAGTTTGGGTCCTGGCCAGACGCTGCGTCATGTAATTACACATAAAGACAAAGAGGCAATACTATTGATTGTCTCTTAAAACTAAACCAAGTATAGGATTCAAAATTGAGTGCAGAATTGTTGTTCAGCGCTCCCTCTCTACAACGACATCCAATGGAGACACATATTGTGTGTGTTGTTCGGAGCGAGTCGTTATAGAGAGGGATAATAGAGACTTGGCTTACATTTGCAAACAGCTTGAATCCAGATCAGACGCCGCGTAACACGGCGTCTGATCAGGATTCAAGCTGTTTGTCACTGGTTAACATCTGTATTCTATCAACATCTTCACTTATATGTAACTGTGAGAGAAAACAGCAGACGACAATCTTAAGCAGACGATAATGCAGCAGGAAAAGAGTTAGACTTAATTATCCAGTTTAGTGAATTGCGGCGAGTGTCGTTGTAAGGAGGGAGTCGTTGTTGGGAGGGCCATTGTAGAGACGGAGCGCTGTATTACAATTTACATTGTTCACATGCATTATATATTGTATGCAACACCAGCCTGCATTATTAATACATGTATATTGTATACAACATCAGCTTGCAATAATATGTAATAGAAATTACATGTAATAAAACCATCTGTTTCCTTCGAATCACTATGCACAGATTCATTCAAAATACAAATTATTTGAATAAGATCATTTTACAACTATCTGACATTAAACTATTTCATGATTGTCACATAACTGCCTCGTTAGGCAATAGTGATATTGTGCAACAGTGAAACCCGTTTGAGGTGCAGTCGAACTTTGATATCTCGAACTCGGTTAAGTCGACCATACCCGAATTTCGAAGTTAAAACGCGGCTAAGCCGCGTTTTAACTTTGAAACACGGATATGTTAACCAAAACCGAGCTTGAAATAAGGCAAAATCATGTTTCGAAATATCGGGTATTTCGAGTTAAGCAAGTTTAAGATATCGAAGTTCGACTGTATCGAAAATAAGCAAAGGTCTTGAGAGCACTGATGATGGTTTCAAACTGAATTACAGTGGTATGGGGTGTGAAGATAAAATAAGGGAGTTAACTTATATTGAAAATTCGGAGAGAACAATATTTATTTAAACATTGAACAATACTGGGTCTTCCTCGACCTATAATTAGCTGGACGTCGCGATATGACTGAAATACTGTTGAAAGCGACGTAAAATCAAAACAAATAAATAAATTGAACAATCCTGTCAAGTGACGAATAACCAGATTTAGCATAAACTCTTTATTGTTAATGATTCCATACAATAAGTGATTCATTTTCAAGCATATTTAAACAGTCATAAGTAAGATCTCTTTCATCCAAGCGTCAATCAGTTTCAATTCAGATCAGAAGCAGACCAGATGCTGAATAACTCTGGCAGTGCTATTCAACATCTGGTCTGGATGCAACTATTTGTTTATGTCGTATTTCTGCAGTTTTAATCTGGACTCGAATTCAGGCTATTACCACTTAGATGAATATTTATTACATAAATTCTATCATTAATTGGTGAGTTTGAATTTTAGAATATCAGACCAGGGTTTACACTGTTTGTACCGCATGGTAATGCAGGGCCGAGCTTATGGGTTAGATATTGATATAGGTTATGAAAATGTTAGACCAAAAACGACCCACCAACTGGACCGAAACGACCCATGTCGAAACAACCTAGATCGAAACAGAACAAGGACCGAAACGACCCGTTACCTAATCTCATTCACAGAGAGTGTCCGTTAACTTAATCATTCGTACACAACGAAAGTGAAAGTAGGTTGTTCCAGTTTTGTTATCATCATATTTACTATAGAGTGTTATATGTATTCACCCGAAGTTTTTATTTTTTAAATCGTTTCACTGTTTCTTCTAATGCAGTATGCACAATTAATCGAGTTTTCGTTTTAAGCGATATTACTGAGTGTTGCTTTCTTGAACGAATGAGGACTTGGTCAAAGTCTTGAATACGACTGTGACTATGAAGGATTCAAATAAAAAGACTGGAATCATGCTTGCGTGTTGGCTTGTTCGGCTACACACCTTGCTTGCTTGTATGCATGCGCGTTGAACTGATTTAGTGGAGCGGCTTACATCAAAATATCACCAAAATAGTTCACTGGTGGAGACAAGCATGAAACTTGGCACACGTGTTTGTCAGATAATACTGTTTCAAAAATGATCGTTGGCCATCGCAATTTCCGCCATTTTCAAAATGGCTGCCGCTAAAACAAAATGGCGGCATTTTAATACTGTCTAGGGTCACATATTGTCTATTAGCTGTCATATTTATTATTGTTTAGCCGTTTATGAATAAATTTTGGCATGCCTAAGCTTTAAACAAGTTATTTTTATAATGCTGCTTTCCAATAAAGGCCCTCGGCGTTGCTTTTGCAACAGAAACGCGTGTTTTGAGTCTCTTGACACTAGTGATACCGCACCTAGATTATTGTAATGTGATATTGTATGGCATAGCTGAGCAATACCTTCGCATTGCCTGCATTGTTATGAAGTGCCGTACATCCCAACTCATACATCCATTCAAAATCATCTTCCCAAAATCATCATCTTCCCGAAACCATCTTACTGAAATCATAATCCTGAACAGTCACAAGAAAGGGGCCAAAGTTAAAAGTGAACAAACAAGGCATTCAAGTGACCGCGAACCTCCATTGGCAATATATATGTTGGTCTGCTCTTGTACGCAAAGACAAGAAAGCGACAGCTGATAAATGCCCTCTTTCAGCATGGTATTTGCATTTCATATGACCGTGTATTGGAAATATCCACTCAGCTTGGGGAATCTGTTCTTAGTCAGTTTATGGAAGATGGCGTTGTTTGTCCAGCCATTTTACAAAAAGGACTATTCACAACGCAGTTGACAACATAGATCACAATCCTTCTGCCACAACAGCAACAACTTCTTTTCATGGCACTGGTATATCTATTTTTCAGCACCCTGTTTCGTCAACACCCTCAAATTCTCGAACGATTGAATTTAAAAGTCAAAAGCTATCAGCTGTCTTCCAGAACGTACACAAATATAAAACTAGCATTCTTGAAATCAAAACTAAACCCGCCTATCGTACATACACCGATTGGCATTTCCGATCATGACTATCTCACTCGAAACCTTAGTCTTGAGTATGAGTGGCTTCAGTTCGTAAGTTTAACCAATGAAGTGTTATATGTTGAGACATTATCATGGTCCGCATATTATTCTTCGAAAGGAAGAGGACCATCTGTTAACGTCAGCATTTCATCATTGCTACCGCTATTTCAAGAACAAGCTCATTCAGTAGCCACAATGAAGCATGCCATGGATAAAGTAAAGGAGGTAACATCCTTTTTAAATCCTAGACAGATGCCTATTATGGCCTGTGACCAACCTTTATTTGTTCTTGCCAAACAGATACAATGGGAATGGTTGGATATTTTATGGCGAAGATAAATTTGTTGTTATGTTCGGTGGGTTGCATATCGAAATGGCAGCTTTAAAACTGCTTGGTGATTTGCTGAAAGGAACTGGTTGGATAACAGCATTATCTGAAGCAGACATTGCATCTCTTGGAACAGCTGAATCGTTCCTCACAGCCTCCAACCTAGCTAAAACAAGAAAAACCCATCAGATTACTGTCTGTTGTTTGTATGGATTGATCAAAACGGCATACCAAAAATCAACCGGTCACACAGATACTGATGATATCGGGATAGGTGCTATATTTTTTTGGTGTTCAGAGCAAGAAAAAAAGATTCCCCAGTTTCAATTTTGGACCTCTATTTTAAAGTTGGAAGCCCTTATCCTCACTTTTGTAAGATCTTATAGAGAATCAGATTTCAGGCTTTACAAAGAATCATTATCATCTTGATTCCATATTTCTTTGCCCTTGATCACATCAATTACGCTCGTTGGCTACCAATTCACCATAGAGATATGCTTGCATTACCAACAAAACACCCGGAAATAGACAAAGAATTTGATAATGGAAACTTCACCATTAAAACAACCGAAAGCAAGTTTTCCAACATTGCAATTGACCAAGCCCATAAGCAGAACAATGCTCTAGTGAAAGGTGATGGCGGTGCAATAGGCTTAACCGAGTTTCCAGCTGCGTTACGTCGCTGGATGGTGGCTGGACCAGAAATCAGTAGACTGGTTGAAGAATTCACTGGAACATGTGGTAATGTCCACTCAAAGAAACATAAACATCACGAGCAAACCTACTCTGCTCAGAAGGATTTTTATACGAAAGTTAATCGACTTGAGGTTACTATTTCGGAAATGGGAAATCCATTTGAAGACGAATCTTCAGATTTGTACAGTTTGGATAAGAAAGATGTTTTAGACACTGGAACTGCAGAAGAAATATTAAAACTATCAGAAAAAGGAAATATCCAATATAAGGCGTTCCTTGCAAGACTGCGTGATGGTAAAAATCCATGCTTTTATGAGCCTATCAAATAGAACAAATGCCACCTGTTTAATTTCATACCAAGACCTGATTCTTCCAAAACCAAGTTGGCAAGTTTAAAATATGACTATAACTTTTTTCCAGGCTTTTCATTTCCTGTCAGAGTAGACAATGTGATCTACAAGAATTTTTTGAACACGATAATCAGAAATTTCCACCCTCGCTATCTCAAAATGGCTTGTTGAATACTGGAGTCAAATCACAGCTGATGCCGATATTAGAAGCTGGTCACGAGATGTCGAATGGTGAACCAACTGTTGATTCACTGGTTATTGATGGTGCATCATTAGTAAATTCCAAACAACCCAGACAAAGCCGGACATTTGATGATTATGCCAATGACATTATCCTTCCGCACATCAAGTATCTTGCACAAAACCATTTGAGGGTAGATGTTGTTTTCGATGTTTACAATGATGACAGTCTAAAGGGTGAAACTCGAAGGAAACGCGGAAAAGGATCTAGACGAAAAGTGACAGGAAACTCTAGACCACCACAGGCATGGAACACGTTTCTTCGGTGCGACGAAAACAAAACAGAACTCTTCCTGTTTTGAGCAACCAAAATCGTATCCATTACTACAGACGCAACTACAGTCGTTGCAAAGGAAGAGAATGTTGTCAGCAACAAAGCTATAGATACTGATTTTATAGCACCTTGCAACCATAAAGAGGCAGACACTCGTATGTTTCTGCACGCAAAACATGCATCACTGGGTGGTGTCAAGTCAGTCAAAATAGTAAGTTCTGATACAGACGTTGTTGTTATAGGTGTGAATGTGTTTGATGAATTGGATGTGGATCAGCTTTGGGTGACATTTGAAAAAGGCAAAGATTTGCGATGGATACCGATTCATTTGATTGTTAGATCTCTAGGTCCTAGATCGAAAGCATTGCCTTTCTTTCATGCATTCACAGGGTGTGATACCGTGTCCGCCTTTGCTGGGAAAGGTAAAAAAACAGCATGGCAAGCATGGAATGTGTTTGAGAACGCAACAGAGGTATTCCGGTGCTTAAGTGCTCCTTGGGATAATTTGTCACAGAATGAAATCGGCGTCCTGGAGGAATATGTTGTTATCCTGTATGATCGTTACAGCAGTACCAATAAAGTCAATGAGGCCCGTCTTGATCTTTTGGCACGTAAACAACGTCCATATAATGGTATCCCTCCATCAAGAGCTGCTCTTGTTGAGCATATCAAACGATCTGTCTTACAAGCAGGGCATACGTGGGGGCAATCGCTATACAAGTCGCAAAGTTTACCATCGCCTTCCGATTGGGGTTGGGGAAAAGATGGCGGAGTTTGGGCCCCACACTGGACATCATTGGCACCAATAGCTGCATCATGCCAAGAACTACTAAAAGGTGGGTGCAGAATACGTTGTTCTGGCAACTGTAAATGTTTCAGGTCAGGATTGCCATGTACTGCTCTGTGTAGCTGTAACTGCTCTGAAGATTAAGATAAAGATCGCCTCCTATACAACAACTATATTTGGGCGCATGCGCAGTGCACATATGCATTATATCAATATTATTGTATGATGGACAAAGTGTTGGTTGGTTATTTCAAAGTAAAATGGAAGAGTTACAAATAAAATATTAAAAAAAGAAACCCGAAAACTCATGAAAAAGCTTGGCGGCCATTTTAAAAATGGCCGATTTGGCGTATGCGCAGTACACATATACATTAATTCAATCTGTAATTGTTTGCTTGGCGAATATTAAGTGATTCTTTCAAAGAAAAATAGGGTCGCAAATGACATTTGAAGAACAACTCAGGTAAATATTATGTAAAATGACGCCATTTTGAAAACCGTGGCGGCCATCTTGAAAATGGCAAAAATCCGGATGGCCAACGGTATTTCCTATTCAAGTACTATGTAAGGAACCAGCATGACAAATTTTGTGCTTGTCTCCACAAGTGAAGTATTTTACCAGTTATCCGCTCCACTAATTGTTTAATTGCTGGTTTGCTTGTTTCAGAGAGTGAACTATATATAGATATGATTGTATAGAGGGAGAGAATGACATGGATAAGTAAAGTGTTTAAGGCACTGTGACACAAATTGGGTCACATAGCACCGATGAGTTAAAAGAGATGAAAATAGAGAGAGTAGTGTGACAGACTGACGGATATCAAGTAAGAAGTAAGAAAACTAGAGATAAACATAGACTCATTTACTTAGAGAGAGAAAAAGAAAGAGAGGCATCTGCATTTGAACTAATATATCGTGATTCACTTAAAACATAATTTTGAAATACGGACATGTTTGACATAAGCGAGTAATACTAGCTGTTATCGGATTTCAACTATAGAAATAAACCATGTAATGACAAAACATGCATTACAACATTGTACAGACCAAGCACCATGGGTCATCGAAGGCTCTGCATCTAAGTTAGGTCTACACTACCAAATACCGTATATAATACTGCTAAATACAATGCTTTAGACGGTTGTGGGCGTCAAACAGAGTAGATCAAGGCCGGCTGCCGCCTCTTTAACGCGTCGACTGACATTGATCTACACTGTTTGCAATGCAATAAGGCAGGATTTGTCATGGTACGGCTCATGCATACCGGTAATTTCGACATAGGCAAGTTCGAGCAATGTTCAGCTGTATTTTAGTTTGTAGTTTGAAATCCTCCCGATATAAAGTAAATGTCTTTGTCATTACAGTGCTTCCTCTTTTCAACGACACCTAAAGGGAGACACAGATCGTTGTGTGTTTTTCGGAGGGAGTCGTTATAGAGAGGGACAATCAATGTCTTACATTCGTAGACAGCTTGAATCCAGATCAGACACCGCGTGACGCGGCGTTTGATCTAAATTCAAGCTGTTTGTCAATCGACATAATATTTATGTTATCAAACTCTCTACTTATATGTGTATGTGATAAAAAAGCAACAAACGACAATTTAATCTGACGAAATTGCAGCAGTAAAAGCGTTAAACAAATCTGTCTCGTTAATTGAATTGCGACAAGGGTCGTTGTTAGGCGGGAGTCATTGTTGTTAGAGCCGTTGTAGAGAGGGTACATTATATTTGTTGCCATAACAATCAATAAACACGAGGAGTTTAAATATGCGCGTGTTAAACTCCCCACATTAGACCAGCAGGACAACGCAGAGGCAGAGAAAGCAAAATGGTACGTAGGTTTTCTTTAAAACGAATTATAAACATATGGTATCCAGTGCCCTCCTCCTATTCAATGACACCTAATTGGATACACAGATTATGTGTGTTGTTTTGAGGGAGTTGTTATAGGGTTGGGGAAATTAAGAATTGACTTACATTTGCAAACCAGCTTGAATCCAGATAATACGCTGCGTAATGCGGCGTCTGATCTGGATTCAAACTGTTTGTCACTCGTCAATAGAATGTATTAAATAATTTATATGTAACTTTAAGAAAAAACAGAAGACGACACTTTTAAGCAGACGATATCGTAGTAGTAAAAGCGTTAGAACTATTTTTCCTGTTTAGGAAACTACGACAAGGGTCGTTGTAAGGAGGGAGTCGTTGTTGGGAGGGTCGTTGTAGAGAGGGAACACTGTATTAAATAAATAAGGATCAATAGCATGCTTTCTAAATACGTTAGTACTTAAAAAGAAGTGTTTATGAAAACAGTTTGGCGTATATGGTCATTTGATCTGACTTCAAAGTATTTCAAATTAAAACAATTAGCCTTCATATCATTGGTCGTTATACATGTACAGTAGTTTCACAGTAACTTTAAATGATATCTTATCTTCTGCATGTTAATGCAATATGTTTTCCATCTTTCAATAATGACACTTAAATTTCAAGCCTTTTACTAAAGAAATATTTATGCCATTGTCAATTAGTTTAGCTCCAAATTGTTTAACACGGAAGTTGAAAACGATCTTCAGCAGTTATGCTATATATAGAGGATATTGAATGAATGTGTTTTTAGTAGTTGAATTATTGAACGAGTTGGATAAAATAATATGTTGCGAGCCTTGGCTCGCAAAATATCATTCTATCCAACGAGTTCAATAAATTTACTACTTAAAACACACGAATTTAGTGTTCTTTTATCACATAAACACCAAACGACACAAAATTCCGGACGGTCTTACTTTCAGTTTTGCCCTTGACTCTTAGGTAAACGATTCGTCAAAGTGTTGTGAAATGACTTCTCTGGTGCCATATTCAAATTTCAAATACATATCTAATCTAAAATTGTTCTAATGAACTAAAAATGATCATTTGACATTTAGAATCTAGTTTCGTTTTCAAAATCACGTCATTATTGTAACATGACGTCATTATTATGCTAACGTCTAAATTTGAAAAACAGTCTGAGTCACTGTTAAAACAAGAGCTCCAAGTAGCCTGATTTGCAGCCTATATTTGTGGGACTGCTCGGGATAATGCTTTTAGGACACTAAGAAATGTTTTAAATCCCTAGTAGTGATCTGATTTTGTCTAGATTCTCTTAAGTGTAGAAGTACAGTATAATAGTGATTCGAAAGTTAGTAAAAAATATATGCCCAGTGGGAGAAGTTACATAATTATTTTTTTCACATAAATGTGCAAAGTATAGAGGTCCGTAAAATCGCACCGGCCACTGGGCATATATTTTGTACTACCTTTAAAAAACATGAAAGAAAGGGTTAAATGGGGTTAAACTTGAAAGAATAAGATATTGACAATAATAGTTTTATATATTCCAGGCACAGAAATATTTCATTGTTTTACTTGTGATTGTGTTGGCTATTGTTACTGATGTGACGTCAGGTATGTCTGTTTTACTCATTATAAACTCTTTTACTTCACTAACGACGCAATTAACCGTCTAACAGAGCCACTACCATAAGCTCTTCTGCTTTAATTGCTAGCTTTAAAAATATATATGTGTATTTGTAGTACTTAGAAAGCATTGAAATAAATGTCCACAATTTGGACCCTGATCAGACGCCGCGAAATGCATCGTCTGGCCAGGATCCAATTACAGTGAAACCCATCTAAACCGGATTTGTCTGGGGACAACAAAAATTCCCGGTTTAGAGGGGTTTCCGGTTTAGAGTGGTTTTGACTTGTTTCTAATATGAAAGATAGCTGAGCACTTAAATCAGGTTGAAAGTAAAGCAGAATGCTTAAAGCTATCATCTGCTAGCATGTTCAAACTTTTTTCTTCAATTTAATAATAAACCAAAGACGTTAAAAGGCGTATTTATGGTGTAATGGATCAAACTAACGATGGGTTGGAATCGGGACCAACGTTTTTTTCCGGTTTAGGGAGAATTCCGGTATTTAGAGGTTCCGGTTTAGAGGGTTTTTACTGTATTTGAATAAATGTAAATATGGTCGGGCTTTGTAACATTAGCCGAGTCTCTCTAAAGACCCCAAACCTCCTCAAACCACTTCAAACATCCCCAAACCTGCCCTTTCCACTTAACCCTTTCCTTCATAGGAGCGCTTTTAGCGCACTCAGTGTATTCCTCCGCTGAATGAAAAAGTTCCAATTTATACAGTCATAAATATATATCATTAGAAGTATTTTTTTTATTCTAGCAGATAGTAGCTAAAAGCAGTTTGAAAGTAAAGCAGTATGCGCCTTAAGGCGCATTCTGATTTACTTTCAACCTGCTTTAAGTAGTTACCTATTTTCAAAACTAGAAACCGGCTATGAGTTAAAAAGATATAAACAAAAACCAAACTTCTTTGATTCCATTATATCTAGTCAAATTTAGCTTATAAGTGGCGAATTAAAACTCAAGTAATGAATAAGATATTAGATTAAAATGAATTCTACGATGTTTTTATTTCAAGGGGAACAAGTGGTACAAAACTTAAAATAGTTATACACAGTTACTTCTAGATATCAACCCGTTATCCAATAGCAGGTTCCTGGTTTTGAAGACAGGTATCAACTTAAAGCAGGTTAAAAGTAAAGCAGAATGCACCTTAATGCGCATTCTGGTTTACTTTCAGCCTGCTTTAAGCTACCATCTGTTTGAATATGGAAATTTTGCTTTTAGACGTGGTTTGGGGAGGCTTGGCTAGGTTTTGGGTCTTTAGACGAACCGAGAATAGTCATAACCCCGAGCCATATGCGACAAAGGTCAATTTGAATCAATATGACTGTACGATTTGCAAACAGTTTGGATCCGGTTCAGACGGCGCTTAACATTTCGATTTTGTGTATAAGATTATTTAATATTAAGTGTTCATGGATTAAGATTTTAGTAAATTTTATATTAACTAGAGTGAGTATTTAAAACGGCATGACACTTTTTTCTAAGCCATGTGATATTGAAACTATGATGAAGTTGAATAGCTAATATGGCCAGTGACTATGACTGGCTTACATTGGTGTCTAATTAAAACGAAGAGAAGCGTTATTGTAAAAATGTCATTATCACCGTATCCGCAAGAAAAAGCTATTTTCAATGATGTATCATGCATGTTTGATAATTATACATGTACATTCAAAGAAAATGTCCAAGTAACAGTACTGTTTTATGACCCTCGTACAGTGGAGAAAACGTTATTCTTTTTCAATAAACGCGTTTACGCTAAAACGCTTATTTCCACTTCAAACAGTTTGGAGCCAGATCAGACGCCGGGTAACCCAGCGTCTGATCAGACTCCAAACTGTTTGCCGCTCAGATAAAAATGAATTGTAAGAAATATCTAGAACTGACATTTTCTACGTTTAGTGTTTTGCGTTTGCGTTACGTTCGCGTTTAAACGGGAACGAATAACGCTTTCTCCACTGTAATTGATTTTCCTCTTTCAGGAGCAGGTACAAGCAGGTCGCCGTCGACGCCGTCGCCACCGTCGCCGCCGCCGCCGCAAAACGGATCAGGTATAGCGCCGATGATTGAGGAGGGATGATGATATGAGATGATGATGATTTCGGGAAGATGACTTCGGCTAATCCCACTCGTTGCCAAGCAGCGCATGGGATCAAAACCCCCCACCTGCCTTCCTTTTAGTTCTTGGCAGAGAGGATTATCTCAGTCAAATAAAAAGAAACAAGTCCCTATGCCAATTAAGTCCCAAAACTGCGACAAAGTAGGAAGGTATTTGGGGGTACAGGTAATACCTATTTCCCTGCAAAGTTTTATCGTCTGCTTTAATCCTCTTACCGCCAAATACCGTGCCATGATTTTGGCTTCCGCGAAATTTTAGCTCTTTCAATGGCTTACATTTCTGACATTCCGATCCCCTATACTATTTTATCTACGGTGTTACATCCCACACACTGACATTTGTGTGTGTACTATAAATAACATAGCGACGGTATATGACATTATGCAATATCGAGCTCCTGAAATAGGGAGTAGATTCTTTAGCTCAGAGGTTATGGCATAGGACTGTCATGCCAGCTCCCGCCTGGGGATCTTATAGTATCCAATATGGATTTGTTCTGCTATGCTTCGTGACGAACGTTTCTCGTAAGATGGGGCTCGTCCGGGATTGACTATACGAAGCCGAATGTATTATTGTATGCCGAATCGCTTTAACTACCGAAGTGGCTTTGCTCGTCATCATGAATGATGACTTCGTTAAGAGGGTGTGTGCTACATCTTACACACTGAACTCTCCGTGTGTACTATAAATAACATACCAACGGTGTATGGCATATGCAATATCGAGCTCTTGTGTTAGCGAGTAGACTCTTTAGCTCAGAGGTTCCGGTATTCGACTGCGACGCCAGCGCCCCGGGTTCGATCCCCGCCCGAGGATCTCATAATAATTTCTCTCGTAAGAATGGTCCCTAAGTTATATATCAGGGGCTTAGTAAAGTAAAAATGGCATATTTTTTAGAATTGGTTGCAAAAAACTGTTTTTCATCTGCTCTGAATTTATCACCAATAGTCGTGCAGTTTAGAATGGAAAATATCTAAAAGCGTACATTAAGCAGATCATGCTAACTTTTGGAAACGCTTTTGTAATTATCTGTAATAGAATGCTGTTTATTTCAATAACTAGTTAACCCTTTCCCCTATAGAAATGCCTTTTAGCGGATATAATTTATTCACCCGCTGAAGAAAATAGTTCCAATTTAATCGGCAATGAATATGTATTATAGGGAATATTTTCTATATCATAGCACATGATAGCTTAAAGCAGGCTGAAAGTAAAGCAGAATGCGCCCTAAGGCGCATTCTGTTTTACTTTCAACCTGCTTTAAGTAGTCACCTATCTTAAGTACTAGAAATAGACTATCAGGTAAAGGGTTAACATCTGATAGATGTCTATTGTATTCTCCTGTAAAGTTTTCAATAAAGCGTTCATACTGAAGACATTAACTCTTTCCTCCCTGAAACTTTTAATTGTCAATTCCAGTTTCCATTTTAGTCTAGTCCATTTCTGACTTTTTAGGGTTGTTTTTGTCAGTGTTTGGCATTATGACAAACAGTGAAGACCCTGATCAGAGGGCTCCTTCCGGAGCCCTCTGATCTGGGTCTTCACTGTTTGCATAGGACAAGTGTACTATTCACATGTACACCATTTGAAAAGGACGCATATATGCGGGACTAGGGTTCAAAGGGTTAAAGAACGATTTAAAGCATTAACACTTCTAATAGTCAATGTTTCTTGACTGATATCTACAACAAAGTTTTTATTCAGATAGAAAAGCAAATTACTTTGTTTCCAATGGAATTCGAAAATAAGATATAAGAATTTAAATGAATTTAACCCCTTTATGATAAAATTTATCGTGAGCTGTTTACAACTTCACCGCCAAGTTGGCGTCTGCTTCAACATTGTTGTCTGCAATACCATTTCAAAGTTAGATTTAAGGCAGAATAACTTACGTTATTTCAAAACAAGTAGCAAACAGTTTTGATCCTTATCTGACGCCGCATTACGCGGCGTCTGATCAGGATCAACACTGTTTGCAAATGCGCTTGATGACGTCATTGAGAGTGTGAGGGTTAAACGTAGAAGAGACTTGCAACCAGATTTAGCATAAAAATAGTTATTTGTAAATGTAGGTCAAACGCTAATACAAACAGGTATGCATTTCAAATAAAAACATATATAGTTCGGATGAGATTCGAACCCGGGATCTGGCATGTGGTGGCGCCTTTACCACTCGCCATGCCGGGCTATTCATTTATCGGCAATCGATTATCTTCCCGGTTTATGCCTGCTAGCGCGCAAACGATGCAAGTTGATTTGTACGATTTCAGTTGAGTCTAGTAGACTCAATTGAAACAGCGATAGTAAAACTCTTGAAACTAAGATTCTGTGACTTTTCTTGAGGATGTTTTTAGACTGATCCTATTTCGTTTATGCCAGATACACGACAATGCTACACATTTGCTTTAATTTTGAGTATTTTCTTTTATGTTTTGCAAACACATCATTTGCATTTTAGTTACTTTCAGATAGAAATTACTCAATAAGTGAATATTTCTAACTGTATCCTCTTTAGGTTACCACAAAACACTTTGATAATACTACATGTATTCATTTGAGACGGTTTAAATGAAAAATAAATATATGTTTGTTTTTGAAATAGTCGATACACGCGTAAGTTCGAACATACCAATATTTCAAAGTTAACAAAAACCGTATACGGCCCTAAATCGCTCACCTGGGACCGTTGATGTAAATGTAACATATCTTTGAAAGCTGAGATATTATGACAATACGATTGTGCCAATTACTGACTGGATGATGCTGAGTGCAAAATAGCTAAGCTTAGGGTACTGTAGCTTAAGAGAAGCTTTTTTAAGTTTTTTTTTACAAAAAAATTATATATTTTAGCTCCTGTGACCTAGATATGCAACGGACCGGAACCAATTGAACAATTTTGGTAAAGTACCTCTAGAAGTTACACCATGCCAAATATCAAAGCTCTAGCTATATTGGTTTCAGAAAAGAAGAGGTTTGAAGATTTCACTATATAACTCTATGTAAATGAGTGACCCCTGGGGCGGGGTCATATTTGACCCCAGGGACATAATTTGGACTTGACGGAAGAACTGAAGATGATGCTTTGTGCAAAATATCTAAGCTCAGGGTACTGTGGTTTCAGAGAAGAAGAGTTTTTAAGTTTTTATTGAAAAAATCTATTTTTAGCTCCTGAGACCTAGATATTCAACGGACCGAAACCATTTGAACAATATTGGTAAAGTACCTCTAGAAGTTACACTATGCCATATATTAAAGTTCTATCCATATTAGTTTCAGAGGAGAAGAGGTTTGAAGATTTCACTATATAACTCTATGTAAATTTGTGACCCCCGTGGCGGGGTCATTTTTGAACCCAGAGACATAATTTGAACAATCTTGATAGAGGACCTGAAGATGATACTTTGTGCAAAATATCTGAGCTCAGGATACTTTGGTTTCAGAGAAGAATTTGTTTTTAAGTTTTCATTGAACAAATCTATTTTTAGCTCCTATGACCTAGATATGCAATGGACTGGAACCATTTGAACAATATTGGTAAAATATCTCTAGAAGTTACACCATGCCAGATATCAAAGCTCTAGCCATATTAGTTTCAGAGGAGAAGAGGTTTGAAGATTTCACTATATAACTCTTTGTAAATTTGTTACCCCAGGGGCGGGGCCATTTCTGATCCCAGGGATATAATCTTAACAATCTTGATAGAGGACCTGTAGATGATGCTTTGTGCAAAATATCTAAGCTCAGGATACTTTGGTTTCAGAGAAGAAGATTTTTTAAGTTTTTATTGAAACGATCTATTTTTAGCTCATGTGACCTAGATATGCAGCGGATCGAAAATATTTGAACATTTTTCAAAGACGTCTATATAAGGATCAATCCTGCAAGTTTGGTTAAAATCCATTCAATACTTTAGGAGGATATGTCGTTTAAAGAAACTGTTGACGACGGACGCACGACGCACGACGGACGGACGCACGACGACGAACGACGTACACAGCACGATCAAAATAGCTCACCTTAGCACTTTGTGCCAGGTGAGCTAAAAAGTGACTTAGCCACGTTTTAACTTTGAAATATGGGTATGTCCGACTTACGCAAGATCGAGTTATCGAAATCAAACTAATGAAATACTGGTTAGGTCGGTTTAAGCGAGTTCAAAGTATGGAGTATCTGGCGTACCTACCTGATTTGATCTCTGAAACGGTTAAAAATACATTGGAGAAAACGTTATTCTTTCACAATAAACGCGTTTACGCTAAAAATTATTACCGTTTTTCCAGTACAAACATTTTGGAGCCAGATCAGACGCTGGGTAACCCGGCGTCTGATCTGGCTCCGAACTGTTTGCCACTGAGCTTAATATTAATAGTCAGAATTGTCAAAAAGTTGTTATTTTTACATTTTAGTGCATTGCGTTTGAGTTTCGTTTGCGTTAAGAACGGGAAAGAATAACGTTTTCTCCACTGTATTATTTAGCCTCTCTACTACATTTTTAAGCCTCAACATATATCACCTACACACAAAATGCATGTGTGATATATAATTTTAAAGAACAATTCCTTGCCGACACGGTGGTATAATGCACGATAAGATCGCTCCCAACATGATCCTAAGTGAACCCTCATCGAGGACACTGGACTTGTTGGTGTATTGTTGATTTAATTTTCTGAACACGATTTGATACTATAATTATTAATACGGCTTTATTAGTTTGAATAATATCATGATTTTTTCTGTCAAATAAAATCAGACAATTATGCAAACACTTTACTGTTTTAAATGTTATTATTTTGTAAAATATAAAAAACTTAGAGCTAATACTAAGCACATACTGAGAATATAATAAAACAACATTCTTATAGGCCGATTTGTTGACTTGGCAGGGCGGAGTTTCGATACGGACCATTGCATTTCAATTTTGGGGGCGGCAGCACGCTATTTACCATTTTCGTTTGCCGTTCTTTACCGGTATTACTGAACATTTTGACAGAAGGAATATAATGATTAATGACAAACAGCTTGAATCCAGATCAGACGCCGCGTAAAGCGGCGTCTGATCTGGATTCAAGCTGTTTGTATATGTAAACAAAGTTTTAATTTTCTCTCCCTTTAACAACTCCCTCCGAACAACACACACACTCTTTGTCTCCCTTTGGGTGTTTTTGTAGAGAGGGAGCACTGTATATACCTTTTGCAGGTGGATATGGATGCACGTATAAATTGTGTTTCATTGGACAATAATGATATAATTTGGAACTTTACCTGTCATCCCTATAATCAAAAGTAAATTAGTTTATCGTTGCCAAAGGTTAGCTCCGCCCTGCCAAGTAAATACAACCGGTATATATGTATATAGGTAGATAGTGAAATCATATACTCGTTTTTTGTATTGAACCAGGCTATAATTGAAGCTATTGAAGTAGATTTTCATGTTTTAAAATCAAAATGTAGATATACTGATCGAAAAAAACATATCCACTTTCGTCATTAGCAAAATAAGAAATGTTATGTTTGAAAAATTGAGATTTTAGACAGTCAAGTTCAACCCTTTCAATACAAATAACATTTTTTTTACATTTAAATTTAGACATAAACTGATATATTTCCAAAACTGCTTTGAAATTGTACTCTTTAATAAGATATAACGTCAAAAGATGATGTCAGAAAAGTGCTGTATACCAGTGTCTTCGGTAAGGGGTCCTTTAGGTTCATGTTTTGATTTTTCCAGTTATATAGAGGATAATTGGGTTTTTTCTCAGTATAAGATAGAAATTTAATCCACTGAGTGAACATCAAACGTTATATTTTCACGAGTGGCTTCGCCACTCGTGAAAATATAGACGTCGCGCAAGCTAAGGTGGCACAACGTCAAAAACGCTTGCCGGGTGGAGCATGCCAGTTACCTTTGAAACAATTTAAAAGATAAATGCATAACATTATACATCAAACTGTTCATTTTAAATAGGCGTATACTATGGTATAATTACTTTTTTCGTATAATCGATCAGTGGCGAATAACGAGGAAGAAACTGTTGAACTTTTCAGAAAAAACGTCTCTCTGTTGTCTCAAGTCGATAACAAATAACCGTATACGATTTTGACCGGGAAAATAATGCACGACGATCTAGATGTGACATCATTTAAAAAGCGTTATTTTTAAAGACGACGTAGAAATAATGCATTTTATCTACTGTTACAATTTGTAAGACGTAAGAAAAACGGCGTTTTTCTAACATCAACGCGGCGATGGTAAGCTTTTTAAGCATTTATTTTACTTGGAGAGGCTTTAAATTTAAACCATAAAATTGGGTTTTTCTTTTATTGCCGCAGACGTAAGCATGTTTATTTCGCGTATAAACTTTTTATAAAATCACTGAAAACGTGTGTGGAGGAAAATGTCACACTTTTTAAAATTAAACGGTTTTATTCGTAATGCAAATATTAGCAGTGGTTAAATGCATGGCGGACGTAAATTATTGATTTCAAAATAAAATGACATAATTGGGTTTTTCTCTAGTTTGAGCACTGCGAATTTTAAGTCAATCAAATAACAGGTAATTTTTAAATCGAGGATTATCTGTGTGGAGGAAAATGTCACACCTACTGGTTTTGACGTTAATAACGTCAGGCGCATTTTTAGTATAATTATGTTCGTTTCCAGGCGTCTGAGAGAGCCTCAATAAAGTTAGACTTCGCTAACCGCGTCGTGATAAATGAGGTTCAGAATTTCAACCCGGTCATAACGTTATACATGGGAATTATTTACAAGCTCTGACCAATAACTTGTTTCACCAAAGCTTAGTTAAGTTTTTAAGGCAACTGTTCCCGCAAAAAGCGTCATATATATTTGTGATGAAGTAGACGTGTCAAACGGCACCATTCAGATATCAGACTATATACATAGGCGAATTCTGAAATCTCTGTCTTAAATCCTTTAAATCTGATTTTAGTATTGACGATAGGTTACCACTTTAAACAGATTGAAAGTAAAGCAAGATGCGCATTAAGGCGCTCTCCGCTTTATTGACATCCTGCTTCTATCATATATCCAAGCCCAAATGTCAATAAGAGTTTGATCTGAATCTGAAACTGTTTTTCAAGCATTTGGTAACTCCGTTTTCAAAAGCTCGACTATCAATAAACAAATACTTGAGAACGATATCAGACTCAACTCAAACTAAACTCTTTATCACCTTGGATCCAGGTCTAATGCAGCAGTTTTTTCTATCATTCAGATACACATTTAACGTGATGCAGAATGTTCAGTTATTTATGTGTTTTACTGTAATGAAATATATGTCGTATGTGTTTAAATTAATTAGAAAGTAAATTATAACAGAAACAGTTCTATTTATATACATGAACGTGTAATCTGTCATGCGACTGTATATATTTGACGTAAACCCCCTCATTATTTGACGCAATTTGACGTTACGTTGTTGTACCACCTTAGCTTGCGCTGCGTCATAACAGTCTGATGTTCACGAAATGGATTAAATTCGATCTTTTACTGAAAGAATACAATTATTCTATTTATTTATGCTTTTTAAACTAAATTGTTCGACAATTGTGAAAGCGAAAGTACATGATTTACCCCGTGTTGAGCCCCAAGTTTATATCGAACACATTTTCGAAACAGTTTCCCGTACGATGACGTCATTGATTTATTGATTTAACGTCATCCGAATTACGTCGTTGCTCCCGATTTTGGATTCGTGTTTATCCGTTGAGTGGTTCGCGACAAATCAGTCTGCCGGAATTTAACGATAAGACACGATTGACTACGATTCTTGGGGAGCCCTACGGGGAAAATTCATAATAAAAGCGCGCGTGGCGATAATCCCCCTGCTTAAAGCAGTGAAACTATCAAGTGATAATCCACTGCTATTTCGTTGTAATCCACCGAAAAGCATAAATAAGTGATCTTATAGTGCATTATACCACCGTGTAGGCGAAGAATGGCCATTTAAAATGATATCACACATTCATTTTGATCCTTTTATATTGAAGTTATTGATCAAATATCAATACTTTTTTAACAAACCTGTCTAATGTTTGCGTTTTCCATTTGTAGTTGAAGATGTTGGAGAAAACGGTGCAGATATGGGTAATTGCAAATATACGTACCTGTATTTGACAACTGCTGGAGTGATACTTACTACCTTTTTGCAAAAACTGATGTGAATCCTCAAAACAAAAGGGAAAAGCTATATCAATAAGTGTGTGTTTTCCTTGATACTCGAAACAACGAGAATGTTAATTCCTTTAAATAGACAATCAGGGCTCCAGATAAGGGAGTATTTAAAAAACAAAACCTTATTTCTGTATTAAACCCTATGGTTTTACTACTCATTAGAATCGTCTCTTCGAGGCGATTAAAATAAGTTTGACACCCAAGGATTTGTTTTTTTTAAATAAGCGATAATCACTTATCTGAAACCCTGATTGCCACAATTGTATTATGTATGTAATTATTTGTGTTTTCTTCTGACCTGTCAGAGTTACTTTTAGATTGGAACATTCTAAAATTTTAAAAGGGATGAGTTTTCTCTACATCCAGTTGTACATTACGCAAACACATTATAGCTATGCATATCTCTACCTGGATGTAGAGAAAACTCATCCCTTTTAAAGTTTTAGAATGTTCCAATCCAATAGTTTTGTTGCGTTCTCCAAAAATCCAAACTGTTTAATCAGTTGTAACAAAGTCACCAGTCGTTTGGAGATGTTTAAATTATTTAATTCCTTTATATATTTGCTATATTAACTTTTGTTATAAACTGAAATTCAGTAAGCAGTGTAGACTGTGATCAGACGCCGCATTATGCGGCGTCTGGTCAGAGTCTACACTGTTTGTCTATGTCCTATATATAAGACCGTGGGCAGTGGGCACTACTGGAATATACTGGCTCATCAACTCCCTTTGTATGATCGATCAAAAGAAATTATTTATCATTACCATTGTTCAAGTTGAAAGAGAAACTTATTTTAATTATTCCCCATAACTTGTTTTCATTATTAAAGCTAGATAGTTGCTTCAAGCAGACTGACAGTAAAACAGAATGCTCCTTTAATATCAACCTGATGTAAGCTACAATATGCTAGGGTGTAAGAATTTTTTCTTATGATTTATATTAATGAATGTTTTAAGTGAAACTATATTCTTGATAGGAGGAATATATTTAAGTGGCAAAATGGTGTATTTTACGGTGCACACGTAATTGGTAAACTTTTGCTTTTCAAAACTTATTTTTTTCTGTGTATTCAAAATAGTATCAATAAAGTCTCTGTAGAGACATCATTAGTTGTTTGTACTTGTTCTATATTAAGATTATGTTATTTTGTTTTGCTCCTGACGAGGAAGCTATGCCGAAATGCCCTGTTTTGATACTGCAAACCTTCCTTATCCTGCCAGCACTCTACTGGACGGCATCATAAACAAACTAACGGAAATAAACATACAACATGTACAGCGCTCCCTCTCTACAACGACATCCAATAGGAGACACATATTGTGTTCGTTGTTCGGAGGGAGTCGATATAGGCAGGGAAATTGGCTTACATTTGCAAACAACTTGAATCCAGATCAGACGCCGCGTAACACGGCGTCTGATCTAGATTCAAGCTGTTTGTCACTCGTCATTAAATTTTTGTCTGTCAAAATGTCAATTATGTAACTGTGAGAAAAACAGCAGACGGTCGTTGAAAGGAGGGAGTCGTTGTTGGAAGGCCCGTTGTAGAGAGGGAATACTGTAGCTACATGATAGAAAGTATCATCTTTCTCAAGGTGTTAACGATTGATTTAACTCCTTCAACTCCGAGATGCACACATATTAGGACTTGATTAGCCACCGAGTTACTCGGTGTTTGATCTGGTTACAAACTGCTTTAACCCTTTCGCTGCCAAAGTTTTCATGAGATGTTTACCCCTTCACCGTTTCATTGTCGGCTGCTTCAATTTCGTTGTCTGCAATGTCGTTTCAAAGTCATAAGGCAGATTGACTGAAAACATTTTAAAACAAGTGTAAAACAATTAGGATCTTGATCAGATGTCGCGTTACGCCGCGTCTGATCAGGGTCAAAACTGTTTGCAAACACGCGTTTAAGAGCCATTGAGAGCGAAAGGGTTAAATGTATTTTGAAATATACAGGAACTTGACTGTTTGTCATTTTGCAATTTATTATAAAAAAAAACAACCCTAAATAGTCTAAACTGGACCAGACTTTATTGCAAACAGGAATTGACCATTGGAATGTTCAGGGGATAATGTGTTAACCTAAATCAAAACGATCCTGAGCTCAAGACTGATGCCATGACCCTCCTTATTTCTATTTCAAATAGTTGGGCTGAAGTATATATTTTAAAAAGTTGTTCAGGGTTAAGGTCATATTTTATAAACAAATAAGACTGAAAAATGATTGACTGCACTAGAAGTGACAGTTTCCTGCTGTTTCGGCTCAAAATTTACTTGAACAAACATAGTTTGGAGAAAAAAGAACACAGGCCTGGATTAAGCCAAACACTGTTGGCAGCTACATGTATACCCAAGTATTGTGAAGAAGGTATCACAGTTAAACAGGCTTGACCCCGACGAGGCGCCGCATTACGCAGCGTCTCACTAAGATCCAAACTGTTTGACACTCTGTACTACTTTGTAAAATAATTAAACAATTCTGTTTTTAGAACGCAGCAGGCGCTTGTTGAAGGCGAAACACATTATCCAGCATACAGAGAATATATTCCAACTAAAGCGATTTTCATTACATTATACATGTTTTTGATAATGTTAACTTTATGTTTTATTTAAAAAATTACTCATTATTGTCGTACTAGATTGTATTTGCGGAAAGTGTACATGAGGAAAGTATACTTGTCTCATTTTCAGCGCACCCTCTCAACAACGGCCCTCCCAACAAACTCCTTAAAACGACCCTTGCCGCGGCTCCCTAAACATATATGTCTAACGCTGTTACTGCTGCAATATCGTCTGCTTTAAACTATCGTCTGCTGTTTATTCTAAAAGTTACATATAAGTGGAGATTTTGATAGATTAAGTATAATGACGAGTGACAAACAGCTTGAATCCAGATCAGACGCCGCGTGACGCGGCGTCTGATCTGGATTCAAGCTTATTTCAAATGAAAGCCAAGGCTTAAGTTTCCCTCTATAACGACTTCATCCGAACAACGTACACAATATGTGTTTACCATTTGGTTCGTGGTAGAGAGGGAGTACTGTAGCTGTATAAAGTGCAGTCGCCTAAATTACCCCTTTAACTTGGTTCTACATATTTTGTCATTCTACAAAGAGTTTGTGGATACATGTACAAGAATAATTTGAAATAGGGCAACTGTTTTTGAAACTTTCAATCGTCCCTATATATTTTCAGGTACATATATCAATAAGTCGAGCCATAGTGACGAGTATACTCATTATTTACAAATACTACTCGTGTGAAGAGTACTTTTGCCCCATACAAACAGTGTATGTCCTGATCAGAAGGATCCTTAAGGAGCATTCTGACCAGCGCATAAGCTGTTTGCAATTTTGCAATATGAAGATATTGATTACATTGTAATTCAACCCGAAATAGTAGAAAACTAACTTGACTTAATTTTAAATTGGAATCGCGCATTTGATATTTCAGGGGCCAATAGGAAAGAAAGACTATTGTTTTGTCCATTGTTATCTCTCATCGTGCGATTCAATCACAGTTGAAATTTAGGCGAACAATCCAATAGAAAATCAATTTGAATGTTTATGTTTTGCTGTCATAGAAATCAACACGAACGGTGCGTATAAATTTGCAAGTGTTTCAAAACCACGCTCAGACCAGCAGGAAACCCAAGTGACAATATATTCACTATGGTACGTAGATATGTTTTATAAATATTCAGATGATAACTTGTTGGAAACGAGATATTCAGATGAAAAAGTCCATTCGTTAAGACGTACATGTATGGACATCTCTTAAGTAAGGGAGGACTGAAACCCTTTACTCTATAGCAGTTTATAGTTTTGAAGATGGGTGGCCACTTAAAGCAGGTTGAAAAATAAAACAGAATGCTCATAAAGGCCCATTCTGGTCTACTTTCAGCATGCTTTCATATACAATCTACTAGGGTAAACTTTTTCTTATGGTGCATATTCATGACTCTATTATTTGGAACTAATTTCTTTAGTGTATTCTAGTTTTGAAGAAAGGTGACCAGTTATAGCAAGCTGAAAGTAAATTACAACGCGCCTTAAGGCACATTTTGCTCTACTTTTAATTTACTTTAAGCTACCATCTACTAGGATGTACAAAATATTTCGTAATGTGCATAGTCATGACTGTTTTATGTGGAACTATATTCTTCGGTGGAGGGGAAAATTGAAAGAGTAAAAAGGCGTATTGATTGAGTAAAGGGTAAATAAAGTACAGAATTAATGCTAACAATTCCGACGTTTTTTCTAAAATTCTTTCATTTCGACGGTTACTGAAAAGTTTTATGGTATTGCATAAAAATGTCGAAAGAAGCAAGTTTTCAACAAAGTCTATAACCGTAAACAAATATTAACCCTTTACCTGATAGCATTGTTTCTAGTATTGAAGATATGTGACTACTTAAAGCAGGTTTAAAGTAAAGCAGAATGCGCCCAAAGGCGCATTCTGCTTTACTTTCAGCCTGCTTTAAGCTATTAACTGCTAGAATAAGGAAAGTATTTAATATGACACATATTCATTACGGTATAATTTGGAACTATTTTCTTCAGCGGATGAATAAGATGAATGTGCTAAAAGTCGCTTCTATAAGGGAAAGGGTTAAACTCTTTAGCTGCCAAAATATCGTCTGCATTGATGCTGTCGTATGCAATAAAACATTTCATGTCGTTTTAACCTTTTTTATACTGAAGAAATATCGATACAAGTGTCAAACAGCTTGAATCCTGATCAGACGCCGCGTGACGCGGCGTCTGATCAGGATCCAAACTGTTTGCAAAGTTGCTTTTTGTCGCACTTTGGCAATGAAAGAGTATTAAACCATGTAAAGTTTAAGGGTAAACATATGTCGTTCTTTGAAATTAAAATAATGTTTAAATGAATTCCCGTTCAAGTGCAACATGTTTGCACTGTCCATACTCGTTAATACCATAAGCAACAAATTGAAGCCTGATCAGACGCCGAGTTACATGTTAACTGTTTGCAAGGGACATTATATAAATATTAGATGGCAGTTTGCATGACATTCAAAATGTCAACCCGAGAAACAGAATGTCACCCCGAGGCGTAGCCGAGGGTGACATTCTTGTTTAGAGGGTTGACAATTTGAATGTCACGCAAACTGACTTCGAATATTTATTTTATTACACCGAGCTTATCAACCCTGGCTTTGGAATCGTCTCATTTGCATTTTATAAAATGATTGCGAATACCAATTTAGCGCGGACATGTACTTTACGCGGGAAATGACGTCGCCGGGTACGACGTCACATTGTTTATAATTATATTACAAGAAAGAAAAAAGAACGTTATGACAAGAAAATTGAAGACACAGCGTCTTTTCATTCTCTAGTTGGCAACTATCCTCTGCCGAAATGATGTAAATCGTTTATCAAGTTTGATTCTTGTAAAATATTCGCCAAAGAGAAGCAACTTGTACAGAAATTGCCAAAATTTAATCAGGAGTTATCACTCTTTAAAACGTTCTTTTATGTTACCATAGCGAAAATCATATCATAGTTGACAGTATCTTAACGAGTGGAGAAAAAAAATACTATCACTTAGAGTGACGTCACAAAAAGAATATCATAAAGAGTGACAGTATACATTTGTTTCATAGGTACTGAGGGAACAGTCAACTCATTGAGCCGAGGTAGCAGGGAAGACCTTGAGAACTGTTGCCCGAGGTCTTCCCTGCTACCGAGGGACAATGGTTTGACTGTTCCCGAAGTAACTATCAAACAAATGGTTTATTACCTGACTCTCTATTTAAGCACGGCTGAATGAATTGCTAGATCTAGACAAGGTTTGAAGAAAACGTGTTTAGATTATACAGATGATTTTATATTTAATCTTTATTAAATTCAATACAACAACTGAATGTGGACATCACTGTTTTGTAAAAAGATTTCTCTACTATATTCATTTTTTCAATTACGATTGAAATTATTATTGTTTCTTATTGACTGAAACTGATTGACACTTTGTTTGGTTTTCCAAATTACGTCATTGTGATATGACGTCATTTATTTTTGTAACGTCATAATTTGTTAAAAAACCCGTTAGATCTGCAAGCGGTTTATCGATCGGAGTTACTCTTTATACTAGATCTAGAACTATATGCCTTTTGATTGGGATTGTTCGGGAAAGAGAAAAAAGACCCGATCAATCCCGGAAAAGGCTAGATCCTTAAACAAAAATCTGTATCATAAAGACGCCTGATTCGGTCCCGCGATGCAGAACATTTTTGCGCACCATTTTCGCGCATGTAACAGTGCTGTGTAACAGTCAACTGTTGCCCCCTGGTCTCAGTCTGGTATATCTTTGCGGAAAACAGTCAAAATGCTTAATAATCACTTAAATAGAGAGTCAGGTAATGGTATATTTTGGATAGATGTAAAAGACATGCAAAATGTTAACTTCTGGTCTATGGGAAATTATCATTGTAATTTAAAGCGAGGTGTAATAAACAGCATTAACATAAACGTGCTAAATTGAGACAGACTGTCATTTTCTCCACTGTATTTGTATATTTGATGTATGCGAGTAGATGTTTCTTTGATTTGTTTCTTTTTCATAAAAGTTATTTAAATGTGCTAAATCCCGATTGACTAGAGTGGATAAGACTTTATACTTTCATTATATACGCTTTTGAGCTTAACACATTAAGTCCGTTGCAAACAGTTTGGAGTCAAATCAGACACCGGTTACCCGGCGTCTGATCACGAAAATGTTTGCCACCCAGAATGCAAAAAATCGTAAGAATATTCAAAATAATGTTATTTTCTATATTTTATTGCATTTTGTTTCGTTTGCATTGAAGAATTATAAAACAGTATCTTCTCCTCTATACGTAATCCTTCAATTGTATGATGTGAACCTGGTTTAACCCCTTCACTGCCAAAATATTCGTGAGATTTTTACCTCTTCACCGGCTAATTGTCGTCTGCTTCAATTTTGTCGTTTGCAAGATCGTTTCAAAGTAAGATTCAATTTAGTATGACTTAAAACATATCGACACGAGTGTCAAACAGTTTGGATTCTGATCAGACGCCGCGTTACGATCCAAACTGTTTGTAAACACGCTTTTAAGCGTCAATGAGAGTGAAAGGGTTCTATTCACATATAGTGTATAGGTCGTTTGCAGTTCAAAAAAACACGATAAATCTTAGATAATTTTAAAACTAATGGACGTATTGATATTGAATTTTGCATACACTTATGATGTGTCTATACCAACTCTGACAAGGAAATTCAGAATTTTTGAAAGTCTAACTAAAAACTTTTCTTCTTTGTTTTATATAAATTTTGTGTCGCTGAAAATGGTCAATTACGTGGGGTGTTATTGGCTATTACCTTGATCACGTTTGTTTATATTGGAGAATATCCCAAGGTAAAATCCCGTGCAAGTTGCTTCTGTCTGAAAGGTGAATCCCATGCTGATATTGGTTGTTTAGTTGTACAAAATAAATTGTGAGGCCCCATAATCCATTACATTTTTACTATGCCTAAATGCACGAACTCTTCACCAGGATTAAAGAGAATTGCAATTACTTTTCAAACCGAAGCTCTAACATTTCTACATAATTACAGAGCTCCAGATAAGAGAGAGAAACTTGAACAAGTCCAACATACTCACCCAGTTCAGCACCAAATCGTATGGTGTGACTACTCATTAGAATCGTCTCGCAGAAAGACGGTTCTAATGAGTAGTCACACCATAGGGCTTATTTCAGAAATAAAGATTTAGTTTTAGAAATACTCCCGTAATTTGGAGCTTAATGTGTACAGTATCAATGGTCGAGTTGTATTGCACTTACGTTTACATTACGTTTCCTTTAAACGATAAAATAATAAAGGTGTTCGAACTGATCTGGAAACATTCTGTTGAAAATTTGATAATGGTTAGTTGGTGTAGATCGTCTGGTATGAACATGTCTCTTCTGCTATTTATCGCATTTAGTTATTTTGTGTTTTGTTGATAAAACTTTCGTATGAGTGGCACATGGTTCGGATCCTTTTCAGATACGAAATGGCTCCGGTGTCCGATTAGGATCTAACATGTGCGCAAATGACAGTATGGTCGGTTAATAAGTTTAACGTACCCCAGTCAGGGCCTCGTTCGGTTAGTTGTAAACTACTATGGTATGCGATAGCTTAACGGTGAGGCGTTGCCGGGTCGTGAAAGATAGGCTGTTGAATAAATTGAAATCACCCTTCGGAAAACTGTCCCTTAGAAGTGAAAACTTTATATAGAAGTTATGAATAAAACTTTTTTATTACGAAGAGAAAAAAATATTTCTTTTTTGTCAGAGTTGGTATAGGTATATCATAAATCTATGCAAACTTCCATTTGTCTCCTTTTTCTTGTTATAGAGATTTTTGAAAATTATCGTGTTTTTTTGAACTGCAAACGACCTATAATAACTTTTTTCAGAATTATCACATCCCCAATGGAAATGCTCTGTCATGAGTTGATAAAGGGCGAAATGAAACGTTTCCTAAATTCTAACAGGTTACTGTTTCAATCAGGATAAAAGTGAATCAAAATTAAAATGGAATAAAAGCAAACAAAGCGCAAAAGCAAAAATCAATAATTAAAACACAAACAACAAAGAATCAGGAGACACAAAGACTCAAATGTTTGAAAACGATCTCAGACTCAAATCAAACTTTATAACATTAGATACAGGTACACATGTATTGACCTTGAAAACAAAATGTTAAAATGTGATCGCGTACAGGTACGTGTAGCGATAATAATGATTGGGTGAGGATATTAATATGTTCCGTTTAAACAAAACTGATAGCAAAGCGCAGTGAAATTTGCTAAAAGTGATAAAAAAAGTTTAAAAAATAAAATATTTGTACGATTCCTTAAAACATGAGATGCATGCAGTCTGGAGTCAGATTAAACGAATAAAACCCTGGCGTTGGATTAGTCTATTAATTTGTTTGCAATGTAAGGTTATATGTACATATCCAGAACCTTTTGGATATGTACATAGAACATTACATGTACAAATAACAATTGAAACTATCCTGATGAACTTCTCTAAAGAAATGGACATAATTGTTTCATCACAAGGAGCGATGTTGGGGGAAAATGTTATCCCGTTTATGTCAAGAACACTCGATATATTGTTTAAATCACGTACATGTATCCTAATTCCAAAATGTGTAAACGCTAAAAACCGCTTAATTGCTAATATGCTACAGTAAATTACCATTATTACGAGCGCTGAATTTTTTTTTAAATAGAGATATTAAAGATTGGTAACAACTTAAAACAAGATTGAATTAAACTAGTAATCTTATAAAAAGATATTTCTGTTTATGTTTTATCTTGCTTGAAGCAACAACATGCCTTAAAAATGAAAACGGAGCCTGATTTAGTGGAGAAGACGTTATTCGTTCCCCTGTAAACGCAAACGAAACGCAAACGCGTCGCAATAAAACGTAGGAAAAGACAATTTTTCGAAAAGTCTGACTATTCATGTTAATCTGAGTGGCAAACAATTTGGAGCCGGATTAGACGCCGGATTACCCGGCGTCTGATCTGGCTTCAAATTGTTAACGATGGAAATAAACGTTTTAGCGTAAACGCGTTAATTGGGAAATAACGTTTTCTCCTATGTGCATGCGTTATCTACATGTATATTGTTTTGTTTATTCCAGGCACGCACTTTTTCTATCTTTGTGATTCTGGCAGTAACGTTGACAGTGGTACCTTTGATAGGTAAAATGTTTATTTATTTCACATTCCTGTGATGAATATGATAGTCTGTTGTAGTAAAAAAAGACGCCATTTTCCCCCAAAAACGAGAGTATTCTAAAACAATAATTTCCATTGCAAACAGTTTAGAGCTTGATCAGACGCCTGGTACATGTAATCCGGCGTCTGATCAGACTCCAGACTATTTTCTACACAGCTTAACATGACCAGTCAAAAGGTTGTCAAAAAATTGTGTACTACGTTTTACGGAAATGTTTTTGATTACTTTTAAAAGGGAAGTGACTCTACACTTTATTACTGTATTTGTATTTGTGCTCAACCGATGATTTCCATTGCAAACATTTGGACACGGATCAGACACCAAGAACATAGTGCACTGTATCATTTTAGTCTCAAAACTGTGAACCAGATTTGAATTTATCCTTTATTATTTAATCTTGCATGAACTTCTCATTTTCTCCGTTTTGTTTTATTATGTTACTGCTTTTGTTTAAACCTATTGCCAACAAAGAAAGACAAATAAAACATCGTCTGTTAAACTCTTTAACCGTGAAAAAGCGTCCGCCTATATATGTCTTAGTAGTATTTGCTTCAAATATTGTTTTATTATAGTCTAATTGAAAGTAAAAAAGGAATATTACTATACTTTGCATATCTTATGCACCGGATCACTCGAGTTGTGTGTGTAAAGGCTATGTCCAACGAGACCGGAGGTCGAGTTGGATATAGCCTTTACACACACAACGAGAGTGATCCGGTACATAAGATATGCAAAGTATAGTAATGTTCCTTTTATTATATACCTCTAATAATAAAAATAAAATGAAAAACGATAGAAATGTTTCGAGCGTTACTATAAATAAACGGGATTCCCCATACGTCACACTTCGGGGAATGGCGCGTGAAAGTAAATACTCGCTATTACGACCACTAAAACGAATGCTAATTGATTAAATAATAGAGAGGTGACAGCTTAAAGCAAGGTGACAGTGAAACAGAAAGCTCCTAAAGGAGCTTTCTGTTTCACTGTCACCTTGCTTTAAGCGGTCACCTACCGTAAACACCCTAATACTTAACATAATTCAGTGGTCGTAATAGAGAGGTTTTACTGTAGTTCCGAACTTCCGACTACACAGTAAACGTTCTTTTCCTATTACACAAGGTACATGGGTAATACGGAATTTTCAATCCGTCAAGGTGTATTTGTTCGATAAAATACAGAAATATTTCGGGCAGAACATTGGTAGGTATATAATAAATACGTGTATAAAGGAGAAAACAGCAAACGGGTGCCGGACGCTCGACTTTCATAGACTTGAGATGGCTACTTTTCAAAACCAAAAGAAAATGTATTGGTGTTTAATGCCCTCTTGATCTTAGAAGTTTGTAAGCAACAACTTCTCAAACATATTTGGACAGTCAACATTCAATTTAAAGTAAACTATAGGCAAAACAATGCTTTAACTGCAGTGTTGTAATGAGTTTCCCTTTTGATACTAAACAAGTATTCAAATATATTGGAAGTTTGAAATTAATAACTTTCTACAGTAGCTGAATAATTTTATATACACATTCTGATTCAAAACAAGGGTACTAACTCTGCAATGACAGATCCCATGGTTATCTGTCTTGTTGTAAGGTGACGCCCTTTTAAAATTGAACAAGTTGACAAAGTTTCAAGTTTATACCTTTGGTAGTTTTTGAGACATCTAATTAAATTCTAAGTCAAAACAGGGGCAAAACCTCTGAAATCCCAAAAACCCAATAAGGCAATAACTCTGGAACGACAAATTTCAGGGTTACCTGCCTTGTTGTAATGAGCTGCCTTTTTGATACTGAACAAGTATTCAAAGTTTCAAGTTAATATCTTTCTTAGTAATTTAGATATATACATTTACAATTTTTAAGTAAATAAAACAAGGGCCATAACTCTAGTAGGACAAATCTTAAGGTTACCTGCCTTGTTGGTATAAGTTGCCCTTTTGACACTTAACGAGTATTCAAAGTTTCAAGTTAATATCTTTCATAGTTATTTAGTTATTTCAATTTATAATTTTTACGTAAATAAAACAAGGGCAATTAACTCTGATATCACAAATCACAGAATTACCTGCCTTGTTGTGATAAGTTGCCCTTTTGACACAAGTTTTTAAAGTTTCGAGATAATATCTTTCATACTTATTAATATATTTTAAATTACAAATTGTAAATAAATGAAACACGGGCATTAACTGGAAGGACAAATCTCAGGGTCACTTGCCTTGCTGTAATGAGTTGCCCTTTTGATACTAAACAAGTATCCAAAATCTTTCATAGTTATTAATTTATTTTAATTTACAATTTTTAAGTAAATAAAATAAGGGCAATAACTATAGAATGACAAATTCCAGGGTTACATGCCTTATTGTAATGAGTTGCCTTTTTGATACTAAACACGTATTCGAAGTTTCAAATGGATACCATTGATAGTTATTGAGAAATGATGTCTTACAAAATCCTTATTTTAAAAACTTAACCGACGCAGACGCTGATGCAGACGCTGACGCAGACGACAGGGTGACGACAATTCGAATTTTCGAAAATGTCGAGCTAAAAAAGGGTAAATTATTTGAAATCTGATAAGTCAACGATTTTCCGTGTATTGAAATGGACCAATTATGTTTGCAATGCATTTTAAGTCGCCTATGACATTGATATATTTATATAATTTTTTTATGTATTTTAATTTGAGTCGCAAACAGCTTGAATCAAAAGCAGAGTCACCCGGCGTCTGATCTGACTTATAACCGTTTGTGATGGGAAAAAATTGTTTAAGCACAAACACCTTTATTGCGAAAGAACTCCGTTTTCTCTATCATATTCCTTTTGATAGTCTTTTCTTAGTTTCAGAGCAGAAGACGTTTTTCGTCCCTAAATAAAAAAAAAGCGTTTACGCGAAAATAATATGTTGATATTACAGCGCTAAAGAAATACGTTATTGGTATAATTGTACTTTCATTTTTACATGTTAATTGGAAGGACACTTTAGCAAACATAGAAACTCGGTTATTGGTAAAATTGTGAATTTAATGTGAACATTTCTCAAATAAAAGCAATATTTTAGTATTATTGTGTATATCGCATAAAAGAAAAATCATCGTTATCAAACATCCTCAAGAAAAGTCACTGAATATTTGTTTATTTATACCTTTTCACCACCTTTTCTACTCCGACGATAGACGGTTTAAAACTTTGCTTTGGATTCCGCTATGGACAATTCAAATTCGATAGACCATTATATAAGACCTTTTTCTTTGGACGAGGGGCTACAGTGAATAATCTGTTATTCTTTCCCGTTTAAACGAAACGAAACGCAAACGCAAAACACTAGAACACGTAGAAAAGTGCAACTTTTGGACAATTCTGATAATTCATGTTTATCTTGGTGACAAACAGCTTGGAGCCTGATCAGACGCCGGGTTACCCGGCGTCTGATATGGCTAAAAAATGTTTGTATTGGAAAAAATAGTTTTAGCGTAAACGCGTTTATTGGGAAAGAATAACAGTTTCTCCACTGTAATACACCTGGGGTACGTCTTACGGAACGTCGTATGACAAAAACTGTCGTAAGTTAGATTCTAAAATTTACAATTTTTATTTAGTTCTCTGTCTAACCCTGCCTTGTGACATCTCTTTGGAATTGTCTTGAAAAGATGATTCCACAGAGATGTCAAAGACAGGATTAGATGGAGAAACAAATATTTATTGAGAATTTTAGAATCTGACTTACTACACAATTTGTCGTACGACATTTCGTAAGACGGGCCTCAGTACATTTTTCGCATTTCTTGTTTTGTCTTCCCCGCAGATGTTTGATCCTTGTCGAACTCAATTTTATTTTTAATTTGTTTTATTTAATATAAATGTTTTGCCTAATCTAGTTTATAACTATGTGCTTTGTAGGCGTTTAAACAGTTCATGCCAAAGTAGGTTTTCAGTCTCTTTTAATGCCTGTTTCATCAGTATGAGATTTTGTGTCATAACTTTGTAGTTATATATATGTTATTCATTTTAAAATACGAAAACCAGAAACAAAATTAATGTAATTATATACACTCTTGTTCAACAGGTGAAGCATCAAGGTCATCACACTACATGTATAAAACAACATCAACGTCAGCTATATCCTCTAGTAAACCTACCAAAACCTCTCTTAAACACAAGACAACAACAATCACGCCATCGACAACAACGCAGCATCATAACAGCAGTATGCTGTCAAACAATACGGGTAATATTAGTTTTGAAGACCGATAACCAATTAAAGCAGTTTGAAAGTAAAACGGTATGCGTCTTAATACGTATTTTGCTTTACTTTCTATCTGCTACATATGTACATGTAACCATCGGCTAGAATACGGGCAATGTGTATTGTGGCGCTTATTCATGTCTATAAAGTGGAATTGATTTCTTTAGTACATATGTAGCAGAATGAACTAAAGGATTCGCATAGCGTATATGTAGTTATGGAATAAACTAAAAGTCACCCCGATTGGATTATGGTCAGATGCCGAGTTACTCGGCGTCTGATCAGAATGCAACATTTTTGCTAAGGATCATTGTGCTCGTAGTAAGGTAAAGAAGGGGTTTACATCACAAATACATATTGACAAACAATGTTTTGAAAGCTTATCGATGACTTGCATGTACAGTGGTAAATACGCTATTCCTACCCACTTTACGCGTTTCGTACGCGTTTCTTACGCGTTCGTTAAGCGTTCGTTAAGCGTTCGTTACCCGTTTCGTTTAACGCGTTTACTACCCGTTTCTTAACGCGTTTCTTAACGCGTTTAAACGCGTTTAAAAGAGCCCGGATGAAAGGGGAGTAATCATGGAGAAAGGGAGGTAATCCATGTATGACTTGCGGGCCGCTCTTATCCTACTTAAGAATGCATTTAGTAAATATCGCTACTGTGGAGTAAATATAATCTTACAAAATTTTATGAAATCATTTTCTTTAAGAAGAAAGGTTATCCTGTGAGAGTTTTATTAATATACATTTATATTCCCATATAAAGGATGCGGTTTAAAAAGGATTATGTAAATTGTGTTTATTACTACATGTATTACTATGAACATGCGGAATTCCCAAATGCCACATGTGGCATGCATGTTACATCACAGGTAGCCGCTAACAGTGTTGCGTCACAAGCCGGATAGGGGGGGGGGGGGGGTTAATAAAACTCTGGCTTATCAAAGTAAGTATCCTAATTGGGGTTGATTGGAATATCAACCAAATAAACCAAATCTTATATGCGAGTATGTGTCAGTTATTATACTCTCTCGTCAAAGTAAAAGATATCTGTATAGTTTGAATATGGATGAGACTCCCGTAACTCGGCATTTCATCTAGCGCCAAACTGTAAAAATGAAATCAAGACCGTATGCTTCATTCTTAGCTGTAAAACATAAGAACCGAACTACTCGGCGTCCCATCTACATCTAAATCGATAGTGTTAACTATTATTAAAAGTAATTAGGTTTATTCAAAGCTGTCAGTTTGGATCCTGATGCTATGCCGATCTATACAGCCAGGCGTTTGATCTGGTTTCAAACCGTTTGAATAGAAATCAACATGGAAGGAATTATTCTAATACATATCAAACAGAAATAATCTCGATGAAACGCCGAGTCACTCAGCATTATGATCGAGATCCAAACTGTCTATATTTATATAAATTCTATAAGCGAAACCAGTTTAGATCCTGATAAGAGGCGTCTCATTTACAGAAAATGTTTTCAAAAATCGCATTACAATATGAGTTTTATCGCAAAAAATGCTCCAGTGACAAATCGATTCTTGTTTTTGATAAACCCGTTTCATTCGGATTTTTTCTAAAACGGCAATCATCGATAAGATCCGAAATCTCCGCGTGAAACGGAAAACGGACTCCCCAATCGCAGCATCTCGGGTATAAACGTTTATTAACGCGTTTAAACGCGTTCAAATCGTTAGGCCTTAACCGTTCGTTAAGCGTTCATTAAGCGTTCGTTAACCGTTCACTATGCGTTTCTTACACATAGATAAACGCGTAAATGGGTAGGAATAGCGTATTTACCACTGTATAGCTAAAAAAGGGGACTACATATGATCGGCAAATTTACCATGAATCACTGGCGCGATTCATTTTTAGTTTAGTTTAAACATATTTTATTCAATATGTATGAAGAGAAACGGGTTGGGCCACAAGTTCTCATAAAGCGATTCATGGAATTTGCCGATCATCTTCTGTCGTTTATTTCGCTTTTAAAACGTCGACAAAATCAGTTAATTTCTGTACGTTGCATCGATTAATTGTTTTAAGGTAACATATAATCAGTTTGGAGCCTGATCAGATGCCGAAGTACCCTATGTATGGTTTGCCCCAAACAGTTTGCCTCTCGTATTAAAGAAATGGTTAGAAATTTCAAATCATTGTAGTTTTCTAAATGTTAGTGCATTGCATTTGTGTTTGGTTTGCGTGTAAGAGAGAAACACTGTTCAACGTCTTCTCTGCTGCATGTACCTGTATCTGGGGCCCGTTTCATAAAACTTCTAACGACAAATGTTGTCGTAAGTCAAAACTTTAAAATACATTTAATCTGTGATTTCTCTATCTAATCAGGTCTTGTGACATCTTTTTGGAATCGTCTTTTCAAGACGATTCTAAAAAGATATCACAAGACAGGATTAGATGGAGAAATAAATAATAATTAATACTTTTATAATCTTACTTACGACAACATTTGTCGTAAGAAGTTTTATGATACGGGCCCCTGTTCCGGTAGTACACGGATCTGTCTAATTCGGTATCAAAAAATCCTTATAAGTGTGACATTCAATTATTTGACTGTTAATCGCGGCTCGGTAAAACTTTCCTAGCAGTTTGAATCAAAATCAGATGCCAAGTAATCTTGAGAGTTTTAAGAGCCAATAACTACTTAAGTCGCATTATTATTTTCCAGCGTGTTAACCCCTTCACTGCCTTGCCCCCGAATACAATGGTTGATTGCAAACAGTTTTGATCCTGATCAGATTCCGAGTAACGAGACATCTGTCTAGGATCCACTTTTTCGACACTCATTTCAATGTTTCAAGTGAAAAGCTCTAATCTTTACATTTGAGATATAAAAACAGATACAGTGGAGAATCTGTTATTCTTTCTCAATAAACGCGTTTACGCTAAAACTATTATTTGCAGTGCAAACAGTTTGGAGCCAGATCAGACGCCGGGTAACCCGGCGTCTGATCAGGCTCCTAACTGTTTGCCACCAAGATAAACAAGAATTATCAGAATTGTCAAAAAATTGTTCTTTTCTACGTTTTAGTGCTTTGCGTTTGCGTGCGTTTGCGTGCGTTTGCGTTTAAACGGGAAAGAATAACAGATTCTCCACTGTAGCAGTAAAAGGGGTTGATTGGAAAAAAATTGCAGAGCACTTTTGTGAAGTAGATGATATTGAAACAGGGTATTGGTTAAACTACCCTACATATTAAACGTTTAGAATTAGTCGTCAATTTGCCTTACACTGTACATGTCGGTCGAACTGGCAAAACTCGAGTTAACACTAAGTGGTGAAATTGGCCTAGAAAATTATAAATTATCCAAGTCGTTAATCTTTTTGAATATCCTACTGAAGTTGGTTGGTAATACATCGAACTTACTGGAAAACGTTTTATTTTGTGTTAAAATACTATATAGCATAGTCCTCTGGTCAATAGAACTATCCCTTCTCACCATGATTTTTGTCAATTTCACCCAGAAAATTACGTTGATACTGAATTTCAAATATGAGCACAGTCGTCGACAGTCAAGAAATTTCAGCAGTACATTTCTTATGTAATAACAATTAAATGGCTTGAAAATCAAGATTGTCGACAACTGTGCTCATATTTAAAACAAGAAAAAACCGTAAATCTGGTGGGGGATTTTGAACCCAAAGCTACGCTATTATAATACCTAATAATTGTCAAACCAGCAGATGTGTGTGCCACGGATAAGCCATGTTTCATACATTTCCTTCCGTATTGGTGTCACTGTAAAATTAAATTACAACAAGACATATTAAAATAATTATATAGAGATACATGTTTCTATAGTAAAGTTTGTTGTTCCTATGGTAACATAATTTCATTTTTCGTTTGTGATGAGGTTTTCCATTTGGCTAATGCTATCTCATTTTTTTGTATTTCAAAGTTATCAAAACAAATATATTCGAATGATGATATGTAGTGCGCAATAATTGATAAAAATGGGATAGTAGAAGAATACATGTAATTAAACTTGTTGCTATGGCAACATGATTTTTATTTCCAAGAATATATTTAATATTTGCTTTCATTTATCCATCACCAGCATCCAACTGTGATATTTTTGGTAACATCTGAAACAGGACCAGTAACTTAAATCTGAAATTGAGCCGATTATACCCCTTTGTGAAACTATATTCTGTAGGAAGCCGTTGTATTGGTTACCATAGTATCAATTGTAACACGTTTTAGAATAATGTGTCATGGATTTGTCATGTTTCATACAGTTCTTGTCGTGTCAGTGTCCCTGTAAAATCAAATTACAACAAGACATATTCAAGGAATGAAATAGAGAGACATGTTTTTCTAGACTAAATTATGCTGGTTGCTATGGTAACAGTATCTTTATTTACCCGTTAATGTTTAGGTTTTCAACTTGGCTAATGCTATATCATATCTTTGTATTTCAAAGTTGATAAAATAATGTTTCAGTGATAATATGCTCAATAATTGATGAAAAACGTAATTTTAGATTAACAAATGAAAATGGTTGCTATGGCAACATGATCTTTATTATCGAGCAAAAAAAGTTGTTTTCTTTCATTATCTACCACCAGCATCAAGCTGTGATATTTTTGGTGAAATCTGAAATGGGGCCAATTTCACCCCTTAGTGGACTCAGTCCTTTACCACTAAAGTTCAATAACTCATATTTGCTAAATTCAAACTTACCAATATTGCCAAGTGAACTCATTTGCGCCCAATGGATACTTCCATCTTCAATGCGTTTTATATTGAAATGCCTATCAGTAAACATCGTAGTGTCTGACCTGACGCCGCACCATGTCCAATCTGATCAAAATCTACACTGTTTGCCTACAATGCATATCCCATATATTCGTATGTATGTTATCGTGGGCACAAATGGGTTAAAAAGTGGCATAGCCACGTTCTAACTTCAGAATAAGGATTACGAGATTCGACACTTTGGGTAGATACATTGTACATGTACATGTAAGATGCAATGAAACTATTTGGTATCAGAATTGTCTCTTCTATTTGCAGCTACCAGAGTCGGGGTGGATACAGATCATGGTAGACTCACAGTTATATCCGTGGTGGGAGTGATGTTGACAAATCTTTGGCAAACTCTCAATTGAAGCCTGGTGTGATTTGATTCATAGACATGTAGGGGACGAGTTAGTTACAGTATACAGGGGAGAAGACATTAATAATTTATTTCCCAATAAACGAAATGGAAACCAAAAGCAATACAATATATTGTGAAAAAGCTCGTAAAATTATTGACGATTTATCAAAATCTGAGTGTTACACGAATTTTACGACAATTGGATTGCAGGGGCCTGTTTCATAAAATTTCGTACGACAAAAACGGTCGTAAGTCAAAATTTTACAATACATTTAATTTCTGATATCTCTATCTGATCCTGTCTTGTGACATCTCTTTGGAATCGTCTTTTCAAGCCGATTCCAAAGAGGTGTCTCAAGATAGGATTAGATTGAGAAATAAACAATTATTGATACTTTTATAATCCGACTTACGACCGTTTTTGTCGTACCAGATGTTTAAATGGTGTGTTTATGACACGTGACAGCGTTACTATTTACCTTATATTTAGTTTTACGTTTTGAATAAATATTACTACTTAAAGCAGGTTAAAAGTATAGCAGAATGCGCCTTAAGGCGCATTCTGCTTAACCTTTTGCCTTCTTTAAGCTAACATCTGCTAGGATGTATATAGAACATATTTCGAATGTGCATGCTTATGACTGTATAGATATCAGAAATAGTTGCTTTAATGGATGACCAAATGAAATGCATAAAATATGTATTTATATTTACATTCACCCTGTAAAGTCTTTATGTAATCCTATTAAAAAATATGCAGTCATCTGCCGATGAACCTACAATTCGAAACTGGATTTAGCCAGTTCGGATTTCCTCCGTGCTATTCGTGGACTTATTCAAATAGACTACATCGGGCACTTAACACTAAGCTCCCATTGGTCGACTGTCATATGACACTAGCGGAGTGATACAGACCCATAGGTCGTTGCCATCAAGTTGCTATGTGTGTAAATGGGTTAAGAAAACAACCGCGACCTGTATTTTTAGAATGTGCTTTGGCAATAGATATTCAAGTTGCACTGTTATTTGTTTGCCTTGTAAGTCTTTTCCATTCACAGAGAGAAAGTTAACTGGAAAAAATCCTGAATTTTTAATACAGTTACAGTACATGTAGCTGGGACTACTTTCTCACCATATTTAGAAACTGGAATGGCTATTACATCGACATTACATCTATCAAACCTCTTTGACCGGTATATGATCAATTCTTATACAGAAAAACAAATCTGGACAGAAAATATAAATATAAATATAAGGAATAAACAACATCTCTTTGCCGCTCATGGCGGTATGACTACATTAGCTTCGGGGGTTCGGGCGTTTACGGAATTTACCCCCTGCGAAGCTAATGTAGTCATACCGTCATGAACGTAAAAAATATGTTGTTTATTCCTATAATGAATCAAACCACGATTATCATTTCGAGTTTTCTGCTATATTTTCATCTTGATCACAGTGGAGACAACGTTATTCGTTCCCGCTTAAACGCAAACGCATACCAAAAAAATGTACAAAATAACAATATTTTGGCAACTCTGACTATTCATTTTTATACGAGTGGCAAACAGTTTGGAGCCTGATCAGACGCCGGATTACCCGGCGTCCTATCTGACTGCAAACTGTTTGAAATTGAAGTACTAGTTTTAACGTAAACGCGTTTATTGAGAAAAAATAACGTTTTCTCCACTGTACACCAACCACCTGTCTAAAACATGGAAAACAATGTCTCCAAATGAGTTGTCGTACATCTCGGTGTACATGTACCGCATATATTGTGTAAAATACTAAGATGTGCACTGTAAGGTAACATGGACATTTTTAAACGCAAACGAAACGCAAACGCAAAGCACTAAAACGTACAAAAGTACATATTTTTGACAATTTTATGAATGCTTTTTATCTTTTGGCAAACAGTTTGGAGCCTGATCAGACGCCGGGTTATCCGGCGTCTGATCTGGCTCCAACCGTTTCTACTGGAAATAATAGTTTAAGCGTAAAAGCGTTTATATGGAAATAATAACGTTTTAGTGATCTTGTTAAAATATATTTTAATTTGAAAATGCAACAGAATAAACATGTGTCATTCAATTTTGATTTGTTCAAATTATGATTTTTATATAGGATTTCTCCCCCTTCTTCGTTTTCTCTCTATCTACTTTGCATTCTCCCAATCACTCATTTTATATCTATCTCTCTTTGTCTGTTTCTCTTTCTGTCAATGTTTCTCACGTCTCTGTCTTTCTCTATTTTCTCTCTGTCTCTCTCGCTTCTGTCTCTGTCTCTCTCTCTGCATATCTCTTCTCTGTCTCTTTGTCTCTTTCTGTGTCTCTGTTTCTGTCTCTATGTCTTTCTCGCTTTGTTCCGATCTGCCTATCTCTACTCTGTCTTTTTGTCTCGCTCTGTCTCTCTGTTTCTGTCTGTCTTTCTATGTCGCTTTTTGTCCGTCTGTCTCTCCTTTTCTGTATGTATGTCTCTCCGTTTCCGCTTATCTGTCTTACACTGTCTCTGTGTGTGTGTGTGTGTGTCTCTCTCTCTTACAATAAACAAGTATATTTTCTCTTTTCGAAAATCGAACTGTTTGTAAAAGAGTGCCAAGTCGTTCTTGATAGAAAACGTGAAACCATTTAGGAGAATCGCATATTATCTGTTGATCAGTGCCAAAAGTATTCAACAATTATTGTAAAATTCACCACCCTGATCAGATGTCACTTTCTAATACGACGGCAGTCTATTTCACTTACAATGCCTGATACAGCGGAGAAGGCGTTATTCTTTCCTATTAAAACACATACGAAACACAAACGGACAACACTTAAATATAGAAAATTACAAATATTTGAATTTATAACGATCCATTTTAATCTAAGCGACAAACAGTTGGAGACTGTTCAGACGCCGGGTTACCCGGCGTCTGATCTGGCTCCAAAATGTTTGCAATAGAAATAACAATTTTAGCGTAAACGCGTTCATTGGGACAGAATAACGTTTCCTCAACTGTAACTCACTCGTATGTTCCTGCTTAAATCCAACCTTTATCGTTGACACAAAAGCCTTGCCTAAAGCAATACCATTTATCACTCGATAACATTGATTTTGGCATCTACGACTTTCGGTATCAATAGCCAAAATAAGATAAATGAAAGTTAGAAACCGAGGGTATTTACAGATCTATGGTTTCGTATGATTACTTTCATTCCAGCTGACTTAACCCTTATCTTGCTAAGCTTAGTAAACATTTGCGAACAATTTGGATCCAGATATGACGCCGCGAAACACGGCGTCCGATATGGATCCAAACTGTTTGCCACTCCTATATATTCGACTTTTCTTTCGTCAAAAAAAGTACAACAGCCGATTCTCCGCAGACGATTAATTTGAAGAAAATGACAATTCAGCATAACCCTTTCCCTTATAGAAGCGACTTTTAGCACATTCATTTTATTCATCCGCTGAAGAAAATAGTTCCACATTATACCGTAAGGAATATGTGTCATGTTTAATACTTTTCTTATTCCAGCAGTTAATAGCTTAAAGCAGGCTGAAAGTAAAGCAGATTGCGCCTTAGGGCGCATTCTGCTTTACTTTCAACCTGCTTTAAGTAGTCACATATCTTCAATACTAGAATTAATGCTATCAGGTAAAGGGATAACAGAGCAAACCCTTTGTTTGCTGCAATATCGTCTGCTTTAAAGGCATGGTCTGCAATATGTTTTTCTTTATCAATTTTAAAGCCATTATAGAGTAAGAAAACTTAGCATATGGAGCAAAGAGCTTAGATCCGGATCAGACGCCGCATTTCGCAGCGTCTGATCTGAATCCAATCTGTTTGCAATTAAAAGCAAATGCGTGAACACAGCGGATATCTTTTTTTTACCATTAAACGCATTTGGGCTAACGCAAACCGTTTTGAACCATATTAGATAACCAAGCATCTGATCAGGCTCAAAACTGCTTTCCACTCATACTAAAATATACATTAAGAATTAGATCAAGATTTAGCGTCCAGACACTGTAGCTATACTGTTTGCAAAAAGAAATATTTCACAAATTAGCTTGTACATGTAGCGGGTAGAAGGATAACGCTTATTATCACGTTGCTATGCTAATGATTGCTACAAAAAACCAACCTCCAATCTGTTAATTGTCTACACATCTGAAAACTAAGACAAGTTTATAATGAAGAAAACCTTAGTATTAATGTCAAACATAATGGATTTAGCTCAGACGACAAGTAACTCGGCGTCTGATCTGAATCCAAGTTGTTAATGTCTACGTTAAGTCGCAAGATAAAAGTTAAAAATTGAAACTAATCAAATTCAGTGGCATTTATATACAATGTTATCTACATATATAAATAATACGCAAATACAGGTTTGAATACGTTCGATATTCGATACTGGAAATTGTTAGTTTTCTGGTTTTATTCAAAGTGACGAGACTTTATTTCTGGGGTTAAAGCAACATATAAAGGTGAGTTTGTCTGTTTCAATTTTTATTATATCTTTGGAAATATAATAAATTTGTATTTTATTTATTTGATTCACCTTTTTATAATACATCATACAGTCAATATATCATAAAAAGTTGAATCAAATAAATAAAATACAAATTTAAATGATTTTAATATATCATTGGAATTATATATACTTTTCTTTTATTTATTTGATTCCCTTTTAAAACTATAACATTTATTTGCATGTATTTTGTAGTGATCTAATTTAACCAATTTCAATATAGTTGAAATATATAATTATATAACGCAAAACTTTATTTGACTTAATTTCTCAGCTTTGTAACCCGAGTACAATAGTTATTTCCGCCACAGTTTTAACGCTGCGTCTGATCAGGATCTTAACTGTTTGACACTCATTTCAAAATTTCTTAAATCTAAATACCCCGAAGTTAAAGCCGCATTGTGTTTTGGGGAAACCTGCCTAAAACGGTTGTTTGGGATCCCATTTGAACTACATAGTACGTGATTCTTCCACGAAAAGCGGCTTTATCTAAGAAATTCGCGTTTTAATTTATTTTTTAATTTATAGATATTATATCCAGAAAAGAGTTTAACCATTTGAATGGAAAGAAGGACAACTCTGTAAATACAGGGCTCCAGATAACGATAGTATTTCGAAAACTAAACTCTTTATTTCTGCTTTCAAACCCAATGGTGTCATACTCATTAAAATTGTCTCGAAGAGACGGTTTAATCAGTAATAACACCATAGCATTCGGTGCTGAAATGAGTGAGAAAATGTTATATTAGTTCAGATAACTTCCACTTACATGTTTATCTGGAGCATCTGGTTAACCCTTATTCTGCTGCACAGACGTCTGCTTTGACATTGTCGTATGCAAAATTTGTTCAGTTTAGATGTATGCATTGTTTTACCGGTAATTAAACAAACCTTAAGACGAGTGTCAAACAGTTTGGATCCAGATGAGACGCGCGGCGTCTTTCTAGATTCAAACAGTTTGTAAACTCCGTAAAGTTACGACCATGGTAGGCACAGCTTTAAACTATTAGATCCAGTCAAAATGTGTAAATATTATTCACTGGGGGTGAACGATTAAAATCCACGGAGAATCTTTACCTTGAGTTTGCTGAAAACGACTGTTTCAGCCTTGTACACTCTCTAACTCAAACACTTCTTTTTGGATCTTCACTAAACTCGCTACAAATGTTTGTTAGGATATAATCTAGGTCAGGTTCAATAACTAGCAAAATCGCATGAGGCATGTCTGATTTATTGCCCTTGAATAATTAAAAAATGACTGTTTCAGCATTTTCTGCTCTCTAACACAAGCACTTTTTATTGGATCTTCACCACACTTGCTGACAATGTGTATTGGTATTAAATCTAGATCAAGAAAAAAAGTATTTGTGTTAGAGAGCAAAAAATGGTGAAACAGTCCTTTTTAATACATAAAAGGCAATAACTAAGATAATCCTTATGTGACTTTAGTAATAATCACACTGGACCTAGATTTTATATAAATAAAGTATTTCAGCAAGTTTGGTGAAGATCCGATGAAAACTCTTTGTGTTAGAGAGCAAAAAAGACTGAAACAGCCATTTTTTAAATAATTAAAGGGCTATTACTCTAACATGCCTTATGCGATTTTAGTAGGATTCAAACCTAACCTTGATTTTATATTAATGAAAACTTTCAGCAAGTTTGGTGAAGATTCAAAAATAAGTATTTGTGTTTGAGAGCAAAACTTGCTGAAAACAGTCATTTCTAATACATGTACATAAAGGGCAAAAACTCAGATATGCCACATGCGATTTTAGTAATATTCAAACTAGACCTAAATGTTATAGAAAAAAATATTTTCAGCATGTTTGGTGAATATCCGATAAAAGCTGTTTGTTTTAGAGTGCAAAAATGACTGAAACAGTAATTTTCTATTAATTAACAGGCAATAACTCAAAAATACCTCATGCGATTTTAGTAGTAATCAAACTAAAGCTTGATTTTATATCAATGAACATTTTCAGCAAGTTTTGGAAGATCGGATAAAAAATAGTTGAGTTAGAGAGCGGACAAAAAAGTGTGATAGTCTAACTGACTGATGGATGGACGGGCGGAGGTAGACACGGTTGCACCCCGTGAAGTTGTTTTCGGCTGTATCACGTGATACTAAGCCGTGTGGAATGTTTATACTTCCAATACAAACAGTTTGGAGCCAGATCAGACGCCGGGTTACCTGGCCTCTGATCAGGCTTCAAACTGATTGCAACTAAGAATAATATTAATAGTCAGAATTGTCAAGAAATTGTTATTTTCTTCATATGAGTGCTTTGCGTTCGCGTTTCGTTTGCTTTAAAATGAGAATGAATAACGTTTTCTCACATAGCTACACTTGTTTTATATAGCGAACAACGATGACGAATATCAGAACAGCACAGAACAGAACAGATGTTTTATTTTGACTTAAGCATACAAGCTCATCATCATAACATATATACATAATAACATAAAACTGATGGTACTAAAATTATGAGATACAAGGCATGTTTAACAGAAATATCAACATGGACCATGTATCCCGAGAGTGCTCATCATTAGCACAGGGCTTCTACTAGTTGACTAGAAAATTCTAAGATTTTCAATTTTTATCATATTTTTTTTTTTAAACGCGATAACTTAAAGCAGGCCGAAAGTAAAGCAGAATACGCCTTAAGGCGCATTCAGCTTCACCCTCAACCCGGTTTAAGCTACACTCTGCTAGTATAAAAATCCGAAGAATTTTGGAAAAATCTTGAAAATGGCAGCCCTGTTAGCAACATAAGAAAATAAATTTTCATTCCTATCTCCAACATGTGTACGATCACATTGTTGACGTCACTATAACGTCACTATTTATAACGGCGTTTTGACGTCACCGGGGTTCCAAAAAATGCATATTGCTTAAAAAATAGCTTAAATCGTTGGTAATGTGAGAAAAAGAATCTGTCACTCGTCGATATTTAAGACGATTTGATCTCAAATGCGTATAGAATAGAAAAGTTATTACATTGTAAGCTCGCCAAGGCTCGCTTAATAACATTTCAATTCTAGACTCGTTTGAGATCAGCTTGTCTTAAACATCGACTCATGACAGATCCTATATTGCTCCACTGTATCAGAATAATTGTTTCTATCTTTCAGATGAGGAAACTAGTGTTTATAGTGACGCTAGTTGTTTGCTGTCTGTTGATGTCCGAGGGTAAGTTCACTCGTCATTAATTTTTTTTGTCAAAACGTCCAATATGTAATTTTGAGAAAAAACAGGAGACTACGGTATTAAAACAGTAAAAGCGGTATACATAATTGTCTTGTTCAGGGAACTGTAGCAAGGGTCGTTGAAAGGTGGGGGTCATTGTTGGGAGGGTCGTTGTATGGAGAGAGAGGACTGTAGTTTCGAATTTGAGACGTAGCTTGAGATATTGAAACTCAAAGGTTGGACTAAATAAATACGAAAGACTCAAGCAGGAAACGCAACACAAACAATACACCCACCTCTCAAGCAGAACACACACACACATTCATACCATAACAAACACACACACGCACACACACAATCCCATTCCTTCATCTACACACTAACTAGAAAACAACACGCAAGACAAACATAAAGCAAAGTGAATATAGGAGCCCGCCTTGGTACGGTCAGCAGCAATCAATAATTAATTATAAATTAACCATTAACAACGTCTGGGGTTAAACCTTGGTTTAGGGGCGCCCAACCTCACTCTTATCACCTATATTCGCCTATAAAGACGAACAGTGTACATAAAATATAAACCCTGTTCCACAACCTCACAATCAAAAAGACCGCCAGCACAGTAAGTAAATACATGTAAAACATCTAACAAAAATTAGTTTGACTTGACTTGGGTGTACAGTGCTCCAACTCCCTTTAACGGTCCTCCAAGTATCGATTCAGTTTTCGCTGTTCCCCTAGCAATAATAACATGTATCTACTCGTAACTATTTTATTGCTGCACAATCGTCTGCTCAACATTTTCGAATTTTGAAAGAAGATACACAAAAACGTTATGCGGCGTCTTATCTGGGTTCAAGCTGTTTGCAAATGTAAGCCATGTGTATTTTTCCCCTGCCTATATAAATATATATATTCCCCCGAACAACACACACAATCGTTGTCCCCATCATGTGCTGTTGCAGAGAGGGAGCAATGTAGTTTGGCTTAAACTGTTTCTTTAGTTATCGATGTTTATTATACAGTGGAGAATCTGTTATTCTTTCCCGTTTAAACGCAAACGTACGCAAACGCAAAGCACTAAAACGTAGAAAAGTACAACTTTTGGATAATTCTGATATTTCATGTTTATCTTGGTGGCAAACAGTTTGGAGCCTGATCAGACGCCGGGTTACCCGGCGTCTGGTCTGGCTCCAAACTGTTTGCACTGCAAATAATAGTTTTAGCGTAACGCGTTTATTGGGAAAGAATAACGTTTTCTCCACTGTACCTGTATTCGTTTAACTATTTCGCTGCTAAATTAGTCGTGATAGTTTACCCTTTCACCGTTTTCGTTGTTGCCTGCTTCAATTTTGTTTTTGCAAGATCGTTTCAAAGTACGATGCAATGTAGTATGACTTAAAACATATCAATACGAGTATAATTTGAATCCTGATCAGGATCCAGACTATTTGCAAAGTCGCCTTTTCGCGCCGTTGGCAGCTAAAAAAAGAGTTAAAACAATATAGTGGAGAATACGTTATTCTTTCCCGTTTAAACGCAAACGAAACGCAAACGCATCGCATTTAAATGGAGAAAGTGACAAGTTTTTAACAATTCTGATTATTAATTTTAATCAGAGGCAAACAGTTTGGAGCCTGATCAGACGCCGGGTGACCCGGCGTCTGATCTAGCTCCAAACTGTTTACATTGGAAAAAGTAGTTTTAGCATAAACGCGTTTATTGGGAAAGAATAACATTTCCTCTACTGTACATGTTTTCTTTTTCAGTAATCAATGCTCAAGGGACAGGAGGAGGAGGAGGAGGAGGGGCAGGGGCAAATAGCGGTGATATATTTCAATCCTCTTTCTCTCTCTCTCTCCCTCTCTCTCTATCATTACGTCTGTATGTTTGTGTGACTTTCTGTCAATCTCTCCGACTCTATCTCTCTGTCTCCCTCTCCGACTCTGTCTTTCTCCACCTCGGTCTCTCTGTCTCACTGTCTTTGTCTCTTTCTCTGTCTCTCTCATTCAGTCAACTCCATATGTCTATATAGTTTATTTATATCGCTCTCTATCTCTGTATGTCTCTCGGTCTCAATTTCATCATCACTATGTGCCTCTCTATCACTCTGTCTTTCTGTCTTCCTTCCTTTCTTTCTCTTTGCCTCTGTCTGTGCCTCTTTCTTGTCTCCCTGTCTATTTATCTGTTTGTCCATCTGTCTGTTTGTCGGTCTGACTGCCTGTATGAATGCCTGCCTTTATTTGTCGTTTGTTTCAAATATATCGTCTCCGAAAAAAAGATCAACATTACTTTAATGGTTTGTAATCTGAGTAAAATTTGAATATGAGTGACAAACTGATTGGATCTAGATCAGACGTCTGATTTTGATCAAAACTGTTTGCAAATGTTAGCCGAGTCGCGCTTATCACGAAAAAGGTTAAAACGTAAACGAATAGCATCTTCTTATCTGTACATGTACCTCTTTAGAATGTTACAGTGGAGAAAATGTTATTCTTTCCCAATAAACGCGTTTACGCTAAAACTATTCTTTCCTGTGCAAACAGTTTGGAGCCAGATCAGACGCCGGGTAACCCGGCGTCTGATCAGGCTCCAAACTGTTTGCCACCAAGATAAAAATTAATTATCAGAATTGTCCAAAAATTACACTTGTCTACGTTTTAGTGTTTTGCGTTTGCGTTTCGTTTCGTTTAAACGGGAAAGAATAACAGATTCTCCACCGTAACAGTGGAGAAGACATTCTTTCCCAATGAACGTGTGCTAAAACAATTATGGTAAATGCAAAACAGTTTTGATCTAGCTCAGACGCCAGATACACTTTGTTCACGATTTATATTAAAACCAGTTACGAACAGTTTGAAGCATGAGCAGACTACGGGTTACCAGTCTGACCAGTCTCGAAACTATAATAATTGAACAATGCTTTCTTCACTGTTTGCATGGTGAAACAACAAATACTTTTTAATTTTATCTGAACTGAAATATTTATTTTATATAAACATGTAATGTATGTTTAAATTTCAGGCGGCAAGCCATCAGGCGGCGGCAAGCCATCAGGCGGTATGTTTAGTTTAAATTTTACTTTGCTGAATTGTCGTCTGCTTTAACTTTATCGTCGCAACAAAAAATCTAAATAGTCCTAAGCACGATGAGAAGTAATGTTTTTTAATGTTATTTATTAGTGTAATGTCGGTATAAAACCGTATTAAAAGTATGAAGTTTAATGTTCAAAAAACCTACAAACGAAATTCTACATAGAGGATATGGAATGAGTGTGTTTTCAGTCGTGAATTTATTGAACGAGTTGGATAAAATAATATGTTGCGAGCCTTGGCAAGCAACATATAATTTTATCCAACGAGTTCAATAAATACACAACTGAAAATACACGAATTTGATATCCTATTTATCACATAAAACCAAATGACGAACATTCGACCAGTTTTACTTTCACTTTTGCCCTCGGCTCTTAGGGAAACAATTCGTCATAGACGTTATTCGGTGTTATTCATCCGTAGATAAAACACCTTTCAAACTAAAATAAAGAAAGTCAACATTAATGTGTTGTGAAAAGACTTCTATGATACCATATTCAAATTGGTAATTAATATTTAATTTAAAATAGTTCTAATTGACTAAAAATAATCATTTGACGTTTAGAATCTAGTTTCGTTTTGAAAATAATGTCATTATACATGTAGCAACATAACGTCATTTATCATTTTAACGTCTAACTTTGAAAAACAGTCTGAGTGTCTGTTAAAACTAGAGCTCTACGCAGCCTAATTTGCAGCCTGAGTTTGCGGGACTGCTCGGGAAAATGCTTTGAGGACACTTGGAAATGTTTCAATACCTAGTGGTTATCTAAGTTTGTCTAGATTATCTCAACAATTTACAGTCGGCGTAGTAGTATATGTACATTATTTTGGTGATTCGAAAATTAGTATAAAATATATGCCCAGTGGGCCGTACGATTTTTACGGACCTCTTTATTTTGCACGTTTATGTGATAAATTACAGCACCAGACAGTGTGAAAGAGAGCGGAGAGATAGTTAGGATTCAGGATCTACTTTCAGATTCTCAACTGGAATAGATAAAAGTAATGTGTGTAAACAGTTTGAACTGAAAGACTTCCCCACGATACAGTGGAGAAAACGTTATTCTTTCCCAATAAACGCGTCTACTCTAAAACTATTATTTCCAGTACAAACATTTTGGAGCCAGATCAGACGCCGGGTAACCCGGCGTCTGATCGGGCTCCAAAATGTTTGCCACTCAGCTTAAATATATAGTCAGAATTGTCAAGAAGTTGTTATTTTCTACATTTTATTTCAATGCGTTTGCGTTTAGTTTGCGTTTAAACTGGAAAGAATAACGTTTTCTCCACTGCATCATATCCGAATAATTATACTTCTACCAGTGCTTAAACAGTAAAAAATGAGTAGCCTGTCCTGCGTTCATTTTAATATTATATTATAACTATATTCAAACGATGGCATCTCGAACCTGTTTAAATCTAACATATCCATATTCCAGAATTAAAACGGGGCAAAACCACGTTTCAACTTCAAATAACATACAAATGTAATTTATGTTCACCTGAAGCCTGTTTAACCCATATGTGCCCAAGATTCCATATATGGGACATAGGCAAACAGTGTAGACTCTGATCAGACGCCGCATCATGCGGCGTCTGATCAGAGTCTACACTGTTTGCTAATAGGAATTTCAATATAAAACAAAATGAAAATGAAAGTTTTGACCAGGCATCCCTCTGATAAAAAAGGACTAATCCAATATATACAATGGAATAATCCACTGGGTATAAATGGGTTAAACTATTGGAATTAAACACAGAAATACGGGTTTGTCCGATTCAACCCATTACTCTTTAGCCTGTGAAAATAGGTGACCAGCAGGTTGAAAGTATTATAAAGACCAGTATAGACGCCGTGTTGAGAGGTGTTCGTCCAGGATCAAAACTGTTTGGGACTCGTTTTAATATTTTTTTTTTGAAACCTTCAAAAGTCCAATGTTTGTATAAGGTTACAAATGGCAGATTTTAGCAGACGATATTTTGTCTAAAAATGGTAAAACAGATGATAAATTGCTGTTATAAACGAGTTTTTTTTTTTTTTTTTTTTTTTTAGTTTTTTTTCAGGCCTTGTTAGTAAGGACTTCATTTATTGTCCCTGTCATAGGTGTGTCGTGGTCGGGGAGCCATCCACCGACACACCTTACAAATATGTATAATAACAATATTGTTATATGGCTGACAAAGCTCAAAATTTTACATTTACATACAAAGAGAAAAAAAAGTTATTTGAAGCCAGGTATACATGTACTGATAAGTTTTCTTTGTGCTTTTGAAACAGAAAATTATTTTGCAATGATAAACGAGTTTACTTAAATAATATGACGCGAGCCTTGGCGAGCGTCATATTAATTTAAGTCAACGAGTTTATTAATATGGTTAACACTTTCAATCCTAGTGATGAGTACATGTATAGTCGCTATTTCCAAACTGTGTACATGTAAAGGGTACTTTAGTACCTACTACAGTGGAGAATGTGTTATTCTTTCCCAATAAACGCGTTTACGCTAAAACTATTATTTGCAGTGCAAACAGTTTGGAGCCAGATCAGACGCCGGGTAACCCGGCGTCGGATCAGGCTCCACACTGTTTGCCACCAAGAAAAACATGAAATATCAGAATGGTCTAAAAGTTGTTCTCTTCTACGTTTTAGTGCTTTGCGTTTGCGTACGTTTGCGTTTAAACGGAAAAGAATAAAATATTCTCCACTGTACAAGAGCCCGATGATTAGGATGCGTGATGCTTGCAACATGCCGTTAAAATCAACACTAGATACATGTACGATGTACATTACGTTGTACATGTACATGTTAATATTTACTACCTGGACCAAACAGTGTGATACAGTACTGAACTTTATTAAAGTAAATTGATAATCGCAAGCGAATTACCATCGAATTGCCATCGAATTGCCATCGAATCCGGCGCTTCAAAAAACAAATCCTACGCTTGAATATTTTTACGCGAATTTCCGAAGCGGCTGTGACAAAAATGGAATCGAAAAAATTAACGGAGGCATATTTGCGAACATTTGTGAGATACACCATTCCAGAAAACTTACCCGAGGGTAAAGTTACTATTTTGAATCGCAAGCGAATTGCCATCGAATTGCAAGCGAATTGCCATCGAATTGCAATCGAATCGCAAAGATTGTTAATTTAATAATGTTCAGTACTGTATGCCTCTAAATATGCTTTTACACATTTTGCCTGTACGATGCTTTTGAGACAACCTACATGGTTTTTGCGATTTTCATTTATTATAGTAATTTAAATTGGCGTAATTCGGGTTGAAATTTATTAGATATTTATCTACATATCAGATCTGGCCTTATATATTATATTGTAAATATTATATGTGTGTACGACGATAAACTGTATAGTTTAAGCCAAATAAACATTCTTCTTCTTCTTCTTTTCATTCTCCTTAACTTCGAAACTGTTATTTTTCATTTGACGTCTAAACGGTTTATGATTTCCACTAAGAAATTCTCTATATAGAAAGACTACTGACAATTACATATCCCGAATGATGGAGACGCCCATGCAGCGTCTTTTTCCGTATTGTTTGTATCTTGAAATTTAGCCATGTTGTGATTATAATAGAATATACTTTCTCTTCCCTGATAAATATTTGCTTTTCTCTCTATTTCAGGCGGAGCAAGTAAGTTGAACCATGACTGAATGCACACACCATTCAAACAGTTTGTACCAAGACATGTAGCCGTTTCGTCAGGCTCCAAACTTTACTTAACCCTTTAACTGATAGCATTGTTTCTAGTATTGATTATATGTGACTACTTAAAGTAGGTTGAAAGTAAAGCAGAATGCGCCCTAAGGCGCATTCTGCTTTACTTTCAGCCTGCTTTAATAAGAATACTGCTAGAATAAGGAAAGTATTAAATAAGACACATATTCATTACGGTATAATTTGGAACTATTTTCTTCAGCGGATGAATAAAATGAATGTGCTAAAAGTCGCTTCTATAAGGGAATGGGTTAAAATCTGTTAAAAAATTGACGCCAGTTGAAACTATCTGCAATATTATCATTGCCATAATAAGCATTTAAAATATACTATCGGTGATTTATAGAGATTTAATAGTTGAATAGTAACAAATTCTAATTCATATGATATTCACATTACTATGAGAATGTTTCGGGTTTTGAAATTAAAAACATTCTACGGCTAAACCAGACGTGTGTCGATACTAAATGCTAAGAATGTGGTATATCGTTAAACCCCTCTATCACGAAGACTCAAAATAATGCTTACGTATTAAATTTATTGTATGAAATACTTGAACAGGTGACAGCTTATAGAAACGTGAAAGAAAATCAGAAAGCTCATAATGAGCTTTCTGTTTTGCTTCCGCCTTTCGTTAAGCAAACACGTATCTTAGAATACCTACATGTTATAATTAAATGTAACACAGTTTAATAGTTCTTATAGAGGTTTTACCATGCCAGTCTTCTTTGCAGGATTAATGGAGAATGTACATACATTTTATCATGTATAATTATGTTATGTTAATAGAAATTATTTGAAAAATTGTGATAGTCTCCTATAGTTCTTATTATGAACGGCATGATATACTTTGAAAACAATTAAATTTGTGATAAAGATATGTTGTAAATCATGATGAGACTGAAATAAAGAATTAAACTACTTTATGTTCTGTTACAGATAACGGTGGTAGTAGCGGAAATGGTAACGGAGGTGGAGGTAATTACTATTATCCTTATCAATGTACCTAATTACCCATGTCATAGAAATTGGTGTACAGTGAAGAAGACCATATATCCCACTAAGCGCAATTATGCTAAAGCGAAATATGGCCATTGCAAATAGTTTGAAGCAAAATCAGACGCCGGGTAACTAGATGGCTGATCAGTTTTCAAACTATTTGCATCCTGCAGGAGCCGTCTGAACAGGGACTTCACTGTTTGTCACTTTGCAATTTATTACAAAAAAAACCCTAAACAGTGTAAAATGGACAAACCTTTATTGTAAATTTGAATTGCCCATTGGCAGGTTCAGGGGATAATGAGTTTAAAAAGAACAGGATCATATCTCCACTGTAATATTAATTGATACATAATATCTCAATAAACAGACTTTATTCGAAGTTTCAAATAATTTCTCCTAGTATCTAGCCTGTCTCGTGTTTTCAAACTACAATTTAACCCATTTATACCCAGTGGATTCGTTTATGTTTAATTGTTTATATATTAAATTAGTCCATTTTTTATCAAAGGGATGTCTGATCAAAAATTTCATTTTCATTTTGTTCTATATTGAAACTCCTATTAGCAAACAGTGTAGACTCTGATCAGATGTCTATGTCGCATATATGGGATCGTGGGCACAAATGGGTTAACCACACTTGGATAAGGAGACCATTGAAAGAACATTGATTGAAATCACCGCCTTACACCAAATATATTGGTTATTTGTTAACAGTATGGATACTGATCAGATTACGCATAACTCGGCGTCTGATCAGGATCTGAACTGTTTTACACCCATACAAAAGCAAACATGTATATAATATTTATTTTATATTTTAGAAACAACAGCCGACAATTTTTCAAAATTGCTGACGTCATTGAAGTGAAGGGTTGCCACTCAGATAAGAAATAATCATTTGACATTAAACATACTTTTCTGATCATCACTGCATTGCGTTTGCGATTCGTTTTAAGCGGGAAACAATAATATTCTCCAGTGTAATATTATACATGTATTTGTATATACATATAAGGTGGGGCATCTTAGCCACGTTTTAACTTTGAAATATGGGGTTGTTCGAACTAAAGCGAGTTCGAATTATCGAGTATCGAATTGTTTTTCAGGTGGGGCATCTACGGTGGTCTTCACAACACAGTTCGTGGCCATAGTCAGTGCGATATTTGCAGCCATGAGGATGATGTAAACGACACTGAGAGGAAACCTTGCAGAATGCCAATTCATTTTGTATATTTTATCTTGATACAATATGTCATTATTGCATAGATCTACTCCAAACAATGGAATCATAATACTTTATACAATATATTCCAAAACTCGACATTTAAGTATGTGCTGTATTCAATATACCGAAGACGCATGGGCATCCAGGGCTGCCAAAATTAAATCCTAAGATTTCCACATTTTCTAGTTTTATTCAAGCGCAATTACTTAAAGCAGGCTGAAAGTATAGCAGAATGCGCCATGAGGCGCATTCTGCTATACTTTTAGTCTGCTTTAGGATACTATCTATCAGGATAGAATATTAGCAGAATTTGGAAAATCTGGAGAAATGGTAGCCCTGGGTATCTAAATGCAGATGGCAGCTTGGTTTATATCGAAGGAAATAATACAGTTAAACCTCCCTGTTACGAACACTTTAAGAATGGCTAATTAATTGTATGAAAGAAAGGTGGAAGCTCAACACAAGATGAAAGTAAAACAGGAACCTCCTTAAGGAGCTTCTTGATTTACTTCACCTTCTTGTAAGCAGTCACCTGCCATGAACACCAACTTATTAACATATTTAAGTGGTCGTTATAGAGATGCTACTGTTTATAAACTTGCTACATTTCGTGAATAATATTTGTGAGTCATCTTTGGAATTGTCATCAACCCTTTCACTGCCTATTTGCGATAAGTTCGGGTCCTGATCAGTCGACGTGTAACTCAGTGTTTGATCAGGATTCAATCTGTTTCACATTCATACCAAAAGTAACGTCGGTCAAAATAACCCAAATCTCAATTCAATAAATATAGACGAACAATTGTTTAACCAATTTTTACATTTTCATTTGCTTTTATTGTCACCGATGACGAGATTTCCAATCTCTGAAAGACAAAAAAGGCAACTCATGTGTATCTGGTAGAGCATGTCAAATGGTTTCATCGTTAACAAGAAAGCATTTCCATATTCTAAATAAATCTTTTAAATGAATAAAGACAGAATTACTTATTTCCTTGCCTTTTCATGTTGTTCGTAAAGCACCGAAAAAACGACTTTTGTACATAGTCAATGATTTGTACTAACTTTTGTTAGCATTTATTTTTGTTCAATTTTAAAAATGTTTTGTAGGTATACTTGTTGTCTCCTATGGAACTGCTAGAGCAAATCAGATTAAGACTAACTAAGTGTCTGGGCCCCATTTCAAAAAACATCTTACGGCAAATGTTGTCGTAAGTCAAAACTTTAAAATACATTTAAACTCTGATTTCTCTATCTAATCCTGTCTTGTGACATCTTTTTGGAATTGTCTTTTCAAGACAATTCCAAACAGATGTCACAAGACAGGATTAGATGGAGAAATAAATAATAATTGAGAGTTTTATAATCTGACTTACGACAACATGTGTCGTACGATATTAATGAAAAGGGCCACTGAAGAGGAGTCCATTAATTTGACACTCGTATTTGTCGAATCTTTCTTTTAAAATTTATAAATGTACGTGAAACTAAATATGAAAATATTAACAGCCGGCGAAGTAGAATAAAACTGTAATTACGACAGAGGAAGGGCTCTCCTGATACAATGTCAAAGTTCTTATTCCTTCAAAATAAACGTGTTTATGCTAAGGCGAATGTTTTTCGATTGCAAATAGTTTGAAGTCAGATCACACACCCCTTCCGATAACCCGACGTCGCACTGGCTACAAATACTTTGCCACTTAAATTCAGATAAATTATCGTGTTTTCAAAAAGTTTGATTTCCCCACACTTTGTCGTTGCGTTTAATTTTGTTGAAATATTATATACTCTGCCAAAAAGAAAAGTACCCACTGTTTATTCCAAATTATCAGCATGTCGTACATAAACTGTATCTAATTTTTGTTTTATAGAAAGAGGCAGACGACAAGAAATCATTGTTGCTAAACAGCTGGCGCGTTGTATTGAAAATAAAAGGTCTATAACGCTTTTTTCTGGAAACAGTTTTTTTGCTTACAAATGTTTTTCATAAAAGAGAAACAATGGTGCTCATTTTCAGCAGCTATAACTTTTTCTTAGAGAAAATAAAATCACATTAGACGTTCATTCATAACACTTTCCACGGCGTTATTAAGACTAAAAGGTCTTATATTATCAAATTACCTCCCTTTGAATTAAGATAAAAATGAATTTCAAGTGTTTCATTTTCGTTGCATGTGTCGTTTAATCTGATATTTTTACTGAAATGTATTAGGGGAACGCATGAACCTTTAAAATCTCCAAAAACCTGGAGTCGATGGGGCACTTTAAAAGATATGGAGCTTTAAAGTTTGCTTAAAGTAAAGACAATGTAAAAACAGGGGTACACTGTACAGTGGAGAATCTGTTATTCTTTCCCGTTTAAACGCAAACGTACGCAAACGCAAAGCACTAAAACGTAGAAAAGAACAACTTTTGGACAATTCTGATATTTCATGTTTATCTTGGTGGCAAACAGTTTGGAGCCTGATCAGACGCCGGGTTACCCGGCGTCTGATCTGGCTCCAAACTGTTTGTAAAAGAAAAAATAGTTTTAGCGTAAACGCGTTTATCGGGAAAGAATAACAGTTTCTCCACTGTAGCTGTAGCTTTTAACCCTTTCAACCCTAATTTTATCTTGTGAATATTTATAATCATTTGGACTCTTCTGTAGTACATGCATTTTATAACCAGTCTACTTTAACATGTTTGATATGACAACAAAAACTAATGAATATATCAAACAGTGTAGACCTTGATCAGAAGACCCTCTGATCATGGTCTACACTGTTTGTATATGTAATCAGTAATCTCTATAGAGGGCTGTCGGGTTGAAAGGGTTACATGTAATACAAGGGAGATAACTCCTCCATTTCAGAAACGCGTTATTGTTATGAATTATCTAAGTATAGTGTAGAAAATATTATTTTTCCCTTTTTTAACACAAGCGAAACACAAACGCAATGCAATAAAATATAAAAAATATTATTTCTGAAATTTGTAACGAATTATTTCTTTCGGCTTTATAAGCAGTTTGGGAATATCAGACGACGGGTAGCCGGCATCTGATCTGGCACATATCCGTATGCAATGGAAATAATAGTTCCAACAAAAACGCGCACATTTGAAAAGAATAACAACTTCCCTACTGTTAGAGCATCTACTGTTAACCCTTTCACTCTCAATGACGTTTTAAATCGCTTTTGCAAACAGTTTGGGTCCTGACCAGACGCCGCGTCACGCGGCGTCTGGTCAGGACCTCAACTGTTTGATACTTTTATCGCTATGTCTTAAGTTATACAACCTTATATCTAACTTTGAAACGTGTCTTGCAGACAACAATAATGACGCAGACGACATTAAAGCGGTGAAGGGGTAAACATTTCCCGAATAATCTGACCATGAAATGATTAACAGTTTGCTATAGGACCAGGGAACTTGTAAGACAGTGTCTGTACCTCTATCATACTATCTAATTTGATTTACATTAATAACTTATAATAACGCATGTGTTATATTATGAATATAATGCGAAATTTAATAGCTCGCGCAAAGGATAATCTAAATTCATTAAATTGTGAGTATGAAGAATTTTAAAACTAAATTGATAGATTTGATAAGGTAGGTTTATCATTTGACAATGCATGTGACAAAATCATCGCTCAGTATGTATCAATGGCTAAACAGTTACTTACCGTCTTAATTACTGTCTTTAAAGACATTCAGATTAGCTTTTGATGACATGTGCAATACATGTAAGACGAGCGATTAAAATTCGAGAAAGGTTATATAAGACAGGCATGAACAACAATGCTGCATTATATTACAGTGGAGAATCAGTTATTCATTCGCGTTTAAACGCAAACGTACGCAAACGCAAAGCATTAAAACGTAGACAATAACCACTTTTGGACAATTCTGATAATTCTTTTTTATCTTGGTGGCAAACAGTTTGGAGCCTGATCAGACGCCGGGTTACCCGGCGTCTGATCTGGTTCCAAACTGTTTGCACTGCAAATAATAGTTTTAGCGTAAACGCGTTTATTGGGAAAGAATAACAGATTCTCCACTGTACGTACCCGTACTTTTAAACTACAACACAGTAAAGTAAACGGCACGATCGCGTTTGCCCGGGCACAAAAAAGTAATGTCATTAGTATTTTCTTCTTTCAAGGCCGAGTTGTTGTTTTTTAGATTGGAATATTCTAAAACCGAACTTGGAATGATCATTGTGGTCGATAATATCAGATGTACAGTAGTGATGACATTATCGTCTCCTGTTTAAACGCAAAATAAATGCACTAAACTGTAGAAAATTACAGTTTTCAGAAATGTCTACATTGTATCTGTTTTATTTGAAATAGCTTTAAGCCTTTTCAGACGCCGGATTATCCGATGTATGAAAAGGCTAAAATCCGGTTGCAGTCGACACAACATGAATAAATACTTGCCCACTACATTTTAAATACAGTGCTTACTCTCTACAACGACATCCAATTGGAGACACATTTTGTGTGTTCGGATGGAGTCGTTATAGAGAGGAATAATTAAAACTTGGCTTACATTTGCAAACAGCTTGAATCCAGATCAGACGCCGCGTAACGCGGCGTCTGATCAGGATTCAAGCTATTTGTCATTGGTCAATATATGTAATCTATCAAAATCTCTACTTATATGTAACCGTGAGAGGAAACAGCAGGCGACAGTTTTAAGCAGCCGATATTGCAGCAGATAAAGAGTTAGACTAAATTATCCCGTGTAGGGAATTACAGCTAGTGTCGTTGTAAGGAGGGCGTCGTTGTTTGAAGGGCCGTTGTAGAGAGGGAGCGCTGTTTTCACTGTTTGACCCTCTCAGAGAAAATTCGATTGATCTGTACATGTAAACTGTGCTCAAAATTCCTTAAAGCGCCACATTTCGTTTAAATTACTTACTGTAGGGGAGTAAAACCACCGCTTTTAAGAAGCTTGACCGAATATCTATCTAGATTTACTGGACTTAAAACAAATAAATGGATTAAGATATTTGCAAAGTACTTAAATTCTAACTGCTGTTAGATTTAAACGATTCTCATTTATCAAAAAGAAATCCTTTACAAAATACAATAAAGATGTACAATAAAACCTGTGTTGACCTATAGCATTCTAGTGATGGAACCACGATGGATATGCAAACAGTTTGGATCCTCATGAGTCGCCGCGTGTCGCGGCGTCTCATGAGGATCCAAACTGTTTGACAATTTGACCATGTTTTAAAGTTTGAAAAGTAATTTCCTGCTTTTAGAACAGTAACAGCGACAAATGTTGCTGATGTTTTTGTACCCAGCATGCAAAGCGTGAAGCGACCACTTGAAACATGTTGGATTGACAGGCTTATATACAAAAACACATCTTAATGTAGGGTAAGAGTAAAAATGTTATTTTCTAAGTTATATTTAATCTGTATCAACAGATATGTATTTTCTTTTATTATGAGATCCGCGTGCCTTATCATTGAGTAGAAGCTTTACACAGGCTTTACTAGTGTTATTCCTCAGCTTTTTTGTCGCATTAGACGTCTTAGGTGCATTGTAAATAGTTCTTATCAGGTTTCCAACTGTTTGATATAGTTTCTATTGTAAAACTAACTTTTTTTCAAAGCTTGAACAAATATTTTTCAAACAATAAATTTAGACAGACACCTACACACGGTTTTACAAATCGTTTGAATACTTTGGCGCAGCAATTAAACTGGTTGACACTCGTCTCAATGTTTCGTCACCGAGAGTGCCTTGAATCTAACTTCAATATTGCAGAAAAACAATGCAGAAGACAACAAGATAGTTATTGCGTTTAGCAGATGATTACCCCCGTCAGGGAAGTACCCCTAGTCCATGTACATTGGTTATTTGCAAACATGTTGGATCCGAATCAAACGCTACATAATGCGGCGTATGATCAGGATTAAAACTGTTTGACACTTGTAACTAAATAACTTTAGTTGATTGACCAGTAATCGGTATATATAGACATCATCTTTAACTGATTCGATGATGTTAACGCGATACCTACTTGCCGGAAACAGCACATTTCGCGTGTAATAGTCGGTATGTACTCTTCAGTACGTCAAAAACGCCGAGAGCTGAATATACATACGCCTCGTGGAGCATGGCAGTTGCTGGTGTATGTATTATTTATCACATAAATTGCGGTCTGAGAGTTGAATAATCTATTATATAGAGGATAACTGTTTTTTTCAGTGTAAGATCGAAATTTAATCCATTGAGTGAACATCAGACGTTATATTTTCACGAGTGGCGAAGCCACGAGTGAAAATATAACAGTCTGATGTTCACGAAATGGATTAAATTCGATCTTACACTGAAAAAACACAGTTATTCTATTTATTTATGCTTTAAAGCCACTTTTTAAACGAAATTGTTTCAAAATTGAACGCGAACGTACATTATTTATCCCGTGTTGAGCCCCACGTTTTATGTCGAACACATGTGGCGTGACAGTTGGCGGTATAATGACGTCATCCGAATTACTTCGTTGCTCCCGAGTTTGGATTCGTGCTCTTCCGGTGAGTAGTTCGCGACAAATCGGACTGCCGGATTTTAACGATAAGACACGATTGACTACGATTCTTGGGGAGCCCTACGGGGAAAATTCATAATAAAAGCGATTGGTGATAATCCACTGCAGTGGATTACCAAGTGATCATCCACTGCTTTTTCGTGGTAATCCACCGAAAAGCATAAATAAATAGATATCGTACTCCACTTGTGTAATGTCATTTGTTTTGGCTCCGGCCTAAGTGTTTCGACCAAAAGCGCTGCACGTAGTGGTACACCAAAATACGTCATTTACCGTAAACAATTTCAAGTTTTAGCGAAAAATCTATATAGCAGACATACTACAAACTACGGCTTCGATTGATCTAATAGGAGTTGCAATTTTTAGTATTTGCTTTGTTTTCTGTGCTTTCAAAGGATCTCCCCTTATTCAGATTTATATAATTCACAACAGCAGATGTTAAGTGCTTGTGTGGCGGCTGTAAAAAGTCGCCCCGTACTTCATTCTCAGTGTTGTTATACTTTCTGGTCCTTTGGAATCATTGATTTCAGCGCATTTACAGTTGAAAGTTGAATTCCGCATAAGCTGGTGCTAGGGGGGGCGTGAGCACTGTTGCATATTCTAGTATTGCTCATGACTCAATTAAACCGAGTCTTCAATTTTCAGTATTTGCTTTGTTTTCTGTGCTTTCAAAGGATCTCCCCTTATTCAGATTTTTAGAATTGTTATGTGATAAAATAGAATCTCAATCATGCTCATTACTTATCCTTTTTTATTAATCGCGTTAACTTATATTAATATTACGCTCGCCAAGGCTCGCGTCATATTATTTGAGTCAACTCGTTGATTAAAATGATAAATAATGAGCACACATGTAACATCTTCCATATATCTTGTATATACACCAACAAAATCCAAATTCGGTGTTTCAATCCTTTGATATCCAGATATAATTTCGATCGAAGCAAATAAATGAACTCCTTATTGTCAATAACTTTAACGTTCAGCTTGTACGTGCGCAGGGTAACAGTTTTGCCCCGTTTATCGAAAACGAGGTCGAGTAAATTACATGTACATGTAAAACGGTAGAATACGATAAAACTACCTAGGCAACGCACATCCAGATGTAACGTTCAGGGGCCTGTCTTACGAAACGACGTACGACAAATATCGTCGTAAGTCATATTTTAAAAATCGCCATTTTTATTTAATCCTCCATCTAATCCTGTCTTGTGACACCTCTATGGAATCGTCTTTTCAAGACGATTCCATAGAGGTGTCACAAGACAGGATTCGATGGAAATATCAGAAATTAAATGTAACTGAAAGATTTGACTTACGACCGTTTTTGTCGTACGAGGTTTAGTAAGACGGGCCCCTGGTACTCGGGTTATCTGCAGGACGCAACCTGTTTGCAAATGGTTTAGATGTATACTCAGTACAAAAAGAAACGCACATTTTGTATCCCAATCTTATTCTTAAGTAGAAGGAACGTATTTGTGAATTATTATTAAATCATTATTGAATTGGTAGAATCACAACCTGCACTAATCGGTGCGGTATTTTAAACAAGCTGTAGTTAATTCTTTCGCTGCCAAATTAATCGTTAGGTTTTTACCCCTTCACCGTCTTATTGTCGTCTGCTTCAATTTTGTTGTTTGCAAGATCGTTTCAAAGTAAGATTCAAAGTAGTATGACTTAAAGTATATCTATACGAGTGTCAAACAGTTTGGATCCTGATCAGACGCCGCGTTACGCGGCGTCTGATCAGGATCCAAACTGTTTTTAAACGCGCCATTTGACGTCATTAAGAGTGAAAGGGTTAAAATACAGCACAGTAATTTTAAGTATATGTTTTTCTAAACTTGTGGCAGAATTAAATTGATCTTGAGATATTGTCTTAGTATCTTAAAAAAGTCTCTTAATCTGCGCCTTGGCACAATGTGCGTTTCTTTTTGTACTGAGTGTATATTGGGCAATACGTGTACAAGTTAAAATATACACCACAACGTGTACAATGAAGATCCTTTTATTTCTTACATTTAAAAGAGACAAAACAGAAATACGAACAAGATTTGTTCGAAACGTCAAATGATTATTTTTTCCTCTGTTTACAATGCACATACGTAGAACTTTAAGCCTTTAAACGCGAATATTGATAAAGAATAAAGTTTTTTGTCACTGTGCAACGATCCAAATGTATCCAAAAATACGTTTAACAATATCCTGCATAGAACATAATTCAAATGCAGCAAAGCCTTACTATTACGACCACTATAATGGTGGCTTATTGGTTGTTAAAGACAGGGAACAGTTCAAAGCAAGGTGAACGTAAAATAGAAAAGTGCTTTCGGTTGTACTGCCATCTTGCTTCAATCAGTCACCTGTTGTAAACACCTGTACCTACACAGCGAGTATCCACATCAGACGCTCGATAATACGGCATCTGATACGGGCCCAAAATGTTTGACACTTAAATCGCTAGTTCGTACAAATAAAACAACATAGAAACCAGCATTTAACATAACACAGTCAGCCCTAACGACGGATACATGTACATATTACATGTAACTCGATCTTTACAAACGGTGTACATATAAAAAGTGTACCTGTTCTATAATTTACTATAAACCAATATAGAACAAGATCTATAAGGATCAGGGGCTGTGCTAATGGTGTTTTCTCAACATATAGTAAAACTATCCATGAATAGTATCAAATGAGTTAGACTTATTTAGAAACTTGAATGTTCATTTTAATACTAAATACCGTAGATACAGAAAACACTCAATATGGCGACCACTTACATTAATGCTAAATGATTGAAAGAAAGACAAGCGGCAGCTTAAAGCAAGGAAAACGTAAAACAGAAAGCTCCAAAAGGAGCTTTCTGTTTTACGTTTACCTTGCTGTAAGCAGTCACCTACCGTAAACACCCGCTAATTGACACAATTAAGTGGTCGTAATAGAAAGGTAAAAACTACTGTACGCTATTTCAGCATGACACTCGTGACTAAGGTTTTTTAGGCGAATTTATTAATAAAACTTCGATTGATAATCGTGTGAAGCTTGCAAGTGGTGTTTGCTTTTTGATAACACCATCTCGTTATGAAGATGAATTGCTATTAAAGACCTTGATGCACAACGCAAATCAAATATCACAGCCCGTTGATTGGTGGTAAAGCTAACTATTTACAGGTAGGAAAATGGTAGTATTAGACCATAAACGCGTTTGTGTTAAAGTAATTTCAGTAAATTCGCGCTTTTTCGACCACTAAATAGTGTTTATTATAAGTGTTTTTACGACAGGTGATTGCTTCAAACAGGGTGACAGTAAAACAGAAAGCTCCTTGAGAAGTTGAAGAACTCTGATGTTCTCTAATGGATTTCATTTACGTTTAGCTCGTTTTAAGTAAACAAGAAAATGTCTTCTGTACAAGTTAAACACGTAATATCCTGTAGAGGGAGGGGTTACGTTGATAACAACAAGGGATTATCTTGTTTGATGGTCTTAACGGTTGCTGCGATCAACAAACTACCAACACAACCTTGTTAACGACGTTTTCTTCGTATTTTATCAAACTTCCTTGTCGGGACATTTGAGTTGCAAATGACCCCCTCATAGATATTTGCTAGTAGATTAGATCTAAAGCAGACACATAGTAAGTCGTACCCTTGGTACCCGACCAGAACCCAAGTTTCCTGAAAGTCGTATTAATTGGAAAATACAAAAAAAAAACTAAAATTTTGAAAAGATGCTACAGCTGACATTGTTTTAGCTGACGAAACTTTGTCAATAGATGAAAGCGTTCACCATGCGTTTAGCGACTACACAGTCGATTTTCAAACAAGTTTGATCCTAATTCGGCGTCTGATCAGGATTCAAACTGTTTGACAATTCGTCTGATATATGTTTTGTCAATTTGCCTCCAATCTAGTTTTGAAACGAAAGAAAATAGCAAACTATTAAAGCAAATGATAATATGGCGGGGAAAAGGGTTATGGCAGACAAAAGAGTCAATGATATATTTGCTCCAACGAGATTAATCCCTTCACTGCCTTACCTCGAGTACAGCGGTTATTTGCAAACAGTTTTGATCCTGATCAGACGCCGCATCATGCGGCGTCTGGTCAGGATTCAAACTGTTTGCCCATGAATGACAGCATTTCGTAGGTCCATATAATTTAATTTAAAACTTGAGAATTGAAAAGAGATATCTATTGTTTAATGTAGATGGCATCTAGGTGGTGAAGGGATGGATGGATTACAAGTGCTCTATAGCAGTGGTATGGTAGGCAATATGGTTGTTAAGATACAAGTCTTTTGCAAACAAGCCTTAAGTTCGTAAATGTAATATATCTCTAATCCCATGTCGCAATAAACGTTATTGCCATTGCGTCAATACGTTTTATTAAACTTTAGCTAATTTATATGACATGAACATACACGTATGTAAAACATACAAATCCTCAGTTATTTATGATGTACAGTAGAACGTATACGAGATGTAACGATACATAAATGATAGGTTTGCCACTTAACACAAGAGCAATAATCGTTATTGTGTAATTTGATTACCCTTGATCTCATAGCATGATTCAAGTTTAATTAGTGTACCACTAAAAGCAGGTTGAAAGTAAAGCATAATGCTTTACTTTTACCCTTTTCTTAGCCACTATTTGCTCGGATGTATAACTATTTCTTAAGGAACATTAGGATAAATCTGTAAAGCTGAACTTCTTCATTGAAAGAATAAATTCTACACATTTGAAGAACATACGCCGAAGTATAAGAAATGTATCCAACATTCTCTCAAATGTCAGCATACGCTGACCTATAAATGGTTGTTTCCATGTGCGGGAGAATGTATGGTAGAAATAGGTATTGACGACCATGGTCTCCCTACCAACTTAAAGCTGATAACCTATACCAACGTGCTGTTAACGTGTGCAGGACGTACTACAGTGGAGAATCTGTTATTCTTTCCCGTTTAAACGCAAACGTACGCAAACGCAAAGCACTAAAACGTAGAAAATAACAACTTTTGGACAATTCTGATATTTCATGTTTATCTTAGTGGCAAACAGTTAGGAGCCTGATCTGACACCGGGTTACCCGGCGTCCGATCTGGCTCCAAACTGTTTGTATTGGAAATAATAGTTTTAGCGTAAACGCGTTTATTGGGAAAGAATAACACATTCTCCACTGTAAATAATGGCTAATTTACAAGTAACATGAGTAAACGATTGCATAACTTACCTACAAAGTACCTAAACAGAAAATATTGAAGCTGCACGAAATAGCTAGAAGGTGGAGAATGAACAAGGAGAGACCATGGATCGGGAGATGGCGACACTTAAGAATACATTATCAACTTATGGTGGAACACATTAACGAAGAGCATGCATTTTTTACAACAACCAGCGGATGGCACCAGCATGGTATGTCGCTGTCCTTCAAAATGAGGGTTTTAGTTTTTTAACTACAAAGGATTCGATTTCATTGTTCTGATGGCGCTTATAGATGTTAAAATAAATCCATTTGGCAGTCGTTCTAATTTTGGTGAAATCCTTTTACCATAGACTTTTACATTGTATAGACATTTTAAAAAATACAAAATACAACACATGGTCCATATAATTGAGTGCATCATACCATATTCGTAGTCAAATGCGTATTGAATTGACTAGGAATTTTGACAATCGGTGTTTTGACACCAAGTTTATAACGAACAAAAACTTAAATTCTTTAACAAATAATAAATCTATATTATATATATATTTTTTTGTATCGCTTATATAATAAGTTTTGCAAATGCAAAATCCTATTGGGTTAGGAGCCTTGTGTACATCATTAAAAGATATTTCCTAGTATGGAAGGTTTTTTAGGAATAATATTTAAAGTAAGTTTGAGCTCTGTCTAAACCATAGTTGATATCGATTCTTCCGATTTAAGAGTGTTTTTTAATATTTTTGAAAATGTCGATTTTATTATACTGATGTATCTTATCCGATTAGATTTGGTTTTTTAGGTTCGTTAGAAATTCGTTTTCATCAAGATTACCTGCTGGCCCTATACTATCATTAACAAATAAAATATCCGAGTTAATCCAATATTTGAAAAGAAACGTTTTTTCATTTAAAGCGGATATGTTTGTTACCCCCATAATTGTTATTGCCTAATATAATAAAACTTGCGATGGAAAGTGTTGTAATTTGACTGAAGGGATTTAAACTGAAAAAATGTCTTCAAGATATCCGCGTAGAATAGGGTGAGCTTTTTTGTCTATTTAAAGATGTTATGCTCATGTAAAACATAAGTTAATTGTTTTACAAATTAATAAAGTGGTTTTCTGGGTATATTTTTCCAATTTGAATTATCTTCGTTGAATAAGGCTCTTATCCATTTTAACTTGATATACTTTATTAAAACTTTCAAGATCGATCATGTGTAGACCCCCATGTATATTTTCACCATTAATTATTTTCCTAGGTAACTGTTTCTTCTTTTTCCGATTTCATCAAATCCAAATATTATTTATTGTTTCGTTCGACACTGGTAATGAATGGAATAAATGAACTAGTTTTGAAATCAACATTGATTCTGCCGAAAGTTGTAAGGTTGCGTCGTTTCTAATTTTGAATTGTCTTTTTGCATTCGCCAAGCAATTTCTCCCAGTTGCTAGTATCACATGCATCTGTGTCATAGCCATAGCCATGTCCCCTTTGTACATGTATTATACTTGTATTGTCTTATTGACGAAACCGTTGCAGTTTGTTTGCCTTCCTTATGGTTAAACTGGTAGCAATCTCCCAATTGTTTCTAAGGGATACGAACATATGTGATTTTTTATTGTTTGGTACCTAAATGGTTTTTAAATGAAACACGGGTTTTAAATTACAGCGGTCAATGGGCAACTATTTCCCGTTTATACACAACGAATGTTATCGACGGTGAACAAAAGTACAAAATCACGAATATGAACTTTGCAAAATTTACTGTTTACCATCCATTTGCGCTCGTTGGATTTAACACTTTACCTCATAGCCTGTTTCTAGTTTTGAAGACAGTTGACCACTTAAAGCAGGTTGAAAGTAAAGCAGAATGTGCCTTAAGGCACATTCTGCTTTACTTTCAGCCTGCTTTAAGCTATAATCTGCTAGGCTATATAAAATATTTGTAATTGTTCTTGAGGGTATAAACAGGAACTATTTTCTTCAGCGGAGGAATAAATTAAATACGCTAAAAGTCGCTTCTATGGGGGAAAGGGTTAAACGGGCAATAATTACATATTGTCGACTGTAATATCAACTAAAAATAATTTATTCAGAACTCATTTGAAAAAACTATTAACTCAAAGGAACACTGATGATATGCCTGACGTTTTTCGACGTATGACCAACTTACAAGGAACGTGTGAGAACAATCGAAATACTTACCTACAATGTGCAAAGCTTATACAGAACGTATGCGGAACGTATGACCCTTACGTTGGCCATACGTTGAGATTTTTTGTGCATGCACAAAACATTTCGGAGAACTCAACGTACAGCAACTTTTGCCAGCTTATGGCGTCGCATACAAAAGTACTAGAAGCGTATACAAAACGTACTTAGTAACTTAGCCGACGTACACAAGCGTATGCCAAACGTATTAAAGCAAATATTTTTAACGTTCGTGACTGCTCCATTTAGAATATGTGTAAGTATGCACAAACAACTTTGACATACTCAACATACCACAATGTATGCCAGCGTAAGTCAGCGTAAACCAACGTGCTGTTATTGAACGTTCTCATACTGTACCCCCGACGTACGCCAACGTATCTAATAAATAGTTTATACGTTTGGATACACTGATTAAAACGCTTCGTTCATATATGAACGGGAAATAATAACTTCTTCTACACTTTATATAGCGGAACTCAGCTCCCGTACAAAACGTAAGGGCCACTGGCTCCGGCTTTGATTAGATTTCCAAATGTTCAGTCAGACTAAAAACAAATATGCAGAGTTTTCAATACGCTGCCCTTTTATTTTCTTTAACTCATTTTGGCATTTTATTTCGTTGGAACTGGAAATAATAACTTTGTTATAAAGCTAAAGGCTAAAAAAAATCCCAAGAAAGAAAATGACAGCGTATTAAGAATGTTGCACCTTTTCATAATGCTGTCATCTTTGTTTCTTTAGCATCTTTTTATCATTTAATTTCGTAAAAGTTTGTACTGGAAAAAAACCCACTACCGGCAGACGTGATTGAGTGGTAACGCAATCTACTACGATACTAAGGGTCGTGCGGTCGATTACCCGCCGGATCAAGTGTTTTGGATATCCGAAATATCAGTGTTTTACACTGGGCAGACGAAGGAAGCAGACAACACTGTCAATAATAAGAGTAAGGCATATCGCCCGTGTTTTTCTGAAATCGCCCTCTCTCTTAGACGTCCATGTAGCCAATATATAGTGCATACAGGGACCCTAACAAACAAGCAAACAAACCCAAAAAGCTTTGCTGGGACTTTAATAAAAAAAAAATACAAGTAGTCAACTACACAAATCACACCCCATATATCCTATGCGATTCTATTTAAAACAAGTTTCGACAAATTCCCATCTTTCTCAGATGCGTCAATCACGTGGCTTATCTTGAACAAACAAAGAAATGCTGCAACGTTTGATGGTTCAGTATATCAATAAACTGTGACATCCCTCTGCGTGAGATTTGTTGTCGATCAAACCATGGTAACGTTCATTTAAAAAGGGTATATATAGAGAGGCTATCGACCAACACCGGTAGAACATCACCGTTACATCGTCCAAAGAAATTACGGATTTCAATTCTCTTGTTTTGGATTTGAAAAGTTAGTATTGTTTAGGTTCGCATTTATGTTCGAAAAAAGTCATATTAGAACTGCAAACATCGACGATGTTCGTCATTTATTTCAAGCATTTTTAGTAGTGTTGGGTTTTGATTTGGAAGAGAGGCAGCTATTTTGCAATGATGCTTATTATTAAGTTCATTGCAGATAGTTTGGAGCCTGGTTAGATGACATATAACTCGGCGACTGCACTTGTTCCAAACCATTTGCTAGCAAGATTTGATAACACGCTTCTACTTTAAAGTATCATTATAACATGTGCATTACTACACTGCATTGGCGATTCGTTTCATTTAACCATTTCAGTCTTAATGACGCCAAAATGCGCGTTTGCAAACAGTTTGGACCCTGGTCAGACACCATATAAAGCGCCGTCTTATCAGGATCCAAACTGTTTCACACTCGTATAGATATGTTTTAAGTCATACTGCATTGATTCGTACATTGAAACGAGTGTGCAAGCGACACAATTGAAGCAGACGACAATTAAACGGCGAAGGCGTAAACAATTCGCCATTATTTTTGCAGCAAAAAAGGTAAATGGTTAATGTTAACCTCTACATATTTTTCATATTTGCTACAAACAGTGAACAAGCATGGAGATTCGATGTCTCATCGGTTGCAATGTTTTCATGCTACGAGGGGTGTTTCATAATTAATGCAACTTGATCCATTACTTCAATACAGTAAGTGTAAAATGCATGTATGATATGTCTTTCGAAGGAGCAACTATTCGCCTTCACAATGGTATAATGCACGATAAGATCACTTGACTAGATAAGTCACAACACGAACCTAAATGACCCCAAATACAGGGTATTTTTTAGGTATTTTTGAACAACTTTTGATATTAAAATTTTTATAGCGGCTTTATTATTAGGTATACTTTTATGAAACTTTCGGTCAAATAAAATCGGACACTTTTGCACATATTACGTAGACTAACCCTAATCCAGACCTTTGGGGTCCATTGGACCCTAGCGGCTTTATTTTTGCTAGAAAAAAGTATTCAGCCTAATGACGCTTATGACGATTTCAGACATTGTTCCTTTGGCTCTTTTTTACACTTGTGTGAAATACGTACTAGATAAGTCCATTTGCAAAGATTTTATTTACAAAACACGTCTGGGGTCCAGCCGGACCCCAGAATTATAAAGGTTCGTAAAATGTATTTCAGGTCATTTTAAAACCGTTCCTTGTTGTTTACAACAACAATAATGAAATTTATTGAATACTAGATAACCCCGACAATACTGTTCCTCAATCGCACATATCAAAATATATCTTTCACGATCTTGTGATTGAGTTATTTCTCTTGAACATTATAATCCCGGAGCGCAAACCGCGAGTCCAAGGGATTCACACTATGGAACGAATACAATTTTATCTGACCTCAAATTATGCAAATGATTTCAAGATTCAAATAAGTGTACTGTATTATTTTTGGTTCTGGTTCTTTCCGGAAGTTTCATAGCAGTCATGGGCCAATATTGGTGACCTTGAGCTTTGAACTTGACTCTATTGAACGTTGGCCAACATGGTTTGGTCGGTAAGAATTTAAGGCGTCTATTTCAATGCTTCATTGCCATTTTCAGTATATAAGATTCAACTATACTGAGCAAAAATAGAAACGTCCCACCCTATTACAGGGAAAATTTCTTGAAAGTTATAAGGTTGATGGTAGTAAAACATATACAGAAAATGAAGTTTATTAATTTTTAAATCCATATCAGTTGACCTGATAATGCAGAGATAAAAACTTTTCGAGTGATGTAATGATGAAGTTGGTAGGGGTCAAAATAAAACATCTGAATAAATGTTTGTTTTTTAAAAAATGTTTAGTTGATTACTGAATTCTCATAAAAAAGTCCCAAGTTGTATTCAGTAAGATTAATACCGTGTACGGCCACCGTTTGCACCAATATACGCTCCATTTCTACGGCGTAACGTAACGTTTAATGAGAACGTCAGACATTCACTCTTGCTGTGAGGTCTGTGTCAAATATTGAATGCTGAATCTTAAATGTAATCAATTTGCGTAATCTACCATCTGCATTGCTAAGTGTGAATCGAGACTCGTCAGTAACAAGAACTTGGTACCAGTCAGTTTGCCTCCAATTCAAATGACGTCATGACGACAGATAACTTAGCACCACTGTGACGTGTCGTCCAAATTTGACCGGAATATGGGCGCCATGCTCCGATTGGTTTAGCGTTGGATTGCACGCAATTACAAAGGTCTGTGATGACTCACCGTGTTCACTAGCCATTCCGGTGGCTTGAAAATGACGTAGACGTAAGTGCGTTAACGTGTCGTAGTGGTCAGTTCTGACGGAGGAAAAACGGGGTGACAAGGTGAAAACGATTGTGAACAGTCCCAACCTGATTGTACCGGGTCGCAAGCCTCTGTTTGGTCTTTCGACAGCAGACGAACCAGCGGGTGACGTCAATGGCCGTCATTGCCTGCTTTCTTTCAACTTCAGACGAGTGTGGCATGATGCAAGGATTGAATTCATATGGTGTCTTTCAATTGTTTTATTAGCATGTGCCGTGTGTATTGTACGACGGTGACATAATTACTTTATTGACACGTGTGTACCGTGCACGCGCAAACCATGATTCCGTTACGTTAACGGTTTTTATCTGTGTTATTTTGTAAAAACTTTACACAAGTGAAACTCCAACTAACCAGTATCCCACAAGTGCATTCACTTGATGTATAACTTAAATAACGTCAAAGATATGTCCGTACAAAACATGGGACGTTTCTATTTTTGCTGAGTATATATAGCTACAGGGGAAGAAAGACAAACAAAAGACAAACATGCTCCAAATAGGATGTTTGGCAATCGCTTGTGCAGCAGTGGCTTAGTCCAATGTTTGAAACAATTTCTTGTTATTTCACCCATGAATCAAAATTATTGTTATAGATGATGATCGCAGGAAACCTCAAATCATAGTTTATTACAGTGATACAACAATTGGATGTAGACCATTGACCAAAACGGACCGTGGTTACCCCTGTAACTGCGTCTAGGACAGTATCATGATAAAATTGAGATTTAAGACACTTGACCCTTTAAATTGTAATGAAATCTTATTTACATTAAAATTCAGACATAAACTGATATATAACTTTTTTAAAAAGAATTTGTTAGGACAATAAATAATGTCTGAAAAAAAGCTATGCTCCAGTGCCCTTGAGAAGGGGTCATTTAGGTTAATATTTGATTTCTCCAGTATTGTGATCAAAATGTGCATTATACTATCGTATAGGTGAGAAATTGCCCTTTCCAACGATATATCGCATATGCAGATTACACTAATTATATCGAAGTTATTTATCGAGTTGCATTCATTATGAAACACCCCTCGTAAAACCTTTATTTTTACCAACTTTTCAACTTTCAACTTAACAACTTGTATTATTTATTAAAGTGTCACATATAAAAGTTACATCATTCAATTACATTAAATATTTATTGGTAAACTTTTATACCCGGCCGTTAGTCGACCTATGAGAGATTATTATCACATGCATGAACATAATATAACAATTAAAATGAATGTAGTAAATGCTAATCGGTATGATTGGAAAACCGGTGAAGATTTTTCAATTATATAAAAAGCTATTTAAAAAGAAATTTATCTTTAAAACTCTGACTTTTGTATATAGTGCAACGGGATAATAGGTAACCACCACTTACTCTGATAAAACCCTATCAACAAACGCTCTCTGAATATGGGATATACCAATTGCTAATTTCGTTTTGCCGGTTGCTAGATGCTACTTTTTAATTTACCACTTGCTTAATTTCAACATGCCACTTTGCTAAATGTCAATTTTCATTTAGGCGTCATTCTAGTTTCTTGTCACTGACGAGTGCTTGTACTGGTGCTCGGCAAACTTGACGATACACTAAGTGGGCGAAATGCCGTCACAGCATTATATTTTTGGAAGACAGAACTGGCTCCATTCAACTATATGTTTTGTATTCTTCGTGAATGCTACTTTTAAATATTTTTATTAAATGCATATCAATCAGTGCGAAATGTTTGTCGAACATGTCAATTGCTTGTTTGCCATTTTATATATGCCAATTGCTAATTTGCCTGTTTGTTTATGGTAATTGTCATTATGCCACTTGCTAGTTGCTAAATACTATCACGTTGTCATTTTGTCGTTATTTCTGGTTTCATTCTACCTGCAAATTGGACGAATTGAAGCAAACGTAGTATGAGGTCATCCTGTCATTTGTTGGAGGAAAATACGATGTTTAAATGTATAAATACGTAAAAACAACATGTCCAGACAAATGGCATGTCCCGACCCGCAGTCCATACTCTGAATGTGTTTTGCAGAGAGTACGTGTTTTGTCCACATTGTTCAATCATTGTAGTGATATGTGCCGTACATAGCTGGATATTTGTCGAGAAATTCCGGCGATTTACATTTTTTTTGCCATTAAACTGAGAAATATTAATATATGTCTTGCCCGTTTTATGCAGTATACTTGTACTCATATAACCCTTCCTCTCTCAATGACGCTTTAAAGCGCGTTTGCAAACGCGGCGTCTGTGCAGTGTCAAAACTGTTTGACACTCGTTTTGAAATTTCTGTTAAACTGCCTTATTTTAAACTTTGAAACGACATTGCAAATAAAAACAAAAAAAACCTATTGAAGCAGACAGAACATTATCGACAAAAAACATGAATCGCGGTAGAGATTCATAGTAAATTTGCCTATAATTTTCTGTCGTTTATTTCGCTAGAAAGCCGAACAAATTAGTTAATTTCTTATATTTACAATATATGTGCTGTAATTTCTAATATTAAATGAACATTTTGTTTGTACACATGTATGTTAAATCCGTATTAGAGGTTTGTAACACGAATAATGTGTATCCTATACTGAATCTGTGTACAGTCAAACGCAAAAATTAAGGTTCATTGTACATTCTAACGTCATCATCTTGACAGTTTGGCGGGAAAATGCCGATTTGACGTCATTTAGAAATGACGTCATTTCTAAAGTAGGATAAATATATCCATTATTTTCTGTTATAAAGAAACGCAGACAGTTGCTGTTAATAAGGTATATCAATGTTCTTGCAATTTATCTCATTAATAAAAAAGAATTTTAGTCGACAATCATGGTTTCCGCCAATAGGAAGGCATACATCGCCACCGCCAATAGGAAGGCATACATCGGTTAAGATCAAATTTTAAAAAATTACGCCAAATGTTTGCTGTCCGAGTTCCAAAGATTAATTCGCGAATGAAAAATGCATATGACACGCCTCCTCTGCGTAACTTATCCACAAGTACCGCCCTCTCGAGAAATAGCGTTTACACGAATTGAACGTAATTTTCTTCAATGGATTTGAGTGAGGCGAATGTAAATATTGTAATCACATTATCGGATTCAGATTATTATAATCTCAAACAAAATTGTATTGTCTCATACCGTGGTTGACTAATTTTGGTCAATGGTCATTTGCCTCGGCTGATATTTTTGAAATATTGACAACTGAGCAAATAGATAATGGTATACTGCATGGATTAATTATTACATGTACAATCTCATGCACAGACGAACTCAATGTGAAATAACAGATGTTACGCTTTTTCGTCACCTTATGAATATATATAACGAAGAATTGAAGTAATAAAGTTTTTTGTCTGGATTTAGACCCTAGCTAGCTCTATTTCGAGCTTTAACCAAATCGTTCACCAACAACGATTTACAGTACAGTGGAAAAAATGTTATTCTTTCCCGTTTAAACGCAAACGAAACGCAAACGTAAAACATTAATATGTAGAAAAAGACAAATTTTTGACAATTATGAGTTTTCATTATTATCTGGGTGGCAAACAGTTTGGACCTTGATCAGACGCCGGGTTACCCGGCGTCTAATCATGCTCCAAACTGTTTGCACTGGAAATAATAGTTTTAGCGTAAACGCGTTTATTGGGAAATAATAACGTTTTTTCCAATGTACATTGTAATTGTCCTGCATGTAGATTACCCCCACTATTTGTTTCATCGCATATGTTTTATATCTAAGTATCAGATAAAAGGAAGCAGCATCTTGCAGTGTTGTTTTACATTATAAATCAACACTTTATGTTTTAACGTTTTCGTGGGTTTTACAATGGCCATTGTAGATCCTTTTTCATTTTGCTCATCGCATGATAAATTATATCTAACTATCAAAGGTCAAAATAAGTATCTACACAATTATATTGCAGTTTGCTTTTACATTGCTATTCATAATTTATAATTTGATCATTATCGAGGTGGCGGGTTTCACTTTATAAAGGTCAGCCCTCACTTAATTTTAACATCTCCTAATTCTGTATATCTATCTAGCAGAAATCAAATTACCCGTACATGTCTACACTAATATGTTGTAATTGTTCTTAACATTATAATTCATAAGTTCACGTTTGAACATTTTCGAGGACGAAGGGGTCAGTTTACAATGGCCATTGTAGATTAACCCCCCCCCCCCCCCCACACACACACACACACATACACTACCTCAGTATTTGATTTTTATCGCGTTACTTTTTTTATTTCTATAACCATCATAGTTGAAAATATTTATCTGCATATACATTATATGATATTGCTTGGAGACCAGTCGCTCGGTATCAGTGTATACAGAACGGACTGATGGCGAAGGTCTATCAGCCTTCGGTAGCTGTCTGAAGTCTTTCTTAGCCCTGGTGCTAATAACTTTGACTATTCCTCAATCAGAGTCAAACACGGTATATATATTTAAAATATTTTGCTAAATCATAAGCACATGGCGTATTAACCTTTTTTCTAATTACAGTGTACAAAGGGACATTTCTAGTAATTCGAACTACCTTTTTAGACAGGATAATTTTAAAGAAACAGTTAGTGACCCGATTTTGTTTGCTTGTTGGTGTTTCCACATGCCCGTATAAAAATAACCAAGAAGCCAAACAAAACTACTTCGCCATTATTGACTGGATAACTATTTCAGACAAAAATATTGTTCGTTGTCAATGTACAGTAAAACCTCTCTATTACGACCACTAAAATAAGGCTAATTGGTTGTATAAATGACAGGTGACAGCTTAAAGCAAGGTGACAGTAAAACAGAAAGCTCCTATAGGAGCTTTCTGTTTTAATGTCACTTTGCTTTAAGCAGTCACTTGTTCTTAACCCCTAATAATTAACACAATTTAGTGGTCGTAATAGAGAGGTTTTACTGTATAACATTTCACTGGTTTTCAGATGGACGTTTTACACACAATTTTCATCAGTGTGCTCGCTGGATTGCTTGCATCAGCTGTCGCCCAAACTAGTAAGTAGCACTACCTTAAACTTCACCTTGGCAGTTTTGTCTGTTATGAAAGTATGTTCTACAACTGTAAATTAGTCCAAAAAATCATTATTCATTTCTAAATGAATAACAATGTAACGGTTAACGACATCCGTCACACGTCAGATGAAAGTACGGCAGTATGGCACCATATTTATACATGGTATTTTAATCTGTTACAGTCGGCAGACAAATGGTTGAACTCTTTAACCCGTTCACTCTCAATGGCGCATTAAAGCGCGTTTGCAAACCGTTTGGGTCCTGATCAGACGCCGCGTAACGCGGCGTCTGATCAGAATCCAAACTGTTTGACACTCTATCGATATTTATTAAGTTATACAACCTTAAATCTAACTTTGAAACGTGTCTCGCAGACAACAATACTGAAGCAGACGACAATAAAGCGGTAAAGGTGTAAAAATCTCTCGAATAATTTGGTCATGAAAGGGTTCATATCATTATACAACATCATGCTACACACCATATTCTTATTGTGATGTAAAATAAAAACGTATGTTTAGGATGACCAAACTTGGTAGTGTTGATCATTGTGTATTGTATCTGCTACCTTAAAGCTATTTGCAAATTCAGAAAATTGAAGACGCGCCGAATATGTCTGAATTTTACATGAATTGTCCTGTTCAACCATTACCAAATGGACAGCAGAACGGCAATACATTGCTTGACACTTTATTTCGTTAAATACGTTAAGGATCGTTTAAGTTAGATTAAGTCGATCATGTCATAAGTTCAAAATAGCAACAGCAGAAACACATGTACATGTACACCGATTGTCGAAATGAGGCTGCGTTAGATACGCAAATTTTTACTTATACAATAATATTAATCCGACATTTTTCCAAACCACAGCACATAAATCGACAGCAGAATTATGACACAACGTCGATTCTAAGTCGATGACTTGTGTTTAATGTATATTATATAATGCTACAAGAAGAACTATAAACAACCGCGATCGATTTACAGTTTCGAGCGATTTAGCATGCTTAGATGTATCCACATAGGTAAAGGGATTTCTTATACCTATATATCATAAACAAGCAGCAGTGCATATCTATAGGATCTGTCATGAGTCGATGTTAAAGACAAGCTAATCTTTGGCGAGCTTAATAACTTTTCTATTCTAGAAGAGTTTGAGATCAACTTGTCTTAAATATCGACGAGTGACAGATTCTTTTTCTCACATAACCAAAGATCTTTAGATTTCTTTTAAAGCAATGTGCATTTTTGTAACACCTGTGACGTCAAAACGTCACTTAATAGTGAGGTTATAGTCACATCATCAAATTGATCTCACACATGTTGAAAACAAGGATATTTGTCATCGTTGTTCGATAAAGAAAACAGGGGTAGCTACGTATGTGAGAAAATAGGGTCCAAAATTTGATATAGTTGCTAAGGCTTTCCGACAACATTGAAAGGGCTTATCTGTACATCAAATAGTATATGTTTTGCTGCAATCTTTAAGTCTAGAAAGCGAGAATTACTTATAACGAAAACGAATATAACGAAATATTCGATATAACAACACAAAATGTATTCCCCATCTCTAACCAATATAAAGTAAAGTACATGATATAACGAAATTTGGATAGAACGAAATTCATCAGACGGTCCCGAGGACTTCTTTATAAGTGAGCTTCGCTATATATCTTAAAACCGGCACAACTATCTGACAATTGCATATCATTTATCACCTTTCTGTATCTTTTTCATGCATGCTATGTCAATCAAAAAACGTTACCTGATATATTGACATTAATTATTTTTACCCCTGTGCCAGATCCTACTGCTAGTAAGTAAACAAGACATTTCTATGAATCATTAGCAAATAAGTGTAGTAATATATTTTGGGCTGAAACATTTATAGCATTTTCAAAAGTATTCACTGATCACATTATAGATTAAAACGAAATTCAAGATTATCCATTGTTTTATAACCATATGATTTTGGTTGGGCAAAACAGTGTTTTTTTGAAGTCATGGTTAAATGCAGGATTACATTGTATTGGAGACCTAGTAAATGAATATGGATCTATCATGAACTTTAATGAATTTATAAATAAATATAATCGGTCTACCAATTCTTTAATCTACAACGGAATTAAACTTGCAATTGAAAAGGGGCTTGAACATTTAAGAATACAAAAGAGAAATTTAAAGTCCATACAGAAACCAGCTTTCCCACCTTACATAAAAATACTTTTTAAAGATTCTAAAGGTTCAAAAGCAATGTACGAGTGTTTAAATAGAAACAACGATTTCCCGACCTACATTCAAACATGGGGTAAAATATTAGGAAAGAAAATTTCCAACAATGATTGGAAATATATATTTCATATGCCTTTTTTAATAACTAATGATACAGATATACAATGGTTACAGTTTAGAGTAATAAATCGGATACTAGGCACAAACTCATACCTATTCAAAATGAAATATGCTGATAGCCCTTTGTGTACTTTTTGTAACAAAGAGATAGAAACTGTCCAAAATTTGTTTTGGCGGTGCCCTATCAGCCAAAAACTAATAAAAAGCACACTTTTTTCCATTCATAACACTTTTCACACTCTAAATATTGAAAAAATGCTCTTTGGTTTTAGACAAAATGCAGAAAATGTAAAAAATCTTTATTCTAATATTTTTTAAAATGTATATTTTCCAGTGCAAATATAATAAATATAAACCTACAACACAAGGTCTAAGGAGCTACCTATCTTTAAAGCACACTTTATTCAAGTCAATAGCAGTTCCAAACAACTCTGAAGACAAATTTTATAAACAATGGGAACAGTTTACAATTTTGTAGAAAAACACATATTAACATATTGTTTTTTTCTTTTGTTTGTTTCTATTTCTCAAATGTATGCACTCATATATATATATCTTAAAGTACAAAGGTGTTGATAAAGATGGTTAATATAAATACATCTTAATATTAAGAAATGTAACAATAACATTTCTGTTCGAAAAAGAAAACCCAACAAAGAACAATCAATTAGTGATCCTGGCTTAGGGTAATTTTTTTTTGTATTTTTGTATTTTTTTTTAGTTTTTTTTTTTTTTTAGTTTTATCAATGACATAGATAAACGTTATCACATGTTTTGTAATGTGTGGCGGTGGATAGCTCCCCGACCCCGACACACCTATGACGGGGACAATAAATGAGGTCCTTACTGTCAAGGCCTGAAAAAAAAAAAAGTAAACAAGACATAATGTTTCAATCGGTAATTTGCTTTATTTTAAAGATTCGTAATTACAATATTACTTGAGGTCATATTTGTTGTTGTTCCTCCATCGCTATGTGAATATTGACTCAAGCTTTCAGTTGTTGAGTTGCTGCGATGAATGCGTAGGTTGCTAATGAAGTCAATCCTAGCACCAAATGTACATCCTCAATTCGTGCACACGTGGTCAGATGATTAAGTTCCGGTTCTGGCAGCTCGTGCCTTCCGGGCCATACGTTTCGTCCTGACATAATCTAACCTTCCTGTCTCTGCATCAAACAAGCCTTTTCTGATAGATGATATCCAAGCAGGGCGGACCTAGGCCATGTCTTCCCAAGTGTAAGTTTCGAAGATATATCTTGCGTATCGTTTCCTGTGGCAGTCAACTTCCATTCTGCCAGAAGAGAGCTCTCCGTATAAGAGTTGCTTTGAGAGCCACTCATCTGACATGCGACACACGTGACCTGTCCTACGCATCTGTGACTATTGAACATGTATACAGATATGAGTATTCCTCTTGTGAGAACTTCATTGTCAGGACCAGTGTCTTGCTATCTAATACAAAGAAACTTGCGTATATTGATTGTGTGGAAATGGTTGAGTTCTCTGGCATGACGATCATACACTGTCCCTGTCTCAATGGCATACATCATCGCGGTAGGAAACACTGCTCTTTACACTGAAGGCTTGGTCTCAAGGCGAATACCTATTAGACCCCAAACGTTAGAGCGAGTCTTTTAAAGTAGCACTTGCATTTGCAATCCTATTGTTGACTTCTTCATCTATTGTGGCAGAGCATGAGAGCGTGCTGTCAAGTTATACGAATTTGCCTACACCTTGCAAAGGGTAGTCCTTGACTTGTATGTATGGCTTCATGTTAGATATTCCGGGTGCCGGTAGATGCAACATCCCAGTCTTCTTTGTACTGATGCTGAGAACGCAGTTATCGCAAGCGTTGGAAAACTTGTCCATGTTTCTTTGTTGGTTGTCCTTTATATTAGCATTTAAGACAAAATCATCATCAAACATGAGTCACAGATGATGGTGATTGCATTGAACCGTCGTTGGCTGAAAAGTTCACCATCTTTCCTGTATCGCAACCCAATTCCTGGTTCATCAGACCCCAGTGATTAAGTAATTATAGCAGGACAAAATATGCTGAACAGGGTTGGGAGCAAAAACACAATCGTATTAGTCGCCGTTGTTGACAGTGACAGCTGGTGACCGGTCATATTTGTCAATTACACCATCATAGCATCGTGGAACTGCCTGAGAATGGTAATGGAACAGTCAGGGCTGGACCCTTAGCTTTGATTGGACTGTCTGTCGCATCTGTATAAATGCTGACGTGTTGCTGCCAAATGTCTGGCCCTGATGGTGCAAAGAAAAAGCCTGCGGATTTCTTGCAGGAGATCTTGTATTTCTGTCATACTTCAAGTTGTGACATGCGCGTGAATTAGTTTAATGTGAGGATGACCTGCGCAGCATTGTCCACACTCTCTCGCACGGAGTACATCTAGATCCAGTAGCAAGAAATAGTCAATACAGCTGGAGATGAGTTGCTAGATACTTGACAGAGGTTTTTCAGGAAACTGCCTACGGGGTTCTACTTCGATATTTATATCGGGGTTGTTTCACTTAGTCTTACGCTATCCCTAGCACTCACAAGGCAGGTAGTTTATTTAACCCATAACTGGGGTTCTGTTCATGGGCATCAGGGCGTATCCAAAACTGGTGGGCCTGGTATGCCGCATGTATTTGGGCTACAATACGCTCAGTATCCGTAAGTCGCAACGGAAAGGCACTATAGAGGACTTGCCTACCGAGAGGCTACGTGTTTGCAGGGAAGACCCCAGCTTCCTTTTCGCCTAAAATTAGACTACCCAGCGGTTGAGGCTGAAAGCGGACGGTGACAAGCACACAACACACAGCAGACCACACTTCGCATCAAACGGCCAATCGACATGCGGAGTTCATATAATATCTGGTCATTAACATATCCATTGTCGTTAACCGAAACACAGAGTCTGTCATAATAGTCAATCCGCTAAATTGTAATAAAACAGGACACGGAGAAATAAACTAAAAAAATGGTAATTATAGCTATAAATAATTTGTTAATTTGCATAATACCATCGATACAATCTTAACACCGCTCACGAAGAAAGCCTTAGGCAAGGTTAACCTGCAACGTTGAATTGGCTTTTGAAGTCCACAGTCAGTGGACAAAGGTTTCATATGTTGTGGTTGTACTTTAAATTTCAGGAATCTCTCTAGTATAATTTTGACATCACAGCTTAGCTTTTTTTCTTTTTTTCATATTTAAACGATTTCCTATACTTACTATTATGCAATGTTATGGAAGGAACATAGTATTCGTCAAAGTTCTGTAGTTTCCCAATGCATGTTCTTTCAATTCAAATTCGTTACCAGTTAGAATGTTACTACCATTTTGACATTTTAGACAACACTATACCGCCTTCTGCTGCAAGAAGATGTGGCCGAATCAATATGTCATTAAATAGTTTTCTTTAAATTATAGATAGAACATTGTGAAGGACACATAGCTTCTTGTTTGTTAAAAAATGTACCAGGGACACCTTGTTAACATTGGCGCTCATTGAGATCAGATAGCGACCCATTTGCGCTCTGGTGGCGCTCCTGACGATCTAGTCGCTTTGTATGGCTACCTGCGGCGCTAGATCGCCGTCTAGTGGAATGGGGGCATTAGAGTGTTAACAAGATGTTGTATTTGATCTAGCGACCTAGTTTCTGACCAGACACAATACACATTTGAGTTTGACCTAGATTTGATGTAGGCAAACATTCTGACAATATTGCATTCAGATCTTATCAGATTTGTAGCCTCTAGAGGGTTAAAACTTTTTTTATTTGATTTGACCTTGAGACCCAGTTTTTGACCTGAGATAACCCACATTCGAACTTGGCCCAGAACTTTCAAGGCAAACATTGTCATGAAGTTTAATGAAGATTGGATTAGATTTGAAGCCGCTAGAGTGTTCACGAACTAATGGTGAACGGACGGACAGGCGACGAACATCCCGCCACCCTTTAAGCTCACCTTGACAGTCTTCGTGCCAGGTGAGCTTAAACACAAATTGTGACGAAATATAATTTTCTTGAATCAATAGTCTCAAGTAATGGAATTTTCCATTACATTTATTAGCAACTGTATTTTATTAACTAATTGTCCAATACAGTCCTAATAATTATATGTATACCACTTTTCGGAGAGGATTAACCTTTGTTTGAACACAGGTGACCACTTAAAACAGGTTGAAAGTAGAGCAAATCTGTGCTTCACTTTCAGCCTGCTTCAATCTACCATCTGCTAGGATTTAATAAACAATATATTTTGTATGGTACAGAAAGTCAGTGTAATATATATCTGGTTAAATAGGTGAACACTTGAGGAAGTTTGAAAGTAGAGCAGAACATGCTTAAAGCCTGCTTTAAGCAAATATCTGCTAGGATAAAGATTATGCATTGTATATATAGTAATGGAACTATTTTCTTCAGTGTAGGAGCAAAATAAGGGCGTAAAAGTTTCATTTATGGAGTAATGTGTTAAATACAAAAGGAAAATATTTAAACACTCACAGCTGTTTCCATCTTATTAGCACTAAATGTTCATATCTGTACACGAAGACTATTATCTGACTGGTTTTGTTATTTATTATAAGACCCCAAATTAAAAAAATAGTAAAAGAAAACCGATAACATCAATTTTAATCTACAATCTGTATGTTTAACTCTACCCTGTAGTAATATCGTCTGCTTTAAATTGTTGTCTGCAAACAATATTTAAATATGATTTGTACTTTTTATAATTGAGAACGTCTCAGAGACAAGTGTAAAAGAGTTTGGATACAGATCAGACGCGAAATTATGCAGCGCCTGGTCTGGATCGATTTGTTTTGTAAATAACAGTCATTAGGTCGCGATCAGCATGATAAGGTTAGTTGCAACAACTATCAGCATCTCCTAGATTTGTCTCCATTTATAAATTAGTACCATGGTTTGCAATAAACATACTCTGATACGGGTGATCTTCGCTTGGTTGACTGATTGGTTGATTGAATAGGAATCTCTGGTATTTTAGGCTGTCATCTGTCTTTCATAGTGTCGTTTACTGTGGTGGTCGCAGTAGGAGTTTTAACTGTATGGCTGTATGCCTGCCCTGAAGAGCTGTCATTAGTTGACCATGAAACATCTTTAACCCTTTACCCCATTGTATACATATTTTCCAGTTAGGATGAAACTTAAAGGAGGTTTAATGTAAAGCAGAATGTAACTTTCGACGAATTCTGCTTTACTTTTAGCATGATTTAAGCTACCATCAGGTAGGATAAAACTCCGCATATAAGGGAAATTGGCAGATCTGGCACTGTGTGAATGTTTTAAGTGTTTGTAGATCTATTTCATACATTTGTATATACATGTATCACTGTTTATATGTGACATCTTTTCTATTCATTGTTTTTGTAATTTTCATCGTGAAATTGAATGGTGGTAAAAAAAAAAAACCTGAAAAAAAGTTTGATTCAGACGACACGTGTTGTTTTTTGGTTTCTTAATAAATCATAGTGTATTGTCCGAAAACTAGGGTTATCCGAAAGAGTGTTCAATTCGCTGCCACGTGGCAATTACGTCTCAGGCGTAATCACACCCCTGCTTTGGTTGCACCGCGGCAAAAGATGTCAAACAGGTAAATGTCTCAAAACATTCATAAATGTTCATAAAATATGGACAATATGTTGCATTTAGTTGCAAAAGAGTAAATTGTGAATTATTGAAGCTTAAAAATGGGCTATATTTAACTCTTTAAATTCATTTTTTACAAATTTTTTTTTTAGTCTGAGAATAGGAGTTGTTGGCAGACATCTTGAAGAACAGATTCTGATGATGTTTTACACAAAATAACTCTTTATTTTGGAAATATTTTGCGAAAAATGTAAGAGGGGTTTTCCCGTGTCTCGTTTCCAACCCACCATTTTGCTCTGCTGAAACGCTCAGGTATCACATTCGATGATCGAAAAAACTCTCAGCGTCGTCATACAGAATTGGAACTCCTTTTATCCAATGATTAAAAGTTTGTTTTATTCGTTCAAGTCTAAATATTAGCACCTTTCATTTAAAACAAGTGCAAAACGAACAGATGAAAATGCGAAGATATATAGGTGACACAGTAGTGGAGCCTCGATATGGAATCTCGTTGACGTACCTACTACACTGTCGTTATTGTGCAACTATTAAGTGAATTATACTAGAAACCAAAGTTAAACATATAAAACCCACACATGTTGTCTCTAGTAATATTATTATTTGGTATGAATCATTAAAACCATGATTGTCCCTTGATCACCATGAATGAATTGAATGTATATCTAGCTGCACCTCTCTCTCTCTCTCTTTTTCTCTGACAGTCTGTCTCTTTCCTTCTTCTTTCCTTCTGTAGTATTTTTCTTCAACAAAAAAGTTAAGCAATTTCGTCATATTTCATCTATATGCCATTGTTCCTGTACTGTATATTTAAATTGTAGGGGGAGGGTCGGATCTAATGTTGTTATAACTTGTGACCCAACCCCAATTCCATGTATATTTGAGGGAATAAAACTATGTTTAAACTAGTAATATTATTTCTAAATGGATACTTAATCCCCATCAAATGAATAATCTAACAGTTCAGAAAGTCAATATTAACTGCAACAGCTCATGATGTATGTTGAGTGTTACCAGAAGAGCGCTAGTAACGTATTTGTAATGAATATTAAACTTTGTGTAGATCTATTAATATTTGACATGTTTTACATTTCATTAATCGCAAGTTACTAAAAATAGTTGTCTAACAATCATTTAAAACGTTCTCAGCCAGAATATTTAAAATATTGTTTTGACACTGTAGGTCCAAACGGAACAGTAGACACTGGAGGCTAGTCTGAATACATTGTTAGTCATTCCCTTTATATGCATTCAGTTATAACTTGCATTAAACCTGTACATACAGGTTAAATAATTCCTTTTTTATCATACATATACACTTGAAAAGCTGAAATGTAGTATTGGTTCAATCTGCTTATTATTAATTCTTTGCGTAAATAGCCTTTGCACTGGTAACTTCTTTTGATAGTTCGTGTTTAACTAAGGGGGTGGGGATTAATTGTTACGTTATGTTTCAAAGCTTACATTTATTATATTTGAAATCATAGATAAAGCCAGAACTCTTGTTCTCAACGAATAGTAATGATAGAAAAGACTCATTGACTAGTCATAAACAGCTTGATTCCATTAACGTTTTTTTGTACGCATGTATATTTAATCCATATTAGAGGAAGATAACACGACAATGTGTACCCTATAAAGAACAGCCATGACCGAATTACTGATTCACCATTGTTTACATTCTAAGGTCAACAACTTTGACAGTTTGGTGCAAAATGCCGATTTGACGTCATTAGGAAGTGACATCATTTTTAATGTAGGATACATACAGCGTGTGGTTGTCATGAAGAAACGCAGATAGCTGTGGTTTATAAGGCATGCCAATTTTCTTGCAATTTATCACATTAATAAAGATGAAATTTTAGTCGGGAATCATGGTTTGCACTAAAAGGAAGGCATAGATCTGTAGAGATTAGTTTTGAAAAAGTTCCAACGATTAAATCGTGAATGATAACTGCATATGCCCCGCCTCCTAATATTTGACACGTTTTACATTTTATTAATCGCAACTCACAAATCATAGATGTCTAATGATCATTTAATACGTTAAAATTAAAAGCTTTCCCAGCCAGAATATTTAAAATATTGTTTTGACACTGTAGGTCCAAACGGAACAGTAGACACTGGAGGCTAGTCTGAATACATTGTTAGTCATTCCCTTTATATGCATTCAGTTATAACTTGACTTAAACCTGTACATACAGGTTAAATAATTCCTTTTTTGATCATACATATACACTTGAAAAGCAGAAATGTAGTATTGCTTCAATCTGCTTATTATTAATTCTTTGCGTAAATAGCCTTTGCACTGGTAACTTCTTTTGATAGTTCGTGTTTAACTAAGGGGGTGGGGATTAATTGTTACGTTATGTTTCAAAGCTTACATTTATTATATTTGAAATCATAGATAAAGCCAGAACTCTTGTTCTCAACGAATAGTAATGATAGAAAAGACTCATTGACTAGTCATAAACAGCTTGATTCCATTAACGTATTTTTTTGTACGCATCTATATTTAATCCATATTAGAGGAAGATAACACGACAATGTGTACCCTATAAAGAACAGCCATGACCGAATTACTGATTCACCATTGCTTACATTCTAAGGTCAACAACTTTGACAGTTTGGTGCAAAATGCCGATTTGACGTCATTAGGAAGTGACATCATTTTTAATGTAGGATACATACAGCGTGTTGTTGTCATGAAGAAACGCAGATAGCTGTGGTTTATAAGGCATGCCAATTTTCTTGCAATTTATCACATTAATAAAGATGAAATTTTAGTCGGGAATCATGGTTTGCACTAAAAGGAAGGCATAGATCTGTAGAGATTAGTTTTGAAAAAGTTCCAACGATTAAATCGTGAATGATAACTGCATATGCCCCGCCTCCTAATATTTGACACGTTTTACATTTTATTAATCGCAACTCACAAATCATAGATGTCTAATGATCATTTAATACGTTAAAATTAAAAGCTTTCCCAGCCAGAATATTTAAAATATTGTTTTGACACTGTAGGTCCAAACGGAACAGTAGACACTGGAGGTAAGTCTGAATACATTGTTAGTCATTCCCTTTATATGCATTCAGTTATAACTTGCATTAAACCTGTACATACAGGTTAAATAATTCCTTTTTTGATCATACATATACACTTGAAAATCAGAAATGTAGTATTGCTTCAATCTGCTTATTATTAATTCTTTGCGTAAATAGCCTTTGCACTGGTAACTTCTTTTGATAGTTCGTGTTTAACTAAGGGGGTGGGGATTAATTGTTACGTTATGTTTCAAAGCTTACATTTATTATATTTGAAATCATAGATAAAGCCAGAACTCTTGTTCTCAACGAATAGTAATGATAGAAAAGACTCATTGACTAGTCATAAACAGCTTGATTCCATTAACGTATTTTTTTGTACGCATCTATATTTAATCCATATTAGAGGAAGATAACACGACAATGTGTACCCTATAAAGAACAGCCATGACCGAATTACTGATTCACCATTGCTTACATTCTAAGGTCAACAACTTTGACAGTTTGGTGCAAAATGCCGATTTGACGTCATTAGGAAGTGACATCATTTTTAATGTAGGATACATACAGCGTGTTGTTGTCATGAAGAAACGCAGATAGCTGTGGTTTATAAGGCATGCCAATTTTCTTGCAATTTATCACATTAATAAAGATGAAATTTTAGTCGGGAATCATGGTTTGCACTAAAAGGAAGGCATAGATCTGTAGAGATTAGTTTTGAAAAAGTTCCAACGATTAAATCGTGAATGATAACTGCATATGCCCCGCCTCCTAATATTTGACACGTTTTACATTTTATTAATCGCAACTCACAAATCATAGATGTCTAATGATCATTTAATACGTTAAAATTAAAAGCTTTCCCAGCCAGAATATTTAAAATATTGTTTTGACACTGTAGGTCCAAACGGAACAGTAGACACTGGAGGCTAGTCTGAATACATTGTTAGTCATTCCCTTTATATGCATTCAGTTATAACTTGACTTAAACCTGTACATACAGGTTAAATAATTCCTTTTTTGATCATACATATACACTTGAAAAGCAGAAATGTAGTATTGCTTCAATCTGCTTATTATTAATTCTTTGCGTAAATAGCCTTTGCACTGGTAACTTCTTTTGATAGTTCGTGTTTAACTAAGGGGGTGGGGATTAATTGTTACGTTATGTTTCAAAGCTTACATTTATTATATTTGAAATCATAGATAAAGCCAGAACTCTTGTTCTCAACGAATAGTAATGATAGAAAAGACTCATTGACTAGTCATAAACAGCTTGATTCCATTAACGTATTTTTTTGTACGCATCTATATTTAATCCATATTAGAGGAAGATAACACGACAATGTGTACCCTATAAAGAACAGCCATGACCGAATTACTGATTCACCATTGCTTACATTCTAAGGTCAACAACTTTGACAGTTTGGTGCAAAATGCCGATTTGACGTCATTAGGAAGTGACATCATTTTTAATGTAGGATACATACAGCGTGTTGTTGTCATGAAGAAACGCAGATAGCTGTGGTTTATAAGGCATGCCAATTTTCTTGCAATTTATCACATTAATAAAGATGAAATTTTAGTCGGGAATCATGGTTTGCACTAAAAGGAAGGCATAGATCTGTAGAGATTAGTTTTGAAAAAGTTCCAACGATTAAATCGTGAATGATAACTGCATATGCCCCGCCTCCTAATATTTGACACGTTTTACATTTTATTAATCGCAACTCACAAATCATAGATGTCTAATGATCATTTAATACGTTAAAATTAAAAGCTTTCCCAGCCAGAATATTTAAAATATTGTTTTGACACTGTAGGTCCAAACGGAACAGTAGACACTGGAGGTAAGTCTGAATACATTGTTAGTCATTCCCTTTATATGCATTCAGTTATAACTTGCATTAAACCTGTACATACAGGTTAAATAATTCCTTTTTTGATCATACATATACACTTGAAAATCAGAAATGTAGTATTGCTTCAATCTGCTTATTATTAATTCTTTGCGTAAATAGCCTTTGCACTGGTAACTTCTTTTGATAGTTCGTGTTTAACTAAGGGGGTGGGGATTAATTGTTACGTTATGTTTCAAAGCTTACATTTATTATATTTGAAATCATAGATAAAGCCAGAACTCTTGTTCTCAACGAATAGTAATGATAGAAAAGACTCATTGACTAGTCATAAACAGCTTGATTCCATTAACGTATTTTTTTGTACGCATCTATATTTAATCCATATTAGAGGAAGATAACACGACAATGTGTACCCTATAAAGAACAGCCATGACCGAATTACTGATTCACCATTGCTTACATTCTAAGGTCAACAACTTTGACAGTTTGGTGCAAAATGCCGATTTGACGTCATTAGGAAGTGACATCATTTTTAATGTAGGATACATACAGCGTGTTGTTGTCATGAAGAAACGCAGATAGCTGTGGTTTATAAGGCATGCCAATTTTCTTGCAATTTATCACATTAATAAAGATGAAATTTTAGTCGGGAATCATGGTTTGCACTAAAAGGAAGGCATAGATCTGTAGAGATTAGTTTTGAAAAAGTTCCAACGATTAAATCGTGAATGATAACTGCATATGCCCCGCCTCCTAATATTTGACACGTTTTACATTTTATTAATCGCAACTCACAAATCATAGATGTCTAATGATCATTTAATACGTTAAAATTAAAAGCTTTCCCAGCCAGAATATTTAAAATATTGTTTTGACACTGTAGGTCCAAACGGAACAGTAGACACTGGAGGCTAGTCTGAATACATTGTTAGTCATTCCCTTTATATGCATTCAGTTATAACTTGCATTAAACCTGTACATACAGGTTAAATAATTCCTTTTTTGATCATACATATACACTTGAAAAGCAGAAATGTAGTATTGCTTCAATCTGCTTATTATTAATTCTTTGCGTAAATAGCCTTTGCACTGGTAACTTCTTTTGATAGTTCGTGTTTAACTAAGGGGGTGGGGATTAATTGTTACGTTATGTTTCAAAGCTTACATTTATTATATTTGAAATCATAGATAAAGCCAGAACTCTTGTTCTCAACGAATAGTAATGATAGAAAAGACTCATTGACTAGTCATAAACAGCTTGATTCCATTAACGTATTTTTTTGTACGCATCTATATTTAATCCATATTAGAGGAAGATAACACGACAATGTGTACCCTATAAAGAACAGCCATGACCGAATTACTGATTCACCATTGCTTACATTCTAAGGTCAACAACTTTGACAGTTTGGTGCAAAATGCCGATTTGACGTCATTAGGAAGTGACATCATTTTTAATGTAGGATACATACAGCGTGTTGTTGTCATGAAGAAACGCAGATAGCTGTGGTTTATAAGGCATGCCAATTTTCTTGCAATTTATCACATTAATAAAGATGAAATTTTAGTCGGGAATCATGGTTTGCACTAAAAGGAAGGCATAGATCTGTAGAGATTAGTTTTGAAAAAGTTCCAACGATTAAATCGTGAATGATAACTGCATATGCCCCGCCTCCTAATATTTGACACGTTTTACATTTTATTAATCGCAACTCACAAATCATAGATGTCTAATGATCATTTAATACGTTAAAATTAAAAGCTTTCCCAGCCAGAATATTTAAAATATTGTTTTGACACTGTAGGTGCAAACGGAACAGTAGACACTGGAGGTAAGTCTGAATACATTGTTAGTCATTCCCTTTATATGCATTCAGTTATAACTTGCATTAAACCTGTACATACAGGTTAAATAATTCCTTTTTTGAGCATACATATACACTTGAAAAGCAGAAATGTAGTATTGCTTCAATCTGCTTATTATTAATTCTTTGCGTAAATAGCCTTTGCACTGGTAACTTCTTTTGATAGTTCGTGTTTAACTAAGGGGGTGGGGATTAATTGTTACGTTATGTTTCAAAGCTTACATTTATTAAATTTGAAATCATAGATAAAGCCAGAACTCTTGTTCTCAACGAATAGTAATGATAGAAAAGACTCATTGACTAGTCATAAACAGCTTAATTCCATTAACGTTTTTTTTGTACGCATCTATATTTAATCCATATTAGAGGAAGATAACACGACAATGTGTACCCTATAAAGAACAGCCATGACCGAATTACTGATTCACCATTGCTTACATTCTAAGGTCAACAACTTTGACAGTTTGGTGCAAAATGCCGATTTGACGTCAATTTGAAGTGACATCATTTTTAAAGTTGGATAAATACATCATTTTTTGGTCATAAAAAACGCAAACAGCTGCTGTTTATAAGACATGTCAATTTTCTTGCAGTTTATCACATAAATAAAGAAAACAATTAGTCGGGAATAATGGTTTTCACTTATAGGAAGGCATAGATCGGTTAAGAACAAAATTTGAAAAATCCGCCAAATGTTTGCTGCCCTATTTCCAACGATTTATCCGCGAATAAAAATTGCATATGCCCCGCCTCTTCTTCGAAACTTATCAACAAGGCCCGCCCTCTCGAGAAACGGTGTTTATCCGAAATGAACGGCATCTGTATCGCGCTCTGGAAATACAGAATTAAAAACCGTCATACAAGCCCGTACACCCAGGCGAAATACCGTATAACTAATATTTTCTTCACTCATAAAATGTTCAAATAGTCACATGATCTCCAAAGATTTAAGCATTATTATCTTGACTGACAAAGTAAAATGCTAAAATTCATTATATTAGATTGTATTTCAAGAAGAACATTGGGGAATATAGTTTTGAATGGGTGTTCATTTTTATCTACATTTCAAAAAAATATTTGAGACATTATAGATTTAATAAAACGCAGCTTCTCAGTCAGACTGTTTTAATGATTATTTTTACACTACAGATAAAACACCCAATCCTGCACCTGGAGGTAAGTGTAAATACATTACTTTTTCATTGATGATTTGCTATTTATTTTACACTCGTTCTATGTATACAACAACATCTTATCCTTAACAAAATAATTAGCAGAATATTGGGGATAGATTTTCAGTTAATATACAGTCGAACTTCGAAAGCTAGAACTCTGAAAGCTAGAACACGATCGAATTCTCGAACTCATTTCTCGGTCCCGTTCCATTCTCTATATAATCCTTATTGTTCTACTTCTGTATTCTCGAACACCTAAAGCTGGAATTCTCGAACTCATGTGCGGTCCCCGTGAAGCAGTTTGTTCATTATTTCACACCTAATGGTCGAACTGTCAACAATAGTTCGCACCTTATGCTCGAAATGTCAACACGATCAGTTTCGGTCCTATTGTTTCATGTTATAATTACACCGGCGGCGCGTGAAATTTCTCACCTCGTCAGATCAGCACTCGTTACACATATTTATGTATCAGTGTGTGTTTGCTTTAATTATTTGAAATGTGATCACCTGAATTGTTTATTGATTAAAATAAGAGAAAAATAAACACATTTCTTAAGTAAGAATAAGAGAGGTAAAAACTTTGGTGCTTTTGAAAGGGAGTTAACTTAATGTTCAGAAATCGTAATGCACAGCGGTGAACTTTTTAAATATTGCTAAATGTTTCGTTTCAAGCGATAATAATGCGAGCATAGCGATTTTAAAACAACTTATATACATATGACTCGTTTTCTTTTAGTGTAACCAGCGCATATTAATTATCTATGTTTTTCTATTCATGTGTATATACTCATTATTTCTATGCTAGTTGTGCATTAGGTATATAATGACCATGAATGAAAACAACGGTAGTTTTTGACGTACGTTTTAATTGCAAATGCATATAATAAGCAAGTTGACACCGAACTATTTCTGCCTTATGTAGATTTATGTGTATGATGTTAATGTTAGAGATCGAATTAGTTATCTGTCAAATTATTGTGTTTAAAACGTACACGCTATTCTGATATACCAAACACACCAGCTGTGTGTCTCCATCGCAGTACAAAGTCTAACTTGAAGTTTCGAACTTCATACAACCTGAAACTCGAACAACCCTTTTCTCGAACAAATTCTAACGCCCCCAGGGTGTTCGAGGTTTCGAAGTTCGACTGTAACATCACACGTAGATAATCTATACATATATATACTTTTCAACTCAAATTTATTTCATGCATAAATATAAATACCACTTATTCCATAAATGTAACATGTCCGGCAAGAACTGAAATGCCCCCACACAAAATATTATTGGGTTATGACAGTCACGGTAAACTACTAACAGTTTAGGTAACAACCCAAAATCTGCTGCTGGTACGCCCGAATACATTACTATTTCATAGGGTTTTCCATTTATTGTAGTTCACAATGGTTCAATGTGTAATTAAAATAATTAATTTCTCAGAGTGCTTGTAAGCATTAGTTCTAACTTGTTTTGTTTTGTTGTTTTGTTTGTTAACGTCCGTTTCTACCATCTAAGGGCTAATTAGACGCCCCAGAGAGAGGGGGTCGGATACAGAGAACTCGCGCGCGATGCTCTACTCTTATCGAAATAGTTCTCTGGTTATTTTAGATGCCAAGTGTAAAGCACTCATACATCGAAGGACTTGGTCCGGCGGGGGATCGAACTCACAACCCCTGACGTACTAAGCATGTGCTTTACCCATCGATTACGTCCACTTGTAGAATAGTGGGTGTAAAAAAATACGAATTAATGACTATATATGGAGACGCTCTACGTACATTTGAAATTTTCAATTTGCGTTTGTCTCATGTTCAATCGCATTACTTAAGATGTTTACCATTCGAATGCAATAAAATATGTTTAATTGTAAATATTATACGTCATCAATTTGACTGATTGGCTAAAAAAATCCGCTTTGACGTAATTTTAAAAATGACGTCATTTTTAAACTAGGATAAATATATAGTTTTTTGCTACACAAATAATTTCAATTTGTCTCTTTAATAAAAAATAATTTATCATAATGACCGTAATAGGAAGGCATATATCGATTAGGAAGCGTTTTTGAAACATCCGTCGAATGTATTCTCTCCTAGTTTATCCGCGGAGAAAGGATCCATTAGCCCCACCTCCTCATCGAAAGATATCCAAACACCCGCTTCCCCGAGCAATTGCATGTATACGAATTGAACGACATTTTTGTCATGGAAATGAATTGTTCGAATTAACATATTTCACATTTATACATTTATTAATGTTCGATTATATTTTATTATTTACCCATTTATAGATACAAGCAGACACATGCCCAACACTCATTTGTCCGTATCAGATGGTTTGTATCAGATGCTTTATATGCTACACGATGTTGAAGTTATATGCGATCTATTTATATAAGAAAGCCGTGAGCGTGAAGCTTCGGAATTCCAGGTTTCGATGCTATTTTTAAAAGAAAGTTTATATCAAGCGTTGATGTACTTTGAACATTTCGTTTCCCTTCGAAACGTGAATAATTCACAACATTCACGTTTACTATTGCTTCATTCAAAGGTACATTTCATTTCATACTCTTAAACGATTAAATGACCATTACATATTTGCAAAACGCCACTTCTTAATCAAACCGATAACAAAAACCGATTCAGTCCAAAACAATACGTCATCAATATAAATAAGGACGCATTGATTGAGGTTCGGAATCTACATAACTGTCTTTACTGTAGGTATTCTATATAGACCTTTTTGTTTAAAAAAATAGTAAAACAAATATTTCGTTGAAGATTTCCTAAACTACGCCCAATTATGAAAAGCCAATCATACAACAATGGTTTTTAACAAAGAAAATGTAATAAATTACCTGAAAGCGTTTGGAGAACGCATTTTCTCCAGACATGTTACCTGTTCACTCTGAGAGTGTACAGTGGAGAAAATGTTATTCTTTCCCAATAAACGCGTTTACGCTAAAACTATTTTTTCCAATGCAAACAGTTTGGGGCCAGATCAGACGCCGGGTAACCCGGCGTCTGATCAGGCTCCAAACTGTTTGCCACTCAGATTTAAATGAATAGTTAGAATTATCAAAATGTTGTCATTTTCCCCATTTTATTGTTTTGCGTTTGCGTACGTTTGCGTTTAAACGGTAAAGAATAACAGATTCTCCACTGTATGCGTTTTATCAGTAAAATTGTCGTTTAGTGATTATTTCAGCGAAATAAATTTTGATAATGTGTAAAACAGACGTTCATTTTCAGCTTTGCAGTATTATACAAACATAAATGTAGTAAAACCTTGAAAAAACCACATATTTCAAGAAAGACTGTTTTAATAATTATTTTTATATTACAGATCCCAAGTCAACTCTTGCTCCTGGAGGTATGTTTAAAGCCGGTGCTAGGGGGCGTGAGCACTGTTGCACATTTCAGTATTGCTCATGAACAGACTCAATTAAACCGAGTCTGCAATTTTCAGTATTGGCTTTGTTTTCTGTGCTTTCAAAGGATCTCCTCTTATTCAGATTTATAGATGGGTAGAGAATTTTTTGAAAAAGTTCCAACGATTAAATCGGGAATGAAAACTGCATATGCCCCGCCTCCTAATATTTGACACGTTTTACATTTTATTAATCGCAACTCACAAATCTTAGTTGTCTAATGATCATTTAATACGTTAAAATTAAAAGCATTCCCAGCCAGAATATTTAAAATATTGTTTTGACACTGTAGGTGCAAACGGAACAGTAGACACTGGAGGCTAGTCTGAATACATTGTTAGTCATTCCCTTTATATGCATTCAGTAATAACTTGCATTAAACCTGTACATACAGGTGAAGGAATTCCTTTTTTGATCATACATATACACTTGAAAAGCTGAAATGTAGTATTGGTTTAATCTGCTTATTATTAATTATTCGCGTAAATAGCCTTTGCACTGGTAACTGCTTTTGATCGCTCGTGTTTAAATGAGGAGGTTGGGATTAATTGTTACGTTATGTTTCAAAGCTTACATTAATTATATTTGAAATCATAGATAAAAGCCGAATTAATAATTCATGTTGTCTTCACTCATCAACTGTCCAAATTATTACATGATCGTTAACGACTGAAATGTCTCAAAATAATTATTACCATGTTGACATTGTCAAAGTCAATTCACTATATGATATATTTGAAGTAGAACATTAGGAAACATATGTAGCTGGTAATGGGTGTTTAGTTTTGATATTTGTGATACCTAACATTTCATAGAACGGAGCTTTCCAGTCACAATGTTTTAATGTTTATTTTTACACTACAGGTAACACACCAAAACCTGCATCTGGCGGTAAATCTGAATATATTACTTATTCATTAATGATTTGCCGTTGAATGTATCTTATATTGATTCTATGTTGAATGTTCAAACTACAATGCTGCTTCCCTACAGCGTCCCTCTGTCACAAGACTCCCTACTTTCAACAACGTTTGCCGCTGTTCCCCAAACAGGACAATTAGAAGTAGTTCCAACACTTTCTCGGCTGCTTAACATTGTCGTCTACTCTTGTCCTCAACGAATAGTAATGATAGAAAAGACTTAATGACTAGTCATAAACAGCTTGATTCCATTAACGTTTTTTTTGTACGTATGTATATTTAATCCATATTAGAGGAAGATAACACGAAAATGTGTAGCCTATAAATAACAGCCATGACCGAATTACTGATTCACCATTGCTTACATTCTTAGGTCAACACCTTTGACAGTTTGGTGCGAAATGCCGATTGGACGTCATTAGGAAGTGACATCATTTTTAATGTAGGATAAATACATCGTGTTTTTGTCATGAAGAAACGCATATAGCTGCGGTTTTTAAGGCATGTCTATTTTCGTGCAATTTATCACATTAATAAAGAAGAAATTTAGTCGGGAATCATGGTTTTCCCTTAAAGGAAGGCATAGATCGGTAGAGATTTTTTGAAAAAGTTCCAACGATTAAATCGGGAATAAAAACTGCATATGCCCCGCCTCCTAATATTTGACACATTTTACATTTTATTAATCGCAACTCACAAATCATAATTGTCTAATGATCATTTAATACGTTAATATTAAAAGCTTTCCCAGCCAGAATATTTAAAATATTGCTTTGACACTGTAGGTGCAAACGGAACAGTAGACACTGGAGGCTAGTCTGAATACATTGTTAGTCATTCCGTTTATATGCATTCAGTTATAACTTGACTTAAACCTGTACATACAGGTTAAATAATTCCTTTTTTGATCATACATATACACTTGAAAAGCAGAAATGTAGTATTGCTTCAATCTGCTTATTATTAATTCTTCGCGTAAATAGCCTTTGCACTGGTAACTGCTTTTGATCGCTCGTGTTAAATGAGGGGATGGGGATTACTTGTTACGTTATGTTTCAAAGCTTACATTAATTATATTTGAAATCATAGATAAAGGCCGAATTAATAATTCATGTTGTCTTCACTCATCAACTGTCCAAATTATTACATGATCGTTAAAGACTGAAATGTCTCAAAATAATTATTACCATGTTGACATTGTCAAAGTCAATTCACTATATGAGATATTTGAAGTAGAACATTAGGAAACATTATTCTCAGTCAGACTGTTTTAATGATTATTTTTACACTACAGATAAAACACCCAATCCTGCACCTGGAGGTAAGTGTAAATACATTACTTTTTCATTGATGATTTGCTATTTATTTTACACTCGTTCTATGTATACAACAACATCTTATCCTTAACAAAATAATTAGCAGAATATTGGGGATAGATTTTCAGTTAATATAACATCACACGTAGATAATCTATACATATATATACTTTTCAACTCAAATTTATTCCATGCATAAATATAAATACCACTTATTCCATAAATGTAACATGTCCGGCAAGAACTGAAATGCCCCCACACAAAATATTATTGGGTTATGACAGTCACGGTAAACTACTAACAGTTTAGGTAACAACCCAAAATCTGCTGCTGGTACGCCCGAATACATTACTATTTCATAGGGTTTTCCATTTATTGTAGTTCACAATGGTTCAATGTGTAATTAAAATAATTAATTTCTCAGAGTGCTTGTAAGCATTAGTTCTAACTTGTTTTGTTTTGTTGTTTTGTTTGTTAACGTCCGTTTCTACCATCTAAGGGCTAATTAGACGCCCCAGAGAGAGGGGGTCGGATACAGAGAACTCGCGCGCGATGCTCTACTCTTATCGAAATAGTTCTCTGGTTATTTTAAATGCCAAGTGTAAAGCACTCATACACCGAAGGACTTGGTCCGGCGGGGGATCGAACTCACAACCCTTGACGTACTAAGCATGTGCTTTACCCATCGATTACGTCCACTTGTAGAATAGTGGGTGTAAAAAAATACGAATTAATGACTATATATGGAGACGCTCTACGTACATTTGAAATTTTCAATTTGCGTTTGTCTCATGTTCAATCGCATTACTTAAGATGTTTACCATTCGAATGCAATAAAATATGTTTAATTGTAAATATTATACGTCATCAATTTGACTGATTGGCTAAAAAAATCCGCTTTGACGTAATTTTAAAAATGACGTCATTTTTAAACTAGGATAAATATATAGTTTTTTGCTACACAAATAATTTCAATTTGTCTCTTTAATAAAAAATAATTTATCATAATGACCGTAATAGGAAGGCATATATCGATTAGGAAGCGTTTTTGAAACATCCGTCGAATGTATTCTCTCCTAGTTTATCCGCGGAGAAAGGATCCATTAGCCCCACCTCCTCATCGAAAGATATCCAAACACCCGCTTCCCCGAGCAATTGCATGTATACGAATTGAACGACATTTTTGTCATGGAAATGAATTGTTCGAATTAACATATTTCACATTTATACATTTATTAATGTTCGATTATATTTTATTATTTACCCATTTATAGATACAAGCAGACACATGCCCAACACTCATTTGTCCGTATCAGATGGTTTGTATCAGATGCTTTATATGCTACACGATGTTGAAGTTATATGCGATCTATTTATATAAGAAAGCCGTGAGCGTGAAGCTTCGGAATTCCAGGTTTCGATGCTATTTTTAAAAGAAAGTTTATATCAAGCGTTGATGTACTTTGAACATTTCGTTTCCCTTCGAAACGTGAATAATTCACAACATTCACGTTTACTATTGCTTCATTCAAAGGTACATTTCATTTCATACTCTTAAACGATTATATAACCATTACATATTTGCAAAACGCCACTTCTTAATCAAACCGATAACAAAAACCGATTCAGTCCAAAACAATACGTTATCAATATAAATAAGGACGCATTGATTGAGGTTCGGAATCTACATAACTGTCTTTACTGTAGGTATTCTATATAGACCTTTTTGTTTCAAAAAATAGTAAAACAAATATTTCGTTGAAGATTTCCTAAACTACATGTACGCCCAATTATGAAAAGCCAATCATACAACAATGGTTTTTAACAAAGAAAATGTAATAAATTACCTGAAAGCGTTTGGAGAACGCATTTTCTCCAGACATGTTACCTGTTCACTCTGAGAGTGTACAGTGGAGAAAATGTTATTCTTTCCCAATAAACGCGTTTACGCTAAAACTATTTTTTCCAATGCAAACAGTTTGGGGCCAGATCAGACGCCGGGTAACCCGGCGTCTGATCAGGCTCCAAACTGTTTGCCACTCAGATTTAAATGAATAGTTAGAATTATCAAAATGTTGTCATTTTCCCCATTTTATTGTTTTGCGTTTGCGTACGTTTGCGTTTAAACGGTAAAGAATAACAGATTCTCCACTGTATGCGTTTTATCAGTAAAATTGTCGTTTAGTGATTATTTCAGCGAAATAAATTTTGATAATGTGTAAAACAGACGTTCATTTTCAGCTTTGCAGTATTATACAAACATAAATGTAGTAAAACCTTGAAAAAACCACATATTTCAAGAAAGACTGTTTTAATAATTATTTTTATATTACAGATCCCAAGTCAACTCTTGCTCCTGGAGGTATGTTTAAAAACATTACTGTTTCCCTGGTGGTTAACCAATCAAATCTGGTATGTTTCAATTAACCTATTATAGAAATTACACGGACATAAAAGGTTTGTTTATACCATCAATGGGTTTGTTGAACGCCATACAGGGAGAAGAGTGAATACGGAACACCTTGCCGCGATGCCCGTCTCTCATTATAGAAATAGTTTCTGATTCTTTCGTATGCTCGGTGTAAAGCATTTATTCAACGGACATCGGTTTAGAAAGTATCATCAAAAGAATTCCTTTCGTATTAGTAACATAATAAACATCTTGACGTCAAGTGTGCGCCTTTATGAAATGATGTTCCTCCGTCGTTATCGACGATGAGCAGGACATCTAAGTAGTTGATTTGTGTATCCGGAGATGACTTGTCAGACCGAATGATTTACATAAGAAAATTTACTGCAGAAGCGTGTTTCCGTTGCTTGTTAGTGTCAATCCATCAGGTGCATTTTGCTTTACGTTGAAACTGCCTTGTAGAGTATGAACCCTTTACAAACGACTTCTGTGAAAACAGGTTATCGGGCAAAGAGTTAACCCATGTGTGTAAACGACCCAATATATGGGACATAAGCAAACAGCGTAGACTCTAATCAGACGTCTCATTATGCGACGTTTGATCAGAGTATACACTATTTGCCGATAGGAATTTCAATATAAAACAAAATGAAAATGAAAATTTTGACCAGGCATACCTTTGATAAAAAATGGACTAATCCAATATATAAACATAAAATAATCCACTAGGCGCAAATGGGTTAATATATCGATATGTTTCTGAATTTTAACCTTCCTCTGTTAACCCTTTCACTCTCAACGATGTCGTTTTGATCCTGACTAGACGCAGCGTTACTCGGTGTCTGATAAACATAAAAACTGTTTGCTTCTTGTTTTGAAATCACGACAGTTATACTGCCTTTATTCTAACTTTGAAACGATACTGTCGGTGCCAATATGGTGGTGAAGGGGGAAATCTTACAATAATTTGATCATGAAAAGGTTAACCCATTTGTGCGTACGATCTCATATATGGGACATAGGCAAACAGTGCAGTTTCTGATCAGACGCCGCATCATGCGGCGTCTGATCAGAGTCTACAATGTTTGCTGAAAGGAATTTCAATATAAAACTAAATGAAAAGGAAAATTTTGACCAGCAACCCCTTTGATAAAAATGGACTAATCCAAAATTTAAACATGGAAGAATCCACTTGGTGTAAATGGGTTAACATAGTTAACTACAGTGGAACAGAACAATCTAGATACCATACAAACTCGTCCTCTAAGAAGCGTTAGCTTTACATTGTATATACGAACGTAAATGTATTTTAGTGGAACTATACAATATATAAGAAATAGTACAGCCCGCTGAGGGCCTTCTTGCATTATAGTGACCGACCAGTCAGCCCCAAAATAGTTTACGGCCCGAAGCCGAAGGCTGAGGGCCGTAAACTATTTTGGGGCTGACTGGGAAGTCACTATAATGCAAGGAGGCCCGAAGTGGGCTGTACTATTTCTTATAGTATACCGCACATCTGATTTGGATCAACACTGTTTTCAGCAGTATCTAATGACGTTCCGCTATTACCTCCCTTTAATTCACTCTTACTAGATTCTAGATATTTTCACTTTTCTTAATGAATTTTGGAGATAATGCTATAAAAAAATGACAAAACAACTTCTAATAGAACAATTGTATCAAAAGTAAATACTATTTAATTTTCTAAAAATATTTAAAAGGTTCTGAGTTAAGTTTTGTTTGAAAATTAATAAAGACAAGTAGATTCTAGATTTTGTTTATGAAAGGAATCGGCGCACCATACATGTATACGAAATATTGTATCGTCAACATCAACAATTTGCAATTTTATTCAACAAGTTCATAGAACAAATCATTACAGTTAAAACAATCAAATCTAGATCTAGATCTAGATTTAATTCTAACAGTACTCATAATAATCACAGCATGGCTTGGCTTTTTTTATCTGTTTAGGCTAATTACGCACTGCTTTTAACTACCAGTACTGCTTTTAACTATCAGTGCTGCTTTTAACTACCAGTACTGAACCAGAAGCGACTGTTCAATAGATCTATCGAAAAACATTTGTATGTGGGTATAGATCTAGTGAGGTAAATACTAGATCTATCTAACATTAGATGTAGATAGTGGTTAATAAATTGTAACAGGACTGAGTGAAAAAATCGTGGCCCGACCGGGACTCGAACCCAGGATCTCTGGGCTTGCCTAGCCAGCACTCTAACCACTTGAGTACCGAGCAACCCGGTTTAGGACTTATTGATTATCCACACCAGACAAGTAACCCCCGCTACAAAATCTGGGAAGCCTCTTTTCATACAAATCGCATGCTGGTTTTTTGTTTACCTCCCTTTAACTCAAATTTAGCATTATTGATTTATTTTAATCAAACATTGTATTTTTTTATTCTATTGTTATTATTTGAAAGTTAAAACATGTACGCTGTCTGTTAAAAACCGAAAATACTATATTTTACAAAATTGCAAAAAATTAGGTTTATTCTGTTGTAAATTGTTAACAAATTATAATAAATTTAGAGAGACATAACTTGTGCCGATGCACATCTTTTAATGGGATGACGCATCTGATAAAGCTTAGGCGGGACTATAAACCTCAGCAAAAACAACAACTAAACTTGTGTGCCCTAAAGCTCCCCCAACATGGCGCAAGTTTTTATAGATTAATTCGGGTGAGACGCTAAAAGTAAACAAGCAAGCAACGAGCGGTTCCTCAGTAGCAGCGTCATATGACGTCAACATTTCTTAGCGGTCACTATTACCGGGCACTATCGTATAATAGTGACCGGTAGCTTGTACAAAGATAAAGAAGGAGCGTACGTTGGTAAGGTATACTATTATATGTTATTACATCTCGCTTTGAGTTACAATGTTAAATTCCCATAGACCTACAGTTAACATTTTGCATGTCTTTTACATCTATTCAAAATATACTGTCACTCTTTATGATATTCTTTTTGTGACGTCACTCTAAAGGACATTACTTTTTTACTCCGTCCGAAAACGTACTGTCAGCATTGACATGACTTTCGCTATTGGATACATTAGAAGGTTATTATAAACAACGTGACGTCGTAAGACGGCGACGTCATTTCCCGCGTTATGTACATGTCCGCTCTGAATTGGTTTTCACAACACATTTTATAAAATACGAATAAGACGATTCCAAATCCAGGGTTGATAAGCTCGGTGTAATAAAATAAATATTAGATGTCAGTTTGCGTGACATTCAAATTGTCAACCCTCGAAAACAAGATTGTCACCCTCGGCTACGCCTCGGGGTGACATGCTGTTTCTCGGGTTGACAATTTGAATGTCACGCAAACTGCCATCTAATATTTATATAATATTTTCTAGATGCTAATTGTTACCATTTTATATACTACAGTGGAGAAAACGTTATTCTTTCCCAATAAACGCGTTTAGGATAAAACTATATTTTCCATTTCAAATAGTTTGGAGCCAGATAAGACGCCGGGTAACCCGGCTTCTGATCAGGCTCCAAAATGTTTGCCACTCAGATTAAAATAAATAGTGAGAAATGTCAAAAACTAGTTATTTTCTACGTTTTAGTGCTTTGCGTTTGCGTGCGTTTGCGTTTAAACGGGAAAGAATAACGTTTTCTCCAATGAATGTGTTTTTCAGGCAATGGAGCCATCTTCCAATCTCCCAGAATCAGCGTCGTCCTACCTGCATTGGCTGTCTCTTTTATAACTATTCTCTACCATGCAGTTTGAAGCAGATATTTCTCATAATAAGTCTATTAGTGTATTAGTTGGTATTACATAATGATGTTTTGGACATTAGTTAATCAGTGCAGTACCTGATCAATAACAATTTAAACGTAGAGTTGGTTCGGTGATACATGTTACAACATACTACTGATTAGTCAAGACTTGATAATTGTATGACTACGCGGAAGCAAAGGTAATCCCAAGTATACCGATGGCCAATGCCATTATCCGAGCATATTTTAAACAAGGATAATCCGAGATGAGCACATACCTTTGAAAACAATTAACCCCCTTTACGTTCTACCTGAAGATCATAGAGTATTTGCAAGCAGTTTGGAGCCTGATCAGACGCCGCGCTACTTAGCGTCTGATCAGGATTCAAACGATAACAAAACTATTTAAAATGTATTTTTTCAAGAATGATACACAGTTTTGAAAATCAATCAGTTTCACACTCATTTCGATACATCTTCAGTCAAAGTACCTAAATTTTAAATGTGAGATATATAAGTAGACTAGAAATGCTAAAATTCGATAACGGCACGACAGAGAAAGGGTTAGAGAGATTGTTATGAAATTGCCATAAAACGTCCTCAACAGGGCTTCAGAAAAAGTGGAGTAGTTCAAACACAAACATCTTTATATCTGCATTTAACCCTATTGTGTTATTAGAAATGTATCTTTTAGACGACTCAAACGACTAGAAGCACCAAAGGGTTTGTTGATTAAATGACTGAGATAATGTTTAATTTACTCTCTCCGGTCTGGGGCTCTGTCCATCAGTACTTAGTAGTTTTCGAAATTGACGTTTCCAGCTCGTGTATGATTAAGTCCGCACTATTTTGACATTTTGTGCCGTCTCCATATGACAAGGCCCACGTGACCTTCGAAGCGATGACGCCACAGCAATACGGCGATATAAACTCGTACATAAATTGTGAGACTGTTGATATCTTTAAAACTCTAAGTACACTACAGCAAAACTTTAATATAGTGGTTTCTGTCCTAAACTATTATCAATTCAGGACGAATTAATGAGAATCTTTACAGGCAATAGACAGCTTTATGAACATCGAATGCAGAAAATTGCTGTATAAATTTACCGCATATTTTGCGTCCTGCTTAAAGCAGTTTATTATTGTTGTCGGTTAAGAAGGTTGTTCTAAGATGTGGAAACTCATGATAAAAGCCCGTCCATTATTTTGAAACTGTGTTAATCTGATTTATACCTAGACAATGTTTTGTTATATTTGTTTTATATCTATATTTCTATAAGTTTTTTAATAAAGATACTTAAAGAACATGTGACTATTCATCTTATTTGCAAGAGTCCAATCCTTTATATCCACAATAAAACGTAATACTATGATAACCAATTATTGCAGTTTTACGCTTTAAATTACTAGATCATGTCTTCATTTAAATACAATAATGAACATGCAATAAAAGAAATGTTTTATATTGCCTAGCAGATGGTAGCATATTTAAGCATGCTGAAATAAAGCAGACTGCACCTTAAACAGCATTCTGCTTTATTTCAGCCTACCTTAACTCATAACCCCATAAATACGTCATTTTACGCCTTTAATTTGGTTCTCCACGTAAGAAAAAAAGTTTCATTCTATAGTCATAAACATTTACCATAAGAAATATGTTCTATATCCAAGCAGATGGTAGCTTAAAGCAAAATGAAAGGAAAGCATTCTGCGCCTTCAGGCGCATTCTGCTTTACTTTCAATCTGATTTAAATGATCACTTGTCATCAAAGTTAGAAACAGGCTTTGGTGTATTGGGTTAAATGGTCATCTGTCTTCAAACAAAAGACCAGCGAGTCTTATACCCTTCAAAATTACGGTATAACCCTGTACACTACTGACTTTTCAAAGGTGACTTCCATTGTTTAAGTTATTGACAGATAAGTTGAGTTAACATTTACTTAACCTCTGAATGCCAATTCAAACTTATGATAACATCGCATATTCCGATCGGAGGTATCATTCAAGCACCCTCTGATCTCAATCTACACTATTGCAAATGATTTATGTCATCTTTTCCATCACAGAAATAATGAAGTATACGCAAGGTTATTACAACTTTCGAGTTCACAATGAAATGTGTTATGTGAGTTGAACCCTGCATTGCTATAATAGCGTTACTGTTTGTAACATTATTGTTCTTATTTTATGTTCAATGGTGATCATGGGTTTAAGTTGCATATTTCAGTTTTGCGCATGAACAGACTCAATTAAACCGAGTCTGTAATTTTCAGAATTTGCTTTGTTTTCTGTGCTTTCAAAGGATCTTCCCCCTTATTCAGATTTATATATTTTTTTTAAAAACTTTTGAATTGGGTCTTGAGTAGTTCTCAAGCATTTGATTGGTCAGATTCGAGCCTAGGCTCAAATCTGACCAATCAAATGCTTGAGAACGTTATCAATAGTGATCTTGTACAATTATGCTTCTGTCTGTAGATGCAACAACTATTCGTGTCAAACAGTTTTGATTCTGATCATACACCAAGTTACTCGGCGTCTGTTTGATATCTACTCTATTGAAACACTTAACCCTTTCCCTCATAGAAGCGACTTTTAGCACATTCATTTTATTCATCCGCTGAAGAAATGAAGAAAATAGTTCAAAATTATACCGTAATGAATATGTGTCATATTTAATACTTTCCTTATTCTAGCAGTTAATAGCTTAAAGCAGGCTGAAAGTAAAGCAGAATGCGCCTTAGGGCGCATTCTGCTTTACTTTCAACCTGCTTTAAGTAGTCACATATCTTCAATACTAGAAACAATGCTATCAGGTAAAGGGTTAAGACGTTATTCCTTTCCGTTTTAACGAAAACGAATCAAATTTAGATGAAATTGCGAAAATGACAACTTTTCGACAATCCATAATAATTATATATTTTAATTTGAGTGACAAACAATTTGAATCCTTTTCAGATGCCGCATTATCCGACGTCTGATCTGTCACCAGCAAAAATAATAGTTAAAACATAAACGCGTTTTCTGAGAAAGAATACCGTCTTCTCCTTTAAAATACAGCTGTACCCGAGAATAGACAGGTTAGTAGTTATAGCCTTGGAACATTACAGAATATATGTTTCACAATAAGGGTCATATCATCTAATGGAGAGACGTATGCACTTACTTTTATGCCTGTTAATTTAAGAAATATTTATGTTCTACCCTTATTTAGCGGCATTAGATCTATACTACGGTTAGGTGTTGTGATGCTCAGGGGTTGAACATGAAACCCGTTAACGTTACTGAACGGCCTTATTTATCTAATTAACGTTAAATTGACGTCGACATAATATAAGTTGCCCTAAATTTAATTAAAACGGGCATATTTGCACATGTTACACGGTCTGCGCTGTTGTCATTTTGGAATATATTTCAGAAAACACAACTATACAGATATTATTGAACTAGATATACTTTATTTGACACTGAAAATGTCCATGAAAGTTTCAGGGGTGAATTGGAGAATACTGATACTTGCACTTCATTTTACAAATTTAGATTTAGTACACTTTAATATATTAATATAATTAAAGTGGTATTATTGTGTTGTGTTAGATAATTTAAAGTACGCTTTTATTAAATTAGTGAAATAAATTATCTGACAGGATGTTACGCGGTGTCCCATTATGTTCCAAACTGTTTGAAAATGTTACTGTAGTCATATTTGCTTTCAGAAGGGTCACACACGGAATTAAACTTAACTCTTTCAACACTAAGTAACTCTAGTAAGTTATTACTTTTTCCCTTCTGAATCCTTTTCATTTAAAGTATTTAGAAGTATGGGTAGTATTTATGAATACTGGTCTAACTAAGAAAACAGTGCTGGCTCTGAGCAGAGGGCTCCTATAGGAGCCCCCGTCTGGGTATACCCTGTTTTCAATTGTACTGAGTATATTTTAACAGGCCAATGGTGTTGAAAGTGTTTACATGGCTCGTAAAATCGAGAGATATATGAGAAATTGTGCAAAAATAATCCTCTGATTTAGGTCTGCAACATGGTATCGACATATGCAAGCAGTATATCCGTATCAGATGCCAGATAACACGACGTCCGATCAGGAACCAAACTAATACTGTGCAAGTGACCGTTTCATAAAATTTCGTACGACAAAAACGGTCGTAGGTCAAAACTTTCTTTTAAATTTTCTGATTTCTCTATACGTCACAAGAAAAAGAAGTTTGAGAAATGATTAATACTTGAGACATTTATAATCTGACTTACGACAACATTTGACGTACGAACGTTAATGAAATTGGTCCTATGTAACTTGTAAAAAATATAAATATCATGTGTATACAATGAACAGCTAGGTCTACAGGAGCTATCTCGTCAGGACCTGCATTTTGGCAATAAATTTAGATAAAAACGTTTTTATCAAGTAAATAGGCTCTGTTAATTGATTAATAGACAATAGTTTTTACTGTTTTTCATATATTTCACATTCTTTAAATCTGATTTTAAAGGCTGGTACAAATGAATCGTGCCATGACAAAACCTGTCTTATCGCATTGCAACATGCAGATCCGTTGATATCACAGGCTCTGCGTTTGAGTTTGTCTACATTTTCAAATACAGGATTTATATACAAGATTATATATATATATAATACTGCTAAATACAATGCTTTAGATGATTGTTGGTGTCAAACAGAGTAGGCTGGCCTTGATCTAAAGTGTTTTCAATGCAATAAAGCAGATTGTGTCATGGCAGGGCTCAAATGCTTTACACCATTCACTGCCACGAAATCATCAGTTTTAAACAATGATCGTCTGCTTTCATTTCTCAGATTTGAAATTTAAATGCGTTGACATAATGAATATTGAAATGATTGCTAAACAGCGCGGATCCTGATCAGTCGCCGCGTCAGCCTGCGTCTGATCAGGATCAACACCGTTTGCAAATAACCATCGTATTCGGGTAGGACAGTGAAGGGGTTAAACCGAATATTGAGAAAAGAAGAGAACATGTTTTAGGCAGACGTTATTCTACCAGTGATGGAGTAAATATATGACATGCACTATCGTGACCAGTATTGGAAACCGTGCTATAACTTGTAAACACTTAAATACAAACGAAATGCTTTATTCCAATACAACCATACACATAATAAAAAGTACGCGAATCACTCCAACTTAATTTAAAATAAAACTATTTGACATTGAGTTTTATTGCCTATGACCAATGCCAAAATTGTATATAGAGTACACTAAATAAGTAGTTATATATAATAAGCTAAAGATAAATTTTGCGTATGGTCAGCGTCTATTTTATTTATCGATATAATTTGGGACGCCTATCAGTAACTCTTTTGTCACTATCATGCTTAGCGCAACTTGCCTTACATTTGTAAACAGTTTAGATCAAGAGCAGAAGCAGCGTAACACTGCGACTAATCTATATCAATACTGTTTTGTACTTACTTTTCGAAGATGGTTTAGCTTAAAGAACATGGATACTGGTTTGGGGTGCTTTTGCAGACAGTATGCGCTCATTTTTTAAACATATCACAACGCAATATGATAAGTGTAAACAAACCCTTGCTCTGAAGTGCAAAACAAAGTACTCATGAATCTTAATCAGTACCATACCATACGAAAACCATACTTTATAAATCGCGTTTCATCTATGAACAACCTCCTGTCTGTAGTTTAATCTATTTGCACCCCCAGTGGCGTATTCCATGCTTACATATTGGATTGGTCAATATTTTATCAAAGGAGTGCCTTGCCTAAATCATCCTCGTTTTGTATTACATGTATATTGAAACTCCTATAAGCACATAGTGTAGACTATTATAAGACATCCTGGACACCAATGGGATGACAGAATACACTGAAAACAAAACTATTTTATAATTGTCAAACATTTTGGATCCAGATTAGATATCAAGTGGTTGTAAACGTTTATCGCCGACGACATGCTCCAAATTGACGAAATCATAGCATAATCTTTACCTACCGATAGCGACTTCACGGTTATGTGCAGACAATTTGGATTGAGATCAGACGCCGCTTTACGCGGTGTCTGATCTTCATCCAAACTGTCTGACACTCGTCGTCACGTTTCTTTCTTTTTAAAGTTGTAAAAGTCTAAATTTAACTAATTTTACAGACGATATGTTTCAAAGCAGACGAGATCAAAACACGATACGTGTTAAGTACTTCCTTATCAAGTTTGTCAGCGTTCCTACTCAAATATGACACATGCACAGACTAAATGAACAGATAACACGATGTCGAAATGTTAGTACTAAGATTCTAGATGAGCAATGAGATAATGGCAGAAAATATGAACAACCTACCCTTACTGTTTTATTTTTTCCCGTTTAAACGCAAACGAAACACAAACACACTACAATAAAATGGCGAAAAATACATTTTTTTTAAATTCATTACGCTGTATTCTATTTTGAGTGACAAACAATTTAACCTGTTCAGACGTCGGCTTACCCGGCGTCTGATCTGGCTAAAAAAATGTGCAATGGAATTAATGATTTACAGTGGAGAATCTGTTATTCTTTCCCGTTTAAACGCAAACGTACGCAAACGCAAAGCACTAAAACGTAGAAAAGAACAACTTTTGGACAATTCTGATAATTCTTGTTTATCTTGGTGGCAAACAGTTTGGAGCCTGATCAGACGCCGGGTTACCCGGCGTCTGATCTGGCTCCAAACTGTTTGCACTGCAAATAATAGTTTTAGCGTAAACGCGTTTATTGGGAAAGAATAACACATTCTCCACTGTAACGTAAACGCGTTTATTGGGAAAGAATAACACATTCTCCACTGTAACGTAAACGCGTTTATTGGGAAAGAACGACGTCTTCTCTACTGCATCTGGCTTATTTGAGTCGTTAACCCCTTTCATTGGTATGAAGTCATCAATAGTAAGCAACTGTCGTTGGCATCTATTTCTTTTTACTTTAATTTTAGATATTATTATCTAAGAAATGTTGAAATGAGTGTCAAACAGTTTTATCAAAAATAGATATCGCGTGTCGTGGCGTCTGATCGGAATCTAAACTGTTTGCAAATATCTAATGAACTCGGTGGGAAAGGCATTGAAATGGTTAAAACCAATATGTCTAGTTTAAACGAATTCAAACAAAAACGCAAAACATTCAGATATTGGCGACGCATGTTAGTATAAAAAATACAGATGAGTAACTCATTATCCGAACATGTTCAAACTGTTTGCTAAAGAGGTCTATAGTTAGAAAATAAACACGTTTTTAAAAATTAATATTTCTCTTGTTCAGACACAGGTTCGATTATTTTCTAACTAACACTTTAACTACTGAAATATATCATCTGGTTATACCATTTCGGTGCCATTACAGTGGTAATGACGTTATTCTTTCTCTTTTAAACACAAACGCAACGCAATTAAACAAAACATTTGGCAGTTCTGACTATCTATTCTAACTTCGATGGCAAACAATGTGGAGCCTAATCAGACATTGGGTTACCAGGCGTCTTATCAAGGTCCAAGTGGTTTGCATTTGAAATACAGTAAAACTTCTCTAAATATAACGACAACTTTTCGAGGTTACATGTTGGCGTCAGATTCAGGTGACTGCTTAAACCAAAATGATATTCAAAGGGAGCTTTTTAATTTACCTTTATCTTTCTTAACCCTTTAACCCATAGCCTGTTTCTAGTATTTAAGATATGTGACCTATTAAAGCAGGCTGAAAGTAAAGCAGAATGCGTCCTAAGGCGCATTCTGCTTTACTTTTAGCCTGCTTTAAGCTATCATGTGCTATAACATAGAAAATATTCCCTATAATACATAATTCATTACTGATTAAATTGGAACTATATTCTTCAACGGAAGAATAAGTCATACCCGCTAAAATGCGCTTCTATTGGGGAAAGGGTTGAATATGCAACCTATCTTAAATATCTTCATTCAGTCTCGTATAGTAGAGAGGTTTTACTGTAATTGTTTCAAAATAAACGCTTTTATTTGAAACTAATGACGTCTTCTCCACTGTTACAGTGGAGAAAAACGTTATTCTTTCCCAATTAACGCGTTTATGCTAAAACTATTATTTCCTTTACAAACAGCTTGGAGCCAGATCAGACACCGGGTAACCCGGCGTCTGATCAGGCTCCAAACTGTTTACAGTGGTAAATACGCTATTCCTACCCATTTACGCGTTTATCTATGCGTAAGAAACGCATAGTGAACGGTTAACGAACGCTTAATGAACGCTTAACGAACGGTTAAGGACTAACGATTTTAACGCGTTTAAACGCGTTAATAAACGGTTATACCCGAGATGCTGCGATTGGGGCGTCCGTTTTCCGTTTCACGCGGAGATTTCGGATCTTATCGATGATTGCCGTTTTAGAAAAATCCGAATGAAACGGGTTAATCAAAAAAAAGAATCGATTTGTCACTGGAGCATTTTCGTGATAAAACTCATATTGTAATGCGATTTTTGAAAACATTTTCTGTAAATGAGACGCCTCTTATCAGGATCTAAACGGGGTTCGCTTTTAGAATTTATATAAATATAGACAGTTTGGATCTCGATCATAATGCTGAGTGACTCGGCGTTTCATCGAGATTATTTCTATTTGATATGTATTAGAATAATTCCTTCCATGCTGATTTCTATTCAAACGGTTTGAATCCAGATCAAACGCCTGGCTGTATAGATCGGCATAGCATCAGGATCCAAACTGACAGCTTTGAATAAACCCAATTACTTTTCATAATAGTTAACACTATCGAATTAGATGTAGATGCGACCCCGAATATTTCGGTTCTTATGTTTTACAGCTAAGAATGAAGCATACGGTCTTGATTTCATTTTTACAGTTTGGCTCTAGATGAAATGCCGAGTTACGGGAGTCTCATCCATATTCAAACTATACAGATATCTTTTACTTTGATGAGAGAGTATGATAACTGACACATACTCGCATATAAGATTTGGTTTATTTGGTTGATATTCCAATCAACCCCAATGGGGCATTAGGATACTTACTTTGATAAGCCGCAGTTTTATTACCCCCCTGTCCGGCTAGTGACGCAACAGTGTTAGCGGCTAGCCCTGCATGCCACATGTGGCATTTGGGAATTCCGCATGTTCATAGTAATAGTAATAAACACAATTTACATAATCCTTTTTAAACCGTATCCTTTATATGGGAAAATAAATGTATATTCATAAAACTCTCACAGGATAACCTTTCTTCTTAAAGAAAATGATTTCATAAAATTTTGTAAGATTATATTTACTCCACAGTAACGATATTTACTAAATTCTTAAGTAGGATAAGAGCGGCCCGCAAGTCATACATGGATTACCTCCCTTTCTCCATGATTACTCCCCTTTCATCCGGGCTCTTTTAAACGCGTTTAAACGCGTTAAGAAACGGGTAGTAAACGCGTTAAACGAAACGGGTAACGAACGCTCAACGAACGCTTAACGAACGCGTAAGAAACGCGTAAGAAACGCGTAAAGTGGGTAGGAATAGCGTATTTACCACTGTACCACAAAAACGGGAAAGAATAACGTTTTCTGCCCTGTACCCCTCACCATTAAATTCTACTGTATGGTTTATCTGTTTGGTGTCAGTATAACTATATAATCTACTTAAGCATGTTAACGTTAGCTACGTTATTGTTTCAAGTCAGATTTAAGGTAGATATAGTTTGACTGAGGACATATTGATACTGATTTCAAACATTTCTAATGTATTTATTATGTGTCTATTGTGATGAAAGGTTTAGTCTATAAGTACACGTTAAAGCCGAATTGTGTTTTTGAGAAACCTGCATAAACGGTTGTTTGGGGTCTCATTTGAACTACATGGGACGTGATTCTTTCACAAAAACCGGCTTTATCTAAGAAATTCGTTTTTAAATTTTATTTATAATATGTTTGTGCTGCACAATTTAAAAAGCTTCCCTTGTGAATGGAAAGAAGGACAACTCTGTAAATACAGGGCTCCAGATAACGGAAGTATTTCGAAAAATAAAATCTTTATTTCTGCTTTTAAAACCCAATGGTGTCATACTCATTAAAATTGTCTCGAAGAGACGGTTTAATCAGTAGTAACACCATAACATCCGGTGCTGAAATGAGTGAGAAAATGTTAGATTAGTTCAGATTACTCCCGCTTACATGTGTATCTGGAGCATTGAACATAAAGCGGTTCCTCTTATTCTTCTGCACAGACGTCTGCTTTGACATTGTCGTCTGCAAATTTTGTTCAGTTTAGATTTATGCATTGTTTTAATTAAACAAACCTTAAGACGAGTGTCAAGCAGTTTGGATCCAGATCTAGAATCAAACAGTTTGTAAACTCCGTAAAGTTACGACCAGTAGGCACAGGGTTAAACTATGAAATCCAGTCAAAATGTGTAAATATAATATACGGGGGGGGGGGGGGGGGGGTTGAGCGATTAAAAAAAATACGGAGAATCTTGAGCTTGCTGAATATGACTGTATCAGCCTTGTCCACTCTCTAACTCAAATACTTCTTTTTGAATCTTCACCAAACTTGCTACAAATGTTTGTTAGGATAGAGTCTAGGTCAGGTTTAATAACTAGCAAAGTCGCATTAGGCATGTCTGAGTTATTGCCCTTGAATAATTAAACAAATGACTGTTTCAGCATTTTCTGCTCTCTAACACAAATACTTTTTATTGGATCTTCCCCAAACTTGCTGACAATGTGTATTGGTATTAAATCTAGGTCAGGAAAAAAGTATTTGTGTTAGAGAGCAAAAAATGGTGAAACAGTCCTTTTTAATACATAAAGGGCAATAACTAAGATAATCCTTATGGGACTTTAGTAATAATCACACTGGACCTAGATTTTATATAAATAAAGAAGTTCAGCAAGTTTGATGAAGATCCGATGAAAACTCTTTGTGTTAGAGAGCTAAAAGGCTGACACAGCCATTTTTTTTAACAACTTAAGGGATATTACTCCATCATGCCTTATGCGATTTTAGTAGGATTCAAACTTAACCTTGATTTTATATTAATGAAAACGTTCAGCAAGTTTGGTGAAGATTAAAAAAAAGGTATTTGTGTTGGAGAGCAAAACTTGCTCAAAACAGTCATTTATAATACATAAAGGGCAAAAACTCAGATATGCCACATGCGATTTTTGTAATAATCAAACTAGACCTAAATTTTATATAATTTAACATTTCCAGCAAGTTTAGTCAATATCCGATAAAAACTGTATGTGTTGGAGTGCAAAGTGAATGAAACAGTCATTTTTTATTAATAAACAGGCAATAACTTAGATATACCTTATGCGATTTTAGTAGTAATCAAACTAAACCTTGATTTTATATCAATAAACATTTTCAGCAAGTTTGGTGAAGATCCAATAAAACGTATTTGTGTAAGAGAGCAAAACTTGCTGAAAACAGTCGTTTTTTAATACATAAAGGGCAAAAACTCAGATATGCCACATGCGATTTTGTAATAATCAAACTAGACCTAAATTTCATATGAATAAATATGTTCAGCATGTTTGGTGAATATCCGATAAAAGCTGTTTGTTTTAGTGTGCAAAAATGACTGAAACAGTCATTTTCTATTAATTAACAGGCAATAACTCAAACATACCTTATGCGATTTTAGTAGTAATCAAACTAAACCTTAATTTTATATCAATGAACATTTTCAGCAAGTTTGTGGAAGATCGGATAAAAAATAGTTGAGTTAGAGAGCGGACAAAAAAGTGTGATAGTCTAACTGACTGATGGATGGACGGGCGGAGGTAAATACGGTTGCACCCAGTGAAGTTGTTTTCGGCTGTATCACGTGATACTAAGCCGTGTGGAAATGTTTATGTCAGACGTTCTATTTTCGGTTTGTTATGATTTTAAATCGCCCTTTTTGGTGATTTAGGTCCGTCTTCATCATTTCATAGATCAGTTTGGCCCATAAGAATGTTCAAACATTATTATAAACCGTTATTGTATTTCAGGCATTAAGAAAATGTCTGAAAACACAATGGGACTTTAAAGGGACTGAAAACAAATTGGCGTTTGTACAAAAAGAGGGAGATACTCCAATAATGGCAAATATATGACATTATCGTGCATAATGACGTTAACGAACGATGAGCAGTATAGAATAAATCCTAAATAAAAAAAACACCAAATCTTGGTTTTTAGAGTTTGTTGGATCCGGCTTTGATGGTTTAAAAACTTTGACTTGAATCCGTCTATTTTCAGCGTGGAGTTTCCAAAGATTTTACTTAGTACTCATACGATCAAGAAACAACACTCAATATCCATTAAAGAGTACATCATGTAGGTGGTTCAACAAAATTTAAGACTTTCTTCATATCACTTCATAAACTAATAATAACCTGTTTACGGGTCAACCTCAGCTGAGGCCATCTTCAGAACCAAGATACACTTTTCATTCTGAAGTAAATATGACGCTCATGAAATCAGTAGAAACTTTTTTCACTTTTTGTTCTATACAAATAACTTCGGGGCAAAGAAAGTGGCCTGCTGCTTTGAAATGAGGCGGCAACAAAGTTCTTTTTTTTTCGCGGTTTTCGAGGTTTGTTAATCAAACTGAAATCCATTTCTATAGATACTTTCCAAATATGCCTGAACTAATATTCACTTGTTTAGATCAAATTCGTTTATCTTGCTCTATACAATATTATTTAATATAACAAGTTTTCTTATATATTCAGTTTCAAATTCTATACTATAAAACACATTTAAAAAGAAATACTATTTTCAGAAGTTTTACTATTAATATTCTGGTTTTGTTTCATTCCATACAACATTATTTCAAGTTGAAACCATCATCATTACTCTCAAGGACTCCTTTCTAAGGCAGAGTTGATCTGGGTTTTTTCGCTCCAAATATTTCGCATACAATACAAAAAGGTAAAAATAAATTATAGTTTTACTTGGTAATCATGATATATTATGCAAAACAAATCATAAACCGTTCATATATTGAATTACACTTTTTGATCTAGATCGAACTTGTTTGAATCCACGTTATGATAAGCAGGCCAATATTTAAACTTTAACAAGCTTAGTTATCAAGGTAACAATTTTTTCATATCTTCTAAGGACCCTTAAAACTGATACATTATCGTTTAGCGATGTGTAACCCTTCTCCTTCCGACTGTGATTTGATTGGTCGTTGGAAACAGTTTTGATGCAATTCCAACGCAAATGTACTCGGTGTCTGACTTGGTTTCAAAACTGTTTGTCTCTCATCTATAGAGTTTCATAAAAAAAATCAAAAATTCACATAAACTACGGAAGTCAATTGTGAAAGGTAGTTGCTAATGTGACCATAAAAAGGTTAACATGTTTGTTTTGACGACGACTCGATGTTCACAGAAATCTTGATTTGTGAACAATACAGCTGCATGCTAGTTTGTCATCGAGCATTGTTTACGAGTGTTGTGGATAGAACATATCATCTAGTCAAAAATGTACGTACGACTTCATATTGTTATTCTTTCCCAGTAAACACCGCTGTTTTCAACATATTATTTCAAATTACAACCAGTTTGGAGTTAGATCAAATGTCGGGTAATCCGATACGGTTGAAACGACGTTATTCTTTCACACATGTTTAAGCTAAAACAATAAGTTCCATTTGAAACAGCAATATAGTTAAGTAACTACAAACTGTTTGCCACTCAGATTAAAATGTTTAGTCAGATTTGTTAAAATATTGTCATTTTCAATATTAAGTTGCAATACGTTTCGTAAACGGGAAATAATAACGTCTTTTCCTATCTCCACTCAGATTTATGAAAATCGTAAGCATATTTAAACACATCACTTGTACACTTTTATTTCATTGTCAGTAGATGCTATTGTTACAATGAAAGCGTTAAAAATAAATGTTTGGGGAACAATGGTTATTTGAGTTAAACAAAATAATGTTTAGGTGTATTGACAGAAGCAATAAGTGTCAAACAATTTAGACCCTGGTCAGGCCACCTGATCAGGATCAAACTGTTTGTAGATACCCATTGTAAGAGAACGGAATCGTTACAATACGACAAAGCCAATACATTGGTCTCATTTGGAAATTATGTATAGGTGTTGTACCACAACTAACCTTAAATCTGATAGAAACAATTATATACATCTTTCGAAAATAGTGTTGACCAAGATTAGAGGACTCAATTAGTTGCCTTCTAATCAGGGTATGCACAGTATGCAATGTTGTAAAATAAATTAACCAAAGCCCTGAAAGCTGATCCATTTTTCATTTGGAAAGTCAGCAATGAAAGGGTAAACAGTCACTTGTAAGGCTTTCAACTACAGCAAAATGTAAACCCATCATTTACAAACTGTATACCTGCGAAGAGTACACTTCTTTTTGGAAAACAGTGTATACCCTGATCAGAGGGCTCTTAGATCTTATTCGTCAGAGTAGCAAAAGCAAATCTTTATCACTTCACTGGCTTACCCCGGGTACAATAGTGATTTGGAAACAGTTTGGCTCCTTGTCTGATAAGCAGCAAAACTGTATGACTGTATTATTTCAAAATGTCTTCACTCAAAATACCGAAATGTGTGAAATAAACTATACTCAGGCACAATTACAAAGTGTTTTGCTTTCAGTTAAATACATTACCCCTTTCCATTCATTGAGCCCTCCATTGTTCTCACTAGGCGTGAAAGTAACTGTAAAGCATGTGAAAAGTATGCAAGCAACGGCTCATTCATCTGAAGTCTTGTATAGAGGCCCTGGCATACTGGATCTCAAGGGGGTTATATGGGTTTCACTAACCAAACTCTCATATAAGGTGCGGGCCTCCAATGAGCCGTCTGCCTGTTTCTTTGCCTAGGCGCTAGCCCATTAATTGCGTGATCTCCATGCTTGGACTCAAACTTTATAAGGGGTTAGGTGTTACCACCCAAGCTAGGTCAAGTAAAGTCTTTAATCTTAACCCTTTACCCCATAGCTGTTTCTAGTTTTGAAGACTGGTGACCACTCAAAGCAGGTTGAAAGTAAAGCAGAATGTGCCTTAAGGCACATTCTACTTTACTTTCAGCCTGCTTTAAACTAAAATCTGCAAGGCTATATAAAAATGTTGTAATAGTAATTGTTCATGAGAGTATAAACTGGAACTATTTTCTTCAGTGGAGTAATAAATTAAATACGCTAAAAGTCGCTTCTATGGGGTAATGGGTTAATAAAGATGCTCCCTTTTGAGCTCCACAGATCGTGACTTTTAAAGAAACTAAAATAAACGTTTTTATCTTTGAGCAACATTATTTTCTAACTCAGTTCTAAATATTGGACGTAGCGCGGGTTATTCAGTGAACATATTTAGTCGTAACCGGCTATTTTAATGCGTCAGTCTGCTTCTTGCAACGGATTCAATCATCCGAAATATAGTATCAATACAATGTCTTACTCAGCTTGTCATCATACTTGCTCTCTTTTGCGCGTCCGATCGTGCCATTGTCAATTACAATGTCGAACTTTTATTACATTTATCTGCAAGTTGTATCTCTTTCTTTAAATTGTTCCCTTTAACCTCTCAAAATTCATGTATTTAATCCATCAATGCCAAAAGCAGTAATACTCACATTTCAAACTGTTTAGATCCAGATAGGACGCCGCGTTCTATTTGACACCCATATAAGTATTTTTAAAGTTAACTCATGTAAAATTCTGAATTTTAGAAATCAAAACGAACGATTTGTATTAATAAACGAAATTATTCAGTGACTATACAAGACGTCACACTGGTAACTAAACAGTTTGTAGCCGAATGGCTATGGCTTTGACGTTTTTTGCACGTACATATGCTTGGCGTTTTTCTTTCGCAACAAATCTAAGTTTGCAATTAATATAGTAATATATTGCAAAAAGAATGGATGAAGATCAGAATCCATTCGATACGTCTATAAGCTGCTTGAGGATAGTCAATCTTTACGAAATGTCATTTTAAGAGTTCACGCTAATGTGCGTTTGTGGGCTCATAGGCAACAATATAGATTCGGACCAGACGCCGCATAAGGCTCCGCCTGATTAGAGTCTATACTGTTTGCTGTTATAAATGTTAATATCAAACAAAGCGAAAATTAAGATTTAGACCAGGCACCCCTCAGATAAAATAAATCAATTAATATATAAGCATGAAAAAGTCTATTGAATGCATATTGGCTTATCTTTGTGTAAAGGAAACCCAAAGTCTCATCCATTGTACACAAACTAAAGGACTGATCAATTGCAATCAGCTTTTAAACTTCATGTATTACGAGTACATGTGTTTAAGACAATGTTAAGTGCATACAAAATAGATATATGGTTTTCGGGCACTTTCTTTTCGTTTTATTTCTTACAGATGAGAGAATTAAAGACACTAACGGTGATGTTATTTGTTGTGTGTATGGTCGCAACCGATGGTAAGTGTGCATACTCAGCTATAATCGCAAACTACGTTGTAGTTGTATGTAAGTTTTGTTTGTTTCAGTATGGTTTAACGGCACCGCGGCAAAACATTCTCAATACAACGCCGATGAATGTATGAATAATGTTATGCACTGATGGCGGTGGGGGATTCTATTCTCCCAACCCAACAAACCACCTATGCAATGGGGTTTTGTGTGTATCATAAAGCTTTATATAAAGAGGAAGGCAGTAACACGGACATATAAAAGACAGACAGACAGACAGACAGACAGACGGACAAACGGATACAATAAGATCAGAGACAAAAACAAAGTATACAGGGAAACAAAGACTGGGGGCGATAGACAGAGACAGACAAAGACAAAAGAGTTAGAGAAATAGAGATAGAGATACAGACAGGGACAGGGAGGCAGATACAGAAGGACAGCTAGAAAGAGAGAAAGACGACATGACAGAAATAAATTGGTGTACCCTCTTGAGACTTGACAAATTAAAAGTGATCATCGGGAAAGAAAATAGAGCAACCGATATAAAAGAAAGACATACGGACTAAAATACAGATAAACAGACATTCAGAAAGTAACGCCATCACAGGGGCAGGAACAAAAACAGATGGAGACAGAGAGAAGCTAAAGCTTATCCAGATACATATCATATACTTAGTTTTCTAAGCACAAATGCATAATTATACACAATGCATTGACCTTGTCACTTTCTCATATATTTATTTATAACTTACAACATTTTCGTTCAATTCCATCGACACCTGGCAAAAATAATTGCCATTGGTTTATTATACAGATTACGGTAATTGTACACATGTTCCGGTTTTGTATACGAAAGATGGAAGAACTAATCAAAGTAACTGAATACAAAAAGTTTTATTTAGGAAAACGCATTGATTTTTTTCTTTTTTGATATAAATGAAAAAATGCAAATCGTAAGATAATCGTTTTAGTAAGTAATACTATTGACAGTTCATCAGTTATTATCTACATGTACATTAGATACGATGCAAACCTTTTCAGCAACTGACCCACAAACAACAATCAATTCAACAACTACATCAAAGGTTTCAACACGTACAGCGTCCCCAAACACAACCAATTCAACAACTACATCAAAGGTATCAACCAGAACAGCGTCCCCAAACACAACCAATTCAACAACTACATCAAAGGTTTCAACACGTACAGCGTCCCCAAACACAACCAATTCAACAACTACATCAAAGGTATCAACAAGTACAGCGTCCCCAAACACAACCAATTCAACAACTACATCAAAGGTTTCAACACGTACAGCGTCCCCAAACACAACCAATTCAACAACTACATCAAAGGTATCAACCAGAACAGCGTCCCCAAACACAACCAATTCAACAACTACATCAAAGGTTTCAACACGAACAGCGTCCCCAAACACAACCAATTCAACAACTACATCAAAGGTTTCAACACGTACAGCGTCCCCAAACACAACCAATTCAACAACTACATCAAAGGTTTCAACACGTACAGCGTCCCCAAACACAACCAATTCAACAACTACATCAAAGGTATCAACCAGAACAGCGTCCCCAAACACAACCAATTCAACAACTACATCAAAGGTTTCAACACGTACAGCGTCCCCAAACACAACCAATTCAACAACTACATCAAAGGTATCAACAAGTACAGCGTCCCCAAACACAACCAATTCAACAACTACATCAAAGGTTTCAACACGTACAGCGTCCCCAAACACAACCAATTCAACAACTACATCAAAGGTTTCAACACGTACAGCGTCCCCAAACACAACCAATTCAACAACTACATCAAAGGTATCAACAAGTACAGCGTCCCTAACAACAAGCAATTCAACAACTAACTCAAAGGTATCAACAAGTTCAGCGTCCCTAACAACAAGCAATTCAACAACTAACTCAACGGTAAACACTTATGAAGCGCATTCGATAGCAAAAGATCATTCTTCAACGACAGCTACAGTGGGAAAACACGGTAATTTTTGATAATCACAAACATAAAAATTAAACACTAGGATATATATGGACCATAAACCATTTCATTACAAACTGTTCTGTTTGATTGAAGCCAATTCTCACCAGCTGCTTAAACCTTTGCACTGCCATAGACATTTTTCCGCACGTGCTTATACTAGAAAATATTTATATAAAGGAAATGTTGAAACGATTATTGTATTCCTTCATAGCGCAGTCGGTAGAGTGAATGACTAGCAATCCAAAGGTAATAAGTTCGAGTACCATTCGATCCAAATATCTTTTTTTTAAATAAATTGTCCGATTTATTGACTTGTCAAACCATAACGTAGTGACCAATGGACATGTTATAATTAGTCTTCGTTGATTACAATTAGTGATGCTATATACTTTCAAATTATATGTCCACTTACATGTACGTTTTAGTTTAATAACGTACAAGTCAATAAAATAGGTATACATGTATAACATTTGATCTAACTGTAAGGCCACACATTGAAGTTTATCAATACGTCAACCTTTTCAAGATCGATATTTTCCACTATAATGTATAAACAATATAATTAACCTTGCATGCAAGTCCATAAATTAATAATAATGCAATTAAATGACAGAATTCTAATTTTAAGATAGGAAACGATATTTCAACTTCAAATTTCCCACATTTTAACAAGAAATCTGTTATTACAACAAATCCTGACTGTAATATTTTCTAACTTACTGAAAACTATTTCATCAACCATACTTTAGAATAAAATGAAAAAATATATACATTGAATCAGTCAGCTTTTTGTAATTTAGTTTGTTAGCATTTAGCAAAATTTTAATAGCTGATAACATCAAATTAGTGTTAGCTTTCTTGTAATGAGTGTTTATGACTACTTATTGGGCGAGACTTATAGTCATTAGCTTTATTTATTTTTGAGAAATACAAAATCATCAAAATTCCAGTTTTTTGTCAGACAAAAGACCTTCAAGACAACCCATACGATAAATGTTCCCTATATTTGCACAAATTGTTACAATATACACATTTCAAGTTGCCAGTTCGATACATTGCAAAGTATTCAGTATTGGCAAAAATTACCGCCGATCTTACGAGCGCTTACACGCAAGATTGGTCAGTTGTTTCCGTCAAGAACGTCGCAAACTGAATACAACGACCCGTAACGCACCACCAACTGGTGATATATTTATCATATGCATTTAGTATACATCAAAACAACTAAATAGTTGTTCAAATCATTTTATATCTAGAAATAATTAAAATGTGAAGCATAAAAATAATTATTTTATGCAACAAAGAATAACGGAGAACTTGAACATGTACGTGGATTGTATTCTAGACGCCATGCCTAATCGAATACTAGGTCGGAGTAAAGTACAAACAGTAAAATAACAGAAGGAAGATTAGGACTATTGGTTTTTAGCAGATACACGCGCAAAAGTTCGATAACAAAAGAAAGCATACAATAAAGTGTTTTTCGATACAGTATATCATTTCATACGAATGGCATAAAAACGTGGTATCTTATCAGGGGCTACACTGTTTGCGTATACTTCTTTTAGTAGACACTATTCTGATACGGGTTTATGAAGTTATTCTGTCCAATCTGTGATGGGTGACAGCCTGTTGAGTGACAAACAGCTTGAATCAAGATCATACGCCGCGTTACGCGGCGTCTGATCTTGATTCAAGCTGTTTGCAAATGTAAGCCAAATGTCCCTCCCTAGAACGACTCCCTCCGAACAACGCACACAATCATTGTCTCCCAATGGGTGTTGTTGTAAAGAGGGAGCGCTGTAGCTGTTGTAGCAGAAACGCGCTATGTGGGACGAAATATTTACATTCACCTCTTGTGATTTGTGGATATCTTGCGCGGAGGAGGCTAGGCTGATAGATATACTCTCTACGAATCATTTTGTTGCGTTGTTTAGATAATGCAGTTATGGCTGTCCCTTTGAGGGTTCACATTACTCTTGTTAACAACCTCTAATATTGATTAAATAGACATGCATACTAATAAAATGTTCATTTGGTATTAGAAATTACAGCAAATATAATATAAGAAATAAGCTGATTTATTTCGGCGTTTGAGTTCATGATTCATGGAATATGCCGATCATTTTCTGTCGTTTATTTCTCTTAAGCGCCGAAAAATTCAGTCCATTCTTAAGTAATTTGGATTCTACTGAGGAAATAAAAAAAATACTTTATTAATTGCAGGCAATGGATCCAAATCCAATTTCCGGACAAACAACTTCCACACAACTGTCATGTCGATCATACTGGCTTCATCTGTAGTTTCAACAGTGTTGGCGGGCTGAGGTTATTCAATTAGGGATCGATTTTTTGACCTGGCAGGGCGGAGTTTCGATACTCCTTTGCATTTCAACTTTGTGGCCGGCAGCACGCTCATTTATTATCGGAATTTACCGTTGTCGTCTGCCGGTTTATCCTTAACATTACATATCATTACGCGGCGTCTGATCTGGATTCAAGCTGTTTGCAAATGTTTACCAAATATTAATTTCTCTTCCTATAACAATTCCCTACGAACAACACACGCAATCTTTGTCTTCCATTTGGTGTTGTTGTAGAGAGGGAGCACTGTATAAACAAATTGCACGTGGATGTTGGTGGACGCATAAATTGTGTTTCTTCAAGTTGAAAGTATCGGACAATAACGATTTAATAAGGAACTATACCTATCAACCCTAAAATCAAAAGTAAATGAGTTTATCTTTGTCAAAGGTTAGCTCCACCCTGCCAGCTGAATAAAATCGGCCTATACGACTCACACTTCGTCCTGTCGGACTATAAATAAGCTGCAACGTTATCTATTGACTCCTTGAATGATCCAAGCTTTTTGACACTCGTCTTTATGCTTTTTTTACTTTAAAAATGTATACAATCTAACTTGTTCTAATTTGCGATAACGGTTTCATGTAATTGAGGTTCAACTGTATATCGTAGCTTTACAATTTTGCGTATTTGTTTGTTTGTGCAGCTTCATTTATCTGCTTGTTAGATATCATATTATCTACTTTACATAATAATAGTGCAGAATCAAATCATTATCTTTCTTCACTCATTCCCCCTTGAACATTTTGATTGGCAATTCTAGTTTCCAATTTTGTTTGGTCCTGTTGTTGACTATATAGTATCGATTTGGACAATGCGTTGCAAATTGATAAACACTGCAGGCCTTGATCAAAGGGCTCCTTCAGGAGTCATCAGACCAAGGTCTACACTGTTTGTATGGGACAAGTGTGCATTACTGACATACAAACTGTTTGTTAATGACGAAAACACTCGTCGCTAGGACTGAATGTGTTAAGAACATGTTCTTTTAGTTGATAGTATATACATGTATGTTATATACAATCTTATATAGAACATTTACACTTGTAAATAGTACGTGCTTTAAACTCCTAAAACCAAATGGATTATACTCACTTCACTACCACTCAAAAAGTTGACATTTCGTTATTCATTCCCACAAAATCTGTTTATGTTTACCGACGTCTGATCAGATTCAAATTTGTTTGAAACGAATAAGCAACATTTTCAAAAATTGCTTTTTCCTACGTTTAAGTTAACTGCTTTTGGGCTAAGTCGGAGTTTAAGCGGCACAGAATAACATCTCCATAGTATAATTTCGCTTAATTATTTTGCGTAGGCCCTTAATACTAAGAATTTGGGTGTAGGCAATTTAGCTTTAAAATCCGCCATAAGTTTCCAAAGGCTTACATTGTTGTAACAGGTCAGAATAAGGAGTTTGTTAAATAGGTGAGCTTTTGTAGAAGAGACGGGGCTAATGAATATTTTCTCTGCGAATTAATTTTCAAACTCGAACAGCAGATAGTTGTCGGACATTTCAAATGCGCTTCCTAACCGATTTACGTTTTCCTTTGTATTAACCATGCATGTAACAACTATATCATCATTAACATGAACCCTTTGATCACCTAAACTTTAAATTGACAATCCTAGTATCGAATTTAGTGGTTGGCTATTGATATTTAGTTTTACTATATATAGATCTTATATACAGGTAAATAAGAAGTAAGATAACAAACAGTGCAGACACTGATCAGATGGCATCTGTATTTATTAAGCACAAATGTTAATTTACTAGGAAATATATTAGCTTCGTCATCGTACAGTAGAGAATGTGTTATTCTTTCCCAATAAACGCGTTTACGCTAAAACGTTTATTTCCACTGCAAACAGTTTGGAGCCAGATCAGACGCCGGGTAACCCGGCGTCTGATCAAGGTCCAAACTGTTTGCCACCAAGATAAACATGGATTGTGAGAAATACCTAAAAATTGACATTTTCTACGTTTTAGTGCTATGCGTTTGCGTACGTTTGCGTTTAAACGGGAAAGAATAACAGATTATCCACTGTATCTCTTTGATTTATTGATGCTTTTGATTTGCTTTTAACGTCGTTAACACTTTCATGATCACCTTATTCGGGGGAATTTACCCCTTCACTGATTTATTGTCGTCTGTTTTAGTATTGTTGTGTACAAGACACGTTTAAAAGTTATATTAAAGGTTGTGTGACTAATGAATATCGACAAGAGTGTCAAACAGTTTGGGTCCTGAGCAGACGTCGCGTTACGCGGCGGCGTCTGATCAGGACCCACACTGTTTGTAAATGCGTTTTAAGGTGACATTGAGAGTGAAAGGGTTAATTATAAAAGCTTGTCCGTTTGGTTTAAATTATTTAGTAGTTGCCCGGTTTCTATGTAATAATGTCTTACATCGCTTAAACCTTCATTGCAGTTTGACCAACTTTGCAGATCCTAATCAGAGGGCTCCTGTAAGAGCTCTCTGATCTGGGACTTCATGTTTTGCATAGGGCAAGTGTACATTGAACAGGCATATATTTTGAGAAGGACTCTTATATGCGTGACTATGGTTCAAAAGGGCTTAAGTACAATAAACAGTAACTTGATATGTTTAGTAGTTTTATACTGTAAGTTGTTTTATCGAATTTCTGCTTAGCGACGAATTTACTCGTTTTCACTAAGTTTAACACGGTGCCTATGATGAGTACATCCGTCCAATACAAACGATATAGACTCAGAAGAGAGGGTTCTAAATGGAGTCCCTCATCAGGGCCTATATTGTTTGCAATTTTGCAATATATTGTTGAAGGCAGTCTTTATATTGAAGTGGCAGAGACGAAAAGGGTAATACATTCTGGGTACAGTGGGACAATATATTAATGTTTAGTCAAAGTCGCTGAAACAAAATCGTACTTTTGGTATATAAAACCCCATTTGTGTACAACTTATCGCAATGCGTTAGTATTTAGTTTTATAAAGTAGCATTCAGCATGACGTTTGTCATGCGTATTGTATTTAGTTTCAAGTCCCAACAAAGTAGAGCGCTGCTGACCGTCGCCGGAAGAGATTGAATGACGCGGCGTATAATACCTGGAGGGACACAAAAACCAACAATGATGTCATAATGTTTTACCTGCTGTTTCACAACATAGATTTCAGCTGAATATATTTCAGCACTACGTTATTCCTTCCTAACAAATGCTTAAACAGTTATTTCCATTCCAAAAACAGGGCTCCCATAAGTTGCTCAATTATGCAAACAATTTAGATCCAGATCAGACGCCGCGTAACGCGGCGTCTGATCTGGATCCAAACTATTTGAAAATCAAATCCGGAGAAATTAAAAACAGTCAGGAGACAGGTCAGACGCCGGGCAATCCGGCGTCAAATCAGGTTTACTCAGACTTAAATGCATCGTCGACATTTTCAAATGTTTGATTTTTGCTACATGTACAAGTAATTGCGTTGGGTATGTGGATTTTATTCTAGTTTATACAGGAAATAGTAATGCCTACTCCACTGTAAAACGAATTGCTACAGCAAATATATTTCTATTAGCAAAAATTACTTATAATGTTCCGGATATACATGTAGTTCATTGACTTTGTGTTGGTAAATCAATATTTAGAACATTATTTTTTTCCAACCACAACACTTACTTTGTATCTATTGCCGTTTCGTCCATTAATTTTCTAAATATGTTATTGAGTACCCCAACTTGCACATATTTCTTGCTGGGGGGGGGGGGGGGGCTTCATGCAAGCACAATTCAAGCATTTCTTATATATTTGTTCATGTACAATGAAGTAGATATACATATAGCTGTGTTACATGTGCTGTAAAACGACTACATTAAATTCTACTAGAATGGTGATAAAAAGTCAGGTGACAGCTTAAACCAAGGTAACGGTATATCAGAAAGCTCCTAAATGAGCTTTCTATTTTACCTTCATCGTACTTTAACCCATAACCTAATAAAAAAGCCTTTTTTCGACTTTACTTTATTTCTCCTCTAAATAAAATAGTTCCAATTTATTCAGTCAGGAATATGTAGCATAAGAAGTATTTTTTATATTCAAACATGACAGCTTGAAATAGGCTGAAAGTAAACAGAATGCGCCAAAATGCGCATTCTGCTTTATTTTCATCCTGCTTAAAACAGAAGGCGCCAAAAGGCGCATTCTGCTTTATTTTCATCCTGCTTTAGTGATCACCTGTTTTCAAAACTAGAAACAGGCTATGGGGTGACGGGTTAGGCAGTCACCCGTCTAAAATAACTAATATTGTACACAGTAAAATGGTCGTAATAAGGAAGTGGTACTTTACAATAAATGGACAACTCGTTATAGACGAACCTCCATAACACAAATTGTATCAGATCAAACTTCTCAGTACGTCAAAGATAACTCGGGGTCCAAGGTTATGAAGTGTTTGAGGTGAGTCTGAGTGTATTCTCAAGCATTTGATTGGTCAAATTTGAGCCTAGGCTCAAATTTGACCAATCAAATGCTTTAGAACGACGCTAGACTCAATTCAAAAGCTTTATAACATTGGTCTCAGATTCTTACTTTGCGATACAAGAATGTTATACTTCAGCGTAATCGAATTTTCGAAATTAAATTGTAGACTTACGTACAGACAAGTTCGAGTTAACCCTTTCCCTTATAGAAGCGACTTTTAGCACATTCATTTTATTCATCCGCTAAAGAAAATAGTTCCAAATTATACCGTAATGAATATGTGTCATGTTTAATACTTTTCTTATTCTAGCAGTTAATAGCTTAAAGCAGGCTGAAAGTAAAGCAGAATGCCCCTTAGGGCGCATTCTGCTTTACTTTCAACCTGCTTTAAGTAGTCACATATCTTCAATACTAGAAACAATGCTATCAGGTAAAGGGTTAATTGAGTTTGGGTTATATGTATCGTTTATCCATTGATGTACATGTACATAATTATCTTATTCGTGTGCTTTGATAATAAATTTTACACTGGAATACTGCACTGTTTTATCTTAGATGTAAGACACAGTATAATCTGGCCTATCTGACTCCTTTCGGTACCAACTGGTGATGTGGATAAAGCAGTGTGCGGGTTAAAACTGGTTTTAGATACACTGCCGAACTTTGATATTTCAAACTCGCTCTTAAAAGGTTGACCTACCCGTATTTCAAAGTTAAAGCGTGGCAAAGCCACGTTTTAAATTGAAGTACGGATATGTTCAACTTAACTGAGTTCGAGATATAAACATTCGTCAAATAAACGCGGCTTAGCTAAACTGTAAAAGTGTTCCAGATAGCACAGTTCAACTGTATATCCTTCGACATTTGGGTCCGAAAATCACTGTCAGATGAATCAGGTTTCTGGCTTAGCCATGTGTCGGATAAGTCAGGTTTTACTGTAATATTTAGCCACTCGTCTTATGCAACGAGGTTGGATTCCGATAAGATAACTGATGAGGAACCAAATTGTTTGTATATTTTATCATAGGTCTGCGAATACAAAGAATTAAAAGTTTATTTCAGACTTAAAGTATCTAAAAGCACATGGCCACACTGTTTATAAAGAGTATTTTCTCGGCTTTACTGCCTTGCAAATTACGCATATATGGTCGACCAAAGTTCCAAGTGATTAATTTCCAGTACAGACACGTTTATTTGGAGAGAAACAATGGATCAATACAGTAAAACCTCTAAATTACGACCATAACATTGTGTTAATTATAAGATGCTTAAGACAAGTGACTGCTTAACTCTTTCGGCGCCGAAGTCGTATAAAATCGACCTTGCAAACAGTTTAGATCCAGATCAGACGCCGCGTAACGCGGCGTCTGATCAGGATCAAAACTGTTTGACTCTGATATCAATAATTCCGACGCCAAACCATTTTATATTGAAATTTGAAATAATCTCGCAGACGAGAATATTGAAATCGACTACAAGATGACGGTGAATGGGTAAAACATGATTAATTTGGCGCCGAAACTGTTAAAGGAAGGTTATATGATCACTGAGGGCTCATAAACAGACATTCTGGTTTACTGTCGCATTGCTTAAAACTGTCACCTGTCTTTTTATACGATCAATTAGTCTTAGATTTAGTGGTTCTAATAGAGAGGTTTTACTGTATGATGTGTCAATATATGCTATAGACAAAAGATGGTATAAGTCCCTGTAATCCGTGTCATACCAAGAACAAATCCACAGATTAGCCCTTTACATTTATCAAATTGATCGTGAAGTTTTTACCCCTTCACCGTTTCATTGTGGTCTGCCTTAATTTTGCTGTTTGCAATAGCGTTTCAAAGATAGATTTAAGGCAGTATAACTGATTTAATTTCAAAACAAGTTACGCGGCGTCTGATCAGAACCAAAACTGTTTGTAAATGCGCGTTATGACGTCATTGAGAGTGACAGGGTTAAATACATTTACTGCTGCGCAGAAGACGTTATCATTTCCCAATAAACGCGTTTATGCTAAAACGTCTGATATCCATTGCAAACAGTTTGGAGCCAGATCAGACGTCGGGTAAACCGATGTCTGATCAGGCTCCAAACTGCTTGTACATGTAGTTTGATAAACATTATATAATACGATCATCATTACGAGGCGTATGATCAAGATACATGTACTCACTGTTTGCAAAATGAAATGACCGCTGTACTAAGGGTAAGACAGTGATGTTCGTGCGAATATCAAAATTTACTTTGGATTATTAGCATCGCTATCAGTAGTGTTACGCTGACGCGATAAGTATGACTTGTCAGTTTAAACGAAACAGTGGAGAAAACAAAAGTTTTCCCCGTTCAAACGAGTCTTAACGAAAATGCTATGCACTTACGTCTCAACGAAAGTAATAACACTAACAACAACTCTATGCAATAAACACTTTAGAAATAAATGAACATCTTTTTGAAAAGGTAAACTAATGTTTCTAATCGTGATGGCATACAAATAAACCTAATCTGACGCCGGACTACATGTACATGGTCCAGTGGGTTTGTAAAACATGTTGAAAAAAAATAAAGTAGCACAAATGCGAAATTGCGGAAAGAATAATGTCGTCTCTATTTTAAACCCATTCAATCATCTGCTAAATACGGAAAGTTTTGTCGACTGCTTTATTCATAGAAATATAGATGTTACACACATGTATTACAGAAACGTGCACCAGTATGTCAAAACATTTGGATTCTGATCGGAAATACTTCGTTACACCGGTATTCTCGCGGTGTTAAGTCCATACACGCTGCCGCTGAATACGGGTCGATACCATGACGCTATCAGGTATTGACTATGTTGATAAATAATCCCTATGACCCTTTCATCCTAAGCTATTGTCGATAAGGTTTGACCTGACGGTTCATGCATATTCCGTCTTTTTCCGTAAGTTATTCGTTAGCTTACGAAAACAACTACAGTGTATTGAGAATAGACAATTCAACGGTGACTCGAACTGGAATTGTGTTATCGGTTATAGATAAATACAGTCGGTGATGGCTCAGTGGTAAGGTCGCCGCGCTACCAAGGTAAGGGTATTGGGTTCGATCCCCGGTAGAGTTTGGTATTATTTATTGAATATGTACATGTATTTTTTTTTTAAATGCGGATAGACGCATGCAAACCATGACATTCATGCAATTGCATGTACATGTATATGAAATAGAGTACAGTGCTACTTGCCTAGGAAAAACTTGGCTAGAAAACTGGTCCAAAGAACACCACGTTATGCAAAACACTCCCAGAAAGCACTATGCATTAATTTTGTATTTCGTCAAGCATCAAATGGCATCAGGCAGCAGGCCGTTTTTTTTCTTCAAAAAAATTGCTGACTGGTTTATTTTAGTATCGTTTAACGCATACTTTACTGTTAAATGAAAGCACTTGCCTATATAAAGCGCTCAATATTCTATACATATGTAGTCGGAAGAAATCACCTTTGCAATGACATCTAAGAAAGGTAAAGCTCTACGGTCACAACAGAAAAGGCTTGTCGCTGACGTATCTCAGCATTTTGAAAAAAAAAATATATATATATAAAGAAGAAAGAAAAAAAAATCCCACTTATAAAAAATATAAAAATACAATCCAGAAATGAAATAAAAAAGATATGAAAATGGAAAAATACAGTATGAATACAATTAGATACTATATTTAATTAACACAAAATACTTTTACGGCTAATGTACTAAAAAATATTTACAGCCGAAGTTTACCAAACAGTACCGACAATCGAACCCACGACCCTTCCACAACGAGTCATTAACGCTATCCATTCAGCTATTGCAACACAGTGACTTTTGGTTATCGGCTAAGGTATATATCGTGAAATCTATAAATAAAGTATCCGGAAACTCCCGATTGTACCACCGATTGTACGAACGAAAGCTGACGGAAAGTGATGACCGTCAGGTCAAACCTTATTGATAATACCGACACAAATTAACAATACTAACCCCTTCCATCCTTACCTCAAGTACAGTTATTATTTGCAAACAGTTTGGATCCTGATCAGACGCCGCGTAACGCGGCGTCTGATCAGGATCAAAACTGTATTACACTCCTAACGATGTTACTTTTTGTCATGTTGATCTAATTTTTAAATTAGAAAAATAAAAGCAGACGACATATATTTAAAGCAGATGACGTCATGGTAGTAAAGGGTAAAGTTGATACAGTGGAGAATCTGTTATTCTTTCCCAATAAACGCGTTTACGCTAAAACTATTATTTGCAGTGCAAACAGTTTGGAGCCAGATCAGACGCCGGGTAACCCGGAGTCTGATCAGGCTCCAAACTGTTTGCCACCAAGATAAACATGAATTATCAGAATTGTCCAAATAAAAAAGAATTTAAACAAAATTAAATGCGTGTGTTGCATACAGTGGAGACTCTGTTATTCGTTCCCGTTTAAACGCAAACGTACGTAAACGCAAAACACAAAAACGTAGAAAAGAACAACTTTTGGACAATTCTGATAATTCTTGTTTATCTTGGTGGCAAACAGTTTGGAGCCTGATCAGACGCCGGGTTACCCGGCGTCTGATCTGGCTCCAAGCTGTTTGCACTGCAAATAATAGTTTTAGCGTAAACGCGTTTATTGGGAAAGAATAACAGATTCTCCACTGTAACATGTGAGCCGTGAAACCATAACAAACAGTTTGCGAACTGTTTGAATCCTGATGAGACGCCGCGTTACGCGGCGTCTCATCAATATCAAAACTGTTTGACACTCTGGTCCTGTTTCGAAAAGTTATTCTGAAAATGCGATGTTTAGAACAATTGCAGACGAAAAACAATACAGAGCATGCACATATTTATCTATTGTCATGATACATATAAAATAGTGTCCTCTGCAAAACAACGTCCAAATTCTCGTTTTATATCGTTGTCACTAAAGAAACTTGATTACTCGATGTCAAATATTCAATTTAATTCAATGTTTTATTATCAAAATAACATACATCGCTTGCTTATATTAAAAGATAAAATAGCAAGCATGGTACAAAAACACAACTATGTGATATATGAACATTTCAATAGACTACATACTGATAGATCGATACCTCTTTCAAAAAGAAAAATACAATGTAACGTTATCTTTTTTAATTAATTTTCCAACAAGAGAGCTATCTAAAAAGCGGGTTTTTTTTAAATTTGAAATCGTGTGGATAAAGACATATACGTACAGTGGAGAATCTGTTATTCTTTCCCAATAAACGCGTTTTCCCTAAAACTATTATTTTCACTACAAACAGTTTGGAGCCAGATCAGACGCCGGGTAACCCGGCGTCTGATCAGGCTCCAAACTGTTTGCCACCAAGATAAAGATGAATTATCAGAATTGTCAAAAAGTTGTATTTTTCTATGTTTTAGTGTTTTGCGTTTGCGTGCGTTTGCGTTTAAACGGAAACGAATAACAGAGTCTCCACTGTATGCAACACACGCATTTAATTTTGTTTAAATTCTTTTTTATTTGCATTTCATGTTTCTTTAAATATTATCAATACAGCGCTCCCTCTCTACAACCACAACCAATGGGAGACAAAAAGTATGTGTCTTGTTCGGAGAGAGTCGTTATAGGGAGGGAAATTGGCTCACAATTGCAATTAGCTTGAATAAGGATCAGACGCCGCGCCACGCGACGTCTAATCTGGATTCAAGCTGTTTGTCACTCGTCTTTATGTTGTTTCTGTCAAAATATCAAATGTGTGATTTTGAGAAAAATAGCAGACGACAATTTAAATCAGACGGTATTGCAAAAGTGGAATAATAAAACATATAATTGGTCTTGTTTGGGGAACAGTGGTGACCTTTGTAAGGAAGGAGTCGTTGTTCGGATGGTCGTTATAGAGAGGGAACACTGTATATTGAATCTAGGATTCAAAGTGGTTGGGAAAATATACCAAGCTTAACACAGCGGGAAAGGTACAGTGGAGAATCTGTTATTCTTTCCCGTTTAAACGCAAACGTACGCAAACGCAAATCACTAAAACATAGAAAAGAACAACTTTTGGACAGTTCTGATAATTAATGTTTATCTTGGTGGCAAACAGTTTGGAGCCTGATCAGACGCCGGGATACCCGGCGTCTGATCTAGCTCCAAACTGTTTGCACTGCAAATAATAGTTTTAGTGTAAACGCGTTTATTGGGAAAGAATAACAGATTATCCACTGTAGGATAATGCTTGAGTAAATGGTCAACGAAATCTGGCATTGGAACGTCTTATTATAATCAAAAAAGGAATTCGATAAACGGAGTGATAATGTTTGAACAAGTTTATTTATTGTTTGAATATTTATTTTGGTTAAGGAACGATACCGTAAATCAGGGCTCGATATTGATGTAAATCGAAATTAAACCTAAATAAACCGATCATATAAAAGTTCAAGTTTAAAGTAAAAATAATCTTCTTTACATGTGACAGTTAGATTTTCCCAATAAACATGTTAGTGCTAAAAACAGATCTGTCTATATACATGTTGTACAAACTGTTTTGATACTGATCAGAGCAGGGTCGACATTGTTTGTTGTTTTCAAGTGTCTTGTAAAAAACATTCCTACATTTAAATGGTAAAAAATGGTAAAGATTTAATTGTAACTTTGTGCTGCTCATTTAACCCTTGCCCCCAAAGCCTGTTTGAAGACAAGTACCTTTTGATTGTAAGGTTTTGGAACAGGGTTTATATTTTATGTACACTGTGTGTCTTTAAAGGTGAATATAGGAGATAAGAGTGAGGTTGGGCGCCCCTAAACCCAGGTTTAACCCCCCCAGTGGTTGTTAATAATTAATTAATTTATAATTAATTATTGATTGCTACTGACCGTACCAAGGCGGGTTCCTATATTCACTTTGCTTTATGTTTGTCTTGCGTGTTGTTTTCTATTTAGTGTGTAGATGAAGGAATGGTATTGCGTGTGTGTGTTTGTTGTGGTATGACTGTGTGTGTTCTGCTTGAGAGGTGGGTGTATTGTTTGTGTTGCGTTTCCTGCTTGAGTCTTTCGTATTTATTTGTCGCTTAAACCAATTACACCATAAATGTTATTTTATGACTTTGATTTATTATTCCACTAAAAGAAAAAAACTCATTTTGTACAATTATGGATATGCAAATAAAATATGTTTATATCCTAGCAGATGGTAGCCTAAAGCAGATGGAAAGTAAAGCAGAATGCGTCTTACATGTAATGTGCTTTTGCTTTACTTTCAATCTGATTTAAATGTTCACCTATCTTCAATTCTAGAAACAGACTATGGAATAAAAGGTAAAAGCAAGCTGAAAGTAAAGCAGAAGGCGCCATAATGTGCATTTCGCTTTACGTTCAGCCTGCTTTAACCAACGTTATACTACATGTAGAACATTGACACGTTTATTTTGCTTCAAGCAGCCACAAACCTTAAACACCACCCATTTACATGTAACTTCAAATATTGGCCGTACTAGAGAGTTTTACTGTACGCATCTTAGTAGACATCAATCATTGCTACTAGGTAAGCTGTGAGGGCATTATCATTGGTATGTTCAATCCTTAATAATCTCATTTTATTGGATAATATCGAATACAGTCAAACTTCGATATCTCAAACTCACTTAACTCGAAATATCTAATATTTCAACACCAGAACTGCATTATTTTATGCTCGGTTAAGTCATACATACCAATATTTCAAAGTTAAAACGTGGCTTGGCCACGTTTTAACTTTGAAATACGGGTATGTTCTACTTAACCGATTTCGAGATATCGAAGTTTGACTGTAGTTTGTTTTTCTTGTTGGCTTGACAATCAACGCCGTATAAAGGTATATTAGGTCTGTTTGGGAATCCACTGACACTTTTGAAGACACAATTCTTCTCTGAAACTTTGGATATCATTACGATCTGAAAAATCGAAAAGGTGATTAAATGTATACTATTCAGTTTAAATGGATAATACATTTTTCTTTTCTTTCTCAATAAACGCGAATAAAATAATGCTAAAATATATTGAGTTACATTGAAAACATTTGATAGCTTATCAGACGCCGGGTAACACGGAGTCTGATCAGGCAAAAAACAGTTTGCAACTCAGATTAAAATGGCTCTTTCAAAGTTCTAAGATTACTTCTGTTTCTCAATTGTATTGGAGTCTTTAAGTTTCAATTGTATTGGAGTCTTTAAGTTTCAATTGTATTGGAGTCTTTAAGTTTCAATTGTATTGGAGTCTTTAAGTTTCGTTTAACACTTTCGGCGCCAAATTAATCCATTAACGCCCAGTGAATTCTTCAATGTTTATATATTGGATTAGCCCTTTTTTATCAAAGCGTGCCTGGTCAAAATTTTCATTTTGTTTTATATTGAAATTCCTATCAGCAAACAGTGTAGACTCTGATCAGGCGTCTGATCATAGTCTACATTGTTTGCCTATGCCCCATTTATGGGGTCGTGGGCGATATATTTCAACCCCTTCATCGTTATTTTGTCGTCTGTTTTAATATTCTTGTCTGCAAGATCGTTTTAAAGTTAGATTGAATGTAGCATGACTTGAGATTATACTGATACGAATGTCAAACAGATTGGATCCTGATCGGATGTCGCGTCACGAGGTGTCTGATCGGAACCGGACTGTTTGCAATGTCGACTTTATGCGACTCAGACGATGAAAGAGTTTAACGGAAAATAACGTGTGTTTTTTCATTTGTGCTTTGGACTAAACCATGTTCTTACAGTGGAGAATATGTTATTCTTTCCCGTTTAAACGCAAACGTACGCAAACGCAAAGCACTAAAACGTAGAAAAGAACAACTTTTGGACAATTCTGATAATTCTTGATTATCTTGGTGGCAAACAGTTTGGAGCCTGATCAGACGCCGGGTTACCCGACGTCTGATCTTGCTCCAAAGTGTTTGCACTGCAAATGATAGTTTTAGCGTAAACGCGTTTATCGGGAAAGAATAACAGATTCTCCACTGTATATGTTTAAATGCAAATGCAAGGACCTAACATGTAAAGAATGACACCAATGTTAAAAATACAATAAGTTCTGTGTTAAATTCTTAAACACTTAAGTAACTCTTGTGTGTTATAAGGGTTCCAGTGAGGATGATTTTAGTTACCGAACAGTCTATTGAAATTCTGAGTAGAGTTATAAATGCTGGTCTAGATTAACAAACTGTGTACAGTGGAGAATGTGTTATTCTTTCCCAATAAACGCGTTTACGCTAAAACCTTTTTTTCTTTTACAAACCGTTTGGAGCCAGATCAGACGCCGGGTAACCCGGCGTCTGATCTGGTTCCAAACTGTTTGCCACCAAGATTAACATGAAATATCAGAATTGTCCATAAGTTGTTCTTTTCTACGTTTTAGTGCTTTGCGTTTGCGTACGTTTGCGTTTAAACGGGAAAGAATAACAGATTCTCCACTGTAGGCCTCTGATCTGCACTGTTTGCAAAGCTATAAAGAATAGATAAACCATGTCAGTAAATGCGAAAAGAGAAAATTGTACCGACCGTTAATGCGATGTTTAATTTTCTTTTGGATTCGTTTTAACAACCCTTTCTCTACCAAGCTTTATCGTCTATTTACATGTAACCATTGTGCAGACAAAATATCGACCATTTAACTCTTTCGTTTGCAAATTTAAACGAAGTTTAGTTGTTCGACTTTCTGGCTGACGAACTAGTGACATGAGATGACGTTGCGTCTGATCTGGATATAGAATATAAAATATTTTGAAAAGTCGACATCATTCGACTAAAGACGGGGAAAGAATTAATTATGTTTGAATATGAGGAATAAAATATGTCTAGTGCCATATCATTTGTATACTGATAAGACGCTGAGTTAGATCGAACAATCAATTAACATGAAACAGATTTGGTCAGAAATGGCGAGCTATTCTAGACCGAGCTATTTTTTAGCAACCACATATAATGTTTTTACCTTAAGGTGGATCGCAAGCGGGACCCCCGCATCTCGAGTTCCGGAAATGCTCATGGTGTTTAAATGATCTGTTTCGACACATGCTTATACTAGACAATTAGACATAAAGATCTTTTTCATAAGTTTCAGTGTCTTCTTTGATAGCTCAGTTTGAAGTGGGATTGACTAGCAATACAAAGGTCCTAGGTTCGAGTCCCACTCGTTTAAAAACTTATTTTTAAAAGAAAAGGCCGATTTTATTGACTTGTCAGTCCATAACGCAGAAAAGGGACAGGTGATACTTAGTCTTCGTTTGTTAGAATCACTGTTCACTATATAGCCTGTCCAATAACATTTTGGTTAATGACTGACAAACAGCATTGTGTGGATTTATAGCCTATAGAACATATGGCAGCTGAACAAATGGCAATGGTAATGCACAAAACAAAGACTCTGAAGGAGCTTTCATTCATTACTTTTCTCGTGCATTTAGCGGCCAAATGTCTTTAAATACATACAGGCTACCATATTCGAAGCTTACATGTATTTCGAGCTGAAGGCATTTTAAAGTTGTACCCAAAGGAGGTAACTCTGTTTTGTGTAAATTTATTGTCTGAATTTCTGCAAATCATGTATAAAAAAGGTAAAGTCTACTGAAGAGTTTTACTAAATTTTTGCCACTAGTAGAATTAACTGCTATCTATCTAATAAGTCAAAGATTAGTGTATGTTAAACAGCTAGATATTTTATAATTTGCAATAAAGTGACTTTTTTCGATTCTGATTTTTAAAAACATTGATATTTCCAGTAAATCTTTCATGAAATATTTTTATTTGGACAATATCTTATATTGTACTCGTGTACAGTTTACTGTGGATTTTTCTTAATTTCTCCGCACCTACGGATTTTTTTTCCGAAATCTTCGGATTCCTGCTCTTATTAATAAAATTTAGGCGTTTTTATACTCAGGAAACACTGATATGGTTGTCATATCAAACAGTTAAATCCAGACGCGCCGTCTGATCTTGATCCAAACTGTATAATTATTTAAGTCTTAAACAGCCTAGCAGTGAAGGGGTTAAAGGTACGATTCCGAAAATCGCGCTAGAAAATTAGAAAAAATTAGGAATTTTTGTGAACAACTTTTGATAACCCTAGAGTTGTGCGACATGCAACGTTCGTCGTTCGTTGTTGTCGGTTTTATTAAATGACCTTATATTTATAGCAATAAGCCTCTAGATCTCATGCCTGGGTTTAAACTTTGCTGCACCTAGTAAGGTGCTAGTTTTACATATACTTACATAGGCGGACATCAATGTCATGCGACTGCCGTCGTTCGTAAATATGGACTATAATCATATACATGTACTTTTATCCTTTGTCTGCTACTAGCAACCTGACTCGTTTTTGCAAACGGGTGTATATAGGATCAAGATTAGCGCCGCTTAACGCGGTGTCTGATATGAATCCTAACTGTTTGAATAGTTCTTTCTTATTCTTCAACTAAACATGCATCAATTAGAAGTTTATAACATTTGCAAATATAAATACAAAGCAGACGATGTTACTGTATTTTTAATATGATTGCATAAATACTTTATAGGGTGAATGTTAATATGACAGAATAAGAGTGTGGGTATTCCAACACTGACTGTAAGGTAATGTTAGTGTAAAAATGATGTTTTAGTATATTATACATATGTGTTTCCTGTTTTTGGAGAAATGTGAAAGCTGTCTTACCATCTCTTAAGAATATAATTAAACAATATGCGTTATAGTTAACGATAAAGGTCGAAAAAAGGCGAAAAAGGCGAACAATTAAGATACAAATATTCCTTAAAGTTGATATTCATTCAATATTGATACATGTATTGTGACATGGCATATCTATGACAGAACTAGTTAACACAACATAAAAGATATGTGCATCAAATGATTTATATATTTAGCAAATCTGAACTATTTTCATATGACTTTCAGGTTACCTGTTTGTACAAAAACGTTAATTGGGAACACGAAAACTACTGGCCTTCCATACGACACTTAAGCAATTTAAATCCAGAATAAAAATACGTTTTGTAATTACATTTGTCTATGAAGGGGTGTTGGGACCATTGCTTTCTCTATAAAGACTGAACATAAGCTTAGCTTAAAACAAATATTCCTTCCTTAATTGATGTCAGGCGCGTTTATAAACATCTAAACATTAATTTAGGAAACTGATTTATTTACAAAATAGGTATAAATTTCAAAGATAAAAATATTGAACTCGGTCGGGATTCGAACCCATGCAGAGAAGGTCAAACAACATTACACGACAGAATTTGCAAAGTTTCAGACATCGTTCGCGTCGATTCTAACACTTTACGTAAAGTTTTGTAAGAGGAGTTGTAAGTATATTCTCTTGAGGTCCCTTTGATCACCGAAAATGCCGGGATAAATTGTAAAACCATATTCTCTGTTGAAATACCTGAACCATTATTTACATTACAGATGCGTACTGTGATGTCATGCTTGTGTTTGCTGCTGGTAGTGTTAGCTTCAAGTAAGTACTTTATGATGTTTTCGCTAGAAAAAAAGTATTCAGCCTTATGACGCTAATGACGCTTTTAGACATTGTTCCTATAGCTGTTTTTGACACTTGTGTGAAATACGTTCTAAAAAAGTCAACTCGCATAGATTTTATTTTCAAAAACACGTCAGGGGTCCAGCCGGACCCCAGCATTCTAAAGGTTAGTAAAATGTATTTCAGGCCATTTTAAAACCGTTCCTTGTTGTTTACAACTACATTAATGACATTTATTGAATACTAGATAACCCCGACAATACTGTTCCTCAATTGCACATATCAAAATATATCTCTCACGATCTTGTTAATGAGTAATTTCCCTTGGATACTAACACCCGTAAGCGCAAAGCGCGAGTCCAAGGGATTCATACTATATGGAACGAATACAAATTCTATCTGACCTCAAATTATGCAAATAGTTTCAAGATTCAAATAAGTGTACTGTATTATTTTTGGTTCTTGTCCTTTCTGGAAGTTTCCAGAAAGGTCATGGGCCAAGATTAATGACCTTGACCTTTGACATTGACCCTATTGAACGCTGGCCAACAAGGTCTGGTCGGTAAAAATTTACGGCGTATATTTCAATGCTTCATTGCCATTTTCAATATATCAGATTTAACTACATGGGGAAGAAAGACATACAACAGACAAACATGCTCCAATTAGGTTGTATGACAAACGCTTGTTCAGTAGTGGCTAAACCCAATGTTTGATACCATTTCTTTATGTTTCATCCATGAATCTAAATTAATGTAATAGATGATGATCGCAAGAAACCTCAAATCAAAGTTCATTACAGTGATACAAAAATCTGGTGTAGACCATTGACCAAAACGAACCGTACTTACACCTGTAACTGCGTCTAGGACACTATCATGCAGTTCATCAGACATGTGTTCATGTGAAGCAGACATAGTTATGAGTAGTAGATCTACTCAGGAAATGGTGTTAAGCAATTGATATTTAAAACCATTATATCTTCACCATTTGAAGTTATGTGTGTGTTACTTTCATTAAATTTGTTTACCATACTTAGTTTTATCACTTATATTTGACATGCAACTGTCTCAGTGTCAGCGTCATGAATCATGCACGGAGCTAAGACATGCACGGTGACAGGTCAAATGAATTGGACAACTATGGCCATGAAATAATTGGAAGCAGAAACAAAGCTAAACAAATTGACGATATTAGTTTAAACAGTATTTATTTCAAATGTTTTACATACATTGTGTCATATTTACAGAACATAATGTCAAGTAACATTTAAATATGGATTAGAAAACAAGTTACTAAAAACTTATGTGAATTCTTCTCCATATTGATATTGACTTAGTTTTGTGTGTTACTATGTTCACTGGTTGCCGTGGTAACAGTGAGAGCAACGCTTTGATTTTATCACTACATTATAGCATAATCACACCAATTCATAATGCCGTATCAGTTATGTCACAAATACCTATCTTGACTTAGAAAAATAACAAAAATGCACAATGGGGTCCAATGGACCCCAAATGTCTCAAAACGGAAGTTTTTGCAAGGTCCGGATGAGGGTTAACCCTGTCTCCACTAGGGTTTGTAAATATTTAATTTTGAATAAATTTATGTCTGGATATTGCAATAGCCAATCCTATGTGTTTTCTGAATTCAAAGATTTACAATGTGATCTTAAAACACTACAGTTTTCTCTCAATACAATATATCATTCCGTATGTAATAGCAAACAGAATTAATTGCAATAAGACAAACAGTGAAGTCCCTGATCAGAGGGCTCCTGCAGGAGCTTTTTAATCAGGGACTTTACTGTTTGCATAGAACAAGTGAACGCTTCACAGGTAAAGGTAAAAGACGCGTATATGCGTCACCAGGGATTACTGAGTTTAAATAGTATAACGTAATAGTATTTGTTCTACTTTTATTTGACAGTCAGCGAAGTAAAAGGGCAAGGCGGAGGAGGTGGCTCTCTAGGTAGGTACATGTACAGTATATTTACATTATTCGTTCCTAGTGGATTCTCCCATGCTTATATCTCGCATTAATCCTTTTCTGATCTAAGGGATGTCTGGTCTAAATTTTCACTAACATTGTTTTGTTTTATATCGCAATTCCTATTATCACGCAGGATAGACTTTGATAAGATTAGATTTGATCAGTCTTTACTGTTTACATGTGTCCCCTTTTATAGGACGCTAGGCCAAAATGTATTGTATGCGAATACATACTTGAATCTATGATTATATATTTCTGTTTCTGCTTCTTTACATTATATCTATAGTGGGGATGTACCCTGGTTCACCATATCAACCGTTTCGCTCTCGATGACGCTTAAACGAGCGATGACAAACAGTTTGGATCCTGATCAGACGCCGCGTCACGCGGCGTCTGATCAGGATCAATACTTTTTGACTATTATTTTGAAATTTCTCCAGTCATTTTTCAATTTTGAAACGGCATTGCAGACAACCAAATTGAAACAGATGACAAGGAAACGGTGAAGGGGTAAACAGTTCACAAAAAGTTGCAGTTAAAGGGTTAATCATGATGTTTTTCTCCTCAAAACCATATTGTTGTGTTCTTCGATATAGTAGTATGTATGCAATACCGTTTCAAAGCAAGATTTAGCACAGTATCACTGACGAAATGGTGAAACGAAAGGGTGACCCGGCGTCTGATCAGGCTCCAAACTGTTTGCACTGGGAATAATAGTTTCAGCGTAAACGCGTTTATTGGGAAAGAATAACTTCTTCTCCACTGTTACGTTTGAGCGTTAAAGGGACTCGCAACCGGATGGTGCACTTGTCAAAATAAAATAAAATACTCAAATAAAAGCAAATTTGTGGCATTATTTGGCGTCTGACATAAAAATAATATGATCAGTCCAAAAAAGTTTCAAGAATCGTCACCGAATCTTTGTTTTTTTAGATATTTTCCATCATTTTTCTATAGCGTCAGCTGACGGTATAGTTGTTGTTGTTGCTTCTCTACACGGGCTCAGATATAGCCCGAGCCGAATAAAGTACTATCGATCGCTTCCAGTGAAGTACGTTAATTCGCAACCATATATATAGAGAGCGCAGGTAGCGGAGGGGGTAAAGGCGTTTCCTCATGTTTCATGTTTGTCTCCGCATGGAGGGTCACGGGTTCGAATCCCACCAGAGCTTCTTCTTTCTTTTTTTTGAAATGCATTTTTTTATAGAATTTATTATCCTAAACTAAATCTTACCCATTTATATAAGTATTTGACATATATTTACAAATTACTATTTTTAATGCTAAATCCGGTTGCGAGCCTCTTTAAAATAAAGAGAGCATGTGATTTTATTTTTGACAGGAAATGGGAACGCAGCTGCTAGAAACAAAACTGCAGGTGAGAACATAAACAGAAAAAAGTTAAAGAATCATCCTATCGCCGGTTTCGTGCCTTCATAAGTTTTTCGTTTAAGAATTTCATTTCTTTTGATAGAATGACGTTAAGCGTATAGTAAACAACGGCTTATTTGAGCACTAAATTATGTATCTATTTGGTGCTTAAGACATGTCACTATTTCAAGCAAGGTGAAAGTAAAACAGGAAGTTACTTTTGGAGTGTTCCGTTTCACTTGCGTCTTGCTGCCACCTGTCTTTCGCACCCTCAATTAGCCGTTATTTGTAATACCAGTTTTCTTCTTTATTTGTAAATTAGTTTGAATTTTATGCTCAGCTGTACTTTCGATGCACATACAGGGTTAAGCTATACTATTTCTAAGCAAACACATTTAAGGAAGTATGCTCCAAATGATATGGGATCACTATGTCAATATATGCACTGTACGTAGAGCGATCGGACATTCTTAGCAACTGAATCATGGCCGATAACGGACTGATCTAATTAGAGGTGTTCTACTTTAACACTTTCCCTGTCATTTTATCGTGAGTATTTTACCCTTTCAACATTTTGCCGTCTAATGCAATATTTTGTTTGCATGCGTAATCTTTTCGAAGTTAGATTTAAGGCAATATGACTAACAAAAGTTCAAAATAAGTGTCAAACAGGTTGAATCCTGATCAGGCGTTACGTGCCGTCTGATCATGATCTAAACTTTTTTTACAGGCGCATATTGGCTTTAAGCTATAATATTATTCTGTATGCGCGCATGTAAGGAAAATATATAAACATGTACGCAAAATCTTTGATCCAAGTGGCCTTGACCTTGAATTCAAGGTCCTTGATTAGGTTTCAAAATCGGTTAGATTGTTGATAATGACTTTGTCCCATCAGATGTTGCTTTAATACTTGGTTTAACCCCTTCACTGCCTTACCCCGAGCACAACAGTTTTTTTGCAAACAGTTTGGATCCGAATCAGACGCCGCGTTACGCGGCGTCTGATCAGGATCCAAACTATTTAACACTCATTTCAATATTTCTTTAGTCAAAAAAGCAAACATTAAAATTTCAGAAATAAAAGCAGACGACAATTGTCCAAAATTGATGACGTCACGGCAGTGAAGGGTTTAAGACATTTCCATGCACGCAACGTTGACTCTAGCGACCAGTGATCTCAGATTATGCTTTTAAAGTTTGAACTGTAGCCCTGGGGAACTTTGTTGTCTCTCTGACAACTCTTTTTACATTGCAGCACAGACTGGTAACAATCAGACAAACGTACCACAGCCACCAGGAAACGTCCAACAGTCTAAGCCAAACGGTCAACAATCAAACGGCCAACAGTCTAAGCCAAACGGTCAACAATCAAACGTCCAACAGCCTGGGCCAAACGGTCAACATTCAAACGGCCAACAGTCTAAGACAAACGGTCAACAATCAAACGGCCAACAGCCAAACAAAAAGCCAGGTAACTATGAAATTGCAATATTTGAATAACGTTTTAGAGAAACAATAAATATACATATGTGTGAATGTAAACACCATTAGCAGCGTAGGTTGAAAGCTGAACAAAGTGGCAAGCAGCTTGGATCCAGATCAAACGTCGCGCTACGCGGCGTCTGGTCTGGATCCAAAGCTGTTTGCAAATATCACCCAAGTCGTACGTGTGTCGTTGGGGCTCTTCAAAATAAAGTTGCCTCCATAGAAGCTCCTTTTTACAAATAAACTAACTCCTTAGGAGCACATCTCTATAGTCCGGTCTATGTATAATAAGTGTGCTCCTGTCAAATACAAAATGTTGCCAAAACAGTATTAATATCTATAGACAAGTCTAAATCTTAAGTTCTAGATTCCTATATTTTGAATGTATTGTCTATTTGTGTGTATATAACTATGCAGTATCATATTCTAATTGTGTGTTATGTGATTGTGAAGCGCAATATGATATTTCATAATTTTTGCGCTATATGAATGCCATGTTATTGTAATTGTAACATTGTTTGTATTTGGCAAGTACAGTACTGAATCTTATTAAATAAACAATTTTTGCGATTCGCTTGCAATTCGATGGCGATTCGCTTGCGATTTCAAAATACTAATTTACCCTCGGATAAGTTTTCTTGAGTGGTGTATCTCACAAATGTTCGCAAATATGCCCTGGATTCCATTTTTGTCACAACCGCTTCTGAAAATTCGCGTTAAAGTATTCAAACGTAGGATTTGTTTTTTGAAGCGCCCGATTCGATGGCAATTCGATGGCAATTCGCTTGCGATTATCAATTTAATTTAATAAGGTTCAGTACTGTAGATGGGTACGGTGGAGATGACGTCATTATTTCCTAATAAACGCGTTTATGCTTAAATTATTATTTCCAATACAAACTGTTTGGGGTCAGCTAAGATGTAAACTGTGGCAGTCAATACAATGACCAAATGTACATTGTTTTTTCATGTTTTAATTGAAATGAATATACAGTTGAAAATACATCATTTGCCCCCAAAAACTAGTATATTTTCAAACAGGTATTTCAATTGCAAAAATTCTGGAGCCAGATCAGACGCCGGAAACCCGCCGTCTGATTAGGCTCCAGATTGTTTGGCACTCAAATTTTGAATTGATCATTCAGAAATGTTTAAAACGTGTTATTTTCAACATTTTATTGAAATGCGATTGCCTTTCATCAGCGTTTTAACGGTAAAGAATGTAACGTATTATCCGCTGTTGCTCAAAGTAAACTTTAATAAAAATGGACTAGCCTAACATTGTAATTGTAAGTATCCATTTAAGCGTTCAATGATCAAATGTGTCTATGGTACAATGCTCCCTCTCTACAACAACACCCAATAGGAGACACACATTGCGCGTGTTGTTCGGAGGGAGTTGTTATAGGGGGCATTAAGACTTGGCTTACATTTGCAAACAGTTTGAATTCAGATAAGACGCCGCGTCACGCGGCGTCTGATCTGTGTTCAAATTGTTTGTCAATCGTCATTATATGGCCTCTGGCATTAGTTCCGCTCATACATTTATGTAACTTTTTGAGAAGACGATATTGCAGCTGTGAAAGTGAAGGAATAACTGTTTTGTTTGGGGAACAACGGCATGCATGGTTGTAAGGAGGGAATCGTTGTTGGGAGGGTATTTGTTGGGAGGGATCACTGTATTGTGTTTTCTGTATTTTCAGATAATGGAGGCATTTCAGTCAAGGAGAATACGGCATTGGTCCTTAGTTTGATTATTTCTTCATTCTTCGCAGTAGTTTATGCGACCTTGTAGATGTCTACATGGTGTGGATCACCGTTGCTCAAACTAAACATCCCTTTTCCCCATAGAAACGCCCTTTAGCGCATTAAATTTATTCTTCCATTGAAAAAAAATGTCAAAAACATACATTTATAAACATGTACCAAAATTCATGTTTGCTATATACTTGCAGATGGTTGCTTAAAGCTGGCTGAAAGTAAAGCGAAATGCGCCTCAAGGCGCATTCCGCTTTACTTTTAACCTGCATTATGCTATTGGGTAAATGGGGTAATGGAAAATGCGTTATTATATCCCATTCAATATTCATTTCACTTTGTGTGGAAAACTGTTTGGAACCTGGTCAGATGCCGGGTTACCAGGCGCCTGATATGGCACCAAACTGTTTATACTGGAAATAAAAGTTAAATTTGTATAACGTGAACCTATTTATTGGGAAGAAATGCCATCTCAATGTTTTAACTGTTGACAACTAGATTGTGCATAATACAACAGAGAAGATTTTATTGTTCACGCCAATAACGCTTTTGTTATAAAAAAACAAAACAAAAAAACATGCAATGCCCTGTACGGGCGTACATGTACATAGTTTGGAAAAATGCTTTAATTTATTTTTTAATTGAACAAAATGAAATATATATGTAAAAATTTATGGTAAATTTATATAAAAAAGTTTCAGAGTGGCAAATAGTTTGGAGCCTGATAAGATGCCGAGCTATTTTGCGCCTGATGTGTCCCTCATATTTTTCAATAGTCAAATTTTTTTTTTAGTACAAACTTGTTTATTTCGTAAGAATAAAATGGTCTTTACTATATGACGAGGTATATGTGAAATACCTCCGAGAAAAAATAGAGGAAGGTGACATTGCGCTTGAAATGAAATGATGTAGAAGAAGGTTATTTGAAATGTGTTTCAATAATTTATATGTGTCTATAGCCTTTTTTGTTTATCATGGATACATACATTAACCCCTTCACTGCATTACCCCGAGTACGATGGTTATTTGCAAACAGTTTGAATCCTGATCAGGATCCAAACTGTTTGACACTCATTTCAATATTTTTTAAATCAAAATACCTAAAAATTAAATTTCAGAAATAAAAGCAGACGCCAATTGTTAAAACTTGATGACGTCACGACAGTGAAGGGGTTAAGTACCGCCTAGAACTCAACGAAGAAGTGAAACTGGACTTGATACTATAATAAAGCGTTTCACAAGTTATATTTAGCATTTACTTGTTTGTTTGTCGTTCGTTCATTCGTTCGTGTCTCATCAGTGACCAGGTACCCCTTACATGAAAAATTGACCCATAAAATCTATTAACATGGAAGAATCCACTCCCATTCATCCGTCTACTGTACAAAGTGATGTAATGTCTGTATACCAATTATCTGCTCTAGAAATTAACATATACATGATAGAACATAGCAGACTTCAAAACCAGTCAGGTATAACAATGGAGAAAACGTTATTCTTTCCCGTTTAAAGCAAACGAAACGAAAACGGATCGCCATAAAACATAGAAAATGACAACGTTTTGACAATTCTGACTACTAGTTGTGATCCGAGTGGCAAACAGTTTAGAGCCCAATCAGACGCAGGGTTACCCGGCGTCTAATCTGGCTCCAAACTGTTTGCAAAGTAAATACTAGTTTTAGAGTAAACGCGTTTATTGGGGGAAGAATAACATTTTCTCGACTGTATGTTGTCCAGCATGCTACTGTTTTGATGATAAATAAATACGAAAGACTCAAGCAGGAAATGCAACACAAACAATACAACCACCTCTCAAGCAGAACACACACACAGTCATACCATACCAAACACACACGCAATACCATTCCTTCATCTACACACTAAATAGAAAACAACACACACATAAAGCAGAGTGAATGTAGGAGCCCGTCTTGGTACGGTCAGTAGCAATCAATAATTAATTATAAATTAACCATTAACAACCACTGGGGGGTTAAACCTGGGTTTAGGGGCGCCCAGCCTCACTCTTATCAACTTGCACATCTACATTTTATTCTGGTTTATACTGTTTCATCCTAGTACTACCCCTTTTATCACAGTGAAAACTCTATAGCGGCCATTTAACTCTTTCATAATCATATTCATCGTGAGGTTTTTACCTATTCACCTCCATGTTGTCGTTTACTTAAATATTGTTGTCTGCTGTATCGTTTCAAATTAAGATTAAGATCAATATGACTGACGCAATTTTGAAACGAGTGTCAAACAGTTTGGGTCCTTACGCGTTACGCGGCGTCTGATCAGGACTCAAACTGTTTGCAAACGCGCGTTATGGCGCCAAAGTGAAATGGTAAACGCGTTTTGCCTACAAGTTTTAAACAACGTATCTTCCCTTTAACTTGAAGACGTCATTTGACCGGTGGTGGCTTCTTTCTGTGAGAACAACAAAACCTCTTTATAACGACTACTAAATTGCAATATTCATAAGGTGTTTACGACAGAATACTGCTTAAAGCAATGTGAATGCCAAACATAACGTTCCTTTATGAGCTATCGGGTTCACTGTCACCTTGCTTTTAACTATAACCTGTCATTATGACGTATTCGAATAACCTTCGTTATACAGTGGTCGTTATAGAGAAGTTTTACTGTATATATTACCAATAAGGTTTGGCCTGTCAGTCATCACTTTTCGCCAACTTTCGTTGGTACCATCGGAAGTTTCCGTATACTTTATTTATAGATCAATGAAAACTTCAGATAGTATACTTCAGTCGATGATCTAACGCCACTATCGCAATAGCTTAGTGGATAGTGTCATTGACTTGTAGTACTAGGGTCGTTGGTTCGATTCAAGGCACTGTTTTGTAAACATCGGCTTCATGTATTATTTTTTTCGATAATCATATATTTTACTAAAATAAAACAGTTAACAAAAGTAACAAAAAGAAGAAACTTGCTGCTTAACGAAATACAGAAGTAACAAAGAGTGCTCTTTGCCAAAGAGTACTTTGCATAACGTAATTTTGCTACAGTGGAGCAATAAACGCCTTTACGCTAAAACTATTATTTCCATAGCAAACAGTTTGGAGCCAGATCAGACGCCTGGTAACCCGGCGTCTGATCAGGCTCCAAACTGTTTGCCACTCAGATCAACATGAATAGCAAAAGTTATCGAAAATGTGTCGTACTCTATGATTTATTTCTATGCGTTTGCGTTTAAACGGGAGAGAATAACATTTTCTCCACTGTATACGCACTTTTCTATTCAAGTTTTGTTAGGCAAGTTCACTGTACTTTATTTCATACAATTGCATTAATATCATGATTTGTATTTCTACCATAAAAAAGTTAAAAAAAGAAAAGAAAACATTAAGAAATATTACAAAATAAACTCTATGGGGTATCGAACCCATTACCCTTACGTTAGTAGCACAGATACATAACCACTGAGCTTTTACCGACTGTAGTTATCTTTATCAGATGATATAATCAAATTCGAGTCACCGTTGAATAGCTTATTATTTCTATACACTGTTTTATTGTTTCCGGAAGATAAAAATAGCTTACGGAAAAAGACGGAATATTCATAAACTGACAGGTCAAACCTTATGGAAAATACACTGTCATACATGTATGTTGGAAATATTTGTATAAAGACATACAGGCCATCTTTTTTGGTGGTTTTATTTTTTTCTATTTATCGATTAACAAGTCTTAATTGCTTTCTAAATAAATTATTTCTAACCACTCATGAACATTCCCATGAGTTTAAACATATATTCATTTAATCATCTTTTTCCCCCAATATAGAACTTGCTTTTTAAATGAATGACTAGCAATAGCTCAAATCTGACCAATCAAATCCTCTAGAACGATCCAAGAGTCAACTTATAAACTTTATGACCTATGGTCCTAGGTTCAAGGCTACATGTACATGTATGAGTACGGAGATGGGGTCCGTTTCATAACACTTCTTACGACAAATGTTGTCGTAAGTCAGATTATAAAAGTCTCAATTTTTATTTATTTCTCTGTCTAATCCTACCGTTTGACACCTGTGTGGAATCGTCTTTTCAAGACAGTTCCACAGATATGTCACAAGACAGGATTAGATAGAGAAATCAGAAATAAAATGTTGTTTAAAATTTTGACTAATGACCGGCTTTGTCGTACGAAATTTAATGAAACGGGTCCCTGTATTGTCAACTGAGATCGAGGTTTTGGGCTACATGTAGGAGTACGGCACAATTTTTTTTCACAACTCCGTGAAATGTATTAACACCGTTTTTGCGTATATCAAGTAGATTAGTTTAAACATATTGTATTACAATTATATACATAAAATGGGATTGGGCCACAAGTTCTACCGACTTAGATTCGGTCCTTCCCATACAGTTTCACCAAAACAGATTTTGTAATCAAGCCAAAGGAGGAATTATTTAAGAAGTGACCTAAATTTTTCGGCATGTAAGCGAAATAAACGACAGAAACTTGTCGGCAAGTTCCACGAATTGCGCTACATTATATTTGCTGTTATTTCTAATATAAAATGAACATTTATTAGTATGGATGTATGTTTAGTCCATATAAGAGGTGGTTAACACCAATAGTGTGTACCCAGAAGGGAACAGCCATAACTAAATTACTAAAGCAACGCAACAAAATGATTCGCGGAAAATCAGATCCATAAGCCTCGCCTCCTCTGCAAAATGTATCCCGCTCCCTAGAGAAGTCGTGTCAATACGAATTAAAAGTCATTCATTTCAATAGAGTGGAATGGAGCGAATGTAAATATTTATTGTTGTTACGTTTCAGTAGGTGGAATTTATTGATGTTTTTTGAAAGGGACATGGCTGGACTAGGCTTAACTCTTTCACTCTCAATGACGCGTTAAAGCGCGTTTGCAAACATTTTGGGTCCTAATCAGACGCCGCGTAACGCGGCGTCTGATCAGGACCCAAACTGTTTGACGTTCCTGTCGATATAAAATTTAATAAGTCATACAGTCTTTAATCTAACTTTGAAACGTGTCTTGCAGACAACATTTATTATTATTATTATTAATAATATTATACCAGATTTACATAGCGCTCTTTTCACACAGGGGTAGTGCGTTCAAAAGCGCTTCACTTGAAATTACATAAATGTACCTACACAGTGAGAAAAGACAAAATAACTACAATAAGATCTAAAACAAACATGAATAAACATACAAAAAGACAGTCCTCAAAATGTCGATCACATTACCCCCATCAATCAGAAACCTGCTTCTAAGTGTCTACTGATAATAACAATAGTAGAGCGCCCAATGCAGGCCGGCAAGAAAAGACAAATAACTACAATTAGATCTAACATAAACATGAATAAACATTCAAAAGACAGATCCCAAAAAGGCGATCACATTACCCCAATAAATCAGCAATGAAGCGATCGACTTCTTAATGCCGACTAATAGAAATAATAGTAGAGCGCCAAATGCAGGCCGCCGAGAAAATACAAATAACTACAATTAGATCTAAAATAAACATATAAAAGAGAGCCCCCAAAACGGCGATTACATTACCCCCATCAATCAGCAATGAAGCGACCGGCTTCTTAATGCCGACTGATACAAATAATAGCAGAACGCCCAATGCAGGCCACCCAATGTATATTTACTAGGAAAAATAGCATGCGACAATCACTAAAATTTTATTTAAAAGACCATAAACCAGATAATAATAAAGCAGGCGACAATAAAGCGGTGAAGGGGTAAAACTTTCGGCATAATTTGATCATGAAAGGGCGAATAAGAGAATTCATGTATTCAGTCGACCACTAGGTCAGTACAGCTAAACAGATTCATATCGTTAAAGTCGTTAAACCCAATTAAGGTTCTTGGTGTAGTTATAAATATTTGATGGTCTCTTAGAATCATATCATCTCATCAAAACGCCCATTTATCATTTTTTCTGAAAGCTCTTATTTAACCCTTCTATGATCAAATTATTCTGGAGAATTTTACCCCTTCACTGATTTATTGTCGTCTATTTCAGTATTGTTATCTGCAAGACACATTTAAAAGTTAGATTTCAGGTTGTATGACTTAATAAATATCGATAAGAGTGTCAAACAGTTTTGGTCAAGATCAGACGCCGCGTTACGCGGCGTCTGATCAGGACCAAAACTGTTTGCAAAACGCGCTTTAAAGCGTCCTTGAGATTGATAGGGTGTTGGAGGACCAATTTGAAATTGAGGAAATATTTGCGTGATTTTTCTGAATACTATCTTATTCGGAAAAATACCTATACAAAGTGTCAGAGAAACAGACAGAGACAAACAGACAAAACGAGTGAGCGTTATGATACAATCCTATACAAACCGTGTAAACTCTGATAAAAGTGCTCTTCAGCAGCCCTCTTATAATGGTGTGCACATTTTGCTAATTTGAAATACAATATTAAATACAATCCTAGATAGAACAAAAGGACCTTGACCTCATAGAAAACTGGATAGTTGATGGATGAATTGGGTTTGACGGCACTGCGAGAAAAATAGGTCGCATAGCGCCAATGAATGATGGGGGAGGGGGGGAAGTGATGAGATGAGATGAAGATGATTCCAGGAAGATGATTTTAGATAATCTCAATCGTTGCGAAGCGTCCCATGGGATCAAAACCTCCGACCTGTTTGGCATAGGGGGAACAATATCGGGCTACGAAACAGAAAATATTCCCTATGACAATTAAGCCCTAGCGAAGAAGGAATGTCTCCGGGTCGACAACTGGTGCTGATAATCTATATTTTAAGGTTATATATACTCCTTCATCCACAGCTACGCCTTTTTATGCATTGAACCTATTTATCTCTTGAGTTTATATAGTTGTGGATATGCAGAATAAGTTTAAGTTTCTATGTTTTAGCATGCGGTAACTTCAAGTAAGGTTTAAGTGGCACACAAACATCACGTTCATAAAGTGAATCGTTAACCCATTTGTGCCCAATGTCCTATATATAGGACACAGGCAAAACGGGTAGGCTCTGATCAGAGTCTACACTGTTTGCAAAAAGGATTTTCGATATAGAGCAAAACAAAACTAAAGATTTAGACCAGGCATCCAATAGATAAAAAATGGTCTGATCCAAAATATAAGCCTGGGAGAATCCTCTGGGGGAAAATAGGTTAAAGTTAATCGTCCTCTTGTTCGGAATCTTGGTCGTTTATATATTAGATTTAAAGACATTCTGTGTGTCTTCTCCAACCGTTTGAAACAACTGAAAGACAGTTGAATCTCCATCATTCGAACGTGCTTACAGTGGAGAAAACGTTATTCTTTCCAGTTGAAACGCGATCGAAATGCAAACGCAAAGTACTAAAACATATGAAAGTACAACATTTGGACAATTCTGAGAGTTCATTTTGATCTTGGTTGCAAACAGTTTGGAGCCTGATCAGACGCCGGGTTAACAGGCGTCTGATCTGGCTCCAAACTGTTTGCAATAGAAATAATAATTTTAGCGTAAACGCGTTTATTTGGAAATAATAATTTTTGTCTCCACTGTAAGTCGTTAATGTTGAAACATCTAAAGCATTTTCAAGTTTTTTTTTTAAATAAGGTCTTTGTTTGACTATACATGTATGTGTCTTTTTATAACAAAACAATGTAAAAATAAACGGTACATGGTCTGTTCAGTGCATTTGTTGTTCTTCCGTGCATACTTTTTTGTACCCTTATTATTTTTATATACAAGGTGTACAATTCTAAAAGAAGTATTCCCAGAAAATAAAAAAATAAACATATTCAAACATAACTAAAACGGGTTAATAGTTTGTTTATACACCATATTCATAACAAGAGTTGTCAGAGAGACAACAAAGCTCGCCACCGGCACCTTTAGAAACTTAAAAGCACACTCAATGTCAACCGTTTTGCCTGCATAGAAAGGTCTTGTCCATATACACTGGCAAATCAAATATGAAAATAACACCTCAAGGGACATAGGAATTATAAGCATTTTTGAAACCTAAACGCAGATTTCGAAACCTAAAACCTTTCGCGACCTTAGTTCAAGGTCAAGGACACTGGGCTAATTTTTTTTGCATGCATGGAAAGGTCGTGTTCATATACACATGCATGCCAAATATGAAAGAAATATCTCAGTGGATATATGAGTTAAAGAAATTTTGAGAAACCTAAAAGCAGACTTTGAAACCTAAACGCGGGTCCTAAGTTCAAGGTCAAGGTCAGAGGACTCAAACATTTTGCATGCAAGGAAATATGTTGTCCATATACACATGCAAACTGAATATGAAAGGAATATTTCAATGGACATAGGAGTAATAAAAATTTTGAGAAACCAAAACACAGATTTCGAAAACTAAACATGGGCCCTAAGTTCAAAGTCAAGGTCACAGGGGTCTAAATTTTGCTGTGCCTGGAAAGGTATTGTCCATATACACACATAAACCAACTATGAAAGCAATACCTCAAGGGACATAGAAGTTAAAGGCATTTTTCAAAACCTAAACACAGGACCTAAGTTCAAGGTCAAGGTCACAAGGGTCCAAATTCATATGTGCATGGAAAGGTCTTGTCCATATACACACACACATACCAACTATGAAAGCAATACCTCAAAGGATATAGAAGTTAAATGCATTTTTCGAAACCTAAACGCAGATTTCGAAAACCTAAACACAAGCTCTTAGTTCAAGGTCAAGGGGTCTAAATGTTTCTGTGCATCAACAGGTCATGTCCATATACACATATATACCAACTATGAAAGCAATACTTCAAAGGACATAGAAGTTAAAGGCATTTTTCTAAACCTAAACACAGATTTCGAAACCTAAACACAGCCCTAAGTTCAAGGTCAAGGTAACAGGGGTTTAAATTTTTCTGTGCATGTAAAGGTCTTGTCCATATACACATACATACCGACAATGAAAGCAATACCTCAAGGGACATAGAAGTAAAAGGCATTTTTCTAAACCTATACGCAGATTTTGAAACCTAAACGCAGGCCATAAGTTCAAGGTCAAGGTCACAGGGGTCTAAATTTTGCTGTGCATGGAAAGGTCTTGTCCATATTCACATACATACCAACTATGAAAGCAATACCTCAAAGGACATAGAAGTTTAAGGCATTTTTCGAAACCTAAACACAGATTTCGAAACCTAAACACAGGCCCTTAGTTCAAGGTCAAGGTCACAGGGGTCTAAATTTTTCTGAGCATGGAAAGGTCTTGTCTATATACACACACATACCGACTATGGAAGCAATACCTTAATGGATATAGAAGTTAAAGGCATTTTTCAAAACCTAAACGCAGATTTCGAAACCTAAACGCAGGCTCTAAGTTCAAGATCAAGCTCACAGGAGTATAAATTTTTCTGTGCATTGAAAGGTCTTGTCCATATACACACACATACCAACTATGGAAGCAGTACCTCCAAGGACATAGAAGTTTAAAGGCATTTTTTGAAACCTAAACACAGATTTCGAAACCTAAACGCAGGCCCTAAGTTCAAGGTCAAGGTCATAGGGGTCTAAATTTTGCTGTGCATGGAAAGGTCTTGTCCATATACACATACATACCAACTATGAAAGCATACCTCAAAGGACATAGAAGTTAAAGGCATGTTTTCTAAACTTAAACACAGATTTCGAAACCAAAACGCAGGCCCTAAGTTCAAGGTCAAGGTCACAGGGGTAAAAAAGTTTCTGTGCATGGAAAGGTCTTGTCCATATACACACACATAACGACTATTGAAGCAATACCTCAAGGGACATAGAAGTTAAAGGCATTTTTCGAAACCTAAACGCAGATTTCGAAACCTAAACGCAGGCCCTAAGTTCAAGGTCAAGGTCACAGGGGTCTAAATTTTTCTGAGCATGGAAAGGTCTTGTCTATATACACACACATACCGACTATGGAAGCAATACCTTATTGGATATAGAAGTTAAAGGCATTTTTCAAAACCTAAACGCAGATTTCGAAACCTAAATGCAGGCTCTAAGTTCAAGGTCAAGGTCACAGGGGTCTAAATTTTTCTGTGCATGTAAAGGTCTTGTCCATATACACACACATACCAACTATGGAAGCAATACCTCAAGGGACATAGAAGTTTAAAGGCATTTTTCGAAACCTAAACGCAGATTTCGAAACCTAAACGCAGGCCCTAAGTTCAAGGTCAAGGTAGCAGGGGTCAAAAAATTTCTGAGCATGGAAAGGTCTTGTCCATATACACACACATACCAACTATGAAAGCAATACCTCAAGGGACATAGAAGTTATAGACATTTTCTTAAAATTGTTTACGCCGTTCACGACGACAACGACGACGACTACACCGGGGGTATTGCAATAGCTCGTCATGTACTACGTACAGGCGAGCTAAAAAGGAATAATTGTAGTCCTTTTTAAAACTTTTGTCTGTTTCTGAAAATAGAATTCTGGTTTCTATGTCAAAGTTCAATTCCTGGCATATTTCTAAAAAATTCATTAGTGTAAACATTTTGGATACTGATAGAGACTCCAGCATCTGATCTGGATCCAAACTAAACAGGGCTGCCATAAGTTGATTATGAAATATCCTTAGATTTCAAACTGTTCTATTTTTCAAGCCTGATTACTTAAAGCAGATTGAAAGTAAAGCAGAATGTGTCTCTGAGGCACATTCTGCTTTACTTTCAGCCTGCTCTAAGCTACCATCTGCTAGGATAAAAATCCGAAGATTTTGGAAAAATCTGGAGAAATTAGTCTCCTCGAATGCCTTTTCTAAATAATTAATGGTTTACTTTAAATCTTAACCCATTACTCCATAGATACACATTTTAACACATTTATTTCATTTCTCCACTGAAGAAAATAGTTCCAATTTATACAGTAAAGAATAAATATTATAAGAAATGTTTTCTATATCTAAGCAGATGGTAGTCTACAGCAGGCTGAAAGTAAAACCAAATGCGCCTTATGGGGCATTCTGATTTACTTTCAACCTGTTTTAAGTGGTCATCTGTCTTCAAAAGTAGACTTGGAGTTAAAAATATTCCAAAATATGGCAAACAGTGCAGACCCTACAGTCTGTCTACACTGCTTTTCTTTCCCATGCAGTAACACGAGTAGGGGTTAATCTAGGTGAAGGGCTATTTGTGACAATATCGACCTTTGACCTTTTGTATGCTAAGTAACCCTGTCGTATTTTTGAACTTCCATGTCTTAGTGAATTATTGTAAACTTTTCTACTTTAGTTTTGAATAAATTGAATTTGTATATGTCCAACGATTTGGATCCAGATAAGTCCCCAATTTTTGTGGGTCCTGACCTGGTTCCACACTGTTTGCTGAAGTGAAAACAGTTTTAAAATGTCCCTACCAGGATGCAAATAGTTAAAAGTCTTAAGAACATTAAAAGTACATAGGAAAAGCATTGAAGCATAATTTGTATTTATCTATCTTTCATAAGCACATTACCATAGCACTATTTTCAGGATAAACCCTTCTTTTGAAAACAGTAAAGATGCAGATCCTGACATTGCTCTGTACTGTTTGTATACAAGGGGTGTAAAATTGTATATACAGTAAAACCTCTATGTTACAACCACTAAAACAGGGCTTAGAAATTGATTTCATAAAATACAAGTGACAGCTTAAAGCACGGTTAACGTTAAACAGCTCCCAAAGGAGATTTCTGTTTACCGTTCACCTTGCTTTAATCATCTGCTTATTAACACAAATTAGTGGTCTTAATACAGAGGTTTTACTGTACTTGGCCTAACAATGTTTCTGCCTTACTTTCAGCCTCTTATGACCAACTACCTTTCTTAAACAATGATACCAAAAACATTTAAGCAAAGGTTCAAAACAGGCTGATCAAGCTTAATACGTGGATAAACAAGAGTTGTCAGAGAGACAACAAAGCTCGCCACCGGCACCTTTAGAAACTTAAAAGCACACTCAAGGTCACAGAGGTGAACCTTTTTGCCTGCATGGAAAGGTCTTGTCCATATACACTGGAAACTCAAATATGAAAATAACACCTCAAGGGACATAGGAATTATAAGCATTTTTGAAACCTAAACGCAGATTTCGAAACCTAAAACCTTTCGCGACCTTAGTTCAAGGTCAAGGACACTGGGCTATTTTTTGCATGCATGGAAAGGTCGTGTTCATATACACATGCATGCCAAATATGAAAGAAATATCTCAGTGGATATATGTGTTAAAGAAATTTTGAGAAACCTAAACGCAGACTTTGAAACCTAAACGCGGGTCCTAAGTTCAAGGTCAAGGTCAGAGGGCTCAAACATTTTGCATGCAAGGAAAGATGTTGTCCATATACACATGCAAACTGAATATGAAAGGAATATTTCAATGGACATAGGAGTAATAAAAAATTTGAGAAACCAAAACACAGATTTCGAAACTAAACATGGGCCCTAAGTTCAAAGTCAAGGTCACAGTGGTCTAAATTTTGCTGTGCCTGGAAAGGTCTTGTCCATATACACACATAAACCAACTATGAAAGCAATACCTCAAGGGACATAGAAGTAAAAGGCATTTTTCAAAACCTAAACACAGGACCTAAGTTCAAGGTCAAGGTCACAAGGGTCCAAATTTATCTGTGCATGGAAAGGTCTTGTCCATACACACACACATACCAACTATGAAATCAATACCTCAAAGGACAGAGAAGTTAAAGGCATTTTTCTACACCTAAACACACATTTCGAACCTAAACACAGGCCCTAAGTTCAAGGTCAATGTCACACGGGTCTAAATTTTTCTTTGCATGTAAAAGTCTTGCCCATATACACATACATACCAACTATGAAAGCAATACCTCAAGGGCCATAGAAGTTAAAGGCATTTTTCGAAACCTAAACGCAGATTTCGAAACATAAACGCAGGCCCTAAGTTCAAGGTCAAGGTCACAGGAGTCTAAATTTTTCTTAGCATGGAAAGGTCTTGTCCATATACACACACATACCAACTATGGAAGCAATACCTCAAGGGACATAGAAGTTAAAGGCATATTTCGAAACCTAAACACAGATTTCGAAACCTAAACGCAGGCCCTAAGTTCAAGGTTAAGGTCACAGGGGTCTAAATTTTTCTGAGCTTGGAAAGGTCTTGTCTACATACACACATACCGACTATGGAAGCAATACCTTAAGGGATATAGAAGTTAAAGGCATTTTTCAAAACCTAAACGCAGATTTCGAAAACTTAACACAGGCCATAAGTTCAAGGTCAAGGTCACAGGGGTAAAAAATGTTCTGTGCATGTAAAGGTCTTGTCCATATACACATACATACTAACTATGAAAGCAATACCTCAAAGGACATAGAAGTAAAAGGCATTTTTCTAAACCTAAACACAGATTTCGAAACCTAAACACAGGCCCTAAGTTCAAGGTCAAGGTCACACGGGTCTCAATTTTTCTTTGCATGTAAAGGTCTTGCCCATATACACATACATACCAACTATGAAAGCAATACCTCAAGGGACATAGAAGTTAAAGGCATTTTTCGAAACTTAAACACAGATTTCGAAACCTTAACGCAGGCCCTAAGTTCAAGGTCAAGGTCACAGGTGTAAAAAAAAATCTGTGTATTGGAAAGGTCTTGTCCATATACACACACATACCACCTATTGAAGCAATACCTCAAGGGACATAGAAGTTAAAGGCATTTTTCGAAACATTAACGCAGATTTGGAAACCTAAACGCAGGCCCTAAGCTCAAGGTCAAGGTCACAGGGGTCTAAATTTTTCTGAGCATGGAAAGGTCTTGTCTATATACACACACATACCGACTATGGAAGCAATACCTTAATGGATATAGAAGTTAAAGGCATTTTTCAAAACCTAAACGCAGATTTCGAAACCTAAACGCAGGCCCTAAGTTCAAGGTCAAGGTCACAGGGGTCTAAATTTTTCTGTGCATGTAAAGGTCTTGTCCATATACACACATATACCAACTATTGAAGCAATACCTCAAGGGACATAGAAGTTAAAGGCATTTTTCGAAACCTCAACGCAGATTTCGAAACCTAAACGCAGGCCCTAAGTTCAAGGTCAAGGTCACAGGGTTTAAACATTTTCTGTGCATGGAAAGGTATTGTCCATATACACACACATACCAACTATAGAAGCAATACCTTAAGGGACATAGAAGTTTAAAGGCATTTTTCAAAACCTAAACGCAGATTTCAAAACCTAAACGCAGGCCCTAAGTTCAAGGTCAAGGTCACAGGGGTAAAAAATGTTCTGTGCATGGAAAGGTCTTGTCCATATACACACACATACCAACTATGAAAGCAATACCTCAATGGACATAGACGTTATAGACATTTTCTTAAAATTGTTTACGCCGTTCACGACGACGCCGACGACAACGACGACGACAACGACGACGACGACGACTACACCGGGGGTATTGCAATAGCTCGTCATGTACTACGTACAGACGAGCTAAAAAGTATTCAGATGTAGGTCGTTCAACTTAGAAAGACGACATTTTGAAAAATATGGGCTAGGAAGCACACGAACATGAGCTCATAAAAAGTAATAAACTATATCAAGTTAAAGTCTACTTTCAGTCCGAATGACCGCTCTCGGCCGACTGTACATTTACTCCCCTGATCATCGACCCATCTTGCCTACAATCATATGGCGCAATCAAATGCAGCCGCAGTACCGGCTCAGACCGGATCTCTTTAGAAGAAATATGGTGAGTTCAATAATAGGGATATTGGCTAAAAGAGGTCAGACTGTAAACATGTATCTACTAGCCCTAGGAATCAAGGGTTGACATCAATAAATTTCTACAGGGTCATTTTTAAGGGTATTATCTTTGACAAGTACAATCTTGATAATCACATTTTAATGGATAAAAAACGGCTTATTGTTTATTTTCTTGTCGCCTTGACAATTAATGCGGTAAAAAGGTATATTAGGCCGGTTTCGGAATCAACCAGTGCTTAAAGTGTCTTCTTTGAATGTTTGGATATTGCTTCAGCAAAGGTTGTATATTATTCAATTTCAGCTGAGAAGATTTTTTTCCCAATAAATGCGCTCATGTTAAAACTTTTGCGTCCATTGCAAACAGTGCGGTGCCTGATTAAGATAGCCCGGTGTCTGACCAGGCTTCAAACTATTTGCAACTCAAATTAAAATCATTAGAATCATTAACCTTTCAAACATGTCTATTACTCAGTTATATTGCATTGACTGTATTTGCTTTAATTCATGTTTATCACAATTCGCATTTGTCGTCTAATACCGTTTAATATAGCCAGTGTATGTACTGGGAAATGTTTTCCTAAGAAAACAAATTTGTTTTCGCTGGAAACAAATATTTTATAATGTCCATATAAATTACCGTAGCAAAACATTTGGTACATAGTTAGCCCCCAGTAATAAAATAGTGACAAAACACACGTCATGTTAGAGGACAACGCACTACAATAACATGTAGATAATAACCGCGTTGTAACGGCACTGCTAATCTATATTAGGTCCTGTGTTGATCCCAGTTCTGAAAAGGTTTAATTTTCGTAAATCAAACTATCTAAAAGATGTTCTGTCAAGAACTTGTGCGGCCTTTGCAAACATAAATCATATTTTAAATTTGAACAGCAAACAGGTTCGACCCTGATCAGACGCCGGGTTATCCGATGTCTGATCTAGCTCCAACCTGTTTTCAATGGAAATAATAGTTTTAGTTATTAAATGCGTTAATTGGGAAAGAATAAAATATCAGTAAAATTAGCGAAGCGGTCTCGTGCTGCGAGAAGATCATACTTATCTCAAGTAGCAAAGTGCACGATTATATATTCGATGTTACCTTGCTTACATGTGTACCTATTTACCATTATTAACTATTCTGCTCTAAAAATAACTAGGACAAGTTAGACAACATCGGACAAAAAAAACAACTGATCCATCCAGCCAATTTAGGTTGGGTGCCAGTTTAACAAAGACTTATATAGTAGGCAAAATATGGTACGACATGCTTCGTGTGTAAATCTGAATAATTATCGCCAACTTTTAAACGTTTGCGACATGACTTATTTTTGCAGACATTTTGGATCGAGATCAATGCCATGTACATAGACCCGGCTTCTTAACTGGATCCCAAGTGTTGACAATTGTAGCTAGGTTTCTTGCATTGACAAATTAACATCATATTTTTACAACAATTGCTAACACAAGGGTTACAGTGGAGAAAACGTTATTCTTTCCCAATAAACGCGTTTACGCTAAATCTATTCTTTCAAATGTAATCAGTTTGGAGCTAGATCAGACGCCGGGTAAACCGGCGTCTGATCAGGCTCCAAACTGTTTGCCATCAAGGTTAAAATCAACATTCAGAGTAGTAAATAAAATGTCATTTTCTTCATTATATTGCAATACGTTTGCATTCGTTTGCGTTAAAACGGGAAACAATTACGTATTCTCCACTGTAACCATTGTTTACATTACAGATGCGTTCTGTGGTATCATTGATGTTCATTCTACTGGTAGTGTTAGCTACAGGTAAGTGGTTTATGATATAACCATTTCACTCTCAATGACGTAATAGAGCGCATTTGCAAACAGTTTTCTACAACATTGTAGACCGAAGCTTAAGGCATGCTGAACATAAAGCAGATGTCGTCTTAAGGTGCATTCTGCTTTACTCTCAACATGCCTTAAGTCTAATTTTCAATCTCTGTACGCATTACTTGTCAGGTATGAGGTACCAAGGGCGTCATTTCCCTCAAATATCTAATTTGCTGGCTTGTGTCGTTGTGTAGTATATCATTACTGTAAGGATGAAATTATGGTTAGTCGAATTGAACATAATATTCTGACCATGTGACAAGACGAGCCGCCATTACAGAATTCAGACGTAAAAACTCTACCAATGAAAGAGACAGACTCGTTGTTGTTGTTAGGTTTTAATGTCTTACCCGAGTTTGTCCTTATAGACATGCGCAATATTGGGGGAGCTTAGAGACAGACTCGATCTACGCCATCCTTTTTAAGCAAATGGTAGAGGCTATATTATGAGTTCCGCTCGAGTACCCGGAGCATTCCCAAAAATTATTTTAGAATAAACAATACTCAAAAACCGTCAGTATCACATTATCATTTCAAATGCAAATTGTTTGGAACCAGAACAGACGAATAGTTACCCGTTTTGAAATGTCTTCAATCATACTGTCTTATGTTTTAACCTTGAAACCGCATTGTAGACAACACAATTGAAGCAGACGACAATGAAACGGTGAATCTACTGAGCTGCGTCTTCGTTGTTTGTATAGGACATATACACTTTTTGACCTTTACGCTTATACAAGTCACTAGGGGATGATGCTACATTTGTACAATAATGTATAACATTAAACTTTGTGTAGATAGTACAGTGCTCCCTATTTACAACGACAACCCATGGGAGACAAAAATAGAGTGCGTTGTTCGGAGGGAGTCGTTATAGGGACGGAAATTGGCTTACATTCGCAAACAGCTTAAATCCAGATCAGACACCACGTAACGCGGCGTCTGATCTTGATTCAAACTGTTTGTCACTCGTCATTAATTTGTTTTCTGTCAAAATGTCCATATCTAACTTTTGAGAAAAACAGCAGACGTCATATTTAAGCAGACGACATTGCAGCCGTGAATAGTTTGGACATATTTGTCACGTTTAGTGAACATCGGCAATTGTCGTTGTAAGGAGGGAGTCGTTGTTGGGAAGTCCCGTTGTACAGATGGAACACTGTAATATTACTTTTGTTTGACAGCTAACGAAGTAAAAGGGCAAGGCGATCAGCACAGTGGACCTACAGGTGGACAGCACAGTGGACCTACAGATGGAGAGCAAAGCAGACCTACAGGTGGAGAGCACAGTGAACCTACAGGTGAAGAGCACAGTGGACCTACAGGTGGGGATAAAAGCGGACCTACAGGTGAGGATCAAAGCGGACCTACAGGTGTAGAGCACAGTGGACCTACAGGTGGAGAGCACAGCGGACCAACAGGTGGAGGGCAAGGTGACCCAACAGGTGGAAAACAAAGGGGACCAACAGGTGAAGGGCAAGGTGGACCTACAGGCGGAGAACAAGGCAGTGGGCCAGGAGGTGAGCAAACGACACCCCATGGGAGACATGGGAGTTGTGTCATTATAGGGAGGGAAATTGGCTTACATTTGCAAACAGCTTAAATCCAGATCAGACGCCGCGTAACGCGGCGTCTCATCTCGATTCAAGCTGTTTGTCACTCGTCATTTTTTTTTCTGTCAAAATGTCCATTATGTAACTTTTAAAAAACAGCAGATGTCAGTTTTAAGCAGACGACATTGCAGCCGTGAATAGTTTGGACATATTTGTCATGTTTAGGGAACAGTGACAAGTGTCGTTGTTAGGAGGGAGTCGTTGTTGGGAGGGACATTGAAGAGAGGGTCGTTGAAGAGAGGGAACACTGTACTATTGACTGAATTGATTGTTGTATTTGTGGTCGTTTTGACTTTTGTTTCATGATTAACTCACAAGCGCCAGTTAGAAATTGTCCTTTCGTTTTGTTTAATTTTGAAAGACCTATCAGAAAACAGTGTATACTTTAATTAGGCGACGTATCATGCGGCATCAGTCTATACTATTTGCCCATGTCTTATAGTTGGGATGATGTGCGCATATGGGTCAAAGATAATAAAGCAATGTACTTATTTTTTTGGCGTTCAAGCGAAATAAACAGCAGAAATTTATCGGAAAATACTAACGATTCATGGTCAGTTTGCCGATAATTGTCTGTCGTTTGTTTTGCTTGAACGCCGGAAATATTAATTCATAGCCTGTCGTTACAATTTATTTGCTGTGATTACTAATACTAAATAAACAATTTTGTTTCTACGCATGTATGTTTAATCCATATTACAGTACTGAACCTTATTCAATTAACATTTTTTGCGATTCGCTTGCAATTCGCTTGCAATTCGATGGCAATTCGCTTGCGATTAAAAATAGTAACTTTACCCTCGGATAAGTTTGTCTGAATGGTGTATCTCACAAATATTCGCAAATATGCCTTCGTTAATTGTTTCGATTCGATTTTTGTCAGACTTTCTTCGGAAAAATCGCGTAAAAAATATTCAAGCGTAAGATTCGCCTTTTGAAGCACCCGATTCGATGGCAATTCGATGGCAATTCGCTTGCGATTCGCTTGCTATTATCAATTTAATTTAATAAGGTTCAGTACTGTAGAGGTTAATATCAGCCATGACTTCATTACTGAAGCTGTGTACTACATTCGAAAGCAAACAAATAAGTTCAATTGTTTACATTCTAACGTCAGCAACTTGACATTTTGGCGCGAAAATTCCGATTTGACGTCATTTGGATCTGTTCTCTTCCAATCACTTTGTTGCGTTGTTATTGGTGTTTTCAACTTTTAATATGGGTTAAACACGCATACATACTGACAACATGTTCAAATAATATTACATTGTCAGCAAGCTATTGCAATTTTTATCCAATCCTGATGGAAACTGGATCAGAAGGTTCGCCTTTATGATATCTTGTAAGTTGTTAGATAATGAAAAGCTTCATCTGCAAGTCGACTAAAATAAGAACATTGTTAACAATATTGAGGCACTGTGACGCCGTATAGACTACATTATTGTGATTTCTTTATTTTCAGAAAACGGCGGCATGTCTATAAAGGAGAATGCAGGATTAATTCTTCCTTTGACTATTTCAATATTTCTTGTCGTAATTTGTTCAACTGTGTAGCTGTCTACAAAATGCAGACCACTGTAGGTGCCCGTTTCATAAAATTTCGTCTCAAAAACAGTCGTAAGTCAACAAAACTTTAAAATACATTTAATTTCTGATTTCTCTATTCAATCCTGTATTGTGACATCTCTTTGGAATCGTTTTTTTCAAGACGATTCCGAAAGGATGTAACAAGACAGGATTAGATAGAGTAATAAATGATAATTGAGACTTGTATAAACTGACTTACGACAACATTTGACGCACGAACTTTTATGAAACGGGCCAAATTCAAAATGCAATGTAACTGCTGACATTAAATCGACTGTGCATAAACCAGCAGAGACGATATTCTTCTTTACACAAATACAGCGGAGAAATGCAAACGAAACGCAAACGCAAAGCACTAAAACGTATACTTTTTCATTAGTCTGAGTATTCGTTTTAATCTGAGAGGTAAACAGTTTGAAGCTGGATCATACGCCGTGTTACCCGGCGTCTGATCTGGGTCTAAGCTGTTTGCATTGGAAATAACTATTTAAGGGTAAACCCGTTTATTTAGAAATAATAACATTTACTCTACTGTAAAGGGCGTGCTAAAGCAACTACTCTTTTTACTTTATAACATATACGTTGTCTTACAATGTTAATACTATCGTAATGACGAAAAATCAATGTTGTTGATATGTGAGAAAACATTCTGATGCGCGTTGTCTTTAATGATCAAATGTTACTAAACTCGCTTAAAATGTTATTATCGTAGTAAAGGTTTTCTTAATAACAGTTTCTTAGACTCGTTTAGGAACATACAATTAACGAATCTTATAAGAGTGTTTGTACAGTGGAGAAAACGTTATTCTTTCCCAATAAACGCGTTTACGCTAAAACTATTATTTGCAGTGCAAATAGTTTGGAGCCAGATCAGACGCCGGGTAACCCGGCGTCTGATCAGGCTCCAAACTGTTTGCCACCAGGATAAACATGAAATATCAGAATTTTACGCTAAAACGTTTATTTCAATTACAAACAACTTGGAGCCAGATCTGACGCCGGGTAACCCGGCGTCTGATCAGGTTTCAAACTGTTTGTCACTCAGATTAAGATGAACAGTCAGATTAGTTGAAATATGAGCATTTTCTACATTTTAGTATGTTGCGTATGCGTTTCATTTGCGTTTAAACGGGAAATATTAACGAGTCTCCACTGTATACATGGGACAATTAGCTCCGTCAATAATGACCAAATCGTGTTTAAATATTGCAGAAATAAAGATGTTGTTTTGTTGTTAGTATTTTAACATTCTTTGTTACAAATAAAAATCATGATAAACATCTACACATAAGAGTGGTCTCCCTTGATGTAGAAAGCGGCTTTTCAGAACACGTGTGAGAAAATTCATCATTTTGCATAATTTCTCATAGCTACAGCAATTTCATCGATGATTAAACGTGAGCAGATGATATATAAACTGTAAATGTTGTATTGTGCTGGTGTTCTGCAAATTTGATGCTGTAAGTGACGATTTATTAAGGAAAGTTGTGGCGGTTGTACCAATCTAACCAGGAGATTTGTACTGAAACACCGGCAGGATCAGAATGTATTGGGTTTTCGTGCTAACGACAACTTCTAAAAACTGACATTTTCTGAAGATTTGGTCATCCTTATCACCGTTGACGTCTATATGAACAGTACTTGAACAATATTTTATGTGTATTTACGGTTTATTTGTATTTTAACCGGTTTTTAATCAAGTTTTATTGGGTAGTTCATAGTCACAAAGGACAGTGTTTGGTAAATTACAACCAGTGAATCATGAGCGGTAAAGGTAAAAGCATGAAATTATCAAAGGATGACATTCAGAGTATCGCCGAATCCGTGTCAGCTATAATAGAGCACAAACTGAATGAAAAGTTTGAAGAATTACAGTCCATGATGGAAAACTGTGCCAAGAAAAACGATGTTGAAAAGGTGAAGAGTAACGCTCGGGTGAACCGCTATGAGAATGACAGGCTTGAGCAATATACAAGAAGGGAAAATATACGGATTCACAATTGGTCTCACAACGCAGGATTGATCTGGACCAGCAAGTTGTAGGTCTTTTGAACCACTTGGCTCGGATAGAGGACAAGAAGTCTAAGGATGAGATTGCTGATATTCACGACCTAGATGAATCAATTGTGCGCTTTCATACAAGCGATGTTAGTCATTGCCATCCACTAAAATCAAGAAACGCCAGTTTAAAGCCCCAGGTCATTGTTCGTTTTGTGTAAAGGGACAAGGTGTTTGAAGTCTTTAAGATAAAGAAGTATCTGAAGCTGACCACAACCAACAAGAATGTTTTCATCACAGATGACTTAACACCACTCCGTATAAGGCTAAGAGAGGTTGTCAAGAATGCTCCAGGTGTATCACAGGTTTTCACGAAGGAAGGAAATATCCACTGTACATACAAGAACAATCATGTAGTTATCTCATCACCAGAGGATTTGTTCGACATAGGTGTGGCTATTGACATGGAAGCCCTGGGTCTCAAAAACCTCAGTAAGGGATGTGAGGAGAATGAGAATGGTCTGACTAAAATCTCAAGTCAAAATACCTCTGTAAATAGTTTACCAGTTGTTAGTTTATTACCATCTGATTATGAGGTTGATAATAATGTCTTAAACAACCATGTTTTAATTTCACAAGACATTTCAACAATCGTGAAGTTTTCTTTCTTAAATGTTTGTGGTTTAGTTACTAAAACCAGAGTCCCAGAATTCATTGACTTTATCAACCAATTTGATATTATATGTATAGCTGAAACAAAACTTGATAAATTTGATGACATAATAGTACAAGGTTACACATTTAGACATTCTCCCAGGGAACATTGTATTCGAAAATCTGGAGGAGTTGGAATTTTTGTTAAAGACACTATTTTTAAAGATGTACAAATTCTGCATAATTGCTCAGAAAATCATTTGTGGTTCAAATTTAAGAACGATAATTGTATATTTGGAATTGTGTATATTCCTCCAGAATGTTCGGACTATAGTACATTAAATCTGTTTGATGAACTTGAAGACAACATTATGGACTTCTCCGCTAAATATGATAATTGTAGTATTTGCATTTTTGGTGACTTTAATGCAAAAACTAGATGTTTGCCTGACTTCACTTATACTGATAAATATGTTTCAGAACTTGTTAATTCTGAGGTTGTTACAGAAGAGTCGGTTGGCGATAATAGTTTATCTATGCTAGGGTTTCCAATTCAACGTGCTTCTTCTGATCATCACAATGTTGATAACTATGGTTATCGTCTTATTGACCTATGTAAATTTACAAATTTATATGTTGTAAACGGTAGATGTGGGGAAGATGCACGTTTTGGAAAACACACGACAGTTAATAATAGTATAATTGATTATGTTCTTACTTCAGATGTTAACTTACCTAGAATTAACCATTTTGATATTAAGGAGTTTGATCCGATGTTTTCAGATGTACATTGTCCATGAGAATTAAGTTTTGAAATCGGAAATACTGTATCAGCAAATTACCAAAAAAACCTGTCGAGAAATGACACTGTAATAGAAAAACCAATTTGGAATGCAACATTGAAGGATGATTTTAGGAATAAATTTGATAGTAATGCTGTGCATCATCTGTGTGAAGTACTGGATAATACTTTATCAATTGGAAATATTAATGAGCAAATAGTTAATACTTTAACAGAGAAAGTTACAAACATGATTTTTGATGCTGCAAGCTCATGTGACTTAATTAAAACAAAACATGTTTATAAGAATAAGACAAAGTAAAAATCACAAACTCTGGTTTGATAATGCTTGTAAATTTGCAAGAAATGATTACAACAGAGCTAAAAATAAATATAGGCGTCTTAAAACAAATGATAGTCACCAAGAAATGCTGCAAAGTAGTCGCGTATATAAGAAAGAAATAAATAAAAAATTTAGAGAATTTAATAAAAATGTTGTTGAAAAATTAAAAGGGTTGAAAAACACAGACCCAAAATCCTACTGGAGTCTTCTTAATAAATTTACAGGGGATAAGAAAGCAATAGTCAGCAAAATATCTAGTAAAGTTTTTCATGACCATTTCAGTAGACTTAATGAAAATTTAGCCGATGACAATTCAAATTTTGCAGAAGTAAATTTTGACAACATTAGCAGTAATAATATAGTCCTAAACACACCCTTTTCAATTGCTGAAATTCAGAAAGCAGTCATGTCATTGAAAAATAGCAAGTCTGCATCTCCTTTTGACTTAATTTTGAATGAGTATTTCAAAAATGCAAACGATACGATGCTGCCGGTAATATGCAAACTATTTAATGTTATTTTGGACTCAGGTTTTTTCCTGATGTTTGGAGTAAAGGGTCCATCTTGCCATTATTTAAGAATAAAGGTAATATCAATGATACTGATAATTATAGAGGGATAACTATCTTGAGCTGTTTTGGGAAATTATTTACCAAATTGTTGAATACTAGACTAAATAACTTTCTTGAGGCAAGCAATGTTCTTTGTGAAGAGCAAGCTGGATTCAGGAAAAGCTATATCACAGTTGACCACATTTTCTCTTTAAAATTTTGATTGACTTGTATTTGTCAAAAAATAAGAAGCTCTTTTGTTCATTTATAGATTATCGCAAAGCGTTCGATTCTGTGAATAGAGCAGCCCTTTGGCAGAAAATTTTAAGCTGTGAAATTGATGGCAAGTGTTTTAAAATAATTCATAACATGTATCAAAAGGCAAAATCATGTATTAAAGTAGATAATAGACATTCAGAGTTTTTTGCATGTTAGACAGGAGTACGTCAATGTGTAAACTTATATCCTATTCTTTTTTCAATGTTCTTGAATGACTTGACTGACTTCCTGTCCACCAAATACAGTCAATTACAATGTTTGTCTCAAAATATGAATAGCGCTTTGAACGAAAATGATACAGAGCTTATGTTTCGATTATATATTCTCTTTTATTATATACCTACCAATGTTCTTGCCCGAAATATTTCTGTATTTTATCGAACAAATACACCTTGACGGATTGAAAATTCCGTATTACCCATGTACCTTGTGTAATGGGAAAAGAACGTTTACTGTGTAGTCGGAAGTTCGGAACTACAGTAAAACCTCTCTATTACGACCACTAAATTATGTTAAGTATTAGGGTTTTTACGGTAGGTGACCGCTTAAAGCAAGGTGACAGTGAAACAGAAAGCTCCTTTATGGGCTTTCTGTTTCACTGTCACCTTGCTTTAAGCTATCACCTCTCTTTTATTTAATCAATTAGCATTCGTTTTAGTGGTCGTAATAGCGAGTATTTACTTTCACGCGCCATTCCCCGAAGTGTGACGTATGGAAAATCCCGTTTATTTATAGTAACGCTCGAAACATTTCTATCGTTTTTCATTTTATTTTTTTTATTAGAGGTATATAATAAAAGGAACATTACTATACTTTGCATATCTTATGTACCGGATCACTCTCGTTGTGTGTGTAAAGGCTATATCCAACTCAACCTTCGGTCTCGTTGGATATAGCCTTTACACACACAACTCGAGTGATCCGGTGCATAAGATAATGCAAAGTATAGTAATATTCCGTTTATATGCAGATGATACTGTGATTTCGGCTGAAAATGCTCAAGACTTGCAACTGGCATTAAATGCCATGTCAGAATATTGTAAACTGTGGGGTCTTAAAGTGAACACAGATAAAACAAAAGTTGTAGTTTTCTGGAAAAGTAAGAGGGGGTTAAAGGGTATTCCAACTTTTAAATTTGAAGACCAAGATTTGGAAGTAGTAGATCATTTTTCGTATTTAGGGGTGCAGTTTTCTTTTAATGGTAAGTTCAACAGAACAAAGAAATATTTAATTGACCAGGCAAGAAAAGCTATGTTCTCTGTTATAAGGAAGTCTCGAAAATTGTTTTTACCAATTGATATGCAGTTGAGTCTGTTTGATGTGATGGTTAGTCCAGTCATTATGTATGGATCTGAAGTTTGGGGTATAGAGAGTCTGGAAATTGTTGATCGTTCTCAGATTCAGTTTTGTAAACTAGTATTAAATTTGAAAAAGTCCACTCCAAATTGTATGATTTATGGAGAACTTGGAATTGTGCCCCTTTCTTTACAAATAAAGTCCAGAATACTTAATTATTGGTATAAACTTGTCAATGGTAAACAAGAAAAAAATAGTGTTTTATTGTTTAACATGTCAAAGGTTCTGTACACCCGTAGTGAAGTGAACTTTCCTTGGATAAAGTTCGTTCACGAGACTCTTAACTCGCTTGGTTTATCAAACTATTTACATGAAAACAATTTACCTTCTTATTCGTGTTTTAAATCAGTTGTTAGTACAAGACTGAAAGACCAATTTTTACATACCTGGCATGGTATTGTTCTCGAATCTGGTAAGTGCGTTAATTACAGAACATACAAAACTACTTTACAATTTGAAAGTTATTTCAATATTTTGCCATTTAAGCTTACTATCACTTTTTGTAAATGTCGCTGTACAAACCATAAAATGCCCATCGAAAGTAGGCGATATTTTAATGTTGTAAGAAATCAAAGATTTTGTAGTTTATGTGATAAAAATGTAATTGGTGATGAATTTCATTATCTGTTTGAGTGCTCCTTTTTCGAGGAAGAAAGAAAGAAATATTTAAATAGTAGTTTCTGGAAATTTCCTAAAACAGTCAAATTCAATAATCTAATGAATAGTAAAGATAAATTAACATTATTGAAACTGTCTCTATTCTGCAAAAAAATAATTTATGTCTGTAATTCTTTCAAGTAGTCTCGTTCTCCAAAATTCAATTATTTCGTTTCGTTTTCACTGCTATGTAATTTAGTGTAAAATTTTATGTTATTATTTAATTATAATTTCCCTATAGATTTATTTGATTACTTTTGTTTTTACCATGTCTTTTCATATTAGCCCTTATAGTGTTAAGCGCGACTTAGCAAGATTTTGCAAACAGTTTGGATGAAGATTACAAGCCGTGTAACATGGCATCTAATCTGGATCCAAACTGTTTGGCATTCATACTCAAATTTTCTCCTGGTTAAATAACTTCACCCTAAGTACGCAAACGACACACATTTAAAGTAGACGAAAACTCATAATGATAAGGGTTAAACACTGTTCTTTCTGTTATATAACCAATGTTGTAAACATGTTCTATGTCACATGCCCAGACTGGACCTTGACTTATCTGAATAAACTTGTAAAACTTGTAAAACTTGTAAACTTGCTATATGATAAATTTTCTACTATCTATTTTAATTCATAAATCTTGAAATAAGATTTTAAAAAAAAATTGAGTTCCATAAAATTTATTCTATTTATATATTTGGACTCATAAATTGTAAAATAAGATATAAAAAAGTTACGTTCTAAAAAAGTGTTGGAAGCGTTGGGGAAAATGTAGGCTTTGCTCTTCGAGAGCAAATGCTCCATGTTTCATAATGCTTTTTGAGGATCACAGTATGAGTCGGGATGAATTATTGTCTTTAGAACATAAAAACGTTTCGATTCTATATAGTTGGGGTCCAGTATGTTTATGTATTGTGTTTTTTGTTTGTAATAAGTTTGAAACAAATTTGTTGATTTGGAACGATTTCGGGTTTGTGCGACCGTCTAAGTCCCAGTAATTGGATATTTTGTAAAGTAAATAAGTTTTTTGTCCGATTCCGATACACATTTAGCTAAAAATAAAACAATTATGTAACTACTTTATATGTAGTATTATGACGTCACCATTTCGTCAACAAAATTGTGATGACGTAAGTCACCCTACGTAACTTTGTGCCTAAATATACATATGCATGACGTCATCTCTTTTCCTTAACAACAGCTGAAATAGGAAATGTGTGTTACGGCCGAAAAGTGGCGATGGTCGTAGAAGCCTGAGATCGCTCTAATCACTCTAATTACACTACTGTTTGTTGTTATTATAATGCTCATGCCCTTATGGGGCCAAGCTTTTTGAATAAATCTTGAAATCTTGTAAGTGAGTAAAAGGGCATTGTTATATAATACATAACATGTATTATACATGTTTATTATATACAGTGGAGAATCTGTTATTCTTTCCCGTTTAAACGCAAACGTACGCAAACGCAAAGTACTAAAACGTAGAAAAGAACAACTTTTGGACAATTCTGATATTTCATGTTTATCTTGGTGGCAAACAGTCTGATCTGGCTCCAAACTATTTGCACTGCAAATAATAGTTTTAGCGTAAACGCGTTTATTGGGAAAGAATTACGTTTTCTCCACTGTACCTATCGATGATTTATAGAGATTTCTCAGTTAGATAAATTTGATATCGTCACTGTTGATGTCATCACTACATGTAATTGATTATCTACTATATATAGCAAAAGAAAAGAGCACACTTACACGATTCGTTACATGTATCACACATGTAACCCATTTGTGCCCACGATTCCCATATATGGGACATTATGCAAACAGTGTAGACTCTGATCAGATGTCGAATTATGTGGCGTCTGATCAGAGTCTACGCTGTTTGCTGATGGAAATTTCAATATTAAACATAAACGAAAAATGAAAATTTAGACTAGGCACACCTTAGATTAAAAATGGATTAATCCAATATATAAGCATTTAAGAATCAACTGGCAAAAATGGGTTAAAGGACGTGTGTACAGTGGATAAGATACCTTTTTTCCCCATTCAAATGCAAACAAAACGCAAACAAACTACAATAAAATACAACTCTTTATACGACCTAACGATTTATTGTAATCTCAGTAGTTTGGAGTATGATCAGACGCCGGGTTACCCAGCGTCTGTTCTGGCTCCAAAGTGTTTGCATCGCAAATAACGGTTTTGTCAAGATGTTCGGTTACCCTAACCCTAATGCTAGAGCCCTAAGCTTGATATGTGTTTTTATCGGGCGTTCTATGAGGCGACAGTGTCTTTAGCCGGACACCTAGTTAAGGCATGAACAAAATATACAGACTATATGAAATATATAATAATTTTCCTTGGGCTATCTTGCCTGATGATTGAGCATGAAACTACATAAAAACTATATAAAATGGATGAAACTAACTAAAAGTGGATGAGCTACTGTGCCATCAAAACCAAAAAACTAATAAACAATATCCCCGTACTCTCAGACTGTTTGAGCACGGTGCAGGCTGGACTGTTAACCGATGTAGGCTCAGCGTTACTTTTGCTGAGTCACACTATGATGAAAACTGATGTTGAGGTGTTTGATGAGCGCTAATGCTCAGCTTCAGGTAGGCTTATGATGAACTGTATCACCAGCGCTATTCTCAAGATGACTGCTCGGCGTTGATTAACCATATGATGAGATCTAGTCTCGAACAGATTGCTCAGCGTTGTCTCTGCTGAACCAAACCTTGATTCCACTACAGTTCTATAACACTAAATGTTCCAGCTTGTCATGAAACCTCTATGATGTAGTCGATCTGTAGCAAACCTTCACTCTTCAATAATAACTGTTTTCGGTCCCAAACAAATCTTAGTGCTTTGCGTTTGCGTACGTTTGCGTTTAAACGGGAAAGAATAACAGATTCTCCACTGTATTATGTCATATTCAATTAAATTCAAGTTATTACTGTTGGTAATAACTGTTTTAGTTAATATAAGTCAAAAGTTACCAAATAATGGTTTTCGGGACATACACCTGAGTTTGAGTTTGTACGATACCGAAACAGAGGACGTCATTCTTTCGCAATAAACGTTGTTGTGCACATACGAATACAGAGCTTCCTCTATATAACTACACTCGATGGGAGACAAAATTGCGTTGTATTGAGGGAGTAGTTACATGTATAGGGAGGAAATTGATTTATATTTGCAAACAGATTGAATCCAGATCAGTCGCCGCGTAACGTGGCGTCTGATCTGGATTCAAACTGTTTGTCACTCGTCATTAAGTTTGTTTTCTCTCAATATGTCCAATATGTGACTTTGAGATAATCAGCAGACGACAACTTTAAGCAGACGATATTGCAGACTTGGATGATAGAGGTATGTTTGTTTTGTTGTTAAGAACAGCGGCAAAGGCGTTGTTAGGTGGACGTTGTTGATGGGAGGGCCGTTTTAGGGAGGGAGAAAAAAATGTCTCTCTCATTTCAGCACCAAATCCTATGGTTTTACTACTCTTCGAGACGATTCTTAATGAGTAGTGACACCACAGGGTTTCATGTAGAAATAAAGATTTTATTCTTTGAAATAAAATACTCCCCTTATCTGGAGCTCTGGATAGCACAGGAACTAGCAAACGTATGCCGACATTTGATCTACCATATCCGCGACCACTGTCATGGGAGGGTGGTTTGGTTTAACTGCCAAGGCATTGTTAATGTCACTGTTGTCAAGAAAAACAACTTTATCATGTAAACCTGTAAATTCCTCATACCAAATATGCCTATATACCAACCCAATGTAGTCAGTCAACCGTTCGAGTCCAGCGGTGGCAGCTATGTATGTATGCGGGCCTTTGATTAAAACTTTGGCATATCGATTTCTTTTTAACAAATTCTTAACACTCGCGCTAATTATTTTGATTTTATGCCGGAACACAGAGTGATGGTAACTGATGAGATGCATTTGCATATGCAAAAGAACGACCACGTGTTCATTACTTCCGGTTTCATCCAAATGCCGCGATATTGATGTCGTTGTGTACCTATTTAGATCATTAGCTCCGAAAAATGGTTGACTATGTGGTAGCCATTGAACTGTAAAGTTGTAGTTATTATTTTTGCAGGCCGTACGTTTGTGCCATTTATCTTTTGTCCACTTTTCTGTGTTTGGCGTACAATTCCAGGCACTGATCACGTGTGTATACCAATGACGAGTCGTCGAGTCCCCGAACAGCAAGACCTTTCTGTTCTTCAAACAAGAAAACATTTGCTTAGTGTCTGGCCCTACAATGTAAAAAATAATTTCACTTTGATATATAGGCCGGTTTTTTCACTGGCAGGGTGGAGCTTACATTTGGCAAAGATAAACTAAATTACTTTTGATTTTAGGTGCGATATGTATAGTTCCGTATTATATCGTTATTGTCAGTTACTTATTACATGTAACAGGGAGAAACACAGTTTATACATCCATATCTACGTGAAAAGGGTACAGTGGAGAATCTGTTATTCTTTCCCGTTTAAACGCAAACGTACGCAAACGCAAAGCACTAAAACGTAGAAAAGAACAATTTTTGGACAATTCTGATAATTCTTGTTTATCTTGGTGGCAAACAGTTTGGAGCCTGATCAGACGCCGGGTTACCCGGCGTCTGATCTTGCTCCAAACTGTTTGCACTGCAAATAATAGTTTTAGCGTAAACGCGTTTATCGGGAAAGGATAACAGATTCTCCACTGTATATACAATGCTCCTTCTCTACAACAACACCTTATGGAAAACAAAGATTGCGTGCATTGTGGAGTCGATATAGAGAAGGAATTTTAAGACTTAGCTTACATTGGAAAACAGCTTGAGTCCAGATCAGACGCCGCGTAACGCTGTGTCTGATCTGGATTCAAGTTGTTTGTGACTCTTCATTATATTTATTCTATCAAACTCTCAACTTATATGGAACCCAACAATTTTAAGCAGACGGTCTTGCAGCAGTATTGTTGTGTTTTATTAACCTGTCAAAATTTAATAATTATACGCTGGTTGAACACGCTATATTTAGTTTCGGTCGACATCGATATTTCCGCTAGTTTTACGGGTAGGTCAGGGTTGAAACATAAAGTTTATATTTAGAATAAGATTTAGAAACCTATATGTCATCGTGGTCGAGGCAGTACAGTAGTGTTTTACTTAGTACATGTATGGCCATGAGTTCGATACCCAGCGGAGGATAGTTTTTTTTTATATAATTATATTTTATTATTTTGTGCATTCGAGACTGCAAGGAGGAGGAGAAAAATGGATTGAAATCCTTTTGGATCTGATTTGTGTATCATTCACGAAGAGTGTACCTGTACACATGTTCCATACAGTCAGTGAATACCACGATCAGAGGGATCCTGAATGAGTCCTTTGACCAGGGATACACTGTTTGCCATTTAGTTGTCATACATGGACTAGAATTAATTGCAACCTGGAAGAGTCCATTTAAGGTTTCAGTGATAAATGAGTTAAGGCATTTGTTACCTAGGTTTGAGAGACCACATCGGGTCACATTTTACATACATTTAAAACTTTTAATAGTACAAAGTGTAACGTTTAGGTTATCTATGGCACATTTTGTATTATAGATCACTTTGTTGAACAATTCAAGTAAACTAACTGTTTGAAAAAGAAAATAATTGTAATAAAAAATAAATAAAACCTAACGGGGATCGAACCCACAACCTTTCATCCTTGTACGAGCACCCGTTCTCGCTACCAAGTACTCTAACTCGATTATTGATTTAAGTTCGACACAGAATGAACAATATCCTTCAGTTCCTATCCGTAAATCAAAACGGAAAGTATCGGCTTTATACCAACGCTAAATATATCCTTTCAGTGACGTATGAATATTCAAATTTTGACAGGTCAATTAAACCAACCAATAAAAGCGTTAGTTATAATTGACACGTTTGAGCAACAGCGACAAGTGTCGTTGTAAGGAGGGCGTGGTTGTTGGAGTCCGTTGTAGGGATGGAGTACTGTACTCTATATAATGACGTACACATATGAAAAACATCTCAATTGCCAATTTATATCGTCTGATTGAATACAACATCAGCTATTTTTCTAGAATTTTGAATTAGATGAATTTGGATTCTAGTGTCATACACAGTAACTCGATATATGACCAGTATCCAAACTGTTTGCAAAATGTTATCGTGGTTAGGTTTGGTTGAGAAAGATTTTAAGGAATTCCTGAAAATAATTAAAACAGTATGTGTTCGTGAGCATACATGTACTACAGTGGAGAATCTGTTATTCTTTCCCGTTTAAACGCAAACGTACGCAAACGCAAATCACTAAAACGTAGAAAAGAACAACTTTTGGACAATTCTGATATTTCATGTTTATCTTGGTGGCAAATAGTTTGGAGCCTGGTCAGACGCCGGGTCCAGCGTCTGATCTGGCTCCAAATTGTTTGTAATGGAAATAATAGTTTTAGCGTAAACGCGTTTATTGGGAAAGAATAACAGATTCTCCACTGTACCGGTATATCCGAATTTCAAAAGAAGATCAAAGGTCAAGATCACTTGATCAATCGTTTTGGTAAATTGTTAGAAAACATTGGTGTATGGAATCCGCACCGGTTACACTGTGAAGTATACATCACATGTAGTTCCAAAGCAAATGGCGGAAATGTTCAGACTTAACCATTAACCAATTTGTGTCCAGTGGATTCTTCCATGCTTATATATTGAATTGGTCCATTTTGTATCAAAGGGATGCCTGGTCAAAAAATTAATTTTCAGTTTGTCTTATATTGAAATTCCTATCAGCATCCAGTGTAGACTCTGATCAGACGCCGCATAATGCGGCGTCTGGTCAGAGTTTACAATGTTTGCCTATGTCCCATATATGGGATGGTGGGCACAAATAGGTTAACTTTTGATGTCTAAATGACAATACGACAAATGTTGTTCCAAAAATGACGGCCCATGTTCATCTCGTCACTGCCATGACGTCATAAATTTGAGATCATTGTCGTCTGCTTGTATTTCTCAAATTTAAAATTTAGGAATTTGATTTGAAATAAGTGTCCAACAGTTTAGATCCCGGTGATCAAATGCGTCCGATCAGGTTCAAAATAGTTTGTAAATAACTAGTGTACTAGGGGTAAAGCAGTAACTATATTACTTATTGTCGTGTTGTTGAAAGACAGATCTTTCAACCAACTAATCAACAAACGAGCAAACACGTAGACAAATTAACCCTTTCACTCTCATTGACGCTTAAAAGCGCGTTTGCAAACTGTTTGGAACCTGACCAGACGCCGCGTAACGCGGCGTCTGATCATGGTCCAAACTGTTTGACACTCGTTTTGAAATTTTGCCAGCCATACTGCCTTATTTTTTAAACGATATTGCAGCCAATAAAATTGAGGCAGACGACAATGAAACGGTGAAGGGGTACAAATCTCACGAAAATATTGGCAGTGAAATGGTTAAACCAATATTTCAATTACCTTTGATTTCAGAGTGTAGAGCATAAAGTCTGGCTTAGAAGAACACTTGTAAAGTAGATTCACTTACTTTTGCAATGCCTGAGCTGCCATTTATTATTGTACATGAATCCGGTGGGCTCCTTACGCGTCCATAGGGTTCTCAGATTGAAATCTTTACATGGTGTTTGTGGTTCAGATACTGTTTCCACGCCATTGCTCGTCTCTCCCGCAACACGTACATCTAAGGAGTGGTCAATATATTTGCCAGAACTGTAAAAGTATTGTTTATATCTTTATTCAAGTCTCATAATTGTACATGCATAATATATAATAACAAATATTATACATACAGTAAATATGGCGTACACAGCCATTCTTTCTAAGAATTATAAGAGACTATCACAGTTCAAGTATCATATAAAGTATTCATTTCATTTATGATTATTTCATATTATATACAAAAGTAAGACCACGTGGGTGCTGCTAATCGTTGTACTAAAAACTGCAATAAGACAAAATTTGAAAAAGTATGAAAATCAAAAAGTACACTAATGTGTATTAAGAAATGATTTAAATAAGCCGTTATCATCTTTGATCAGATCAATGATGAACTGATTAGCAACACACACGTGTGATAGGTAAGACGTTAATCTATGGAAAAATAAGAAAAATAATCATTACTTACATAAAGTACGAGAGTATTTTCATAATAATGGGGCCCTACCGATGTAGGGAATTATCTAATTGTTCACTCATTAGTAACCTCCCCTGATAACGCGTGAGTAGTTCCGTTAAGATATTGCGGTATTAACCCCTTGCCTGAAATTCCTGATTGTTGCAAACAGTCTTTAGGTTTATTTACTTAAGTATGGAAGGCCGGTGCGCCATGCTAGTTGCTAGTAAAATGTTGTAAAAGACCAAATGCTAAATGCGAAATGCTATTTGTGAAATATTAATGCTATTTGCTAAATGCAAAATGCCATTTGCCAATGCCAATGCGTATAGCTAATTGCCAAATGCTTAATGCTATTTGCGCCGAATGCTAAATGCTTTGACGGTTTCTTCAAATGGCGGTTTTTCTCAATCATTTGACATTCAGCAAATCGCTTTTAGCATTTAGCAAATCGCATTAAGGCCAAATAAAAAATATCCGTGTTTCCTATTACATGCCAAAAAATTAGGCACGGACGGTCGGAACATCTTTTTTATATTAACACAATCATATAATGATATAGATCTACCTGTATTATTTAACTTTTCGGATGGAGTATTTTATATAATCATATTCATATATGAAAACATATGAATGTATTTCATTTTGCAGAGTCCATGGCCATACATAAATAACCTTAAGAATATCAATTCAAGTGTTAATTTAATTGATAGGTCCATTTACCAAAATTACCTTAAAATTTGAAACTGGTATGATTGTTAACTAATATTGGTATACCAAATCGGCACTTGTATATGGTGGAATTAATAATATATTGAAATGTGTTGTATGCTTGTCAAATATGTCAATAAAATGTATTGTCTGCATGTTGAATATGTCAATGGTTTATTAAATAGCAGATCATATCTGCAAGAAAGGTACTTTAGGACAGATTTAGATAAAATTTCTCTTAGATATTTACTAATCTAAAAATCAATTTTTAAAACACTTAAACGACTATAAAGCAGCTTTTTAAACAATTAACTGAAGAATAGCTTCTATTACACGTTCCTCAAAAACGACTGTCATATGCGCAGCAAATATAACAGACATTCGCCGATGCGTTTTTAAAAAAATGAAAAAAAAAAGTTCAGGGTCGGAGGGAAAAACTAGGGTTGGTCGGGGTACCGGAAACAGAGGTATTTTTGATTGGCCTTAGTACAGCAATTCGCATTTGGCATTAAGGAATTTGCGAATAGCATTTTTGCAATTCGTATTTATAGCATTTTTGCAATTCGTATTTATAGCATTTTTGCAATTCGCATTTCGCAATCAGCATTTAGCATTTGGCATTTTACAAATAGCATTTAGCATTAAACACCTCCTAATAGAGTTTTGTACTTAATTAGCATTTCGCAATTCGCATTTAGCATTTCGTATATAGCAATTCGCATTTAGCATTTAGCATGGCGCACCGGCCTTCCATACTTAAGCAATGCATAAATCTAAACTTAATAAGTTATGTAGAAGACAATTTCAAAGGAGACGAGATCTCCGTAGGATAAGGGTTACCTTTTAGAGATCGGACTGCTTCTTGTTAATGATTTCGATACATTTATATACAATGTATCTACATCGTATCTTGTGTTGTATTAATATAATTATTTGAAGTATGTTAATGTCGTTATTGTCGTGTTTTGTTATGAATTATGAATGCATGCAGACGATGATGTTAAGTACAGACGTGCAAATCATGTAGAAAGCTCTGAAAGTAAGGATCTGCTTTACTTTTGACTTGCTTTAAAGCGGTAACGTGCATTACTGGTGGCATATTTTTGACACCAGTTAACTACTTATTTATCATGAAAGATTCCTGTTAATATATCACATAAATACTCAACTATAGTTAGTTTTCGCAAACACTTTCGCGTTAGTTTTCAGATAATTATCTGTAAAGTGGAATGTGGAAACTTTTCAAGAAAAGTTTCAGTTAACTCTTTCCTCCCTGAAATTTGTTATGGACAATTCCAGTTTCTATTTTAGTCTAGTCCATTTCTGACTTTTAAGGGTTTTTTTGGTCAATGTTTGGCATTATGACAAACATTGAAGACCCTGATCAGAGGGCTACTTTCGGAGCCCTCTGATCTGGGTATACACTGTTTGCACAGGACAAGTGTTCTATTCACATTTACAATGTTTGAAAAGGACGCTTATATGCGGGACTAGGGTTCAAAGGGTTAACTTAGATATCATGTCGTGACAGTATCTGGCACTACACGTAACAGGTCATTTGACGCGACACGAGAGATATCAGGTTTTCATGAAAATATTCCACTTTCCACTTACTAGATAATTATGTGAGATATTAATTTGAAACTTTTTAGAAAAGCTAAGTAGTAAGTGGTGTCAGAACCATGCCACCATACATGTCCATATCGGTTTAGATGATTTACGCTGATGCCTATGCCTTTAAACAGACGACATTGCAGCCGCGAATAGGTTGGACATAATTGTCTTGTTTAGGAGAAGAGCTGCAAGCGTCGTTGTAAGGAGGGAATCGTTGTTTGGATGGCCGTTGTATAGAGGGAGTGCTGTACTTATCCTCATAAAAGAAAACGCTAGTTTTCTTCCATGCCGACGGTTGTTTTTCTCCATTGATTTCTTTCATTTATTATAATATATATCTATTCATCTATTTACAATGTTCTCATGTCTAAACTGGTTTTTTTAGAGTGAGAGAGAGGGAGAGAGAGAGAGAGAGATTGAGAGGGAGAGAGACAGATAGGCAGACAACATACATACACACACATACGGGGACAGAGAGACAGATATTGAGAGAGCAAACGGAGAGACAAACAGAGAGACAAACAGAAAATATAGAGAGACAGAAACAGTGACCGGGTAAGAAAGAGAGAGAGAAATCGAGAGAGAAATCGAGAGCGAGAGACAGACACATAGAGACACGCGAGATATAGATAGAAAGGGAAAAAGTGACATAGAAAGAAATACAAAACATCACGTCAGACAGACAGACAGACAGAGAAAGAGACAGAGAGAGAGAAAAAAACGTTGGAGAGACAGACAGAGAGGATAGAATGAACTACCAGTAAATCAAGTGTTGGTTTTCAATAGGGGAATGCAGTTAAAATTGATTTTGTTCAGGTACAGTGGAGGAACTGTTATTCTTTCCCGTTTAAACGCAAACGTACGCAAACGCAAAGCACTAAAACGTAGAAAAGAACAACTTTTGGACAATTCTGATATTTCATGTTTATCTTGGTGGCAAACAGTTTGGAGCTTGATCAGACGCCGGGTTACCCGGCGTCTGATCTGGCTTCCAACTGTTTGTAAAAGAAAAACTAGTTTTAGCGTAAACGCGTTTATCGGGAAAGAATAACAGATTCTCCACTGTACATTATATATATTGTATGTGTCTAGTGTTGCGTCATTGAAATGTAATATACAGTGGAATAGACGTTATTTTTTGCCGTTAAAACGCAAACGAAATGCAAAGGCAACTCAATAAAATAGAGTAAATGACAACTTTTAGATAATTCTAACTATTCATTTAAATCTGAGTGGAAAACAGTTGGGAACCTGATCAGACGCCGGGTTATCCGGCGTTTGATCTGGCTCCAAACTGTTTACAATAGAAATAATAGTTTTAGCGTTAACGCGTTTATGGGGAAAGACTAAGGTTTTCTCCACTGTAAATTTTCTTTTGAAATGCTTGCGAGGTATTGCTATTTCACGCGGCAAATGTAAGCCAATTCCCTCCCTACAACAACTCCTTTCGAACACGCACATTATTTTTGTCTCCCATGGGGTGTAGTTGTAGACAGGGGGTAATGTATAACAATTAAATCGGTATCTAAACTGTTTGCCACTCATATCAAATAGTCATCAGAATTCTCAAAATAGTCCGTTCTTTTCGTTACATTTTACTGCATTGCGTTTTGGTTTTTAGCTTTGTTTAACCCAAACCCCACTAGCATGTTTCTAGCTAGGGTGGCCATTTAGAATAGGCTGAAAGTACAACAGAATATGCCTTGCTACCGTTTACTGGGATGTTGAATACATGTATATTTTCCCGTCGGGAATGTCATCGCTTGTAACCTCATGTGGCTGAAACAAGTGAACCAATCAGTAATGACCAGAAATCTTGGTCAATGACCACTGACTTGAACAGCAGCACGTTCATTGGTCAATAGGCAGAAATTGACCCAGAGGTCAGAGACAACCAAAACATTTTCCATAGACCGCCATTATAATACGTTCAAGGCTGTGCTGACCAAATTTGAACAGACATTGTAAGCACGGAATTATACATTGGGCCAACTTGTGTATAATTCCTATATTAAGTTTATATACACATGTAATGATTACTGTTAACTCCCAAAGTAAACTTTCACTTTCGACGAAATATCTTTTTTGAAGACATTTCTTGTTGATCGTTCGTATCCCTGACTGTATACATTACAATAATCTCCTTAAATCAATGAATATATCAAAGCCATAAAAGACCGTATCGATGGAGGAATGGGTTAACCCATTACTCCATAGCCTGTTTATAGCTTTTAAGATAGGTGACCACTTAAAGCAGGTTGAAAGTAAAGCAGAATGTGCCTTTTAGGCACATTCTACTTTACTTTCAGCCTGCTTAAAACTATTATCTGCTAGAATATAGAACATATTTTTTATGACTCTTATTGATAACAGTATAAATTGGAACTCTTTTCTAGCAGCGGAAAATATTAAAGGCGTAAAAAGGTGTATTTATGGGGTAATGGGTTAAGTTAGAACGTTCAATATCTGTGCCTACTCCGTACCTTTTGAATAAGATTGTCTCGCAGGGGGTGAGCGGAAGTTTAGCCACTGGTTGATGGTTATTCACACCTGTCCAGTCTTCACATAACAGGTGCACGTTGGTAGGCTTGCCGCAATACCATGGCATCCCAGAGTTGTCTCCCGTTAAATTACAAACCTTGGTTTAAAACAAAACATTTATTATATTTACAGATACATGTACATGTATCTATGGAATACCGGTCACGACATGCCGACTGCTAAATGCTTGTTTGCCAATTGCTAATTTGCCAATTGCTAAATGCTAATATGTCACTTGCTAAGTGCTATAATGCTAATTTGCCAATTGCCAATATGCCACTTACCAGTTGCTTAATGCTAGTTCTTGTTTCATAAAACACATACGTAATCATCCACAAAGGATACAGAATATGTGCAAGCTACAGAAACGATCTTATCTAATCCGTTTGTGGTCCCAACACTCTTCAGTGAAGAGAATTAGATCTACAACAAATGGCAATTAGCTTTTAGCAACTGGCAAATAGCATATTGGCAATTCGCACATTAGCATTCTGGAACTAGCAAGTGACATATATTAGCATTTAGCAGCTAGCAAATAAGAAATTAGCAAATAAGCAATTGTCATTTATCAACTGGCACAGAAGCAATTATCGTTTAACAATCGGCATGTTCGGACCGGCATTAGATTAACGACAAATGGCAATTTACATTTAGCAACTGGCAAATAGAATATTGGTAATTGGAAAATTAGCATTATAGAACTAGCAAGTATCATATATTAGCATTAAGAAATTAGATTTACGACAAATAGCAATTAGCATTTAGCAACTGGCAAATGGCATACATGTATTTGCAATTCGCAAATAAGCATTATAGAAATAGCAAGTGACATATATGCATTTAGCAACTGGCAAATAAGCAATAAGCAAAAGCAAAAGCAAATAATAATCTGTTATATAGCAACTGGCAAAGAAGCAATTAGAATTTAGCAATTGGCATGTCGTTACCGGGATTCCATAGTTAACCGAACACCAGAAAGTAGCTACCAAAAATGGTGGCCACGTGTTGTGCCTAGAAATAGCATTTTGTCCTTAGATATTCGCTTGTTTGTGCTTCTGGTGTAAAACATGGGTGTCAGAGAAAAGGTACAATGCATTTCTTCTTATACTAGAAGAGGTATATGTATGAACGATGCGATATGTCCCTGTTTTAGCAATACACCAGTCGTGACAATGAAGTTAGAATACTTTTTTTACATAACATATGGCTCCCTGCTCTGCATTGTTTAGTTTTGCATGAATTTCTCGAGGGGGGGGGGGTATAGAGTTGCGCCTGGTTAGGGTGTAAACAATGACCATTTCTGCTTTGGCATGACACAATTTATATTAATTGTACAGAAGAGTCTAATTGGTGCTCTTTGCCCTATATTATTATTTCTCTAGAAACACTTTTGAAGATAAGTGACCACTTAAAGCAGGTTGAAATTAAAGCAGAATGTGCCTTAAGGCACATTCTGCTTTACTTTCAGCCTGCTTTATGCTTTTATCTGATATGATCTAGAAAACATTACTTGTAGTATATGTCCATGTCTTATAAAAAGGATATATTTTATACAGAGGAGGAATCATTCAAAGGCTTTAAAAGGCGTATATATTTGTGAATGGGTGTATGTATTTGTAATTAAAAAAACACACACCTTTGAATAGTTCCAATATCGCAAACCTTCAAATGTCGGATGGCACAGTTTAACCTCTTTGTATTGACCAACTGAATATATAGCTTCAATATCCCTTGTGCTTGGCAGCTGAAATAAAAAAGAACAAGCCTCAATAATTCAAATAGTCTCGCTTAAAATAAATACGAAAGACTCACGCAGGAAACGCAACACAAACAATACACCAACTTTCTCAAACAGAACACACACACACAGTCATACCATAACAAACACACACACACATACACACACCATTTTCAATTTTAATGACGTCAAAAAGCGCATTAGCAAACAGTTTTGATTAGATCTGATCAAAACTATTTCCACTTTTTTGTAATTACGACAGTTATACTGCCTTAAATCTAACATTGAAACGATATTGCAGACAACAATGTTGAAGCAGACGACAATTTGGTGATGAAGGGGTAAAAATCTCACGATAATTTAGCTCATGAAAGGGTTAAGTAAGAGATACACATAGTGCTACCTGCCTGTAGCTGTATTGTCATGAAACATCAATTTGCTTACGTTTAACTTTACTCATATTTTAATGTTAAAATGTGGCTTATGAGAGCCAGTTCGACTATTTAAGGCGAAATCAAGCTGTGGGGTTCTAACTGTACCATAAACTATGGTTGTTTAATTAAAAGTTCACAATGGATTGCTTAATGTCCTGTTGTGCGTTATATGCAAAAATAAAGGTTTATATTTTTTAAACACTCCCCTAATGTGGAGCTCTGAGTACCCTGGTCTGTGATCCATGTCGCCTGCTTCTGCTTTAAATTGAAATTTTTAAAACATTTATTTCCAAATGGTTTAATGATAAACAGTTTGGATACTGACGAGGTGCCGGAAAAACATGAAAGTACGCAGAAAACTCATTAACTTTTACTTTTGTCTTGTTCAATCCAGAAATTCGCATAACTCAGAGCTCCAGATTACGGGAATGTATAAAAAGTTAAATCTGTATTTCTGCATTTAACCCTATGATGTTACTATACATAAGAATCGTCTCTTCAAGCCAAATATGATAAGTAATGACATGAAGGATTTGTTGCTAAAACGAGAGGGTAAATGCTGAATTTGTTCAGTTTAGTCCCTCTTAACTGACGTCCTGCCTTACCATTGTGAACATTTAAATAAACATCCATGACCCAAGTTGTACTGAGCTCAACAATATATTGGGTTAGGTACAGTGGAGAATCTGTTATTCTTTCCCGTTTAAACGCAAACGTACGCAAACGCAAAGCGCTAAAACGTAGAAAAGAACAACTTTTGGACAATTCTGATATTTCACGTTTATCTTGGTGGCAAACAGTTTGGAGCCTGATCAGACGCCGGGTTACCCGGCGTCTGATCTGACTCTAAACTGTTTGCACTGCAAATAATAGTTTTAGCGTAAACGCGTTTATTGGGAAAGAATAACGTTTTCTCCACTGTACACATGCCAAATGTCAAGTCTGTATCACATGCAGTTTAAAAGTTATGGTCAATGTAAAATACAACCTACGGTACATGTATGACCTTTAAATGACCTTGACCTTTATTTGGCAAACCCACATTTTAATGAGATCAATATATGTTTAAGGTGAGTACACATACAAAATATCAAGTCTGTATCACATGTAGTTCTAATGTTATATCAAAAGCTAAGATTTCGGACAACGGCGACGGCAACGACCACGCCGATGACACTGAAATCGCAGACGCCGGAGTGATGTCACTAGCTTGTGGTTTCTTCGAAAAAGACTAGCTTATAACGAATTGAATAAATTAAAACCTTTTTAATATTCTGACGATTTATGCTAGGCCGAATAGCACAACTCAAATATAAGGGCCTGATCAGTCGCCGACCTGGTCCAAATCTTTATGGAATGGACATACATGTACTATGTGTATAATAAATGAGTGTATTGGGAAAGAATGACACTTTCACAGTGTCTAATCTTGCCCCAAACTTTTTGAAATGGAAAAATAAGTTGTAGCAATACACGTTTATTTGGAAAGAGAAACATATTCTATACTGTTTATCAACCTTACTTGGAGAAGCCATGGCCCGTCTTAGGAAACGTCGGACGACAGAAATGGTCGTACATGTAAGTCTAAACTTACAAAAAAAACGTCAAATTTCGTATTTCTCCGTCTAATCCTGTCTGATGACAATTTCAAAGAGATGTCAAAATCCAAGATTAAATGGAGAAATAACTAATAATTGAGAATTTTAGAATCTGACTTACGAAAGTATTTGTTGTACGACGTTTCTTAACCCTTTAACCAATAGCCTGTTTCTAGTATTTAAGATATGTGACCTATTAAAGAAGGCTAAAAGTAAAGCAGAATGCGCCCTATGGCGCATTCTGCTTTACTTTCAGCCTGCTTTAAGTTAATATCTGCTAGGATATTGAAAAAAATTCTTATGATACATATTCATGACAGTATGAAATGGAACTATTTTCTTTGGCGGATGAATAAAATGAATGCGCTAAAATTCGCTTCTATAAGGGAAAGGGTTAAGACGGGCCCCAGATGGCTTAACAAATACCTCTTCAAGTTATACGTCTTTTCTTTTCTCTATTTAATTATACACTATAGAAAGAGCTCCCAATCTAGGAAGCCTTGAACATAAACATACAGAAGGCGTTTCTTATGTATCTGTAGATGCTAGCTTAAAACATGTTTAAAGTAAAGCAGAATGCCCTTTCAGGAATATTCTGCTTTAAATTCAACCTGCTTTAAATAATCATCTATTTTCAAAATTAGAAATATGCTACGGAGAAAGGGATAAGCACCAAGCTGTTACATGACTTAACTTTAACCCACAAGTACAGCCTCTAGTGACATAATAAAAGGGTAGCCTAATAAACCTAGGTTTATCTGTACAGTAGCAGGTTTATATATATAGTTGGTGTATGCATATGTTACAGGGATTAAGTGTAATCAGGGAATACGTGAAATTCCTGAAAGATCAGGGATTTCACGAAAGCCCTAAATCTCACGGGGAAATGGTGTAATTTTGAATTTTTTCGATGACTGTTTATAAATATTTGGCAGTTACTTTTGGTTAAAGTAATGAATCTTATCTTGTTTAGTTCATTAAGTTCATAGGCAAGTACCACGCTATAAAATATGTTGTTAACCTTATTAACAATACAGATATCTTGGTTTTTTCATTATCCCGACTTAAATGCACGCTGTTCACATAAAAAAAAAATTCATTCACTTCTGCGAGAAACTTTGTATGGACGTTCATTAGACTATGATATGTCAAGAAAGCATGGTGTTTAAAACCAATAGAAATGTCATGATAGTTCAAATCTATCAATTTGTTGAAAAGGATCATTTCATCAATTCCCTAAAACGCCCAGTGATTTGGCGTAATCCCTAAAAAAGGTTCAGGGATTACCTGTAATCCCTGATTACACTTAATCCATCGAACGTATACAATGGAACTATTTTATTTTCATTACTCAAAACAAATAGCGGCAAAGTGAATTTTAGACGCATAAAACACAATAATTATGTTTGCTAACCATCCACAAAAAGAACACATTTATTTTTTAAAATATTAAAAGGTTAGTTTGAGTGGGATTCGAACTCTGGTCGCCGTGGTCGAAGTCGTCCATCCATTAGGCAAAGGAGCCAAATCACGTGACGTGGATTTAAATTGTATATAAAGTGTGTATATTGACGCATATAAATATACACAAATCGATGTCATAGCAACAACCATTACTCTGAATAATTATTGCTTTTGGAAAGATAACATAAAGTTTACAGATACATATCCATTCATTATTTTACTCTTATACAGATCTACGCTATGACAGACCATTCTATTATCGTCTCCAATTCTGTCTTCTGCTAAAGCAATACGGTGGCAAGAAGTTGAAATATACTTTAGTTTAGGTAGGCTAGTACATGTATACAAAGCAGAATGTCAGATTTAGTAGCAAAGTACGACATAAACAGTGAACAGGATGCAGAGTTTGGATGTGAGGAGTTAGAAAAGAAACTGTTCCAAAACACAGAACAACATTGAAGAGCAACGCGAAAACTGGTGACACCTTAAAGTTGATATTTTGAGCGTTTATTTTATGAAATGAAGCGTAAAGTATAGTCCATTTGAGTTCAAATGTATAACTTTTCAAATTTGAATCGACTTACTTTTCCAGTTCATTTGCATTAGTTCACTAGTGGTATAGGTATAAGTTTGAAATACTAAAATCATTTAATGACGGGATAAATCTAATAATATGTCATCGCATAAGATAGGACAAAGCCTCGCTACTAACTGGTTTCTCCCTTCGCAAAATAAACCAGTCCTATCTTATTGAATGATATATTTTTTTCTCTATATACTGTCAATGAGACGGAATTTGAGAGTCCCTCAATAGAAAAGTACCAACAAACCTAGTAGGAAGCAAACATGCATGTAGAGATATCGGCCATTGATACGAGCTTGTAAGCGTTAAGGGCAAACTCTGCAACCAAACTTGGATTCAAATGTTGGACTGCGCAGGTAAAGGTCATATTCAATATTGTACCTTAGTGCATCCACGTATGGACAACTAATCATTAACTTTGACTTGAACAAGTTAAGCAAACAAGATACATTCGACTCGCAGGCGTAACACCTGGCTGATATTACTATAGATCTACATGTAGAATAAATTATTAAGATAACGGGAGAAACCGAGCAATTGCGATATTTATGTTAAAAATTTATTTCAAAGAAAAAGAATATTGAGCTCGGCCTGAGAAGAAAACACATGAATCACACTAAAAGTATACCCCGTGCTTTTGCCTCATTCTGTATAGGAATCCTCATCTGACCGTCTATTTGATCGTATTTGAATTGTGTAGCAAATGTTAAAGCAAATATAGTTTAACCCCTTCACTGCCTTACCCCGAGCATAACAGTTTTTTTGCAAACAGTTTGGATCCTGATCAGACTGTTTGACACTCATTTCAATATTTCTTCAGTCAAAATGGCAAAAATTAAAATTTAAGAAATAAAAGCAGACGACAATTATTTCAAATTGATGACGTCATGGCAGTGAAGGCGTTAACTCTTTGAGCACTAGGCACGCTTATATGCGAAATTTGCAAACAGCGTACATGTGAGGAGTACACGCGTCCTATGCAAACACGGTATACCCTGATCAGAGGGCTCATTAAGGATCTCTCTTATCAGTGTCTAAACTGTTTGTCATTTTGACATATGTTGTAAAAGTCAACCCAAAAAAGACAAAATATGGACTAGACTTAATGGAATATTAGAATTGTCTATTTTATTTTTTAGGGAGGAATGGGTTAAGTCTGAGTATAAATATCGATGGAAAAATTCTTAACTTCTAAGATTCGGTGATTGTTTTAGGACATAGACTATGAAACACCAATTAGGCTTTATATAATGTACATAGAATGTGTCATCATCATATGCGCGGACGCTTTTAATTGGATGAAAATGGATTCACGTCGTTTATAGGCGGATTTGAAAAAGCAATGGAAATTTTATAATAAAACACAAAATATCCTAACAAAAATGGATGATTTTTCTAGAGGATGTTTTAGACATATCATATACATGTATTTTTTATTGCCAAATACACGACAATGTCATACACATTCTTTTATTGGAGTTTTTTTTTTTAATTTTGCAAATACACAACTAAACAAACCTTTTGTCTCATGTAATATATTGCTCGTATTGTCTCAGGTGTGTAAGATATCTGCACTTTGATGGTCGATTTCCCCACCCACAGGGCTTCGAATTTGGCAGTGTAGCTTCCGTCGTGATGGTCTAATATGGCCGCTGTGGCAAATGCCTTTTTAGCTAAGTTGAACATCCGGGCTCTCAAAACGGCACCTCCCTTCTTCAAACGTTCACCATATCCGTCATACAGTGTAATAGAAACAAGTATATATTCTCCAAGTTTGTATACTCTTTTCGTGTTATCTAAAACGAAATATATGTACTTATTTAGAATTAAATGGACAGTGTTCCCTCCCTACACCGGCCCTCCAAACAACGACTCCCTTTCCTACAACGACCCTTGCCGCACTTCCCTAAACAGGTGCATTTGCCTAACGCTTTAACTGCTGCAATATCGTCTGCTTCAAATTGTCGTCTGCTGGGTTTTTTCAAAATTACATACAAGTAGACATTTTGATAGAAAAAAAACTTAATGACGAGTGACAAACAGTTTGAATCCAGATCGGACGCCACGTGAGGCGGCGTCTGATCTGGAATTAAGCTGTTTAAAATGTAAACCAATTTCTCTCCCTATTACGACTCCCTCCGAACAACACCGTGTTCCCTATTTGATGTCGTTTTAGAGAGGGAGCACTATAGTAAGAGCCTAATAAAATGGACAAATTAATGAGACCCATTGGATATTGATGAAGTGTTTATGTTTACAAACAGAGTATCTGTGATAAGTGCATCTGTCATGTAAACAATGAAGACCCAGATCATATGGGCTTTTGAGAAACCATCTGATCAGGGTATGTATAGTTTGTAATTTTGCAATATATTGTAACAAGCAACCCTAAATAGCTCGGATAATCGAGATAACGAAATCAGACTCTCTAATCAAGCTAGCTTACTTGTGCCTAGAAGCAGAAGTATAGGGGCAATGAATTAACTCATTATCCCCTGAGATTTCCAATGGACAATTCCAGTTAACAAAAAAGGCTGGTACATTTCGGACTATGTAGGGTAGAATTTTATATTTTTGAATATATTACAAAATGACAAACAGTTATGTCCCTGATTAAATGACTCCTGCAGGAGCCCTCTATTAGGAACGTCACTGTTTGCATTAGACAAGTCAACTCTTCACAGGTACACTATTGGTAGAGGACACATATATGCGTCACTAGGGCTCATTGAGTTAAGGTACCGTATGTCGTACTTGTTTTTACCACAGATACAATGGGAAAAGACGTCACATTCGTTCCCAATACACGCGATTATATTAGTATTAATATGTCCAATGCAAACAATTTGGAGCCTGATTGGACGCCGGGTAATCCGGCGTTCAATCAGGCTCCAAACTGTGTGCAAGTCAGTTGTTAACAGATGGTCAAGAATTATTTAAAAAAAAACTGTAATTTTCTACATTCTATTGCATTGTGTTTGCGTGTGTTTTTTGTGTGTTTTTTTTTCATAAATAATATCGCTTTCCACATTGTACGATACCGTAGTTGTCTAGGTTGAAATTATGTTTTGGCAACAAATTTCCAGTAACTTTACTGTATATTATATAAAATATTGGCATTTGAAGGATGTATACATCTTTATAAATAAACGTACATGGATTATAATATACCCGTTAGAGCCGTCAATGTTTAGGTTCTCATTCGGATCTGACTGTTTATTTGCATCATTTAGTCAACTTAAAACTTCAAACTGCTACAAATTGTAGATCCAGGTTTTAACGTTATCTAAAATGACGCTTTGGCGCGATAACGTGGATTTGACGTCATTTTCGGTTTGACGTCATTTACGACATTCGATTACCAATGGCAGCGGGAGACAGTATTTTTAAGACAGTAATTTATTTCCCGCTGGGTCTGACAGTATTTTTATGTCACGGTGGCCTATGGGAAATTAACATTGTAAATGAAATTGAGTTATAATAAATATAAAAAATATCCAGTATTTAAGGAATAAACATATGTTATTAATCGATTATCAGCCTTTATTATCCTAGGTTTTCGATTATCGATTTATAATCAACTGGATCGATTTCAGTCATCGTCATGGCGTCTAAATAGTTTCTCTCTTGTTTCGGCTAACACCAGTATTAAAAAAACTTCAAATGTATAACCCTTTCTCAATAGCAAGTTCCTAGTATTGAATATAGGTGACCCCTTAAAGCAGTTTGAAAGTAAAGTACAGTCGAACTTCGATATTTCGAACTCGTTTAACTCGAACTATCCGACACATGCATTTCATTAGTTCATGCTCGGTTAAGTCGAACATACCCACATTTAAAGTTAAAACGTGGCTAAGCCACGTTTCAACTTTGAAATACGGGTATGTTCGATTTAACCGAGTTCGAGATAACGAAGTTTGACAATAGATTGCATTTACATGGAGAAAAGGGTTAAAGTGTTCGTTGGCCAGCTTACCTTGTATCTTGAATTTAGAAGTGGTCAAATTTGCAGCCAGTTTATGGTCCAAACATGCCGGAAGCTTCATTGCAATGTCCTCTGGTGTGTAATCTAGGTCATATTCTGACACCATTGGTACATTGATATTACCTTGTAAAGTTTCGGTCTGGTGGGTCAGTCTGAAATGCATGTAGGCACCATTAGTGCTGTTCCAATTGTTGATTGTATTCGACGATCAATCGATTTGTACATGATCGTGATATGCCCCAATACCTATACTTGTGCATATAATATATAGGAATTAGATTGTACGTATGTCCATCCAACAGATGCCAGACGCATGCTTTGCCCCAATATAACACCCCTAAACTTAAAATAAAAAGAGTAAAACCATAAACACACCATTTTCTATGAACAACCACCATATTCTGACCTAAAATTCATCTTTTGAGAAAATAAATTATAGCAGTAAAGGTAAATACTATAAAACAATTTTTTTCTTCAAAAAATTAGTTTTAGGCCAAAATATGGTGTTTAGACATAGAAAAGGGTGTCTTTATGGTTTTACTCTCTTTATTTGTGTTTGGAGGTGTTATATAGGGACAACGCATGCGTCTGGCACCTGTGAGTCAGTCCGCACTTGTTATCAGTGCTCAAATCATACTTCATTCACCACAAAACCAACATTTTACATCAATTATTGTCGGAATAGATATAAAAACGATTTTAAATGCTTGTTCGGTGAATAGGTCCCATACATGACCAGTAAGGAGAGGAGAGAAACTCAATAACTTATTTTGCATTCGTTTTAATCCTGAACCTTGTTGTTTGTTTGTGAAAAACATGTATTTGTTTTAATAAAATATGTTTAAATCAATACCCGTTAGAGGTACGTGTACCAAATTTGTCGTATTTACATCGTGGAATGGCTGAGCGTATCGCTATCGTATCAGGGATCCGTTTCATAAATCTTCGTACGGCAAAAACCGGTCGTAAGTCTAATCTTTAAAATACATATAATTTCTGATTTCTCTACCTAATCCTGCCTTGTGACATCTCTTGAAAAGACGATTCCCAAAAGATATTACAAGACAGGATTAGATGGAGAAATAAATAATAATTGATAATTTTAGAATCTGACTTACAACCTTTGTCGTACGAAATTGTATGAAACAGGTCCCAGTTACTGCGCCATTGACCTTGACATTTGACCTCATTTATTAAATTAAAGAAATAAAATATTTTCCGGGCACAAATTATTCACCACGTCAACTATATATATTCAATTTGGTGTGTAAATACATATTGGGATTGTATCATACGATTATGATAACGATATGATATTGACCTTTGATCTCAATTATATCTCAAACAATGAGCGAGGGTCCCATCAGACGGAAATACAGTCGAACTTCGATATCTCTAAGTCGGTTTTGTCAAACATATCCGTATTTCAAAGTAAAAACGTGGCTTAGCCACGTTTTAACTTTGAAATGTGGGTATGTTCGACTTAACCGAGTATGAAATAATGCAGTTCATATGCCGAACTATCGGATAGCTCGAGTTAAACGAGTTCGAGATATCGAAGTTCGACTGTACGATACTGTTATTATTCAGGTCACTGTGCCTTTAATCTTGGCCTTTTATCTCAATTATAGACAAAAAATGTTTTTCTAAAACACATTAGCTAGGTTTACCAAGCTGTGTTTGTTTAATGATCTATAGAAGATGACTTGTAAAGAACAATTTTCAGTTCACTGTTACATTGCTTTTGAAAAGTGAAATCAATCATAGAAAACAAACGTGTCCGGAACACATTACCGAAACTCTGTCAGTTAAGTATACAACATTTCTATGCATTTCTATACATTTTCGGATTTGGGATTTTTATCTGTCGCGTACAATGGAAGCTTAACATCGACTTCAATTATAGAAAACAATCATATACGCGTTTATTGTAAAAGAATAACGTTTTTTTCGCTGTATATACAGTATATACAATGTACATTGTACCCTGTCAGTACACAGGTCAAGCAAGATGGTCAAAATACTCGTTGCAGATAGTTCTCATGTGTGTACTGGAAATCGTTATTACATTAATTATTTAATACAAATAAGTGGCCACAAGTCAATCTAGTTGTAACAATACAGATGTAATGTATGTTTACACTATTAATTACCCGTATCGATTCCAGTGGGGAATACAGTGGAGACAATGTTATTCTTTCCCAATAAACGCGTTTACGCTCAAACTATTATTTGCAGTGCAAACAGTTTGGAGCCAGATCAGACGCCGGGTAACCCGGCGTCTGATCTGGCTCCAAAATGTTTGCCACCAAGATTAACATGAAATATCAGAATTGTCCAAAAGTTGTTCTTTTCTACGTTTTAGTGCTTTGCGTTTGCGTACGTTTGCGTTTAAACGGGAGAGAATAACAGATTCTCCACTGTATCTGGAAAAAGCCTTAACAGGGTGGGATTGGCTGGATGTAGACTAACCAGTTTCTGAATCGAAGGTTTATCAAACGTTTTACTTACATTTGGTATGGAAAATGTTAAAATGATTCTTTATTTGCAATGCGTACAATATTCAAGCGGTTCTGGTCTACCAAAATGCATTGTACATTACTGATATTTGAACAGATGATGGCCTATATTCCTAGTCCTATACAGTTTCACAACTGCTGTTTGGGCAGATCACCAGTGCAGTGGGATAAATGTTAGTATAGTTCGATAAACGTGTTTATGCTAAAAAGCTGACGTTTGTTGCAACCAGTTAGAAGCCTGATCAAACGCCGGGTAACCCGTCGTCTGATCAGGCTCATAGCTGCTTGCAACGCAGATTAAGCAGAATCTTAAACATTTTCTACAGTTTAGTCCGTTGTGTTAAATTTGAAAGAACAGTGTCTTTTCCGCTATACCTTGAAGTGTCACAAATAAGGCGAGCATTTTAGAAACTTACTTTATGACGTGATGTTTTATTATATTAGAATGGTGATATCAGTCATTGAAACGCGATCCAGAACTCACGAATGTTCCTAACTCTTTCACTCCAAATTTCATCGTCTACTTTTAACTCTCTTATTGCTAAAATATCGTCCGCATTGGCAGTATCGTCTGCGATACCTTTTAAAGTCAAATGTTCTGCTTTTTGACTGAAGAAATACCGATTCGAGTATCAAACAGAATGTATTCTGATCAGACGCCGCGTGACGGGGCGTCTGACCAGGATCCAAACTATTTAAAGAGTCGCCTTTTTGCGACGTTGGCAGTAAAATAGCCCATATTTGTTATATTGATCAATGGCAAATGCGAGTAAATTAAGTAGACGACGATGGTAGTGAAAGATTTAACCCTTTCGCTCTCAAAGACGCTTTAAAGCGCGTTTGCAAACAGTTTGTGTCCTGATCAGACACGGCGTGACGCGGCGTCTGATCAGGACCCAACGTGACTTTTTGACACTCTAATCGATATTTATTTAGTCAAACAACCTCAAGTCTAACTTTGAAACGTATCTTGATGACAGCAATACCTTAGCAGACGACAATAAAGCGGTGAAGGGGCCAACATATCCCGTATCATTTGACCATGAAAGAGTTACAGCCCAACTTTTGTTATGCCAATCAAAAGCAAATGCGAGTTAGTTATTGTTCGATTGAGTTATTTTTAGAACAGAATAGTTCATAATGGTAAATAGATAACAGGGTAACATCGGATCTATATAGTCGTACACTTTCCAACTTGAGATAACATGATCCTCGTGCAGCACGAGACCCTTGCGCTAACTTTACTGATATTTCATTCTTTCCGAACAAACGCATTTATATACTAAAACTATTATTTCCATTGCAAACAGGTTGGAGCCAGCTCAGACGCCGGGTTACCCGGCGTCTGATCAGGCTCCAACCCGTTTGCTACTCAGATTAAAAATATAATTAAAATTTCTTAAAGTAAATTTCCACAGTTTAGTGCATTGCATTTCGTTTAAATGGGAAATAATAAGGTATCATCTACTGTACATTGCTCACAAAAATTACATCTATCCGTATCATTAACCGTATGTAGAGAAAACTCATCCCTTTCAAAGTTTTAGAATGTTCCAATCTAAAAATAACTCCGACAGTTCAGAAGAAAACACTAATAGTAGCGTCGTAAAACGGTACTCTTTCCCATAACGCACATATTGTACATGTATTTTAATGGAGACGAAGATACGATCGAGATAACGTTTTTCATATGTTTTTAAAGATAGGTGGCTGCTTAAAAATATACTCAATTCCAAAAGAAACTGTGCACTTTGTTTTCTGTAATTATTACAGTGGAGAATGTGTTATTCTCTCCCAATAAACGCGTTTACGCTAAAACTATTATTTGCAGTGCAAAGAGTTTGGAGCCAGATCAGACGCCGGGTAACCCGGCGTCTGATCAGGCTCCAAACTGTTTGCCACCAAGATAAACATGAAATATCAGAATTGTCCAAAAGTTGTTCTTTTCTACGTTTTAGTGCTTTGCGTTTGCGTACGTTTGCGTTTAAACGGGAAAGAATAACAGATTATCCAATGTACGTGAATGTTTTCCTGAAAGCCTATGTATTTGGTACCAAAATTTAGATCAGTTCACGACAAATATGGCAGTGATTCCAGATTTTGAGATGCAGTCGTTTAAAGAAATGATTTTAAACGAGAAAATATATGATAATAAAGCTGAAATATGCTTTAGGGGTTTTCTGCTGTACTGTCAGCTTGTTTTAAACTAACGCCTGTCTTGGAAGACTTCTTGTATTGACCATAATAGTAGAGGGATAGGTTGAAAGTATGCTTTTAGGATGCCGGTATTTACATGTAATTAGTATTGCAAGCATAATTATGATATTGTTTGGATATGGATAATTTGCTACTCAGATTAAAAATATAGTTAAAATTTCTAAAAGTGAATTTCCACAGTTTAGTGCATTGCGTTCGCGTTTGAACGGGAAAGATTAATATATCCTCTACTGTACATTACGCACAAAAATTACAGCTATCCGTATCTCTAACTGGATGTAGAGAAAACTCATCCCTTTTAAAGTTTTAGAATGTTCCAATCTAAAAATAACTCCGACAGGTCAGAAGAAAACACTAATATCACTCTACATTGTACACATTTATTGAATGTAAATTGACCATGCGTATTGTCGATAAGGTTTGACCTGTCGGTTGTTGAATATTCCGTCTTTTTCCGTAAGCTATCTTTATCTTCCGGAAACAACAAAACAGTGTATTGTAAATAAACCATTCAAGGATGACGCGAATTTGATTATATTATCTGATAAAGATACATATGTATCTACAGTCGGTAATGGCTCAGTGGTTTTGTGTCTGCGCTACCAACGTAAGGGTTATAGGTTCGATACCCGATAGAGTTACGAGTTAATTTTATAATATTTCTTAATGTGTCTTTTTTATAACTGTTTATGGTAGACACATACAAACCATTATATTCACGAAATTGTATAAAATAAAGTGCAGTGAACTTGCCTTAGGAAACTTGGATAGAGAAGTGCGTATACAGTGGAGAAAATGTTATTCTATCCCGTTAAAACGAAAACGAAACGCAAACGCAAAACAATAAATCAAAGAGCATGACAATTTTCGACAATGTTTTCTATTCATGTTAATCTGAGTGGCAAACAGTTTGGAGCCTGATCAGACGCCGGGTTACCAGGCGTCTGATCTGGCTCCAAACTGTTTGCTATGGAAATAATAGTTTAGCGTAAACGCGTTTATTGAAAAAGAAAAACGTTTTTTCAACTGTAGCACCATTACGTTATGCAAAGCTCTCTCTGGCAAAAAGCACTCTTTGTTACTTCTGTATTTCGTTAAGCAGCAAGTTTTTATTTACCCAAACGTTAACTGTTTTATTTTAAGTAAAATAAAAAAAAAACTGAAGCTGACGTTTACAAAACAGTGTCTTGAATCGAACCAACGACCCTAGCACTACGAGTCAATGACACTATCCACTAAGCTATTGCGACAGTGGCATTAGATCAACGACTGAAGTATACTACCTGAAGTTTTCATTGATCTATAAATAAAGTATACGGAAACTTCCGATGGTGCCAACGAAAGTTGACGGAAAGTGATGACCGACAGGTCAAACCTTATGGATAATATGTCCCTAGTTTTGTTGGTATTAGTGTTTTCTTCTGACCTGTCAGAGTTAATTTTAGATTGGAACATTATAAAAAATTAAAAGGGTTTCACCGTACTCGTTGATTTCCGTACAGTAAGCCAGGGATACGGAAAGCTGTATTTATTGTGCATAGTGTACACTGTTATTACTTGAATCATTTGTGACGAGAAAAACAGCTACAAATCAAGGTTGTCATAAAGAAAACTGAGAAATAAGGTGATCGAACATAACTAGATGCAGTACAGTGTTCCATGCATGCATTACTAGATGCAGTACAGTAATTCGCTAGATGCAGTACAGTAGACCCCATACAGAATGGATTTTTGCGAAGTTAAAACGACATAATAATCTTCATTATTGATGTTCCCGACAACTTATAGTAATTTACCATCTATTCAGTGGATAAGGTCAATATTTTATGGATATTACTGGCAAATGTTCGAAATTTACCGGCAACACCGGTACGCATCGACCGTGAGTCACGGTGAGCAGTCGAAGTAAAACAGCTTTCTTTACTGAGCAAACGCTTATATCATGCAAATGTTGGCTGCCTGGCGTTGTAAACTTTGTTTGATATATGCATACAACCAACTCTGCTTTTTCGGTGCTTTAAAAGCAGAAACAACGGCGAATTTCTTTGCTCAGGTGTTGCGTTTGTTGATAGAAACGGTTGCTCACGACAGCTAGTTCCGGAGTACGATGGTATAGGGTAATACTAGTTTTTAGCATAAACACGTTTATTGAGCATGGATAACATATCAGTAAAACTAGCGCAGCTGTCTCGTGCTGCACGAGGATCATGCTTATCTCAAGTTGGAAAGTGTATGACTATATAGATCCGATGTTACCTTGCTTACCTATTTACCATTATTAACTATTCTGTTCTAAAAATAACTCTGACAGGTCAGAAAACTCGGACAATATAGATACAAAATATTTATTAGTTTTTGGACTATAATCATGAATACAAATACAGCTGATGGTGACACATGAGCAGACTGCGCTTACAGTAGAGAACATGTTATTCTTCCCCAATAAACGCGTTATACTAAAATAATTATTTCCATAGTAAACAGTTTGGAGCCAGATCAGACGCCGATTTAACAGGCGTCTGATCAGGTTCCAAACTGTTTGCCACTCAAGTAAACATAAATCGTTTTTAAAAATAATGTTATTTTCATCGATTTAGTATAATGCGTTTGCGTTTCGTTTCGTTTAAACGGGCCATAATACCATATTCTCCACCGTACATGTATCATCTTGTTAGCCTTGACGTACATGTACACCATTAGAAACAGAACGAAAGGGCCATTATACTGCAGCTGTGGCAGTATTCTATAGATTTAAAGTGTGATGTTTGTATATGTCTACAGTAGTTACATGTAAGCCTTTCATGATCAAATTTATCGTGACGTTTTACCCCCTCACAGCTATATTGTCGTCAGCTTCAATATTGTTGTCTGCAATATTGTTTCAAAGTTAGATTTAACTCTTTCCTCCCTGAAACCTCAAATGGACAATTCTAGTTTTCAATTAAGTCTAGTCCATTTTTAAAAAAAATTGAGTTGAATTTTATAACATATGACAAAATGACAAACAGTGTAGACCCTGATCAGAGGGCTCCATTAGGAGCCCTCAGATCAAGGTCTACACTGTTTGCATAGGACAAGTGTATTAATCACAGGTCCACTGTTTGAAAATGACGCATATATGCGTGACTAGGGTTCAAAGAGTTACGGCAGTATAAAAACAGATTTGATCCTAATCAGACGCCTTGCGCGGTGTTTGATCAGAATCAAAAGTGTTTGTAAATGCGTTTTATGGCATCATAACGAGTGAAAGGGTTGACGCTTTGTCCTCCCCCTTAAAAGGCAAATGAAAAACTCGAATGTTATAAAATGTAGTAAAGTGCATCTTCTTCTTGTTATTGTAACGATTTCATATTTATTTTATTTTATTTGTAATCATTTTACGTCGCTTTTAACAGTATTTCAGTCACATCGCGACGTCCAGCTAATCACAGGTGGAGGAAGACCCTAGAAGCCCTTTATGCACTCTTTCAGACACAAATCACCACCGACCTTCCGCAAGCCAGCTGGAAGGCTTCCCAAGATTTCATAATAACGATAAGCTTTATTCTGCAAACTGTTTATCGGAAAGAATAACGCTTTCTCCACTTTAGCTCACATACAGTGGAGAAAACTTTAATATTTCCCAATAAACGCGTTTACACTACATATATATTATTTCCCCTGCAAACAGTTTGGAGCCAGATCAGATGTCGGGTAACCCGGCGTCTGATCAGGCTCCAAACTGTTTGCCACTCAGATTAAAATGAATAGTAAGAATTATCAAAAAATATTATTTTCTTCATTTATATGACATGCGTTTGCGTTTCCTTTGCGTTTAAACGGGAAAATATAACGTTTTCTCCACTGCACATACAGTGGAGAATGTGTTATTCTTTCCCAATAAACGCGTTTACGCTCAAACTATTATTTGCCGTGAAAACAGTTTGGAGCCAGACCAGACGCCGGGTAACCTGGCGTCTGATCAGGCTCCAAACTGTTTGCCACCAAGATAAACATGAAATATCAGAATTGTCCAAAAGTTGTTCTTTTCCATGTCTTAGTGCTTTGCGTTTGCGTACGTTTGCGTTTAAACGGGAAAGAATAACAGATTATCCACTGTATATGCATCTTACCTGAAATTCTTCAGCATGATTGATGCTCCGTTGGGTAGTGTCATATATTTTGTCGTCAGTATCAACATGGTACAACCTATGAAGATTAATGCAGTATATCGGCAGTAGTTCCTGAAATAAAAAACAAAACCCATCTTTATAAACGAATAACGCAAGGCATCCATATTTACAATTTGGAATTAGCCGGCGTCTTATCTCGTTGTTCACATTGACAATTATAGTTTAAGCGTATCACGTATTTTGGAAATAATACTGCCCACTCGTTTTACAGGGGTGCTAGATCACATTTTGTTGCTATAAATAGCCGTACGGTAAACATTGTCTGGTGCTGTATCCCTCCGCACTATTGGAATAAAAAATGGGAAAGGGAGGTAACTCTTACAGAAATACCCTATATCTTAAAATGGACAAGAAAGCTACGTCCACAGAATAAAATGAAATAGAAAATTGTACAGTAGACTCTACACTTGACTGTGGTTTTCAACAATGCACTGATCCGCTGTTTAAACGGTGATTTATTTTGTTGTTGAGTTCTCACATGATCGAGTATACTCACAATGTCACGTTCTTAGATGACGTCATTGACGCCGGTTATTGCTCTGGCTTGAAAGTACATGTGTTGTACGTATATAACTGAACAAAGTTGTTATTTTGATAAATGTTACTCTACGAATTCGCTTCAATTTCAATAAAAAGCATATTTATTTCTGAGCTGTGACCTAAAGTGGGACATGTTTTCTTCGTAAAACGTGTGTACGTATAAATGCCAAAGCTAAGCTAAAGACGCCACCTTTAAACACCTGTTTGATGCTATTGGATATAGAATGCGTGATACGAAAATAGGTAATTCTTTACAATTACATTATTTTACTCAATTTAAGGGTAATTCTAAGACAGGAAAATAATCAAGTACGGTTTTGTTACAATCTTCAGTGGAGAATACGTTATTCTTTCCCGTTAAAACGCAAACGAAACACAAACGCATCGAAGTATAACGGAGAAAATGACAGTTTTTCGACAATTCTGACTTTCTATTTTAAACTGAGTGAAAAACAGTTTGGAGACTGATCAAAAGCCGGGTTACCCGGCGTCTGGTCAGGCTCCAAACCACATGTATTTGCATCGGAAATAACAGTTTTAGCGTAAATACGTTTAAATTAGATTTGAGACATTTTACATACAAGACGATGATTTGATCGACAAACAATTTGGATCCTAATCAGACGCCGAGTAACTCGGCGTCTGATCAGGATCCGAACTGCTTAACACTGGTTACGATCATACTTTACTGATGTCTTTTTTTTTATTTGAGAAATAAAAGCAGACTGTTGTCAAAAGCACATGAAGATGACGTCCCACGTTACTGAGCCGATAATGACCAAGGCCGCAAGGAATCAATGCAATTATGGCATCGAGCGGACATAAATCTAGTCTGGTTCCCTGTCTCCTATAACTCTGATTTCCCGTCAAACGCAAACGAAACGTAAACGCATTGTTGCCTATTGTGTTTACCAATGCAAACACAATAAAACGCTTCTTTATACATGTGTATATTTTTCCAGAAATGAAAGAGACTACCCAATGTTTCTATAAATGTATGTAAAAAAATACATTTTTATATGACAAAGTATTACGAAAAGTGATCTAGATATGTTTTTACACAGCCAAACCGCCACCATATTAGTACGATTTTTATGATTAATCAATGTCACATGGCATTGTACTATAATAAACGCCTATTTAACAGTAATCAATACCTTAATCTATACAGTGGAGAAGACATTTTCTTCTATGCTAAGCAGTGAATTATAGAGTTTTCTCAGTAGATTATAATGTTATAATCTACAGTGAATTGTAACTTTTCGGAAATTTTTTTTGCCGGGATTTTTTTTATTGCCAATATCTCCTTTTAATTTGAATATGCCATACACGATTATTTTGGTGTCGCACGTTCAGATTACTACGCCATCACAATGATACTAAGTCTGAAGCACTTTGATTTTGAGAGGCTCGTGAAAAACAAGGATTATATTTTCACTCGTGCCTTCGCCACTCGTGAAAATATAACCTTGCTTTTCACTTGATGAAAGAAATTCCCATCTTACACTGAAACAAACAATTATCCTCTATATTCTTTGCCGTTTAAACACAAACCAAACGCAATCGCATTTCAATAAAATGTAGAAAATGAACATCGTTTGGCAATTCCGCCTATCTATTTTACAATAAAATGCAAACAGTTTTGAGCTAGATCATGAACCGGTTTACCAGACGACTAATCTGGCTCCAAACAGTTTGAAAATGAAATAAAAGTTTTAGCGTAAACGCGTTTATAGGGAAAAAATAATGTATTCTCGAATGTAAAAACGTTGACCATGAACGTAATTTGACACAACTCATTCACCCCGTAACGCCAATTGTCACAGATTCAATTGATGGATAGAGCCATCGTAAAATGGTGTATTTGTACGTCGGTCCAAGTACTAAAGAAGTTGAACCCCAAAATATTTGTTTCTCTGGAATTCTTGTCAGGGTTCCAATTTCTAGATCAATACTCATATTTTAAGATCGATATACATGAGGAGTAGATCTAGCAACTTGTTTCCTGGAATCGCGATATGACTGAAATAATGCGTCCCTTTACCCGATAGCCTATTTCTAGTACTTAAGATAGGTGACTACGTAAAGCAGGTTGAAAGTAAAGCAGAGTGCGCCTTAGGGCGCATTCTGCTTTACTTTCAGCCTGCTTTAAGCTATCATGTGCTATAATATAGAAAATATTCCCTATAATACATATTCATTACTGATTAAATTGGAACTATTTTCTTCAGTGGATGAATAAATCATATCCGCTAAAATGCGCTTCTATTGAGGAAAGGGCTACGGGAAAGAATAATGTATCCTCTACTGTACATTACGCACAAAAATTACAGCTATCCGTATCTCTAACTGAATGTAGAAAAAACCCATATCTTTTAAAGTTTAAGACTGTTCTAATCTAAAAAAAACTTGGACAGGTCAGAAGGAAAACACTTATACTGCTTTCATATATGTTATGCATGTGTATGAAAAAAAAGGCTTTTCATGCACGCAAAAACTTGGACTCAATTAGACCTTAAATGACCGAAGGTAGGTTTCGAAATCTGGGTTTAGGAATTGAAAATTAACTCCTTAATCCTTTGAGGTATTGCTTTCATATTTGGTATGCATGTGTAAATGCATATTGTATTGAATATATATAATATGTATATGTGTACATGGACTAGAATTTCCATGTACGCAAAAAATAAGACCTTGAAACCTTGAACAAAGGGCCTGTGTTTAAGTTTCGAAATCTGAGTTTAGGTTTCAAAAATGCTCATAAAATACTTATTTCTCAGATTTAGGTTTCGAAAAATGCTTATAAATGCTTATAGCTCCTGTGTTCCTTGAGATATTGACAACTGTGATTTTGAATTTGAGTTTAGGGCCCACGTTTAGGTTTCGAAATCTGCGTTTAGGTTTCGAAAATGCGTAGAACTCCTATGTTTTTTTATTAATTGTGGACCCAATAGTACGCTGAAGCTTTTCCTACATGTATGATATGACCTACTGACCCACGTTTTATATGTAATTACATTTTCCTGGATGTTGTCAGATTAATCATTAATAATCAAATTTTATGGATTTGCGGCTAGTAATATGGCTCCTAGCGTGTTTAAAAGCCGTTTGTCCATGTTTTTACCTGCCGACCTACAGTACTGAATCTTATTAAATTAACAATTTTTGCGATTCGCTTGCAATTCGCTTGCAATTCGATGGCGATTCGCTTGCGATTTGAAAATACTAATTTACCCTCGGATAAGTTTTCTTGAGTGGTGTATCTCACAAATGTTCGCAAATATGCCTTCGTTAATTTTTTCGATTCCATTTTTGTCACAACCGCTTCTGAAAATTCGCGTTAAAGTATTCAAAGGTAGGGTTTGTTTTTTGAAGCGCCCGATTCGATGGCAATTCGATGGCAATTCGCTTGCGATTATCAATTTAATTTAATAAGGTTCAGTACTGTACTTATCTTCTTACGTTACCAATATTCTAACACTGCCTAGATGTTTTAATATAATAATCATTAGCAATTTTAAAAAAGATTGAAATTAAAATATGACCAATTGAGTGGCAATAAACGTGTTCTTCAGTTTGCCCTACTTACAGTGGAGAATACGCTATTCTTTCCCTATAAACGCGTTTACGCTAAAACTATTATTTCCAATGCAAACAGTTTGGAGCCAGTTCAGACGCCGGGTAACCCGGCGTCTGATCAGGTTCCAAACTGTTTGCCACCAAGATAAACATGAAATATCAGAATTGTCCAAAAGTTGTTCTTTTCTACGTTTTAGTGCCTTGCGTTTGCGTACGTTTGCGTTTAAACGGGAAAGAATAACAGATTATCCACTGTACATTCATATATGACCTAAATTGTATCTACAGTGTTCCCTCTCTACAACGACACCCGATGGGAAACACAAAAAATATGTGCTTTGTTCGGAGGTAGTCGATATAGAGAGGGAAAGTGGTTACATTTGCAAACAGCTTAAATCCATATCAGACGCCGCGTGACGCGGCGTCTGATCTAGATTCAAGCTGTTTTGTCACGCGTCAATAAGTATTTTTCCTGTCAAAATGTGCATTATGTAACTTTTAGGAAATTAGCAGACAGTAAATTTAAGCAGACGGCACTGCAGACATGAAGACATGAAAAGGTTGGGCATGAATGTCATATTTGGGGATCAGCGGCAAGGGTCGTTTTGAGGAGTGAATCGTTGTTGGGAAGGCCGTTGTAGAGAGGGAGCACAGTAAAACAATTACACTGACAAAATCTTAGAGCACGTTTTTAGGGCTAAGCGGCCGTTATTCTGACTTAAAACATAGTGCAGAGAACACTTTCAATGCAAGCATTGTTTTAGCGGTGAGACGGCTGAGGCAGACGATAGACTTGACTATGCAAGAGCTAAAGGTAATACACAGGCAAATGTTCGACACTTTTATATGAACAGTTGAGAAACGTTATTCTTTCCTAACAAACGCGTTTACGCTACAAATTATTATTTCCAGTACAAACAGTTTGGAGCCAGATCAGACGCCGGTTAACCCGGCGTCAGATCAGGCTTTAAACTATTTGCCACTCAGCTTAATAACTAAAGTCAGAATTGTCAAAATGTTGTTAATTTCTACATTTTTGGGCATTGCGTTTCGTTTTTCGTTTAAACGGGATAGATAACGTTTTCTCCACTGTATGAGTTATCACGTGAGAAGACTGTGAATGGGAATGGACAGGTCTTATCATTAAAAGTGTCAAACTCACACACATGCTTAATTATTGTGGTAGATGTAGGTGTTTCACTCCTTCATCTCCAACTTTTATCGTCTGTTTTAGCCTTATAATTTTGCCACATTGTACAGACCAAGCACCGTTGTCATCCCAGGCTCTGTACATGTTTCTACACAGCTACCATATATATTATAGCTACTTAGAACGCTTGAGATGCATATGGGTGTCAAATAGTGTAGATCAAGGCAAGCCGTTGCGTTTGACGCGGCGGCTAGCCTAGATCTACACTGGTTGCGATGCAATAAGACAGGTTTTGCCATGACAAGGCTCAAATATATCATAGTTAGTCTTATAATCTGGATATTGGAGTAAGTCAAGGGACGGGAAGTTTCTTCCTGATTGTATATCAATACAGACACGCATGGGGAGATATTAAGATTGGTTACTCCTAATGAGATCAGACAAAAATCGGCACTCTACGTACAGCGATCGGCTGTAGCATAGTTCGGAACTGTTCGGCAGTTGACGAGAATGGCCGATCGCTCTCCGTAGATTTCCGATGTTGAACGACATTGACCCGAAATCGTTAGGGGTCTTTAACCTTAAATAAAGCCATCATGCGTCCGCCCATGTACATGTGTATGGTAGTGATAACTATTATTTCATCAAGCTGATTGTGCGTGTTCCTATTTCAAAGAAGGCACACCTTTTTATCATAGAAATGTATATTACAACCCAACGCATACATGTAAGCATACAGTAGAACCCCTCTATTACGACCACTAAATAGACGGTTAATTATCTGTATAAAGGACAGATAACAGCTTAAAGCAATTTGAAAGTGAAACAGAAAGCTCCTGTAGGAGCTTTCTGTTTCACTTTCACATTGCTTTAAGCAGTCACCTGTCTTAAACGATTAATATTTGAAACAACTTAGTGGTCGTAATAGAGAGGTTCTTCTGTTCTTATAATGATAGTTTATTTCCAATTTGTTCAGTAGGTCATAGACCCATGAGGAATGATCAAACTTATATACAAATATGGCGACACAGCATGTATGATATAGCCTTGACCTAATTACATACATACAGTGGAGAAAACGTTACTCTTTCCCGTTTAAACGCAAAGAAAACGCAAACGCATTGCAATAAAATGTACAAAATAACAACTTTTTGACAAATCTGACTATTCTTTTTTAAACCAGTAGCAAACAGTATGGAGCCTGATCAGACGCCGGGTTATCCGGCGTCTGAGCTGGCTCCAAACTGTTTGTAATGAAAATACATGTTTTAGCGTAAACGCGTTTATATGGAAAGAATAACGTTTTCTCCACTGTACATGTAATTGCATATACAAAATATCATTATTGGTATCTGCTCTAGATCTATACTATTGCCTGTAATAGGTATGGGAATTTCAATTTGACTGTTTATGACATAGATGCGATTGACAGTGGTGCCTCATAGGGTATCAGTAGTTATATAATAAATGTATACGATTGAGTATCGTTACTCCAAATACATAAAGATCTAGATCTATACCGACACAATGACATACACTGCGATCTATTGTGATCTATTATATATCTACAATTATACAATAAGCATGAAACATATACGAATGAGCACTGTGTGTGCACTATGCGGTTGTATAATATTAGAAACTTACATTTATTACACACAACTCGAGTGATCCGGTGCATAAGATATGCAAAGTATAGTTATATTCCGTTTATATCAGCGAGATTAGAGAGGGAAAACAAAAAGATGTACAGCGCTCCCTCTCTACAACGACTCCCAATGGAAGACAGAAAGCATGTGCGTTGTAGAGAGGGAGTCGCTATAGGGAGGGAAATTGGCTTACATGTGCAAACAGATTGAATCCAGATCAGACGCCGCGTAACGCGGCGTCTGATCTGGATTCAAGCTGTTTGTCACTCGTCATTGTGTTTCTTTCTGTCAAAATGTCCAATGTGTGATTTTGGGAAAACAGCAGACGACAGTTTTAAGTAGACGATGTTGCAGAAGTGAAAGTTTTAGACATATAACTGTCTTGTTTGGGGAACAGCGGCAGGGGTCGTTGTAAGGAGGGAGTCGTTGTTGGGAGGGCCGTTGTAGAGAGGGAACACTGTATGCAGAAAATGTTCCATATTTGCCTGTATTCAACATTGTTTTAAGTGACAACACAATATAACACCAACGACCGTAAGTCTCAACATCGGTATCTAAATTTCAAACTGTGGTGACACAGATAAAGATGGCATGTACGTTATCTCTCATCTGAGTCTCCACTGTTTGTTCAATACTATCAAATTGTAATTGATTCAACTCAACTTTAACTTTTTCTTCCATGAAATTTCAAATGGGCAATTCCAGTTTCCAATTCAGTTTAGTCCACCTTTTACTAAAATCTATGTAGGTTATATTTTGTCAATTCATATGTACAGTGGAGAATCTGTTATTCTTTCCCAATAAACGCGTTTACACTAAAACTATTATTTACAATACAAACAGTTTGGAGCCAGATCACAAGGCTCCAAACTGTTTGCCACCAAGATAAACAGGAATTATCAGAATTGTCCAAAAGGTGTACTTTTCTACGTTTTAGTGCTTTGCGTTTGCGTACGTTTGCGTTTAAACGGGAAAGAATAACAGATTCTCCACTGTATGGTAAAATGACCGACGGTGCATATCCTGATCAGAGGACTCCTTTTAGGAGTCCTTTGATATGGTGTTTCACGGTTTGCATGGGGCAGGTGTGCTCTTAACAGGTACACTGTTTGTAAAGGACCCATTTTCGAGTCAAATTGTTAAGATATCGTTTCTAGTTAGTATTGATTGTGTTATATTGTTGTTAACCATATATGATTTATGTACTTGTAGATATGTTGAGGGCCTCGTGGAGGATTGTATATCAAATAAGCTCTCTCGTTAAATAAAGTCTTTATTATAATCATTATAATGTGCAATATTTAAGACATGGTCGGTGGGGAGATATAATGCAGGATACGGAGTAATAGTTTAAAATTCATATGTTATTTGAAAACTGGGTAGACTATGATCAGAGGGCTCCTACGGGACAGGATCCATGTGATCAGAATCTGCACTGCTTATTTATGTGTGCAATATATGTACATGTATGTTGTAAAACTCAAAATTGAAAAATAAAAATTTGACTACACTTAATTTAGAAATTTGGAGTTTCCATTTGAAGTTTCATGGGTTACAGTGGATATGATATTCTTTCCCGTTTAGACGCAAACGAAACGCAAACGCAATGTACTAAAATGTAGAAAAATACAATATTTTGAAATTTATCACGATTTATTTCAATCTGAGTGGCAAACAGTTTTGAGCTCGATCAGACGCCGGGTTTCCCGGCGTCTGATCGGGCTCCAAACTGTTTGCAATGGAAGTAGTTGTTTTAGCATAAGCGCGTCTATTGGGAAAGAATAACGTTTTCTCCACTGTAATGAGTGAATAGAAGATTAACTTTAGTTGGATTATTAATCATACATAATTACATTTGTTGAGCTTTATATCAATAGAAACGAATTAGGGTATGACTTACAAATATATATAAGACAATGGAATGACAAAAGCCCTCTGTATTCGACCAACTTGCTTACGCAAGGTCGGGGGTTTTACTCAGTTGCCGATTATTGCTTGAAACAGTATACATAAAGGGACTATGTGGTCTTCATCCGCTTGTTGTAATTAAACCGGACGTCGCGATATGACTGAAATACTATTAAAGCGACGTAAAATCATAACAAATCCAAACAATCCACGCAGTATGATAAAATAAACATACCCATTTGCTAATCCACCCGCCATCTTTTTATGTCCTACCGCACACACTTTACAATCGCCAATAAATGCAATTACGATTTTACTTCCTCAAAGACAGGTCGTTTTGCTCATGTACAGCGAAGTAAACGTTATCCTTTCCCAATAAACGCGTTCGTGCTAAACCTATTATGTCCAATGCAAACAGTTTAGAGCCATACCAAGTCTATGTTGTTAAAATTGGAATGTTTCATACCATTGAAAACTCTCTGATGTGACCACTTGTTTTGTTAGACTTGTATAAACAAAAGATATTTAGCAAATAACTGATTGCTTTATAAAGCTGTTGGAGAACATGACTGTATCTTTAGTTTACTGCTGTGCGTTTGATTTTTGTTTACGTTTAACCCTTTCCCTTATAGGAGCGACTTTTAGCGCATTCATTTTATTCATCCGCCAAAGAAAATAGTTCCATTTTATACTGTCATGAATATGTACTATAAGAAATATTTTCTATCTACCAGCAGATATTAACTTAAAGCAGGCTGAAAGTAAAGCAGAATGTGCCCTAGGGCACATTCTGCTTTACTTTCAGCCTGCTTTAATAGGTCACATATCTTAAACACTAGAAACAGGCTATAGGTTAAAGGGTTAAACAGGAAGAATAACGTCTTCTCCCCTGTAATTGTCGCAATTACTAGCCTGTCACACGAACGATTTCGTTTTTACACTTATTCAATGGCAAACCTTCAACCCTGTTGCATTGGGTATACATGTACTAGTTTTTCGGATCGCTTGTTCACGTTAATTTCTTCCATGATCATAAATTTCTCCGGACATACGATTTTTTCTGCTTCAATTTTATATTTCTGAAATATTTAGCGGTTTGAACAGACTCAATTAAACCGAGTCTGCAATTTTCAGTATTTGCTTTGTTCTCGGTGCTTTCAAAGGATCTCCCCTTATTCAGATTCATAATATTCACAACAGCAGATGTTAAGTGCTTGTGTGGCGGCTGTAAAAAGTCGCCCCGTACTTCATTCTCAGTGTTGTTATACTTTCTGGTCCTTTGGAATCATTGATTTCAGGTCGTTTACAGTTGAAAGTTGAATTCCGCTTAAGCCGGTGCTAGGGGGCGTGAGCACTGTTGCATATTTCAGTATTGCTCATGAACAGACTCTATTAAACCGAGTCTGCAATTTTCAGTATTTGCTTTGTTCTCGGTGCTTTCAAAGGATCTCCCCTTATTCAGATTCTTACTAAAGAAACATTGACATGTGTGTCAAACAGAACACATAAGGCGGCATCTGGTGTTGATCAAAACTGCTGGTATAATCATGTTAAGGGCCTGACAGCGACGATGTCTAAAATCGCCACTGAAAAGTTGGAATTCTTGGAGTTTTATGAGCAACTTAACAGTAGCCCTGTTTCACTGCACTTACATGTATTAATCGATATAATTGCACCATAATTTCCTGACCTTGTCTATGATTTATTGATACATGTACCAATGGAATATTTATACTGTAACAGTGGAGAATCTGTTATTCTTTCCCGTTTAAACGCAAACGTACGCAAACGCAAAACACAAAAACGTAGAAAAGTACAACTTTTTGACAATTCTGATAATTCATGTTTATCTTGGTGGCAAACAGTTTGGAGCCTGATCAGACGCCGGGTTACCCGGCGTCTGATCTGGCCCCAACTTGTTTGCACTGCAAATAATAGTTTTAGCGTAAATGCGTTTATTGGGAAAGAATAACAGATTCTCCATTGTAGCTAAACAATTGTCCTCTGCTTTTAGTAGATCAACAATAGTTCCGAAATGTCTGGATCCTGATCAGAAGACGAGTTAGTTTTGGCGTCTGATCAGGATCCGAAAGGTTTGCGAAAAAGTGTTCCTGAGTTCCCGGGATAAGGAAATGGGTTGGTCATTTTCTCCATGCTATACCAATATTACAATACCATATCTATGGCATATTAGCACCATCCACTGCCAATGCCGATAACACTAGCATTAAACAAATTGCAAACAATCTGTAGAGAAACACAATAAGCTGTTTTGCTTTCCTAAATAGTGTTGTAGGTTTGTAAAATACATGTAAATTATTGAAATAAGATATGTTTAAACCAATCTACTTGTAAGTGGTAAACAGTTTGGAACCTGATGCCTGAACTAGCTCAAAAATGTTTTCAATGGAAATAATAGTTTTAGCTTAAAGGCGTTTATTGGGAAAGAATAATATCTTCTCCATTATATGAATGCAGATCCTAATGTCAGAACGAGCCTACATAATATTGTCTTACCCACTATACGAACATTACAATTAAAAAGACGTTATTTTTTACATTGCTACGTATGTTATTACAATATGTAAATGGCCTACTTGTAACTCGATCATCGACAGAATATAAATTTCAGACTTTATAACCGATACCTTTACCGTTTTACCCTTTTCGCAATGTTTTCCATTATGCTAAAACAGTATTTTTTTCAAAATTACAAACAGTTTGAAGCCAGATCAGACGCCGGGAAAACCGGCGTCTGATCAGGGTCCAAACTGTTTGTCAATCTGATACAGATCGTCAGAATGGACAAAAAATGTATCAATAATTTTTTGCATTGAGTTTCTGTTTGTTTGTGTTTTAATGGGAAATAATAGCGTATTTCCCACCGTGGCTCTATAAATTTTTATGTTTGGTGTACATGTATATTTAGCTTAAATTACACGAATTTTTTGTCGTTGATTTTGTTTTTTGTACCCTTGATCCATACATGGTTTTGTAAAGACCTGCTTACGTTGCACTTATAGATTATCATTAAAGGCATGACAAACCGTAAACTGTACTTGTTTTCAACAAAGACAAGTTTGATGATAACAAAAAAAGATCTTATCTTATCCTGCTGCAATGTCGTCTGCTTTGAAATTGTGTCCTGCAACATTTGTTTTTTTATACATTTTTTTAATCAAAGAAACCCTAAGACGAATGTCAAACAATTTGGTTAAAGATCAGACAACGCATTTACGCGGCGTCTGATCTAGATCCAAACTGTTTGCGAAAACCAATGAAGTCGCGACCAGCAGGATATCGGTTAAAAGCAATTACATTATTTACTCAAGGCTTTTTCATATTCACCTTTTTTCGGAAGAGTTTTACCCCTTCACCGCTTTATTGTCATGTGCTTCATTATTGTTGTCTGCAATACACGTTTCAAAGTTAAATGTAAGTTAGAATTATTTAAAAGATATCCATAAGAGTGTCAAACAATTTGTGTCCTGATCAGACGCCGCGTTATGCGGCGTCTGATCAGGACCCAAACTGTGTGCAAATGCGCCTTTTGGCGTCATTAACAGTGAAAGGGTTAAGCGACACACTTTAAAATAGGTACACTATACGACACGAATTGAGATCTTTCAAACACTATCAATAACTGATTTTTTAAAGTCCATGGCCGGTGTAACGAAGTATTTTGACCTCCATCGAAAAATGACCCCCCGGTCAAAATTCGACGACGTAGAATTACCCCCGGTCATATTTCGATATCGTATAATGACCCCCCGGTCATAATTCGACGTCGAAATTTGACCCCCCGGTCATAGTACTATGACTCCCCTCATGAAGTGTTTTGACCCCTCCTGAAATATATCGACCCCCATCGAAAAATGACCCCACCCCTCTTTAGCAATTAACAGACACAGTTTAACCCATTGGACCCTTGCGACGAGTATATTAGTCATTTACAAACAGTCTACCTAGCAATAGTACATGTGTCCTTTGTAAACCGTGTAGACCCAGATCAGACTAATCCCAAAGGAGCTCTCTGATATGTTTGCAATATATGTCAGTTTTGAAATATATTGTATAAAACAACTCTAGCTAGTCAAAAGTTGACTTGACATAACTAGAACAAAATTGCATTGTCCACTTGAAGTTTCAGGTGTGAATAAGTTAAAAGATATATAAAATTTAGATGATAAACAAGTCAAAATTCAGACTTATGATAAGCGCGCCATGGAAACGTACAGTATACTAAATGCTGTTCCCGATGGGTTACGTTAACCTTGTGCCTATCTGTTGGATACTGATGGTAGGGAAACAAGGTGGCGGCGGGTCTGTGGTATAATTCATGGACAGCTTATTTATAAATAAGTTAAGGTAGTAATTCAGTCATGGAGTATGCAGGCCGGTGGGACGGGAACAGGCATGGTGTGAATTACTTGAGAAAGTTATACATTACATTACAAGTGTCACCAATTACATTGCTAAAGAGTGTATTATATTACAATTATTATTACGATTACATTTGTAATGTATTAAATTACAAGTACGTTGGCAAAGTAATGCATTACATCACACATTACATTTTGATAACAGTCAAAAACATTACTGAAAAATAACTAATAAGCATATCATATATAACTGATAGGTTATCATTTACAAGTTCTTTGTCAACTAAATAATCAAAGATTCTAAACTTAAGAATACATGGATGCAAGTTTACAGTTTGAAAAGTCACAGCCTTTTTATAGTGCCCCTTGGGTAAGGAAGTATACTTTTGTAAGCAAGTGAGCCCTTAACCCTTTCCTCCACAGTAGCGTCTCAGGGGTCTTTGTTTGACATCAAATACGGTAATTACCATATCGGGGCAGGGGTGGCATTCTATGAAATATAATGATATCAGGGGGTCATTCTACGACATCGAATAATGACCTGGGGTCATTCTACGACATCGAATAATGACCGGGGAGTCATTCTACGACATCGAATAATGACCGGGGGTCATTCTACGACATCGAATAATGACCGACGAGTCAAACTATGATATAGAATAATGGCCGAGGTGTCAAAATACGAGCTAGAATAATGACCGGAGTCTTTCTACGACACTGAATGGTGTGATGTGCAATGAGGCAACATAACACAGCTTCCGATTTTGATCGCTTTTTGTTTGCTTGTTTGTTTGTTTGCTTGTTTGTTTAGTAAATGCAATTAACTTTACACTTAACATGGTAAACTATAAACGCACAACATAGCAAGTGTTGACAAAAGACAAAAAAGCCCACTCAAAACAACCGACCTACATTCTTCTTATTTCTTGACAAAAGGGATAAGTTCCGACAAATCAAAACATCCTCTATGAAAATATGTTAAGACATTACCTAATAAATACGAATTTTACGCCTTTGATCTTTTTATTCCTCTACTGGAGATAAAAGATCAAATTTATACAGTCATGGATATATACCATAAGAAAATATGTTCTATATCCTAGCAAAGTGTACCTTAAAGCAGGCTGAAGTAAAGCACAATGCGCAATCTGCTTTACTTTTAACCTGCTCTAAGTGGTCATCTGTCTTTAAAGCTAGAAAAAGATGTGGGGTAGTTGGTTAAACCAAAGAAACCGCGGCAAGATAGGACGATTTCTTTGAATGAATGTCAATACGAGCGTATTGTAAATTCTGATCATACGCTTTCTCGGAGACGTGGTACATGTGTATGGAAGGCCGGTGCGCCATGCTAAATGCTAAATGCGAATTGCGAATTGCGAATTGCGAAATGCTATTTAAGTACAAAACTCTATTAGGGGTGTTTAATGCTAAATGCTATTTGTAAAATGCCAAATGTTAAATGCTGATTGCGAATGCGTTTTGCGAAATGTCATTTGCGGATTGCAAAAATGCTAAATGCGAATTGCAAAAATGCTATTCGCAAATTCCTTAATGCCAATTGCGAATTGCTGTACTAAGACCAAACAAAAATACCTCGGTTTCCGGTACCCAAACCGACCCTAGTTTTTTTTAACACAATCATATAATGATGATATATTTAACTTTTCTGATGGAGTATTTTATATAATTATATTCAAATTGTTATTAATTTAAGTGATAGGCCCCAAAACCAAATTTACCTTAAACATTGAAATCTGGTATGATTGTTAACCAATATTGGGATACCAAACCGGCAAAGTAGTGGCTTATATATGATAGGTGGAATTAATAATATTTTGTAATGTGTTGTATGTTTGTCAAATATGTCAATAAAATGTGTTGTCTGCCTGTTGAATATGTCAATGGTTGATTTCGAAAAATGAAAAAAAAAAGTTTAGGATCGGAGGGAAAAACTAGGGTCGGTCGGGTTACCGAAAACATATGGTTTTTTTGTTTGTTTGGCCTTAGTACAGCACTTCGCATTTGGCATTTAGGAATTTGCGAATAGCATTTTTTGCAATTCGCATTTAGCATTTTTGCAATTAGCAAATGGCATTTCGCAAAACGCATTTCGCAATCAGCATTTAGCATTTTAAGAGTTTTGTATTAAACTAGCATTTCGCAATTCGCATTTAGCATTTCGCATATAGCAATTCGCATTTAGCATTTAGCATGGCGCACCGGCCTTCCATACATGTGTGATTGGGGTTTACTCAGCCTGCTACGTCGAAATTAAATCAATAATCGAACAAGAGTAATTGGTAGATCGTAAATGTATACTTGTAAAAGGGTAAACGGTTCTGTGTTCGATACCCATAAGGTTGTCCATTGATAGGCAGACACACTTACAATTCAATCAATATAATTTATTCACTCAAAACTTAGTTAGGTTTAAAATAACTTTAACATATGCAAAACTGACTTTAAACAAAATATCAAGGATTGTTAAAGAGGGGGGGGGGTCATATTTCGACAGGGGGGTCATAATTCGACGATGGGGGGTCATAATTCGACGATGGGAGGTCATTCTACGACGTCGAATTTTGACCGGGGGTCACTTTTCGATGGGGGTCAAAATACTTCGTTACACCGGCATGCTATTAAAAAAAGCATTGTTCAGTATTTGTTTTGTGACATCCTTGAAAATATTTAAAAAAAGGATTGGCGCTTTCATCGGCAATTTACAGTAACCGTTAGGTTTTTACCCCTTCAGCGCCATATTGTCGTCTGCCTCTATATTGTGTGTCAGGGCTGCCATTTCTCCGGATTTTTCCTAAATCTTCGGATTTTTTTCTAAAACATGGTAGCTTAAAGCAGGCTGAAAGTAAAGCAGAATGCGCCCTAAGGCGCATTCTGCTTTACTCCCAGCCTGCTTTAAGTAGTCACGTGTCAACACAACTAGAAACAGGCTATGGGGTAAAGGTACTATTCGTAAATTCGCAATTGAAAAATGCAAATTTCGAAATCTTAGGATTTTTCATTTCAACTTATGGCAGCCCTGGTGTGTGCAGTATCGATTCAAATGAGGCAGTATGACTGAGACGTCGCGCAAGCTAAGGTGCTTACCGGGTGGAGCATGCCAGCTACCTTTGAAACAATTTAAAAGATAAATGCATAACATTATACATCAAACTGTTCATTTAAATTGGCGTATACTATGGTATAATTACTTTTGTCGTAAAATCGATCAGTAGCGACTAACGAGGAACTGTTGAACTTTTCAGAAAAAACGTCGCGTGAGACGTAACACTTTAACTCGTCTCTCTCTTGTCTCAAGTCGATTACAAAATAACCGTATACGATTTTGACCGGGAAAAGAATGCACGAAGATCTAAATGTGACATCATTTAAAATCCCGGGAGGAGAAAGCGTTATTTTTTAAGACGACGTAGAACTAATGCATTTTATCAACTGTTACAATTTGTAAGACGTAAGAAAAACGGCGTTTTTCTAACATCAACGCGGCGATGGTAAGCTTTTTAAGCATTTATTTTACTTGGAGAGGCTTTAGATTTGAACCATAAAATTGGGGTTTTCTTTTATTGCAGCAGACGTAAGCATCTTTATTTCGCGTATAAACTTTTTATAAAATCACTGAAAACGTGTGTGGAGGAAAATGTCACACTTTTTAAAATTAAACGGTTTTATTCGTAATGCAAATATTAGCAGTGGTTAAAATGCATGACGGACGTAAATTAATGAGTTCAAAATAAATTGACATAATTGGGTGTTTCTCTAGTTTAAGCACTGCGAATTTTAAGTAAATCGAATGACAGGTAATTTTTAAATCGAGGTTTATCTGTGTGGAGAAAAATGTCACACCTATACTGGTATTGACGTTAATAACGTCAGGCGTATTTTTAGTATAATCATGATGATTCCAGGCGTCTAAGATAGCCGTCTCAATAAAGTTAGACTGCGCTAACCGTGTCGTGATAAATGAGGTTCAGAATTCCAACCCGGTCATAACGTTATATATGGGTATTATTTACAAGCTCTGACCAATAACTTGTTTCACCAAAGCTTAGTTAAGTTTTTTAAAGCAACTGTTCCCGTCATGACGTGTCAAACGGCACCATTCAGATATCAGACTATACACATCTATAAAGGCGAATTCTGAAATATCTGTCTTAAATCCTTTAAATCTGATTTTAGTATTGACGATAGGTTACCACTTAAAACAGATTGAAAGTAGAGCAAGATGCGCATTAAGGCGCTTTCCACTTTATTTACATCCTGCTTTAAGCTTCTATCATATATCCAAGCCCAAATGTCAATAAGAGTTTGATCTGAATCTAAAACTATTTTCAAGCATTTGGTAACTCGGTTGTTAAAAGCTCAAATCTAAAAAAACAAATACTTGAGAACGATCTCAGACTCAACTCAAACTAAACTCTTTATCACCTTGGACACAGGTCTAATGCAGCAGTTTTTTCTATCATTCAGATACACATTTAACGTGATGCAGAATGTTCAGTTATTTATGTGTTTTACTGTAATGAATCATATGCCGTATGTGTTTACATTAATTATATGCTGAAAGTAAATTATAACAGAAACAGTTCTATTTATATACATGAACGTGTAATCTGTCATGCGACTGTACATACTTGACGAAAAACCCCTCATTATTTGACGCAATTTGACGTTACGTCGTTGTGCCACCTTAGCTTGCGCGGCGTCTGAAGAAATGTCGAAACGAGTGGATAATGATACGACCCACGTCACGTCTGTTCTGGATCCATACTCCGTCTGGTCTGGATCCAAAAGTCGTCCTGAGTCACCGACAGCGTGGACAGATTAATGAGAAGGTAACAAATGTCACCTTTCATATACAGTCGAACCTTGAATATTTGAAACTGCTTATATAATTACCTATATTTACCCTCCGTGATCTCTATAGACGAATATACTCCTTGTTTACAGTGTGTTTATGAAGAGTGCACTTGCCCTATGCAATTTAAGGGGTATAACTGAACCCCATAATGCTACCGGTAAAACCCTTACCCTATCGATAAACGCCGTACATACCAACTGGTATACATCATGTACCGGATATTGGCCCAAATTGATTCACAATCAACGTTAAAATTATGTAAGCAATGTCACACCACAGGTTAGCAATACGTCTATTACACCGTTATTGTAATACATAAATATCAAACCTTTAATCGTACCGTATCAGAACAAATGTCTGCCTGTCACATACCAGCCTCTTCTGTAAAGGGGCGTGTAACAGCGACCAAGTAAGATACTAGTATACCAATTGAACTTGTGCTAACGTGCAACTGCAGGGCTCCCATTTCTCCGGAAATTTCCTAATTCTCCGGATTTTTCCCAGTTTGTAGTAGCTTAAAGCAGGCTGAAAGTAAAGCAGAATGCGCCTTTAGGCGCATTCTGCTTTACTTACAGCCTGCTTTAAGAAGTCGCATTTCAACAAAACTAGAAACAGGCTATTGGGTAAAGATACGTAAAATCGCACTTGCATAGTGCACATTTGGAAATCTTAGGATTTTTCATGTCAACTTATTGCAGCCCTGCAACTGACGCGCGACCAACGGTTTTTTACGTTAGACGAGCGTGTTGAGCGTGCGACTAACCTGTGAATAAAGACAGAATAGCGTTTCGCTGGCGTGTGCACATTCGTTTGACATTAGTTACACGCTGCATGTGCTAGGGGACCGTTCAGCGGTCGTTGACAGGTCGCCAGTGAGTCTTTCACTGCGAAGCTAACGATTAGTAACAACCAAGTTACGTTTTAGTAACGCTTTAGTAACGACTGACTAACAATAGCCGAACGCGTGCAAAGATCGGCGATCGTTAGTAAAACGTTACACGAACGTTCTCCAGCGTATAAATTAAACGTTAAAGAACGTTGTTGTGATAGGCCCGTCACACCATGACGCTCTGGTCAGCGTTCTTTGACGTTTGAGGAAACGTTGGTACATATAGTCGCCTATTGTCGCTGGGATAGCGCCGGAAGAGCGTTGTGTGAACGCTAGTGAACGCTAGTAAACATCGGAGATCGCCCGGAATTGTTGCAGAACGTTGGTTCGAAAAAAAAATTGATCATGCACAAACATTTCTCTCAGACCAGCGTTCTTCATAGGTTTAGAACGTTCATCGAACGGTTTACAAACGTTCACCGAGCGTTGGAATGAGTTCGGCTATCGATATCTATTAAATCATACAACATTAATTAAAACTTTGAAAAGTGCAGCAAACGACAGTAAAGCGGTAAAGGGGTAAACACCTCCAGAAAATTTTCATCATGAAAGGGTTAAACTGAACGCTGTTCAATGTCTGTATTTGCATCGGTTGCTATCATTTTCTTCAATATTTAATTCAACACGCGTCGGTCCGGTACGCTGGAATTGATGTGTTATGTCTCTGGTGCATACATGTAACGTCCTGGGTTTTTCATTGATTGTCCCTTAAAGAGGCTCGCGACCGGATTTAACACTAAAAATAGTAATTTGTAAATATATGTCAAATGCTTATATAAATGGGTAAGATTAAGTGTAGAATAATAAATTCTGTTAAAAAATGCATTTCAAAAAAAAAGAAAAAAAGTAGAAGCTCTGGTGGGATTCGAACCCGTGACCCTCCATGCGGAGACAAACATGAAAAAAAATGAAACGCCTTTACCCACGCGGCTACTGGCGCTCTCTATCTATATGGTAGCGAATTAACGTACTTCACTGGTAGCGATTGATAGTACATTATTCGGTTCGGGTTGATGTATGAGCCCATGTAGAGAAGCAACAACAACAAATATACCGTCTACTAACGCTATAGAAAAACGATGGAAAATATCTAAAAAAAAAACACTAAGATTCGGTGACGATTCTTGAGACTTTTTTTGGACTTATCATATTTTTTTAATGTCAGAAGCCAAATAATGCCACAAATTTGCTTTTATTTGAGTATTTTATTTTATTTTGACAAGTACACCATCCGGATGCGAGTCCCTTTAAATTTATTCTGTTGGTCCCCCATAAACCCCAAAAAACGTCTCTTGAACAATTTTAAGCATGTTATCCTAAATAAGTTAATACATCAGTGTATCAGTTGTATCTCTTTGCAGTGGTGATCGATACGAGTGTCAAACAGTTAGCTTGGATCCTGAGCAGACACAACGTTACTCTGTGTTTTAGGATCCAATATGTGTGCAAATAACAATCGTGTTACATGTGTATGCATTTATTAATTTATTGGTTGATTGATTGATCAATTAGAGGTTTTGATTGACTGAGTAATAAATTTACTGGTTAATTGATTGATTGGCATCTTTTACTTTAACCCTTTCCCTTATAGAAGCGACTTTTAGCACATCCATTTTATTCATCCGCTGAAGAAAATAGTTCCAATGTATACCGTAATGAGCATGTGTCATATTTAATACTTTCCTTATTCTAGCAGTTAATAGCTTAAAGCAGGCTGAAAGTAAAGCAGAATGCGCCATATGGCACATTCTGCTTTACTTTCAACCTGCTTTAAGTAGTCACCTATTTTCAAAACAAGAAACAGGCTATGGGTAAAGGGTTAAGATGTCGAATCCAAAAGATTTTACTACATGTACCAAAATCGAACAACAAAATTCATATATTTTAAACTGTACTATCAACATAACTCTATGTTGGATTTCCAAAAAGGTGAAATAAAGTTCTGTTCTATGCTGTTCTGGTCTTCTTCTGTGTGATTCATTAAATCATTTATTTATTCACTTATTCATTTATGCATTTATTAATTTATTCATTAATTCTTAATTCATTAATTCAGTCATAATTCATTCATCCAATTCTAATTTTTCCTTATTCATTTAATCGGTCAATTCTGTTCGTTTTGTTACAATATTATAATCTTGTTGTGTGTTGTGTTAATAGTGCTGCAACCGAGGTCCAATATCATGCCTAAATCTGGCACTAACCGGTCTCCCTCTGTAAACAAAGGTTTCTATATACCAAAATGTTCGTACAAGTGTGTAGATTATGAAACTGCTTGTTGCAGTTGTGATATCTGTGGGCCAACATCGCTTTTCAAGATGGCGTCCAAGATGGCCGCCACAAACATGGAATATCACGAACGTACTACCTATTGCAATTATTTTCTGATTATTCGACTACAAGTGATGCAAGTGCGCTTTGAACATTATAAATTAGTCATATTATTCACGTGATGTGAAAATTGACCGTTTAACTTTTCTGCAGTGACCAAAATGTTCAAAATGGTGTCAAAGATGGCTGCCATAAGCATAGAAATATAACCCACATACTAACTTTCACAATTATTTTCTTAATGTTTTACTAAAAGTGATTGCAATGCACATTGAAGGTTTAATTAGAATCGTACTGTTCACTAAATGTGAATAAAGTCCATTTAAATCTTATACTACGAACAAAATGTTCAAATATGGCGTCCAAGATGGCCGCTACAAATTTACAATTATCACGAAAATACTATCTTTAATTATAAGTGGTTTCTTTATTGTTAACTAAAAAGATGTTGGAAAGAAAGATCAGAAAGATCATCCATTGACTGCATCTCTTATACACATCTTAGGACAGTTATTCAAAACAGATGGTTGATATATTATGTAGAACGACGCCGTACTACTATCTAGGAGATACCAGGACTCTCAACAAGACAGAGATATGGTTCTAAGTGCGACTGCCAATAATATAGATCTGAACGTAAACTCAGAGATGACACACGTTCTGACGATCAATACCACCATCCAAAGTTACATCGAATCATTACTGCTACTTGTCATGCTCAGACAAGTTTGGTGATCAGCATGTTAGGCATCAATGCCAAACTGTAAAAGTACAGGGCATTATTTTGTATGTAATCGAAACACAACCACACTGTTTTCTGAGACGAAACCTGTATTCTGTAGATATTCTAACCAAACACCATTTCGCATGTGGAACTACTCAATCAGACCATCATGCCACCAGTTAGAGAAACTATTCGATTACGATATTAGTGATGTTTTGGCTATGTATTCCGCATTCAACCCAACTCGCTCCATAAAGTGACCATTTAGTGGCCACCATGGGGACGAGGGGACAAACTGGCGCAAAGTTACCTTGAGGCAGACTGTAGGAAAAAACCTCAAGAAAAGAGACCTCATCCTATCAACAGTCCCCCATGCACCAGCAGATAGATTCAAATAATGATAAATTGAAACGGCCTCAAGAACCAGTTGACGCAGAGAGGATTGTACGAGTATGGGTGTCATTGATCTTGTCACTACATATGGTAAAGTGATTTATGTATTCTTGTATGGCATCTACCCGTAATATTGGACACTATTTGTTTTTATTGACATAATCAATTATAATAGGCTATTGTCAGTAAGCATCAAGAGCAATACAAGTTACTGTAAGACTGACGGTCATTTCGTCTACCATTTTTTGTATTGAAGCTAAACACACAGATAACATTGTTACTGATTTTGAACACATTAAAAAGCACTTTCAAAAACGGAAACATAAAATAAATTCAGCAGAGGGCATGTTTGTTTGCAATAGAATGATTCACATTAAGTGAATAATAGGTTTATTTTGTAATGTTTAAACTTTTAGTCAAACCATAAGAAGGCAATTGTAATACGTAGTGAGTATGTTAGTGACATTTTATATTTGTGCTAACCATTTTGGATGTCGTCTGTAACAGTTTGTTTGAAGTGAAAGGTGAAACGGTTTTTATACACATACATTACATGCTCTTTTCGTAATGTTCAAATTCCATTGTTCTCATTTTCAGCCAAACCATACGAAAATAATATAAATGTTCTATATATTTTCTGTTTGTGTCGGCCATATTTGACGCTTTCTTGAACATTTTTGTTCGTTGTGTAAGGGTAAAACGTATGTTGTGAATAAAAGTGTATCCATTTTGCAATGTTCAAAATATATTGTCATCTGGTTTAGTCACACTATAAGGAACCAATTGTAATAGTATGTTCATGATTTTTGTGCATGTAGCGGCTATCTAGGACGCCATATTTGAATATTCTATTCGCAGTGTAAGGATTATACACAATTAGTGAATGGAATGACCCTTTTGTAACGTTCAAAGTCAATTGTAATCAATTTTGGTAAAATCTTAAGAAAATAATCGTAATTATTGGTATGTACGACGTAACGTGATATTTTTAAGTTTGTGGCGGCCATCTTTGACGACATTTTAAATATTTTGTTCCTAGTAGAATAGTAAAAATGTCAATATAAAGATTTTTAATAATATGACTCTCTTATAATATTCAAAGTGCATTGTCATCGTTTTCAGTGACACTATAAGGAAACATATAATCATAGATAGTATTTTTTATGATACTTTTATATTTCTAGGAGCCTTCTTGGAGGCCATATTTGAACATTATGTTCGTAGTATAAGGTTTAAACGGACTTTATTCGCATAAACTAAACAGTGTGACTATTTTGTAATGTTCAGCGTGTATTGTCACCCCTTTTAGTAAAACCATAAGAAAATAATTGTAAAAGTTAGTGTGTGCGTGATATTTTTATGATTATGGCGGCCATCTTGGACGCCATTTTGAACATTTTGATATATGTATAAACGTTAAACGGTCTTTATTCACATCACGTGAATACTATGACTCCTTTATATTTATAATGTTCAAAGTGCATTTGCATCACCTTTAGTAGATTAATAAGAAAATAATTGCAATAGGTAGTATGTTCGTGATATTTCATGCTTGTGGCGGCCATCTTGGACGCCATCTTGAATAGCGGTGTTGGCCCACAGATATCACAGCTGCAACAAGCAGTTTCATAACCTACACACTTGTACGAACATTTTGGTATTTAGAAACCTTTGTTTACAGATGGAGACCGGTTAGGTGTCCAAAACGGCCCTCGAGTTGCAGCACTATAATGTGTCTGTACGTTTTCTTGTTTATTTCTGTCTTATATTTTCATCATGTATGGTGGTAAAATAATAAACCAACAAAAAACCAAAAATCATCGCATCAGATCAAAACAAATATATAAATTAAGTAGCCACCTGTTCCAAACTTGAAATATGCTATGGGAAACCGTAAAATGCATGCAAACGCTGGCACTTACATGTAGCAATAAATTACAGAACATTCTATTATTTTGAAAAGTCCCGCTCTTCATTCTAATGTGACTGGCAAACAGTGTCGAGCATTAAGGCAGACTCCAGTCATTAGTTCATTAAGGAGATCGGTGGCCGTCGTTGGCCATCGATTGCGAGTTGGCTACCTGTCTAAAAAACAGTGGAGTAAACGTTATTCTTTCGTTCTTTGAAAACGCAAACGCAATTAAATACAGAAAATGACAACTTTTTGACAATTCTGACTACCCGTTTTAATCTGAATTTAATTTGGTTATCCGACTTCTGGTCAGTTCCAAACTATTTGCAATTAGAATAATAGTAAAAGCGTGAACGCGGTTGATTTGAAAGAATATCTTTTATCTAATGTACTCTGCACGCTGCACACCGGGCGCAAACTGCTAACATAAACAGCAAACAGAGGTAACTGAACACGCTGCTGCATATTTCGCTATGACATTCATGTGCAACTTAAAATATGATCTATATTTCATTTCAAACTTAACTTAAACATACGTATACATAGAGCGTGTGCAAAGAAAGAAGAAAACAAATTAGCTAAAAACTTAAGTATAGTCATACATGTGTACATGTAAATATACATGTGGTTAAAGGGAGGCAACTATCTTTTTATTACACCTGCTTTGTTATACAATGTAAGTCATAAACGAGATACCAATCACGTCTTTTCATGTTCCTTTCTTTTTTCATAAAAAGCTGTTGAAAACTAAACGAAAAGGTAGCAAGCAACAAAACAAACGAAAATTAGGAGAATCTTTCTATGGCAGTTTGTGTGCAATCATCCGTAGAGCGTTTGTTTAAAATCACCTCCCTTAGTGTGACAAAAACCATGAAATTTGAACAAATAAGATTGGAAAAGCCAATTAGTGTTATGAATGTGCCTCATTGCGATATCCCATTCATTAGCTGCCTTACGTTATTTTCTACTGTTCCACATGTCTTTGATATTGGTTGCCGGACTTTCGAACAAGGAACTGTTGTCCATCGGAAATTCAATGTTAAACAACTTACTGAACTTTAACTTCATTCAGTACAAAAATAAATAGAGGATAACCAATTCCTTTGGCTTTATATGAAAAATATATCACGAGAATGGGTTGTTATCTGGTTAAAAGACGAGTTCTATCCAAAATATATTAATGAAATTTCACGCAAATGTAATATGCATCAAGATCTGAAGCTGAGTCTAGTTTGAGATTCAATAGATTTTTCGTTACAGAGTTATGTTCCCTTGATGTACTCAAATATCCTTAACTAAACATCAAGTGACTGATGAAAGTGCCTTTGTCAACAGAATGCATCAAAAACTCAGGAAACAGGTTTTCTCCCATGGAAGAATGGGAATAAACTCTGTCCCGTACATTAAGTAGGTACATGTATTAGACAGCTTTGTAGAAAAAAACTGACCACTGAATTTAATATCAAGCCATCAGTGTATGACAGGGCTTATCACCCAACCAGCCGCGACATGCGAAATGCTGTCCACAAAGCTCTTGTAGCAGGCTAATACTCAGTGCTCGATCAAGAAAATCTGAAGTTCACAACAAATGAGTGGAAGAAGGCTCATCCGTATGACGATTTCTTTTTTAAGAAAATGTACCGGTGATACGGTAAGGGGGGCGCACAACTTAAAGAAAGCAGAAAAGGTATTTCTATCAGAAGAAGACGATGACGAAGACGATGAACATTATGAGGACGTTGAGAATGATAAGGTTTTTGTGGGTGTGAAGAACTGTCATTGTTACCTGGATTTTTTCAAAAGAGTTAAGTGGTAACTGGTGTCATAGAAGCCCTGAAAAGACAGATATTGCCCACAGTTTAGGTACATGTATCCTGATGTTACAGAATAAAACTGAGTACAAAGGAGAAATAAACATGTTTACGCTAAAACTATAATTTCCATTGCAAACATTTTGGAACCCGATCAGACGCCGGCGTCTGATCATGCTCCGAACTGCATTCCACTCAGATTAAAATAAATAGTCAGAATTGTCAACAAGTTGTCATTTTCCTCATTTATTGTCAATCGTTTACGTTTCGTTTCCGTTTAAACGGGAAGTAATAATGTATTCTCTACTGTAACTATGGTCTGCGCAAACTATTGTCTGCTAAAATTCTCAATTAGGTTCAATATATTCTACTGATTACGGAAACTTGATTCGAATGTTAAACTATCCACATCGGGGGTTGAATCATCGCCAATTGAAGATAAAAGATAAATTACAAAATTAACGATAAATTCAAAGAATTGCACAGGGTTAACATATGCTACAGTGGTAAATACGCTATTCCTACCCATTTACGCGTTAATCTATGCGTAAGAAACGCATAGTGAACGGTTAACGAACGCTTAACGAACTGTTAACGCCTAACGAATTTAACCCGTTTAAACGCGTTAATAAACGATTGTACCAGAGATGCTGTGATTGGTGCTTCAGGTATCCGTTTCACGCGGAGATTTCGGATCTTATCAACAGGCACTGACCACCCGCCTGTAACAAATCTATTTATGTAACCCGCCTATATATGCCACTCAGATATCGGGGGATTAACAGTGTATTGCCAATTAAAGATAGCACTTTTATCGGCGATACCACCTAATGTTCTGTAATACACATGTCATAAAGTGTATGTGCAAACCGCTGAAGTTAAGGGGTCCGTCGGCTAAGTGATGACCCTTTCATCCGGGCTCTTTTAAACGCGTAAATAAACGCGTAAAGAAACGGCTAGGAAAGCCGTTTAACGAAACGGATAATAAACGCTTAAAGAAACGCGTAGAGTGGGTAGGAATAGCCTACTTACCACTGTATGTTAACATATGTTGTCGGTTTTAAAAAAAAACCATCTATTCAAAATGCACACCTCGTGTCCATATATCAAATGCGTTATGAAGGATGCACAATGACGTCTTCTATAACATATGATGTTTCTTTGAATGTTCATCGATCATTGTTGAAGATTAATGTCATGTGTTGTTTTCAGTAATTTATTAACCCTTTCCCCCATAGAAGCGCTTTTAAGCGCATTCAATTTATTCCTCCGCTGAAAAAATAGTTCCAATTTATACAGTCATGAATATGTATAATAAATAATGTTTCTTTATTCTAAGAGGTGCTGGCTTAAAGCAGGCTGAAAGTAAAGCAGAATGCGCCAGTAGGCGCATTCTGCTTTACTTTCAACCTGCTTGAAGTAGTCACCTATTTACAAAACTAGAAACAGGCTATGGGATAAAGGGTTTAACATAAAGCTGACTGTTTACGTGCTATCTTTGAAACGTGTATGGTCCCGCAGATGTTATCGACAAAAAAAAACAACTATAATACAAATGTACTTTACTTTGAATATCACTATGATATAAATCATACTTTATATAGATCTACATGTTATCATATACATTGTATTTCAACCAACTAATCTTATATTTGATACTGAGGTTAGTCGTGATTATTAATTGCTCCATATTTATTTGGATGTCAAAGGTCATGGCCATTCAGTAATAAAGTAGGACTGTTTTAAACCCGATCATTTAAGATCAATAACTTACCCTTCTGTCAACCTAGAGTTTGTTATCATATTTGTATGGAAGACTTGTCATGATATGTAGAAGACTTATTTCTTTTGATACCATAGTAGTTTGATCTATTTCCCTAAATTTAAATATGGCTTTAATAGATCTTTAGGCAGATTACAAGGATACAAATTATGCAGAAAGCTTTTTTATCAGCTTTCTGTATTGCTTTTGGTCTGCATGGTCTGCCTAGATAACTGCTCAATCCAAGATATAAGTTATGCCGAAGGCTTTTCCATGAGCTTTCTGTGATGCTTATGACCTGCAGTAACTAAATTCATCTGAATAATTATGTTCTGCACGTTAATTCATGTATAGTTGTAAGGTTTATTTCCCATATTTCAAGTATGGCTTAAATAGATCTTCTTGCAGATTACAAGGATAAAGTTATGCAGAAGGCTTTTCCATCAGCTTTCTGTGTTGCTTTTGATCTGCATGGTCTGTCTAGATAACTGCTCAATCCAGGTTGAAACTTACGCAGAAGGCTTTGTCATGAGCTTTCTGTGTTGCTTATGACCTGCATTGTATAACTGCCTTTGTACTAACTAGATTTAGGCACATTATTTTGATGAACCGAACCATACATAGTTTACAAAATCTACTGTTCTCTAATTGCACCATGATACGACAATGAGTACATCAATAATTGAAAGTGTAATAAGTATTAGATGGCAAGGAAGTACATGTAGATGATATACTAGTGCACTGTTTGAGAGAGAAATACAGGTTATATATGCCCTGTTAATAGTTACCAGTAATACGGATAATATCAATACACCAATACTCGAGACTACATAAATATTAAACATATCACAGCTACTATATAGTTTTATCAGAGGAAAATGTAACATCCCCTGATTTAACTGACTGATTTCGCCTGCAATTATTCACATACGTGTAATAGAACTTCAAGCTACTCTTCTTTCGCATTTGTGTTAAATACGTTTGGTCCATTGTAAACTTTTTGGAGGTAGATCAGACGACGGGCGAACCTTGCGTCTGATCATGTTCCAAACTGTTTGTAATTAAAACAAAAGAAATCGTACAACAATCCGGTAACCGTTATTTACTACCTTTAATTTGATTTTAGCGGTAAAGAGTAACGTGTTTTCAAGACTATACATTATTACTACTTTACAATTAAATTTGTATTCGAGTGTCAAAAAGGTGGGAGTTAGAGGCTAGTTTCATAAAACTTCTTACGACAAATGTTGTCGTAAGTCAAAACTTTAAAATACATTTAATCTCTGATTTCTCTATCGAATCCTGTCTTGTCACAAGACAGGATTAGATGGAGAAATAAATACTTATTGAGACTTTTATCATCTGACTTACGACAACATTTATCGTACAAAGTTTTATGAAACGGGCCCCTGATCACAGACAGGCTTGCTAGGGGGCGTGAGCACTGTTGCATATTTCAATATTGATCATGAACAGACTCAATTAAACCGAGTCTGCAATTTTCAGTATTTGCTTTGTTTACTGTGCTTTCAAAGGATCTTCCCTTATTCAGATTTATATAATTCACAACAGCAGATGTTAAGTGCTTGCGTGGCGGCTGTAAAAAGTCGCCCCGTACTTCATTCTAAGTGTTGTTATACTTTCTGGTCCTTTGGAATCATTGATTTCAGGGCATTTACAGTTGAAAGTTGAAATCGGCTTAAGCTGGTGCTAGGGGCGTGAGCACTGTTGCATATTTCAACATTGCTAATGAACAGACTCAATTAAACCAAGTCTGCAATATTCAGTGTTTGCTAAAATGTTTTCTGTGCTTTCAAAGGATCTTCCCTTATTCAGATTTTTACCCATCATCTTATCTCATTCCAAACTGTTTGAAAAGGAAATAACTATTTTAGCAAACAAGACGAAGGTCTTCTCCGCTGCAGCATACAGTGGAGAAAACGTTATTCTTTCCCGTTTAAACGAAACGAAACGCAAACGCAAAACACTTAACCGTAGAAAAGTGCAATTTTTTGACAATTTTGATAATTCATGTTTATCTTGGTGGCAAACAGTTTGGAGCCTGATCAGACGCCGGGTTACCCGGCGTCTGATCTGGCTCCAAACTGTTTGCAATAGAAATAATAGTTTTAGCGTAAACGCGTTTATTGGGAAAGAATAACGTTTTCTCCACAGCAAGCTACTAATACATGTAAGTATGATTTTGAGTGTGTTCTCTTAATCCTTGCTGTAACGACTGATGCTGGAACCCTTTTCATATAAAAACCTGTTTTCCTTTCTTGATTTTATTTAATTGTTACTAACATCAATAATTGTTAATTATAAATTAGTAATTTGAGAAGGAAAATTAACATATACACATATACAGTGGAGAAAACGTTATTCTTTCCCGTTTAAACGCAAACGCACGCAAACGCAAAGCACTAAAACGTAGAAAATAACAAATTTTTGACATTTCTCACTATTTATTTTAATCTGAGTGGCAAACAGTTTGGAGCCTGATCAGACGCCGGGTTACCCGGCGTCTGATCTGGCTCCAAACTGTTTTCAATGGAAAAAATAGTTTTAGCATAAACGCGTTTATTGGGAAAGAATAACAGATTCTCCACTGTACATACCTATCTTATCAACCTACCACTTATACTAATTCATTGAATAGATATTTGCCATCGTCCGTTTGTAATGAATATTGTTCATTTGGGCACCGTGCTGCCCGAAAGAAATGGGGTTTTGTTTTGAAGAAATATTTCTGTGGTAGAGCAAGATTGGCAGATTGATCACCACAGACATGGTTCGTTTGAAGGGTTACATGGGCTGTTCCTCCATCTTTCATATTCAAGTGCGAATTTACGAATCGTACCTTTACCCTATAGCCTGTTTCTAGTTTTGTTGTCACGTGACTACTAAAGCAGGCTACTTATGGCGCATTCTGCTTTACTTTCAGCCTTCTTTAAGCTACCATGTACTGGGAAAAAATCCGAAGATTAGGAAAAATCCGGAGAAATGGCAGCCCTGCGATCACTAAGAAGAAAGCTTATTGACTGTATGCTAGACAGGTGGCAGCTTAAAGCAATGTGAAATTAAAAAAGGAAGAGGCGTTCTGTTTTTACCTTGCTTTAAGCCGCCGCCTGCCTTATACATGTATAATCAAACACTTATTGTTATTCAGTGGTCATAATAGAGAGGGTTTACTGCAATAAAACCCTTTATTACGACCACTAAAAAGAAGGCTAATCGATCGTATGAAGAGCAGGTGACAGCTCAAAGCAAGGTGAAAATAAGATAGAGCGTCCTGTTGTACTACAAATGTACATGTACATGTATTACCTTGCTTTAAGCAATCACTTATCTTAAACTTGCCTTGTAATTAACCAAACTTTGTGGTCGTAATAGAGATGTTATAGTACTGTTGAGAAAGTGTTATTCTTTCCAAATAAACGCGTTTACGCTTAAACTATTATTTCTTTTGCAAAGAGTTTGGGGCCAGATCAGACACCGGGTTAACCCGGCGTCTGATCATGTTCTAAACTCTTTGCCATTCAGATTAAAACTATTAGTCAGTATTGTCAAAACGTTGTCATTTTCTATGTTTTATTGCAATGTGTTTGCGTTTCGTTTGCGTTTAAACGGGAAAGAATAACGTTTTCTCCACTGTGTTTTGCCGTCTGTCAAAAGGTAAGCATGCGTAAGGCATTGTTTATGTTCATGCGCGTGAGACAAGTCACGTGGCTTGTTAAGTAAGTGTCGTCTGCTACGTTAACTATTCAACCCATTACATATACTCCATAGATAACGCCTTTAATATATTACTCCACTGAATTAGATAGCCCCATGTTGTTCAGTGATGAATATGTACATGTACCTGCAGAATTATTATATATATATATAAGCAGAATGTAGCTTAAAGCAGTTTGAAAGTAGAGTAGAATGCGTCTTTAGGCGCATTCTGCTTTACTTTCAACCTGCTTTAAGTGCTAGCCTACATGTATATTCAAAACTAGAAACAGGGTATGGAATAAACTTTGTAACTTTTCGTCAGAAATTTTGCAGGGGCCTCCGTGGCCTAGAGGTATAGTCACTGTGACTATCATAATAATAATAATAATAATAATAAACACTTTATTTAACGAGAGAGCTCATTTGGTAAATACCAATCTCCCATGGGCCCCTCAACATATATACAAGCACACAAAACAAAAGGCATTTTCATACAAAACAAATAATTAACAACAATCACTAAGCTCATCACCGCTGTGAGTTCGAATCCCAGTAGTGTCGTTCGGTTTTTTCATGTGGGGAAGCCATCCAGCTGGCTAGCGGACGGTCGGTGGTTCTACCCAGTTACCAATTTGTGTCTGAAACAGTGCATAAAGGACTTCTGGGGTCTTCCTCCACCTGTATTTACATGTAGCTGGATGTCGTGATATGACTGCAATACTGTTGAAAGCGACGTAAAGTCAAAATAAATCAAATCAGAAAGTTTGCAGCACTAGAGCCTAGTTAGTGTCAAGCTACATACCATATACCAAGTTTTGTTGTGCCATACTGTTTGAAAAGGTTAGGCCAAATAAAAATCTACCTGTGTTTCCTATTACATGCCACAAACAATTAGGGACGGACGGACAATCTTTTTTTTTCTTTTTTTATATGAAAAACTATCAATTATTTTATTGCGCAGAGCCCTTGGCCATACGTAAAAACCCTGATAAATAGCCATTCAATTTTGATTTTATTGGTAGGTCCCATTATCAAAACTACCTTAAAAATCTAAACTGGCATGCGTGTTGATCAATATTGGTATAACAAAATGGCAAAGTAGTGACTAATATATGATATATTGAATTAATAATGTTTTGAAATGTGTTGTATGTATATGTCAAATGTGTCAATGAAATGTGTTGTTTGCATGTTGAATGTATCAATGGTTAATTAACTAGCAGCTCATATACATGTATGCAAGGAAGGTATTTTCTGACAGATGTAGAGCACAGTTTACGTAGATATTTGCTAAATCTTATTTAAAATCAATTTTTAATACACTTAAATGTCTATAAATAAGTTTTTTAAACAATTAATGGGAGAAAAGCTTCCATTACATGCTCGCTCCTCAAAAATCGAATGTCACATGCGCCGCAAAAATGACCGACATCAACAATGCTTTTTTTGAAAAATAAAAAAAACAAAGTTTAGGGTTGGAGGGAAAAAACTAAGGTCGGTCGGGTTACCTGAAACGAATGTGTTTTTTTTTTTATTTGGTGTAATCACTGGTCAACAAAATCGTCGCTAGTGTGCAAAGTAAATTATTATACATTATTCTTTCCCGTTTTAACGCAAACGCAATGCATTAAACTGTGGACATTTACCTTTAGAAATTATAATTATATATTAATCTGAGTAGCAAACCGGTTGGATCCTGATCAGACGCCGGGTTACTCGGCGTCTGGTCTGGTTCCAACCTGTTTGCAATGAAAGTAATAGTTTTAGTATATAAATGCGTTTATTGGGAAATAATAAGATATCAGTAAAGTTAGCGCAGCGGTCTCGTGCAGTACGAGGATCATACTTATCTCAAGTACACATGTAGGAAAGTGTACGATTATATATTCGATGTTACCGTGCTTACATATTTACCTTTATTAACTATTCTGTTCAAAAGATAACTCTGACTGGTCAGAAAAATCGTACAATATCACAAACAGATTTTTCTTCAAACAGAAGTGAAAATAAATCTTAAAACTGACAAGATGCAATGAGGTTGAAGCAGCAAGGAGGGAATTTTGAATCAGAACATTTAGATGCTTGCCAAACACGCACAGCTGTTGCCATATGTGCACAGAGACACGCACATATCTCAGAGAATGATGCAAAACTAGTATGTTATCAGGGAATTAACGTTTTAAGCTAGTGCTTGTATCTATTTATACACGCAACAAAAAAGGTTTAGGAAAACTCAGAAAAACACCGAAATAAACCATTATCCATGGTAGATCTAATACATGTATACATATTGTATCTATTCAGTTAGATAAATTCGACCACTTAAATAAAACGTTTTGTTTAGTTTGAAAATACTTATACATGTACCTTTACTGTAACATTGTGTCAAGTACAGTTACCAAGGGATAAAATGGCAGTCTTCGCAACATAAGTGTCTACAGAGTAGTGCCTCTTTGTATATAAAACATTTGCATCAGTTGTAATCTTTCATAAACTGAAATTCGGGTTCGAACATTCTCATCTTCCATGTGTGACCTTTGATGCTATCGTGAGAACACTGAGAGGGGACTTACGTTAACCCCTCTCATGATCAAATTATTCGGGAGATTTTTACCCCTTCACCGTTTCATTGTCGTCTGGTTCAATTTTGTTGTCTGCAATGCCGTTTCAAAGTTAAAAGATAAGGCAGTATGACTGAAGAAGTTTTCAAAACGAGTGTCAAACAGTTTCGTTCCTGATTAGACGCCGCGTTACGCCGCGTCTAATCAGGATCCAAACTGTTTGCAAACGCGCTTTTAAGCGTCATTGAGAGCGAAAGGGTTAAAGGGACTGAGTTTCAGCCTACTCGTGTGTTTTACATTAAAAGAGGGAATACTTGGTAGACAATTACTTTTCGAAAAATGATTTTGACCCCTACGCTACAGTGAATAATGTGTTATTCTTTCCCAATAAACGCGTTTACGCTAAAACTATCATTTACAGTGCAAACAGTTTGGAGCCAGGTCAGACGCTGGGTAACCCGGCGTCTGATCAGGCTCCAAACTGTTTGCCACCAAGATAAACATGAAATATCAGAATTGTCCAAAAGTTGTTCTTTTCTACGTTTTAGTGCTTTGCGTTTGCGTACGTTTGCGTTTAAACGGGAAAGAATAACAGATTCTCCACTGTAAACATTCTTCACTGCAATGGACATGAAAATGTGTTCTAAACCGTTCTTCAAACAGGCGTATGCTCCTAACGGTTCTGCAAGGTGTTCATCTCCAACCCACCAGAAGTGTTCCTAGTGTTACGTTGATTCGTGAAGGAGCTTGATTCACTTCTACGCCTGGTCCGTTGTCTATTCCCCAGGCCTGCTTGGATCCTCCAGCATAGACCCATGCATGGCTCAAACAGTTTCTTCAGGCCACTGCGGAACCTCCTGTTCATGATGAAATAGATCCAGAAATTAGCATGAAAGCTGAGAACCAACGATATCTCATACACGCAATGGAACACTCTGTTGGCTTCCAGCTTCATCAGATCAGCGCGACCTAGTTGAAATGACACCGATAACAGTACGTAAATTCCATACGGCACTTCGGGAACCAGAAATACGATAACCACGACTAGTACCATAAAAGAGATGCGACGATTTTCTGTCGTCCTTCGAGTTACACTATTTGTTCTTGTTATTAGCTTAGATGTTCGCATCTTATTGAACGACCTGCAAAGGACGAACACCATGGCCGACGTGAACATAACAAGCAGCATGCTAGGTATGAAATGCATGAAGTAAAATTGCAGCCATAAATGTATGCAACCCTCAATGCAGGGCTCTTCTAGGTTCCATGCACACTGAGGTTCCTTCTGTTCATCGCCGGGTATAGACTTTGTATTCAGCAAGTGGTAAACATGAAGACAGGGAGAGAGTATTACTACAAGCACGACCATCATGATGGTCCTCGGCATAGTAAATAACGAATGGGCACGGAACGGGAAACAGACAGCCACCAGGCGCTGGAAACCAAGACAGACTGTCAGCCATATTGACATTGTGTGAAACGACTTCGACGCAAAAAACTTAACAATCATAAATATTTCACACACGGATTCTGTAAGATGTAAATCACCCGAAGTCTGCCGGCTGTATAGATAACTGTACACAGGCAAAGCTACGAGACCTGTCATGGAGTCTGTAACTGCTATTGATATTAAAATCAAATTTGTTGAATTGCGCATGCTCCGGCGTAAGAATACAGTGATTACAACAATATTCACTAGGACTGTTAAGACGACAAGTAGTTCCCATGCAAATAGATACACAGCACGTTCAAAATGGAAACCATTGTACACAAACAAGTCGTAATCGCCACCCAACTCGTAATCATCATAATTGTAGATATACCCGTATGTTTCGGCATAGTTGTAAGAGTCGGTTTCAGCCTGGGCGTCGAGGCTCTCTGTAGTCGCCATGTTGTAATGTATGGCGTTCTTTGGCAGGCTCAAACAATCGTTTATCCACCAAAGGGACAACTTGTCCGAAGATCAAACGCGACTGTTATCATCGTATAGTCCGATCAAAGTCTAAATAAAAAGATAAAAAATACATGTTAATAGAACCTATATCGTATAGATTTAACGATATCGATATTTCTTCAGTCATAACTGCTCGAAGTCTGATTTGAAAAAAAGTTGCAGATGACACTATAAATGCAGACATTACTTTGGTGGAGAGATTTTAAAAACGATAAAACTAGGCATTGAACGAATTAAACTGCTTGCAATGGCCATGTGGTTGAAAGCATCATCGCGTGTATTGGGTAAGAGCAGTATCATACGAACACAAAACATCCTTCTGCTATAACGAATGAGCTTCTGAGTTCTGGTTTGTCATGGAATCTTGATTAAACTAAACAAACCGCAATGTTGTTGTTGTAATTGCGCATTCGCCAAGAAGATAATCCCACATTGAGGGAAAATAGAACCACAGACTAGAGAAATACATGACAACCAGAGGGTAGTCAACTTTTCACTAACCAATGTTAGTCGGTTGTCGTGCTAATTGCATGCAGAATAATACATAGAAAACATTAACTATAGTTACCTTAACGCCAAGTACTGTTCAGATAATATAACGACAGCATCCAAGGAGACGAATTGAGTCTCGTCATCAACAGACTCAAATAATTTTCGACAGTTTGATATTAATCTTCAGAGTGTTTGGACCCTTATCATAATGCCTTTTTAAATGGACTCTTACATATTTGAAACATGTTTGGTATATTGTGCTAGTTCAGGGATGTGCTATAGCAATTTTCAATTTCTTGGTAAACAGTGTACATCCTGATCAAAGAGATCATCACGGATATCTCTGATCAGAGTCTACACTGCTTACTTTTGGTGTACAAATTCATTTCAAGAAAAGTAAGGGACATCCCTGTCTCTGTCATAATACCGCTTTCTGAAGCAATTGTGGCCAAAGCATTGTGTCAAATTTAAATTTTAGGCACTTCTTGTAATGAAATATCGACAACAGTGTCAAGCAATGTAGAACTTGATCAAAACACCGATTACCCCGCGTCTGATCTGAATCCAAACAGGTTGCCTAGATTACAACTGAGGCCTTACAATGGCGAAAGGGTAACACGCATGTTTACTTGTACTGTACTTCAACAACTTGTAAAATTACAGTGACAATGACATCCTTGATCAAATAATAACCATCAATCTTATATTAGTATGCAATTTAAAAAAGATATCTGAGCAAAATTACGGACACATTTTTGTTCAATACATAGGTAAAAGTAACGGAAAGTCATTCCAGAATTGTTTCTTCCTTCCCCCTGTGTTTGGTAGTCTTTTTCGTATTTGAATACGTTAATGATTCTTCTTTGCTTGACCGATTAACATAATTTCAGCTGTAGTTGATAATTTCGAGATATCCTTCCGTTCACATACAGTGGAAACGACATTATCCTATCCCAATAAACACGGTTTTACTAACATAACTTATATTTATAGCAAACATTTTGGAATTAGATCAGATGCCATGTATACCAGTGTCTCATCAGGTTCCGAATTGTGTGTTATACGGATTAAAGTTAATCGTTAACATTTGGAAAGAAATGTAATTCTCTTTATTTTGAGGTCTATTGCCTTTGCGTTTGATTTCGTCTTTACATGTACAGTGGAGAAAACGTTATTCTTTCCCAATAAACGCGTTTACGCTAAATCTATTATTTCCAATGAAATCAGGTTGGAGCTAGATCAGACGCCGGGTAACCCGGCGTCTAATCAGGCTCCAAACTGCTCGCCGTCAAGATTAAATCAACATTCAGAATTGTCCAAAAGTGTGTTTGTCTTCATTTTTTTGCGTTTCGTTTGCGTTTCGTTTGCGTTTAAACGGGAAAGAGTAACGTTTTCTCCACTGTAACAGGGATTAATACAATTGTCTCCACTGTACCATCAGTCAGACGAGTGCAAGAAATGCAACTTTTGTGTCGTTCTTTTAACTCTTTCACTCCCAAATGTTTCGTGAGAATGATACCAGGGCTGCAGATAAGACGGAGTAAACTGCACAAATGCACTATTTTCTCACTTATTTTATCTCCAATCCTATGGTGTAACTACTCATTATAATCGTCTCTTCGAGACGAATCTAATGAGTAGTGACACCATAGGTTTAATGCACAAATAAAGATTTTATTTTTTGGAATACCCCCTTATCTGGAGTCCTGTGATACCCTTCGCCGTTTCACTGTCTTCTGTTTCTATTTTGTTGTCTGAAATATCGCTTCAAAGTTGAATTGTTAGGCAGTGCGAATGACAAAATTTCGATATGAGTGTCAAACAGTTCGGATCATGATCAGACGCCGCGTAAAATATTTATATATCACATAGTTCTAGCCTGACATTGAAACTGCCTTGGTGCACAACTTTATGCTCTGGATCCAATGTAATTAAGCATTTGATTTGAGTCTGCGTTTTATCTCAATCATTTGTTTGGTAAGATTTGAGCAACAATTCAAATACGACAAATGAAATGCTTTAGAACGATCTCAGACTCAATTGGAACACTTTATAACCTTAGAACCAAATAGTGTATTGGTTGGTTCCCGGTCGAACTTTTAGAGTTACCAGCTACAATGTATAACCGCATGATTCATGTACATGTACACTCAGTGCAAAAAGAAACGCACACTTTTATTACAATATTATCTGTATGTAGAAGGAACGTATTTGTGAAATAATCTTTTCATTATAGTCAGTAGTTCCGTCTTGGGCTATCAATGTTGAAAATGGGAGGTTTATCATTGAATTGGTATCATCACAACCTGTACAAATCGGTGCGGTGTTTTCAACAGGCACTAGTAACTCTTTCGCTTCCAAATTAATCGTGAGATTTTTATCCCACCACCGTTTCATTGTCGTCTGCTTCAATTTTGTTGTTTGCAAGATCGTTTCAAAGTAAGATTCAATTTTTAAAATAGTATGACTTAAAGTATATCTATACGAGTGTCAAACAGTTTAGATCCTGATCAGTCGCCGCGTAACGCGCCGTCTGATCAGGATCCAAACTGTTTGAAAACGCGCCTTTTGACGTCATTAAGAGTGAAAGGGTTGAAATACAGCACAGTAATTTTAAGAATATGTTTTTCTAAACTTGTTGCAGAATTAAATTGATCTTGAGATATGGTCTTAGTATCTTAAAAAAGTCTCTTAATCTGCGCCTGAGCACAATGTGCGTTTCTTTTTGTACTGAGTGTATTCCATTTGTGCCTTGTCCTACCATCTATACCCAGTAAAAATGTTTTGACCCTCAAATTCACAATCTCGCTCGAAGCATATTGTTGCCTAAGGATTGTCAGCAAGAGGTTATGATGTAAAATGTATCCTAAGCATTTCCCGAAGATTTGTGAGATTGACGATCATGTAGGGTTTCATTAGTCTGGTCCTCATCGGAAACACAACATTTCCCAGTATGACATACGTGTGTCATCTGTGGTCAGTAATGATGGAACTGGTAAGGAATACAGTGGAGAATCTGTTATTCTTTCCCGTTTAAACGCAAACGTACGAAAACGCAAAGCACTAAAACGTAGAAAAGAACAACTTTTGGACAATTCTGATATTTCATGTTTATTTTGGTGGCAAACAGTTCGAAGCCTGATCAGACGCCGGGTTACCCGGCGTCTGATCTGGCTCCAAACTGTTTGTATTGTAAATAATAGTTTTAGCGTAAACGCGTTTATTGGGAAAGAATAACACATTCTCCACTGTAACAGTGCTCCCTCCCTACAATGGGCCTCCTAACAACGACTCCCTCCTATCAACTAACCTTGCCGCAGTTTACTAAAGAGGACAATTATGACCAACCTATCCACGACTACAATGTCTTCCTCTTAAAATTGTCTTCTGCTGTTTTTCTCAAAGTTACATAATGGACATTTTGACAGTAAACTACTTAATGACGAATGACAAACAGCTTGAATCCAGATCAGACACCGCGTTACGCGAATGTCCCTCCCTATAACGACTACCGTCGAACAACGCACACAATTATATGCGCGGGTCGGAGTCATGAATACAATTTTGAGGAAGCGTTTATAGCTGTAGTAGAGGCTTCCAGAATACAGTAATATATTGTTGGATGAAATTATAGATGATACCGATTGCACAACCTTACATTATTTCCTTCTATTGTCCGCATATCAATATTATTGTCGGAAGCTCTTCCTGACTACCATTTCGTGCGTTATGCTTGATGTATCCGCGTTGTTCTGTCGAGACACGACCAGCCTATTCCGCAAGGCATTCTGCGACATTCCCGTTAATTTCAAAGACAAGGTAGGTATGGTTTTGTATGCTTTTTTATTGATATTGCAGTGCTTCCTCTCGACAACGACACCCAATGGGAAACAAACATATGTGTGTTGTTCGGAGGGAGTCGTTGTAAGGAGTGACATTGGTTTACATTTGCAAACAGCTTGAATCCAGATCAGACGCCGCGTTACGCGGCGACTTATCTGGATTGAAGCTGTTTGTTACTCGTCATTAAGGTTTTTGTCAGAATGTTCAATATGTAACTTTTAGAAAAATAGCAGATGACAAACTTTAAGCAGACGATATAACAGCAGTCAAAACGTTATACAATTTTTTCCTGTTTAGGGTACTACGGCAAGGGCCGTTGTAAGGATGGGGGTCGTCGTAAGGAGGGCCTTTGAAGGAAGGGAACGCTGTAACCCTTACATTTGGGCTCACTATGCTTTACTTTCAACCTGGTTTAAGTGGTCACCTCTCTTCAATACTAGAAATATACCATTGATTAAAGGGTTTAAAATATCTGTGGTATCTCTTTTGATATATAATTTAACCGGTCTAGATATGTCCTACTTGTTAAAACGTCGTTTTATGTTTGCTTTATATTGCCTATATCTATTGAATATTCATGTGTAAATAACAAATCGTGAACAGTATGACACTAATGCATTATTATGTTCAGTTTGATCTTTAAAATGATCTAAGTAAACAGAGTAGTCCCTGTGTAGAGTTCCTACAGGTTCTGTCTTTTCTGGATCCACTCTGTTTGCAAAGGTTTAAAAATACTGTTTTTGTTCCCGTCTCACATTATGCGTGTTGTATATATGTTAATTTTGTTTGTGGACCATATTGAAAATTGGTTTGTTTGTTTGTTTGTTACCAAATATGTAATCCACATGAAATAAAGTCGTTATTATTATTTTTTTTATTATTACATGATCAAATTTATCGTTAGTTTTTATATATTAACAGCCTTGATTGTCTCTTAAATTATATACTGTACGGAAATCTTTACCGTTCAAAATCGTCTTAAAATTCATATTTTAATGACACGTACTGGAACAATATTGTGTTGGTTGGCATGTGTGCTGAAAATGCTTTCAAATACCACTCGTATAACTATCCTACTTTTGTGTTTAATCCCTTCCCTTAACAGTTTTATTTTAGATTTTATCTAAAAATGACTTATACATGTATATAGCGTTTATTTTATCTTCATCTGGTCTCAACTTGGTTTAGTCTGAGAACGCTCTCGTCATTTTATTACACATATTGGTGCAGAAGCTCAAATCTGACCAATTAAATACTTGGAAACGATTCAGACACAGTTGTAAAACGCTCTATAATCTTGATACCTAGAAGGAAATATTATTTCGTTTGCTCTCTCTCTCTATATATATATATATATCTCTATCTCTTCTCTGTTTTCACTCTTTGTGTGTGTGTCTCTCTCTCTCTCTCTCGCTTCATCTTCTCCGTCTTTTCTTTCTATCCGCATCGCGCTCCCTCTCTCCTTCTCTGTGTTTGATTACATCTAAGGATATCAAAGACTTCCGTAACATTCTTAGGACTGGTCACTGTGGCCTTGATCTTGATCGTTGATATCAATTATTGGAAATTTATAGAAAAAACTTGTACGGGGGACATTTCTGGTTTAACATCATTCAAAGATACTAAATGTTTCTTGTATGTGCGTTAATCGTATCATTTGCAGGTAAATATGACCTTGGCATTTGACCTCATTTATAGAAAAGGTACATCTTTTGATAGCGGAGGGTGGCATACCATTGCGTTTCGTTTAAACAGGTGCGGAAATCGCCTTCGCCAAGTACTGGATGCACGTACAAGAAAGCTTGCTAATAAATTAAGAAACATGTCCTACTTTATAAAGCTGCCGAATATAGTAGAACCTTTTACCCTTTGACTATTACGACCACTAAATATGGTTATCGAGATTTCGGGCAAACAGATTGGGGCATCATCAGACATTAAGCTCCCCGAAGTCTGATCAGGTTCAACATTTTTTTCAAAGGATATAGTCGCTTAGAAATCGCTTTATCAGATACGTGTACTGTATATTAGCTATGAATTAAAAAATAATAAATTAATACCGGTGTTTAATCGTGGCAATAAAAACATAAGTAGGAGTTGGGACGCATAGTAATTATCTCACACGGCTGTAGGCCGAGCGATTTAATTACCAGCATCTCAACGACTATCCGTGTGTTATTTCACGATAAAACACTGGTATTAATTTATCCTTTCGATTCTAACACTTCAATTTAACAAGGTTTACATCAATTTGCACCGTCGCAACCACTGGCACCAGAGGCATGGACTTTTTATGTGTATGTGTATCTCTACCGATAAGAAGGTATATATATAGAACTATAGAATCTAGTTCTCCACAGGTCTGTAGACTATAGTAAGGTGTTTTTGTTTGTTTTTAAATGTACAGTATCTACCGGTCAGTAATGTCTATTATATGAAGGGGGAAGTCTGTTGTCAGTATCTATATCTATTATATTCTAGATCTAGATCCTATTTATTCCGACCTGTTACATGTAGCAATGTCTAATGTATTGGAATGGAATTAAAAAAAATATTTTTTTTTTTTAAATGTATCTGAGTTGACTCTATGCCGCTATACCGGTCTGCTATCAATAAGTATAATATCCAATTAGGTCTAGATTCTAGATCTATATCTAAAAGATTTTTTCCCAACCGATAAGCAATGCCTATAGTATTGGAGTGAAATTTAAAAAAAAACCTATATGGGTTGACTCTAGGCATCTACCGGTCTGCTATCTATTATTATAAAACCATGGTGTGCAACCGATTCTACACCGTGTCACTTCGACAACACGAATTACTAACTAAAATGCATTCAATCGAAACCAAATATTTTACAGTCCATAGATAAGATATTTTTCCATCCAAAATATATTTTCTCGATGGTTGATTTGATTGCGTAACTTCAACAATCAAGATTGAAATCGGTATTTTAAAATCCAGGGGTTTCCTCCACCCCCTAGCTTCCGGTTTAGACGAAATGTAGTTGAAGTGACATGGTGTAGAATCGGTTGTACACCATGGTCTTATAATAGTAGATAGGCAGACCGGTAAATGTCGAGCGTCAAGCTTTATCTATTTTTATTTTTTTTCATCTTCTTTTTTTTTTGTATTTTTTGTATTCCATTCCCATACAATAGACATTGCTAACCGGTTGGGGGGGGGGGGGGTCTTATACATCAATAATCTATATCTTATAGATCTTATACTAATAGATAACAGACCGGTATATCTATACATGTATGTAGAGGCATAGAGTCAACTTGCTTTTATTATTCTTTCAATTCCCATACAAAAGACATTGCTAACCGACCGGAAAAAATAGGATCTAGATCCAGAATCTAATAGATAGAGACTATAGGGTGTACACATCTATATCCCCCCCCCCCTTCATATAGTAGACATTACTTACCGGTAGATACAGTTCAAACAAACAAATAAAAACACCTTATTATAGATAGTCTATAGACCTGTAGAGACTTAAAGTTTCCAGTAGAGGTTTACATACAGTTACACATACACATAATAAGTGCATGACTCTGGTGCCAGTGGTCGCAACGTCGCTACATTTCTTGACGTAAGTATTTTCGAAGCCACATGACGTCACGTTACTTAAGACGTTACAGCGCACGGGTGTTTTATTGAGAACTTAAACACAGCCACGTTCCTTCTATGTTTATATAGAGACTTGCGCGAAGTGTGTTACAATAACGTATTCTGCACTGTATGAAATGTAAACATTCTAGCTACAGTGGAGAAAACGTTATTCTTTCCCGTTTAAATGCAAACGTACGCAAACGCAAAGCACTAAAACGTAGAAAAGAACAACTTATGGACAATTCTGATAATTCTTGTTTATCTTGGTGGCAAACAGTTTGAAGCCTGATCAGACGCCGGATTATCCGGCGTCTGATCTGGCTCAAAACTGTTTGCACTGCAAATAAACGTTTTAGCGTAAACGCGTTTATTGGGAAAGAATAACAGATTCTCCACTGTAGCTTTACAGAGTGTGGTACAAGTTTCAAAAAGCTGTTTGCAATCAACTACATTTTAAAAAAGAAGATTCTAACCACAACTCTTGGAAATACAGAGCTCCCTCCCTACAGCGACCCTCCCAACAACGATATCCTCCTTACAAGAATGCCTGCCTCTGTTCCCCAAACAAGACAATTTTGTCCAACCTTATCACTGCTGCAATATCGTCTGTTTAAACTTGTCGTCTGCTGTTTTTCTTATAGGTACATATTGCAGATTTTGTGAGAAGAAAAAAAGATGAGTAACAAAAAGTTTGAATCCAGATTACAGCAAAATGAAAGTAAATACAAAACTGCTTTACGTTTATCTTGCTTTAAGCTGTAGCCCTGCATAAAGCGGTGCCTGATCTGGAGTCATGCTGTTTGCAAATGTAAGTCAATTGCCCTCCCTTTAACAAATCCCTCCGAACAACGAACACGATAGTTGTCTCCCAATCGGTGTCCTTATGGAGAGGAAGCATTGGAGTTTATAATGTTAAATAAGAAAAGCAACTTTCAATAATTTCGGTGTTTTATGTTTTAAGTAGTTAACCACAAATCTTTGAAACACTTTCTAACATTATAAAACGAAACCCACTTTAAATTATTGTCGGTGTTTTGAATACACGGTAAAACTCCTCTAGTTCAGCCCCTTAAAGAATGCTACAGTGGAGAAACGTTTATCTTTCCGGTTTCAACACAAACGAAACGCAAACGCATTGCATTAAAAATTAAATGGAGAACTTATTGACAATCCTGATTGTTAATCTTAATCTGAGTGGCAAACAGTTTGGAGCCTGATCAGACGCCTGGTTACCCGGCGTCTGGTCTGGAGCCAACCTGCTGACAATGGAAACAGCAGTTTTCACGTAAACGCGTTTATTGGAAAAGGATAACGTTTTCTCCTCTGAAATTGGTACATGTACAGTGGAGAAAACGTTATTCCTTCCCGTTTAAACGCAAACGTACGCAAACGCAAAGCACTAAAACATAGAAAATAACAACTTTTTGACATTTCTCACTATTTATTTTAATCTGAGAATGAATGAATGAATGAATGAATGAATGAACGACTTTATTTTACGAGGGTAACTCACTTAGTCAGGAGACTAATCTACCGTGAGGCCCTCAAACAAGCATTTCTTACAAATTACATAATTAACAATAATAACACGATCAATCTAAACAATCAAAAACAATTAACAAGAAAATAACACTCTCTATATAAACAATAGGCAGGCGTTTAGGCGTTCTCTGCAAATAGTGTATCTGTGGAATACACTTGTCCTATGCAAACAGAGACGACTCAAATCAGAGGGCTCCAAAAGGACTAACAGGAGTCCTCTGGCTAGGGTCTCCACTGTCTCATATTAGAATATATGGGCAAAAACTAACCCTAACTAGATCTATATAGTGTGCTAGGCTAAATTGGAAACTGGAATTGTTCATTTGAAGTTACAGGGGGGAAAGTTAAAGTCATTTAATGAATCTATTATAATTTGAATTGAAAAGCAGTGGAGACATAGTTGAGAGAGCAAGTATTTAAATATTAGCCTGTCCGATTTGCTATTTTACTCCCGTTAATACCCAGCGAAGACACGCAGCATCGTGTTGTGTCAAACAGTTTGTATCCAAACCAAACCTCAATTTATTCGATGTCTGTTATGGATCCAAACTTTGCAGTATTGTTTTATTAATAATTAGCCTAAGTTAGATCTAAATCAGAATGGGTTTTTAAGCTAGAACTTGCAAAAAGTATGTAAAAACCTAAAGTCAGTAAGGGTCCATGCTTATAAAAAAACCCTGAATTGAGTCCCAGACCGCTCCAAAGCACCCGATTGGCCAGAGTTGAGACTTTGGCTCAAATCCGACCAACCAAACACTCGAGAACGAGCCAAGACCCAACTCAAACCACACAAGCATTGACCCTGTTCATATGATAGCAGCCACGTGGCCAATGACATATATTATGACCTCACGATACACTTTTGTGGGTCGTGACGTAACATCTGGTTCTCGTCTTTTAAGAAAAGCGTCACATACTTACTGTGACGTCATAATGACAGTTTTGACGCGGAATGGAATGTGTTCCCACGGTCTTTTGTTTAGTTGAGTTGAGTATTATCGGGAGTTGAATTTCAAAATATTTCAGATAAAAGTGTAAAAGTCAATAGTATCGACAAAGAAGCATATCTGCCGCCAATATACATAAATAGATAAACATGAAACACAGGGCTCAAGACAAAAAGGAGTAAAATCAATATTTTCATCAAGTTCTCTTTTATGTTTTTGAAAACAAATCCCATGGTGTGACCACTTATCAGAATCGTCTCAAAAGAGACGATTCTAATTAGTAGTAACACACTTGAGTTTTGAAATTTTAGTCTTCAAAATACTCCTTTTATCTAGATCCCTGAAAGCATTAAAAAAATACAATGGTAAAACAATTTATATACAATGAAGTTTAATTTCGATGCCTCGAACTCTCTTAAATCGAAATTCCGGTTGAGACGAATTGGGTCATACACCACAATGGTCTGACCGGGTAAATATTATAACAGTTTGAAGGCAGATTGGACACTGAGTAACTCGGCGTCTGATAAGGATCCATGCAGTTTAAATAATTTTAAGTATTTGAGTCCGAACTAATTTTACGAGTCTATGGAAAAATCATGGTAACGATATTGAGTCTTATTGACCACTGTACATCAATAAATCATAGAATCATGGTAACGATATTGAGTCTTATTGACCACTGTACATCAATAAATCATAGAATCATGGTAACGATATTGAGTCTTATTGACCACTGTACATCAATAAATCATAGAATCATGGTAACGATATTGAGTCTTATTGACCACTGTACATCAATAAATCATAGAATCATGGTAACGATATTGAGTCTTATTGACAACTGTACATCAATAAATCATAGAATCATGGTAACGATATTGAGTCTTATTGACAACTGTACATCAATAAATCATAGAATCATGGTAACGATATTGAGTCTTATTGACAACTGTACATCAATAAATCATAGAATCATGGTAACGATATTGAGTCTTATTGACAACTGTACATTAATAAATCATAGAATCATGGTAACGATATTGAGTCTTATTGACAACTGTACATCAATAAATCATAGAATCATGGTAACGATATTGAGTCTTATTGACAACTGTACATCAATAAATCATAGAATCATGGTAACGATATTGAGTCTTATTGACAACTGTACATCAATAAATCATAGAATCATGGTAACGATATTGAGTCTTATTGACAACTGTACATCAATAAATCATAGAATCATGGTAACGATATTGAGTCTTATTGACCACTGTACATCAATAAATCATGGTAGAGATGGTGGATTAATGGGTGAAAGAACTTATTTTAAGCGATAAATAAATAAACACACTCTTCCGTTTTTAGCATAGTTATGTATGGTTAAAATATTAGTTCTGAGATTTCAGCCATCTTATAAAGTGTGTGGTAAAACTATCTAGAGTGTGCATATCGCGAATTGAATCTGGTATTTTATTCCACATAGAAGTTCCTGAATATGATATACTTTCTTTGAACTGCTCAATTCTTGGTCGAGGGATGTTGTAATTGTAACGACTGGATGACCGTAGATATGCGTATAACTTTGGTTCTCTATCAAACATATTAGAAATATAACCAGGTACTTTACGAGACTTTATACATAAATTTTGCCTTTTGTAATATAATTTTTTCATTAAGTGTAAGGCAGTTCATTTTTTCCATTGCACTTGATACGTTGGTATAATATTCTATACCAAATATAGTTTTACAAGCTCTCTTTTGTAGAATGCATAATTTATACAGATTTGTATTGTTAGTACCTCCCCAGACGACATTGCAAAAGTCTAAATGTGGTTGAATATAGGATTTGTAGTATAGAATTCTAGCATGCAGGGGAAGATAAAATTTTATTCTAGATGAAAGCCAGAGGTTTGTTGAAATTTTCTTTTTTAACTTTAAGAACATGCTCATCCCATTTCAAATTTTCATTAATGTAAACTCCTAACAATTTTTCACCTTTAGATGAATTGAGTTCCAAATTTTTAAATCTTAGAGAAAGAGATTTTTCAGAAAGCCTAGCTCGTCTCTGGAGAGTTGTAATCATCAGAACTTTTGTTTTTTGAGTATTGAGAACCATCCCATTAGCTGTGCACCAAGTTTCTAGTAGATTTAGACAGTTCTGTAAATTAATTTCTACAGTTTGTTTTGAACGATGAATATCACATAAAGTTGTATCGTCTGCATACATATCAAGTGGTAAACAGTTTGGAGCCTGATCAGACGCCGGGTTACCCGGCGTCTGATCTGGCTCCAAACTGTTTGCAATGGAAAAAATAGTTTTAGCATAAACGCGTTTATTGGGAAAGAATAACAGATTCTCCACTGTAGCAAGATCGACGGGTGACATACGGGGTACAATTTAACTCTTTCAATCTCGATGACGTCATAAAGCGCATTTTCAAACAGTTTTGATCCTAATCAGACGCCACGTAACGCGGCGTCTGATCAGGATCAAAACTGTTTGTCACTTGCTTTGAAATTACGTCGATTATACTGCCTTAAATTTAACTTAAATGTATTGCAGACAACACTATTGAAGCAGATGACAATGGCGGTGAAGGGGTAAAAGGCTCACGATAAATTTGATCACGAAAGGTTTAAAGCAAATTGAACATAAAGGAGAATGTTTTTATTTACTGTCATTTTACTGTAAGCAGCCACTTGTCTTTAACATCTACAGTGGCGAATCTGTTATTCTTTCCCGTTTAAACGCAAACGTACGCAAACGCAAAACACTAAAGCGTAGAAAAGTACAACTTTTGGACATTTCTGATAATTCATGTTTATCTTGGTGGCAAACAGTTTGAAGCCTGATCAGACGCCGGGTTACCCGGCGTCTGATCTGGCTCCAAACTGTTTGCACTGCAAATAACAGTTTTAGCGTAAACGCGTTTATTGGGAAAGAATAACAGATTCTCCACTGTAATAAAAAAAAATTCGGTTGTAGGAAATGAGTATTTATCCTCTATCCGTGAACAACGCGGAAAATAAGTTCTTGGAATTAGCCAATATACATGTACATGTACTCGTAAACCAATTTAACGACTTTTTTAATTTCCTTTCGATTTCATTTTAAAAACTATAGCACATGGTACTTCTTCATAAAGTCTTCTTCTGCCTCCTATGGTGGAGGTTATTTCAAGTGCAATAATTGTGAAAAAGTGGTAAATCAACAAATAATTATTGTAAGTACATGCACTTTATTAGTCAGACGACTGTCTCCATCTATCTTTCTCCCATTTTCATGTCTCTCTCTCTAGATGTATCCCTCCGTCTGCCTCTATCTGTCCCTGACTGTCTTTCTTTCTTTCTTTCTCTCATTCTCTCTCTGTCTCTATCTCTGTCTGTTTCTCTCTCTGTCTCTCTCTCTCTTTCCCTTTCCATCTCTCTCTCTCTCTCTGTCTCTGTCTATCTCCCTCTTTCTGGATGCATGTCCGTCCGTCTGCCCCTGTCTGTCTGTATCCCTGTATGTGTCTCTCTATATCTTTGTCTCTTTAACGCTCTGTCTCTCTGGCGCTGTGGCATTCTCACCAATCTTTCTATGTATTCTGTCTCTCTATCTCTGACACTGTCTGTACATGTACCTCGCTGTCTCTCTGTCTCTCTGTCTCTCTCTGTCCCTCTGTTTGTCTAACCAGGCTCCAAACTGTTTACCACTTAGATGAAAATAAAAAGACGGAAATGTCAAAAAGCTGTTATTTTCTACATTTTGTTGCAATGTTTGTCCGTGTCGTTTGAGATTAAATGGTCGCGGCTATTAATCTTGAATATGGAAATTGTACCCTCGGCAAAGCCTCGCCCCTTGGTATATACTACTCTCGGGTAGATGTATTTATCGTTCCTACATACCCCAACTGGTCTGAGGTCAAGTATAGGGTGTGATGTTCGTGTCTGTGTAACAATCTTTATCCGGTTCACATGAGCTGTTTAAAGTGGCTGTATAAATATACCAGTAAACAGCCATGAGTTCAGTAAGGAAATCGATAGCCATCGATGGTCATAGGTTGCAAGTTGGCTACCGGTCTAAAATACAGTGGAGAAAACGTTATTATTCCGTTCAAACGCAAACGCATTGCAATGAAATATAGAAAATTCTGACGATTAGTTTAACTCTGAGTGGCAAAAAGTTTGGATCCTGATCAGGCGCCGGGTTACCCGGCGTCTGATGTGGCTCCAAAATGTTTGCAATGAACAGAACAGTTTAAGCTTGAAACGCGGTTATTTGGAAATAAAACGTTTTCTCTACTGTACTCTTCACGCTGCACACGGGGCACAAACTGTTAACCTAAATAGCAAACAGGTGTTACTGAACACGCCACAGATCTCAAATAAAAGTGCATCCTGTAGTAGCGTGTTCAGTTGCCATTGTTTGCGGTTAAGGTCAGCAGTGTGTGCCCCGTGTGCAGCGTTCAACGTGCGGAGTACAGTAGAGGAAACGTACTCTTTTCCAATAAATGCTTTAAATAACGTTAAACCTGTCATTTCCATTGGACACAGTTTGGAGGCAGATCAGACGCCGGGTGACCCGGCGTCTGATCAGGCTCGAAACTGTTTGCACTCAGATTGAAACTGGTAGTCAGAATTGTCAGAAAATTGTCATTGTCTATATTTGATTGCAATGCGTTTTGTTTGAGTTTAAGGTACTTCGAGGGTGCGCTTAGTTTCCATACAAGGTGTCATGAAACTTGATTATAGCCAAAGAAACAATGTGTGAAAATATAGGCAAAATTTATCTTGTGGTTTGTATTTAAGGTCTCTTTTTCTGACAAAAACCTGGAATTTTGATGATTTTATTTTTCTCAAAAATAAAAGCTAATGACTTTAAGTCTCGCCCAATAAGTAGCCCAAAACATTCATTACAAGAAAAGCTAAAAACATTTAGAATAATGGTGTTCAGAATGATGTTATCAGCTATTTAAATTTTGCAAAATGCTAAAAAATTGATTTACAAAATGTATGGCTGATAATGTAGTTGGTCAGAAAAAAATAGAAAATATTACAGTCAGGATTTGTTGTAATATCAGTTTTTCTTATTAAAATATTGGAAAGAAGTTGAAATACAGTTACATACCTAAAAAATGAAATTCTTTCATTAAAATGCACTATTTTTTACTCATGGACTTGCATACAAGGTTAATTATATTGTTTAAACATAATAATAGGCAATATAGATCTTGAAAAGCTTCAATGTGTGGTTTTATAGTCCGATCAAATATTATACATGTATACCGATTTTATTGACTTGTAAGTCATTAAAATAAAACGTACATGTAAATGGACATATAATTTGACCGTATTAACATCACTAATTCTAATCAACGAAGCCTAAACATAACACGTCCCTTAATCACTGCGTTATGGATGGACAAGTCAATAAATAAACGGACGCTTCATTTTAAAAAAAATATTTGGATCGAATGGGAATCGAACCTATGACCATTCAATTGCTAGTCAATCACTCTACTGACTGCGCTATGAAGAACTACACTCACACGTATCAACATTTCCTTTACATAAACTTTCTGGTATTAGCACGTGCGGAAAAAATCTATGTCGTCAAGACGCATTTCCGCTCGCCCGGAAGAGTGACTTCCGTATGCGAAGTACCTTAAACGGAAGAATAGCGTTTATCCATTGTACTTCAAACCAGGAAGCCAACTCGCAATTGATGGCCAACGATGGCCATTGAATTCTTTACTGAACACATACCAGATCTACACTTCAGCATTGATACTCACACTAATATATACTAATATATATAAATTTTTATTATTATTACTAATATATACAGTAAAACATATCTAATAGGACAGCTACAACGAAGGCTAGTTGACTGTTTAAAAGACGGGAGACAGCTTAATGCAATGCGACAGTAAAATAGAAAGCTCCTAAAGGAGCTTTCTGGTTTACTTTTCTCTTGTTGTTTAACACTTAACAAGTAAAAATAGTTTTGTAATCGTTACAGAGGAGTTTTACTGTATCCATTAAAAACTGTTAGGTTACAGTGAAGAAAACGTTATTCTTTCAAAATAAACGCGTTTACGCTAAAACTAATATTTCCTATGCAAACAGTTTGGAACCAGATTAGACGCCGGGTATTGATTAAAAAACAATAATAATTAAAAAGAAATGTCAAAAAAACGTAATTTCCTACAATTTAGCGGTTTGCGTTTGCGTTTCGTTTGCGTTTAAACAGGAAAGAATAACGTTTTCTCCACTGCAGGGCCATTTCCGACACCGGATAATTCAGCATCCAAACTGTTTGCCTTTCAGGTGTATATTAACTTGCTTTTTATTTTCAATAAATTGACTTTGTTCATTTGGGGTGTCTGACGAATCTTCACATTTTGGTGATAGGAATTTAAATACTAACCATAGATAACTGACCTGTCAGGGCGGAGTTTCGTTGCGGACCATTGCATTTCAACTTTGGGGGCGACCACACACTCTTTTTATCGGAATTTACCGTTGACGTTTAACTCAATAGTGGACTTAATAGTGTACATTTTGACAAAAGGAATATAATGAAGAATAACAAACAGCTTGAATCCAGACCAGACGCCGCGTTACGCGGCGTTTGAGATTAAATTTAGACATTTTCCATTTATATTGTATTTGTATAATTTTGACCATAATCCTTGCCTCCATACTGTATCAAATGCCTGTTTAAAATCGGTGAATGCGCAGAATAGTGTTTTCTTCTGTGATTTAAGTACATGTAGTTTAATTATACTCTGGAGTATGAATAGATTTTCAGTTGTTGAATGATATTTTTCTGAATCCGGCTTGACAGTTTCTTATTATATATGTATAGGTTAGACCATGGTTGCAAGCGAATAAACGATATAGTTCGAGGGGGCGTAGCCCCCGAGAACTACAACTATGTCGTTTATTCGCTTGCAACCATGGTCTAACCTATTTAGCACTGGCTTGGGCTCGAGGAAAACAAGAAAACCATTTGTTTCTGATTTCTGTTTTAGACGTAAAAGTCATTTTGTTTGTAATATTTTACTAAAATTGAAAGGTTATTTCAAATGATAAGTTTGAGACATTAAGCATGCTTGAACACCAACATAAATAACGCTTATTGAAGCTCTATATGTAAGCACGATTCATTAGTAATTGTCTTTAAAGTCTAGGTCTCACTGTACATAATAAAACTATTAAAACGTCATGAAGCGTGTGCAGTTCACCTCTGACCTCAGCTGTTTTTAGAATTGTGACGTCAAATTGCCTTGAGATGACGGAAGCGAGGAATAAGTTAACAGTTTGTTAGTTATTCCATAGTTTGTTGAAATAAACGATATATTCACAGGTTTTTTAGGCATCTGATTGGCCGAGAGCTCCAAGCCATGTGCTTAATTATTATATATATCATTTTCATCTGTGTATTTGTTGAGTCGGTTATTGATGATGGCCGTAGAATATTTCCTTCAGTCCATCTTGTTGGAATTATGCCATCATCAAATACTAAGTTGAATAATTTGACATATACTGGGAGCATTATTTCTTGCGTGGTCTTTATATGTTCATTAAGCAAGTTGTCCGCTCCTGCACTTTTGTTGTTTTTTTAGATTTTTGCAACAATTTAGTATTTATTATTGTGTGATTGTTGAGTTTAATTCATAGTTGTATTCGTTTTCAATTTCTTGTTTTTCTGTGTTTTCTTGGGATTGTTCATTATTATTGTCATCTTCGCTTTTGTTTACCTTTTTAAAAAATTCGTATAGGTCATTTAGTCTTGCTTCTGTGGGGTTTTTACCTGTGTCTATAGAGTTTATTATTTTCCTAAAATGCTTTTGGGTCATTACTCCTTGTATTTTTTAATTTGTTTACTTTATTGTCCTTGTGTATTTTAGTTGCCATATGGATTGTGCATTTGTATTGTTTACTTATTAGTTTACGTGTTTGCTTATTGTTGTCCGTCCTATTTTTGTTATATATGTTATGTGCCATGTGATATTTGTTCCTCATTCGTTTACATTCAAAGTCGAACAAAGTTTTATTTTCTGTATTTGGTTGGGTTTCTTAATTTGTTTGGTTTTCCCAAATATTTGTTTTCACAGTTTGTTTCGAATACTTTATTTATTGTGTCAACTATCTCATCATTATCTTTTTGTTGATTTGCTTCTCTTGAGGTCATCTTTTCAAGTTCATGTATTATTTCGTTAACTTCACTAATGTCTATGTTATTAGGAAACACGTCTTTTTCTGTCATTCCTTTTGACTATTTGAGCTTTGGATTTATTTATTTCTACTGTAATAGGCATGCTTGTTATTTGGTTAATTATCATTTTGATCACAATTGGGTTATGTACATCTCAATATAGGCTATCGTAGTCATACATTTCTAAATCTTTTATAGATTCAGCTATTTTTACAGAGCTAATAAAAAGGTCATTACCTTTGCAGAAATTTAGCAGCATGTTTCCATATTCATTTGTTTGTTTGTCGTTATATTTTCTTTCTGTAGGTATGTTTAGCTGTGTGAGTTGGTTTAAAATGTTTCTGTTATCTTCGGCAAGACGATCATTGTCAACAAAATGGCTTATAAACTCGTTGTTTCGACAAATATGTTTAGTCCCTACTCTTGAATTGTAGTCTCCAAAGAGTAGTAGGTTCTCGTTATCATGCTTATCTATTTCTCTTCTCAAGCTATGGATCAGGGCTAGAATACTGGGTTCTAAATGGGGGTATAAAGGTAATTCCACAGGTAACGAATTGGCTTAAGTCGTTAACTTTTGTAAATAGTCTAAACATCAGAATCAGCTTGCTTTCACTTTCCAAGATTTTTTTTTGTTGGGTACTAACTCATTTCTAATAACATGTGCTATGCCACCTGATCTATGTTTGGCAATGCTTGTTCTGTTATACGTTATATTTGAAAAGCATTTATTAGTACATCATCAAGATCATCTAGTTTTGTCTCTTGTTCACCTATTATATCATGTTGTTCGATGAAGTCTACACATTGAGGGTACAATTATTTCGTCTTCAGTCCACATACATTGATTTAACAGATTTATAAACTTGTAAGATCGGGTTTATCTTCAATGCTGCTCTCATCGTTTCCCTATCTGCTTTCACTATGTTACTCCCATGTCTCGATGTCTTCTGCAATTTCTGTTTGTGAGTGTGTTACGTCCTCACTTTCCATCTCCGCACTTATAGTATTGTTTGTGAGCGTTCCTTCGTTTTCACTGTCGTTCCCATTGTTATTTACGGTCTCTTCGTCACTACGTTCTTGCCAAATACTTTTGTTCTTTTCATATTCTTTTTGTTTCTTTGGTTGTAGTTCGGCGTCGTTTTCCTGTTTTGTTTATTGCTGTGTTCATGTTTTCTTGCTTGCTGAATGTATAAGATCTTTTTTGCGTTAAGAAGCTGTTAGGGCTATTTACCATTGTATTTTGTGTAATACTTCTATGGCAAACTCTTCCAGTGTTAGCATAAGTCTAGTTTCTGCTTCTGTTTCTGTGTTGTAGTGCTCTTTCGTTTCTAGCTGTATACATGTAGCTGTTGGAATTTTGGGTTGGTCTGTATAATTGGTTTTCGATGTAGAGCTTATCTTTAATAATTTTAGCATTCTTTCTACTTGCTTTTGCCTTTTTCAGTTCTTGATAGAATGGCTTTCTTCTGTCTTCTATCTCACGGGTAAATTGTTCCTTTATGCCAAAGTTGGTGTCTTTAAGCTTTTCTGGCGCTTGGTGTCTGATTTCTTCTCTCTCTCTCTCTTTGTAATTAACAAACTTGGCTATTATAGTTCGTGGCCTCTCTGGTTTTTTCTTCTTCTGCCTAATCGGTGTTCTCTATGGAATTCTATTTTCTTCTCTATTTTCAAGGTTTCGGTCAAAACAATATTCAATTGCTATTATATCCGATCCTGGGCTTTCCACGTTAATTCATTTCTTTGAGAGCGTTTGAACAGTCCGTCTCAGGAGCTTAACCTTCCCCTGAATTTTTACCCTTGCTTAAAACGGATTTACTTTTTATATCTAAAATGTATCGTCTTATACGTTAAATATGTTTACTGTACAATATTTTATAAAATAAATTACTTTCCTCTAAAACTTCTTTTGAGTTACTGTAAACCCGGTTTTATTCACGAGAATATAATTTACGCGTTAATTCGCTAATGAGTTGCCTCGTGTCTCAGGTTTTGAAAAAAATTGACTTCAGGTTAATACAGGTTAAAACAGGTTGAACGTTAAGCAGAATGTGTCTTAAGGCACGCTCTGCTTTACTTTCATACTGCTTTAAGCTACCACCTGCTAGAAATATTGCATGATGTCGCGAATTAATACAAAATCGCATTACGCGAAATATTCATGACACGAAAAATACCTGTTTTACAGTAGTTACTTCCCCAGATTTACTAGCTATGCGTTTTATGATTTCATTTAAAGATATTGTTTTTGTCTAATTTGCTTAGAACTTTGTACGTTTTCGGCCTCTTCTATCCATTCTGCTTTTGTCCTAAGTAAAATTCCTTTAGTATAGTGATTATGTCCTCTAGTTCTGATTCAGTTCTTTTTATTTCATTTGAAATGGTATTATTGTCTATATTTGTGTAGTCCTTTTTCTGAAGAGTCGATGCCTTTTTAAGGTTCATTTCCAATGTTTCTTTTTTTTATGGAAATTTACATAATGATTGCGTTTCTTATTGTTCCTCTTATTATTTACCACAATGTACTAGAATTTGCCTCTTTATCATATCTGCAATATCTAAAATAGCGCGTTTTATCTTATATTGATAGTCTTTTCCTAAAATAATTATATTGTTTAGCTTAAAATAGCCTGGCCCTCAAAGCTGATTGTCTACTATTATTCTAAAGTATACTATTGAATGATCTAACCGTATGATAGCCTGTTTCTAGTTTTGAGGACAGATTGACATTTAAAGCAGGTTAAAAGTAAAGCATATTTAAGAATTTACGATTGTTCAAATTGTAATTGTTTTCTTTAGTGGCGGGATAAATTAAAGGCGTATACGTCGATGTTTGATGTCCGACCAGGCTCCAAACTGTTTGCACTGTTTTAGTTTGAATGCGTTTAAGGGGGGATAACGTCGTCTCCAGTGTGAAATTTACTGTGTTTTTCTTCATTTCAGAATCATAAACAGAACATTAAGTGATATGAAGTTAAATCGGCCATCTACATACTTGTCAAATTGCTCACATACAGGAGATTAATCGGCAATACGGTGTTCAGTGCGAGTGTTGACTTAACATGGAGTACGAAACCTATGACAAAGATAGTTACACCTATCAATACGATATGGATTATGATTACGATGAAGACTATGAATATTCCACCTATATATACCCGGGGTTCGCATTTGAGAGGCCAGTGTACATATACATATGGGGAATCCTGGTAATCATAATGTTCCTCGCCAACGTCCTCGTGATTTTTGTGTTACTGCGCAAGAAAATGCGTAATGCAACAAATCTGATTCTGGTTGCTATAGCTATTTCTGATTCCATGACAGGCCTGGTTACTCTTCCGTCATATTGGGCGGTCTATGATCGGTATTATCCGTCAGAACATAGCAGCTTTAACAAATGTGCAGGTAATTATTTAGACGGCATCATAGGCATGGAGTTCAGCAATGGAAGCTTATTTAACAATGGCACCATCGAATCGACGTTACACCAAAATTGGACTACCATGGAGTATAACACAGTGTCAGACCCGCCTATAAACACCACCCTGACACCAACATTTTCACCAATTTTGGACACAAAGACGACATCAATGAAAATTGATCCTGTCGAGAGATTGCCCTTTCCAGATGTGTTCGATAGTGAAGCATCACCTGATGATTGTATGATGGAATCTGACTCAATGGCAGGGTATCACCTGCCTAAGGACTTATGCAGAGCCTTCATGGTATCAAAGTTTTTTCTTTCAAAAATGTTCCACACAGTTTCTATTTGGATGACTCTATTCTTATGCTTCCAGCGATTTGTTGCTGTTGCGTATCCATTTGTCGCCCAGAGGACATTCTCAGAGCAGAATGTTATTGTTGCCTGTGTGGTCATTTGTATCCTGGCCCCTATTCTACACGTGTATCACCTTACTGACGAAAAGGCGGTTCATGGGATGTGCGAATGGGAGCCCGATGATGGATGTGGAGAAACATGCATTTACCTCATTGTGTCATTTATATTGCGTCACTTCCTGCCCTGTTTCTTGCTGGTTATTTTCACTGTCATGTTCATCGTGCAATTGAGCAAGAGTTCGGCTAGACTAAGCCAAACGGATTCCAACTTGGGAAATGCTTCTATGAGACACCGACGCGTCGAAAACAGAAGACTGTCGATAGTTGTCCTCCTGATCGTTGTGTTTTTCCTGATTCCTGAGATCCCTTATGGCGGATTCCTATTAAGCGTAGCGGTACATCAGATTGAGAAAGCTGAGATGGATCTGGAGACAAACAGAAAAATACACCTTGCCTACGAAATTTCACTCGTCCTGTCCTTCCACGCAAACTTCTACATATACACGTTTTTTAACCGGCGCTTTCGAAACACTTTGATAAAAACGATTGTATTTCCTTTCCTATCTCTTTGCGGTATAAGACCAGATTGGGAAGTGACGTCATCCTTCTCTGGTACCCGACGTAAATCGTCAAACACAGAAACAAATACAAAAATCGAGATGAAAAACGTCATTAAACCATCTAGGGCCAGTAATTCCAACCACACGCGGTATACTAGCGAGTCTTTGAATGGACAATCCCATCTTGCAGAAGAAGGAAACGGTGAGCAAAGTCAGTTTCTGAAAGAAGAGTGAATGTGAATATATTAGTCTCATATTGCTCGATATTGGTAAAAGCCTGTGATGGTTCATAGGCAAGACGTAACTCTCACTTGTTTAACCCATTATCACATAACCTATTTCTAGTTTTGAAAACAAATTAAATAATTTAATCCATTACCCCATAGATACGTCTTTTTACGCCCATGATTTATTCCTCCACTGAAGAAAATAGTTCCAAATTATACCTTTCATAATTATGTATCAAAATAAATAGTTGCTATATCCGGGCAGATGATGGCTGAACGCATGCTGCTTTACTTTCAACCTGCTTTAAATGGTCACCTAATTTCAAAACTAGAATGAATCAGGCTATGGGGTAATGAGTTAATAACTTACTGTATAAAAGCGGAACTGTTGTTTTTTTTTCAATAGAGATTTAAATCAAAAGCATAGAAAGGCATATTAATTAACTAATTGGTTAAACGAATCTTAAAAGTATATGAAGTGTAATCAACTACAGCGCTCCCTCTCTACAACGGCCCTCCCAACAACGATTCCCTCCTTACAACGACTTTTGACGCTGTTCCCGAAACTGGACAATTATGTCTAACGCTTTTATTGCTGCAATATCGTCTGCTGAAAATTGTCGTCTGCTGTTTTTCTAAAAGTTACATATTTGACCATTTCAGAGTAAAACACTTAATTACGAGTGACAAACAGCTTGAATCCAGATCAGACGCCGCGTAACGCGGCGTCTGATCTGGATTCAAGCTGTTTGCAAATGTAAGCCAAATTCCCTCCATGTAACGACTCCCTCCGAACAACAAACATATTTTGTGTCTCCCATTTGGTGTCGTTGTAGTGAGGGAACACTGTATACACAATAAAGGGTTTGGAATGTATTGACGTACAGTGAAACCCCTCAAACATGTCTGTCAATATAGCCCACAATATCATCTTAGAATACTCAATACTGTATACATATGTATAGACAATAATTGTTGATCATCTTCAAATATTTACATTAACCCTGTAAAGTCTCTATGTAATCGTATTAAAAATATGCAGGTCAATTCTCGATGAACCTACGAATCGAATCCGGTTCCAGCCAGTTAGAAAGAGGGCGGAGTCTCCGCCGCGAAGAAAATCTTCCATACGGCGGAGAGATACCGACCAAGTTAGGATCTACTTTTAGATTATCCGTTTGGGTATCTCGAAACCCCTATTTAAAGTCGCAGACAGTTCAATTAAAATCAAATTGCGATAAAAAAAATTAAATGCTGTTTTAAGGGAGATTATCATATTACGCTCCGTCATTAAAGCTGTACGCGTTCTCTCCCTTCTCCGAGTGTTCTATTTATAGATTAGACAAGTTGTCTTCCAATTACGGTTTGAAATTGACAAGTTCAAACAATTTGTTCACCAGAATTACATAGGAAAGTCGCTCAAACATAAAGCAAAATAGTGCATTCACACTTACTAAATTGGTAACGTAATGTTCCGTTATGACATATTGAAACTAGCCACGGATAGCCGCGGGTGTGTGTACACGCTGACTGTGTAGTCGCATTTCAGCGTTGCTATTCGCGTTGCTATGTGTAAAGCGTGTATAAAAACTTGCGCCACCTAATTGTTTAACATATGCTTTGATAATAGATATTCAGATTGAAATTTTTGTTTTAGTTTCTTACGAGCGTTCTTGAAGCACAGCGAGAAATTTTAGTGCGTAAAACCCTGAAATTATCATGCAAATACAGTACATGTAGTAAGGACTACTTTTGACACCATATTTAGAAACTGGAATGGCTATTACATCGATATTACATCTATCAAACCCATTTCGCCGGTATATGATATATTCATATACATGAAAACAAATCTGGTCAAACTACACATTAAATGGATGACAGAAAATAAAAATATAAGGAATAAACAAAATCTTTTTGCCGCTCATGACGGTATGACTACATTAGCTTGGGGGTAAATTCATTGAAAACGCCCTTCGGGCGTTTACAAAATTTACCCCCTGCGAAGCTAATGTAGTCATACCGTCATGAACGTCAAAAAGATGTTGTTTATTCCTATAATAACATTGGGCATGACTCTAATATTTATATATGTTCATACCCATGAAATGTAAATACTGAGCTATATAGAGCTCTGTTGTTACCAAGTGTAACCGGGCATGGAAATAAAAGGTGTTTCTGTTCTGTTCTGTTCTGCCAGATCAGACACTGTTTACATATCTGTAATGTATGCAGTAGATCTGCATATTGTCATGCCCTGGTCAATATAATAATAATCGACAGAGGCCCGTTTCATAAAACTTCGTACGACAAATGTTGTCGTAAGTCAGATTATAAAAGTCTCAATTAGTATTTATTTCTCCATCTAATCATGTCTTGTGATATCGTTTTGGAATCGTCTTGAAAAGACAATTCCAAAAAGATGTCACAAGACAGGATTAGATAGAAATATCAGAGATTAAATGTATTTTAAAGTTTTGACTTACGATAATATTTGTCGTAAGATGTTTTATGAAACGGGGCCCAGGTGTTGTAAAATCAGAAAATACTTAAGAATAGTTAGAAACATAAACACGTTTATTGGGAAAGAATAACGTCTTTTGCACTACATCAAAGGTAGAATTTAGAGTTTTCTTTGGTTTTATAAATTTATATAACTGCTTTTTTCTAATATTTCGACCTTTAAGGGCTTTTTTCATATGCATGTATTTAACAAAAATGTGACGTGTGTTTGGATATGATTTTCTTTCAAAAAGGCCCCTAGAGGTTGAAATATTAGAAACGAGCAGTTTTATAAATTATAAAACTTGATACTAATATTAACTTTTAATATTTTAATTCTCTATTTGGAATATGGTTATCTTCATTTAGTTTGATTTTTAGTTGGCGAAGACGTTATCCTTTCCCACACACCTCATACTAACATGCTATAACAATTATTTCCCTTGTACAGTAGTGAAAACGTCGTTCCTTCCCGTTTAAACTCAAACAAAGCGCACACGCATCGCAATTAAACCTTAAAAAGACATGTTTTTCGATAATTCTGACTATTCATGTTAATCTGAGTTGCAGGCAGTTTAGAGCCTGATCAGACGCCGGGTTACCCGGCGTCTGATCCGGTTCCAAACTGTTTGCAAATGAAATAATAGTTTTCACGTAAACGCGTTTATTTGGAAAAGAATAACGTATTATCCACTGTAAACACACTCCAAAGAATAACTCCCTCTTCAGTCTCCACTACAACTAGATATTAGTGTTTTCTTCTGACCTGTCAGAGTTATTTTAAGAACAGAATAGTTCATAATGGTAGTCGTACACTTTCCAAGTTGAGATAAGCATGATCCTCGTGCAGCACGAGACAGCTGCGCTAGTTTTACTGATATGTTATTCATTCTCCATAAACGTGTTTATGCTAAAACTGTTATGTCCATTGCAAACAGGTTAGAGCAAGATCAGGGCCCGTATTCTGAAACACTCTTAGATAACTTTTACTCTAAGTAAATCAATATTCTCTTAGTTTTCGGCAATTTAGTCTAAGTATTTGATGATATACTCTTAGAAAGTGAAAAAAACTAAGATAATTCTAAACTCGACAGATTTCACTAAGTATAACGATATACTCTTAGAAAATCAATATAGTCTTAGTTTTCGACCATTTCAGCTAAGTATTTGGGGATTCCCTCTTAGAAAGATGAAAAAAACTAAGAAAATTCTCAACTCGCCAAATTTACTATAGAATTTTCTCAAAACTTTAGAAAACTGTGACCCTCTCTTAACTTTTTAGAATTTTCTAGGATTAGAACACGAACGTTTATTAAGCAGTAATAACAGGTAGAATAGATAATTTATTGAATAAAAATCGTTTATAGACCTATAGATACGTTTAGCGGATGTTTTTGAGTCGACGTTTGTGTTTGAGTGGCTTCGTGAAATTGGGTCAAAGTCTGGGTGGGGTAACGTCATTACAAAGGACTGGGATTACTGTTTAAGACATTATTACATACAGTCTTCATCGCGAAAACGTGGAAAAGATCGATATCTATTCAAAGTCTATATTTTTAGTAATAAATGACCACTGTATGTACCAAAACTAGCGTAAATACATAATTAGGTTCACAATTATAATTAACTAACAAGCCAAATTTCAACGAAGTCGCCGTAGCTCAATCGATAGCGAGTCTTACTTGCATGTCGGGGGTCGCCGGTTCGAGCCACACAGGGTACGATCTTTTTTTTCTTAACAACCCCCTGCTTTTTTTTTTTTTTTTTTTTTTTTTAAAAATCATCATTATTTCTATAGATTCGTTTCTTTAGATACAAATAACTGCTTAATTCTTTCAATGCCAAACTTTCGTAATAGTTTACTTCTTCACCGTTTCATTGTCGTCTGCTTCAATTTTGTTGTCTGCAATATCGTTTCAAAGTAAATTGTAAGGCAGTATGACTGAAAAGAATTCAATACGAGTGCCAAATAGTTTGGATCCTCATCAGACGCCGCGTTACGCGGCGTCTGATCAAGGTCCAAACTGATTGTAAACGTGCTTTTAGGCGCCATTGAGAGTGAAAGGGTTAAAGCATGCTAAAATTGAAGTAAAAGTCTCCAATTAGAAATTTTCCTTCTTATTGTCAGCCTGCTAGTTCTAGTAATGACTTTCATGTTTCTACTATTTCTTGATATTTGAAAAACATTAAGAAAAGTGTCCTGCAGATTGATGTTTAACCATTGTCATGCAGAATTGTCATCTGCTGCAAACACATCATCTGCAGAAAACAACATAATCAATTTGATACTTTCAAAACTTAAAAACAGTAAAATATGACTGGCAAACAAGTTTGGATCATATCAGACGTCGTATAACGCGGCGTCTGATCTGGATCTTTACTGTATAGAAACTGTTAACAAATTTTATCCAAGTCGCGCTTAGCATAATAAGTGGTTTTCTTTTAAAGCAGGCTGCCAATAAGAAGGAAACCTCTAATTGGAGACTTTTACATCAATTCTAGCATGCTTTAACCCTTTCACTCTGGCGACTAAATGCGCGTTTGCAAACAGATTGGATCTATTATCAGGATCCAAACTATTTGGCACTCGTATTGAATTATTTTCAGTCATACAATTAACTTTAAAAAGATACTGCAGACAACAGAATTGAAGCAGACGACAATGAAACTGTGAGAATTAGACTCACTCTCGTCTAAAGGAACGTTTGCAAACATTTTGCACCTTGATCAGACGCCGCGTTTCGCGAAACGCGGTGTCTGATCAGGATCCAAACTGTTTGACACTCGTATTGAATTCTTTTCAGTTATACTTCCTTACATTTAAGGCTTTGAAACGATATTGCAGGCAACAAAATTGAAGCAGACGACAAGAACATTTAAAGGAGTAAACTATCACAAAAGTTTGGCAGTGGAAGGATAAAGCAGTTATTTGTATTTAAAGAAATGAATCTATGGAACTAGTGATGATAATTAAACAAAAAAGAAGGGGTTTGTTAAGAAAAAAAAAGATCGTACCCTGTGTGGCTCGAACCGGCTACCCCCGTCATGCCAGGCAGAGTCGCTATCGATTGAGCTACGGCGACTTCGTTGAAATTTGGCTTGTTAGTTAATTATAATTGTGAACCTAATTATGTATTTACGCTTATGTATAAACACTTTTTATTCAATTAATTATCTATTCTACTTATTCTGGGACAATATTTGCTGCTTTATAAACGGGAGAAGAAAATAACCCGAAAACTACACCGCAAATAAACAGTCACACATGTTAGTATGCGAGAAGAGTGACGTCATTTTAGTCGGGAAAGTCCCTGACAACGGCCATAATTTACTCTTAGTTTTTTTTTCGCTAAGAAAATAATTTAGTATTTTCTTAGAGTAAAAGTTAGCGAAAAATAATCTTAGTTGAAAATGTTAGAGTTTAGAAATTTCTAATTAAAATACTTAGAATGTTTCAGAATACGGCCCCAGACCTGTTTGCCACCCAGACTAAAAAGATGAAATTAATTTTCTACAGTTTTGTGCATTGTGTTTGCTTTTATTATGGAAAAAATAATGTCTTCTCTACTACATATTGTCGATGATTTTTTAACTGGCACTCATCACTTTCCGTCAATTTTCGTCGATGAATTCGGAACTTTCCGTTAACTGTATAGGTAAAAATCAATAAATACAAATGTAATTAGAAACATACACTACGCACACGTTACAGTTTATTACGGACGCAATAGCCCAGTGGCATGTGTCGCTGACTCTAAAGACAGAGGTTGTAGGTTCGAAACTATGTAAGATCTATTTTAAATAACAGAGATCTTTCAGGTGTTTTTAAAAAATAAAATAAAATTGATGTTTTTATTGTGAATTTATTCTCTCTTCATATAAAATATATCTGTATTATTTTTGTAATTTGTTTCATTTCAATGTTTTTTTTTCTCCATCCTGTTTTAATTCTTTTATTCACTTTTTATTTTCATCTTATTAAGCAATTCCGACAAAAGAATTAAAAAAACAACATCGCAAAAGTTCATGTATGTAAAGTACTATGGCAGGGGTAGAACTCACAACCCAGAAATTGGTAGATTCTAGTTGGTCGATTAAACCACTGAGCTATCGTCGCTTGTAACAGTCTATGGTATACAAGAATAATTGTTCAGTGGCGAATTCTCCAATAGTTTTCCGTAAGATAAAAATAGCTTACGGAAAAGGGCGGAATATGCATAGGGTGCCAGTTCTAACACTACGCACAACGAAAACAGCTTTCCGTATCCGTGGCTGACTGTACGGAAATCAACGAGTACGGTGATAATCCATTTCAAAATTTTAGAATGTTCCAATCTAAAAATAACTCTGACAGGTCAGAAGAAAACACTAATAACAAGTTACAAATTACAATGTGTATGACGTGTTGGATAATAAAAATTACTTGCACTTTTGTTTTTGTCTTTTGTCATCATGCAAAGTGGTGATTATATATTTTTCTAGCACAAGTTTGCAATTAAATATCATGACTTCAAACATAGCAATAATTTGTATAACAGTACATCTTTTGAAAATTCTGACTATACATGTTAATCTGAGTGACAAACAGTTTGGGGCCTGAGCAGACGCCGGGTTACCCAGCATCTGTTCTAGCTCCAAACTATTAGCAATGGAAATGTTTTAGTATACATGTATTTATTGAGGCAGACTGTATGCCCTAGTGTAATTACAGTGGAGAATGTGTTATTATTTCCCAATAAACGCGTTTACGCTAAAACTATTATTTGCAGTGCAAACAGTTTGGAGCCAGATCAGACGCCGGGTAACCCGGCGTCTGATCAGGCTCCTAACTGTTTGCCACCAAGATAAACATGAAATATCAGAATTGTCCAAAAGTTGTTCTTTTCTACGTTTTAGTGTTTTGCGTTTGCGTACGTTTGCGTTTAAACGGGAAAGTATAACAGATTCTCCACTGTATAACCCACTGGGTTTATCGATCAAGATACCCTTCTTTTCTTTTCCGTTATATTGAAAATAGTTTAGGTAATCCGTTTGCGTTTAAACGGGAAAGAATAACAGATTCTCCACTGTACATAGTAGTTTTGGGCCTAGTCAGACACCGTGTAAGAATGAGGAAATCTATAACTGTTTATCAAGATATGGTAGAAATAAGAGGGCATTTCACTGTAGAGGAGTGGTCATTCTTTCCTGCGTAAACGAAACGTAAATGTATTTTAATTAAATTGAAACATTGACAGGCTCCTGAATATATTGACGACTTAAATCTGAATGGCAAACATATTGGAGATGACCATACTTTGATACCTGTAAGTGGTTGTTTACGGTATCACTAAAGAGGACTTTATCATTTCCCACTTAAAGCTATTATCCTTAAAGATTTATTCCCATAGCAAAGAGATTGGACCGTGATCAGACGCCGGGTAACCCGGCGTCTGCTCAGGATCCAAACTCTTTGCCATTCAGATTAAAGTACTCATCAAACTATTCAAGAAATTGCAATTTTGTACATTTTATTGCATTTCATTTGCGTTGTTTGTCGTTAAAACGGGAAATAAATCTCCACTCTATCAAGTATTCTGAAGGAACCTCTTAGTACCCTCAGTTGATACTTGTACATATAAGGGAAGGCGGTATTACATGTATTCCCCTTTAATTATTTAATTACTCTTGACCGGATTACCTAAACTATTTGCAATATAACAGAACAGAAAAGAAGAGTATCTTGATCGATAAACCCAGTGGGTTATACAGTGGAGAATCTGTTATTCTTTCCCGTTTAAACGCAAACGTACGCAAACGCAAAGCACTAAAACGTAGAAAAGAACAACTTTTGGACAATTCTGATATTTCATGTTTATCTTGGTGGCAAACAGTTTGGAGCCTGATCAGACGCCGGGTCACCCGGCGTCTGATCTGACTCCAAACTGTTTGCACTGCAAATAATAGTTTTAGCGTAAACGCGTTTATTGGTAAAAGAATAACGTTTTCTCCACTGTATACACCAAGATATGCATACTTTATAAACATTCAGTGTATAAAACGTTATTCTTTCCCGTTTAAACTCAATCGAAAAGCAAACAGATTGTAATAAAATGAAGAAATTACAATTTCTTAACCATTCTGAATGTTAATTTTAACCTGGATGGCAAACAGAATTGAGCCTGAACAGACGCCGGGTAACACGGCATCTGATCTGGCTCCAAACTGTTTGCATTGGGAAAAAATAATTTAGCGATTAATTTGGAAAATAATAACGTTTTCTACACTGTTTATACAGTAAAAGACATCAAGCCAGTCCATTCATTGATTACCACCCCATTGTTCTCACTACGTGTGGAAATACAGGTAGTTTACCGTATAGCATGAGAAAATTGTTTAGGCAACTGCTCAGCCATCTGAGAGCTTTGAAAAGAGGCCCTTACACATTAGATCTCAATGGGTTTTTCAATGGGGTTTACTAACCAAGCTATCAAATATTCGGTGCGGGCCTCACATGAGACGCCTGAATGATTCTTTGCCTAGACACTACCACCGCCAGTGCATGCTCTCCATGCTTTGACTCAAACTATCTACGGGAGTAGGTATTACCACCCAAGCTAGATCATGTGATATCTTTAATACAATTGTAAGCTTATTTATAGCACTAACCCAATTGCTTTAGCATAAACCCGATTTTTAAGAACAGCTTTTTCGCCACTGTATCTGATAGGCAAATAGTTTCAGCAGACACGCGTTTATTCGGTCTGTACAGTGGAGAAAATGTTATTCTTTCCCAATAAACGCGTTTACGTTAAAACTATCATTTACATTGCAAACAGTTTGGAGCCAGGTCAGACGCCGGGTGACCCGGCGTCTGATCAGGCTCCAAACTGTTTGCCACCAAGATAAACATGAAATATCAGAATTTTCCAAAAGTTGTTCTTTTCTACGCTTTAGTGCTTTGCGTTTGCGTACGTTTGCGTTTAAACGGGAAAGAATAACAGATTCTCCACTGTATATACACCATATCGGTATTCTATCCTCGTACAAAAGTCAAGTGAGATATAACTTTCCTGTCTGTTTAATCATCTATATCCGGTAGAGATGACCTGTTGTAGTGGCTGTACTGCTCGTGTAAAATATCAGCGAACTGCCATGAGTTCAGGTAAGAAATGGATGGCCGTCGTTGGGCAGCGATTGCCAGTTGGCTACCAGTCTGAAAAATAATGGAGAAAACGTTAATATTCCGTTCAAATGCAAACGCATTGCAATGAAATATAGAACATTACAATTTTTTGACAATTCTGACTACCAGTTTTAATCTGAGTTGCAAACAGTTTGTTGCCTGATCAGATGTCGAGTTACACGGCGTCTGATCTGGCTCCAAACTGTTTGCAATTAAAAGTATCGCTTTCGCTAAATCGCATTTATTGGGAAAGAATACGTTTTTCTACTGTACTCTGCACGCTGAATACGGGAGATAAACTGTTAACCAAAACCGCAAACAGTGTACAAATGAGCGACAGAAGTTATTCCATCGTGTTATGAACAATTAAGAAGGATAACACAGACATGTCCCACTTTTATTTCCTAGTGAAGGTACTTGTAATGATAAGGCTCATAATATGAAGATGACACCGAAAATGGACCATAAATTCACAGCATATTTTCGAAAAATGGCAGGACGACAGTAACGAACCTGTTATTTTCGTTTATATGTTGGGTTTGTGCACTGTTCTGGTCGGTACTGAGAAAGAATACTATATTGTTTTGAAACCGATATCAGTTGAAGATAAGAACGCATTATATTTTGTCAAAAATATGCATAATATGTTTATGACATTGACCGGCGACACACTATTCTGTTACATTGCAAGTGAAACATCATATTGAGTTTGGCTGGAATACGCTACTGATCTTAACACATATTTAACGAATTTCATTTATTCCGCCAGTGAATAAAATAGTATATTAGTAAAATAGTACTTTATATAGGTAGTGAACGTGCACCATACGACACGTTTCCTTTATCCAAATAGGTGATGACTTAGAGTAGGCTGAGAGTGAAGCAGAATGCACCTACATTCGCATTCTACTTAATTTCGATCTGTTTTAAGTGGTCACCTGTCTTGAAAACTAGAAATAGGCTATGTGATAATTGGTTAAGGAAATATATATTGAACTGCAGTTAGGGATATTAGTTTTTCCTACCAAACACGTGTATACTGCATGTATTTGTGCTAACAGAAAAGCCCCTATTAGGGACGGGCGGGGAACACCCACTGCCAGAACTGGCAGAGAAGTAATACTACAGCGCTCCCTCTCTACAAAGACACCCAATGGGAGACACAAATTATGCTCGTTGTTCGGAGGGAGGGAAACTGGCTTAAATTTTCAAACGGCCTGAATCAAGATCAGACGCCGCGTAACGCGGCGTCTGGTCTGGATTCAAGCTGTTTGTCACACTTAATTAAGTCTTTTTCTGCCACAATGACCATTAAGTAACCTTGAGAAAAACAGCAGACGACAATTTTAAGCAGACGACATTGCAGTCGTGAATAGGTTGGAGATAATCGTCTAGTTTAGGGAACTGCGACAAGGGTCGTTGTAAGGAGGGAGTCTTTACCGGGAGGGCCTTTGTAGGGAGGGACCACTGTATACCAAAAACTGAAACTAATGCAATATGATGTATTGCATGCGCACCGGCGCTATCTACTTGTGTTGCATTGCCAATAACCCACCAAAGAGTAACAGAAAAAATGTACTTACGTTTTGTCCTATAGAAGCAGTGAAGACCCAGAGCAGAGTACATGTACATATATACTGTACTCTTTACATTGTCTGTGCAGCTTTCCAATGACGTGTGTAATCGTTGCTAGGATTCAATGTGCTAAGGACATTATTTTTTCCCAACATACGTGTCTACGCTGAAAACATTATATTCGTTCCGTTGCAAACAGTTTGGAGCAAGATCAGACGCCAGATTGCCACTCAGATTCAAATCTACCACCAGAATTGTCAAAGACTTGTCATTTTCAAAATTTCATAGCACAACGATTGCGTATTGTTTGAGTTTAGACGGGAAAGAATATGGTCTTCATCACTGTATCAGGAAACTGTTACGTCAGGCCACACGAAGATGCTGAACTACAGTATAACCTCCCGAAACAGGGCATCAAACAACCGGAAAACGATTGGAGTCTGGGGCCTGTTTCATAAAACTTCTTACGACAAATGTTGTCGTAAGTCATTTTTTTAAATACATTTAACTTCTTATTTCTCTATCTAATCATGTCTTGTAATATCTCTTTGGAATCGTCTTTTCAAGACGATTACAAAGAGATGTAACAAGACAGAGTTAAATCGAGCAATAAATAATAATTGAGACTTTTATAATCTGACGTACGACAACATTTGTCGTAAGAAGTTTTATTAAACGGGCCCCAGACGCATTGGTTCTGCTGGTTCTGAAAACAAACAATTCGACACGCAAAGTGAGCTCTTGTTGCACATGGCTGCTAGATGCAGGACAGAGTAACGCAGAAAGCCCATAATATGAAGTGGTCATTTTGATCAAGCTTTTATTGCATTAACTTAGTTCAAACAATTTTATTTAGAAGAAAAGGATTGGACAACAGGCAAAGCCTGTGTGAGTCCTCTCCTTGCATTAACTTGACACGCCATTTAACCCTTAATTCCTTTACCGATTGCATTAGTTTCAGTTTTGGTATAGTATTACTTGACACAAAAGACATTTAAAATTGACCTAGATTTCAATAAGGCAACATTTCGACCAAGTTTCATAAAATGAGACGTATAACCTCTCGAGAGTTAGCATGGTTTTCTTTGGTTGGACCAAGTGACGTAGTTTTTGATATGGCATAACCCGAAATTCAACATGAGCTAATTTAGTAGGCAAACAGTTTCACCAAGTTTCGTTTAGATTAAATGAGATGTGTAGCCTCTAAAAGGTTAACAATATAACCACGAAATCAGACCGTTCATATGTTAGAATTATCTATATGCTTGGACATAATAGAGCTAAGCGGTTGATCTCGGAAGACCTTATAATGTTTAACTAACATGAACATATTACCAAAAACAATTATTACCACTTAAAATCAAAATTACCACTTTATGTTGAGATCATGGGTACCAAATACCACTTAAGATACCAGGCGTGCGGGCGGACCGACGGACGGAATACGGACACCCAGCGATCCTAATCGCACATAGTCAGGAGAGCTAGACAGCTACCACCTGCTAAGATATATGAAATAGGTCGTATGGTGTATACTCATAACTGTAAAAAGTGGAACAATTTTCTCTAGTTAAGCAATGAAGAAGATTTTTTGATGAGTGCCAAATGTATGGATCCTTATCAGACGCCGCAATACGCGAACCCTTGTCAGGTTACAGTGGAGAATCTGTTATTCTTTCCCGTTTAAACGCAAACGTACGCAAACGCAAAGCACTAAAACGTAGAAAAGTACTACTTTTGGACAATTCTAATAATTCATGTTTATCTTGGTGGCAAACAGTTTGGAGCCTGATCAGACGCCGGGTTACCCGGCGTCTGATCTGGCTCCAAACTGTTTCCACTGCAAATAATAGTTTTAGCGTAAACGCGTTTATTGGGAAAGAATAACACATTCTCCACTGTATATGTTATGAAATGTCCGACAATAAATGAATATTGATTCGATTTGATTTGAGGATCGCAACTATTTGCAAATGTTAGTGTTATAATGCTCGACAATGAAAAGGGAAAAATAGAACGAACATTTCTTCAAGCATGTACAGTGGAAAGGCCATATCATTGAAGGAACAATTCGGATATTAATGGTATTCATGAAGGTACGAAAAAGCCCTGGTCACATGGTATGAAACTTAATATCACTACTGAATTTAAGAAAGTAGTTAAATAGGGAATCTGACACGAGTGTTCATTATTTAACACTTTTAAAACGTAGGCTGTAGTCCATCCGCCATATATATAAATCATCGTCCTAACATCACAATCCTGTTTTGGTCCAATGCGTTGTTTTGCAGCAAATAGGATCGGCCAAAATCATCTTCCTGAAATCATCTTCCTGCAACCATCCCCATGAAATATTAATCCTGAAATCATCACAATCTCATCTCATCATCCCCCGTCATTCGTTGGCGCTGTATGACATATTATATATTCTCTTATTATGATCATCATTTTAATTATTTTTTATTTTATAATTATTTTCTTTATTTTTTTTAAATGTTTTGATTCTATCTCGATATACAACGCCATTGAATGCATGTTTGTAAAAATAGGCGTTTAACCAAATTATTAAGTTTCAAAGTTTATATATTCCGCCAAAACGCGACGTTATTAGTTATACAGTTCTTCACAGTGTACATGATGAGTTTTTTCCCGGCTGAGGTAAGTAATGTTGCCCGAGCCGTTAGGCGAGGGTTACATGACATGATTTTACCAGCTGGGAAGAAATCCTCATATACACTGTGAAGAAACTATATAATGAATTTATTACACTGCAAAGTTTTCACTGTTCAAACGAAATATTTCGGAATAAGTCGTGTACAGCGCTCATAGTAAACAATAACAAATTCGCCCCTAATCAGATAACTTTGAGCGTAAATGACGTCATGTTTCTGACGGTAGATGTTCATAAGAAAAATCAGTATGCTCGTAGACTTCGGCGTCAAACTGTCCCAGAAATAATGCGACCGTTGTAAGATCCAAACAACGATTGGTTCTTAGCCGAAATGGACTTCAAACGGAGGATGCACGATTGAATGCACTCAATCCTGTCGAGCAGTCGCCCATCTTATTTTCTGCAAAGAAAGACTCAGGGACCTGTCAGCCAATGAAAACAGTTGTATTACTACGAACCCTGTCAGCTCACAGGGTACTTAGGATCACGGCTAGGACTCGGTACCCAATCAAAAGTAAGGAATTTACTTTGCAGTATAATAATGTTTTGTAGTAACGTCGTCGTCAATGACGTCATTTGGCGTCCTGCTTCATGCAGCGCTTGTGTAGTGCAGTTGGACTTAGAGGAAGTAGTCCTGACAAGGCGTGGCCTAGATTTTTTATGGGTTTATGAAACAAAAAATGCAGCCAATCGCAGCTCATCAAAAGTAATGAAAACAAACTATATTAAATTATTCAAATGTAAAACTATAAAAAAAAAAAAGAACTATGAAATTGTATACGTGTTCCTAACTAGTGACTTCCCTATTTATACGTGTTTTATATGTGTAATGCTGCAAACGGTTTTGGACCTTATACAACTATGATCAATAAGGTTTCAAAGTTGTTTGATGTCGTCTAAACCGGAAAGAAACTACATGTATAACGAAAAGCCACTGTAAAAGCTTACTGCAAAGCGAAATTATCTAATTACATGAGCTTTCATTGCTTGAGCCGCTATAGGCGTTTATGAAACGTAACCCGGCGTCTGATATTGGCAAAAACTGTATGTAGATATGTACATGTATGACAAAATGTAATTCAGAACACAACTCAAACCGTTGGACCATAATCATACATAGACATGAACGTGGCTTTTGCAAACTGGGTAACTGAGTACACTTGTCTTATGTAAACAGCGAAACCGCAGATCAGAGGACTCCCCCAGGATGCCTCTAATTAAGGTCTGCAATATTTATCATTAATACTAAATATTGCCGCAAAATTACAGACAATAATTATTATTATTCTTTACACGACGATTATTCTTCAGCAGACGAATATTCTTCAGCAGACGATAAAGTTGGCAGTGAGTGATTAAACCGCTCTCTGCAATGACGTCATCAATTTCAACAAAGTGTCGTCTGCTTTTATTTCTCAAATTTAACGTTCATGTATTTTGAACTTTAGAAATATAACATTGAGCGTCAAACAGTTTGGATGCTAATCAGACGCCGCGTTACGCGGCGTTTGATCAGCATCCAAACTGTTTGCAAAAAACTAGTGTACTCGGAGTAAGGCAGTGAGGGAGTTACATGTACATGTAGCTAGCCATATTCGTCCTTAATTGATGACCGAGATGGTATGATCAACCAATAACAATTGACTTATGATACGGAACTGACCACTTACAAATCACTGACGTAAGTATTACTTATTGACTTTAGATGGATCTTTCCCTGTTGTCTTAAGTGGAGCTTTTTGCAGGATAAAACAAACAGGACAAAAACAACTGGATAAAAACAACAACGGCGCATTACAGTAGCATTAACAATCTTTAGACGCATATGTTAAAACAATCGCAGCAATAACAGGTGCAGTTTGGCCGGGATGTAGATTCGTATATCAAGGTAGGAATTCTCAATCTCTCGTACGTGCAGTAAGAGTGGTATTATGTTTTCTCTTGAGTTTCTTTTTTCTAAATTAACTGCAAATGTATGCAATCCAGTAGAACCTCTCTATATGGACCACTAAATTGTGTCAAATATCAAGTGAGTGCTTAAAACAATGTGGACGTGAAACAGAAAGCTCCTACAGGAGCTTTCTGTTTCGCTTTCACATTGCCTTAAGCTGTCACCTGTCTTTTATACAGACAATTAGCCATCTTGTTAGTGGTCGTAATAGAGAGGTTCTACTGAGGGGGCAATAAAACATTATTATTATTATTATTATACCAGATTTATATAGCGCTCTTTTCACACAGGAGTTGTGCGTTCAAAAGCGCTTCACATGAAATTATATAAATGTACCTACAAAGCGAGAAAGACAAATAACTACATTCACAATAAAAATGATACAATATTGAGATGCATGGAAACATGGAAATTCTTCCAATATGGAAAACATGGAAAATGATATATTTTTATATTGTTTATTTTTATCTGACTGGCAAACAGTTTGGACCAATGTCAGGGCAAGACTTTATCCATTTTTGACAAGTGGATTCTTCCATGCTTATAAATGGGATGAGCTCGTTTATGATGTAACGGTTGCTTGGTCTAAATTTTCATTTTCGTTATGTTTTTATTTTGAAATTCTTATCAGCAAACAGTATAGACTCTGATCAGACGCCGCATAATGCGGCGTCTGACCAGAGTCTGCACTGTTTGTCTGTCTCCCTTTTAAGGACGTTAGGCAAAAATGGGTTAATTTAGCACGTATTTTCTTAGCTGTACTAACCTCCACTAAGAATACTTGTTGTTTCCCCAAACTTAAGTATTGGTGCATACATTAATTAAACTGCGCATGTATTCGTCCGTCCGTTCGTGTACCTATTGTAATGATGCTACCTTCTATGCCGCATCGACTAGGGATACAAATTTTGTTGCGCGTGTACATCTTTGGAATGTACGGTGCCCCGTAACAATTTCAGATCATGATGACCTTGATACTGACATTTGACATCAATTATTGTCAAATGAAGAAGCTTGTCCAGAAAATATAACCTGTAATCAACCAGTATTGGGTGCCAAATGTTCCATGTGGCATGGTTGGTGGTGAAACACGCCGTTACATCAATGTATCAGGTTACTGTGACATTGACCTTGACCCTTGACCTCATTTACAGAAAACATCACCTTGTATACTTTGCGTATTTTCTACCGTTCATGAAATAGAGACGCACCATTTGGTATATAAGAACATTTGGTAGCAAAGTAAAGCTACCAGTTTGATGCAATTATGACATTGAAATTAACCTTCGACCTTACATGTAGGAGCTGCTTTTCCTGAGCATATTTTAGGATAATTCATCAGCTAGGGTTTCCAAATTATGTGCATTAAACAGCTTTATCATATTGTATAGTTAAGTTTTCATAGATATCGCTGTTGAAACTAAATAAGTTAATTTAGATAGATCTAGGGGAATCATAAAGATGACGGAGGGGTTTTATTTGATATAGTTATTGTATGCTCTGCGCTTTTTTTAGCTTGATTATTAAGCAAGATACCCAATGGAATATTTACTATTTCTTATACGGTTTGTTTATTTTGTTCATTGACCGATTAGTCTCCGACTTAAAGACTATTACGGTACTAGTTTCTGTGATATCACATAGTCAGAGAAAAGTCATGGACCAGATGAAAATCGGTCTATACCTACTACATGTATATTCTCTCCATCATAGAAAAGCATGAAACACATCTTTCCAAGATGATTAACAAAAGATGTCACAAAAAAGGATTAGATGGAAAAATAAATAGTAATTAAGACTTATATAATCTGACTTACGACAAAGTTTGTCGTACGAAGTTTATGAAACGGGCCCCTGAGTCTTATACTCATTAAATTCTCAAGGGACTTATTTGTTGAAAAGTTTCGAGTCCTTTGGTCTCTTAATTGTTCTCGCCTCACTTACCAAATACTATTTAATTATATGCCTTTTAACGCCGTTAATCTATTCTTCAATTGAAGAGAATAGTTGCCACTGTATACAGCATAATATATCACTAGTATGCAACATAAGAATAGTTAGCAGAAGGTAGCTTAAGGCAGACTGAAAGTAAAAAGGCGCCTTACTGCATTACTTTCAACCTGCTTTATATGTAATCAAAACTAGAGATTTGCTTATATGTAATAATGGTGTAGGTATTTAAATTTCAATCATATCTTGTCTCAATGACATATTGTTTAAAACAATGTACATTCCGAGTACTCATTTTTTCTGATTTTTAAATGTATAAATGTAGAACATTTAACTAATAACTTCTTTAGCTAAATTTCATTGACGGGCTTTTTTGGTTTTAATAAACTATTTGCAGGGCTAATATCTCGCGTACAGAACCTTGCCCGGGAGATCCTGTCCCCGTGCGTAAACGATGTTGGAATAGGGATGGGCGAAACTCTCGTTTAGGTTGATTGATTGAGTTTGGTTTTACGGCACCGCGACACATAGAAAGGTCCTGTGGCGTCTAGATAGTTCTCCAAGTCCGGAATTTGTGTTCCAAACTGTAACATAAATATTTTGTCCTCGATTTTTCCCGATTTGAGGTAACCTTGCGCAGAAACAAATGACAAAATGTTAATGTTTAAAGTTTAACCATGTCTGAATAGTTAAAAGTTTTAAGCACGATTACTCGGCGTCTAATTAAGCTCCAAACTGTTTGTAATTGACGTAATTGATTTAAGTTAAACGAGTTTATGGGGAAATTAAATCTTCTATACTCAGCTCAGAAACGGCCCACTTTTTGAACGGACATATCTCTGACTTTATTTAAGTTATACATCCAGTGAATATACTTGTGGGTTACTGGTTATATTAGTTAGAGTTACACATGTGTATAGTTTTCACAAAATAACACAGGTAAAAAACCGTTAACGTAACGGTATCATGGTTTTTAAGTTTTGCAAATGAACGGTACACGCGTGTTCAATAAAGTAATTCTGTCACCGTCGTACAATACACACGACACATGCTAGTAAAAAATGGGAAAATACCAAATTAATTCAATCCTTGCATCATGCCATACGCGTCTGAAGTTGACAGAAATAAGGCAATGGTGGCTATTGAATTCGCCCGCAGGTTCGGCTGCTGTCGAAAGACGATACAGAGGCTTGGGACCCGGTACCCTCCAGATTGGACTGTTCACGATCGTCTTCCCCTTGGTCACCCCGTTTCATCGTCAGAACTGACCACTACATCACGTTAACGCACTTAAATCTTAGTCGCTTGCCAGCCACCGTAATGGCTAGAAAGTACGGTGAGTCATCACAGACCTTAGTAATCGCGTACCATCCAACGCTAAAGCAATCAGAGCATGACGCCCATATTTCGGTCAAATTCGGACGCGACGTCACCGTGGTGCTTAGTTATCTGTGGTCACGACGCAATTTAAATTGGAGGCAATCTGACTGTTACATGTACTAATTTCTTTTTACGGACGAATCCCGATCAGATCTAGCAATGAAGATGGTAGACTACGCAAATTGATTACATATAAGATTCAGCATTCAAGATTTGACACAGACTTCACAGTAAAACTTATTTAACCTAACATTACGCCGTAGAAATGTAGCGTGTACTGGTGCAAACTGTGGCCGTACATGATATTAATCCTGAAAACAACGTTTGCCTTTTTATGATAATTTAGTAATCACATAAACTTTTTTTTATTTTTATTTTTTTTTTTAAGTATCAGATGTTTTATTTTGACCCCTACAAACTTCTTCATTACATCACTCGAAAAGTTTTCATCTCAGCAATATGAGGTCAACTGATATGGATTTAAAAATGAACAAAAGTTTTTTTCTGTACAGGTTTACTACCATCAATATTATAACTTTAAAGAAAAACTTACTGTAATAGTGTTGGGCGTTTCTAAATTTGTTCAGTATACACGTATATATACATGTAGTAATTTACTCTGTATTTTCAATTTCAGATTAACAGAATAGCAAGTGTCACACTGTTAAACCGGCCGTCTACATACTAGTAAAATTGTTCGCAGACAAGACACTCATCAGCAATACGGTGTTTAATGCGAGTAAGGACTTAAAATGGAGTACGAGACGTATGGAGGAGGAGGTTACGACGACATATACTCGGACGGCAATGAATCCTACATGAATCCCTATGAAGACTTTGAATATTCCGTCTATGTATACCCGGGTTTTGCATTTGAGAGACCAGTGTACATGTACATATGGGGAATTCTGGTAACCATAATGTTCTTTGCCAACATCCTCGTGATTTCTGTATTACTGCGTAAGAAAATGCGTAATGCAACAAATCTGATTCTGGTTGCCATAGCTATATCTGATTCCATGACAGGCCTGGTTACTTTACCGTCATATTGGGCGGTATATGATCGGTACATTCCGGCGGAACATCACAGATATAATAGTTGTGAATTCTCTAATTTTACCGCCATGGGAGGCATGGAGGTCGGTGATGGTAGCTTTGTAACCAACGGCATCACCGAATCGTCATTACACCATAATTGGACCATCATGGCGTCTACTACAGTCTCAGACCCGCCTATAAACACTACCTTGACAACATCGTTTCCACCAAGTTTAGACACGAATGAGACCTCAATGAATCTTGACCCTGTCAATAGAAAGCATTTTACAGATTCGGATAATGAAACATCACCTGATGAATGCCATGTAGGGGAAACCACCTCAGAGGAAGGCTATTCACTACCTAAAACCCTTTGCCAAGCGTTCATGATTTCAAAGTTTTTTCTTTCAAAACTGTTCCACACAATTTCAATTTGGTTGACACTATTCCTAGGCTTCCAGCGGTTCTTTTCTGTCAGCTACCCGTTTAACGCACAGAGGGTATTCTCTAAGCGAAACGTTATCATTGTCTGTGTGATCATTTGTATCCTGGCTCCTATTCTACACGTGTATCATCTCTTAGACGAAAAGGCGGTAGGTGGGTGGTGCCAGTGGGAGTCCGAGGAGGGGTGCGGTAAAACGTGTGCTTACATCATTGTGACGTTCATATTCCGTCACTTCCTGCCATGTTTCATGCTGACTATTTTCACGATCCTGTTCATCGTGCAATTGACCAGGAGTTCGTCGAGAGTAAGCCAAGCAGATAGCAACAAGGGAAACGCTTCTATGCGACACCGAAACAACGAAAACAGAAGACTGTCGATAGTGGTTATAATGATCGTCGTTTTCTTCCTGATCCCGGAGATTCCTTATGGCGTGTTTCTGTGTATTACGGTGATCAAGCAGATTACAGAAGTTGAACTTCATATGATTCTTGAGACAAACAGAAAGATACACCTTGCCTACGAAATTTCACTGATATTGTCCTTTCATGCAAACTTTTATATATACACGCTTTTCAACCGCCGCTTTCGACAAGCTTTGATAAAAAACTATTTACGTCCTATTCTAAAAATCTTCGGAGTAAAACCGGATTCGGAAGTGACATCATCATTCTCTGGTACCCGGCGTAAAACAACAAACACAGTCACAAATACAAATATTGAGATGAAAAGCATCATAAATCCATCTGTAGCCAGTATTTCCAACCACTCGCAGGAGACCAGTGGTGTTTTGAACGGACAATCCAATCCCGCGGAAGAAGAAAATGGCGAGCGAAGTCAATTTCTGAAAAAGGAGTCAAAGGGAATCTATCCACCGCTTCCTTGAACAGTGGTTGAGATTGATTTGAGCATATAATCGTACATTGGGCAAATCGCTACCTTTGTTTAACCCATTAACCCATAAATACGTATTTTACGACTTTAATTTAATCCCCCACTGAACAAAGTAGTTCCATTTTAGTTTTGAATATGTACGATAATAAATGTTTTCTACATGTATATTCTAGCAGATAGTAGCTTAAAGCAGTCTGAAAGTAAAGAAGAATGAGCCTTAAGGCGCATTCTGTTCTACTTTCAACCTGCTTAAAATAGTAAACTGTCTACAAAACAAAACACAAGCTATGGGGATAATGGGTTAAAAAAACTTATTACAAACGAAATTCAATTTAAAATATGAAATGACGTGTTTCAGACACATAGAGAGTATTCATAGCAAACATATTGGTGTTAAATCAGCCACCAAGTACAGGTATGAATATATATATTGCATTTGATATAATTATATATATATACAGAACTTCCGTAAATCGAATTAGTTTGGGTCCTGTTTGGATCCCAGGTACCAAGAAACTTGGTACTTAGTGTTTCTTACTCACGTCAGCCTTTCTTAAGACTTTTTTTTCTGTTTCTTTGGAATTTATGGACGACCAATTTTTAAAATACAATGTACTGATGTTCTGTCAGAATGAGCTTAAATCAGACTGAAACGGAAGAAAGGTTCCTTCAGGAGTGTTTTGATTTACTTTCTTCTCCGTTAAACCCTTTCACTCTCAATGACGCTTAAAGGCGCGTTTGCAAAAAGTTTGGAGCCTGATCAGACACCGCGTAACGCGGCGTCTGATCAAGATCCAAACTGTTTGACACTCGTTCGGAAATTTCTTCAACCAAACAGCCTTATTTCTTAACTGTTAAACGATATTGCGGACAATAAAAAATTGAAACAGACGACAATGAAACGGTTTAGGGGTAAAACTCTCACGAACATTTTGGCGGTGAAAGGGTGAAACATCTGTCTGTCAGGTAGTATCCGTGGATAAGAGAAGAAAAATAGTTGTCTGCCTTAGCCCGAGTACAAGTGTTATTCGCAAACAGTTTGGGCCCTGATCAGACGCCGCGTGACGCGGCGTCTGACCAGGGTCCAAACCGTTTGACACTGATTTCAATATTCTTTGATTCAAAATACCTAAAACGTAAATATGAGAAATAAAGTTGCTTTGTGCAAATGTTGTTATTGCAGTGAAAAGTTTATGAGGATGTGTATAGGTGCAGCAATTTCTTCCTATATGTATAAAGGCAGCAGATTTAGAGCAATGTGTGCCCGAAGATATATCGCTACAAATGACAAACAGTTTGGATCCTAATCAGTCTCAATGTGACATGTCTTCTGAGAAGGATCCAAACTGCAAATGTGACAGTAGCTGTCTACGGATATGAAATGGTTATTTTTCCCAGCTACGATATCAGCGAATTTGCAGATTTCTCTGTACTCTTTAAAGCTGTCATTGTGTTGGTAAATTCATATTAAGAATATATTTCCTTAAACACTACACTTGTTATTTTTATTGCTGACGTTTTTCGTGGAACAGTCAGAAATAAAAACAGCAAAAAAATGTGTTTTGCGGGAAATATTCTTTGATAAAACTTTTATCTGCATTCAGTTTATTTTAAAGGTGGGGATGGGGCGAGGTTACAACTGAATAAAAACCTAAGTTCTGTATAATTTATATTTTGATCAGGTGTCGAATTACATGTACCTGCCTTCAAGGTTATAAAGCGTTTGAGTTGAGTCGGAGTTTGTTCTCAATAGTCAGATTTGAGCCTAGACTCAAAACTGACAAATTTAAATGCTTGAAAATGACTCCAGACTCAACTCAAAAGCTTTAGTACTTTGGACCTTTTTTGTACCGTTTATTGTGATACAGTTGAGAAGACGTTACCTTCCCTATAAACGCATTTACGCTAAATCTATCATTTCCATTGCAAACTATTTGGAGCCAGATCAGACGCCGGGCAGTAAAAGCAATTTGTATTTGGTATAAAAGCCTTTATGTTCACAACTTGAAATAATTGTGACACATGTTTTATAATAAGCTGTATATTTGTGACATATGTTTTATAATAAACCGTATACTTGTGCCATATGTTTTATAATAAACCGGTATACATGATTACTCTGTGCAATTCTTTCCTTTCGGGCTTGCTGCATAGCGTTTGCAGTCCCAAAACTTTGTCTTTAATAATTCAACCTATTTTAAGCTCCTGTGTCCAAGGTTATAAAGCGTTTGAACTGAGTCTGGGTGTGTTCAGAAGCATTTGAGGGGCAAACAGTTTGGAGCCTGATCAGACGCCGGGTTGTTTGGACAGGAAGTAATAGTTTAGCGTAAACGCCTTTATTGGGAACGATTAATCGTAAAACGCCGCGATCACGTGACCAATATTTCAACGTCGACGTTTTATCTATCAACTGTAATTAACGTTTTTCTAAAATTTACTCAGTACCTGAAACACAGAGTTTTTCTTTGAACCCATTCACTTCCAAAGTTTTCGTGAGATTTTTACCCTTACAAATTTTCATTGTCGTCTGCTTTAATTTTGTTGTCTGCAATGCCGTTTCAAAGTTAAAAAATAAGTCAGTATGATTAAACAAGAAATATCTTTAAAAAAGATATTCCGTCGCAGGTTAAAGTTTTGTGTGGGGTACAGTGGAGAATCTGTTATTCTTTCCCGTTTAAACGCAAACGTACACAAACGCAAAACACTAAAACGTAGAAAAGAACAACTTTTGGACAATTCTGATATTTCATGTTTATCTTGGTGGCAAACAGTTTGGAGCCTGATCAGACGCCGGGTTACCCGGCGTCTGATCTGGCTCCAAATTGTTTGCACTGCAAATAATAGTTTTAGCGTAAACAGGTTTATTGGGAAAGAATAACACATTCTCCACTGTACAGTATTCACTTAACCAGAGAGATTCTGACTTAACAGCTAAATTTAGAGCTTATCCACGCTAAATTTAGAAATGATGACATAGACTGCATCTCAATGTTTTGCCAGGTTTACACTCGCAAGATTGATGTGAAAAAATAACAGAACGCCAGTCTAGGCCATTGGCCGATAAGAGTACTGCAGTTCAAGCACGTGATCATTGACCAGGATTTCTGAGCATTCCTGATTGGTTAAATTGTTTCATAGAGTTGAGGTCAAAATACAAAACAGACCCGTCTGCGACGGGAAAAATTTAAAAACAAGTGTCAAACAGCTTGGATACCGATCAGACGCCGCGTGACGCGGCGTCTGACCAGGATCCAAAATGTTTGCAAACGCGATTTGAAGCGCGATTTAGATTGACAGGGTTAAAAAGAATATTTAAAGAACAAAACTGTTACATGTACAGTGGTAAATACGCTATTGCTACATGTACATGTACCCATTTACGCGTTAATCTATGCGTAAGAAACGCATGACGAACGGTTAACGAACGGTTAACGCCTAACGAGTTAACGCGTTTAAACGCGTTATTAAACGATTATACCAATGCAGTCTTGGCTAAGAGGTCCGTCGGCTAAGTGATGACCCTTTCATCCGGGCTCTTTTAAACGCCTAAAGAAACGCGTAAAGAAACGGCTAGGAAACGCGTTTAACAAAACAGATGATAAACGCGTAAACAACGCCTAAAGTGGTTAGGAATAGCGTATTAACCACTGTAAATGAATTAATAATGAGTTAATAAGCTAAGTCTTTTCTAAGATCAGACATCTTGATTAAAAGTACAACTTCTAAGTGAATTTCATTTTCTGTTGGACCCCGCCGGACCAAATCCTTCGGATGAGACTTTACATGTATAAACCGAGGTCCGATGTATGAGTGCTTTACACTTGGCATCTAAACGAACCAGAGAACTCTTTCGATAATAAGAGTACGGCATCGTGCCCGGGTTCTTTGTATCCGCCCCCTCTCTCTGGGGCGTCCAATTAGCCCATAGATGGCAGAAACGGACGTTAACAAACAAAACAAACATCAAAACAAACATTCTGTTGGACAACAGGTCATTCAGCAATTAGTCACATGAAAACCTGTTGTCTAACAGTTAATAAAATACACTTAGAAGTTGTCCTTTTAATATCCAACGTGTAAATTCCTGTCAAACTATACAGTGGAGAATCTGTTATTCTTTCCCAATAAACGCGTTTACGCTAAAACTATTATTTGCAGTGCAAACAGTTTGGAGCCAGATCAGACGCCGGGTAACCCGGCGTCTGATCAGGCTCCAAACTGTTTGACACCAAGATAAACATGAATTATCAGAATTGACCAAAAGTTGTTCTTTTCTACGTTTTAGCGCTTTGCCTTTGCGTACGTTTGCGTTTAAACGGGAAAGAATAACAGATTCTCCACTGTAATTGTGATGAAGCAGAACAGTTCATGGAACACTTATATGGTACGTAATGTTTAAATACACATCATCTATATATAATTGAAAATCATATTTCAAAACCTGTTATTACCGTCAACAGGCATTGAGCAAAAACAAGAATTGTAATAGTTATTACAAATCCTGTTTGCATTTCTATTTCAGATGACATAGTCAACAGGAAAAGTAATAAATGGACATACCAGGAATTGTCATAAACCGCTCCTGGTCGATACTTAATGATAAAAATCAAAATTTTGTTTTTGTAGTGAAATATAGAGTTGTAGGGCGTACCCATATATACGTGAGCTTGATCCAAACCATTTGTTAATAATTTATAACACTTTTAATTTTATTACATGTCAACCTTAGATATAACAATAGCATTCATTCATTCATTCAATGATTTATTTCCTCCATACAGGAGATATGTTGACATAATAATAAACACAAACATGACTGGTAGTATTATACATGATATATGTGACAAATTAGTATTTACAGCATAAAGATACAACATTCCCTCTCTTGAGCAGCACTCATGTATGTTGAATTATGTTGTTAAAAGCAGGATGTATGCCAAGCAGACAGCTCCTTCAGTGGCTGTTTGCACTGGGCATTTTCCTTATTAATCTGACACCTGTCTTAAACGGCCAGAGTCAACAGCGTTTGAATGTTGTTGAAGAGAGGTTCTACTGTATAGCCTACATGTATCAAGACCCTTCTTCTAAATTCTTAGGTACGCCTAAGATTCATCAGAAGAGAGGGTGTAGGACATGTATACATTGTACGCATTTAACGGGTCATAATTTGCCGTTGTGAAAAATTTGCCGAAACGAAATACAAGAGTTTATAACACTTTTAATGTTATTACATTTTCTGTTGACTATGTCAACCTTAGATATAACAATAGCAGGTTTTTGTAATAATTGTTACATTTCCTGTTTTAAATACAATTTTAATCAGACGATATTGCGACAGTGAAAGCGTTAGACATTAATGGTGTTTTGGGAACAGCGGCAAACATTGTTGTAAAAGAAGGAGTGCGGGGGGACTCTGTAAATTCAAGCAAATAAATACACATTACCAGTTGACAGCGCGATACAGAGTGATGTATTTAGCTCGAGACGTTTTTGGCGGAAATAGCCGATCTGACGAGCGCCTTGGCGCGAGTCTGATCGGTTGTTTCCGCCAAAAACGTCGAGAGCTAAATGCAACACTCTGTTGCGCACTGCCAACTGGTGATGTGTTTATTATATGCCTTGAATACAAACCAGAAACAACTAAATAGTTGTTTAAATCATTTTATATCCAAAATTTATTAGTTATTTGAAGCAGAACAAGATTTTTTGTATGTCACAAAGAATAACGCGGCACTCGTACATGTACGTAAATGACGTCACGTCAAATCGAAAGCGAGGTCAGAGTAAAATACAAAGTGGCTGATACAAGGTGGCTGATACAGACTCTTGTATTTTACTCTGCAAATACACGCGGAAACGCTCGATATCACTCGAAGGCATATAATAATGTGAGTTACTCGGCGTCTCATATTGACCCCAACTGTTTCAACAGTTATCACTAAGTCGTGCAGAATCTTTACCAATCTTCACAGAGAGTATTTTTCGTTCCTCAACATAATTATGTGCGCCGGAGTGAAGGAGGTGTATCTTTATCACTCGGAAGTCGATCGTTAGACATTTACCCTATTGCCTGATTCTAGTATTGAAGATACGTGACCACTTTAACTGGAGTTAAACGGCAGATGGAAACTAAAACAGAATAGGTACGGCGCTGTCTTACTTAGCCTGCCATTTGCTACGGTATATATTATGCTATCTTCAGTGGAGAAATAAATTAAATGCGTAAAAAGGCGTGTGAATGGAGTAATATGTTAGAACTCTGGGTATCATGTACATGTACCAATGTATTACAGTAAAGCTTGCATATTACAGTGGAGAATACGTTACTCTTTACGTTACTCTGTGGCAAACAGTTTGAAACCAGATCAGATGCCGGGTTACCCGGTGTCTGATCTGGCTCCAAACTGTTTGCAAGGGAAATAATAGTTTGAGCGTAATAATTTGAACGTAAACGCGTTATCATTTTCTCCACTTTAACCAATTTCTACCTGGTTACATGTACATGTAATGCAATAAACTTTTCCAGAAGTGCAGGTTTGAAGATTTCAACACAGATAAACAAAATTTGATCAAAAGACATTGCAGTTCTTGTCCATATATATAATATCTTTATTTCAGTCTCATCATGGTTCATATACATATATACATTTATCATAAAAACAACATTAACCATGCCATTCAAATAAGAATTATAAGAGACTATTAAGTAGTTATCACAGCAAACTACTACCTGAATATCATCTTTCAATTATCAACAGTTCAATACAAAAACATAAAATTAAAACCATGTAAATAGTGCTAATCTCAAAGTTAAGACCTGCCATAAAGTTTTACTTAAAATCTGACATTCAAAAAATGCATTAACATGCCTTATTAAGAAATGTTAGTAAGATATCCATTCTTACCATTGATCAGATCAACGATAACTTGATTAGCACGCTTTACATGGACGAGATAATATTAAGTTATATATTTAAACAACATGTTATAATTATACACATATAAGAGTTTCCTTTTTACACTAGATAAACATGAGCACCTCGTATTGTTATTGCACATATTATGTATTATACAAACGATTTGTGCGTCGTTTTAAAATATTGAAGCAGGATTTGGCAGTAAAACGTACCAGTTGCGCACTAGAAAACAACAATTTAAACTTATCACAGTTAGTTTCTGACATAAAATCATTAAACACACCGGTTGCCTTATCATATAGCTCGGCTCGTATATCCTCATATAGTGGACATTCAGTTATAACATGTAATTCATTTTCAATAGTATTTTTACAAAAGGGACAAGTTCTACATTCTAATTGTAGCCTCTCATATCTACCTGTTTCTATTCGTAAGGGGGCAACTCCACATCTAAATTTAGCAAAAGCAGATCTGTGTTTCAATGGAAGAATAATTTTAACGTAATATTCAGTTTCAAAAGTTTCTTTAAATAACTTATAAGTTCTTAATTTATTGCGCCCTGATCCTGTTATTGAAAGCTCTCTGTTAATATTTTCTCTCCACTCTTCTTTATACTTCCCCATGTATGCCATTTTCATCTTACACATGATATCAGATTTTGATATATGATTACCAACATTTGCAAACTGGCTACAATCTAACATATCAAAAATACTTTTGGTTCTGAAAGCCCAGTTTTTACACTTCGAACTCGATTGGTTAATACAGAATAAAAATACGCGTTTATATAGCAGACCTTTTTACATATGAAATAAAACAAAACTGCACAGTCCCTTGTAAACATCGCCATACAACGATTTGTCTCATCAGGATCATCAATGTTTGTTAAGGTTTATGCCCCCTAAAAAGATCGGTACTCTACGGAGAGTGATGATCTGCCATTCTCGTCAACTGTCGGCCGTACCAAACTATGCTAAAGCATAGTTCGGTACGGTCGACAGTTGGCGAGAAAGCTGATCGCTGCACATGTATACGTAGATAACCGATTTTGTTCCGAGCCTATTAGGGCTCCTCAACCATAATGATTTCTTTTGTGGATGATGTGCATAAATAGGTTAAGATCTACAGTGGAGAAAACGTTATTCTTTCCCACTAAACGCGTTTACGCTCAATCTATTATTTCCCATAAAAACAGTTTGGAGCCAGATCAGACGCCGGGTAACCCGGCGTCTGATCTGGCTTCAAACTGTTTGCTGTCCAGTATAAAATCATTATTCAGAATTGTCAAGAAATTGTAATTTTCTTCATTTTATTGCAATGCGTTTGCGTTTCGTTTGCCTTTAAACGGGAAATAATAACGTTTTCTCCACTGTATAGTAGGTCACTGTCTAATGCATACATGTACATCCAGATAAAAGGCCCTTTCCGATATTAAACTTCCTTTTGTGCAGTGGTGAAGACGTTATTCTTTCCCAATAAACGCAATTATGCTAAATCAGTTATTTACATTGCAATCAGTTTCGCATTTGATCAGGTCCCAAACTGTTTGATACCCACAGAATACTAAATCGTCAAAAGCTTTTAAATGCGGTCATTTGTTTCTTCATTTTTTACATTTTTTGCGCTTTGATTCCATAAAATCGGGGAAGAATATCATCTTCTCCACTGTACATGTTCGTATTAGAATGTTCTTTTCAAGTAGTTTCTAAATAGTACTCACAACAGAGTGCTTGGTATAAAAGTAGCACATTTAGCACTGATTTAAATCATTAATGTATCGTGAACAATAATAATGTCGCATTTTACAAATATATGTATTGCATTTGGTTAGTAGTGAGTACACTATGCAAATGTAAGTCAAGTGTATATATTTTCCCTCCCTATAACAACACCCTCCGAACAATAGTCAGTGGGAGAGGAGTTAAAGCAATATGATTGGTGCAAACGCGAAAGCAAAGTGTCGCATTTTTGAAAGGCTCGTTCTGCTTTACTTCCAATCTGCTTTAAGTATTCACCTATATTTAAACGGCTTATGGGATATGGCGCACTCTGCTTTGCTTTAAGTCTGCTTTAAGTACAGTGCAGAAAACGTTATAATTTCCAAATAAACGAGTTTACTATTATTTTCATTACAAAGAGTTTGGAGCCAGATCAGACGCCGGGTAACCCGACGTCTGATCAGGCTCCAAACTATTTGCCCCTCAGATTAATATGAACAGTCTGAATTAACGAAATGTTGTATTTTCCTACATTTTATTGCGATTCGTTTGCGTTTAAACGGAAAAGAATAACGTTTTCTCCACTGTAACCGTCTACCAGAAATAGTTAACTATTTTCCTTTGCGGAGAAACAAATTAACAGTGTAAACAGGCGTACAGTGGAGAATGCGGTTGAAATTTCCTAATAAACGCGTTTATGCTTTAACAATTGTTTTATATGCAAACAGTTTGAAGCCAGGTCAGAAGCCGGATAACCAGGCGTCTGACTAGGCTTAGAAATGTTGCCACTCAGATTAAATTAAAAATATAGGATTGTCATAAAGTGATTTTCTAAATTTTACTGCTATGCGTTTGAGTTTGCAGATCGGTATCTATACTGTATGGGGTACATTTGTAAAAAGTTACAGTGGGGAAAACGTTATTCTTTCCCAATAAACGGGTTTTTGCTAAAACTATTATTTCCATTACAAAGAGTTTGGCGCGAGATCAGAAGCCGGTTAACCCGGCGTCTGATCAGGCTCCAAACTTTTTGCCACTCAGATTAATATGAACAGTCTGTATTAACGAAATGTTGCATTTTCCTACATTTTATTGCGATGCATCTGCGTTTGTTTTGTTACGTTTAAACGGAAAAGAATAACGTTTTCTCCACTGTAACCGTTTAACAGAACTAGTGAACTATTTTCCTTTGCGGAGAAACAAATTAACAGTGTAAACAGGCGTACAGAGGAGAATGCGTTTTTATTTTCTAATAAACGCGTTTATACTTAAACAGTTGTTTTAAACTCAAACAGTTTGAAGCCAGGTCAGACGCCGGATAACCCACTATATATGTAGAGTTAACCCCTTCACTGCCATGACGTCATCAAGTTTCAACAAGTGTTGTCTGCTTTTATTTCTAAAATTAGATATTTAGTTATTTTGACTTATGAAATATTGAAATTAGTGTAAAACAGTTTGTATCCTGATCAGACGCCGCGTTACGCGGCTACTGATCAGGATCCAAACTGTTTTTAAATCAGTAGTGTACTCGGGGTAAGGCAGTGAAGGGATTAATATGCTCATTTGAGAAACAGTATTGGCCATGAAATTGCGTTTCTATAACGGTAACTCTACTTGACCCTACTTGATATCTTAGTCATCTATGAACTTCCTTGTCCATCCGTTTATCCTGTAACATAGCCTTTACCGTCCCATAATACAGTGTTCCCTCCCAACAACGGTCCTCCAAACCACGACTCCCTTCTAACAACGACCGTTGTCGCAGTTCTCAAAACAATACAACTATTTCTAACGTTTGTATTGCTGCAATATATTATGTTACAAGTCTGCTGTTTTTTCTCAGAGTTATGTATATCGAAAGTAGATATTTGGATAGAATGAATATAATGACACGTGACAAACAACTTGTATCCAGATCAGACGCCGCGTGACGCGGCGTCTGATCTGGATTCAAGCTGTTTACAAATGTAAGCCAAGTCTAAAATGCCCACCCCTATAACGACTCTCTCCGAAAAACACACACAATATGAGTCTCTCATTGGGTGTCGTTGAAGAGAGAGAGAACGGTATTGCCTGTTTCAGACAGAGTACTGTAACAGGTATTTGTTTTACAAGAGCAATTACAGCAAAACGTCTTTGCAACGACCACTGAATTGTCTTAATTATTAGGTGTCTCATATAGGTGACTGCTTTAAGAAAGGTGGCAGTAAAACAGAAAGCTTCTAAAGAAGCTTTCCGCTTAACTGTCACATTGCTTTAAGCTTTCATCTGTCTTTTATAAAATCAATTAGTCTTCTCTTAAGAGGTCGTAATATAGAGATTTTACTATACTGAATTATTAATACTCGGGCGTTATACTAGCATCAAACAACTTGAAATCAGAAGAGAGGCTCCGAGCTTTTCGGCGACTGATCAGGATCGAATCAGTTTGAAAATCTGGGTGAAATACAGATCGACATGATGAAGGGCAGGAATGAGTCACAGGTACTTGACACATACTTTATTATCTATTAACACCCCCCCCCCCCCATTAAAATTTTTTTTTTATTTTTTTTACTATACTTCTATTATAGATACAAGGTAAACAGCGCAATTCGACACCTAGTCTTTACTATCCACTTAAACTGATGCTAAAATAGACTCGATCGCCGATATTCTCTTGTGGTATCCTCGGGAAAGGATTAATTTATCAATATCTACTTTTTATTTCATCAAATTCCGTCAAATAACGCCACAGTACGTGAATTATAACGAAAATAAGCATAAAAAAGTTTTCTGTCGTTCTCTTGGTACAGAATTTATTGCCCAAAATAAGGGGTAATCTAGTCGGTTTGCACATTTAACGGCCTTTACGGCTGGAACTTTCACCTAATTTCATTAGAGCAAACGCGTTTGTGTCGGAACATGACCCTCTTCACTATCAGCTATATGAAATATACATGTAATTTGGCATGAAATTGACAAGTGAAAGACTCATTTCATTGTGAATGCCATTTTGAATACCGAAATGAATTGAATGAACGGAGCGATCTCATTGGTCAAAATTAAACAGGTAAAGTTTCTTTTAATTTTGCATTCTATGTAAATTATATAAAACTGATGATATTTCATTTAAAGATGATTTATAATATTTGGTGAAAGTTCCAGTGGCATAGACCGTTTATTGTGGACAAATAACAGATCACCCCTACATGTACATTCGTTGCTATGTACCAAGAGAACGACAGAAAACTTTTTTATGCTTATTTTCGTTATAATTCACATACTGTGGCGTTATTTGACGGAATTTGATGAAATAAAAAGTAGATATTGATAAATTAATCCTTTCCCGAGGGTACCACAAGAGAATATCGGCGATCGAGTCTATTTTAGCATCAGTTTAAGTCGATAGTAAAGACTAGGTGTTGAATTGCGCTGTTTACCTTGTATCTATAATAGAAGTATAATAAAAAAAAAAAAAAAAAAAAAAAAAAAAATTAAAAAGGGGGGGGGGGGGGGGGTTAATAGATAATAAAGTATGTGTCAAGTACCTGTGGAATGAGTCGTCATCAATACAACTTATCACTTTTTATACTAAAATATCCATATGGTATGGACTACAGTGAAACACCTCTAAACCGGACATGTGTGGCGTGTGAAATATGACCGGCTTATTTTAGTTTTAGGAGAGTTTGGGTTGGAATATACATGTATTTCACAATAATAAAAATTACACAAACAGTGTAGCCACTGATCAGAGGACTTCTTAAAAGGAGCCCTCTGATCAGGGTTTACACTGTTTGCATAATATACATTTACATTGAACTCACTGATAAGAAAATCTATCGGGACCGTCTGATTTCTTTCGTTATATCCAAATTTCGTTATAATTAAAATGTCTATAGTTTATAAGAAATGGTGGATTTTTTTTTGTTATGTGATGAATTTTTAAATACATCCAACATTCCGTTATTACTGACTTCGTTATAAGTGAGTCTCACTGTACCGGTTTTCCGGCATAAAAAGGATTAAGGGCTTTCCTCATTTAACTGACCCTTTGTAGTATAAGTGCCCAGTACATGTAAGTAACTACTTATAACACTATTACAGTGGAGAAAACGTTATTCTTTCCAGTTTAAACGCAAACGAAACAAACGCATTGCAATAAAGAAAATTACAGCTTATTGACAATTCTGAATGATAATTTTAACCTGGACAGCAAACAGTTTGAAGCCTGATCAGACGCCGGGTTACTCGGCGTCTGATCTGGCTCCAAAATGTTTTATTGGAAATAATAGATTTAGCGTAAACGCGTTTATTGAGAAACAATAACGTTTTCTCCACTGTAACCCTTGCCAACATAGAAGCGCCTTTTAGCGCAATTTTCCCCCCACTACATTGTAAAATAGTTCAAAATAATATGCCATTACATTGTTTTAAAGCCTATCAGTTGGTAGCTTAAAGCAAGCTGAAGTAAAGCAGAAAATGTTATTTGGGCCCATTCTGATTTACATCGATTTAAGTGGTAACCCGTCTTTTAAACCTAGAAATACGCCATGCAGATGACGAATATATTTAATACGCAACATTGCAAAACTGAGGTAATCAATTCAGATTTAAGCTACATGTACATGCATTTAAGTCTGTTTTGCAACATTGTCACGAGACCTGAAACGATGTCCTTAATAACTGATGATTCAAGTGGAATACTTAACGAGTGACGTCCATACTTACAATGTATAACAACTAGTACTTCCCTAACAACAAATACTACTGGCATTCGTTTGGCCGAGTGTTCCGTGCCATCTGATGGTTACACTGGAAAATCTGTTATTCTTCCCCGTTTAAACGCAAACGTACGCAAACGCAAAGCACTAAAACGTAGAAAAGTACAACTTTTTGACAATTCTGATAATTCATGTTTATCTTGGTGGCAAACAGTTTGGAGCCTGATCAGACGCCGGGTTACCCGGTGTCTAATCTGGCTTCAAACTGTTTGCACTGCAAATAATAGTTTGAGCGTAAACGCGTTTATTGGGAAAGAATAACAGATTCTCCACTGTACAGTGGAGACGATGTTATTCTTTCCCACTTAAACGGAAAGAAATGCAATAGCATTGCAATAAAATTTAAAAAAACCGACAACCTTTTGACAATTTGGAATGTTCATTTTAATCTGATTTACAAACAAACAGGTTTGAACCTGGTCAGATGTCGGGTTATCCTACATATGATCTGGCTCCAAACTGTTTGCAAATATAGATGATAGATATAGCGATAATGCGTTTATTTGGAAATAATAACGTCTTCTCCACTGTATCCCTTTCACTGTTAGTACAGTGGAGAATGTGTTATTCTTTCCCAATAAACGCGTTTACCCTAAAACTATTATTTTCACTGCAAACAGTTTGGAGCCAGATCAGACGCCGGGTAACCCGGCGTCTGATCAGGCTCCAAACTGTTTGCCACCAAGATAAAGATCAATTATCAGAATTGTCAAAAAGTTGTATTTTTCTACGTTTTAGTGTTTTGCGTTTAAACGGGAAAGAATAACAGATTCTCCACTGTACATGTATGACATTAAAATCAATCTTACCACAGTTGCTGCATTGATGTTGTCTGCTTGCGAAAAAATGTCATCTGCTTGTCAGTTTCGAACCTGATCAGACGCTGCGTTATGGAGCATCGGAACTAGATCCGAACTGTAGTCGCCTTAGGCGTTCAACACTTACGGTGCCGACATCGCATATAGTCGACTTTGCAAACATTTTGGATCCAGATCAGACGCCGCGTTACACGGCGTCTGATCAGGATCCAAACCGTTTGCCTCTCTTATCGATATTTTTAAGTCATGTAACCTCAAATGTCACTTTGAAACGTTATTGCAGACAACAATACTGAAGTAGACGACAATAAAGTGGTGAAGGGGTAAAAATCTCCCGAATAGTTTTTCTCATCAGCAAACATTTTTGCCACAGGCTACAGCTTCAAATGTCAAGATGTTTGAAATAATTTTTCTTGTACTGTTTATAAACAATAAAATCAGAAGTACGGTGTAGTTCTTTATATAAAATATGTCAAAACAATTGATGAAATTCATATACATATTTATCGTACGTACGTTAACACGAAAAATAATCACTAAGCTACCGTATATAACACGGGAAATAATCACTAAGCTACCGTATATAGGCAAATATATTGTCTATTTAAATGTGCTTTTAGTACATTCTCTTGTACATGTAAAAGACACTGACAGAGTAATTCTTAAGAATATAAAAACATAGTACGCCAAAAGTAGTACAGTGGAGAAAACGTTAATCTTTCCCAATAAACGCGTTTTCGCTAAAACTATTTATTTCTAGTACAAACAGTTTGAAGCCAGATCAGACGCCGGGACACCCGGCGTCTGATCAGTCACCAAACTGTTTGCCGCTCAGCTTAATATTAATAGTCAGATTTGTCGAAAAGTTGTTATTTTCTACATTTTAGTGCATTGCGTTTGCGTTTCGTTTGCGTTTAAACGGGAAAGAATAACGTTTTCTCCACTGTACTTAGTCTACGACAGAGGTAAAAGTGTGAGTAGGAAGTGAAATATACCCCTTAACCCTATCGACGTATATACTCGTCATTAATAAACAGTGTACCTGTGAAGCGTATACTTGTCCTATGCACACAGTGCTTGTTTGAGTTCCCTTTAACCCTTTCCCTTATAGAAGCGACTTTTAGCACATTCATTTTATTCATCCACTGAAGAAAATAGTTCCAAATTATACCGTAATGAATATGTGTCATATTTAATACTTTCCTGATTCTAGCAGTTAATAGCTTAAAGCAGGCTGAAAGTAAAGCAGAATGCGTCTTAGGGCGCATTCTGCTTTACTTTCAACCTGCTTTAAGTAGTCACATATCTTCAATACTAGAAACAATGCTATCAGGTAAAGGGTTAACCCTCTCGGCATCGAAGTCGCAAAACGTCGACATTGCAAACAGTTTTGATCCTGATCAGACGCCGCGTAATGCGGCGTCTGATCATGATCAAAACTTTTTGGCATTCTTATCGATTTTTTTTAAGTCTTCAACCTTTAATCTAACTATATTGAAGCAGACGATCATATAGCGGTGAAGGAGTAAAACTATCACGATTTATTTGACACCGAAAGGGTTCGTGAAAATTTCTATATAGTATGATATATAATCTGTTCCAGTTCAAAACTAAAACAAAATGCTAGTGTATTTTTTCAGCTCACCCTGGGGGCATCCGGGCCCGGGTGGTTATAATCACCGTGACCAATACTCACTTAGTTCCTCACTGCTAAGGTTCGAAAGTTTGACTCCCGACCAAGGCACTACAGAGTTTCATGTGGGGAAATCTTCCAGCTGGTTTACTGAAGATCGGCAGTCCTGTCCAGTTGCCGATTTGTTCCAGGAACAGTGTATAAATGGCATTGTTACAGCACGAAAAATGACAAACTCCCCTAGTGGATTTGTTATGCCTGAGGCCACGTTCTAAGTTGGGATTCTAAAAACAAAGAGTTGAACCTTTTCAAGCTTCTTTAATGTTCACAGCAGTAGTGTAATATATTCTGTCAACTGTATACTAAACAGTTATTAATTAAAACAAGCATGCACGGTGTTACTTATGCAATTAAAGATTATTATATTTACTAAAAGAAAGGTATACTTAATATGTAACCTTAATTCAGAATAAGGAATTAACATTTACTAAACTATTAACATAAACTAAACTCATTCTGTGTCCAAAATGCAGAAATTACCCAAATAAATGTATAAGAACTTAAACTTACCTAAAAACAAAGAGTTGAACCTTTTCAAGCTTCTTTAATGTTCACAGCAGTAGTGTAATATATTCTGTAAACTGTATATTGAAGGTTCACTATATAGCAAATTTCATTTCGAGATGCTGACCAATCAAAAGCTGATCAATTATTTAAGAGGCGTGTTATTCGTGTTAAACCTGTGTTTTTACTTGTCGAAGTAACCACACTGACCAATGGATAAGAGTTCTGTGATGGTAGGAACTTTTATCAAACAGCCACATGGCATTTAATCAAGATTAATGGCTACTGACCAGTTGAATTAAAAGCCGGTCTGCTACAAAAACACCATCACACATCGCTCGTTATTTCTAATCTGTTTAACGACATTGACTAATGCACAAATTTATTATGATAAATTGCAAGAACAACAAGGAGCTCGGCGTCTCTAAACCTGCTTTACCATTTTCCCACATAGACGGTGAGAACTATTTGGTTTACCTTTAATAATTGCAAAACGCAAAAATGCTGAATTTCTACAGCACAACACTACTCCCCTTTTAAAATTAAACTTTATTCCTATAAAGTTGAACACAGAATGGTTTCTACAAATGAAGGTGAAAACTTGTAATGCAATGACACCAGTCCAGCTACATACATAAACATATATAAATACCACATTTTGTCAATTGTTTTAAGTATCATAATTATGTTGATGTAATGGACATGATATGCATACAAAATATTTTCTGAAATAAAACAATATACAATAGAGAATGTTAACATAAGAATATATAAACAAATTCGATGTGGCATAGCTAGGTGCTTTTCTTTTCCTTGTAGGGCATTGGTATAAGAGTACATTATGATCATGGAAAACGTAGCAGATAAAATATTTGTAACACAAGCTGAGTATCATGTTTCAGCAGCATAGGAAAGCTTTTCCTTCCAGTAGACGAGGCAATAAATTGATTTGAATAGTTTTGTCGTTATTGTTTATTGTGCTACGTTGAAGATCTGAAATTCCCAGTTCTGTGCAAAAACTTTATTTATTTATTCTTATTTATTGTTTTAAAGGCAATTGTGTTTTTGCAAATATTTAAACACTTTTGTATTAATATTTTAAGCACAAATACCAACAGCATACCTAGGATAATGTTTTTGTACCTGCAAAATGCGTATAAGCACTAGAGATTTTTATAAGACAGCAGTATAGTGTGCTGAATTACAATGTATCATTACTTAATGCAATTCGGGGGGGGGGGGGGGGCAATTAATTACCATATGACGTTCTCATCCATGTGTGATTTCTTACATTATTTCACTCTTTCTTGAGGAACTATACCATAATTCAAACTCTGCAACTCGATCGATATATTCCAAATTCCAATGCAGTATACATAACCATAAGGTTTAGTAGATAGGTCAGATTACTCAATTTAACTTCAATACATGATGGGAAGTTGTTTAACCATGGAACGTGGATCCATATAAAGCATTCCAATTAAATCCCAAGTAACTAAGTGTTCACTCATACACTCATTCTCACTCACAATCATAACAATATATCAATCTTATATACTTGAAATCTGGTTAACAACAACATGTTTATATGTATTAAGGGAAATAAAAGGATGTGGAAGTTAAAAGAATGTCTGCCAATCTTTACCTTAAATAAAGTTAATGTGTCTACAAAAATAAGAATTTGAGAGTTCATAACAGGTTTAAATTCGGTTTTAACTTGACTAATTTCCATAAATTAGTTTTTCCTTTCATCAAAATAGAGATATGGACGTTTTCTCTTTTTACCTGTCTGTGTATGTTTTACATAAAATTGTCTCTTTAATTCTTCTGAGACATATTCATCAGGCTGCCATGAAGGTTCATACCTTTTGTCGGCCCATTCTACGAGAAACTGTTTATTTTTACCTGCCCTTCTCTGCTTTAAAATTTTAGTAGCTGTGTACCAGTTTTCGTCAGACTTACTGTCTGTGTGTTTCTGAGAATTGTTTTCTTCAGACTGAGTATTGTCTACTAAAGTTTGGGATTCATTTCTGTCTATTGTTTGAGTGTCATCTAAATGTAACTCATCCTCAAGATCTGAATCGTTTTCATTGACAACTTCATGAATGATCCTATAATCCTGAGGATCATAGTATCTCCTAAGATTCTTTGCATTTACCATTGCCCTGTGCAACTTGTTCGTTGCACAATCTGCAATCTTGTAAGTGTCAAAAGTACCTTTGTGTCTGATGTAATACGGTCCTTTCCATTTGTCTTCAAGTTTGTGAGATAAACCCTGTGTGTGTTTGTTTACCTTTAACAATACTTGTTCACCTAAAAGGAAATTTGATTGTTTAGCCTTTTTGTCATGGTGCTCTTTACTTTCCTGTTGTGTCGTCTGACTATTTTCAGTTGCCTGATCATGCACGAGTTTAAGGTTGTTAAGTAAACGACTTAAATGTTCTTTTGCTTCTGGATTTAAAGTTTCTCTGGGTATCAGGTTTACATCAAAAGGAATTCTCATTTCACCGCTAAAAACCATTTTAAAAGGACTAAATCCAGAAGTTTCACTGTTTGGACTAGATCGCATCGCCATTAGGACAGTTGGTAAAAGAAGATGCCAATTTTTCTGGTCTTTTTCTACATACATCCTTAATGTTTGGGCTATAGTTGCATTTTGTCTCTCAACACAACCATTTGCTTCAGGGTGATAACTGGCTGTTGTGTGTCTGGTGACTTTATAGATTTCACACACCGCATTTAAAAGTTTTGACATAAAATTTCGTCCGCGATCACTTACGATCGAAACACTTGCCCCATATCGACAAAATATTTCATCATGTAATGTTCTTGCTATTTCTGCTGCTGATTGCGACTTTAAGGGAAATGCTTCGACCCAGCGGGAGAAACTATCTACACAGACCAAAATATATTCATGTCCTTCAGTTGTCTTTGTTAAGGGACCCAGGATGTCAATATGTAACCTTTCAAACACTTTAACAACTGGTAAGGGATTGAGTGGAGTTGCGTGAGAATTAGTGTTCCTCTTTGCTTTCTGACACCTGTCACAGGACTTAACATAATCGCAAATTTCCTGAAACATGTGTGGCCAATAATATTTTGCTTGAATTGCGGCAAATGTTTTCTTGTAGCCGAAATGTCCATTGTTATCATGATATGCCTGCATGACCTGAGTGCGATATTTGTTCGGAAGAGCTACCTGAATAATAAATTTATCATCAGTAGGCTTCTTTTTGCTTCTTGGCTGGTAACGATGAATCAAAACACCATGCACAATGTCATAGTATTCCTTTTCAGCAATTACCCTTCGCACTAATTTCTCATCTTCCGGTAACTCATTGTCAGCAAGATATTTATAAATTTGTTTAAAGTCTGAGCATAATTTCTGCTCTTCTATGAGTGCTGCGTCATTTATTGAACTTTGTTGATTTAAAGAATCTAAGGAATCTTCTTCCAGGGAATTTACCATTTCCTGACAATTATCATACTCAATTTTGACTTCTAGCCATTCTTTACTTGAAAAAGATTGTGCCTGACTTTCGCTAGCTTTTTCTTCGGACGATAAGCTTGTATTTCTGTTCAAGAGGCTAATTTCGGATCGGTCCCCATTGCTCGGTTCACATGCTTTATTATTCAGAATTTCAAGGCAAGAGGCGTTTGCTTTCTCAAGGTTTTCAGCATTGTGTAACTTACTTTGCGCCTCCAAAGTCAAGCGCGAAAGTGCGTCTGCTGTATTTAACTCGCCCTTTCTATAGCAGATGTCATAATTGAAACCTTGTAAAAGAAGTGCCCATCGTGCTAGTCTACCATTCGGCGAATTAGTCATTTGTTTTAGCCACGTGAGCGCCTTGTGGTCAGTTACGATTTTAAACGGTATGTCAGTGGAAAGATAAGATCTATATGCCTTGACCCCGCTAATTATCGCAAGACATTCCAGTTCCGAGACTGTATAATTTGTTTCTGAGCCGTGGAGTGCGCGCCCACCGTATTCTATAACCCTTTCCTTACCATTCTCATCTAACTGCCCCAAAATGTAACCTAATCCCGATCTGGATGCATCGCATGTTAGAATAAAGGATCGGTTCATGTCAGGAAAGGCCAAAATGGGAGCTGACACTAGAGTGCGTTTTAGCTTATCTAAAGCAGACTGACATTTTTCAGACCATGTAAATTTGGTTCCCTTTTTCAGCAATTCAAACAAGGGTGCACAAATCTTACTGTAACCTGAAATGAACCTTTTGTAGTAGTTTGTTAAACCCAGTAAACTTTTAACACCTTTCTGATCCTTTGGCGGCTGGAGATTTAGAATTTTCTCTACTTTTCTTTGATCTGTTTCAACTCCTGACTTACTAATTACGTGTCCTAAGTAAACTAGTTTTTTCTTTGCAAAGTGACATTTCTTGGGAGATAGTTTCAAGCCTGCATTTCTTATCCTGTCAAACACCTGTGAGATATGATGAAGATGCTGTTCAAAATTTGAGGAAAATATGATTACATCATCTACATAACAAAGTACATATTTCCAGCTTATCCCTCTTAAAACTTTCATCATTAAGCTCTGAAATGTCGAAGTTGCCCCAGATAAACCGAAAGCCATTGTTTGAAATTCAAAAATTCCTTCTGGTGTTATGAAAGCTGCTTTTTAGTAGAGGGCATCTAGCGTCAAAAATCGAAATAAAGGAAAAAAAATGCACAGAATTGATTTTTGTGTTTTCATATGCTCCAATATGTACCGAATGCCAGAAAAAAAGTCTAGGAAAATCAAACGATGCGAAATATGATTTTTGGGGTAAAATGGCTAAAATAATAGGTGAAAGCACGAATTTTTGGGATTTCCAAACTGCGATCGTAGCAATGAATATCAAAGCTTGAAATCTACAGGCTAGACAAATAGTAATGTCAGCTGTGGAATGGTACTTGTGTAGATAAATAAAATTTTCAAAAAACTGATTTTTGGGGTGAAATTGTCAAAATATTAAACCAAAATCACAAATTTGAGGATTTCAAACAGACCCTGACATCTCATAGCAAATAAAGGAAATGGTGCACAGAGTTGATTTATATGTTATTATTTGCCTAAATATGTACCAAATAATAGACAAAAAGTCTAGGAAAATCAAACGATGCGAAATATGGTTTTGGGGTAAAATAGTTGAAATAATAACTGAAATCGCTAATTTTTGGGATTTCCCTTCTGTGATCGAGGATATCGATATAAAATCTCGAAATCTACAGGCTAGACAAATATTCATGTCAGCTGTGGAATGGTACTTGTTAAGATAAATAAATTTTAAAAAAAATGATTTTGGGGTGAAATTGTCAAAATATTAAACCAAAATCTCAAATTTTGAGGATTTCAAACAGACCCTGACATCTAAAAGCAAGTAAAGGAAATGGTGCACAGAGTTGATTTATACGTTACTATCTGTTTAAATATGTACCAAATAACAGACAAAAAGTCTAGGAAAATCAAACAATGCAAACTATGTTTTTTGGGTAAAATGGTTGAAATAATAACTGAAATCGCTAATTTTTGGGATTTCCCTTCTGTGATGGAGAATATCGATATAAAAGCTCGAAATCTACAGGCTATACAAATACTTCGTGTAAACTGTGGATTGGTACTTGTTAAGATAAATAAAATTTTCAAAAAGCTGATTTTTAGGGTGAAATTGTCAAAATATAAAAAAAAACCTCACAAATTTTGAAGATTTCAAACAGACCCTGACATCTAAAAGCAAATACAGGAAAAGGTGCACAGAGTTGATTTATATGTTATTTTTTGCTTAAATATGTACCCAAATAACAGACAAAAAGTCTAGGAAAATTAAACGATGCAAACTATGATTTTGGGTAAAATGGTTTAAATAATAACTAAAATCACTAATTTTTGGGATTTCCTTTCTGTGATCGAGGATACCAATATAAAATCTCGAAATCTACAGGCTGCACAAATATTCATGTCTACAGTTGAATGGCCCTAGTTAAGATAAATACAACTTTAAAAGAATTTTTTTTTGGGTAAAATCGTAAAATTATTTAACCAAAATTTCATATTTTGGGGATTTTTGACAGATTTTGAGATTGAAATCAAACTAATGGAAAAGATGCACAGAATTGATTTATCAGTAATGATATGTTTCAATATGTACCAAAAAAATTACAAATAATGTAGGAAAATCAAAGAATCCGAAATATGATTTTTGGGTAAAATGGTTGAAATATTAACTGAAAAGCTAATTTTTGGGATTTCCTTTCTGTGACCATGGATATCACTATAAAAGCTCCAAATATCCAGGCTAGACACATATTCATGTCTACTTTAGAATGGTCCTTGTTAGGATAAATAAAGGTTTCAAAAAACTGTTTTTTGGGGTAAAATTCTCAAAATATTAAACCAAAATCACCAATTCTTGTTTGTAAAACAACCTAGGAAAATCCAACAAAGCCAAATATAAATTTAGGGTATACTGATTAAAACAATTAATGTAAATGCATGTTTTTGGAAATTCCACACTATGGCCTAAGACAGGAATATAGAGGCTACACATTTACAGGTAAGATACATATTACTGTACACTGTAGCCTTGTACTATTAAGGATGAATTAAGCTTTAAAATGAAAACCCTTATCTTTTCACTTCACTACGGTGACCTTAGGTATGAAACTAAACGTTCAAAGTCTATAACTTACACACATACACCATTTTAATGTAGCTTAGTTAAAGTAAAGACAAATCAACCGGTAAAACATTTAAACAGACACATGTTTTTAATGTATTGTGACTTTAAATATGATTAAAAAAGCTCCAAATCCATTTAAAAGGCAACAGGCACCATGAAATAAAGCCTATAGCACTATAGTACAAATAAATAATGATTTCTAAAATTAATAAATTTTGGTGATAAGATATAAGTTAAACAAAAACAGTGAGGATTTCTACAGTGGCATTGGATGTGACCATCAAGGCACTACAGTGTATTTGTTAGCATAGTATATAAGTTTCAATGAATTAATATACATGTATAACTTATAATAGTTAAACAAAAAGACAATATCTTCAGTATATTGTTACAGCAATATAACATGAATGTAAAACTTAAAAATATAGTTAAGACAAATATATAAATGGAAACTTTTTATAAGTAAGGATAACTACCATTTTCAATTTCATTACTATAGTCAAACAACTAGGTCTGACGTGTCAAAGGGTGACCGAGTCCATTTATAAGGGAGATCAGCATTTCAGATGTCCCCGTGTCAAGTTTTAAAGGAAAAGGTTTGGTTATCGGTACAAATAAACGAATTAGTTATTGGAAACATAACGGAGTGGATAAGACGTAGGTAGAAGTATATGATCGGATAACACTTTATCAAGCACGGGTTCGAATCTCGCAGCAACCTATGATATTGTTTTGCCAAAACAATATTAAAGATTATATAATTACATTGCATTAAGGTAATGCAGAAAGCCTCCTGAAGAAAGTGACTGAAACTTATATTGATATTCATATTTTACCATCGATATGGCTCATATATATATATGGCTAGAAATCCATGCATCCCTTCCCCAAATTTGACGAACATGTGTATAAAAGGTTAGTATAATCACACAGTATGAAATTAGATAATTCATTTTAGATTTAAAAAAGTTTGAGGTCGACGCGGGATTCGAACCTATGCTTATATTAAAATAATTCTATCGCAATACACTCTGTGTACCTATATTTACAACAGCTTACTAAAGATGATAGATACAAAGTTTGAAAAATAACTTTTTGAGGAAAACATTAAAAAATATACATAAAACAGCAAATATATTTTTAATTTCTGTATATGGGGGAGGATATGTCAATTAATAATAAAAACTCCAAATCAATAGGCTTGACACAGTCCTTTTAAATGAGATATGTAACTAGTTTATCCAAAATCACACATAACAATTTATAAATATATAGGGTTTTGGAAAAATACACCCCCTCCACCAATAAAAAAAATCAAAACATAAACGAACGAACAATTTTCTGCCATGTTGGATTTTCTGCGCAAAGCTGGTTGGTTCTGCTGTTGGTTGGAAACTAATAGACATGAACGATCCTGTACTTTGAGCTGTAATAATGGAATCTGACAACTGTATGAAATATCAGCAAATCATAGTATACGCACATTGGGCATACATCGTACATGTAATTTATGTAATTAATTGATCTAACAGTGCTTGCTATATATATGAAATAACTGATAGTATATATATCACCAGGTCAATAACATAGGTTGTTACTTAACCATAATTGTATGCGGAACAAGAATATATATCATTTGAGAACCCAAATCAGAGTGAGTATAGCCTACAGTACAAAGTATAATGTGTCTTACCTGTAAATTTGAAGCTTTTACATTTATATCTAAAGCCATGTTGTGGAAATTCCAAAAATTCAAATTTAAACTATTTTTTTTAACCAGTTTACCCCGAAAAGTCATATTTGGCTTTGTTGGAGTTTCCTTTATTTTGCTGTTATTTAATACATATTAAAACATACTAAAACATATAAATCAATTCTCAATACTTTTCCCTTTATTTGCTTATAAGGCTTTATTTGGAATTTTCAGGTCAGGAGATCTCTGCTAAAATCTCGAAAATTGGTGGTTTTTTGTTTAATTATTATAACAACTTTACTGCATAAATCAGTTTTTGACAGTTTATTCATCTTTATCAGTACCATTCCACAGTGACAGCGCAATTGAATATTTGTTTAACCTGTAGATTTGGAGCTTTTATTTTAATAGCCACCATCACAGTAGTAAAATCCCGAAAAAGCTCATTTACATTTTATTTTTCAACGATTTTACCCCAAAACACAATATTTGGTATTGTATAATTTTCCTAGATGATTTTTCTATTAGTTTGTACATATTAGAGCATATGATAACACATAAATCACTTTTGATTTTGATGACTTGGATTGTCTACGAAAATCCCCCAAATGGGTGATTTTGGTTTAATATTTTGACAATTTAACCCAAAAAACCAGTTTTTTGAAAGTTTTATTTATCCTTACTAGTACCATTACACAGTAAAAATGATTTTTTGTCTAACCTGCATATTTGGTGTATTTATATTGATATCCATGTTCACAGTAGGGAAATCCCAAAAATTCGCGTTTTCATTTATTATTTCAACAATTTTACCCCAAAATTCATTTTTCAAAGTTTTAGCTATCCTTAATAGTACTATTTCACAATAGAGATGTATAAGTATCTAGCCTGTAAATTTGGAGCTTTTATAATGATAACCAACGACACAGTACAGAAATCCCTAAAATTGGCGTTTTCATTTATTATTTCAACAATTTTGCCTCAAAAAACATATTTCGCATAGTTTGATTGTTCTAGATTTTTCTTCGGTTATTTGGTACATGCTCTACCATATGAAAACACAAAAACTATTTCTGTGCATCTTTTCCTTTATTTGGATGTTTGACACCAGGGAAGCTCTACTAAAATCTCCAAAAATTGGGGTTTGTTTAATATTTTCATGATTTTCACCCAAAAAGAACCATTTTTTGAAAGTTTTATATATCCTAATTAGTACTATTCCACAGTGGATATAACTGCCAGTCTAATTTGTAGATTTGAAGCCTTTATGTTAATACCCAGGGTCACAGTATGGAAATTCCAAAAATTATCATTTTCGTTTATCAATTCAATCATTTTACCCCCAAAAATCATATTTCGCATCGTTTGATTTTCCTAGACTTTTTTTCTGTCATTCGGTACATATTGGAGCATATGAAAACACAAAAATCATTTCTGTGCATTTTTTTTCCCCAAAATTTTTAAATGCCCTCTACTATTTTCCCTGCTTTCTTCTTCAAGCGGAACTTGCCAAAATGCTTTGCCTAAATCTAAAGATGTAAAATATTGTGCGTTTGCCTCCCCTATTGCGTCAAACATGTCCGATAAGCGTGGAATTGGATACGATTGAGGTTTACTAATTTTATTCAACTTCCTGTAATCGACTGCAAATCTATATTCGTTTGAGTCAGCCTTTTTAACTAATACAACAGGTGAGTGCCAGTTTGAATTACTTTCTTTAATAAGGTCATTTTTCAACATTTCTTCAACTTGATGTTTTATTTCCCTGCGTAAATGAGGTGCTTGTCTGTAACTTTGCGATCTGACTGGTGATGCATTTCCAGTGTCTATGACATGGGTTTGCAAATCTGTGCGACCAAGATCACGTAAACCGCTAGCAAAAATATCAGAATTTGAGTTGAGAAGATTATGCAGCTGCGATTTTTGTGTTTCGTTTAATTCGTCTGAATCAATATTGAACTGAAATTTACTTTGATTTGCTTGATTGTTTTTGCTACTCGCTGTACGCGTAGATTGTGTATTTTCTTCCAAACTAAATATTTTTGCATTTTCAACCTGTGATATTGAAGCTAACACCTTGTTACTCTTTAATTCAACATCATGGTTTGTTGGATTGAGCATGCGCATTACAGCTTTGCCATTTTTTACCTTAACCAAACATTTTGCCCCTGATACGTTTTGATTTGATAGTGACTGAACAGGTTCCAAAAGTAATTCTTGATTTGTTTTTACTCTGGCTATTTTTACAATAATTTCTACCTCAGACTGTGCAGGTATGACTGTATTTCTTACACTTCTCGCAAAACCCATATTTGTAGTCAACTGACAGATTTGAAGATCATTATGAATGCTCATTTGCTTTGTTGCCCAATTTAAAGTCACTTTGTGTGCTTCCATGAAGTCATGTCCTATTATCAAAGAATGGTGCAAATTTTGAACAATGTAAAACGGATATGACACAGTCAAATTTCCAAAGCAGACATCAAGTTTCACTACGCCTAGTACTGAATGGCTTGTTTTACCAATTCCTACCACAGATTGAATGCTGCATGGATTTATCAGGTGCTGGCCATTTGGATAAACTTTTTGAAAATAATCGTCTCCAATGCATGAAACAGAAGCCCCAGAATCCACTAGAGCGATTGTTCTCTTTTCATTTACTGTGACGTTTACTGTATTTTTTGTTAAGTTTGTTGTAAAATTTGCTGCTATTACTGGCAATTTCCCATTGATATTTTCATTTCTCAATTTTTTCTCATTTGTGTGTACATTACTATTTCTACAATAATCAGATTTAACGGAAGAGTTTTGGATTTTACTGTTTTTCGTTTGTTGAACCCTAGTTTTTTCAACTTTGATACTATTTTGTCCGTCTACTGGACTGAAATTATCGTTCCTGCAGACAGACGCGAGTCCCTATTTTCTGGGCAATACGTTCTGTTGGCCAGAAAACGAGTAATCTCTGCCTCTGCTACTTCTGCACTTGGAACCAAAGTGGTTTAATTTTCCGCATTTAAAGCAAGTTTTGCCCTTTGCCCTACAAGAATTTAAAGAGTAGCACCTACCTCCACATCGATTGCATGGCGGAGCTTCCTCCTTCTTCTTGTCGTCAAGGCTGGTGGCTAGTCTCGCTACAGCAGCGGTCAGAATGTCAATATTGTTCTCAAATGAACCACCTGTAGCGCCCTGTGCTGTATGAATTCCAGGTTTGTCACTGTTTAAGGGTGTCTGTAATTGTCCAATTTTTGACGCTAGTTTCTTCACTTCATCCAAAGTTTGTGGGGAATGGGTACTAATGGCTGAGCCCACAGCTCTGTCCATACCACTGAGTGCAATTTGCACTTGTACACTTGGCTCCACTGTTTGCCTAAAACACGAGTTTTCCAGTCTGCGGAGAAAATCTAGGACAGTTTCTCCAACATACTGCCTAGCACTGTAGATTGTCAAATCCATAGGTTTTTCCACCTTAAACTTTTCTGTTAGCATTATCTTCAGCTCGTCTGCGGATCTTGGTGGTCTTTCTAGGGACTCGAGCCACAGTCTCGCCGTGCCCTCTAAATGCCAAGCCAATGTTGCCTGAGCTTGTGCCCCATCAATCTCTGTACATATTTGAAATTGGTCAAATCTTTTAAGGTATGACACAATATCTTGGGTACCATCTCCCATGAAATTATCCATTCTGTAAATACCTGCCATGGTGGAAACTCGTTTCACAACAGGTTCCTGAAATTCCTGGCTTCTAAGATTATAATAGGATGCTCCTGCTGTGAATGGCATATGTTGTTAGTAACGCTTAGTCTTTGAGGAGGTTCGGGATTGAACTCTCTACCCACCACGTGTTATGCCTGCAGGCCACGTTCTAAGTTGGGATTCTAAAAACAAAGAGTTGAACCTTTTCAAGCTTCTTTAATGTTCACAGCAGTAGTGTAATATATTCTGTCAACTGTATACTAAACAGTTATTAATTAAAACAAGCATGCACGGTGTTACTTATGCAATTAAAGATTATTATATTTACTAAAAGAAAGGTATACTTAATATGTAACCTTAATTCAGAATAAGGAATTAACATTTACTAAACTATTAACATAAACTAAACTCATTCTGTGTCCAAAATGCAGAAATTACCCAAATAAATGTATAAGAACTTAAACTTACCTAAAAACAAAGAGTTGAACCTTTTCAAGCTTCTTTAATGTTCACAGCAGTAGTGTAATATATTCTGTAAACTTATATTGAAGGTTCACTATATAGCAAATTTCATTTCGAGATGCTGACCAATCAAAAGCTGATCAATTATTTAAGAGGCGTGTTATTCGTGTTAAACCTGTGTTTTTACTTGTCGAAGTAACCACACTGACCAATGGATAAGAGTTCTGTGATGGTAGGAACTTTTATCAAACAGCCACATGGCATTTAATCAAGATTAATGGCTACTGACCAGTTGAATTAAAAGCCGGTCTGCTACAAAAACACCATCACACATCGCTCGTTATTTCTAATCTGTTTAACGACATTGACTAATGCACAAATTTATTATGATAAATTGCAAGAACAACAAGGAGCTCGGCGTCTCTAAACCTGCTTTACCATTTTCCCACATAGACGGTGAGAACTATTTGGTTTACCTTTAATAATTGCAAAACGCAAAAATGCTGAATTTCTACAGCACAACAGATTTAAGGATATATCATATCTTGTCTTTTCCGCACGGATTCGAATCCCGACCTAGCTCATTTTATTTCTTTGAAATGTCATTTTTAAATAAATTCGTTTGCTGAACTAATATTTATGTGTTTATAGACACCAGTCATTCATTTACAAACATCAAGTTCTTAGGCCAAATTTGGTTATTAAGTAATTTGGCGCCTGAACAAAAATGTCTGAAATGGAAACATTAACGCAATAGATGGGAAAAAATAACTACTACAGTAGAGAATGTGTTATTCTTTCCCAATAAACGCGTTTACGCTAAAACGTTTATTTCCACTGCAAACAGTTTGGAGCCAGATCAGACGCCGGGTAACCCGGCGTCTGATCAGGCTCCAAACTGTTTGCCACCAAGATAAACATGAATTGTGAGAAATACCTAAAAATTGACATTTTCTACGTTTTAGTGCTATGCGTTTGCGTACGTTTGCGTTTAAACGGGGAAGAATAACAGATTCTCCACTGTACAAATTACGAAACATTGCTAGATTCCCTTGGCTAAATAGATGACAGGCGTGACCACAACACCATAATGGCAGAATTATTAGGTGAAGGTGTGATTCATAGTGTCCAAGCGACTGTGTAGATCAACATCAGTTAGCAACTCATTAATATGTCAGTATGTGACTTCTACGATCAACACGTTGTTTAGTTGCCATTCCTTACAGAAATTGCCTTCTTTAAATACAGGTGACTGCTTCATGCAGCATAAAGGTAATGCAGAAAGCTCCGAACGGAGCTTTCTGCATTACCTTTGTTTCTGCATTAAGTAGTGATCGGATTAAATGGTTGTCCGTATTTTTTATTTTATTTAGTGGTCGTTTGACGCATGTTTAACTGTAATCATAAAACAACCTTGCGTCAATCGCATTTTCAAGGGGACACTCGTTACTGTACAAGTCACCAGACGTCTCTAACGTGTTATTTATTTATATTCGTAAATCGTGAAAACTACTTCCTTAAAATAATCGTTTGTGGAGCAAGAACTTAATACATTTTGTGCGGGAATCGAGTGTTAAAAGAATGTATCTAAAACTGCTTGTGATTCTGTTGAGCGGGTTAAGTGTATCATGCTACAAGCACGGGGCGCCCGATTTCTCGTGCAAGGACCCATCCGTGTTCCACACGACGAGGATAAACGCCACCCATGAAGGGATAATCATGCCACAGGACATGGGCTCGAGCCCATACGCCCTTGCTGTGAGCTCGCGGACCTTCCAGCCGGGTCAAAGAATAAGAGGTAACACATAATGACATAGTATTAAGCCATGCATTGCCAAATTGTACGGTTTTTTTAACGCTTTCACCGACAAAATAAGGCCTGCGTTAACCCATTACTCCATAGACATGCATTTGTATGCTTTTAATTCATTCCTAAAATGAAGAAACAAAATAATTCTAATTTATACAGTCATGAATGATATGCACCATAAGACATATTCCTATATCCTAGCAGGTAGTAATTTGAAGCAGGCTGAAAGTAAAACAGAATGTGCCTAAATGCTTTACTTTCAACCTGCTTTAAGCGTTCATCTGTCTTCCAAACGAAGAAACAGGTTATGGAGTAAAGGGTTATTGTAAAGTCGACTTCCTAGTACGAAAAGCCCAATCGAAAACCCGGCCTTCCCAACCGTGGACTACATGTAACCCAATATACAAACATGGAAGAATCTACGTAGATTATTCCATGTTTATATATTGGGCTAGTCCATTTTTATGTAAAGGGTGCCAGGTCTATTATTTTTATATTGAAATTCCTATCCGCAAAACAGTGTAGACACTACAGTGGAGTCTACACGGTTCGCCTTTTTTCCCTTTAGTTTAAACATATTTATTTTAGAAAATGTACATTATTATCATTATACATACACTATACAACATACCTATTATAGGATGTATGGGGCGCTAGGCACAAATGGGTTAAACGGTTGGGGAGGGGTGGGATTGGGTGTTAATTTTTCAACCCACTTTATCTGTCCAGAGCTCTGAAAAAGTATATACAAAGAACAAAACAAAATGTGACGGTCGTCTTTTAAAGTACATGTATGTTGAAGATTTATTAAGCCTTTTTGATTTGGGTCGAAAACAATTTGAAGCCTGATCAAACGCCGTGTTACCCGGGGGTCTGGTCTCGCTTGGACTTGTTTGCAACAGAAATAATTGATATAGCCTTAAACGCGTTTATTGGGAAAGAATATTATCTTCTCCACTGTACGTATCAATTAATTTACATTGACCTTTCTTTTCTACTTGTTTTCAGTTTCAATCTACACAACTGATCCCAAACGAAGACTTAAGGGATTTTTTATTCAAGCTGTTCAAAACAATATCGACATGCGTAACCCTAGACGGCGACCCTACGGCACGTTTGAAAACACCACGGGACTGGAGCGTACATCTACCTGTCAATCAACTAGAAAGGGAGATGCAGTAGGGGGCATAACTCACACAATAAATAGGACACGAAGTGTTGTTAGAGTTATCTGGATTGCGCCGACGGGAGTTAAACCAGAAAATCTCCAATTTGTGTAAGTATGTAGAAGCGTGCGATGTTGAACTCGTTTGCAAAACCTATCAGCACTAGATTTTTTTTTAAAAGAAACACAATATCCCCAACAAAACCACAAAACACATGTGTAACATAACACATGGGTTTCAGACGAAAAGCCGAGATAACACATTGGACCCCAGAGTTTAGTATAATCATCTATTAAATGAATCTATGTGAGAGAGTACATTTGTCCAATACAAAAACAAAGAAAGGGCCATGACCCTAGGTGTAATGCAGAAATAAGCACAGAGCGCCACAAAGGAGGACAAGATGTGTTTTCAAAAATGTCCATAATCTTTCCATATGCTGGGTAAAGTCACTAAAGGGACATGTTTGTTGCCAAGATGATGTCCCTTAACTTGCACACATGGCTCTAAAGGTTTGGTCCCTTAACTGCTGGCCCTTAGAGTCAGGGATACTCTATTACATGTGTACATGTATATGTGGATGGTGCCCCCGTTAGAGCTAAGAAGTGGACTATTCGTACATCATGGTAAGACTTTGCGTTTTATAAAGGGGCCATGTACACGTGTTACGGGCATATACAGTGGAGAATGTGTTATTCTTTCCCAATAAACGCGTTTACGCTAAAACTATTATTTACAGTGCAAACTGTTTGGAGCCAGATCAGACGCCGGTAACCCGGCGTCTGATCAGGCTCCAAACTGTTTGCCACCAAGATAAAGATGAATTATCAGAATTGTCAAAAAGTTGTACTTTTCTACGTTTTAGTGTTTTGCGTTTGCGTACGTTTGCGTTTAAACGGGAAAGAATAACAGATTCTCCACTGTACCTGTATATTTTAGTTAATAGTGTCAAACATGTTTTTCTAACAAAATAACCAAAACACAGGCGTCATTTGGGATACTGACCAGTCGCCGAGTTCCTCAGATAAGGGACAGTATACAGTGGAGATAGCAATAACATGTACAAAATATCAACTTTTTGACAACTCCGACTATTCATTTTTATACGAGTGGCAAACAGTTTGGAGCCTGATCAGACGCCGGGTTACCCGGCGTCTGATCTGGCTCCAAACTGTTTGAAATGCAGATAATAGTTTTAGCGTAAATGCGTTTATTGGGAAAGAATAACGTTTTCTCCACTGTATATTGTATGTAGTATTCCTACATTTATCACAACCAAGGTCAAAATGTATGAATATATTTTCAGAGCAACTGGAGTTGAGGATTACAACACATACTGGACAAACATTAGGTCTTCGATACTGCAACCGACAAATTACACTGCAATTAAAGGTAGGTTGTATTTTCCCTTGTCTTTTTTTTTAACTAATCATTCGATGACGTCCTATGCGAATAGGCGCCCGAACAGATATTAACAAAAATGTTTGCAGAATATGATTATGGTATATGAGTCCTACCTTTTTTAACTAATCCAGCCCCCACCTCCAGCCCAACCATTGGAACTTTAATGCATAATATCAAATTCCGATTATGTTTAGTTTATTTTTGACTATTTAGGATTAAATTTAGCAATCTATTGCAACATGACAAACAGTTTTCATTTGTATGACATAATTATTTTTTATCTTGGAAAACGGACTTGACTCGTGCGCACCACATTATTTATTTTGACGACATAGAAAAATAAGATCTATTTTTCTTTTTAGAAAATACAAAATCTCGTGAAAACCTAATACTTTTTCGTTTGTTCCTCTCATAACATGTTTCTTATCTCCTCAAAACGAATGTACGAAATAAATATATATATTTTTTTTATTTCGGTAAAACAAAGTTTCGTTTCGCAGAGATAAAACAATAATCATGCTGTCAAAATGAAATTAAATCGTGCGCACGAGATAAAAAAAATATATTGCACATGTCACCTCAGTGCCACCGTGTATTAGTACTTTTTTCTTTTCGTATTTCGCAGCAGCAGACGACAATACCGGAAGTGACCTAACTCCCGCCGCCGCGTGGTACAGATGGCTACAGTATATCCACAATTTCAATTTCAACAATTTGAGCTCCCTGAAAACTCCTACAGCCAAATCCAAAGATAACGCACGTGGCGGAACTGTCAGTGACAAATCCTCAACAAAGCAGAATCGTTTATAAAGAACTTGCATCCATTTCCCTCCAAACTTGATTTTAGTGTTGAAACGGGATAGCTGCTTAACTATACATACAGTACACTCTAGCATATTTTTGCTTAAAGCAGGATGAAAGTCGAGCAGGATGCTAATCTACTTATGGAGAACTCGAATTAACTTTCAGACTGCTTAAAGCTAGCATCAGCTTGGATATAGAAAGTATCTCTTATGGTGCATATTTCATTATTCACGACTATATAAAGGGGAACTATTTTCTCGACAGAAGAATAAAATAAAGGCAAACAATGTGATTTATTGAGTTATGGAATAAATACAGGGTCATTCTGTTAATACATTTTCTACTGATCGTGACTAACCTTTTATTTACAAACAGCTTGGATCAAGAAGTGTTTACTCATTCGCCCCTGAAGTTTCAAATGTGGGTCTACACTGTTTGCACAGGACAGGTCTTTTATTTATAGGAATATCATTCCTTAACCATTTAATTCTCAATGACGTCATAGGCGCATTTGCAAACAGTTTTGATGCTGATCAGACGCCGCACAACTGTTTACCACTTGTTTTGAAATTACGTAAGTTATACGGTCTTAAATTTTACTTTGAAACAATATTGAAGCAGACGACAGTATGGTGGTGAAGGGGTAAAAAACTCACGATAAATTTGATCATGAAAGGGTTATGGATGAATATTCTCTACTAGATCACAATAATTGAAATATCAATCAATAAACACCAAACTCTTCTATAGTGATTAAGCTTTTAATATTCATACAGTGCATTTAGTTACATATGTAGTAAAATGTTTGTTAAGGGCTAGTATACATTAAAACATCTCTATTACAACCATTAATTCATAAAGGTGCTTTCTGTATTATTTTCTATCCTGCATCAATCAGCCACGTGTATTTAAAATAACCTACAACACTCTATTGAGCCGTCCCTTAATACAAAAGTAGCTGTAAAGTTTATATCTTTTAACATGAAGAAACCATTGTCGGTTATCATGTTTCCTTGTAGATGGTTTTAGTTACCAAAACCAGAACCTGTCTACTTGGAATTCTAGGTACATAGTGTAGTTTAATAAATATTGCTATAAATTGGGCAAAAAGTATAGACCTAGATCAGAGGGCTCCTATGGGAGCCCTCTGATCTGGGTATACACTGTTTCCAGATGTAATGAGTATATTTTAAACAAGTCAATGGTATTTATAGAGCTAACTCTTAGAATGATGGATAATTTGTAGTCTGCAACAATTTGTTATAAGGTTTTGTTCTTAAATAAGTATCTTCTTTCAAAATATGGTCAGTGTCAAACAGTTTGGGCCCTTATGAGATGCTGAGTTACTAGGCTGCTCATCTGGATCCAAACTGTTTGCACAGGTTATCATGATTTCATTATTAATATCGATATGCAAAGAGTTGATCAAATGTGACCTGTTAATAATAGTGTCTGTGGACGTATCTACTATCTCCAAAGAGCCATTACCCCAATAAGTATGCCTTTAAACACCTTTAATTACATGTATTCCTACTTTAAAGGAAACTTCTCCAAATCATACAGTCAAGAATATGAAACATAATAAATATTTTCTATATCCTATTCGATGGCAGCTTAAGGCAGGCTGAAAGTAAAATATAATGTGCCCTATAGTCATGACTGTATAAATTGGAACTATTTTCTTCAGCTGGTGGCATAAAAAGGTGTATTTTTACGGGGTAATAGGGTAATGTGTCAGCACATGGAAGACTGTATTTGGCAAAATGAGAATAGTGTTAAGGCTGTAAACATACACATCATACAATCCTGGGGAAAATAGCTTTGAACAGTTGACCAATTAAAGCAGAATATAGGGAAAATACAATTATTAAACAGCTCCTCATACAGATATCTCACTCTTTTTCAATTGCTGTTTTAAATCAAACCAATATATGCATACATGAACAATACTCTGATTAAATCTATGAGTATTTTACAACAGAGAAGACATTATTCTGTCCTAAATGAACTCATTTATTCTAAAAGTTTGCAAATAGTTTGGGGCCAGTGGCCCATTTCATGAAAGTTTGTATGACAAAAACTAAGCCCAAACTTTAAAATACATTTAATATCTGATATTTCTATCTAATCATGCCTTGTGACATCTCTTTGAAATCGTCTTTTCAAGATGAATCCACACAGATGTCACAAGACAGGATTAGATGGGAAATAAATAATAATTGAGACTTTTATAATCTGACTTACAACAATATTTGTCGTAAAAAGTTTCATAAAACAGGCCCCAGATCATCAGACGCTGGGTAACCTTTACACAGAATGAAAATCTAAAAAATCATCAATATGCAAATAAACAAATGGCAGTATAGATTGACTAGATTTATGAAAATACAAAAAGTACATATGTATATACATGTATACAGTTTATAGAAAATATGTAAAGTTAAAAATGCATACAAAACTAAACTTGATCACATTATTACAGTGAAAGAAGACGCTATTCTTTCCCAAAAAACATGTTGTCACTTAAACTTTTATTTCCATTATAAATATTTTGGAGCAAGATCAGAAGCTAAGTTACAGGGCATATGATCAGGCCCCAAACTGTTTGCCATTCAGATTAAAAACAAATAGTTGGACATTTCAAAACGTTGACCCTTTCTACATTTTAGTTTTGCTTGGATTTTCAATTGGAAAGAATAACGTTTTCTCCTCTGTATACAAAACTAAACTTGATCATTATACTATACACTGTATAAATGAAAATGTAATCTCCACATATCATCTCATTCACAAAAGCATACTGTTTCATTCCCATTCTTGTGATTATTTAACCCTTTTAACCCTAAATATCTCTTGTGGGTATTTATTATCCTTTTGGATTCTTCTGGTACAGACATTCTGAACCAGTCTGCTGTTGCATTTTTGATATGACAACCAAAACAAATGAAAATTTCAAACAGTGTAGACCTTGATCAGAGGGCTCCTACAGGAGCCCTCTGATCAGTGTCTACACTGTTTGCATATGTAATCAGTAATCTCTACAGAGGGCTGTAGGGTTGAAAGGGTTAACCATCTACTCCATAGATACACCTTTTTTACACATATCATTAATTCCTCTCGTGAAGAGAATAGTTCCATTTTATGCAGTCATGAATATGTATCATAAGAAATATTCACTATATCTTAAGCAGATGATACTTCATTGCAGGCTGAAAGACCGAAAATAAAGCAGAATTTGACTTAAAGAATTTTGCAGAGAGGCATCCATTTAAAGCATGTTGAAAATAAAGCAGAATGAGCCATAATGTCCATTCTGCTTTACTTTCAACTTTAATTTAAGCTACAATCTGCTAGGATACAGGATACATTTCTTTTTTTGCAACATAACTGTGTAAATTGGAACTATTTTCTTTGATGGAGGAATGACTTAAATGCATGAAAAGGTGTATCTATGGTGTAAGGGGTTAAAATTAAAACATTTCAGATATACATCTACAATTAAGGGATATCCAATAAACAATGTAATAACAAATTACATTAAAACCTCTCTATTACGATAACTAAAAAGGCTAATGGATTATATGAAATACAAGTGACTGCTAAAAGCAAGATGACAGTAAAAGCACTGAACATGAAATATAAAAAATATTTCCAGTACCTTTTCAGATGAGCGGTTAAAGCATACTTAAAGTAAAGGGAAAGTTTTCTGCTGTTCTATATTTCTTTGATGTTGCTTTCCTGACCTACACAAAGCTGGGAACGCTGTCTATGGGAAATCCCATGTTAAACTACTGACCAAACTTTTCCATTCAGTATATTACTGATTAAAGCTGTTTATATTTCATGTTCTTAATATTAAAGCACTTTAAAATAAAAACATATAAATGACATTTAAAAAAAATCCAATTTTAGCAAATTAGTTGTGTGATATGATAATATATTTCTTGTTCAGCCCATTTGCCTATCTTAACCCATTTCCCCAAAGCCTGTGTCTATTCCTGAATATAGGTGACCGCTTACAGCAGATAGCTTTCAGCCTGCTTTAAGCTCCCATCTGCTATGATATAGAACATCAGTATTACTAACAGTCATGTAAGTAAAAATTAGAACTTTTTTCAGTGGAAGAATAAATTGAAGGCATTAAAGGGATACTGATGGTGTAATGGGTTAAAGACTACTACACATTTTCAATTCATTAGTTGCCTGCATCTATAGCAATATGCTAATGGAAAATAGCACTTAACCCATTACACCATAAAAACGCCTTTTTATGCCTCTAATTTATTCCTATAAAAAACGTTCCAATTTATACAGTCATGAATATGTACCATATGAAATATTTTCTTTATTCTAGTAGTGGATAGCTTAAAGCAGTCTGAAAGTAAAGCATACTGTGCCTTATGGAACATTCTGCTTTACTTTCAACCTGCTTTAAGGATCTATTTTCAAAACTAGAAACAGGCTATGGGGTAATGGGGTAACTGAACATATCTCTTTAAGACACATATACTATGCCAAACTTCCAACGCAACACCCTGGATATTCCCATTACTTCCAATTTTAAACATGTCTTAAGTTAGTCTGGTCAATTCTGTAATGTGTGCATATCCTGAATAGATTTCTTCTGCAATTCATAGAGTGGTCAATGGACGATACTCTTGGTAAACAAACACAAAATGAATTGGCATTTGGTCCCACAAATATGAAACTTTGTGATAACAAGTTTTCAGAAATCTCATTCCAATGCATTTTCAATGGGGAATGTTAACCAGAAATTAGCGATACGTTTGGATAGATGGTTATTATTCGTCAGAAGTGTCCATGAAAATTCGTTGCTAATATTAACAACTTTGACGACAGTACACCAATTTAAAAACACAAATAAAAACATTTAATAATTTTGTGTCAACTTTTCCATTGATTTAAAACACCCGCTCTGATATGAATATAGAAGGGAACTCGGAGGTGTTGCGTTGGCAGTTTTGTTTAGTATATTTATGTTGCCCTCTGGCTGCATGAACTGTACATATAAGAAAACTTACAACGTTCAACTGGCCATTTTTCTTTTTAATAATTAAGCATATCAAAATCCTGGCCACAGGCACATCTGTGTAATATTCTCAAACATTCTGTAAAATTATAAAAGTGTAGCTTAAAAACTGTTGGTGGAGTAAGACAAAGAACATATGTACTATTTATGTGGACGTTCGAACAGAAGAAGAAACAAGCATAAAAAACCTAACAGACGGACAGACAGGTGTAAATAGTTTGTCCCCTGACAAACAGCCATGTGGTCATAAAACTACGAAGTTTGATTAAAACATTTGTGGCATGTCAATTTTTTATTTTGACTAAGATTAATTCTAATACTAGCATATACATATAGATTAAAGATAATGAGTATTTTCAAAAGCATTTAACGCCATAGTGTTGGCAACATCAAGAGGCTATCTTATAAAAATCTTTGGCACTAAAGTTCTGGCAATAAATTACTTTTTGTGATTCTGCCTTGTGATTAGATCACTCAACCTACTACCTAATTTCATAGACCAGGCTCCGACGTTAAAAGCTTTTGACTTGAGTCTAAACTCGTTCTCAAGCACTTGATTAGTCAGATTTGAGCCTAAGCTCAAATCTGACTAATTGAATGCTTGGGAACACACTCTGACTCAACTAAAACGCTTTATAACCTTGGACCCAGGATATGTCGAGACACAATAGTCCTTGTCTGAAATACTTTATACATATTCACAGCACCTTTGGCAGAGTTTTTGTATCCCTTTATCTGACTAGGCTTGTGTCTAACAACGGTCAATATTGTGCATAACTTGCTCTCTCTAGGTGAGTCAGGGCTGCCATTTCTCCAGAATTTTCTGTAATCTTCGCATTTTTAACTTAGCAGATGGTAGTTTAAAGCAGGCTCAAAGTAAAGCAGAATGCGCCTTAAGAAAATTTGTAAATCTTAGGAATTTTCAAGATCAACTTATGGCAGCCCTGGCGAGTGATGGTTTAATACATGACAAAGGTAAAGCAGAAAGATCCTATAGGAGCTTTCTGCTTTACCTTTGTCATGTATTAAGTCGACATCACTTTTTGAGACTAATAAATTGTCTTCTTTTGTGATTCCAACCAACAGCAAGTTTGGCTTTTATTCTTCCTAATAAATGTCTTAACCTATTACTCCATAGATACACATTTTGACACATTTTATTTATTCCTCTACCGAAGAAAAAAGTTTCATATTTTACATTAATGAACATGCACTGTAAGAGATATTTTCTAAATTATAGCAGATGATAGCTTAAAGCAGGATGAAAGTAAAGCAGAATGTGCCTTAAGGTGCATTCTGCTTTACTTTAATCCTGCTTTAAGTGGTCACCTATCTTCAATACTAGAAACAGGCTATGGAGTAGAGGGTTAAAAACATTTCGGCTGGATAAAATCATGATGTAGCAGACCAAACTTTCATTAGTTAACACAGTTGAGCACAATCACTGTCTTGTCTTTTCACTAACATCTAGGTCCTTCGGATAGGGATAAATTTCTCCATAGGATCTTCAATGAAGTACTTGTCCCAGAATTCTGCATGCTGACTGTTCCTGCCCCAGGGTTTGAACATGCCGTTCCAGTGGAGCAGTTTGGCGTGTTGAAGGAATGCTGCCTTGTAGCTAGTTCCTCTGGTCCATCCTATGAATCAAAATATTAAAACTCTAATTTAACCAATTACTCCATAAAGTTGCCTTTTTAAGCCTTTCGTTTATATCCCCACTAAACAAAATATGTCCTTTTTATACAGTAATGAATATATACCATAAGAAAGAGTTTAAATATTCTAGCAGATAGTAGCTGTAAGCAGGCTGAAAGTAAAGAAGAATGGGCCATAAGGCTCATTCTGCTTTACTGTCAACCTGCTTTAAGTGGTCAACTGTTTAACAAGAGGGCCATGGCCCTTAATTCGCTCACCTGAGGTCATTGTGCCTTAGCTTAATAGGCAAGACAACATTTTAATATAGCTGTAAATGGAATTATCTTCGAGACAAAAAAAAACATGACAAATTGGAATAACTTAAAAAAATATTGTTGGCAGAGTTATGGCCCTTATCCATGACACTTCTTCTTATCAAGCTACATGTATTTCCATATGATTATTTATTGCGCACTCTGCTTTACTTTCAACCTGCTTTAAGTTATCATCTACTAAGATATAGATACTATTTCTTATATCTTACATGTTTATGACTATATAAAGTGGAATTATTTTCTTTAGAGGAGGAATAAATTAAAGGCATAAAAAGGCATATGTATGGGGTAATGGGTTAACATCAGTAGAACTGGAGTTATCTCAAAGACAAGAAAATATGACACTGGGAAATATCTCAAAAATGACATTGACCTTTGTAGGACATGACCCAAGTTATAAAGTTTCTAACTTTAACAAAGTTATGGCTAAGATTAAAGTTGTGGACTGACAGACAAACAAATGGACAAACAGACAAAAAAGCAGACAGACAAAAACAATATGCCCCCAACTGCAGGGCATAAAAATATAGCAGACACCACCATATGCAACCTCATCAGCTGACCAGCTGACCTGAGTTCAGTTATGTAACTCTGCCAGTAGGAAATTTGGCTAGGGTCTAACTCTTATAATGCTGAATTGCTGTCTGCTATACATATTTTGAATGTGAATTATGACCTAGATATTTAACCGACCAGAACCATTTGAACAAACTAGGTAAAGGACATTTAGAAGTGTCACCATGCCAAATATCAAAGCTCTGGCCATATCAGTTTCAGTGGAGAAGACGTTTGAAATTTTCTCTATATAACTCTATGTAAAACTGTGACCCCCGGGGCGGGGCCAATTTTGAACAAACTTGATAGAGGACCTGTAGATAATGTTATGTGCCAAATATCTAAGCTCTGGCCCTTGTAGTTTCAGACAAGAAGATTTTTTAAGATTTCCTTATTTTTTCACTTTGGTTGCCATAGCAACCAGAGTTCTATATTGTTTTCAATTCTTTGAACAAATTTGAAAGAGCTTGACCCAAGGAACATTCCTGTAAAGTTTGGTTGAAATCTGTTCAGCCGTTTAGGAGAAGATGTCATTTGAAGCAATTGTTAACGACGACGGACACAGGGCCATCCCAATAGCTCACCTTGAGCCTTTGGCTCAGGTGAGCTAAAAACTAGAGACAGGATATGGGATGAAGGGATAAACCATGAATCTGAGGTCAAAGAAATCTCATACAAATTGACGTCTAGTTTAGTCATTTCTGAATTCAAAATATTTATGAAATGGTGGTATTTATTGACTCTTTTAACCCTCATCCGGACCTTGTCACATTCCTTTGGGGCGTTTGATATGGCAGACCTGTACTAAACAACAGGCTTAACCTTTTGCAATATTTCTGGCTCTTTTAAACGCGTAAAGAAACGGCTAGGAAATGCTTTTAAGAAACGCGTTACGTGGGTAGGAATAGCGTCATGAGTATTCAGCAAGAGACTTACCCAAGTATCTTATGTGCCATATGGGGTCTATATCTTCATATTTTTCATAGAATACAATCATCATTGGGGGCTGGGCGCCGCCTCCTCCCTTCTCATTGCCGTATACCTCCTCTCTATAAAGAAAAGCAACCGAAATACAGTAAAACTACTCTATTTAGGTCAGGGCCCCAGATAAGAGGAGTAAAATTTAACAAATCCAACATTTTCATACTATGTTAGCATCAAGTCCTGTGGTATATCACCTTTTAATGTATTCCTCCACTGAATAAAATACATGTACAGTATAACTTCTGTCGATCGACACCTCTTTTGACTGGAAACCTCTGTTATCCGACCCTGCTGTTTGGTCCCGGCAGTTTCTCTATATATTTTATGTAACCTAACTCTCTCTTGATCGGATCCTCTGTTAACCGTTATCCGATATACCTTGACTGACCAAAAAAGGCAAATTACAGTTTTTTCACACCCCGTTATCCGATGGTATGCTGACCTTTGATCATTGACCAACTATACATGCGCAGGTGATAATGACACATATTGCTCGGATGGCCATGTAAGACAAAATGTATTGTTTAAACAATGAGTGAATAATGTGAGGGTTAATAAGATAACTTCAGCCCACACGTGTAAGCAACCCATTCAGGGTCGCAGTGCCTAAAAGACCAACTCATCCATCCTCTCCAACAATAGCTAACCGTTATTTTGTGTTCAAATTGGACAGGTATCTGCCAGTCGTCCTCACCGTCAAGTTGTCAACATTAGAAGTACGAAATATATATCTAATGCGCCCTCCGCATAGGTCGAGTCTATAGTAATAATCGCAGGCGTAAAAATCTATGTTCAAGTTATATTGGGAGGAAATAAAAACATTCTCGCGTTTTGAAGTTTTTGTTAATTTCCCGCTAGTTAGACATAACGAGAGAAGACTGTACTTGTATATAAAATGTAAATACGAATGTGCCAGTGTTTTAGCCGATCCCTTAATATCTACATGTATGCGTGTTTACTTCCGATTGTACACTGACTATACACGTTTATGCCTACTGTAGAAAGAACAGTGGAAAAACCGTGTAGATCCGGAGCAGGGGACTCCTATTTTAAACTGGAAGAACCTGACAAGGATATGCTGCTGTCATGCAAGCATATTTAATATAAGTCAATCGGCATCGAGAAATTCGCCTCGCAGTGACAATCTTTGGGTGTGTAAACTTGTGAACTTAGGCCTAATTCCGTTAACCCACAACCTCTCTTAACCGACTTACAAACATGGAACCATGGGGTGTCGGATAACGGAGGTTTTACTGTAGTTCCAATTTATACAGTCATGCATATGCAACAAATAAACAGTTGCTATATTCTAGCATATGATAGCTTAAAACAGACTTAAGTAAAGCAGAATGCACTCTAAAGGTACAGTCTGCTTTACTTTCAACCTGCTTTAGGTGGTTACCTATCTTCAATAGTAGAGACATGCTATAGAGCAAAGGGTTAAGATAGGTTTAATTACTTTTCACGTTTAACCCATTACCCCATAGCCTGTTTCTAGTTCTGAAAATAAGTGACAACTTAAAGCAGGTTTAAAGTAAAGCAGAATGCGCCTTAAGGTGCATTCTGCTTTACTTAAAACCTGCTTTAAGCTACCATAGATCTGCTAAGATATAGGAAATATTTCTTATGTTACACAATACTCATTCATTTATGTATAAATTGGAACTATTTTCTTCAGTGGAGGAATAAATCAAAGAATATTAATGTGGTAATAGGTTAAGATATGCAATAGAGCTGAACAAGTAAAGTATATTATCATATCACATGCAACTAATTTGCGAAAATACTTCTTATGATACATATACATGACTGTATGAATTGGAACTGTTTTCTTCAACTGAGGAATAAATTAAATACGCTAAAAGTCGCTTATATGGGGAAAAGGGTTTAAAAGCTTACTTTGTGTTCATTTCTAGCCAGTACTCCAGTTTCTTGGTGACGTTGTTTTTCCTCCAGATACTAAGGTCTGTGACATATACACCGGTATTAAAGGCACACGCCGTGGGACTCATGTCCATAAACTGTACATGCTTGTTCTTGAAGTCTATGTAATCTGCATATACATTCTGAAAGAGAGAGTGAAAAATACCATTTTTCTGAAATCAGGGTCAAAGGTTATAAAGCGTTTGAGCTCAGTCTGAGTGTGATCTCAAGCATTTGAATGGTCAGATTTGAGCCTAGGCTCAAATCTGACCAATCAAATGCTTGAGAACGACTTTAGACTAAACTGGAAAGCTTTATAATCAGGGCTCCAGATAGGAGAGAATAAACGGCACAAACCGTGAGATTCGAACCCGTGACCCTCTATTGCGGAGACAAACACGAAAAGGAAACCGCTCAGACCACTCGGCCACGGGCTCTATGTTTCTTTGGTACCGAATTAATGTACTTCAGTGCGTAGCGATGGATAGTACTTTATTCCGCTCAAGTTTATGTCTGAGTCCGTGTTCAATTTCTGTAGAGAAGCAAAAACAACAACAATACCGTCGAAAGGCGCTAGAGAGAAACGATGGAAAATATCTAAAAAACTAAAATTCGATGACGGATCTTGATACTTTATTTGGACTGATCATATTAGTTTAATGTCAGAAGCCCAATAATGCCACACATTTGCTTTTATTTGAGTGTTTTATTTTATTTTGACAAGTACACCATCGGGTTGTGAGTCCCTTTAACGCAGAAATAAAGATTTAAGTTTTTGAAAAACCCGCATTATCTGGAACCCTGTGAAATTTTGTCCAAAAGACTAGTAGATGGGTCTAACCCATTACTTAATAGATATATGTATACCCATATACGCCTTTGAATTGTTTCTCAACTAGAGTAAATTAAGTTTAACCCATTACCCTTTGAAGTTCATTCCTCCACAGAAGAACATACCTAAATTTAATACAGTCATGAAAATGTTCAATAAGAAATTGTTTCTATATCTTATATTGTTGGTAAAATACATTCCCTGACCTATTTTCAGTGACAACACCTAGTCAGGCAGTTCCCAGGCAAAAATCATGCTTTTTGTGCATACCTGTACTACTGTGATTCATTGAAGGGTCTCATGTGAGGCCAGACTGTTATATTTGATAGACTGGATAGAAATAACCATTGAAAAACCTCTTGACTATGATTTAATGTTTTAAATATCATTTTCTTCAAAACACAGCACTTAAATTTCACTTACAATGGTGGTTTCGTCTCTCACTGGAGACATCATCAGAAGTGCCAAACTGCACGCTTTCGTCATGCTCGACAATTTTCACCACTTTCCGTGGATGTGACGAAAACCTGGTCGTTAACCCTCAAGAGCTTGTAGGACCCCTCCTCTTGAAAGCGTGCAGTTTGGCACTTCTGATGATTTCTCCAGTGAGAGACGAAACTGTCAATGTAAGTGAAATTTTAGTGCTGTGTTTTGAAGAAAATGATACTTAAAATATGGATTTACCAGCATAATGAACTCATTCAAAGAAAAGCTCTTCACTATGAGTATGTCTGGGCTTTACTAGGCAAACTGAGATGGGTATAGCATAGGCTGCTAGACTGCATGCTTTACAGTTACTTTCAAGCCTATCGAGAACAACGGAGGGTGGGGGAGAGTCCATCAAAGGACTGAAGACTGAAGAAATGTCTTTAAAGGAGGCTGAAAGTAAAGCAGAATGTGCCTTAAGACGCATTCTGCTTTACTTTCAACCTGCTTTATGTGGTCATCTGTCCTCAAAACTAGAAACTGGCTATGGAGTAATGGATTAAACTTCTGTGGAATAAAATATCTTGCTACAATATAGAAGCTTTACTTGGTATTCTTGGCACCATGTTCTGACATGCAGATGCAGAGAAACAGAAAAGGCCAAAGAAATTTAATGTTGTTGTTTATTGATTGACAGGGCTGTATTTGCCATCACAACAAGCAATGCCACAGTAATGCCTTTGTCTCGCTTTTTTTGTCCTTTGTTTGGGGAAGGATTAAATTAAGATATGATGGATGGATGAGTTGGGTTTTACGGCACTGCAACACAAAATAGGTTGATAAATGATGAGGGATGATAAGATGAGATGATAATGATTTCAGGAAGATGATTTTGGCTCATCTCATTTGTTGCAAAGCAGCACATGGGATCAAAACCACCAACCAAGGGACCATGCTTCCTTTTAGTTCTTGGCAGAGGGGATAATCTCGGTCTTGTAAACATACACAATTCCCTATGAAAACTAAGCCCCAGAACCATGACAACGTAGGTCTAAGGAAGGTGTCTGGGGCACAAGATATGAGATAATTTTCCTCAGTATAAGCTCTGTATGGTGCCTCTACCCATTTCTATCTTAATGTATCCTAAATGAATATTCACTGATGCTCTTGGATATTTCCAATGTCTGGAGGTCATCTTTCTTGCAATTCATTGTATAGGGCTCAATATATGAGAGGAGGTAAAATAAAATTTCCAGTATTTTCTATGCATCTGCACCAAACCCGATGGTGTGACTAATCATTAGAATTGTGTCAAAGAGCTGAATCTGATGAGTTGTCACACTATAGGGTTTGGTGTACATATAACCATTATAGATTTGAAATTCCTCCCCTTATCCCATTACCCCATAAATACACCTTTTTATGCCTTTTATTTATTCCTCCACTGATGAAAACAGTTCCCTTTTATACAAACGTAAATATGTATCATAAGTAGGGCTGAAACGATTAAAAAAAATTCGATTCGATTTCGATTTTTTATAACACGATTCGATTATTTTCGATTTTACATTGCAATAAATGAATGTACTAAGTAGATGACATCCTGTAATAACATTTAATATTAAAAACAATATACATGAACATTCAGGGCCAAAAAGTAGGGGTTAAAGTTTGGAAAACTGCATGGAAGGGTTTAATACATGTATATTTCTGACTTATATGATTTTGATCATAACAATACACCTTATTTATTATGTGGATGGTGTGCAGTATTGACATACCAATTCTTCTTTGTTATTATGAGTTTCTATGCGCAAGCAGCAGTGTAGACCATTGTCATCAACCATGTACAGCTGCCTGGTAACGGTCTACTCTGTTAGCAAGGTACAGAAAGTTATTAATCTTAAATGAAGATTGTAATAATCGATACATCTGAATATTACTGTTCCTGAATTTCACTCACCGGTTTAAGTTCGTTAACAATGCTGTCAGTCGCCTTTGCTTTCGATTTTGGAGCGGACTTTGATTGTTACTTGACATATCGCGGGAATTCACCATACATTCTTACACTTATTATCCGGGTGTTGAAACTTATGTCGGGCTGTATATTCGGTATCAAAAATAAATCACAATAGTTTATAATTTAATTTTCTTACATGAATTGTACGTCTTTATTTTTTAAAGTAATGAGCGTATTAGGTTGAAGGTAATAAAATATCCAACGTTTACAGAATTATTAATTTATTTGATATAGTCGAAGCAGTACCGAGATACGTAATGTGAACGAAGAATTACATCACAATTGAGACAAGCAATTGCTCACACATGCGTAGAATGACACAGGAAACCGGCAAAGTAAACATAGACGTACTCGTAACGGTTGAAACTAATCTTTCGAACTAATACTTTACCGTATATAATAGTGGTACATTTTAATTCGCTATTTATCACACAGAAGTGCAGCTGCACGTAATACTCATATGATGGCGTTGCAGTATGAAAAGATAGATAGATAGATAGTAGGGATAGAAGCGAGTTTTCTACATATAAATCAAATCGAAAATGACATTTCCTAAATCGAATTGAATCAGATCGAATCGAGGGCATAAAATCGCGGTTCAATCCAGATCGCGATTAATCGTTTCACCCTTAATCATAAGATATATTTTCTATATCCTAGCAGATATAGCTTAAAGCAGGCTGAAAGTAAAGCAGAATGTGCCTTAAGGCATATTCTGCTTTACTTTAAACCTGCTTTAAGTGAACATCTTTCTTTAAAACTAGAAACACACTATGGGCTAATGGGTTATCTGGAGCCTTATTTATTTACTAACCTTCATCATGGTAATCCGTTTGGAAGAGCCAGTACAATCTTCAGAAAAAGCTGCCCATTCCTTAGGCTTGATTTTCATGTTGTATAACTCGTGAATATCCCCTGTCAAATAGAAAAGATCTTGGTTCAACAACATTCACTTAAAAGTCCAGGGTTATAGATAAGGTTTTGCATTAATTGGGTATTTACTCCCTCTATTTTCTAAGAATTGGGTTTTCTGAATTTCAATTGAGTATCCAAAAAACCGTTACTCCATCAATTTGATATGAATTGCTTTTTTACTCTATTTTCTTTTTCATTTAATACAAAACACAAACTGATTGTTTGATGTACTGTACCCTCGTTTGCCCACACTCGATAATTTCAGTTTCGATCTCATTTCAACACAAGTGCAACAGCTCATGTTTGTGTAGGAAAACTAGGATTCATTAATTTTCAGCCACAGAAACTTTAGAAGCCATTCCAGGATTCCTTTACCGTAACTTTAGCACTGTCGTGTTTCTTTGGTGACTTACAGATTCGGGAATATCGTCGATTATGTCGGTAACATTAAACAACCTCTTTTTTGGCTGTTACATGCATCATTCAAAATTTCATTCACGACACCGTTACAAATTATTTCTGGTTCGTTCGCGGAAGGCTGAACGTAATTGAATAATGTGGGTTTTTTTGTTGCGCTTTTTCCGTCCGCGCAATGCCATTTTGACAGAAGAAATTCTGGCAGACGATGTGACTGGTTTACTAATTAAACGAGGGTAAAATTTACCCGGTGTCGTAGTAAACATCCCGTCATTAAACTTGAGAAATGCGACTAATTGCGTACGATACGCACCTGCTTGTATTCTTTTGCGTAAACCCTTTCAATAATTGATTTTCAGTACGCATGGATTTGAAAGTAATTGCTTTTCTACTGTATTGAATTGCGTATTTACGCAAATACGCGCCTTATCTATAACCCTGAAAGTCTTTGATGAAACCTGTGTTACCGTTGTCATTTCCCAAGTCATTTTATTCTTTCCAACTTGAAATAAATATTTTATTCTTTCCAACTTGAAATAAATTCAACTCAAATACAATGCTCTAAAATGACAACAATGGCAATTTCTTTAAAGTGTTGAGGATTCTTTTAAATATTTAAAGTTGAAAGAACTCTGGCACCTTGTCATCTGATCCGACTCTAAACTGTTTTTAGCATAAACATGTTTATTGGGAAAGAATAACCTCTACCCCACTGTATGTAGGTCTACTACACTGTTTCAAAGAACAAGTACAGTTACACCTCGCTATTATAACCACTACACCGAAGTCTAATTGATTGTATAATAGAGACGTGACAGCAAAAGGCAAGGTGACAGTGAAACAGAAAGCTCCTAAATCTTAACCTACTTTAAGTGATCACATGTCTTCAAAACTAGAAAGAGGTCATATATGCGGTGTAGGGTTAACACAGGTTGGTATATATGATTTGCATATATATATGAAGTTATGACAGAAAATAATAAAAACTTAAGTAATTGTGAAAGTTGTTTAGACATACCTTGAACAATACAGTCATCATCTAAGAAGACAATTCTGTCTAGCTTGGGGAACAGCCTTGGCAGATAATAACGAGCATAATTCATCTGCAAACAAACAAGCAGCATAAAGTAATACAGTTAAAACTCGCTAACTCAAACTGTATCAGTCAAGCTTTCCCAAATTTCTTGGTTGAAATTCGATAATACAAACTCACTGAAAAGTAAACTTACTTTTTCCAAAGTTCAAATGTGGATAAGCCACATTTTAACTTTGAAATGCTTCAACTCAAGCAACCTAAGTTATCTAAATTCAGCTAAAGAAACATTGGACAGTTTGAAGCAGGCGTATTTTGAGTTGTCTAGACTTGAATGTAGTAAATATGTCTCAAATATATAAATGCCCTGGGGCCCGTTTCATAAAACTTCGTACGACAAAAACGATCGTAAGTCAGATTATAAAAGTCTCAATAATTATTTATTTCTCTATCTAATCCTGTCTTGTCACATCTTTTTGGAATCGTCTTGAAAAGACGATTCCAAAAAGATGTTACAAGACAGGATTAGATAGAGAAATCAGAAATTAAATGTATTGAAAAGTTTTGACTTACGATCGTTTTTGTCGTACGAAGTTTTATGAAACGGGCCCCTGTAGTCTATTATTGATTTCATAACAAAAATTAACCCATTTCTCCAAAGATACATTTAGCATCTTCATTCCTCCAGTAAATAATGAAGTTCTACTTTTAGAATACAGTCATGAACATGCACCATAATAAATTGTTTTTCCTAGCAGATGGTTACTGATGGTAGCTTAACGGAGGCTGAAAGTAAAGCAGAATGCACCTTAAGGTGCATACTGATTTACTTTCAACTTGCTATAAGTGGTCATCTGTTTTTGAAACTAGAAATAGACTATAGGGCAATGGGTTACGTTTAACATTTACATTTCAGATTTGCTCAGTTCTAAGCAATTTAATTTTTCTAAAGATTTATTCTACTTACTGGTCTCCCAAGTTCTTTTCTGCCACCACGAATCTTGATCTTGCCGCTGACCCACTCTTCAGGGAATATTTTCACTTCATACAAGATATTGCGCAATCTTGACTTGGCTATCCATGTTCTGTAAAAGAAAACATACAACAGTGAAGAATGTTCCTCTCTTCAAAACAGTGCTAACTCAATATAAATGGTTGTCCGATTGTATGCGACAAGTAAAATTTGAGTTAAGACATGTTATTAATCCAGCATTTTCTCACTCATTTCACCACCAAATGCTATGGTGTAACTACTCATTAGAATCGCCTCGGAGAGACAATTCTAGTGAGTAGTAACACCATAGGGTTGAATGAAGAATTAAGATTTAAGTTTTTATTTTTGAAATACATACATATGTGTACTTCCCCTTATCTGGAGCTCTGATTTCACTTATAGAATGCATGTGTAGATATTTGTAATTACAGTAGAACCTCTCTATTACAACCACTAAAGTATGTCATATATTAGTTGTTTTTAATACAGATGACTGCTTAAAGCAATGTGAAAGTGAAACAGAAAGCTCCTACAGGAGCTTTCTGTTTCACTTTCACATTGCTTTAAACTGTCACCTGTCTTTTATACACACAATTAGCCTTCTTTTCAGTATGTCAAATATTAGTCGTTTTAAATACAGGTGACTGCTTAAAGCAATGTGAAAGTGAAACAGAAAGCTCCTACAGGAGCTTTCTGTTTCACTTTCACATTGCTTTAAGCTGTCACCTGTCTTTTATACACACAATTAGCCTTCTTGTCAGTGGTCGTAATAGAGAGGTTCTACTGTACTTACTTCAAATGCTCTTCACTTTCTCTGTCTACCACCAGATGGTACATAATTGGGTGTTTAGTGTTCTGATCTATACTGTTGATGAGGGTCACCATTCCACCCACAGTGTTCTCATCAGAGGTGATGCATACATGGACCAGGTCTGCCAGCTTGGTTGTGTTGTAACGACCCGCTTTCAAAGATTTGGCTAGCTGAAAACCTGCCATACACAAAGTTACATTGAAATTGCAAACATTATCGACATTAACCTAAGTACTGTAGAGATTTTATTGTGACAAACAATCCATTAATAGACATACTTACCTGGGTATTACAGTTACCTTCCTAGCACTACCCTTTTAAATGATTTAATACTGAGGGCCAGGCAAAGGGAGCTATAAGTACAGCTTTTATAATGGTCTTCGGAATGACGCCGAGGATCAAATCCAAAACCTCTAGCCTCAAACGTGGACACTCTACCAACTGAGCTATCAAGGCGGTTTGTGACATTTAGCCTATGTATTCGTATAACCAGAACCCTTAGCGAAAAACACTCATAAGGATAATCAATTTAAATGTAACTGGGAGCTACCTTAAAGGAATATCGATTTCTAACTGAAAATAACACTTAAAGTAACTAAACAGTTCAATTTTTTAACCAAATACCACTTATTTAAACAAACCTTAGGCTAAAAATGCAGTACTGTGAATTCTCATAAAACCAAAACCCTGGCTTCATCATCTGGGTAACAAAGGCGCTTGTACACAATCAGGTCAAATTTATACTGCATGTGAAAGGTCACTTTCCAAACACTCCTTACACAGGGCTCCAGATAATTTTGCTTCTAATCAGTACAGTACTGATCAATTTTGAAAAAATCAGTCCCCAGATTTTTTAATCAGTACACATGGATTTTCAATTCATCGGCAGATCGCGGGTTAAATGGCCAACTTTAGAAGAAAGGAAAAATAATGCCACAGTAATAATGCTATACAAAGTTTCAAATAACCTAATAGTTGTAGACCATAAACATCTACATCCATCCAGAAATCATAACTTTGTCGTACCTTTCTCGACTAGGACACAGTATCAACTCATTCTTTCCACGTACCATCAGACTTTGGAATAAACTATCACACAGCACTAAGGCCAGTGATAGTCTCACAAGCTTCACTGCCAGCCTCAGATCTCACAACCCTTAACTGCATAAGTTGTTTTTAAACTTTTTTAACCTCTGTTTATAATTGAACTTTCAGCTCTGCATTGTTTATCATTATGTTTTACTTTTTTAACACTGTCCCCGACCTCCTTGTCATTGTCAGAATTTGACAGTAGGGAGTAATAAAGTAGAAGATAGAATGTCATATTCATGAAAAAATTGTAATTTGCTAAAAAATGTATGTAAATTACGGTTTTCAAGAATCTAACATTTTAGCCGCTGATGCGGGTTTTTTCTCTGCCGATGAAACAACTTTCGAATTAATATTGTTCAACAAACTACCACAAGTTTCATTAGGCGTTAGTTCCTTTTAAATCAGATAGCTAACAACCGACTCTTCCATGCTAAGATTGACATTTTGTTGCGAGGTTTTCAACCAAAACACTTTTCGGAGAACTTAGATTTTATCGTCCATATATCAATGCAGATATAGATGTATATGCGAGTGCGTAGTAACCTCCCTTTGCTAACGGTGCCAAAGTAAACAAGAGCTGTCAGTGAACAGCAAAACTCGCCTAATTAAACCTTTCTTAAATAGGTAACTATCAAAAGAAAAGTGTATCAGTACATTGATATTCAAGCCACAGGGAACCTCCATTCAAAATATCAACTTCTTATGCAAATATGTCATGTAGTATAAGTGCATTCCAACACTTACTCCTTAACTAACTTTGAAATTTCAGCCCCAAAACTCTAAGTCCACAAAAGGTGTAATTTTGACTAAATTTAAACTTTTTAAAAAAAAATAACTATGCAACTTCAATGTTCAACCCAAGGGCACCTCCATTCCAAATATCAGCTTCCTAATACAAATATTTCATGTAGTATTAGAACTCTTACCCCAAAACTTTAACCATGAGAAATCAGCCGAAAAACCTAAGTCCACAAAAGGTGAATTTTGACTAAATTTAAACTTTTTTTTAAATTCAAACTACGAAACATCAATGTTCAACCCACAGGGCACCTCCAATCCAAATATCAGCTTTCTAATACAAATATTTCATGTAGTATTAGTGCATAACAACACTTACCCCAAAACTTTAACCATGAGAAATCAGCCGAAAAACCTAAGTCCACAAAAGGTGAAATTTTGACTAAATTTAAACTTTTTTTTTAATTCTAACTGCACAACATCAATGTTCAACCCACAGGGCACCTCCATTCCAAATATCAGCTTCCTAATACAAATATTTCATGTAGTATTAGTGCATAACAACACTTACCCCAAAACTTTAACCATGAGAAATCAGCCGAAAAACCTAAGTCCACAAAAGGTGAAATTTTGACTAAATTTAAACTTTTTTTTTAATTTTAACTACACAACATCAATGTCCAACCCACAGGGCACCTCCAATCCAAATATCAGCTTCTTATGCAAATATTTCATGATGTATTAGTGCATAACAACACTTACCCCAAAACTTTAACCATGAAAAACCAACGCCGACGCCGACGCCGGGGTGATTCCATAAGCCCCCCCATTCTCGGAATAGGCGAGCTAAAAATTACCATACGATAAAATAAAGCTTCATTACGAGACCGCAAATCAATTTAATTTGACATGTCGCGGTTGACTATTTGCAAATATCGGTATGAAAAAAACTCGACTTTTGAATTGATACACGCGTCCCCGAGAATTTCTCGCGTACACAGTACTTCAATAATTTGAAATTAACGCGTACCCGGTCGAAACGTTCGCATATTTCACCGAGTACGCGGGTTTATCTGGAGCCCTGTTACACATAATAAACTTTTAGAGTAATATTGGAAAATGTATTATTCAAAATCATTTTACAATGGGACATTACCAAAATAAGGTACAACTACGGTACATGTGATCAATTTTGGTATATTCTTTTTTTATATAATTTTCTTCAAAGTTTCACTATCTAATTCCCAGTTTTTCCCCACCTTTTTTCGGCTATGTTTCTGCCACAATCTGATACCAAACTGGAACCGGTTTATGTGATGAGGTCAGCAAATCACATGCGCTATATCAAGTGATTTTGTGAGGCGTCTGGAAATATGGGAAGGGTCTGATGTATGAGAATCAGGGATTAGCATTTAATTAGCTACACAGTAACACATCTCTATATGGATCACTAAAAGGAAGGCGTATTGATTGTTTAAAATACAGATGAACACTTAAAGCAATGTTACAATAAAACAGAAGGTTTGACTGTATCAAATTACATAAATCAAATCAAAGTTTTTCAAACAAAGTACCTGTTTCACTGACACGAAGTAACGAGTTGTCTCTTTCTTTCTGCGCCGACCTCAAGTTAAGCACATCAGGGAACCATATGTAAAACATTATACAGATCCACACCACCCCCAACACGCCCCAAACTGAAAATAAAACGAACAATAAAACATATTTAGTATTTTGAGTACGAAACAGCTCTGGCCGAATATTTGATATATTCCCATTAATCTTAAAACGCCGCCATTGTACTCGTAATTTACGCTACAAAATAAATCATTTCAAATTAAAATAATTAATCATCGCTACCTTTCTTCTGTGTCAACATGCCCATGCTCATGTATTAATTATTATTTTATTTGTCATTAGAAAATCGCAAGTAATCGTCCTGAATCCGACACGTAATCTGTGTTTTGTATAAAACCAGTGCTGGAAAATATGCGGGCTATTTTGCGGGAATCCACAGAAAAAATAGACCCCATACGAGTTGGATCTATAGATCACGGAAATATACAGAAGACGTATAATTCCATGTATAGATCTACAATACTAGGACCATCTTTATGGATATAATAAAATAATATAAAAAGTAATGGTTAATATGATAATCTACATCTATATAGAGTGAAGAAATGTTAGAAAATATTATAAAAATTCTGACAGGACCTTTTTTTCACTATTCCGTCAAACTTGGCGCTTGTAAAAATAAAATAAAAAAACATTCAACATGTGCAATGTTATGGACTCGGTGAGGCTAAGTAAAGGAAAGAAATATGAGAGATAAAAAAGGTAGGAAGAAGATATTGAATAACACCTATAAGGGTGATAGTGATAATAAAAAGCGGTAGAAAACATAAGATATAAAAGGTTTACTTAAATTATAATCAGGTATAGGGGAGACTGGGGCTAGTTGTTACATTTTTTACATTTTGTGTATTTTTCCAGCCATTTTAACAAATATAGAAACTCAGTGGTGCAATTCTGAGAGTATTACATGCGCTTTATTTAAACAAGGGTTAGTTTAGGACACAGAACTAAAGGTAACGAATATATCAACAGAGTTAAATAGGCTTTATAGTGTATCAACTAACCCCATGCTCGGGGCTAGTTGGTACATAGCATGGGGCTACTTGATACACGTCACTAGCTTACGTCATTTACGTCTGAATTGCAATTCTGGCACACATAAACACACCATCTACTTAATTTTGAAATATTTGCAGATTCGACATGGGGCCTATTCACTGCAATCAACATATTTAATCCGTTTCTCACAGGGCTTCGAGTAAGAGTATGTGTTCAATGCTGACTAGGCAATACTGATCGTCGACATCAGAGGATTCTACACGTGACGTTTTGCCTTCTTTTAAAGTTTTTATGCGCTTAAAGTTTCTTCTTCTTATTGTTGTTTAATGTTTGCTTGTACTTCCTTTCATTCTACAGCTGTTCTTATTCAATTGCTTCTTTCTCCAGTGTGTCTGTCAGTATTGCCCACTTTGGCTTCTTGCGAATATTTTAGTCCATTTTTCTAAGTTGTGTTTTTGCAAAGGTCTCAAAAGATCTTGACAATCACTTTTTAGATATTTTGACTCAAGAAAATGCGGAAGTGATACCACCTATTAGAAAAGGTTATATGACATATTCAAACTGGTGATATCACCTACTGGTTTTCTTAAGTGATATCACTTATTTGAATTAGTGATATCACTTATTCTAATAGGTTATGTCGCCTTTTTACGTTCTGAAAAAAGTGATATCACCTGTACTGAATGGGTGATATCACCTAATGAACAAATAATATAATCTACATGTATTTGAATAGGCTTGTGATATCACCAAGGTGCCGTTTTAGTTTTTATTCCCCTTTTGTGATATCGATAATTTGAATAGGTTATCTCACTTATTCGAATACTAGTATGTGATATAAGTTAAGAGTTTTCTTGAGTGGTTTCACCTTTTCGTATAAGTAATATCACCTATTGTGATAAGTGATATTGATCAACTATTGGATTACGTGATATTATCTATTCGAATTAGTGATAGCACCTATTCGAGTTGATAGTAAATTCATTTATTTAATTAGGTGATATCACCTACATGTATTTGAATACGTGATATCGCCCATTTACTTTCTGATATAGTGATACGATCTGTTCGAATGAGTGATATCACCTTTTAAATGAGTAATGGTAGGCTTATATAACTAGGTGATACATGTATTACAAAGTGTAAATAAAAGTAAAACGATATCCCAATGGCATATAGATCTATCCCAGACAGATTTACTTCAAAACCTTTAATATTGTTTGATAGTAAGGTTGCTTTCGGTCGGCCCTATGTTTACCTTACAACTGACGGGATGTCATAGCCAACCTTAATGCTCTCATAACCACTTTCCTTAACATTATGGACTTAATGTCAAAGGGTCCATGCTTACAGGTATGGCGAGGGAACGAATGCTTTTACCCCTCCAATGACCGTTGTTGCTGCTAACATAATTGTACCGTGATCTGGTTATATATCAACTGATATACCTGCTGGTTTTCTTTTTATACATATGGGCCATCCTAAAACAAAAAATACCCAAAATGCATCCTATTTTCAACCTCACTCTTTTTAATTAAAGTATTGTGCATCTCTAGTTCTGCCTAGAAAGGTTAGAATTTAATTAATTTTGACATATAATGATGTTATGGTTTGACGGGGCTAGTTGATACACTGTATCAACTAGCCCCAGTCCATGTGTATCAATTAGCCCCATGTCACCTTTCTATAAAAGTGGACTCGTCTTTGTTATCTCGATGAAGACAGTTCCAAATTACGCTCATGCCATCGCTACTAACACGTCATATTTTAAATTGAACCTTACACATAACGTAAATTCACATAAGTAAACGCTTAGTTACAGATTACACAAAATACACCAAATTTACTTACGTTGATATAAATCGTACAGATGGACTTAACAAAAGCAGTTATCGTCATAGAGCGTTGGCGGTCACAGCAAAATCATCGCAATCATTTACTGTTTAAAATATTTAAGCGACAAGACGTCATTTGTGACGTCACTCATTAGTATGTATGTTGTACCATCTAGCCCCGTGTATCAACTAGCCCCAGTCTCCCCTACATGTACAGAATGATAGGCAGAGTAAAAGAAAAAAGAGTCCCCTGTCACTTTTGACTCACCAAGGATAGACCAATCTGTCTTCCGTGGCGGTACCAGGGCCTGTATGACCCCGACAGCAAGCTCTCCCTTGGTGAGTTCCTAGGTGACTGGGACCCTAAACCTAAATACTAATGGATGACATCCCCTTCCTGAAAGATGCCAGAGAAGGGGCCTCAGCTACTGATGCTGGAAGAGAATTCCTCTTGGGTATAGACCAGGGAAGAAACTGAACTTAAAGAATATGTCGAACATGAAAACTGTTTAATTTTCAGAGAATGGGTTGATCTGGTTCTGGAGTAAGACCGAACTGATTAGTCTGGAGTAGGGGTATCAACTAGATCATGAACAATTGTGAAGTTTACAGCGTCTAGTATCAAGAGGTTCCGACTGCAGATGTTCGAGGATTGAGCATTCACCCTTCCTACATGTAGCCATAAAAGAAACCAAGCCCAAAACACAGGAATAAAACATGCAACCTAAGACTACCTGACGGATGGGGGAGAGGGGACGATATTCTGCCTGCCCTCTCAAATTGGAACCAAGATGTTGCCGTCCTGGGGACTTAAGTCTGTAAACTAATCTAACAAATTCACAGCCATAATGTCGTTTGGGTGCTCGCAAACATATCGTCTGTTTCTGATTTTGAAACTTTACAGAGTTGGTTGCTTGCTTATTTATATGGTGTAACGCAAAGCGTTTCCTGACCGTGTACGCTCTGAATTCAAATTATTGGCAAATATTAAGTGATTTTCGAGCTTGGCATTGAAGGGGCATAAGATGGGACACATTTTACGGAGGATACATGTATATAGTAACAGTTACGTCCCTTAGATTATAAAACTAGATCGAACGAGATTCAACCACTGAAAAGAAGAGCCGTGGTTTTGGGTTTAAGACAGTTGTCAATTAAAGAAATACAAAAGTAAAACACTTTTAAAATGTATATCGATATGTTCTACTTTAGTGTCATAATATCTTGCTTTTAGCTACCGCAGGTGATTTACGATATTAATAATAAAGTATTTAGCCCACTACCATATAGTCTGTTTCTAGTTTTGAAGAGCGCTGATCACTTATTACAGGTTGAAAGTAAAGCAAAATGCGACTTAAAACGCATTCTGGTATACGTTCAGCCTGCGTTAAGCTACTGTCTGTCAGGGTATAGTTATATACCATGAGTGTATAAAGTGTGGGTTTCATATCATATGCATTAAGTGTATGCTGTAGCCGGGTGTTCTTATAAAGAAACACTCGCTCCGACCCGGGTTTGAACCAGGGTGGCCAGGTTCGCAGTCATCATGCACTCTACCACGTCGCCATAAAAGCGCGCTTGTACAGCAAGGCCGTACAAGTGATGATAAACCTACACACTGTGACACAACCAACCTTTGACGACATCACAACAGAAGCACTGTATGCAAAGCTGGGGACTCAAGAAGTGACAACGGCCCTATATACGCACAAGGCGTCCGAGCTGGTACGGACATGTCTCGCTTGCAAACTCATGTATCAACTCGATGATGGGTATGGAAGTGCCATGATCCAGAGAGCGAGGGAGGCCAAAGAGGACTTGTTTGGAATGTGTCGAGGCTGACATTAGGACATGCAGCCTCGACGGTATTAATCCGCAAAATAGAGAAGCCTGGAGGTTAGATGTGGGACACTCTAGCCGCAGCAGTTGACAAATAAACTCAGGATTTAGTTAGTAGTAGTTAGTATACATGTATCTTGCTTTCTTTTACTTTTAAACATTAATAAGAGCATCTGGTTGTGGGTTTTAATTTTCACCCAGGAATATGTAACACATATTCTTGTGTAATTATAGTATATCTATTATTTTGACTTATTTTACATGTATATACTCTTACATATACATGGACCACTGCTTTACTATTATTCTAGTCTAACCTTTCTAGAAAGGTTATTAATATTCTTAACCATATCGGTCATAGCATAAACTACATGGGAGTAGAAACACTAGTCAAAATTGTCCAACGATAGACCAGTTGTCAAACCAGTTGTAAGGAGTTGGCATTTTACACTCACTTAACTCTGTCGCTTATTCAGTTTTCAGTTCTTCTATTGCCATGTGGTTTATGCGATGACACGTATGGTTCAGATTATTAATAACCTTTTTAGAACCTGTCAGACTTTTGATACCAAGACCCATAGTAAGGTGTTTTCCCTTTTCCCCATGACTGCCAAAATCCTGTCACAGGAAGCAGTATTGACCAAACAGACTGTTCTTTAACTTCTTACTGCGCCTAAAAGTAAAACAGAGTTATTACATGTATATGTAAGAGCAGACAAGTTGTGGAATAGTACAGCTGCACGTAATTGAGATCATAGCCCGACTGTCTACGATACACCAAAACGCAATATGTAAACGACTTATGATCCTCTGTGTCTGTTTGTTCTGCGAACCCCGAACAACAGTGACATTAGTTTAAAAATATTTTATTTCCAAAGTAGTTTACAAACATTCATTCTTCACTTAACATAGAAATAAAGGAAAAAGGGTTAGGTCACAAGTTCTAACAACATTAAATAAGACCTTCCCCCAGTAAAGAAAAGTTTCATATGCTAGATGGTAGTAGACAATTTAGTATTTTTAAGATATGGAAATAGTTTAAGAAAGTAAGCAGCAAAGGATTGTGATATTGGTAAGTATCCATTTATGAGTAAGTTGTGCGTTTGATAATTATGTTCGAATTAGATACCGTTGTAGCTATGTCATATTCCTGAGACTAACAGTGCAGATCCAGATCAGAAGGTTCCTGTATTATCTCTTTGTCTAGAATCAACACTGTTAGTCAGTAAACTGTAATGTAAACTTTCTCAAAACGGGTTAAGAATGATATGGCAAAGTTAAGAAATTCTTTCGACCCCTTTGATGCACAGCTTAAGTAATTAATTAACCAACGTTTAAGTAGAATCAGTCATAGTAGACCCATATGAAATTTCGATTTCCGAAGTCCTTGAAAGTAGAGACATTCCCGACCAGAATTAATAACGGAGATAAAGATAACTTGATTCATAACTTAATCCAAGTTTTAAAATCTACGACTTTTTAGTAGACAACTTTTGATGTGCGTCAAAAGGCTATGTAAAATCAACATTTATCTCTTGCTTTGGCCAATTAATACATATATAAAAGAAAACAGAAATAGTAACAGGCGAAAGTAAAAAACAAAACAAAACAAAAAAAAGGTTCTTATAAGGTAAACATTCAGTTAAATGGGAAAAAAAGATAAATGAAATGGTTAATGATTGATGTCTTGTCCAGATTACCTTATATTTGTTATATAAATATGCTTATATAGAATTGTTGAAGTCTTTGTGAATACATTAAGCAAATCTTTTTGTCGCTTTTATATAGTCTTGTATCGCGGAAACAATCTGAATATTTTCGCCAAACGTTAATGTCGGTTTGCCGTAAAGAAGGATTTGACGATTAAGCGGATGAAAAGTGCGAAGTTTGCGGAACAGGTCAAGTCGTTTAACAGTAAATGAAGGACATTCAAAGAAGTAATGCTCTACACTTTCAACTTGATATCCACACGAACAGCTTTCTGTTATGGATAAATGGTTTCTAAATAGGTGCGAATTCAAGTTGCTGCATTTGTTTCGCAGCCGAGCATGCAATATTGATATTTTCCTATCACCAGTCAATAAGTATTTAGGAACATGGTTTGTATTCGATAATAAATTACGTATTGCTAGTTTAAAACCACACAGGGTATTACTATTACGAATCTCCAGTGGTAGATCATCCTACAAACTAGTAGCAGAAGGAATAAAAGATTATGCATATATTTGGGTTCTTCTAGTAGAAATTACATAATCATCTGAGTTCCTCAGATTATAGTTTGTATTTGAGCCAGCACTATTAGGCATTAAGTTTTGTAAGTAACCGGGACAGTCGCCGTTGTGTATTCGATACATATAAACGAGCTTCAAATAACGACGACGGTCTGATAACGATAACCAACCAACTTCACAATATAGGTCATAAAGGGAAACAGATCTTGTTAGGCCGGACACTATTCTTGCTGCTTCATGTTGAATCTTATCGAGAGTCATTTTTTCACCTAATGTACAGCCATCCCAGACAACATATGCATATTCCATAATAGGTCTTAAGTATGAAACATAAATTTGGTTAAGTGTTTGTAGTGACATTAATGTAGCAGCTCACATTGAATCATCAAATGACACTGGAAGAAAAATGGACACATATTTGGAGACACTACATCTCACTCGTCTGATAAAGTCACATATTTGTTATAGTGGAATGGGGGTATGAACGCGTTAGACATGATAATTGTTCTTTTTATACCCCCATTTCACTAGACGGCGATCTATGGCGCTCTATGAGAGCGCCGTAGGTCGCCATACAGAGCGCCTAGATCGCCAGGAGCGCTACCTGAGCGCAAACGGATCGCTATCTGATCTCCATGAGCGCCAATGTCGCCGTCGGTTTACCCCCCTGCACACAGACCCGTGGCGCCCTGGCCAGAACGCCATCAGATCGCTAATTGATCGCCTAAGTCGCCATCGGATCGCTACTTGATCGCCAAGATCGTACATGGAGCGCTATCAGATCACCATAGAGCGCCACCATTATCATACAAAGCAAATCAGTAGATACTTCGCCCTCCGTGGCGATCTGATAGTGACTCTCTGCATTTTAAAATACCCGATAGTATTTTCTATCAATATATCCAAATTGCATGATGTAATTCCGGATCCAAACTGTTATATACCTTGACAATGAATATACAGAAAAATGTATTGATATAATGGCGTTCAGCATTGATATTGATGTGCGTTAGAACATCTGTAGATCTAGTAGCTATTAAATGGAAAAACACAGAATTCTAAAGACTTGTAGCAGTACTTGTTGTAAACGTAATGCAGAAAGCACTTATAGGAATTGTCTGCATTACTATGCTACTGCATTAAAGCAGCTGTATGTATGGCTGTATGTGCCTAATCATCTGCAACAAATGAGTGCGACAGAGCGCCACAGGTCTCCATAGGATATCTCCCTAATCAGATCAAGTAGAGCGCTATTAGAGCGGTAATGGACCTCCATCGGTCGCCAGCATCGCTATCGGATCTCGTTTGAGCGCCGTATACCGCAGTGGTCGCCATCGAAGCGCCAATATAGCGCACTCGATCGAATCTTAGTCGCATTTGAGCGCCAACGGAGCGCAATCTGTTCACTCAAGGTCGCGACATTTTTTATAAATTGAGTGGCGACCAATGACCATGAAGTCGCCATCGGATCTTACAGATCGCTAACGGATCGCCATCGGAGCGTTATCCGAATGTAATCGGATCGTTAGTGCCGTCGTCTCATCCTGAGGCGACCTATGGCGCTCTATCGGAGCGCGGAGATCGCCATCGAGCGCCGTCTAGTGGAATCGGGTTTTTAGGGAACTTGGCAACGGTCGTTGCAAGGAGGTACAGTGGAGAATCTGTTATTCTTTCCCAATAAACGCGTTTATTTGCAGTGCAAACAGTTTGGAGCCAGATCAGACGCCGGCTAACCCGGCGTCTGATCAGGCTCCAAACTGTTTGCCACCAAGATAAACAAGAATTATCAGAATTGTCCAAAAGTTGTTCTTTTCTACGTTTTAGTTCTTTGCGTTTGCGTACGTTTGCGTTTAAACGGGAAATAATAACAGATTCTCCACTGTAGTCGTTGTTCAGAGGGCCGTTATAGGGAGGAAGCACTGTATCATGGAATTTACTCAGCTGTAACCCTGTCTTCTCATGGTGCAGATGACATCAACACATGTATTGTAAGATTGATCACCGGGCTGGCCTTCTAGTGATATTTTGCCCACTGTTCCGTGAATGTCATTTCCTTACATTTCAACAAGGCCTATTATCTTGTAACATGCTGATTGATAAGAACACACTTCCTGGTGAAATAAATGTTATGTAATACTTATGAAAAAACGGTTCAAGGACTTTAAAAATCAATTTTGAGATTGATGTATTTAACGGTGAGTTTTCTTTCCTAATTGTTTTGTAGCATTCTGTTCCAATCTAACCAATCAAACGCTAGGGAATGGTCTCAGACTCGACTCAAACGTTTTCCTTACGTATGGGATGATTTTGTTGCTAATACAAATATCCGACTACTTGCGTCAGGTTCGCTACTCTATTAATATCTCAGTTTGTTAAATTACAAAAAACAACATATTACTTAATATTGGAAAACTATCAAGACTTAATAAAACTAACTACTTGACAAGTGAAACTTATTCTCAGGTACGTCTATGCAATTATTGGTAAAAAAGTCCAAGCGTATCAAACTTGATTATCATATTCTCTCTACCTAAAAAGCAAAGCGAACTTGCTGAACCATTAATAAGAGTGAAATTGTTTATTTCCCATTACGTTTATTCTACACTTGATGCCAATGAAAAAAAACCAAAACAGCTTAATATATTCACCATGGCACTTTTAAAGGACAATTCATATTTCCCATTACATAGGTCAAGTCCATTTCTTATTTTAACAATATATTGTAAAATGCAAAACAGTATCGACCCTGATCAGAGAGCTCAAACAGAAGCCCTCTGATCAGGATCCACCCTGTTTTCATAGGGTACTTGTATTATTCGCAAATACACTGTTTGTGATTATTAGATCAAATACTATTTGATATTTTATTACTATTAACCATGACTACAAGCACTCTAATTGTAATAATATCTGATACTATATAACACCAACTTTTTACATTGTTTACTAATTATTCTTAGCAGTCTAAAGTCATTTTGTTTAAATCACATTCACCCTGTCACCGATCTTGGACAAACACAGTTGAACAATTAGGTCACCAATGAACTTAGAGGCAAAAAGTCGTTTTGATATGGAGTAGGCCTAATCAAAGCTGAAATATTTATGTACACAATGGAAAATTGTTCACGGTGAACGAGCTAAATAAAGTGGATTAACTCATTGGGACCTAGTGACAAGTGTACATTCAGACTTTACAGATTTCTCTGAGTATACTCGTCCTATTCAAACTGTGAAGACCAAAATCAGAGGGATATTTGGAGCAATCTGATCAGCCTTTGCGCTATTTTTTTTCAATATATTGCAAAACAATAACCCTAAATTGCAAAGCATGGACTACACTTTATACAAATGTTGAATTGCCCATAAAAAGTTCAAGGGTGAATGAGTTGTAAATGTTTATTCATTAATTCTACCAGAGCCTTTGGCAACCAAACTATTGTCTTTTTGTGTCATGTTTGGAGCTTTCTAGTAAATATAAGTTGTATCTAATTCACTGATTTCCTAAATTTTAAATGGACGATTCCAGTCGTAGACCCAGTCTTGTTTAGATTAAATATGAAGTGTTGACTTTTACCTTATATTACAACATAACAAAAACAAAAATAATAAAAAAGATAAAGCCGTGGTTATCGGAGCCTCCGTTATTGGACTTACAGTTGTTAGACGATATTTCGAACTAACTTAGTTCGAGCTTACCAGTATTTTATAAGTTTTATTTCGAAAACCCGATATCGCTTACGTCGAATATACCCTTATTTCAAAGTTAAAACGTGGTTAAGCCACTCTTTAACTTCGAAATATGGATATGTTCGAACTAACGCGAGATCGAAGTATTGAGTTTCGACTGCAAAAGACTGGGGTACTGTTCACAGTTACTATGTTTGTATATGGTGCAAAAACGCGTCACTTGGCGTTAAAGCATTAATTATTTCACTGTCAATGACTGTCATTGAACTAAATAGGCGAACTTTAAAACATATCTGAAAACATTGCCAGTGAAATCTTCAACGAGAACCTTGGAATTTGAATGCCTCACAGGTCAAGGGTCAATATGGTGTTCAAGTGATGTTAATTGAGTAATACAGGGGAAAACGAAATTCAATTTCTGAAAAAGGCCTTTGAGTTCAGACAGATATGTCCATTGCAAGTGTCCCGGCATAACATAAATATGCATTGTTTTTAAGAACGAATCATTTGCTACATTTTGCCTTTAGGTCCGATGAAACCAAAATCCTATGCTTTTCCGATTGTTAGTAAATATGACTAGTTGCAGAATTGAAGTTGGTACATAATGTAGAGTAGATGATACATTCGTTCGCGTATAAATACTAGACAGGCGTGTTGATATAGTTTTTACTGCTCGATTTTCACCGTCAATGCGTCTGTTACACAAATGTCTATACTTTTGAATTCACTTGAGACAAAACTCCTGCCCTGAAATAAAACATCGCGTGATATGTTCAAATAAAGCATTAGATTGTGCATTGATGCAAATGTGCTGATTTGAAATGTGATTTTCAAGTTGTAGGTTATTACTCACTAATAGAATTGTATATTATATGTAAATAATTAGAACAGACAGAAGCACGGTAAGACATTTGAACATGCAACTAGAATTAAATATCCAGAAAATCAGAGTTGAACCAATTATTCCATAAATAAGCTTTTTATCACATTTCCGTTTTATACAGTCATGCACGTGCACTAAATGAACTGTTTCCTATGTCCTAGTATATAATTGTGGATATTGGGCTGAAAGTAAAGCTGATGGCATATTCTGTTTTACTTTCAACCTGCTTTACATGTAAGTGGCACTCTGTCTTCAAAACTAGAAACATGCTATGGAGTTAAGAGTTATGAGGTTATCTGTCTTAAAAGATTGGAAACTTGCTACGGGAAGAAAGGTTAGGTGGTCACCTGTCTTCAAAACTAGAAACATGCTATGGGATAAAGAGCTAAGTGGCTCCTGTTTTCAAAACTAAAAACAGACTATGGGGTAAATGGTTAAGTAGCTACCTGTTTTCAAACCTAGAAACAGGATTTGGAGTAAAGCGTTAAATAACCATCTGTTTTCAAAACTAGGAACAGGCTTTGGAGTAAAGGGTTAACCATCTGTTTTCAAAACTAGCTACAGTGGAGAATCTGTTATTCTTTCCCGTTTAAACGCAAACGTACGCAAACGCAAAGCACTAAAACGTAGAAAAGAACAACTTTTGGACAATTCTGATATTTCTTGTTTATCTTGGTGGCAAACAGTTTGGAGCCTGATCAGACGCCGGGTTACCCGGCGTCTGATCTGGCTCCAAACTGTTTGCACTGCAAATAATAGTTTTAGCGTAAACGCGTTTATTGGGAAAGAATAACACATTCTCCACTGTAGCCACCTGGTTTTAAAACTAGAAACATGTTATGGGATAAAGAGTTAAATGGTAACCTGCCTTTAAAATTAAAACAGGTTAAATGGTTCACGATTAAGAGGTCATATAATGGAGATAACGAATGTTTTTACTGTTTCAACGAAACAACACGTCAACACAATCCAATCATATAGCATGCATAAACAAAGCAACATCTTTAGACATTACTTAAACGTTTACTCTATACTCTGTATCTAGTTTTGAAGACAGTTACAGTGGAGAATCTGTTATTCTTTCCCAATAAACGCGTTTACGCTAAAACTATTATTTGCAGTGCAAACAGTTTGGATCCAGATCAGACGCCGGGTAACCCGGCGTCTGATCAGGCTCTAAACTGTTTGCCACCAAGATAAAGATGTATTATCAGAATTGTCCAAAAGTTGTACTTTTCTACGTTTTAGTGCTTTGCGTTTGCGTACGTTTGCGTTTAAACGGGAAGAACAACAGATTCTCCACTGTATAGACATTACTTAAACGTTTACTCTATAGTCTGTATCTAGTTTTGAAGACAGTTATCCACTTCAAGTGGCTTCACTGTAAAACACCTTCTGTTTAGATTTCATTCTGCTTCTTTAAGCTCTCATCTGCTAGGAAAAACTATCCGGATGGTGAATATTTATGTATTTATGACTGTATAAAGTGAGTTTGATGAGTTCAGCAAAATATAACATAAAATCAATGCAATAAAATGAGAAACATATCAGTAACCTAAAACTGTAAACAGTCTGATATATGGATGGCAAACAGTTAAGAGTAAGGGACCCGTCTTACGAAACGTCGTACGACAAAAACGGTCGTAAGTCAAAACTTCAATATACATCTTATTTCTGATTTCTCAATCTAATCCTATCTCATGATATATCTTTGGAATAGTCTAATCAAGACGATTCCAAAAGGGATGTCACAAGACAGGATTAGATGGAGAAATAAATAATAATTTAGAATTTTAGAATCTGACTTACCACAATTTTTATCGCACGACGTTTCGTAAGACGGGACCCAGTTCACTTATTCGGCATCGGTTCTCGCTCAAACTTACTTTCTTTGAACTTAAAGATATTAACAAAGCCTTTCCTTTTGTACAGTAAAACCTTTCTAAGTCGCGAACAAATTTACAAACTACAAATATTTCGTTTCTAAACCAGTTTGGAATAGGTGGTAGCTTAATGTCGGATAAAAGTAAGACAGAAAGCTCCCGTGTGAAGCTTTCTGTCGTAGTTGTATCCTGTACATGTATAAGTAGTCGTTTATCTTTTGTGGGCTACCATTTTTTCCGTAGAGCGACCGTCTTAGAGGGGTTCTACTGCATATGCATTTCAATCACATAGGGGGTCATAACCGTTATGGGTTAATGAAAAATATGATTGTTATCATTTCTTCTTGAATTAAGTATTTCCCTTGAGAAATGGAGGGATCCGCTCTGGTAAATAGTGCATCTATAACGTTGGAAAATGTTTCTTCATTATGGAACATCCGAAAACAGCAGGGCTGCCATAAGTTGGCATGAAAAATCCTAAGATTTCCAAATTTGCATTTTTTAAGTGCGATTTAACGAATCGTACCTTTACCCCACTGTCTGTTTCTAGTTTTGTTGACATGTGACTACTTAAAGCAGGCTGGTAGTAAAGCAGAATGCGCCTTAAGGCGCATTCTGCTTTTCTTTCAGCTTGCTTTAAGCTACCATGTACTAGAAAAAAAATCCGAAGATTTAGGAAAAATCCGGAGAAATGGCAGCCCTGAAAACAGTACTCCTCGTTTAATAGAGGGAAAGTCTCCAGCTACAAATATGAACGTCTCCTATAAAAGGTCAACGATTTCATGGTGGGACATATTCTAATAGCTAAAAATCATTAAGCAAATGATGGTTTACATAAAACAGAGGATATGTCGCTATTTAAAACAGAATAGCAATAACACAGAGAGCTCCTACAAGGGTTTTCTAAATCAGACATGTCCTACAAATAAGAAAACGGGAGGATCATATAAAATCAGATGCAATTTCACAAATAAAAGAATAACCTTAAATATTGCAAACATCCCCATTCTATATATAAGTTTTTGTTTCAAACAAGAAAACTAATTTTCCTGAATTGACATGTAAGTCAAAAATCAATCTAATTCAATCACAAGTTATGTAGGTTCGCTTTTTGAAACCAAAATCGACGATTTCAAGGTCCAACAATTTATATTCTTTTATATACACAACCAAAAAGACTATATGTTTTTCAGTGACATTTGCAAATATAATAGAGATAATAATAATATTCCCCGACGGAAAACAAACGATGCCGCTAGAACTTGATATAAACATACGACGTTTTCATTATTACGTTTTAATCAGTAATGTATGTAAACCATAGATTAGAAGCAAGTGATATAATTATAACATAGATTTATCATTCACGCCTTGTCAATCCATGTCAAGATGAAAATGCCGTGATATTTCTCAAGAGTGCAGAATTGGAATGATGGATGCTTTTGTTTTGTTATTTCTTGTTTTGTTCGTGAAATAAGCATACGAATCAGATGATGCACGATGGTAAGGAGACATCAACTCCCACGATTATTTCGATATTTGTCTGAAATAAAACGTTCTGTAGCTACCAAATACCCTTTTTACTCATAAAGTGGAGAAAACGTTATTATTCCCAAATACAAGCGTTTACACTTAAAATATATTATCGCCATTGTAATCAATTTGGAGCCAGATCATACACCGGGTAACCCGGCGTCTGATCAGGTATCAAACTGCCTGCTATTCATGAAAGCACAAACGAATTGTCGGAATGTGGTCCTTTTTATTGCACTGAGTGTGCGTTTCGTTTGCGCTCAGTCAGAAAGAATAATGTCTTCTACACTGCATAAATCATAAAAAAGGAATTAACAAATTGTCTTTCCTTTTGTAACATACTATTGATAGATATACTCTCGTCATGATTGACACTGTTCGCATGCATATACATGTACATGTATAATAGCCGTGTCATGACAAGATCTGCTATATTGCGCTGCAACACAGGGCTGCCATTTCTACGGATTTTTTCTAAATCTTTGGATTTTTTCTAGTACATGGTAGCTTAAAGCAGACTGTAAGTAAAGTAGAATGCGCCTTAAGGCGCATTCTGCTTTACTTACAGCCTGCTTTAAGCAGCCACGTGTCAACAAAACTAGAAACATAACAGGCTTTGAGGTAAAGGTACGATTTGTAAAATCGCACTTGAAAAATGCAAATTTGGAAACTTTAGGATTTTTCATGTCAACTTATGGCAGCCCTGGCAACAGTGTCAAAAACAAGCACCGTTGTCTTCTCAAGTCCTGTATATGAGTTTGTTGTACATTGCCAAATACAGTGGAGAATCTGTTATTCTTTCCCAATAAACGCGTTTACGCTAAAACTATTATTTGCAGTGCAAACAGTTTGATGCCAGATCAGACGCCGGGTAACCCGGCGTCTGATCAGGCTCCGAACTGTTTGCCACCAATATAAACATGAATTATCAGATGTGTCCAAAAGTTGTTCTTTTCTACATTTTAGTGCTTTGCGTTTGCGTCCGTTTGCGTTTAAACGGGAAAGAATAACAGATTCTCCACTATACCATATATAATACAGCTACATAAAATGTTTTAGATGCATGTGAGTGTCAAATAGTGTTTATCAAGACCAGCTGTCGTGTCTTTGACAAGGCGGCTGACCTTGATATACACTGTTTGCAATGTTATAAGGCACGTTCTGTTATGGAACGGCTCTTATTTAAAGCAAGGTATGCTGTTTGCATAGGATTTATAAAGGTGTTATCAGGGCACTGGTTTAAAGGAATGCAAAGACGTACACGTTATATATACCATATTGTATTTTATAGAAAAACGCAGGCATACATATAAACATATTCTACAACACTTCTAGTTTTGTCAGAACAATCGATCAAAATCTATTATACAAACCAATAAGGTACCACCCTATGGCCTATAGTGGAGAACACGTTATTCTTTCCCAATAAACGCTTAAAATTACGCTAAAACTATTCTTTCAAGTACAAACAGTTTGGAGCAAGCTCGAACGCCGAGTATCCCGGCGTTTGATCAGGCTCTAAACTGTTTGCCTCTCAGCTTAACATCAAAGGCAGAATTGTCCAAACAATGTTACTTTCTATATTTTAGTGAATTGCGTTTGCGTTTCGTTTTCGTTAAAACGGGAAAGATTAGCCTGTTCTCCACTGTAATAAGAAATATTCTAGCAACCAACTATAAATGATACGCTTCCTTGGCATTAATTATTCTTTTGTTGTATTGGGGGAAAATATGGGGGTAATCACTGTGCTGTACAAGATGACAAATTGACGCATCATAGGCTGTGGCAGTAGCAGACAGAATATGACTTCTTTGTCATTACAGCGTGGATAATATTGGATATACAGTGGAGAATCTGTTATTCTTTCCCGTTTAAACGCAAACGTACGCAAACGCAAAGCACTAAAACGTAGAAAAGAACAACTTTTGGACAATTCAGATATTTCATGTTTATCTTGGTGGCAAACAGTTTGGAGCCTGATCAGACGCCGGGTTACCCGGCGTCTGATCTGGCTCCAAACTGTTTGCACTGCAAATAATAGATTTAGCGTAAACGCGTTTATTGGGAAGGAATAACAGATTCTCCACTGTACAAGTACAGTAACACCTACAGTAAATCCTTAACCCCTTCCTCCCTGAAAGACCAAAAGGACAGTTCTAGTTTTCAATTTAGTCTAGTCCATTTTTTACTTTTTAGGGTTGACATTTACAATATATGTTAAAATGACAAAACAGTGTAGACCCTGTTCAGAGGGCTCCTTCCTTAAGGATCCTAAGGGATTATTTCTCATTATTATCGTCTCTTCGACACCACAGGATTTGGTGCTGGAAATAGCGGCAAAAATGTTGGATTTGTTCAGCTTAATCCCTCTTATTTGGAGCCCTGAGTCACCCGTCTTCAAAACTAGAAACAGGCTTATAAATGGTTAATTCCAAGTTGGAATTTAAAGATTATGAGGTGAATGAGTTATATGTGTTTCTATTTAATACCTTATGACCATTACCGGTATGTAAATATTCTAAAAGCGGATCAAACAATAGTCTGTACCATGAGAGTATTAAAGTTGTATTGCTGATGGCCCTCGGACCCGTTTCATAAAACTTCGTACGACAGAAACGGTCATAAGTCAAAACTTTAAAGTACATTCAATTTCTGATTAATATGTCTAATCCTGTCTTGTGACATCTCTTTGGAATTTCATTTTCAAGATAACTCCAAAGAGATGTCACAAGACAGGATTAGATGGAGAAATGGATAATAAATGAAAATCGTATAATCTGACTTACGACAACATTTGTCGTACTCTGTTTTATGAAACGGGTGCCTGTTCGCTTAGGAATATCCCTGAAATGGCAAATGCCTGTATTTAAGACCAGGCAAAATAACTCATTGCTTGTGTTAAAGACTGGAGTGGTGTTATATTGAAGCGGGTATGAAATAGAACAGAACGCGTATTACTTTACTTTATTTCTGCTATAAAGTCATCCACCACGAACAACCACTGTTAAAATTATTTAAAAAAAAAGAATACTTATATAGGGATACTTCTAAATTGTGTTCGAATGGTGTTCGAATTAAATGTCTGGCTTGCATTCAAGGCGCATTAAAAAACTACCGATAGCATTTTCAACTTTCATTTCCCAAGCTTGCCATTAACTTACAATTCATGTCAAAGAAACTACTTCAATTCTAATTATGCAAAAACTTAAGGCCGATTTTTATTTTTCAATGATAAAGAACCTAAAAATCCTAAATTGAATCATTACACAAAAAGTGAAAGACCGAGCCAGATTCGTTTTTCAAACCAACCCAGTAAAAGTCTAATTACCGGAAAAAGCGGTTCAAACTTGAAGAACTGTGTGTCATTTTCCAGCTATCAGATCTAATTTAGGGCCTCGGTCAGAAGCAACCGAGAACGACCAAAATACTAAGACACTGAGGCCGAACAGTGTGGTGTCCGTTAACTAGGGCTGGCGTTGTACATCAGATACGTTATTCCTTTCCGTTTAAACGAAACACAAACGAAACGCAAACGCATTGCAATAAAATTTAGAAAAAGACAGCTAGTTGGTAAATCAAACAATTTTCTTTATTCAGAGTGGCAAAACGTGTGGAGCCTGATCAGAAGCCGGGTAACCCGGCGTCTGATCTGGCTCGAAACTGTTTGCAATAGAAATAATAGATGTAGCGTACACGCGGTTATTCGGAAAGAATAATGTATCTCAACTATATCTGATCTCTGCCAAAAAGTTGCAAGTTTCGTACACTATAATTTACTTTAGAACTACAGTCATTTGGAGTCATATAACTTCTTTCAGCACGTGCCGTTTTCAATTCAATATGTGTATAATTATTTGATAGAAACACATTTTTGACATCTAACGAGTGTTATTTGCTCCAATGTTTGCTTATTCCTTGGTAACTATTCAATCATTTCTCCAGGGGTTGGGTTACGTGTTTCGATATCTCATTGTCAGTAACAAATTATTGCCTGTCTGCAGAAACGTAAATATATTTACACTTGTATTTTCATCAGACAATATTGCATGTAGACAGATTGGATTGGGATAATTACCCTTCGTCGGGAACTATATATATATTACACATATACGTTAGTGCATTGATGAGATATTTGCTGAACACAGTTTCGATCCAAATTAATTGACAAATAATTGGACATCTCATATGCATACACACGTTAACAGAATTATTATACATTTTCAAGTACATATTCGATAAATCTGATGATAATTATTTATGATAAAGATATTAACTGTCAATCTTTCAACACTACGTATCTCTTGTGAATTATTGTGTTCCATTGTGGATCATTATACTTTCCGAAACAAGAACCAGTGTACTTGGAATTTTAGGTAGTTTTACAAATACTGGTCTAATTTAGCAACAGTGTAAACTAAGATCAGAGGACTCGTATAGGAGCCCGCTGATTTGGATATACAGCACTCCCTCCCTACAACGGCCCTCCCAACAACAACTCCCTCCTTACAACGACTCTTGCCGCAGTTCCCTAAAAAAGACATTACGTCTAACGCTTTTACTGTTTGAATATCATCTGCTTAAAGTTATCGTCTGCTGTTTTTCTTAAAGTTACATATTGGACATTTTGACAGAAAAAGACTTAATCTGATCTGGATTCAAGCTGTTTGCTAATGTTTGCCGATTTCCCTCCCTCTAACGACTCCCTCCGAACAACGCACACAATTGTTGTATCCCATTGGATGTCGTTGTAGAGAGGGAGCGCTGTATACTTTTTGCATGTTTGCACATGTAATTAGTGTACTTTAAACAGGTCCATGGTGCTGAAAGAGTAAAGGTTACCGTGATAGTCGCTATTTACAATAGTGAAAAACATGCTATTCTTTTCCAAGAAATTCGCGGTGCTATATGACGTATTATGTTTCGGGGTGCCGTAATACCCAATTTATTTATCCAAGAAATACGTTTATGTTAAACATATTACTTCTTCTTCCATTGCAAAAGTTTTAAACCATATCAGACACCGGTTAAGTTCTTGGAAATTCATTGCCTTATCTGTAAAATTGTTATTTGTAAACAGATTGGATCCTGATTAGACATCGTGGTGCATGGCGTTTGATCAGAATCCAAATTGTTCGACACTTATTTCAATATTTCTTACGGCAAATTACCTAGAAATTAGTTTTAAAGATAAAAGCACACGATGATTGTTAAAAATTGATGAAACCATGGCAGTGAATGGGTCAAATACTACAAATGATCTAAGTATACATTGATCGCTATCATGTTAACCGGTCACTATTAACTTAAGGAATAATGTATACAGTGGAGAATCTGTTATTTTTTCCCGTTTAAACGCAAACGTACGCAAACGCAAAGCACTAAAACGTAGAAAAGAACAACTTTTGGACAATTCTGAAAATTCTTGTTTATCTTGGTGGCAAACAGTTTGGAGCCTGATCAGACGCCGGGTTACCCGGCGTCTGATCTGGTTCCAAACTGTTTGCACTGCAAATAATAGTTTTAGCGTAAACGCGTTTATTGGGAAAGAATAACAGATTCTCCACTGTATAGTGTACAATTATTGCCTTTAACTCTTTAACCCATTTCCCCATGAATACGCCTTTTACGCCTGTACTTTATCACTCCACTGAAGAAAATAATTACAAATTGATACAGTTGTGAATATTTTACTTTAAAAATAATTTCTATATTCTAGCAGCTGGTGCATGTAGCTAAAACAGGCTGAAAGTAAAGCAGAATGCTTTACGTTCAACCTGCTATTAGTCACCTATCTTCAATACTAGAAATAGGATATTGGGTAAAGGGTTAAACACCAAATTATTTTCGAGCGTTTACCTTTACATTGCAACATTGTCGTTTCAAAGTAACAGTTAGGGTAGTATGACTTAAAGCATACCAATATGAGTATCAAACTTTTGGATCTTGATCCGACAACGCGTAAAACGGCGTCTGATATGGATATGAACTTTTTGAAAGGTCGACTTTATGTGACTTTGTGGGTATACGGGTTAATGAACATATAAATGTTATTTCACGACGCCTGTCTCGTGCATTTATGTAAGTGCAAAAGCCGCTAGTTTAATGCTCTGTTAAATTGAAAATGAAGTTCAATACCAATTTTATTGCCTATATTATTATATCTCGTGGGAGAGCTTAGGCTTTCCCATCTTTTCAATGTAATATCGCAATAAACCTCTCATTTTGTCTACATTGCCTCACTAAATATTGCACTTGCATATTGCCGTCTGCCTTAACCCCTTCACTGCCGTGACGTCATCAATTTTAAACAATTGTCGTCTGCTTTTATTTCTTAAATTTTAATTTTTGCTATTTTGACTAAAGAAATATTGAAATGAGTGTCAAACAGTTTGAAACCTGATCAGACGCCGCATAACGCGGCGTCTGATCAGGATCCAAACTGTTTGCAAGAAACTGTTGTGCTCGGGATAAGGCAGTGAAGGGGTTAACACTGCGGATTGCAGTTTCCCCATAAACAAATATTTATTTCGCTTTTTATTGTAAAATATTGTCACATATATCGTTGTTTAGTACAGAATTATTAAAACATGATACTACTAATTAACTGAAGAGGTATTCAATGTCCATCCTTATACAGTAGAACCTCTCTATTACGACCACTAAAATATGTCATATATTAGCCTTTTAAGACAGGTGACTGCTTAAAGTAATGTGAAAGTGAAACAGAAAGCTCCTACATGAGCTTTCTGTTTAACTTTCATATTGCTTTAAGCTGTCACCTGTCTTTTATTCAGACACTTAGCCTTCTTTGTAGTAGTCGTAATAGAGATGTTCTACTGTACTAGTATATGTTTTCCATTGTCCGTTTAGAATTTTATTACACCAAAACACAATCTGAATGAGGACAAAACTATCTAATAGTTGTTGTTCTTCACTAACTTTATTTGTTTAACACTTTCACCGCAAAATGAATCGTGACTGTATCAACCTTCGCGGTCCTATTGTAGTCTGTATCAATAGTATTGTCTGCAGTATCGTTTCTAAGGTTTAAAGCCGTATGACTGACGTAGCCTAAAAACATGTATAAAACAGTCTCGATCATGATCAGACACCGTTTCACTCCATATTGAAACTATGTACACCGGACAGCTCATTAAACTTCTGTTTCTTGAGAGAATATGTCTGAAATAGGGTTTTTCTACTTTCTGTGAGAAAATGTCCTTACTGGATTAATACATGTTTTATACTTAATAATAAATATTCGGCAGGAAAAATGTAAAGTGCAATATAAAACATATCATTAGTATCATGCATAAGCTTTATAGATATATGTACGCATATATTATACCAAAAGATAAACAATATAATAAGACATATGAAAAACAACTGATCATATCAAACTCATATCAAACTGATAGATTTAACATAGTCCATTGTTTGCCACACATTCAGAGATTCAGAGCTAAGAAAGTAACGTATACGATTAGACATTTCAAAATCAAAAATTTAAAACCGATAATCAAATTTTATATCTGTGCAAAGTTGAAAAGGTCATTTTAAGAAAATGAATTTAGACTATTTGTCTGGTTGAAAACATCTTCGTATATAAGTATAGAGCAGAAAAAGAATTTATTTAATTCTTATATGGTTGAACAATAGCCCCTTGTACTCAAACCTGATCAATATATAATGATTTCTGCATGTACATATTTTACACAATACAGCACATTCAACAATATCATAACTGGACCATGAGTTGCAGCCCCATTTTACTGCATTTGATTTTATCAAACATATAAAGAAAAAAACTTTAAATCGACCTTATCTAAGCAAACATCGAGCCGTTTCAAATATAAAAGAGAATTTGACACAAGTTCTATATAAATGATTTGAACTCATTTTACCGTTCTTATTTCAACGGGTTCACGTTGTATTACTTTTGACGAACCTAATGTATCATAATTATGCTGCAATGACGGTGTAATATATAACATGTCTGCTACTGTCAAAGCCCATGAAACATCAATTTGTCATACACGTCATTGAATGCCACCTCAGTATCCAGTATAACAAAATAACGACACATGTCACAGAAGTGTCACATTCGAAATTGGCTACTGAGATTGCCCCTGTAAATGTACGCCTTAGTCATCGCGTAATTGGGGTTGTAATTTGATGCATACATTCATGTGAATGTTTGTTCGTCTATAAGTGTATGTGTATTTTCCCGTGCCTACCAGTATTTAAATATAGGATATTACATGAGTGTTCATAATTTATTGGATTTATTAAACGAGTCTTTTAGATAACGATAAAAACGAGGCTCTGCCGAGTTTTTATCGTTTTTTAAAACGACGAGTTTGATAAATTCATTAAATTATTAACACGAATGTTATTCTTTTTATAACATAACCTAGAAATGTTATTTATCGCAGCCTTTGAGGTCAAGTGAATGCTAAGCGCGATATGAGTAAATCTATACCGGAAACAAATTGTTCCAAATTAACCCCGTTCACTAGCATAATGTTTATGTTATCATGTGTATTAATAAACCATTTAATGTAGATCTAATATCGATTAATTACACCAAAATATATACAGTGATGCTCACTTATAACGAACTTGGATAAGATGAAAAACTGCTTAATACGAAATAAAAATAATTCCCCGACTGCTTCCTTCTTTATTTCAATGGTCGCATGCTTGCTTAAGATGAAAACTGGATATAACGAAAAACTGGATAAGACAAACTGATTTTAGGTCCCTCAACTGGATTTTACCTGTAAAATGGTTCTGTTAATACAACATGCCGGTCATTATCACAGTTTGACAAGTCGCTTACAAAGGTGACAGTACTTAATTGCTTAGCTGCTTATCACCTCAGATAACAAAACATTACCCAACCAACATGTTTTGTATATATGCTATTGATAGGACGTTCAAACAACTGGAAATAATTAGTTTACTTGGCACATTATTTGTTTGGATCCAGATCAGATGCTTAATAACTGGGTGTCTGGTCAGACTTCTTGCTGTTTGACACCTGTATTCTGCAAAAAGTTAACAACCGCTGATGCTATATCAACATAGTAGATCTATTAATCAAAAACTTTTTATATTAATACAGTTTACATAAATTATTAAATATTCATAATAGGTTGAGTTTTCTGTTAATACAATACGGGGAACAGGTTAAATTTTCAAGAAATGGCATTTCTTATGTCATAGCCAATCTTATTTTGCTATCATTTAATTATTCTATTTGGTGCAATTAAAAGAAATATTTAAGATTTAATTTCTATGCCTTTCTATCTTTCCTATCAATTATGTGCTAAAAGTATGATAAGTAAAACTTTTCTTTATATGCAAACTATTCACAAAGAAATTTCGTTGTTTGGATAAGACGAAGTTTGGATAAGACGAACTAATTTGCAAGATCCCCTGAATTTCGTTATAAGTGAGCATCACTGTAAATTCAATCTACATGAAGGAATGAAGACGGTGGAAATTGAAAGCAAAGAACGCATTTTAATGACGTCACAAGTTAAGCGACGTCGTGTCGTACCTCATTTGCATAGTTATATAACTAGTTATATATGACATTTAAACAACAGGTGTTATTCAACGCTCACGCCATCTGTTATGTTATAATATGTTTTTGCGTTTAAACCATTATGCCAAATGCAAGTGATGAACTTTTCTTGTGATCAGGCTACACAGATTTATGAATTGTTTAAAAGAAAAACAAAACAGTTCTAGTATTTATTCGACCATCTCATAATTTGTGTATGTTCCATAATAAAATTATTTCCATAACGACGGGATATTTTTCATTCATTTTAAATGTCACTTCGAACATAACATCATGCGCTTCATCGTTGTTGAAGCAAACACGAATATGACTTGTATTTGTATTGTACTGCTATTTGTCAAAAGATATAAAGCGGACTCCCTAGTTAACTTTGAATACTCTACCACAACTATAGAAACCGTTTAAAACATGACCTAGCAAAATACGAAACTATCTGAACGCCGAACACGTTATTAGGTATAAGCCGATTTTATTCAACTGGCACGGCGGAGCTAACCTTTGGCAAAGATAAACTAATTTACTTTTGAGTTTAGGGTTGATAGGTATGGTTCCGTATTATGTCGTTACTGCCTGATACTTTCAAATTGAAGAAACACTAATTACACGTGGACCAATATCAACGTGTAATTGATATATACAGTGCTCCATCTCTACAATAACACCCAATGGAAGACAAAGTCAAAAAGAGTGCGTGTGTTGTTCGTAGGGAATTGTTTTAGGAAGATAAATTAAGACTTGGTTTACATTTGCAAACAGCTTGATTTCCGATCAGATGCAAAGAAACGAGGCGTCTGATCTGGATTCAAGCCGTTTGTCATTCTTCATTATCTTCCTTCTGTCAAAATGTCCATTGATACAAAAAAAACCGACAGACAACCAATGGTAAATTCCGATAATAAAAGAGCGTGCTGCCGCCCCCAAAGTTGAAATGCAAAGATCCGTATGAAACTCCGACCTGCCAGGTCAATACAATCGACCTATAAAACACTACTTATCGTTCAGCAAAGACATGTTAAGAATTCTGACTGGAGGTTACTTAACCCATTGTCCCATAGCTTATATCTTGTTTTGAAGAGAGGTGATCACTTAAAGTAGGTTGGAAGTAAAGGAGAATGAACCTTAAGGCACATTCTGCTTTACTTTCAACCGGCTTTAAGGTACCATCTACAAGAATATAAAACAATATTTATTACAGTGCAAGTTCCTGACTGTATAAATTAGATCTATTTTTTCCCGACATCTTACAACTGCCTATACCTACGCACGTATAGTAATGAATATTGACAGTTGTATATGACATTTCGTTTTAACACAAGTTGGTTTGAGAATTAAGCCCTATTTTATATGAACCTCAGTTTGAACTTATCTGTTTTAGTTAAACGATTATAATTATTTAATTAATAGAAATTAACACGATGTTATATGTTTTAAAGTTTTATTAAAATACTCCCACATAAATACGTCAAAATACATTTTGATGTTTTTTTAAGACATTCCAATATTTAGTGATGTTGGTTCATTATAACCGTAAGTTGTCAAGCAACTAGGTAAAATAGACATTGAACCCTCTCTATAATGACCACTAAATTGCTGTTAATTATTAGGCTTTTTACGAAAGGTGACTGTTTAAAGCAAGCGTCTCGTTTGCGTTTAACCCATTTGTGCCCACGATCGAATATATGAGACATAGGCAAACAGTGTAGACTCTGGTCAGACGCGGCGCCTAATCAGAGTCTACACTGTTTGCTGATAGGAATTTAAATATACACAAATGTAAAACAAAATGAAAATGAAAATTTTGACCAGGTATCCCTTTGATAAAGAATGGACTAATCAAATATATAAACATGGACGAATCCACTTGGAATAAACGAGTTAAATGATTAATAACGCCTTCTCGACTGTAGTGAAATATGTTACTTAAACAACTTGTCCATCGGGCTTCCATAAATCTTCATTTAAAGAAATTGATAACCAAAGATGACCAGTCCCTCTCTTCATTTTTATCTGAAAAGGTACAGTAAAAACCTCGCTATTACGACCACTAAAACGAAGGCTAATTGATTGTATAATAGAGAGGTGACAGCTTTAAGCAAGGTGACAGTGAAACAGAAAGCTCCTAAGGAGCTTTCTGTTTCACTGTCACCTTGCTTTAAGCGGTCACCTACCGTAAAACACCCTAATAATTAACATACTTTAGTGGTCGAAATAGAGGTATTTTACTGTATTTGCAAAATACTAAACGAACCTTATTAAGATAGTGCGTCGTAATGCAAAAATGCGCTAATTGTAACCTTAATTGTTTTCCTTTTTAAAAAGTCGACGTCAAAAAAATATTTAATTATTTGAAATGTTCTAGACATTATTCGGGTTTAGAGAAGACAGTTATCTGAAAGTTGAAACCCATTTGTTGGATACGATCGGCTATGGATACCCAGGGAATAGAATTCTAATCTCCCTTAATGCTATAATATCGTCAACTTCAGAATTGTTTATATTTTGTTTTTAGTTAATTCCACATTGATCCTATCGAACTCGATTGCATAAGAACACCAGTTAAGAGGGAGTAACCTCATATTAACCCTTAGCCCGCCAAATAAATTGTCGTCTGCTATATTTCTCGTCTGCTTCAAGTTTCAAAGTGCTTCAAAGTTGCTCAAAATTGCTGAAAATGTTGTCCGAGTGTCAAACATCTTGGATCCGGATGAGACGCCGAGTTACTCGGCGTCTCATCCGGAGCCAAGCTGTTTGCATATGGAGCTATAGTCGTGAGTGGCAGGCTAAGGGTTAAGATAATAGGAGGAGGAAATTGTCTTCAGATACGCGGGAGTAAACTGAGGTTCATATAAAAAGGAACAGAATCAGTGATTAGCAAAGTAAAGTCGAAATTAAAATTTCTTTACAGGAAAAACGAATTCCGAACAATGCACACCATACATTGCTTGTTATGTCGCAACTTCAATGTCATTTAGACATTGCCTGCTCTTTCTGGTATCCTGGACTAGCCAAATACTTTAAACATATGCTTCAAACATCACAAAATAAGGTAATTTGGCTTGTTCTTTGTTTAGATATTAGATCGCACAGTGGCAAAGAACAGGTTTACTTATCTACATCGGTTGCCTGTGACCAAAAGGGTTGAACAGATTATGCTTTGTTATGTTCATAAAATTAGATACGGTTTCGACCCTGATTACTTAAGTGATAATTTTCAAATGCTAAAAACTGTTCATAACCGTAACACAAGATCAAGTAAAATTGCTAATCTAAGTTCTAATATGACTTTGTTATACTTGGCGGTTTGCCAAACCCAAGGTACGTAGTTTTGGTAAAAATAACATTTGCTTGTCACGGTATAGTCTCCCACAGTATTAAAGAGACATCACTGATAATATGAGGTTTAAAGAGTCAACCTAGAAAAATCTTTTATCTAAGAAATAATGTTTTTCAGGTGCAGTATTTTCAGTATTCTAAGTATGAATTTTCTTGATGGCTGTGTTAAAGTGAATTGCATTCATTGCAACATGGTCATTGGGAAAATCATTAACTGAATAATCTTAAATACTGAAACAAACATTACTTTGTGTATGTTTCGAAATATATATATTCAGATTAATATATTCAATTTTAAATTAAATCAGCTCTGCTTTTTATCAAAATGTCATATCTTGTACAAATGTATATGACAGATTGATTGATATTTTATTTATTCAATTTTCTTTTAAATCTGGACAATGTTCTGTTTCTTGTAAGACATTTTAAACTATTTAAACACGGCATATGTGCAATAGCATCCGTCTGTGGACATTTAATTTATTGAGTGTAAAGCATATATTTATTCTTATGTCAGTAGCATCATACCTAGTTTGTGATAAGAAGTTTATATATGTCTTTTAAGTACAACTCATAGTTTAATTAATGCAATATGTGATGCTTTCAGAAACTACGTGATATTCTAAACTTGCTAAATATTTTCATATCATTTAATTATAATTGTGTATATGTTTTCAATGCATGACTTTCATGGATCTATCACTAGATATCGGGGACCACAATGGAAATAAGGGAAAATACATTTTCCCGTTCTTTTGCAATGCTTGGTATTGGTGACAATATGATGTGCATTTTCATGTGTATGCATTAGTTGCTATATATTGCATTATATGTGTATGTATTTGTATTGCTATGTTATGTCACTATTGCCATAATAAAATCAATCAATCTATCAATCAATACACTTATGATTTCAAACATTTACTACTAAATGTCTGGACTGAACATTATGGTGTTAGTACAGTGGATAATCTGTTAAACGTAAACGTACGCAAACGCAAAGCACTAAAACGTAAAAAAGTACAAATGTTGGACAATTCTGATAATTCATGTTTATCTAGGTGGCAAACAGTTTGGAGCCTGATTAGACGCCGGGTTACCCGGCGTCTGATCTGGCTCCAACTTGTTTGCACTGCAAATAATAGTTTGAGCGTAAACGCGTTTATTGGGAAAGAATATCGCATTCTCCACTGTACTCATACAAATCGTAGGGTTTGGTGGAGAAAGATGAATTTTTAAAATACAGTGAAACCCCTCTAAACCGGAACCTCTAAATACCGGAATTCCCTCTAAACCGGAACCTCTAAATACCGGAATTCCCTCTAAACCGGACAAAACCTTTGGTCCCGTTGCCAACCTTTCTTTATCTTAACCCATTACACCATAAATACGCATTTTACGTCTTTGGTTTATTCTTACACTGATGAAAATAGTTTGTACATGCTAGCAGATGATAGCTTAAAGCAGGTTGAAAGTAAAGCAGAATGTGCCTTTAGGCGCATTCTGCTTTACTTTCAACCTGCTTTAAGTGGTCAGCTATCTTCCATACTAGAAATAGGTCAAAACCCCTCTAAACCGGAAACCCCTCTAAACCGGACATTTTTGTTGTCCCCACAAACGTCCGGTTTAGAGGGGTTTCACTGTACATCTAATGGTCTAGGCCATTTCGCGTGTATATGCAAAGAGATATGTGGTAATCGATACACCACCGGTGACAACCCGTTTTATACACGTTTATACGCTATACCAGGATCAACTGTGAACATACACTGGAGGACAAACCGAGAATCCGTTATGGAAAAACTGGAAGCTAGTTGGGTCAGGCTGAAAAATAACGCTTCTTGATGGTGGATACTACTTCGGCATCATACAAATACAGTCCAAAACTATCCTTGTCGTACCAGCCTATTTCATCTGAAGGCATTACCAATGCAGTGACCGTAAACGCTTCCATAATTTAAACTGCCAACTACTTTACATTAATGCAATAGTAGATTTTCTTTTTGGTCAAAAGTTATTTTTATATACACAGATTTACATGATCTCATTCTAATATATTTTTACACAGATTTTTTTATCTTATAAGCAAACCTATTGTTATTATTTTAATATGGATAGTTTATTTCATATTTTTCTACGTCAGTCTCTAATTTTTATTATAATTAAGGGTAGGGACTGGTTTGGTAATTAACAAAATATACTCAGTATTATTTTTAATTTATTAATTTCATATTTAATCTTATTAGTTCATAGATCATGCCTCTCTATGTCAGACCATCAATATCAATAAGGACCACAATGGAAATAAGAGATGTCTTTCCTCTTTTTTGTGTAATCCCACGGGTGGTGAACAACATTGTTCCTCATTCGTGGTATTTATAATCCTTGATATTGATGTGACTGACATAGTTCATAACACAACATATTTATAATCATTGCAATTTTTATAAATTGTGTTTTGTTTTAAGATGTATGTGTGTGTTGTTAGCTATTGTCATGTTACATGATATTGAAATAAATCTATCTATCTATCTATCTATAACGAATGGATAGCATGGTGAAGATGTTTTTCTCGTTTAGAAATAACAACAACTCGTCCTTAGTAAAGCGTCAAGATTAAAAGGCAAAATCAGGACCAAAATGCATAGGACATATCTGTCACAACGCGCCTTGCACACAAAGAAACATATTTTCGAGGCGTTTTGTTTTGGAACAAAAACAAACCACACAAAAACCGATTTTTTATAGTTGAGAAACTCTAATTAAACCAAAAGAATTTTAAAGAAAAAATGTGAGATTTTTTCGATGAATGAAGGAAATATAAAACGCGACAAAGATCGGTGCTGGTAATTACTTTGACGGTAACCTTAGGCTCGGTTTTGCGCGCGGGCTGGCATCAGATAATCTTAACCAATACCCTGTTTCTCCCAAAATGACGTGAATTTGCAAACACTTTGGATCTAGATCAAATCACGTGCAACATGCCGTGTGGTTTGCGGCAAAATGTGGACGTCCAGTTTCGGGGTTCCTTATATCAAACGTTGTCTAAAATTTATTTTCAACACAATGTATTGACAACACTTCTATATAATACGTCCACTTAGCAAGAGAAGGTTGGACGTCCTAAGGGTCGGTCATTTGCCTTTCAATAAATGGGAATGACAAATACAGTAAAACATCTCTATGACGATCACTTAATTGTGTGAAGTATTAGATGTTTAAGAAAGGAAGCTATTTAAAAAAGGTGAAAGTTAAACAGAACGATCCTATGGGGCTTTCTATTTTATTTTTATTTTGTTTTAAGCTGTTACTTGTTATTCATACAATCAAGTGGCCTTCTTTTTATTTGTCATACTAGAGAGAAGTTAGTGTACTCGTACCTTAAACGATATCACAGAATGCAGAAAAATACAAATGAAATCGGAAACAGAGGCACATTTATTTGCCTTGGCATTCACGGTTTGTATTAATAGTATTTCACCCAGGTTTTGTAATTTAAATGATCGAATTCATTCGTTATTTGCGCTAAGCATTTTTTTCTACAATTATACAGTTGAGTCTCGATCAGGTACACTCACATAAGTTAAAACAGTAAAACTAAAGAGGCGTTTAAGCATCTTAAACTAATCCAACTATTTTGAAAGATGTTAGAGATACCTTCAGTCGAAATGTCCACAATATCATTTTTCACTGGTGTTGTAGTGAACGAATTTCCTTGGTGAACGTGGTTTAATAGGACTACTTTTGTTTCAATATATTAGTTAAGAAAGAATAACATCTGAAGTTAAAACATGCCAACAGATAATATACAGCTATTTAAGTATTCAAAATGCAGATAAATTAACCTCGAACAGGTATGTAGAATACAATATTGTAGACATTCTTTCAATTTCTTGTTTTATGATTTAGTCGAATCGTACATTTTCGTATGGTACAAATGATTTTCACTTTGTAGCCTCATGCTGTAAGTTTATAATAAGAAACAGTCCTGATTGAAGAAATACTTACAGAAAGAGCAAACGGTTCATTCAAATCGTTCGTAGTACATTTAGAATACTAATAATTTGTGATGTATTACTTATGTATTGTGCGTCATTCAAGCAGTGTCACATAGTCTATGTCATGCAATCGTCTGCTTAAAGTTAACGTTGGCCATTTGCTGGTCATGAATATTCAGAAACCTTTTGAAAAACTTTTTTGAATTGATTTTGTTATGCCTTAAGTTTATAGTGGTTTTAAGAGTATCTTGTTTTAAGAAGTAAACCAATTTACCTCTCTATAACGACTCTTTCCACGCACACAATTGTTGTCTCCCATTGGGTGTCGTTGTAGAGCGGAAGCACTGTACAGCGAAATAAAAAGTCATATCATTATTTGATAAAAAAAACTAATTAGGATCGGAAAGAATGGTTACGAAGAATGGGATTTCTTCTCTGAATGGACGAAATAAGAGAAGCAACAAAAAACTGTTCCGGTAATTATTTTTACGACAGCTTCGGGCAACTGGATGCTTTACGGGTCAAGGGCCAATACTGGTGTTCAAATATTGCCTTGGGAATATCTCCGTATTTATAAGCTGTACGACATTTGTGCACCGTGTTGTTTTGCATGTGCCATAATAACTATGGTAATGATTACTATGCACGTTATTTTCAGTAGATAGCTCTTGGCAATCACAATACTTTCCCAAACTATGAAAATAGTATCCTCTTTTGTGCACCATATTGTTTTGCATGTGCCATAATAACTATGGTAATGATTACTATGCAGCCACGTTATTTTCAGTAGATAGCTCTTGACGACCGCAATACTTTCCCAAACAATGAAAATAGTGTCGTCTTTTGGGAATTTAATGCACAGACGGCGTGAGCACTGTTGCATATTTCAGTATTGCTCATGAACAGACTCAATTAAACCTAGTCTGCAATTTTCAGTATTTGCTTTGTTTTCTGTGCTTTCAAAGGATCTCCCTTTATTCAGATTTACTAGTAGAACTCCACCAAATTGTGTTACCCACATACTCACACATTCATTATGTGAGTACACTGGAGAAAACGTTATTCTTTCCCAATAAACGCGTTTACGCTAAAACTATTATTTGCAGTGCAAACAGTTTGAAGCCAGATCAGACGCCGGGTAACCCGGCGTCTGATCAGGCTCCAAACTGTTTGCCACCAAGATAAACATGAATTATCAGAATTGTCCAAAAGTTGTACTTTTCAACGTTTTAGTGTTTTGCGTTTGCGTACGTTTGCGTTTAAACGGGAAATAATAACAGATTCTCCACTGTATATTGACACAAATCCTCACCAGTGGGATGAGGGGATGGGTGATAGAATACGTACAGTAAAACCTCTCTATTACGACCACTATATATTGTAAATTATGAGGTGTTAACACAAGGTGACTGCTGAAAGTAAAAAGACAGTAAAGAAGAAAGCATCTGAACAAGCGTTAAGCTGTCACCCGTCTTTAAAACTGCCAGTTATCCTTCGATTGATTGGTCGTAATAGAGAGGCTTTACTGTTTATCTGTTTGCAACAGCGCAGAGTGGTAAGCTCTTCAAAGCTGTGTCATCCACATATGTATACTTTCACTAAATACAGACACAGCTACAGTCAGATGGGGGTGGTGGGGTAGAATCTACCAATCTGACACCAGTGCAGAGTGGCAAGACTTCAACAAAAAGCGTCAACTGCAAATTCATACTTGAACATCGGCGCTATTACCAATATGGTGTCGCAACGCTGTGAACCCCAAATGACAGACCTTTGTTTTATCATCTGATGATGTGTAGATCGATATAATGTATGTGTTTGATATACCCTTCTGTACAATTTAGTGTTCCCTCTCTACAACGGCCCTCCCAACAACGACTACCTCCTTACAACGACCCTTGCCGAAATTCCCTAAACGGGACAATCATGTCTAACGCTTTTTCTGCTGCGGTATCGTCTGCATAAGATTGCTGTCTGCTGATATTTTTTTTGCTGAAGTTACATAAAGGATACATTGACAGAAAAAGGCAATGACGAGTGACAAACAGCTGGATTCCAGATCAGACGCCGCGTTACGCGGCGTCTGATCTGGATTCAAGCTGTTTGCAAATTGAAGCCAATTTCCCTCCCTATAACGACTCCCTCCGAAAAACAAACACATCTTGTGTCTCACATTGGGTGTCGTTGGAGAGAGGGAGTAATTTATTTCGAAAACAAGCCTCTTTCTACATTTTAAGTAAATTGTTTTGAGTTCCGTTCGTTTGAACGGATATGAATAACGTCTTCGTAACTGTAAACACATGTAGATCTACTGCATAAGACCGGATACATTTACGGACATAAACAGAATTATCCATACAGGTTAAACCTACGACTTGTATTAACTTTATTTGTTTTATCAAAAATGCACCTGTTCAGGAGAATATCTGTTTTTAACTTTTATTCCCCTAAATCTCTGGTCGTATCAATAGTAGCTGATATAATTGAGAATATGCTAGGCTGGTGTACCTCGGCGTCTGTTAAGGTTTTAAACTGCTTGAAATGTCACCCTTGTCAGATTATATGATGAATTCAATTTAACAGATCCGCTTGCACCTTCAGTATGCAAATCGAACGTATACAGTTTCATTTCTCTTGAGACAAAATTTCTGCATTATAATAAAATAGTGCGTGATATATTCTAATAAAAACTATTCGAATCTGCATTGATGCAAATGTACTGATTCAAATGTGATTTTTATACGTTTTTTGGTTATTACCCACTTATCATATCGCAAAATATATGTAAATAGATAAAGTAGATTGTGTCACGTTACAGTGTTATTACATAAGGCAAACGTAAAGTATATGAGCATTAGTAAGAGTATGACAACATTAACCCGAAATGCAACATATATTTATATTATCCATACGGTGCATCCGTAAAGAATCAACTTGTTTATGCAAACAGCGTATGCCCCGATGAGAGGGTTCATAGAAAAGTTCTCTTTTCGAGCTCTGCACGGTTTGTCATTTCGCAGTTAACTCTAGAAATCCTAAATAGTTACAATTACTAGATTTATTTAGAACTGGAAATGTTCATTTGGCATATCGGATTCTTTTTATTGATATAAGTCAGTTGTATTTTTACCAGCAAATACCGGGTAATATATCGACACAATCTTAATCGTGCATTATCTTTTTTCAGAGAATTAAACGCTGATTAATAATGTGAACAACTACCCTTATTCAGATTTATATAATTCACAACACAAGTGTTAAATTCTATAAGAAGGTTGTGAGATGCCTCATCGTACTTCTCTTTAGTGTTTTCATGATGAATAACCTCCCTTTAATGAACAAATGCAAATTCAAACACCATATAAAATGTAATCTATTGTGAGAGGCAGTGTATATACGTGTGTAAAATGTCCTTCTTTTCAGGATATGAATAGTACGATCTATGTCGGTCTCTTGCATGGATAGCATTGGAATCGACTGTTCCATTTAAATGATCCAATCCAATTTAGTGAGTTTAGGATGGGTATACGCGTTGTAAGGGCTCAATAGGATAATTGCTGGTTTCTTTTAATCATGTGCCTAATTTAGCAAGAAAAGGCACATACAAGACATATGCCTGCTACTACGACCAAGCAAAATAAAAGAAAATTATTTCATTGTGTAATGCATAAGTGAGATTAAAGGTTAATAGAATGCTGCTTTAACCCTGTTTTATTAAACAATTTGTCCAGCATGTTTGTATATGTATGCTTGTTTTATGCTAGGCCCGTTTCTGCCAACTTAAGACTAATAGACATCACAATCATAGAAAGAGAGAAACAGATGCAGAGGAACCCGGGCGATACTCTACTCGCTTTTGGTTGAGACATCCTCCTTTTTGTTTCAGAATATTATATAAATACATTGAACATATGTTTAAAAAACAAATAGTGTTTAATAAATACGAAAGACTCATGCAGGAAACGCAACACAAACAATACACCCACCTCTCAAGTAGAACACACACACAGTCATACCATAACAAACACACACACACATTCATACACACACGCGCACACACACACGCAAGCAGTATCATTCCTTCATCTACACACTAAATATAAAACAACACGCAAGACAAACATAAAGCAAAGTGAACATAGGAGCCCGCCTTGGTACGGTCAGTAGCAAAAAATAATTAATTATAAATTAATTATCAACAACCACTGGGGGTTAAACCTGGGTTTAGGGGCGCCCAACCTTAAAATTGCAATAATTTTCTAGCTGAGTGCAAGAAAGTAAAATAAACATGTATATACCATTTTTATTATCGGAATTGAAAATCATTCATTACGTGTTACACCTAGAAAACATATACACTCTAATTCAACACGAGATTGGGCTGTCAACTTGCATTTGATATATTATTACTGTTGTAAGTCTTGAAAGAACGACTTCAAAGCACCAAGCCTGACTTTCACGCACTTGAGATAATAACGACAGCATTTTTAGTTTGATTTTCCAATTTTGCCATCAAGTTGCATTAAACTATATCAATTGTAATTGAAAAAAAATCCAAAGCTGATTTTTATCTCTCAATAATAAAAAACCTAAAAGTCGTAAAATGAATGATCCATGTAAAAACAAAAAGGCCGAACCGTATTTGTTTTTCAAACGCAGAAAAAGTATAATTACCAATCAGAGTGAATCGTACTTGCTGGGCAGTTTAGCAATCGTCAGCTTACGGTTACTGGGTTATAATCTATAATCGATAATAAAATTGGGATTCAGATCAAAAGCAATCAAGTAACTGTTATTCAGGTATCATAAACCTTTTCCGAATAGAAACGCATTCTAACGCATTAAATGTATTCATCTACTGAGGAAAATATGTTCAATTCACACAGTGGGGATCATATATTAACTAAAAATGTTTTCTATATTCTAGCAGATGGCAGCTTTCGGCACATCATGCTTCATTTCAGCATGTTTTAAATGACTATCGGTACATTTCTTCAATACTAGAAACAGCCTATGATGTCGGTTATTATGACTTGAAAGGATAACGTACATAAAGGAATACCGGTAAATAGGGGTTTTGATAACTTGGATTCAATGTGTGTATTTTCTTGTACTGAGCTAAAGTGGGACATGTTTTGTTCTTATAACGTATGTACACATAAATGTCAAAGTCAAGCTAAAATAGCATGAGCTTTAAACAGCTCTTTGTTGCCACTGGATATTGAATGTGTGATACGTAAAAAGTAGGTCTTTACAATTCCGTTAATTTACTCGTTTTGAGGGTATAATTCAGACCAAATTCGGGTATAGAATCCCCCGTTGTACCAAATACCGTGCTTGGTTATATTAATCCAAGTGGTTGATCGTTATGTTCACAGCAACCAAGTTTCTGGTCTAGATCCAAATTATTCCGGCAATCTAGTTATTTCACCGCATGCTTAGCGAAGGGTTCAACCCTTTCCGCACTAAAACCTCAAATGAGCAATTCTAGTTTTCAATTTAGTCAAGTCCATTTTGTTTTACTTTTTAGAGTTGATTTTTACAAAACGTCAAATAGTGTTGAACCTGATCAGAGGGCTCCTTAAGGAGCCCACTGATCAGGACCTACACTGTTTGCATAGGACAAGTATACTCATCACAGATACACAGTTTGCAAGATGTTTATATATGCCTGACTAGGGTTCAAAGAGTTAACACATATAACACATTTAAATATTACTGTGCTTCTAGTTCTTTCATAACATCTACATTTAATTTATTTACCGATACAGTGTACTTAAATCTATTTCATATGGCTTTTAATCTGGTAAAATGGAATTTGTTTAAGATCATGCATTTATTCTGGTACAAATATAAGCAACTAATTATATTAAATGAATATTTTAGTAGACTGAAATTTCAAGCTAAATATTTAATTACTGCACGAAATAGAACGTCATCTGATATGATATACTACTCAAAGTTTGCTAAGCACCAAGGGTAAAAAATCTCCATAGGTACCAATGCAGTGACCCTATCACACCTCAACATATAACCTCAAACATTTTTGTTCGATTTCGTCCAAATTTGGAGATGATTTGGCCAAAGGTTTACTTTTACAGATTTCAAAAGATTTACACTTATTCACGTCCTGTAGGCGAGGAAATTATCAAAATGTGAAATTTCTGACATTTTACCAAAATTTCCAAATCCATTGAATCCTACATTTTAATGTTCTTAGAGATGTTACAATGGGTACAATTGAACATTAAAAGATAAAACATTGTTTTAACCAACGAATATCAAAACTGTACAATGTAGAACTCAATGGATTTGAAAAGTTGGGTGAATTCTAAGAAATTTCAAATTTTAATAATTTTCTCGGGTTTTGCCTACAGGACCTGAACAACTGTATCACTTTTTAGAATACGTAAAATAAACATTTGGCCAAAACATCTCCAAATTTGAAAGAACTCAATCAAAAACGTTGGTAGTTATGTAATGAGATATGATAGGGTCAATGCATTGGTACCTATGGAGATTTTACCCTTGGTGCTTAGCAAACTGTGAGTAGTATAGTTTCTGCACCTAGTTGTACTCGGAAATGTATGTCACATTGCAATGGAAATTGATAAATTTTCAATTTATCAGTCCTCTTCTGACCTTATATTGCAAGTTAGATCTGAATTTAATTACTTTACAACCCAAAGTAGTCCAACACTTTAGCCCGTACTGCAATAGCAGGTTACATATCAGGAAATTGGTTTATTGTACTGTAGAATAGTACACAGTACAAAACGTTTCTGTTAAATCATTTCGTTAAATGTTATTACATTTAGTTCAAGTTTTGTCGCAAATCGGAAGTGATCCAGGAATATCTATACATGCCACTGTATGTCTCAGGTGGCGATATATCATAATAACCATTTCATGATCAAATTATTCGGGAGATCTTTACCTCTTCATCGCTCTATTGTCGTCTGCTTCATAATTGTTTTCTGCAAGACACGTTTCAAAGTTAGATTTAATGTTGCTTGACATAATGAATATCAATAAGAGTGTCAAACATTTTTGGTCCTGATCAGATGACGTGTTGCGCGGCGTCTGATCAGGATCCAAACTGTTTGCAAACGCGCTTTAAAACGTCATTGAGAGAGAAAGGGTTAAATGACGGAAACACCTTATTTCTCTTACGGCACTTTCATTAAGATGGTATTTTATCTAAACTCTACTATGTATTTATGTATTACAGCGCTCACTCTCTACAACGACCCTCCCAACAACGAATCCCTCCTTACAACGACCCTTGCCGCATTTCCCTAAACATGATAATTATGACTAACGCCTTAACTTCTGCAATATCGTCTGCTTAAAATTGTCTTCTGCTAATTTTAGCAATATTACATAATCGACTCTATGACAGAAAAAAAACCTTATGAGGAGTAACAAACAGCTTGAATCCAGATCAGACGCCGCGTTACGCGGCGTCTGATCTGGATTCAAACTGTTTGCAAATGTGAGTCAATTTCCCTCTCTTTAACGACTCCCTCCCAACAACGAACATATTTGTTGTCTCCCATTGGATGTCGTTGTAGAGAGGGAGCGCTGTAGTAATTCTATCAGTTCACATAAGCCAACCAGGATACGCTGAACTATGAGGTATACTGAGTAAGGCAAATATTATACGAAGTGAAGAAGCCATTCAAACTAAACTGAAGTTGTAATCGCTTACATACATGTAAGAACATCATTCATGGAGGCAGATTTCCCAAAATAAATGTTAACTACGGCGCTCCCTCTATTCAACGACATCCAACGAGAGACAAAAATATGTGCGTTGTTCGGAGGGAGTCGTTACAGGGAGGGAAATTGGCTTACATTTGCAAACAGCTTGAATCCAGATCAGACGCCGCGTAAATCGGCGTCTGATTTGGATTCAAGCTGTTTGTCACTCGTCATTAAATGTTTTCTGTCAAAATGTATATTATGTAAAATTGAGAAAAAACAGTAGACGACAGTTTTAAGCAGACGATATTGCAAAAGTGAAAGTGTTAGGCATATAATTATCTTGTTTGGGCAACAGCGGCAAGGTCGTTGTAAAGAGGGAGTCGTTGTTGGGAGGGCCGTTGTGGAGAGCGAACACTGTACATAATACATGTAATGATGTCCTGAATTCGAGTCACCTGATCTTAGAGCTACAAAAAATGTCTTTGTTGAATGTCCCTTCTGTAACCCTTTCACTCTCATTGACGCTTAACCTTTTCCGCAATAGAAGCGCCTTTTAACGAATATAATTTATTCCTCCGCTGAAGAAAATAGTTCCAATTTAATCAGTCAATATATATTATAGGGAATATTTTCTATATTCTAGCACACGATAGCTTAAAGCAGGCTGAAAGTTAAGCATAATGCGCCTTCAGGCGCATTCTGCTTTACTTTCAGCCTGCTTTAAGTGGTCACCTATCTTCAATACTAGAAATAGGCTATCACGTAAAGGGTTAAAAACGTGTTTGCAACAGTTTGCAACGCGGCGTCTGATCAGGATTCAATCTGTTGGACAATCGTTTTGAAATTTCGTCAGTCCCACTGCCTTAGTTTTAAACATTGAAACGGTATTGCAGACAACAACATTAAATCAGACGACAATCAAACGGTGAAGGGGTAAACATCTCCCGAATTATTTATCATGAAAGTTTCAATCCTTTGAACGTCTAGTATATAGGTGTCCGCTGCATACATTGTACATATTACAACTACACTTGTCTTAAATGAACCGTGAACAGCAAGTCAAGATCAGGGGGCTCTCTCTGATCAGGGTCTGCACTGTTTGTCATATACAGTGGATAATCTGTTATTCTTTCCCAATAAACGCGTTTACACTAAAACTATTATTTGCAGCGCAAACAGTTTGGAGCCGGCTCCAAACTGTTTGCCACCAAGATAAACATGAAATATCAGAATTTTCCAAAAGTTGTTCTTTTCTACATTTTAGTGTTTTGCGTACGTTTGCGTTTAAACGGGAAAGAATAACAGATTCTCCACTGTAAACATGTAAATACAATTAATCATTTGTGATTAAGGATTATGTATAAGGTAAACATGTTTCTGGCTTGCTTATATTTGCCAAACAAAAGGACTTAATTTGTTTCATTTTAATCTATTGTGACAACACTCTTTAGATAATATGTGAATGTCTGATATCGTGATGTGCCAGATTGTATGTTTGTCAAGCTTGCCAAAGAGCATTTTACGTACATTTTTTAGAATGGTTTACACCTATGACCCCCTTTACAACTATTCTGATGGATTAAAAGGAAGATTGACTCTGATAAAGCCAACAAAGTAGTTTCCGAAAACAAAACCTGCACGTAGGTAACGCAGGAAATGAGGCCATATGAAAACACTTCAGAGATTACTTAGCTATTATCTTGCCAAGGATTAAATACTTAATAATTGTTGCATGTAGTTTTTCAATTTTTTTTTTAATATAAGTGTATTCTGGTGAAATGTTAAAAAGGGCGACATCATGTTTGGATCCCGATTAGTATTCGCGCTATTAAAACTGTGCTTTGCATCTAAACAAAATATCGAACTTAGTTATTTAAGGATGAATAGGATTACCATGAATACGAACAGGGCATTGGAAAAACAAACTATATAAACTGATTTATCCTTGACACTTGTAATGTGCAATTCCAGTGTCTGATAAAGGCTAGTCAACATTTGAATATTAAGGGTTGTTTTCAGCCATATTTTGCAGCATGTCTTTTAGGAGTCCTCTGTTATTAGTATATATCGTTTGCATGTGACATGTGCACTGTTTACATGTACGTTATTTGTAAATGAACAGGTAAAAACTTGAAAATACGTTTCTAACGCAACATTTTTCAAAGAAATTATACTCAAACTTGATTCAAGATATCTTAATAAAAATTCACCATAAATTGGTTTGAGCACTTTCAATAATATGATTTATTGTGATTATTTCTTTTACATCCATTTTGTATTATGCTTTTATTTTATGCTTATTTGTCCATTGACTACAATTAAATCTACAGGCAGCATTACGGTTCTCTAAAAGTCCGAACACATAAAAAAATTAGATGTTGCTTTAGAATCGTCTTTCATTGTCGCTAGTGTTAAATGTGTTCAGTCTTGGTCAGCATTTCTTTCTCAAACCTATACACAAAATAATCAGAAATGTAACAAAAATACTATTTATTTCTTATAAAACAAAACGAAACCTAATAGTGGTAAACATGCTGGTCAACGGCTATCATGTAGAGTAACTCTTGCAATAAAGATAGGCAGAAACACATCGATAATTACGTACCCATACACCTTAGACAATAACTGAAACAAATATGGCTACAATTTTGAAACAATTACCTCGAGTTGTATTATAATTATGTTGTAATAACTGGTAAATATATAATATGTCTGGGTCTGCCAAAGCCAATGAACCATCAATTTGTCATACACTGCATTTATTACCACAACCATCTCCTGTACAACAAAATAATGCAATATGACGCTGAAATGTCACATTCAAAATTGCCAACTGACATTTTCCATCAATATGTCTGAGGAAAGACCTACGTTTTGTTGTCATCTCTATGTATTGTCGATAAGGTTTGACCTGTCAGTTTATGAATATTCCGTCTTTTTCCGTAAGCTATTTTTATCCTCCGGAAACAATTACAGTGTATAGAAAAAAGCAATTCAACGATGTCTCCAAATTGATTATATTTTTTGATAAAGGTAACTACAGTCGGTAATGGCTTAGTGGTTATGTACCTGTGCTACCAACGTAAGGGTTGTGGGTTCGATCCCCGATACAGTTTGTTTTTTGTAATATTTCTTAACGTGTATTTTTCTAAATCTTTATTTTAATGGTTGACATATACAAACCATGACGTTCATGCAATTATATGAAATAAAGTACAGTGTAACTGGCATACGGAAACTTGGATAGAAAAGTGCTTATAGCAACATCGCGTTATGCAAGGCACTTTCCGGCTGAAAGCACTCTGTGTTACTTTGGTATTTCGTTAAGCAGCAAGTTTTTCTTTACTAAAACGTTTACAGCTTTATTTTAGTAAATTATATAATCATATAAAAAAACATAAAGCGGACGTTTACAAAACAATGCCTGGAATCGAACCCACGACCATAGCACTACGAGTCAATGACACTATCCAATAAGCTATTGCGACACATAGTGACTTTTGAGTATCGGCTGAAGCAATACCGGCAGTTTTCATTGATCTATAAATAAAGTATACGGAAATTTCCGATGGTACCAACGAAAGTTGACGGAAAGTGAGTGACTGACAGGTCAAACCTCATGGATAATATATAAGCTTTTTCGTTTACGTGTGTACGTTAATGTTTATATGTTCGCGTGTGTAACCATCTTTTTCGTGAGATTTTTACCCCTTCACCGTTTCAGTCGTCTACTACATGTAAGATTTTGTTTTCTGCCATGTCGTTTCAAAGTTTAAAATAAGGCAGTATGACCGGCGAGATTTTTAAACGAGTGTCAAACAGTTTGGATTCTGATCAGACGCCGTGTCACGCAGCGTCTCATCAGAATCTAGTATGTTTGCAAACGCGCTTTTAAGCGTCATTGAGGGTTAAAGGTGTCAGTGTACAATGTGTGTACCATTAGTGTTTCCAAATAAACTGGTTTGTGTAAAAAAACATTGTGTAAATTGAGCTCCAAACTATTTACTCAAAACATAGTACAGTGAAACCCCTCTAAACCGGACATGTGTGGGGACAACAAAAATGTCCGGTTTAGAGGGGTTTCCGGTTTAGAGGGGTTTGGACTTGTATCTAGTATGGAAGATAGCTGACCACTTAAAGCAGGTTGAAAGTAAAGAAGAATACGCCTTAAGGCGCATTCTGCTTTACTTTCAACCTGCTTTAAGCTATCACCTGCTAGAATGTACAAACTATTTTCTTCAGTGTAAGAATAAACCAAGGATGTAAAAAAGCGTATTTATGGTGTAATGGGTTAAAATAAAGAACGTTTGGAACGGGGACCAAAGCTTTTGTTCGGTTTAGAGAGGATTCCGGTATTTAGAGGTTCCGGTTTAGAGGGGTTTCACTGTAAATACAACAGAACTTCTATATCCAGGTCTCAGTTAAGTCGAACGTACCCGAAGCTTAGTATAGTTGACCAAATCGTGCTTGTAACAGTGTAATTGGTTTGTAGAAATGCCGATGTTTTCGAGTTATGAAAATTTAAGAGTGAAAGGAGAGTACTGATAATATAACGAGAGAAGCATTTCACCCCAAACATCCAATTGGACATGAAGCAACAAAACTAAACACTACATTAACCGGTTTAATCATGTTTCAGACTGTTTGATGTTCACATGTACTTCTTCACTTCCATGACGTCATCAGCTTGTTGCCTGCTTTTAGTTTTAAATTTTTAGATTGAAGTATCCTAATTTAAGAAATATAAAATACAGTTCCAAACATTTTGGATCCTGAGCAGACCCCGCTTTACACAATTAACCAACTCACTGCCATGACATTATCAGTTTAAACAATTGACGTCTGCATTTATTTCTGAAAATTTAATATCAGGTATTTGACTCAAGAAATATGTATTTGAGTGTCAAACAGTTTGGATCTTGATAAGACGCCGCATTAGGCGGCGTCTGATCAAGATCAAGACTATTTGCAAATGCTTATTGTATTAGGGGTATGGCAATGAAGGAGGTACTATTGTACTCAGAGTAAGGTAATGAGGGTGTTTGATCAAATTTTATTTATGCTTTTCGGTGAATTACCGGAAAATAGCAGTGGATTATCACTTGGTAATTCACTGCAGTGGATTATCACCAATCGCCGTTTTCCCCGTAGGGCTCCCCAAAATTCGTAGTCAATCGTGTCTTATCGTTAAATTCCGGCAGTCCGATTTGTCGCGAACCACTCAACGGAAGAACACGAATCCAAAATCGGGAGCAACGACGTAATTCGGATGACGTCAAATCAATAAATAAGTGACGTCATCGTACGGGAAACTGTTTCGTTAATGTGTTCGAGGTAAACTTGGGGCTCAACACGGGGTAAATCATGTACTTTCGCTTTCACAATTGTCGAACAATTTCGTTTAAAAAGTGGCTTAAGAGCATAAATAAATAGAATAATTGTATTTTTTCAGTATAAGAACAAATTTAATCCATTTCGTGAACATCAGACTGTTATATTTTCACTCGTGGCTTCGCCACTCGTGAAAATATAACGTCTGATGTTCACTCAATGGATTAAATTTCGATCTTATACTGAACAAAACAATTATCCTCTATATCACCACTTTCAAGTGACCGTAGTAGTCTGCGATTAATTTCGTGTCGCATTACTTTGTTCAGATGAAACGGAGAAGAATAATCGCACATGGCAGTGGCGCGGGTTATAATACCAATGTATTAGTACAAATGGCCCACAAACTACGAGCTCAACAGTTTGCCATAAATTTGAATTTGCAGTACGGTAATTGAAAATTATTCATTTTTTTGTAATTGAAAAAAGCAGAGGACTGGTCTTTCCGGTCTTCGTTAAAACTGAAAAATATATGGAAACTTTTCACGAAACTAATTACGATAAATGCGTCGCAATGCAAAACCTCGCTAACTGTAGTCGGACGTCTTTGTTTTTTCAAATCAACTCAAAAGTAATAATTTTAAAGTTAATTAGCTGAAATGTTCTAGACTTCTTTCCGTTTATAATTCGTGTTTAGTCTGTTTTAAAATGTGCTCCTTTAAAAGATGACTATAATAATAAAATAAACATCCAAAGACAACTTTTACAGGCAAAGAGAGACCATATTTCCTGTTTTCATTCAAACAAATATTTTATTTCCTGTGTGAAGGCATTCTACTGCTATCATTACAGTGGAGAATCTGTTATTCTTTCCCGTTTAAACGCAAACGTACGCAAACGCAAAACACTAAAACGTAGAAAAGTACAACTTTTTGACAATTCTGATAATTCTTGTTTATCTTGGTGGCAAACAGTTTAGAGCCTGATCAGACGCCGGGTTTCCCGGCGTCTGATCTGGCTCCAAACTGTTTGCACTGCAAATAATAGTTTTAGCGTAAACGCGTTTATTGGGAAAGAATAACAGATTCTCCACTGTATAAAAGGAAGAGAGTTCTAACGATTTTTCTGTTTAAACCCTTTCGTCATCAATGATGCTTTAAAGTGCGTTTGCAAACAGTTAGGATCCTGATCAGACGCCGCATACTTCAGCCAAGGAATCAATCATTTGCTTGTAAAAGATGTGAGAAATGAATGCCCATACTGTCAAATATCCAGAGAGCAGAAGAATACTGATAAAACAGAGAACAGAAGCATGCTTAAGTGCTAGGAATCTAAGGTTGTGTGTGATTGTTGTTTTGTTTAACATTTTGTCTATGAATGGTAGGATTACAACATTATTTTCCCGGTTTATCTGCAAAAAGTCCTTAAGATACCTTAAGCTTACTCCATAAATACAACCTTTACGTATTTAGTTTATTCCTCCGCAGCATCAAATATTTCAAATGCTTTTTAGCGCATTCAGCTTTATTTGTCAACCTGCTTAAAGACATATCCTGACATTCTTCTAATGACAATTAAAAGATGAACTGAATTTTTTCGGCGTTTAAGCGTGGTAATTTGACGATTATTTTGTGTCGTTTATTTCTCTTATACGCCGAAAAAACCATACGTTTAAGCGTGATAATTTGACGATTATTTTGTGTCGTTTATTTCTCTTATACGCCGAAAATAACATACTTATATTTACATTATATTTATTGTAGTTTCTAATATTAAACGAACATTTTATTAGTATGCATGTATGTTTAATCCACATTAGAGGTTGTTAACACGAAACATCAATGTGTTTGCTGCTTAGTTTAAAAAGAGCGGCAAAAATGTTCATAAAATGTCATTTTAGTATCATTGTACCCTTTCTAAGGCATTGCGCGTGCGTTTCATTTGCGTTTAAACGTGAAAGAATAACGTTTTCTTCACTGTCCGGTTGATTTGAGAGAGATTGTACGTTATATTTACAAACAGTTTAGAGCAATATCAGGTGCTGGATATACCGGCGTCTGATCAGGCCTAAAACTGTTTGCCACTTACGTCAAAATAAATTATCGGACATTTCCCAAACGTTGTCATTTTTTACACTTTATTGCCATGTCGTTTTGTATTGTTACAATGGGACAAAACGATATGTTATCTCCGTAAGGGCAATAGCGTGCAGCATGCACATCTGAGTTCGTGTCATACTGGCTTTGAGTATTTTCCATTTAGCTTCTGAAAATAGGATTTAATCTTACAATGTTTTATAATAACAGTAGCATCTATCTATAGCGACTACTACAGTGGAGAAAACGTTATTTTTTCCCAATAAACGCGTTTACGCTAAAACTATTATTTCCAATACAAACAGTTTGGAGCCAGATCAGACGCCGGGTAACCCGGCGTCTGATCAGGCTCCAAACTGTTTGCCACCAAGATAAATATGAATTATTAGAATTGTCCAAAAGTTGTTCTTTTCTACGTTTTAGTGTTTTGCGTTTGCGTACGTTTGCGTTTAAACGGGAAAAATAACAGATTCTCCACTGTATATGAGGTTAAGTTGTCTGTACTTATTGCAGGTTGTTGCTTAAAGTACGTTACCAGTAATACAGAAAAGTTATTGGATTAGTCCAGTTTTTATCAAAGGAATGCCTGGTCAAAATTTTCAATTTTCATTTTGTTTTGTTTTAAAATTCCTATCAGCAAATAGTGTAGACTCTGATCAGACACCGCATAATGCAGCGTTTGATCAGAGTCTACACTGTTTGCCTATGTCCCATATATGGGATCGTGGGCACAAATGGGTTAAGCTGTCATATGTCCTTTAAGGCATAAAACTTACACATTTGTTTGGTCTTTATATAGAGGTTCTATTCTATAAACACGAAACGACGTTTGAGTAGAATTCAAAACACATCTGAATAAATCTGTAACGAAAAAGTAATTACCCCCGGCCATGGCAGGAAATGACAAAAAAATGTACATTAACGTATTATACACGTGGACACAAAATAGGACATTGTAAATTATCAACGACTTTGACTAAAGGAAATGAGCGTTCTATGTCATGGGAAATAAAGACTACAGTGTTCCATCTTAACAACGACCCTCTGAACAACAACTCCCTCCTTACAGTGGAGAATCTGTTATTCTTTCCCGTTTAGACGCAAACGTACGCAAACGCAAAGCACTAAAAAGTAGAAAAGAACAACTGTTGGACAATTCTGATAATTCTTGTTTATCTTGGTGGCAAACAGTTTGGAGCCAGATCAGACGCCGGGTTACCCGGCGTCTGATCTGGCTCCAAACTGTTCGTAAAAGAAAAAATAGTTTTAGCGTAAACGCGTTTATTGGGAGAGAATAACACATTCTCCCTCCTTACAACAATGCTTACCACTGTTACCAAAACAAGATATTTATTTCTAACGCTTTCACTGCTGCAATTTATCTGCTTAAAACTGCCGTTTGCTATTTTTTTCTCAAAGTTACATTTTACATGTAAAAGACATTTTGACGGAAGAATTATAAACACGATTGACAAACAGCTTGAATCCAGATTAGACGCCACGCCCTATAAAACCTGTATATTTACAATTGCCCCATTCAAATCCATTGCTAGCAATTCATGGTATTTGCCGATAATTTTCTGTCGTTTTTTCGCTTGAAAGACGAAAAATTCAGTTCATATCTTAACTCAAAACAACGAACATTATCTTCTTCTTCCATTGGACGTTGTTGTAGAGAAAAAAGCGCTGTACTTACATTTCAAATTGTGTCGTTACAATCTTCTCAGTCGTTGTGTATAATAATGGGTAGTTTTGTTAAAAATGTCGGACATCATAACTCTGTAGATTATATATAGTAATATATCGATTTTTTCATTGTGCGCTCCGTTTTATGCAGCGCTTGTGGAGAATGGATGGACTTAGGGAAGGAAAATATTCCCGAGAAGGCGTAACCTAATCATATACTTCTCATAGGGGTATGAGAAATAAATACAGCTAATCAAAGTTCACAAAAAGTAATGAACACAAACAGTACCAAATACTTATCATGTTAAAAAGATTAAATAATCCCTTGTTGAATGTAGATACTCTGGTGAATAAAGCATGTGTTTTGTTCTATGTGTTTTTTTACTGTGCTTGAATGATATGAATAAAAACTAAATGATGAATCAAACTTCAGTATGGTATGGCAGTGCAGGGATAAATCAAAACATAAAATAGTTGGAGTATATAAAACCAGCGTCTGGTTTGAGCAAGATTAGTAATATAACTAGTCCGATACTATAAACGTTGCCATATGTCGAACACATTGCTATTTATATTATTTTATTTGAATACAAAGTATACAAAGTATACATCAAAATGCTGTAATAACAGCAAAAGAAACCTGGTACGCAATATTGCAAACATTAAACTGAAAATAATGAGATACATTTCTTTCTTCATATATACATGTATTACAAGGCCCAATGATAAATGTGATTTTAATTAAGGATGCTTCTATAAATAAACATACTGTATTTAAGCATGAAAAACAGATCAAAGAGATATTATTGCAAACATAATGAATAGTGTCATGGTTTTTATCGTACGCTACTGAAAACAGGTACAATCTAAAGCAATTTGCAAGCCAATTGGTATCAAAGTAAATTTTGTCAACACATGCCAATACGTACTTAGTTTGCTAACCTCTATATACTTTGTAAGCTACCGTTTTAAACTCTCAAATACCATGCTTTCCATCTGTTTGAAATAGTTGTTATTGGTTTATTTTCTGAAAGTCAACGTTTCGATTGTTAACTGATCAAAGTAATATAGTAATGATTATCAAACAGTTTTGGTCCTAATCAGACGCCGCGTAATGATTATGCGTCATCTGATCAGGATCAAAACGCTTTTAGTATCTATTTGATGCTCCAATAGTAATGGTGTCAAAAGAGCAAGGCTGCCATAAGATTTCAAATCTTCAGACGCAGTTGTACTAATCGTTACTTTACCCCCATATTCTGTTTCTTGTTTTAAAGACACATGACTGCTTAAAACAGGTTGAAAGTAAAGCAGCATGCGCCTTATGGCGCATTCTGCTTTACTTTCAGCCTGTTTTAACCTACGATCTGCTAGGATAAAAATCTGAATACTTAGGAAATATCAGGAGAAATGGCAGCCCTGAAAGAGATAGATTGAGTAAAGATAGATTTAAAACCGGATTTTATATTGACAAGAGGCCGCGTAACACATAGTCTGATCAGCTTTCACACTGTTTGAGCCTTGTTTCGAAAGTGTGTCACTCATACAGCATTTGCTCTAACTTTGAAACGATATTGTAGACAGCAATATTGAAGCTGGGGATAATATGGCGATGGGGAGGTAAAACCATCCCGAAAAATTATACGAAGAAAGGGTTAAAGCACATTTCCCTAAACTTATTAGTTGAGCGTAAAGTTCAAGCTGCAGCGCATGAGATTTGGTTTTTTAGTTTAAACATATTTTATTTCCAAAGTAATTTACAAACATTCATTCTTAACTTAACATAGAAATAAAGGAAAAAGGGTTAGGTCACAAGTTCTATCAACATTAAATAAGACCTTCCCCCAGTAAAGAAAAGTTTCATATGCTAGATGGTAGTAGACAATTTAGTATTTTTAAGATATGGAAATAGTTTTAGAACGTAAGCAGCAAATGATTGTGATATTGGTAAGTACCCATTTATGAGTAAGTTGTGTATTGCTTCCTTTGATTATTTATCGAATTAGATACCGTTGTAGCTTATGTCATATTCCTGAGACTAACATTGCAGATCCAGATCAGAAGGTTCCTGTATGAGCTCTCTGACTAGAATCAGCACTGTTAGTCATTAAACTGTAATGTAAACTTTTTCCAAACGGGTTAAGAGTGATATGGCAAAGTTAAGAAATTCTTTTGACCCCTTTGATGCACAGCTTAAGTAATTAAAATTAACCAACTTTTAAGTAGAATCAGTCATAGTTAGACCCATATGAAATTTCGATTACTAAAGTCCTTGAAAGTAGAGACATTACCACCCAGTATTAATAAACTTGATTCATAACTTAATCTAAGTTTTCAAATCTACGACATTTTAGTAGACAACTTTTGGTGTGCGTCAAAGGGCTATGCAAAAATCAACATTTATCACTTGCTTTAGCCACTTAATACATATATACAAGAAAACAGAAATAGTAAACAGGCGAAAGTAAAAAATAAAACAAGCAAAAAAAAAAAAAACAACAAAAAAGGTTCTTATGAATGTAAACATTCAGTTAAATGTGAAAAAAGATAAATGAAATGGTTAATGATTGATGTCTTGTCCAGATTACCTTATATTTGTTATATAAATATGCTTATATAAGTCTTTGTGAATACATTAAGCAAATCTTTTAGTCGCTTTTATATAGTCATGTATCGCGGAAACAATCTGAATATTTTCGTCAAACGTTAATGTCGGTTTGCCGTAAAGAAGAATTTGACAATTAAGCGGATGAAAAGTGCGAAGTTTGCGGAACAGGTCAAGTCGTTGAACAGTAAATAAAGGACATTCAAAGAAGTAATGCTCTACACTTTCAACTTGATATCCGCATGAACAGCTTTCTGTGATGGATAAATGGTTTCTAAATAGGTGCGAATTCAAGTTGCTGCATTTGTTGCGCAACCGAGCATGCAAGATTGATATTTTCCTATCACCAGTCAATAAGTATTTAGAAACATGGTTTGTATTCGATAATAAATTACGTATTGCTAGTTTAAAACCACACAGGGTATTACTATTACGAATCTCTAGTGGTAGATCATTCCACAGACTAGTAGCAGAAGGAATAAAAGATTGTGCATATATTTGGGTTCTTCTAGTAGAAATTACATAATCATCTGAGTTCCTCAGATTATAGTTTGTATTTGAGCCAACAATATTAGGCATTAAGTTTTGTAAGTAATCAGGACAGTCGCCGTTGTGTATTCGATACATATAAACAAGCTTCAAATAACGACGACGGTCTGATAACGATAACCAATCAACTTCACAATATAGGTCGTAAAGAGAAACAGATCTTGTTAGGCCGGACACTATTCTTGCTGCTTCATGTTGGATCTTATCGAGAGTCATTTTTTCACCTAATGTACAGCCATCCCAGACAACAGATGCATATTCCATAATAGGTCTTAAGTATGAAACATAAATTTGGTTAAGAGTTTGTACTTTAACTGAAATTTTTAATTTCCTCATGATACCTAGTAACTTAGCTGCAGATTTAGTTATGTTTTCAATGTGTTCGTGCCATTTGCCGTCTGAGCTCAGAGTTAATCCAAGATGCTTATGATTTCTTACAAAATTAACAGGAGTATTATTAAAGAAGATATTGGGATTTACAATATTTGAGTTAGACGTAAAAAGTATAGCCTCTGTCTTGTTTGGGTTAAAATCTACTAACCACTTTCTAGACCAGGAATGAATAAGTGCAAGGTCATGATTGAGTATCCCTTCCAAATCATTAATATTTGACGTTGTACAAGATAAAGAAGTATCATCTGCAAATAGTCGCGAAATACTCAAGAGTTGATTAACAATATCGTTAACATAAACTAGAAAGAACAGTGGACCAAGGACAGAGCCTTGAGGTACACCAGCAGTTATAGATACTTCCTCTGAGAAAGAAGAACCAACAAAAACTTTCTGTGTTCTGTTTCCTAGATAACTTCGAATCCAATCCAGTAATTTTCCGTCAAAACCGTTCTGTTTTAGTTTAAATAAAAGCCCTTTATGCCAAACGCGGTAAAACGCCTTAGATATATCACAAAATACAATACATGTAAAACATTTATTGTCAAACGACTTGGCTACTTGATCATATATGTCAATTAGCTGAGAAACCGTCGAGTGACCCCTTAGAAACCCAGACTGTTTAGCATAAATTAAGTTGTTGAAAATTAAGTGGTTATAAAAATGTTTATAAACAATCCTTTCCATAACTTTGCCGATACAACTTAAGAGTGATATTGGGCGATAATTAGAGGAAAGACAGGTGTCACCCTTCTTAAAAAGGGGCATTACAATGGCTGACTTCCAACTCATTGGAAATGTAGATTCATGTAAAGACTTATTAAAGAGTGCAGTAAGAGGTTTCGATATAGTGTTGCATGTCTTTTTAAGAACAATGTGACTTATTAAGTCCTCCCCTACAGCCTTATTTGTAATTAAGTTACTTATAATATCAATTGTCTCTAGTTCGGTAATGTGAATATGATCAATTATAGTATGAGTCAGTGAACGAAAGTTTGGAAGGTTAACTGAACTATCATCCACTTTCGATACAGAAGCAAAGTATTTATTAAGACAGTTAGCTTTTTCTACATCAGATATATGGAAAGTTTCATTGTTGTCGTGATCGACAGTTTTCAATGGTGGTATAACTTCAGAATATGATTTAGTTTTAATAAGTTGCTTTAATAACTTCCAATATTGTTTTTGGTTGGTACTATAAAAATTCTGAATATTATGTTCTAAATTTCCATAGAATTGTTCCTTAGCATGTTTTTTCATATTGTTAACTTTATTTCTGAGGCTTTTGTATTTATTCCAATGATTTAAGGATTTGGAGTTCATTGCAATAGATTTTTGACGATCTCGCTTACGGGAAACACTTCTAATAGCGGAATCGTACCATGGTTTATCATAGGGTCTAATTGTAACTTGTTTATGAGGAATACATAATTTAATTAAATCAAACAGTTTTTTCGTGAACTCCGTAGCAGCCTCATGAACGTTACGAGTTTCAATAAAATTCCAATTTTCTTGCTCTATCATATTATTTAGTTTTTCAAAGTCCCCTTGTTTATATAGCCAAACATGTCTTTTGCTATTATTTCCATAAAATGATGGTATTTTCATGGTTACACTTGTAGAACAATGATCACTGATGTTTGCCGGAACAGTGTCTATATCAGCATTTAAGGTTATCATTGAGTCAGATACAATAATAGGATCGATTAGTGTTGAAGAGTACTGTGTTATTCTTGTAGGTTTAGTTATAATATTTTTCAAGTTGTATAAGAGTAAAGTTTGCTTCAAGTGATTTGGTCGTATTATTTTAGAACGCTGAACTTAAATGCGTTCGTTTTGCACTCAAACAAACATTCTATCTTATTTCACTTATTTATTTCTATATATAGAACGTACTATAGTAATTGGTATTGATTGAGTTAAATACAGAACTTTGATATAAAGTGTTTACTAGTTTTTGATTAGGCGTAGGCATTGCTTTTATAAGACACGCGGCTAAGCTGAAAAATGAGGTCAAGCGCGCGGAATACAATATTTCTGCAAAACATATAGTCGAATTCCGATACGTCGAACTCGCTTTAATCACACTTCCTCGTATTTCATATGCTAAATTTGGATAAATCGACCTCGCTTAAGTCAAACATATCCTTATTGCAGAATTAAAACGTGGCTAATCCACGTTTTAACTCTGAAATATAGGCATGTTCGGTAAAATGCGAGTTCGTATTATCAAGTGTCGACTGTATGTCGATATAGTGTTTTCTATGTTAGGAAAACACAATCATTCCCTCGCGTGTGACCGGTAGGGGTAAATTAAATTTGCCTGATTTCACATTTCTCATATGATGTGATTTCCATAACTAGATTTAGAGACACTTAAACCCTTACAACTCAGCATATACAACGTACCTAGTCAAATTGTTTCAAACAGTTTCGGTCTAGATCAGACACCGAGTAACACAGAGCTTGATCTAGATAAACTTGCTTGAAATTCTCATAAGATGTTCCAATTAAATGAGGCATACACACGTGTTATCGGCTATGTTGTAGACGCTTCTTAAAAAGTGAATCTTACCTCTAGTAAGTTTGGTAAGGGAAAAAGGGTCAGCGATATTTCACAGTGCTCCCTCCCTACAACTGACCTCTGAATAACGAATGCCTCTTACAGTGGAGAATCTGTTATTCTTTCCCGTTTAAACGCAAACGTACGCAAACGCAAAGCACTAAAACGTAGAAAAGAACACCTTTTGGACACTTCGGATAATTCTTGTTTATCTTGGTGGCAAACAGTTTGGAGCCTGATCAGACGCCGGGTTACCCGGCGTCTGATCTGGCTCCAAACTGTTTGCACTGCAAATAATAGTTTTAGCGTAAACGCGTTTATTGGGAAAGAATAACACATTCTCAACTGTACAACAACGCTTGCCACTCTTCAAAAAGAGCAAGACCATTATGTCTAACTGTTTCCCTGCTGCAATATCGGCTGCTTATAAGTGTCGCCAGCTGTTGTTTTTTCTCAAAGTCACATATTAGACATTTTGACAGAAAAACATAAAACAAAAAACATAATAACGAGTGACAAACAGCTTGAATCCAGATCAGACGCCGCGCTATACATATTAATGGCTTTATGCTGATTGCCACGCAAATCAAAATACAGTAAATACTCTCTATTACAATCACAAAATAGTATTGATTATTGGGTGATGAAATACAGGTTATTGCTTAAAGCAGTTATCTGTCTTCTATTCAAACCTTTGCTTTAGTGGTCGTAATATCAAGGTTAATTATAAATGGACACACGTTTTAATGTTATTGCTAATTTTCTACATTATTGTATTGTTGTTGATTCTTGGTTCGTTCGAATTGGAAATATATATAGCGTGTGTCATGCTATTAAAGTTTACCTATATATTGTACCAATTTTGAATAACATACATATTAGGTTGAGATAACACAGATCGGGTTATTCTTAGAATGATAAATAAAACCATTGCTTCTTGGAAATTGGCTTTTTACGGCAATCACAGCTCGCGAATTTTATTGGAAATGAGCACTATCATACGACAGGATTTCCAATTTATGCCGAGAGGTCTTTCGAAATTGAATTCAGCACGTGTGATAATCATTTTCTGAATCGCCTCGCTCCTGGTGCTATATAATGGTTCCATGTTATTTATATATTTTATTAAAGTACATGGGCGACGGCGATACAAGACATTAATCCTTTCAGGGACAAATTTATTGGGAGATATTTTACCCCATCACTGCTTTATAGTCGTTTGCTTCAATATTGTAGTTTGTAGCATCTTTTCGAAGTGTAATTTAAAGACACATGACTGACTGCATTTCTAAATGCGTGTCAAACAGTTCTGAAGCTGATCAGACACCACGTAACGCGGCGTCTGATCAGCATTCAAAACCGTTTGCAAAAGTGGCTTCTCGTGTAATTGACAGTGAAATTGACAGTGAAAGGGTTACACATTATTCAATCTTCAATCAATAACTTCATCAATCAATAACTTCTAAATTGACAAGCACAACGTACAGTGGAGAAAACGTTATTATTTCCCGTTTAAACGCAAACGCAAAGCACTAAAACGTGGAAAATAAAATAAATTTAATATGGGTGGCAAACAGCTAGATCAGATTAGTCGCCGTGTTTTGCGGCGTCTGATCGATATCCAAGCTGTTTGCAAATATTAGCAAAGCCGCGCTTAGCACGGTAAGGGTTAAGATGAGTAATACATACAGTGGAGAATATGTTATTCTTTCCCGTTTAAACGCAAACGTACGCAAACGCAAAGCACTAAAACGTAGAAAAGAACAACTTTTGGACAATTCTGATAATTCATGTTTATCTTGGTGGCAAACAGTTTGGAGCCTGGTAATAGTTTTAGCGTAAACGCGTTTATTGGGAAAGAATAACAGATTCTCCACTGTATCAGCGTCACCATAAATCAGGAGACATTCTATAGAGTGCCTTTTTATGTAGACAAAAACCGTTTTAATGTTCTACTAGAATACAAATATTTTTGTTTCGGTTATGTTAAATGATAAGTAAAGTTTCATGTAACTATACTAATAGTTTTATATTCAAATATATTGCATTATGTCGACACAATATTACATCAAGTCTAATTAACCCTTTACCTGATAGTCTATTTCTATTATTGAATATAGGTGACTTCTTAAAGCAGGTTGAACGTAAATCAGATTGCGCCTTAATCTGTACTTTCAGCCTTCTTTAAGCTATCATGTGCTAGAATATAAAACGTATACAATCACAGCTCGCGAATTTTATTGGAAATGAGCACCATCATACGAAAGGATTTCCAATTTATGCCGAGAGGTCTTTCGAAATTGAATTCAGCATGTGTGATAATCATTTTCTGAATCGCCTCGCTCCTGGTGCTATATAATGGTTCCATGTTATTTATATATTTTATTAAAGTACATGGGCGACGGCGATACAAGACATTAATCCTTTCAGGGACAAATTTATTGGGAGATATCTTACCTCTTCACTGCTGTTTTATCATTTTCTTCACTTTTGTAGTTTGTAGCATCTTTTCGAAGTGTAATTTAAAGACACATGACTGACTGCATTTCTAAATGCGTGTCAAACAGTTTTGAAGCTGATCAGACACCACGTACAGTGGAGAATCTGTTATTCTTTCCCATTTAAACGCAAACGTACGCAAACGCAAAGCACTAAAACGTAGAAAAGAACAACTTTTGGACAATTCTAATATTTCATGTTTATCTTGGTGGCAAACAGTTTGGAGCCTGATCAGACGCCGGGTAACCCGGCGTCTGATCTGGCTCCAAACTGTTTGCACTGCAAATAATAGTTTTAGCGTAAACGCGTTTATTGGGAAAGAATAACACATTCTCCACTGTAACGCGGCGTCTGATCAGCATTCAAAACCGTTTGCAAAAGTGGCTGCTCGTGTAATTGACAGTGAAATTGACAGTGAAAGGGTTACACATTATTCAATCTTCAATCAATAACTGCATCAATCAATAACTTCTAAATTGACAAGCACAACGTACAGTGGAGAAAACGATACTCTATCCCGTTTAAACGCAAACGCAAAGAACTAAAACGTGGAAAAGTAAAATTTAATATGGGTGGCAAACAGCTAGATCAGATCTGACGCCGCGATTCGCGGTGTCTGATCGATATCCAAGCTGTTTGCAAATATTAGCAAAGCCGCGCTTAGCACGGTAAGGGTTAAGATAAGTAATGCATATATATCAGCGTCACCATAAATCAGGAGACATCTATAGAGTGCCTTTTTATGTAGACAAAATCCGTTTTAATGTTCTAGTAGACCACAATTATGTTAGTTTCGGTTATGTTAAATGATAAGTAAAGTTTCATGTAACTATACTAATAGTTTTATATTCAAATATATTGCATCATTTAGACACAATATGACATCAAGTCTAATTAAGAGCTGAGCTGATATGTACATAACAATTGTCTGAGGACTGACTTGCAACTATCAAAACCAATTACATGTATAGACTGATTTTTTTCAATTGGCAGGGCGGAGCTAACTTTTGGCAAATATAAACTAATTTGCATTTGATTTTAGGGGTAACAGGTATACTTCCGTATTAAATAGTTATTTTGCAGATACGTTCAACATGGGTGTGCAGCCATATCCACGTGAAAACGGTGTGTACAGTGCTCCCTCTCTACAACACCTTATTGAAGACAAAGATTGCGTGTGTTGTGCGGAGGCAGTTGTTATAGGGAGAGCAAATTACGACTTGGTTTACATTTGTAAGTAGCTTGAATCCAGATCAGACGCCGCGTAACACGGCGTCTGATCTGCGTTCAAGCTGTTTGTCATTATTCACTATATTCCGTCTGTCAAATGTCTACTAATATGTAATGTTGAGAAAAACCCGGTAGACAACAACGGTAAATTCCGATAATAAAAGAGCGTGCGTCCGCCCCTAAAGTTGAAATGCAATGGTCCGCATCGAAACTCCGCCCTGCCAGGTCAATAAAATCGGCCTATACACAGAGCTCTAGATAAGGGGCGTATTTCAAAAACTAAAATCTTTATTTCTGTTTTAAACACTATGGTGTCACTACTTATTAGAATCGTCTCGCAGAGACGATTCTAATGAGTAGTAACCCCATAGGATTTGATGTTACAATGAGTGAAAATATGTTTGACTTGTGCAGTTAACTACCTCTTATCTGGAGCCCTGTATACAGTGTAGTATACTATTCATTACCATTTACGGCGTTTGTGTTAAGACTATAAATTCCAGACCTGGCACTGTTAATACGCGCGTATGATCTTGATCCAAATCGTTTGCAACTGTTAATGAAAGTAAATAGTCTGAAATGTCAAAACATAACAACAGCGTAATAATCTAAGTGTTGTTGTTCTGTGCTTGCGTTTGTTTTGCGTCGAATAGCGTCTTCTCAGTTGTATCGGTAAGTACCAGTATGTGTTGTATCTTGTTCTGGATGTTCAATGATTCCTTTCATTCTAATTTCTGAAATAATGTTTTAAAAAAAACAGCTCATACTTGAAAAGTTGGACATTTTTTTGAACGAAATAAGCATAAAGAACGCTGAACACCAATGTAACACATTATATGACACAATAATTGAAACATGTTTCTAAATGTTAAATGAATTATATGATGTGTCTAATTTGTATTGATGAGAAACTGTGTATAGTTTAAATCAATAAAATTATCTATCTATCTATCTGTCTAATAACAATATCATGGCTTTACAAAGTGTACACACTTTCTGCTTGTCTGCACACATACAATTAGCGGGTTGAATATGTCTTGTCGGCAGTATTAAAAGCAAGGTGTCAACATCAAACTAAATTGAGTTACTCCAGCTTCCTCCGCTGAGTAGTTATGTTATATATATTGCATAGCTCCCACGAGTTATCTCAATTAAACGCGCACACTGTACATGAGTGCGCGCATGCGCACGAGTGTATGTGGGCGTGTTTAATTAGATAACGAGTTGGAGATACTGCAATATATTGCTTGTAATATGGCTAAATATAGACCAAGAGGTTGGGCTATGTGCAATTTACATCAACTTTTGAGCGCTTTTGACATCCATTAGAATCCCCATTTGAACGACCAATCAGTGACAGGAACAACATCGCTATCTGCGCAAGTTATACCAAATGTTGAGCGCTTTGCTAATCAAAGGTAGTGTAAACCCCATAAAAGAGACCAATCAAAGACTGGAACGTATACTCGTTACCCAATCCGACAACTTCCAGCAAAGATCGCTTTCGCGGGCAGTGTGTTAAAGTTTTGCTGTAAAGACGAATGTTCTAGTTTCTGGGAATATTTGCAGGGTTGCCATTTCTCCGGATTTTTCCTAAATCTTCGGATTTTTTTCTAGTACATGGTAGCTTAAAGCAGGCTGAAAGTAAAGCAGAATGCGTCTTAAGGCGCATTTTGCTTTACTTTCAGCCTGCTTTAAGCAGTCACGTGTCAACAAAACTAGAAACAGGCGACGGGGAAAAGGTACGATTCGTAAAATCGCACTTGAAAACTGCAAATTTGGAAACCTTCGGATTTTTTTATCAACTTATGGCAGCCCTGTATTTTCGTCACTAGCTTTCGCGCGTGTTTACTTAAAATGATTAATATGGATATCGGCACAGTGATGACGGGACGATTTGCAGTAGAGAACACGTTTGCATTTCTCAATCAAATATTTAGCAATTTTTCCTTTGCACAATATTTGGACCCAGATAAGACGCTTTGTACAAGGCGTCTGGTCTGGATCCAAACTGGTTGAAAAGGAATTATCAATTTTGCACAAAATCGTTTATTGTTCAAAACAAATCGTGTAATTTCTCCATTGTGACTTGTGCTGCTATTACTATGCCAAGGCTCCAGATAAGAAGTATTTCAAGAACTAAAATCTTTATTTCTGCATTAAACCCTATGGTGTCACTACTCACTAGAATCGTCTCTTCGAGACGATTCTAATGAATAGTAACACAATAGGATTAAATGTTGAAATGAGTGAGAAAATTTGGATGTGTTCCATTTACTCGCTCTTATCTGGGGCTTTATATCTGCCACACCGGATGTGCGCCAGACTGTGCGGTTAACTAGATGTCCGCCATAACTGTGCGGTTAACTAGTTAACTGCATGGTTTTCTACCAGTTATTGCATGGGCGGGGAAACTCCGCCCACTACAAAGTGTGCGGTATCCAACTTAAACTGGGGTACTTTTCTATAGAAAAATGCCGCAGCCGTGTTACAAAAGAACAATAACGCACACTTATTTGTGAAACTGAAAATGACAACATGAAGCAAGCAAATACGGTATAATTATTCTATGTAAAATAAAACGTGGAGAAGACGTTATTTTTTTCCAAATACACGTGTTTCCGCTAAAACTATTATTTCCATTGTAAACAATCTAGTCAGACGCCGGGTAAACATCTGACTTCAAACTGTTTGCAATTGAACATAGCTAAGCGCAAACTCGTTTATTTTGTGGGAAAAACGTCGCTTGCCATGTACTGTTATTTTACAATCAACTAAGGGGAATAAAACAGTGTTAAGTCCTTTATCCTCTTTTATATTGTAGTAGTAATCCGGAAAGAGTTATCCCGTAAAGGAATACATAACGAAATGTGTCATATATGCGATGAGTGAGGATGAATCCTTATTTAGTTTATTCAGCCGAAGCGAGGAGTCTACTAAATTATTGCCATTTATAATCAGTTTACATGTACCTACTGTATGAAGAGTACACTTATCTCATGCAAACAGGGTAGAACCAGATCAGATAACGAAGAAAGGAGCCCATTGATCAACTTCTGCACTGTTTGTCATTTTCCAATATGAAACTAAAATCAACCCGAAATGGTCAAACTGTAAATAAAAAAGTGAAAGGATGAATAGCAAATCATACACGCAAAAATACCCCCCAAAACTATTGTCTTTAGTGTCCAAATATATTTGTTCAATGTAAAGTAAAACTTACACGCGTTAAGGTTACTTTTTCCCCAATACACGTGTTTAGGCTAAAACTATTATTTCCATTGCAAAACTTCTGGTCTGACGTCGGGTAACTACCTAGCGTCAAACTGTTGGCAGTAGAAACTAGTTTAGCGCAAACGCCTTTATTTTGTACGAATAACGTCGTCTTAACTGTACCGTTAGTTTACATTCACTAAGAAGACTTAAAGTGTAAGTCCTTTATCTTGTCTAAGTCCTAAGCCGGAAAGGGTTAGGACGTAAAAGGAATACTTAACGAAATGGGTCATGCAATGATCCAGGATGAATACTATCTTTCATATACAGTGGAGAATCTGTTATTCTTTCCCGTTTAAACGCAAACGTACGCAAACGCAAAGCAATAAAACGTAGAAAATAACAACTTTTGGACAATTCTGATATTTCATGTTTATCTTGGTGGCAAACAGGTCTGATCTGGCTCCAAACTGTTTGCACTGCAAATAATAGTTTTAGCGTAAACGCGTTTATTGGGAAAGAATAACAGATTCTCCACTGTATCAAGTCCTCGCTAGGGGTCTACTTAAGTATTGATATTTAAAAACAGTTTTCTTATAAAGAGTACACGTGAACTTTGCAAACGTGGTAGACCAAGGCAAGCAAACTCATCAAGAAGTCCCTTGTTCAATATCTGCACTGTTTGCAATTTTTCCATTTGTAGTGAAAATCAAATGTAATTGTCAAACTTGACTAGACCTTTTTAGGATTTCACAATTAAAAGTGCAAGGGTGGATACACTCAAAACATGCCCACCCAGATCTATAGATACGGAAGCTGAAGTCGTCCATGCCTTTGACGCATAGGCCTAGTAAATCACCAGCGGGCCTGCAACAGACGGGGAACTTTAATTACCTGAATTTTCGTTCGCGAAGCCAATCCACGATGTTGATGAGAATATAGAACTGTTGAACAAGGATTATAAACGTGTTAAAATAGCTGGCTTTCTGATCAGACGCAAAATAACTAGTCTAATAAGGCACTCATCACTGTGAAAGGAGCCTTTTTATTTAAGTAAATTTACTACCGTAATGATTTCAGTATCGTTGGTTCTAAAGTGGAGAAAACGTTATTATTTCCCATTGTTTACGCTTAAACTACAGTGGAGAATATGTTATTCTTTCCCGTTTAAACGCAAACGTACGCAAACGCAAAGCACTAAAACGTAAAAATGAACAACTTTTGAACAATTCTGATAATTCTTGTTTATCTTGGTGGCAAACAGTTTGGAGCCTGATCAGACGCCGGGTTACCCGGCGTCTGATCTGGCTCCAAACTGTTTGCACTGCAAATAATAGTTTTAGCCTAAACGCGTTTGTTAGGAAAGAATAACGTTTTCGCCACTGTAGTATATTCATTGCAAACAGTTTGGAGCCAGATTAGACACCGTGTAACCCGACGTCTGATCAGGCATAAAACTGTTTGCCTTTCAGAATAACATAAACTTTGAGACATTTTGAAAAGTGGTTATTTTCTAAATTGTGGGGTTTTGTGTTTGTATTTCGTATGCGTTTAAAGGCTAGAGAACAATGTCTGCTTCACTGTAACATATATTGATTGCAGCAAAGGCGGAGATATGAATGTGGCAAATATTATTACGACCAGAAAAGCCAAATAGTGTACACCAATATCCACCGTACAATATGCATTTAAAAGGCTAAAGAGATGATTTAGAATTATGTATACATAAACTGGTACTTTTCTTTTTAAGACCAAAAGAAAAAAAATGCTTAATGTGAAGCAACTGAATTGGTTGTACAATATAGTAAATCCCCCCAATTACGACCACTAAAACGAAGGCTAATTGTTTGTATAAAAGACATGTTGCAGCTTAAGCAAGGTGGCAGTAAACAGCAATGCATTGACTCTATCACTTTCTCACCGCATAACTTCCAACACTTTTGTTTGATTCCTTTTAAATTTTGAGACATTATAGCAAAGGGTTTATTTTACAGTTTCTGATAACTTTTATTGTCTAATTGTGAAATATGGGTATGTTCAAAGCACCAAGGTTCGACTGTATAAGACGATTCTATGACGACATAATTACGGCGTAAAGTTTAAGATCAGAGGCTATTTGTAAGACTAAAGAAGTTGTCTCAACATTCCTAACTATATATGTTTTCTCATTATTTCTTATTAGTTTCACGTGCACAAAGCTATTTGCCTAATTACCGTCGAGGAAATTGCGAGTTTTGTCTCACAGTAATTGTCAATGGTAAGGGTCACGTGTTTAATCTTAGATACAGCGCTATCCGTGGCAAAAGTGGCTTTATATATCTCTAGTTGTCTTGTTAATAGCCTAAGAAAGTAATTTTGGGTATTCGCTAATAACGGAATTGCTTTATTACAATCAATGTTTAGAAAACACTTCAATAAATAGTTATTAATTGAATTGAACTGTAATCACTTCTACAGCATCGGCTGCGTGAGTTTCCTCGTTTTTTACTTACTTGCGTACGACGATGTAAGCAAAGGACAAGGTTCAGGAAGCCTTTGTTTTGGCCCTGTAAAAATCTTTTTTTTTCCAAATTATCTTTTAGCCATATTTTCTCTTCATTTGTCAATTTTAGATATTAATACTTCATGTTATGCACAAAACTCAATTCAAATTCAAGTTTTGACAACTTTATAGTTTCTTGTAAATGGACCTTGAGGCAAAAAAAGGCCAAAAAGGCCAAAACGGCCAAAAAGGCAGATTTTTGGTACAATTCAGGGTATAAATCATAGAATCAAACAATCAAGGCACTAATGCGACACAAAGATATTTTAAGTACACAATAAATATTTAAGTTGTAGTTACATGTCGCATGCATGCCTTCATAGTTTATTTTTATGATTTATACCGATAATTGTACCAAAAAATCTGCTTTATTGTCTTTTTTAGCCTTTCGGCTCATTTACCAGAAACTATAAAATCGTCAAAACTTGACTTTGGGTCGTTTGTGTGTGTGTTATGGAGTATTAGTATCTGATGTTGACAAATAAATAGAAAATAAAGATGAAAATCTTTTTTGGAAAAAAGATCATTTTTACAGGGCCAAATCGGAGGCTTCGTTAAGTCATCAATACCAACGGTATAACGTTAGAAAATTAACTTCACTTCCCGTTTTAAGTTTGAAGAAGGTTGACCATACAAAGAAGGTTGAAAATAAACGGAATGCTGTAAGCTACCATCTGCTTAGTTTTTAGAGAATTATGTTATGTCGGAAAATAATAATTGTATGAACAGGAACTATTGTTTCAGGTGAGGAATATATAAACAATGTAAAAGGGAATATATATGGAGTATGATTGTGTGTTTTTCATGGTATGACTGTGTGTGTGTTCTGCTTGAGAGGTGGGTGTATTGTTTGTGTTGCGTTTCCTGCTTGAGTCTTTCGTATTTATTTATCGCCAACATCTGACCTAGGTCTTAAGTAATTGCAAGTGTTAATGTAGTTGGCATTGACCATGGTAGACATAGGTCTTGATAAAGAATAATAAATATATTGTACAGTAGAAAATGCAACACTGAAAACGCATACTCACCTCTCTACCAGCTGACACGAAATATTCATTACAAAAAACAAGACTGGTAAAAGGGATGACAGGGCTGCCATTTTTTCCCGGATTTTTCCTAAATGTTAGGATTTTTTTCTTGTACATAGTAGCTTAAAGCTGGTAGAATATAAGAAATAGTATAATACTAGAACTATTTCATTTTCAAACTTTTTTACTTTTTTTTTCATAAAATTAAAAATATTATAAAATCATGCCCTATAAAAAGCATATTTTTGATATTCGAGGATCCATATTGTTCAAACCTAGTGCCTGCTTTGTCTAAATTTGGTTTCTATATGTGCAAATACGACCATAGACATGAAATAAATAATGAAAACCCAAATTACCATGTTTGTTTTGTTTTGAAATAGATTTTACTGAAGCTTGTAGTCTAAACGGGTACAATTTGAGAGAAAAAGTCCAAATTTGACATATCTTTTTCAAATCGCTGTAGGTCAAAAAGAGGACACCACCATATAATTTTCCCCCAGTTTTTCATTCATCATAAATAGTTCTTCCAAAAAAACAATGATAGAAAAAAGGTTTGATACTTTGAAAAAATCGCTTATGGGTTGGTTACACACTTAAGAGCACTTCATATTCTACCAAAAAACAACACTTTGTTACAAAAAAAATGCACCAACCCGTTTTTCTCCTAGCGATGAGTATAATCGTCCTATACAGAATAATATCATATGTACGTGTACATAGTACGCTTGTACTGTGCAAACAAAGAAGACCCAGATTAAAGGCTTAAACTGTTTGCTAATTTGAAATGCAATTTAAATAATACCATAAATAGCCAAAACATTAACCAGACTTAACTGAAAACCTGCAATGTCCGTTTAAATTTCAGGGGTGAATGGATTAAAGTCGATCAATACAATTGCAATTTCGTGAATGTAGTTTTAACAAAAATGTTTTTAAAGAGTCATTTAAAGTCTCGCTAGTGATTTTAAATCTTAATTCTATGACGGCTTCAAGACGAGGCAGCATGCTAATGACTTTCCGGGATTCAAGATTTGTATTTTAACCCTTAGCCTGCTGGTCGCGACTTTATTGATTTTTGCAAACAGTTTAGATCCAGATCAGACACCGCGTAACGCGGTGTCTGATCTGGACCCAAACTGTTTGACACTCTTCTTTAGGTTTCTTTACTTAAAAAATGTATAAATCTAAATTTAGCAAACTTTGCAGACGACAATTTCGAAGCAGACGACATCGCCGCAGGATAAGGGTTAATGACTTCTAGTTAGGATAGTTGAGCTCTATGTGATTAAAACTCGTTTTGTTGCACAACACGCTCTGTCGCATAGCCGGAATTTTCCCTTTCTCTAAAATAGTCATGTTGCCAAAACCACGGTTTTAAATGATAAGATTCAAATTCGACTGACAAATATCAAAATTGTACCTCATTTGATTTATTTACTATACAGCCTAATGTGACGTCTGAAGGTGAAAATCCGCAATTTTACATTGCTAACACCAGATTTCGGCCCGCGCAACCTTATGTAAATATCACATATCACAGAGGTTTGGAGAACGGACTGGTCACACGAGGCAAGTAATGTCAACCGAGGCGTCGCAAAGGGTGACCAATCCGTTCTCTCACTCTCTGTTAGATGTGAAATGAATTTCATTATACGGACAAAATTAAAGATACTAATTACCACTGTTTTCAATACGGAGCAACGATCGCAAATACATGACTTTTATTGTATCAGAACTTTTATTCTTTTAATTACCCCGATGCAATTATACCAACAATAAATATGTCTGCTAAAAGAACAAATTTATTTTAAAACAAGAGCACCGCAGTGCGGCAAAATACGCCCGTCATGGCCGGCGGGTGTCAAAGTCGCCCGGACTCAGGCCGACTGGAAAGAGTCGCCCGGAGTGTAGGCCCGACTATCGATCTCAAAAAGACTATGCTGTAGTATTGCGATAGCTCAAGTACTATGCCGATAGTATTGCGATAGTCAAGAAAAAAGTTCTGTTTTTTTTAAAAATGCCCATTTTTGACAATAAAGGGGGCATAACTCTGCTAAAAAATAGTCGCCAACGTCTGAAATTTAACAGGAACCAAAATTGACAGGTGCCTTCCCTGTATGATGAGAAAGCTAAATATGAAGTTTGGTTACAATAGACAAAATGTAAGTAAAATTATTATCAGGAAACAATATATTGTTAAAAAATTGTGTGAAGGGGCATAACTCTGAAAATACAGAATCAAACCAAAAACCCGTAATATATATTAAGTCACTACATTCATTGTATCACCATATAAAATTTGAAATCAATTGAATAAAAAATAAAAAAAGTTATGTTTTTTTTTTAAATGCCAATTTTTGACAATAAAGGGGCATAACTCTGCTAAAAATAGTCGCCAACGTCTGAAACGCGAACTCGTCTGAACTATTGTAATATGAAATATTTGTAGGAAGTTTAATCTAAATCGGTCAATAAATGAAGATAAGAGAGCGCTAAGAAGAAAAGTTAACGGACGAAGTGTGGCTTATTTTAAATTTTAAGTATGTAAAGGGGCATAACTCATAGAAAATTAATTCAACAGAAACCAAAATTCACAGGTGCCTTTCCTGCATGATGAGAAAGCTAAATATGAAATTTGGTTACAATAGACAAAATGAAAGTAAAATTATTATCAGGAAACAATATATTGTTAAAAAAATTGTGTGAAGGGGCATAACTCTGAAAATACGGAGTTAAACTAAAAACCCGTAATATATGTTAAGTAACTTCATTCATTGTATCACCATATCAAATTTGAAATCAATTGAATAAAAAATTAGGAAGTCCTGTTTTTCTTTTAAAAATGCCCATTTTTGACAATAAAGGGGCATAACTCTGCTAAAAATAGCCGCCAATGTCTGAAACGCGAACTCGTCCGAACTATTGTGGTATGGAATATTTGTAGGAAGTTTAATCAAAATCGGTAAATGAATGAAGGTGAGAGAGCGCTAACAAGAAAAGTTAACGGACGGACGTACGGACGGACGTTCTCACAGTTGGACATTTGTTGGGTATATTTTTTGTTTAAAAGTACCCAACAGTACACTAAAATACCCAACAATAACAATAGGGCAATCACGGAATGAATGGAATCTATTGTTCTCCCTACCCAACAAAGGACCTTTCGTGCGCTCGGACGGACGTACGGACGGACAGCGCTGGGTATACCATAATACGACCGTCGATGACGGGCGTATAAAAAAGGAAAAGGAAAATAGTTTAGACCGATCAGGATTCTAACTAGGACCGCCGTGGGCAGAGTCGACTATCTTAGCCGTTAGACTACGGATCCATATGACGTGATGTCCATTTTAGTTGTATATAAGTTTTGTTTATTGACGCATTTTTGTTAAAAAAATCAAATTGCCTGCAACTCACCTTTATTCTTAATAAATATTGCCAACAAAATGTTTACAAACACATATTCATTCGTTATTTGTGTTCTCATATAGTTCTACGCTGTTATAGACCATTCTACAATCGTCTCAAATTCTGTCTTCTGCTAAAGCAGTACGTAGCAACAGGTTGGAAAATACTTTAGGTAGGCTAATAGAAAAAGCAGAATGTAAGATTTTGCAGCAAATTTGGACATTGAATCTAAGGAGTGAGAAAAGAATCTGTTCCAAAATAATGGACGACCTTGATTAGTAATGCGAAAATCGTTGACACTTTGAGTCGATTGTTTTGAAATCTTATCTCGTGAGATGAAGAGTAAAGTATGGTCCTTTTGGATTCGAATGTATAACTTTTCACATTTGAATCGACTCACTTTTCCAGCTCATTGCCTTTACATCACTTGATTATTGCTTTTACTGAACTGAGGCGTACTAAAACCTTGCCGAATAAGCGGGCCGTTTGGTGACATTAGCTTTATAGTAGATAAACCGAGTGAAGTATAATAATATTATATAACACACAGTAAATCCTCTCTCTAACGACCACATAAGAAGCCTATTTGGTTGAATGAAACCAATTGACAGTTCAAGCAAGGTGAGAGTAAAACAGCATAAGGGTGCTTTTTGTTTTACTGTCATCTTGTTTTAAGCACTCACCCGTCTTTAAAATAACAGCCAAAAATCAACACAATTTAATGCTTGTAATTGCAATATTTTACTGTTCAGTGTTTTATATGTGGTCAGTCACATCGACGTTATCGAAATCCACTGCAGTTTTTCCCACAGCAGCACATTGTATGTGTTACAGTGGAGAATGTGTTATTCTTTCCCAATAAACGCGTTTACGCTAAAACTATTATTCGCAGTGCAAACAGTTTGGAGTCAGATCGGACGCCGGGTAACCCGGCGTCTGATCAGGCTCCAAACTGTTTGCCACCAAGATAAACAAGAATTATCAGAATTGTCCAAAAGGTGTTATTTTCTACGTTTTAGTGCTTTGCGTTTGCGTACGTTTGCGTTTAAACGGTAAAATAACAGATTCTCCACTGTAACTAGCACACAGTACAGTAGAGAAAACAACTTCATTCACTCAAATTCTACATAAAAATAGAATAGATGAGGTAACAGCAACAACAGAGAAGTAAACCATTACTGCCACGTTGTATAATAACTAATATAGCTAAAAAGGGGGATGTGCACGTAATTCTAACACACCTTGCCAACACCCCTATATAAGCGAAGAAGGACTGTCTCAGTGTACGAATTTTCAGTAGAACACTCACGCGCTTAACGTTCTAACGTGACGTCATTTGGCTTCGAAAATGCGTACGCCAAGAAATGTAGCGCCGTTGCTTCGGTACAAATTAAGGTTAAATTATGTGTTAGAATCGAAATAATAAATTAATACCAGTGTTTTATCTAACAAACGAACACGGGTAGTCGTTGAGATGCTTGTAATTAAACCACTCGGCCTAAAGGCCTCGTGTTTAAATTACTACGCATCTCAACTCCTACCAGTGTTCGATTGCACGATAAAACACTAGTATGAATTTATTATTTCTTACATAGACTACAATCGAGCTTCGATATCTCGAACACTATTAAGTCTAACATACACGTATTACAAAGTTAAACGCGGCTAAACACGGGTATGTTCACCTAAAAAAAGCTCCAAAAAAAACAAATTCATATTATCCGTTAATTCGAGTTAAGCGAGTTCGAGATATCGAAGTTCGACCATACTCCAGAAATTGGTTCGCTCATATTCCTGGCGTGCGAATCGCGTAAGGAGTCTACCTCCCGACGACCAAGATTGAAAAATGCCGGTAAAAGTCCAAAATTGCTTCGTTGTCATTAGGGTATAAAATGTTTGCTAATGTCCACTGTAGCGGACGATATGCATTAATATGTTTAATATGGAATGCCGGTCGCGACATGCCAATTGCTAAATGCTAAATGTTTTTTTGCCAATTGCTAATATGCAATTAGCTAAATGCTTGCCAATATGCCACTTGCCAGTTGCCTAATGCTAATTGCCATTTGTCATCAATCTAATTTCTTTTAACTAGAGAGTGTTGTTTCGGGGGTCAAATTTGTACTTTTACCCCGTCTAATCGACAAGATGGTGGTCATGAGTGTTAACAATAAACCCACACTACTTTTTTTGCCCTTTTTACCATTATGTCAATTGCTAAATGTTAAATGCTTGTTTGCCAATTGCTAATTTGCCCTTTGCTAAATGCTAATATTTCACTTGCTAGTTCTATAATGCTAATTTGCCAATTGCCAATATGCCACTTGCCAGTTCCTTAATAATTTGAATATAATCTGCATCTATTGTAAAGGAAAACATGCTACAATATTTCACTTTACCTCCACGGCAATGTCTAAGGACATCATCTGGTGAAGCCTGGTGCTGTAGTTTGATCTGACAATTTCATCAAAGTAAGCTAGTTTTGATGTATTGGTATTTAGCAACTGGCAAAGCAGCAATTATCATTTAGCAATTGGCATGTCGTGACCGGCATTCTATAGTTTAATGTTTAATAAGGTTTTCTCTGTCATATAATGACAACAAAGTTCGGGGAATATAGCACCTCACAAAAGGCAGGGTTCAATATAAGGGGAGTATTTCAAAAACTAAAATCTTTGTTTCTGCATTTTACCCTATGGTGTCACTTCTCATTAGAATCGTCTCTTCGAGACGATTCTTATAACTAGTAACACCATAAGACTTGGTGCTGAAATAAGTGAGAAAATGTTGGATTTGTTAAGTTTACTCCCTCTTATCTGGAGCCCTGAAAAGGATTGCGTGTTTTCGTGTACTTACGGATTAAACCAAATAACCAAATAGGTTAAGTTTCCTTTTAATCACACTGTTGTCGTGTTCTGCCTTTTAATATTATCTTTTCTTGTCCATGACGTCTACTTTGATTATAATTATGTCGTCTACTTTATTTTTCAAAATTATATTTCAGACTTTTGGGCTACAAAAAATCAACACATGTGCCCAGCAAAGGTAAATCTTAACTGACGCGGAGATAAGCGGTGTCTGATCATAATCCAAAGAATTTGAAAATAACCATTGAACTCTGTATAAGGTAGTGAAGTTGTGAATCCCTTATAGAAGAGACTTTTAACTATCACGGAAATTATTTTGCGTGTTTACTTATATATGTTTGCCTTTTGGAACTGTTATCTTAAGAGCTTACACTAACTCCGGAATTCCATTTGTGGACGGTTTAAGCTCTTCAACGCAGTGACCTTATTTGCTTGACTTACACATTGTTATCTGTTGTCCACTTTTTATACATTGTTTTCTGTTTCATACCTTTCTATTTTAGAGTGTATTAAAAGTAATGTAACTTCATCAATAACTTCGACATAAAACATGCAAAAACATCATTGATATATCATTTTAAAGAATAATGCTTTGCCTACACGATGGTATAATACACTATAAGATCACATAACTCGTCAAGTCACAACATGAACCTAAAAATGCCCGTACTGGATGAGACTAGAACAAAGTACCTTTCAGACATGATTTTATGTCGTATTTCCTTCTTAAAAAGTAAAATGTCTAAAATTGTTTTATTTTTATTAAATTGGTTTTGAAATATATCAGTTTATGTCAAAAGTTTAATGTAAATAAAATGTCATTACAACTGAAAGGGTTAACTTTCTGAAATCTCATTTTTTACAAAGTAGCATTTCCTTCTTTGCTAATGATAAAAGTCGACATGCATTTTCGAAAGTAATAAATCAATATTAGATCAATATATCTACGTTTCGATTTTTACACATAAATATCAACGTCAATGGCTTCAATTATAGCCTGATTTGATATAAAAAATGTGGTTGATCTTTCATGGACTTCTTTTATACATAACAATATAATGATATGATATCTTCAGTGCGCGTTTAGTATCAGAGGGCTCCTATTGGAATCCACTGATCTGGGTCTACACTTTTCGCAAATGTAATTAGTATATTCTAAACATGGGCCCGTTTCATAAAACGTCGTACGATAAATGTTGTCGTAAGTCAAAACTTCAAAATACATTTAATTTCTGATTTCTTTATCTAATTCTGTCTTGTAACATCTTTTTGGAATCGTCTTTTAAAGACGATTCCAAAAAGATGTCACGAAACAGGATTAGATGGAGAAAAAAAAAATTGTTGAGACTCTTATACTCTGACTTACGACATCATTTGTCGTACGAAGTTTTATGAAACGTACCCCTGGTCCATGGTGTTGAAAGAGATAACCAATATATGCATGTATATTGCAACGACGTCTATCGATTTCCCTGCTGCACGGTTTTCATTGTAAGCCAATGTAGGTGGTCTTAACCCTTTTCCTCATAGAAGCGACTTTTAGCTTATTTAATTTATTCCTCCGCTAAAGAAACTAGTTCCAGTTTAAACCCTCATGAACAATTACCAAACCAAACGTTTTATGTAGCCTGGCAGACAGTAGTTTAAAGTAGGCTGAAAGTAAAGCAGAATGTGCCTTAAGGCACATTCTGCTTTACTTTCAACCTGCTTTAAGTGATCACCTATATTAAATGTTATAAACAGGTTATTGGGTAAAGGGTTAAGACTCGGGGGTCCTTTTTATTAAATGTTGAACGACAAAAAAAGTCATAAGCCAATACTTTAAAATACTGCTAACTTACGATTTCTCCGCCTAATCATGTCTTGTGACATGATTAGATGGAAAAATAAATAATTACTGATAATTTTAAAATCTGACTTACGACCATTTTTGTCGTACGACATTTCATAAAACTGGTACCAGCAGTGTTTTTCAATACAGCAATGCATTTTATATGAAAATAAAAAAGTGAAGATTCCATTAAGATGTAGCTGATACCAGTGTCTCAACGAAGTCTACACTATTTGCTAATATCTACTAGTTTAAACATATTTTATTTCCATATACATAAGGAAATGGGGTCGGGTCACAAGTTCTCTCAACATTAGATATTAATATCTACTTTTGTAGAAGATAGGCATGCATTTGAAAATACTGTTTTGTGAAATCCAAACTGGAAAAATACCGTTAGTAACATGCAGACCGATTGAAATACAAACTGACATTTTTATTCACTACAATATCGTACTTTTAGCTACAATGTAGAGTAATTTAAAGTATTGGTTTTTCCTAGTTTTAGAGAACCTTAAAATGTCTAATTCTTTGTGACATTATTTCAATATTTTAAATTGTTTTCTGAATATAACGTAAATTAACGAAAAGGCGAACGTTTTGCAATATATATTCATCACAATGATATAATAGACTATATTTCTATCGGTTTATGATTTAAACTTTTTTAATCTTTTAATCTCGTGGAAATAATGTAACTAGGGAATATAATAACATAGTTATTCAACTACCTTTAATCAATCTATCAACAACTGCCTTTTCAATGTATTAACTGTTTCACTGTCGACGTCGCCAAATTGTGACTTTGCAAAACAGTTTGGATCCTGATTTGACGCCACAAGATCTAATCAGGATCCAAACTGTTTGACACTCATTACGACATTTTCTTCAGTCACAACAACCCAAAAGCTGACTCTAAACAATTTACAGACAACACTACAAATACAGACGGTCCGTCTGAAGACCCCAAACCTCCCCAATCTTATCCAAATCTCCCAAAACCACTTTTAAAAGCAAGTTTTTATAATTCTAGCAGATAGTAGCTTAAAGCAGGCTGAAAGTAAAGCAGAATGCGCCTTAAGGCGCATTCTGCTTTACTTTGAACCTGCTTTAAGAGAATACTTGTCTTCAAAACCAGGAACAGGCTATTAGGATAGTGAGTTAATATTTAGAGGAAACTGTGTTAAATGATCTTAAGTTTTGTTCGAGTTGTTCCCCTTGAAAAGAAAAACGTCGAATATTTAATTTTAAATTAACATTTTTTCATTGTTTTAGCTTAAATTTGCCATTTATAAGCTCTTTTTGATTAGATATTACGGAATTTAAGTGGTTTGGATTGTTTTTTAGTGCTTTAGACAGGTTTGGAGAGGTTTGGAGTGGTTTAGGGGAAGTTTGTGGAGGTTTGGGGTCTTTAGACGGACCCCAAATACAGACGATAATGTTGCGGTAAGCGGATTAACGCAGACGATACAACTTGGCAGTGACAGAGTTAATACCTAATTATGCAAACAAGATTTCCCAAGCAGACGATTTATTGGCAACTTGATAAACCTAGTGTGTCCGAATTCCGATTAAGGTAAAGCAGCTAAGTTCTCGTGCTGTACAGTACTAAAATTGGAATTTGACTAATTTGATTTTTAAGCGAATTGTTTTGAATAGTTTAAAATATGACTGATATTATCTGTTTGGTACTTGTAATGAATCAGTGTTTGAAGAAATATAATAGTAAGTAATAAAGCTATGTCACTTTAGGTCGTTTCTTTAGGTCGTTCATTGTTTAAAAATTCTCTTATGGTAAGAAACTGAGACAGTTGAATGACTGTATATCATATAATGAATCTCTCGTTGATAATGAAAACACAGTTTATCCCGCAATAATGCACAGTGTGTCATATCAATTGCCATATCGGATAATAAAAAGAGAAATATCATGGAATTTAAATAGAGTTCATTGCGGCTGTGAGTGATTGAAGGCGCAGATTAGTTTTCCAGTCTACATAATCTCCGTCGGAACAAATTAATCATATAACTTTTAAAACAAGCCAGCCATTTTCAAGCATCATTCCGGAAAACTAATTATTATAACTATCAGCAATAGGAGACAAATTGATAAGATATAAGTGCTTGACAGTGATGAACTATGTACTATTGTAAAACACCTTTTGACTGCGAAGCCAGAAAACACTGACATTTACAAGTAGTTTTGATCAAAACCAATCGCTTTATAAGTAGAGTGGATAATCTGTTATTCTTTCCCGTTTAAACGCAAACGTACACAAACGCAAAACACTAAAACGTAGAAAAGAACAACTTTTGGACAATTCTGATATTTAATGTTTATCTTGGTGGCAAACAGTTTGGAGCCTGATCAGACGCCGGGTTACCCGGCGTCTGATCTGGCCTCAAACTGTTTGCACTGCAAATAATAGTTTTAGCGTAAACGCGTTTATTGGGAAATAATAACACATTCTCCACTGTATTTGGTTTAAGATCTGGAGCACGTTCGTACAACAAAAACGATTGTAAGTCAGATTATAAAAGTCTCAATTATTATTTATCTCTCCATTTAATCATGTCATATTGCATCTCTATTCAATTGCCCTGAAAAGACGATTCCAATGAAATGTCACAAGACAGGATGAGATAGATAAAGCAGAAATAAAATGTATTTTAATGATTCTGACTTACGACCGTTTTTGTCGTACGAAGTTTTATTAATCGGGAACCTGAACTGTTGATATGTATATTTCATACAAAAAGAATAAAAAACAACTGAATGCAATCACGTACAGAATGTATCATTTTTGGTATTTCTTTAATTATTGACGTTATGCGGCGAAGCTCACTTATAACGAAATTAGGTGTAACGAACATTTGGATATAATCAAACAAAATTTGATACCCATCTGTAAATAATATATATACTGACGAGATAAGGAAACGCCTCATCGAAATTTGGCGTTAATTTCGTTCCATAGTGGAAATTTGGGCTGATGATGTACATGTACTCTGACCGACAAATTGAACAAACTAAAACTTGAACGATTTTATCCAGCGCATTGTTATTCATGTAACTGCGCACCATTTACACGTGCAGCTCGTGCGTGTCAACCATGCGGTTTTATATGGTGATGATTGCACTGGTACATGTGTTAGTCGACACACAACCATAATTTTAGAGATTTTCTGACAATCAACGAGTTTTTAATAATGCCGAGGTTAGATTCTGAAGGGAGGGCCAGAGTTTTGGCCATGCTTGAATGTGGGCGAAAGCAAGAACAAGTCACTAGACGTTTTAACGTCTCTCGTTCAACAATATTGCGTCTCGTTCGACGTGTTTGAGTCACAGGAACGTTTAATGATAGACCACGTTCCGGTAGACCGCGTGTGAATGAATGAATGAACGACTTTATTTTACGAGGGTAACTCACTTAGTCAGGAGACTAATCTACCGTGAGGCCCTCAAACAAGCATTTCTTACAAATCATATAATTAGCAATAATAACACGATCAATATAAACAATAAAAAACAATTAACAAGAAAATAACACTCTCTATATAAACAATAGGCAGGCATTTAGGCGTTCTCTGCAAATAGTGTATCAGTGGAGTACACTTGTCCTATGCAAACAGAGAAGACTCAAATCAAAGGGCTCCAAAAGGACTAACATGAGTCCTCTGGCCAGGGTCTCCACTGTCTCATATTAGAATATATGGGCAAAAACAAACCCTAACTAGATCTATATGGTGTGCTAGGCTAAATTGGAATCTGTAATTGTCCATTTGAAGTTACAGGGGGGAAAGTTAAAGTCATTTAATCTATTATAATTTGAATTGAAAAACAGTGGAGACATAGTTGAGAGAGCAAGTATTTAAATATTAGCCTGTCCGATTTGCTATTTTACTCCCGTTAATAACTCGCAGCATCGTGTTGTGTCAAACAGTTTGTATCAAAACCAGACCTCAATTTATTCGATGTCTGTTATGGATCCAAACTTTGCAATATTGTTTATTAATAATTAAGTTAGATCTAAATCAGAATGTGTTTTAAGCTAGAACTTGCAAAAAGTATGTAAAAACCTAAAGTCAGTAAGGGTCCATGCTTATAACACCCCTGAATTGAGTCCCAGGCCGCTCCAAAGCACCTGATTGACCAGAGTTGAGACTTTGGCTCAAATCCGACCAACCAAACACTCGAGAACGAACCAAGACCCAACTCAAACCATACAAGCATTGACCCTGTTCACGTGGCCAATGACATATATTATGACCTCACGATACACTTTTGTGGGTCGTGACGTAACATCTGGTTCTCGTCTTTTAAGAAAAGCGTCACATACTTACTGTGACGTCATAATGACAGTTTTGACGCGGAATGGAATGTGTTCCCACGGTCTTCTGTTTAGTTGAGTTTAGTATTATCGGGAGTTGAATTTCAAAATATTTCAGATAAAAGTGTAAAAGTCAATAGTATCGACAAAGAAGCATATCTGCCGCAAATATACATAAATAGATAAACATGAAAAGCAGGGCTCCAGACAAAAAGGAGTAAAATCAATATTTTCATCAAGTTCTCTTTTATGTTTTTGAAAACAAATCCCATGGTGTGACCACTTATCAGAATCGTCTCAAGAGAGACAATTCTAATTAGTAGTAACACACTTGAGTTTTGAAATTTTAGTCTTCAAAATATTTTAGTCTTCAAAATACTCCTTTTATCTAGATCCCTGAAAGCATTACAAAAATACAATGGTAAAACAATTTATATACAATGAAGTTTAATTTCGATGCCTCGAACTCTCTTAAATCGAAATTCCGGTTGAGACGTATTGGGTCATACACCACAATGGTCTGACCGGGTAAATATTATAACAGTTTGAAGGCAGATTGGACACTGAGTAACTCGGCGTCAGATAAGGCTCCATGCAGTTTAAATAATTTTAAGTATTTGAGTCCGAACTAATTTTACGAGTCTATGGAAAAATCATGGTAACGATATTGAGTCTTATTGACCACTGTACATCAATAAATCATAGAATCATGGTAACGATATTGAGTCTTATTGACCACTGTACATCAATAAATCATGGTAGAGGTGGTGGATTAATGGGTGAAAGAACTTATTTTAAGCGATAAATAAATAAACACACTCTTCCGTTTTTAGAATAGTTATGTTTGGTTAAAATTTTAGTTCTGAGATTTCAGCCATCTTATAAAGTGTGTGGTAAAACTATCTAGAGTGTGCATATCGCGAATTGAATCTGGTATTTTATTCCACATAGAAGTTCCTGAATATGATATAATTTCTTTGAACTGCTCAATTCTTGGTCGAGGGATGTTGTAATTGTAACGACTGGATGACCGTAGATATGCGTATAACTTTTGTTCTCTATCAAACATATTAGAAATATAACCAGGTACTAATCCTGACGAGACTTTATACATAAATTTTGCCTTTTGTAATATAATGTTTTCATTCAGTGTAAGGCAGTTCATTTTTTCCATTGCACTTGATACGTTGGTATATTCTATACCAAATATAGTTTTACAAGCCCTCTTTTGTAGAATGCATAATTTATACAGATTTGTATTGTTAGTACCTCCCCAGACGACATTGCAAAAGTCTAAATGTGGTTGAATATAGGATTTGTAGTATAGAATTCTAGATAAAAGCCAGAGGTTTGTTGAAATTTTCTTTTTAACTTTAAGAACATGCTCATCCCATTTCAGATTTTCATTAATGTAAACTCCTAACAATTTTTCACCTTTAGATGAATTGAGTTCCAAATTTGTAAATCTTAGAGAAAGAGATTTTTCAGAAATAAATACGAAAGAAGACTCAAGCAGGAAACGCAACACAAACAATACACTCATCTCTAAAGCAGAACACACACACAGCCATACCATAACAAACACACACACACACACAACTACACACACACACACGCAATACCATTCCTTCATCTACACACTAAATAGAAAACAACACGCATGACAAACATAAAGCTAAGTGAACATAGGAGCCCGCCTTGGTACGGTCAGTAGCAATCAATAATCAATTATAAATTAATTAATTATTAACAACCACTGGGGGGTTAAACCTGGGTTTAGGGGCGCCCAACCTCACCTAGCTCGTCTCTGGGGAGCTGTAATCATCAGAACTTTTGTTTTTTGAGTATTGAGAACCATCCCATTAGCTGTGCACCAAGTTTCTAGTAGATTTAGGCAGTTCTGTAAATTAATTTCTACAGTTTGTTTTGAACGATGAATATCACATAAAGTTGTATCGTCTGCATACATATCAGTGCTGCACGTTGTATTAGACGTTATTAGAGGCAGGTCATTGATAAATATTAGAAACAACAAAGGACCTAGAATTGACCCTTGGGGTACGCCACATGTAATTTCTTGTTCCGATAACATTACACCATTTATATTTACCCTTTGTCTTCTCCCATATAGATATGATTTGAACCACTGAATTGCTTTTGCAGAACATTTATATATTTTAAGTTTCTTCAGCAATATATTATGATCAACAAGATCAAACGCTTTCTTAAAATCAACCATGATAACCCCAACAACATATCCATCATTTAATGCTTTTAGCCACTTATCAATTAAGTGTACTAGTGCGGTCTCACAGCTGTGATGTTTTCTGAATCCACTTTGCGTTTGCACGATAAGGTTGTAATGATTTAAATATGTGATAAAACTATCATGAACATGTTTTTCTAAGATCTTAGATAGGGTAGGTAGGACAGAAATAGGTCTGTAATTATTAACGTCATGTTTGGAGCCAGACTTGAATAATGGATTAACTTTTGCAGATTTCCATATATCTGGAAACGTATTTTGTGATATACTTTGATTAAGTATTTGATGAATTATTGGGTATATAATACTGGCTGAAAGTTTTAAAAGCCTTGGGCCGATTTCATCTAAGCCTGTAGATTTTGATACATCGAGATTTGATAGCATCTTTTGTACTTTTGCTTTATTTATGAACGGAATATTGATCACATTGGCGCGGGGACTCGATTACTTACAAAATGTTTGATCTCACTGAAGTCTGAGAAAGGAAAAGGTTCTTTCAGATTCGAAGCAATATTTTTAAACAATGTATTGAAAAATCTGATATTTTTTCAGAATTATTGATTTCCTCTCCACTGACTGTAAGTGTGCGAATGGAACTCCTATCTTGATTTGGCGTCCTAAATTCTTTAAATAACTTCCAGATAGTAGATGGATCGTTTTGCCCCTCGGCAATTTTTCTTTCATAATTAGACTTTTTTGCTATGTTAATAAGGTGTGAAACTTTATTTCTATATATTCTGAAGTTGTTCATATCCTTTCTAGCTTTAAATTTATCCCTATCTTTCATTGCATCCATAATATCCCCATTCAACCAATCCGGTTGGTGTGCCTTTTTAACCCTGTGTATTCTAATGGGCACATGTTTATCGATTATAGATGAGAAAGTGTTCATAAAAGAATGCAAAGATTCGTTGACATCTGAATCTTGAATTAGAGTAGTCCAATTTACATTATTAATGTCCTCAAGAAATTCACGTTCTTTAAAGTTCTTGAACGATCTGTATTTTATTGAATAGTGGTTCATTTTTATATTCTTGCAATTAATTTTTCTGGAACAAAATATTGGATAGTGGTCACTTAAGCCTAGTTTCGGAACTGACGTTGATGAAATGTTTTGAAAATTATCAGAATATACATGGTCAATGAGAGTTTCGGAATTACAGCATTCACGAGTTGAACTATTGATAAGTTGTGTTAGACCTAAGGATGATGTACAATTAAGCCAATCATAATTTACACGACCGTTATTCAAATCTTTATTAAAATCACCCAATAGCAAAAGTTCTTTATCCTCGGTCTGTGCGTTCTCTATATTAGTTTCAAAAGAATCTTTCCATGAAGATCTAGCTTCAGGGTGCCTATACAAAATGCAAAGTAAGAATGGTTTTGACTTCGGCTGTTTAATTTCAATCCATATGCTTTCTAAATCTGTGCATTCTAAATCTTCACGCCTAGTACAGTGTATGTTATCTCTTACATATATTAAAATACCACCACCTCTATTATCTGGTCGGTCTTTGCGAAAAGGAAGCTGAAAATTTCTAAGTGAAAAACTGGGAGTAGGGTGAATATCACTCAGTTTGGTTTCACTGATTCCAAATATATCAATCTTATTACAAGACAAAAGGATTTGCAGATCATCAAATTTTGAACTTAAACCTTGTATATTTAAATGACCAATTATTAAACCATTTCCTTCCAGTCCTAAGCATTGTATAGAGGGAGTGAGTGTACTATGGGTATTTCGAGAACCTTTTTCAGCTTTCTTGCAAAGACAATATTTAGATCTACATTTGCTACATATTTCTAAAGAGTAAGAATTATTTGGTAACTCTAATACGGCATCATTGCCGCGGCCCTATGCCATTGTCCAACAGCGACCTTGTTTGTGACCATTTTTGCCACATGACCAACAGGTAACTGGTGAACGGTGTCTACAACTGAAAGTTTCATGGTTGGTTTCTCCACATTTCATGCATTTTCGAGAACTTTGAGAAATGTTAACTAAATGTCTGCTGGGATCACTCCTGAAGTAGTGTCCACCTTGGCGTCTTGCACTGGTAGGAACAAATACAACTGTGTTAAAGTCCTTCACAATCTCTATTGTATTGTTGATAGTCCCGAGGATTCTCTTAACACCTGATGAAGATGGGTGGATCATGTCGTTTTGGTTCAAATATCTCATGCAGATCAGACCTTTTTGGTCAATAAAATCAATACCATGATGTGCGCAAAGACGTTCAATGATGTCGTTGATAGGATTAACGTCAGTATCATATCTGGGGGCGATTTTACACAGGATAACTCTCACACTAGGGTTAGCTACCTTCAGTACGGCCACGAACTGGTCATAGTGTTCTTCAATGAGTTCCAAATCTGTCTGGTTGGCGATATCATTTCCACCTACATGGACAATAATTGTGTCAAACATGGAAATGTTAAATAGTTGGACTTCAGCCAACAATGACTTAATGGTTGCGCCGGGTTTACAGTGCTTGTGGATGTTAAATTTTAACCCTTTTGGGTTTACTTTGTTTATTATTGAACTTCCCACAAGGAGCACATCTTTCTTTATAGTGGGTATGGTCCTTACTTCATGCACTAAACCCTCCCCACTAGTATTAGGTACATTAATGGTGTTCTGCCTCAGCTTGCCATTTGCGCTGGGCTGTTTCTTTTTTCTTGTGTCTGAAGTAGAGCTTACCCTTCTGGTGGATGTCACTGAGGGTTTTGAAGGAGCTTCAGTGAGGGTTGCGGTAACATTTGAAGGGGTTTTATTTGCTGTCTCTTTTCGCATAAATTCAATTTGGGTTTTAAGGTCATTGACTGTATTTAAAACAGTTCTACTATCATTGCCTGCATTAATCCTGCTTTCACTTTCATTCTCCAACTCGACACTACCGGTATTCGTTTGCTCCACAAGTTGAGATAGCAGGGTAGGAACAATATTACTTAAAAAGTCGTCCTTCCAATGTTTGTGCCCGACATCAGAGATCCCGATAGTATGTGTGTATGTGTTTAATACTAGATGACACCTTTTGTTTTGTTTACGTGTACTGATCCTGTAAACATGTACATCGTTGGGTATTTGGAAATCAGCTTGTAACTTACTAAGGAAGAGTTTAAATAGTAAATCAGACACGAATTTTATTTCAGTTTTCTCTTTGGTGACCTCAATATGGTAAAAAATTCCATTTAACTTCTCCATGATTGTTGAAAATGTAGAATCTAGGCTAACTCAACATGAAATCGGCCATGCTTGACGATATTACGTCATAATCATATCCTCATAATTTCATGACGTCATAATTATTGAACTTTAACACAAGTCTTAGAAATCACTCAAATTCATCTTTTAAAGTAAAAATAATTATCGGATACCTTCTAAGTGTTCATGTTTCCAATTCCTTGCTATAAATCCTACATCACGTAGACCTATCTAATCGGAAAAACCGTCCAATATTCGGACATCCGCGTAAAGGTCATTGCCCCGAAAACACATGACACAAATTAAAAGTGTTCAAAATTCACGTCTGCAAACACACTGATCCTTGTAATATTTCGTCTAGTTCATACATATAAGTGTTATGGTCCACTCTCTTCTCTGATCATAGCCGGAAAAGCGTTGAATTTGCCAAAAAATACAAAACTTGGTAAGAGCGGTTAAATTGTAAACTTGTTATTTATTGTGACGTCACGATTAACTGTCACGTCAATACGGACGGATAATTATATCCGTCAACGCCATCTACGTGACAGATTTGTAACGGCTGAATACACATCACGTCTAGTGGTAAGTAATCGTGGTCGCCCTGTTAGTCGATTTACAGTAAGAAATCGACTAAAAGAGCAAGGTATTGTCTGCCGCAGGCCCTATCGTGGCCGTCAACAACGTCTTATTTGGGCCCGTAACCTTCTCGGTCAGCGCTGGTATAACGTTGTGTTTAATGACGAGTCACGTTTCAACATATGGAACGCCGACGGACGTATCCGTGTCTACATACGAAGCCATGAACGTAACGCTGATAACGCCGTTGTAGAGCACAGCCGTTACGGTAGGGGCGGCGTAATGGTCTGGGCAGCCATCAACTATAGATTTAAGTCCCAACTCATCGTGTCCCAAGGTAACCGCAATGAAAGGCGTTACATTGACCAGATATTGCGTCCTGTGGTTGTCCCTATGTTCCGCCAACGTCACGGCCTGGTCTTCCTGCATGACAACGCGCGACCCCATGTTGCACGCGTCACCATGAACATTTTACAGACCAGTAACATTAACGTTTTGCCTTGGCCTGGGTGTTCACCGGCCTGTAATCCCATTGAACACGTCTGGGATTACCTTGGACGCCGATTACGTCAACGTCAACCACAGCCTGCCCACGTCCGAGAATTGACGTTAGCGCTCCATCAGGAGTGGGCCAGGATCCCAAGGTATCTGTTACGAAACTTGTGTGGTTCCATGGCACAACGCCTTGCTGCGGTGGTTGCAAGTAGAGGTGGCCACACGCGTTACTGATTATTTCAGTCAAATTGTTCTGACCCTACAATCAAAATTCAAAATTTAAAGCATAATTTTACCATTAAATGCTGTCCAATACGTCCATTGGTTCTCTTAAATGATCAGTTATGCAAATGGAATAATTCGTTTCTAGATTTGATTTCGGTTAACAACATAATGTACCTTGAATTAGAATGAGGCGTTTCTTTATCTCGTCAGTGTAGTTTAATTGACCTGATATAGTACGATTTGAATGTAACAAAATCCATTTAACGGTTCGAAGGAATTGGCATAAATAATTTTCACTATACTTTAATCAATCTCAAATATGATCTTAAGTCTAGATGCAATGCAGATAATCCGACAAGAAAACACCTTATGACATAAGTTTTTAGTACAACAAATAACATTTATTTTTCCTGAAAACCAATGATTTCTTTTTTAAAACGGAAATATAGGACCTATCCCGAGTCGATGTATGAGACAAGCTGATCTCAACCGCATCTAGAATTGAAATGTTATAAAGCGAGCCTGTGCGTGCTTATTAATTTTTCTATTCTAGACGAGGTTGAGATCAGCTTGTCTTAAACATCGACGAGTGACAGGGTTTTTTTCTCACATAACCAACAATTAAATTTAATTGTTAAAGCAACAGGCCTTTTTTTAGAATCCCAGTGACGTAGTAACGCCTTTATAAATAGTGACGGTAGAGTGACGTCATCAAAATTAATGTTTAAGACAAGTTGATCTCAAATAACTCTAGATTTGAAATGTTATTAAGCGAGCCTTGGGAAGCTTAATAAGCTTTCTATTCCAGACGAAGTTGAGATCAGCTTGTCTCATACATCAACGAATGACATATCCTTTATCTTACATAACCAACAATGTTAAGCAAATTTTTTAAAAGCAATATGCCTTTTTGAATTCCAGTGACGTAATCACGCCTTTATAACCAATGACGTTTTATTGTTACGTAATGGATTTGATCCCATACATGTTGGAGACAATACTATTCGTGATCGATGTTCGCTATTGAAAAGGCAGGTAGTTATGTGAGAACAATAAGTGTGTAACAGTAAGTGACAGATAATTTTCGACTTTCAACTTTTAATTACATATGCAAAAGTCACACGGATTGTGCGAAACATTAGCAATTGATAATTATAACTCAAAGTAACATTTAACCAAATAACTAAACAGTATAAGAGAAAACATAGTTTTCTATCAGGGTTCCAACTGAGAGGAAATAAACTGAACAAATCCAACATTTCATACACATTTCATACATATTGCTCTTTTCACCTGGCAGTGCGGAGCTTACAGTGGAGAATCTGTTATTATTTCCCGTTTAAACGCAAACGTACACAAACGCAAAATACTAAAACGTAGAAAAGTACAACTTTTTGACAATTCTGATAATTCATCTTTATCTTGGTGGCAAACAGTTTGAAGCCTGATCAGACGCCGGGTTACCCGCGTCTGATCTGGCTCCAAACTGTTTGCTCTGCAAATAATAGTTTTAGCGTAAACGCGTTTATTGGGAAAGAATAACACATTCTCCACTGTAACACATACAATGTGTTATAAAACCAATTGGCCGACATTTTAGTTGTTGTAAAAGAAAAGTTTTACTGTACAACAATTGCAGACTGTTTTCAATTAATGTAAATATTTCTGTGGTGAAAATACCTAAAATCTTAATTCGAGAAATTAAAGCAGACACCAATTGCTTATTGTACAGTGGAGAATCTGTTATTCTTTCCCGATAAACGCGTTTACGCTAAAACTAGTTTTTCTTTTACAAACAGTTGGAAGCCAGATCAGACGCCGGGTAACCCGGCGTCTGATCAGGCTCCAAACTATTTGCCACCAAGATAAACATGAAATATCAAAATTGTCCAAAAGTTGTTCTTTTCTACGTTTTAGTGCTTTGCGTTTGCGTACGTTTGCGTTTAAACGGGAACGAATAACAGATTATCCACTGTACATAACGTCATCGTAGAGAAGGGGTCAAAAATTGGAAACTGTAATTTTCCATTTGATGTGAAAGACGAGAATGAGTTACTATTGAGTCTGGCCAAATAATTACAACTACACAAAATATTAAATTCAGAAATCATACCACATGTGGCGAAACCCGTTACAATGGTGCAAAACACTGCTGTAATGTGTTCATTTTAAGTCTGTTTTTCAATGAAATCGAGCAGTTTCACTAGCATTGGCTGCTGATCAGATGTTTTAGATTATGAATGAAAAATAAAAAGCAAATTAATTCAAGTTACATTTTAATATCATCACTTTGTTGTTACATTTTACAAGAGCCCCGAATTTGTTTATTTGCCCGTCAATCACGACTTTACTGGTATTTCTAAAGCTGTGTCTGATTTAGAACAAAGCTGTTTGGCACTAGAGTTTATACGTTATGTATAAACGTATAAATCTGCATTTTACAAACTATACAGACGAACATTCCAAAGCAAATATTTTATGATGTTTTTTTTTTTCATTTTAAACATAAAAACAGGTGTGACGGGGTTATTACATTTGTAACATCACGGCAGGATTGGGTGTATTTATTCGGCATTAATACATTGACATTCCGTACGTTATCATCGAAGCTTGTAAAACGTCAAGCCCATTATTAATGTGGTTTTTTTGGTGTGGTTTTTTAGTGTTGTTTGGGTATAGGTCGGGGAAAGAATGCAATATATGTTGTATTTTACAGTGTTTACAGTTAATGATAACCTGACATCCTTTGCAGAAATTGTCCGATTAATCGGACTTGTCCGAATTATTTCTAGAACAGAATAGTTAATAATGGTAAATAGGTAAGCAAGGTAACATCGAATATGTAATCGTACACTTTCCAACTTGAGATAAGTATGATCCTCGTGCAGCATGAGACCGTTGCGCTAACTTTACTGATATTTTATTCTTTAACAATAAAAGCATTTATATACTAAAACTATTATTTTCATTGCAAACAGGTTGAAGCCAGATCAGACACCGGGTAACCCGGCGTCTGATCAGGCTCCAACCTGTTTCCTACTAAGATTAAAAATATAGTTTAAAATTTCTAAACGTTAATTTCCACAGTTTAGTGCATTGCGGTTGCGTTTGCGTTTTAACGGGGACAAAAATGTATCCTCTACTGTACATTACGCACACAATTACAGTTATCCGTATATCTAACTGACTGTAGAGAAAACTCATCCCTTTCAAAGAAGAAAACTCTAATACCGGTCTTAGGATTGTTTTTAAAAGCAGTCTTCTTAGTGTTTTTCACTTGGTGCAGGAAAAGTGTACTACAGCGTTCCCTCTCTACAACGGCCCTCCTTACAACGTCTCCCTCCTTACAACGACATTCACCGCTGTTCCCACGAAAATTATGTTTCATGCTTGCACTGATGCATTATCATCTAGCTAAAATTGTTGTCTGCTGTTTTTCTTACATAAATGACATTTTGACAGAAAAAACATTATGACGAATGGCAAACAGCTTGAATCCAGATCAGACGCCGCGTTACGCGGCGTCTGATCTTGATTCGAGCTGTTTGCAAATGTCAACCAAGTTCACTCCCTATAACGATTCTCTCCGAACAACGCACATATTTGTTGTCTCCCATTGAGTGTCGTTGTAGAGAGGGAGCGCTTTTCTAATCATACAGGTTAACTGTTTTTCAAACAAGGGTAAAATTGTTGCTCGGATTACATGTGATAAGGATAAGTTTTAAGGAAGACATAAACGGAACAGCTCTACATCGTACGTAGTTATGACAATAATTGAAACTCTGTTGATATTCTTAAACCTGCGAAACCTGCTCTAAAAACCAATCCTAAGACCGCCATCTGCACAGGGACGTCAAAAGGCCTACCATTGCATGTCATGGATAAAAAAGCTTAATTATCCGGTGTAAAATCGCCTAGTAGTACATGTTGTAAATAGTCTTGTTTATTGAAATTGACAGCGGGCGATATTTACATTTCTGTCGGAAACGTCCTTTGTTTTAGTACAGGTCCCTTAACTAATTCAGATTTCGTTTCAAGGCTAATGTCTTTCCAAGAATATTACGGTGAAATACATTGAACATGCTACAGTCGAGAATCCGTTATTCTTTCCCAATAAACGCGTTTACGCTAAAACTATTATTTGCAGTGCAAACAGTTTGGAGCCAGATCCGACGCCGGGTAACCCGGCGTCTGATCAGGCTCCAAACTGTTTGCCACCAAGATAAACAAGAATTATCAGAATTGTCCAAAAGTTGTACTTTTCTACGTTTTAGTGCTTTGCGTTTGCGTACGTTTGCGTTTAAACGGGAAAGAATAACATATTCTCCACTGTATGTATATCACATCTTCCTTAGACTGTCATTGAAAGGGTTACACAGTGCTCCCTCCCTACAACGTTATTCTCTACAAAGACTCCTCCTTACAACTATCATTGCTTTAGTTCCCTAAACAGGACAACTATTATGTCTAAACCTTTTAATACTGCGATAATGTCTGCTGAAACTTGTCGTCTTCGGTTTCTCTCAAATTAACAAAATGAATATTTTGACTTAAAATAAAAAATGACCAGTGACAAACAGCTTAAATCAAGATCAGACGCCGCGTTAAGCGGCGTCTGATCTTGATTAAAGCTCTTTGCAAATACAGCGCTCCCTCTCTACAACGACACTCAATGGGAGACAACAAATATGTGCGTTGTTCGGAGGGAGTCGTTATAGGGATGGAACTTGGTTGACATTTGCAAACAGCTCGAATCCAGATCAGACGCCGCGTAACGCGGATTCGATCTGGATTCAAGCTGTTTGTCATTTGTCATGTTTTTTCTGTCAAAAAGTCATTTATGTAAGAAAAACAGCGGACAACAATTTTAGCTAGATGATAATGCATCAGTGCAAGCATAAAACATAATTTTCGTGGGAACAGCGGTGAATGTCGTTGTAAGGAGGTAGTCGTTGTATCGCACACAATATTTGTCTCCCAATGGGTGTCGTTGTAGAGAGGAAGCGCTGTATTAAACGATTCTACCAGTTTATTACCCCTTCAACGTATTATTATCGTCTGCTTCAATTTTGTCGTTTGCAAGATCGTTTCAAAGTAATATTCAATGAAGCAGGACTTCAACCATATCTATACGAGTGTCAATCAGTTTGGATCCTGATAAGACACCGCTTACCGCGGCGTCTGATCAAGGTCCAAACTGCTTACAAACGCGCTTTTAGGCGTCATTGAGAGTGAAAGGGTTAAATGTAATACAATATACAAACATTTCAAAAAGTGGATCAACATTACATTTAGACATCTTGTGACTCGGTGTATGATTGCAATTCAAACCAATCAATTGACAGAAAGTCAGATTGGTTCTTCTAATACATGTACACGATATAGTGCCTCAATATGATATGTAGGGCAATACTTAAGTTTATAACATAACAGACGGCGTGAGCGTTGAATAACACCCGTTGTTTAAATGTCATATATAACTAGTTAAATAACTATGCAAATGAGGTACGCCACGACGTCGTTTACTTGTGACGTCATTAAAATGCGTTCTATGCGTTCGATTTCCAACGTCTTCATTTTACATCATGTAGATTCAATTTATAGAATTTTGGTGTAATCAATCAATATTAGATCTACATGAAAGCTTTTATTAATACATATAGCAACATAAACATTATGCTAGTGAACGTGGTTAATTTGGAACAACTTTTGTCCTGTATAGATCTACTTATATCGCGCTTAGCATTATCTTGACCTCAAAGGCTGCGATTAATAGCATTTCTATGTTACGTAATAAATAGAATATAACATTCGTGTTAATAATTTATTGGATTTATCAAACTCGTCGTTTTAGAAAACGATAAAAACTCGGCTAAGCCTCGTTTTTATCGTTTTCTAAAAGACTCGTGTAATAAATCCAATAAATTATGAACACTCATGTAATATCCTATATTTCCTGTTCTGCAAGACTAAACTAAAAATGACTGCAAGTAATGAGCTCAAGTTGACAATCTAACATTACATCCTATTAAAGCTTAACCCTTTCACTCTCAATGACGCTTTAAAGCTCGTTTGCAAACAGTTTGGATCCTGATTAGACACCGCGTCCCAAATTGTTTGACACTTTTATCGTTATTTATTAATCTATACAACCTTAAATCTAACCTTGAAACTTGTCTTGCAGACAACAATAATTAAACAGACGACAATATAGCGGTGAAGGAGTAGAATCTCCCGAATAATTTAATCATGGAAGGGTTAAGGGCATTAGGTATCCCGCGCCTGCACTATGGACATTAAACAAAGTTTTACAGTTGAGCATAAGTTACAGTGGAGAATCTGTTATTCTTTCCCGTTTAAACGCAAACGTACGCAAACGCAAAGAGCAAAAACGTAGAAAAGAACAACTTTTGGACAATTCTGATAATTCTTGTTTATCTTGGTGGCAAACAGTTTGGAGCCTGGTCAGACGCCGGGTTACCCGGCGTCTGATCTGGTTCCAAACTGTTTGCACTGCAAATAATAGTTTTAGCGTAAACGCGTTTATTGGGAAAGAATAACAGATTCTCCAGTGTATATCTATTAGGACGTTTAGTAAGAATGTTAGCAGTTTAGAATCAGAGACTGCACCATTTTACCTGGCGTCACATCTGGATTGATACTATTTTTAAACATTTTTCAACATCTTTTATGCAACAAGCATGTGGTTAATTTTGTTTCAGAACATTATGTTCTGCAAAAGCCTCTATGGAACAAATTTAATATTTTAAATCTAAAAGCTACGATGCAAAAAAGTTCCATGCATTTCCGGGAAGAAGGAATTCTCTAATTGAATAGCTTCAAATGAAGAAAATCGCGATAGTTTTATCTAATCAAAATAGTTTTGTTTCTATGAAATATCGACAGTTCTATGTTTTATTATATGCCTTCGTTTGATATCGAGCGTTTTCGCGTGTATCTGCAGAGTAAAATACAAGAGTCTGTATCAGCCACCTTGTATCAGCCACTTTGTATTTTACTCTGACGTCGCTTTCGATTTAACGTGACGTCGTTTACGTACATGTATAAGTGCCGCGTTATTCTTTGTGGCATACAAAAACTATTTTTCTGCTTCAAATAACTAATAAGTTTTGGATATAAAATGATTTAAACAACTATTTAGTTGTTTCTGGAGTGTATTCAAGGCATATAATAAGCACATCACCAGTTGGCAGTGCGCTATAGAGTGTTGCATTTAGCTCTCGACGTTTTTGGCGGAAACAACCGATCAGACTCGCGCCAAGGCGCTCGTCAGATCGGCTATTTCCGCCAAAAACGTCTCGAGCTAAATACATCACTCTGTATCGCACTGTCAACTGGTAATGTGTATTTATTTTATACATGCGTATCGTGCGTCGTGTGTGTTTCAATGCCTTTACTTGTTGTATGGGTTTTTAACAAAGTACATGTACCTCGATATCATTCTGAACTTGCATGTAGTATAATAATTAACCCATCCACTGCAATTAGGTGATCATCATCTGATTTTAAGCATTGTCGTCAGAGTTTATATCTCGAATTCTAAAACTAGGAATATTGATAAAGTAGTCTCGAGATATGTGTCAAACAGTTATGACCCTGATGAGACGCTGCATGACTCGGCTTAAAAGGAAATTCAAAACTGTTTGCAATACAATTTCACTTGGGGTTTGTCGGTGAATACGAGATGCAGACTCATTAAATCAGTCTTAACATGTCCGTGCAACATTTTAGATTCTACTCAGACTCAATGTTTCTTAACGTTAACATTAAAATGCAAGAACAACTGAATAAACACAAGTGTTGTTAATGTTCAATATGATACTGCGTTTGCTTATTATTTCTTTTTTCACGTCTATTTTCTAACGGATAGAAATATAGACACTTCGTTTCTATACGCATCATTATATGTATGTGGGACAGTAACGTAACAATAAAGACGAATTACTTCTCGCTTAACCCTATCAACACCACGGACCTGTTTAACCCTTTGAGCCCTAGTCCCGCTTAAAGGCGTCATGTTCAAACAGTGTACATGTGAACAGTACACTTGTCCTGTGCAAACAGTGAAGAGCCCTCTGCTCAGGGTCTTCACTGTTTGTCATAATGCCAAACATTGACAAAAACAACCCTTAAAAGTCAGAAATGAACTAGACTAAAATGGAAACTGGAATTGTCAATTTAAAGTTTCAGGGAGGAAAGAGTTAAAATATTTAAACTACATTGCAAACAGTGTAAACTAAGATCAGATGACTCATATATGAGGCGTTTGTTGAGGGTCTACACTGTTTGTTATTTTATTAAACTATCAAGAATTCCAAGTAGTCTGGTTCATGATTTGGTTACTAAAAACCCAAAAAGGAACCTAATAACCCAATAGAGTAACTTAGTTATGACAGAGTTAAACAAAACGCACAAGGAATGCATTGAAACGAATATATTGACATTTCTTCGAACGGTTGACGAGTCGTTTTAATCCGAAGGGATACTAGTTTGCTATGGACATGTTTATTTGGGAAAATAAGGTCTTACAGTGGAGAATCTGTTATTATTATAGGAGACCTCTGATCTTGTTCTACCATGTGTACATACTTATAATGAGTGTATTCTTTATAGGTCCTCTGTTTACAAAGTAAGTACATATAGCATGTCACTAGGTTTCAGACGGCGAACATTGTCGCTTTCGTTTGATTTTTATATTTTAAAAACGCTGTATTTTCATAACGAGCTTTTGGTACAATTTAACCATTCTTTCAGTAACAAGGCAGTGTAAATGTTAAATTAGTTTATCTTCAAAATTCCCAGTCTGTGTACATGTATATGTAAGTAACCGACTAAACTATATGATAGCAGATTACAGAAATCAAAGATGATACATGTATATGATTTGTTTGGATATATTATGGTTTATAATACCGCTATGTTATCGTGCTTGTTCCGTAGTGGCTTAGCAGTAGCATGTTCAATTACCACTGTTTGCTGTTTAGGTTAGTAGTTTGTGCCCCGTGTGCAGCGTGCAGATTACAGTAGAGAAAACTTTTGCCTTCCAAATAACCGCGTTTACGCTTAAGCTATTATTTTCATTGTAAAATGTTTGAAGCCAGATCAGACGCCGGGTAACCCGGCGTCTGATCAGGTTCTAAACTGTTTGCCATTCAGATTTAAACTGGTAGTCAGAATTGTCAACAAAATGTCATTTTCTATATTCCATTGCAATGTGTTTTCGTTTGAATGGAATGATTCGTTTTCTCCAATGTGTTTTTCAGACAGGTACAGTGGATAATCTGTTATTCTTTCCCAATAAACGCGTTTACCCTAAAACTATTATTTTCACTGCAAACAGTTTGGAGCCAGATCAGACGCCGGGTAACCCGGCGTCTGATCAGGCTCCAAACTGTTTGTCACCAAGATAAAGATGAATTATCAGAATTGCCAAAAAGTTGTATTTTTCTACGTTTTAGTGTTTTGCGTTTGCGTTTAAACGGGAAAGAATAACAGATTCTCCACTGTAGCCAACTTGCAATCGATGGTCGTCGACGACCATCGATTTCTTTACTGAACTCATTTGTTGATTTATAGCGTGGTACTATAATAACTTCGGATAGCAGAAGTCGACATTATCTGTATTTCTATGGTTTATTATATTTTTTGACAATTTTAGCACAATAAATATGTATTTATTTAGTTAAGATGTATTTAAAGCTTGCTTCCCTTATGATTTGAGTTAATTTTTATCTGATTCTTTAAACAATGTTAAGTTTTATTTCTGATCAGACCTTTTACCATTGGACTTGGATTTAATTACGCCCAACGCGGATTATTCAAGATGATGTTTACATATACTGATTGACAGACAATGTCTACGGGGAATCAATCAGTTTACTTAAGGTGTGTTTTATCCAGAATCGGAATTCGGATGCGAATGTTTGTTATTGATCTTAAAAACGTTTAAAATTCCAGATCAATACATACTCACATTGTTCTAAACGAATGCGGTATTTTCCTACGTTGCATTTCATAACCTTTTTCGCTTACATTATGCCTCACACAGAATATAATGTTTTCTAACAGCAATGTACTCCACAGGGCCGCGACACGATTGCTTTTTGAGAGAAAAAAATCGTCAGAAAGTATATATAGAGACTCTATATATACATTCTGACAATTTTTTCCCCTAAAAATTAATCGTGTCGGGGCCCTGTGATGTACTCTTGTTGTCAACGAGGGATATATAAAAAAGTATCTGGTAAAAACATGACAGCACTATGCTGGTGTTCATTAGAAAAACGTTATTCTTTCACGTTTAAACGCAAACGAAACGCAAACGCAAAACACTAAAATGTAGAATATGACAACTTTTTGTCAATCCTGGCTAATAAAATTAAGCTGAGTGACAAAAAGTTTGGAGCCTGTTCAGACGCCGGTATACCCGCAAGGGGAATTTTTAAATTTTAGCGTTAACGCGTTTATAAGGAGAAAATAACGGTTTCTCAAATGTACATAAATGCACAAACTAATAGTATATTCTTCTACATGTAAGTAAATAATATATTTCAAGATAATTCTCGTACATGTATACTGAGATAATACCCTGTGGTACCAATAAAGAATATTATGTAATGATTTTGCCATAGTTCTTAAAAGTTTTAACCATAATCCTACCCTAATATTAGCTGCTTTGTAATTTCCCCCTGTAATATTTTATATATATTTTTGAAATAAAGAAACCTACACACGATTGTCAAATAGTTTGCATCCAAATAAGACATCGCGTTACGCAGTGTCTGATCAGGATTTACACTATTTGCAAAATTTAGTCAAGTCACGATCGACAGACTAAAGGTTGATATGCCCTTTTTGTCAACGAGGGACATATTAGGAGTATTTGTTTACTAAAGCACAAACCTTATGTGAGATGGATAATGCAATTAGTAAGTAGCATGACAACAACCCAGACAAACCTTGATCAGGATTCAAACCCTTTGTCATTTAGGTAAAATGAATGGTCAATATATTTTACCAATTGTCATTTTCTGCATTTTAGTTCTTTACGTTTGAGTTTCGACTCGTTAAAATGGGATCAACAACGTCAATTCCACTGTTTACTCTCCTGAGTGTAATCAAAATATATAATTAATTTTAAAGAGATGTCAGTGGTGCAAATGTAGTCTGTCAAATTGTCAGATTATCAAATTCCGGTAGACCGATTTGTCGAGAACCAATCAACGACAGTACACGGATCCAAGAACGGAAGCAACAACGTAATTCCTTTGACGTCAAATCAATAAATCAGTGACGTCATTTTAAGGCAAATTGTCACGAAAATGTAGTGTAACATTTATCGCTCCTGATCATTATTGTTGTTGTTGTAAAGGTAATTGACTGTCCTCATAATAAATGCAGCAAGCAGAACAAACATCAAAATAAGTGTTTTTTAAGTCTGTCAGATTTTGGATTGAATTGGATTACCTTTGTTTTTTCCATGCATTACTTAAAAACGGAAAAAGCAAGCTTTTTTCCGTAAGAGTTTTAAATGGTTTTTGAACTCTGTTAAATGTTTAAATTGTTCGGCGAAAATCAATATATACAACGTCATTATAATTGTGTTATCTTTAACACATCTATTAATTTGTCTATTTTAGATAACCAAACAGGTTTACTACAAATATCGTTAAAGGATTTATTAAGATGTATTTCTTTTCCAATATTTCATTCAGGAAACAAAATCACCACAAAAGTAACTTCTTGTGTTATCATACCTTTACATAGTGTGTTAACGTTTCATCTGAGTCTTACATGAGGTAAATAATTAATTATTGAAAGAAAACAACCAGTTAGCGTATATACCACATTCAGTAGAATATACTGGTCTGGTAGAAGTCTAAACTGTTTTTGATTAAGTTTCGTACATTGGTGGAGATGTAATTATTTCCCGTTCAATCTAATTTAAACGTAACGTAAATCAATACAATATAAACATAGTTATTTTCATTCTAACATGACAAGTGGTTTGTTGGTATAAAAATAATAGAAGGTCATCCTGATATTTACGTTTAACAATGCTCTTTCCTTTCCCCCCTACGACTGAAAATTATCTTGAATGATTGAATTATATGACGTGACGTTTAGGACGTCAAGTCACATAATTCAATCATTTAAGATAATTCATTCGTTATGAATGTTCATACGCTACTCCTGTAGACCGTATGGTATCAGTTTTCTTCAATAATTTGTAAAAGATTTCTAAGATCTATATTTATTTAGATATAAATAACGCTTATTCGTTTGATGACAGAATAACTCTTCATTCATCGTTTTTTGTTCTAAAATATGTATATGACATACTGGTTTTAGATACTATTTTCCAAGGGGAGTAATTTGGTCGAGAAAAGTAAACCGCAGGGGAAAAAAGAATAATGAATTGTTTAAGCTGGTCATAAGTTTTATCATATTTTGGATTGTAGTCGTTGGTTCAGAAAATGTATAGGCGAGATGACGTCATCACGAAATTCAACAATAATATGTGCTCTGAAACAATGCCGTTTTAACTGTTTGCCACTGCGGTTTTACTTATTAGGCAAATATATATGAAAAATCATAAAGTGGAGACAATACTACTCTTACCCGCTTAAACGCAAACGCAACGCAAACGAAAAGAAACGAAAATCTTGTAGGAACAATTTTAGTTTTCTAACGAGTTGCTATGGAATTAATAGTTTTGGCAGAAACACGCTTATTGCGATATTTATAACGCATTCTCAACTGTAGCAATTTGTTTCATTTTAATGGGAAAAATAGGATTACCTCAAGTGTTATCAGTTAAGATTTTTATAAACACAAACAACGTGACCTTTTCCATTGCCTTCAAATAATGCTAATTTTGTGTTTTCAATGTGTCATGTTTATCTTTTAACTATGATACATCTGAATTGTCGCAAACTTGTTTTGTGTTTTGAAAAGAAAAGAAAAGAAAGCTGATAAATTATATTTCAAATCAATGTGACAAACAAGAAAAAGGTATTAAATTTTCAATCAACAAAATCGCTGAAACGTAAAACTAAAAGCAATGTATTTGATTTCATCACTACAACATTTTTATTCGTTTTGCCATCGCATACGTTAACCCGTTTGCTCTCAATGACGCTTAAAAGCCCGTTACAAACAGTTTTGCTCCTGATCAGACGCCGCGTAACGCGGCGTCTGTTCAGGATCCAAACTGTTTCACACTCGTTTTGAAATTTATTCAGTCATACTGCTTTATTTTTAACTTTGAAACGACACTGCAGACAACAAAATTGGAGCAGACGACAATGAAACGGTGACGGGGTAAAATCTCACGAACAATTGTTCCCTGAAAATTAGCGAAAACCTCGAACAAATAAAATAGAAAAGTGTAACACACATGTATGTCTCAAGTAAACACACACGAGTACATGTTACATCGCTCCCTCTCTACAACGACATCCAATGGGAGACACAAAATGTGTTCGTACTTCTGAGGGAGTCTTTATAGTGAGGAAAAATTGGTTAACATTTGCAAGTAGCTCGAATCGTAACGCGGCGTCTGATCTGGATTCAAGCTGTTTATCACTCGTGATTAATTATATTTATGTCATAATGTCCAATATGAAAGTATAGGACATCAGCAGACGACTATTTTAAGCACACGACATTGCATCAGTAAAAGCATTAGACATAATTGATTTGATAAGGGAACTGCGGCAATGGTCGTTTTAAGGAGGGAGTCGATGTGAAGAGGAGGGTGGTTATATGTAGGGAATACTGTATCCCACATGAAGCGCAGAAAACAAAACAACGAAATTAAGCGTATGTTTACATACTCTAGTACTAACTGGCGTTTTTGTATAATCGGTATACATGTATTGCAATTACGCCCGTATGATTAGTAAAACATTTTCCGCAGTTTTCGTAGTATGTTTTTGTATCATGCTCTTGTTTTAAATTTAGCTTTGCTGCACTTAAATTCAGACTTGCTGATATCGTTCAATTGCATTAGAAGATAACAGTTTTGTTTTGTGTATGTTTGCTATTCAAGACAAAACATGATTACAAACACAAAATGCTTAAGGTAGAATAGCGGCAATAAAAAGAAAACGTCTATTAAATTAAATTAAAGGAAATCTTCATTACGTCAAATCTTCCAAATGTAAGATAACGTTTCAAACAACGGCTGCAAAGTGTCATCAGTTAACATAGATGAAAACATTCATATTTACGATTTTTATATGAAATGTCTGAGTGTTATGTGTACTAAAAATGTCTTGTTGTAGGCGAATTTATAAGCGATCAATAATTGAAATGATTTTATTACAGAGATGTTTTATATATATAACCAAGATTTTTTTTTAATGTTTTTCTTTCCTAATTAACGATTACTTACAAATAAACTCGGGCTAAACATTAAGAACCAAGGGAATATATTTGAACATGATACAATAAACAAGACTTTGGTTTCTTTACTGAACCTTTGCAACATGTCATAAGTTCTCAAATTAAGCATTCGTTTATAACTAAATATGAGTAAAACATGTTTAAATATAACTTGAACACCCTTTGTATTACGACGTCTGATTTATATATAGTTAAAAGATTAATTCTTAAAAAACGCTTTGCTCCCCCATACAACGAGAACCACCTTACAACAACAATTGTCAATGTTGCCCAAACATAACAACTATGTCCAACCTGCTTGCGTCGGCCATTTTGTCTGCTTAAAATTGCTTTTCGAAGTTACATAATATATATGTTGACACACCAACAATGACTAGTGACAGAAAAGCATGAGTTAAGATCAAGCGCCGCGTAAAAGTAAGCTAATTTCCCTCTCTATAATGACTCCCTCCGAACAACGCATACTCTTTTGTCTTCTATTTGATGTCGTTGTAGAGAGGGAGCGATGTACAAGCATTGTATTGTTATGTTTTGGCAACGTATAGGACATCTAAATGTGTATCTTCCTACACAAGCAGTTACCTAGAGCAATTTATATACTGTCATTATTTGAAGTTTGCCAATTACTCAGATGGTATTGATCTATTACGGTACACATTAAGGATCCCAAGATACAAATAAATGCCTACTTGAGGAGTATAGCCTTCTGTAAAAACCCAAATAAATGTATTACCAAACGAACGTAGCATGACAGCTAAACTGTACGAAGCCTGTCCCTAAACGTATCATAATAAATGGTGACTAATAGACAGGGCTCCAGTTAAAGGTAGTGCAGTTGAACGTCGATATTTAGAATTCTCTACAGTTGAACATGTTTAATTTCAATGTTCAAACGTAGAAATACGGATAAGTTTGAGTTTAATTCAATTCATTGAAGCATTACATTATTTAACTTAAGCTGAAATTGAAATCCTGACGTTCAACTACTTTTAAAAATAAAATATTTATGACTGCACTGAACCGTATGAATTGACAGCTGGTTAGAATTATCTGAAAGAGTCAATTCCTATATGTTTTAGTAGTCACACCTTAGGATTTAGTAAATACATAAACTATAAAATGCTTGAAAACTTGAGTGCACTTCCTTTAATCTTGAGGCCAGAATAGTAGACATGTGTACGTTGATTTGAATATAGTTATTTGCTATCTTAACAGTGTTTTGACGTAAAGGTTGCATCCTGATATTAAGGTTAAATATGTCAGTGTAGTCGGGTGTAATTGAGTGAATAAATATTATACCTGGTAGGAATAAAGTTCAGGTTAAAAAGTAGAATGAATTTAGCAATTATTTTAAAATAAACCAAGATGCAATACAATGAAGAATATGGCGTATATGTGAAACTATGTACTGTTATTTACCCTTTTTGCTGTTTTCACATGAAATGATATTTTGTATGGACACATATTGCACCCTATTGTGTTTATAATACTTTAATATTGTTTGTTTTCATTACTTTTGGTTAGCTGTGATTGTCTGTAATGTTTGTTTTATAACCCGATGAAAAAAGAAATTCAGGCTACGCCTTGTCGGGACTACTTTCTCGTAGTCCAACTGCTCTCCACAAGCGCTGCATGAAGCAGGACGCCAAATGACGTCATTGACGAGGACGTTACTACAAACAACGTCGCGTTTTGGCGGATAATGTTTATGGCGGAGGGACTACACTCTACGTTTCAAAGTGTTGAATAATGAACACTCGTGTCAGATTCTCTATTTTACTACTTTCTTAAATTCAGTAGCGATATTAAATTATAAGTAATAATTCGAGTACTTATTGTGTTCATGGAGGTATGAAAAATAATCACCTGGGCACACTTTTGTATGAAACCGCTTCCTCCATGAATACAATAAGTACTCGAATTATTTACTAAATCTAATCTTCCAACGAGCACATGGATGAAACACATTGCTTTTACAAAACATTAAATATGCTAAAGAAAGTTTGTCTCTTCTATTCAATTTCACAATCAGGTCTGCAGGCAATTTATACTAGAAACGAATTATCATTTATTCTTTAAAACTTTACAAAAGCAGTACAACAAACAATGAAAACGTGTACTGTGTTTGTCAAACACAAATGACACCAGTCAGCACCATGTTCGGTAATGTACAAGTAGGTCAAACACCAAGGTCAATGTCACAAGGTAAGATAAATCGTATGGTTGAAGAGGTATCGACACATTCCTATTTCTACTAATAGGCACTTGGAAAGCAACTGCTCGAAATTACCCGTGAGGGTGTGCAGCAGACACATCAAGATATATAGATAGATGTCAAAGTAAATGTCATTGGGGCAAAGGTGTTTGTAGGGTCGAAAAAACCTTGACACAAGCAAATCACATGCCAAGTATGAAGGGCACGTGTGCAAAAGAGCACAACTTATAGCCAGGGTAAGGTGTTTTCGGTTAGTTCAAATATCAAGGTCAATGATACAATGTAAAATAATATGGAAGATACATACATGTACCAAGTTTATCCCCTATGCCTATTGGTTAAAATGCAATATACATATGTACTGACACGAAAAAGAAACTGTGCACTTTTATATTTAGTGTAACCTTTTCGTTATTAAGTTAAGAATAATGAAATTTAGAACAATGAGTGATAAAATAATTCTACACACATTGCATGAATTTACCCAATATTAAAGCATCTGGTTAACATTCAAACGTACCAATGGCTATTATGCAATATTATGCATGTTCTGCATGTGCAACATGTTTACAAGTGCAGATTTTCACTAACCGATTTCTTTACTGATTACGCAATAATAATATCACTGTACATTTGAATTAAAGTTAACAAGCTGCCACGGCTCTAAGAAAACGAACGAATTTAGACCCTTCGGCAACTTTCATTTGACGTCAGCGTCTATAACGTCACCGGGCAGTTTGATTGCCACCGAAATACCAACATGACCATTCGACATGGTAACTGTCAAAATGTAAGCGTTAGAGATCAGTCAGGATTTAGCAAGCCAGCATGTCAGGGAAGATACATAACGTGGACGAATTTCACGTCAGGTCAATGCGTCCGAGAACTATTGCATTGGTCAGTGTAAGATGAGTACATTACACATACCGATTTAATTCCATTTTCATTTTTCAAAAACTTAAGACACTATACCGATTCAACTTTTACTTTTAACCTCTACTTCATTCACGCATCAACAGTGCATTTATAATTTCACGAACGTGGTTAAAAAATAAAGCATCGTGTAACAGAAATATTTACAAACATCATGATACCATATTTGCCTATATTTATTTAAAAAAAAAAGTAGGAAATTTTAATTCCTAAACAAGTGCACAGTTCCTTTTTCGTGTCAGTATATAAACTGCTCTTTTCTAATATTTCGACCTCTATGGGCCTTTTTCGAAGACAATCACGCCAATACACACGTCACATTTTTGTTACATGGTGTCACACCTGTACAGAAGTGCTTCCGGGTCGTAGGGTGCCTAAAAAGTACCTACTGAAAAATTGGTGTGCGTTTTTCATGGTCAAATTTTTTATTGAAAGTGCTGATTAACTGCAGATGCAGTTTGTTTTTGAGCTGAAAGAGTGATGTTGTTGATAAATCTGTTTCTGGGTTTTATTTGGGAACTACTTTGCGAGAACATATGGTCAAAAGTGCGAGTATTATGCGGCGGGGCATCAACTTTCGTTTTGTAAATATGACGGTGACCTTAGAAATGTGAAATTTGTATAAAAGTTGAAACTTAATTGTGCCCATTTCCGTTGATAATTCTGGTGATTTATAATTGCCTTCCATGGAAACAGGGCCAATACATTGCTCGATACGTTAGGGAACTGGACAGAGATAGGATAATATGGACAATTCACTATAGAGTTCTATGGAGGGATTTTGTACAGGAGTGACACCTATATACTATCCTATCACATTAATTGCATCTTATTGCATACACGACATTTCTCTCCCTACAGTTAATATTAGTACACACCTTGACAATTGATTGTTTATATGCGTCTTTAACGCTTGACATTTGAAAATTCTACAAGTAGCATATTCTGACATTAGGTTTAACAATGCGAATAGTCGTAGAATGTGCCATGGTGTCACAGAAATGTTTATCACGCCTGAATGCTACAATAGGTAATTCCTGAAATACTCCTTTCATTCTCTCAGATTGGTGTAAAACTTTTGAGTGCTTTTTTACAATGTCGTGTATGTTGGGCTGCATATTTGAATAAGTCAGATCTGAAGGAACCCTATTCATTATTCTATTATCTGATAATAGTATCTGATCTATTAAGCTCGTCAATCCTTACTAACTGACTTTCTATCATCCTATCGCTATACCCTCTCCTTCTCAACTGACCCTAAAGTTTACCTCTTTCCCTAATGTAGTCTGACTCTTGATCACATACACGTTTAATTCTCAAACCCAAACCATACGCCATGCCTTTCTTTGTATTTTGAGGATGACACGAATAATTATTAAGGTACAGTTGTTTATCTGTAGGCTTTATAAAGATCTGTATATAACTGACCATTGTCTATTTTCACTAAAGTGTCCAAAAAATCTCTATTTTATCCAAATCATATTTAAGTTCTATTTTGATATTTTGGTGAAAACTGTTTGCATGTTTGATAAAATCTTCTTATTCTAATGGTATTATTCCAAACCCCTAAACCGTCATATATGAATCGTTTATAAAACAGGGCCACTTTTGTTAATATAATCAGTAGTATCCCTGGTGTAGCTTGGTAAGGTTTCGACAAAATCGGGGTAGTGGACTGTATACGAGTGGTTTACTACATACATATTAGTTTTCCGAATACCTCCATTAAATACACAAACTGTCATTCACTGTGTATCCTATAATTTATAATAAAGCTATACATCCATGAGAATTTAATGCTTATAGTTTGAGAAATTGAAATAAAACAAGATGTAACAAAGTGCAACTTACCTATGAAAACGAAGCATACTGTGAACTACGAATTTGACAAAAAAGTTAAAATGTCCATTCCGGTCGAAATATTAGAATAAAACAAAGTTTGTATTTTCATACTATTTAATCCCTATCTGGAATGTTGTACAAATTATTGTTACATGCAATAGGCATTTAAACAATTGAAAGGTAGGTCAAATATTAAGATCGATGTCATGAGGTAAAACATATTAGCATGGTCTGAACGGTCTCGACATATATACAAGTATAAAAGCTATATGTTCAGCAGTGCAAAATTGATAGGCAATGTTAAGGATTGCGCCACAAACATACCGACGGACCAGCAGACGGACAGTAAAACAGGACACATACGGTAAAACCTCTCTATAACGACCACTTAACTGTGTAAATGATTAGGTGTTTACGACAGGTGACTGCTTAAACTTAAAGCAAGGTGACAGTAAAATAGAAAGCTCCTTTAGGAGCTTTCTATTTTACTTTCACCTTGCTTTAAGCTGTCACCTGTCTTTTAAACATTCAATTAACCTACGTTTTAGTGGTCGTAACAAAGAGGTTCTACTGTACCTAATTGTTCCTATTCAAAGATTCTAAGAGGATAAAAGGGTAGGTTTTTAATTGTATTTATTTAAAACGGGTTACTTGGCGTTTCAGCTGTTTTAAAGCTGTCGGTAACGAAAAATGTTTAAGCATAAGCCGGTTTATTTGAAAATGTCTTACACCTTTTGAATCTTGATGAAACGCCGAGTAACTTTTGATGTATTCTACATCATTTTTTACACTTATTATTTGAAAGTACATGTGCTATAAATCAACTCTAACACATATTTTGCACAACGATTATTGCGTTCACAAAAGTCATAGCGTGTTAAGGGGTTTGTTTTCTGGGACGTGAATTAGTCAATGATTGCACGGCAAGGTCGAGAACAAGATTATCTAGTGTAAAATCGTCTAGTAGAAGTTATTGTTAATATTCCCTCTTATTGGAGATGACAGTAGGAGCTTTTTACACGACCGCGGCAATACACTTTCCCGTCTTTTTTACCTTTAACACGATATGAATAGTGCCGTCTATACTACTTCTAAAATTTGAATAATTTGATTTTTTACAGAAGTTTTTATCATATTGTCGAATATTTTGTATCCAGACGAGACGCCGAGTAACTCGGCGTCTCGTCTGTATCCAAACTGTTTGCAAATAGTATCACACTTTCTCCCATAGCGTGTAGGCCGTGAAACTATGAACTCCCTGTACGCTTTCATATCTCGCTTCCAAACCAATGTGATTATTGAGAAGTTACGGCGATAGACATTGAACATGACACACGAATCAGAATTTTCTTACTAAAAACTAATGTAATTTTCCGGCAAAAATTACCAACATTTTGAAATAATGAGACCAGATAACGCGACAAGCTCCTGGGAAATATTCACGAAATATTGTAAAATTATATCACATGCAAGCGGAACTAATTGTTCGTCACCATGAGAACCGATCGGAGGACGCACAAATCGTTTAAAAGACATTGCTTTTAGATTAACCGTACTTTACGCCATTGCTTGGCGATAACTTTAAATCAATTTTGACATTTGTTAAACCATTTGTGCCTAATACAGTGGAGCATCTGTTATTCTTACCCGTTTAAACGCAAACGTACGCAAACGCAAAGCACTAAAACGTAGAAAAGTACAACTTTTGGACAATTCTGCTAATTAATGTTTATCTTGGTGGCAAACAGTTTGGAGCCTGATCAGACGCCGGGTTATCCGGCGTCTGATCTGGCTCCAAACTGTTTGCACTGTAAATAATAGTTTTAGCGTAAACGCGTTTATTGGGAAAGAATAACACATTCTCCACTGTAATACAGTGTCATTATGTCCCTTTGAAACCATTACCCCATAGCTACCTTCTAGTTTTGTAGATAAGTTACCACTCAAAGTAGGTTGAAAGTAAAGCAGAATGCGCCTGAGGGCGCATTCTGCTTTAATTTCATTCTGCTTCAGGCTACCATATATAAGAATATCGAAACAATATCTTATGATACAAATTTACGACTGTATAAATTGGAACTATTTTCTCCAGTGGAGGAATAATTAAAGGAGTAAAAAAGACGTTTTATGGGGTAATTGGTTAAACGTCTTTATAGTTTATACACATACATGTACGCAATATAGTCGAAACTCGATTATTCGAAATCGCGTTGGCTCAAATGTACCCATTTTTCAAAGTTTAAACGTTGAAATAGGGGTACGTATTTTCGATTTAAGGTATATCGATTTATGGAAATTAAACGTATGAAATACAGGTACGATCTTTTTAAATGAGTTCGACTGTAAAAATAAAATTTAGAAAACGACAAAGATGTTAACACTCTTATGTCTTATGTTAATCTGAGTGTGGAGCCTTGATCCTGATCAGACGCCGGGTGATCTGTCTACAAAGGGGTACAGTACTCCTTCTCCACAACAACAGCAAACTGGAGACAAATATTGTATGTGTTTTTCGGAGGGAGTTGATAGAATGAGGGAAAAGTAAGACTTAGTTTACAATTGCATACAGCTTAAATCCAGACCAGACGCTGCGTAACAATAACGCGGCTTCTGATCTGGATTCAAACTATTTGTCACTATTCATTATGTTTATTCTGTCAAGATAACCACTAATATGTTACTTTTATATTAAAAAAAAGCAGACGACCATTTATAGCAGATAAAATGTAAGATGCTGTGATGCGTTCAATAAAGGAATCGATGGCCGCCGATGGCCATCGGTTTCGAGTTGGCTACCGGTCTAATATGTGGAGAAAACGTAATTATTTCGTTCAAACGCAAACGCATTGCAATGAAATATTGAAAATGAAAAAAGTTCGACAATTCAGACTACCAGTTGTAATCTGAGTGGCAAACAGTTTTGAACCTGATCAGACGCCGGGTAACCTGGCGTCTGATGTGGCTCCAAACTGTTTGCAATGAACATAATAGTTTAAGCGTAACCGGAATTATTTGGAAATAAAATGTTTTCTCTACTGTACTCTGCACACGGGGCACAAACTGCTAAGCTAAACAGCAAACAGTGGTATTTGTACACGCTACAGACCGGTAGCCAACTCGCAATCGATGGTCATCGACGGCCATAGATTTCTTTACTGAATCCATCATAGGTGTCTTGTTTGGGGACAGCGTCAAGTATTGTTGCAAGGAGGGAATCGTTGCTGGGAGGGCCGTTGAAGTGAAGGAGTCCAGTATAAGGAAATGAATTTCCCCCCACTTGCTTATTTGTCAATTTGAACACCACTGTTGCTGTTTCAACATACATGTGTTTGCGTTTTGTGTGGTGTATGGGAGGGTTTATGATCCATGTTGACCGCCTTAATGGCTCAGGGGCCCGTTTCATAAAACGACAAAAACGGTCGTAAGTCACAATATAAAAGTCTCAATTGTTATTTATTTCTCCATCTAATCCTGTCTTGTGACATCTCTTTGAAATCGTCTTGAAAAGACAATTCCAAATAGATGTCACAAAATATGATTAGATGGAGAAATCAGAAATTAAATTTATTATAAAGTTTTGACTAACGACTGTTTTTGTCGTACGAAGTTTTATGAAACGGGCCCCTGTACATAAGAGATGTCCTCTAGCATGTTTACTCTCTGGTTGTTCGTAATGATAGTCTTGATCCAGCAAACCAACGTAAATCCCATCCGTTAATCGCGTGAAGAAAGGTGATTATCTAGTAATTTCCGGAAAATCTAGCGCAAGTGCGGAAACAATCTCTTTTATGAAAAAAGATGTTCTGTAGATACGTTTTACTCTGTTAGTCCGTATTATGTTCTATGTAATTAGAAAATGTACGCCCGGTGGCAAGTACATGTTGTACATTATTATTTCCCGTTTAATCCTTTCACTCTCCTTGACGTCACAAAGCGCATTTGCAAACAGTTTTGATCCTGATCAGACGCTGCGTAACGCGGCGTCTGATCAGGATCGAAACTGTCTGCCACTTGTTTTGAAATTACGTCAGTTATACTGTCTTAGATCTAACTCTAAAACGATATTGCAGACAGCAATATTTAAGCAGACGACAATATGGCGGTGAAGGGCAACACCATTTGTTATGAAAGGGTTAAACGAAAAGAAGGCCAGATTACAGTGGAGAATGTGTTATTCTTTCCCAATAAACGCGTTTACGCTAAAACTATTATTTCCAATACAAACAGTTTGGAGCCAGATCAGACGTCTGATCAGGCTCCAAACTGTTTGCCACCAAGATAAACATGAAATATCAGAATTGTCCAAAAGTTGTTCTTTTCTACGTTTTGCTTTGCGTTTGCGTACGTTTGCGTTTAAACGGGAAAGAATAACAGATTCTCCACTGTACTAGAAAATGACAGTATTTTTTACAACACTGGCTACTAAATGTCCTTTAAGGGAAACGGAATTTCGAGATTGACCACACGTCAAGTCACTACTGGTATGGTTTGGCTCCAAATTGTTTGCAATAGGTACATGCATAAACGAATTTGTCTAGGAGGAATAGCGTATTCTACTACAACTAAACTATACTACGTCTACCGGGAAAGATCTATTTTCCAATTAACGGACAAATACGTCATAACGACCGGGAGAAGGCTTTTTAAGTGTATCACAGTTTCAATCAGCAAGTTTAGGACTCTTTAAAGAATGCAGTGTGACAGCTGGTGGTTTCTTTTTTACAATTTCTTAAAAATGATAATGTCTGAAGGAAATATTCAATTCAAATTATGTCATCTTAATAGTACGAAAACTATACACTAAAGGTTGTACATTGTATGTAGTGGAGGCAACGTTAGTCTTTCTCATTGAAACGAAACAGAACGCAAATGCAATGATTAAAATTGGAAAATGGTAGGTACAGTGGAGAATCTGTTATTCTTTCCCAATAAACGCGTTTACGCTAAAACTATTATTTCCAATACAAACAGTTTGGAGCCAGATCAGGCGCCGGGTAACCCGGCGTCTGATCAGGCTCCAAACTGTTTGCCACCAAGATAAACATGAAATATCAGAATTGTCCAAAAGTTGTTCTTTTCTACGTTTTGCTTTGCGTACGTTTGCGTTTAAACGGGAAAGAATAACAGATTCTCCACTGTACTAGAAAATGACAGTAATTTTGACAACACTGGCTACTAAATGTCCTTTAAGGGAAACGGAATTTCGAGATTGACCACAAGTCAAGTCACTACTGGTATGGTTTGGCTCCAAATTGTTTGCAATAGGTACATGCATAAACGAATTTGTCTAGGAGGAATAGCGTATTCTACTACAACTAAACTATACTACGTCTACCGGGAAAGATCTATTTTCCAATAAACGGACAAATACGTCATAACGACCGGGAGAAGGCTTTTTAATTGTATCACAGTTTCAATCAGCAAGTTTAGGACTCTATAAAGAATGCAGTGTGACAGCTGGTGGTTTTTCTTTTTTACAATTTCTTAAAAATGATAATGTCTGAAGGAAATGTTCAATTCAAATTATGTCATCTTAATAGTACGAAAACTATACACTAAAGGTTGTACGAAACATTGAAACGAAACAGAACGCAAATGCAATGATTAAAAAAGTACATACTATAGGTTTAAGAAAATTTGCAACATTTGTAAAACTGATTTTTCTATTTACGTCAGAACTACGAAACCGGTAAAACACTTCTCTCGAGAGACAGTCAAATTCGAGGAAAAAAATTGTATTGTAATTATCTCATACTTGCGTCTGGTTTATAAAGTTATTTTATTATTTTGTTTTACCAAGCCTAAACCACAATAGTCTGTAAAGTTTACATCAACCCATTTAAATTTTACTCTAGTCTCCTTTTCGATCTGCTTGACGTTATGTGCACTTAATTGTGCAAGTTAAGTTTCAAATATCATGTTTTCCTTATCAAAGATAAACTGGTTTAAAAAAAATTTAGTTGTTTTAATTAGCCAGTTTACGGTTAGCTACAGGGCGTTGAATTCAGCTTTCGACGTTCTTTACGGCTAAAACCGACCACACTCGCGCAAACAGACAGGACACTTTTTGGGCTAAAAATACCTCAACCCGGTAATGTGTATGTTTTCCCGATGCGACTTATGTCTACCCATTTCATTCTATTTTTGCTGACCGGAACAACATTTACGTGAAAGACTACATTTGAAAATATATAACTCAAACTCGCTTTTGAAAAATTCGATAACTCGATGAACTCGATGTATCTTTAGCAGATCAAACACTTGACAAGTTATTACGTAACTGTGAGTAACGTGTTACGTTAAAAATACAAGTACCTTTCACCATCCTATGATGTTCAGTCAAACGCGCTACTGTGGATAAGAGGTTATTTTTTCCAAAAACGGGTTAACGGTAAAGCCATTTTCCCCATTGCAAACATTTAGTACCAGATCAGACGCCGGGTAAAGTGTTTGCCTTTCATTTTAAAATGAGTCGTTTATGTTGGCAAAACGGTGTCATATTTGCCATTTTAATGATTTGCGTTTGCGTTTTGTTTAGGTTCAAACGGGAAAGTATAACGTCTTCTAAACTGTAATCATAAAGTCTGGTAAATTTAAATTTAATTTTAATATTTAATACAATAAAACCCCTCTGAACCGGAACCTCTAAATAACGGAATTTCTAAACCGGACGAAAACGTTGGATGAGTTGGAAAGTGTACGACTATATAGATCCGTACACTTTCCAACTTGAGATAACATAATCCTCGTACAGCACGAGACCCTTGCGCTAACTTTAATATAACTATAGGTAAAACCTATTTACGGCCGAAAGCTGTTTCTACAAAGTATAGGAATAAGGTTATTTAATTTTTCAAGGTTACGAAATGACAAAAAATAGGGTGCAAAAAGGCGAGGGTACGAAATGGCCCGTTGCCGCGAGAACAACACTGGCGGCTAGTCTGTTTCCCTGCCTCGTATATCTCGATCAAACATCCGGGGACCTGACTAAACTGGCGGCCATTTTGGAATCGCAAGCCGGACTACTCAATTCAATAATCCGCTGTGGCGTACCAATCACATGATAGGGAAATGTCTATCGGTATAACCTTGTGTACTCAGTCGTGTCCACCCAGTGAGCACAGATAAATCATGTACGACTTTACTACATATTTACATAGAGGAGAGACTGATTAACCACCGCTACGGATACCGAACGCTCGGTTGGTTGGCGAATTAGGAATTCCCTTGCCGGAAGTGAAATCGTTAAAGTTAAAATGGCGGCGCCCTTAAAATTTGCGATAATAATTCAAGTTCACCGGTAAATGAAAATTATTTTCTTATTCCTTGTTTTATTCACGCAACGCGTACACATTATCTATAGGCGACCTACGCAAAAAGCTGGCCTGGGGCCAGCTTTTTGTTTCGGCCGTACTAATATGTTATTCTTTCCCAACAAAGGTATTCATATACTAAAACATGGAATTATACACTTCTGTATATTTCCGTGACTAAAACTAGTATTTCCATTGCAAACTGGTTGGAGCCAGATCAGACGCCGGGTCACCCGGCGTCTGATTAGGCTCCAACCTGTTTGCTACTCAGATTAAAAATATAATTAAAATTTCTTAAAGTAAATTTCCACAGTTTTGCCTTTAAACGGGAAAGAATACGGTACCCTCTACTGTACATTGTGCACAAACATTACAGCTATCCGTATCATCAACCGTATGTAGAGAAAACTCATCCCTTTGAAAGTTTTAGAATGTTCCAATCTAAAAATAACTCAAACAGGTCAGAAGAAAACACTAATACTATATGGAAATAAAAGGTTTTGTAACAATCTTTGCAAATAATCAGAACATAAGATATAAAGTAAAATGCGGGTATAAAACTTATACCTATTGTTAGGAATGGTAAAATTGCAACTTTTATTCTTACAGAAACATAAATTAGATATTTCTTATATAATTCATCTCTTCAACTGACAATCGCGCTAAAATGTTCCTTTGCAAATAATTTAGATCCTGATCAGAGGCCGCGTACCGCGGCGTTTGCTCAAGATCGAAACTATTTGAAGTTTCTTTCTAAAGTGAGTCGGTCATTCTGCCTTTAATCGAACTTTGAAACCATACTGCACACAAGAATACTGACGCAAACTACAATATGGCGATGAAGAGTTTAAAACTTCACGATACATTCTACGATGAAAGGATAAGTGCAACCAGGGAATGCACAAAGGACAAAAGATTTGATAAAAGTAATATTTAGAATCTACATCACAAAATATTATAAAACGCATCTTGAGGAAATCCAAGATATGCAATGCAACACCATTTTACTGATGCAGAAGACATTATTTGCCCCGTCACTGCACAAGAGTCAAACGATTATTTCTGCTGCAAACAGTTTGAAATACGATCTACCATGAGTTCTGTAAAGAAGTCGTGGACCGTTGATGGGCATCGATTGCGGCTTGAATACCCGCTCTCGAATGCAGTGGAGCAAACGTGATTCTTCCTTTTAAACGCATATACGCATTAAGTGAAATATAGAAAATTAAAACCTTTTGAAAATTCTTACTACCAAATTTAAATTAAGTGGCAAATAGTTTGGATCCTGATCAGACGCCAGGTTACCCGGAGTCGGATCTGGCTAGAAAATGTTTGCTTTAGCGTAACCGCGTTTATTGGGAAATGATACATTTTCTTTACTGTACTCTGCACGCTGCACACGGGGCACAAACTGCTAACATAAACTGCAAACAGTTGCAATTGAACACGCTACAGATGTCAAAATGATATTTTGTCTGGGCAGGCTTCATAATTATAGCTTCTTCAATTAGATATGTACTCATTAAAATGTTCCCTCCCTACAACGTCCCCTCAGGACGACGATTACCTTTTTACAACAATATTTGCAAATCATCGATAGAATTATCCCAACAAACACATCATTCATGAAATATACTATCAAACAAAGCAATACATTTTACACCTATATTGGGAGTGCAATCATGTACAACACTTTTGGAATAACAAATCTAACTGGATTTAAAATAATAATATTAGCATGAATATAAATAACCAAACAGGAACATTAGGAATAATAAATTACAGAAACAATATGACAGGCCATACAAACAATATATATCAGCAAAATACCACATATTCAAAACCAAAACAAAAAACAATAAAGAAATACCGACTTTTAGCCATTTCAAAAATACATTGACACGAAAAAGTAAATGTTGAAAAACAAATAGCACAAAACAGAGATAATCTAGAAATACACACTTTAAAATTGATACATTTCTAGAACAGATATATAAAACAACTAAGACCAACACATTATTTTTCATAAGAAAGTAAAATAGAAACTAAGACAGGTACTGTAGTCCTTATAAAAGTAAGAAATTCAACTATTTCTTATACAAGTTTCCATTCTCTCACTATCTTTTTTTCTCTTTCTCATCGAAAACAATTTCATCTCATGTGTAGAAAAACATGTTGAGTATAATATTTGACTTGTAAATCATGAAATATGGTAAAATAAAATTCATAACAAAACAAAAATGCTTGTCACCGTTCCCAGCAATATCTAACGATTTCTCTGCTGCCATATCGTCTGTTAAAACTTCTGTCTTTTGTTTTTCTTAAAGTCACTTTATGGAAATTTTGACAGAAAAAACAAGATAGCTTGGAATAGAACAGGAAAAAGTACATTTCTCGATAATATGCCACTGCTGCGGCGTTGCATGGACATCAACTACGTGTGCTTATGTCTACTTTTGATCACAATATAAAATCTGAAACGTACTTTAAGGAAAGCAAATAGCTTACTGCTGAAATTTAATTATACACCTACAATTTACTCTCCTTAATTCGAAATCGCGTAAGTTCGAACATACCATATTTCAAAGTTGCTTAGTCACGTGGCTTGAAATACGGTCATGTTCGACTTAAGCGAGATCGAATTATTGAAATTCAACTTAAGACATACTGTAAAGGTTGCTTTCAACAAACTGTGCCCACGATCCCATATATGGGTCATAGGCAAACAGTGAAGACTCTGATCAGACGCCGCATTATATGCGGCGTCTGATCAGAGTCTACACTGTTTGCTGATAGGAATTTTAATATAAAACATAATGAAAATGAAAATTTTGACCAAGCATCCCTTTGATAAAAAATGGTCTAATCCAAGATAAAACATGGAAGAATCCACTGGGCGCAAATGGGTAAAGCGAGTTTAAAGTTTTGAGTTTTGACTGTACCTCATCCAAGAGTTGTCTACATTACCCTTTCCATTCTCCAAAATTAAATGTTATGACGTCAAGATTCAAACAAAAGTCGTCGGCTTGTATTTCTCAAATTAAAATTTGAGGTATTTTGAAAAAGATATATTTAAATTACTATCAAACTGCGTCTAATCAGGATCCAACATGTTTGTTAAAAATAAGTGTACGAAGAGAAAGAGTTTAGCAGTCAACCGTATTCAACACCGTCGACATTAGTTCGTTTAAGAGATGACTTTATACCACATTGATTGTTTTCTTATTTTCAAGGAGTAAATTTGATGTTGAAATAATGTTTTGAAAACGATTGTAATAAGAGTAAAATAACAATGATTATATGAAAGCAATTATTTCCAATGTTATGACGACCTCTTCCGGTCTAGACACAGACACAATCAACTCGGAGAAAATAGCATGCATATATGTACATTGGGGAACCCTTTATTCTTTCCCAACTATCGCGCTATATCATAAATTATCATCTCAACAGCAAACAGTTTCGAGCCAGATCAGACGCTGGTTAACCTGGCGTCTGATCAGGTTGCAAACTATTGAAAACTTAGACTAGAATGAATAGTCAGAATTGCCAACACGTTATAGTTGTCTACGTTTTAGCACGATGCGTTTGCGCTTCGTATGCGCTTACAGTGGAGAATCTGTTATTCTTTCCCGTTTAAACGCAAACGTACGCAAACGCAAAACACTAAAACGTAGAAAAGAACAACTTTTGGACAATTCTGATATTTCATGTTTATCTTGGTGGCAAACAGTTTGGAGCCTGATCAGACGCCGGGGTACCCGGCGTCTGATCTGGCTCCAAACTGTTTGCACTGCAAATAATGGTTTTAGCGTAAACGCGTTTATTGGGAAAGAATGACACATTCTCCACTGTAACACTCTACCCAATAACCTATTTATAATATTAAAGACAGGTGATCACTTAAAGCAGGTTGAAAGTAAAGCAGAATAGCAGAATGTGCTTTAAAATACCATCTGTTAGGCTATACACTACCATATGCTAGGCTACACAAAATATTTGTATTGGTAATTGTTTATGAGGGTTTAAACTGGAACTATTTTCTTTAGCGGAGGAATAAATTAAATACCTTAAAAGTCGCTTCTATGGAGGAAAGAGTTAAACCGGAAATAATAACGGCTTCTCCACTGTACCATCTCAAGAGCACGATTCTCCGTTACATAAAAATCAGACTTAAAAGGAAAATCTACAAGTGGCAATGTATGTAACAGTGTACAATAATTTCTCCGTAAAACGGCCCTTCGAACAACGATTCCCTCATAACAACAACTCTTACCACTGTTCTCAAAACAAAACAATAGTGTATATCGCTTTCCGTATCCACTATCGCCTGTTTAAGACTGTCGTCTGATGTTTTTTCTAAAAGCACATATCAGTGGACATTTTGACAGAAGAACAATAATGACGAGTGGCAATCAGCTAGAATTGTGCTAAAGTTTGCCAAACGCGGTGTCAGATCTGCCTTAAAGTTGTTTGCAAATGTAAGCAAAGTCTTAACGTTCCCTCCATATCAAAACTCACCCGAAACAACACACACACTATTTGTCTTCCATATGGTATGTCGTAGAGAGAGAACACTGTAGAAAGCTAACATTTTGCAGTTTCTTTTGCACAAAAACTATAATTAATAATTGGAAAAGAACAATAATTGTGATTATGAGGTGTTACTGCTGAACTTTCGTACATTTCTACAGCGCTCCCTATCTACAACATCAGCCTATGGGAGACACATATTTTGTGTTTTGTTCGGAGGGAGTCGTTATAGGGAGGGAAAATTAACACTTGTCTTACATTTGCAAACAGCTTGAATTCAGATCAGACGCCGCGTATCGCGGCGTCTGATCTGGATTCAATCTGTTTGTCACGCATTATTATATATCTTCAATACTTATATCTAGGGCTGTAACGATTCACTCATGGTTTCGGTGCACCGAATTTCTTGTTTCCGCGATAACTGTATCGTATTCGCGACCTGGCGAACCGAATATTACGAATACAAATAAAACATATAGAAAAGTGAACTGAAGTGCAAATTATCAACAATAAACGAACAGAAACACAGAAACTAACTCAAATATTCCGGCGCCTATGTTTGGTAAACAATCTTGACATGCCATGCGAGTTCCGGTGAGTTCTATCGAGTGACCCCATTGACTCTTGCATGTTTAGATCCTTCGAACAGATTCTTAAGTTCTTAACATAGATATTACGTTTTGTTTTGACATGCAACTGATTTTTTTGTAATTCCCGAGCTCAGTTTTTGTATTTAAAAGTTACAAAATGATTTAAACAGGCGTAAACACAACTGTGATCCGGTCCGTGAATGTTCACAATCACAACACCTCGGAAATAATGTAACGAATCGCCTTTTGCCGAATTTCATAAGAGCGTTCCGAAAGATATTCCCAAAACAAAATGTCCGAGCCTAAGCACATTGCAGAAGCGTCGGCAAAGTTTAAGAGCCCGGTGTGGCAACATTTCGGCTTTTTAAAGGGCGCCGTTGGTATTAAAAGGGATGATATATTACGATCTGTAAGATATGTCACAACGAAATAAGGTAAGCATACCGGCTGTTGATTGAAACTTAGAATTATCGAAGCATCCCCTTGCCTGAACGTACCCACTATAAATTGAAGCCTATTGAATTATTTTAATAAATCCATGTGACGCTCAATGCTTTTGGTGGTATTTTTAATTGATTAACCAGGCAGTTACTGTCTATATATTCTACGTGTTAAAATTGTTAATGAAAAAATAAATGATGATAAATTACTTCAAATTAATTAGCTTGTCTGTAAAGATTTGATACATTCAACAATGAATCAATGATGCAGTAATTCAGTCAAATTTGCAATTATGAAGGCAGAATTCGGATGCAAACCTCATGTTTTTTATCAAGATCACTGTGTCCTAATTTAATGTATACACAATTATAAAACATCATCCCTAACAATTCAGTTTTTAAAAAATAATGGTTTTGTACTTTGATGAAGCTGTAGCCTGAGAGTCAATCAGCTTAGATCTGGATGAGACATATACTTATTCTGTGTCTTATTCTGATGCAAACTGTTTGAAAATGCAATCACCTGGCATTTGTCTGTAACTCTGGATAAGACCAACACAAAACAAGTTCACTTAACTATTTATTAATGTATTTATTTTCATTTATGTTTCAGGTACACCTGCAAGAACACTTCAAAATGGCTATACATTTGGCTATTTATTTTGGACAAATATCTAGTCTGGGTGACTTTTGCTTGAAATTAAAGCTTTAAAACAACTACTGCTTCTTTCTGTTTATCATAAGCAAATATTCATTAACATTTAAATGTATTTATTAAACCCCAAATGTAAAAGTCAAAAGGTTATTGCTTCATTAAATCATAAAACAATCTCTAATACCATAGCACATTTATAATTTGTAATTATATTCATATTCGTGAATAATTATTCGTATTCGCCAGGCCATATCGTGATACGTATTCGTATTCGCTACATGAGCGTATCGTTGCAGCCCTACTTATATCTAACGTCAAGAAAAATCAGCAGACGACAGTTTTAAGCAGACGACATTGCCACATTAAATGTTAGACTCTATTGTCCTGTTTAGGGAACTGCGGGAAGGGTCGTTGTAAGGAGAAAGTCGTTGTTGGGAGGGCTGTTGTAGAGAGGGAGCGCTGTACATTTCGATAATAATTGCTTTGTAAATTAGACATTGTCTGGGGAATCAACTCAAAATTATTTACGAGACACTTTGACGAATGGCAACATTTTCTGAAAGATAATTTGACTTAATGGTTTAAAAGTGTCTTAAAATTCCTTAAACATTCATTTGGTAGCTGGAATACGATGGGACGCGATATTGTATATTTTTCGAAAAGTGTTAAGGTTTTAATCCATAGCTGACTGTGATCCTCGATATTTCTTTCTATAAAGTTGAGACGACGTTTTTATTTAACGTTTAAACGAAATTAACACAATGCATTTACTTGAAGAAATTTGCAAATTCCAGCAAACAATTACAATTCTGCGTTTGATCTGTCTATAAACTGTTTGTAATTAACGTATTTGCGCTAGTTAAAATATTCGGAAATAGTAATGTCTGCTTCACTGTAGAATGGCTTGGTTACAATACGACTTAACCATTACCCTGCTGTGATATCTTCTGCTTGCGAATTGTCGTCTGAAAATTTGTTGAATTAAGATTTATACACTTTTCAAATAAATAATTTTTCAGACAAGTGTCAGACAGTTGGGATCTAGATCAGACGCCGCGTTACGCGGCGTCTGATCTGGATCCAAACTGTTTGCAGCACCATCAAATACGCGCTCAGCAGACAATGGGTTAAATTGCGTATTGTTTGCTGTCTAGCCTGAGGCAAAACTGCTCAATCGTCTAGCCTTGATTTACGTTATATCAGATGCCAGTCAAAAGTACCGAAAAGGATGATCGCTGACGGTACCAGCATTGTCAATTGTCTTTCCCGGAAACATGCCATTATTAACGAACCTGCATGGCTTACTGTAATGTTGGCCCGACATAATGCGTATATTTACCAGGGAATGCTTCGAAGATGAAGGGTTTTGTATAGGAACACACAGACAAATAAATTACTTTTCAAAATTCTATTTAAATGTTCTACCCAGTGTAATATTGTTAAGGATACCGTCTTTGCTTTAAGGCAAAGATGCAAGCCCACTGCATTTATTTCTGTCACAGAAAACAGACAAAATGAATGAGAAAATGAAAACAGATTATCCCAAAATATGATGTATGTATACACTAAGAATGATACTTATTGTATTCATCACCCACACAAAAAATATACTCATTTCGTGAAAAATAATATTTTTCTTTTACTGACAAATAACATGAGAACAGTTCACACAAGGAATAAAACAACTGATACTTATTTATATCCCCTTTATCAACAAGACAAACAAAAACACATTTTTTAGTGAAACGTCTGTGTTGATAAGACATATATCGCCATCTAGTAACTCATCCATCTTCGCTTTAGGGTAAAGATACATGCACTCTGCATTTATTTCTGTCAAAGAAAACAGACAGATGATAAACATAAAACAGATTATCTCAAAGTGTATTATTGATGAGGTTATAACGTGTGTATGTTTATCATATTCATCACCGAGAAGAGTTTAAACTCTTTTTGTAAACAAAACTATTTGTCTATTACGGACAAACAACACAGGTACAGATCAGACAATAAAAAAATTAACTTATAAACATTTATTCTTTGAAACATACGTAACACATTTTATAGCTGAACATCTATATGTGTTGATAAGACACAAAACACCATCTAGTAACTCATCTATCAATCTATTAACCCAACTATATATCTACATGATATAATTTTATTTGATTTTGTAGATTTTTCATTTAAAGTTGTCTGATCGTCAAGAAAAACATATCGCAGTAATTCATACGATTGCCAGAACTAAATATTCGAACGGTATTGTAAGTTGTCCATTGTTAACATTCTAATATTTGATAGTTCGGCCCCTTTCCTTAGGGTATCACTGATAATTGGTATGTCTTTTTCACATATCCATTAGCTGTGAAACAGAACAGTTTGTTTTCTGAAGATCAAGTAAACGAAACCCTTTGATGAGAGTCTACACTTTTGTACATGAAAAATGAACTCAACACATGTACATTGCGAATGACAAGTATACTCGTCGCTAGGGGTGTTTGATTTGAAGCAGTTTATTGCGATACCCTTTGTCTATTTGTAGATGTTCAGATGGGTGACCACTTACTGTAGGGCTAAGGAAAAGCAGACAACGCCTGCTTTAACCCGTTTGACCCAACGATCCCTGCTTTAACCCAATTACGCCCATATATGGGACACAAACAAACAGTGTAGAATCTGAGCAGACACCGCATTATGCGGCATCTGAACAGAGTCTACACTGTTTGCTGATATAAATTTAAATATAAAACGAAATGAAAATGAAAATTTTGACCAGGCATCCTTTTGATAAAAAATGGACTAATCCGATATATAAATATCGAGGAATCTACTGGGCGTAAATGGGTTAAGTTACCATATGCTAGGAAATTAGAAAATATGTCTTATGTTGTACATTCAATGGAGGATTAAATTCACAATAAATATACTTATAGAGTAAAGGTATAAAGCAGAACTAAAGTAGAATATGCTTAATATTTAGATCAAGTCCGTGTAGCACATTGCAGATAATTTCAAAGAACATTGCCACACAACTCACACTCTGAGATAGGATGCGCTTGGAATACGGTTTGTAGTCGGTGACTAGCGTACGAAAGCGTACTAAAGCTAAATGCCAAGTAGGCAATAAATTGATTGATTTTATCTTGCATGAATCAACTGCATTTGATTTCGTCATAAAGTACCGATCTCCGGCTAAGCAGATTGACTACTAATTACATCTAGACACTCTAAGACCTGAAAGCATTGAAACAGGTAAAAGAGCAGTAGGAACCTCAATCATAAATCAGCTAAGAACATAAAATTAGACCAAACACCCCTTTAATGACAAATGTATTCATTCAAAATGAAAGCATGAACTTATCCATTAGGTATGAATGGGTTTAATGTTGGAGTTAACACGCTCTTTTGAGTAATTATTGCACTTCTCATTCATGAAAAAGTCATTCGGGATTCAACCTAATCCGATGCTGAGAAAGCAGAAATTGTATTGGCAGTTTCTCTACAATAAGCATTATATGGCCCACTGAAATAACAAGAAATTTCATTACAAACTATATGATGAGTCTCAAGATCCTCTAAATAAACGAGAACGATTCTTTAATCGAGTCTTTATTTCAAATTAGGTTTCTTGTCTACTTTATCACGGAAGAACAGACATAGCGCTATGAAATGTTACAATAATGTGATATTGTCACGCATCCCGAGTACACAGAACAAGCAGTACATTATTGCAATGAATAACAAAAAGTTGTCGTCCGGAAACCAAAGCGTGACAAACAGACGGGCAGACAGACAGACGGTCATAAGGACAGGCAGACAGATTGTCGGAGAGCACTGAAACAACATGTCTACCCACTAAAGTTAGGGAGACAACATGCTTCATAGCCACCTGGTTTACTCTCTACATTTACACTATTTGTAAAGGACATGTATACTTGTCGCTGGCGTTGAATGCTTTAAAAAAATCGGAGGAGTGGATTTGTCTAAATCTGTACGGCAATTATATATTGTCAGAGTCGACACTATATGCTACTATCTACCTGTTATTTTTGACGATATACATTGATTGGTTAGTAGGTGCGTAATATTGAAGAGGTATCTATTTGGTTGTTATTTCAAATATCTTAAAAAATCTTATTACAAAATTGGGCTTTACATTGTTTTGATACGTTAATAATCTATCACTAAAACAGTTTAATCAGCGCATTGAAATTGTCCAAACTGACTTTATATCTCAGACATACCGTGCCTATCCAATTTATAATGCAAACCCACATTCACAAGCATGCATACAGATAGCAAAAGGAATTTCAGCCAACATTGCCAGTGCCGGACTCTTGGGAATTGATATCAAATCACTTTTACTTGGATGAATAACACCATAACGATGTAATACATACAATATGAACTATCAGTTCGTTAAATAATGTACCGATAGACGCCAAGATGTGCAAATATTACAAAACTGTTGCTTGTCACGAACAGCAGACGTTGTGATACAAAATAGTAGCTACTTGAGTTGTTTGATAGCCAAAATGAAACCGTATGCGAATTTATTCTATCCAATCGAAGTCACATAATGTTATTAGTACCATTCATTCAGAACGCCACATTTTGAAATAAAATACAACTTCTGTTTTGCCCTTCTGGTATGTGTTATCGTTATCTTAAACCTTTCCCCTAAACGAGCGTGGCGCATTTAATGTATTACCCCGCTGAAAAAAACAATACATGTACTTCAATGCTATACAGTTATAAATATGTACCAAAAAAGTATTTTCTATAACCTAGCAGGTGGCTGGGAATAAACTTTTGAGACGCCAGTATATTACAGCGCATCAGCAGGGTCTTCGTTGGTTGATATATGCTAGGTAATAGAACATATTCATTTTGGTACGTATTTATAAACTTTTTGCTAATGCACTTTATGACGTCATTGAGAGTGAAATGGTTAAAAGTCACTCTGTGAGTGTTTAACACGCACACGAACTGTCATTGTAATACATACTATATATTTGTCAAAATAGTTTCCCTCATTTTTGAACTTTGGTAAGATGTAGTGTATTCTGTTATATGGAGGTATTTTTAGTTCTTAATTGTCAGTCATATACGTTAACCGTGCATCACGATAAAACAAAGTTTTGAATAACCGGTATAATTGAATAATCGCTCATTCACGGTCATAAGAAACAAACCTTCGACCATTTGTTTGATGAAATATAAAATATACATTTCCTAATTGTCAGACGTGACATTTTTAAACAAACATGCATAGTCATTTGATAAATGTTCTCGTTTTAATGCATATGTGTAAACAACAGTACCCAGATTATAATGATCATTTCAAAACAGTTCACGCGGCGTCTTATCAAGATCCAAACTGTTTGGCACTCCCATCGTTGGTAATGTACAGCGCTCCATCTCTACAACGACATCCAATGGGAGACACAGAGTGTGTACGTTGTTCGGAGGGAGTCGTTATAGGGAGGGAACTTATTTTACATATGCAAACAGCTTGAATCCAGATCAGACGCCGCGTAACGCGGCGTCTGATCTGGATTCGAGCTGTTTGTCCTTTGTCATTATGTTTTTTTCTGTCAAAATAACATTTATGTAAGAAAAACAGCAGACAATAATTTTAGGTAGATGATGATGCATCAGTGCAAGCATAAAGCATAATTTTCTTGGGAACAGCGGCGAATGTCGTTGTAAGGAGGGAGTTGTTGTTCGGAGGGCCGTTGTAGAGAGGGAACGCTGTAGTCAAATCCCTGAAATTCAAGTTTGAGATTTAAAATTAGATGACAATTGTCTCAAGCCGATGACGATATGGCAGTTAATGTGTTAATGTTGAAATGAGCCGTCACATTGTCAAAGAGTCATTTCCCTAAAGAGATACCGAGAAGCTCGGCGTCTCATCAAAATACAGATATGTTGACGCTTGGGTGATAATTTCTAGCAGAAATGCGAGATAAACCAATTTGCAGGGACATTAACTCTTTCACTGTCAACGTCGTCAAACTTTGGATTCTGATCAGACGCCGATTCGAACTGTTCGACATTTATATCAACTTTTCTTCAGCTGGCCCTTACAATTTTACAGACGACACTACTAATGCAGACGGTATTTTGGAGGTGAGAGGGTCAAAGCAGGCGATAAAAACTTGGTGGTGGAAGAGTTAATGTATGCAGAAGAAAACCCTCTTGTGTGCTATGGTTGAAACGACAATAAACCATTAATCAATCAACGCCTTGACATTTACGCCGTGCATGTCAGGCACCAGCCAGAGATTGTCATGCTTCAAAAAGAAGTATGAGAAAGTTAAAAATACTGCTTTATTTTTATGAATATGAATATTTTAGTACAGGTTGGTTATTCGAATATAAATTGATACTTAAAACAAATTTCCGTTTAAAAGAAGCAACAACTTCAAAAGGAATTTAATAATATATTATAGTTTACTGCTACGAGCGTATACAACCATATATGGTGGAGAAAACGTTTTCGTTCCTTTTAAAACGCAAACGAAACGAAAGTGAAATTTCTTGTAATGGAAAATATGTCAACCTTTAAAATTTTCTAATTCCGGATTACCCAATGTGTGATCTGGTAGCAAAATGTTTTCAATATAAGTGACACCGTTATTTGCAAACGTAAGCGGTGTCTGAACGACACTATGACGATGAAGGGGCAAAAACCTCAAACGTAACTTGCGTCTGAACAAAAGAAATAAAAATACAAAAAGACGAAGCAGGCGATAATATGACTGCGACTGTGTGAGACGGAGTGTTACACCAAAATAGCTGTAAACAGTATACATTTGTTTCATAGGTACTGAGGGAACAGTCAAATCATTGACCCGAGGTAGCAGGGAAGACCTTGAGATCTGTTGTCCGAGGCCAATGGCCAAGGGCAACAGTTCTCAAGGTCTTCCCTGCTACCGAGGGACAATGGTTTGACTGTTCCCGAAGTAACTATCAAACAAATGATTTATTACCTGACTCTCTATTTAAGCAAGGCTGAATGAATGGCTAGATCTAGATCGATCTAGATATACAAGGTTTGAACAAAACGTATTTAGATTCTACAGATGATTTTATACTTAATCTTTATTAAATTCAATATGTTACTGAATGTGAACATCACTGTTTTGTAAAATGATTTCTCTACTCTATATTCATTTTTTCAATTACGATTGAAATTAGATCTATTATTGTTTCTTATTGACTGAAATTGATTGACACTTTGTTTGTTTTTCGAAATTACGTCATGTTTGATATGACGTCATTGATTTTTGTAACGTCATAATTTGTTTTTAAAAAAGAAGACGTTAGATCTTTAAGCTCTTTAAGCGGTTTATCGATTTTATTCGGAGTTACTCTCAATACTTGATCTAGAACCATAAAGCCTTATAAAGGGGTTCGGGAGACAAAAAAAGACCCGATCAACCCCGCAAAAGGCTAGATCCTTAAACAAAAATCTGTATCATAAAGACGCTAAATCGGTCCCGCCATGCAGACATTTTTTGCGCACATTTGTCGCGCATGTAACAGTGCTATGTAACAGTTAACTGTTGCCCTCTGGCCTCACTCTGGTAAATCTTTGCGGAAAACAGTCAAAAATGCTTAATAATCATTTAAATAGAGAGTCAGTTAATAAATTCAGTTGGTAAACAGCTAGCATTTCTCAACAAATACCATTGAAACTAACCCTGTTCGTCCACTCGAACCATATTTGGTACGATCGGACGATCGGACGTCGGGCAGATCTTTTGACGTCTGATTGAATTCCAATTTGTAACCCATTCTGATCTAATTTAACAAATTTGTGCCCACGATTCCATATATGGGACATAGGCAAACAGTGTAGCCTCTGATCAGACGCCGCATTATGCGGCGTCTGATCAGATTCTACACTGTTTGCTGATAGGAAATTCAGTATAAAACAAATTGAAAATTAAAATTTAGACCAGGCATCCCTTTTGATAAAAAATGGTATAATCCAATATTTACGCATGGAAGAATCACTTGGCGTAAATGGGTTAAATATTTCTAAAGATTCAAGATTCAAACATTTTATTAAGTAACGCAAACATTAACATGTTTCTTGTTATATGATACAATGGATTGTTAACATGATATACATGACAATTTCCTTGTATAGACTCTGTTGTCCATCTTATCCATATCTGGATCTCAAATACCAATATAACTCGTAATTCTTTTTATTACATGAGGCTGGACGTATCCGAACCACATACAATCAAAAGTTTGTACAGTATTACCCCTCGGAGTTTGTACAGTATTACCCCTCGGTAGCGACCGTCAAATTCGGATGGTATATAATCTCAGAATCACATGACTTCCCACTGGGAAACAAAAGCAATGCAGGAAGTTCCTACAGGAGCCCTCTTTATTACTTTCGCACAACAGTGAACCGCCACCTATTCAACTACGCTAGTGTTGCCTGGTCGTTCAAGGGGGACAATTAAATATTGAAAGATACTGTAAGGCATGAAACCTAATGCTCTTATATGTAAACAACAACGTTATTACAAATGTTATACAGTAATACCCCTACACAGCGACTTATCTGAAGGATGAACTTAGGTATACTAGACACCCGTGGCTGTCCGCTGCAAGACACAAGCAATCCAGAATGCTCATACTGGAACCCTCTGCATTACACTAGTTGTGTCCTACACTAGAATAGTGTGCTATTTAAAAAAGCAAGTGGATGGTCACTTCAAGACAAACGTAACAAAGAAAGTTCTTACATGAGCTCTCTGGTCTATCGTCGTCCAACAGTTCACCGCTACCAGTCTCAAATGAGATATGGGTAATATGATAGGGTAATATTTTGCATAAAACTTAATGCACTTAAATCAGGAACAGAAATATAGCTGTTATACTGTACTACACCTCAACAGCGACCCAACAAGCATGGTGAATAATGATCTTAGAAACAAGTGGTTGTCCAATGCAAGACTGGGGCAATACAAAAATATCATACGGGACCTTTCTGCACTACTCTCATCATGCAGTAAACGACGATCTGCCTCGAAAAAGGCAAGCTTTAGTGTCGCTAAAGAGGAATAATACCGTATTAATGTTATGACAATATCATACATGAGACATAGTGCCATTCAACACAACTGAAATATAAATTGTACACGGCAATACTCCTCAAAAGCGACTTCAGCGACCTGTGTTAGAAATTTGGAAACACACTATTAGTTACACGCCATTCCGGCAGGGTGTACGGGCTGGTATGACGGTTTTGGATTCCGTATTTCCTTCGCGCTTCCACTGGCCTTCCGGCCTAACTCAGGGGTTCTAATCAGGATCAACACTCCGATCAAGTAAATCAGTTGTTTATTTCAATATGGACTGTAATAATCATGACAAAGTCATGATAAATCTGTATAAATATCCAATTTATTCAGACGTTAACAAATGCCTATATAATGGCTGCCATTTAAATTTACCGGATAAAGATGACCCGTAATCACGTGATGAAAAGGTTAGTCAAAATAATGTTAGTGAAAGTTAGTTCCCCTAGACCGAAAGTACATATTCCTAACGACTGACAAGACCAAAACGTATGAACTAACAGCTAAATATCTAAAAGCTACTAATAATTCTAATGGGAAAATCAAAATAACAAGAAACTAGGTGATTACATACAGTATTTTATTGATTTATTCATATTTTATCAGTTCATAGCAAAATCCACCCTACGACATACTCCCCCTGTTTGAAAAATGTCGTCCCCGACATTTAAAATATATGAACACAAAGGAACGTAATAAAGACGTAGGATGTTAAGGTCATCAAATGAATGGTGCAACAACCACCATCAGCCGGAATGTAATATCCATGCAATGGCATATAAATTGAATGAACGAATGAAATTAAAACATACAACAAAAATCAAATGACCAATAATACAACCGTGATGACACAACATCAAACACAAATTCAAAAACCGTTGCATGCTAAACTGTTGTCCCAAACATTCAAAGAATATGTCAAATATACTGACAACAGATGCAACCATGGCATAACCATAGAAAAAGATACAAAAATTACACAAATGATATGCGCTAGCTGAAACTCACACAATTCAGCCAATATTAAGACAATAAAAGTAAGATAAAATTCACTGATTGCAAAACAGTATATCTGATATGAGTATATTAAACTCAACGTCGGGCAGGAATAACGTATTTCCTACTCTCCCTGACGTCTTTCTGGTAGTCAACTTTCTTGTGTCCAAGTGGCAGAAGAAGGTTTCTGTGGAGTACTCGTGTTGCCCTTGCCTTCGCGCGATGGAAATACGGAATCCAAAACCGTCATACCAGCCCGTACACCCTGCCGGAATGGCGTGTAACGAATTTATTTCCAAACTAGATCCAATACAAGAAAGACAACATGCATCATCTGACATAGTGTTGTTTACTTGATCCTAAATTGACACTTGAAATTGACAACAGTTCACTGAAATCTCTCGCGCTAGAGCAAAAAAGTCTATACAGTTAAACTTCGATGTTTGGAACTCGCATAAGTAAAATCTACCATCATTTCTACAGATTAATGTCATAAACCCGCTTCTGTTGAACATATCCGTAGTTCAAGCTCAAAAAGTGGCATATCCACCTTTTAAACTTTGAAATACCGATATGTTCGAGTGAACAGAATTCAAGATAGGCCCTAAGTTTAACTGTATCTAACATGATTACGTCATCACATTGGAATGTGGGCATCTTATAAATGTTCATTACATGATGTAGGCTACCAAAATATTTCAAACGGACACTTCTAGGACGATATTTATGTTTTATGAAACACTGTAACGATAAATTCTAACAAATGAACGGAAATAATCAGGAGCGAACGAATTAATACGTAGGTCAGTGGCTATGCATATCGAGTTAAGTCTATTTGGGTTGATTTCTATAAAAATATTGATCTAAATATGTCCTAATTATGTGTCAATTTCATTATAAACCAGTTACAAGTGCCATTTCATTTCCAGTCTTTTGTTTACGATGGTGACGACGCGGGTGGGGAAGTTTAGGGAAAACATTAGAATTTAATCGATATTTGAGTTACACTTACGCATAATTATAAATTCAATACAGTTTCTAATTGAGATTTCTTTTTATTTCTTGATAAACAATTGCTTAATAAACAGAAAAAGAGATTATTTACGCGAATCGATCGAGGGAGAAACATCTATTAAGTCACGTGATCCGTACTACCCGGCAAAATCAATGAATACTGTCTCGTACATAGTGGTCACATGTGCAGTTTTAGTCCAATAATTTATGATGACTGGAAATAAAGCAGCTTATGCAAGACAAAAGCAATACAGAAAGTTCCAACCGGAACTTTCTGCATTACGTTCGTCCTCCAGTACACCACCGCCTAATTCAAAAGATACAAGGGTTTTGAATCGCTCGAGAGGAATAACATTGTAGTGTAATAATAACATGGAACGTAATGCTAACTCAATGCTCTTAAACAAGAACAGAAATATAGATATTGTACAGAACTACCCCTCAACAGCGACTGCCATTCAGGGAATAGTTAGTGTCTTAAGGTCTTAGATGTGTTATGCTTGACTGCGCACGGGGGCCCCGACACGATTGCTTTTGTTAGAGGAAAAAACGCCAGAAGGTATATATACTTCTGACGTTTTTTTCTCTCAAAAGACAATCGTGTCGGGGCCCTGTAAGAAATCGAGCCCTGAGTGGACAATTTTGCAAATCTAAAGTGCACGGTTATCACGGTATTGCGTTACGGTTACGCTTGGTTTCTTTTAAATGGTGTACACACATTTTCATTCAACCAAATCGACCATTTGAATGGCATACTCTGTGTACGGTAAACAAAACCCCTTAATTATAGTTATTTTTTAATTTGGAAGTTAAACGATTTATAGTCTGTTCACGCACCGAGTTTCACGGTGAAACAATATAACATATAAAAATTTGCACACTTTCTATCGGGATTGGATATATTTTTCAATTAAAAGACGTTTATGTTTCCCTTTGTAACGTTACGAAACGAAACGCAAAGTACTAAAATTTAGACAATTACAATAAGATCCATATGAATTTCCTTAATATTAAATTGGATATGAGTGGCTAACAGTTTGAAGCATGATCAGATGCCGGTATACCCGGCGTCTGATCTGGCTTCGAAGTGTTTGAACTGAAAATAAGAGCTTTAGCGTAAAAAAGTTAAATAATGACCACTGTATGAGACACAATACTTTAACCTTTTCGTGATCAAATTATTCGGGATATGTTATCCTCTCACAGCTTTATTGTGGTCTGCTGCATGGTTGCTGGCTGAAATAAACATTTCAAGGAAGTATAACCTAACAAATATCGATAAAAGTGTTAGCAGTATGGGTCCTGATCAGACACCGCGTAACGCGGCGACAGATCGGGATCCAGACTGTTTGCAAACGCGCTTGCTTTAAGGCGTCATTAAGAGCGGAAGGGTTAATTCGTAATTGTGCACGATCCAGTCTCCAAAGATATTTGAAGTGTGAATAAAAAAGTGTCTAGGGAATAATGTTAAAATTGTTTACGAGACACATCGGCGAATGGTAAGATTGTCTGAAAGATAAGTTGAGTGAATCTTTTAAAAGAGTCTCATGTTTTACACACTTCTTTGGTGACTCAATTTCCAAGGGACAACGATATGCGTCTCCTGCAAATATGTTATATACTTTAAGTTTTATTCACAGCCGCCAGTAATCCTTGAGAATTCACAAAATAGTAAGACATAATAAAAATCAACGCTTTGCTTTTATTCTACATTCAGCTGTAACCCGTTACGAACTGGTTTAGAATGGATGGATGAATTTAGTTGTACGGCACTGCGACACAAAATATAATAGTTACACACTCTATATAATGCCCAGTAAACTGTGTTAACTATTAGGTGTTTACGACCGTTGACTGCTTAAAATAATGTGACAGCAAAACAGACATATCCATTAGAGCTTTCTGTTTTATTGACACCTTGCGTCAAGCTGTCATTTGCCTGTTATACAAGCAAATAGCCTTTCATTAGGGGACGTTATAGTTGGGTTTACTGCAGGTCACAAAGTGGTTTAAATACCTAACAGGCCGTTATATAATGTACGATTTATGATGGTGTAACTGAGCGCCTGTGGTAAATATATAGCAGTACCTGATGTCTCACTGAGCCAAGTGTGACGCCCTGTTATGATTAAACCGTTCGACGCTATAGTATATGTACCTCTACAATAATTAAATATGAACGACTTGTGCGAAAAGCTTAATTATAAATGAATCTTAAGTCAGCAATGGCAGACTCCAGTAATTAGTTTTCAAACAAAGTTTATTACTGTCTGTCATTTTAAAAAAACAAAAAAACATTACAAATATTAGAAACGGGACAGTGATAACCAAAAGGCATACATCCATGTCAATTGTACAGTGGAGAATCTGTTATTCTTTCCCAATAAACGCGTTTACGCTAAAGCTATTATTTGCAGTGCAAACAGTTTGGAGCCAGATCAGACGCCGGGTAACCCGGCGTCTGATCATGCTCCAAACTGTTTGCCACCAAGATAAACATGAATTATCAGAATTGTCAAAAAAATGTACCTTTCTACGTTTTAGTGTTTTGCGTTTGCGTACGTTTGCGTTTAAACGGGAAAGAATAACAGATTCTCCACTGTATCATGTTCATGTATTGGGCAACATATAACTCAATGTTAAACATTCATCTATATGGAGTACTTAAAACGTCATTATTCAAAAGTTTACACTTTTTAATCATTATCATTCTACATGAATACAGATACATTGTATATGCGCGAGTTTTATGTCAAAAATAGACGGGTGTTCCTTGGAACGAACGTGTCATCTGTCAGCAACCATCAGTAAAGATGAATAACTCTCATGTTATCGATGTAGAGTTATTACATTGTAACCATGAACAAGGCACTTTCACTCATCAAGCGCTTAAAACGAATGAAATTACACCTAGAAAGCATCAGTAGAACATTTGTTAAAAATATAAAATATTGCAAAGGGAAATAACTTTCACAGCATTGCTGCAAGAGTTATCAACCCTGTACAAGACACATTCACTCAACAAGCGCTTTCCATAAATGAAATTTCATTCCAAAATCTTCTGTATAACAGAAGAAATTTGCAGAAATAAAACTATTGAAAAGGGAAATAACTCTCACTTTATTTATGCAAGAATTATGAACCTTGTGCATTACTCTTTAACTTGTCAAGCTCTTTCCATAAATGAAGTTTTATCTAAAAAGCTTCAGAAGAACAGGAGGTATGAGGCTTGACGCTAAAAAGCGTAACGGTCAGACTGACAGACAGATTATATGCAACTTTGAGAAATAAGCAGACACCAATTTGAAGCAGGAGATATTGCAGTCGTGAAGGTTGGAAATAATTGTATTTTAAGGGGAAAAGCGACAAGCGTTGGTGTAAGGATGGACTCGTTGTTCAGAGTGTCGTTGAAAGGCGGAAGTACTGTTCAACATTGAGTTGATATTAAAGTAGAAGAAAATGACATCTACCAGTTGTTTATTTTTAAGAGACAAGTCATGGCGTAAATGAGGACCATAATACAACAAACATCGTTCTACACTCGCCATCTGCATACAGTGGAGAATCTGTTATTCTTTCCCGTTTAAACGCAAACGTACGCAAACGCAAAACACTAAAACGTAGAAAAGAACAACTTTTGGACAATTCTGATAGTTCATGTTTATCTTGGTGGCAAACAGTTTAGAGCCTGATCAGACGCCGGGTTACCCGGCGTCTGATCTGGCTCCAAACTGTTTGTAATAGAAATATTAGTTTTAGAGTAAACGCGTTTATTGGGAAAGAATAACACATTCTCCACTGTACATGGCGCATTCTATAAGTCTTCGTTTAACCCCTTCACTGCCGTGACGTCATCAAGTTTTAACAATTGTCGTTAGCTTTTATTTCTCAAAATTGAATTTAAGCGATTTTGACTTAAGAAATATTGAAATGAATGTCAAACAGTTTATATCCTTATCAGATGTCTGATCAGGATTCAAACTACATGTATTTGCAAATAACAAGTGTACTCGGGGTAAGGCAGTGAATGGGTTAAGTAGTTGCAAATGACAGCTATCTAAATGATACATAGCGTTATGATCATCATTGTGAGAATTACAAGTAAATGTTATGTTTTGATCATGTTTAGTGGAACTATATTATTAAATATATTATAACTTAATATTGTTTGTTTTCATTACTTTTGCTTAGCCGTGATTGACTGTTTGTTTTTGCTTATAAATACATGAAATAAAAACAATAGGCTACGTCTTGGCGGGACTACTTTCTTTAAGTCAAACTGTACTTAATAAGCGCTGCAAGTAGCAGGACGCCAAGTAACGTCATTGACGTTGACTTTACTACACAACAACATTACGTTTTGGCGGAAAAAATATATGGCGGAGAGACTACAACATACGGCTTAACAGTATGAAATATTGAGCACTCATGTTAAATTCAATATCTTATTTCCTTCCTAAATTCAGGAGATCTAGTGATATTAAATTATCAGAAATAATTCGAATATCTACTGTGTTCATGGAGGAATGGAAAACAACATGATCAACCCGCCGTGCGGTTTGATACAGTGTGACCTGAATTTGTTTTCATACCTCCAGGAACACAATAAATATTTGAATTATTCCTTAAATGAAAGTAAAAGAATGAGCATCGACGGATCTCTATGTTTTGAAGATATTTATAGAGTCGCCTTTCACAGAGGTATCGATCCTATTTTTCTTTTAACCCCTTCACTGCCTTACCCCGAGCACAACAGTTTTTGCAAACAGTTTGGATCCTGATCAGACTTCGCGTTACGCGGCGTCTGATCAGGATTCAAACTGTTTGACACTCATCTCAATATTTCTTATGTCAAAATAGCAAAAAAACAAAATTTAAGAAATAAAAGCAGACGACAATTGTTTAAAATTGATGACGTCGCGACAGTGAAGGGGTTAAATCAATTCGTTTGAAACACGACTAGACGCCCGGAATCTAGGTATGTGTGCAGCTGATTTAACTCACGCCCTGTTCTATGATATTGTATATCAAAAATAAACATTGTCCTCACTGTATCATAATTCTAAAATTTCAAATAAAACACTATTTATCAGTCTTGATTCAAATAATGACTTGGGGAGGTAACATAAGTGCACACTATTTCGATAAACCAATTTTGTTTGAAATTGGCAAATCCTGTTTCTTATGAAGTCTAGTCCATTAATGACTATTCAGGATTGATTTTACAATGCATTGATATATATTGCAGAGTGTCTAACCGTATTGACCTTAATCATATGATCCCTTTGACCTGAATATACACTGTTTGCAGAGGAGGGCACATATAGTGTTACGAGTACAACGTTTTTAAAGGACGATTTAACTCGCAGCTTGGGTTGATCGTGTTATAGGACTACCTCTTTTCAATGACTCCCAATGGGAGACACAAATTGAGTGTGTTATTCGGAGGGAATTGATATAGGGAGGAAATATTATGACTTGGCTAACATTTGCAAACAGCTTGAATCCAGATCAGAAGCCTGATATCGATTCAAGCTGTTTGTTTCTCGTCATTATATCTATTCTATCAAAATGGACACTTATATGTGAATTAAGAAAAACAGCAGACGACAATTTTAAGCAGACGATATTGCAGCAGTTAAACGTTAGACATACTTGTCCTGTTTAGGGATCAGCAGCAAGGGTCGTTGAACTTATATGTGCTTATTGATTGTAATAACAAATAAACAGTGATTATTGATTACACAGTCATTTTTCTTGTCATTTGTGAAATTAAAAGTGAAAAAAACAATTCCACATTTCCGGCACGTGCGGGAGGCGATAATTGCCTTGGTATGAGTGTTTATCCGATGTGTAAACTGTTAAAACAACATACAAGTTAATGTTTGACACGCTTCACATACATTGAGCGATTAACGACTAATTATACATGTTCATTGTTAACAAATGGACCATTTAATTGAACTAAAGACAAGTAATAATATTCCTGTTTTAAAAAACATTCAACAACTTGAGTACGATTCTATTAATCAAGGTTATAATTATTTCGGACCCCAAACTCTCTTAACAGATATTTTTTAACTTTGCATATTTGCACATTTTTGTTGAAATAATGTCAGAAAACTGCACATAAAACATTATAAAAAAAAATTAAGAAAAAAATATTCGGCTACGAAATGACTTTAACAATTTTCCGAGGCTACGAAATGACTTATGCCTTCTTTGAGGCCATTTATTTTTTAATTTTTGGTGGTTACGAAATGACTAATTCAACTTTTTTGTCGGCTACGAAATGATCAAAAAATCGGTTACGAAATGACTTTTAGGTTTTGCGCGGTTACGAAATGACAAAATATTCGGCTACGAAATGACTTTTTTTACCGGTTACGAAATGACTCGGTTACGAAATGACTAGCTCCCGTTGTAAAGAGTGAGTCGTTGTTGGGAAGGCCGTTGAAGTGATTGAACACTATGCTACGATAAAAACGAATTAATTATTTGACCTAGTTAGCTGACAGCTTTAAATATTTTTCTGGTTTAATCGATTTAAACGGAATGTATTGACTGATTAATTCTCGTCTAACACTGATCACACGACATTTGACGTGGAATTTAAACTTCTACACTTTCCTTAAACGCGACATTTAAATATACTTTAATTTCAAATCGCTCTAAAGAGGGTCTGATTATTTGACACAGGCATTGGTGAATATAGAATAACAAGGAGACACAAAAGCTTATGTTAAAAACTATGGTGGACGTTTACATGCATTTCATGCTTCTAACCCTTTCACTCTCAGTGACGTTTAAAAGCGCCTTAGCAAACACTCGTTTAAAAATTAGAGTTAAAACAAAATGAATTAAGACCAATCGATACCAGTAACATGGATTATACCATGTTTTATCTAAGGAATTCCTGGTAAAACTTTTCATTTTTCATTTTGTTTTATATCGAAATTCCTATCAGTATACAGTGTAGACTCTGATCAGACGCCGCAAAGTGCGGCGCCTGATCAGAGTCTACACTGTTTGCCTATTTCCCAAATACAAAAGTGAAGCATTAACCCTTTACCCCATAACCTATTTCTAGATCTGAAGACAGATGACCCCTTAAAGTAGGTTTAAAGTAAAGCAGAATGCGCCTTAACGCGCATTCTACTTTACTTTTAGCATGCTTTAAGTTACTATCTGCTAGTAAATAGGTAATATTTCTTACTGTACATGTTCAGGATTGTTTTAATAAGAACTATTTTATTCAGCGGAGGAATACATTAAAATGCTAAAAGGGGCTTCTATCAGGTAAAGGATTAAACGAACTCTGAGACACTTTCCAATCGGTTGCTAGCGTACAAAAGATAAAAGTCAGCTGGCAACAATTTGGTTCACCGTATCTTGCATGAATCAACTGCATTCGATTTTGCAATAAAATACAGATCTCTTGCTAAGCGGACTGCCTAATAATTACACCTTAGTACACATTACATTGCCTTGCATCTTTCTGATGCGGTACGCGAGCACCGGAAATCAAAAATACTTGGAGAAAACCTCAACATTTCAAATTTAACCCTATCAATGTCATGACGTCATGCGATTCAAAATTTGTCGTTTTCTGTTTTATATTTTGAATTTTAGGTTACACAAGTATTATCGTCATGTGTGTTGAGCAGTTTGGATCCTGATCAAAGGATGTGTTACGATTCCAAATACAGCGCTCCCTCTCTCCACGACATCCAATGGGAGACAACAATTGTGTTCGTTGTTCAGAGGGAGTCGTTATAGAGAGGGAAATATACTAACATTTGCAAACAGCTTGAATCCAGATCAGACGCCGCGTAACGCGGCGTCTGATCTGGATTATAGAGAATATTTGGTGACTAGCTTTGAATGAGAAATGTTATCTGGCAAGGCGGATGAAAATATCAGGTGAGCCGCAGGCGAACCTGATATTTTCAGAAGCCGAGCCAGATAACATTTCTCATTCAAAGATAGGAACCAAATATTCTATTTATCCTTGTCACAATAGTAAAATAAATAGAGAATGCTTTTTTTTAAAGCTAGAGTCAATTTTGGTCCAGATAAGATTCTCACTAAAGAACTATGTTATTCTAGGAAAGCGCGCTATTATATAGATGACGTCAGTGACGTCACACCCTAGTTATGTTGAAAAGAAATAAAAGAACCTTTAAAAATCTAGTGTTTTTCACTCAGGAAATCTAAAAGGTGGACACTTATATAGAAGTATGTGGCGCGTACTCTATATAACGCTTTGATTGCATCGAATAGTTCGAATAAACGTCGTTACACGTCGGGATTCTGTTGAAAGAGTTTTAGAATACCTTTCCTAACAGCGGGAAAAATAAGCGTCTCGGTGAAAAAAGTAGTTCCGGCTACAGGTCATGTGACCACTTGACAAAATAACATCGGTCATGTGACCACATAGCATAATAAAGCAAAGTTTATCTGTCACCCCTTTATCCGTCAGGAAACCAGGCACGTGACAGGATAACAAGCTGTTTGTCTCTCGTATTTATGTGTTTTCTGTCAAAATGTGCTTTATGTAAGAAAAACAGCAGATCTCAAACTAAAGCAGACGATATTGCAGCTGTGCAAGCATTAGACATAATTTTCTTGGGAACAGCGACACATGTCGTTGTAAGGAGGTAGTCGTTGTTCGAAGGGCCGTTGTAGAGAGGGAGCACTGTAGAAGTTTCAATACAAAGGAAAACGAAAATTCAAATATAGACCAGACATCTCTTAGATGAAAAAAAATGACTTAGCCAATTTAATCACATGGAAGAATCCACAAGTGGATACAAGTGGGTTAAGATGAATTTACCTGTCAACCAACATTTCTATGTAGAGTAAAACCTCTCTATTACGACCATTCAATTATGTCAAAATAGGTGACCGCTTTTAAAGGCAGGTCACATTGCTTTAAGCTTTCACCTCTCTATTAAACAATCAATGAGTCTTCGTTTTAGTGGCCGTAACAGCGAGGTATTACTGTTCATGTATCTGCATGTTTCCTTGCAATACTACACTATACACCTATCAAGTAAATTGAAGTTGTCACTACTTAAATGTAGCATTATGAAAATCACTCACATTTAGTATTGAACTATAGCTTCGATATTTTATTTGAACACAGCACGCAATTGATGCGAGCGACAATATATTAGATATCAAGTCAATCCCCGATTTACTCTGTGCCTGCTCTAGAACCAATTAGTGTTTAATTGCCATTGAAGAAGTCACCAAAAGAGAACGAGATAAATGAAAGTGTCCTCTTGTTCGATGAAGTTTCAACAGATTGGTTTTGTCACTGTGCTATTAGCACAAGCTGGGACTTTTTCAGTTAAGTTGATTTGGTCCGATTCACAATAGCCATTAAGGGAGGCATGAAAGTGATTCATTCTGATTATTTCTTTCAGTGGATAGGAGAATGCTTTTATAGCAATTTTCTTGACATTGTTAGTGGCCGAGAAATTGTAACAGCATTTGTTTCCCAACGATTGAAGTCACGAAAAACCTGATGAGGTTATTGAAACCTTTAACGCTTAGTCGTGCTGTTTTTGTGACGCCAGTCTATAAGGTCCACGCGCTAATCTCGTTGAAGATGATAAAAAAGTGGTAGTTGCTCGAAACCAGATGGTATTAAAAAACATGTTATACTACATACGTCTGCTTAGATTTAATATTGTGTTATTCGGCCACATGCTATTCACACTGGTGCAAGGTGTATGTTTGAATTGTTGAATAAAGGACTTTACAGTAATGTTTCTAACATTCACTAAATTCATAAAGCAAATCGTGTGGTGTGTTGTTGTTTTTTTCACTCATTGCAAATCTCATTAAATGTCTAAAGTTCTGGTACATTTAAAATCAATTACAAGTGCAAACCATATAACATTTCATGTAGGTCTGCTGCTTCAACCCTTTACCTTATAGTATAGAAGCGACTTTTAGCGCATTCCGTTTAATCCTCCGCGGAAGAAAATAAATCCAATATATACAGTCATTTATATGTATCAGAGGGCATATTTTCTTAATTCTAGCAGATGGTACCTTAAAGCAGGCTGAACGTAAAGCAGAATGCGCCTTAGGGCGCATTCTGCTTTACTTTCAACCTGCTTTAAGTAGTCGCATATTTTCAAAACTAGAAACATGTTATTGGGAAAAGGGTTAAAGCATTTACGAAAAAAATTGAATGTGTCCTAAAACGTTGTCAATGCTATTGTCAATGTCTGATTTTGATTTTAACAACTTCATAAATACAACGGCATTTTAAAAATAAATAATGATTAACCCACCAAGGTAAATATTTTAGACACCAACTTTAATATGCGAAAATTAAATAATGTGCTTAATGCTAAGTAAGCAATTATTCCAATAAACAATGTCCTTAATATTTGGGGAAAAACGGCTGTACGCGTGAGTGAATGGCAAACAAAATAACTCGAACATTGGTTGAAGACTTGCTTTTACAATCTAATAGTAAAGTATTTTAGGGATTGGTCATATAACGCTTTTTTTTGTCATCGATGAATTGGACCATTGGATCTTAGGTTTGTTGAGAGGTCATTGAACTTTCCATTCATGAGACATTAATTCAAAGATATTGATATGCGTTTTACCTTATCGTTTGCTAAGATAGTAGATATTGGCAGTTGTATATCGCTACATTTAAAATTACAATCGAATGTCGAACATACACACGTTTTTACTTTGAAATAAAAGTATTGGCTACTAAGTCCAGCTTGAACTAATGCAATTTATTTGTGTAACTACCGGTTAGTTAGATTTAAGTGAGTTCGTGATAACGAACTTCCGCTGTATATGACACCACGGCAGTATCAGATACCAATTGCATTTCAAACTATGTAAGGAGTCTCACTATCATCTAAATAAATGTAAACGATATTTTCATTGAATCTTTATTTCAGATGGAGGTTCTTGCTTACTTTATCATCGAAGAACAGAGACGGTGATATCAACTTAACCAATAATATGATATTGTCACGCAACACGAGTACATTCAAATGACATTTAAATTATACAATCAATATATGTCATAAGGAGTATTAAGTGTATCATAACGATAGTTAGATAAACCATCAATATACTGCCGACCATTGTAAAACCACAGAACACTTATTCCAAGAAAATAAATTGCTCTCAGTTATAGTATGAAAGCTCAATCTATTCTCATATGTATGACGTTGTGTTTTATATAGCTGTCGACCAGATCCGAGTACAAACATGGGGAGTGATTTATTCAAATATAATGGAAATTTGGCTTCACTTAGGTTTAATATTACATTCGCGACAACTTACAGTGGAGAATGTGTTATTCTTTCCCAATAAACGCGTTTACGCTCAAACTATTATTTGCAGTGCAAACAGTTTGGAGCCAGATCGGACGCCGGATAACCCGGCGTCTGATCAGGCTCCAAACTGTTTGCCACCAAGATAAACATGAAATATCAGAATTGTCCAAAAGTTGTTCTTTTTCTACGTTTTAATGCTTTGCGTTTGCGTACGTTTGCGTTTAAACGGGAAATAATAACAGATTCTCCACTATAGAAATGTATCAAAACTACACATGCAAAATGAATGCTAATATATAAAATAAGATTGCATACATTAACCCTTTCGCTCTTAATGACGCTTCAAAACGCGTTTGCACACATTTTGAATCCTGATCAGACGCCGCGTAACGCGGAATCTGATCAGGTCCCCAATTGTGTGACGCTCCTTTCGAAATATTTTCATACTGCCTTATATTTTAACTTTGAAACGACATTGCAGACAACAAAATTGAAGCAGACGACAATGGAACCGTGAAGGCGTAAAGATCTCACGCGAGATTTGGAAGTAAAAGGATTAAACATGTGCATTCGTTTATTACACTGTATACAAAATGTTGTATATACTGTACGGTTACTAATGCAATATTTATGTAAGTTTCATTATTACATTAGTGTAACATACAGTAAAACCTCGGTATTACGACCACTTAAACGAAGACTAATTAATTGTATAATAGAGAGGTGGCAGCTTAAAGCAAGGTGACAGTGAAACAGAAAGCTCCTACAGGAGCTTTCTGTTTCACTGTCATCTTGATTCAAGCGGTCACCTATCGTTAACATCCAAATAATTAACAAAATTTAGTGGTCGTAATAGGGAGGTTTTACTGTAATGTATAAATGACAATAAGGTATTGTGTTCACTTTTTAGTTTTTACGTAGACGGATTGAATTTTGTAACAAGATTATATATTATGCAATATCAGATTTTAGTTTAACCTGTTTTCAGTTGAGTACCGAATTTTGAACAAGCAAAACACTTTTACAGAATAATTTTCCGAAATGTTGTGTATTACATAAGCTAGGAGCTCATCACGACATGTTTATATGATACACGTGCACGTTTTGTTCACTATTTCAAGTGGGAATGTTATATGTTATATAATATAATGTGAGAGAAAGGCATTCATTTTAACCATCCATCAAATTGGAAATATATCTTTCTTGATATTATCAGAGCAATGTTTTCAACGTATCAAATTCATTCATCGCTATGATTTCCATTTGAAACACAATACCTTCAATTCAGTCACAGAGAAAAGTAAAAGGTTTATGTATAGCTATGTACTTGACAATTCAAGATGCTTAGGTCTGGATACTCTGCAATAAACCATATCGTAATATCTACCTTTTCAATTATCTTTTGAGGTTGCAGATATTAGGATCTTAACAAAATGAATGGCACATACTATCATTTACATGCATGTCTCAATTCGACTCTGTGACTCTACTTCAATAATTTCATGGACATGTTCAAGCAAAGAAGCAATATATTTATTATATGCCTTCGAATGATATCGAGCGTTTCCGCGTGTATCTGAAGAGTAAAACACAAGAGTCTGTATAAGCCACCTTGTATCAGCCACTTTGTAATTTACTCTGACGTCGCTTTCGATTTAACGTGACGTCATTTACGTACATGTACGAGTGCCGCGTTATTCTTTGTTGCATACAAAACTTCTCGTTCTGCTTCAAATAACTAATACATTTTGGATGTAAAATGAGTTAAACAACTATTTAGTTGTTTCTGGTTTGTATTCAAGTTTATATAATAAACACATTACCAGTTGGCAGTGCGCAACAGAGTGTTGCATTTAGCTCTCGACGTTTTAGGCGGAAACAACCGATCAGACTCGCGCCAAGGCGCTCGTCAGATCGGCTATTTCCGCCAAAAACGTCTCGTGCTAAATACATCACTCTGTATCGCACTGTCAACTGGTAATGTTGTATATATCGGGTATAAACCCTGGCCAGACGACTGTCGTCTCCTACGACTTTTAAAGGGTTATCAACAGAGTACGAGATATGATACAGATTGCCAAATTGTCTGGGTGTACATACTGTTATGTAATAGTATTATCCTATTAATGATTAACATGCATATGTTTTGCACCTTGATTCATTATTGAGGAAATATTTGTAAATGACCTTAACCTTTTACCCAATAACCTGTTTATAACATTAAATACAGGTGATCACTAGCAGGTTGAAAGTAAAGCAGAATGTGCCTAAAGGCACATTCTGCTTTACTTTCAGCCTGCTTTAAACTACCTTGGGCTAGACTATATATAAATATTTGTTATGCAGTTCATGATTGTATAAACTGGAACTATTTTCTTCAGCGGATGAATACATTAAACACGCTAAAAGTCGCTTCGACGAGGGAAAGGTTTAAGGGACAGTGAATATTCAGTGTCTCGTAACAAAGCATAGTTGAAATATCGGTATGGGATACTATGAGCGGGGACCCCGAGTGGGAATCAAACACGAGACGCCTAAATGACAGTCAAATACCATTAAATCTTAGCTAAAGCGTCGTCTTCTAAACTAAGGAGTTTAGTATTTAATACGGCATCAGTCGCTATCATTATGCCCTTTATAGAAAAGATGAGCGTGCGAGATGTAACATCAGTAATAGTCGAAGCAGTCGCCGTCGTTCTCACATCCGCGTAAAATCCAATGCCATCCCCATCCGTAGTTGCTTAATTTTTTTTCTAAGTCTTAAATACTTAAAAATCATCAACGTTTTAAAAATACATAGTTCACGTAAAATAAAATGACTATTTGAAGGTAATTATAACAGGTTTAAGTGATATACAGTGTTTATCATTATTATCAGACATGTCATTCTAACGAGCCTTAGATTTTAATGATCATAGTATATGTATATTGTTTTATAGATCGCTAATTGGAGGTCCTTCCTCTGTTTTGTCGAGTTATAAAACATTTCAAATTTGACACATATGTCTATTACAGAAGCATCCAGTCATGTCTTATAGATCGCTTATTGGATATAATTTCATTGTTTTGTAGAGTTATAATTCATTTCTTATTTGACACATATGTCTTTTCCAGAAGGATCCAGCCAGGAACTGCATCATTTACCATTTACGATGTTTAAGTCGGATATATGTTTACAGCCACAAATGGACAAAAGGTCTGTTTCGAGAAGAAGGCCCGAATTAGTTGGTGTCTCATTGTGATACAATTTATTTGAAATTTGATACTCTTTTGACTGGGTGTTCTCTACAGACACCTCCTTATGCCAAAGGGAAACCGTCTGCCGTGTTCTAGGTTGTCACGACAAACAAACATTAATCAAGCAGCGCCGTGACAGTCACGTCTTGAATGCCAGATACCCGACAGTGATTTCCACGCTAATGATGGAATCTGTGAACATTTAGAAAGACTTTCGTGATGTTTATAAAGATACCACGCTTGTTATAATACAGTTTGTTGCTTTTTATGGAGTTAGCGACAGTAAACTTCTGCTATTAAAACGACCAACAAGGAAGTGTTTTTACTTGCTGTTTAAAAAGTAATGTGGTAGCATCAGTCCTGAATGCTCAACATGCATATATCCACTTATACAATGGGTACAATTTACACGTTTCCAATAAAGGCCTTTGTGTCAATTAAAGCAGTTTTGAGCCCGTTCTAACGCCACGCAACTAATAGACAAAATGTAACAAAGATGATAATGTCTACCGTACCAACAGACTACGTGAATTATGTTACGAATTATATTTTTGTGACTTACCTTAAACTTTTTTATTCGATCTTCACGTTAACGTTTGCCGGTTTAGACAGTTGCCAAGGTTTACTTTTATGGCATATTTAAAATGTTTGGATCAATATCAAATTAGAAACACTTTCCGTCGAAACAAATTTCGAACAATAGTAGAAAATTAACATAATCTTGAGTATCAAAACAGTTTTAATTTAATCAGAAATGGGGTAATTTGGCGTCTAATCAGAAAGTCAAACGTTAGGGAATTCGCCTGTTACCTTCCAAAACCTAACTGGTGTTGATACTCAATCTGAACAAGGTACATACGGTGATTGTGAAACAGGCCGCGGTGTTTTAGATGAATGCTAACAAAGGAAAATACGTACAATGGATGGAACGTTATTATGTTACCTTAACCCTTTCCCCTATAGAAGCGCCTTTAAGCGAATATGATTTATTCATCCGCTGAAGAAAATAGTTCCAATTTTATCAGTCATGAATATATATTACAGGGAATAGTTTATATATTCAAGAACATGATAGCTTAAAGCAGGCTGAAAGTAAAGCAGAAATCGCCTTAGGGCGCATTCTGCTTTACTTTCAACCTGCTTTAAGTAGTCACCTATCTTCAATATTATAACTAGGCTATCAGGTAAAGGCTTAACACGAAAACGAAAGGCAACGCAGTTCATGCACAACAAAATGTAGAACATTCCAAATTTGAAATTAAGTTTGTAAGGTTTGTCTACGCAGCAACAAACTTATGGCCTGATTAAATGACTGGTCACTCATCGTCACATCCGGTTCGAAACTATTTGCATCAATATATAACTGACCCTTTCGTTTCCAAAAGCAAACAACGATAGCAAATATCCTTATCTCACACATCTGATATCAATTTAATGACGTCACTATAAAGTCATTATCTATTAAAGGCGAGATTACGTAAATGGTCGTTCAAAAAAATAAATTGCTCTTAAAACATATATTCATTTCGTTGGCTTTATAAGAAAAAATATATCACTCGTCGATCTTTGAAACAAGCTGATCTCACCTGAAAATGTGGTGCCGTTGCGTCGGTGTAAATTATGATTAAATGGAAGTGTTAGAATTGAACAAATGAGTTAAAACCAGTGTTTTATTGTGTAATAGAACATGGGTAGTCGTTGAGATGCTGGTACTTAAATCACGAGATCTTAGGCCTCGTTATTTAACTACTATGCATCTCAACTCCTACCCTTGCTATATTGCACGAGAAAAATAAATACGAAACACTCAAGCAGGAAACGCAGCACAAACAATACACCCACCTCTCAAGCAGAACACACACACAGTCATACCATATGGTATTAAACCATTATGTTTTAAATAAAATGAATTACAGAAAAAGAATAAAGATTTGATTAATATTTATATTAGACCTAGTCGCACTCAGGCCTGTATTAAAATTGTGTGAACATATTTAAAAGCTGGACGGATATTTTCATTATACTTTCCCACAAATTTTGATCTGGTTGACATTTAAAGTTGTTAACGTTATGTCAGTAATGGTTCAAACCAATTGGAAGTGGCCATATATTTCAGTAAGTGGGGGAGTTTGTAATGAGTATAATGATCCATACTATTAACACAATTATTCAGCGTATTCAATGATGTATTGAATGTTATTATATACTTACCAATGTTCTGCCCGAAATATTTCCGTATTTTATCGAACAAATACACATTGACGGATTGAAAATTCCGTATTACCCATGTACCTTGTGTAATGGGGAAAAGAACGTTTACTGTGTAGTCGGAAGTTCGGAACTACTTTACACACTACCGGGGCATAGAAAATAGCTCGAAACATTTCTATCGTTTTTTATTTTATTATTATTATATGAGGTTTATAATAAAAGGAACATTACTATACTTTGCATATCTTATGCACCGGATCACTCTCGTTGTTTGTGTAAAGGCTATATCCAACTCGACCTTCGGTCTCGTTGGATATAGCCTTTACACACACAACTCGAGTGATCCGGTGCATAAGATATGCAAAGTATAGTAAAGTTCCGTTTGTATCAGCCAAATTAACTTTAACTCATCGTTAAACACTGGAAACACAAAACAATGATATTTTAGCGATTCAAGTATGATTTTAAAAGAATTCCATAATCGATAAGACCATCAAGATTACTAGAACACTTTTATTAGCCAAGGTTATGCTATACATATCTGATAGCAGTATGAATGAAAGATTTGGCTTAAAAGTAATCGCTAGCAGTTTAAAAAATATGTCACTGTCTACATACTGCTGAAAAGCGTTGACAATTAGTTCGGTTCTACAGCACTCCCTCTCTACAACGACATCCAATGGGAGACAAAGATTGTGTGCGTTGTTCGGAGGGAGTCGTTACAGGGAGGGAAAATGGCTTAAATCTGCAAACAGCTTGAATCCAGATCAGACACCGCGTAACGTGGCGTCTGATCTGGATTCAAGCTGTTTGTCACCCGTCTTTATATTTATTCCATCAAAATGTAAGTTTGAGAAAAAACAGCAGACGACAATTTGAAGCAGACGATATTGCAGCAGTTAAAGTGTTTAACATTTTGACTTGTTTGGGAAAAAGCGGCGAGGGTCGTTGTAAGGAGGGAGTCGTTGTTGGGAGGGCCGTTGTAGAGAGGGAACGCTGTACCATTTGCGCTCAGTGAAATAGTCCATGCTAATACAGTTGATCAATTCATTTTTTATCTAAGGGTTGCCTTGTCTAATTTTTCCTTTTTTTCCTTTTTTGATTTGTAATGAAATGCCTTTCAGAAAACAGTGTAAACTCTTATTTGACGCCTCATCATGCGGTGTCTGATCAGAGTCTACACTGTCTGCCTATTTTCCATAAATTGGATCATGGGCACAAATGAGTTAAACGGGCAATAAAAATGTCTCATTCACTTTACTGGCCATTGAGAAATGACAGTGTCTCTCTTAACTTACTTCATGCTAACCAATATATTTAATTAAGAACCAGAGAAAATCATTACTCATGTTGTCACACGACTGTCCATGGAGTGATTATAAGATCCCTATCGGTTATTTACGGTCATTTTCGAACAAACAAACTGACCAAGGATAACGATAAAATATATTACTAGAACAATTTAGGTATACAGAAAACCATGTCTTCTTTATCGATCAGAACAACCTGCGTCCTGGGGCCCATTTTACTAAACAACTTACGCATAAAATTTGCGTAAGTCAACCTTTTAAATTTTAATTTATATTTTTTATTTTCACTTGCTACAAACAGCAAATAGCCAGAGCAGAGGACGCGCCTTTAGCGCGTCCTCTGATCTGGATATATGCTGTTTGCAAACGTTTATGATCGAAAAATAAGAGTTAAACGGTTTTGTCTTACGCAAAAATTTTGCGTAAGTTGTTTAGTAAAACGGGCCCCTGGTCCTTAGCAAACCATGTTAAACTCAAGAGTTGATATATCTTTAGAACCGTTCAATACAATAACACATCTCTTTTACGAGTACAGCGCTCCCTCTCTACAACGACACCCAATGGGAGACAAAAATTGTGTTCGTTGTTCGGAGGGAGTCGTTATAGGGAGGGCAATTGGCTTACATTTGCAAACAGCTTGGATCCAGATCTGACGCCGCGTAACGCGGCGTCTGATCTGGATACAAGCTGTTTGTCACTTGTCATTAAGTGTTTTTCTGTACAAATGTCCATTATGTAACTTTGAGAAAAACAGCAGACGACAATGTTAAGCATACGGTATTGCAGCCATGAAAAGGTTGGACATAAATGTCTTGTTTTGGGAACAGCGGCAAATGTCGTTGTAAGGAGGAAATCGTTGTTCGCAGGGTCTTTGTAGGGAGGGAGCGCTGTACTAAATTGGGTAAAGTAGACGCAACATTTTCTTAAACAATGAGAAATCAGAATAGATTATTGTTTACCGTATAATCAAATCTAGATCCGAGCGCAATGTAATTTATTGCATTAACTGCATTTTCTTAATTTAAATGTACATATTAAGTGTTCAATCAGAGTAGCAAAAAGTTGTGAGCATGATCTGAAATGAGGTAATCAAGTTCTGGATCTGGTTCGCCTATATGCTGTTTTGGTATGAAGATTCAGGTAAAAATATAATTAGCGGGAATGATTGATAGGTACATGTACAGTCTAATCGTCAGAATAGACAACCAAGATCTTTATAACGGCTTGCTATTGCTGAATATAGGACACTACTTAACCCATTTGTGCCCACGATCCCATATATGGGACATAGGCAACAGTGTAGACTCTGATCAGACGCAGCATTATGCGGCGTCTGATCAGAGTCTACACTGTTTGTTGATAGGAAATTCAATATAAAAACAAAATGAAAATGAAAATTTTGACCAAGCATCCCTTAAATAAAAAATGGACTAATCCAATATATTAAACATGGAATAATCCACTAGGCGCAAATGGGTTAAACAGATAACTATTGTATGATTATTCGAGTTTGATCTAAACCTCCACAAGTTCGCAATTCTAGACACAATTGACATTTGTCATGCCATTGTCTCATTAACTAGCAACCTGAGTACACGGATATAACATTATTGCTAGGGGACAATTGTAATACAATAGAGGATAAAGAAATGGCTGAGAAATGTATTAACGACAGTAATAAATCACATAACCAAGCATGCTCCTAGACTCCTTCAAAACCTACAGGTTTCTTGTTTAAGCAATGAAAAAACATATAGGAAAATACAAAATTGAGAAACACATAATATGCTTGATATTAAATTTGTTCGAAGCGTTTTAAACAATTAAATCGATATAATCGATACGCAATACCATTAAACGATATCGTATACAAAACCTCGTTTGCAGAAATATGCAAACTGTTCGTAGTTCTTTGCTGAGGCGCATAATCGAGTTTAGTTGCAAACAGGTTGATTTTAGATCAGACACTTCGTCAAGCTGCATCCGATCAGAATTCAAAGTGCCACACATATAGATATTTCTTTAAGTTAAAATGCCTTAGCCCTTTAAACCCTACAGCCCTCTGTAGAGATTACTGATTACATATGCAAACAGTGTAGACCCTGATCAGAGGGCTCCTATAGGAGCCCTCTGATCATGGTCTGCACTGTTTGATATTGTCATTCTTTTTTGTTGTCATATCAAAAAATCATTATTAGACTGGTTCAAAATGTCTGTACTAGAAGAGTCCAAAAGGATAATAAATACCCACAAGATGTATTTAGGGTTGAAAGGGTTAAATCAACCTAAACATGATAGGAGACAGAAGTTTCGATGAAGACAACGTTATGATGAAGAAAATGTATTGGTAGATGATGAAATTTGGCAGTCTAGGGGTTACATAGAACTTCTGATAAAAATTGAAAGTATAACATTACAATGTACGTTTGCTTGTAATTCTAATTTATGACGTTTGTTTTTTATAAATATATTTTTCTTTATTTTCCATGTCAACCTTAATTAATAGCTATCGACTGAATCTTATGAAATACGAAAAAGATATTACTAATTTGATCACTTACGCATAATGAAATTTATCATGAGATCTTTATCAGTTATAAATGATTATCAGTTATAAATGATATGTTGTCTATCAAACGGCAAAAATATACGGCGAAAACACTCACACTCCAAATACAAACCGTCGTACGGAAAAATGTAGTTTTCCTTTATGTTGTAGAAGCTGGACTACAAATAGAAACCCATCTATCTGAATTGGATTACGCATTTCTACACTATTGCAATATCTACGACAGTTGACTAGACACATTCGACTATAACTAGGTATTAACGTATAAAACAGCCCCTAATCAAAGCCAATTTATATTCTGATCAGACAGGCTAGTTTGCCATGTTCTACAAAAACCTCATAACCCTTGAACTACATGTACAGTGGAGAATGTGTTATTCTTTCCCAATAAACGCGTTTACGTTCAAACTATTATTTGCAGTGCAAACAGTTTGGAGCCAGATCAGACGCCGGGCAACCCGGCGTCTGATCAGGCTCCAAACTGTTTGCCACCAAGATAAACATGAAATATCAGAATTGTCCAAAAGTTGTTCTTTTCTACGTTTTAGTGCTTTGCGTTTGCGTACGTTTGCGTTTAAACGCGAAAGAATAACAGATTCTCCACTGTATGTATTTGCTGATGTATTAAACACATTCATTATGAACCACTATAATTGTATTACGCATGTGTAATAGTTGAATGATTAAGGCAAGTTGAATGTAAAAAAGAAAGCTACTTCAGGAGCATCTCGTTTCGATGCCGCTGTCTGTCTTTTATAATAGATGTACCTGTCTTTTATAATATAATTAATAAGGTTTTATTTTTCAGCTCAGAAACAGAATTAAGTATTCTGTAATGTTTCTTAAAATGTACGCACATTTCATTATGTACTGATCGATAAAAATACACAGACCCACACTCTTGCTCAGTTGTAAAGCGCACGACGATGCACGCTTTCCAGACCGGTTTTTGTGGCGTTTGTCGTCAGACAACGCCACAATGTCAGTACTGAATTTCAACAATCGTATCACATGCTACAGTCGGTCTTTAACGACCATCAAAATGAGGTTATATAGGTTTCAAAGACAGGTGACTGCTTACTGCAGGTTGGAAAAAATGCAGACCGCTCCCATAAGACCGTTATTCACTAACATCTGACCTGAATAAAAAGCCATCTGTCTTTTATGTGCACGTTGCTACCTCATTGCATGCTCGCTAACACCAGGCATTACTGTGGCCGGGTTTGATACCTTATAACAGCTAATATTCCGACGTATTTAACAAATAGACCCTGAATATATGGGCGATTGCTTAACTAATTTATCACATAAAACGTAGAAAGTAAGTCTGGCAATAAATCCACTCAGGTACGCTTAAAATTATTTGTATTTGTGATAAAAACAATTACAAGAAAAACTCAAATAAAAATTATGCTAAGAAGTGGCATCGCGCCGTGCGCGGAGCGATACAACAGGACGGGGCCCGTTCGATTCACTGTCCGGAACACGTTCCAAACCTGTTCCAGAACAGCTCTCAATCGAACGCAATTTTTCTATTTAGAACAGGAAGTTGAAAATTCAAAATGGCGTCAAAATAAAATAATGATTGCAGTTAACCCAAAGTTGTTATTGTTTTTCTTGCTATCCCGTCCAGAGAATAGTTTTGAATCAAAGAGCAGCACTACATTAGTACCACTGGTTAAATTTCTTAAAATAATCACCATTTTCATCCTCATTATACTAAAGAACATTTGTGCACCAGTCAAATTGTAGCGCTTATAATGTAGCCACGTCTGTGTCGGAACACAGGAACTTGACACATTTATTTTTGTAAAATAATGTTTGTTTTTTACTATATCATATAAAAAAATTGGTATAACCAACAAGAAACCCGGTATAAAAATTAGATAAAAATATGTCATGTACTTGTGCATCGGGGTTGGTGTCAGTTAAGGTTTTGATGCAATTGTTGAAATTCCGCTGGCCAATTTGACCCAAAATATTACTATGCAGGATGGGGCTGATACATTTAACTGACTGTGCACATTTGTGCTTGAATGTTGCTTCAGGAGTTGTGAAAAACACTCCAAAGCAACATTTATAAAAAATCTGGCGTCTCCAATTGCTCCGATTGCCGCCATGTTGATGACGTCACTGTTCCGACTGCACCACCTCGAAAACCAGAACAGTTGGAACATGTCCGGAACACTGTTCCACTGCATTCGATTGATGTTCCGTCTGTCAACAGTGAATCGAACGGGCCCTTTAGTTCCAAAAGTCGGCAGCAAGTAAGTAAAAATGTCAAATTTTCGTAATTTACTCCAACATACACAATTTCAACTGATCAGTCAAATTCTCTATGTAATTTATTAATGTTTTATGTACTGAATTTCGTTGATGAATCAGTAATACGGCCTTATGAAAACTTATTGCCCAGCCTTAGCTCGTTACGGAGTGGGTGGGGGGAAAAGTGACAGTCGGTAACCATCTTTTAACGGATGCAACTTTTCAAGCCTTTGGGATCCTTATCAGAAGCCGCGTAAAGCGGCATCTGATCAGGATCCACAATGGTTGACATTTTTTTATTAGTTTAAACCACAGAATTATACACTGACGGAATTGAAACCTCGCGCGGCGCATACGAGACTCGCGAGACTTGAAAAGAGAATTTCTATCGGTAGTTAATTTGATAAATGTCTGTTTCGAAGCATTGTTCACGGGTTTATATTCCCGTCAATTGATAGGAATGTACACCAAGTCATTTATATTCTATAAAATGTCAATAAAAACACAAGAGTCGGTAAATTTTCACCCCACAAATGACTGACAACGAGGCAAAAAGTGAAGATGTTGTCACGTGACACATAATCTCGCAAAATTTTACCGCCGCGAGAGCTCAGATGCTCGCCTATTCAACTTCAATGAGTTGCAATTCCGTTTTGTATAATTCCGTGTTTAAACTTTTAGAACAGACGACTTTTCAAGAAAAGCTAGTTGATCAAAAGCCACCTTTTAACGGATGAAAGATATGCTTTCATACATTTTAGATCGTTATCAGAAGCCGTGTAGAGCTTAAGATCCACAATTATTGACACTTAGTTTTAGAACAGACTATATTTGCTTTAATGCTTTTTAGCTCACCTGGCACGAAGTGCCAAGGTGAGCTTTTAGGATCGCTGGATGTCCGTCGTCCATCGTCTGTCCGTCCACAATTTGTTGTGAACACTCTAGCGGCTACAAATTTCATCCGATCTTCATGAAACGTAATGATAATGTTTGTCTTGATAAAATATAGGTCAAGTTTGAATATGGGTTATGTCGGGTCAAAAACTAGGTCACTAGGTCAAATTATAGAAAAACATTGTGAACACTCTAGAGGCTACAAATCTCATTGGATCTTAATGAAACTTAATCAAAATGTTTGCCTAATTAATATCTAGGTCAAGTTAAAATATGGGTCATGTCCGGTTAAAAACTAGGTCACTAGGTCAAATCATCGAAAAACCTTGTGAACACTCTAGAGGCTACAAATCTCATTGGATTATTATGTTACTTGGTCAGAATGTTTGCCTAATTGATATCTAGGTCAAGTTTGAATATGAGTTATGTCGGGTCATAAACTAGGTCACTAGGTCAAATCATAGGAAAACCTTGTTAACACTCTAGAAGCTACAAATCTCATCTGATCTTCATGACACTTGGTCAAAATGTTTTCCTCATCAATATCTAGGTCAAGGGTGAATGTGGGTCATGTCTGGTCAAAAACTAGGTCACTAGGTCAAATTATAGACAAACATTGTGATTTCTCTAGAGACTACAAATTTCATTGGATTTTAATGCAACTTTGTCTGAATGTTTGCCTAATTGATATCTAGGTCAAGTATAAATATGGATCATGTCTGGTTAGAAACTGGGTCACTACGTCAAATCAAAGAAAAACAGTGTTAACCCTCTAGAGGCTACAAATCTCATTAGATCTGAATGAAATATTTTCAGAATGTTTGCATACATCGAATCTAGGTCAAAATCAAACATGGATTCTGTCTGGTCAAAATCTAGGTCACTAGGTCAAAGCTTAGAAAATTCTTGTTTACACTCTAGAGGTTTATTGTGAGTCATGTCCAGTCGTAATCTAGGTCACTATAGGTCAAGTTTTATATGGTGAACCAGGTGAGCGATTTAGGGCCATGGTGGCCCTTGTTAAATATATCTGGTAGTGACTATTACTATTACTTTTTGATCAATTTGGATCCTGATCAGAAGCTGCATAAAGAAAGACTATCTATTGCATGATAGGTGCTCAAATTATTTTCAAGCAGTTTGGATCCTGATCAGAAGCCGTATATGGCGGCATATTCTCTTTTCCAGTCATCCGTGGGCATTTAATGTCATATGCATACTCTTGGTCCTTCATTCGGATGGCGTCGGTCTTACTTGGAGAAAAAATTAAATCTAATTTTCGGTAAAATCACGCTTTTGCAACTTATGTAAGACCTTTGTAGTATTCATAGGACCTTATTCAGATAATAATGCGTAAAAATGAATGAGATGAAAAGCGACGCTGTATACTAGCTTATATGTAGATTTCGGGTTTGTTGTCCCCGAGTGCGCATGCTCGCTAAGTGTAAACAGACAGAGTATGACGTAGCACTGGAAAACAGAATTGTCAGGATCAACATAATTGTTGACACTGACACTAATATTAACATTTTGAAACATTGTGAACTGATGACCATAATGGCAAATGCATGTGTTCCTAATTACTTAATTTTCAAAGATAATGCTTTGTCTTCGCATCAACTTATAACAAATTGAATGTTTCCCTATATGTATATCCTTTTATCCTCTATGTGGTACGCTTGGACCAAAAATGGTATGTTTTGAATCGGTACGCTTTGACCATAACCCTCTTAACCCATTGCCAAATAGCTTGTTTCTAGTATCATGATACAGGGATAAAAGAAATGGAATTTGTCACTCGTCCTCAAGTTAAAGTTTTGACCCCTTTGAGTTTGAGTTTGACGCTAACAAATAAGCGATATTCGGCCCCCTTTCCCAAGTAAAAAAAACAACTTTTCCTAACATTTTGTAAAATACCACAGTGCTTAAAGATTTCATTGCAAATTACATTAAAACTACTGTTTTTACATATTTTACAGATTTTACATCACTCTTGAGGTAGATGGTGAATCTACAACATACCTTGCAGATGCATCATTAGTGGAGATGATGAATTCAGAAGGTAAATTAAGCATTAGATCTTTTCTAAAATGTTGTTATAATGGGTTAAATCAGGGCTCCAGATATCATAAGATGCAGTACTACGGTACCAGGGGTCGTGAGTTCGATCCCACGCCGGACGAGCGGTCTGACTAGGGGATTTTTTCTGAGTCCCCGATGATGTACAGGAATGTCCTTGAGCAAGACATGTACCGCGAATTGCTCCTCTCCACCCAGGGGTTAACATGGGTACCTGTGAAGGGTCTGAGTCGGTACTGCGGCTGCATTTGACTGCGCCATATGTTAGCAGTGCTCAATATTGTAGGCAAGATGTCTAAATGATCAGGGGAGTAAATGTACAGTCGGTTGAGCGGTCATTCGGACTGAAAGTAGACTATAACTTGGTATATTACTCTTTTTTTGTCCTGCAGGAGGAGTGGAAAATAATGTGTATGATCTATTAAATTGTCGTTTTCCCCCATAAATTAGCTTTGACATGTTTGATTTTTTTAGCTCACCTGGCTACAAATCTCATTGGCTCTTGATGAAACTTGGTCAGAATGTTTGTTTAAATGATATCTAGGTCAAGTTTGAATATGGGTCATGTCTGGTCAAAAACTAGGTCAAATTATAGAAAAACCTTGTGAACACTCTTGAGGCTACAAATCCCATTTGATCTTGATGAAACTTGGTCAGAATGTTTGTTTAATTGATATCTGGGTCAAGTTTGAATATGGGTTACGTCTGGTCAAAAACTAGGTCACTAGGTCAAATTATAGAAAAACTTTGTGAACACTCTTGAGGCTACAAATCTCATTGGATCTTGATGAAATTTGGTCAGAATGTTTGTCGCATTGATATCTAGGTCAAGTTTGAATATGGGTCATGTCCGGTCAAAAACTAGGTCACTAGGTCAAATCATTGGGAAATCTTGTTTACACTCTATAGGTTGATTGTGGGTATACATGTCCAGTCATAATCTAGGTCACTATAGGTCAAGTTTGCCATGGTGTACCAGGTGAGCGATTTAGGGCCATAGTGGCCCTTGTTTAATAAACCTTTTCCTGTCGGTTAATCACGCTCAAATCGGATGTTGACTTATCTAGGACCCCATCGTAATATCTTGGCCATTTCCAAATTCTGCTGGCAAAGCACTCTGAACAGGAGTATAGCAGAAACTTGTGAGGTGTTCCGACTGAGCCAAAAAGACCTAGGCCATTGTGTAAAACACGGACCTTTCTTGCTACCAGCGGATACCGTAATAACGCCTACACTATATCAACAGCCACCATTAATGTAATAAATCTGAAGTAGTTTATATTGCTTATTTCATTTATACAAACTTAAAAAGTCTCTCGATTTCATACTGACCAATTATTAACGTTTTATCACAAGAATAACATGACCGGACTGGTCCGCCTTGATGACACTACCGCCATTTTGCGAAAATTACTTCTGTACGTCTGTATAACTGTAAAAATGTCCGATCTGTAAGAAGGTTTTTGACACAAAAAGGAGTAGTGTTCTGCCATAATACTTTGCATAAATAATAATAATAATAATAATAATAATAATAATAATCTTTATTTCCTCCAGATAAGGAGAGCATAGATCATAGAATACAAACAGTGCAAACGTGTATATACATATAAAGTGACAAAACATGGACGACATAAGAAAATCAACAACAACAACAACAACAAACAAACAGACAGACAGACAAAAACAAACAAGAAGAGCAACATATGAAGTCATTATGAGGTGAAGTATAGTTGCCTGCATTTGACCCCCATGAAGAGACAAATGCACACAATTATACTTCCACCTATTCATTCATGTCGAAATAATATATACAGTCAATCTGACAGGTGAGTCTATCACAATAATATATTATATATATCCTTATTTCCTCCATATTGAAGATTACAAACCATAGATAAGTATATACAGCATGTGACAAACAACAATCAATACAATATACATGAAAAGAAATGAAGTATGTGTCAATCTAGTAGTAGAAAGGAAAGCATACTTATGCAAACATGATAACAATGTTTAAATGGCCTTGAAATTGGTCTTGAAATTGGCAGTCAAAATCTTGTACTTTGAACAACTCCTTCAACTTCAACCTGATTCACTTGATATAAATGTTACTTAGGAGTAGTATATGTGCAAGACACAAATTTCAGGTCTCTGTGACCTTGACCTTTTTCCTTGAAATCAGTCTTGAAATTGGCAAGCAAAATCTTGTACTTTGAACTCCTCCTTCACTTTAAACCTGATTCACTTGATGCTTGGCATAAATGTTACTCAGTAGTAGATGTGCGAGACACAAATTTCAAATCTCTGTGACATTGACCTTTGGCCTTGAAATTGGTCTTAAAATTGGCAGGCATAATCTTGTACGGCGACTTCCTCCTTCACTTTCAACCGGATTTACTTGATCCTCGGCATGAATGTTACTCATGAGTTGCAGAGTGTCATATACCATTTTGAAATCATTATGACCTTGGCTTACACCTTTGACCTTATTGTAAAACCTTATTGAAAACGTCTGCAGAGTGTGACAGAGTGCTGTATAGTGGGGGTATTTTTCACCTTTAGTGATAGCCGTTCTAGTTTTGAAAATAGGTGACCACTTCAAGCAGGCTGAAACTAAGTAGAATGCGCCTTTAGGCACATTCTACTTTACCTTCAACCTGCTTTAAGCAACGACCTTCTAGGATATAGAAATACATGTATTTCTTATATTGATACTGTATTCAGGACCTTTTTCTTTATTGGAAGAATAAAGTAAAGGCATTAAAAGGTGTATTTATCTTATTCAACACTGAATAACTGTCATATGAAAATGATGCGTGCTATACTTCTAAAACTTGGCTCAACCTTTATTTTATAGAAACAGGGACTTTGTGGCATAGTTTGGATTCTGATCAAGTCTCAAGTTCAGTGGGGCCTGGTCTGGATCCAAGCTGTTTGCAAAAGGTTTTGATATTGGTATTTATTGCTGGAACCAGTAAAGCTAGGTTAACCCCAACCCTCCTAGCTCTGAAACTATCGCCGTCTGCTACTGTTCTAAAAATAGACTTTTCTAAATTTCTTTTCAAAACATGGTCAGTGTGTCCCACATTTTGAATTCTAATAAGACACCACATTACCTGGCATCCCATTAGGTTCCAAACTGTTTGCATAGGTTACTATAGTTACAAGGTGTGCATTCTAAGAGCTAATTAGGTAAAAATGGTATTGATGAGTTTTGCAAATTGTTATGAGTTGTCAAGTAACTCTTATCTACCGGTAGATGAAAAATGTGTGACAAATTGTACATGCATATCCTATGTCAGAGCTCCAGACAAGGGGAATATTTTGAAAACAATTTTTTATGTCTGCTCAAAAATATATGGTGTGACTACTCATTCTCGAAGAGACAATTTTATTGAGTAGTCAAAACAAAGTTTAAACGTTAAGGAGGATGTGCTGAAAATATTTAGTTCAGTCACTCTTATCTGGAACCCACTGGTAGGCATGGGAAAGTAAATTTCAGATATATAGAAGACTCTATCTTTTCAGACACCTTTTAAAAGTGCATATCAAAGTCAAAAGTCAGGGCTCCAGATAAGAAGGAGTAAACTCCAGTTTTTAAACATTTTCTCCTTCATTTCTGCACCAAATCCTATGGTGTGACTAAAAGAGACACTTCTAATGAGTGACACTGTGGGGTTTAATGCAGAAAAAAAGATTTATGTGTTTAAAATACTTCCCTTATCTGGAACTCTGAAAAGCTAATTTCACAAATTGCCTTCATTTATTTTTTATAGGAGCAGAAAAGAATGCGCAAAGAACTAGAGGATGAGGGCAAAGCTATGAAATCTCTGGAACACTTGCTGAAGAAGTTCCTCAAAACACAGCATCAGCAACAGACAACAAGTCAGGTTGAAATGGAAACAGAAGACAGTGACTCTTGATGGCGTGACGACAGTATATAGGTGTAATAGCTAGACACTTGTTTGTATATGAGGAAAAGAAAGGAACTGAAGCATTTATTTAAATACCCGAATCACTTTCGTAAGACTGTCGTGATAATGGGATGTGTAGTATTTATTACAGTTAAACCTCTGAAAATCGAATGCCTCTGGACTGAGAAAAAAATATCGGATTAGATAGGTTACCGGTACCCGAATCAATGACATTCGTAAGACTGTCGTGATAATGGGATGTGTAGTATTTATTACAGTAAAACCTGAAACTCGATTGCTTCTGGACTGAGAAATAAGATCGGGTTATATAGGTTTCTGGACTGAGGAAGTTTAGCAGCCACTTGGAAGGAGTTAAATCGTCAATTATATGACCCTTTCCTTCACATTGGAGCGCTTTAACCCATTACCCCATAGCCTGATTCTATTTTTGAAAATTTGTGAAAATAAAATATTCAGTAATGTGTTGAAATTAAGTTTCAGCTTAAAGCAAGATGAATGTAAAGCATGCTGCTTTACTTACAACTAGCTTTACGTGGTCACCTGTTTTCAAAACTACAAAATGTACTGCCATGCTATAGCTACTAGCCATTAACATAAACCTATGGCAGAAGACTATTGAAGCATTTGCGTGTTTATACGTTTTATTGATCTTATAATATCTATTACTTTACATGTTTTTTGGCTGACTCAATACACTAGTTTCATGTAGAATTATTACTTTATTAAAATTTTGAGAAGACATATGATCTTGTTGTTTAGTAATGCCAATATGCGTTTTCCCTGTATGAGTTGAAAAAAAAGTATGTTTATGCCACGCTACAGAGTAGTGCATGGCATATAGTGTTACCCATATTTGTACATCTGAAGCTTTACAAAGAGGATTTAACTTTAGCTCTGTTGTTGACGTTGACATGATACATTGCAGGTTAGTTCAGATTTTATCCCTTTGACCTTCACTAGCTTTGTTTTTAGCTCACCTGAGCACGAAGTGCTCATGGTGAGCTATTGTGACCGTGCTGTGTCCGGAGTCGGCGTCCGGAGTCCGTAAACTTTTCCTTGTGAACACTCTAGAGGCCACACTTTTGGGCCAAATTTCATCAAACTTGCTCCAAATGTTGGTCCTGACAAAATCTAGGTCAAGTTTAAAAGTGGGTCATGTGGGATCAATAAATAGGTCATTAGGTCAAACCATAGAAAAACTTGTGAACACTCTAGAGACCACAATTTTCGGTCAAACTTCATCAAACTTGCTCCAAATGTTGTTCTTGACAAAATCTAGGTCAAGTTTGAAAGTGGGTCAAAATGTAGTTCACTAGGTCTAATCATAGCAAATCCTTGTGAACACTTTAGAGACCACAATTGTGGACCAATCTTCAACACACTTGCTTCAAATGGTGTTCTTGATCAAATCTAGGTCAAGTTTAAAAGTGGGTCATGTCGGGTCAAAAGGAAGGTCACTAGGTCAAATCATAGAAAATCTTGTGAACACTCTAGAGACCACAATTTTCGGTCAAACTTCATCAAACTTGCTCCAAATGTTGTTCTTGACAAAATCTAGGTCAAGTTTGAAAGTGGGTCAAAATGTAGGTCACTAGGTCTCATCATAGCAAACCCTTGTGAACACTTTAGAGACCACAATTGTGGACCAATCTTCAACACACTTGCTTCAAATGTTGTTCTTGATAAAATCTAGGTGAAGTTTAAAAGTGGGTCATGTGGGGTCAAAAGGAAGGTCACTAGGTCAAATCATAGAAAAACCTTATGAACACTCTATAGACCACAATTTTCGGTCAAACTTCATCAAACTTGCTCCAAATGTTGTTCTTGACATAATCGAGGTCAAGTTCGAAAATGGGTCATAAGGGGTTAAAAAGTAGGTCATTAGGTCAAATCTTAAAAAAAAATTGTGAACACTCTAGAGGCCACACTTTTGGGCACATCTTCACTAAACTTGCTCCAAATGTTGTTCTTGACAAAATCTAGGTCAAGTTCGAAAGTGGGTCATGTGAGGTCAAAAAGTAGGTCACTAGGTCAACTCATAGCCAAACCTTGTGAACATTCTAAATGCCACAGTGTTTACACTATATAGCGTCTAGCATCAGTTAAAATATGACAAACTATATATTTATATATGACTTTAAGTCCTCAGATGATTTGGGTTATGGGCGAAATCGAAATATAAAACTATTTAGTTCATTTTACTCAGGGGAGGGATAAAGGGTCATCATGACCCTCTTGTTCTTTTAACCATTTCACTGACATGACTTCATCCATTGTTAGTTTTTTTATTTCTCTAATTTAGAACTTTTGATTAGGATACAAACTGTTTGCAAATAAACATAACTTTTGGTAAGGCAAAGAAGCGTTTAATATTATGGACCAAGTATTGCAGTTGGGATTCAGATATTGAGACATCTTCGTGATTTTAGTTACATGAATGACCCCATTGGACCAGTGGTTTTAAAGTCATTGTGACAATCACTCATCTCTGAATTCCAATTTCCATGAGAGTAAGCCTTCCAGCTGACTTGCAAAAGATTGGAGGTTCTACCCAGTTGTTGATTTGTACCCATAAGTGTATAAAGGACATCTTAGGTCTTCCTCCACCTGTATTTAGCTGGATGTTTCGATATGACTGAAATCATGGAGAAATGTTATTTCTCCATGCTGAAATAGAAGCGACTTTGAATTCTAGGTTTTCGAGTTTTTATCACTTTTGGACTGCTGGTAAATTCCGCAACTTTACAGACAAACGCCACATCAGTACTATCAGTACTTTGATTTATCACTGACGTCTAGTTGACAAATTCTGGTTCATTTAAAGTAAACTAACTGCAATTGACACACATAGTGTATTTCCAAACACAGAAAAAACAAAAGTATAAACATTTGCGTTTCAAAACTGAGATGTACCGGCTTTCTGCAAGTCACAGAAATCAGACCAGGTGGTATACTTACGGCGGGCGCGTCAGTAATTAAGGTTGCGCATCCTGTAGACTATTCTTAGCCTGACTATTCGCTGCAGAGTTATTGAGTTTGTCCTGGATCGTACACGTATACCGTATTTTGGGCAGATTTTCACTGCTCGCATTTATAAGGCCAAGAATAACACCAACGTCATGCTCTGGCCTGCGATGTCACAAGATGCGAAATTAATAGAACGATAGCTCATATCAAACGATTTTCAAGCATATGACCCGCATGATTCTACCGGTAAACAGTTCCGCTTGTATAAGTATTTTTTCGCACGGTTCATTTATCTTTAGATAAAATGCCTACTATGTTGACCACTGATATGTTATACAAACCGCAAACTTCCAATCTTATCTAACGTTAGGTTTATATGATAGGTTAACCTGGTTACAAGTATTTCTATAAGCACGTGTACTTAGACTTATTGACGATGCCGAGGCACGTGTCAATTTTAATAGAAAATTATTTCCTAGTTATATCTGCTTAGCCTATATCTAGAGTTAAGTAGCCACCTACTTTCAAACACGGACTACAAGACTCCTTCAAAGTGGTCAAATAAATGACACTACGTTATAGAATAATCAACCTTTATCATGCCGTTATATAATTGAGTTTAAAGTTGTCGTCTGCAAACTTGATTAAAATAAATTGTATCTTGATATAGAACAATCAAAAAAGCTATCATGGCGTCTGGTCTCGGTCCAACATGTTTGCAGTACAATTTCCCCTCTCAACATCACCACCTTATTGGAGACATAGATTGTGTGTGTTGTTCAGAGGGATGGAAATATTGCTGAATACAAAATACGAACTTAGTTGAGTAACACGCCATTAAATCTTGGTTAACACTGATTGCAGCACTGTTTGTCACTCGTCTTTATGTTTCTTCTGTCAAAACGTGCAATACATAACCTAAAGAAAAGCAGGAAACAACAAATTCAAGCAGACACTATTGCAACAGTGAACGTCTTAGACATTACCGTATTGTATGGGAAACAGCTTCAATCATTGTTGTAAGTAGGGAATAGTTGTTCAGGGAATCGTTGTAGGGTGGGAGCACTGTATTGTTAAAGTCGTGATGGACAGAATAAGAGTTACAGTGGAGAAAACGTTATTCTTTCCCAATAAACGCGTTTACGCTAAAACTATTATTTGCATTGCAAACAGTTTGGAGCCAGATCAGACGCCGGGCAGCCCGGCGTCTGATCAGGCTCCAAACTGTTTGCCACCAAGATAAGCATGACATATCAGAATTGTCCAAAAGTTCTTTTCTACGTGTTAGTGCTTTGCGTTTGCGTACGTTTGCGTTTAAACGGGAAAGAATAACAGAGTCTCCATTGTAAACACGGACTGCAACACTTGTCCAGTGTTGTCCAATTTGTGGCATTATGCTATACAACGACTAGACAATGTATAACCGGGTCACTAGGTCATTTTAGAACATTAAACATTCTTTACAAGGACATAAAGCTGAACATAATGAAATATTACTGCCTATTGAATCCTTACCAGTAATAATTTAAACAATAACAGACGGCTTTTATGTGAGATGTATCTTTTAATTTATTATCAAATGCCACGGAATCATGCCATTAAACAACGACCTATATAATCGGATAAGGCAATATTTGTCTGGAACAATATGTATGAAGTTTAAATCTGAATAAGGGGAGATCCTTTGAAAGCACAGAAAACAAAGCAAATACTGAAAATTGCAGACTCGGTTTAATTGAGTCTGTTCATGAGCAATACTAAAATATGCAACAGTGCTCACGCCCCCTAGCACCAGCTTAAGCGGAATTCAACTTTCAACTGTAAATGCGCTGAAATCAATGATTCCAAACACTGCATTGTTTTATAATAAATAAGTTGCTTAATGTAAGATGATAGATAAATTGCAATGTTCCAGATAAAAATTGTTATATCGCCAATCCGTTTTAATGGCATACGTACTATTATAACACAAACAAACACCAGCTAGCAAAAAGTATTCGCTTCCTTTTTACATACCGTTTTTAGCAGTGTAGACTATGATTATATTATATACAGGTGAATTATTTGCTAATAGTATGCACTTTTTTCAATATACGTACATGCATATCGTAAGCTCAAACTCTTGTCCTTAATATATGACAAGGCAACTCTTTTATTAGAAAACAGGATTGCTAATGATTTGATTAGCTCAAAATGAATTTGACCGCCCACATATTTACAAACATACAGCAATCACGTAAATTGATATATTCGCAATGGTCTTTAAAACTGCGATTTGCAGGTTAAGTGTAGCATCCATGTAGCATAAAGAATATTGTTTTATGAGAAATGGGGATAAGTTCTACCACGTGTAACATCTTGACCCTAATTGTGTTAAGCTTGACTTGGCTAACATTTGCAAACAATTTGGATCCAGATCATATGCCAGGTAACGTGGAGTCTAATATGGATCTTAACTGTTTGTCACTCATATTCAACTTTTTGTTAGTTTAAATAAGCATACATACTATTTAAAACTTTTTTGCACGTGATATATTTATCTAAAACAAACGAGAATTCAGCATGGTACGCATTAATACTTGACAAAACGTTACAGGAAATATTCTTAAAGGACTCGTATTCTGTATAACTTCTACCAATCATGAAACCACGGTCGACCTTAACCCCTTCGCTGCCTGAACCCGTGTACAATATTTATTTGCAAACAGTTTGAACCCTGATCAGAGGCCGCGCAACACTGTATGAGTTGGATTCAAGCTGTTTGCAAATCGAGTTGCGATATTTCTTATATCAAAATACCTAGAAATTTAAATTTTGGCAACAGAATCATACGAGACTTGTTTTAAGTTGATGACGTCATGACAGCGAGGTTGGGGGTGGGGTAATCGCTGAGAAGCCAGTTATTACCGCGTAAAAGAGGATTTAATAAGAACTCCTTTTGATATGAACATGTTCAAACTATTGAGGCAATAGTTCTATTAACAGAGCATTTAATCACGCCGGTACATTTTAGCCAATATTACACTCGGGTACGAACTGTTTAAATCCAAATTAGAAAGCGATTTAATTGACGACGAAGCAGAGAAAAATACTGTTTTAACCGTATCGTTTATATTTCTGTGAGAAAATAGACGTACACAAAAACTGAGTTGTCAAAATAAGACAATTTATAAGCAGAAGCCAATATCATACGAGAAAAGGGTGTTGATTGATGTGTTCGGTCACATCGTTAACTGATTTATGTCGAAGAGTTATCTGTCAGATATGAAAGTGTTACTCCAACGGTATAACCCTTTCACTTTAATGAAACCTGTTTGTTATTTATCTTAACTCTTTGCCTGTCAATTGCAACGTGATTGATTTTGCAAATAATTTGGATATATACTTAACGTCCGTTACGCGGCGTCAAATCTGAATCTAAAAAGTTTGACATTCGTTCAATGTCATTTAATTACAAAGTGAAACAAGAAAGAAAAAACTTGGCAGACGACACTTTCATAGCAGAAAGATATAATGGCCGGATATCTGATATCGGCAGTTACAGTGGAGAATCTGTTATTCTTTCCCAATAAACGCGTTTACGCTAAAACTATTATTTGCAGTGCAAACAGTTTGGAGCCAGATCAGACTCCAAACTGTTTGCCACCAAGATAAACAAGAATTATCAGAATTGTCCAAAAGTTGTTCTTTTCTACGTTTTAGTGCTTTGCGTTTGCGTACGTTTGCGTTTAAACGGGAAAGAATAACAGATTCTCCACTGTATTCAAAATGTGTAAATGAATCGACTGGTAGAAACTTTGGATCTTGATGAGTTTGTTAGCATTTATGAAAATACTTATTGAAATTGTGCTACAATCGAGGCCAATTTAGCATGATATCTGTACATTTACATTCGCCCTATAACTTACTCTAGAAGTGTAATGAACATATGAAGTATTATTCTCAGTAAACCTACCAAACCGAAGCAGGGGCCCGTTTCATAAAACTTCTTACGACAAATGTTGTCGTAAGTCAGATTATAAAAGTATCAATTTCTTTTTATTTCTCCATCGAATCCTGTCTTGTGACATCGTTTTGGAATCGTCTTGAAAAGACGATTCCAACAAGATGTCACAAGACAGGATAGGAAAGAGGAATCACAGATTAAATGTATTTTAAAGTTTTGACTTACGACAACATTTGTCGTAAGAAGTTTTATGAAACGGGCCCCTGGTTCCAGCCAGTAAGAAATATGGCAGAGTCTCTGCCGGAGAGATACCGACCTAGCAACCAACTGATGGTTGCTATGACATGTAATTAAGCTGAAGTATACATTATTGACCTAGTATTTTGAAATATGCTTTTATTATAGATATTAAAGTTGCATTGGTTATGTTAATGTCTTTTAAGTGTCTCGTTAAGCACACAGAGACGGTTAACTGGGCAAAAGCCTGAATATGCGATGCAAATCCAAAACATGTAAATTTGCACTTCTTTTTATACCGTATGTCATAGAGTTTGAATGACCGTTATAAAATATGAAAATATGATTATGAGCAATAAACGATGTGTTTTGCGATTTACGAGATTGTAAAACGCACGAGTTAATCGTACTCGCACTTTGTGCGTGTACGAAACTTACCCGGCTAACCTTATGGGTCTACCATTCAGTAAAAGGCAAACACACGTCATTCATTCCTAAAACCATTTCAATAGTCATTCGAAACCATGTATATATCGTAATATATAAATTATGTCCTGAGCTCATTTCATAATTGTGTTTGATGGTTTCGAATCTGTGTCACTAATTTTAGTCAGGATCGAGTTTAGACCTTTTATGCAGTCCTCATCCCCTCAAGTGAACTAAACTCCAGAAAAATGCTGGGTATTATCAGTTTCTGAATTCAAATCGGTACTGGCTTTATGTACATAAAGAGAATGTGCGAAAGTATTGCAATTACTGTTTACTTCATCAGAATAAAAATATTGTTTGGATTGGTAGTCGATTTAGAAAAGGTTATGCAAATATCGACGACAGTGTTGTTTGTTTCCGTGACATAGCATAAATGGTTTTGTAATAACTTGATGAAAGTACTCAAGAGCAAACATCAATTACCAAAACGGTTAATACCGAAACTAGGTCTGGCCATTGTTGGTTTTTGTTATATGTCTTACAACGACCTCTTTGATGTGCAATTTACTAATTGCACATCAGTTCCAGAAATAGGTCAACGCATTTCCATCAATCTCCAACATTTCCATGAATTCCAATTACACAAATGGCTAGAAGATGATTATAACAGTACCGTATAAAACATATATTTCATATCTGATGCGCTTTCTGATTATCAAATTAATGTTTGATGCATTTAGGCCATGTCATGAGTAAACCTGTCTTATTATTTTGCAAACAGTGTAGATCAGAGCCAGCCGCTGCATCTAAAACAAAGAGGCTTGCATATAAATATATATCAAGCATTTTATGTAGCTATATCATATACGATATGTGGTTCTGTAGACCAAACCGAGTCTAGATTGACAACGGAGCTGGGTCTGTACACTGTTGCAATATAATAAAACAGGCTAAAGACATACCGCTATGAACGATTATGATTAACATCTATGTTGGCTATAATCTAATTAAAACCTGCGACCACTGTCTTCTTACATGCGCTTTCAGAGTGCATTTTGTTAACACGCTGATATTCAAAGACGTGTAAACTCGTCATTTACGAATACCTTACCTGTAAAGAACACACGTGTCCTATACAAACAGTGCAAACCAAGTATGTACAATATCTACACTGTGTTTCACGCTGCAACATATCAACACTTAAAAGTAAAACAACTATTCTTAAAGGGTTATTATAAGACAAGTGTTCTTTAAAATGTTCAGGGGTAAACGTGTACAACCCATTTGCGCCCAGTGGATTATCTTATGTTTACATATCGGATTAGTCCATTTTTATCAAAGGGATGCCTGGCCAAAATTTTCATTTTCATTTTGTTGTATAAAACTCCTATCAGCAAACAGTGTAGACTTTGATCAGACGCCATATAAGTAGCGTTCTGATCAGAGTCTACACTGTTTGCCTATGTCCCATATATGGGATCGAGGGCACAAATGGGTTAAAAATAACAATATGTGCAATGTGATAAACAATATATCAAAATGAATGGCAGACGGATTGGATGCTTACAGTCGTTTCCCGACATAATTTAAAGGACCACACCTAGTCAGGTAAACTTATGCAAATTAAGTTACATACTGAACATTGTTATGTTGCAAATGCAAAGAATCAGCGAAATATCTCACATGGGGTCCATCTCTGATTTTGTATGGTTTAAAAGGAAAACACATTAATTTAAGTGAGCCAGGGACTTTCTGGACATACTGATATAGCTCTGTCACATGTCACATGCTACTAAAACAACTCAATTCAACTCAACGCAGCATAAAGTATAAGACGCCTATATAGAACGATGCGGGTAGTCATACAAAGGGCCGATTGTAATATATATTCAACATCCGCCCTATAAGACAAAACACAAGATTACCCTGAGGATATTTTCAACATTACATCTATGGAATTCTAATTGTTATTTTCTTATTCTAGCCAGTTAATCAGAAGCGTGCACTTTTTTCTGTAAAGGTTAAGACAGGACCATTATAATAAAATGTAGAAAAGTAGGTACATGGTGTTCTATTTAGGGTTAGTCGCTTTTTTAGTTGACTCCTTTGTCTCACAATCCAATCACCAGCTCTTCAAGACTAGGATATTAGATCGTACATTAAAGATATATGGGCTCTGGACACGTGTTCGTAAACACGAAATTTACAATATCAGCTACCAGCATGTAATCTGATTGTTATTCTGACTTACATAGTCTAGTATTTTTATTTTAAACTTTTTACAGAAAAACAACGATCAGAGGAGCAGTCAATTTGGGCTAACTTGGCACTTGATTGAAAGTCCGTCTATAGACCCCTAACATCCAAGGCACTCCAAACCTCTCCGTATCACTTACAAAACAAAGCCAAACTACTTGAAATTCATTAATATCTAGTCACATAGAGCATATCAATGGCAAGTTAAGGCTAACAATTTTTAATTAGAACTAAATCTACGATTTGAGTCTGAAACAGTGCATATGAATGTTTTTTTTGTTTTTCTTCTTCACCTAAATTAGCGGGACGTCGCAATATTACTGAACAACGGTTAAAGAGATGTACTATAAAACAGTAAATATTTAAATTTATACGGATTTTGTTATAAGTAGTTGCCAATAAGTCGCATATGACATAACGTTTCTAAGTTCCGCTGAACAACACATTAACCAAATCGAATTACAATTTGGTGACCTTGTTTTATCTCAGAAATCTGGTTATTATCCAACAGTGGGAACTGCTGTGAAATTTACCAATTATGTGGTAGCATTTCAGAAAAAGTTATCCTGCGATAATATCGTCTGCTTCGAAATTGTCGTCTGAAAAAAATCTAAATCTAGATTTATACTTTTATTTTAGCAAATAAACCTAAGTACGAGTGTCAAACAATTTGGATCCAGAGCAGATGCCGCGGTACGCGGTGTCTGATCTGGATCCAAGCTGTTTTCAAAAAATCAGTAAAGTCGCTACCAGCAGGCAAAGGGTTAATCATCACAGTATTGTGTGCCCATCAACCTTCTGCACACTTTGTTTTTGTAATCTGCAATACTTGTCGTTAGAAACAATTAAACCAGTGATTTGAAAGAATGTTCAACTAAAAAAAACATCACCTATTAAACAGTTTCGAATCAGATGAATCATCTAGTAACTCGTCGTCTCATCTGGACCTACACTGTTTACAATAGCTATAAAAAGTATCGTCCGCACCAGGAAGGTCAACCAAACACAATGCGTGTTAATAGCGCATATTTACAGTTATGTAATGATTTGAAAAGAGTTAATACGTTACGCGCGATGTTCGTACAAATCTGTGTAACATGACTTTGACGTGATAGTATAAATAAGGAAAAGAGACCTTAAAGAACGTACCGCTTTTTAAACAGTTATTTTATATGGACACTAATTATCGAAATGCGAAAATATTTATTAATTAATGTGAAGAAATTGGCACTTTTCGCAGCATTTTGATTTTCGCATTTTCGCGATATGTGGCGAGAGATCAATTAGAATTGCAAACAGTGTCATACTTAATTTGGCCTGAAAAGAATCAGTATGGCTATATAAATACAGTCAATGAAGGCCAGATAACATTTAATAATCTGCTCACCTCTGTGATAGAATATGGAAATAACCAACTTTTGTCATACTAGATTGGCAGTCACCCTGCGTTTGATCTAGCTAAATTTCCTTTCTCACTCGGTTTAAAACTTCTGATTAATAACTAATTAGTTTTGACCAGTTTGAAGCAGACGCACGTTTGAACTGAAAAGTCTGCTTTCAGAATAATCGGTAAATAATTAAGCGATGGTCTATTTTCAGAGGACTTCAAATGATTAAATTCCGCCTGCGAGATGCAATGGGTGGTCAGAATATGCTGTGTTTACACATGCATTCATTATAGTCGACGCGTCATGAGTGTTCGTCATCCGTATGTATGACGTATGATCATGACATCACGACGTGCCTGTTTACACAAGGGAATCTACAGTTAAACCCGTGTAAAGCGATGCCAAACCAAATTTACAGAGAGTTGCGCACTAAATAAGCCGTTTTGGCACTATTTGAGAACATTAAGAATATAAAGTGCAAAATTTCCAAATAATTTTAGTCTTCAGAAAAAAGTTATGGGAACAGTTAGGGAAACTCCTTCGATAGAGACAAAACAAAATAATTACCAGACGTTTAGCTCTGATAGTTCTAACAGAGCTAGCTCGTTTTTATGTAGCTAAGTTAAGATTATCTTCTCATTCCTTAAGGATTGAAACTGGCAGGTATGGTAGAAACAGAATTGCAAGAAATAAAAGATATTGTAACTTTTGTGAGTGTCGTGATATTGAAGACGAATATCACTTTATTTTTATCTGTAAAACTTTCGAAGACATCCGTAAGAAATATATTAAAACATATTTTTATGCAAGACCAAGCTTTGTAAAATTTTGCCAATTACTTCAAAGCCAAAATAATCAGGAACTGATCAACCTTGCTCTTTACATTAAATATACTTTTAACAGGAGAAATAGTTTAGTTAACTCTACTACGTGAGTCATCTCAAACTACGCATCTTGAACAGTGTATTTAAATTAGTAAATTGTCTATACAAGTGTAGTGAAATATTTGTATGAATTCTTTTGTGATTGTGTATGCATATGAAATGATAGAAACGTGACCTATATGTAGTATTAATGTTTTGTATGATATTGATAACGATGTACTATGTACAAGTTGAAATAAAATATCTATCTATCTATCTATCTATCTGTAAAACAGGTTTGTGCCAAAGGTACATGTACTTTACACCAAAAAAGGAGAACCATAACATTAAGAGAACACATTCAGCAGTACATTCTTTGTAGCTAGACAATGTCAAGGGTCGCTAGAAATCGTGGAACTGATTTTTGATTTAAAGAGACAAAATGTTTACCGTATGCCGCATTATTTTTAGCTAATCAATGTCATAGTAAAGAGATATATTATAGCTATATTTGAAATTGTATCTCTGATCATGCATCGCAATGTACAATTGAAAGGCTATTCGAAAACCCGATATTATCGTCAGATTTGGACGTCGATCTGGACGTTTGTACTAATATCGTGCATGACGTCTAAGTGTGACAAAAATTCAAGTTTGCTAAAACACTGATAAAACTAAGACTGTTTAACGCACGGCAAAGAAAATTATATCATTTAAAAGCTTAGAAGATGAACCGTTTGATAAAAATATTTCTTGCACTTTATGTATGTACATTTACTTTAAAATGACATTAAAACAGATACACGTAAAAAAACACTGAAAAATGCCATGTGTGACATTTTTTCAACCTTAATAAAATATCAATAAAGTGAACTATTCAACGTTTCATCAATATCTTCATGTGCAATTACAATCAGCATCAATTGAATTTTTATATGGTAGAGAATGTGTTCTAACTTCGTTAATTTTTCTTATAATAATCTGTGTTTTTGTATCTGCACCGCGGAGTTTCCTCTAAGTGTGACAGTTTCTGTACTTAACTTGTCTTTTAGACCGGAGGCGGAAATGCACTTTGAATTTAACCAAAACTACTTCATTGATAAATGTTGACATAAACAATGTTCGGCCAGATTTTGAAGGCATTTGGATGAAAAACATATGAGATATACGCCTGTAAAACTCACGCAAAATCTTGGTAGAAATTACATTTTAACTTAATTTTTCAAAAGCTTTCAAAATAATTAAAATTAGATAAATGGTGTGATGTTATTGTTTACTTTCTACTGATTAATTTGATGTATAGATCAAATATATCGAGCTAAAATTGACTGTTTTATTGATTTTTATACTCATACAGTAAGCGTCAATTTAAAATGTGTACGAACATCGCGCGTCACGTCTAAACATTTTGTCCTGCAGTGTGACACACGGTTAGACATATCCATCACAAATGAACATGACCTTGTTGCAGTTGCCTTGCCAGTGTTGTTTAACACACTGCTCTAAATAAAAGACAATACCTGTTTTTTAACCGATTAACCCATATATACGTATTTTTACGCCTTTATCTTATTCCTCTACTGAAGACAAAAAGTATTTTATATTCAGTCATGAACATGTATCATAAGAAATATTTTTATATCCTAGTGGATAATCGATTATAGCAGGCTGAAAGTAAAGTAGAATGTGCCTAGAGGCACATTCTGCTTATCTTTCAACCTGCTTTGTGTGATAATCTTTCTTTAATCTAGAAACAGACACACGTTTATACATAGCAATCACACATTGCAATTACCTTGTTTCAGTTGCTTTGTCAGTGTTTTGTTACACACTGCTCTAAATAATAGACTGCCTTTGAAAGCGTAGACGAATTGTTCAAGTTCAAACAGCTAATAGTTTACAGACTAATATGACACTAACTTACATGTCTGATTAAGTTTCAGGAGATTTCCACTGTTTTAGCACACTTGCAATATTTATTTTCTGTTTAAGAATATTTTATTTCAATGTTTTCGGACTTTAGTCAGAGCTTTTTACACTAGAACGTTTATTAATATGTTAAGACATATTTAATTCAATTTTGTTATACGTAAGCAGTCCTACATTTATGTTTATATATTAGTGAATGTATAAGGACAGGGTCAAAGGTTGACCTTTATCTCAAGTTGTTTGATCATGAAACAATAGGTATGCTTTGCATAGTATTACTATCGACTACTGCGAGATAAAATTGAAATAGAACCAATAGCTTAATATTAAGTGTTCACGTATGTTGTTACAGTGGAGAATCTGTTATTCTATCCCGTTTAAACGCAAACGTACGCAAACGCAAAGCACTAAAACGTAGAAAAGAACAACTTTTGGACTATTCTGATAATTCTTGTTTATCTTGTTGGCAAACAGTTTGGAGCCTAATCAGACGCCGGGTTACCCGGCGTCTGATCTGGCTCCAAACTGATTGCACTGCAAATAGTAGTTTTAGCGTAAACGCGTTTATTGGGAAAGAATAACACATTCTCCACTGTAACTGATCGGGCTTAGCCATTACTAAAGTTTTTGTAAGCGTTTTTAAATAATTTATATTATAACTATTACATTAGTGTCAACTATCGTACATATTTAGTTAATATTTGGATTTCACAGCAGTACTAGAGCTGGCACAAGGTTATAAAGCGTTTGAGCGGAGTCTGAGTGTGTTCTCGAGCATTTGATTGGCCAGATTTAAGCCTAAGCTCAGATCTGACAAATCAAATGCTTGATAACGACTTCAGACTCAGCGCAAACGCTTTATAATATTGGACCAAGGGGTTTCCATTAGTCGTTTCATAAAATACCTTAGTTTTCCTTTATAAATATAGTTTCTAATTGTGTCAATACTTCCGATACGTAACAAAGAGCGAAACACATTTGAATAGAACACCTTTTCATTTTTAATGATGCCATTTACTCTGAAAATACTTTTATGTATGAAAAATCAAATATAAAAGTATTTAGCACATGGCTTGGAGCTCTCGATCAATCAGATGCCTCAAAAACCTGTGAATATATCTTTTATTTCAACAAACCATGGAATAACTAACAAACCGTTCACTTATTCCACGCTTCCGTCATCTCAAGGCAATTTGACGTCACAATTCTAGCAATCCACCGAGCCAGCCACCGCGAAAACCTTTTGCCTGCAATGTAGCCTTAATGATAAATAATCGGAATAAACACCAGATCAAGGATTTAAACTGAAGTAATACGGACATTTCACAGTAACAATAAAAAATCTAGATCTACCCCGTTCCTCTTGACCTAGATATATGCATTGTTTCAGCTGTAGATGTAAAAACCGGAATACGCATGTCTAGATTGCCTTTAAAAAACAGCTGAGGTCAGAGGTGAACTGCACACGCTTCATGACGTTATATTATGTACAGTGAGACCTAGACTTTAAAGACAATTACTAATGAATTGTGCTTACATATAGAGCTTCAATAAGCGCTATTTATGTTGGTGTTAAAGCATGCTTAATGTCTCAAACTTATCATTGAAGTAACCTTTCAATTTTAGTAAAATATTACAAACAAATTGACTTTTTCGTCTAAAACAAAAAGCAGAAACGAATGGTCTTCCTGTTTTCCTCAAGCCCAAGCCAGTGCTAAATAGGTTAGACCATGGTTGCGCGCGAATGAACGACATAGTTCTCGGGGTCTACGCCCCTCGAACTATATCGTTTATTCGCGCTCAACCATGGTATAACCTATATTTATTACTTGTAATAAACGGATTTAAATTCAATCAATGTTTAAAGTTTGGAATAGTGTTGCGTTTGGTATAGTCTAGATAACATCACAGGGTTTAATGCAGAAAAAAAGATTATGGTGTTTGATAAACTCTCCTGATCTGGAGCTCTTGGTGCACCTAAACGCGGTATAATAACATGTTATCTGCTATATCTGGATGTTTTGTGCATAGCAGCTTAACACTCAAATCGCTAGATAGGCTAATGTGTCATTTTACCCCTTAAAAAAGAAACAAACACAAAGTCTATATAGTACATATAAGTAATACTTCATTTATATGACTTATCATTTTTTAATTAAAAACACATTACGAAAAACCATTATACTGTTTTGCAGTTTTCCATTTTTACATCTCTGTATATCACGTTGCTGTATATAACCATGTTGATTAAACAACTGCTTCTTGACAGAATGTATTGCAGTATATCAGGTATGATCCGACCGTAGTAATACCACTGTACTAACTGAATGCAATATATTTTGCGTAAATCAAAACACTCAAGAGCAATACATGTAGTTTGAAACGGTCAGCATCCATAGATATGACGGTAAAGTTCGGAAACGTATAACTATTGAAAGCATTAATAAGTTTAATGTTGTCTAGCAATATACATTTTAGAAACAAATAATCTTATCCATCGTATAGAAATTAAAAGTCACTACCATATCTTCATTAAATGACACAATACAAGAAATGGTACAAATATATTTACGTTGTTATACATATAACCCATAAGTTATTTATGAGTGTCTACCATTAAATGTATCCATTTTGATGTGGTGAACTAGGTTGAACAGACCATTTGACACAGTCACGTTCTTAAAACGATGTCGAATCTATAGCTATCTGATCATTGTCCTTCATTAAACTGAAAGTTTAATTTTAAGTATATAGAATAAGGGATAATGTATTCAATGCCGGACTAAAACACAGCGACATACTTAGTTGACGACACCCATGTAGTTGTTAATGGGTAATAAAGCTAATAAAGGTCCAATAAAACACGTTTCAAATGCTTCTGAACAGCTCTAGTCGTACAAAAAGTACATGTTTTGTCTCAAATAAGCAATTCAGTTAGCTCAATTTAATCGGATTTGGTCTGTACATCGTAACAAAGTTATAACACATGAGACAGACGACCTATATATTCCTTCTTACATATCCCTTATTAGTGTTTCAATTTGTTCGAAATTACTGTGCCATCTTCAATTTGGATAAAAATGCCCTCGTTTTTATGCCATTTAGCATATTTTAAATACATATAATGAGGACATTTTAAGGTTCAGAAGTATTTGCGATGACCATTAATCTTATCATGTTTCACAAAAAAGAATACCACTCTATCGTTTCAACACTTTACGCCTTTTCACTATTTTGTTTATTCCTCTGTTTAAGAAAATAGAACCATTCTATTCATTAATGAATATGTACAATACAGATAATTCCCCATATCCTAGTTGTCAGTAATTTAACCCTTTACCAATAGCCTGTTTCTATTTTTGAAAATAACTGAGTATTTAAAGCAGGTTAGAATTATCTGTTTAGACTACCACCTTCTCGAATTAAGAAAATATTCCATATGATACATATGCTGATTAATTTGATGTATAGATCAAATATATCGAGCTAAAATTGACTGTTTTATTGATTTTTATACTGATACAGTAAGCGTCATTTTTAAAATGTGTACGAACATCGCGCGTCTAAACATTTTGTCCTGCAGTGTGACACACGGTTAGACATATCCATCACAAATGAACATGACCTTGTTGCAGTTGCCTTGCCAGTGTTGTGTAACACACTGCTCTAAATAAAAGACAATACCTGTTTTTTAACCGATTAACCCATATATACGTATTTTTACGCCTTTATCTTATTCCTCTACAGAAGAAAAAATTTATATTATATTCAGTCATAAACATGTATCATAAGAAATATTTTCTATATCCTAGTGGATAATCGATTATAGCAGGCTGAAAGTAAAGCAGAATGTGCCTAGAGGCACATTTTGCTTATCTTTCAACCTGCTTTGTGTGATAATCTTTCTTTAATCTAGAAACAGACACACGTTTATACATAGCAATCACACATGGCAATTACCTTGTTTCAGTTGCCGTGCCAGTGTTTTGTTACACACTGCTCTAAATAATAGACAGTGACTGCCTTTGAAAGCGTAGACGAATTGTTCAAGTTCAAACGGCTAATAGTTTAGAGACTAATATGACACTAACTTACATGTCTGATTTAGTTTCAGGAGATTTCCACTGTTTTAGCACACATGCAATATTTATTTTCTGTTTAAGAATATTTTATTTCAATGTTTTCGGACTTTAGTCAGGGCTGTTTACACTAGAACGTTTATGAATATGTTAAGACATATTTAATTCAATTGTGTTATACGTAAGCAGTCCTACATTTATGTTTATATATTAGTGAATGTATAAGGACAGGGTCAAAGGTTGAACTTTATCTCAAGTTGTTTGATCATGAAACAATAGGTATGCTTTGCATAGTATTACTATCGACTACTGCGAGATAAAATTGAAATAGAACAAATAGCTTCATTTTAAGTGTTCACGTATGTTGTTAGAGTGGAGAATCTGTTATTCTTTCCCGTTTAAACGCAAACGTACGCAAACGCAAAGCACTAAAACGTAGAAAAGAACAACTTTTGGACTATTCTGATAATTCTTGTTTATCTTGGTGGCAAACAGTTTGGAGCCTAATCAGACGCCGGGTTACCCGGCGTCTGATCTGGCTCCAAACTGTTTGCACTGCAAATAATAGTTTTAGCGTAAACGCGTTTATTGGGAAAGAATAACACATTCTCCACTGTAACTGATCGGGCTTAGCCATTACTAAAGTTTTTGTAAGCGTTTTTAAATAATTTAGATTATAACTTTTACACTAGTGTCAACTATCGTACATATTTAGTTAATTTTTGGATTTCACAGCTGTACTAGAGCTGGCACCAAGTTTATAAAGCGTTTGAGCGGAGTCTGAGTGTGTTCTCGAGCATTTGATTGGCCAGATTTAAGCCTAAGCTCAGGTCTGACAAATCAAATGCTTGATAACGACTTCAGACTCAGCTCAAACGCTTTATAATCTTGGATCAAGGGGTTTCCATTAGTCGTTTTATAAAATACCTTAGTTTTCCTTTATAAATATAGTTTCTAATTGTGTCAATACTTCCGATACGTAACAAAGAGCGAAACACATTTAAATAGAACGCCTATTCTTTTTTAATGATACCATTTACTCTGAAAATACTTTTATGTATGAAAAATCAAATATAAAAGAATTTATTACTTGTAATAAACGGATTTAATTTCAATCAATGTTTAAAGTTTGGAATAGTGTTGCGTTTAGTATAGTCTAGATAACACCACAGGGTTTAATGCAGAAAAATGGATTAGGGTGTTTGATATACTCCCCTGATCTGTAGCTCTTGGTGCACCTAAACGCGGTATAATAACATGTTATCTGCTATATCTGGATTTTTTGTGCATAGCAGCTTAACACTCAAATCGCTAGAGAGGCTAATGTGTCATTTTATCCCATTAAAAAGAAACAAAACACAAAGTCTATACAGTACATATTAATAATACATTATTTTTATGACTTATCATTTTTTAATTAAAAACAAATTACGAAAAACCATTATACTGTTTTGCAGTTTTCCATTTTTACATCTCTGTATATCACGTTGCTGTATATAACCATGTTGATTAAACAACTGCTTCTTGACAGAATGTATTGCAGGATATCAGGTATGATCCGACCGTAGTAAATACCACTGAACTACCTGAATGCAATATATTTTGCGTAAATCAAAACACTCAAGAGCAATACATGTAGTTTGAAACGGTCAGCATCCATAGATATGACGGTAAAGTTCGGAAACGTATAACTATTGAAAGCATTAATAAGTTTAATGTTGTCTAGCAATATACATTTTAGAAACAAATAATCTTATCCATCGTATAGAAATTAAAAGTCACTACCATATCTTCATTAAATGACACAATACAAAAAATGGTACAAATATATTTACGTTGTTATACATATAATCCATAAGTTATTTATGAGTGTCTACCATTAAATGTATCCATTTTGATGTGGTGAACTAGGTTGAACAGACCATTTGACACAGTCACGTTCTTAAAACGATGTCGAATCTATAGCTATCTGATCATTGTCCTTCAATAAACTGAAAGTTTAATTTTAAGTATATAGAATAAGGGATAATGTTTTCAATGCCGGACTAAAACACAGCGACATACTTAGTTGACGACATCCATGTAGTTGTTAATGGGTAATAAAGCTAATAAATGTCCAATAAAACACGTTTCAAATGCTTCTGAACAGCTCTAGTCGTACAAAAAGTACATGTTTTGTCTCAAATAAGCAATTAAGTTAGCTCAATTTAATCGGATTTGGTCTGTACATCGTAACAAAGTTATAACACATGATACAGACGACCTATATATTCCTTCTTACATGTCCCTTATTAGTGTTTCAATTTTTTCGAAATTACTGTGCCATCTTCAATTTGGATAAAAATGCCCTCGTTTTAATGCCATTTAGCAAATTTTAAATACATATAATGAGGACATTTTAAGGTTCAGAAGTATTTGCGATAACCAAAAAAGAATACCACTCTATCGTTTCAACACTTTACCCCATATATACGCCTTTTCACAATTTTGTTTATTCCTCTGTTTAAGAAAATAGAACCATTCTATACATTAATGAATATGTACAATACAGATAATTCCCCATATCCTAGTTGTCAGTAATTTAACCTTTACCAATAGCCTGTTTCTATTTTTGAAAATAACTGAGTATTTAAAGCAGGTTAGAATTATCTGTTTAGACTACCACCTTCTCGAATTAAGAAAATATTCCATATGATACATATCCATAACTGTATAAATTGGAACTATTTTCTTTAGTGGAGGAATAATCTGAATGCGCTTAATGGCGCTTCAATTGGGGAAAAGGCTAAGGCAGAATGGACATAAGCCTGGTTACACTTTAAACCAGTTTAAAGTTTAAACCGTATTTAAGCAACCGTTTCTTTTAAATAATTAAAACACGCTATTGGGAAAAATAACTTACAAACTTGTTAGAAATACAATTTTTATCTACATGTATGTTAATTTGTTTAAGGAATGTTATATCAACGAGAACATTTCTGTAAAATGCAACTATAGCTTCTCTTATTCCTGTAACATTGTAAGGGATTATAGTAACACTGGCGACGTGTTATAGTTAAACGCAGTCATACTTTGTTATCAAAATGATCAGTAAATATGTTGATGAATAAATACGAAAGAAGACTCAAGCAGGAAACGCAACACAAACAATACACCCATCTCTAAAGCAGAACACACACACAGCCATACCATAACAAACACACACACACACACACACCTACACACATACACACACACACACACATACACACACACACACACACACACATACACACACACACACACACACACACATATACACACACACACACACACACACACACACACACACACACACACACACACACACACACACACACACACACACACACACACACACACACACACACACACACACACACACACACACACACACACACACACACACACACACACACACACACACACACACACACACACACACACACACACACACACACACACACACACACACACACACACGCAATCCCACAATCCAAACAGAAAACAATACGCAAAACAAACATAAAGCAAAGTGAACATAGGAGCCCGCCTTGGTACGGTCAGCAGCAATCAATAATTAATTATATATTAACCATTAACAACCACTGGGGGGTTAAATAAATACGAAAGAAGACTCAAGCAGGAAACGCAACACAAACAATACACCCATCTCTAAAGCAGAACACACACACAGCCATACCATAACAAACACACACACACACACACACACGCAATACCATTCCTTCATCTACACACTAAATAGAAAACAACACGCAAGACAAACATAAAGCTAAGTGAACACAGGAGCCCGCCTTGGTACGGTCAGTAGCAATCAATAATCAATTAATTATTAACAACCACTGGGGGGTTAAACCTGGGTTTAGGGGCGCCCAACCTCACACTTATCTCCTATATTCACCTATAAAGACGAACAGTGTACATAAAATATAAACCCACCCTGTTCCACAACCTTACAATCAAAAAGACCGCCAGCACAGTAAGTAAATACATGTAAAACATCTAAAAAAATTTCTGACAGGATTATTAGTAACACCACAGGCCCGTAGGAACAGGGGGGGGGGGGGGGGGGGTGTTATAGTAACTAACCAAATGTTTATGTATTTGTACTAAAAAGGCCTAAAACGTTGGTTTTTACCTAAATTTTAACGCACAACAACTAAAAAAAAACGTTGTCAAAAGACAAAACGCTTGTATGAAGTAGAGGTTAAAAGTAAAAGTTGCAAATCGGTATTGTTTCCTTAATTTGTGAAAAATGAAATGAATTAAAATCGGTATTTGTTATTTCTTAATACTTTTGTGTAACCTCCTTTTTGGACTCTTAAAATTGGCTTTCCCTTGAAAAAAGAAGAAGTAAAGACTCTGTCATCATGTTATACAAGACTGCTAACGGTACTGTCATTCTTGATCAAAAACGTATTAATCCCTCTAGAAACTTCAACTGCCTTCTAACATTTTGAAGGACACAGTGTCATGCCAACTCATTCTTTTCACGCATGTTTAGACCATGGAACCGGTTTCCGTATTACATCAAGGCCATTGACAGCTTTAAACGCTTCTCTATGCGCTTCATGTCTTACAGTCAGAACCATGCTCTTTGTTTTTCACAATTTTAATATAGTTTAGCCATCATGTTTTAACCTTTTCAGTTCATGTTCAGCAATCGATCGTTGGAGTAGAAATATATTAACTATCTCCACTGACCGATTAACTATTTCACTGCTTACAGCCACAAAGAGCGATTTTGTAAACATATTGGAATCCTGATAAGACACCGCGTTATCCTTGTCCATGATACTTATGTGAAACGCAATACATTAAACTTTTCAAAACGGCAATGAATTGAATATGTAGACATTCGTTTTTATCGCGAGTGTAAACAGGACGAAGCAAGTCGAGATGCCGAGTGATCCGGCGTCTGATCTGGCCCAAACTATATTCGATGGAATAAAATGTACCCTAGGTGGGGAAAAAATGTGCACTGCAAACAAATATTTACTAGCAAACAATTACAATTGCGTGATCATTTAAACTAGTATTTTCCTGCAAAACTCAATTACATTATATACGCATGCTGTTTCAAGTAACATTACTATTTCAAATCATGAAGTATTCGCCGGAAGCATATATTACAACCACCAGGAATTGTCTGGTTCGTGAAAAATGAGTATTAACCTTAATTGACGCTGATTTTATTTCCAGACGCCCAATTTCAAACAGATAATCGGCGCAGTGTAGCGCCAAATAAATGAACTAATCTACGAACACATTCCAACTGATAATCACTCATTACGGGGTAATTCTGATTTATTCTTTCAATACATCGCCGATGATCAGACCTGGCCAATTAAAATGCACAATTAACACATGGTCGTAAATACAGTCACTATTGTCAATAGCGATCCTAGTTTAAAAAAACGTATGATTTATTCTACATGACATAGAATGACTAGTGCAATACAAACCTCAAATATACCTATTATTTATGTTTCGTACTTTATGCCAAATGAATGGTAGGAATACGTGTGACTATATTTTTCATTTTTGAATTTTCCGGCACTGTGGCACAATATGGGTCATATAGCGCCGACGCGTTTAATGAAGTACATGCATGGATGTTTAGGTGACACAGTTTAATGGAGTTTAGAATATAACCTACATTTTTAATCAATCAAACTGCCTTTTGCACCCTATTAAGTACGGCACTTAATCATTAAGTATTTTGCTGTGTTTCGACGTCGCGGTGGTGTCTGCGCTCGCTATAGAAAACTCCGCCTCGTAGCAACTAGTTGTAAAGACTGCCATATTTGGGCAATCTTACAACCAGAATATGCAAGCTTTGTTTACGATGCGTGGGAATTATGTTGTCCTCGGCCAATAAAAATAAAGGTTATATTCTAAGTTAATTAGAACATATTAAGTGAAATCTTAATGGTTAAGAAGGGGCCACTCGCTAACGTTCGTTACGCCCCTTCTTAATCATTAAGATTACACTTAATATGTTCTAACTATAACCTAACCACTCTCCACAGGGCTCTTGATAAGTTAGAGTACACTGAAAAAATCCAACATTTTATCATTTATTTCAACACTAAACCCTTTGATGTTACCACTCATTAGAATCTTTTCAAAGGGACCATTGAAATGAATAGAAACACCAAAGGGTTAAATGCAGAAATAAAGATTTAAGAATTTTGAAATACCCCTCTTATCTACAGCTATGCTACACTATCATTCGTTTTATTCTATCTTTTCTCCATCACATTAGGCAATGTCACTGTATATAATATTGCAATTAAGTTACACATCGATAATGTGTTCATGCCAAGTACAGCACGCTTGATAAATTGGGAGACTGAAACGATCAGATTCGATTCATTTTGTTAATTTTAAAATCAGTTTAAAATGTTTGTATATCAAGAAAGCACATCAATCAAAGAGTAACAAGTAATTGTATATCTAACTTTAAAGTGTTGTTCGTAGACCAGTTTAAAGGGAACAAATAAACCGTTCATCAAATCAGATAAAACCTGCTTTAAATGTATTACACTATCGAATACATTTGGAATGATAAATCGCAATATTAATTTGTAACAGAGACTAGGACATGCTAATCAGTTGAAACATAATCGTGTTAGCAAAAGGTTAATATTTTCACTATCATATAAACTAAAATCGACGCTTCATCATTAAAACTATATTTGTCCTGTAATGACGTAATTGTGTTTCTAGCAGATTCGATGTCATAATGTCGCCTGCTTAAATATTGTAGGCATTCTTCACAAAAGTAAATGTTGCAATTTAGAGTACATTTTTGTACAAAATTCGGAGGGAATCCTTACAGGAAGGGAACTTTGGTTACATTTGAAAACAGATTGAATCGAGGTCAGAGGTAGCGTAACGCCGCGTTATCTGGATTCAAGCTGTTTATCGCTCGTCAGGAGATTGTATCTGTCAAAATGTCCATTTTATACATTTTAGAAAAACAGCAGAAGACAATTTTAAGCAGATATTATTGCAGTAGTAAAAGAGAAAGACACAAGTGCCCTTTTTAAGGAACAGAGACAAGGGTCGTTGATGGGAGGGACACATTGTTGGGAGGGCCATTGCAGGGAAGGATCATTATAATATTTAGATTTAAATAATTATAGCCCTATGAATAATAAAGTCGGCGATATTTTGCGGGTAACGTTATAAGATTTAATTTGGTTTAAAGCAGAATTAAAGTAAAACTGAGCATTCAGTATAATAAAGCAATATGCGTACGTTTGTGGTCTTTAACCTATTTACGCCCAGTGGGTTCTTCCATGTTTATATATTGGATTAGTCCATTGTTTATCAAAGGGGTGCCTGGTCAAATTATCATTTTCAAGTCCTATCAGCAAACAGTGTTGACTCTGATCAGACGCCGGATAATAATAAATACGGAAGACTCCAACAGGAAACGCAACACAAACAATACACCCACCTCTCAAGCAGAACAGACATACAGTCATACCATAACAAACACACACACGCAATACCATAACAAACACACATTCACACAAACAAATGCAATACCATTCCTACATCTACACACTGAATAGAAAACAACACGCAATACAAACATAAAGCAAAGTGAATATAGGAGCCCGCCTTTGTACGGTCAGTAGCAATCAATAATTAATTATAAACCAATTATTTACAACCACTGGGGGTTAAACCTGGGTTTAGGGGCGCCCAACCTCACTCTTATCTCCTATATTCACCTATTAAAACGAACAGTGTACATACAATATAAACCCTATTCAACAACCTTACAATCAAAAAGACCGCCAACACAGTAAGTAAATATGTGTAAAACATCTAACAAAAATTCTATGACAAGATTATTAGTAACACGAGAAATAATACAACATTCAAGCCCGTGTTAAAAATAACCCACTATGGCAACGGTCAAATTGTACTCAAGCGACTTGTCTGTAGTTACGAGTAACTGTAAGACATGGAAGGGTTCAGGGTACGACAGAGAGGGAGAGAAAAAACAAAGCACGAACATCCGACATAACTCTCCCGGTTAAGGACGGCTTTAGAGATACACCACCATGTAGTGCTAAGCCATGTCTGTCGTCGCACAACCAAAGAGGAAAGCATAGTTATCAATTGTACATTGATCAATAACCAAACCTGAAGTGCGCAGCAATATAGTTGGATCATAATCTTTTTTGAGGAAAAATCTACTACGTTTCACAAATAGTTTTTGAAAATGAATATGTCCAAGAATCTTACGAAGTCTGTAAATCACATCACCATAAAACTCCGGATGTGAAATACCTTGCCGCAGAAAAGACTTTAAGTTACATTTATACTTGTTAATGAGAGGAAGATTTCTATAAAAGAATTTAGAAAATGATTTACGAAGTTTATGAAATCTGTACCCCTGTTTAAGAAGCTTTTCAGTAATAGTTTTATTACGAATGTGGAAGTCCTCAACAGAGGTACAGGCCCTAGCAAAGCGAATAAGTTGTGAAATATAAACCCCGTAAGATGTAGAACGGGGAATGTTTGCCTTTTTCCCTTACAAGGGAGCGTAGCCCTGACACAAATGGCTTAGGTAAGGGTAGCTTTATGATTTGTAAAGTTTAAATTTTTTTTATAACCAGCTGATCATGTATGTGTTGCGGTGCTGTAAAACGCAAATCAATTCATGAATGACAAATTTCAAGAAAGTAAAATGTCATAACAGAATTAATATATCTTTTTGGTCGAACAAACTGTAATACATGTATAACTGTGTAACAAAAGTGCAAGCATACGCTATGTCTATGTTTTCTCTCATAAATCTGGTATTTATCTAACAATAGTACTACTGTGAAATTAACCAATTATGTTCTAGCTTTTCAGAACGAATTCATCACCACAGTATGGTGTGCCCATTGACTTTCTGCACATTATTTCTATGAAGTCGGTAAAACTTGTCATCTCTTACAATTCTCAGAAATTTCCAAAAAGAATTCTTAATTAGAACATAGTTTGTCAGACATTTTAGAACCAGGGGAGGCGCCTAGTTACTCGGCAGCTCATCTTGATCTAAAACAGTTTCCAACTAGTATTAAATTTCGTCCAAATGACGCAGAAGGTTATCGCAGTATGTTGTCGTGTTTCCAAGAACACGCTCACTCATTTAATGATTTGAAAGTGTTTAAGCACATAATGTCATACAGTGTGGCACATATTTAATACAGTCAACGAAAATGAATATGGCCTTGTTCCAGTTGTCTTACAAGCGTTGTGTAACAACTGACCTACAGTGCTCTCTCCCTAATACGGCCCATCCAAAAACGACCCCTCCTTACAAAGATCCTAGCCGCAGCTCCCTAAACAAGGCAATTATGTATCATGCTTTTACTGCTGTAATACAGTCTGATTCAAGTTGTCGTCTGATGTTTTTCTTAAAGTTACATATTGGATATTTTGATCAAAAAAAATTAATGACAAGAGACAAACAGCTGCAATCAAGATAAGACGTCGTTTGATCTGGATTCAATCTGTTTGCAAATGTAAGCAAAACAGGATTTCTTTAACGACTCCCTCTGAACAATACAAACACGTATTGTCTACCATCTGGTGTGGTTGCAGAGAGGGGGCGCTGTACTACATAAATGGTCGCGGTGTTTGTTCCCGTTCTATTGAAACGTAAATGCATTGTACTAAAGATAATGTGAAACAGGATTCTGGAAACGTTACGATGTGTTTTTGTTTAAGTTGTCAGTTGTTTGAAGCTTGACCAGACGGTAAGTTACAAATCTGGTCTAAAAGGAATTGTTGAGGTCATGAAGCAATAGTTGGAAAAACAAAATATTCATTGAATTTGTTTTATTTTGTCCGGGCTAAAGTTGTAAACGTATACATTATAAGGTTTTCAATATCATTACATGCATTATCTGAAGAAACTGAGAAACATGTAGCTCTTCAAATATACGTTAAGTAACTTGTTTACATATTAAATAATCCGAAAAATAGTGTTAGAGAAAGAGCACAGGTTGTTTGAGCCAGCTAATAGTTAGATGTCGATACTTAGATTCACATAAAACGCGCCGTGGATATTGCTAAAGGTTGTAAATGACAAGGCAAGCCATAACGAAATTTTCTTGCAAGTGTTATTACATTATATGTCCAATATCATTAGCCTAGTGCATCGTTATCGTACATGTATGTTTTCAGTTTTTACAACGAGGCACCTTAAAGGTTTGTATTTAGTATCCGTTTCACAAATAAAATTACGCTCTTGTTCAGAATTGTTTTAGCTGGTGTTCAATCCATTTATACCTAGTAGATTTTTCCATCTTATACATTGGATTAATACATTTTTTATCAAGGGGGTGCTTGGTCAAACTTTTCATTTTGTTTTATGTTGAACTTCATATCAACAAATATTGTAGACTCTGATCAGATGCCGCATTATGGTTGCCTATGTCCCATATAATTATGGAATCGTGGGCACAAATGGGGTAATACTGTGAACGTGCACCCTATAGGAGGTCTGGTAAATATAGCGACTAAAAACAGTTTTGTTTCAAACAATTATTTTATTAAACACGTGCAGTTCAAAACACGATATATACGATCTCAATCCCTTGAATTCTCCTTTGTACAAGTATATATTGCATCGGTGGATCTACAATCTACGACGAGTTAACAGTCTGAAAGAAGAATAAAGGATAAATCATATATACTTATAATTCTGATTACTATCTATGGTGTACACTGTCGCCTAGCTGATCAACTTAAACAAATGTTTACAGTGCCTGAAAAATTAAATTATAAACAATAATAAAAATACTGATCTTGTCTCGGATAGCCTTTGTTCAGGCAGTATATAATGTCATTTTCAATTATTTATTTAGGCGCGACAACCATTACAAGCCCCATTATAGCATTTCTTTTTATGTTTGGTGCTGACAATATGAACTGCCCAAAACGTTTAAGGGTTGTTACAGAAACCTGTTATAGTAAAGGTAAACTATGGAATGTACCATTAATGACATCCAAATAAACGTAAGAATGGGGCCCTGACATGGATATAACTAAACCTTTTATCAACGCATTAAAATCTAGTTGGGTAAAACGAAATGTAGACGATAAAAAATGGACAAGGGGAATACTAGTATATTAATGTTTAAAACAAATATGGCGGAAAACTCATTTTTGAAAGCGAACTTATTAAAACTATCGTTCCAGAAGTGGTAAACAACATATGCACTCAAAAACGATAATGTCTGCATTGATACACATGGATGAACCTCTTCATAACTTAAAATACGGACTGAGAATAACGAGCAGAATACTGATTCGGAAAAAGCTAAGGAACTGACCGCTACCTATGGGTAGTCACACTCTCAACATCGTCCTCACGACTTCATCTTCAAAGCCAACCCAAAAAATAATGCATCATTATCAAATCCAAGAAGACCAATAAACAAACACTTTAGATCTTGAACAACAGAATATCAAAACCATTACAAGATTAATATGTTTGCCTTCAGCATTTAGCAAAACAATGGTTTATCCATACTTTAAATATAATTCCTGTATTTAGTTAATGTTTTACATCTACAGTAAACCTCACTTATAACGAACTCGGTTATAACGTACCCTCGGTTATAAGGAACAGTTTATAAATCCCCGAATCTTACCCTTCTTTATTCTTTATAAAAAAATACGGTTGTAGCGTACTCGGTTATAACGAAAACTCGGCTATAGCGTACACCGTTTTCCGGTCCCGATTCATCAAATGTCATTAAAATATCATCGGTTATAGTGTACCGTCAATTTCGAGTGTCGCCGAGTAATTATCGATTGATAATTACCTCACAGGTAAAATATTTGTCAGCGATCGATTTCATGCTTTGCGTGTAGATGTGAGCGAAATTAACAGACAATTATTAAAATGTTTGATTTAAGTTGAAATGACTTAAGATATGAGTGTCAAACAGTTTGAATCCTGACCACACACCGCATTGCGCAGCGTCTGATCTGGATCCAAACTGTTTACAAAGTCAACATTAAGCGATGAACGGGTTGAATAAGTCTACAAAGTGATCTCTGTGTTTGTTCCTCCAAGTAAAGTGGTTGATTGATTGATTAAAACTATTGTTTTGTCAAGTGTAATATTAGTTATTTGTTGCCCCGTATGCGGAAATATTAGAGCGTCGTTTTCGGTATTTCAGTCACCAGCAAGTTAGGGTTTTCCGAAAGTGAATGTATGTTTAGCCTGACACGAAACTGAGGCATGAATGCAAATGGCGACCAGTCGTCAAAGTTTTGTCCGATAAACAATGAAAATAAGACTACCTTCGCACGAGCTGTCATGTTGAAGGTAAACGAACTTGCAAATTACTGAAAAACTATTTCGTTAAAACATAAATAGTCTTGTTTGCCAAATTTATAATGATTCATTTAAACACATAGGTTTACACATGTACACAAATACATGTACATGTCTGGTGTTCGTTATAAGTCCGATCAGTTCGTTATACTAACCTCGCCTATAGCATGCTAGTTCGCTATACGGTTATAACAAACTTCGTCTATAACGAACACTTTTTTGAGGTCCCGAGGTGTTCGTTATAAGCGAGGTTTACTGTATTAATATTGCCTCTGATGTGTGTAAGCAATACCCGTTTTATCGACAGTAGATGGAACCTTCATCTAACCTGCTGAAGTACATTAAAACGCGAACGAAATACATTCAGATATTGAAAAGTGCAATATCTTGAATGTTTATTCACTAATTTTCAATCGTAGCTGTAAACAAAATTGAGTCCGACGAGACGCTGTTTTTTTCCGGTGTCAGGCTTAAAGTTGTGTTTGATTGTCGTACAACTTTAGCATAAGCAAATCCATTTGAATCAAACAACTTTTTCACTACAATACATATTTACTGAAAAATAAAGCATTAGTTTTCTCTGTTCACTAAATAGTATCGTCATTCAATACATAAATACGAAAGACTCAAGCAGGAAACGCAACACAAACAATACACTCACCTCTCAAGTAGAACACACACATAGTCATACCATAACAAACACACACACACACACGCAATACCATTCCTTCATCTACACACTAAATAGAAAACAACACGCAAGACAAACATAAAGCAAAGCTAATATAGGAGCCCGCCTTGGTACGGTCAGTAGCAATCAATAATTAATTATAAATTAATGATTAACAACCACTGGGGGTTTAAACTTGGGTTTAGGGGCGCCCAACCTCACTCTTGTCTCCTATATTCACCTATAAAGACGAACAGTGTACATAAAATATACACCCTGTTCCAAAACCTTACAATCACAATACTAGTACTCCCCCACGAGCCCTTGTAACGGTAAATCCAAATGCTGTTTGTAGAAGCATTACTGTTTCAAATCGCACAATAAAATTGTCGCTGCAAGCATATATTACAACCACACCGAATTGTCTGGCTCGTGAAATATGAGTATTAACCTAAATTGACGCTGATTTTCTTTCAGATGCCTCATTTCAAATAGATAATTGGTACAGCAGCGTTAGAAACTTGTAACCTACAGGCCAATTTCTAGCAATAATCGCTCATTATGAGGTAATGCTGATTTATTTATTTCATTCTCTAGTGGAAAAATGTGACCAATTAACCCCTTCACTGCCTTACCGCGAGCGCAATGGTTATATGCAAACAGTTTGGATTATGATCAGACGCCGCGTAACGCGGCGTCTGATCAGAATCGAAACTGTTTGACACTCTTTTCAATATTTCTTAAGTCAAACTACCTAAATATTAACTTTGAAAAATAAAAGCAGACGACAATTATTTAAAACTGATGATGTCACGGCAGTGAATGGGTTGAGATGTCGAATAAACCCATTGCTGAGAAAAACAATCAAACGTGTTTGACACTCTTTTCAACATTTCTTAAGTCAAACTACCTAAAAATTAACTTCGAAAAATAAAAGCAGGCGACAATTATTTAAAACTGATGGTGTCACGGCAGTGAAGGGGCTGAGATGTCGAATAAACCCATTGCTGAGAAAAACAATCAAACGTGTTAAGAGTTTGAAAACGTATGAGACAAACTGCATACTGTAAGAACAAAAAAACCTTATGTCTCCTTTAGGTAGTGCACTTGATGCCAAATATTTATTTTTCTTTTGCATGACAGTTAAATTACGTGCTAATGTATATAGACTTGCATTTTCAGCATAAACACAAGTAGAATAATTGTGTTCATCTAAATTATATTACGCTTTAGTAAATGGCAGACAGAGCCCGATCGAATTGGACACATTTTATTATTTCTAATTTCAATTTATTCTATAAAAAACACAACGCTTGCAAAAGTAACCTTAATTGTATCTTTAACCTCAATATGTCCGTTTCCTATTTTTAAGCAAACAAATGAACCATTTATCACACTAGTTAATAAGTAGTCTAAAGGTTTTTCTTTTCTCTTTTTGTTAGAATTAAATACGTTTGTAATGAATAAATCACTGCATTATGTACAGTATGATAAGAACCTTTTGATATGTTAAAACCTTTTAGTGTTTGGCCGTTCTTTGCTGCAACCTTCCACTGGTTTGTTTGGACCCGCAATGCCGATTTAGCATATTTAACTCGCAGTCTTAGTGTCATCATATTTAACATTACCGTATAGAATTTAGAATTAAGACATTTTGATTGGCAAAAGTATACGCGATGTCGTATGTGGATTCATACTATTTGCACATGTTCGGCTTATCTAGCTTGTCAATTTATGTGTAACCGTTTAGAGACTACTTACCAGATTGTAAATGTAATTTGAATTAAATTTAAATGATAAATGTAGAAGATATTTCTCGGCTCTTATTTTTTATCAGTATTAAGAATACATGTACATAACTACATTAAACCGACTTTTGACTGTATTGAATATTCCGTAATACAATATACGTATTTGTTAACGGTTTAACTATGCGTCTGTCCAGGTTCAAATCTGTTTGCAACGGTCATACTATTGAATATGTGAATATTTATAGAGGTATAAACAGTAAAAGAAACTCACTTTGGTTGAAATTGTATAGAGCAGATATTTAATGTAAAGTGTTGAAGATAATAAAAGTCATGTACAATTAAAAAGCAACGATTGTGTTAGACACTGTAAGTCGTTCGCGAACCTCTCCGAGTATTCAGTCGGATTGAGACAAGGGGGGGGGGTATTTAATCTTACAAATCAATTACAAAATTGTTCCTCAATTGCACTTTTGAAAGTATATATTTGATCATATTATGATCGAATTATTTGCCTTGGGTATCATACTCCGGCATGCAAACCGTTAGTCCAAGAGACTTCACACTGTTTTGAACGAAAACTTTTCTACCATACCACATAATTTGCAATATAAATCATAACAAATAAGTGTACTGCATTCTTTAGACGTTCTGGTACTCGCTTGAATTTTCAACAGAAGTTATGAGCCACGTTTGGTGACATTAACCATATTGGCTTTTGGTCAATGTGACCATGTCGGTCAGTATTAAACGCATCTGTGTCAACCGTTTAAGGCCATTGTTCATTCTATCAAACTTAATTATTTATAAAGAAGCACCACAGACAAACATGCACCAGTTAGAGATGAATGGCAAAAGTTTGTTCAGCAGGTGCTAATCTTTAACATTCCAGTGTCTGATATAATGGTTTAAAACAGCGTTTGCACTTCCGAGGGCGGCGTCCTTTTAGGCGGTTTGGCGCATGTTAAATGACAAAGTACGATTTTACATATGTATATGTACAAACTGAGAGAAATAAAGAATATATTTATACAGTGTATGAGCCTGTGAAGCGAGATATTCATATCCCCCTCAATGGTGCTGTATATTTTGGAATCAATCTGGTGTCAATCGAACATTGATCCAACGTTCAAATGAAGTTCGTTCATTTGTGATTATTTGGTATCAAATTTGCAATGAGTAACGGATAGGACTCGACGGTACATGCTAGCTTCAACAAACCGTTTTCGCATAGTCAAACTTTGATAAAGTTTAGTGTTAAAACGTATCCTGGATCTCAGTAATCAAATCACCATGACCTCGTGTTAGTTAATGAAAACATAAAACATAACATTTGTTTGTTTGACAACTAGTACATTAACATGGAACCCCGGTTTAACTCTTGATGTTGACATGTCTACTTAGTACTAGAAGACAGTTCATTAGGACGGCGAAGCATACGTAGTCTGAATAAGATTTTTTTTAAACGCATTGAACAATGACTTAGTTATAAACAAGCTTTGCATAACAGTGCAGTTTCGTTGTTCTCCAACATTGATACAAATAGGTACTCAAGACAACATGCTTAAAATTGTATTATTGACACGTAGGACTTGATTGATTGCTAACATTAACCCTTTCCCCCATATAAGCGACTTTTAGCGTATCTAATTTATTCCTCCGCTGAAGAAAATAGTTCCAGTTTATACCTTCATGAACAATTACCATTACAAATATTTTATATAGCCTAGCAGATGGTGGTTTAAAGCAGGCTGAAAGTAAAGCAGAATGTGCCTTAAGGCACATTCTGCTTTACTTTCAACCTGCTTTAAGTGGTCACCTGTCTTCAAAACTAGAAACAGGCTATGAGGTAAAGGGTTGTTATACTTTCTGGTCCTTTGGAATCATTGATTTCAGCACATTTACAGTTGAAGGTTGAATTCCGCTTAAGCTGGTGCTAGGGGGCGTGTGAGCACTGTTGCATATTTCAGTATTGCTCATGAACAGACTCAATTAAACCGAGTCTGCAATTTTCAGTATTTGCTTTGTTTTCTGTGCTTTCAAAGGATCTCCCCTTATTCAGAATTTAAAGATGTCTTAATGTCAAACATGGCTACTCATGTACGCTTGGCATAGTGTTGAAGTACCTCACAATTAACACTTGTGTGGAACTGTGACAGCTTGAGTGGTATATATTTCTATAATATAGTCTACTATAACAATGACGTGAAGAAACATTGATTCCGGTTTGAATGACTGCGTACTACAAGGATGGTTAAATAACAACAAGAGCTCGTATAGGAGACGTTTTGCAGCACTCGATTTGCCTCAAGTTTTGACAATTTAAACACCAACGTGTTTAGCACCATCCATTTATTCACTTCACAGTGAATGTGTCATTTGTATTCGAATAGTATATTAACTTATTATTTAATGTAAGGTTTATAGCAGTCATTTAAAAGAAATATCGACATGAATAGTAGTAGAAGTAGAGTAGAATATGGTATGACGATGCTGTATATACCATGTGTATCGAGTTGTTAATACATGTCACTTGTAAGACACAGCTAAACAGTGTTAGTACATACACATATAGACAGGTATAGTGATAGAAGACTATTTGTTCTCGGGAAACAGAAAATTAAGCATCATTCCAAATTAATAATATGTAGAAAATTACACATTCTGTGGTGGTTTAAGTAGCATATCTGGCATATACCTTGGCTCGAAACTGTTCGCACGGGGAAACACTTTCGCAACAATTATTATTGTGCAAGTATAGCGTTGGATCAACTATATACCCTATGATAGAGAACACTATTTCGCAGTATAAACAAATGAAGTGTTGCACTATATAGTCCATAAAGTTGTAGAAATATATTGATACATGTTTAGCGTTATGATACTTCAGACAAATTAAACGAACGTATATCTTTTGTTAGACCGATAACAAACATTATTATTATGATATGGTATTATGATCTCCTCGACACATAACGATTTTATAGAGGATAATTGTTTTTTTCTGTATAAGATAGAAATTTAATCCATTGAGTGAACATCAGACGTTATATTTGCACGACTGGCGAAGCCACGAGTGAAAATATAACAGTCTGATGTTCACGAAATGGATTAAGGGGGTAGGTGCACCTTTGGAAAGTAATTACCAAATTCTTCAAACTTTGCATACAGACAGTAAAATTAGTTTCTATGACAAAACTGGTGAAAAAAGTGGGGGTACCGGACCTTTCTTTTTCACAATTTGAGATTTTTCAGGGCTACCCCGCTAAAATTGAAACTTCACAAAAACTCCTACTTTTTTGTACTACGGTTTTTCAATCTTTATTTAAACAAACTATTTGTACAAAAAGTATCCTAATTTATATTACCATAGTAAGAATAAACTCTGAAAATAATGTTTTGTCAAGATTCAAAATAAAAATGTTTGATTTCACCGAAAAGGAGTCAAATTTACCCCACCCACTTTTTTATAATGGGAGAATAAGGCACAGTGAAAATTGCCCTACAAATTGTAGCAAACTAATTACCAAATTTTTTATTTGTTGATTTTAGCCTTCCAAACATAAAGTTTTAGTGAAATAGCAAATAAAAACACAGGGTCCCGGATCTTTTAAAAAAGATATAGATCGTTTTATTGAAAAAATCCATTTTTTCTCATTTTTTCACTTTTTGGTGTATTTTTACCAAAAAATTTTTTTTTCAAAAAAATATCATTTGATCTTTTGAATTATCTATAAGTTATACTAAAACTGTACTTCCATGAAAATTTCATGCTTATATTCTGAGAAATTGAAATGAAATCGGATGTAACAAAATGCAACCTACCTATGAAAACGGTGTATGCTGTAAACTACGAATAGGACATAAAACTTAAAAAGTCCCTTCCGGAACGAAAAATCTAATTTTTTCCCGGGAAAATAGTATTTTATGACTGTTTGCATTCACCAAAAATGAGTTCTTAACATTTTTCGGAAAATGAGTTCGTAAAATTTTTCGGAAATTTCATAATGCTCAAAAAGACAGGCCGACATCCTTAAATTCGATCTTATACTGAAAAAATACAATTATTCTATTTATTTATGCTTTTAAGCCACTTTTTAAACGAAATTGTTCGACAAGTGTGAAAGCGAAAATACATGATTTACCCCGTGTTGAGCCCCAAGTTTACATCGAACACATTAACGAAACAGTTTCCCGTACGATGACGTCACTTATTTATTGATTTGACGTCATCCGAATTACAATGGTATTATGATCTCCTCGACACATAACGATTTTAACGCCTTAATTGGATTGCACTTGAGGTATGTCGTGTATGAATTGTGTGCGTCTTAGTCCTTCAGTCTGTTAGCTTGTTTGCTCGTGAACCTTTTGCTCGGTATTCATTACCTGTATCACAACTGCTATGAATACTAATTTTGGTGTTTCAGGACATCAAGGTACATGTACGAAAGAGTATTAGAGAAACAATTCAGGTCACTGACATTGCTATCAACTTTGACCTCACTTATAGAAAATCAACTAGTCTGAGAAATTTGTTCTATTGATATAGTTCATTAGTTTTCATGTTGTGATGGCTGAATGTCGCATACGATTTCCATATTGTGGCATTGACTTTGAATTTGACCTCATTAATGGAAAACGCTTGTCCGGAGAAAATGTGAGAAGTAAATTATTACAGCAGTATATCTCAAAAAAGGAAACGAGTATCCACCAAGCGGCATCAAGCATTTACATAGAGGATCTTATATGAGTGCTTATTATTTATCATTTTTAATAAATGAGTCGACTAAAATAATATGACGCGAGCCTTGGCGAGCGTCATATTCATTTTAGTCAACGAGTTTATTAAAGATGATAAATAATGAGCACGAATGTGAGATTATATTTATCACATAACAAGTTTAAGCACCTATTAAATTGATTAAAGCCGTACTGTTTAGACCCTCCGCTATATAGATTCTCCGCAAAAATGTTACGTTGTTCAGGTTAACGTCGTTGCAAATGAAGTAATTTGGCGTCCCGCTACATGCAGCGCTTGTGGACAAAGAGGTTGGGCCGGAGCCGGAAAAACGATATTCCACTAGTTGGTTACGATATTTACATTTTGACTTTATATTACTCCCAGACCGCAAGGTATGTGATAAAAATCTTTTACAACAACATGGGTCAGTATTTAGTAATGAGAAGCAGCAGGAAACAGCTGTTATGATTGTTTATATAGTATCTAACACTTTCATTGTCAAACATGTTGTGCGATTTCATCCCTTCATCGTTACCGTTCTGTCTTATTCAAAGTATGTTGTCTACAAAATCGTATCAAAATAAAATTCAAGGCGGTATAACACAATTTGGGACATGATAAGACGCTGCTTTATTGTTTGAAATGGTTGCCTTCATAGTCAGTAAAATGGTTAACCCATTTATACCCAGTGGTTTCGTCCATAATTATTTATTGGATTAGTCCATTTTTATTAAAGCGTCAAAACCTGGTCAAAATTATCATTTTCTTTTTTTTATATTGAGATTCCTATCAGCAAACAGTGTAGACTATGATCAGACGCCGCATGATGCGGCGTCTTATCAGAGTCTACACTGTTTGCCTTTGTCCAATATATTGGATCGTAGGCACAAATGGTTTCAGGACAAACTAATTTACAAAGTCAAGTTATACTTTTGTGGCAAACAGTTGTGTAATAGACTGATTGATAAGGCCAGTTTCCATGATACAGGCGAAACAATACATAGCCGAAGCACCGACGTGATATAAAGATGGATACATTTGTGAGAAATGATACACAACTGTTACTTGTTTAAAGACAAACTACATGTAGAGCATATACCTTACAAAAGGTCGTACAAACACGATACAATCGTAACACCTGTCGGTCACATGTAATGAACGATCACGTTTCACCTAGAATTACTCCAATTTGAACCAATTTCGAAGAAACATAAAGTTGCATGATCAAATGAATGTACTACTGATCAGAAATATTGTTACAACTGTTTTACTAACAAACTGCACGCTACCTGAATTATATAAACCATGGAATAATACAATACGATCTAGACAGAAAAATTGCCTTAAGACTATATTCTAACACACTTCCCGCACGCCCCTATATAAACAAAGAAGGAACGTATCAGTGTACGAATTCTCAATATAACACTCACGCGCTGTAACGTTCTAACGTGACGCCATATGGCTTCGAAAATGCGTACGCTAAGAAATGTAGCGCCGTTGCTTCGGTGCAAATTAAGGTTAAAGTATGTGTTAGAATCGAAATAATAAATTAATACCAGTGTTTTATCTAACAATCGAGCACGGATAGTCGTTGAGATGCTTGTAATTTAACCACTCGGCCTATAGGCCTCCTGATTAAATTACTACGCATCTCAACTCCTACCAGTGTTCGATTGCACGATAAAACACTGGTATGAATTTATTTTGTCTTAAATAAAGACAGGAGGGTGCAAGCTGTCAATATATTATTTTGGGTTTACATCAGGTAGAGACAGCACCAAAACCTAAGTCGAACTTACCTATACCTCACTAGCTAGGGCTACTGTGTCGGTTTCTATCTAATTATGAGATGGCGGAATGTCGCATACATGAACAAGGTGTCTGTGGACCTGACCTCAACTATAGATGCACGTATCATGTGCGATAAAGGTTTTAGATACCAAATTGGGTGCTTAGGTACATATTGATGCAGTGTAGCATACCATTTCAAAGTCTGTGTATAGATATACTTCCAGACCTGCCCTCAGCAACAAAAACTATTACAGTTGAACTTCGATATCTCGAACTCGGTTAGGTCGAACATTACAAGTATTCCAAGTTAAAAGGTGACTTAACCGAGCATGAAATAATGCAATTCATGTGTCGACAAATATGAAAATTCAAATAAAACGAGTTCGAAATATCGACTGCATATTGCAAATGTAATGGGGTTTTGGTTTGTTCCTCTTACTGTTATACTGTGCTTGTTTTTATAACAATTTAAATTTCATTTCATTTTACTTATACGATACATTGCAGTGTAGTGTGAAATCAAATTCGTTTTTATCATTCTAATATTTAAGATGTTGCTGCGATCATATACATGTACCCAGAGGGAACAATGTCAAATAATCTATCGTTTGTTGCGCAGCCTTAACCTTCTACTGAATCACTCTCGGGAGAAACACCACTGTAAATGTTATCTCCGTCATCCCTGAAACTTCAAGTTGACAATTCAAGTTTCCAATAAAACTGTGTCCATTTTTGGCAATAAAGAGTTTTTTACGATAGAAATTCAGTGGCATGTATACACTGAGCGCCGGATTAGAGGATCCTTTAGAAGTGCTCTGACGAGGATCTACACGGTTTGTTAAGGGGGTTTGTATTCTTCATTTGTATATTAAGTGTCAATGACCAGTTTGTTAACATATGTCATGCAAAGTGTCATTACAATGTATTCATAAAAAGTTAGATCCGTATAAATGCCGAGTTACAGGACTTCCTCTCTACAACGACACTCAATTGGATACAACAAGTGTGTGCGTTGTTCGTTAGGAGCCGTTATAGGGAAGGAATATAAAGGCTTTGCTTACATTTGCAACCAGCTTGAATCCAGATCTATAACATTTCTGATCTCGAAATGCCCAAAACTACGGCAAGGGAAAAAACTACGACAAGTGTCGTTGTAAGGATGGAGTCTTTTTTGGTAGGGCCGCTGTGTGGATAGAGCACAGTAGTTGGTATCTGATTTGGCTATAACATAGACATAAGTGGTTTTGATGGTATGTACTTTAATGATTTAAGACTAAAATTGCGTCTGTGTTTCAGACAACAATGTTTAAATGAAGACGAATTTCACTACGGACCATACTTTAGCAATCTATAGTTTAAATCGGTAACACATTTGTTAACTTTACTACAGTGAGAATTAATTTCAAAATGCGAATGCCATTTCAAGAAAAACTTTTATCAGTCATATTTTATGACAACTTATGTATGGATGAAGTTGGATGGGGGGACCAGGGGCCCGTTTTACTAAACTACTTACGCAAAATTTTTGCGTAAGTCAAAATTTTAAATTTTAGTTTATAATTTTTTATTATCACTTGCTACAAACGGCAAATAGCCAGATCAGAGGACGCGCTTTAAGTGCGTCCTCTGATCTGGCTAGTTGCTGTTTGCAAACGTTTATGATCGAAAAATAAGAGTTAAACGATTTTGACTTACGCAAAAAATTTTCGTAAGTAGTTTAGTAAAACGGGCCCCAGGAGTTTACTTACAGTAACACTTCTTAGATAACAATATGTCTTGAAACATTGAAGACTCGAAACCGGATGTGGCTTAAACTCTACTTCGCAAATGGTTTCATGGAAAATGTGAATCTTTTTCAAGCACAAGTAAGCATTAATAATTTAGAAATATTTCAACCAAGCGTCAATCAGTTTCCATTTAGATCAGAAGCATACCAAGTACTGAATAACTCTGACATATTGCCTTATTGAAAACGATTATGTTCTAAGGATACAAAACTACATGTTGGGAAAGAAAGTAAAAAATGAAATAGAAATGAGAACTGCTAACATAAACGTTGTTTATCCAAAACGTCAAGTTTCTATTACAGTATAAATTAGGTAAACAATGACATGCTGCGCAGTGTTTTCTATTTCGTATGAAATCTCTTCTGGTGTTTGATCAAATACTACAATGACTTTACATAACCTTTATACAGTATAACGCCTCCAAACCGGAACCGCTAAATACCGGATTTCTCTCTAAACCATACAAAAGCTTTGATCCTATTTCCAATTCTTCTTTATGTTTACTCATTACATTATGACTATGTCTTATAACCCCTTTGATTTATTCCTTCACTGAAGAAAATACAATCATTAAATCCAATATTTTTCATCTGAATAATTATTCTCTATATTCTAGTAGATGATAGCTTAAAGCAGATTGACAGTAAAGCAGAATGCGCCTTAATGCGCATTCTGCTTTACTTTCAACATTCTTTAAGTAATCAGATATCTTCCAGAAACCCCTCTTAACCGGAAACCCCTATAAATTGGAAACCCCTCTAGACCGGAAACCCCTCTAAACCGAAATGTATTTTGTTCCCATACACGTCCGGTTTAGCGGACTTTCCCTGTATATGTATAATGAAATATTTCAACAAACACAAAGGGGATTATCATTGCAGTATCCAGCTATACATGTTGCTAAAGATTTCAAGGTCGACATTTCCCCTCAGCTGAATAAGCAACACTAGGCATAAGGCAAATTTTCATTAGGAGATGTGCTCTTAAGATTTCCGGTTTAATTTAATTCAGTGACATACGCGTTCCTGAACATTTCCCGAAAGCGTATCAAAATTAATGGCCTTTTGTCTTTACATTTCAAAGAACTATTTAAACAGTTGTACTTGTATTCCCTAAAACAACCAAAATATCATACTGAGACGCAAACGTTGTTGTTTGTTTTTTGTTAAACATGAAAAAAATTAGTGTTATGCTTGTTTGATGAATGAGACTATTTATGAATAAAATTGTCGAAAATGATTTCTACTATTGCACTTAAATACAAAGCAAGGAGTGCATTTAAATAGATGGAAAAATGTGTGTGACACATTTAAATGTCACCGACTCACACAAATACAGTAAATCTTCTTTATACCGACCACTAGATCAAAGGCTATTTGACTGTTTGAGGAACAAGCGACAGCTTAAAGCGAGGTAACAGTGAACGAAAGCTCCTAAAGGAACTTTCTGTTCTTTTCCTACATTGCTTTAAGCAGTCATCTATTCTAAACGGCCAATAATTTAACACAATTTAACAATTTAATGGTTATTATAGAAAGGGTGTATTGTAGTCAATGCAGTGAGAGTGTCAAAATACTTTCCAGTAAAGAAATATGCTTCTTGTTATTTTAGCTCAATTTAATTTTCTGAAATATATATGTCAGGAACATAACATGAATCATGAAAATTCTTTAAATAGGCTAATCAAAATTAAAGTGCCCTACCTATACATTCCGTCAACCCGTTTGAGAACATTTAATGTGTCACAATTTCGACGACGTTAGGGCGCAAATGTAAACTATAGCTTTAGCCATTTAATTCCAAATGAACGCAAAATAAAACCCTCATAAAAGTATAATAAGTTAGATATCTCTGTTATGAACTGGTATAGAATGGTTGCAAGTTATGTAGCTTAACGACAAAACCATATTTGTTGTCACTTTTCTTATGATGTTTCTATATATAATTTAAGGGGGTCATTGCCAACAAAACGGAATCTGATAAGGACCAAAACTGTTTGACAATCGTTCGTTTTGAACTTTCGTCTGTCATACTACCGTGACCCTAAATTAGAACCGATAGTGCAAATCTTAATATTAGAGCTGATGAACATACATGTATGTGGTGAGAGGATTAGAATCACACAGTAAATTTGTATATGTAAGGGTTTAGTTTTACAATACGGCAAATGATGTGTCTTTTTGTCGAAATAATTGGGTTTTACTTTTTTAAAGTACTTGACATCAATTTCTACACTTGCAAACACATGTCAGCTTTTTAAGACTCTCTCGCCTTGTGATTGAATATTACAGTGATCCTTCTCTACCATGGTCCTCCCAACAACTACTCCCTCCTTACAACGACATTTGTCGCAGTTCCATAAACAGGACACTTATGCCTAACGCTTTTACTGCTTCAAAATCGTGTGCTTTAAATTGTCGTCTGCTGTTATTTTTCAAAGCTACATACAAGGGTAAATTTGGATATGTTAAAAATAATTATTAATAACAAACAGCTTACATCCAGATCAGACACCGCTTTATTCTGTTTGCAAATATAAGCCAAGTCTTTATTTTCCCCTCCCTATAATTTATAACGAATCCCTTCACACAATTCGCATACTATTTGTATCCGATTGGGCGTCGTCGTAGAGAGGGAACACTGTATGTTTAAGCATTGCAAGGTCGAATGTGTCTCCTATATTTGTACGTTAAGGTGATGCCATCGTCACGTTTCGGTTAGGAGATATGCAGTCAGTGATTCAAGTTTAATCTAATTCCGTAAAGTATGTATTCCAGTACATAGCTTGAAATCAAATCAACATTGATGACTTCCTCTAAATACAGAAACATCTAAAAACTGTAACCAACTATTACATCACATGTTTGAGCTTCCTTGCAAACCATCCATTTTGAAATGCCGGCTGACTATCAACATGTCAACCCCTAAAATGTTTACTGAACAATCTATGTTTCAAATCAAATTTATCCCAGTTGTGAATAGCGTGTATGTTTCTTCAATATGTTTTTTTTTCAAAATGACAAACAATGCAGATCCTGAAGAGAGAATAATTTAATGAGCCTTCTGATTAAGATGCCCTTTGGTAAGGATCTGCATAATTATGCTGCATCGTACAATAATTCTATTTTTCAGAATACAATTTTTGGAAAAGAAAGGAATATTTCGTAGCTAGCGTAGAGTGTGTTTTTTATTTCCTGAACCGTTGATGCCTAGTGACGCGTAAGTGTATGTTTGCCAAGTTTGTACCTATACAGAATATACTTGTTTTGTCCAAACAGTGAATGCCCTGCTAAAAGTCTGCACTGATTGACACAGTGCCTATATTGTAACAAACAGTCATCAAAATTCGTTATTAGACTAGACATAATACGAAATAGGATTTTATGTTGATGTTTTAGGGCTCCATCATAAAAACATAAAATCATCTGATTAAATATGTCTTTATGTTTTTTTTCTTTTTAATTCCGCTTAAACGTGAACGAAAAATAGATTCCGCAGTAAAAATGTAGACATTATACTGCTTTCCTGTCACGTATAATGCATTTTTAGCAAAGTTTAGGTTTTATCTTACACAATAATAAGCATAAAAATAAACAGTTGCCTGTCTAGGACTGAGTTAATGTTTTGATTGTTCGTCTCACAAATCAATGAATTGATATTTGTCATGTTTTGAATGTGGATTTATCAAAATCAGGAAAATGACATATGCTTTTATTAGTCATGTCAGACATGGGCTATTGCACACATAGTTACTAAAACGACAACAGTTAACTTTCTTAAATCGTTGTAAATACTCGGCATATACTTATATTTAAAGCAGCACGACTGGTGTAAGTTCAAACCGAGTGTCAAACACGCGGCGTCTTATCAGGATACAAACTGTTTGCACACGTGCCATTTGGTGTCATTGAAAGTAAAGTGGCTTTATTATAGAACTTCATAAGCCTTTTTTGCGGTATTATCGTTCTTCATGATAAAACATTGAATACATAAAATGCAAAGACGAGACTTCCATCTTTGATTTCAAGCAAAACCTTTTAGACATGTCAAACTTAGTGATAAAATGTTGTGTTTTTATTTGCCTAACGTGACACATTATTGTTAACTAGAACTCGCGTCGTGTTGATGGATCCGTTATAGAATGAAAATCATTGACACTAATGTACAACAAAGAAACATTCGAATGACATTTATTTTACCATGACACATGTGTTAAACAATACCACAGAGTCGTACCAGTTTCAGTATTCAATGACAGATGCTAGTAAAAGAAGTCGGAATATAAAAGAAATATTTGTATGATCTTTCTGTATTATTGTGAAGTGCACAATATATCCCTCTCCTGTTGAATAACATGTTTCTTCTCGCTCGGAGGTTCCTATATGCTGTGTTATGTATTTAAATACAGTGAATAGTTGATATTGTAAACAGGCTTTAGTTTACCTGATATGTTCGAGTATATCAATTGAACTATAAACTTACGATTTGGCCCGCCTTAAGGGAGTTCAGACTATCAAAAGTGTGACTAATTACATAATATAAAAATGCAACCACTGTGTCTTAAAACAATATATTTAAATAAATCTATAATGGTTTAGTAGGCATACCTTTAGGTCGAATTGTCTTGTAGTCAAATACAAATAAAAGAGTGATTAATTTGTAGCTAGTCAACTGAACTTTTATAATCGCCCCCGCACATTATACAATGTAAATTCATCTCAAATTAAAGACATGAACACCTGTTTTGATTCTGATCAGTCGGCATCGTTTTGCAATTGTATCTGTATCGTATAGTTCGGGAGTAGTATTAAAGTAAGAAAGAGGCTATAATTCAATGTGTGGACGGCAAGACTATTTTTAGTACAAGAGTATCTCTTCTGTAGTGCAGTGTAACTTCTATTCTAACATGACACGTGTTTTGGTCAATATAAAAATAGAACAAGCTCATCTAGGTATACCCGAGACGTTTTACAACGCTCTTCTTTACCCCGCTCCTCCCGCGGTTATATGACATGACGTGACCTCATGCATTCATACGTTATGTCTTTGAAATTTCTTACGTAATTCATATAGCCCGTAAAGACCATATACTTTTAACCAGTCATGTTACTGTACTTTTCCTATTACTCTGTCTTGTTTCATGTAATGTTTATTCTATGCCAGATTGTGGATCGGTAAATGTAAATTTGCTGTTGGGTGTTAGATTTTTGTAATGCCGCGGAAAAAAGTTATTCGGTCGAAAAGCTGCATCCGCTGAGGAAATAAGTATGGAACATTTGAGTTTTGCTTTCTAAAGAATTTCTTTAAATCTGGTCATGTTAGAATCGAAATAATCTATGTTTTACCGTTGTGAAACGGTATTTTACCACGGTTGGGAGGTGTGGTGCGCAGGAATTGACCACGAATGCCGAATATCGTTGTGGTGCGCAGGAACTGACCACGAAGGCCTTCGGCCTGGGTGGTCAAGTCTTGCGCACCGCAATTCCCAACCGTTGTAAAATACCGTTTCAACACGATAAAATATAGATTATTTCTTAAATGACCAGACTTCTTTAAATAAAATACCCTTAGACCTAAACACGTGTATCGATTGATCCCAATAACTTGGTAATTTACTTTAAGCGGAAACGCAGACGGACCCTACACATATGTTATTGCAAAACCCGGTACTACATTCATACTACTTTTGTTATTTCTTTACTAAGGAATAATATAAGCCTCCTAAGGAATCATGGACATAACGTAAGAAGACGTTTCTAGTTATGTTTCGAATGGTAGCTTAAAGCTGATAAAAAGTAAAGCGGAATTATCCTGAAGCAGCACTCTGATTTACCTTTCATCTGATGGATGTGATGAAACCTATTTTCAAAACTAGAATCATATATTTGGTAATATGTTATTGTATGCAAACAGTAATGCACCATGTTCATAATAGAGATTTCTATATTTCCTCACAAAACAACAGTCTTTTGTGTATGACATGCATTTGTATTCATTTAAAATGGTTAAAAACTAATTTTGATCCGAGATTCTCAGTTAACGGCTCATTGTGCTATTTGTTGAAAAGTAAACCAAAACAAAAGCAAGTAAGTTACGACCGCTAGTCGTATAAATTCAATGACGAACGCAGCTGAGCTGAGTTTTCTTAAATTTAAATACAACAACATTCAAACATAATAATTCAGATATAGCGTGTGTTGTCATTTTTCGTTTTTAAAAGTTGTCCACATTAAATGTTATCTAAATGCAAATTACTCATTACTGTATTTAGCTCCGTCATGGCGTTGACATCTTTATTTGAATGTCTGCTTAATCAACATACTTAAAGCTTTATCTATCAAGAATCTTTCAGAATTAACCAATTTATAAAACCTGCAAACAACGTCCATAAAGTGAGTTCTGTACGATTTTATTTTAGATAAACAAAGACGAACTACAGACTCGACAAAATGTGTCTTAAATAGCATGACCTACATAAGAACAAACAGTTCAGGTTCAAATGTAGGTAGCTACACAACACTGTTGTCTAATGTTTTTTTGCTTGTCGGTAGCGACTTTACTACAATTTACAAACGGTTTTGCTCCAGTTCAAACTCGACGTCTTACCAGAATCAAAAGTCGACGATTAATCTCGATTACGAAGCATAACTACTTAAAACTGTTTTATCATAAAGAACAATTTGCATACAACGACTGTGAAGTCGGCAATAATGTAGCAGGCAACGAGTTTAACATGGCGATTGTGACATTGTACTAGAAATCACGTACGCCTGCTGTGATAATAGTCAACCGGAATTGTAATTGAGAATTCCATCTGGAACTTGATGTGAATAATTGACTAATTTCTTAGCAAATATTTTTTGCAATCATAAGATGCTTTCAGAGACTAACCATATATATAGGAACAAACAAACACCAATTTATAAACTTATATTCTAATATATGTATTAGCAATATTACAGTTGAAAATATATGATTATTCAAAATTAAAGCGTTTATGCTTAATCATCATTTCAAACATTTGTGTATACTTATATTTAAAGAAACACAACTGGCACAAGAGTCAGATCATGCCCTGAAAAACAAGGAATCTGATCTAACTCTACAATGTTTGTCATTCAGACTAAATATCTTTACACATTTATCAATATATATGCATGTTTCTAAAATAAAAGAAAAAAACACTAGTATTTTTTCCAACATTTTGGCGTATAGAGGATGAAATTCAAGATTTCATATTTGTTTCAATTTGCTTTTTATCGATATTGATTTTGTGAAGCATTTATTATCAAACTTTCCATACACAAAAAGCGAATTAGTGGTTGCATGTAACGGCGGTTAACTGTTAAGACTGCTTAGCATGCTATCAAAAAAATTGCGACTGATTTCAAAATGTAGTCGAACGTTCATAAAGTAATACGGGTTTAACTTAAATAGAGCATTGCCTTCTTAGTGTTAAAACACTTCAACATTTCTTAAGTCCTCTATATTCAGGAAATATATTCTATTTTAAGAAACCTATTAGAATATAAGTGTTGAGAGAATAAAATAAATGCGAAACAATGTTTTTAGGAAGAAGATTAATGGTGTTCACCTATCTGTAAATATATTGTAATACGATGATTCAGAGTTATTTATAATCCAAATATTTCGCTAAATTTAACTTACTAAGTATAATCGAAATATCCAATTCCTTAACTGAATTCGTACACTTAACCAACGCCCTGTCTTGACTATTTATGCCTTTGTGGATATTTTAACCTGATAAAACGCTAAAAAAATTAGAGATGCCAATATTAACAGTCTTATCTATGTTGCCTCAGTTTTCTAAAATTACTTATTAAGTTTGATATGGAAAGAAGACGACAAACTTGAGAAGCGTTCAATATGACTTAACCACCCATCTAACACAGTCGCTGCCAAAAAGTCGTTGATTAGATGTGTATGCTTGTAATTATAAAGGTATCGATTATGTTTGTTTTTTATTTCAAACTATTTTATATGAGTTAAACAGTATAAATCCGGATCAGACGCCGCGTCACGTAGCATCTAACCAGGAGCCAAACAGTTTTCATATTTCGATGTGGTCGGCCTGCGCAATGAGATGATTATATCACATTATGTAGCCTGATTGAGTCTGTCACCAAATTAGTATATCAACAACATTTTTAGCCAAGGGAATATCTCAGTAATCAGAAAAACAATTGTAAAATATTAGAAATATCTGTGAATATGGTATGTGCATACAGCGTCCAATTACGTTACGGGTCACGTTATACGTGTATTATATAAAAGCTATTTTTGTTGTTTAATAAAACATAAGAAATGAATGACAAATATTTAGATATTGCTGGAGTCAATGTTAACCCATTTACTCTCAATGACGACTTAAAGCGCGTTTGCAAAAAGTGTTGGTCCTGATCAGACGCCGCATAACGCGGCGTCTGATCAGGACCCAAACTATTTGACACTTTTATCGATATTTCGTACGTCATACAACATTAAATCTAACTTGAAACGTGTCTTGCAGACAACAAGACTGAATCAGACGACAACAAATCGGTGAAGGGGTACAAATCCCCCGTATAATTTGATCATGAAAGGGTTAAGACTATGACAGTCGATTGCGATCGAATCGCAAACTGAACAGGGTTTTATTTATATCAGACAGTGAGAAACTAGGCATTGTATCAGAATATAAACGGTGTACTGTCAACTGTGTTACTTTATCGTTTAAAAAGTATATAATTCTTATTGAACACCATTTGTAGATGTCAGTTGACAAGACGATGTTAAGGACTACATGGTTACAGCGTTAATATCAGCGTAAATCTGCGTCTAAGTCTATATGCTACCTAGTTACTATTTATATATCAATACAGACTAGATAATCACGTACATTGAATATATATTGCCTCATTCAAACTAAAACATTAATCTAAATAATGCAATAATGTACATTTAAACAGAACCTAAAGCAACGGAACAAATGTCAGACAAACGATTTATCAATCGTTTGTATGGTTCAGTATGTAATGAATCTAACATTTTGCATTGTTTTCAAATAACACATATCGTCAAGTTTTAAATTCTAGAATACAACAATTTATCACCCGAAAGTGACTTAAAAATTGTGTTAATGATTTGGATATAAAGCGATTTCTAACAATCAAATTCATTCTTATTCAGATTAGAGTGTTAATTTTATAAAACAAAACAGTTTTTTTCTGAAATCTGGTGTATTGGGAGTCCTATAACATATAACATATATACAAACAGTAAGAGCCATCCATTTCGACCATTAAATTGTGTTGTTAAATGTGTTAAATGCATTTGACGGCTTAACACAAGGTGAACGAAAAACAAAAAGGTTTTTAGGGAACTTCTGTTAAGCCTCATCTTGCTTTTAAATAGCTCATGTCCTTTATACAAAAACATCGGACATAAACAAAAACAATGTAAACTCTGATCAAACGCCGCATGATAAGAATTTCAATATAAAAACAAACTGAAAATGAAAATTTTGACCAGGCATCCCTTTGGATAAAAAAATTTACTAATCCAATATATAAACATTGAAGAATCAACTTGGCGTAAATGGGTCAAAGAATACTACCACTGAAACTAATTTTAAAAGTTTTATTGAACCAAAACTTAAATTATACGTAGAACCAACGAATTCATATGGCCTGAATTTCAATATAATTATATTGTCTACGAACGAAATTTACCCAAAATTATTGATGGAGTGATTTAACTATATTACCCAGATGTTTAAAAAAAGAAGAACATAACTAATCACTAATTTGTTTTCGTTCATTGTGTACTGTTTCCAATATTTGTTTATAAAATTGAATGTCATGTTTTACAGGAATAAGATGGAAATAATTCGAAAATGAATGAACGACCGCATTTATTCATTACCGTTTGGAAAAAGAGTTTAAACTCATTCGTCTCATCGGCGTGACTTGCAGGAGAGGTGCGCATCATTTCCCAAATGCACTTGCTTATTTTTTTATTAACCCTTTTGTGCCCACGATCTCATGTATGAGTCATAGGCAAACAGTGTAGACTTTGATCAGACGCCGCATTATGCAGCGTCAGATCAGAGTCAACACTATTGGCTGTTAGTAATTACATGTACAATATAAAACAAAATGAAAATGAAAGTTTTGACCAGGCATCCCTTTGATAAAAGTGGACTAATCTAATATATAAACATGGAATAATCCATTCGGCGCAAATTGACATACAACCTCGGATCATGAGTCAAGCTGCCACTCTGTATCTGTTTGAGTTTTTTACTGTATGCTATAATGCAATAATGAAGACTACACATTTTTGCATGACGATGCTATGGTAGTAATATTTGAGGACATTATAACGGTGTAACTGGTGAATCCATGTGTGTTGTAACCCTTTCTCCCATTAGAAGCGCATTTTAACCCATTCAATTTATAACTCCATTGGAAAAATTGTTCCAGTTAATATAGTTAAGAACATGCATCATAAGATTTATTTTCTATATTCTAGCGGATCGTATCTTAAAGCAGGCTGAAAGTAAAGCAGAATGCGCCTAAAGGCGCATTCTGCTTTACGTTCAACCTGTTTTTAGTGATTACCTATGGTCAATACTACAAAGAGCATATGGGTAAAGGGTTAAAAAATTAATATAGAGCCTGTTAAGAGGAGAGATAAACCGGCGACTGTTCGGGCACCAATCAGTTTCCATAAAGAATATGAAGATTATGATGTTTTAAGCACCTGTCTTAATTTACATTTTACTGAATTGTTTTGCGTTTACTGCCGTTTTTACGAGAGTGAATAATGTCTTATACGCTGTCCTAGTGAAATTGTCTTATATAGTTTATTTGAAATGTGCGAGAGACTATAATTTCACTCAATGTCTTTTCCGACAGACATTGATCGATAGAAAGACGCTATTCATTTCCTTCTTTGTTAAAATATTCTCGTTCATTTCAATCTCCCCAACATTAGCACTGATGAATTGCCCTGAATAGAAATACATAATACAGTGGAGAAACGTTATCCTGCCCCGTTCAAACGCATAAAAAACGAAAACGATACTCACTAAAATATAGAAAGAGTATTTGTTTGCAAAACGTCGAACAATGTATTTTATTCTTAATTGCAAATATATTTAGCGTCTGATCTGGTCCCAACTTGTTTTCTATTGAAATAAGGTTGTGAGCTTTCAAGGGCATTTATTGGGAAATAGTAACGTATTCTCTACTGTTGGTATTACTCAATGTGATAAAATCCTGCTGTGACAGCAGTGTATCTCCCTCAGAAGCGGGTAAGAATTTAAGATATACATAAATTCAAAAGAAACTTTTGAAAAGTAGATAAATTCAATGAAACTGCAAGTATATGTTTTGTTTCCATTAGTGTTATTAAACCGTTTTTAGTTTATTAACATTGCAAGTCGATACAAATGATCAGGATTGGAGTTACATACAGTGGATTGGCTGGTGTAGATATTATCTTCTCAGTAAACTTACCATGACTAAACCAAATGTGACTACTGCAAAACATCAGGCCAAAAAATTCTCAATTATAATAGTTGAAAAAACGTTTTTATTTCCTGTTTAAACGCAACGAAACTGAAACGCAAAGTACTAAAACTGATATGGCTACAAACTTTTGCAATTGAAATACAAGTTTTAGCGTAAACGCGTTTATTCGGAAAGAATAACGTTTTCTTCACTGTACATACAATCGTTAATTGTGCACACCATGGTTCATAGTTATAAACCGTTTAAAGAAGGTGTAAGATCGTTCTCAAGTTTTTAATTAACTGTTATAATTGAAACGCCGTATAACAATATATGACTCATCTCAAACACTTTATGACCATGTTAGAGTCATATCGTCTCTTGGCGGGTGTTACAGTGGAGAAAGCGTTATTCTTTCCCAATAAACGCCTTTACGCTAAAACTATCATTTTCAATACAAACAGTTGGAGCCTGATCAGACCCCGGGTAACCCTGATCAGGCTCCAAACTGTTTGCCACCAAGATTAATACGAATTATCGGAATACTTCAAAAAGTTGTACTTTTCTACATTTTAGTGCTTTGCGTTTGCGTTAAGTTTGTGTTTAAACGGGAAAGAATAACGTATTCTCCACTGTATGCCTGAAGACGAAGACCGGTAGCATTTCAATCCGATCCGATATGAACATGTTTCTCTGTCTCGAAATAATTTTGGTTGGTTTCATGACATTTTCCTATGAATAAAAGCTTTTGCACCAAGCAAATTGGATGGTTACTTTCTAGAGCCTGGCTAGTCACAGATAAACGAGGTTCAAAAGTATTGAAAATAAACCTACCATGTTCTACATTTGTTTGCTATGCATTTGCATGACATTTGACATATGGCGTATTGAATAAATTCAGACCTTCCCCAAAACAAATACATTCGGTGGCTTCAAGCAAGGTGTTAGTAAAATAATAGACATGTAAGCTCCTAATGAGCATTCTGTTTTGTGTGCACCTTTCGTGATGAAGCTACTTGCTGTAAACGCCTGCTAATAACCACACTATTATGATCTTTATGTAGCGACTTTACTATATGTATTTTCACTCACATATATAAAGATCTCATCATGTGTAAAACAATAACAAATATACATCCAAGGCCAATGCGAACTCATTACTGTCTTTAAACAAACTATGATGTGGACGGACTGCGCTCAAATTTGAAACAGCTATAACTCAAAACATCATACATACATGATAGAAATTTATTTTTAACCAATCAGCAAATAATTGTAAAACATATAGCACTTCTACAGTTGAATTAAATTCACAAAATCAGGTAATTGCGACAACTTTAAATTTGAACAATTTCAAAAGTCACCATCAAATCCGTAATCACAATCCTCGCTGCGTAAATCAAATGTCTCATTAACATGGTACAGCTCTATCTTATATCTGATGTGACCACCTCTGGCTAATTTGACCTGCATACAAAATTGCCAGAGCGTAATTATTTACGAACAATTTTGGGGTATTTTTCCACTCCCGAACACGGGACTACTGGATGATTTCTTACATGTATGTGAAGCTCATCACATTACTTGTATAAACTTAAGCTATGATTTATAGTGAATTGATAATAGCTAACATTTTATAAGATTATTTACTCACTTTCTGTGATTATGTTGTATAGAAAGTAATACCATACCCGTCTGAGAGAATACCAGCAGTTAGCAAGAACATTCATTTTGAAAAATTGTTGCGTTAGCTGTAGCCTTGAGTGTATACTTACCGTTTAAAAGAGTGCGTTTGAAGCAGTCCTATATACATAGATCATTAATTGTATTGAATAAAGCGATATAATCGTATAAGTTACATGTTTCAAAATAATGTGATTATCTTTCATTTATGTATTAAAAATGAACTAAAAGCGAGCCCTAAATTTCAGAAAGAGGAACAATCTGAAATACATTACCTCGAACCTAAACCCTTTAACTACCAAAATTTCCAGGAATGTTTCGTCTGCATCAATTTTATTGTTTGCAAGATCGTTTCCCAGTAAGACTCAATGTTGTTTGTCTTAAAATCATATCGATACGAGTGTCAAACAGTTTGAATCGTGATCAGAAGACGCTTTACTCGGTGTCTGATCAGGATCAAAACTGTTTGCAAACGCGCTTTCAAGCGTTATTGAAAGTGAAAGGTTTAATTGCAATTTTTGTCATTACAAAAGTAAAATTGGCACAGACTGAAAAACTCAAGGGGGGATTAACCTTCCTGTATCCGATACCTTCTTGTAACCGCACTGTCATGGCCATTTGATATTCCCAGGTATTGTACATTGTATATGCTAACATTAACACTGCATTTATGCTTGAAACTAAATAACATTTATAAATATCGTCAACGAAATCAAAGGTTTTACCCATCTATGTATACAGTGAGGCATATGGGACGTATACATAAAGTGTAGACTCTGATCAAAAACAATGCTGCATCTGATCGGAGTATACACCTATTGCTGATAAACACTTATAGATTATAATAAAAAACAAATCAAAAATGATAATTTAGACGATGCACTATTTAGATAAAAATAGACTCATACAATACATAAACAGGAAAAATGCAGTACATCGCTCCCTCTCTACAACGACATCCAATGGGAGACAAAGATTGTGTGCGTTGTTCGGATGGAGTCGTTATAGAGAGGGAAATTGGCTTACATTTGCAAACAGCTTGCATCCAGATCAGACGCCGCGTAACGCGGCGTCTGATCTGGACTCAAGCTGTTTGTCACTCGTCATTATATTTATTCTATCAAACTATCAACTTACATGTACATTTGAGAAAAACAGCAGACGAAAAATTTAAGTAGACGACATTGCAGCCATGAAAAGGTTGCACATAATTGTCTTGTTTGGGGAACAGCGGCAAAAGTCGTTGTAAGGAGGGAGTCGTTGTTGGGAGCCGTTGTAGAGAGGGAGCACTGTAGTTGCAACCTGCTTTAAGTGGTAACTTGTCCTCCAACTAGACACAGGTTATTGGTAAAAGGGTCAACTGATACCAGTAGTGCCGCCATACGTTCGTATAAATGTCGTAGGAATTAGTTGCTGTTTTTCCCTTACAATTTATAGCATCGGTTGATCGTACAGTGACATTGTTTGACTGTTTTTGTACAAAAGGTTAATCCGTATTTGCAAGCCTGAATAGTGTATTGAACCCATACAGTGGAGAATCTGTTATTCTGACGTCATTAGTGACCTCATACAGTGGAGAATCTGTTATTCCTTCCCGTTTAAACGCAAACGTACGCAAACGCAAAGCACTAAAACGTAGAAAAGAACAACTTGTGGACAATTCTGATAACTCATGTTTATATTGGTGGCAAACAGTTTGGAGCCAGATCATACGCCGGGTTACCCGGCGTCTGATCTGGCTCCCAACTGTTTGTAACAGAAAAAATAGTTTTAGCGTAAACGCGTTTATTGGGAAAGAATAACACATTCTCCACTGTATGTACGCATTTAAAAGCCCTTAGTGTATTCCTTTTACTAAAGAGAATGTTCCCACGTCATACAAAAAAATGAATGACAATTATAATAAATGTTGTATATCATAATAGATAGAAGCTTATACTAGACTGAGAGCCAAATAAAATGCGCCCTCACCAGCATTATGCATTACTTTCGACCTGCAGTATGTAGTCACTTTTCTTCAAAACGAGATGACTAGTGTATTGCTCACCGGTATATCTGTACGGAAGAAGCACTCATATAACGGTTGTACCAGTATATTTCATTTTACCTTACATACTAAAGCGTTGCAAAAACCTATTGTGCAAATATTTCCGAGATTTAAGGCGAATGTGATATTTCTTTAGCCCCAAAGTTCACTATCTAGCGAGTGTTAAACTTTTTATGTTTCCTTATTGTATTTTCACAAAAGATTTGTCCTATTTTAGATATATTCCTGTTTCAGATAAACAGTTTTATCTATAGTTTCATTTGGTTGTTAGAAGTAAAAAATATACTAGGATAATGTTTTGGCTGGTATCAATACGTATCTCTTAAATATGTGGGGAACGAATCGGGATGTCATATGCAAACGTTGATGGCCAATATTAGAAGGCTCCTTTTTCTCTGCACTGCTTGTAATACTTTTTAATAACGTTGTTGCAAACAAATACTTAAAGTGTCATAATATCAAGATAGAAATTTAGAGATCGGCATAACATGTTTAAAGCATTAATTTGCATTAAGTTTATTATAAAAAAGGCTGTTCTACAAGATCAATAAAACAAAATATGGGATGGTCTTGTGACGACACATCGAAAACGCTATCAAATTTTACAGTCACACTTCCCTGAACATCGAGAAAGTCATCCAGTTTCAAATGGTTACCGGATCGTTGTTCGGAGGAGCGTTGTAAGGAAGGAGCGCTGTAATACAAGTGCAGAATACACATTCCTGAAACAAACGATGGCGACCGAGATAAGGGGATCTCTGTCCAGGATCTTCACCTTTTAGCGTTAAATTATAATACTTAAACCTAAATAGTCATGAAGGGATAAGTCGTGATTTGAAACTGAAATTGTCCATACATGTTTCCTACATTTCCCTTGGTCGACAAGTCTGACAGTTAATCTTGTGAAGGATGGCTATGAATAATCTTATCTGAAAGATACGACTTCTGTAATCTCTGTATACAGTGGATAATCTGTTATTCTTTCCCAATAAACGCGTTTACGCTAAAACTATTTTTTCTGTTACAAACAGTTTAGAGCCAGATCAGACACCGGGTAACCCGGCGTCTGATCTGGCTCCAAACTGTTTGCCACCAATATTAACATGAGTTATCAGAATTGTCCAAAAGTTGTTCTTTTCTACGTTTTAGTGCTTTGCGTTTGCGTACGTTTGCGTTTAAACGGGAAAGAATAACAGATTCTCCACTGTACTCCCAATAACATGACTTCGCTGTAGACAAACCGAACTCTTCGATCCTAACCACAAAAATACAATATCTGATAGCAACACAGTTCTTCCTTAAGTATTGAAAGTTATATGCTAATACAAATAAATAGATAACCTTTTTTAAATTGATTAGGTTACATGTTAGTATCAGCAATAATTTTAACCAAATATGATACATACATCGATAATTAAAATGTTAAGTCAACCTTTAGATTGCAACTCCTACCTACACAATTTGACCACACCAACAAGACATGTTATGTTCTGCCCAAATGCCAAAGCCTATCTCTACGAAATAGCCGTCAAGTTTTAGACAAAACAGTGATATTGAATAGTTATTAACAAGTAATGATCGTATCATAACCAATTTATTATTCCATCAATGTGCACTCTACTTGACCATGTGTGGTCGTTGCCGATAACGGCTATTTATGTTAACGGTTATTCTGTACAATTAAGCATTGACATACTGACACACATCAACTATGGTTATGTGTCTCAACACGTCATTTCCCACTTAGCCTTATGTTGCGTGATATCTGGTGGTATTTAGTTAGTTCCTATACTGATAGACTTGTAGCGTGTTCAATTACCATTGTTTGCTGTTTAGGTAAGCAGTTTGTGCCTCGAGTGCAGCGTGCAAAGTACAGTAAAGAAAACGTTTTCTTTCCAAATAACCGCGGTTACGCTTTTAACTATTTTTGCATTGCAAACAGTTTTGAGCCAAATCAGACGCCGGGTAATTCGGCGTCTAATCAGGCTCCAAACTGTTTGCCACTCAAAATAAAACTGGTAGATCTAGTCAAAATTTTCAAAACAATGTCATTTTCTAAATTTCATTGCAATGCGTTTACGTTTAAACGAAATAATAATTTAATTCCATTGTATTTAAGAGCAGTAGCCAACTCGCAAGCAATAGCCATCGACGGCCATCGATTTCTTTACTGAACTCATCACTGATTGAAATGTTGTGAGATACAAAACGCTCATTGTCATTCTCTCTGAACTATCAAATAAGCCATAATTCCCTGTTGAACGCCATAGTTATATACTGTGTGGTCATTTTCCTCACTAGGTGCAGTCGGTTCTGTCAAGAAACAGCACATGTCGCCAGAAGTACTTGTATAGACCGAATTTATCCTACTGGCAGCGCGGAGCTATCCTTTGGCAAAGATAATTTGAAAACAAATTACTTTTGATTTTAGGGTTGATAGGTATAGTTCCTTATTATATCGTTATTGTCCGATACTTTCAATTTGAAGAAACACAATGTATGCGTGCATCAATATCAAAGTGCAATTGGTATATACAGTGTTCCCTCTCTACAACAACACCCAATGGAACACAAAACTTGTGTGTGTTGTTCGTAGGGAATTGATATGGGAAGAGATATAAGACGTGGTTAACATTTGCAAACAGCTTGAATCCAGATAAGACGCCGCGTGATTCAAACTGTTTGTCACTCGCCATTATATTCCTTCTGTCAAAATGTCCACTAACATGACTTTTTTTAACGTTGAGAAAAAAGGCAGACGACAACGGTAAATTCCAACAATTAAAGAGCGTGCTGCCACCCCCAAAGTAAAAATACAAAGATCAGCATCCAAACTCCGTCATGTCAGTTCAATAAAATTGGCCTATAAGTTTGTAAAATGCAGAACGTTCATTGTCATTCTCTCTTAAATGTCAAATAAGCCATGATGTCTTGCTGTAAGCCATAGTTATGTACTGTGTGGTCATTATTCTGACAAGGTGCATTCGGTTCTGTCTAGAAACAGCACATGTCGTCAGTGGCACTTGTAAGAGACCGCCTTGTGGCTCAGTTGGGTGACGGTTACTACTAATATACCAGTAGCGTGTTCAGTTTCCACTGTTTGGTGTTAAGGTTAACAGTTTGTGCCTCGTGTGCAGCGTGCAGAGTACAGTAGAGAAAACGTTTTCTATCAAAATAACCGCGTTTACAAGTAAACTATTATTTTCACTGCAAACAGTAAGCCGGCGTCTGATCAGGCTCCAAACTGTTTGCCACTCATATTAAAACTGGTCGTCAGAATTGTCAAAAATGTGTCATTTTCTACATTTCATTGCAATGCATTTCCGTTGCTACGGAAGAATCAAGTTTTCTCCACTGTATTTCATACAGGTAGCAAACTCGCAATAGATGGCCATCGACGGCCATCGATTGCCTTACTGAACTCATGGTAGGTATCGACAGAGCAAATCACTTTGTCCCTCAAGCTTGCAATCATTGTAAAATTTATAATTATAATTAATAAAATAATTTATATTAAAAATCTAGATGATGTGAAGGCCTCGTTCTTAAAAAACGTTTGATTTACGACAATTATGCGCATACGCACTAAACAAGTACACTCTTTCTTTATGAGCTTTCTGTGTTACTGTCAACTTGCTTTAATAGGTCACTTGTCGTTTGTACAATCAATTAGCCTTCTTGTTAGTGGTCGTAATAGAGAGCATTTACTGTATAGTCAATATCAAAACATTTTTATCTGATTTAATGCCGATGTACGCTACAGTGGAGAAAACGTTATTCTTTCCCAATAAACGCGTTTACGCTAAAACTATTATTTGCGCGGCGTCTGATCAGGCTCCAAACTGTTTGCCACCAAGATAAACATGAATTGTCAGAATTGACCAAAAGTTATACTTTTCTACGTTTTAGTGTTTTGCATTTGCGTACGTTTGCGTTTAAACGGGAAAGAATAACAGATGCTCCACTGTATGTCTTATTTGGACTCAAACTATGGAAAATGGTGAGGTTGAAATATTCTGTGACAGAGTTAACCTTTTAGCTACTGATGGCTCGTGCCTATCCATAATTTACAAACATCTCACAATTTAATAGTATGCGTGGTCTATGCAAATAGTGAAGATCATACAGACCATTTTATCAGGATCTACACTGTAAGTCATTTTAAGAAAGTACAGTTTTTCCTCTCTACAACGACACCCAATGGGAGACAAAAACATATGTGCGTTGTTCGGAGGGAGTCGTTATAGGGAGGGAAATTGGTTTACATTTGCAAACAGCTTGAATCCAAATCAGACGCCGCGTGACGCGGCGTCTGCTCTGGATTCAAGCTGTTTGTCACTCGTCACTAAGTTATTTTTCTGTCAAAATGTTCAATATGTAACTTTGAGAAAAAACAGCAGACAACAACTTTAAGCAGACGATATTAAAGTAGTAAAATCGATAGACATAATTGTCTTGTTTGGGGAACTGCGGCAAGGGTCGTTGTTCGGAGCGAGTCGTTGTTGGGAGGGCCGTTGAAGGGAGGGAACGCTGTTTTGCAAAATGATTTTGAATTTCTAAACACTAATTAGGTTTTATTAGACAATGGAAGTCTCTCTTCGAAGTCTCAGGGGTGCAATAATTCGTAGGCGAGTACGTAGACGGTTGTGTTTGAATGCTTCTGTGATAGATTTTATGTGTTTTTTTGGATGCTCCATTAACAAGATGGTAATCTGTGTCTCGAAAATTGGCTGCAGGGAATTCGTCAAATATGTAGATATACTGGTCACATTAACCCGTTATCCGTCTAACAGTTGGTGGAACGTTCTACTTTCCTGCTAAGGTGCAAATAAGTCGCAGCATGTAGAACATTGCATTTGTTTCAATTTATAATGATTTAGTTTAACCTATTTGCGCCCAGTGGATTCTTCAATGTTTTATATTGGATAAGTCCATTTATTATCAAAGGGATGTCTGGTCAAAATTTTCATTTTCATTTTGTTTTATATTAAAAGTCCTATCAGCAAACAGTGAAGACTCTGATCAGACGCCGCATAATGCGGCGTCTGATCAGAGTCTACACTGTTTGCCTATGTCCTATATACATGTATGAGATCGTGGGCACAAGTGGGTTAACCTGGGTAGCATACACTGTGGAGTCTTATCACAGAACAGATTACAAGGCATCTAACAGAACTTAACCCGTTACCCCATAGCCTGTTCCGAGATTGAAGATAGGTGACCACTTAAAGCACGTTGACAGTAAAGTAGAATGCGCCTTTAGTGTGCCTTTAGGCACATTGTGCTTTACTGTCAGCCGTTTTAAGCTAACATCTACTTCTTTCAGTATAGCAAATGAATATTGTTTACCCCATGGTATGTAAAATCCAAATATTTCTGTTTTATTAATTTTATATCATGTTACAATTTTTTACAATTTTCATATACAAATTACACTTAAAATTTACATTTTAAAATGATGAGGATTTAAATCAGACAATGGGCGTATGGTTTGATTCCAGACTGCATGATAATCACTGAGATATTTTAGCAAATATAGTAAACCGCTTAATTACGACGACTTATAAGAAAGTCAATTAAAGTGGCAGCTTAACCCATTATCCCATAAATACGTCCTTTTACGCCTATACTTTATTCTTCTATTGAAGAAAATAATGCCCTTTAATACAGTCATAAATATGTATCATAAGAAACAATTTCTATATTCTAGCAGATAAAACTTAAAGCATGTTGCAAGTAAAGCAGAATATGTTTTTAAATTAACATTCTGCTTTACTTCCAATTTTCTTTACGTGGTCACATGGCCTTAAAACAGGCTATGATGTAATGGGCTAAGGCAACATGTACATGTATGTACATTAGAAACTTATTTGCTTGAGCTGCTACCTGTCTTAAACACCAAATAACTAACACAGTTTCGTGGTTGCAGTTTACTGTTCATGAGCAGGAAAAATGTGGCACAGACAAAAGGTGGCAATATTTTTAGTGATAAGCGAGATTTGGCTAACACTTATGAGATAAGCGTATCGCAAGTATTTGCCTTATCTAACTTTCATAAAGTATAAAAAGCAAATAATCTGAATATGGGAGTTGATTTTCGCAGACGATATAATATAGCAGACGACAATTCAGCATTAAAGTGGTTAAGCAGACGATACTAAACTGGTTAAGTATTAACCAGAACAACTTTGCTTACATTTAAAAATAGTGTTAATCAAGAGCTGCGGGGTCTGATCTGGATTCGGACTTATTGTCACTCAAATTCAACGGTTGTTTTCAGTTAGAAAAAACATAAGCAATAATTTTGAAAAAAAATCCGCAGACGATATATTTGGAGCAGACGACAAGGGTTAAGGGGACGATGAAGGTTTACTTATTTTGAGTTAATAGTCCAGTCAATAAGAGCACTATCTTTGATAATGATTTAATGTTGTCATCAACGCTGTCTGCGCCACAGGCGACCGCATTTTACAATAAAGCAGTTTGGATATTATCATACGCAGCGTCTCTCGACGTCTAATCAGGATCGAAATAATTTTGCTCTTGTATAGATATCAGTTATACACTCGAATTTTGAAACACATTTGCGTGAAGACTACATAATTAAGGCAGACTGTATTTTTGAACGTAGTATTTCATGAAGAAGGTACAGTTTGACTGTCGGAGGGTAATGCTGTAATAAAGTATGCGTATTGCGCCTTTGTTTATTGTATTTTGACGATTTACTATATAAATCCAACTTGAATGATTGTTGTTAATTGAGCCCATACTAGACTATGATAAAACATATTTTTTATATCTAAATATAATAAAACTGGATAAAAGCTTCAATTTCAGTATCTAAGGTTATTGCAGACAAATAGAGCATTGGAAGGGTTTACAGAGAGCATAGGTTTTGCAATAGATCTTTTTGATGTCGCTTACTTCCAGAATGGTACGTGGATAAAGGGACTGTAGATAATACATACAGTGGAGAATACATTATTATTTACAGTTTAAACGCAAACGTAATGCACTAAAATGTAAAACAATTGTTTGACAGCTATAATGATTTATTTGCATCTGAGTGGAACACGTATGGATCACGATCAGACTCCGGGTAATGGGAATAATAGTTTAAGCCTAAACACGTTTATTGGGAAATGATACCATATCCTCCAGTGTTCTCATGCTATATAGCTATACTAAGATATATAAATAGGTAATTACGTACCATCATTTTAGAAGCATAACTCGATCAAGAGACAGCTTTTGTAATAGGATAAATTCGAAAAGTAGATTTAAATGTCAGAAAAGAAAATAAGAAACAACGAAAGCTAGAACTTGTAAGCAGACACCCATCTGGGAATTTGTGAAAAAATTGAAAAGTATTTCACAGAGTCAATACAAATGGTTGAGGAGTCATTGTTATTTCCAAATAAACGCGTTTATGCAAAAACAAGTATTTGCATCGCAAACATTTTGAAAACAGAGTTTGATCTGAATCCAAACAGTTTGTCACTCACATAAATATGATATATCAAGTAGAGATATGTAATTTTCTTCATTTTGTCGCATTGTGATTGCGTTTCGTTTTCTTGTAGAGGGAAACAATTATCGTTTCATCACTTTTGGTTTCATTGACGAACGTTACATGAGATCTGTATTATTTGCTGTGAGACAAATTGTGCCCAAGGTTGTCGATATTAACATTTACCGTGAAGGTCCAATGAACGCATACAAAGGAAGTGCCATACGAGTTAGAAATACATCACACAGTTCAACAAAATTGAACATATCAGCAAAAGAGAATAACACTTGTACAGTAAACACTCACCTTTGACAACTAAAAAGAAAAACTAGTTGATTGTTGAAAAGACAGGTGACAGCTTAAAACAATGTCTCAGTGAAACGAAACAGAACGCTTTCTGTTTTACTGTCACCTTACTTAAAGCAATCACCTTGCTTTAATACGCAATATAAAATACGGTTAGTGAGCGTAATATAGTAGTATTTTTGTGCAATGTTTTTTTAAGCTAGAATGGTGTGTAATGTAAATGTGCTGTCAAACGTCAAAGAGATGACGAAAATAACTGCTACTCCATCACATGGTCAATTATTTTTAGCATATGTTTAAACTGCGGTACACCTAATTTGAATGTAGATCCATAGACGAGCTGTAGACAGAATGCTGCTCAATGGCTAATTGTTCATTGTTACTGTCAAACGGTCACTGGTTTATTATTTACCGTTTGCCTACAGACTGCAATTTGATTGGTATTTGGAAATAGACATATCATGACGTGATTTCTGATTTGGACTAAAATTTGACTGATATTTGCAAACGAATTCAAAAAGTCGCATGTAAGACATCTTTTGAAAAAACCTGATCTCGATACAAATGTTCTTAAAAACTACAGGCCTGTATCAAATTTGCCATTTCTCTCAAAAGTATTAGAACAGGTAGTAGACAAACGCATTGAATCCCATTTGACCACAAACAATCTGCATGAACAGCATCAGTCAGCTTATCGTAAGCATCACTCTACAGAAACTGCTCTTCTAAAAGTTCAAAATGACATCTTGCAATATCTTGATAAGAATGAAATCACAATTCTGGTGATGCTTGACCTATCTGCCGCATTCGACACAATTGATCATGAAACATCACTCAATCGCCTTGAAAAAGACTTCAACATTATTGGAAACCCACTAAAGTGGATGACCCCATACCTGACTGACCGTTACCAAACAGTCGCAGTAGATGGCGAATTATCTGCTCCAGTTCAAATGAAACATAGTGTGCCACAGGGGTCAGTCCTGGGACCGAATAACTACATCGTGTACACAAAACCTGTCGGCTCAATTTGCAGAAATCATCAGCTGGATCATCACTTCTATGCAGATGATTCACAGTTATACTTGTCATTTAAGCCTAAAGACACATCTTGTCAACAAGAAGCCCTTTCAAAAGTCGAAGGGTGTCTAAAAGACATAGTATCATGGATGCACCAGAACATGTTGAAGCTGAACACTGACAAAACTGAGGTCATACTGTTTCATTCAAAAAAGTTTAACGTTCCTGGAGATTTTCACGTACAAGTTGGAAACTCTAAAATCAAACCATCAGTGTGTGTGAAGAATCTTGGTGCAAGATTAGATTCCCAAATGGATATGACACAGCACATTAACGCTGTGTGCAGGTCTGGCTACTCACAGCTGCGGCAGATAAGTCATATTAGATAGTACCTTTCTCCAGAAGCTACAAAGACCTTGATCAATTCTCTGGTCACTTCAAAAATTGACTACTGCAATTCACTGCTGTATGGGATTCCCCAAAGCTCACTATGCAAACTACAGCGTGTGCAAAATACAGCAGCCCGCATCATTACCAGGACCCCTCAGTACAATCACATTACTCCAGTATTGAAGGATCTTCACTGGCTTCCAGTTCAACACAGAATTGAATTCAAAATTCTGATACTCACATACAAAGCCATGTGCAATGATTCTCCAAGGTACATTGTCAATATGCTTGACGTGTATAAACCTCGAAGAGAGCTGCGGTCTGCGACTAAATCAGTATCGCTGGTTGTACCGAGGAGTCGTTTGGTGAGGTTTGGAGATAAAAGTTTCATGCGCTCTCGAAAGGCTACCATCAGACATCAGAAATGCGAGCTCAGTTGCAGTTTTCAAAAAGCGTCTGAAAACACATTTCTTTAGTATTTGTTATTAGAACACTGCTACCTATGCGATATGTTCTTGCTGTAGATGTTGTGGGTCCAAATGGTAGTTCTGGGGTATTATCTTGTTTTTGGTCTCTTATAGAAATTTTTAGTTATTGTCGCATCCTATTTTTCCTAGTTATGTTACATTGGGCGGCCTGCATTGGGCGTTCTGCTATTGTTTATAGCAGTCGGCATAAAGAAGCCATTTCCTTCGTTGCTCTAATAGATTGATGAGGTAATGCAATCGCCGTTTTGTGGGCTGTCTTTTGTCTTTTGTATGTTTAGTGGCCTTCATTGGGCATGCCTATCAGTCGGCATGAAGAAGCCTTTACCTTCATTGCTAATTGATTGATGGGGTAACGTGATCGCCATTTTTTGTTGGGGGGGGGGGGGGGGGCTGTCTTTTGTGTTTATTCATGTTTATTTTAGATCTAATTGTAGTCATTTGTCTTTTTCTGGCGGCCTGCATTTGGGCGCTCTACTAGTGTTTCTATCGGTCGACAATCAGAAGCTGGTCGCTTCATTGCTGATTGATGGGAATAATGTGATCGCCATTTTGGGGGCTGTCTTTTATATGTTTATTCATGTTTATTGTAGATCTTATTGTAGTTATTTTGTCTTTTCTTGCTTTGTAGGTACATTTGTGTAATTTCATGTGAAGCGCTTTTGAACGCACTACCCTGTGTGAAAAGAGCGCTTTATAAATCTGGTATAATAATAATAATAATAATAATAAAATGGACGCTTCATGGCGTGATTTGTGATCTGGACTCAAAGTGGTTTGCATATGTCTTCCAAAGTTCATCAGTCATCTTCACATAGATCATTAGTGATATAACGGTATATTGAGGGCTGTCGTAAAACAGCAGTATGGTGTCCAGTTGATACTGTTTGCTGTTTAGGTTAGCAGTTTGTGCCCCGTGTGCAGCGTGCAGAGTACAGTAGAGATATTGTACTCTTTCCCAATAAACAAGTTTACGCTAAAACTATTATTTCCATTGCAAACAGTTTATAATCAGATCAGACGACGGGTAACCCGGTGTCTGATCAATCTCCAAACTGTTTGCCACTCAGATTAAAACTGGTTGTCAGAATTGTCAAATACAGTAAATCCTCGCTAATACCACCAATAAAACGAAAGCTAATTGATTTAATAATAGAGAGGTGACAGCTTAAAGCAAGGTGACAGGAGCTTTTTGTTTCACTGGCACCTTGCTTTAAGCGGTCACCTACCGAAAACAATCTTACAATAAACATAATTTAGTGGTCGTAATATAGAGGTTTTACTGTAGTTGTCATTTTGTATTCTTGAGTGTAATACGTTTGCGTTTCATTTGCTTTTAAACGACAGAATAACGTTTTCTCCACTGTAATTCAGCAAGCTAACTCGCAATCGATGGCAAACGACATCCATCGAATTCTTTACTGAACTGACTACATATTGATCAAGATCAGACGCCGCGTACCGACAACGTCTGATAAGGACCAAAACTGTTTGACACTCGTCAGTCATATTGTTTGAAGTCTTACTTTGGAACAACTGTATAGACACAATATTGAAGCATTCGACAGTACGGGTCACCTCAAAATAATGTTAGCGAATGAAAGGGTTAAGATCTATACGATTTCAATGCTGTTATTTCATCGTGTTTTGAGTGAGTTGACTGTATTTGTTTCATTTGCAAGATGAAACACACAAATTTGAACCAGGGTATAGGCCAATTTTATTTCAACTGGCAGGAAGGAGCAAACCTTTGACAAAGATACACTTATTTACTTTTGATTTTAGGGTTCATAGGTATAGTTCCGTATTACATCGTTATTGTCCGATACTTTCAGCTTGAAGCAACACTATTTATGCCGCACGGTGCAAAAATACCCTCGTGTAATTGTTATATAAAGTGCTTCCTCTCTACAACACCACGCAATGGAAGACACAGATTGCGTGTGTTGTTCGTAGGGAATTGTTATAGGAAGAGAAATAAAGACTTTGTAATAACATAACGCGGCGTCTGTTCTGGATTCCAGCTGTTTGTTATTCTTCATTATATTATTTTTGTCAAAGTGTCTCCTAATTTGTAATGTTGAGAAAAAACGGCAGACGTCAACGGTAAATTCCGATAGAAAAAGAGCAATCGTTCGCCCCTAAAGTTGAAATGCAATGGTCCGCATCGAAACACCGCCCTTACAGGTCAATAAAATCGATCTATACTGTCTACTTATTTTTGAAAGCACCTTCGTCTGGGATTATCCTTGAAAGCTGTGACCTGAATTCTGTCGCACCAGTGGATTGGCCACGGGAGAATTTAGTGATAAATGACTATGAGCAAATCGTTTTTGTCCCCTAGTTATGCGTTCAAGATGCTGGTGGAATATTAGTGTCTGGCCCACATACTAAATTGCCAATAGCAATTGTTGGCCCAGTTTTTTAGTAGTGTAGTCACAGAGACAATCATTCTATATGTCTGAATATAAACCCGTATTATGATTAAATCCAATTGTCTTTTACTTGCATACGGGTTGGTTACAGACCAGGGGCCCGTTTCATAAACATCTTACGACAAATGTTGTCGTAAGTCGAAACTTTAAAATACATTTAATTTCAAGACGATTCCAAAAAGATGTCACAAGACAGGATTAGATGGAGAAATAAATAATAATTGAGACTTTTATAATCTGACTTACGACAACATTTGTCGTAAGAAGCTTTATGAAACGGGCCCCAGTAGACGAATATTGGGGAAAAAAACAATACAATACGACGTGTAATCGGTAAACTGGTATTATTATGAAATGATTGAACTGTGTGACCGGAGTCCAAGGTTATGAAGAGTTTGATACCGTTCAAAACCATTTGATTGGTCAAATATGAAAGTTCAAACCTGACCAATCAATTGCTTGCAAAACGGTCACATATTCAACTCGAATTCTTTATAGCCTTTACTCCTGTCCAGTGTCGTATAAACCAACTCCTTTTATTCTATTGTGAAAACAACCCTTTGTAGTTGCAAATTCACTTCACATTATTAGAACTCTGATTGGTTTCATTTAAATGAAAGGATTGTTAAACTATGTACCTAGACAAAATATGGATACTCCTTTCCGACATTTTCAATACGTCTAGAATCGTATCGGAATTGTAAAATATGTTTGGTCGATTTATAAAGTTTTGTTAGACATGTGTTATCAACATGGCTTCCTTACCTGCTTTTAGCTATTGTAACTGTAAAGGTTTTATTTTAACATTATATAACAAGATTTACTACGATAAATTATAAAACATACCGGTATACATTCTTGAACATGTGACCAAAAGATTCAATTGTTAAAAGGCTATTCGGGCATTATTGCCTTGATATAGTTTAAAGAATGTATTTCCGTTCCATTATAAATACATCGTTTTATTCCCTTTTAGTTAATACATGTATGAAAAATATATTGAAAAGTATAGGTTTGCTCTGGTATAATGAAACGTATATGTTGTCGCCAAACGTAATGAAGCTTTCGACATATGTCCGACTCATTTTCTAGTCTATCTGTTCAAAATAGGTCTATCAAAATCCTGAAAATTATCTCAGACTTATTTTGCATGCTTTATATACGGATACATATATTTTTAATGCACTGCGTGCTCTGCAGGTTATCATCTCAGTGATAGCAGAAAACTATTAAAGTAGCAAGTAATTCGTAAACTGTGAGTACGAACGTCATAGGTTTGTCGTGTCGTTTAAAGAATGACATAATAAACTTACATGTTTCCTGGGTGAGATATGCGAGTCCCATTTTCTTTTAACTGTCACGTGGACGTTGCCGTTCGGGATTTGTTAATTGTTGGTGTTAGATTCACCTACATTATTATGAAACAGGCGAAATAATTACATATCTGTTGATTCCGTTGGGTTATAAAGGAAATGTCGGGGAAACATCTAAAAACGATCGCTCTCAAGCAAGCATTTCATTGATCAGAATTGAGCAAAAGCTCAAATATGATACAGCAAGTGCTTAAAGATTATTTTACACTTAACTCAAAGGGAATTTTTAAATTTTGGTCCTTAATCCAAGGGTATTACGAGTTTTCGTTTGGTTGAGATCGTTATCAAGAAATTGAGTGGTCTTCTTTGGGCTAAACATCGGGTTCAAGTCTTCTTTAATGTCTCAGTCTTACAAACTACATATTGACGTTGTCTCCTTAGCCATCTCGGACCATCTCCTTTTATTCTTGTCAGTTGTTTCCCACACTCGTTCTGTTTGCATTTTGGTTTTCAAATGTTGATATCTTCTTCTTGTTATTTTTCTTCTCATCATTCCTCTGTGTGCGTATATGTAGGTAGGGATATGCATTGAATCACGACACAGACACACATAATAGGTCATATAAAGCCGATGAACATAGAAGGATAATGTGATGAAATGATGATTATTTCTGCGAATCTCATGCGATGCGAAGCAGCACAGGACATCAAAACCAATGACATGCCTGTCATTTAAGTTCTTGGCAGTCTCTGTCAAATAAACAAAACCCAACCTTCATGATGATAAAGCCCCTAAATCGCCGCTAGGTAGGACGTTTTCTGTAGGAATACATATTGCAAGTGACATTTGTACCGGTATAATGTCAAGCAGCCAATCAAATATTTTAGATAACACATAACAAGGATAATCATGTTATGTATTATGTTATTCTCATTGTTGTAAGATTGTGTTAAAAGAAAACTTTATCTTTAATTGTTAAATAAGTTCCATTTATGGAGAATGTTTTTTATATGTCCGATGCTTACGTTTTGCGTAGCTATTATTTTGCGTCACATACGTATTTATTTGAAAATTGTAGTGTATACCCTGACTGATAAACATCTGTCGAAGGTGCTTTCTGGCGAGAGGCAGACTCGAAAGAAAAACGTAGATTTTACCGGAATTGAGGGCAATCAACGGCAAACATCACCAGCGCGTTCATGGAAATCGCATGTTCGTCTTACGACATTGCAAGCCCACAGAGCGTCCGTAAGCACATTCGACCACATTATTCACAACAAACTCAACGAATTGCAAACATCAATGACTAAATTGTACTTCGTTCTCAGCGTTAAAAGCCCACAGAAAACTCGCTATTAGTTTTTACAACATACATATTATGTAAGGAACCACGTACTGTTAAACACCTTACTCAGTTATTCCATTACTGAAGTGACATTTAAAAAAAACATCATAAACCCATAGAACATGCTAAGTATCGTTAGAGAAAAACGTTTTCGTCCAAATCAATGCGTTTATGCTAAGACAACTACGTTTCCGCCAAACAAATGACTACTTCAAAATATACGCCTTCTTCAAACAAATTGCAGCTAGATCAGATCCCGGGAAACTATTATTTCAAAGATTTTACACAAACATAAAACCTAACTTAGGACTGAAACGAAAGAAAGTTTATAGGTTTCATTTCCTGATAATAATTTAGTTTAACCCATTACCGCATAATTCCAACTTTTAAAGTCATCTATATGTATCATAAGAAATATTTTTCTATAAATATGTTATCACTTAAAGCAGGTTAAAAGTAAAGCCTCAACCTGCTTGAAGTGATCACCTATCTTCAGAACTAGAAACAGGCTATGGGGTAATGGTTTAAACAAATGGGAATACTAACGAATATTCTACAGTGGTATCCTTGATTCTATTATACGTCGTATAGTCCTAATTGATGAATGATAAAGGTCACAATGCGATGTTTTGTCAGTATGATATACACCTTTGAGACTTGTATCTATACAGCTGTCAACAAGTTCTACAAGATTGGCCCCTGCTGAATTAAATAGACATATAGATCACCAGAGTTTCCACTATTCATGAAACAATCGTACCTCTGAGTTCTCCCAGGGATATACTGGGATGTATGTTGTTATTCTTGCATATAAAACGCACTTAACGCTCAATGTTGATTTTTCGATGCGCACGAAAAACAAACGAAATTCGGTTTCAAATGTATTAATTTTAAAACACTGTCATTTGTTCATGTTTTTTTGTAAAGTGTGTGCACTATTGTTTAACCTTGAAGAAATAACACGTTTCACTCAAAACATAAACAAATGAATGCATGTCAAATACATGTAAGGGATACTTTTTATTTTATTTGATGTGGACAAACCTGTTTCTATGTGCTACAGTTTTATATCACAGTGACCAGAAAAATATAAACATACCATGAAAACAATGCAATAACATACAAAACCGATACGTTAAGTAAGACGTTGAAGACCCATTTACATCTTAATAACAGCCAGTTAAAGTCTGATCATCAACACACACAACGAAAACTAACTCTAAATGGTTAGTAAAAGGTATGACTGTTTAGGCGCAAACGAACTTATAGGGAAAGAACAACAACGTCTCGACTATAGTTGCATTAATTTTGATACTTTTTTCAAGATGTGGCTGTAGCTGTTTTAGCGTTATATCTTGTTAATTCCTAATATTAATGTAGAGTGGGGGAATTAAACAGCTTCCGTTAGACAAATACTTCCATTAAAAGTAGTAACCAAACATATTCGAATAGTCGTTACTAGTTCACTTTGCTTTCGTATGGAATACATTGTATTTCACTGCACATATTTATTTACAGTACCTTGTTCAATTAAGAAATTAATTGATTTTTTTCGGTGTTCAAGCGAAATGAACGACATAAAAATTTCGGCAAATACCATGAATCGCGTTATATTAGTATTTAGCGTTTAAAAAAAAGATTGGGAAATAAACTAGATTCAATCTAGGTCAAATACAACGTGGATTTCTAATTTTATAGTAGTGAAGATTAATGCGCAGCGACTTAACCCTAAGCTCCGCCTCCTAAGGGTTGAGTGTCTATAAGACATGAACACCGAATTTTACAATGGAAAGAGATAGGGCGAATGTAAATATTTTGATTTGTTTGATATTATTGGTCATAATCATGACAAAATTTCGGTTTGACAATACATGTAAGTATCTAGTTAACCCATTTTATCTCGGGATAGATTGACGATTTCTTGTGACACTTAAGCGCCTTAAGTAGTCGTTGTTAGCCTAGTGTTATACTCTATTTCAATAAGCAAACAAATATAACTTATTCATCCCTGTAATTGGCTATAAATTTGAAATTTCAGCTTCCAATTCAATTGAGTCCATGTATGACTATATGGCGTTGTTTGCATAAAAGAAAACACTGACGATCCTGATAAGGAATGTTCTGATATTGGTGTACAATATGTGCATAAGGCGAGCGCACTCTGAAAATGCGCAACGCTTGTAAAGCATATTCATTGCTAGGAATCATTTACTTAAAATACTAATCATTTTACTGTCAAAATGCTTCCTTTCTGCAATATATCAGATGAAAGACAAAGATTGTGCGCGTTGTTCTGATACAGTTGTTATAGGGAGGGAAAATGACTTTCATTTACAAACATATTGAATCCAGATCAGACACTGCGTTACGCGGCGTCTGATCTGGATTCAAGCTGCTTGCAAATATTAGACAATTTCACTCTCTTTAACGACTTCCTCCGAACAAAGCACACAATTGTTGTCTCTAATGAAAGATGAATTCTGCTTTAAATTGTAATATGTATTTTAAACAATTAATAAGCTTATGTTTTAGTGGCCGATTTAGAGTGGTTTTAGTGTACATTTGAGACACAAAAGTAGTCTAAAATAATAACAACGACGATAGCCAGACTTAATAAGTGCTATTCTAGGTTGGCTTGCGTTACCTTTATCCTGCCGAACATATTCTGCTTTAAAATTTAGTCTTTAACATTTGATAAATTAAGAATCTTATATTTTATAGTTGAGCAGATCTTAAATAGATACTCAAACAGCTTGATTCCGTGTCAGACGATTCGTTGCTTAGCATCTGTATTAGATCGAATATACATGTACAGTGCTCCTTGCTTACAACGGCGATCCAAATAATGAATCCCTCCTCACATCAACGATTACCGCTCTTCCCATAAACAAAACAATTATCTCCAACCTATTCACGACTTCAATGTCGTCAGCTGAAATTTCTCGTCTGCTGCTTTTCTCAACGTTATTTGACGTATAATGGACATTTGTACAGAAAAAAACCTTAATGACCGGTGACAAACAGCTTGAATCCAGATCAGACGCCGCGTCATGCAGCGTCTGATCTGGATTCAGGCTGTTTGCAAATGTTAGCCAATTTACCTCCCTATTACTCCCTCCGAACACCGCACACAATTGCTGTCTCATATTGGGTGCCTTTGTAGGGAGGGAGTACTGTATTTGCAAAGAGAAGTCTAGTCAAGACCGGCAGGGTAAGGGTATCCTGGCTTAGGAAACGCTAATCTGGGACGGCTATTTTCACATTCTTAACATGATTATGCAGTTAAAGTAAATGTCTTTCATAGCCACTTGTCTAGACAAATTTCAATACACACTTCTTTAAAATGACAAATAATGATGGTCTAGGAGAAACGATAGATAGAACCGTTCCATCAAACATTCATCCTTTGTTCAGACTGAGACTTACAAACAAGTCCAAGTGACCTGTGTTCAGCGTTTCTGTCCCTGGAAAGGTATGTATGCTCATGTAATTATGTCAATAGCAAACAGATTTGGACCAGATCAGACGTTCCGTAAACCGCATAAAACTACTGTTACTCTGTTCAAGTAAGTACTTTTATAATGTGATTGTTTGCTACACTTAATTGGACAGTTATTAAATGTTTTAGTTGATCTAACCTTTGAGGAATAAAGGTTTGAGACTTGACTTCAGGAACATGATTTAAAACATAAAAGAAACGTCGACCTGGCTGTACAAATGACGTATACATTGTAACAATTTTTTGAATAATCGCCAACGGAGATTTGCGAACAGCATATACCTTGTTCCAGGAATCGTTGAGAAATAAATGATCTGTCCGTGCGCAAAGCTAGCGATTGGGCATGTGAATATCACCATGTGTAAAATAAACACTAATTTCAACGGCAACAGCCAGCCCTCTCCTCCACCCAAAGTCTATAAAGCGTTTGAGTTGATTCAGCAAATGCCTTTAATTCTTTCCACAATAGACACGCATTTAAGCGCATTATGTTTCTTCATCTACTGAAGAAATCAGTTTTAATTTATACATTCATATGTTTCGTTAAAAATTGTACTATGTTGTAGCAGAGAACTGCTTAAAGTAGGCTTAAAGAAAAGCAGAATGCGCCATAAGGTGCATTCTTCTTTACTTTCAACCTGCTAAAATAAGTGGTTATCAGTCTTCAAAATTAGATACAGGCTATGGGGTAAAGCGTTAATAGAGGGCACCTGTTCTCTAGATAGGGTCTGAACTGTGTTTTATTTTGCATTATACTGTTGAAAAACAATTCTTAAAATTCAAACCATTAAATTTACAGCGTTCCATCTTTACAACCGCCCTCCCAACAACGAATTCCTCCTTACAACGACACTAGCCGTATTCTATAAACGGGATAATACAGTCAACCATTTTACTGTTGCATTATCACCTGCTTAAGATTATAACTGCTGTTTTCTCTCACAGTCACATTCATTTAAGTGGACATTTTGATAGAATAAATATGTTTACCAGTGACTAACAGCTTGAATCCTGATCAGACACCGCGTAACGCGGCGTCTGATCTGGACTCAAGCTGTTTGCAAATGTAAGCCAAGTCTTAATCGTCCCTCTCTTTAAAGAATCCCTCCGAACAACACACACATTTGGATGTCGTTATAGAGAGGGAGCACTGTACTTACTTGAAAATAGGAATTGCATACTGAACGTTTTAGGGACGACAATTTAAATACTTAACACACTCCGATTGACCAGGGTCGTCTCATCTGGATAAACATATACAAAACGTTGTTAGATCGGAAAGTCTATAGCAACAATTGTTCAAGTCTCCAAGCGTTTAACGCTCGGACCCATGCACAGTTAATCGTAGCAGATATAAATCTCGCCATATACATTCCACATCAGAGGTTGCCGGTGATGGTGTGGGTGGGGCATAAACAGTCGGAATAACAGTCACATGGATCAGCACTGATATACGAGACTTAACATATTACACTAACGTATAATGTACCACATAAGCATTTTCACATTTATTTCCTGATTGTTGATGATTCTGTCATTGAAATCCACTGACTCTTAATTTGAAACACAATTGAAGACAAAAATTCAATTTTTGACATATTAAAGCATTTAAATTTAATTTATATCAGACTTCCACGTCGTCCCGAATTGTGCTTGTCAGGATACAGTTTCGCCGTTCCTGCTTCTAAATGGGTATTTGTATATCTACCAACCTACAATTAAGCAAGGTAATTTCTCGTTTTTAGTTTACATGTACTTTCTTCGATAGAGTTCACCTTTAATGCCTTTTCCAGCCTACTATAGTAATATGCCGCGATGCAAAATTGTGTCAAAGCCAAATTATTTGACACTCATTCAGACTATTTGACAACTTATTATTATTATTATTATTATTATACCAGATTTATATAGCGCTCTTTTCACACAGGGATTGTGCGTTCAAAAGCGCTTTACATGAAATAACACTTATGTACCTATAAATCGTGAAAAGACAAAATAACTACAATTAGATCTGAAATAAAACATGAATAAACATATAAAAGACAGTTCCCCAAAACGGCGATCACATTACCCCCATCAATCAGCAATGAACCGACCGGCTAAGTATTGCCGACTGATATAAATAATGGTAGAGCGCCCAATGCAGGCCATCGACAAAACACAAATAACTATAATTAGATCTAAAATAAATAAGAATAAACATACAAAAGACAGCCCCCAAAACGGCAATCACACTACCCCCATCAATCAGCAATGAACCAACCGGCTAAAGATTGCCGACCAATAGAAATAATAGCAGAGCGCCCAATGCAGGCCATCTAATGTAACATAACTAGGAATAATAGCATGCGACCATAACTAAAAACTCTATAGAAGATCAATAACATTATTAAAAATGGTGAAAGCTGTCCACGAATTGTACCACAGACCACGCCAGCTGGTTTCAAAAGAGATCAGAGTTGTATCCCTACCATCAAAGATCCACCAGACAGGCATTGGTCAACAGTACAACCCCAGAACTAAAAATTAGACCCATAACATATACAGAATGAACACAGCCCTAGGGTAGCAGTCATCTACCCTCTCCACCCCACACCCGCGGGACCTACATGTTCCATGGCTGAAATTACACCCTTACTTTATAAAACATCAAGATAAGAAGCTGTCCTTGAATTATACCGCAAACCCCAAGCCAGTCGGTTTCAAAGAGATCAGGGGCAATCCCTACCATCAAGATCCACCGAACAGGCATGGGCAAACGGTACAATTCCAGAACTCCCATTTAGACCCACAATATCTACAGCAAGAACATGGCCCGGAGGTAGCAGTCATCCATTTCCTAATGTGTTCTAATAATAAATATTAAAGAAGTGTGTTTTCAGACGTTTTTTGAAGACTGCAACTGAGCTCGCATCTCTGATGTCTGATGGTAGAGAGTTCCAGAGCTTTGGGGCTGCATGCATGAAACTTCTATCTCCAAACTTCACTAAACGACTTCTCGGCACAACCACCGATACTGATTTACTCGCAGACCGCAACTCTCTTCGAGGTCTATACACGTCCAGCATACTAACAATGTACCTTGGAGAATCATTGCACATGGCTTTGTATGTGAGTGTCAGAATTTTGAATTCAACTCTGTGTTGAACTGGAAGCCAGTGAAGCTCCTTCAAGACTGGAGTGATGTGATTGTACCGAGGAGTCCTGGTAATGATGCGGGCTGCTGTATTTTGCACACGCTGTAGTTTTCGTAGTGAGTTTTGGGGAATCCCATATAGCAGTGAGTTGCAGTAGTCAATTTTTGATGTGACCAGAGAATTGACCAAAGTCTTTGTAGCTTCTGGAGAAAGGTACTGTCTAATATGACATATTTGCCGCAACTGTGCGTAGCTAGACCTGCACACAGTGTTGATGTGCTGTGTCATATCCATTTGGGAATCAAATCTAGCACCAAGGTTGTTCACCCATAATGACGGTTTGATTTTAGAGTTTCCCACTTGAACATGAAAATCTCCGGGAACGTTAACCTTTTTTGAATGAAACAGTATGACCTCAGTTTTGTCAGTGTTCAGCTTTAACATATTCTGGTGCATCCATGAGACTATGTCTTTTAGACATCCTTCGACTTTTGAAAGGGCTTCTTGTTGACTAGATGTGTCTTTAGGCTTAAATGACAAGTATAACTGTGAATCATCTGCATAGAAATGATGATCCAGATCATGATTTCTGCAAATTGAGCCGACAGGTTTTGTGTACATGATGTCATTTCAATATTGTTTATGTCAAATTACCTAAATTGGTAGCTTGAGAAACAAAAGCTGAATAGCATTGTTTAAGCAGACCGCGTCATGGCAGTGAATGGGTTTATCACACGGGTTCGTTTTTATATGTGTCACATCCTATCTCAGACAATTAAATATTCTCATATATTTTTTCTTAAGCTACTATACGCTATGTAACTTTCTTGCATAGAATATGTCGCCTGCAACAGTTCTGAGAATCGAATTAATTGTATGCTATAAAACATCATCAGAGGGTGGTCATGCGGATGGGACACTGAATTGAGCCCATTTGTGCCCACCAACCCATATATAGGACATAGACAAACAGTGTAGACTTAATCGGCGTCTGATCAGAGTCTACACTGTTTGCAGATATAAATTTCAAATTGAAATTAAAATACAAAAAAAATTAAAATGAAAATTTTGACCAGGCATCCCTTTGATAAAAATATATAAACATGGAAGAATCAACTGGGCGCATATTGGTTAGTAATTAAAGTTCTACCCGCAACGTGCAAAAGGTTAAACGAATGCAACTATATGCATCGACTGTAGAAACAACATGGTTTTGAAAACGCTGATGACGTTTTAGTACGTGTTGTTGAATTGGATTGATTAAGCTCCACACGCTATGTGTATGAACATCTGTGTTTGGATTGCTATTGTTTAATTTTTCTGACATGTCAGAGTTATTTTTAGAACAGAATAATTCATAATGGTAAATAGATAACAGGGTAAAATCGGAACTATATGGTCGTACACCTTCCAACTTGAGAGGTGCAGCCGAAGACAGCTGCGCTAATTATACTGATATGTTATTCATTCTCAATAAACATGTTTATGCTAAAAACTATTATGTCCATTGCAAACAGGTTTGAGCCAGATCAGACGCCGGGTAACCCGGCGTCTAATCAGGCTCCAACCTGTTTGCCACCCAGATTAAAAAAAGATAACATTAATTTTCTACAGTTTTGTGCATTGTATTTGCGTTTACTCGGGAAATAATGATGTCTTCTCTACTGTACATTACGCACAATGATTACAGCTTTCCGTATCCCTGGCTGACTGTACGGAAATCAACGAGTACGGTGATCATCCCTTTCAAATTTTTTAGAATGTTCCAATCTTAAACTAAGAAAACTTTGCTTGGAATGTGTAGCACTTGCACCATTCACGTCAAATATGTCATTTGAAGTAATAGTGTTTACGTAACACAGTAATTGAATCTCATGTCGTTTAGCAGACAGTTACTCGTGATTTGACTGCTAGTACAGCTTGATGTATATTGGTTGGACAAGAACAACAGATTGACATGGGATTGCTAGAATGTAAACATATACATTTATATGAACAAACTCATACTCTTGCGCTTTAGAACAAACCGTGCTTGTTACATACACAGTTAGTGTTTTGTTCAATAAACAAGTGTTCATTTGACATATTTTCGGCCTCTTTCTCTCACTCACATTTGCTCTCTATTTTAATAGATTTTGTCTATCTGCCCATTTCGGTATGCCTGTCTATCGTTTATCCTTCTGGACCAACGAATCAACTGAATGATAGTCATACAGTATTAACTATATCAGCAAATATATATATATATATATATTCTTATATTGATTCATACTTGGTTTACAATTAATTTGATGATTCCAGCATCAACTAGGCAACGTTTTGAATAGTGTGTCTCATAAATCTACTACATCGCTTGTCTTTATTCAATAGACGTCTTTTGAAACATTTAGCTACTAGGCCCTAAAACAATATCATACGACCTCAGACATGGGTCTTCACTGTTTTCATAGGATATGTATATTATTTACAAAAACACCGTATGTACAGGACAAGTATATGCATGACAAGGGTTTATTATTGGCTACGCATTACAACTGTTCCGGAGTTTAACCCTTTCCCCAATAGAAGCGCCTTTTAGCGCATATGATTTATTCATCCGCTGAAGAAAATAGTTCCAATTTAATCAGTAATGAATATGTATTATAGGGAATATTTTCTATATTATAGCACATGATAGCTTAAAGCAGGCTGAAAGTAAAGCAGAGTGCGCCCTAAGGCGCATTCTGCTTTACTTTCAACCTGCTTTAAGTAGTCACCTATATTAAGTACTAGAAATAGGCTATCAGGTAAAGGGTTAAGAAATCATATTTGAAAAACAGGCATTAGTATGGTCTATATTCTCTACAATAAGTAATGACGACTGTACCCTAACGTATTGGTTCTACAGTACTCCCTCCCTACAACGACCCTCCAAAGAATGGCTCCCTCCTTCAACGACACTTGCTGCTGTTCCCTACACAACATATGTATGTCCAACCTATTTATGGCTGCAATGTCGTCTGATTAAAATTGTCGTCTGCTGTTTTTTCTCAAAGTTACATATAAGTGGAGAGTTTGATAGAACAAATATAATGACGAGTGACAAACGGCTTGAATCGAGATAAGACGCCGCGCTACGCGCCATCTGATCTAGATTCAAGGCGTTTGCAAATGTAAGCCAAGTCATAATTTTCCCTCTTTATAACGACTCCATCCGAACAACACGCATACTATGTGTCTCCCGTTGGGTGTCTTTGTAATGAGGGATCACTGTACAACAAACTTACTGTAAGTGATTGTGTTCCCGTTCTCATAGCGCTATTATGATAACACTGAAGGTTAGTACTTTCGAGGTGAAGTACAATTCTACTGTAGGATTTGGCAGAAAACTGCACCAGTTAATCAAAACTTTAACGACTTGTATATAAGTATACTTTAGTAGGTGACATACTAAGTCTGTCAATCGGGAAACAAACTAATTAAAGACTGCACTTGATAAATGCGCATGTGCCCATCTTGTTGAAAAGCTACGCCCTGTCACTTAATCTTCTCATTTAGCAATAATTTATGTTTTAGGCATTGACGCGTGAATTTGGGCAGCGTATATTGTTCTCTACTGTTTCTCAATTGTATACTACAACTGCGACAGTACAGTGAAGCTATTCTTTCTCTTTAAATGAACTGTTTGTTGATAAAATATTCCAATATTAAACAAAAAAATAATGACACTTTAAATAAAACATTGATTAATCCAGATTATCACTAGAACTAATCGACGGGGCGCAAATGGGTCAAACTGAGTGTAACAGTGCATATCCTGTTCCGATGACGCAATTCATGTCGTCAAATATTAATTCCATCTGCTGTCAGATACCAGTTTAGTATGAAGTGTGTTAAAATGTTAAATTGTTATATACCCTTCAGGGTAAAACCATTGAACGACTTTTATAATAAGAAATTTCATAAATAATAGTTGGCATTTTTAAAATTCGTCTGGGAATTAATGATGGCTTGGAATAAACTAAATGTTTATTGACGTGCCAGAGCATTTAGATAATTTATTGTTGAAAGTGTATATGAGACTCTAGACATTTAAAATAATTATAATAATAGGAAAAAAAGGAATGCGCACAGTCGCAGGCCGTTGACATCTGCCGCTCCTTCAGTTACATCGGAGAAGACATTATTATTTCAAATATATTTACATTCGCCCAATTTCAATCCATTGAAAGTATGACTTTATATTTGTTTAAACGCTATTTCTCGAGAGGGTGGGACTTGTGGATATAATTCTCATAATAGGAGGAGCTTATTGATCTGATCTCCGCGAACCAGTTTGATGCGTTGCTTCAGGAATGCCATTATGGTTAGTCCTTTAATAATACACATTATTCGTGGTAACAACCTCTAATGTGGATTAAACAAACATGTTTACTAATAAAATGATCATTTAATATTAGACATTACAGTAAATACAATGTAAATTTAAGAAATGAAATTAATTGTTTCGGCGTTTAAGCGAAATAAACGACATAAAATGATAGGCAGATATACCCTATTTTGCTAGCACGAGTAATGGAATTTTCTGATAATTTTCTGTCGTTCATTTCGCTTAAATGCCGAAAAGAAAAAATCACTATTTTAATGTACTCATCAACATTAACACATTGATGCACATTACACACACGTAGGAGTCTTCTGAGATTTCAAATTATCTCTTCTCAGATTAAAACGAACTGTTTCAATAGAATTTCTATCATAAGGACTTTGTGACGTATCATTTTAAAAAAAACTTAACGGGAGCAATGCTGTAGAATATAGTACATAAAAATGTTGACACTTGATTTTAAACAATTTACACCCCTCCCACGTTTCCATCATTATACAAAAATACCGGTATACTAGATAAGTCCTTTTTTTGTGTTTTTTACTGAAATTTCATTTTCGTTATTTCTATCAACAAACGGTGTAGACTGTAATCAGACGCTGAACAATGCGGCGTCTGCTCACAGTCTTCACTGTTTGCCTATGTCCAGTATATGGGATCGCAATCACACAGGTCTAGTCAGGTGTCTGTTAAGATTTTTTTCTACAAGTGTTGCAATGTATTGCGTTAAGTTTGAATGGGTATATCTAATACCTTCCCCACTATACAATGTATGGTTATTTGTGTTAAAATGACATATGTAGCAATTGTTTTTCTTCAAATGTCAATGAGCACACCGGCATTCTCCGTTTTCTATAGGCCGATATTATTGATCTGGCAGGGCGGAGTTTCTATATTGACCTTTGCCTTTTAACCTTTTGGGCATCATCACGCTCTATATTGGAATGTACCGTTGTCGTCTGCCGTTTCCTCCCAGAATTACATATATGTGAACATTTTGACAAAAGGAATACATGTATAATGAAGAATGACACATAGTTTGAATCCAGATCAGACGTCGCGTTACGCGGTGTCTGATTTGGAGTCAAGCTGTTTTCAAATGTAAATCAAGTCTTAATTTTGCCTCCTGTAACAACTACCTCCGAACAACACACGCTATATTTGTGTCTCAAGGCGGTGTTGTTGTTGAGAGGGAGCACTGAATATACCGTTTTCGCATGGATATGGATGCACGCATACATTGTGTTTCTCCATAATGAAAGTATCGGGCAATAACTATACAATTCGGAACTATACCTATCACCCCTAAAATTAAAAATAAATTAGTTTATCTTTGCCAAAGGTTAGCTCCGCCCTGCCAGGTGAAAAGAAATAGGCCTATACCAACAAGGTAAACTGGCATCGCGATAAATATGGTATAATCGAAACATCAATGTAGCACTTGAGGAATATGAGTTTAGGAATGGTGTTGCAAGGAGTGTATGTTCGTCAAAATTGAATACTGACATCCAATATGATTTAATAAATAAAACTAAAATAATGGCATCTTGTAATATTGTTTAAGAGAGCAATGCATTATCGTTTAAATACAAGGCATCGGAATAAAGTGAACTCTTCAACGGTCATCCAAACAATAAATCCCTCCTTACTACGACCCTTGCCACAGTTCCCTAAACAAGACACGCTTTTACTGCTGCAATATCGTCTGTTTGAAATTGTCGTCTGTTGTTTTTCTCAAAGTCACATAGTGGACATTTTGACAAAAAAGGCTTGATTTTGAGTGACAAACAGCCTGAATCAAGATCAGACGCCGCATTACGCGGCATCTGATCTGGATTCTAGCTGTTTGGAAATGTAAGTCAATGTCCCTCTCTATAACGACTCTCTCCGAACAACTCATGCCTCACTGTTGTCTCCCATTTGGTGTCGTTGTAGAGAGGGAGGACTGTAACAACAATTGCGCTTAACCTTGACATTTTACCAAGTTTTTGAATGGCTATATTTTAGTTACGGATTAGGCTCAAATCTTACCAATAAATTGTTTTGGAACTATTTCAGACGCTAATTAATCAATAGGCTGGATACTGAGCTAAGCCTTGTTCTTGTGATTTCAATATATTTGTAGTCCATTTATGTCTGTTAACCAAGATACGTTTGTTTGAAAACGAAACTGTTTTGCCTATAGTATAAACTACCTTTTGGAAGACATTATTATTTCAAAATACACGTGTGTTGATGCTTAAGCGTTTGTGTTCATTGATATCAATTCAGAACCATATCAGATGCCCGGTTACTCTAAATTGTGGGGCATTTAAATGAATCGTGAACAAGAGTTGTCATTGTTAAGTACTTGTTGGCGTTTTGTTATGTTTAAACTGGTAACCCTTGAAACTCTAAATATATCTTGTGGCTATTTATTATCCTTTTTGGACTATTCTAGTACAGGCATTTTGAACCAATCTACTGTTTCATTTTTGTTATATGACAACAATATCAAATAAAAATATCAAACAGTGGAGACCCTGATCAGAGGGCTCCTATAGTAGCCCTCTGATCAGGGTCTACACTGTTTGCATATGTAATCAGTAATCTCTACAGAGGGTTGTAGGGTTGAAAGGGTTAAGATCAAATAAGTGTAATCGCTGTATCACATGGGTAGAACATAGAGCAGACAAAACCGATAATGCCGGAAAAGCTATTGAAACAGAACACAATTATTTCTCTTTTGGTTTGTTATTTTTAGAAATGTAAGGTTTCGTTAAATATACACTTGGTGTCAAATGAATGTTTAACACTTTTACACATTGACATGTTAAATAATGCCGTGTCTCTTTTGCAATGTTCGAAAACATCGACATCAGTTCGAATGCCCTGTTTAGTAACCAAACACGAATGCGAAAATAACTCAACTGTTTCATTTATAATACACGGCGTAAAATATCCTCAGATCCTACGGAAAAAGGGAAGAAAGTATTACCCTAGCTATAGCAAAACCAGACGTAATGTCTTGAAAACATTGACGACCCAGGTCAGATGATTTGTCTTGATCTCCCCTGTTTGGAATTCACTAGTATTTATAATAATGTGTTTAGCTAATTGTTTGACATCATGATATTTGATTATATTGGTTGTTTGAACACAATTATGATGCATGCTAAAGAGAATTGTGTAACACTATTCTTATTAAAGAAGAAATGTATCTAATTACATAATTATGCATCTGTGTCCGGTTTTGCAACTTTTTTAAATCTTTCGCATAGTATGGCTCATACAGATTTCAATTTTCGTAAGGATTCAAAGTTGAAATAATATTAACAGCATGGAGTAGCATCTGCTACAAATATGGATAAATGCTAGACAAAGCGGAACTCGGTTTTTGAAACTGATTTCAATTGATAACTTGACGATATATTCTGTGTGATAAGTATACACATCAGACTTGAATAATTGTCTTGAACAGTGTCGAGCATCCTCATATCCTGACGTTATGTGGCGTCTTATATGGAAGCAATTAGTATAATATATGTTTTACGGATTCATTTTGCTTCTATTTTGTACGTGCAGTTAACGTGTCTTGGGCATTAGTGTATACTGACTAGAGCAAAAACCTGATGCTGTTTAGTTTTGGCATTAGATTAGAAGTATGTTTCATGACAAGGAAGTCGTAGATTATTTTGATAATAATTCTCATTGAAATACATCGCTAATAATTCACATTCATTACTAAAACATGCAATTAAATTGATAGAAAATTAATGTCATTAGCCAATATCTAAATTCTTACTAAGCCTCCGTCAAATTGCCTAAAGTCTACATCCTTTGTTAAGCCAAGACATTTTCCTGAGTTTTAGCCCATTAGTATAAATATAAGTTAAGTTAGAACCTATTGAAGCAACTATAATCTGTCTGGAATACGTTTAACCCCTTCACTGCCTCACCCTGAATACAATATTATTAGCAAGCAGTTTGAATCCTGATCAAACGCCGCGTTACGCGGCGTCTGATCAGAATAAAAACGCTTATCTCTGAAATTAATATTAGCTTAAATTAAAAGAGCTAAACTTTCAATTTGTGAATTAAAGACAGACAGCAATTGTTTAAAACAGTAATGACGTCATGACAACGAAGCGGTTAATTGGCTTACAAGTGAGTGGGTATGTATAACGACGTATAGATATCATGGGAAACATTAGTCTACAAATATAATTGCCTATAATGAACCCATATATCATTCACTTAGTAAAACGTATCGTTAATAAGACGTTATTCGTTCCTGTCTAAACAAAATTGAAAGCAAACGTAATTTTATAAAATTCAACATTTTACAAATTCTGACAAATGTCTTTATTCCTATATTGCCAAACCTATAAATTTCTACTCATTCGTTAGTATGGCTCCAAAATGTTTGTAACGGTCACATACCTTTAGTGAAAAGGCTTCTGTGGGGGAAAAGGATCCCCTTTTGTAATTCGTATTTAGAAAATCATAGACTCAACTATGACTGAATCAAAAACAAGAACACACTGAAACTGTTTAGCATTTGTATTAAATAAATACGAAAGAAAGTACGTTTGAGCGAATTTGCATAATGCTGGTGTCCACAGATATTTATTTCGGTAATCTGTTTTACACTATACTTAAGAAATAAGCTATATTCTTCTGTTGTAAATCGGCTTTTTAACAACGGTTGGTAGTTGTGATGCGCAGGAATTAGTCGTCTACTATCTTTTTCCTCACAGTTTCATATAAGTGGATATCTTAATAGCAAAAGTATAATGACTAGTAACAAACAGCTTGAAACCAGATCAGACGCCTTACACGGCGTTTGATCTGGATTTAAGTTGTTTTCATATATATATGCAAGTCTTATGTTCACTCCCTAAAACAACTCCCTCCGACAACAGAAACAATCTGTGTCTCCCATTGTGTGTCGTTGTAGAGAGGGAGCACGGTATTTTCTCAAATAGTATAACGTTGTTATATGGGTACTTTCGTTGCACTCCGTTTACAAGTTCAACCATTCATCTGTTATGGTTCCCTAAAAGGTTAATTTCAAAACTTTCCATAAAAAGTTAATGACATATCCGACTGTCATTAGGGACTTAAACGATCAGTAATTGAAAACCATGACTATTGGGAGTCAGAAAATATGGAGTATATTATCCAGGATACTTAGATGTAATTTTTATTTTAGTGGTATAGACATCGGACATATTTTCAGAAGATGTATGGAGTCTAAGAAGACATTTGTAACTAGGTATTTTTGGACAAATGTGCTTAGTTCTAGATATGTATAATACGTGTATTTTAGGAAAGTAATTTGCTGACGACATACGACACAATTAGTTTAGTTTTCTTGTCTGCATAAAACTGACCGGTGGACGTAGTCGAGTGGTAAAGTGGTCGATTACGGCGTCAGGGGATCGTTAGTTTGATCCGCCGCAGGAACAAGTCCTTTAGATGAGACTTTGATAAGAGTAGAGCATCGCGCCCGTGCTCTCCGTACCCGATCCCCTCTCTCTGGTGCGTCCAATTAGCCCATAAATGGCACAAACAGACGTTTACAAACACAATGTTTTTACCTATCAAAGAGAGTAAAGGTGGTGTTGGGATCCAAATTAAACTCCCCATGTCATGAATGAATACTTTAAAACATGTTTCCATCTCTGATACTTTTTATTTCTACCGACGTTTAAATTCTGAAAGTCGTTTTGGTTATTTAGTAAACATGAGAAATCTGAACTTGCCATGCAATACAGTGCGTTTCTTGAGACAGACTAAACATTAGTGATATTGAAGCACTGAGGCACTGAAGCACTTTGTACTCATCCAGTTGGTGAAATGGGACTTCTTTTATCGTGTAAGGTCATATCATGTGTAATATTTAAGGCACCAGTTGTAATTTTCAAATTGTTTTGATTTCAAATAACCCAATTCAACATGTTTTTTCTATCAACAATATGCCCCATACAAGTATTGGAGCAATATTACTAACCATTGGTGACTTTCAAATTGTATCAAACAGTGATAGTACAAAACTATTTTTGAAGCGATTTTCATAATTAGCTCCAGTAACAATCATAGTGACCAGTGGCAACGAAAAATGAAAAGTACAGTTCCATTTTTACATGCCCTTTACAACAAAACAGTACATTAAAAGTTAATTATCATAAGCCATACTTTTAACATTGTAGATATTGGCCAGAAAACTCTTACTGGATAAGGATCTTCCCTTTTTTTAAATGTTGTTAGCATTCTATACAAACCTTAATTAATCAAACATATACTAGATAGAGTATAAGTTCCCATACCCATTATTGATTGCTTGTTTTAGAATCACATATATGTCACGTAATACAATACTAAGAAGTGTTCAGATTGAAAAGGACCATTCCTGCGAAACTCAAATTGCATACCATTTCGAATACTGTAGAACCTCGTTAAAATTTCTTTAGTTTCACATACCACTGCTTCTTTAGTTATATTCCGATAAACCGAGCAGAGTCGAGCATATATTTATGTTCAGTTCCCATCGCCCGCCCTTTTACCGCATCATCTCATTGGCGACAAATAGTGTGTGTTGTTCGGCGAAAGGTGCAAGGAAAGCTTTAGAGTTCTCAGCACGACTTGGGTTTTATTAATTTTGCAAACACACCGAATCCAGAGTAGACGCCGTGTAACGCGGCGTCTCATCTGAATTCAAAACATGTGTTTCACGTATTATGTTTATTCTACCAGAATGTCGAACACGTAATTTTGAGAGAAAAAAATGAACAGAGGATATTTCAGAAAAGAAATTGTCAGATATATTTTTGACTTTGGAACAGTGGAAAGCTTTGTTGTTTGGTGGGCTGTTGAAGGAAGGGACTCTTGCCAGTCGCATTTACGTTTTTTAACCAAAGTACCTAACAAGAGTTATGAGACATGATAGCAGTCTGTACGTTTTAAACAAACTGTACTTGTAAACCCTTACACTCTCAATTACGATTCAAAGCGCGTTGTTAATAGTCTGGATCCTGATCCTGATCGCGATTCAAGTTGTTTGACATTCGTAATATTTTGTTGGGTCATATTCCCTTGAAATTAACTTTTAACTGATATTGGAGATAACGAAATTGAAGAAGTCGATAATGGAATGTGAGGGATAAAATCTTACAAAAGCTTTGGCAGTGAAATGGTTAAAGTGAGAGGGTTGAGACCCCAGACTGATGTGATGGATTGCTTCACATATACAATAAAGCATGTCGAGCGAACTCCGTCACAAACGATAATGTACTCAATCGACATAATTTGATATGAAAACGCTAAAGTATAGTAGGTGAGGAGACGTTATTTTTGTGACGAAAATAATATATCAATATTATTGCAAACAGTTTTGAACCAGATCTGAAATGACTCAAATCTGCTAACTGTAATCAAAACAAACAATATTAAATTAATAGTTTACATAATGACAGTTTTCAGGAATAAACTATTGGATAACCATTGGTAGTTGAAGTCGATTTGTAAAGAGGTTCTATCCGGACCAGGGGCCCGTTTTACTAAACAACTTACGCAAAACGTTTGCGTAAGTCAAAATCGTTTAATTCTTATTTTTCGATAATAAACGTTTGCAAACAGCAAATAGCCAGATCAGAGGACGCGCTTAAAGCGCGTCCTCTGATCTGGCTGTTTGCTGTTTGTAGCAAGTGATAATAAAAGTATAAATTAAATTTTAAGATTTTGACTTACGCAAACATTTTGCGTAAGTAGTTTAGTTAAACGGGCCTCTGGGGTCTCGTATCGCAGTATCTGATCACCTTCTAAACCCTTTAATGGTCAAATAATTCGGGAGAGTTTACCCCTTCACCGATTTATGGTAGTTTACTTATCATTGTTGTCAGACGACACGTTTCAAAGTAAGATTTAAGGTTTAAATACTGAATAAATATCGATAAGACTAACCAACTAAATTCAGGGCAATGAAATGGAACACATGACATATTTTGTAGTAAAGTTAATGATTCGATCTACTGTGAATGACAGATACATGTAATCTTAACTTGGTGAAAGTATTATTATTTTATCCAAGCTGTATGTTTTTGGGGAATGAAACACGTTATCTACACTGCATGATGACATACATTTTCCAGTTTTCCAGTTTGTTTTCAAAACAAACAAAAAACAGACGATACTGAATCTGGTATCGATGTTCGATGATAGATTAATAAGTTAAATGTGAATTCTAAATACTATAAAAAAAATCAATGTCACATGTACCCCTTTAAATTGCTTGACATGTTTGTTTAATATATTTTCACGAGCTGACGACATGTTATTGGTATTATTTTCTTATCATATCCTCAGATGTAGGCCACTGCAAAAAAACATTGTATTCGTCTTAAATAGTTCACTGCCAACGGCATCAAATAGTGACAATGCAAACAGTTTTAATCCTGAACAGAGACTGCGTTTGACCCTTGTATCAGCACCTTTTCTGACAAAACAGCGCTAAATTTAAGTTCTAAATTATTGCAGACGACACTTCAAATATAGACGATATTTTGGCAGCCAGGGGGTAAGAGAAAACGACACAATTTGACACCGAATAAGTTAGACTACTATTGTAATGCATTAAATTAATCAATTTGTGTCTTGGTTTTGCTTTCGTATGTCGACACTTATGCTAGAACTCTTAAGTTATGTAGAATGCTAGATTAAATTCAAAACAAAGTAACACTATTTATATGTTTTGTTAAAATGAATGCAAGTTTAATAAACACAATAAAATTATCAATATAATAAAATCTGTGTTTCATATTGTAGTCCTTGTATTGGGCCCGTTTTACTAAACTACTTACGCAAAAATTTTGCGTTAGTCAAAATTTTAATTTTTAATTTATATTTTTTATTATCACTTGCTACAAACAGCAAATAGCCAGATCAGAGGACGCGCTTTTAGCGCGTCCTCTGATCTGGCTATTTGCTGTTTGCAAACGTTTATGATCGAAAAATAAGAGTTAAACGATTTTGACTTACGCAAAAATTTTGCCGAGTAGTTTAGTAAAACGGGGCCCTGGATTCAAAAGCTCAAATCTCCCAAATCAAATATTTTAGGCGATCCTAGACTAAACTCAAACTTTGTACAACCTTGAACCCATACCATTCTACACTCCGTTTGAGTCGGATATCGACTGAACTGAATTATTTTGGAAGAAAAACACCTGAAGCATAGAAAACCGTTAAACTTAAATAACAAGTAATACTTTTTTGTATTGAATTAGAAAGTCATTGATATGTAGCAGTTTTTATATTAATTTTGCCAGACAGAAATCTCTAATTCGGAGTGCAAGCTCCGCATCTTGTTTAGATGATCTTTATTCAAATTAAGCTAATAGAAATGATTCTAAGATTCCGCTGCTTAGTAATTGATCGAGCCTTCGCTAAGACCTTAATTGAATCTATGATGAAGTAGCTTATCAGATAGTTGGCTAGTTTGATTTATATATTTGCCATATCTGATGACAGTATCAGTCATCAAATAAAAATGTCCTGTTGATTACATGTACAAGGAGTCAAGAAGTACGGAAGTTTACTATAAGTGAGACCATGACGTCCGTTAAATATAATTATATTCGGGTAATCAATTGAACATGTTACTTTTTTGGCACACTTTATTTGTATAAAATGTAAAAAGTTCACTAACCAAGATGGTATTATTTAAGTTTGAAAGCATTCGACATGCAACAAAACATTGAATACAACAACATTCTAAAATGAAAGCATCGATTTAACAATGCTTCAAGTTTCAGATAGTGTAGATCCTGATTCGATGACGGGCTGGATGGCGTATACTGTTGCTGCTCCAAAGTGTAAGTAGTGCATATACTGGTTTTAGCTAACGCGTAAACGGCAAATAGTAACGTGTGTGCACTGTTATACCAGAGGCAGCGTTTAAACACACACACATATATATATATATATATATATATATATATATATATATATATATATATATATATCTCTCTCTCTCTCTCTCACATTCCACAATTCAATCATACATCGTCACTACCACTGCAGTGTCAATATAAAACGATATCACCTTTAAATATGTGCACATTGACCCTCAATAATGCAGCACAGCGTTAGAAAATTACAGTTGATTGTTTGTACCAATTCGTTCTGAAACTAGCTTGATTATTGTTTCAATGTGTGTTGTACACTTGGAACAAATACATGATATTGTGGTTGTCTCCAGCTATTTATAACAAACGGCTTTGTGTTAGGGTTTATTGATCTAGTATTGTAGAAATGAAATTAGAATTTTTATGAAAAAAGTTTATCAACTTTCTGGTTTAACTTGGACATGCTAGTGACGTATATCGCACTGATTATTCACATATTCGATATACAGGGCCTTCACCATATAACTAATTCTAATATATCAATGTGATTAAGATTTATTGCCGGGCGCGGGAAAAGTTTTAACGTTTTTGCTGTATATATAAAGGACATTCAACTAAGTTAAAACTGAGAAACGGTTATCATTAGATATGCAATAGTAATAAATCACGTCCATCAAACTGCATATAATTAAATGTTGCGCTAACCTATTTACTTTATATTCACCGATCGTTTTCTGATGCATTTGGGTCTGCATTAAGCAGTCTTTTGTCATTATGGAAGTGTAGGATTCTTACAAAATATACCACTTATCGCAGCTATGGTTACACTTCAAAGTTATATCAATACTGTACCGTATCGTTTCTGGCGTTTGCTGTGTTTTATAAACACAATATTGCGAGGTGATTTATCAATGTTGTGGATATTGGTTTTACTTTTTACTCACCAAAATATCTAAAACAAGTATTGTTGTAGATTATGCACATAGCAATTTAAAGGATTTTAATAATAGTATCTGGAATTCGTCTTGCGAAATTCAAAACTTTACTCTGAATGTGTTTCAGCATATCACACTGATATATAATTTGATAGATACATTTGTCTCTCCAGATTCATAACTATAGTCTTTTATTTGTTTCTGGTATTCGCTATTGAGCTACGTATTACTATACAACAATGTTAGTAAAATCATATCCTACTCTATGAGTAGGTATCGGTTCAACGTGTACTCAATAGCAGATATCAAAACTTAAATTGATTCATAGATACACACGATGCGTTTGATTAAAACAGTACTACTGGAATGGAATGAGTCCAGTATTAATTTATATATTAAGATTAGTTTTCAGTATATAAGTACATGCACGTATTTAACAACCGCATATAAATGCACAAATGGGCATAGTTATGTCCTTCTGCATCCATTAACCATAGGCAAATACTATTAATCATGGTTTTGTTCTGAAAAATAGTTGGTAGGGACACTATGGATATTTAATATTACATGATATACGAGTAATTATAAATTGTATCCGATAGCTGAAGGCATATATTTAAGCTATAAATCTATTCACTAAATGAAACGGTTACAAATAGGCAATACCAACAGTAATACAATAGATACGCAATTTATGCTGTGGTTCAATTAGACAGTTTTACATCATCGTATTTCGTAACAGAAGGAAAAGTAGAGAATACCATTGTTCAGCAATAATAAAAACGTGAATCCTAAACCAACCCTACCGATTTCAAGACACAGTGCGAGTATTACATGTTTTGTTTTGTTTAAAAAAATGTATCGCTGATAAACATTATATGATTAAACCTGAACTAAACATTAACAAAGGTATCTTCACTTGTTGAGATTTGTTGCAATACATAGTTTGAGTAAAACTTAACCCTAATACGAAAACTACTTACGTCGGCTATAGCTGACTTAAGTGGCAAATCAAAAGCTAAAGCAATTAGCTGGGGTCGATAGGTTACATAGAGACGGAATAATATTAATCTTGCGCTGGGATACAATTTCATTAAAGACCACCGATTCTGCTGTTATCGCTGCGTTATCAGGAACTAAACCAATTAGCACAGTGTCATTTAGGTCATTTGATTAGAGGGGAGTATTGATTTTTCACAACATGCGTTCAATCTGCAATAGAAATAATCATAGTTGTGTGGTCATTACATGATTCTGCGTTTTACGAATGAATATCTGTCAGTACTATGCGACTTAACATCTAGGACAGTAAAAACATCAACTGTATTAAAAATAAAATAAACGATAAACCCTTTCGCTGCCATTAACACGTAAGGAGCCTAGTTGCTGCCGTGTTATCGTGTGCTGAAAGTTGTTTCTTAATGTTTTACTTATAATATTAGGAATCCCTGCGTTTTGGTCTTAAGAGACGATGATATCAGTGTCAAGAAGTTTGGATATTGATTTGACGCCGCATTACAACGCGTCAGATCAGTATTCAAATTGGGATCAAATGACAGTGTCTCCGGCCTTGATAGTTTGACACTTTAATATAGTACGTACTGTCCATAGAGCATTTGCATATACTCATTCCTACAAAATATTTTACCAAATTCTTCTTTACAGGGAGTATTCATTCTACCCTCAACATACATCTCTGTCAAAGGCTACATCGCAAATGTCAGGATAATGACACTTATAATGAGGACAATGAAAATATCAAAGATAAACCCCCATCATTTTGATTTCTCAAAGAAGGGTTATATTAGGCGTTGCAAAAGCTTATGATTCCTCTAAAACAAAACAAATGAAGTTAAAATGGAAACACCAAATCGAGTGTTGCGTTACTGTCATATTAAATTAATCATTCTATTCAACGCCGTGTTCACCCTTCTGTTGGTTCTTTCATAGAAAAAGTATAGCCTGTTTAAAGATGTCATCACCAGTTGTATACAAAAGTCATAATTTTCAAGTTTAGACTGTAGGGTAGAGTTACACGCTGTCTTCAAAGCTGTGGTCACAGTGTCTGTCATCTAAATTGAAGCAGCTGCGAAGTAGGTTCAAAACTTGCAAAAGAGGTAATTAAAATTTATAGAATTTAAAAAGGCTTACTTACGTGTACATGTATATGCAACCTCGAACTACGGACAATATGGCTAGTGGAAACAGCGTAGTTTCATTGCGTTCGAACTCTGGTAATTTAGGGTCAACTTCGTAGTTCAATAGCTTCGTTTATGTACGTAGCCTCGTATGAGTAGAGTATTGGCGTCAAATCTGGCATTAGAAATATATGGCATATATCAAAAGAGTTTGGGATAACGACTCGTGATTTCAAACTACATAATACGTATAACTACGTTGAACTGTGCGCGAACTGTGTATCTTGTACAATTCATAAACAGTGAAACTTTACGGTTGAAACAAAAAAGAAAATTCTTTATGTAAAATGTGTCAAATATAATAGCTTTAAGTCAACAATAAATAAAATATTAAAGACAAATCTTTACACTATTTGGTGTTTTGAAAGTAACGTTTTAAATGTTGGATGAATTCGTAAATTAATGGTAAGTTGACACTGAATAGGGGTCCGATGAATCAGTATGTTACACTGGGCATCTAAAAGAACCATATATCTCTGTCGATAAAAATAGTAGGACATCGCGCCAAGGTTTTCTGTATCCGCTCCCCTCTATAGGGCGTCCAATAAGCCCATAGATGGCAGAAATGAACGTAAACAAATAAAACAAACACTAAATAGAATAGTTCAGTTACTGTAGCCATTAGGTTGACTTTTTAAATACTTTAGGTACAGTTTTGTTGTAAAATAATCTGAAAGAGTTTAAGCTAAGCTGTGGTGGCGATAAGTGTTGGCGCTCTATATCAGTTAGAGTAGTATAGAGTTTGGTGTCTACATGTAATATGTCTGATGTCTAATATGACGTTTGGGTGAGTCTCAGCTCGTGCTCAACTATTTTATTGATCGCTTTCTGTTAGCAAATCTTACATCTGATCAATCAAATACTGAACGAAGTCGTATGCCTAAAATGTAGTTTGTTTGACAATCATAGTTAACTTGTTTAAAACCAAGATGATATGCATTTGACAGCTGTAATTAATTATAACCATAGGAGAAGGGTTTGTATCATATTATATAATCAGTTTGGTGCAATTGACCTGCACGTCAGGAGTAACAGAGTTAGTTTAACCATCGTAGAGTGGAAACGGAGCTATTATTCTGAATTAACATAATTATGCTAAATTTATATCCATTGCAACACATCGGCGTCGGATAAGACGCATAATACAGTGGAGAATCTGTTATTCTTTCCCGTTTAAACGCAAACGTACGCAAACGCAAAGCGCTAAAACGTAGAAAAGAACAACTTTTGGTCAATTCTGATATTTCATGTTTATCTTGGTGGCGAACAGTTTGGAGCCTGATCATACGCCGGGTTACCCGGCGTCTGATCTGGCTCCAAACTGTTTGCACTGCAAATAATAGTTTTAGCGTAAACGCGTTTATTGGGAAAGAATAACAGATTCTCCACTGTAACCCGCCATCTAATCAGACTCCAAAATGCTTGCCATGCAGGCTTAACAAATCGTAAGACATAAGAAATGATGTCTTACATGTATGGTAGTTATCTTTACTTCCTGTTTAATGCTGGATATAGGTGCAAAATGTTCAAGGTACACGTACAAATGTACGTATGGCCCCAGGTAACATGACTTTAGAGTCTTGGCGTAAGTTACAACATGACGTTATGACGCGATCTACCTCAGCACTAATACTATTAAAACACGCCATTCTGACTTACTTTCGGACTGCTTTGAAACCGCCGTATGCCAGGATTGAATTCTTATTATTAAACATAATAATTGAGCGCATAAATGGAAATTTTCGTCCCTTTTTATGTATAAATAAAAGGCGAAGAAAGGCGTCTTTATAGGTTTTTTAGCTAAAGCTCAGTGGAAATGGTATTTCTTAGAATGATTTGACCTTCTCACAAACTAATGGTCTATACTTATCCGGTTGACTGACTGTTATTGCATTTTTGTCGAGAATTTGTTAAATATATATGAGCTGTGCCAAAAGAAAACCAGACTTATTGCATAATAAACGTACATAGACAAATCCCAACTGTGAACGCAGTCTCGGAGTTTAAATCATAGGATTTAGTTCCAAAAGTTCAGGTAATAAAACACTGTAGATACGTGTAAATGCCAAACAGGCATGTGGTGCGGGTCTACGTACATGTATTTGCACTTCAATGAGCACGATTTGAATATACACTGGCTCAAGTAATATATCAACTACAGTGCTCCCTATCTACAACGACACCCAATTGGAGACACAGATTGTGTGTGTTGTTCGGAGGGAGTCGTAATAGGGAGCTAAAATTAAGACTTGGTTTCATTTGAAAACAACTTGAATCCACATCAGACATCGTGTCACTCGTCAGTATATTTATACTATCAAAATGACCACTTATTTTTCGCTTTGATTAAAACAGACGTTATTGCAGCAGTGAAAGCGTTATATTATATATTTGTCCTGTTATGGGAATTCCGGCAAGGGTTGTTCTAAGGAGGGAATCGTTGTTGAGAGAGCCGTTATAGGGAGGAAGAACTGTACATGATGTTTTGCTGTGATTTTCAAACAGTTGGAGCATACTCTTCTTTTATCACAAGTGTAGCACTGGATTATATAATCTAACTTCCTTATGTTTGTTTACAATTTTAGATTTGAGTCACTTTGATTAAAAACCGTTGATTCACACAGAGTTTGAAATTAATAAAACACTAACTAATACCAAAAACAGTTTTGGGCCTTAATTCTCGGTCCAAAACTGATTCCCAATAACATATTTACTGTGACGTTAAAAACCCTTGTATTTCAACACCTAGACATTTGCTGGCCGAGCATCCCGTGGCTGATATTTGCAAACATTTCATATCTATATCGGACGCTGCGTGACGCGACGTCTGCGATGAAACCTAACAAATTATTTCACTTCTGTCGGTTTATTTAGTTTAAACGACCATTCTAACATGAAACGTGAAATCGTCTCTATAAACAAAAAAAATGTTCGCCGTGGTATACATAGTGTGTTTTACCACGCTGTGAAAAATGTCCTTTTAAACAGGTTCTCTTTGTATCCACCCTACGGTAAAGCGCACTTTTCAATGAAAAGTCATTTGACGTAAAAGGTATTTTCTTTCATGTTCTGTTACCATTTGACTTATACTAAAAGGTTATATGACGGCATTAAGTATTTCGTCACTATTTCTTATTTTTCTCATATATGACGTACTGATATTGGTTTCATGTAATAGCAATACAAGGGAGGTAATTCGGTCGAAAACTGCATCCGCAGAGGAAATAAGCCTGAAACAAATGCTTGCTTTTTTATGATTTTTTTAAGTTAGTCATGTTAGGATCGAAATAATCGATGTTCTACCGTTGTTAAACGATATTCTATAATGGTTGAGGGTTGTGATGCGCAGGAAATGACCACGAAGGCCGAACGGTAGAACATCGATTATTTCTTAATTCTATACCAGACGACATATCTGCAAAACAAAACAGTGTCTGTCTCAGCGGGTGAAATGTTTATTTATTCTCTTTTTTAAAAATAATGTATTAAGTATTAAAATGTGTTATGGTTCATTGTTGTGTCTGTTACTGTCCTAAAATAAATTTTAAGAATTTCTTTAAAAAAAAAGGTCTTAGGGTAAACTAGTTTAGATTCTGATATGAGAATTTACATGGCATTTTAGCAGGAGGTGATTTTTGTTTCATCGCAAGCATGCTTAGAGATAATGATTTCCTTCACTACCGTTATATGTCCACTATATCTGTTATCAAAAATAGTTATTCTCCCCTCAGTAAGTATTAAATATCCTGTATATTAAAATAGACGGAATTCATTGTTTTCATACACGTGTACTCTTCAAATATAAATAAGCCCAGGAACACTGAATAAAACGTTATTATTTTCCTATATAAACTGTTTGACCTTTTGAACCCTAGTCACACATATATGCATCAATCGCAAACATCGTTCATGTGAGGAGTACACTTGTCCTATGCAAACAGTGTATACCCTGGTATACACTGTTTGTCATTTTGACATATATTGTAAAAACAACCCTAAAAGGTCAAAAACTGTACTAGACTCAATTGAAAATTAGAACTTTCCATTTCAGGTTTCATGGAGAAACATGTCAACCAACACAACACAACCATTTCCATTGCACGCAATATGCAGTCAGAACAGACGCCGAGTTCCCTATATTTGACCAGGCTTCAAAATCATCGCAGCTTAGATTAAAACTAAATAGTCAGAATAGGAAAGCTGTTATCATTGGAATGCGATTTCGTTGTGTGCATACGGCAATTACATTGAGTTTTTAAGATTACGTGTTCTCACATAACTACTCCTGTTTTCTATAGCAATATACGATAACGAATATCTTTATCTCCAACGTGTGTAAGATAACTTTTATGACGTCACTACGACGTCACTATTATAACGGCGTTTTAACGTTACCGGGGTTCCAAAAAATGCATATTGCTTTAAAAAGAGCTTACATCGTTCGTAATGTGAGAAAAAGAATATGTCATTCGTCAAGGCTCGCTTAATAACATTTCAATTCTAGACTCATTTGAGATCAGCTTGTCTTAAATATCGACTCATGACATATCCTATATGTCTGTCATAACACATGATAGCTGCTGGTGCTAGTAAAATCATAAATTAACATAGTTATTTAATCATCTCTTTTCAGGAGTTATTATACAGCGGAGAAAATGTTATTCTTTCCCAATAAGCGCGTTGACGATTAATATATTATTTCCAGTGCAAACAGTTTGGTGCCAGATCAGACGCCGGGTCACCCGGCGTCTGATCAGGCTCCAAACTATTTGCCGTGTAAGTAAAAATAAACATTCAGAATTGTCAAAAAGTTGTCATTTTCTTCATGTTTTGCCATGCGTTTGCGTTTCGTTTGCGTTTAAACGGGACAGAATAACGTTTTCTCCACTGTACCAGTGTTAAAACGTCAACGACATAAATGGAGTGTATACTGGTGTTAAATAAGGCAAACATTTGTCTAGACACTAGGCAACTCCTTTGTAATTATCTAAACAGATGGTACGGTAGTGTGAACGTTAAGGATTGTTCATATGCAATAAGGTAACCGGCCTTTCCCAAATGTATCATTTATTTATTTACATGTTTCATGTGAAAAATAATAGTCTGTACCAACTACCGCAAAGAAGCTATATATAACTACGGACAACGAATTTACTTATAAATGCAATGTTGAAGAAACATGCTGAATTTAAGATTTTCTTAACATACTGTTGAAAAGACGTTCCGCATAAGACATATATTTCACGCTATACTGACGAAACGCGTGATATAAACAATTGGCAAAAAGTGTTGACTATAAAAGACGGCGCGATAAGCGAAGTTTTGTTTTATTTTACTTTTTGGGGGGTTAGCTATTTCGACCTGAACTATTGAAATGAGTGAAGAAAATGTGATATTGAACCCAAATGAAATGTAACACAATGTAGAACGATACGTTTTTGTAAAATTTCTAACGATATATTTTAATATGAGTTATAAATAGTTTGGAGCCTGATCATACGCTGAATTACTCGGCGTCTGATCAGTATCCAAACTGTTATGCAAAATACTATTATACTCGGGGTAGGACAGTGAAGGGATTAATATCCGTAACAATACAGACACATGGAAGATAATTATTTGGTCGGAGTAACATCGTTATGGCTCGGGGGTCTAACACCTTTTTCATATGCTAATCAGGGATATACCGTTTATTTTGCCAACCTTTGGGAAAGCATTTTAGAATTTTATTAATATTAATTGGTTTAAAAAGGTTAGAATAAAGCCAAATAAAGATTAAAGTGGGCATGTTATTTTTAAAGGATGCAAATGAAAGCAATCGTCCGCTTGAATATACCAAAATGAGTTTGAAGGCAACTTTCGCTTTATAACTTTTCACTCACTCTGCATAGACCTACACAGTGTAAAACTATGTTTGTATATACTCCCCGTGATATTTCATAGGTCAAATTCAGTGTATGGCACAATGCCTTCATTGATCTGACACCCATTCGGGAGTCAACGACGGCTTTGCATTTGTTTGCATTGGTGTCATTTTGTTTTGACTGTGCACTACTCCTGTCCCACAGGGTGGTGGTAGTAGTAGTAGTAGTAGTAGTTGTTGTAGTAGTAGTTGCTGTAGTAGAAGCGGTAAAGCTTTAGTGTTAGACGTAGATAAGGTGTAGAAGTTAGAAAAGGTACCGTATAGTAGTATGAGTAGATAGGTCATTATTAGGAGTAATGTTAGGAGTTGGTAGAGTAGGTAGAGTAGAGTAGTGTAAGGAGTGGGTAGAGTAGGTAGAGTAGAGAAGTATTAGGAGTGGGTAGTGTTAGAGTAGGTAGAGTAGTGTTAGGAGTTGGTAGTGTTAGAGTAGGTAGAGTAGAGTAGTGTTAGGAGTAGGTAGAGTAGTGTTAGGAGTGGGTAGTGTTAGAGTAGGTAGAGTAGAGTAGTGTTAGGAGTAGGTAGAGCAGGTAGAGTAGAGTAGTGTTAGAAGTGGGTAGTGTTAGAGTAGGTAGAGTAGTGTAAGGAGTGGGTAGTAGTAGAGTAGTGTTAGGAGTCGGTAGTGTTAGAATAGGTAGAGTAGAGTCGTGCTAGAGTAGGTAGAGTAGAGTAGTGTTAGGAGTAGGTAGTGTTAGAGTAGGTAGAGTAGTGTTAGGAGTGGGTAGTGTTAGAGTAGGTAGAGTAGTGTTAGGAGTGGGTAATGTTAGAGTAGGTAGAGTAGAGTAGTGTTGGTAGAGTAGTGTTAGGAGTAGGTAAAGTAGTGTTAGGAATGGGTAGAAGTGGGTAGTGTTAGAGTTGGTAGAGTAGAGTAGTGTTCAGAGTAGGCAGAGAAGTGTTAGGAGTAGGTAGTGTTAGAGTTGGTAGAGTAGTGTTAGGAATGGATAGGAGTGGGTAGTGTTAGAGTAGGTAGAGTAGTGTTAGGAATAGGTACAGTATGTATAGTAGAGTAGTGTTAGGAATGGGTAGTGTTAGAGTAGGTAGAGTAGAGTAGTGTTAGGAGTAGGTAGAGTAGTGTTAGGAATAGGTAGGAGTGGGTAGTGTTATAGTTGGTAGAGTAGAGCGGTGTTTGGAATGGGTAGGAGTGGGTAGTGTTAGAGTTGGTAGAGTAGAGTAGTGTTAGGAGTTGGTGGAGTAGGTAGTAGTAGTATTAAGAGAAAGAATAGTAGAGTACTGTTAGGAGTAGTTAGTGTTAAGAGTAGGTACATGTAGTGTAAGGAGTTGGAGTAGGTAGTGGTAGTAATAGGGGAAGGTATAGTAGAGTACTGTTAGAAGTTGTAAGGATTAGGACTAGGTAGTGTTATGAATAGGTAGTATTAGGTACAGTAGAGTAGTTAGGAGTATGTAATGGAAGTATTAGGGATAGGTAAAGTAGAGTATTGTAAATAGTAGTGTAAGGATTATTTAGTGTTATAAGTACGTAGTGGTAGTATTAGGGGTAGTGTAAGGAGTATGCAGTGGTAATATTAGGAGTAGGTAGAGTACTATTAGGAGTAGGTAGAGTATTGTTAGGAAAAGATAGTGTTAGGAATAGGTATATTAGTGTTAGAGTAGGTAGTGGTAGTATAAGGGGTATGTAGAACATACTTCTGTTAGGAGTAGGTAGAATAGTGTAAGGAGTAGGTAAGTGTAGTATTAGGGGTGAGTACTGTTAGATGTAGGTACTGTGTGGAGTAGGTAGTGGTTGTATTAGGAGGCAGGTAGAGTAGAGTACTCTCAGAAGTTAGGAGTTGGTAGAGAGTATGTAGTGGTAGTATTACGGGTAGGTAGAGTTTATTCGAGTTATAAAAATTATGTTTTAGATATGGGTAAGTTATTCTTAAGTGAGTACGACGTATCTAGTTTAGACTGTATATATTTGCCGTTGATGCTGGACTTAGTGAGTTTCACGTTCAACAATAATTCGACAGTGTGCAGTTTACATATCAGACTCCGACATCACATTGGTAAGACGTAATGTCCGGGCTGCTGTTCTACGTACCGGCTGCTTTTAACGCAACGCGAAAGCTACGGATCAAAAATGGCGGAACACCCCGGTTATATGTGCATGCTCCGGCTGTGGATAACATTGCAAAATAACTTATACACCAGCTTAACGAAGCTTTTTCGGAGGTCTACACATATTTAGTTACTGGGGTCTCAATTCTAACGCGGTGGTTGAAGCGTTCCTAGTGTAAAAACAATATATTTTGATTTCAAATTAGTCAGCATGGCCAACAATTTGTAGACTGGTCAGAACTTAGCACCTTACCTCAATTCCAATAATGCAATAGACAAAAATATTATCAAAAACACTTTAGTTAAGTTGGATGAAAGAGTGTCTTCCCCGATGTATCCTGTTAAGCGAGGACACATGTCTATGAGTATATACATAATCTGTTTACCTCTATGGAAATGTCCAGAACGTAAATTTTCCGAGGGAACTTTATCCAACAAGTTCGTAAATTTCTTCATTTGAGACACACAATAAGTAACCGTCAATCCTCTTCAGACTATTGGGATATGTTAGGATGTACGTCTGAACCTTTAAACTGACGATTGTTGTCGTGATACACAAAAACGTGTATTCTTGTTGCTACGCATACTGTATAGATCGTAAAAAGCAAATATACAAAATCAATTGTATGTGAGCTGTTATTCATCGTTTTATATTAACCCCATGGTGTCTTTAACCCTTTCACTCCTAAATCTTTCGTTGTTTGCAAGATCCTTTCAAAGTAAGATCCAATGTAGTATGACTTAAAACATATCGATACGAATGCCAAACAGTTTATATCCTGTTCAGACACCGCGTTACGCGGCGTCTGATCAGGATCCAAACTGTTTGCGAACACGCTTTTAAGCGCCATTGAGAGTGAAATGGCTAACACATACTAATCACAGCACTATATGTCGCCGTGGAGTCAAACGTCATTATTGTAGATGAGTTTGAATCCAAAAAGCCCCAAAGAGGCGCTGACTAAATATGATACATGCCTTGATGGTGGCATAGCACGAGTGGCACATGTTGCTTTGAATACAGTCAAGTATCACTACTATGACCTCTTCAGACACTCATGTTTTTTCCAGTAAATAAGTATACTTGTGAATAATATACTTGTCCTATGCAAAACAAGTAGACGCTGACCCGAATAAATCTACAGGATTCTTTCGATTTATTGCTTGCGTTATTTTGTCATTGTACAAAGACTCGTAAGAAGCAATCAAATCTCCAAAATTTGACAGTGAGCTTGACTTAATTGGATTTTTTATAACGTTAATCCATATGATAACGTAAACAACGAGCAAACAAAAAACATGACAATTACAGCCGATCTTTGATATCTCGAACTTGATTAATTCAAATTATCCGTTTTGTCGACATATGAATTGCATTATTCCATTCTCGATTACGTTAAACATACCCGTATTTCAAAGTTAAAACGTGGCTTAGCCACGTTTTAACTTTAAAATACGTGTGTGTTCGACCTAACCGAGTTCGAGATAGCGAAGTTCAAATGTATAATCAGTAAGAATCAACAATTTTTTGTCGTTGGAAAGCATTTTATTTTGGTATCATTTAAGGTTGGTTGAGGTCGCGTCATGTGATTATACTTATGTCGGTAAATATCGGAACTCTATGGACAGCAATCGGCTATTCTCGAAAACTTCACTTCTGTTCCGAGCCGTGCTAAAGCAAGCAGAGTACCGATTTTGGTTCGGTATTATTAGGGTCCTCAACCTTAATTTAAACTTCCGACCTCTAGACACAACCTAAACGACAACATGCTATCTGGAAATATCGAAACTGTCAACTAGATCGTGAGATTTCTTTGTTTAAGAATATTACACTACGGTAAAGCACTTTGTGGTTTGAATAAGTTTAATTCTGAGCGACATAATATGAATCTTTAACATCTTCATCAGTATGATAAGACATGGTTTTCGCTTAATTTGGCATACATCTGACATTGTACGGATGTTGTTGGCAGTTTAAGACATATCTGATTGTATTTTAATATAATTGATTCACCGAAAAAAATTGATGTTAGCAATCGAAATGAGTCGTATCTTTCCAAATTATCTTGTAAGTTTAATGCAGTATAATCTAGCGACGTTTATATTCGTCATTTATAAAATATGTACAGTGGAGAATCTATTATTCTTTCCCGTTTAAACGCAAACATACGCAAACGCAAAGCACTAAAACGTAGAAAAGACAACTTTTGGACAATTCTGATATTTAATGTTTATCTTGGTGGCAAACAGTTTGGAGCCTGATCAGACGCCGGGTTACCAGGCGTCTGATCTGGCTCCAAACTGTTTGCACTGCAAATAATAGTTTTAGCGTAAACGCGTTTATTGGGAAAGAATAGCACATTATACACTGTACGTATGAATAATACCCTTGTCCTATGCAATATTCCTCTCATCAAATTTTACAACAAGATTGAGCTTTTAGGTCGTTTTACCATTTATATGTATGTATATGTTTCTGTACTTTTTATTTTCCTTTTTTTAGATGACCATTTCATGTGTCGCTGTGCCGTAAAACCCTACTCAATAAATCAGTCTGATAAGAGTATGTAAGGCTAACTTAGTTAACTGTTTTCATTCAACCAAAAGAATATCATTCTGTTTTAATAAGATCTAGATCCTTTATTGGTATGATAATAAGAAATGTGTTTACATTTCTCAAACAATCATTTCAAAAGTTAAAATACCTGAATGTTATCTATGAGGAATAAAGGCAGATACATGTATCAACTGTTTAACATTGATGACGGCATGCCATCGAAGGGGTTAACTAATTAGTTGATGATGCTACATGTGTATGTCTAATTTATCTCTGTCGTGTTCATCATTCATATTTGACCCATTTTTGCCCACGATCCCATATATGGGACATAGGCAAACAATGTAGTATCTGAACAGACTCCGCATTATGCGGCGTCTTATCAGAGTCGCACATTTGGTTGCTGATAAAATAAATTAATATAAAACAAAATTAAAACGAACAATTTTAACCAGGCATTCCTTTGATAAAATAAATTGACTAATCCAATATATAAACATGGAAGAATCCACTGGGTATAAATGGGTTAAACAAAAAACGCAGATGTATATGAATTAGCCAGAGGTGGTCAGGGTCATGTACCTCTAGTATGGTATTGATCTAACGACAAGCAACACTGTCATTTATGTCTAAATTGTGGTGTTATCACTGATTTATCAGGACTTAAAGCAATTAGTCTTATATTGATCTTAACATGGGGAAGCAATATATGAAAGCTAATTGCTCCTTAAGATCGTTCAATTCATACAATGTTGACATCCGGTTTATTTACGTATAAGTTGAACGTTCATTTAATCTCTTCAGCGCCATAGGCTACGACGGTCGAGTTCCTGGTCAGAGGCCACTTCAACCATATGTTAATGAAGATATATGTCTTCAGTCGGTTTGTCGTAATCCCAGCTTTACAACACAAATGGAGACAAAACTATACAATAAACGCTATTCTGTGATGAACTTATGGACAACAAATAGTTAAAGCTTTGGAATTCAACCCTATTTAAACTTCGATTGATTATGTCATCAATGACTACATCACCGAAACCACCATGTCTTTTACTCAAGAGATCTGCATCAAACATAGCAAGCAGCCGACAAACAATTGCTGAATGGCTGTAACGTAGCACGATTTCCGAGCGGTTATAATTCATCGCAGTATGTTTAACCCATTTATACCAATTTTATTCTTCTATGCTTATATATTGGATTAGTTCAATTTTTATCAAAGGGATGCCTGGTCAAAATATTCATTTTATTTTTGTTTTACATTGAAAATCCTATCAGCAAACAGTGTAGACTCTGATCAGGGAATTTAAATATCTAAGTCTAAATACACACTCTCTGAATGTGAAAATGACGGATGATTGTGTTGTAGGGAAACGCAATGCTGTCAATGTATATGGTAACTCAGACTCCGCTTCATTACTGTACATTTAATAAATTGAAAACGCACATGTCTTTTATACATTTTCCAAAGTGTGTCCGTGTTAACATTTTATTTTCATCAAAAACATCTTGGAGTCAGAATCATCTTCATTTCAAACAGGCCAGTAATACATTTTTTGCATATACGAGGGGCATTTTTAAGTAGTGGCAATTGATCAGTAAATTCAATATAATAAGAACAACATGCATATGTGATATATTATTTTAAAGAGCAATTTTTTGTGGTCACGATGGTATAACGCACGATAACATCACTTGAATCGATAAGGCACAACATTAACCTAAATGACCCCTACTTCAGGACATTAGACCTTTTTGTGTATTTTAGAGGTAATGTTTTTAACAAATCTGTATAAAAATAATAATTATTGCGGCTTTATTATTTTGAATAAATTTATGAAATTTGCTGTCAAGTAAAATCAGACAATTATGCACACAGTTAACAGTATAAAATGATATTATTTCAAACAATTCAAAATTATATAACATCAAACAAATTAAATAAATGATAGATCTACATGTAATAATTAACAAAATAATTTAAAAAAAAAAAGCTCCATTTTTATATTGAACCAGGCTATAATTTAAGTCATTGAAGTAGATTTTGATGCGTCGAAATCAAAATGTTGATATACCGATCTAGAAAAAAGATTATAGTGTTTGAAAGCACATTTTGAGAGGTTTCATGAGCTAAAAAAGAAACGTTGGTTTTGAAAAAGTTATATCTAGGTCAGATAACTCTTTCAATGGTTACAATTGTTTTTATTAACATAAAAATAGAGACATAAACTGATATATTTAATCAATTTTTTTTTAATTTTTTTTAAAAAAAAGTTGCTATTACGTCAAAAACAATTTCTGACAAATGCTATGTTCTAATGTTCTGAAGTAGGGGTCATTTAGGTTCATGTTCAGATCTTATCGTGCTTTACACCATCGTGTCGGCAACAAATTGCTCTTAGAAATGATATATCACACATGCATTTTACACTTATAATATGGAAGTTACGGATCATCTGCCACTACGTAAAAAATGTCCCTCGTATATATATTCAAACGGGCGACAATATGGTAATTCCGATTGAACGCAGTTGTTTCTAGGTGAACTTGAAAACGGATTGTTTGGCAAGTTCTAGATACCATATTAAACCCCTTCCCTGCAGTATACCCGTGTTCAAGATTTATTGGCATACAGTTTGGCTTACTATTAGTTTCAGCCAGATCAGGAACCAAACTGGTTGTTATTCATTTCAATATTTATTAAGTTGAAATGCTGAAAAATCTAATTTGATAATTAAAGGCAGATGACAATGTTTAAAATGGATCACGTCATGTCATTGAAATAGGTTAATCCGTTGTCAGACATGTACCTGTTAACATCGAATACGGATATTTTCGCATTATGTGATATCGGGTTAATACGGTCAATTCGTTCTTAAAATCGAACACTTTAATCTTAGATAGTCAGTTAACCCTTTTCGCTCTCAATGACGCTTAACAGAGCGTTTGCAAACAGTTTGAATCCTGATCAGAGGCCACGTGAAGCGGCCTCTGATCAGAATCGAAACTGTTTGGCACTTGTTTTGAAATTTCTTGTGTCTAATGCCTTATTTTTTAACATTGAAACTACCTTTCAGACAACATAATTCCAGTTGACGATAATGACACGGTGAAGGGTTAAACATCTTACGACAAGGTTGGCAGTGAAAGGTTTAATTGCCACCATCAAAGACATATTAAACAGAGTAGCCAATTGGGTCACATGGCAACTGTATAATGTTGATCATGTGATGGGATTATGCTCAATTAAAAGGTTAACGATCGAAAGTCATCGAATATACCCCAGAAACTAATTCAATAAGTACAAGGTAATTACGTTCTTAGATTTCCTGATTAGCGTATACTACAAACAAGCATATTCTTACCAAAATAGTAAACATTTATTTATATTCGACTTGTCCCCGATCAAGTTAAGTCGTGCCATAACAACACCAGTCTTTTTAAATTGCAATAGAGTGCACACCAAGGACCGTTGTCAGTCCAGACTCTGTATATGGGTTTGGTCTACATTGTCAATTACCGTAAAGTACTGCTAAATACAACGAGTCACTAAGTATATGTACTTGGGTTTCAAACAAGTAGCTCTACAACGCGGCGGCGGGTCGTGATTTATACTGTCTGTAATACAATAAAGCAGGTTTTGGAATAACACGGTTCATTTCAAAGCCTCTAATCGGGGGATAGAAAGGTTAGGAACATACCATATACCGGTCATTGGGAGACAACAGTTGTGTGTGTCGTACGGCGGGAGTCTTTATAAGGAGGGGCATCGTGCAAAAGCGTTTTGGTTTATATGCACACCATAAGCGTGTTCAGTTATCACTGTTTGTGACTTAGGTTAGAATTGTGTGTCCCTGGCCCGGTGCAGCGTGCGGAGTACAGTTAAGAAAACGCATTATTTCCAAATAAACGCATTTGCTGTAAATCTGTTTTTTTCAATTGCAAACAGTTTGGACTTAGATTAAAACTGGAAGTCAGAAATGTCAAAATGCTGTCATGTTCTCTATTACATTGCTATGCGTTTGCGTTTCCTTTGTGTTTGAACGGAAGAATAACGATTTCGTCGCTGTATTTCACACCGGTGGCCAACTCACAATCGATGGCAAACGGCAGTCATCGATTTATTTACTTAACTCATGTCATATCCATGTGAGTCAAATACTCTTAGTTGGACATTAAATCTAGCTCACTTACTCACGTATGTAACCTTTTCAAATCAGGATTTATTAATAAATACGAAAGAAGACTCAAGCAGGAAACGCAACACAAACAATACACCCATCTCTAAAGCAGAACACACACACAGCCATACCATAACAAACACACACAAACACACACACACACACGCAATACCATTCCTTCATCTACACACTAAACAGAAAACAACACGCAAGATAAACATAAAGCTAAGTGAACATAGGAGCCCGCCTTGGTACGGTCAGTAGCAATCAACAATCAATTATAAATGAATTAACTATTAACAACCACTGGGGGGTTAAACCTGGGTTTAGGGGCGCCCAACCTCACACTTATCTCCTATATTCACCTATAAAGACGAACAGTGTACATAAAATATAAACCCTGTTCCACAACCTTACAATCAAAAAGACCGCCAGCACAGTAAGTAAAAACATGTAAAACATCTAACAAAATTCTCTGACAGGATTATTAGTAACACGGGAAAGAATTAAACATTCAAGCCCGTGTTAAAAATAACCCACTATGGCAACGGTCAAATTGTACTCAAGCGAATAGTCTGTAGTCACGAGTAACTGTAAGACATGGGAGGGTTCATTTGTAACCATAACTCAAACAGTGTCGACTGAAATGCAAGGCTTCAACTACATTGTGGTTATATTTATCATTACTTGATAATTCTTCGAAACCGGTTTTAATCAATTATCAATTATGACCCGTAGATAGGTGTTTGCAAATAATACGGGCGCTCACATACTCACATGACAGTGTTTAGATATACACATGTTCTATTTTGTTTGACCATATAGTATGTCATGCAGACACAATATTTAATTCATATCCGTAAAAATTGTATTCGAAAACTCTTCACTGCCTTACCCGAGTGCAATAGTCAATTAAAAACAGTATGGATTTGATACATTCTGGATTCCCTATATTTGTCAATCACACCCAGTATTCCTGTAAATAGGCACCTATGTTAACAGTGCATATCATGATCAGTGATCAGAAGGCACCCAACCAAGCTTTATGATAAAGGTCTTCTTAAGAAATGAACTGAATGTTGTCGGCGTTTAAGCGAAACAAACGACAGAAAATGGTCGACAAATTCCACGAGTCGAGTTATTCTTATATTTATATTATATTTGCTGTAATTTCTAATATTTAATGAACACTTTATTAGTATACACGTATGTTTAGTCCGTATAAGAGGTTATAAGGAACAGTCAATATTGCCATTACTCAGAGAACGCCAAAGCATGATTCGCGGATAGAAGAACAATAAGCACCGCCTCCGCTGCTAGGATATCTGCAATTCCCGCTCCCTCGAAAATATAATTGAATGGGGCGATTGTATATATCCTTTTTTGTTATTTAGCAACATGTTGCAGACAACAAACGCTTTAAGTAAAAAATGGGTTTAATTTTAGTGTAAACTGAACGTTCCATTAAACGGTTCGGGAGGGAATGAGTGTGTTGAAAATACTATAATATTATGGTACAGTACTGAACCTTATTAAATTAAATTGATAATCGCAAGCGAATTGCAATCGAATTGTCATCGAATTGCCATCGAATCGAGCGATTCAAAAAACAAATCCTACTTTTGAATATTTTTACGCGAATTTTCCGAAGCGGTTTTGACAAAAATGGAATCGAAAGAAATTAACGAAGGCATATTTGCCAACTTTTGTGACATTCACCATTCAAAAAACTTTTCCGAGGGTTTAGTTACTATTTTGAACCGCAAGCGAATTGCCATCGAATTGCAAGCGAATTGCCATCGAATTGCAAGCGAATCGCAAAAATTGTTAATTTAATAAGGTTCAGTACTGTAGTAAAATAATCAAATACAGTGGAGAATGTGTTATTCTTTCCCAATAAACGCGTTTACGCTAAAATTATTATTTACAATACAAACAGTTTGGAGCCAGATCAGACGCGGGGTAACCCGGCGTCTGATCAGGCTCCAAACTGTTTGCCACCAAGATAAACATGAATTATCAGAATTGTCTAAAAGTTGTACTTTTCTACGTTTAGTGCTTTGCGTTTGCGTACGTTTGCGTTTAAACGGGAAAGAATAACAGATTCTCCACTGTACTATGATATTGTGGTAGTAACATAATCAAATCCCTAGAGGAGATGTCCCGCAGTAAGTTGCTGTCTGGAATTTACACTATAACTTGATTTTTTTGTAGATTGCGCTTTTTCATGTAGTTAATTCCCATTCCTTGAAGTAAAAGAAAATGGAATTGTAAAAACCAAGACCACATGTAGTATAAATGTGCTTTTGAACGTGCTAGTAATCTTGTTCAAACCATCCCTGGAGTGACTTTCGAGACACATTATTTGGTAATTGAATATACAAGTTACTTGCCTGCTTAAAGTTAGATTATTAACCTCTGCAACTTTAACCCATTTAAGCCAAGTAGATTCTTCAATACTTATATATTTAGTTAGTCCATTTTTCTACGTAAAGGGTGTATGGTCAAAAGTTTTATTTTCGGTGTGTTTTATATTGAAATTCCTGTCAGCAAACAGTGTAGACTCTGATCAGAGTCTACACTGTTTGCCTATGTCCCATATTGGGGATCGTGGACAAAAATGGGTTAAATGGCACAGGTACTCGACGGAAAGGTTCAAAATAACGACTCCCTGAAGACAAGCATACACACATTTTAATGTTAAGTCTTAAGCTACACTTTGCAAAGCACGTAGGACTTGTAGTGTTTACATGTGGATATGCTTTGAATATTAACTGCGTGAGTTTTCATCTTAAGCAATCTCGATATTTTGAAATTCAAATGTATTGTAACTGGCCGACGGTCGATCTCAGTATAAACTCATTGAACAAACTATTTCAAATCGAGGACAGGTGGTGGTACGTTTGAGTCAGAATATCACCTTTATTAAACTTGAAGAAATGAAAAGAAAACAGTCGGGTTAAACTTTCAAATCAGACGAGCGATGTTTATTATTTAGACCAATATGTTTTACCAATTGGTTTAAATATAGACAGATCAAATTAAAATAATAATTCACTTAAATTCGGACTACAAATAAAACTAGATCTACTAGATCTTTATCTAGTTATACTATGTACAACCCTCAAATTTATCAAAATTACGTGCTACAACACATAGACCCTTCCGTATCTAAACTGAGTCCGCTCATAGGTCCCTGTGTGTGGAAATCACTCTCCTTATATACCTAGGATCTACTTGCAATCGGCTTGTGCCAGCAATTCGCTGGTGTCACCAAGCAACATCAGCAAGAATATAACGATATCTGCTGGTGTTTTTGCTGTCGTCTGCCTCAATTTTGTTGTCTACAATATCGTTTCAAAGTTAAAAATAAGGCAGTATGGCTAAAACAATTTCAAAACGAGTGTCAAACAAGATCAAAACTGTTTTAAAACGCACTTTTAAGCGTCATTGGGTGCGAAAGGGCTAACGGTATGATACATTGATAGCTTCCGTCTTGGATGCTCTAAACCAATGGACATCGCGCTTTTACATTCGTATACCATAGTGCAATATTATACCCATATATACCCATATATATATACTCAACAAAACAATTCAAGGGGCAAATATATTGGGTAGGCCCAATATATAAGAAATAAGTTTATACATGTACAATATTTTTTAACAATTTCATGTGAAATTACATGTATAACTGTATTTCGAAAAGTAGAAATATATATCGCAGCTCCCCTTCAAACACAACCTCCAACGGGAATCCAGCAGGTAGTCTACATTATCAACTTAAACTGATGTTAAAATAGACTAGATCAACAGTATTTTCTTGTGGTGCCCTCGGGAAATGAGGTCAAGTACCTGTGGCTTTAGCAGAAATAAAGACAGAATCAGAGACGATTGTAGAATGGTTCCTAATAGCGTAGGTCCATACGATAATTACATATATACAAATTTTATATTACATGTACTTAAATCGACGTCACACTTTATCTGCCTCTGTGGCCTAACAGTTACTATCGGTGTTTCACATCACGGCGGTCCGAGTTCAAAACCCACTGGCTCCAAACGTTTTTTTGTAAATATTGTTTCCTTTTTTTTGGATGCCGAATAGTTATTAAACATATTAAGGGTGTTTTTTGCGTCTTAAAATCAACTTCTTCGCTGTTTGCTTAGAGTAATGAACATTAATTTAATAGTTCCGGTGTATTCATACAGCTGCTATACAGATCCACCTGCTACTGTACAGATTAACCTAGGTCTATTATGCTACCCCTTTATCATGTCACCGGAGGCTGTAGTGACGGGATAAATTGTGTTTAGCTACGTTACATGTCGATAACAATTTTTGTTTAAGTCGTATATTTTATATATAAAATTGCATAATTAATATCAAATGTAGAACTTTTTTAAAAACATGTTTTGATTAAGAAAAGCAGGATGCGATGCAATACTTTGTTATCGACAAAGTTATCCGGTTTTTTTGGATGCTCAGTATAGAACACTGATACACCAGACCTCGGTTTATACGTTCAATCCCCGGCCGGACCAAGTCATTCGATTGAACCGGGAGCCCGTGTACAAGGATTTAACCCTGGGCATACTAACAAATACAGTGGAGAATCTGCTATTCTTTCCCAATAAACGCGTTTACGCTAAAACTATTATTTACAGTGCAAACAGTTTGGAGCCAGATCAGACGCCGGGTTACCCGACGTCTGGTCAAGTTCCAAACTGTTTGCCACCAAGATAAACATGAATTATCAGAATTGTCCAAAGGTTGTACTTTTCTACGTTTTAGTGCTTTGCGTTTGCGTACGTTTGCGTTAAACGGGAAAGAATAACAAACTGTGTCTTTTTTAAATGAGGATTTTTCCAAAGAATCCTATTTTCTGGAGGGGTGATTTAAGGAAAAGAGGGGGTTGATTCCTATAATAAAGGGGTAAAGAAGACAACTTATAGTCAAATTTCATCATTTATTCCAGCATTTAGTATAATATAGGGAGGAACATTCCTCCAAAAGGTTATCATTCTTACAAAGAGATAGAGGAACATTCCCCCTTCGCACTAGTGGCCACTAGACTAACAGAGGAATATTCCTCAGTCTACATATTCTAACAGAGGAATGTTCCTCTGTCTATAACATTCTGATACAGAGAGCGAGGAACATTCCCCCAAAAGGTTAACAATCTGACATCAGGAGAGAGGAACATTCCCCCATCACACTAGTGACCACCAGTCTTACAGAGGAATATTCCTCGGTCTATAACATTATAACAGAGGAATGTTCCTCTGTCTATAACATTGTGATGCAGAGAGGGAGGAACATTCCCCCGTCACAGTTGTGGCCACCAGTCTAACAGAGGAACATTCCTCGGTCTATAACATTCTTACAGAGGATTGTTCCTCTGTCTACATATTCGAACAGAGGAATGTTCCTCTGTCTATAAAATTCTGATACAGAGAGCGAGGAACATTCCCCCAAAAGGTTAATATTCTTACATAAGAAGAGAGGAACATTCCTCCATCACACTAGTGGCCACAAGTCTAACAGAGGAATATTCCTCGGTCTATAGCATTCTAACAGAGGAATGTTCCTCTGTCTATAACATTCTGATACAGAAAGCGAGAAACATTACCCCATCGTGCTAGTGGCCAACAGTCTAACAGAGGAATATTCCTCTGTCTACATATAATAGGGGAATGTTCCTCTGACTATAACATTAGGATACAGACAGCGAGGAACATTCCCCCCAAAGGTTAACATTCTGACATAAGGAGAGAGGAACATTCCCCCATCACACTAGTGGCCACAAGTCTTACAGAGGAATATTCCCCGGTCTATAACATCCTAACAGAGGAATGTCCCTCTGTCTATAATATTGTGATACAGAGTGAGAGAGGAACATTCTCCCATCACACTTGTGGCCTCCAGTCTAACAGAGGAATATTCCTCTGTCTATAACAGTCTGACATAAGGAGAGAGGAACATTCCCCCATCACACTAGTGGCACCAGTCTTACAGAGGAATATTCCGCGGTCTATAACATTCTAACAGAGGAATGTTCCTCTGTCTATAACATTCTGATACAGAGAGCGAGGAACATTCCCCCAAAAGGTTAACATTCTGACATCAGGAGAGAGGAACATTCCCCCATCACACTAGTGGCACCAGTCTTAAAGAGGAATATTCCTCGGTCTATAACATTATAACAGAGGAATGTTCCTCTGTCTATATCATTCTGATACAGAGAGCGAGGAACATTCCCCCATCGTGCTCTTGTGGCCAACAGTCTAACAGAGGAATATTCCTCTGTCTACATATTCTAACAGGGGAATGTTCCTCTGTCTATAACATTAGGATACAGACAGCGAGGAACATTCCCCCCAAAGGTTAACATTCTGACATAAGGAGAGAGGAACATTCCCCAATCACACTAGTGGCCACAAGTCTTACAGAGGAATATTCCTCGGTCTATAACTTTCTAACAGAGGACTGTTCCTCTGTCTATATTATTGTAATACAGAGAGGGGGAACATTCTCCCATCACACTAGTGGCCGCAAGTCTTACAGAGGAATATTCCCCGGTCTATAACATCCTAACAGAGGAATGTCCCTCTGTCTATAATATTGTGATACAGAGTGAGAGAGGAACATTCCCCCATCACACTAGTGGCCGCAAGTCTTACAGAGGAATATTCCCCGGTCTATAACATCCTAACAGAGGAATGTCCCTCTGTCTATAATATTGTGATACAGAGTGAGAGAGGAACATTCCCCCATCACACTAGTGGCCACAAGTCTTACAGAGGAATATTCCCCGGTCTATAACATCCTAACAGAGAAATGTTCCTCTGTCTATAATATTGTAATACAGAGAGGGAGGAACATTCCCCCATCACACTAGTGGCCACAAGTCTTACAGGGAATATTCCCCGGTCTATAACATTCTAACAGAGGAATGTCCCTCTGTCTATAATATTGTGTAACAGAGAGAGAGAGAGGAACATTCTCCCATCACACTTGTGGCCACCAGTCTAACAGAGGAATATTCCTCTGTCTATAACATTCTGACATAAGGAGAGAGGAACATTCCCCCATCACACTAGTGGCACCAGTCTAACAGAGGAATATTCCTCGGTCTATAACATTCTAACAGGAATGTTCCTCTGTCTATAACATTCTGATACAGAGAGCGAGGACAAACATTTTTTAAGCCAGGGCTCCAGTTAAGAGGGAGTAAACGGAACAAATCCAACCTTTCTCACTCATTTGAGAACCAAATCCTATACGTTGTAACCTCTCACACTGAGTACTGACAGTGTCAGTCCTCCGTTCCTCTCATTATAATTGACTCGAAGAGACTATTTTAATGAGTAAACTGTAGTGACACCATAGGGTTTAATACGGAAGTACACATTTTATGTACCCAGATACTCAATACCTAGTAACTCGGCATCTGATCTTAATCTTAATGTTTGCAAATGTTAATCGCAGAACATTCACCCATTTCCCATAATTTTATACATACATGTATAACATTCATAGGTACATGTAACAGTAAATATGTCTTAAAATGTTAATAAAATAATGCCATTGATACATCTGATTCAAATGAGGCGCAAAATCGGCCTGAATACATTTTCTGAAAAGGCCGACAGCCCATAAACATATCTCTTTTTATGGGCTATACTAGGCCTAACATAAGTGTATAATTACCTTAACACCAGGTGAAAGGTTCATTCTTCAAGTTTTGCACATCCACAGATATCTTTCATGAACAAAAACATCGCTTCAAGCCTTGCGAGTTTCCCTAAACACGCCTATATTACTTTTATTAAACAATTCAAGCCGATGCAACGGCTGTTTCGGTTTTTCAGAACGAGGCTGCAAATGGACTAGTCTATTATTAGGGGTTAGGGAAAAACTATAATTTCAGTTAAATTGATTTGACCCAAAATATTAATGTGTATGTGTCAACGGAATGAATATGCAAATGTCCATATCTGTTCATTTAAACAAATAATTTAATAACAAAATAAGCATTGACAACTCTACTGTACACTTTACATCTCCCTGAGACCCCTATTAGAGAAATCACAGGACTGGTCCTCGTGTCACGCGGCAACTTCAAACGGTAGCGCCTACAGCACATGGCCTGTACATGGTGTCTGTTAGCGGGACTCTGAGAGCAGCCGAAGTGTATCTGGACAGTACACACACTGGACTTGGCGATATTCAGATGCACATCATATATAATGTTACTGGGCAGATGCGGTAGTGGGACCGAATACGGTATGTATATATGATTTATATAATATATTTGATTAATGAGGATGTTGAGTTGTTTGGTTATGCCTACTTTAATTAACCCTCTACCGTAACATGTTTTGCAGACGGGTAACCACTTAAAGCAGATTGAATTTAAGCAGATTAAGGCGCATTTACTTTCAACCTTTTATAAGCCACCATCTGGCCACCTTCTAGGCTAATTAATTGATACAGAATATGTTGACTGTATATTAAAAGAAATACACAATAAATATATTTTCAGTGAGTAAATGTTAAAGTGTACTTTATAAAGTGTTATCAGTTAGATCTAGATCTACTAGGATTGTCTAGAATATACGTCTAAAAATTGCACTAGGTGTAACCCACATATTTGTCAACGGCTTGACTTCTTCAAACTCGTCTTTCAATAAGCAAAATGAATTATTTATGAATATATATGAATTTACTCAAATCTCTCTCTCACTCACACATACTGACTCTTTCTCTTTCTCTCTCACTCCCTCTCTTCTCTGAGACTCCCCACCTGTACAGTTGTACACAGTCTCTTGTCATCCTTCTCTCTGTGTCTGTCTCTATATTTTCATTTATGCATATGTAAACTGTCTGTCTATATACAACCAGTCCCGGTCTGGCTAGATATTTTTCTCTCACACACACACACATATATATATATGATTTAAAAAATAGATGATGTATTATAGGCTTTTAAAAACAATTTTATTTCTTCAAACATGATATATAGTGAAACACGTCGCGCATTGTTTGAAACAATTTTATTTCTTCAAACAATGCGCGACGCGTTATCATCAGGCGCAATACTAATAGTATTGCGCCTGATGATATATAGTGAAACGCGTCGCGCATTGTTTGAAGAAATAAAATTGTTTTTAAAAGCCTATAATACATCATCTATTTTTTTAAATCATATATACAGCTTTTCCCGGTAGTTTCCGGCATCACGCCGACATTATTTATTATATATATATATATATACTAGTAGAAACTAGTTTAGTAGAGGAGCGTAATGTTTTTATTAAATATTTTTTAAACAAAGGCATAATCTTTCTTATTTTTTAATTCGATATATATCTTAACTTGTACCGGACCGACTTTTGTCGGACCTTTGCATTTCTGTTTATATACTAGTATATATATATAACACATTGTGAGAAAGTTATCTAGCCAGACCGGGACCCGTCACTTACAAGGTGCTCTACCGACTGAGCCATCCTGACCGCTTATACAAACCTCTCTCCATATGGCATTTAACCAACCCGACTAGGCGGCAACACATATAATCCCCTCTATAGATGCAATAATTCTAACGTAAAGAACACTCCATGAATTTCTTTTTATTATATTTGAGCACTCTGTGAGTTATAATGTTATCCTACAAACTATTTACGTTGGGGGCAAAGTCATTTAGAAATTTAAGATGGTGAGAAAAATATACAGTCAGATCGGGACTCGAACCCGGGACCTCTTGCTTACAGTGTTCTCCGACTGAGTCATCTGGACCATTTACTCAGATCTATCACCATTAAACCGTTATCAACCCGGCTACATCTTTTTTCATTTGTACTGGTTAATGTTAAACTGATATGTTAGAACGATTTGGCTAAACCAAGACACAATACTGCGTTTGTGACACGGTGTAATGTGTGTCTTCACAATTTGTGAGGCAGACAGTTTGGTTTTCTGATGGCTATTATACATTATGTTTTACACCTTAACCCATTACACCATTAATACACATTTGTAATCCTCTAATCTATTCTTCCTGTAAAGAAAATGTTTCCAATTTATTCTGTCATTAATTTGTATCATAACAAATAGTTGTTTATCCTATCAGATGGTAGCTTAAAGAAGGTTGAAAGTATTTACGTTAGCAAAATGCGCCTTAAGGCGCTTTCTGCTTTAATTAATTTTTATCTTGCTTTAAAGACTTTTCCTCAGTCCATTGATGGACTACCCCCCATTGTCTCGATAGGTGTGAATTAAACTATCAAAGCATGCAACACAAGCTATATCAATCTCAGTTTACCTGGTGAGGTCCAGATTATACTCATGGTCTAGTGATTTTCAATGGTTATTTCTAAACAAACTATCAAATATAAAGATCGGGTCTCACATGAGAAGCTTCAATGGTTCTTTGCTACAAGACTCATGCTTTTTGCAAGGAAATTGTCTAGCAAGGTGTTATGATCGAAAGGTCGTCAGGAGATGTCTTTAACTTCACCGTGTGCTCACAGTCTCTCTTGGCACTACTATAGGCAGTTAGATAAGAGATCTGACTTAATATGGAATGTTTAATCAAAATGACAGCTGTAACTTTAACCAAAAATACTGAAATCGAAACTGTTTGCTACTCCTATTCAGTTTTGAGCTTCACTTACAGTGGCGAAACTGTTATTCTTTCCGGTTTATTCGTACGCATGTGCAAACGATGCGCAAACGATACGCAAACTAAACGATAAACGTGTTTATAAGTCACGTAAAGTGGGTTTATAAGCGTTTATAAGTGGATTTGTGCGTTTATAAGCGGATTTTCCATTTATAAATGCGTTTCAATCGGCATACCTTTGACATTTTCGAGACCGATCAATTATACGAATGGAAATGTCCCGAAAGGTATTCAGTCACCAATAATTGACATTCCAGTCATGCTTAGTAACTCGGCGTCTGAACTGGATCGAAACATTGATGCAGACCAGATATTAAAGTAACCCGGCGTATGATATGGATCCAAACATTGGTTCAGATCAATTGATTAGTAACTCGGCGTCTGATCTGGCTCCAATCACGGAATTTTACACTCATCTTGTATAATTCCGTGCTCCAATTAATGATACGTTTTGAAAATTTCCTCCCTGTTATAAACCGGTCTAAATTGCATCACTTAAGTTGTTAGTTACTGTTCTTCATCAGCGAGGACGTCTCAGCGGGGAGGCTTATTGCGCAACAAAGTAGGGATTTATTACAGGAAGTTGCTTATGGCTGACTTTCGGGCTAAAGAGGGTACCTTTAGAGTGTTAGAATACAGTGTGTCATTTAAAAGGCTTATATATGGATTTATTTTGCAGAATGTATGTGTAGAATTCCATATCTTAAATAATATATTTCTTCCGGTATTATGATCTCGATATTACAGCGCAGAAATTATAAACGGATTTTTAATGACGAAAAGTAAAGCAGATGACACATATTCAGCAGCTAAACATCTGCTGGATTTAAGGTTGAAACAAATTGTATAACACGTTAAAGTGAAAGAAATGAAGCTGAATAAGAATTTAAAAGACGGGTAGATATTGTTCCTTAACAATTTATAACGATAGTTAACTACTGTACATTGGTCAAAATCAGCTAAAATGTATATACAAGATGGATAAACGCTATTTTTGCTGAAATAAGGAATAAGTTCTGAATGGGCTAACCTGGCCGACATGGATTATCTCCCTTGGGTTTATAAACTGAGTGAACGCGTTTGTATGCGCATTTTAACGCATACACGCTTAACCCGTTTAAAACGCGTTTAAAACGCGTTTGAAACGCGGTAAATGGGAAAGAATAACAGTTTCTCCACTGTAGCTCATTTCCATATAGCCTGTTTCTAGTTTAAAGATAAGTGTTCATGCACTTAAAGCAGGTAGGAAGTAAAGCATAATGGACCTTTAAGAGAATGTGCAACATACTTTACTTTCAACCTGCTTCTTGGATTTGGGACTTATTAACTCTTAATCTTATGGTGGCGTGCATACTATTTATGATTGTGTAATGTGGAATGATTTTCTTCAGTGGATAAATATTTGAAAGGTGTAAAAAGGCGTGTTTATGGGGTAATGGGTTAAAATATCAGGGATCAAGATCAGTTCATTTTTTTTCTCTTCTGATTTTGATTAAAATAAAATTGCTGCATATGGAAAAGCCATTGGAAAATAATGATGTGTCACAGAGAACATTATACAAACAGATTTGGGTTCATATTCACCATGAATTTCATAAACATGCCGGTATTGCTTTCTCCCTCTCTCTGTGTCTTCTAGTCTATCAACATTTTGACCGTTTTTGACCCCTCATGGCATGTCGTGTAGACGGGTTACATCCACCTGATTCGTGTTCAGTGAACATATCTTTGAAATTCTAGGGGGGATGTAAAGTCGAAAAATTCAAATTAAGGTCAGAAATGAGGTCAAAGGTCAACGGGTGCAGATTTTTGCATACCATAATATAAACCTAACTTTATTTACATTTCAAATATATCAAATGAACTGTTATTGGTTACAATTAGTTCACAAATGTCTGTACTTGCTAAATATTATCAAAAAAGTAAAATATTACTGTCAATGTCCTTTTCCAGGGGCAATAACTCTGATTTTCCTCATTCTTTTTTATATTTTTATAGTTATTTTTTCGTTATTTTTGTCTGTGTTCTTATAACATCAAATTATTTTTATGTTTCTTTACAACTTTGACATAAAGTAACAATTCTAAATGCAAATGGAAGTAAATATTACAGCCAATGCCCTTTTCCAGGGGCAATAACTCTGATTTTCCTCTTTCTATTTTATTTTTTATGGGAATTTGTTTTCGTTATTTTTTGACTGTTTTCTTATAACATCAAACTTTTGTATGTTTCTTTACACCTTTGACATAAAGCAACGATTCAATATGCAAATAAAAGTAAAAATTACAGTCAATGCAAATGCAAATGGAAGTAAATATTACAGCCAATGCCCTTTTCCAGGGGCAATAACTCTGTTTTTTCTGTTCCATATCTCTTTTTTGATAGGAATTTGTTTTCGTTATTTTTTGACTGTTTTCTCATAATGTGTTTATGTTTGTTTACACTTTTGACACAAAGGAGCAGTTCAATATGCAAATAAAAGTAAATATTATAGTCAATGCTCTATTCCATGGGCAATAACTCTGATCTTTCAGTTCCATATTTAATTTTAAATGGGAATTAGTTTTCGTTTTTTTGTACTGTTTTCTTATAATGTTTTATGTTTGTTTACACTTTTGATATAAAGGAGCAGTTCAATATGCAAATAAAAGTTAATATTACTGTCAGTGCTCTTTTCCAGGGGCAATAACTCTTGTTTTTCCATTCCTATTTTATATTGAATTATTATTATTATTATTATTATTATACCCGATTTATATAGCGCTCTTTTCACACAGGAGTTGTGCGTTCAAAAGCGCCTCACATGAAATTATATTAATGTACCTACAAAGCGAGAAAGACAAATAACTACATTCACAATAAAAATGATACAATATTGAGATGCATGGAAACATGGAAATTCTTTCAATATTATTACCAAGATTATAAAATTGTTATAGTAAGTTTGTAAAATCATTTTTAAAATGAGTCAAATTAAACAATTATTTATGAGAATTGTTTGCGTTATTTTTGACTGTTTTCTTATAATATCGAATTTGTTTGGGTTTACCTAGTACATTTTAATAAAAACAACAATTAAATAATCAAATCAAATGTAATCTTACAGTCATTGTTCTTTCTTTAGGCAATAACTCTGGTTTTTTCTCTTTCTTTTTTATGTTTTTTTGTTTGTTTGTTTGTTTATTTATCGTCTGTTTTCTTATAAAATCAACCTACTTTATGTACATGTATATAAACATCATTGACATGAAGCAGTAAATCACTATGGAAATTCATCACTGAAATATGCTTTTTAGGGTATACATACAGACAACCCCGATATATAAACAAGAAATATCTTTAAAAAAGATATTCCGTCGCAGGTTAAAGTTGTTTGTGGGGTACAGTATTCACTTAACCAGAGACAAGTGTATACACTGATTCTGACTTAACATGTTTCGTAAACAGACTTTCCCACATGCTAAATTTAGAGCTTATCCACGCTAAATTTAGAAATTATGACATAGTAACACAGGGCAATAATTTAGACTGCATCTCATTATTTGACCAGGTTTACACTCGCAAGATAGATGTGAAAAAATAACAGAACGCCAGTCTACGCCATTGGCCGATAAGAGTACTGCATTTCAAGCACGTGGTCATTGACCAGGATTTCTGATCATTCCTGATTGGTTAAATTGTTTCATAGAGTTGCGTTCAAAATACAAAACAGACCCGTCTGCGACGGGAAAAAGCCAAAAGATTGGATTGTGTGCGATGCCAAATGAGTTTCTCTTAAATTCACTTTGGGGAAAGTATCATTATATTAAGTATTACTTTCTTAGGAACACTGTATTGACATGAACATACATAATGGATGACTATGTTAGGTTCGAATTTCTATAAAATGTTATCGTTGGTTTTGTGACAAATCCAAGGGTTATTACTATGTATCTGGCTAAAACATGGTGTATTTACAATTTTGTGACGGGAAGTTGTGCTTTACAGCCTGTATACGTGTAATTTTAACACATACCAAATGAATTAGATGTAAACATTCTGTATAATTATTCACATACTTTAACGTACAGTTTTACAAATGAACATTTACAATATCAATATCCTTTTAGAGATATTTGAACGAAGAAGAACACTCACAAACCATACACTCGTGGTATCAGTTGACCAAACTTGCGAATAACTTTACAGAACTTTCATCACCAATTGGATGTACTAAGACATGCATTATGCTTCGTTATGAAACAATCAGATCATCGATCTACATACATTCAGTTTACAATGACGCGTCTAGCAAAAGTGAGAATGTGGGGATTCTTATAAAGACGCATGCTTCCAATTAATCTGAGTTACACAGTGTGTTGCCTCACAACCACATTCATACATGCATACTTGTTGGCTTTTATAGCAAGCACATTTTGCCGAGCTGCACTTTGTCTTGCAATAGCAAGACGCGAGTTGCATGTATGCCATTGGGATAGAGGGATTTCTTATCCAATTGGGGGTGATACATAATTAGTGTGTGTGTATGGGGTCCAAGGCTGTCTTGACTTTCATGAGTTGCCTATACCAGCAAGTGTCTATATACCAGTTAAGGTATGGAAACCTATGATGTTTTGTCGACCTTGAGTGCCTCATATATTTTGTTAACAAGGAATCATCCCCTTTGCTTTGCTGTACCGGATAACATCCATATTAACACGTCATTTCCTACAAAGCATCAACAGTATTACGTCTGTGTCCCTGCATATAACAATCAGACGATCAAACCCGCTTGCAACAGCATCCTTAGCATGGAATATCATTCTATTGTCAGCTTCTTTATTATCGACCGACAACTTATCAGCATGGAAGCTATATGACTTTGCATTTATAACGCCTACGAACGTTCCATCTGCAACCCTTGTGGTAACAATGTGTCATTCAGATGATAGAAACTCGGCAATGTACATGTATTTCTACTTCTCGTCGAGCACAAGGTATGGCTCTCTGACATGCGGTAGTGGGTCCAGGTAGTGGGTCTTCTGGACCTGTGATTTTTTCCAGTGGCAGCTTTGATAGACCTGCTCCCAAGGTATCAAATGTGACATCAATGCGAGTAGGTGTGCCTGTGAAATGGGAATATACCGACTGAACAAATTCTTGAGCATACTCTCCGAATGTCTGACATCCTTGAGATCTTTCTAGAGCTTTAATAAGGTCAGGTCTTATCTGTTTCGATACTTGTTGCTTGTCTGATCTCGTGTCTCTATAAATACTTGCCAATGTCTTTGACTTTGTTTTTTGGGTGGAGCAAATAGTCGGTGTTGCACTCCTTGAATCAATAATTTGTAAAGTCCTAAACCAATGAGAGGGTTCTGCAATCACATCGCGTCCAACAAAATATGGCTAATGTCTTTTGTTTCAGCATCCTTTAACGCTGTCTCAACAAATTGGTCTACAGCATTGGATGCGTCTTTCGATTTTTCACTTGTCGAAATACAAAATACATCTAACAAACCGCCCAGTGCAGCAAGGGCTTAGAATTACCTTTGCTAAAAGATCTTGGTATACAGAAAGAGTTGGTTTCCTTTGTACAACAATCAAACTTGAGCTGGTTTCCCGTAATGAAGTTAATATTTTTGTTAATTGACCCTGTGAGATCTGAACATACACAATCAACGCATTATATTTCGTGTTCTGTTAATTCGTATTAGATGGTTTTCATATGGAAAGAGAAAAGGCTGCATGGACCACATCGAATGCATTTCATGGAAAATATTTTACATTTACAATTTATTGTTTATTTACTATTAGTTAAAATGTAGAAACAGTAAAGTCTTGAAAACATTGCGATTGCTATGTATGACAAGCCATTAGATAAGTTGTATTTAATGCAATTATTGTGTTGGACTGGACGTGTTTGCCTGATAGTGGAAAAAACCTTACTTCGCAATTCCTACAAGCCAAGCAGCTTTGTTTAAACACACGAAATTATTTGCATACTAAATAGCTTGTGTTTTGTGGCATTACGCAAAATAATATAAGTGTCCAGTAGAGTGTGAATGAAGGAAATATATTGCTGATACATTAGACTAGGCTGCTATTTATTAGATATAGATATACATATAGTTGCGAAGATTAAGCGTATGCGCTAAAGAAAACTGATTGCAGTGACAGATGCCTGTATTTTCGATGTTGCCGCTTTTGTTCAGATTAATAAATTTGTGAATATGACAATGAATATATACACACATCATAAGCAATAATACAACAACAAACAGGATTTACTACTTTACTATTCATAAACCATATATATCACAAAATTAGTGATTTTTAACACTACCTTTGACTCCGAAAGTTTGACTAATGGTCATGTATGAGAAAATTTAAGAAACGAAATTAATCATTAGTGCAAAAGGTAAAGGTAATCTTAAAGCAAACACGTTTCTTTTTCAAACATTGGTCATTATGCAATAAAGTAAGCTTCAAATCAATTTAAAATTTTCTTGATTACCTTGCCAATGCTTAAAAACATATATTTCAACACCAAAAGTATAAAATTTGGTCATACATGTCAAATGTTAGAAGAGAAATGGTATATGAGAACCGAAAATGGCGGCCATCTTGAAAAATGGCGGCCATTTTGAATGTTTACGGTGAAAAAGGGCTTTTTGTTGAAAGAAAGGCCATATCAGTATATTATGTAAACCTACTTTGATGATTGTATATCAAGTTTATGATTTTTTCTCTAATGTGCCCAGCTATTATAGCAGAAATGAACAGAATACGTGATTTACTGGCTTATTTTAAGAGTTATCGCCCTTGTTTGTGACTTATAATTGTTTTTTCTGTCACGAAAATTCTATTTCTAGATTTTTCGACCAATTATACATTCAATAAATTAAAGTGTTTTAGGTTATCTATGAGTGATTGCAAATAGCATAATAATTCATTATCATAATTTCTATTACAAGGAGATATGGAACAGAAAAAACAGAGTTATTGTCCCTGGAATAGAGCATTGACTGTATTTTTTACTTTTTTTTGCATATTGAATCGTTGCTTTATGTCAAAGGTGTAAAGAAACATACAAAAGTTTGATGTTATAAGAAAACAGTCAAAAAATAAAGAAAACAAATTCCCATAAAAAATAAAATAGAAAGAGAAAAATCAGAGTTATTGCCCCTGGAAAAGGGCATTGGCTGTAATATTTACTTCCATTTGCATTTAGAATTGTTACTTTATGTCAAAGGTGTAAAGAAACATAAAAATAATTTGATGTTATAAGAACACAGACAAAAATAACGAAAGAATAACTATAAAAAATATAAAAAAGAATGAGGAAAATCAGAGTTATTGCCCCTGGAAAAGGACATTGACAGTAATATTTTACTTTTTTGATAATATTTAGCAAGTACAGACATTTGTGAACTAATTGTAACCAGTAATAGTTCATTTGATATATTTGAAATGTAAATAAAGTTAGGTTTATATTATGGTATGCAAAAATCTGCACCCAATGACCTTTGACCTATTTCTGACCTTAATACGCGCCTAAGAACTTTACATCCCCCCTAGAATTGTTCGTATACATATGCTGAATATAAATCAAGTGGATGTTGCCCGTCTACACGACATGCCATGAGACCCATTTTCCAGAGCCTTATTTTCGATCCGTAGGCAGACTATTCCTCTCTATGTGTCTCTTTGACTCTCTGTCACTGTCTCTGCATTTGTCTCGTTCTGTCTGTGTCTGTCTGTCTGTTTTTTCTCTCTCTCTACATATCTGTCCATTCTCATCGGTCTCTCTTTATCTATCCCTCTGTCTTTTTGTGTATGTCTATCTTTATCTGTCTCTGTCTTTCTGTCCCTTTCTTTTTCTATCTGTCTCGCCGTTTCTCTTTGTGTCTGTCTGTCTGTCTGTCTCTCTCTCTGCCTCTCCCTCTCTCGAAATGACCAAAGATATTGGTACGAAACGACTCCGGCTAGGCACTATAATTCAGCTTTATTTCTACCTGCTTTAAGTGGTCACCTGTCTTCAAAACTGGAAACAGGCTGTGGGGTATTGGGTTAAGAAAATTTACACTGGCACATAAAACCATTGGTTTTATTGTCCTATAGCAAACAGTGAAAAATCAATTCTATAATACATGTTTTGTATAAGCAAACAGAGTAGTCATTTCTGGGTCTACCCTATAAGCAAAGGCGTTAAAATGCATTGAGTTTCTATTGGTAAATAGTTGATACAGGAAGAAACTAAACAGAAATACAATACAGAAAGTTCACATGTGAGCTTTCTGCATTGCTTTCTTCCTGTATTAAGCTGCCACCTGTTTTAAATAACTTTTCTGAAATATAAGCTGTCACCTGTCTAAAAAAACTCCAAAGTAATCTGTCTTGCGTGCCTAGCTTTTTCTAAACAGTAACTATACAAACAAGTTGGATCAAGGTGAGAATGTACTCGCCTTATTTTTAGTCTGAATTGTCTCTATAGAATTACAAACAGTAAAATTGAATATGCTGAGAAAATCAATTATATCTGGATCCCAACTTTCTTTTCACCTCTTTATGTTATTTATTTTTCGCAAGCAGAGTAGACCCATCCAAGGCAGATTCTTGGGGATCAGATCATCTGTAGTGGATTAGACTCATGCCAAACATTCTTAACCAATAATTTAGTAAATTTACCCATTTCTAGTTTTGAAGACAGTTGGTTACTTAAAGCAGAATGTGCCTTTAGATACATTATGCTTTACAATCAGTCAATATGCAGGCGCCATATGCCCATATAATGGATTTTATTTACAGATTTGGATCCAAACTAACGTATAATATATTATATGTTGTAAAACACCAGAAACTATAATGTTTACGTGTAATACATATACTGTTCAGTTCTGTTCTATTTCTGTACGCTAGTTTGGATACAGATCTGTAAATAAAATTCACCGCACCATATGGGCGCATGGCGCCTGCATATTGGTAGATAAGAGGTGTGAGAAAAAACTGAGAAGCGAAAAAGTCTAGGCAGTGAAAAGACCAGCCGCGAAAACCACAAGGTAGCAAACATGCTAATTGAGGTAGCGAAACGTCCAGTTACCATAGAAAAATATTTCTTACTGTACGTATTCATGACTGTATCAAGTGGAGCTTTTTTCTTTTGTGGAGGAATATATTAAAGGCTCTTGTTACTATAAAACTAAGATGAGTTTATTGATAACGTTATATTTGCTATTGCAGGTTACACAGTCAAGTATATGGAGGATGCCAGGCTTAGAAGAGACCAAGTGAAACTTATGTAGAGCAAATACATGCCACGAAGTTCTCTGTTACCAGGATTGTGCTTACCCCATAGACAAATACCCCACCGTTTCAAAATTGTATCTGACTGGTGACCTTTGTCAAGAACTTGGCTATCCAAACTACAGACAATTTAGTGGAATATCAGTCAAGGACACGTTTGTTCTCCTTTTTCATTCTGTCGCCCTTCATTTTTTATAATCTTACTGTCACTGACACAGTTTAAGCATGTTGATGTAATCGATCCAATATGTAAGAACATTAACCCATTACCCCATAATATGCCATTTTACGCCTTTTATTTAAAAATAGATCTACATTATTCAGGAATATATACAATAAGACATATTTTCCTTGTCCTAGGGCATGGAAGCTAAAAGCAGACTTAAAGTAGAGCAGAGTGTGCCTCAAGGCACATTCTGCTTTACTTTCAATCTGCTTTAAGTGGTCACATGTCCTCAAAACTAGAAACTGGTGATGGGGTAGTGGGTTAATTGTGATGTGTATACTGTATGAAAGGTGTCTATTATAAGTGACATCATTCAAGTAAAACTAAATGCAGCAGAAATGTTCCTTCCTCTCTGTATCAGAATGTTGTAGACAGAGGAAGATTCCCCTGTTAGAATGTTAAAGACCGAGGAATATTTCTCTATTAGACTGGTGGCCACTAGTGCGATGGGGGAATGCTGCTCCCTCTCTTTATCAGAATGTTAACCTTTGTGGGGAATTGTTCTCCCTCTCTGTATCGGAATGTTATAGACCGAGGAATATTCCTCTGTAAGACTGGTGGCCACTTCTGCGATGGGGGAATGTTCCAACCACTCTTTGTCAGAATGTTTACCTTTGGGGGAAATGTTCCTCCCTCTCGGTATCAGAATGTAATTGACAGAGGAACATTCCTCTGTTATAATGTTATATACCGAGGATTTTTCCTCTGTTAGACTTGTGGCCACTAGTGTGATGGGGGAATGTTCCTCGCTCTCTGTATCATAATGTTATAGACAGAGGAACATTCCTCTGTTAGAATGATATAGACCGAGGAATATTCCTCTGTAAGACTGGTCACCACAAGTGCGATGGGGGAATATTCCTCGCTCTCTGTATCAGAATGTTATCGACAGAGGAACATTCCTCTGTTAGAATGTTAAAGACCGAGGAATATTCCTCTGTTAGACTGGTGCCACTAGTGTGATGGGGGAATGTTCCTCTCTCCTTATGTCAGAATGTTAACCTTTTGGGGGAATGTTCCTCGCTCTCTGTATCAGAATGTTATAGACAGAGGAACATTCCTCTGTTAGAATGTTATAGACCGCGGAATATTCCTCTGTTAGACTGGTGCCACTAGTGTGATGGGGGAATGTTCCTCTCTCCTTATGTCAGAATGTTATAGACAGAGGAATATTCCTCTGTTAGACTGGTGGCCACAAGTGTGATGGGGGAATGTTCCTCTCTCTCTCTGTTTCACAATATTATAGACGGAGTAACATTCCTCTGTTAGGATGTTATAGACCGGGGAATATTCCTCTGTAAGACTTGCGGCCACTAGTGTGATGGGGGAATGTTCCTCCCTCTCTGTATTACAATATTATAGACAGAGGAACATTCTTCTGTTAGGATGTTATAGACCGGGGAATATTCCTCTGTAAGACTTGCGGCCACTAGTGTGATGGGGGAATGTTCCTCCCTCTCTGTATTACAATATTATAGACAGAGGAACATTCCTCTGTTAGAATGTTATAGACCGAAAAATATACCTCTGTAAGACTTGTGGCCACTAGTGTGATTGGGGAATGTTCCTCCCTCTCAGTATTACAATATTATAGACAGAGGAACATTCCTCTGTTAGAATGTTATAGACCGAAATAAATACCTCCGTAAGACTTGTGGCCACTAGTGTGATTGGGGAATGTTCCTCTCTCCTTATGTCAGAATGTTAACCTTTGGGGGAATGTTCCTCGCTGTCTGTATCCTAATGTTATAGACAGAGGAACATTCCCCTGTTAGAATATGTAGACAGAGGAATATTCCTCTGTTAGACTGTTGGCCACTAGCACGATGGGGGAATGTTCCTCGCTCTCTGTATCAAAATGTTATAGACAGAGGAACATTCCCCTGTTCAAATGTTGATAGACCGAGGAATATTCCTCTGTTAGACTGGTGACCACTTGTGAGATGGGGGAATGTTCCTCGCTTTCTGTATCAGAATGTTATAGACAGAGGAACATTCCTCTGTTAGAATGTTATAGACAGAGGAATATTCCTCTGTTAGACTGCTGGCAACTAGTTTGATTGGGGAATGTTCCTCGCTCTCTGTATCAAAATGTAATAGACAGAGGAACAATCCTCTGTTAGATTGTTATAGACAGAGGAATATTCCTCTGTTAGACTTGTGGCCACTAGTGTGACGGGGGAGTGTTCCTCTCTCCTTATGTCAGAGTATTAACCTTTTGGGGGAATGTTCCTCGTTCTCTGTATCAGAATTTTATAGACAGAGGAACATTCCTCTGTTAGAATATGTAGACAGAGGAACAATCCTCTGTAAGAATGTTATAGACCGAGGAATGTTCCTCTGTTAGACTGGTGGCCACTACTGTGACGGGGGAATGTTCCTCCCTCTCTGCATCACAATGTTATAGACAGAGGAACATTCCTCTGTTAGAATGTTATAGACCGAGGAATATTCCTCTGTAAGACTGGTGGCCACTAGTGTGATGGGGGAATGTTCCTCTCTCCTGATGTCAGAATGTTAACCTTTTGGGGGAATGTTCCTCGCTCTCTGTATCAGAATGTTATAGACAGAGGAACATTCCTCTGTTAGAATATGTAGACCGAGGAATATTCCTCTGTTAGTCTAGTGGCCACTAGTGCGAAGGGGGAATGTTCCTCTATCTCTTTGTAAGAATGATAACCTTTTGGAGGAATGTTCCTCCCTATCTTATACTAAATGCTGGAATAAATGATGAAATTTGACTATATGTTGTCTTCTTTACCCCTTTATTATAGGAATCAACCCCCTCTTTTCCTTAAATCTCCCCTCCAGAAAATAGGATTATTTGGAAAAATCCTCATTTAAAAAAGACACAATTAACAGATTCTCCACTGAGTGAGTGCGTAACCTTCAATGCTTTTTCAAGTGCCGTTATATTTGGTCTGTTTTCACTTTACAGATAGCACGATAAGGGTAAATACTTAAGCATGTTATTTTATGAAATATTTAAATACTTCTAGAAACCAGTACAGACAATGAAGGGATAAAAAGAGATACATGATCAAGGCATACACTATTTTGTAAAATCACCAATATCCGCCAATGTCTAGGGAGTGATTAAAAGCCATTCAAGTTATGCTACTGACGTACACGAAAATACCAAAATATGATTGAATGCTAGGACTGATTGCTTGCAATAGATCTGATGCATCCGCATATTATTCTATAGCACCAGATGTTGGTAGGGCAACGGTATTCACTCATTATCTTCTATTCACATCACAAATGTTTTGCATTTTCTGTGACGTTAAACAACTGTGTAAATAAGTTCTAAGCATGATCTCATAAAAACCATTCAAATTATGGAGACAAGATCTTCATACCAATTGGTAAAATGTGATGAAATGAACAATAACTTAACAAATATGACATACGGTGGAGAAAACCTTATTCTTTCCTAATGAACGCGTTTACGATAATACTATTATTTCCAGTGCAAACAGTTTAGAGTTTAGAGCCTGATCAGTCGCCTGGTAACCCGGCGTCTGATCAAGCTCTAAGATGTTTGCCACTCAGATAAAAATGAAAAGTCAGAATTGTCAAAACATTGTCCTTTTCTACATGTTTGTGTTTTGCGTTTGTGTTTCGTTTGCGTTTAAACGGGAAAGAATAACGTTTTCTCCACTATACCTATACAGAAAAATATGACTATCTTATATCTGAATTAAACTTTCGTATACCGACAGAGTCGATTAATAAATCAGAATGTCCTGTATGCATTTATCAATAATAAATCGGAGTTAATTAGTTTGTGAGTTCCTTGAGCTTGTTTGACATTTTTGTTCGCTAGCGGGAACTCCTTGTTGTTCTAAAGAAAACAGCTTGAGATCGGATGACATGCCGAGTAACTCATTGGTATCAAAACTTACCGACTTTTATAAAATTGTAATTACAAAACGACAATTGTTGCAAACGAAACTAATACCTAGCGTTTAGATAATTATATATAGTGTATAAATTTACAGCGTTTCCTCTCTACAACGACACCAAATGGGACACACAGATTGTGTGTGTTGTTCGGAGGAGTCGTTAGAGGGAGTAAACATTAAGACTTGGTTTATATTACAAACAGCTTGAATACCGATCAGACGCCGCGTTTCTGGATTCAAGCTGTTTGTCACTCGCCAATATAATTATTATATTACAATCTCTACGTACTTGTCTCTTTTAGAAAAAAAGCAGACGACAATTTTATAACAGACGAAATTGTAGCAGTAAAAGCGCTATACATAATTGCCTGGTTTAAGGAACTGCGGCAAGGGTCGTTGTAAGGAGGGAGAATTTGTTGGGAGGGTCCTTGTAGGGAGGAAGTACTGTAATAAGTTATTTCAGTATGCCGGTATTCGACTTATTTCGATTGGACGAATTACCGCTTTGTTATATCATTTTAACCCCTTCACTGCCTTACCCCGAGCAACACATTGTTTTACAAAAAGTGTGGATCCTGATCAGACGCTGCGTCACGCGGCGTCTGATCAGGATCCAAACTGTTTGACACTCGTTTCAATATTTCCTCAGTCAAAATAGCAAATATTAAAATTTAAGAAATAAAAGCAGACGACAATTGTTTAAAATTGATGACGTCACGGCAGTGAAGGGGTTAAGCCAGTGTTTGGTGAAGACATGTTTTAACTACTGAATTCTTTTCATTCTTTTTTATCTTTCAGGTTTCTTATATAGCCGTTTAGGCATATTACATGTACGTTGTTGCTGTTGTTGATATATTAACATTCGTCCCATTCAATTTCATTGAACAAAATGACGTTTATTTCGTATAAACGCAATTTATCTCGTGGCGGGACTTGTGAAAATATTGCACAGAGGAGGCGTGGCTTATGGATATTATCTCCGCGAATCATTTTGTTGCGTTCTCTGAGTAATGGCAGTTATGGCTGTTCCTTTGAGGGTAAACCTTATCGTGTTAACCGCCTAAACATACATGCATACTAATAAAATGTTCATTTAATCTTAGAAAATACAGCAAATCTAATGTAAATATGAAAAATGAACTGATTTTTTCCGCGTTTAAGCGAAATAAACCGCAGAAAATGATCTGCAAAATGGAAATTGCCGATCATTTTCTGTTATTTATTCAGCTTAAACGCCGACAAAATTCTGTTCATTTCTGAAGTAAACTATCACTTGGAAAACCTAGGCAGCAAAATACAAAACACATGCTGAACGTGTCCTTTAATGTCTTTGCACAAGCATCGATGAATGAAATGGTTTACCCATTTTGTTTGCTAAATTCAAAGCAACAACTGTACTTGTTTTGAGCGGCAACCTTAAAATATATACAGTAGAACCTCTCTATTACGACCATTAAGTTGTGTCAAATATTAATCGTTTTAGACATGTGACTGAATAAAGCAATGTGAAAGTGAAACAGAAAGCTCCTACATGATATTTCTGTTTCACTTTCACATTGCTTTAAGCAGTCACCTGTCCTTCATACGGACAATTAGCCTTCTATCTAGTGTTCGTAATAGAGGGGTTCTACTGTATACGGTTCTTGAGCCCATTATCCCATGTGTACATCACTTTACGCCTCTATTTTATTCCGAAAATGATGAAAATAGTTCCAGTTTGTGCAGTCATAACTATTCCTGAATAACATACATGTCAGCTTAAAATAGGGTGAAAGTAAAACAGTATGCTCCTTATATTGCATTTTACTGTACGTTCAACCTGCTGTTAGTGGGCATCTGTATTATCTATTTCTCTGCCAAATGCGCCAAAAAGGCGACTTTTCAAACAGCTGGGACCCTAACCAGACGCCGCGTCACGCGACGTCTGATCAGGATCCAAACTGTCTTACACTAGTATTGACATTTCTGCAGTCAAAACAGCCCTAAAGTTGACTTTAAAAACATTGCAGACGGCATTTCCAATGTAAACGATATTTTGGCGGTAAGTAAGTTAAAGCAGACGATAAAACTTGACTAGCCAAGAGTTAGAAAATGAGAAACGAAAGTGTTAAAAATGGTAGCTGGACACAAGTAGTTTGTGTATTGAATACTGCTTTCCCTCTCAACAACATCACCCAATGGGGGACAAACAATATGTGCGTTGTTCGGAGAGAATGGTTACATGTATAAGGAGGGAAATTGGCTTGCATTTGCAAATAGCTTGAATCCAGATCAGACGCCGCGTAACGCGGCGTCTGATATGGATTCAAGCTGTTTGCCACCCGTCATTAGGTTTTAGGTCAAATTGTCTATCGTTAAGTGACTTTGAGAAAAACAGCAGACGACAACTTTAAGCAGACGATATTGCAGTAGTAAAAGCGTGCGGTATAAATGTCCTGTTTAGAGAACAGCGGACAGGGCCTTTGTAAGGAGGGAATCGTAGTTGGGGGGGGGGGGGGGCTGCTGTAGAGAGGACGAACGGTATTTATTAGAGACACGAATCACATGCTGATGGTTTTGTAGCCATCTCTCGCTAATCTTGCTGGTGGACATCATTGACAACTCCGTTATAAATATTCATGTTGGTTCTCGTTACTTCCTAACCGTGGTGTACATGTATTGCCATTTTGCAATCGGTTTTGATCCTAATCAAACGCCGAGGGACTCGGCGTCTAAACAGGATGAAAACCGTTCGATAAACATGTCAATATTTCCTCAATAAAATAGCTCCAAATATAACAAGCAGTGACCTAAATTTAGACGACCATTCTTAAGCAGGCGATATGAGGAGAAAAAAAAGGTTTAATTGCCATTCACAGAGCGGCTTAGTGTCATTATTACGACGTTATAGGTCCACTGGGCAACTGCAAAACTGTAAATGTGACGTAAAGGTCAAACGCTTCGGGGTAAAACATTTCAGTCGGAAAGATCTTACACACTGTTTCTGTCATATCGGCAGATACGCGTTCTTCTAATGGTTAAAATAGAACAAAATAGAGTAGTGCGATCAGAAGAGGTTGGAAAACATGTGTTGTTTCTACGGTGGCAACGATAAACGCAAACAAAACGCAAACAGAAAGCATTAAATTTTAGATAACGACAATTTTTTGACAATTCTGACGGCTAGTTTTAATCTGAGTGGCAAACTATTTGAAGCCTGATCAGACGCCGGGTAACCTCTGGCTCCAAACCGTTTGCATTGGAAATAAAAGTTCTAGCGTAAACGAGTTTATTGAGAAAGAAAATGTTTTCTCCACTTTATATAGTTCAGCTGATATAGATCCAAAGTGTGTGTGTGTGGGGGGGGGGGGGGGGTTAATTAATGAATATTCTTGTATTGCACACATTTGTGGATATTTAAACGAGTTTTTTTGTTTGTTTTATATTCGATGGAATGATTTTGTAAAAGTATGCGAAACAGGATATTATGCAACTCGTTCAAGCTTTATGCTTGATTATAGTCAATCAGTTGTTATACATTTTAGTGAGATTGTTTTTTTTTAAAGCAACAAATCCGTAATAACTCTGTCAGTGCATGATATAATCATCTCTGATGACACGATAAAGCACGAAAGTAATCGACATTATTGACAGGGTTCAGAGCTTTACTGATTTATTGTATTTTTAGCCGTGTCATGACAAAACAAGCCTTATTTTTTGTAAACAGTGTAGAGCAAGGCCAGCAGTCGCGTATTTGACACCTACAATCATCTAAAGCATTTTATTTAGCAATATTATGTACGGTATTTTGTAATGTAGACCAAAATCAGATGCAGAGCCTGGGGTAAAAATTGTGCTTGGTCTGAACAATGTTGCAATGCAATCAGTCAGGATTAGTCATGACACGGCTCATTTCTTTAGGAATTCATTGCTCATTTCTACAACAACAACCAATGGGAGACAAGGAATGGGTGTGTTGTTCGGAGGGAGTTGTTATTGGATCACATTTGCAAATCTTGGACTTAGATCAGACGCCGAGTAACGCGGTGTTTGATCTGGATTCAAGCTGTTTGTCACTCATTATTATATTTTTTCTGTCTAAATGTTCATTATATGACTTTGAGAAAAACAGCAGACGACAATTTCAAGCAGATTATATTGCAGCAGTTCAATATTTTACATAAATGCCTTGTTTGTGGAATAGCACGTTGTGGTAAGGAGGGAACTCATTGTTCGAATGGTTATTTTAGAGCGGGAGCAGTGTATTACCAATTTGATAATCGGTGTAACTTATTAATTCCATACTGCTTAGCATTAGTACAGTGGAGAATCTGTTATTCTTTCCCGTTTAAACGCAAATGTACGCAAACGCAAAACACTAAAACGTAGAAAAAACCAACTTTTGGACAATTCTGATATTTCATGTTTATCTTGGTGGCAAACAGTTTGGAGCCTGATCAGACGCCGGGTTACCCGGCGTCTGATCTGGCTCCAAACTGTTTGTATTGGAAATAATAGTTTTAGCGTAAACGCGTTTATTGGGAAAGAATAACACATTATCTACTGTAATTGGAAAAATTAGTTGTTACAGGACGTCTCTCTAATTCCATAAGTTTGCAAAACATTTTAGCAAAAACGCTTTATTTGGGAAGGAAGGACTGGTTCCCCTTTATCTATAATCGAGAATACGATTTAATTGCTCAAAATAAAACAATGACAATACTAAACGCAGAACAAGTCTAAATTGTATCTTTTTTCATTTGAAATGGAGTACGTTATACTTTATGCTTATTAACACAAAAACATAAATTTACTTATGAAAATGACCTTGCTGCAAGAAAAACAACATTCGCACTTATATCTGTTTTTTATAAAAACGTATTCCTGTAGAGTTGTGAAAATACGTAATATTCTTCGCCATATGGGTTCTAAAATCGTTTGTGCAATTAGTTTTGCGTACTGTATAAGTGGTTATGTTCGCTGGTCAAAAAGGTAGCGAATCTTCAAAAATGACGTTACGCTGGCTGAAATGTTCGCGAAACCCCATTTTATCTCATTCCGTTATAACTTCACATCGTAATAATGACTCCGTAATAGCTCGTCGCAGACGGTGCTTTTGTGGAGCGTTGCTATAAGAGGCTCGGCAACTTTTCATGTGCACATTGTTTCAGCTTAAAGCGTGAGCTGTAATCATGTCACAATATCACAATTAAGTTCGTCCGTACACAAGCGGACTTGCAATAGAATACTACTAGATTCTGTTGTTTTATTTTGACTATCTAACTAGATCTTCAAACAATTGCGTAACTCTGACAGTAAGTAGTGACAATTTATTACAAAAAATAAAGTGACCCTACTGAATCAGTGTTGTTCGATTGCTTGGCGTTAATTGCTTCTGAAATATGTCACCAGTAAAATGTTTAATTGGTTAAAAGGCAAACCAAACAAGTATGTGATTTGTTGCAAGTAGGGCGTACATTCTTGCTACCCACTATACATGTATCGGTTAAAACTAGAATGTCGTTTACAATGAGATTCAAACCAGATCTGAAGGTACATGTAAGTACAGTGGAGAATCTGTTATTCTTTCCCAATAAACGCGTTTACACTAAAACTATTATTTGCAGTGCAAACAGTTTGGAGCCAGATCATACGCCGGGTAACCCGGCGTCTGATCAGGCTCCAAACTGTTTGCCACCAAGATAAACAAGAATGATCAGAATTGTCCAAAAGTTGTTCTTTTCTGCGTTTAAACGGGAAAGAATAACAGATTCTCCACTGTAATTATTATCTGTACAATGCAAGATACAATGTATATTTCATCTGTCCCATTTAATGCACTGCTGTTTCTATATAGGAGGTGCATGGCCATTTAAGTCACATTTTTCTTTACTTTCAGCCTGCTTAAGCTCCCATCTGCTAGGATATAGAACCTATTTCGTATGCTGCATATTCATGACAATATAAAGTGGAACTATATTTTATTCTATTGAGGAATACAATGGTAGCGTAAAAGGGTATTTGTTGGGTATTGTTTTAAGGGAAAGTAAACGCAAACGCCAGACACAAAATAGAGTAATAAAATGCTGAAGATTTATGTTCTCATGGATAGCAGCATCCGATATTGGATTAGGTTCCAGGATGTTTGTAATGGAATTAATTATCCTATACAAGATCGGCACATTATACAATTTCACCAACTGTAAAAATACTTAAATGCAACCATACATTATGATGGTGTACTCCACTTTCGACAGTAAGTATCCATTAGTGGTATATGATCAGTTGAATACATTTAATTCAGAAAATGTAAAGCACGGCAACGTGCTGTTTGTTATTGCCAAAGGTTATAAGTTGAGATATGCCTGAAATAATTATAAAGCATTTGATTGGTAAGTTTTGAGATTTGTCTCTAGAGCTGTTTGAGAATATCCTCAGTTTCGACTCAACTGGTTTATGACCTTGAACTCTGGCCTCAGTTTCTTCTGTGTGATTAACAGTATTGTGGCTTTATTTGTCACACTGTTGGCAGCAAAAACAGTTGACAATTATGCTTATTTGGAACGAGTACAAACACCCTTTCATTTATTCTGGTATAAATCATTGCAATTCATATTCGGAATAAGGAACGCAATTACACAAACATATTTATTATATTAATTTCCCTTGTGAGGAAAAGAAGACAATAAACAGTAAATTGGCTTTAAAAACGATTTAATTATGATGTTATTATGACGAGATGTATATTTTTATTCTACTGACTATACAATGGGCCGTCTGGTCTACTGTTGTAATTAGTAAAACTGTCGTTGTCGATCATTACATTGGTACCGAAATTGATTTTGTATTATGACTAAATAAGACTAGACTCACAGATTGGTGATCAACGAAAGTAATTGTGTGTTATTGAACTTAAATGTTTTGGCGTGTAAGCGTAAATAACGACAAAAATGATTGTCATCTTCCCAGAATCGCAATGTCTGATTAGGATCAACCCTCATCTGGACCTTGCAAAAACTTGCGTTTTGAGACTTTTGGTGTCCATTAGACCCCATTGTACATGTTTGTTATTTTTCTAAGTCAAGATAGGCATTTGTGACATAACTGATGCCGCATTATTCATTGGTGTGTTTATTCTATATTGTAATGATAAAACCGAAACGTAGTTCTCACTGTTACAATGGCAACCAGTTACCAAAGTAAAACTGAAGGCTACGTTATTTTATCTAATAACTTGCGTAGAAAATTTACAGATGGGGAAATATGTATATATGTATGACTCGATATACCTTTTGTTACATTAATGGTGTATCTTTTATAGAACTTTGTAAATATTTGGAGGAAAATGACAAAAATATGGTTGGGGTCCAGTGGATCCCAAATAACATTTATGCATAATAACATGGGTTACTCTACAACTTTTAACCACGATTGATTTAAAACCCTTATTAGTGGAACATATGTAACCAAAACAGCTTCCCAGTTGATCAAATTCGTCAATTTGTGAAGCTTTGTTTCTGCTTCCTATTATTTCATGGCAATAGTTGTCAAATTTATTTGACCTGTCACCGTGCATGTCTTAGCTCCGTGCAGGATTCATGACACTGACACTGAGACAGTGGTATGTCAAATATATGTGATAAAACTAATTATGGTAAACACATGCAATGACAGTAGCACACACATAGCTTCAAATGGTGAAGATATAAGAGTTTTGAATATCAATTGTTTAACACCATATCTTGAGTACTACTCCTAACTATGTCTGCTTCACATCATCATATGTCTGATGAGCTGCATGATTATGTCCTAGACGCAGTTACAGGGGTAACCACGGTCTGTTTTGGTCAATGGTCTACACCAAATTTTTGTATCATTGTAATGAACTATGATTTGAGTTTTCCCGTGATCATCATCAATTACATTAATTTTTATTCATAAATGAAATAACAAGAAATTGTATCAAACATTAGATTAAGCCACTGCTGAACAAGCGTTTGCCAACCATCCTAATGGGAGCATGTTTGTCTGTTGTATGTCTGTCATCCCCTGTAGCTATATAGATATACTGAAAAATGGCAATGAAGCATTGAAATAGACGCCTTATATACCGACCGACCAGACCTCGTTGGACAACGTACAATAGGGTCAAGGTCAAAGGTCAAGGTCAACAGTATTGGCCCATGACTGCTATGGAAACTTCCAGAAAGGACCAGAACCAAAAATACTACAGTTCACTTATTTGAATATTGAAATCATTTGCATAATTTGAGTTCAGATAGAGTTGTATTCGTTTCATACAGTGTGAATACCTTTGAATCGCGGTTGGCGCTCAGGGGTTATAACGATATTACAGACAACAATATCGAAGTAGACGACACTATGGCAGTGACAGAATAACATTACCATGATGAATTTGACCATGAACGGGTATAAGACAAACCCTTAAAATTGAATAGTAAGCGAACATTGACTGTCAGTGGTTCAATGGTACGATAATATACAGTCGAACTTCGATATCTCGAACTCGCTTAACTCGATATATCCGATATTTCGAAACATGAATTTGCCTCTTTTTAAGCTCGGTTAAGGTGAACATACCCGTGTTTCAAAGTTAAAACGCGGCTAAGCCGCGTTTTAACTTTGAAGTACGTGTATGTTCGACTTAATCGACCTCGCAATATCGAAGTTCGACTGTACCAGACATTTCTTAGATACATTAACCGTATTCAGATTGCCTCCCTTAATCGGTTGTATTAGCCGCAGACAGGATGAGTAATTTATTTGACGGAACTGTCTATTATGGGTATGTATAGATCATTAACGTTCCATTAGTACTCAAGCAGAAAGATCATTATGTGGCCATTGATGAAAACATACATACAGTACAACATGTCTATATCGTACCTCAAAATAAGTATTGGAAGGTTCCATGATGTTAAAAGTTAAATGAAGGAGATTTTATCACTTCCACAAAAGGCACATTTCAAATATTTACCTCATTTAATTTATTCTTCGTTAAAGAAAACAGTTCGAGTTTATGCAGTAATAAATATGTACCAATATGAATATATTCTAAATCTTCAACTTACATGTAATGCAGGTTGAAAGTAAATAATGCATCATTCAAGTGCTCATTTGTCTTCAAAACTAAAAACAGCCCATAAGGTTATTGGTCAAAGGACATTTATTCTGGAACATTCCAGTACAGTGCTCCCTCTCTACACTGACACCCAATTTGAGACACATAGTGTGTGTTGTTCGGAGGTGGTCGTTATAGAGAGGGAAAATTAAGACTTGATTTACATTAGCAAACAGCTTGAATCCAGATCTGGCGTCGCGTAGCTGTTTGTCACTCTAAATCTCCACTTATAGATATGTAACTTTGAGAAAAACAGAAGACGACATATTTAAGCAGACGGTATTGCAGCAGTAAAAGCGTTTGACATAATTGTCCCGTTAAGGTAATTGCGGCAAAGGTCGTTGTAAGTAGGAGGTCGTTGTAGAGAGGGAACACTGTATATTGTTAGAAAATCAACAATACTTAGTGGAATGACTTTTATTTATGATAAGATGACAAACCTCTTTATTGTGCGTCAGTACTGTACAATTTTGTCATTCTGATTTAACAGGACTTAAACATAAACGCAGTGCAATACAATGTACTATTTTAGGAGCTTTTGAAACTGTTATTAGTTATTATTAGTAATAATACAATACTCTCTACATACAACGGCCATCTCAATAACGACTCCATCCTTACAACGACCATTGCTGCAGTTCCTTAAACAGGACAATTATGTCCATCCTTTCACGGATGCAATGTCGTCTGCTTAAATTTGTCGTCCGCTGTTTGTCTCAAAGTTTTAGCGAAGTCATATCATATTGAACCATATGTTTTGCAGCTAATGATAACAAATCATTACTTTTTGAAGCATCCTTTTATAGACTGTAAGTAAGCATAACAAAACGAATCGTTCATTAGCAAATCGACCGCTGTGATAGACATTTATTGTTTACCAGTCAGTCATTAGTACTGTTTTCTAAATAGTTTCCTTTAAATATGTACAGTACAATCCCTTTCTTTTTTGGCCACTGAATAGTAGCTTATGTGGTGGTTAAAGATACATAGGCCAGCTTACACCAAGATGAAAGTAAACGAAGAACGCTCCTAAAATACTTTTCAACAATAATTCCAATAAAAAAAAGCTATAATGTCATCAACGTGTATGTATAGGATTATGCTAATGAACTTTTACCACGTGTACACAGAATGTCTCCGTAAGCATTCGTCGTTATTCGTATACAAACAACATTTAAACAAACTCTAATTTAAACCTCGACTTATTTCCACTAATTTTACAGGTTTGTCAGCAATACTGCCTTATTACCGGTAATCACCACGCATAACTTATTTTTATTACGATTGCGAATCTGCTATAAAGTTCATGTTTAAAATGCACGATTTAGGTAACTTGAAAGCAACATTCGGGCTTTAAGAAAATTGAATTTTTGATCATGTCATTGCATTGTATTTCCTGTTTTGATTGCGTTTAAAGGGACATTACTAATACTTTCTCCCATTTGGCTTCTTTACTGAACATTCCGTGAATAAAAACTTAGCTCTGTAAAATAGTATCCGATAAATGATGACTCATCAGCTTATCTGCAACCTGTTATATGCGAACTCGTTATGAAACGCACATCTAATCCCATATATCTATAGCACACAATTGGGATTTTGTTTTTTGATTAAAATCATTCATCTTTGAAAAAGCAGTTTCCTGTTCAACGAGTTTAATCGTTAGAATACGTGTCATGCTATACGTTTACATAACAAAATCGTTTGCTTCATGTGTGGGCTTCAGTTATGTATCAAATGAAGTATTTACCGGTATTAAAGACACGTCAAGCTAAATGGTCCTTTTCAGGAGGGCAATGTTTTTTCAATGCTTATCAGATGCTGCACATGCGATTTATTCAATAGTTTTGAATATTCCAGTAAATATTTGTGCCAGTCAGTTAAGCAAAGAAATACACATTTGTGTCCTTTAACACTTTTACTGACTTTAAAAAAAATTCAAATTGCCGTCTACCCTTTTTTCTCAAATTTGACTTTTACGAAAATTGACTAAAGTAATATCGTTATTCATCTGGGACCCGTTTCATAACATTTCGTACGTCAAATGTCAATTATTATTTTATCTCCACCTACTCTTGTGTTCTGACATATCTTTGGAATCGTCTTGAAAATACGACTCCAAAGAGATGTCACAAGACAGGATTAGATAGAGAAACAAGAAATTAAATTTATTTTAAAGGTTTGACTTACAGTCTTATGAAACGGGTCCCTGTAGGGAGGCGTTTATGTATTCTCATTAAATTCTGTTAAAACGTAAATTGTTTAATCACAAACAATTCGGAGCTACAAATATACTGATTTCGGAATTATATCCTCAACATTAATTTTGTTAGATTTGTTCAAACATGTACCCAAAATGTATATGTCTCTCATTTGCGTTTCCTTTCATTTAAATGAGATACAGTGGAGAATCTGTTATTCTTTCCCGTTTAAACGCAAACGTACGCAAACGCAAATCACTAAAACGTAGAAAAAAACAACTTATGGACAATTCTGATAATTCTTGTTTATCTTGGTGGCAAACAGTTTGGAGCCTGATCAGACGCCGGGTTACCCGGCGTCTGATCTGGCTCCAAACTGTTTGCACTGCAAATAATAGTTTTAGCGTAAACGCGTTTATTGGGAAATAATAACACATTCTCCACTGTAGTACAGTATCTTAACCACTGCTTATGAAAATTAGCATCCGTATTTTTGTAATCAAAGGCTGAATGTGGCATCTGCTAAAGATCACAAGAGAATGTTAATACAATATACCCTCTCCACTACGACCACTAAATTGTATTAATTATTAGGTGTTTTCGACAAGTGACTGAATAAAGAAAGGTGACAGTAAAACAGGCACCTACTTTGCAGCTTTCTGTTTAACTGCCATCTTGATTTAAGCTGTCACTTGTCTTTAAACAATTATTTAGCCTTCGATTTATTGGCCGTAATAGAGAGATTGTACTGTATAAACGTAACGACCTCGCATGAGGGTTATGATTATGTGATTTAAATGTCTACGAAATCACTTTATCGAAACAGCCACATCCATAAATATGTCATCAATATTTGCATATCAGACTATGCTTATATACGATCTTCCGACATAATAAATTTGACTACCTACGTAAACTAACGCTCTTATATTAACCAATCTTGCTTTAGGGAATAACAACGTTAAACCTACATTATATCTTAAAGTATGAAACCATTAAATAGGATATTCATATGTGGACTTCCGCGAGCTGCGAAGGAAAGGAAACATAATTCAGAAAGCTCTTCTATGAACTTTCTAAAGTACTTCTATATCATTACAAGCGTTCATCTACTTATAATGATCTTTACCTGAAAAAACCCGGACTCGGTAATTGCATCGTTCGTAAGGGAAGGGTCCAATGTCATAAATCACTTTTGTTGAGACTTAAATCGTTCGCAGGAATTTGGTTGCTGATACTTGAGCAGAACTTAAACGAAATCTGATCTGGTTCTAAATTGTTTGCGATGACGAAATGCAAATAGCAGTTAGTGACAAACATATCGTCCGCGCTACTGCATATACGGGTATAACACTAGAACCTATCGTGCTCCCTTCCTACGACGTCCTTTCCAACAACGGTTACAGTGGATAATCTGTTATTCTTTCCCAATAAACGCGTTTACGCTAAAACTATTTTTTCTTTTACAAACAATTTGGAGACAGATCAGACGCCGGATACCCCGGCGTCTGATCAGGCTCCAAACTGTTTGCCATCAAGATAAACAAGAATTATCAGAATTGTCCAAAAGTTGTTCTTTTCTACGTTTTAGTGCTTTGCGTTTGCGTACGTTTGCGTTTAAACGTGAAAGAATAACACATTCTCCACTGTATTAGTGGACATTTTGTCAAAAGAAATATAATGATGAGTGACGGAAAACATTTTAAATCTCATCTGGATTCAAACTGATTGCAAATGTAATTCAAGTCTTATCCCCCCCACCCCAGAACAACTCCATTCGAATTACGTATACAATATTCGTTTCCCATTGGGACTTGTTGTAGAGAGGGTGCATTGAATCGTATTCCATGACCTTAAACAATGTCACATGTTATGTATAGATCGATTTTATTGCATTGACAGGGCGGAGTTTCGATACGGATCTTTGCATTTCAACTTTGGGGCCGATAGCACGCTTTTTTATTATCGGAATTTACCGTTGTTGTCTGCCGGTTTTTCCTCAAATTTACATATTAATGGACATTTTAACAGAAGGAAGATAATGAAGAATGACAAACAGCTTGAATCCAGATCAGATGCCACGTTACGCGGCGTCTGATCTGGATTCAAGCTGTTTGCAACTGTTAACCAAATCTTAATTTCTCTTCCTATAACAATTCCCTACGAACAACACACGCAATCTTTGTCGTCCATTGGGTGTTGCTGTAGAGAGGGACTACTGTATATTCCAATTGCAGGTGGATATTGATGCACGCATGAATTGTGTTTCTTAAAGTTGAAAGTATCGGACAATTACGATATACTACGAAACTATACATATCAAACCTAAAATCAAAAGTAAATTAGTTTATATTTGCCAAAGGTTAGCTCCGTCCTGCCAGTTGAATAAAATCGGCCTATATATGATGTCAGCATCGAAGCCTAGGAGTGACCAGTGCTCACTCTGATCAAAGCTAATTAATTTCATGGGTGCCGACATATAAAATTATAAATGACTGTTCTAATGCTTCTTGTGCAAGGGCTCATAGAGGGGTAAATGAATGGATACTTTTGTATAAACTCCTTGGGAATTCATCAAAAGGAAACACATGAGTATATGTCCGAATGATGAATCAATGATATGTGTGAGAGTGGAAAGAAAGGCAGTTCGTATAAGATCTTTGAACAAGCAACATCTCAATTTTAAGTTTAAATAAATTCGAAATATTATCTAGAAACTGATTTAATTATTGATTTAAAAACCTCAAGTCAAGCGAGTGAGAAATAGTTAACTTAACAATTATCCTGCGGTGATGTCGTCTGCTTTGAAATTGTCGTCTGCAAAGTTTGTTAAATTTAGATTTATACATTTTTTAAGTAAATAAACCCAAAGACGAGTGTCAAACAGTTTGGATCCAGATTAGATGCCGCGTGACGCGGCGTCTGATCTGGATCTAAACTGTTTGCAAAAATCAATAAAGTCGCGATCAGCAGGCAAAGGGTTAAACATTTAGCGTACTTCGAGTAATTACACACACACACGGAAGTAGCAGTACCTTACGAAATGTCATTGACATTTTATAAAGGTTGCAAGACAACATGATGTATGTATGTTTGTTTCTGTTTCTGTCGTATTCTTTTTAAAGAAACGTACATGTATATGTACTATGCTAATGGACATTCAGGCAACTTTTTATTTCCATATCGTGACAACACGTCAAGTATATATCCCGTGGCAGAGCAAGACAATCTTACCTTTTCAATGCCAACTTTGTCGTGGTTGTTTTTACCCCTGCACCGTCTCATTGTCGTCTGCTTGAATTTTGATGTCTGCAATTTTGTTTCAAGTTAAAAAATATGGCAGCATGGCTGAAGAAAATACAAAACGAGTGACTAACAGTTTGGATCATGATGAGACGCCGCGTTAGGCGGCGTCTGATCATGATCCAAACTGTTTGAAAACGCGCTTTTCGGCGTCATTGAGAGTGAAAGTGTTAAGGCAAACTGAGACAGTGTTACATCAGAATGCCAGACTCTTTTTAACTGTAAGTACATGTATATGGATTGTATATTTCTCGTCAGATTGATGTAGGTAGTTAACCTTTTTCCTAAAAGTCTATTTCTAATGAAGATATATGAACACTTAAAACAGGATAAAAGTAAATCCTTAGGGCGCATTCAGCTTTACGTTCAATCTGCTTTACGATAAATCTGATACGACATATTAATAAAAATTAGACTTATTTGGAACGAATTGCAAACGCATTGCATTTAAATTAAAATGTTCTGAACATTCTTGACGACACATGTACCTACTTATTAATATGAATGGCAAACAGTCTGTAGCCTGATCAGACGCCTGGTTATTCGGCGTCCGAGTTGACGGCAACTTGTTTGCAATGGACATAAACAGTTTGGGAAATATACCTCACGAGCTCCGCCGAGTCATAGCAGATGCGCTATATAGAATAAAGAAGGAGCATTTGACGTTTCATTTGATAATTACACTCGTACTAATCACAGAGCTTAGCCACAACCAACATTACACAGCCTATAGTTTTATCTTTGTACTGATATTATTTTTAGATTTTTATTCAAATTAAATTTTGGTTCTTTTTTAAGTTAAAGTATACTCCTATCGTCTCCTATATACGCTATATAAAAACGTGCCGAATTGCCTAAACTTGTCTATTTCAACGTCCATAAAAGCAAACTTTCTTCGTCTTAATATCTTAGCCACAACCTGCAATTGAAAGAAGAAAACGCATTATTTCCACTGGTTGCCTTTAAAACAGAATACTATAAGGAATTTGTTATCCTTTTTTAAGTTATATTTCACTGTTTTTTAGAGTTGTTATTTTTTCATTGACATGGCCCTCATCACTGACTGAGCCCCCCTGCTGATTTTATGGCTAGTCGTCTGATAAGAGAATTAACTCTAGTAAAAACACTAACACTAACAGTAGAAGTAGAGTAGTAGTAATAGAAGTAGTAGTAGTAGTAGTAGTAGTAGTAGTAGTAGTAGTAGTAGTAGCAGTAGTAGTAGTAATAATAATAATAATAAAAGTAGTAGTAGTAGAAGTAGTAGTAGTAGTAGAAGTAGTAGTAGTAGTAGTAGTAGTAGTAGTAGTAATAATAATAATAATAATAATAGTAGTAGTAGTAGAAGTAGTAGTAGTAGTAGTAGTAGTAGTAGTAGAAGTAGTAGTAGTAGTAGTAGTAGTAGTAGTAGTAGTAGAATAAGTAGTAGTAGTAACAGAAGTAGTACTAACATTAGTAGTAACAGTAGTAGTTGTAGTAGTAGTAGTAGTAGTAGAAGTAGTAGTAGTTGTAGCAGTAGTAGTAGTAACAGTAGTAGTTGTAGTAGTAGTAGTAGAAGTAGTAGTAGTAATAGTAGTAGTTGTAGTAGTAACAGTAGTAGTAGTAGTAATAGTAGTAGCAGTAGTAGTAACAGTAGTAGCAGTAGTAATAACAGTAGTAGTATAAGAAGTAGTAGTAGTAGTAGTAGTAACATAAGTAGAAGTAACAGTAGTAGTAACAATAGTAGTTGTAGTAGTAGTAGTAGTAGTTGTAGCAGTAGTAGTAGTAACAGTAGTAGTACATGTAGTTACAGTAGTAGTTGTAGTAGTAGTAGTAGTAGTAGTAGTAGTAGTTGTTGTAGCAGTAGTAGTAGTAGTATTACCAGTAGCTGTAACAGTTGTAGTAGCAGAAGTTAACAGTTGGATGTCATGAAATTCTTTAGTTTATCGCTAAGCGAAAAGCATTACGTAATGACCTTACCAGGGAGCCATAGATTAAATCCCGCTACTGTAAAAAGTCAACAGGGTAGGGTATTCGACTCTAGCCCTTAAAAGAAGGTTATCATTCTTGAATGTATCGGTTTGAGGGGAATTTCTCATTACATGTATGTGTATAAGAGTAAACGCGTTTAGTGGGAAAGAATAAGACTTAATTATTCTATGTCAACTATGTAGACCCATTGATAAATGCTCAGAGTATGTTTAAATGTTACAATTGTATTTTCAAAAAAGTAACTTTTCAGCGGACCGGTTTAGTATCTATTTAGACCAGCGTTTCAAATTTTCAACCAATGATGCTTGCTCCAAAAACTAATGCTCCGGCTTTAAGCCTGATAGTGCATGGGGTAAAACTTATCAGTGTACTTTTACACTTTTGTCTTGAGACATATCATGAGAGAAAAAATTAAGAATCAGAGTCAGTACATTTCTACGACACCGTGTTTGTAATTTTAAATTTGACTTCTGTTGAATTATAGTTTGTTTCCAGAAACCTCATGAATAAAGTTGTTGATATATAGAACAGTAGAGTAATGCGAGAATCTCTTACAGTGGAGAAAACGTTATTCTTTCCCAATAAACGCGTTTACACTAAATCTGTTCTTTCAAATACAAAAAGGTTGGAGCCAGATCAGACGCCGGGTAACCCGGCGCCTAATCAGGCTCCAAACTTTTTGCCATCAAGGTTGAAATCAACATTCAGAGTTGTCAAAATGTTGTCTTTTTCTACATTTAGTGTCTTGCGTTTGCGTTTCGTTTGTGTTTAAACGGGAAAGAATAACGTATTATCCACTGTACCAGCAGGATAAGATTTAACCAAGTCAAACCAATAGTCCATGTAATGTATTGAGTTGCTGTTTCGAACGAAACATTAAGATAATAAGCAGACAAATACTATTCAGGCTTTAGGCAGTACTGCAGACATTTCAGTTGTCAACACAGACTCGTCGTAAATGTCACTTTTACTTGTTCACAAAGTTAAATGTGTTGTATATGGAAGACAGTCCTAGACGATTACAAGCAGTTACATCTCGTTAACAAAGAAACTAAGACAAAATATTCACATATATTATCCAAGTAAGCATTCTCGATGCATACATGTATCCCCTGAGGCAGGTCCCAAGTGTATAGGGTGTCGGCCTGGTCTAATTTCGCCCTTTATAATCTATAATAAAATGCCTAACTTTCCGAGCCAACAGCTTCCTCCAAAACAGGATTTTCTAGGCTATAAAAGGCATACCCTTCAATTATTTGGACATTTCCCTGTTGATTGAGGCCAGTCAACCTATAACATCAGCAAAACCATTTTTGCTATCAGTGATTTTCTAAGGTCACTGTCAAAATAAAAGTAAACAACGTTCACTTTCATCCCATTCACTGTGTTTCCATATGCATCCGCCTGGGGAAAAAGTCCTGAAATGAGATCCCTAAAACAATGCCATTTTTGTGGAAATGACCACAAATAACATCAAGAAAACCATTCAAACTCACCCAAAGGCAACACTAAACAGTGCAAATCTTTGAAATTGTATTTTTCAAGGTACATGTACTACTTGCAAGACCCACAACGACCCGGAAGTGATTCCTAACCAGGTCGACACCATAGTAGACGAAATGCACGTGTTTGAAAACGATATTATAGACAGCAAAAGCTCCCTATAAAGACCACTACTCAAAAGGCTAATTGATTGTTTATCAGACAATTGTCAACTTAAAGAAGAGGGAAAGTAAAACAGAAAACTCCTTTATCGTATTCTTTGACAGTCTCACCGCCAAAATATCGTCTACATTGATAGTGTCGTCTTGAATATCTTTTCAAGTTATATTTAGGATTTTTGTGATTGAATAAATATGAGTGTCAAACAGTTACTCGGCGGCAGATCAGGATCCATACTTGTAGAACATGCCATTATTGTTTGTATTGGCAGAGACACGGTTTGATACACTACGGCTTTCATTCTCAATAGAACATTTGTGATGATAAGTGAATGTGAATACTTCTTCCCACAACATATAATTATTACCATAATGTCTTTCACAGAGAGTTTTTCATTCGTTCCTCAACATATATCTATGCCACAGGCTATATATCCAAATGTCAAGATTCTTGGCCTAACTTTTCTTGTACAATTTATGAGCAATATCACGATTAAAACTAGAAGTAATTCTGTATTGTAAAATATGCTACAGTGGAGAATGTGTTATTCTTCCCAATAATCGCGTTTACGCTAAAACTATTATTTCCAATACAAACAGTTTGGAGCCAGATCAGACGCCGGGTAACCCGGCGTCTGATCAGGCTCCAACCTGTTTGCCACCACTTTTGTACGTTTTAGTGTTTTGCGTTTGCGTACGTTTTGCGTTTAAACGGGAAAGAATAACAGATTATCCACTGTAAGTAATCTTTTAGCGTCATTGGTAGTGAAATAGTTATGTAATCACCTGTCTTAAACACCTAACCATTAATACAATTAAGTATAGTCGTAATAGAGAAGTTTTATTGTAATTACAGTGGAGAATATGTTATTCTTTCCCGTTTAAACGCAAACGTACGCAAACGCAAAGCACTAACACGTAGAAAAGTACAACTTTTGGACAATTCTGGTAATTCATGTTTATCATGGTGGCAAACAGTTTGGAGCCTGATCAGACGCCGGGTTACCCGGCGTCTGATCTGGCTCCAAACTGTTTGCACTGCAAATAATAGTTTTAGCGTAAACGCGTTTATTGGGAAAGAATAACAGATTATCCACTGTAAGTAATCTTTTAGCGTCATTGGTAGTGAACGAGTTATGTAGTCACCTGTCTTAAACACCTAACCATTAATACAATTTATTGTATACCTTACTATAAATAGTAACAAAATTGCCGTTGAAAACTGTCATTACGGAGGTCATGTGACCAATCCATAATGGCCCAGTGGGCCGATTATGGATAATCGCCCACCGAAGATTTTCACGTGCAACTTATTCAAACATGGCAGGAGAAGGGGTTTGGCGTCGTTGTCAAATCGTATTCTGGAACTTGAATTCTGAGACAGAAGGGTCTTAACGTAAAAGGTACAGTTCCTGTTTGAATTAGTTTATACAATGGTCAAGTCTTATGTGTGTCACAGTGTGAAATTACTTGACGTTGTTTATGTTATTCAAAATGACAGTTATGACGTCATTATTTCACGCCATTCAGCGGAAACTTCAAAAGATAAAATCGACGTCGTCAAAATGTAGAGTTCTAATCGATATAATAGTGTAGCGGTTTGTAATTCTAGATCACTCTACTATACTAATTTTCTGCGTGGGCTAAACTTCCCATAGCCAACTTCATATGTTCGAGATCTTACGATCTGAGCATTTCTGAAAGATCTAGAGCTACCCATACTTTGTCAGCGCTGTCGTTTCAAATTTTTGAGCAGTTGATAGCTTTGAAACCACGTCATTGGCATGAAGATATACAATAAAAAGGTCAAAACATGACCCAGGCGTGCCTTCTGCCCATAATGGCACGCCTGGTGTCACAATAGCCCTCGGGCTATTATGGCACCAGGCGTGCCATTATGGGCAGAAGGCACACCTGGGTCATATTTTAACCTCTTATTATTGTATACCTTACTATAAATAGTAACAAAATTGCCGTTGAAAACTGTCATTACGGAGGTCATGTGACCGATCCATAATGACCCAGTGGGCCGATTAAGGATAATCGCCCCTCGAAGTTTTTCACGTGCAACTCGTTGATGTTAGCACCTTAGATCTATTCCACATGGCAGGGGAAGGGATTTGGCGTCGTTGTCAAATCGTATTCTGGAACTTGAATTCTGAGACAGAAGGGTCTTAACGTAAAAGGTACAGTTCCTGTTTATACAATTATTAATGGTCAAGTCTTATGTGTGTCACAGTGTGAAATTACTTGACGTTGTTTATGTTATTCAAAATGACAGTTATGACGTCATTATTTCACGCCATTCAGCGGAAATTTCAAAAGATAAAAACGGCGTCGTCAAAATGTAGAGTTCTACTCGATAGCGTAGCGGTTTGTAATTCTAGATATACTACAATTTTCTGCGTGGGCTAAACTTCCCATGGCCAACTCCATATGTTCGAGATCTTTCGATCTGAGCATTTCTGAAAGATCTAGAGCTACCCATACTTTGTCAGCGCTATCGTTTCAAATTTGTGAGCAGTGGATGGCAGTTAAACGATGTTTGAAACCACGTCATTGGCATGAAGATATACAATAAAAAGGTCAAAACATGACCCAGGCGTGCCTTCTGCCCAAACTGGCACGCCTGGTGTCACAATAGCCCTCGGGCTAAAGCCCTCGGGCTATTATGGCACCAGTTGTGCCATTATGGGCAGAAGGCACGCCTGGGTCATATTTTAACCTCTTATAAGTAGTCGTAATAGAGAAGTTTTATTGTAATTAACACAATTTAGTAAAAGTTATGGAGAAGTTTTACTGTATTTTTACAAAACGTAACACAATAGTCAGTTAGCATGTTTATTGCATAAAGCGCCGAATGCTATTGCAGAAAAAGGGTAAAGTATGGAATGTACTTTACCCTTCTCCTGACATACAGTGGAGAAAACGTTATTCTTTCCCGTTTAAATGCAAACGTACGCAAACGCAAAACATTAAAACGTAGAAAAATACAACTTTTGGACAATTCTGATAATTCTTGTTTATCTTGGTGGCAAACAGTATGGAGCCTGATAAGACGCCGGGTTACCCGGCGTCTGATCTGGCTCCAAACTGTTTGCACTGTAAATAATAGTTTTAGCGTAAACGCGTTTATTGGGAAATAATAACGCAATCTCCACTGTAACACAATTTAGTAATCGTTATGGAGAAGTTTTACTGTATTTTTACAAAGCGTAACCCAATAGTCAGCATGTTTATTGCATAAAGCGCATAATGCTATTGCAGAAAAAGGGTAAAAGTATGGAATGTACTTTACGCTTCTCCTGACAAAAGAGTTAACCCGTTCACTGCCATAACGTCAACAATTTCAGGCAATTGTCGTGATATTGCATCTAAAATGTTAAGATTAGGTTTTTTGACGTAAGAATAAATGCAATAAATGTAAAACAGTTTGAATCCTGACCAGACGCCGCTTATCGTAAATAATCATTTTCAAATAGCCATTGTATTATGGGTTAGGCAGTTAACGGGTTAAAATAATGAAAACCCAGATCGTTCCGTTTCTGAAAGACCATATTGGATCTGCTTTACAAGATTTTGTATTATTTCATTCAGTTTTAAATTAACTCAATAGCTTATGCAATATATTAGATTATTGATGTACATAGTTGGTGAGTTTTATACGGCTAATACCCTGTATTACGACAACTTAATTGGGTCAATTATTTAAGAAATTAACCGATTTGTTTCCGTGTTTAAGCGAAATAAACGACAGAAAAAGATCGGCAAATTCCATGGCAAATTTGCCGATCATTTCCTGTCGTTTAATTTGCTAAAACGCCACAAAAAATAAGTTCATTATTTTATATTTACATTATTATATTTGCTATAATTTCTAATTACATTTTATTAGTATGCATGTATGTTTAATCCATATTAGAGGTTGTTAACACGAATAATATGTACTCTGAAAAGAACAGCCATTACCGCATAACTGAAGCTGTTATAGCGGAGAAATAAGCCCCGCCTCCTCTGCGAAATATATCCACAATTCCCGCCCTAGAACAATTGCGTCTATACTAATATAACGTCATTTTTTTCAATGGAATTAAATGGGGCGAATGTAAATATAAGCCGTTTAAGACAGCCTTGGGAGCTGTCTGAGTTTTAGTCACATTGCCTTAAGCTGTCACCTACATTTTATTTAGCCACTAAAACGAAGGCAGGAATGAGAAACAGATAAACAGTTTGTTGAGGACATAGATTACAGTAAGACGAAGTTATATTTACACTCCTAGCTTTAGAATGTCCGCGTAAATAACCGTAATGACAGCATCACAGTTGAGAAATCGTAAGTATTTCCTGTTTAAACGCGAATGTATTTTATACAATATAGAAAATAACAATTTTATTTACACTTCTGACTATCCATATTAATTTGAGTGACAAACAATATTTGAGTTAGTAAGTAAGTTCGTATTACTGCTAAATGTAAATTATATTTACCCAGACAGTTTCGCGAACTGGACTGTCCGCTTGATCACTGGCAACTGATCCACGGGAACTGGGATTTACTTCCCCTTGTTGCTACCGGAAGTGGTAGCAAACAAAGGGTTGTAAACTTGGCTGAGCCGGAACGTCCCCTGGTCCCGGTTCATCACCTTCGGGTTTGATCGAATTCAGTTAACCTTGTTGCCAGTGATCAAGCGGACAGTCCAGTTCTCGAAACTGTCTGGGTAAATATAATTTACCTATAGCAGTGTAATAAGAACTTACTAACTAAGCATTCTACCTGCTAAATGAACCTTTTCACAAACAATGTTTGAGCCTAATCAGACACCGGATTACCCTGCGTCTGGGTTGGCTCCAAACTGTTTGCATTTAGAGTTGTTGTTTTAGCATAAACACGTTTATTGAGAAAGAAAAACGTATGCCTTGCTGTTAAAGCTTTAAGAATTTATTCTTTGTTCGTTGTTAGGTGCATATTCGAATAAATGGTAACACGTAGACACTATGGTTTATGATTGTATGTGTCGCAAGATAAATTAAGATAAAAGTATATCTATAACTTTACATTAGTCTCTACGGGAATACAGGAAATATATATCATCGAATGCATTTCTGAATAAATCGTATTGATTGTGCTGCGTTGTACTGGATAATGCATTAAGTGAGTTCTTCATTTTTTTGTGGGGAACGATTACGTACATTGAGTATAGAACAAATAGAAAATTACCGTTTCTGAAAGATCATACTTATGAGATCTGCTTTACATGAGCCTGTATTATATCATGTAGCTAGCTTTACATTAACTCAAACGCAAAATAAGAGTGCAGATAATTGATGTGCATAGTTGGTAAAGTTTTATAATAGGTATTTGGTGGAAATGAAACACATCTGAACAGTGTGTTGAGAAACTAGATTACTGCAAGACGAAGTTGTCTTTTCACTTCAGGTTAAAGTATTTCCTCGTGAATAACCGTAATGGCCACAGTGTTTAAGACGTTATTTTTTCCAATTTAAATGCAAAAGAAACGAAAATTCAATAAAATGTAGAAAATAACATCTGTTTACGTTTCTGACTGTCCAATGTGCATCTTCGCAAAAATGGTAACACGCAGGCACTATAGTCTATGATTATAAGTGTCGCAAGATAAATTAAGATAAAAGTATATCTATAACTTAGAATTAGTCCTACGGGAATACAGGAAATATATATCGCTGAATGCATTTCTATACGCAGCATGAGAGTAATTCGTATTAAGTATACAGCCTTTTGCTGGATACTGCATTAAGTGATTGCTTTATTTGTTGCGGGCAAGGATTACATACATTGAGTATAGAACAAATGGAAGCGTGAGGTGATTAATATTATTGCGGTTAGGCTAACCATGCAATTGTCAATATAGTTAAACATTTATCAATAGTCAAAGAGTAAAGTAAGATGCTGTGTGATGTTGTAGCTTTCTACTTATGTATGACAGTTTAACACACATGTCCTTGCTTCGTAGAGTTAATCATCAGGGTATCTCAAACAGACACCTTTTTTATTTTAATCACTTGCCTACGCCTTTCCGAAACAAACGATCTTTCCCGGTGGATGAATGACATGTAATGTTGGAAACATATATAGAAATATCAACTATATGGATCAAAGATTAACATATGTCAAAATGGCATTGTTTTACATAGCACAATATACATGTAATCATACCGGTATTTAATTAAGAATATCCAAGAATTATACGAAAATAATCCCGTACGGTGTTTTTCGGTACGAGGATAGGTTATAATGTCACTTTTACTTCTAAACTGTTTGGTTTTATCCCCTTATTCGATTTCCTGTTTCTAGTGTTTATATAGATGACCACTCAAAGCAGATTGAAAGGAAAGCAGAACTGTCGTAAAACGAATTCTGCTTTTCAGCTGCTTTAAGCTACCATATGTTAGAATATAGAATATATTTCTTATTAAACATATTCACGATTGTAAAAAATGGAACTTTTTATCAGTAGAGGAATGAATTACATACGCAAAAAAGGCACATCTAGTCAGGAAAGAGTTAAGTAAAACATATACCCGGTAGGCAAACGGTTATTCATTATTTGTAAGAAACAAACAAAGTAAAATTGGAAACAAGAAGCACCGTTAATCGCGGACGTGCATGTACATAAACACTTAACCATTATCTTCTTGGATATGTCGAAGTATTGTTAATAGTATTTGTCTTATCACAAAACGTTGCGAAATTCGTTCATAATTAAATTGATCGTGAGATTTTCACCCCTTCGCCGCCATATTGTTCTCTGTTGCAATATTGTTTTCTGCAATATCGTTTCAAAGTTAGATTCAATGCAGTATAACTGAAGTAATTGTCAAAACAAGTGGCAAACAGTTTTGATCCTGACCAGACGCCGCGTGACGCGGCGTCTGGTCAGGATCAAAGCTGTTTGCAAATGTACTTTATGACGTCATTTGTTAAATCAGTACGACAACGTGCACGTCAATAACAATATTCACTATTTGCCATCCATAACACGTATCTTAGATACGCTTATGACCCATGGGAGCAGTGCCCTCAAACATATACGCCTGGCGATATAATAACTACGACATCTCCATTAACATTACAAATAGTGCAAAAGAGCAGTTAGTGAGACAATATTGTATTCATCTTTGCTCTGCTGCATTGCCTTACAGTAATATTTCAATCTGCTTTTCACATGCTATATATTTATATGTCCTGATCATTTAACTAGTTGACTCATTTACAGTTGATTTCACACTTTTTGATAACATTTTTACATTATATTTGTAATTACATTGAAAGAATCCCCCTTGTTCGATTTGTTTTCCATATTAATATATTAGATATCATGTTAATTGTAAATGAAGTGATTCGTCGTTTCTCGCTGTGCATGTACATTTATGTAATTTCAAGTTAAGCGCTTTTGAAGACAAACTTCCTGTGTGAAAGGAGCGCTATATAAATCTGGTATAATAATAATACAAATACAGATTATACGCAAACGAAACTTTAAATATGGCGTTTAGACATCTCTTGACACTCATTTTAATCTGAATGGAAAACAGTTTGGAGCCTGACCAGACGCCGGATTAACAGGCGTCTGATCAGATTCCACATTGAGCGCAATGGAGAATTTTTTTCAAATTAAACTACATTGTGTTGCAGCTTTAACAATGATATAATTGTTTTCTTTGCTTGCGATGCTAAACATTATTTCACATACGTCCATATTGGTCTCAATGTGAAATATGAACCCATATGTACATGTATATACATAGAAACAGTTTCCAGCGGGTGTTCTCAAATACTCTTTTTCACGCCTTAGTAATAGGATATAAATTTTACGTCTGATTGTAATTTTATTTTTTATATATAAATCTACAAAATATGCAAATCCTAACAGCACACAGACGGTACACTTTGTTTAGAAAGAAAGAGAAGAAATAACGAGACATAAATGACTTTAATATAGAACCTACTACATGTGCATGTATATAAATAAAAACGTATCTCTTATGTATTTACACTACAAATTTTGTTAATTTTATCTACCGTGCAGACTTCACTTAGACGCTTACAGTATGCGGAATAATACCACTTAGTACAGTGGAGAATCTGTTATGCTGTCCCGTTTAAACGAAACGAAACGCAAACGCAAAACACTAGAACGTAGAAAAGTGCAACGTTTGGACAATTCTGATAATTCATGTTTATCTTGGTGACAAACAGTTTGGAGCCTGATCAGACGCGGGTTATCCGGCGTCTGGTCTGGCTCTAAACTGTTTGTTTTGGAAAAAATAGTTTTAGCGTAAACGCGTTTATTGGGAAAGAATAACAGTTTCTCCACTGTAGTTAATAACAATCATATTCAGGGGATTAAACGTTATTATTTCCCGTTTAAATGCAATTGAAACGCAAACGCAAAACACTTAAGTGAACAAAATAACTACCCTTTGACAATTCTGCTTTTTTATATTATCTGAAAGTCAAACAGTTTGGAGCATGATAAGACGCTGGGTTACATGTAAAATATCGCAACGTGCAATTTGTTTCTTATATAACGACATTATTTTGTCTGCCTCTGTAAGATAAGGTTCAATTTATAATAGGCGAATGTCTTTGTTCTGCGACTGAACGACCTGCTTATTACCTACATTAAAATATTGTAAGAAGATTGCTGGTATAATCAGACATTCGGTTAGACATCTTAGACAATGTTATCCCCTTGTATCTTTGATACGACAGAAAATACATTTTATGTGATACAGTCTCAGTTGAAGTGGAATCACATACACAGTTAAACTTCAGAATATTGGCTTGCTGAAGTCGAATTTATCTGTATTTTTACAGATTGTTTGTAATGTTTATAAATCGAATAATATCCAGCATATCCCCGAAGTTAAAAAGTGGTTCCAATATGTTTTACTTAAGCGGGTTCGAGATAATGAACTTTTATAGTAGGCTGTCCATTTAGTTTAAAGACCTTTATAATTATGGAGTCTAGTTAAAGTGGAAATGTTAAAGTGGAAATGTACATAGTGTAACATTCATCTTAAGGTAATATGTGTGGTTGAAGACAGTGGCAATTTAGAAATAGCATTAGAACAATTTATCCATCCTGCCTTTTAAGGCGCTATACATTGCAGAACCTTGGAAATGCATGTACCTTAAAGTTTGTGAAACTGGTATGCGTTAATATAAGGTAGTCCTAATACTGGCATTTAACCAACATAGGAGGTATTTTAAATACAAAGTAAGCATTTACACATATACACAAGAAACATATAATTTCACGGTTGCCATAAAAATACAAAAACAAACTGATAGTATTCAGAGCAAATAAAATGTTTCATCATACATTGTACTTTGATTGTTGTGGCGTATATTGCCTTTTCGCATTTACTGATGGTATATTATTGTTTTCCGGAGATAATCATGTCTGCTGTTAAGTTTAGAAAAGAAAACTCGACTTGAATTCAACTACTTCCCCATTTCAATATCAATGCTATTTATATAATATGTTAATATAATTATACAACTTGTTTACTTAAGTACTTTGTGCAAAACTATCTTGACCTTACGAACACATTTTTAGCAGCACAGTATATAGGGGTATGCAACATCGTCAATAATGGCAAACATTAAAAAACGAATATCAATGGTGTGGAATTGACCTAGATTAAACTTGGAACATCATGAGTAAACGAAATGTTTCCAACGAATCAACTTTCCTGTATTATTTTTTTTTTATAGCCCGAGTTACCCCAAAATTTAACGTACTACATGTAACAATAGTGACTTAGGAAATGTATCATGAATATATCCTGTTTTTTGGAGACAACTTATGCACATCTTACTGTAATTGTACATCTAACAGGCTGCTGTCGGAGTAGGTGTGAATTTCATCTACGTTCTCAGTGTGTTGTTTTCAAATTGTACTGCCACCTGAGATTGTTTTATAAAATTGCACTGATAATATGTCAAGTATTAATAGTCAATGTTTGAATGTTGTCTTGCAATTCCGTGGATCAATTACATGTACATGTATTACTGAAGTTGATGTGTCATACTTTTAAATTGTTATCACACACATACAATGGTCCTTATTGGGAATTTGAAGAACCTATGCTGTATTGTAATTTTGCATAGCCGTTATTATTTCCCTTTAATTGGTATGTGTTCTAAAAAGAGTATTTTCATTACAAACAGTCTATGATCGCACATGTACATGTTTAAGCTCAAACCTTCCTATTGGGTGACAACAGCAATAAATCAAGTAATGCCAAGCTTAACCCTTATCATGCTACGCACGACTTGGCTTACATTTTGCAATTATGTAGTTTGGATCGAGGTCAGACGCCACGAAACGTGTCGTCTTATCTAGATCCAAATTATTTGCCGCTCAACCTTTACATTTAGTCAATTTGAAAAGCATAACAAAATAATTAGATTTATTTTCGCAAAGACGATAATTCAGCATGGTAAGGGTTACAATGTAGCATTGTTTTTTTCTTTTGAAATTATAAGAAAGTCGTTTCCAATGTTTCTTGAACACATTCTACTCAAGCAACGTATGTGTTCGCAATTAATACATGTAAGCATGTACCCACAACGAGCACAACTGTCATGTGCAAACAGTGTATTCGCTGTTGTTGTTTTTTTACTAAATATTGTGCAAATCGACCAATAAACTAAATTTACATCAAATTTGGAATTGTCGATCAAGCATTGGACTTTGTAGACATTAAGTTTGAAAGTCATATAGGCATTGTGTTACGCAAAGTTTGGTCAGGATAGAAACTATTACGTACACTATTTAAAATGTTGCAATCTTACACAAATTTATTCGATTAATTTTAAATTCAGCCGCATATGATAGTGTTGAAAAGTGTTATTATCGTTAAGATACAGTTGAGGAGACATTTCTTTTTCAACAAAAACATGTTTATGCTAAAACAATTGCGCTTGCAGAAAAACATTACCCGCCGACTGACAAGATTCCAGACTTTCAGTCAGATAAATATGAAAAATGCTACTTTTAACATTGTATTGCATTGCGTACGCGTTTTGTGTAGTTTATACGGGATCTAATAACGCGTTCTCCATTGTACAGTAGAGAAAACGTTATGATTCCTCTATAAACGCGTGTATACGTTAAATCTGTTAAAACTGTTATTTCCAATGCAAACAGCTTGGAACCAGATCAGACGCCGGGATACCCGGCGTCTGATCCGGCTCCAAACTGTTTGCCACTCAGATTAAAACGAATACTCAGAACAATTAAAAAAAAAGTCATTTTAAACGTTTTAGGGTTTTGCGTTTGCGTTTCGTTTCGTTTGCGTTTAAACGGGAAAGAATAACATGTCCTCCACTGTATAACGATATCAAACGAACTGCAATCACACCTAACATCAGTGGTGAAAATACTATGACAGTTCAAGAATAGGATTTTGATGCAATTATTGTCGTCCGTGGTAACATAAATACGGATTACTGAACAGTTCAACTGAAAACATTGTCGCTTAAAAGTGTTTTCTCATCCTTTCTTGTTCGTTTGACCTCCCAAGGGATTGCAGTTGCATTTGATTGAATGTTATCCAAATTAAGCTTGTCCATTATAAGCCAGCAATAATGTAAAAATATAGCTTGATCTAAAACCGGGAAGTTTTGACAGAAATGACATTTTGCTTTCACACATTCAACCTTAGCGACTAGTTCACTTGTAATTTAACTCTCTATGACGTCATTAATCGCGTTTGCAAACAGTTTTGATTCTAATCAGGTTTGATTAGGATCAAAACTGTTTGCAACTTCCTTGAAAGAGTTCATTTAGTAGGTAAGTCCATATGAGTAAAAGGTTCTCATGTTACTTCAAACAGGGACGAACACGAACATAAACAAAGACGGGGGAGCTACAAGCTTTCTCGCGTCTGGAACCCGGTTTTTGTCAGCACGTGCGCCGACGGAAATAGGCGATGATCCACGGAATCTGTTGGATTTTGTAAAAGAAGACAGCAGTCGCCGATACTGTCAGAGTAAGAAAAAATTATTAGTAGTAACATAAGAACCTTTTACTCATATGTTTGCCACTTGTTCTGAAATAACGTCAGCTATACTGTCTTAAATGTAACTTTGAAACGATATTGCAGACAACAATATTAAAGTTGACGACAATATGGCGGTAAAGGGGAAAAACCTCACTATAAATTTGATCTTGAAAGCGTTAAAAGTTCCAAAGCTGAATGCGTTAAGATAGATGCTGATGTCACATGTACTTTAAATGTCATTGTGTCGACATTAAACTTCTTGTCAACATATGTTTGGACAAAAAGAACTGATGTCATTTCTATATGTAATATTTAAAAGGCCTTATCAGACTCAACACAGCTTGATATCATTATGAAAGAAATAGTAGTTACAAAATGTAAAAATGTCGCTTCTGCATTGTTTTTCACCATTTGCATCTATATTCGTCGAATAGGGAAATTCGCAACTTTACTTACTGTTTAGTCTTAGACTAAAAGGTCAAGCCATGGAAGAGAATAGCTAGACAACAATAGGTGCGACATTATTCGTTGTCAATAAACGCGCTTATAAATACGAGCTTTTATGTCAATTGCAAACAGTTTGGAGCCAGATCAGACGCCGGTTTATCCGGCGTCTGATCTGGCTCTAAACTGTTTGCCACTCAGATACAAATAAACCGTCAACTGGATTGTTGCGTTTACGTTTAGTTTGCATTTAAAGGATACATAGATCTAGCGTATTCTTCGCTGTATTATCGTTCTCCCATGCGAACAAATCAATTGGATTGGTAATCATTGTTTCCGCTAAACGCTGTATAAGTTAGTGTGTTGATTGGACTAGATTTGACAGTATGTCTGGTGCAGAAATGACATAAAGGGCAAGGTCAACCCATTTAGGCAAGTGTATGATGACGAGAAAGACGCATTAAACAGAACAGAACCGAACAGAATATTTAAAATAGTGCATCTTACCACTAAAAAGGTTGTTTCCATGCTCTGGATGATGCAATCTATTTGGCTTTTCCATAACTCCATATTTTGATATTACATGTACCTGTGTAACTTTCGGAAGTGTCTCACTTACTTTATCGGCACTGACTGTTCGACTAGTGCTGGTCATGGTTAAATATATGTTATGTTCTGTTCTGTTCTGAGGGAGACCCCTTACAGTATTAATGTTTGCATTTTAACAAATCGAGACGGAACTAAGCCCATTACAAGTCATGTTACTCGTTCAACACTAAGTAACTATTGTGGGTTTTTAGTTTCCCTTGTTGATCATTTAGTTACCAAAATATGATACAGTGTACTTGGAATTCTAAGTAATTTAACAATTACTGCTCTGAATTAGCAAACAGTGCAGACATTGATCAGTTGGCTCATGTACAGTAGAGAATCTGTTATTCTTTCCCAATAAACGCGTTTACGTTAAATCTATTATTTGCAGTGCAAATAGTTTGGAGCTAGATCAGACGCCGTGTAACCCGGCGTCTGATCAGGCTCCAAACTATTTGCCACCAAGATAAATATGAATTATCAGAATTGTCTAAAAGTTGTTCTTTTCTACGTTTTAGTGCTTTGCGTTTGCGTACGTTTGCGTTTAAACGGGAAAGAATAACAGATTATCCACTGTATGTGCCCTCTAATCTAGATAATTATACACTGTTTGCAAGTGTAATAATGTTTTAACCGGTTCATGGTATTAAAATGTTAATTGTATTGACCCATATATATAGACAGTAGAAAAAACGTTATTCTTTCCCAATAAACGGGTTTACGCTAAAACTATTATTTCTAGTACAAACTGTTTGGAACCAGATCAGACGCCGGGTAACACGGCGTCTGATCAGGCTCCAAACTGTTTGCAACTCGGATTAAAATGAATAGTCAGAATTTTTCTCCATTTTAGTGTGTAGCGTTTGCGTTTCGATTGCGTTAAAACGGGCAAGAATAACGTTTTCCCCGCTGTATCTGGCTACAAACTGTTTGTATAAGAAAACATAGAAATAATAAGCTAAACGCATTGATTGGGAAATTATAACGTTTTCTCAAGTGTACCTACAATGCATAGCCAATATACCGATAACCTTTTATCCCAAAGTGTCTGCATACATCTGGGTCGCCCTTTTTTCTCTCACAGAACTTACGCTGGTATTTAAATAATTCAATATTAATTTGACATTCTTTAAGGAATTACTCAATTTAAAGCACCACCGGGAGGCCTGAACCAATTTTATTCCTATCCATTTGCCTGCCTAAGAGCTACAGTGGAGAATGTGTTATTCTTTCCAAATAAACGCGTTTACGCTAAAACTATTATTTGCAGTGCAAACAGTTTGGAGCCAGATCAGACGCCGGGTAACCCGGCGTCTGATCAGGCTCCAAACTGTTTGCCACCAAGATAAACATGCAATATCAGAATTGTCCAAAAGTTGTTCTTTTCTACGTTTTATTGCTTTGCGTTTGCGTACGTTTGCGTTTAAACGAGAAAGAATAACGTTTTCTCCACTGTAGTTGCTTCCAAAACGTCCTCAGCATGCATACTACTTATTAATGAAATGTAGATCTCTAGTTTTAAAATAAGTTGAGATATTTATCTCTTTATAAGAGTGCGGGATAGCTTATAGTATCCTGATTAGATGTCGAAAGTATCGTCGTCTGATCGGGATCAAACCTGTATGAAAATATATTTAACTCATTATCCCCTGGAACTTCTAATGGAAAATTCCAGTTTGCAATAAAGGCTGGTTCATTTTAGACTATTTAGGGTTGTTTTTTGTACTAAATTGCAAAATGCCAAACAGTGATGTCCCTGATCAGAGGGCTCCTGCAGGAGCCCTCTGATCAGGGACTTCACTGTTTGCATAGGACAGGCGTACTCCTCGCAGGTACACATTTGGTAAAAGACGCATATATGCGTCACTAGGGCTCAATGAGTTATGTATAATTATTGTTCGAACTGCCAGCCGCACGTCCATTGAATAAACACTAAAGATGCATTTGCAATGTTTAAGGTTAACTATGATTAATGCATAGCATACATGTACCTAGAGCAGAGCTCTCTCAGAGAAACCATCTTTATTTCCACGTTTTTGCCTGCTGATCGCGACTTACTGCTGTTTGCAAATATTTTAGAGTAGGCGTCTGATTAGGATTCAAACTGTTTGACACTCGTCTCTAGGTTTCTTCACTTAAAAATGTGTATGAAACTAACACAGTTTGCAGAAAACAGTTTCGAACAGACAATATCGCCAGAGAATAAGGGTAACTCTTCTGCTTCATATTCCCCTGTTGCCTAATACTCTGTCAGAAGTTTAAACTTATATTTTTTATGGAAAAACGAATGTTGCCGGTAAAGTAGTTGTACAGTCGCAGTAAACTTCTAGAGTGGAGAATATGTTATTCTTTCCCGTTTAAATGCAAACGAAATGCAAACGTAAAACACAAAAATGTAGAATGGGACAATTTTTTGACAATTCTGACTTTTTGTTTTTATCTGAGTGGCAAACAATTTGGATCCTGATCAGACGCCGGGTTACCCGGCGTCTGACCTGGCTCAAAACGGTTTGCAATGGAAATAATAGTTTTAGCGTAAATTCGTTTATTGTGAAAGAATAATATTTTTACACTTTATCCTGCTACAGTGGAAACGACATCCATTCACACCCAGTGTATTAGTCCTTGCTTATATACAATGTACTAGATTTCTATCTATAAGGGGTTTTGTCTAATGTTCGTTTCCTTTTTTGTTTCGGATATTCGAAGCAAAGCATTTACGCGTGTTTGGTAAACAGTGTACTTTTGAGGAGTAAAATTGTCATATGCAAACAGTGAAAACTCAAAAAACAGGATTCTTTCTGATCTAGGTATGCACTATTTGTCATATTTCAATGCATTGAAAACGCTCTAAATTTAGAAGACTAAATTGGCCATTTGTGTTGGATACTTGAAGTTTCAGGGAAGAGAGGGTTAAAAAATATAGTCAAAATTATGGAAAAACCTTCATGGCTCTACAGCTCATTGCGTTACAATCAGTTAGGTTTAAAGACATTTCCTGACCTACTTTCGGTGATAATCCCTTAACAGGCAGTTCCCTTGCGAAAAGCATAGTTTTTATGCATACCTGTATTACTGTGTTATAGTGAAGCGTCTCGTGTGAGGCCCCCACTTTATATATTTGAAAGTTTGGTAAGTAAAGGCCATTAAAAAACTTTGAGGTAGTATTCTTTATTCTTTATTTACATCTCATCATTATACATGTTTACATGTTTTTAAATATAATCGTGTGAGTATGTAAGGGCCCCTCAAGACAACTTGAGATTGGTGACATTGGTTGAGCACATTTTGCCACTGCTCCAGTGCTTTACAGCTGGTTTCATGCCTATCGAGAACAATAAGGGTTGTCTGGCTGAAAAAATGTCTTTAAGTATTAAGAATAACAACTTTTACGCATTCACAACTCTATCCGTCAACCATTCCATCGCCAAATCAATCATGAAATTGTTACTCTTTTCACTATCATACGCTCGTATTGTCGTCACATTTAATATTAATGCTGCAATATTGCTTCAAATTTAGATTTAAGGTAGTACGACAAGCGACATTTCAAAACGAATTTCAAACAGTTTTGACCCTGATCAGAGGTCGCATTAGCGGCGTCTGATTTAGATCAACACATTTTACTAAGTCAATTTTACTCGCCTATAGCGTTGAAAAGATTAAAAACTGTTCAGGCTATACAATTACATGTTATATGCACTTGTTGCATCCAAATATAGTTCAAGTATTGCATGTTTATAATTCAATCAATTTAGCTAAATTAGGAAACCTTTCAAAATGCAACAAAGTCTAGGATTAGAACATCTAAAACCGTAACTTCCTTGCCTTTTTTCCAATACTATGATACCCATTTAAGACTGGTTTCAAAACCCTCTTGCTAATAGCTCTAAATTCAATTACCAACTTCGATAAATCTTCCTGTGACATTTGACTCTGCGGAAATTACATCATTAAGTGTATTGCTAGGTCTTTATACTTAAGACTTATGCGCGGCCTGGTATTGGATTGTTTTAACCATTTCGGTTGCAAAATTAATTATTTCTCTGCCAATGGCGCCAAAATGCGATTTTTCCAAAACTTTGGATTAACGCGGCGTCTGATCAGGAGCCAAACTGTTTGACAAACTGTTTGACACTCGTATCGACGTTTCCCCCAATTAAAACAAACCTAAACTGACTTTACAAAATATTACAGACGACATTAATAGTGCATACTATATGTTGGCGGTACAGTGGAGAATCTGTTATTCTTTCCCAATAAACGCGTTTACGCTAAAACTATTATTTGCAGTGCAAACAGTTTGGAGCCGAATAGGCCACGCAAATTAATACGAACAGTAAGTATTGTATATAAGGTGACTTTTTTACATTATATAGCAATTCGTTTCCGTTTTGTTTGCGTTTAAACGGGAATGAATAACGTACATAGAGGACCGCTTAAATACACTATGAATGGTATGTTTTGCTTTGGGGAAGACTTTATACATAAAAATGCGTAAACCCAATGCAGAGAAACGGAACAAAATGACAGCTTTTAGAACCATTTTATAGCGATTTATCTTTATCTGAGTTGCAAACAATTACAGTGGAGAAAACGTTATTCTGTCCCGTTTAAACGAAACGAAACGCAAACGCAAAACACTAGAACGTAGAAAAGTGCAACTTTTGGACAATTCTGATAATTCATGTTTATCTTGGTGACAAACAGTTTGGAGCCTGATCAGACGCCGGGTTACCCGACGTCTGATCTGGCTCTAAACTGTTTGTATTGGAATAAATAGTTTTGGCGTAAAGGCGTTTATTGGGAAAGAATAACAGTTTATCCACTGTATGAGCCTTATCAGACGCCAGGTGCATGTACATGTATAAAAGGTGTTGAGTAATTCAAAAGTGAACGAGTTTTGCAGTTTAATGGTTTGTCAAGTCGTCTAGATAACGTAGTAAATTATTTAATTTCATTCTCTCTCAAAATAAAACCAGACCACAATGCTACATCAACAAAGCAATTAAGTATTTCTTGAATGACAAAGCAATAACATAGAATGGGAATCCTTGAAGGCATACTGTTTCTTATTCTTAACCCTTTCACTCTCAATATCGTCATAAAGCGCATTTGAAAACAGTTTTGATCCTGATCAGACACCGCGTAATGCAATACGGACGTCTCCTTTCCGCATTATTGCTATACATGTATTGCATTAACATGTCAATTACCTTTAAACATCAACCATTACCCTAACCGTATTGTTGTTTAAACCCTTTCTATCAAAAATGTCGAAAGAGGTTTTTGGCAAACAGTTTGGATCCTGATCAGACGCTGCGTAAGGCGGCGTCTGATCAGGATCCGAACTATTTGACATTCGTTCCGCAATGTCGTCAGTCATACAATGTAATACCTTAAATCTGGCTTTAAAACGATATTGCATACAACAAAATAGAAGCAGACGACAATGTGGCGGTGTGGGGGTAAAATCTCCCACGTTTAATTGTGCAGTGAAAGGGTTACCGAGGGTTTTTAAAACCATTTAAAGCCTCCCACAATATCGCACTATTAATGCACAGACACGCCAGATGCAACGTGACAACATGTAAATAGTCTTCATACGCAGCATCCTACTATCAAATACATGTAGTACCTAGAGAGTATGGGAAAACGTATTGCACTGTTGCTTGTTTACTGTTTGCTGCAACGTTGACAGAAACTTAGAATCTTCGATATACATTTGAGACTACATAAGTATTTACCAATAAACGCGTTTGCACCAACACTGTTCTTTCCATTGCAAACAGATTGGAGTAAGACCAGACACCCGGTCCCGGCGTCTGATTCTGCAACAAACGGTTGCTACCCAGTTTAAAATAAATAGCCAGAAATTATAAAATGATTTCTATATTTTTTTTGCACTGCCTTTGCGTTTCGTTTTCGATCTAACAGGCCCTTCTTAACAATGAGCATGGTCCTTTTAATTTCAGAATCGCAGCAAATCTCATTTTCAGCAGTGAACAGTTCAATCGATGTAATGTTTAAGATCCTTTGAATTCGATGCGTTCCATGTACTCCTAGGGCATAGATTAAACGTAAATTCATAACATTTACATACTTGTTTGATATGTGCTATATGATTTTCCTTAGCAATGCTTGCCTATGAGGTGTAGCTTTTAAATGGTCTAAAATGACTTTAGAAAGACGTTGATATAATTACATGTATACTGTTTAAAAGCACTAGATCAAACCGCCTCCAGTAAAGTTAGGAAAATGTTACAATATTTAGATATTGGCTAGGTGTTAAAATCACGACTACGATGCCAAGTTACATATAGTTGCAGCCATATCAATCTCGGCGTATTCTTGTGTCTAATATCGCTCGAACTGCTATAACATCCATAATATAATAAACAAACACTTGAGAGCAAGAACAATGTTAACATTTTAAATATGGTATTTTCGTTTCGTATTGTTTACACTGAAAATATTAACTCATTTGCGCCTAGTGTATTCTTCAATCCTTATTATATTAGATTGATCCATTATTGGTCTAAGTGATGTCTGTTCTAGTTATTTTTTGTATAGAAATGCATCAGCAACTAGTGTTGAAAGTGATCAGATGCCGCATGATGTGGAGGCTGATCATCGTCTACACTGTTATAATGGAATTCACATCAGCAAATAGTGAAGACACTGATCAGACGCCGCATCATGCGGCATCTGATCAGTGTCTACACTGTTTGCCTATATCCCATACATGGATTCGTGGGCACAAATGGGTCAACGTTTACCTAACAGTACCGATATTCTAGTATAACAATGTCAGTTGTATTGTTAATGCCATTCTTATAGCCTTATAGTTATTAAAGATGTATCATGACTAATTATTAGTCAAATTACCATAAATAGAGAAATATTATTCCTCTTTTCCTGAAATTCGTTTTAATTGTGTGTGTTATAAATGGTATTCCTTTTTGTTTCCAGATATTATTAAGATTGTTCAATATACTGTTATTACATGTACTTGCAGACGTTATCATTTCCAAGTAAACGCGTTTGTGTTCATATAATTATTTCAAATGCCAAACCCGTGTCTGACCAGGCTCTAAACTGAGTGTCATTCAGATTAATATAAACTTTTAGAGTAATTTAAACCTTGCAATTTAAAGATATAAGGTATTAAGTAAAAAACATCTTTTTGGCCATTTACGACGGTATGAACCATTTGCTTCGCACCGTAAGTTTATAGAGAAAGCCCTTTGGGCGCTTACGAAACTTACCCCCTGCAAAACTTATGTTTTCATACCGTCGTAAATGATAAAAATATGTTGTTTTTATTCCTATAAACAACAGCAACATAGCTATCATAAATAACTAATTTGAACCCCTCCACTGCCAAACCCCGAGTACACATGTAATTGTTATTTGGAAACAGTTTGTATTGCAGTGGATCTGACCAGGATCTTAATAGTTTGATATTTATTTCAACAATTTTGGGAAGAACATACCTACATTTTAAGTTTAAGCATTAAAAGCAGGCAGCAATTACTGATGACGTCATTGCAATGACGGGCGCTGATGACGTCATGGCAATGAAGGGATTAAGAACACAACAAAGATGTATGTAACCATGTGTCTGTATGCACGACTTTCTACTGGGATCCAATAAATGGTTCTTGCTTCAGCGTATGCAATTTTAAAAATAAATAAAATGGAGAGAGCTTAGACTCCGAATAATTTCTGATCAAACTCAAAAATAAGTGTCATTCAGATTAATTGAGATCGATTATTTTATCAAGACTGTCATTTTTATCATTGTATTTCACTATGCTGCGATGTTCATTGAGGCTGAAATTTATAACGCATTTCATTGAACAGGTAAAACTTTTCTATTACGGCCACTTAAAAGAAAGCTAACTGATTGTAGAAAAAACTGGTGACAGCATAACGCAAGATGACATTAAAACAGAAATCGGTGACCTTGCTAAAAGCAACCAACTGACAATCAACACAACTTAATGATAGTAATAGAGGTCTTTTTGTAGTCTGTTTACCCTTCTTCCTACGGATCCAATAAATAAACCTGATGTCAGCCTGCCCCGACAAGTCATCTGTCGTAAACACTTAATAATTAACACAATTTAGTAATATTTATACCGAGTTTTTATTATAGTCTGTTTACCCTACTTCCTACGAGTTCAATAAATAAAAAAACTGATATCAGTACGCCCTGAAGTTGTAACAGTGGAGAAAAGGTTATTATTTTCCCGTTTAAACGCAAACGAAACGCAAACGCATCGCCAAAATACCCGTAAAATGACAACTTTTCGACAATTTTGACTTATTATTTTAATCTTAGTGGCAAACAGTCTAAAACCAGATCAGACTCTGGGTTACACGGCGTCTGATCTGGCTCTAAACTGTTTGCAAAGGAGATAATAGCTTTTACGTACACGCGTTTATTAGGAAAGAATAACGTTTTCTCCTCTGTACCTCCCACTACTCCTGCCTCGGCAAAAAAGGAACCACGTTATGTGCAACGTGACCGTACTTAAAGTTTTTATTTAGTCTGCGACGAAAACAATGTCATGGCATTTGACTGTCAACAGAACGATTATAGTAGGCGTAGTCTCACAACCGATGAGTATGTTTTCATTGACAATATTCCTGTGTGGTTTAAACCTTTGTTATTGCCTTGGTAACTGTCTCACCAGAAAGTGCCTGCTATGCAATTTTGTTTCCAATTAAGACAATGTTGAATTGTGGCTCAGTGGAATATTTATATTTTATTATAGTCAGTTTTGATTGTGATGGGACAACGAGTAGCTCGGTGTAATGCCATGATTTGTTCCAACGGTTCGCAAACTTCGACCGTAAAATTAAAAAATAAAACACTTGGTAAACATATTTTACGGGAGAATACCATTGAGAAGACGTGATTAATACAATGGAGAAAACGTTATTGTTTTCCGTTTAAACGCAAACGAAACGCAAACGCAAAACACTAAAATGTAAAAAATAGCAACTATTTGACAATTCTGACTATTGATATTAAACTGAGTGGCAAATAGTTTTGAGTCTGATCAGACGCCAGGTTACCTGGCGTCTGATCTGGCTCCAAACTGTTTGCAAGGGAAAACATAGATTTAGCGTAAACGCGTTTATTTGGAAAGAATAACGTTTTCTCTACTGTAACATTTTATCTTGTATATGCAACAAAAAGCAAATGAAATGAAATAAAATGACGAAAATGACACCTTGAAATTATTCCGACCTGAGTGAGTAACAGTTTGGAACTTGATTAGGTGTCGTGTTACCTGACTTTACCGGCGTCTGGTCTGATTCCAAATTGTTTGCAATGGACATTTCATTTTAACCAATTTATGCCAAGTGGATTATTCCATGTTTTATATTAGATTAGTCCATTTTTATCAAAGGGATGCCTGGTCAACATTTTCATTTTCATTTTATTTTATATTTAAATGCCTACCTGCAAACAATGAATACTCTGATCAGACGCCGCATAATGCGGTGTCTGATCAGAGTCTACACTGTTTGCCTATGTCCCATAATGGATCGTAGGCATACATGGGTTACATGTAAGCATACACACGTTAACTTTGTTGATACAGTGGAGAATCTGTTATTCTTTCCCGTTTAAACGCAAACGTACGCAAACGCAAAACACTAAAACGTAGAAAAAAACAACTTTTTGACAATTCTGATAAATCATCTTTATCTTGGAGGCAAACAGCTTGGAGCCTGATCAGACGCCGGGTTACCCGGCGTCTGATCTGGCTCCAAACTGTTTGCACTGCAAATAATAGTTTTAGCGTAAACGCGTTTATTGGGAAGAATAACGTTTTCTCCACTGTAACGATTCGCATCTTCTTTATAGTCTTAATTGTTTCAACCTGAGTTGCAAACAGTTTGGAGCCTGATCAGACGCCGGATTATCCAACGTCTGATCTGACCACAGGCTCTTTGCAATGAAAGTACTACATTTAGTGTCAGCGTGTTTACGATTTCCCCACTATAACGCGTTACAGATTAATTGCTTTGTCTTGTCATAAAATGTGTAACCAATCTGTAATATTCTTCCTAAGAAAATATGTGAATTATTTTTAATGTATTGATTGTGTTCACGACTACGCTAGACTGCTGTTCATAACGCAATCAGATTTCAATACCCTGGTGAACATTTTATTCGCAGCTGATGCTGACTTAGGTTTCTAAGCCCTTGTTGCAACCAATTTTAACCCTTTACCCCATAGCCTAATTTTAGTTTTGAAAAAAGGTGACTGCCTAAAGCAGGTTGAAAGTAAAGCAGAATGCGCCCTAAGGCGCATTCTGGTTTACTTTCAGCCTGCTTTAAGCTACTATCTGCTAGCTAGAATAAAGAAAATATTTCTACCGATATAATGTATGACTGTATATATTGCAACTATTTTCTTCAGCGGAGGAATAAACTGAATGCGCTAAAAGGCGTTCCTATTAGGTAAAGGGGTAACCCTTTCATGATTAAATTTATCAGGAGGTTTAACCCTTAACCGCCATATTGTCATCTCCTTCAATTCTGTAGTCTGCAATATCGTTTAAAAGTTAGATTTCAGGCAATATGACTGACGAGTGTTCGAAACGAGTGTCAAACAGTTTGGGTCCCGGTCAGATGCCGCGGTACGCGGCGTCTGATCAGGACCCAAACTGTTTGCAAGCGAGCTTTAGGCGTCAGTAAGCCTATTGTCTACATAAGTAAACATTGGAAAACAGTGTAGACATGGTGAAACTTTGCGTCTCACCAAGGTATGTACTGTTTGCTATATAATGTGAAATACTTAGCTTTATGGACAAACACTGCAGTGTCTTTTGATCAGCTCTGTATATTTACTATGAAATATTCCTGCAAACATTCATGGATAATTTGTTGCAAAATCAAAGCATAAATAGGTTAAGCCTTAATTGCCAAAAGTCAACCGTGTCTTACAGACAACAATACTGAAGCAGACGACAATAAAGCGATGGAGGGAAAAAAATCTCCCGAACAATTTGATCATGAAAGGATAAACAGGAAGTTATCGGAATGCCAAGGACAATATTTATTTCTATCACAATTATTTTATTACATGTACATCTAGCGGAAGTAACGTTCGGTGTATAAACATAAATATTCAACTTCTGCCTTTGTGTAATACACATCCTGTCCCACCAATTACCTTAAAATTCGCCTTGCAAACAAAGTCGTTGCATCAATACTTATTATATAATTAATATGCGAAAAGGTCCATTATGCAAACGATTCGGATAGTGCATAAATGTTTCTTGTCAACAATATATTGAGCCCTGCCATGTACACTGGTATACATCGTACAGCGGATGTTGCTCCAAAGTGATACGGAATCCATGGTGAATTGATGTAAACAATGTCAGGCCAGGTAAGAAATATGTCTATTACACAATAATTGCAACGCATAAGTATCAAACGTTTAATCGTACCGAATCAGAACTAATTTCTGCCTGTCGCAAACAAGCCTCCTCTGTTACAAACGTCGAATGGTCCGTGAATTATGAGAGTTTAGTCTGCCCTATCACTATCAACGTGTGCCGAGTTTGCACAAATTGACTGAATATGTGCAATATATACAATTAAAATATAATTGTTTTCACTGGATCGATGGCAAATAACTACATGCATTTTTAATATCTCACAGTGTTGGCTAAAATGATCTACAGTTTGCAAATTTGATCGATGTATTGCAGCATTACTGTACTGCGTCTTGCAATACGTATGTACTGTTTCTTGCAGAGGCTGTGATATTTACTGTACTGCTTCTTGTTAATACTAAATGACCGTTCTTCGTCTATTTTCAGGTCAACTATGGATTACAAGTGTGCTCACTGCTCAGATTCATTCCAAACATTAAGAGGAATAATTGAACACACCAACGAAAACCATACAAGTAGAGAAATAAAAATTCGTGTTGTTGAAAACAACAAAATAAAGACAACAAATTTTAAAATTATGCCTGATTTATGTCGTGAGCAAGGACGGGTTATTACTGTAAATGACTTAGAGAGAAAAATACACTTATCAAGAGAAGGCACGATCCCGAAAGACAGTCCACGGATAAAAATATTGAAAGTAAACGATATTGTTAAAATAGATTACCAATCAAGCTGTGATTTAGGTTGTGAATCATTACCAGAAGAAACAAACAGCGACTATCAAAATATGCTGAACAGCAAAAATAACTATACATATGTATACATATGTAAAGTTAATGAATAATTACAATCGGTATACAAGAGCGTAAATTGTGTCTTTCTTTCCTATATTTGATTAACGCCTGCCATTTTAGCACGTGCAATTTTGAAATCGGTCAACCGTTTAGCCACAGGGTATTGTTAAGCCGTTTTCCACGAATCGCACGTGCGCGTTTCATAAAAAGTCCACGTGTTGAACATTTTGTGTCTTTGACGTTATTGACGAAACCAGTATTTTATTAAAATTAAAGAGTTAATCTGATGGCTAGACTAAACCAAATACAGCACGAACGGGCCATTAGCATGCTTACAGTGTATGTGCAATATACGCATAAATGAGATTGCACGGACATTTGTATGCACACGGGCATCTATCCATTCGCTGCACAGCAGATCCAACGTTACTTTGATTTGATGCGTAGACGTCTAGTGTCAGCGGAGGACATATTCCATACTAGACTTTCATACAAGAGTGGATTTTAGCTACACATAACTGGATATAAACTTGAATTGTTTCATCGATATTGTGGTGCCAAAAATATGGCATTTGTGGATTTTTACTTTTGATACTAACAGTCTTTAAAAGCGACGCCGTAACGTTATACTTCAATAGATTTTCATAAAATTTCATGAAATGAGTTGAAATTGAATACTGTTTGACTACTTATCATTTCTGTTATGATTTTTAAACACACATTAAAATATATACACATTATTTCTCATGTATAGTTTCGTTTGCTGTTATTGCTTCGACAACTTGAGCTCCTTCTTCCTGCCGTTGTTGATACTCTGCAAAATGCCGATAGACTTCATGCGTATTTTGCCTTTAAACCGGCTTCTTGCTGAAAGCAGATTTTCCGTGAACAACATTGCTTTTTTATTATTTCTTGATGTGGTGCGATGGTACGATTTGGACGAAACAAATCAAACCCATAAGCGAATTTTTCAAAGTATCTAACTTTTTTCTTTCATGTTTATTTCGAAAGAGCTGTTTCTGATAAATGAAAAAAATGAAAAAAATCATATGTTGGTGTGCTTTATTTTGCACTACTGCAATTTGGACAAGATGTGTCAAATTCAGACTTTTTCTCAAATTTTGTCAAAGGTTCAGTAAATTCTATTTTAGAGAAAAAACAAACATGGTAATGTTGTTTTTCATTATGTATTCACTGTCTGTGGAAGTATTTCGACATAAAGACTCTAAATCAAGACCAAACAGGCACATGCTTTGGAAAATATGAATATCTGAATCAACAACATGGTTATTATGGGTAATGATATTTTTTTACGACAAAAAATTATGTGTCAAATTCAGACTTTTTCTCAAATTTTGTCAAAGCTTCAGTAAATTCTATTTTAGAGAAAAAAACAAACATGGTAATGTTGTTTTTCATTATGTATTCACTGTCTGTGGAAGTATTTCGACATAAAGACTCTAAATCAAGACCAAACAGGCACATGCTTTGGAAAATATGAATATCTGAATCAACAACATGGTTTTTATGGGTAATGATATTTTTTTACAACAAAAAATTATGAGAAATGGTAAAAATAATAATATTTCTAGTATCTTACTTTTTCTTAAATTCTATCAGATGAAAACATCCAAACGAAGGCAATTCAAAATATGAAAAGAAATTGATAGGTTGAAAAATTTGAGTTATGGAAGAAAAAGGAGCTATCTCCCTAAATAACTACCATATCGATGATATTTAGAGCTTTATAAATTTCACATTTGGTGCATGTTTTGTCTTAAATTAGTTTTTGTATGAAGAAATACTACCATAGACATGAAATAAATGAAACACAAAACCAAATTATCATGTTTGTTTTAATTTGAAATGGTTTTATTGAAGCGGGCTGTTTGAAAAGGACGAACTTAGAAAAAGTGGAGGGGGGGGGGGGGGGGGGGTAAATTTTACATGGCCGTGGAGCCAAACGTTGTTCACCAAAATGTACACTTTTTCTATGTTTCGTTCATCTTAAATAGCTCTTCAATACAAAATCATCATAAGAGTGTTTAAATATACTTTAAAAAATTCCCAAACTCATGAGTTTGATACACCCTTAAGTTATTTTGGGTAACAGGCTTAAAATTGTTTAAGGGGCGTTTTCTGAGGTTAATAGGTGGCACAAAGAAAAAAATTCAAGGGACAGAAAATGAAAATACTCCCGAACGTTATGCACCAGAGATTTACTGATTGTATTTTCCAAGACATGCTAGTCCGACTCTTTCACCATTGAGCCACGGCGACATCATTGAAATTCGGTTCGTTAATTAATAATATAATTGTGAAACTAATTATGTTCTTACATGTACGCTAGTTTTGGTACCTACATGTAAATTGATCATGTATATCTCAAATATAGATTTTTAATAGATATCAATGTTTTCCACGTTTTTGCGATGAAGACCGTAGGTAATAATGTCTAAAACAGTACCCTCAGTCGTTTGTAGTGACGTTACCCCACCCCGAAGTTGACCAAATTTCACGAAGCAACTTATACACAAACGTCGGCTCAAAATCCTCATCTAAACGTATTTTCCTAGAGGAAAGATTAGATACTAATTTTACTTTGCGAAAATACGTAGAATGTTTCAGAACACGGGTCCAGGTCTAATTTTCGATCCATTTCGTTCAGATTTACTAATTGTATTTTCCAAGATGCAGTACAGTAGAAATGCAAGATGCGGTACAGTAAACTGTCACCTGCTTGCAAGACGCGGTACAGTGATGGTAGAATGAAATGGCCAAATTTACAAAACGTGCAACTGTTTCGCTAACACGAGTCGAAAATCCTAATACATAGAGATACTATCTATCTGTAGAGGAAAAACAATTACACTTTACATGTATATAATGCACATATTTGACCAATTTGTGTAAAGTCGGCACATGTTGTAAGTGATAGGGCAGACTAAACTCTTATAATTCACGGACCATTCGAGGTTTGTAACAGAGGAGGCTTGTTTGCGACAGGCAGAAATTAGTTCTGATTCGGTACGATTTAACGTTTAATACTTATGTGTTGCAATAATTGTGTAATAGACGTATTTCTTACCTGGCCTGACATTGTTTACATCAATTCACCATGGATTCCGTATCACTTTAGAGCAACATCCGCTGTACGATGTATACCAGTGATGTAGTCTCATCAATGAACCCCTGTTAACTTTTAACGGGTGCCGTCCGCAGGGCCTCTACATGGCAATAAGCCAAAAACAGGGAGGAAAATAAGTTTTGCCTCATTCCATAAACTCTCAGATTGAGTCACATTTACCAGCTAAAATCACACAATTATTGCTAAAAGTCATTTTGAAAACAATTTCTGACTTGAAATCAAGCTTCAGGTTGCTATTCATCTAATTTTAAACTTTTCAAAATACTCGAGCAGCGGTTGTTTTTATGTCGTTTACATGGCAGCTAGTACACTGGTTGGAAACGTACACCGGATTAATACTATAAAATGAGCCGTATTTCGACACAACGGTGGCAAAACGAAAGAAACGTGTCCCCCCAGTGTAGTCCACGCTGTACACACACTGGAATAAATATCTGGATTAAAAGTCAAATTAAGTGTTTTAAAGATTGTTTGGGGGTACCAGGTTGGTGTATTTTTGCTTACTGAAGCCGTTGGTAGTCTTACTTTTAAGATTAAGGTGGTTCGACAGCGGGCGGCCCGCATCTCGAGTTCCGGAAATGCTGATGACTTTCACCTGATCTTTGCGGCACGTGCTTATAGTAGAAAATCTAGATAAAGAAAAGTTCGATCTAATTCAGTGTCTTCTCTGTTAGCGCAGTGGCTACGGTGATTGACTTGCAATCCAAAGGTTCTAGGTTCGATTCCCACTAGGTTCAAAACTTTTTTTTTAACAAATTGTCCGATTTTAGTGACTAGTCAATTCATAACGCAGTGATCAAAGGACAGGCTATGTTTAGTCACGTAATAATTAATAATATCAGATACAAGTATAGTCAAATGACAGCTAAATTTGTGAGGATTTATAGCCTATATAACAGATGGCAGCTTAGCACAAGACAAAAATAATGCTAAAAGATAGATCATAAAGGAGCGTTTTTAAATGCATTACTTTTGTTATGCATTAAGCAGTCACTTACCTTTAAAGATCTACAGGCTACCGTTTTCAATGGTCCCTTATTACAGGTTTGACTTATGGTATTATGTTGAGCTGACGGCATTTTAAAATTGAACTCAAGGGAGGTTACTCGTTTTGTGTTAACATTTTGTCAGAATTTCAGGAAATCATGTATAAAATGTAAATTCTACTGTAGATTTTCATTAAATTTGTGTGACTAGTAGAATTAAGTTATATCTATCTAATAAGAATAAAATAAGTGTATGTTAAACAGCTAGATGTTTTGTAATTTGAGATTTTCAGAATTTGACTTTTTTAACATATTGATATTTCCAGAAAATATGTCATGAAATACTTTTGTTTGCCCAATATCTTATAGTCTATGAACAGTTTACTTGAATGTACAGAAATTACTGAGTTATATCATTTTATAAAGAAAATATTCCTGTTTATAAAAAAAGGAGCTTTTCTCGACAAAAGGTCCTGTCAGAAAAAACGGCACTGTAATTGTTTTTTATTTTAACGATTTCTCACTCTCCATATGGTATATTTAAATTTAATCAAGGTTTCAAAGAATTCTGACACAGAATAAGCTGACCCGCGAACCACCTTAATGCCTTACTTTTGAGAAATTTGATGCCCAACAAAAACCGTTGGGCGATAGTTAACTTATGAAGCGAGATTTTCCTAACAGTAAAACGCGTATTGCCGGTGTACTGTGAGGATATGGCAAAGACGAGAAATAGCTCCATATCAGAACTGCATGTACACATGTGGACTACCTGCCATGACAAAACCAGCCTTATTGTTTTGCACCATTGTACAGACAAAGCACCGTTCTCATCTCAGGCTCTGTATCTGAGTTTGGTCTCAACTGCCAAAACGAACGTATATAATATAGCTACATAAAGTTATTTGGATGCACGTGGGTACATGTATCAAATGTGCAGATCAAGACCACCCGCCGCATATTTGATGTGGCGGCTAGCCTTGATCTACATTGTTTGCATTGCAGATTTTCTCATGACACGGCTTAATTATATCTAGGCTGTGCCGGTCATCCCTGTCATAGATTATGAGGTGAAATGTCTGTGCATTAGTCTGATTTATCGCATAGACAATGCAGATACAGGTATCGCATAGACAATGCAGATATACAATGTCGTGTTTAAATCGGATGATACAGTTTGAATAGAATATAATTATAACGTTTCTTATTTACGAGTCTTTATAGGGTTTTTTTTATTCAGTGAATACAAATAATCTGGAACTAGGTCAGACGCAGGATAACCCGGCGTCTGACCAGACCCAAACTGTTTGCCAATCAGATTAATTAGAACTGTCAACACTTTCCAGAACGTGTTAATATTAGCATTTTAGTGCATTGCGTTCACGATTCGTTTGCGTTACAACGGGAAATAATAACATCTTATCCACAATATAAACACTTGAATGACAAAAAATTCTTTCTCTCAAGTTGCAGCTTGACAAACAGCAACTACAAAATGTAGGCTTGTTTAGCTACAGTGGAGAACACGTTATTCTTTCCCGTTTAAACGCAAACGAAACGCAAACACATCACAATAGAACGTAAATAAATGACAACTTTTCGGCAATTCTGATAATTTATGTTAATCTGACGGGCAAACAGTCTGGAGCCTGATCAGATCCCGGGTTTCCCGGCGTCTGATCTGGCTCTTAACTGTTTGCAAAGGAAAGAATAGTTTTCGCGTAAACGCGTATATTGGGAAATAATAACGTAAATATGCGCTATCGATCGTTATTGTAGTAAGAAAATTCCCCATTGACTGGCGGTTGTACTACAGTCACGTTACAACATGTGTGTTTGAAATAGTTTTTATTGTTACAAAGAAGAACTAGGCGAAAACCATACAACACTTCCATGATCAAATTTCTCGAGAATGTTTTACCCCTGCACCGCCATAGTGTCGTCTGCTTCAATATTGTTGTCTGAAATATCACTTCAAATTTAGATATAAGGCAATATGACGGACGTAACTTCGGAACGAGTGTCAAACAGAATGTGACTGATACATGAAAACATGTAAGCCGCCGCATGTCGCGGCGTCTGATCAGGACCCAAAATGTTTGCATATGGACTTTAAGACGTCATTGGAAAGGGAAAACGCTAAATCGTGGCTGCTTTATTACAGTTTTAGAAATTATCTTCCCATTTGACTTGTTGATGACGATATGTCGATTGTTTTGTTCAGTGTGTCCATAGCCGAAAATAAGCTGGAACCAGATTTCTCACATAACTACATGTACCCTTGTTTTCTATAGCGAACAACGATGACGAATATCCTTATCTCCAACATGTATAAGATAACTTTGATGACGTCACTATAACGTCACTATTTATAACGGCGTTTTGACGTCACCGGGGTTCCAACAAAATGCATATTGATTAAAAAAAATAGCTTAAATCGTTGGTAATGTGAGAAAAAGAATCTGTCACTCGTCGATGTTTAAGACAAATTGATCTCAAACTCGTCTAGAATAGAAAAGTTTTTTAAGCTCGCTAAGGCTCGCTTAATAACAATTCAATTCTAGACTCGTTTGAGATCAGCTTGTTTTAAACATCGACACATGACATATCCTATATGTCATTTTAACGGCAATTTGACATGCTCTGAAATGAATGCAGGGACAGTGGTATAAGCTGACTAGATCTACATTGTTCACTTTAAGGCACATCGTTCCTTTTGAGAAACAGTGAATTACCTGAGCTGCTGAAAAGTCCTGAATTCGCCGACAACAGCTCGACTTAGCAATTAATTTACAACTATCAACCCATACATGTACAAGGCAGCTTAACATGCAACTGTGAGCTATTGGATAAAACATACATTGAGAGCAGCTGGTGTGGTTGAAAATTTCAAACCGCATATAGTACAATGGCTGCAGCCACGTCAAAAGCAAATTTAACTGGTGTGTCCTTACAAAGGACACAGCCGGTGGACAAATGGTAAGACGTTTTCAAAGTACTACAGTTGAGAAAACGTTATAAATTATTTCCCGTTTAAAAGCAAACGAAACGCAAACGCATTGCAATAAAATGTAGAAAATAACAATTTTTCACAATTCTGACTATTTGTATTAAGCTGAGTGGCAAACAGTTTGGAGCCTGATCTGGCTCCAAACTGTTTGTACTGGAAATAATAATTTGAGCGTAAACGCGTTTATTGGGAAAGAATAACCTTTTCTCCACTGTATAATAACCTTATTCTGTACAGTTTCAATCAGCTGTTTTGGTAACCTTACAATAAACTAGAATCGGTATAATCTAATGTTCAATCCTTTTAGTTTATAGTATGTACATTCGTGTATTTGAATTCATTAAAATATATGTCCAATACGTACTCTAAAATCTCGTGATGGGGCTCTTTTGGGATATGCAGGAGGTAAAATTGAATAGTTAACCGATACTTACCTAGGAAGGTGAAGGTTGACTGTAATTTCAACTCCAACAATCCCCCAAAGAACTCATCACACACACCCTGTTCATATTTCCACCCAAATAATTTATATTGGACAATTATTCTTATAAGCAAATATTCTTGATTTAGATTTTTTGCTATCTCTAAACACCTGCTATCTGGGTGGCGCTATAAGCTGTGTCATCTCTCGCGATGAGCTCTTTGGGGGATTGCAGAAGTTGAAATTACAGTCAACCTTCACCTTCCGAGGTAAGTCTCGGTTAACTATAATTTAATTATCAATAGTGGTGTACGTGCGATTAAAATATAGTCTTTACTTTGTTTAAAGTGGCATCCGTTTCGCATTTCTTTGATAACTAGTAATGTCAGAATCCTACTTGGAATAAAGAAAATTTCGTATCACTTCTGGATATCAATTATGAGTTTAAGGTAGAGCTTTTGCTGACAGAATAATTGATTTCAATAGTGTTCGTGCAATTGAAACATACTACAATGTATATACATGTATTAAAGAAGACTTTATTCTTTCCAAATAAACGCGTTTACGATAAGACTACATTTGTCATTGCAAGCGTTTTGGAGACGGACCAGACGCCGGGTAACTGTTTGTCATTCATAAGGAAATAATAGGCGAAACTGTCAAAAAATGTTATTTTCTACATTTTATTGCAATGCGTTTGCTTTCAATTTGCGTTTAAACTTGAGAGAATAAAGTATTTCCCAGTTTACATAGACTGCAATAAGGTTGCATACTATTCGCATTTATTCAATAACGAATAGAGTAAGCATCCTATTTAGAATAAATATTATAGAGGTGATATTTTGAAAACTACATGTAAACTTTTTTCCTTTACAATGTTCGAAATTTAACTAAATTTGGGAAAGCTGACAGATTGTAAAATGTACTGGTTCATTTTAATTGGCATTTCCCGGCAGGAAAGACGTTATAAGTCCTGATTAAGGATGATGACAGATTTACCTTTGTAAAGCATGTGGTGCACTTTAACCCCGGCTAATGTAAACACTGGTCAACAGTATTTCAGAGCCGAATCAGACACTGGTCTGCATTAATTTATCATCAAATTGCTATCAAAACATCTCTGAGGGTTCAAGACTTCGGTTCCCGCGCGAAACTATATTTCGGAAAAGGGTCTGGCTACTCCCATACAATTTGAATGATTTGCTAAATCGATACCTCATTGGCTGAATTTCCAAAATCATCAGACCGAGAATAGAAGCAATAACACTCCAAGGGTTCTGATGTTCCGGCAGTCTGTAAACTGCCTAGAAATAAATATGTCGTAACCTGGAGTTTAGTGTAACTCTTCATATTCTCAGGTAAGAGATTTACTTTTTGTATTTGTCAGTAATAATTATGTTAAAGGTTAAAAACAGCACAAGTTCTATTATTCTAAGTTTAACAAAACTATTTAGATATGTATTTGAATGTATGTTTTCTATGTATATTGATGAAGCAAAAGTATCTTATCCACAGTAACAAAGAAATTGATTTGGCAATCAATTACATGTAGTTGAACGTTGTATAATCTCTAATAATTAGTGACAAGAGTAATCTACCTGTGTTTATGATTCATAAACTGTGGAAAAGGTGTTTCTGTATTCAGCTGCAAGAATGTGGACAGTGAAAGATTTTGATTGGGCTTTGATCCAATGTACCCTCTTTCATATTTGAAATGAGGCTTAAATTTAGGGTCATGTTGGTAACAAATTTCAGTTTGCGAACAGTGATCAGGAGAATTTATCATAGTTCAAAAGAACACTTATAACAGATTTACTGACTCAAGTAAAACATAATTACAGTGGAGAATCTGTTATTCTTTCCCGTTTAAACGCAAACGTACGCAAACGCAAAGCACTAAAACATGGAAAAGAACAACATTTGGACAATTCTGACATTTCATGTTTATCTTGGTGGCAAACAGTTTGGAGCCTGATCAGACGCCGGGTTACCCGGCGTCTGATCTGGCTCCAATCTGTTTGCACTGCAAATAATAGTTTTAGCGTAAACGCGTTTATTGGGAAAGAATAACACATTCTCCACTGTGGCATGGCTGAATTGGAGCCAATGCATAGGCTGTTCAGAATCACATATGGTTCAATATGATGAATGTTATTCTTTTCAACTAAGTGTAGACTGACCGCAGAAAGAAATGTCTAAATTGTAACCACCAATCTTTGTCATAGGAAACTAAGTGTTTAGTTGTAATTGCTTTACACATTTAGAGAAAAAACTGTTTATCATTTATTGTTTTATTTCTGTGTTTGCTATGGTTTTATCCCTGCTCAAAGTTTAATAATAAGTTTGAATTATAAAGTTGAACGCTTTAAAGTAAAGCATATCCTTTAGGGAGTCACATGTACTGATTGTTTTTAGAGTCAAACTATGTTACGAGAGCTTTGTTATGTTAAATGCAATATTTGACTATACGGTGGACTAAGTGGTCCAAAGCTTATAAACATACTTATCTGGGATCATGAATATGATCACCAGGCTCAGCTGGGGCTTATTCAAGATCATGGTATAAATATTGTATAGTATAAAGCACAGCTGTAATCAAATGCTTTAGTCGGCCTCTAAAGCAACTGTGAATAGCTGGACTAGTTTTGGCATTCGGTCCTGGGTACAGAAATATAAAACGTGTGCTTACAATGTTTGAGCATAAGTATACTCATTCAGCATGTTACGGTATCTTAAAGCAATTATAAAGATAAAGCAGAGCTGTAATCATAGGATGTTTTGTTTGTATGTCAGTCTGTAAACTGCCTAGAAATAAATATGTCGTAACCTGGAGTTTATTATAACTCTTCATATTCTCAGGCCACCTTCCAACAACGGTCCATGAGCCATGCAACTGAGCACCTAAACCCATGAACCCTACAAAAACTTCTATGCCCCCCTATAAAATAAAGTCTATTTAATATCTCTTTTTGATATAAATTATGAGTACATGTACATTTAATTTCATGCAAATTTCGTCCACAAATCATTCGTCTTCTTGAATAATTCAAATACATTGCGATATCTGTCATTTCACTGTTTCAACATTATGAGAAGTTTAACCTACAAATGTATATACATGTACAGTGGAGAAAACGTTATTCTTTCCCAATTTCCCATTTAAAGAGTTTGGAGCCAGATGAGACGCCGGGTAACCTGGAGTCTGATCAGGCTCCAACTGTTTGCCGTCCAGGTTAAAATCAACATTCAGAATTGTCAAAAAGTTGTCAATTTCTTTGTGTTTTTGCGATGCGTTTGCGTTTCGTTTGCGTTTAAACGGGAACTAATACGTTTTATCTTCTGTATATACATGTACATGTACATATACTACAGTGGAGAATCTGTTATTCTTTCCCGATAAACGCGTTTACGCTAAAACTATTTTTTCTTTTACAAACAGTTTGGAGCCAGATCAGACGCCGGGTAAGCCGGCGTCTGATCAGGCTCCAAACTGTTTGCCACCAAGATAAACATGAAATATCAGAATTGTCCAAAAGTTGTTCTTTTCTACGTTTTAGTGCTTTGTGTTTGCGTACGTTTGCGTTTAAACGGGAAAGAATAACAGATTATCCACTGTAGTACAGTGGTTATTCTCTCCCTACCGTTTAACCCCACACGAAACGCAAACGCAGTGCAACAATACGTAGCAAATGACCACTTGTTGCTAATATTGAAAATTTATTGCAATATGAGTGGCAAACAATTTGGAGCCAGATCAGACGCCGGGTTTTACGGCACCGTGACACATGATATGATCATATGGCGCCATGGACCTTGGTCAGACAAGGACAGATGTTTTGCTTGGTCAGAATTAAAACTGTTTAACCATTTCCTCCCTATAACTTTAACAGACAGCATTTTCAGTTTAGTATGTTCCGATTTTGACCATTTAGGGCTATTGTGTCAATGTTTTCTCTACTGTATGCATGCCTAAGGTTCAGAGGGCAAACGTATTTATCAATAATATAGAGCCAGAAGACATAGATAGTGTACATTTTTGCAGCCACATATAAACAATCCAATTGATTTATTGTCGCAGACGAAAATGATCAAGCAAACGGTAATTTAACATGGTGTGGTATAACAAGCTATCAATACACTGTTATGATTCCCCAAAGGCTATTTTAGTTTTCCGTGCTTTATCATAACTAGCAGAAAAGCGCTACAGTGTAATTAGCCATTTTAATTAGACTGTTGGGGACACGTTTTGTGTTTTAATTAGTTTTCATCAACGTTTGAAGCCTGGTTGTGCTGTTCCAAATATTTTAAGGCATTGTTTCAACATGTTGACAAGACAAGACGATATGATTGATCCGTTACAGTGGAGAATACGTTATTCTTTCCCGTTTAAATGCAAACGAAACGCAAAACGCATTGCCATAACATCATAACGGTACAAAATGACAATTTGTTTACTTTTCCGCCTATTCATTTTAATCTCAGTGGCAAACGGTTTGGAGCCTGATCAGGCGCCGGGTTATCCGGCGTCTGATCTGGCTCCAAACTGTTTGCAGTGGACATATAGTTTTAACGTTATTGCGTTTATTGGGAAGGAATAACGTCTATACTGTAATTGCAATTAATATCCATTCTTCATTAGCTGTCTCCCATAGCTAGTTCATGTTGTCGGTATTGAAGAAGGATTTTACTTAATATACAGCCCATCTGGTATTCAGCAAATGTTCAACATTTGAAATGCAGGTTATAGGTTAAAAAAGATCCCCATCATTAGCTTTCTAACTATATAACCCTACATGGCGTATAATCCATGTTTCGTACGTTGTTTTTTCGAACCCGCTTATGTCGTAATTTCTTGAATTTCTGCATTTTGATTTTAATGTATCGGTCTCATTTTAGTTGAACATAAACGAGGTATAGCCACGCTTGAACTTTAAGTAATAGTTACAGGACGAGTTTCGCTTTAAAAGTGTACGGTATCAATCGTAATAGGACTGTTTCGAAAGGACGACAACAAAATGTCCGAGACGAAGCCAAAGACATCTTTGTTGTTCGTCCGAGCGAAACAGTCTTACATGTATTACGATTGATACCGTACACTTTTAAAGCGAACGAGTCACTCTATCTGTCTTATAAATACGAAGATTTTAATAAATACCTTACACCTAGTCAATAATGAGTGTGGTCAATATAATATAGAAAATTAATATATCCATTTCAAAAATATTGAAATACACGTAAACCAACTAACTATTATTTTCATTTGTCCTTTTTTCTGTGTGCTGGGTCATGCCGTAAAATAACTACGTATTTATTTGTCTACGTCCAGAATTACATGTAGTACTCAGCTAGTAAGGTAAGCGCTGTATTTATCAGTTTAGGTGATATCTTGTTTGAAGCATTTAGATTTCAGGTCAATAACTATTTTATCATTTTAGCCCGACATAATTCCTTTTCCGCTCCTTTATAATCAAACCAAGGAACAGATATGTTTCTCCTGAACAGGCACACTATTAAATTGCGTTGTTTACTCTTGCACTGCCATATTGTCGTCTACTTTGAAATTACCGTCTGCATTTATTTTCCAACGCAAAGTTTTGGGATTTGACTGCACGAATGTTGATACTTTGAGTGGTACATGTATCAGTTTGGATCATGTTCAAATGCCGAGTTAATGTGTGTTTGATATTGATCCAAACTATTTGCAATTGTTCGTTACATGTATCCCTTATCATGCTGATTTGCCGTCTGCTTCAAATTTATCGTCTGCGGAGAAACGCAAAATCTTTCTTATGCTTTTCAAATTGAATAAAAAATGAATATCAGTGCCAAACAATTTGGATCCAGATCACACGCCGCGTTACACGGTGTCTTCTATGGATCTAAACTGTTTGTAAATGTTAGCCAAGCGGTACTCACAATGGAAAAAAACGTTATTCTTTCACAATAAACGCGTTGACGCTTAAACTATATTTTCCATTGCAAACATTTTGGAGCCAGATCAAACGCAGGGTAACCTGGCGTCTGATCAGGATCCAAACTGTTTGCCACTCAGATGAAAATAGATGGTGAAAAATGTAAAAAAGTTATTATTTTCTACATTTTGTGTTTTGCGTTTGCGTTTCGTTTGCGTTTAAACGGGAAAGAATAACGTTTTCCCCACTGTAGCATTACAATGGTTACATTGTACATGTACAGTGGAGAATCTGTTATTCTTTCCCGTTTAAACGCAAACGTACGCAAACGCAAAACACTAAAACGTAGAAAAGTATAACTTTTTGACAATTCTGATAATTCATGTTTATCTTGGTGGCAAACAGTTTGGAGCCTGAGCAGACACCGGGTTACCCGGCGTCTGATCTGGCTCCAAACTGTTTGCACTGCAACTAATAGTTTTAGCGTAAACGCGTTTATTGGGAAATAATAACACATTCTCCACTGTACCTCGTCAATCCCCGGGCAGTGCAAACATTTGTTGTCGTCCTTACGATTGATACCGTACTCTTTAAAAGCAAAACTCGTCTTGTATCTATTACTTAAAACACGATGATGACGTCATTCTATTATCCTCGCAGTACTGTCGTTTTCAATACTGGACGGATATCAATAGTGTATTCGCGCTTACCGTACCGTATTTGTGCGCGAGCAGTCCAATATTACTAATATTGGACTGCACGTGCACAAATACGGTACGGTAAGCAAGCTAATATTGTACTACACACTAATATTGTATTGCTAGGATGGCTTGTGAGACACACAAAAATACAGTAAAACTTCTGTTTTGTTTACCAATAAACTATGTGTGAACTACAGTGGATAAAACGTTACTCTTTGCCAATAAACGCGTTTACGCCTTGCAAACAGTTTGAAGCCTTATCGAACGCCGGATAACCCGGCGTCTGATCAGGCCTCAAACTGTTTGCCACTCAGATTAAAAAACAATAATAAAAATGTCAAAAAATGGTAATTTCCTACATTTTAGCGATTTGTGTTTGCGTTTCGTTTGCATTTAACGGGAAAGAATAACGTTTTCTGAGAAAACTTTTCTCCACTGTATATTGGAGAATATCTTATTTCCCGTTTAAACGCAAAGGAAACGCAAACGCATTGCGTTAAAATGGAGAAAATGACAGCTTGTTGACAATTCTGACTACTTATTTAAATCTGAGCCTTGTCAGACGCCGGAAAACCCGGAATCTGGTCTGGCTCTGGAATTGGAAATAATGGTTTAAGCGTAAACGCGTGTATTTAGAAAGAATAACGACTTCTCCACTGTACTTATTGAGTGTTTTAGACAGGTGACTGCTTAAAGTAAAGTGACATTAAAACTATAAGCTCCTACAGGAGGTTTCTATTTTGCTCGCATCTTGCTTTAAGCTGTCAACTGACTGCTATACAATCAATTAGCCGTATTTATTTTAGTGGTCGTAAAAGAGAGGGTTTACTGTTTTTTAGCAGTGTCATTACATGTACATGTATTGCGTTGCAAACAGAGTAGATTAAGACCAAATACGGCTTCAAAGACGCGATGACTGTTCAAGATATACGCTGTTTGACACTCACAAGCAACTTCAAGATTTTTAAACAGTATAGTATTATACAATATGTGGCAGTGTGTACCAAACTCAATTTCAGAGCCTAGAACGACATTGTCTTTCTTTAAAAACCCTTGAACTTTATCCTTTTCACGTTCATCATAGTGTTTTTTAACATTTTACATTTCAGCGGAACCAGGGTTTATCATTTTTACACTATTTTTCAGTAGGAAGTTTCGCAAGTTTTGACTGTTTTGCATTTACTATGGGATTTAAGCAAGTGACTTTAGACGATAGATTGTTCACGCGTCCTAATTATTTTGACTAGTCTAGAGACGACAAAGTATTCGAATTGATCGACACTGTTAGCATACATTGCGAAAAGGAGAAAACAACTACATTATATTTTGTAATTGTCATTAAACAGGGGAAAAAAGTTCAAAATTGCAAATCTTTGTCCCGGCTTACGGGGATATGAACAACATTTGCTGATCACATTGCCAACAGTGCAGACCAAGAATAGAACAAGCACTTAAACTTTCCCGAGCGGCATTTAAGCATGATCTACACTATTATCAAATTGGACATTTGTCCCACTTGTGACACTGACAACGGTCAAAACCCTTATACTGCTATAATCGACTAAAACAAGCATTTAGTAATTGTTTAGCTTCTCATAAGAAGCAACTATATCTGACAAGAACATGCTGTTCAATACTTTTCTGCTGTTTCTCTAAACCATTTAAGTAGGGCGTATAATTGCGTGAATGTTTATCAATTGTTATTTGAATGGCAAATCAAGTTTGCTTTCGCTACAAACCAAAAAACAAAAATCACAGTTATGAATGTGAAATGGTAAAAATTGCCAAATGAAGGGTCTGTCTAGAAGGACCTCTGTTTCTTTTGTTCAAGAACTTATCAAAGGTGAATATTTAAGCAGATGCCATTTTTTGAAGTAGACGGTATTTGAGCCGGAAAAGGTTTACGATTCTGACAAACCGTGCGACTGTGTAGGGTATACACAGTTTGAGAAACATAAATTAGATTTCCCTTTGTGGATATACTAATTTCCGATACACTAATATCCAATTCACTGTAAACTTTTCCATTAGGTTAATATCCAGAAAATGTGAATACCTCGTCTACACGTTCCGACATTTTTATTGGCAATGAGTGCACGACACGCGACGGTGTAAGCGAAGCAATCCAATATTACCGAGGCGAAAGGCACGTGCAAATCAAGGTACTCGTATACCACAGGACTGGCCACCCGTGCAAAGGATAAGGGATCAATAGGGTTATATCTTAAACTGACGAATTTGCTTTTATTTTAACAAGACAATATTAAACTAGGTTTGAATATATAAACGTATGGCTTTCAGAAAACGTGTTTTAAGTAAGATATAAGCCTCAAACGATCCAGTATGTAAAATATTGTACTGTGTTCGGCGCTACGCGCCTCACACAGTACAATATTTTACATACTGGATCGTTATCGTCTTATATCCTATACATAAACTCTATAAGACGACGTATTTAAGCAAACCATAGTATGTCCAGGACTGTGTTAGGCGGGGTTTTACGTCATACAGTGAGGACGACGTCATTATTTCTAATCTGAGTGGCACACAGATTGGAGCCTGATCAGACGCCGGGTTACCCGGCGTCAAATCTGGCTCGAAACTGTTAGCAATTGAAATACTAGTTTAGCGTAAACGTGTTTATTGGGGAAAATAACGTCTTCTCCGCTGTAATGACATCTAAACAGTTTGATTTATTATTTCAATTTGAAGCAAGTTATGATCATAGTTTTATCTATTGTATCATTCTACCTCACTTGCGAGAATTCATGAATTCGTGATACTGAGAATAAATAGTGTCTATAATTATAAATTTAATTGAAACTGAACCCCATTTCCTTATCATTTGCTGTGTCAATCAACATAACATTGTTACGCAAAAATCTCCAAGAAATATCAATATGGAGAAAGATTTGCATTTCAGATATGATATTTGCATACTTTTGACTTGAACTCTGACATCACAGCAATACATACATGTAATACAGTTGGGAATATAGTACTTCCTCTCTTCAACGACCCTTCCAACAACGACTCCCTCCTTACAACGACCCTTGCGGCAATTCCCTAAACGGGACAATTATGTTTAACGCTTTTACTGCTGAAAGATAGTCTGCTTAAAATTGTCGTCTGCAGTTTCTTCTCAAAGTTACATATAAGTGAAGAATTTATAGAATAATTATAATGACGAATGACACACATATTTAATCGTTACGCGGCGTCTGATCTGGATTCAAGTTGTTTGCAAATGTAAGCCAAGTCTTAAATTTCTCGCTCTAGTTTCCCTCTATAACGACTCTCTCTATAACGAGAACAACACACACAATATGTGTCTCCCACTGGGTGTCGTTGTAGAGAGGAAGGACTGTACGTCTGTCCCGTTAATCCCATTTGTGCCCACTATCCCAAATATGAGACATAGGCAGATCAGATGTCGCATTATGCGGCGTCTGATCAGAGTCTACACTGTTTGCTGATAAGAATTTCAATATAAAACAAAATGAAAATGAAATTTTTGACCGGGCATTCCTTTGACAAAAAATGGACTAATCCAATATATAAACATGAAATAATCCACTGGGCAAAAATAGGTTAAAATCAGATAGAATGCAGAGACATTGCACAGACATTTAGGAAAAAAATTGTTTTGACAAGTCTGCCTATATATCTTCATCTGAGTGGCAAAGAGTTTGGAGCCTGATCAGACGCCGGGTTACCCGACGTCTGATCTGGCTCCAAACTCTTTGCCACGGAAATAGTTGTTTAAGCGTAAACGCGTTTATTGGGTAATAATAACGTATCAATAATAACGTCTTCTCCACTATACTACAGTAAGGGCCGACTGTGAGCGACTTCACGTGGAACTATAGTCCGGTCTATAGTCGTCTATAGTTGACTATAGATCCAACTGAACACCGGTTCACACCGGTCGGTCGAAAGTGTACGAACTTCCGTTGTAGCGACTACCGAATCGAGGAAATTGGCGTGATGGTTCTCGATGCAGGTAAACAAATCATGATAATTCATTAATAATCGACTTGAAGCAACAGTGATACATGTGTATATTATCTCCATACTTTGTACTCATATCCTGCTGCGCGTTTTATATTTTTTCTGGAATAGTCATGTTGAAAATGCCTGTGATCACCATGATCGTCGATGAAAAAGACAATAGGTCAATAATAAACATGATCATATTCCACCAAGAAAGGCGTTTCAGTTAATACATCATACATGTATCCATTTGTCTAAATCCCCGCTAACGGTCAAAAGCTTTTAAGTTGCCAAACTGGATCTGGATTGTGATTTTGGGGGGATGAAACAGACATACCCGAATCGTAACTACTGTACGATGTGTAGTAATTGTGTGTACGATTTGTCGAGATTATGAAATTATTTATTGTACGATTTGTAGATGTTTGCCGATACCGGGTTGTATCTAGATCGAGCAAAACTCAGGACTTGCCGATATGTTACTGTTTCATTTAATGTCAGGTGTGATCATCTGGTTTTAACAGTGTTGTTTGCAATTTTTTCCTCCGTCATTCATGTTTCAATACTGTATGCACTGTGTTGTATCCTTAATGACTGTTCTATGTCTAGCTATAGGCCAGATCTTTAAACAACACTTAATAGATCTATTTCTCTCTGGCTCTATGGTGACCCTTTGCGATTCATTAATGATCTCGTATTTAAAACTAACATCGCTGACGAGAAGATATGTTTTTTCTTCAAATGTATTGGACTGTCTCAGCATGGGCGAGTACCTGTGCTACTACTGCGGCAAGGAATTTAATGACTTTTCCGAAATTATCACTCATACAGTGACACAACATCCTCAAGAAGAGCTAAAAGTTAAAGTGCTAACCATTGGATAGTCACAAAAAGCTCAACACCAGACAAAAATAATCAAGATCACTCCATCATCTTGCAGGGAACAAAATAAGTCCAGATATAATTCCCGTCCCTGAGCGCCAAACAATTAAAATTGTCATAGATGATACATTTTCACAAACCAAACCCCATTGCATTCGTCAACTCCAAAGAAGCAACTGTCTTGCCAAACAGCCACCACAGTTTGCTTCACTGAAACAAACTGCTTGGATTTGAGCGATTTTATGTCGGATTTGTCGTTACTGGAGAGCAATAAAGATGCCTATGTCCAACTGATCCTCCAACAGACATCAATGACCCAATGGACATTGATCCGGGTGACACATCTCTGTTTGAAAAGATTGTCGCCTTGCTACCATCTGTTTTACAGACACTAAGAGACAATAACATGGAAGATGTGTACGTCAAATTTAAAACGTTGTTAGCACATAAAAAGATGCCTATGACAAATATTGCGATCTTCTCTTCAATTATGTTATTGAATGGTTCTCAGCGTTCTCACTCATCAGATGCGAAACACAGACGACCTAAAAACCTTTTGGAAAATCAGGCACAAGTTATTTCAAAGGAAAATGTGTACGTTTTATGTCAGGCTTAAAAAAACAAAGGACAGGTAAATGCCGGTTTGAAAAGGCCAGACACATCATCAATTAACTTTCCAGTTTCAGACATTGAATGCTTTGAAGGGTCTTACTTCTGTGATACGTTCAAAGATTTAAAACCAGGCATTATTCCTTAAATGTTATCATAAAGAAGAGCTGTGTCTATTCGGTTTACTTAAATACTCTGTGTATACGTAGCCCCCAGCGCCTAATCAATACATCAAGCTTCGCTACTTTCAGTTTCGAGTTTCACGCGATATGTACCTTTATGAAACACCAGCTGTCAAGTCTAAACATATATAAACCTATAACCACAATCGCATTGATGGAAACTACGGTTTGTAATATGTTGTCTCGAGTCCGCAACATGCAAATGAAACAAATCAAATGAAAATTTTATTCTAATGTCGAACAGACTGGTGGAAGCAAACAAATCAAAGCGACCCATGTCAAAACATCCCCTCGTCTAACGCTCCACATAATTGGTCAAACCGTCTTCAAATCGAACACCTACGCACAAAATTAGACGCAATATGTGTTGAACGTAATACATTTGACTCCTATGACGCGAACTGTTTGGTGCAAAGGGTCGCGCCTTCGAATACTTTGGTAGCGGACCACTTGCTGATGCCATATATGCCAAATGTCTAAGCTTTAGGCTTTATTGTTCAAAATGATAAGATTTTCAAATGCATGTCTATGTGTAAATTCTGAAGAAGGAGAGATCCTTTGAAAGCACAGGAAACAAAGCAAGTACTGAAAATTGCAGACTCGGTTTAATTGAGTCTGTTCATGAGCAATACTGAAATATGCACACAACAGTGCTCACGCCCCCTAGCACCAGCTTAAGCGGAATTCAACCTTCAACTGTAAATGCGCTGAAATCAATGATTCCAAAGGACCAGAAAGGATAACAACACTGAGAATGATGTACGGGGCGAATTTTTATAGCCGCCACACAAGCACTTAACATCTGCTGTTATGAATTATATAAATCTGAATAAGGGGAGATCCTTTGAAAGCACAGAGAACAAAGCAAATACTAAACTCCGTATATATGCAGAGTTGCAGACATTTGATTTTTGTATAGCACTGTACCCAGGTACCAATATCTTTATGTATGCTTTCAGCAAAGTGATATTTCAACAATATTTGAGAAAATAAATTAAAAACTTCTGAATGTTAGAACACCAACAATTTACTTAGAAATACAAAATATCTGGTTGTGAGTAGATCAACTCAAGACACACAAGTGAATATTTCGTCAATGATAATTGGATGCAATAAGTATGGACGTTGGACGGAATAATTATCAACTATAAGCATTATTTTTAATTGAACCAGTTTAATCATGAATTCGGCGTTATATGACCCATTTAATGTGTCTCGGTGCCGTAAAATTAAACTTAACTAGTCAACTTGAACAGGACACAAATCACTATAAGCGTACACTTCGTTCCCAACACATCGTACACTTCTAGCTCTCGTCTTTGCTACAAATCGTACATCTATGATTTTTCTAAATACCTCTTTTTCTTTATAAAAACTAACAGTTGCATAGAAGTTTCCTATATGTAGTAAAGAGATCTCATTTTTGTTTATATAACAACATCTAAATGTCGCTGATCATTATGCAGTTTGAAAATATTTGGTAAAACCTGTTGACAAAATCACATTTGAAGCATGTAAACAAGTGATCAATGGTTAATTACACCAATATCTATCGACTTACGAACAAGATCAATGTATACAGCGTTAAGCGGGTTCACGGGCTGTAAGTCTGATAACATTTCATGGTGAGTGATACGTTCGCTAATGCATATAGATACAAAATATGTACCTGGTGCAATGATTTTTCCTTCTTCTTTCGTTTTGCGAATCTCGACACCGGAAGTTCGTACACTATCGACCGACCGGTGTGCGGTTGGTTCGACTATAGATCGACTATAGATCGACTACGCTCTTACCCATGGTTAGAATTGCGGCTGTTGAAAAGTAATACGTTTTCTTAAAAATCTCTGTAAAACAAAGGAATTTTATTTTAAATCCTACAAATATACGACCGAAGCGATAAATCCGTCGCATTTATACAGCAACAAATGCCTGATTATGTCATATTGTGTTTACATTAGTCCGACTATATGCGACTATAGTTCAATAAACGTGTCCCTTTGCCGATCTTAATGGGCATACGCCGACCGACATTTTGCCTGACTAAAGGTCCGAACTGTAGTTCCACGTGAAGTCGCTCTTAGACTGGTACCATAGTACCAACTATAGTAGCACGTGCAAGAATGCGCACTCATCAGATGAATCGAACGATAGAAGTAGTAACAAAGGTTATCGGCTGCGTGGCTTAGTGGTAGAGCGTCCGCTTGCAGTGCGGGAGGTTGTGGGTTCAATCCCCGGGCGGGTCAAACTAAAGACTTAAAAGTTGGTATAGTCAAACAACTAGGTTAGACGTATCACGGGGTCGCCGAGTCCATTTATATGGGAGAACAGCATTTCGGATATCCTCGTGGCAATTTTTAAAAGAAAAGTTTTAGTTATTTGTACAAACAATTTAAACGAATTAGTTATCGGAAACATAGCGTAGTGGATAAGACGTAGGGCTAAAAGGAAGCATGGTCGGGAAACATTTTATCAAGCGCGGGTTCGAGTCTTGCATCAACCTAAAATAATTTTTTTTACCATAACAATATTAAGGATTCTATAATTACATTGCATTAAAGGAATGCGGAAAACCCCCTGAGGAAAACAAATAAAACGTGTATTGATATTTATATTTTATCATCCCTTTGTTTTTGAAAATATGGCTAATATAGGACTCGAACTCAAACTAATGCACCCCTTCCCCAACATTGAAGATAATGTGCATAAACAGTAAGTATAATACAGTATAAAATAAGATAATGCTTTACTTTACTTTTACTATTCATACTAGATTTAAAATAAAGTTTGAGGTTGACGCGGGATTCGAACCCACGCTGAACAAAAATACTATTATCACAATGCACTCTGCGTACCTACACTTTACCTACTGCGCTAAACTGCTGACAACAATTCCGCCTTCATTTGTATCTAATATACTAAACTCGACTGTTTAAAAATGATCCGAGAACATGCGGAATGCTGTTATCACCTAAAAAATGGACTCGGCTGACCTTTGACACGTCAGACCTAGTTGTTTGACTATAGTAATGGCTTCCCTCCTTGGCGCTCAGGATTTCGGGTTAAGATATAGTTTATTTGGTAACTTATACGCATTGTATCTCGTTACATCAGCAAATATAATCAAATTGTTTAAACAGGTCAAATCATATCACGTGACAAAACTATTTTCTTATGTATAAATCCAAACAAAAAAGATCATATGATTGAGATCAATCAAAAAAAGAGAAAACAATTCCTCGGATAAAATATGAGGAGAATGAACACCTGTTTTCAAGTGGACCACGTTATTGTTAAGCATTAGAACTGGTTCGTCGGTGTCGGGATAAAATGACCGACCAGGTATAGTCCAAATGGTGCACCTAAAATGTGACCCTGCTCTTAATGCCCGAAAAGGGTGTTTAACAGTATACATGTAGGAACAAACAAACAAACAAGGTAGACATGGAAGCGCCGTAGATATCTTAAAAAAGTACAGAATCCATTGGTCGACGGTCAGAATGTACAGTAGCCATATTGGAACACTTAGCTCCGACGGCAAAACATAACTTACTTTCATTTATGAATGAATTCGAAGCTGTACACAACATGCGAATTTCATTTCATATAAAAAAAAGAAAAGGAAATAATACAATGATAATAATGAAAATATATGTTCCGTGGAAGAGTAAACTGAATGCACTAAATGGCGCTTATATGGGAGAAAGGCTTAAAATGGTCCATTGATACTAGAGGGAAAAACACTGCCAGTCTTTACATTGCATTTGTGATTGTATATATAATTTAGTCTAAACTAACGGTGTAGTATTAACTGTATCTATGTTAAGGGAATCATAGTAGGTTTTACACTATTTATCATGGCCATATTTAACTATTGACAAACCCTGTTTAATACAACTACATTGGAGAATCTGTTATTCTTTCCCGTTTAAACGCAAACGTACGCAAACGCAAAGCACTAAAACGTATAAAAGTACAACTTTTTGACAATTCTGATATTTCATGTTTATCTTGGTTGCAAACAGTTTGGAGCCTGATCAGACGCCGGGTTCCCCGACGTCTGATCTGGCTCCAAACTGTTTGCACTGCAAATAATAGTTTTAGCGTAAACGCGTTTATTGGGAAAGAATAACACATTCTCCACTGTAACACTTTAATTATTTGAAACTCGTTTTCCGTGTTTTATACGCAGCATAATATCATCGTAAAGCAATGTCGTGGACTATTAATTATTTGGCATATCACGTTGTGTCTCATGTTCTTCTAAATGTTCAATACCTTTATACTGACCAATATTAACAACTTGATATTTCAAGACTGCTTTGGTTTGCTTGTTAACTTCCTTTCTGCCATTTATGGGAATATTGGACGCCTCCAGAGAGAGGGGAGCAGATAACGAAACCCGATGCCCTACTCTTATTCTTTCGGATGTCCAGAATAAATCACTGATGCATTGGACATCGGCTTATACAGTACTGAACCTTATTAAATTAACATTTTTTGCGATTCGCTTGCAATTCGATGGCAGTTCGCTTGCAATGCGATGGCAATTCGCTTGCGATTCAAAATAGTAACTTTACCCTCGGGTAAATTTTCTTGAATGGTGTATCTCACAAATGTTCGCAGATATGCCTCCGTTAATATTTTCGATTCCTTTTTTGTCTAAACCGCTTCGGAAAATTCGCGTAAAAATATTCAAGCGTAGGATTTGTTTTTGAAGCGCCCGTTTCGATGGCAATTCGATGGCGATTTGATGGCAATTCGCTTGCGATTATCAATTTAATTCAATAAGGTTCAGTACTGTAACTTCTCATCCGAATGATTTGGCAGAGGATCGAACTCACGACCCCTGATCTCATAGCCGAGATTAGTTACACTGGACCACGTCCTCCGATATACAGTACTCCCTCTCTAGGTTTTTCGGAGGGAATCGTTATAGGACGGGATATTGGCTAACATTGGCAAAACAGCTTGAATTTAAATCAGACAGCGCGTAACGCGGTCTCTGATCTGGATTCAAGCTGTATGTCACTCGTTTGTCTCTCTTCATTCAGTTTTTTTCTGTCAAAACGTCCATTATGTAACTTTCAGAAAAACAGCAGACGACAATTCTATTTTTTTTTGCAGCCGTGAATAGGTTGAACATAATTGTCCTGTTAAGGGAACTGCGACAATGGTCGTTGTAAGGAGGGGTCGTTGTTGGGGGGGGGCGTTGTAGGGAGGGAGCACTGTTAAAATAAGAATATACAGTGGATAATCTGTTATTCTTTCCCAATAAACGCGTTTACGCTAAAACTATTATTTGCAGTGCAAACAGTTTGGAGCCAGATCAGACGCCGGGTAACCCGGCGTCTGATCAGGCTCCAAACTGTTTGCCACCAAGATAAACATGAAATATCAGAATTGTCCAAAAGTTGTTCTTTTCTACGTTTTAGCGCTTTGCGTTTGCGTACGTTTGCGTTTAAACGGGAAAGAATAACAGATTCTCCACTGTACATGATCAACATATAGGAAATGGAATATATTTAATCCATTCAGTGCCATACCCCTAGTACAATAGTTATTGGCAAACAATAATCGGTGAAGGGGTTAAAGTCCCATTGTTTTTTCAGACCTTTTCTCAATGCCTGAAATACGATAACGGTTAATAATAATGTTTGAACATTCTTATGGGCCAAACTGATCTATGAAATGATGAAGACGGACCTAAATCACCAAAAAGGCGATTTAAAATCATAACAAACCGAAAATAGAACGTCTGACATAAACATTTCCACACGGCTTAGTATCACGTGATACAGCCGAATACAACTTCACTGGGGGCAACCGAATCTATCTCCGCCCGTCTATCCATCAGTCAGTTAGACTATCATACTTTTGTGTCCGCTCTCTAACTCAACTAATTTTTATCCGATCTTTCACAAACTTGCTGAAAATGTTCATTGATATAAGGTTTAGTTCGATTACTACTAAAATCGCATAAGGTATTTTTGAGTTATTGCCTGTTAATTAATAAAAATGACCTTTTCAGTCATTTTTGCACTCTAAAACAAACAGTTTTTATCGGATATTCACCAAACATGCTGAAAATATTTATTCATATAAAATTTAGGTATAGTTTGATTATTACTAAAACCGCATGTGGCATATCTGAGTGTTTGCCCTTTATGTATTAAAAAATGACTGTTTAGAGCAAGTTTTGCTCTCTAACACAAATACGTTTTATTGGATCTTCACCAAGCTTGCTGAAAATGTTCATTGATATAAAATCAAGGTTTACTTTGATTGCTACTACAATCGCATAAGGTGTATTTGAGTTATTGCCTTTTTATTAAAATAAAATGACTGTTTCAGTCATTTTTGCACCCTAACACACACAGTTTTTATCGATTATTCACTAAACTTGCTGAAAATATTTAATTATATAAGATTTACATGTAGGTCTAGTTTGATTATTACAAAAATCGCATGTTGCATGTCTGAGTTTTTGCCCTTTAAGTATTAAAAATGAATGTTTCAGCATTTTTTTGCTTTCTAACACATACAGTTTATATTAGATATTCACCAAACTTGTTGAAAATGTTTATTAATATACAATCTAGGTCAGGCATCTTAACTACCAAAATCGCACAAGGCATGTTGGAGTTATTGCCCTTGAATGACTAAAAATTTCATTTTTTAATTATTCAAGGGCAATAACTCAGACATGCCTTATAGTAGAGGGAATTTACAGATTTTGGGGAACTAATTTGTACAGAAATGATTTTTGTGTTTTCATATGCTATGACATGAACCGAATAACAGAAAAAAGTCCCAAGAAATCACACAATGCGAAATATGATTTTTGGGGTGAAATGACTAAAACAATAAACGAAAATGCGATTTTTTGGAATTTCGCCACTGTGACCATAGTTTTGAACAAAAAAGCTCCAAATTTTCAGATTAGGCACATATTCTATTACACTCCAGGCTAGTACCACACCAGTTTAAGAAAAATTAAAAAAACTGGATGTTTTGGGGTAAAATTGTAAAAAATAAGTTAAAAAACACACATTTTTGGAATTTCGATACTGTGTCCTTAACTATGAATGAATATGCTAAAGTTTGAAATAATAGTTGCACACATCTTCTAAATAAAGTAAGTTATTAGGTAAAGATAAATATTTGTTTTAAAAGAATGTGTTTTAATGGTAAAAATGTTTAAAAAAACAACAAAAAAAACCTTGAATTTTTGAAATTTATATATTATGGCTTTAATATGAATATAAATGCTCCAACTCAATACGTTACACAAAATGTTCTATTAAATTAAATTAAAAAAGATCATTAGCAGATAAACAATGAAATATTATTTAAAAACAAATATATTTTTGGGTAAAACCTTAGAAAATTCCTAAAAATCAGGATTTTAGGAATTTTGTTTCCAGTGGCTTTGAATATGAATCATTTAGCTCTAAATCTTCATGCAAGATACATATTCCATTTAAATGTTATAAATTACTTGTAAGAATACCTGCATGCTTGAATAAAAGTTTATTATGTCAGTGAAAATGAATTTAGTTAAATGAACACACGTTAAGATCTTGTAGTAGAGGGCATTTAAAAATTTGGGGGGAAAAAATGCACAGAAATGATTTTTGCGTTTTCATATGCTCCAATATGTACCGAATAACAGAAAAAAAATCTAGGAAAATCAAACGATGCGACATCCGATTTTTTGGGGTAAAATGATTGAATTGATAAACGAAAATGATAATTTTTGGAATTTCCATACTATGATCCTGGGTGTTAACATAAAGGCTCCAAATCTACAAATTAGACTGAAAGTTATATGCACTGTCAAATAGTACTAATTGAGATATATAAAACTTTCAAAAAATGGTTTTCATGAAAATATTAAACACAAACCAAATTTTTGGAGATTTTAGTAGAGATTACCTGATGTCAAACACGAAAATATGCACAGAAATGGTTTATATGGTAGAGCATGTACCAAATAATAGTAGAAAAATCTAGGAAAATCAATCTATACGAAATGTGTTTTTTTGAGGCAAAATTGTTGAAATAGTAAATGACAACGCTAATTTTAGGGATTTCAGTACTGTGTCGTTCGTTATCAATATAAAAGCTCCAAATTTACAGGCTAGATACTTATACATCTCTATTGCGAAAAGTATTATTAAGGATACATAAAACTTTAAAAAATGAATTTTGAGGTAAAAATGTTGATATAATAAATGAAAATGCGAATTTTTGGAATTTTCCTACTGTGAACGTGGATATCAATATAAATACACCAAATATGCAGGTTAGACAAAAATCATTTAACTGTGAAATGGTACTAGTAAGAATAAATAAAACTTTCAAAAAACTGATTTTTTTTACATGTATTTACTTACTGTGCTGGCGGTCTTTTTGATTGTGAGGTTGTGGAACAGGGTTTATATTTTATGTACACTGTTCGTATTTATAGGTGAATATAGGAGATAAGTGTGAGGTTGGGCGCCCCTAAACCCAGGTTTAACCCCCCAGTGGTTGTTAATACTTAATTTATAGTTAATTATTGATTGCTACTGACCGTACCAAGGCGGGCTCCTATATTCACTTTGCTTTATGTTTGTCTTGCGTGTTGTTTTCTATTTAGTGTGTAGATAAAGGAATGGTATTGCGTGTGTGTGTGTGTGTGTGTGTGTGTGTGTTTGTTGTGGTATGACTGTGTGTGTGTGTTCTGCTTGAGAGGTGGGTGTATTGTTTGTGTTACGTTTCCTGCTTGAGTCTTTCGTATTTAAATTGTCAAAATATTAAACCAAAATCACAAATTTTGGGGATTGTTGTAGACAATCCCTGCCATCAAAATCAAAATTTATTTATGCGTTATCATATGCTTTAATACTAGTATGTACAAATTGATAGAAAAATAATCTAGGGAAATCAAACAATACCAAATATGTTTTTTGCCTAAAATCGTTGAAAAATAAAATGTAACTGGGCTTTATTTAGGATTTTACTACTGTGGTGGTGGCTATTAAAACAAAAGCTCCAAATCTACAGGTTAAACGAATACTCAATTGCACTGTGGAGTGGTATTTATAAAGATTAATAAAACTGTCAAAAAACTGATTTATGTAGTTAAGTTGTTATAATAATTAAACAAAAAACACCAATTTTCGAGATTTTAGCAGAGATCTCCTGGTCTGAAAACTCCAAATAAAGCCTTAAGCAAATAAAGGGAAAAGCGTTGGGAGTTGATTTATGTGTTTGAGTATGTTTCAACATGAATTAAATAACAGGAAAATAAAGGAAAATCCAACAAAGCCAAATACATATATGACATTTCGGAGTAAACTGGTTAAAACAATTAGTTTCAATGTGATTTTTTGGAATTTCCACAACATGGCTTTAGAGATAAATGTAAAAGCCTCAAATTTACAGGTAAGACACAATATACTTTGTACTGTAGGCTATAATCACTCTGATTTGGGTCCTCACTATTTGCCAATGATATATATTCTCGTTCCGCATACAATTAGGGTTAAGTAACAACCTATATTCGTTTCACACACAATAAGGGTTAAATGACAGCATTTTGATAATTAAACCAATGTACTAGCTTAGAAGCAGCATTTAAAATGCCACTTGTCAAATCAGAGTGTGCACTGGTAGTAGACAATAAGCACCACAAAAAGAATATTGACTGTTATTGACCTGGTGATATATATACTATCAGTTATTTCATATACATGTACACTCAGTACAAAAAGAAACGCACATTTTGTATCACAATTTTATTTTTATGTAGAAGGAACGTATTTGTGAATTATTATTGAATCATTATTGAATTGGTAGCATCACAAACTGCACTAATCGGTGCTGTCATTTAAACAAGCTGTAGTTAATTCTTTCGCTGCCAAACTAATCGTGAGGTTTTTACCCCTTCACCGTCTTATTGTCGTCTGCTTCAATTTTGTTGTTTGCAAAATCGTTTCAAAGTAAAATTCAATGTAGAATGACTCAAATTAAATCGATAAGAGTGTCAAACAGTTTGGATCCTGATCAGACGCCGCGTTACGCGGCGTCTGATCAGGATCCAAACTGTTTGCAAACGCATTTTGGCGTCATTAGGAGGGAAATGGTTAAAAGGCAGCACAATGTTTTTTGAGTTTTTTTTTTCTGAACTTGTTGCAGAATTAAATAAATCTTGAGATATGGTCTTTCTTTTCTAATTTTCCTCAAAAAAAAATGTATTCTAATCTGCGCCTGAACACGATGTGCGTTTCTTTTTGCACTGAGTGTATATATAGCAAGCACTGTTAGATCAATTAATTACATTAATTACGATGTATGCCCAATGTGCGTATACTATGATTTGCTGATATTTCACACAGTTGTCAGATTCCATTATGACAGCTCAAAGTACAGGATAGCTCATGTCTATTTGTTTCCAACCAACACCAGAACCAACCAGTATCGTGCAGAAAATCCAACAATGCAGAAAATTGTTCGTTTATGTTTTGATTTCTTTTATTGGTGGAGGGGGTGTATTTTTCCAAATCACTATAATATATTTTTGAGCTTGTTATGTGTAATTTTGGATAAACTAGTTGCAGGTCTCATTTGAAAGGACTGTGTCAAGCCTACGTTATTTTTTCCAATAACTAATTCGCTTATTGTTTGTACATATAACCGAACCTTTTCCTTTAAAACTTGACACGAGGACATCTGACATGCTGATCTCCCTTATAAATGGACTCGGCCACCCTATGACATATCAGACCTAGTTGTTTGACCTTAGTAATGAATTTCAAAACAAATTCAAAATAGTAGTTATCCTTAATTATAAAAGTCTCCATTCATATATTTGTCTTAAATATATTTTTAAGTTTTATATTCATGTTATATTGCTGTAACAATGTACTCAATGTAATTTCAAATGGATTTGGAGCTTTTCTAATCATATTAAAGGTCATAATGTATACATTAAAAATGTGCCCTATTTAAGTTTACCATTTTTACTTAAAACTTTTAATCAATTAAACTCTTTGATTTATCTTCACCTGAACTAAGCTACATTAAAATGGTGTATGTGTGTAAGTTATAGACCTTGAACGTATAGTTTCATGTCTAAGGTCACAGTATAGTGAAGTGAAAAGATATGGGTTTTCATTTAACTATTTACATTTTTCATTTTTAACCCCCCCATCAGATTTTTTAAACCTTAGTTCATCCTAATAAGTACAAATATACAGTACACAGTAATATGTACCTTACCTGTAAATTTGTAGCTTCTATATTCTCGTCTAAGTCCATAGTGTGGAATTTCCAAAAACTTGCATTTACATTAATTTTTTTAATCAGTTTACCCCAAAATTTATATTTGGCTTTGTTGGATTTTCCTAGATAGTTTTACAAACAAGAATTGATGATTTTGGTTTAACATTTTACCCCGAAAAATAGTTTTTTGAAACCTTCATTTATTCTAACAAGGACCATTCGGAAGTAGACATGAATATTTGTCTAGCCTGGATATTTGGAGTTTTTATATTGATATCCATGGTAACAGAAGGGAAATTCCAAAAAATAGCTTTTTCAGTTATTATTTCAACCATTTTACCCAAAATAATATTTCGGATTCTTTGATTTCCCTACATTATTTGTCTGTTATTTGGTACACATTGAAACATATGATTGCTGATAAATCAATTCTGTCCATATTTTCCTTTATTTTGATTTCAATGTCAAAATCTGTCAACAATCCCAAAAATATTAAATTTTGGTTGAATAATTTTACCCTTTTACCCCAATAATCTTTTGTTTTAAGTTGTGTTTTTCTTACCTAGAGCCATTCCATGATATACATGAATATGTGTGCATACTGTAGATTTGGAGCTTTTATATTGATATCCTCGATCACAGAAGGGAAATCCCAAAAATTAGCGATTTAAGTTATTATTTCAACCATTTTACCAAAAATCATATTTTGCATAGTTTGATTTTCCTAGACTTATGTCTGTTATTTGGTACATATTTAAGCAAATAATATCATATAAATCAACTCTGTGCACCATTTCCTTTATTTCCTTTTTGATGTTAGGGTCTGTTTGAAATCCATAACATTTGTGATTTTGGTTTAATATTTTGACAATTTCACCCCAAAAATCAGTTTTTTGAAAGTTTTATTTATCTTAACAAGAACCATTCCAAAACTGCGTGAATATTTGTCTAGCCTGTAGATTGCGAGCTTTTATATCGATATTCTCGATCACAGCAGGGAAATCCCCAAAATTAGCGATTTAAGTTATTATTTCAACCATTTTACCCAAAAAACATAGTTTGCATTGTTTGATTTTCCTAGACTTTTAGTCTATCATTTGGAACATATTTAAGCAAAAATTAACATATAAATCAACTCTGTGCACCATTTCCTTTATTTCCTTTTTGATGTCAGGGTCTGTTTGAAATTCTCAAAATTTGTGATTTTGGTTTAATATTTTGATTATTTCACCCCAAATATCAGTTTTTTGAAAAATTTATTTATCTGAACAAGTACTTTTCCACAGCTGACATGAACAGTTGTCTAGCCTGTAGATTTGGAGCTTTTATATCGATATCCTCGATCACAGCAGGGAAATCCCCAAAATTAGCGATTTCAGTTATTATTTCAACCATTTTACCAAAAAATCATAGTTTTCATTATTATATTTTCCTAGACTTTTTGTCTGTTATTTGGAACATATTTAAGCAAATTATAACATATAAATCAACTCTGTGCACCATTTCCTTTATTTGATTTTAGATGTCACGGTCTGTTTGAATTTTTCAAAATTTGTGATTTTGGTTTAATATTTTGACAATTTCACCCCAAAATTTTTTTTTTGGAAAATTTTACATATCTTAACAAGTACCATTCCATAGTTTACATGAATATTTGTCTAGCCTGTAAATTTCGGGCTTTTATATTGATTTCTACGATCGCAGTTTGGAAATCCCAAAAAATCGTGCTTTTACCTATTATTTCAGCCATTTTACCCCAAAAATCATATTTCGCATCGTGTGATTTCTTGGGACTTTTTTTCTGTTATTAGCATATGAGGGCACAAAAATCATTTCTGTACAAATTAGTTCCTTTATTTGTGTTTTTGACGCTAAATGCCCTCTACTATTATGCGATTTTGCTAGTTATTGAACCTGACCTAGATTCTATACTAATAAACATTTGTAGCAAGTTTGGTGAAGATCCAAAAAGAAGTGTTTGAGTTAGAGAGCGGACAAGGCTGAAACAGTCATTTTCAGCAAGCTCAAGGTATATATTCACCGTAGTTTGTTTTATCGTTTACCCCTAGTGAATAATTATGTACATGTTGTTATTGGATCTCATAGTGTTTAACCCTGTGCCTACTGGTCGTAACTTTTAGGAGTTTGCAAACTATTTGAATCTAAAAAGACGCCGCGTAACGCGGCGTCTCATCTGGATCCAAACTGTTTGACACTCGTCTTAAGGTTTGTTTAATTAAAACAATGCATAAATCTAAACTGAACACATTTTGCAGACGACAATGTCAAAGCAGACGTCTGTGCAGCAGAATAAGGGTTAACAGGGTCATTTCCAGTGCTCCAGCTATATATGTAAACGAGAGTAATCTGAACTAATCTAACATTTTCTCACTCATTTCAGCACCGAATGCTATGGTGTTACTACTGATTAAACCGTCTCTTCGAGACAATTTTAATGAGTATGACACCCTTGGGTTTAAAAGCAGAAATAAAGATTTTAGTTTTCGAAATACTTCCGTTATCTGGAGCCCTGTATTTACAGAGTTGTCCTTCTTTCCATTCACAAGGGAGGCTCTTTAATTTGTGCAGCACCAAAATATTATAAATAAAATTTAAAAAGCGAATTTCTTAGATAAAACCGGTTTTTGTGAAAGAATCACGTCCCACGTAGATCAAATGGGACCCCAAACAACCGTTTTGCAGGCTTCTCAAAAACACAATGCGGCTTTAACCTTTTCACTCTCAATAACGCTTAAAAGCGCGTTTGCAAACAGTTTGGATCCTGATCAGACGCCGGTAAACGCGGCGTCTGATCAGGATCCAAACTGTTTGACACTTGTTTTGAAATTTCTTCATTCATACTGCCTTTTTTTTAAACTTTGAAACGACATTGCAGACAACAAAATTGAAGCAGACGACAATGAAATGGTGAAGGGGTAAACGTCTCACGAAAAATATTGAGAGTGAAAGGGTTAACGTAAGTGAATATGAACCTCCTTATTATACAAAGGAACTACAGTGCTCCCTCTCTTCAACAGCACCCTATGGGAGACCAAGAGTGTGTCTGTTGCTCGAAGGGAGTTGTTATAGGGACGGACATTTGCTTACATTTGCAAACAACTTGAATCCAGATCAGACGCCGCTTACAGTACTGAACCTTATTAAATTAACAATTTTTGCAATTCGCTTGCAATTAGATTGCAATTCGCTTGCAATTCGGTGGCAATTCGATAGCAATTCGCTTGCCATTCAAAATAGTAACTTTATCCTCGTATAAGTTTGCATGAATGGTGTACGAGGGGTGTTAAAATAGTTTTGATACTGGATCAATAACTTCAATATAATGAGTGCAAAATGCATGTGTGATATATCATTTTAAAAAGCAAGTCTTCGCCTACACGATGGTATAATGCACGATAAGATCAAATAACTTGATGAGTCACAAATTTGACCTAAATGACCACTACTCGAGGACACTGGAACATAACACTTTTCAGACATTACTATTTGACGTAATAACTTCTTAAAGAGTACAATTTCCAGATTTGTTTTTTGGAAATATATCAGTTTATGTCTGACATTTAATGTAAATCAAATTGTATTTCTATTGAAAGGGTTAACTGTCTAAAATCTCATTTTTTTCAAAATCAACATTTCTTATTTTGCTAATGACGAAAGTGGACATGTTTTTTCGAACGCTATGAAAATGTCCTAGGTCAGTATATCTACATTTTGATTTTAAAACATGAAACCTTTTTTCAATGGCTTCAATTATAGCCTGGTTTAATAATAAAAAAAGAGTTTGTAGTTTCCCTAACTACTTTTATACATAACAAAAGATCATCTTTTTATTATATTTTCAGTACGTGTTTAGAATTAGCTTTATTTTTTATTCTTTATGTAATAATATAGAGGATAATTGTTTGTTTCAGTGTATGATGGGGTTTTCTTTCATCGAGTGAAAAGCAAGGGTTATATTTTCACGAGTGGCGAAGCCACGAGTGAAAATATTACCCTTGCTTTTCACGAGATGAAAGAAAACCCCATCATACACTGAAACAAACAATTATTCTATTTCTTTTATGCTTTTAACAGAGAAATATTAAATAAAGACGCCGATTTAGCGCTTGGGCCATTTTAAATACCCCGTTGGGAGCCTCTCAAAACCGAAGCATTCCAGACTTGGTGTGATTTTGATGGCGTAGTAATCTGCACGCGCGACACCGGAGCAACAATCGTAAACATTTTGGTCGCCATTTTTTTTCGATTCAATGTGAAAATTTATTGTTTGGATTTACAGACGGCAAACTGGTGTTATTTAGGTATGTGTATTTAATTATCGTTGAATATTTAACATTATAAATACGCTTTCACTGTGTCACACTTTTAGACATTCAAATGAATTGAGAGTTAAAGTCACCCGCGTGGCGTGTTTTGTCTTTTCAAATTCGTTTCAGTTTTGAAATGTTGAGTCTGACGTGTAGGTCAGAAATTGATGTGTAAACACAAGGACAAGCATGCGTATTGAATAACAGAATAACGGGCAAAGCCAACGGTAATAAACAAGACAATACCAAGAAAGAAATTGGATTTGTGGACGCGTCGCATACCAGTATCACGAAGTAAATACTCTGTGCCAGTATCAAATAAAAGAGTTGAAACACTTTCTTCTACCGGTGGAACAAGTTGATGGGACGGGGGTGAATTTGAAAGCCACATTTATTTTAACACTATGTCTTAGTCAGTCTCTTTTCTGGGTCAACACTAAGCAAAGAAAGTAATGTGCTTTTTGTCTTAAAGACATTACCCCAGTCCATTCATTGTAACCCCCCCCCCCATTGTTCTCACAAGGCATGGAAATACTGGTAAAGCATGATAATTTTGTGCAAGCAACGGCTCAGCCATCTGAAGTTTTGAATAGAGGCCCATTCATACTAGATCTGAAGGGGGTTTCAACGGATTTTACTAACCTAACTATTAAATATTAGCTGTTGGCCGCACATGAAACGCTTGGATGATTCTTTCCCCAGACGCTAGTTGAGTAAGTCACTCCCAAAGATAAAGTAATGGAGGATATTTAATATTCTGTTTCTATCAGCAAGTTGCCGGATTATTTTATATTTTCTTGCCACAATGTGAGAATCCATACTTCACATCATGTATGTTTCCACCCTTAGCCGAAGGCAGAGACAATTATTTTTGTTCTGTCCGTCTTTCTGTCTGTCTACCCATCTGTCTGTCTGTCTGTCACGCTATGGTGTCGAACAATAACTTTTGTTCTTATGTGCTTATCATCATCATTTGTGCAATTTTTTTTTGGTGAACTGGTTACTTATGAGGAGGAGATGGTTTGGATTGCATTTCAGATCGGTTACATGATATGTAACTAAAAATAGATTTTTTATTTTGCTTTACTTTCGGACATTAACATGCATTTTTTCTTTAAACAAATTGGTTGTTTTGGCAATTTGCGAAATGTTATGCGTTTCGCAGTTGTAGTTGAATGTCACATTGCGGCATGAATTTGTACTATCTGGTCAGCCGGGATGTACATCTGTCAGTTTTTGCACCAATCTATATTAAATGCCAGGATTTGAAATTGATGACAGCACTCACGCTACAGTCAACATAACTTCAAATCAGGAGAATTGCTGCTATGTAGAGATCTATAATAAACACAAAAGCCTGATGTTTTTTGTGTTATTGGACAAGAGAGATAGCCTATTCTTTCAGAAGCATGTATTTAGTAACTCATTATGTAAATAACACTATGATGAGTTCTTTACTGTGTGTTTCTGCTTGGATGGTTCCACCAAAAGCAAAATGAATTCAACAACACCCGCAAAGGAAAAGTGAATTGGATGGATGACAAAAATGGATGAAGCTGATGACAGCAGTTTAGCAAATAACAAGGAAACACGTGGATCAAGGAGGATAACGTAAAGGAATGGAGACAAAATACACTTAACCCATTACCCCATAGCATGTTTCTGATTTGAAAACATGTGACCATTAAAGCAGGTTGAAAGTAGAGCAGAATGTGCCTTAAGGCGCAATTTGCTTTACTTTCAGCCTGCTTTAAAGCTACCAGTTGATAGAATGTAGATATTATTTCTAATGTTGAATATTCTCAACTGTATAAATAGGAACTATTTTATTCAGCGGAGGGATAAATTATGGGCGTAAAAAGGCGTATTTATGGGGTAATGGGTTAAAGCTGCAGTTTAGAGATTGTTTTGTTATCATATTATGAACATTTTCAAAATGGTATTGTCAGTAAACTGTCTGTAAACTACACTAGACAGATCTGACAATGCATGATATGATATCAGATACTTCATCACATCATAGAGAATAATAAAAGGACATCTTCAACAGTTTAATGGCAAAAAACATTTTCACACTCTTTTTTCTTTTTTTAATGTAAAAAATATGATTGTCTGTTATGTTGAACATTGCTGTTTGGATTTATTACCAAATTTGGCAAACTGTTTTATTTTCATTTCCAACATCTCACATAAGCTTGAAATGTCAATGTCTTTCATTAATTTCCATTTTGCTGTACTTTTGCTTTAATTAGTAATGTTCAAAAGAACATATCACAGCTTATTGAACAAAAATTAGAGCAGACACCCCTTTACAAGGGAAATAACCATTAATGGAATATTCAAATTAAAGGGAGATAATAAAAAAAGTAGTTCCGGCAAAAAATAGTTCCAAAAAGTTATAATTCACTGTAGATTATAACTTTATAATCTACTGAGAAAACTCTATAATTCACTGCTTAGCATAAAAGAAAACATTTAAAACTGTGTAGTATTTGCATAATTGTCTTATTGTATTTGGCAGACAATTTCATGAACTTATTCAAAATAATAAAGCCGTAATAATAATTATAGTATCAAATTGTGTTTAGAAATTTAACTCAAATATACACAAAAAAGGTCTAGTGTCCTCGAGGAGGGGTCATTTAGGTTCATGATTGGGCTGATCGAGTAATGCGGTCCTATCGTGCATGATATCACCGCGTCGGCAAAACATGGATCCTTAAAATGATATATCACACATGCATTTTGCACTTATAATACTGAAGTTATTGATCCAGTATCAAAACTTTTTGAACTACCCTCGAATCTCACAAATATTCGCAAATATGCCTTCGTTAATTTTTTCGATTCCATTTTTTCCACAACCGCTTCGGAAAAATCGCGTAAAAATATTCAAGCTTAGGATTCGCCTTTAGAAGCCCCTTATTCGATGGCAATTCGATGGCAATTCGATGGCAATTCGATGGCAATTCGCTTGCGATTATCACTTTAATCTAATAAGGTTCAGTACTGTAACGCGGCGCCTGATCTGGATTCAAGCTGTTTGTCACTTATCATTAAGTTTTTATCTGTCAAAATGTCCAATATAACTTTGAGAAAAAAACAGCAGATGCCAATTTTAAGCAGACGAAATTACACCAATTAGACATAATGTTCTTGTTTAGGGAACAGCGGCAAATGTTGATGTTACATGTGGGGGGGAATTGTTGTTGGGAGGGCCGTTGTAGGGAGGGCGTACTGTAACACATACATGTACATGTATTAAATGAAATAAATCAACATCGGAGAATACGTTTTTCTTTTGCATAAATTTGCAAAGAGAAATGCAACAAAATGCAATAAAATAAAGAAAATTAAAACAAATAAAATCTTGAGGACACCATTTGGTCTGAGTAACAAACGGTTAGGGGCATGCATCTTGCCCTGCACTTAGCAATAAAACAATAAGAAAGGGTCTAGCATACATGTAATGGAAAAGAATACGTCTTCACCACTCTACCTCAACTTGCGAATAAAACGTAGATAGGCATACATTTAACATGGGAGGTATTGCGATGCACAAGTCATGACATTTTGCCATCGTTTTAATGGATTGGTTTGATAATAAAGAGACCATTGACTGTAGTTTGTACAGTAGAGAAAACGTTATTCTTTCCCAATAAACGCGTTTACGTTAAAAGTTATATTTCCAATTCAAACAGTTTGGAGCCAGATCAGACGCCGGGTCACCCGGCGTCTGATCAGGCTCCGAACTGTTTGCCAATCATATTACGATAATCAGTATTGTCAAACTTTTGTCATTTTCTCCATTTTATTGCAATGCGTGTGCGTGTCGTTTGCGTTTAAACGGGAAAGAATAACGTTTTCTCCACTGTAATAACAAAGGCAATTTAAGCCCTTAATTGCTGCATGTATGAAATCATATGTTTGGAACAGTAGGTCGGCTTCGTTAAATTTTCAAATTTAAACTTGAGGTTTTTTGGCGTGCGACATAATTCGATGAGTTTACAACTGTGTGTACATGTATGCCAATCAGACGCCGCGTTGCGCAGCATCAGAACAGGAATCACATCGTTTGCAAATGACCACTGTACTGTTACAGTGGAGAATCTGTTATTCTTTCCCGTTTAAACGCAAACGTACGCAAACGCAAAGCACTAAAACGTAAAAAGTACAACTTTTGGACAATTCTGATATTTCATGTTTATCTTGGTGGCAAACAGTTTGGAGCCTGATCAGACGCCGGGTTACCCGGCGTCTGATCTGGCTCCAAACTGTTTGCACTGCAAATAATAGTTTTAGCGTAAACGCGTTTATTGGGAAAGAATAACGCATTCTCCACTGTATATGAAAGGGATGAACTCTTGAACGTTAGAACAAAAGCTTCATCATAAATGGAAAATAACAATCTGGTACAGTGGAGAATACGTAATTCTTTCCCGTTTAAACGCAAACGTAACGCAAACGAAAAGGGACATTTTTTGAAAAGTCTAATTTTTCATATTTATCTGACTTGCAAACAGTTTGGAGCTTGATTAGAGGTCTGGCCAGGCTCCAAACTGTTTGCACTGGAAATAATAGTTTTAGCGTAAACGCGTTTAAAGGGAAAGAATACCACATTATCCACTGTACTATAAGATGACATTTCATAACCTATTAAAACAGAGTAATGTATGATATACTCCACCTGATCAACTGATTGATGTTATTATATTACACTTTATTTACACTAATATTTTCATAGTGTAGATTATTTCCCAATGTACAGTGAAAAAGACGTTAGTCTTTCCAAATAAACGCTATTTTTATAAAAAGTACACTAAAACTATCGTGTCCATTGTAAACAGCTTGGAGCTTAATAAAAATCCGGGTAACCCGGTGTCTGATCGGGCTCCAAACTGTTTGCCACTCAGATTAGAACTAATCGCAAGAAATGTCAATGGACTGTATTTTTCTTCAATTTAATGCATTGCGTTTGCGTTTATATAGCAAATTATAGAGTTTTTTCCAATGTAACGTGTGTGTTCTTTAACAAGTATATTAATTGGAAAAGGTTAGTTCCAGTACATGTACATCGTCATAACTTTAACCAAAATGCGCCAAGTGGATTTTCTGTGCTTATTCTAGTACATGTACATTGAATTAGTCTATTTCTTTGAATCTAAGAGGTGTCTGGTCCATATTTTCTGTTTCGTTTTGTTTTAAATTTAAATTACTATCAGCAAAAGAGTGAAGACTCGCATAAGTTGTTACACCTTGAAGGAAATTAAAAACAGTGGAGAAAACGTTATTCTTTCCCAATAAACGCGTTTACGCTAAAACTATTTTTTCCATTGCAAACAGTTTGGAGCCAGATCAGACGCCGGGTAACCCGGCGTCTGATCAGGCTCCAAACTGTTTGCCACCAAGATAAACATGAATTATAAGAATTGTCCAAAAGTTGTACTTTTCTACGTTTTAGTGTTTTGCGTTTGCGTACGTTTGCGTTTAAACGGGAAAGAATAACAGATTCTCCACTGTACCCACACGTACATTTGCTATTTCTTAAGAGTAAACACACACGCGGGTTGATGCATATCTACGTTTGCCAAATGTCTTTGATGCTCAGCTTTACTTGTGAATAACATTATATTGGAAACGTTTATTAAATATATACCAGTTTGCAAGGTCTTGACTGTTATTTTCTTTGAATTAGAATCCTTCTAACATGCTAACTATATAAATAGTTTATTGCCCTGTTACGTATTAGACAGGACGCGTTTCGAACAGCAAGGGCAAACCTATTGTCTGTCACATTTGTTTCATTACGGTTAACGGAAGTTCAGGCCTGTAAATATACATCAATATTCTCACAGCTGTCATTACGTAATCCATTTTCCTATGCCCTCAATTACATCATTTGTTCTTCCTCGCAAAGTTGGTCGTTCTCTTTATCCCTTGAGCAACTGAGCATTTTGACAATAATGTGCGACCTGAATTGATGTCTATTTTATATGGGTTTGATCTATATCATATGGTGGCATGGTCCTGACACCAGTTACCACTTAGCTTTTCTGAAAAAAATCCAGTTAATATCTGACATAATTATCTAGTAAGTGGAAAGTGGAATTTTTTCATGAAAACCTGATACATGTGTTATTATCTTAACGCGACAAAATGACCTGTTAGTGCCATATACTGTCACCACAAATAAATAGATCCCGGATTTGGTGATGTTCGGCGATATTCATTGCAATAATCATCCTCCTTTACAGAAGAGTCATATGAGTCCTAATAAAGGTTTTACACCACTAAAATGCACTCATGATATTCATTAAGTATATACAGTGGAGAAAATGTTATTATTTCCCAATTAAGGCTTTTACGCTAAATCTATTATTTCCCTTGCAAAAAAATGGAATCAGATCAGAGGCCGGGTAACCCGGCATCTGACCGGGCTCCAAACTGTTTGGCTTCCAAGTTCAAATTAACACTCAGAATTGGCAAGAAGTAGTCATTTTCTACATTTTACTGCAATGCGTTTGCGTTTCGTTTGCGTTTAAAGGGGAATGAATAATGTTTTCACAGCTGTATCTGACCTAGGCAAACATTGTAGATCCAGACCGAAATACTCTTAGACTTCGTTAAGAGTTTGTTTTGTTAATCAGGGGGCTGCATGGGGCGGATGAAGGTATAGCAGTAGCCTATGAGCTTTCTGTTTTTACTTTCATCTTGTTTTTAAGCTGTCACCTGTGTTAACTCATTCGACCCATGCGACGAGTAGACTCGTCCTTCACAAATGGTGTACCCTAGTGGAGTAAATCTGCCCTGGGTGAACGGTGTAGACCCAGATCAGAGAGCTCCTAATGGAAACATTGGACCAAGGTCTACGATGTTTGTCATTTTGTAAATAGGCCTACATGTGTATTTTTAAAAGAATCCGAAATAGTCAAAGTACGAATACAATATTTCTCATTTTAGATAACTGGTAACACGGAACTTTTCTAGTTAATTAAAACTTAACTAGATAAATTCGTTAAGTGGTGGCAGTTTAAAGCAGTATCATGACAAAGTTTGTGTTCATATATTTATCTGGTTATTGTGAAAAGTTTCCACATTCCACTTACCCGATAATTATCTGAAAACTAACGCGAAAGTTTTCTAGATAAGTAACTAGTTAAATATTTATGTGAGATATAAACAGGAAACTATCATGATAATTAAGTGGTTAATTGGTGTCAGAAATATGCCACCATAATATCAGACGTCGAGTAAGTCGCAAATAGGTGGAGAAATGGAAAGAGGTACTACTATCAAAACTTGTTGTTAATTTGCTTCAATAGAAGGAAATGTACAGTGCTCCATCCCTACAACGGCCCTCTGAATAACGACTCACTCCTTACAACATCGCGTGTCACTGTTCGCAAGACAATTATGTATACCGCTTTCACTGTTGCAATATCGTCTGTTAATTGTCGTCAGCACTGTTTTTCTCAAAGTTTTGTATTTGAAATTTTTACAGAATAAACATAAAGACGTGTAACAAACAGTTTGTATCCAGATCAGACGCCGCGTAACGCGGCGTCTGATCTGGGTTCAAAGTGTTTGCGAATGTACTGTAAGGTTTACACTTCCCCTCCTTATAACAACTCCCCATCATATTTGGTGTTGTTGCAGAGTCGGAGCACTGTACTACTATCAGGATATGTTTACACTGCATCTGATTTGACACCAATTCAATAATTCAATTTCATTTTTTTCAATTTAATTGAATTGAATTGAAATCAAACTGTTTGCAAAAGACATAACTGTCCTAGCATAAACGCAATTGTTTGTTGATGAATACCATATTTACTGTACTTTGTTCTCTCTGTAGGTCACCCAAGAAGATGCTCTGATTACGAACATTTGTCTACTGAGAAATATCTTGATCGTTGTAGGAATAGTAATGTTGATTATCGCCCTACACACATGTGCAGTGAATTCGAGTCATCAACGAATACACATAAAGTAGAGCCATATACAGTACAATCGTAATATAACGACCTATCAAAACGTGTGCTTACGAGTCTGAAAATATTTGACACGGAAACAGATGGTGTAGCAATTAATGTGCGAATAATCTCAATTTGAGATGCCGTGCTCCTTCCCTACAACAACCTTCCTACAGTGGAGAATGTGTTATTCTTTCCCGTCTAAACGCAACGTACGCAAACGCAAAACACTAAAACGTAGACAAATACATAGTTTGGTCAATTCTGATATTTCATGTTTATCTTGGTGGCAAACAGATTGGAGCCTGATCAGACGCCGGGTTACCCGGCGTCTGATCTGGCTCCAAACTGTTTGCACTGCAAATAATAGTTTTAGCGTAAACGCGTTTATTGGGAAAGAATAACGTTTTCTCCACTGTAACAACGGATTCCTCCTTACAGCAATACTAGTCGCTGTTTCCTAAACAATAGGATTATGTTAAATCCATACTGCTGCAATATTGTCTCATTAATCTTGTCGTCATCTGTTATTGTGAACATTACTAAATGGATATATATTGGTAGAAGAAATATTATGACGACTGACAAACAGTTTGGGTCCAGAACAGACGCTGCGTTTGCAAATGAAAGCAAAATTGTGCTCATCACTTTAATAGGAAATGTCCTTCCCTATAGCAACATCCCTCCGAAAATCAATCACAATCTGTGTCTCCAATCTGTGTCTCCAATATTGTTGTAGAAATGGAGCGCTGTAACTTTTAACTTTAAGTTTAAACTTTACTTATTTTCAACGATTATGAAATAAGTCCTAACAACCCAGGCAAATCGATGGCGCGAATTATGACGTATTTTGGTCATTATGGAGCACTATTATAAAGCAAGCAACACAACTTAAGGGTCAAACAAAATACCAAACAGTCGTTTTTTGCAACTCCAGTTACGTTAGGAATTGTTTTGTTTTAAAAGTAATGTGACAAATGCATACGTCAGCTGTCTTGATAATCTTCCACTACAGAACATGTTGTTATACAACAAAACTACGTGTTCTCTATATGTAAACATGTCAGTCTAAATGGAACTATGATTTGCCTTGATCGAGATTAATGAAGGTGGTATTTGTATAACAGAAAAAAAACGTATTTTCTTTTCAGTGATTATGAAATGATGTACCGGGTACAGTGGACAAGACGATATTTTTCGTTAACAAACGGGTGATATGTGAATCTGGCCTTATTATAAAAAATGATTCAATTCAACTTAGACCAACAACCTGTTGTCAGAAGAAGCCTAAATATTATTGTGATGGTTGAAATATACTGTGTCTTGTTTGTCTTTTGGGTGTACTAGAATGTTTTGATTGTGGTCATTAGTTTGACCGCACTTGCTTTTTTGTGTTTCTGGTCACTCTTTCTATAAGACCATTTACATATGGAAGAATTACAATGCCCAATTTTGCGTTTCCTAATTCATTGTATATCGTTTTTGTTACTATATTTCTGTTTCTATTTTCTTTTCATGTGCAGATCATGGTTCTGAAGATGACATCAGCTTCGGTTGAAACGTCAATAATTAAATATTTATTTATTTAACAGTGATATGAAGAAATTGTTAAATGATGTTAAATCACCTACATGATGAAGTCTTTTGATGGAAAGATTAAAGTACTTTTACCTTTAACATATGACTTGTAATACTCTACTGCCTTTAATAAAAGTACAACGCTAATCTTTTCCGTGGTACAGTGGAGAAAATGGTATTCTTTCCCGTTTAAACGCAAACAAAACGCAAACGCAATGCACTAATATGTAGAAAATAACAACTTTTTGACAATTGTGACTATTATCATTAAGCTGAGTAGCAAACAGTTTGGAGCCTGATCATACGCCGGATTACCCGTCGTCTGATCTGGCTCCAATCTGTTTGTACTGGAAACAACAGTTTTGGCGTAAGCGCGTTTTTATTGGGAAAGAATAACGTTTTCTCCACTGTACGTGTATTTATTGTGTGACTATACAGGACTTCTATATATCACCACTAAGTGAAATACAACCCTGTGATAAAATATAAGTATAGTGAATATCACTTCAGTATTAATTCTTTATGTATCTTTAAATGTACTTATGTTTTTAATGAAATATTTCACTAGAATTATTATGTTACACCAGTTTTGGCGATTCTTTCAAACATGATAATTACTGCTCAAAATCATTTTAAAAACGTATGTCGTTGATTGAAAAACGCAGTTTTGATATCCCTTTTCCTTATACAGTGGAGAATCTGTTATTCTTTCCCGTTTAAACGCAAACGTACGCAAACGCAAAGCACTAAAACGTAAAAAAGAACAACTTTTGGACAATTCTGATATTTCATGTTTATCTTGGTGGCAAACAGTTTGGAGCCTGATCAGACGCCGGGTTACCCGGCGTCTGATCTGGCTCCAAACTGTTTGCACTGCAAATAATAGTTTTAGCGTAAACGCGTTTATTGGGAAAGAATAACGCATTCTCCACTGTATATTTTCCCTTAAAATATGACGTTTTTTTTATGGTAAAGTAACTGCAAATGGCATAATTAGGCACCATGTTTTATCGAAAATAATGTTTGGAATCATTGCCATGTTAGGCGCTTTTGTGATAATTAAGCATCATGAATGGAGGAAGATAGTTCACCTTACAAATAAATACGAAAGAAGACTCAAGCAGGAAACGCAACACAAACAATACACCCATCTCTAAAGCAGAACACACACACAGCCATACCATAACAAACACACACACACACACACAACCACACACACACACACACACGCAACACCATTCCCTCATCCACACACTAAATAGAAAACAACACGCAAGACAAACATAAAGCTAAGTGAATATAGGAGCCCGCCTTGGTACGGTCAGTAGCAATCAATAACCAACTATAAATTAATTAATTATTAACAACCACTGGGAGGTTAATAAATACGAAAGACTCAAGCAGGAAACGTAACACAAACAATACACCCTCCTCTCAAGCAGAACACACACACACAGCCACACCACAACAAACACACCCACACACACACGCAATACAATTCCTACATCTACACACTAAATTGAAAACAACACACAAGACAAACATAAAGCAAAGTGAATATAGGAGCCCGCCTTGGTACGGTCAGTAGCAATCAATAATCAACTATAAATTAATTAATTATTAACAACCACTGGGGGGTTAAACCTGGGTTTAGGGGCGCCCAACCTCACACGTATCTCCTATATTCACCTATAACGACGAACAGTGTACATAAAATATAAACCCTGTTCCACCACCTTACAATCAAAAAGACCGCCAGCACAGTAAGTAAATACATGTAAAACATCTAACAAAATTCCCTGACAGGATTATTAGTAACACGGGAAAGAATTAAACATTCAAGCCCGTGTTAAAAATAACCCACTATGGCAACGGTCAAATTGTGCTCAAGCGAATAGTCTGTAGTCACGAGTAACGGTAAGACATGGGAGGGTTTAGGGTACGACAGAGAGGGAGAGAAAAACCAAAGCACGAAAATCCGACATAACTCTCCCGGTTAAGGACGGCTTTAGAGATACATCATCATGTAGTGCTAAGCCCTGTCTGTCGTCGCACAACCAAAGAGGAAAGCATAAAAACCACAGCAATGTCATAAGCAACATTAAGTGTATGTTGTGCGATCTAATACAGTGGAGAACACGTTATTCTTTTCCGTTTAAACGCAAACGAAACGCAAACGCAATGCCCAAAAATGAAGAAAATAACAACTATTTGACAATTCTGGCGATTATTTTTAAGCTAAGTAGCAAACAGTTTGGAGCCTCATCACACGCCGGGTTACCTGGAAACAATAGTTTTAGCGTAAACGCGTTTATTTGGAAAGAATAACGGTTTCTCCACTGTAGTTGGTTATACATATAATTCCCCGTTATAAACAACTGGTTTTAACAAGCACAGTACATGAAACCTTTTTGAAGTAATAACCTTTGATTAAATTGTAACCATATATTTTTATGACAAAGCATGTGAATAAACCTAGATTTTGAAATGTGAACGAACTGGTATAATTGTAGCTTTTATTGTATTTTCAACATTACCGACTCCTGTTAAGTGTAATATATTCCTTAATTTTCAACGCGAATGATAAGTCATGTACATGTATATTAATTTCAATGGAATGTACGCGGTCGTAAATATTCAAGAAGGTATTATATATACTCTTTTGTCAACCTGATATGTACAGTGGATAAAAAGTTATTCTTTCCCGTTTAAATGCAAACAAAACGCAAACGCAAAGCACTTAAACGTAGAAAAGTGAAATTTTTGGACAATTCCAATACATGTAATTCATATTAATCTTGGTGGCAAACAATTTGGAACCTGATCAGACGCCGGGTTACCCTGTTTGCAATGGAAATAATAGTTTAGTTTCAACGTAAACACGTTTATTGGGAGAAAATAACGTTTTTTCCACTGTATTTATCAATCAGAAACGGATACTGTTGAGAAGATAATGTTCCTTTCCGTTTAAACGCAATCGAAACGCAAATGCATTGCTAAACTGTGTAGAAAGTGATAATCTTTTGACCATTCTGACTGTCTATTTTACTCTGAATGGCAAACGGTTTTGAGCCCGGTGTATAATCTATATTAGTCTTAGCTTAAACGCTTTTAATTTGAATAAAATAATAACTCCTTCTCCACTGTACGTTTCGAGCCTATATACATTTGCCCAATAGCCTGTTTCTATGATTTAAGATATGTTACTACTTAAAGGTTGCATTAAGCTACAATCTGACAGGATTTACAAAACATGTTAAATAGTTCATAGTCATGATTGTGGCCGAATAACGGCATTCCTTAGTGAAGGAATAAATCAATGCGTAAAAACCGTGCAACGGTACTTATGGAATGAGGAGTTAAAAAGGAACCAGATTTTAACCCTTTCATGGTCAATATACAGTGGAGAATCTGTTATTCTTTCCCAATAAACGCGTTTACGCTAAAACTACTATTTGCAGTGCAAACAGTGTGGAGCCAGATCAGACGCCGGGTTATTGGGAAAGAATAACAGATTCTCCACTGTACATACTATTGCATTACATTTGCCTATCGTATCGCCGTGAAAGAGAAACGTCCTCTCTATTGTACAGATCAACATTGATACAGCGCTCCTTTTCTACAGTGGAATGATGAGTTAAAAAGGAACCAGATTTTAACCCTTTCATGGTCAATATACAGTGGAGAATCTGTTATTATTTCCAAATAAACGCGTTTACGCTTAAACTATTATTTGCAGTGCAAACAGTTTGGAGCCAGATCAGACGCCGGGTAACCCGGCGTCTGATCAGGCTCCAAACTGTTTGCCACCAAGATAAACAAGAATTATCAGAATTGTCCAAAAGTTGTTCTTTTCTACGTTTTAGTGCTTTGCGTTTGCGTACGTTTGTGTTTAAACGGGAAAGAATAACAGATTTTCCACTGTAATATTGCATTACATTTGCCTATCGTATCGCCGTGAAAGAGAAACGTCCTCTCTATTGTACAGATCAACATTGATACAGCGCCCCCTTTCTACAACGACATTCAATGGGAGACAACAAGTATGTGCGTTGTTTGGAGTGAGTCGTTATAGAGAGGGAAATCGGCTTACATTTGCAAACAGCTTGAATCCAGATCAGACGCCGCGTAAATTTAACTTCGAAACGATATTGCAGACAACAATATTGAAGAAGACGACAACATGGCGGTGAAGGTGTAAACCTCACGATAAATTTGATCATGAAATGATTAAATATACTTCCTGCAGATCGTATGACAAGGACTCAGATTAAATGTTTAGGAATATTGCGTCTGATTGGACTCACATTTCTGAGATATATTGAGTTACATTTATATTTCGCATTTACCTAATAAATATTTTTCATTGTAAACTTGTTACTTGCGTTTTTAATGTCAATTGATGTTTTAATTGACAATTAATGTGCCCCCTCTCTACAACGACACCCAAAACGAGACACAGAGTGTGTGTTCTGTTAGGAGAGAGTCGTTACAAGGAGGGATAATTAAGAATTGGCTTACACTTGCAAACAGCTTGAATCCAGATCAGACGCGCGTCTGATCAGGATTCAAGCTTTTTTCACTCGTCATTATATTTATTTTATCAAAATGTCCATTTACAGTGGAGAATCTGTTATTCTTTCCCAATAAACGCGTTTACGCTAAAACTATTATTTGCAGTGCAAACAGTTTGGAGCCAGATCAGACGCCGGGTAACCCGGCGTCTGATCAGGCTCCAAACTGTTTGCCACCAAGATAAACAAGAATTATCCGAATTGTCCAAGAGTTGTTCTTTTCTACGTTTTAGTGCTTTGCGTTTGCGTACGTTTGCGTTTAAACGGGAAAGAATAACAGATTCTCCACTGTATGTAACTTTGAGAAATAAACAGAAGACGACAATTTTACGACGATATTGCAGCAGTGAAAGAATTAGATATAATTGTCTTGTCTGGGGAACTGCTGCAAGGGTCATTGTAAGGAGGGAATCGTTGTTTGATGGGCCGTTGTAGGGAGGGAGCACTGTTGCAATAATTGAAACTTGATTTTTACACTTTACCCGAGTACAGTTGTTATTTGCAAAACAGTTTAGATCCTAATCAGACGCAGCGTCTAATCACATATAATCAAGATCAAACCTGTTTGACACTCATTAGGATATGGTTTAGTCCATTGACTTTAACTCTTTTTCTGCCAACGGCGCCAAATTGCGACTTTGCAAACAGTTTAGATCTTGATTAGACGCTTCAAAATGCGGCGTCAGTTCAGCATCTAAACTGTTTTACACTTGTAGCGATATTTCCTCAGTTAAAACAGCTAGAAAGCTGACTTTACAGTGGAGAATGTGTTATTCTTTCCCAATAAACGCGTTTACCCTAAAACTATTATTTTCACTGCAAACTGTTTGCCACCAAGATAAAGATGAATTATCAGAATTGTCAAAAAGTTGTATTTTTCTACGTTTTAGTGTTTTGCGTTTGCGAACGTTTGCGTTTAAACGGGAAAGAATAACAGATTCTCCACTGTAACAATATTGCAACGACACAATCCGTGCAGACAATATTTTTACGGCAAGAGACTCACAGCAGACGAACAATCCTGGCAGGAAAATAGTTAAAAAGAACATTGAGAGATAACAAGAAATATCTTAAAAAACATATTCCGTCGAAAGTTTAAGTTTATTTACGGAGTGAATAGTATTCATTATATAAACTTAATACAGGCAGTATACATAAGTTGGCCTAATGTATACATCCGTGCTTTAAATGTCTGTTCAAATTTGGTCAGCATAGCCTTGAACGTCATAATGGAGGTATATGGCAACTGTGTTGGTGGTCTCTACCTCTAGGCATTCGGCCAATGAGAGTGTTGCAAAACAAGCAAGCGATCATTGACGAAGATTTCTGATCATTACTGATTGGTTAAATGGTTTCAATCAGTAGGTTGAAATAAGTAACATTCCCGTCTTCGACAGGAAAAAAGCAGACAACACTAAAGCTGATCACTCCATGGCTGTGAAAGGGCCTGAAGTACATGTATGGATAATCTATAAACCCTTTCACTACTCTCAATGATGCATTTGCAAACAGTTTGGGTCCTGATCGGACGCCGCGTATCACGGCGTCTGATCAGGACACACACTTTTACGACACTCTTATCGATATTTGTTTAGTCATACAACCTTAAATCTTAATTTGAAACGTGTTTTGCAACAACAATATTGACACAGACGACAATAAAGCGATGAAGGGGTACAGTGGATAATCTGTTATTCTTTCCCAATAAACGCGTTTACGCTAAAACTATTATTTACAATACAAACAGTTTGGAGCCAGATCAGACGCCGGGTAACCCGGCGGCTGATCAGGCTCCAAACTGTTCGCCACCAAGATAAACATGAATTATCAGAATTGGCTAAAAGTTTTTCTTTTCTACGTTTTAGTGCTTTGCGTTTGCGTACGTTTGCGTTTAAACGGGAAAGAATAACAGATTCTCCACTGTATGTATGTTGTGACAACCAGTGTGTTGATGATTGGTTGCTGTTTATTTTTTTTTGAGTTACACGGCATCTAACCTGGCATCAATCAGTCTGTAATAGACAATGTATAGCATTAACACGTTTGTTGGGAAGTATTGTCTCATCAGATGTGACTCAATTTTATATATATCGTCGGTCTCTGTCCGTCTACGAGGACGATGGGTTGCGCCAAGAGGAACTTGTGACACTTCTGCTTGAGCAGCTTCTACGGTGACTGAAAAGGCCTATCCTAGAGGTGCAGTTCCTACTACAGCCATCGCAGATATAGTCTACTCGCTGTATTTGATGAACTTGATGCTTTCCTTCTGAGCCTCTTCTGTGTCTGCTCTAACAATTATCTCATACTCTGCCCTCCTGATACCAGACTAAACAGTGTGCCTTCAGGCCGTATGATTCTGTGCTATGTCTTCCCAGTGTTCGACGTTGATATGAGCAGACTTAAAGACATTAAGCCAGTCCATTCACTGATTCCCCCCTCATTGTTCTCACTTGGTGTGAAAATACAGGTAGATCACGTGAAAATTGCTCAGGTAACGGCTCAGCCATTGAAGCTTTGAAAAGAGACCCTTACATAATAGATCTCAATAGGTTTTTCAATGGGTTTTACTAACCAAGCTATCAAATATTAGGTGCGGGCCTCACATGAGACGCCTGAATGATTATTTGCCTAGATGCTAGCCGAGTAAGTGCATGGGCTCCATGCTTTGACTCAAACTTTCTACAGTGTAGGTGTTACCACCCAAGCTTGGTCATGTAATGTATTTAAGGCCGCACTAACATAGCGATGGAACAAAATGTCCAAGCATGAACGCTTTTTATTGAGAAAGAATTACGAATGTTCCATACACGACTGGGTGTGTGATGTTTAGGTCACTCTGGAGGGAAGGGATAAGTGACAATAGTTTGAATTTTAAACGGACTTTATTGCCAGGGTTTTACACAACCATACGTACTTGTACAGTGGAGAATATGTTATTTTATGGTAAAAACTATAACAGTCGAACTTCGATAAATCGAACTCGCTTAGCTCAAACTAACCGATATTTCAACACATGAATTACCTAAGCCACGTTTTAACTTTGTATTACGGGTATGTTCGACATAGCCGAGTTCGTAGTATCAAAGTTCGACTGTAGTTCCATTGCAAACAGTTTGGAGCTTCATCAGACGACTGGTAACTTGGCTTCTGAATACGCTAGAAATTGTTTGCTACCCTAATTAAAAGATAATTCGTTATCATTTTCAAAAGGTTGCATTGAGTTTTTTCATTTCGTCTGCGTTTAAACGGGTACATGTAAAACTAACGTCTTCTCCGCTGCATATCCGTGGGCATAGATTCACAATACACGTCACACATGGCAAAACCATTTATTTCACTTCCATTTTGATTTCAAAGCTTGTCTAAAAGATCTATATGATGAATATATGTTTACATTCTTATATATGTACAAAGGTTATAAAAAGGGTCGAGTACTACAACACAAATTAATGTCTGTATAGATCGGGTATTCATACTTAAGACAATATCTTTATCATATACACTTCTGTTCCGTTTTAACAAAACTTAATGCAGTGGAAAATAGGTTATTCTTTGCCGTTTAAACTGAATCGAAATGCAAATGATTTATTTTACAATTCACACTGCTAATATTAATCAGAGAAGCAACCATTTTAGAGCAAGATCAGACGCCGGGTTCTGATCTGGCTCCAAACTGTTTGTACTGGAAATAATAGTTTTAGCGTAAACGCGTTTATTGGGAATAAATAACGTTTTCTCCACTGTTTGTTAGCAGAAACCAAACTGAACATAAATAGTACTGACAAAATTATAATGTTCACACGCACAATGACCCTAGAGTAAACATAATTGGTTATTAGAACATTTAAACCAGACAAAACAATTAAAGACGCCTACGTTATCTGGGATGTTATCTGTATTAAATTAGTAATTGTTCTGCATTCTTTTGATCAGATTACCATACTCTTTTTCTGAAAAGTGTGGTTCTCGTAGTTTTAAAAAAAATCTAAGTATTTGAATATTTAACGCTTTTACATATACCAGTCAAGTAGTGGAGAAGACATTATTCGTAACTTTTTAAATGCAAACAAAACGTCATGCACCTTAGTTAAAAACTACAATTCTAAGCAAAGTTTATTAAATCTAAACTGTTTGCAATTGAAAAATATAGTTTCCAGGCGTGTTCATTTGGAAATTATAACGTCTTCCCTATAATAGCTGGTACATGTACAGTGGATAATGTGTTATTCTTTCCCAATAAACGCGTTTACGCTAAAACTATTATTTGCAGTGCAAACAGTTTGAAGCCAGATCAGACGCCGGGTAACCCGGCGTCTGATCAGGCTCAAAACTGTTTGCCACCAAGATAAACATGAAATATCAGAATTGTCCAAAAGTTGTTCTTTTCTACGTTTTAGTGCTTTGCGTTTGCGTACGTTTGCGTTTTAACGGGAAAGAATAACATATTCTCCACTGTATACTGTAATTGAGGATTACGTTAAAACACTAAGTGGCCTTTTCTCATGTAATGACGGAATATATTGTTTTTTGATTAAAATTTGTAAATGTTCAACCTTTTCAACACCAAATGCAATTGTCTGATGTTACCCTTTTTCAGACAAATGTTAGAGAATATCAATTAAGACAACATTTTCGAGTTTAACCGATTTCTAAATCGTAACCGTTTGCAATAATAACGTTTTGTCTGAACCAATTTATGCTGAAATAAATCAAAGAGTATTCTGACCGACCAGGGTTTTCACGGTTTGCAAAATTGTATTTTATTGACTTTCAGCACAAATAACGGTTACACTGAAATAGATTATTTGATATAATTATGTTAGTTACCCACAATTAAAGTTATACGCCATATTAAAAACAACACTGTGCAAGAGAAGTCTTTTAGGAATGTGAATGTATTGATTTAATCCGATTGTCAAACGCTTTGGTACCTGGTCAGAGGCCGAATAGCATGGTGTCTGAAAAAGGTTCAAACTATTTTCAATTAATCATAGGTTTTCCAGAATGAATTAGCTGTGCTATGACAAAGCACCGTTGGCATCTCATTCTAAGCATCAGAGTTCCGTCTATACTGCCAAATACCGTATATAATATACATATATGTACTGCTAAATACAGAGCTTCAGCTGCATGTGGATGTCAAACAGTGTAGGTCAAGTCCAGCAGTCACGTCTTTGACGGTGCGGCTTGCCTAGATCTAAACTGTTTGCAATGTAATATGTCATGCTTTATCAAGACGCAGCTCAAATGTTTTGGTTGTTTTTGAAAGAAAACACATTTTCACTATAAGAAAGAATTTGTAAATACACTGTTTTTAAGAAATTATTGTATTAAAGGGGATTTATGACCTTCTGGCATTTCATATAAGCGACCTAAATTGAAGGTGCTTATTGTACAGTGGATAATACGTTGTTCATCCCCGTTTAAACGCAAACGAAACGCAAACGCATCACAATAAAACGTAAAATAACGTGTCGGCAATTCTGACAATTCATGTCAATATGACGGGCAAACAGTTTGGAGCCTGATCAGACGCCGGGTTACCCGGCGGCTGGTCTGGCTCCAAACTGTTGGCAAAGGAAATGATAGTTTTCGCGTAAACGCGTTTATTGGGAAAGAATAACGTTTTCTCCACTGTATCAATAAACGTTTATGTGCTGTTTTATTGATACAGTGGAGAATCTGTTATTCTTTCCCGTTTAAACACAAACGTACGCAAACGCAAAGCACTAAAACGTAGAAAAGTACAACTTTTTGACAATTCTGGTAATTCATGTTTATCTTGGTGGCAAACAGTTTGGAGCCTGATCAGACGCCGTGTTACCCGGCGTCTGATCTGGCTCCAAACTGTTTGTATTGGAAATAATAGTTTGAGCGTAAACGCGTTTATTGGGAAAGAATAACGTTTTCTCCACTGTAATTGTCAAGCGTCTGATCAGGCTCCAAGTTGTTTGCAACGACCATATTTTTACCAGAAATGCGTTTATTTGGAAATGATAACGTCTTCTCCTCTGTATTCGACCCTTGATGTGGATCTATTGAGGCCGTTACAGATTGGCAGCCGAGTAGTGTAGGCAATATGTCCTTATTTTCCCGCCGTTTGAATGAAATAAAACGCAAATGCATTGCAATAAAAATTTGAAAAGTTAATATGTTTGAAAATATTGATACATTTAATTGTTATCTCTGAATGGCAAACAGTTTGGAGCCTGATCAGACGGCCATATATTCAAATTATGATCTGGTTCCGAACCGTTCGTAATGGAAATATTTGTTTTAACATGAGCATGGAAAAGAATACCGTCCTCGCAAATGTCCCATAAGTGCCAAACTAATTACAGTCAAACTTCAATAATTCGAACACGCTGTAGTTCGACATACCCATAGTTCTAAATCCAAAAGTCGCTAAGCCATGATTTAACTTTGGAAAACGGGCATGTTCGACTAAAGCGAAATCGAATTCTAGGAATTTAACATATGAACTTTTGGTAAGGTCGATTTAATCGAGTTCGAAGTACATGTATCGAGTTTCGGCTGTGTTTAAAGCATTCAGGAAACTAAATAATGAAATATACCAACCAACATTATATATGTATATAGTTTATTCAATAATACACTCATCCCACAACTTAAATCCACAAATTTACATAAGATTACTGTTTGAGAACTATTTACCGTATTTCTATTCCTATTACATGTACAAGCAGACTTAACACAATCGGTCATTTAATCAAACGAAAAAATAGCAGTATGCAATACAGTTGGCGGCTTGATGCCGATCACATGTAAATATTAAAACTCTATTATTATTTACAGATGTATTGCATGTTTCCCTATTTAACCAGTGTATGATCAAATTGATCGTAAGGTTTTTACCCCTTTCACCGCCATATTTTCACCTGCTTTAAAATGTTTATCTGCAATATCATTTTAGAGTTAGATTTAAGGCAGTTTAACTGACGTAATTTCAAAACGTAACGCGGCGTCTGATCAGGATCAAAACTGTTTGCAAATGCGCTTTATGACGGCATTGAGAGTGAAATGGACACATTGCAACTTGTGTTTTAAAGGTACAGTGGAGAATACGTTATTCTTTCCCGTTTAAACGCAAACGAAACGCAAACGCATTGCAATCAAAAGTAAAAAAACTACAATTTGTTGACAATATTGTCAATGGATTTAAATCTGAGTTGCAAACAGTTTAGAGCCTGATCAGACGCCCGGTTTCCCGGCGTCTGATTTGTCGCCAAACTGGTTTACGTAGTTTTACGTAAACGCGTTTATTGGGAAAGAATAACGTTTCCCCACTGTACATGTAGCAATGTAACACAAGAATTGGTTATGCAGTAAAACTCCTACATGTATATTACGACCACTTAAAAGAAGGCTAATTGATTGCATGAAAAACAGGTGACAATTTTAAATAAAGTAGAAGTAAAACGAAAAGCTCAAAAAAGCTTTCTGTTTTACTTTCACCTTACTTTACGCAGCCACATGCTTTAAACAACTTACAGTGGAGAATCTGTTATTCTTTCCCAATAAACGCGTTTACGCTAAAACTATTATTTGCAGTGCAAACAGTTTGGAGCCAGATCAGACGCCGGGTCACCCGGCGTCTGATCAGGCTCCAAACTGTTTGCCAACAAGAAAAACAAAAATTATCAGAATTGTCGAAATATTGTTCTTTTCTACGTTTTAGTGCTTTGCGTTTGCGTACGTTTGCGTTTAAACGGGAAAGAATAACAGATTCTCCACTGTATGATTAAAAGAATGATGTTATCGTAATAGAGTGATCCTACTGTATTTTAGAGTTTATTTAGGTGCCCTACATAAACACATCGTTCTATACAATCAAATTGTTTATGCAAAACACAGTCACAAACAATCTTAAATGTGACATTTGATGCATACAGAATTGTATAACTAGGTATCGTGTTGGTTTTTTATACGAGCTTTTATTATATAAAATGTCAATCATTTTAACTCTAACAGCGGAACCTTGATTATGTGTGCAAACAGGTTGTATCCGAATGAGACGCCGCATACTGCGGCGTCTCATCAGGATCCAAACTGTTTGACACGCTGGTCTTGTTTTGAAAAGAAAATTTGAAAATTCTATTTTTAGAGTAGCAGACGTCAATTGTTGCAGACGATGTTCAATCCCAGCATGCAAAGAGTGAGGCATCCAACTACAGTGGAGAATCTGTTATTATTTCCCGTTTAAACGCAAACGTACGCAAACGCAAAGCACTAAAACGTAGAAAAGAACAATTTTTGGACAATTCTGATAATTCTTGTTTATCTTGGTGGCAAACAGTTAGGAGCCTGATCAGACGCCGGGTTACCCGGCGTCTGATCTGGCTCCAAACTGTTTGCACTGCAAATAATAGTTTTAGCGTAAACGCGTTTATTGGGAAAGAATAACAGATTCTCCACTGTACATGTACAAGTATACTCAATCGTATTTATTTCAATTTATAAAACAATTTCTGCTATAACTGTAAACATGCCGTTAGCTAATATTTATTTCCAATTTATTTTGCATGTAATTTTCAAACTTATGTATGGACAAGACAGTGTCAAACAGTTTGGATTCTAGTTGGAGCTTTAATCATACTTCACTGAATGTTTTGTTGCGTTTTACAGAATAATGGATACATTGGAGAATACATTATTCTTTCCCGATTAAACGCTGGCGAAAAGCAAAATAAACTTATTAAACGGCTCAATATGACATGTTCTCAAAATATTATTGTGCCAAACAATTGCAAACTAGCTCCAAACTGTTAGCAATGAAATTGCATGTAGTTGTGATCGTGTAAAATCGCCTATTTGAAAGAAGCACGACTTCCCCACGGAAACACTGTTTATTATCTTTTGGTATAATGTAGGGCACAGAATCAATTATGTGTTTCATATGTATCATGTCACAGGCTACATAAACTCATAACAGATAAAGAGAAATCTAATACATGAACGTTATTTTCTCGCTGTAAATGGCGTTATGCACAAACAATTATGATCAGTGCAAATAGTTTGGGGTAAGACAGTGGAGAACACGTTATTCTTTCCTGTTTAAAGTAAATGAAACGCAAAAGCAAAACACTAAAACGTATAAAATGACATCTTCTTAATTATTCTGAGTATTCTTTGAAACCTGGGTGGCAAACAGATTGGAGCCGGATCAGACGCCGGGTAACCCGGCATTTGACCTGGCTAAAAACTGTTTGTATTGGAAATAACAGTTCTAGCGTAAATGCTTTTTTGGGAAAGAATAACGTTACTCTTCTATACATGTATAAGAATATCGTTTCAAAGTTAGATTTACGGCAGTGTAACTGACGTCATTTCAAAACAAGTGGCAAACAGTTTTTATCCTGATCAGACGCCGCGTCACACGGCGTCTAATCAGGAACAGAACTGTTACCAAATCCGCTGTATGACGTCATTGAGAGCGAAAGGGTTGAAGCTGAAATTATAACTATAAATAAGAGTTTCACAGACTGACCAAAACTCATTGGTTTTTGAGAGGTTACCCTAGTTACATGTAAGCTATTGTAAGAGACTAGAAACCAGAGCTGGCATACATGACATGTAAAAGGGTGTGAGGCGCCTAAATGAGCACATTAGAATGCATTTGCAAATTATATTATTAATCAGCTTGGTCCGGCATCGAACACATGCGGAGAAGGTTCACGCAATTTAAAAGCATAATGCTCTAACCCTTCTAACGTCAGACCTGTCTTATTTGACAGTCTATTTAACCCTTGCACTGCCTAGTGTTATCGTCTGCTTTAACCGTCTTACATGTACCGTTCAAATATCGTCTGCGCTGGTAGTGTCGTCTGCAGTATTCAGTTTTAACTCCCTCTGTGATTTGTGAGTCTAGTCGATATTGATACATGAACGTACAGTGGAGAATACGGTATTCTTTTCCGTTTAAACGAAACGAAACGCAAACGCAAAACACTAAAATGTAGGAAAGTGCAACTTTTGGACAATTCTGATAATTCGTGTTTATTGTGGTGCAAATAGTTTGGAGCCTGATCAGACGCCGGGTACCCGGCGTCTGATCTGGCTCCAAACTGTTTGCATTAGAAATAATAGATTTAGCGTAAACGCGTTTAATGGGAAAGAATAACGTTTTCTCATATGTATTACATATCCATATACATGTATATCATCATAATGCCATAATGCCATGGCAATTTATGCAACAATATTTCCTCATATTTGAAAAGAATATAAACCAACATTAAGCTAAGACATACAGAGCCCCTTCCCTACGGCATTCCGAACAACGATTACCTCCTATTAACAAGGCTTACCGCTGTTTCCCCAAACTAGACACTTATGTCTTACTCTTTCATTGCTGCAATATCATCTACTTGCAAATGTCGTCTGCTGTTTGGTTTGTCAATTTTACATATAACAGTGGTAAATACGCTATTCCTACCCATTTACGCGTTTATCTATGCATAAGAAACGCATAGTGAACGGTTAACGAACGGTTAACGCCTAACGATTTTACCCCGTTTAAACGCGTTAATAAACGATTCATGTAAGCATCTTGACCGAAAAGAAAGGCAAGGACGAGTGGCAAAGAGTTTGAATCCAGATCAGACGTCGCGTTACGCGGCGTCTGATCTAGATTCAAGCTGTTTTGCAAATGTAACCCAAGTCGTCCTCAGCATTATATGTATTAATCTTTATACATGTACTCTACATCAAATCCCTGCGAGCAACACACACAATCTGCGTATCCCATTGGGTGTTGTTATAGAGAGGGGACATTGTATACTACAATCGAATATAAGAATTACACACTACATGTATGAAACATCCTAAAATCTTGCCAGTGGATAAGAATGTTTTTGGTTAACAGGTTGCAACTAAACTTATTCGTCCCTGATACTTCAAATAAATACATCCATCCTTTTTCTAGTCTATTGCTTATACATTAGGGGTGTTTTCTACAATAAGCGGACACACGGTGCGGGCCTTGATTAGAGGGCTTTTACATGTACATGTAATAAGTGTCTTTACTGTTTGCATAAGGCAAATGTACTCTTTAAATGTCCAGTTTTGTCAAATGACGAATATATGCGTGACCAGGGTTAAAATGGTTAATGTGAGACACTGGTCATTAATGCAGAAATCTCATATTACCCATGTCCTTAATAAGATTCTTTAATACTCAAGACTTTCAACACTAACTATTGCGGGTTATCAGGTTCCCTTTTGGGCCTTTTCAGAACATAACATAAACCAAAACATAAACCAGGCTACTTGCAATCCTGAGTAGTTTGATAAATTCTGTTTTAAAACAGCAAACAGAACATACCCTGATCAGATGGTTCCAATAGGAGCCCTCTGATCTTTGTCTACCGTGTTTGCAAGTGTACATGTAATGAGTGGATTTTAAACAGTTAGATCAGAGGATTTAAACATATACATGTACGTATCATTGAGTCAGAGTCTGCCAGTTTACAACATCTGAGAAAAAACATCTGGATACTAAATCGAAGAGTAGTTTAAACTGAAAGCTAGAATTGTTTATTTGAAGTTTTCGGAGTTAATGACATCAACATTCTGCGATTGACTTGTATACGTGTACGTACAGTGGAGAATACGTTATTCGTTCACGTTTAAACGCAAACGAAACGCAAACGCTACACACTTAAATGGAGAAAATGACAACTTTTTGATACGTCTGACTATTCATTTTAATCTGAGTTGCAAACAGTATAAAATGATAAGTTTTAAATAATTCTGCGTATTCGTTTTAATCTGAGTGGCAAACAATTTGGAGCCTGATCAGACGCCGGCTTAAGCGGCGTCTGATCTGGCTCCAAAATTGTTTGCACTGGATATGATCATTTAAGCGTAAAAACGTTTATTGGGAAAGAATAACGTTTTTTTCCACTGCATGTATATTACTAACATTGCTTACAACTATTGACAGAATGAAGATAAGTCATGTATTCATACATATACATGTATACCAGGTACAATTACGACACATTGTATCATTAAAAGTAGTTCTTATTTCAGTCAATACTGAAAATGATCATGAAACAGTTGAAAGTAAATATACGTACATGTACAGGGCTCCCTCAATATGGAAACTATGTAGAATGTACATCTTACAGTGGAGAAAACTTTTTTCTTTTCAAATAAAAGCCTTTACCGCTAAAACTGTTATTTCCAATGCAAACAGTTTTGAGCCAGATCAGACGCCATGTAAGCCGGCGTCTGATCAGGCTCTAAATTGTTTGCCACTCCGATTAAAACGAATACTCAGAATAATTACAGAGTTTTAATTTTATACGTTTTAGTGGTTTGTGTTTACGTTTCGTTTGCACTTAAACGGGAAAATCACGATTTATCCACTGTATCTTTAGCTCTGTGTCAGAGATATATTGTTAACTACCAAAATCATTCGCCCCTTTAGATAAACACTTTCAATTTCAATCCAAGTCTAATCATTTTTCACATATATAACCTATGTACGCCCAGTGGATTCTTCCACGTTTATATAATGGATTAGTCCATTTTTTATCTAAGGGACATCTGGTCAAAATTTTCAGAATCTACACTGTTTGCCTATGTTCCATATATGGGAGATTGTTTCGGATAGAAAGCCATGGAATAGGAAAAAATAGCATTATTTTGCTTTGTATGTATATCAAAGATGAACAGCTCTTAACCCTGTCACTTCCAAATATTTCGTGATATTTTAGCAGTTCACCGTTTCATTGTCAATTGCTTCAATTATGTTGTCTGCCATGTCGCTTCATACATGTAGTTAAAAAATAAGGTAAAACTGAGGAAATTTCAAAACGAGTGTCAAACAGTTTGGACCCTTATAAGACGCCGCATAACGCGACGTCTGATCAGGATCAAAACTGTTTGCACACGCACTTTTAAGCGTCATTGAGAGCAAAAGGGTTAATTGTATGATCACCGTACACTGTAATGTTGTCTTTTATAGCAAGTTAATCTTTCCTACATTAAGGTTTGAAAAAAGTTTGGAAAGTATGAGCGGAAAACAGTTCTGATCTTGGACAACCACCGTATAGCTCGGTGTTTGATCTGGATCATCTCCACTTGTTTTCTTAGTTGGTTTGACATCAATCGAATTAACCCATTTATACCTAGTGGATTCTTCCATGTTTATATATTGGATATTTTTTTTATCAAAGAGATACCTGGTCAAAGTTTTCATTTTTATTTTGTTTTATATTGAAATTCTTATCAGCAAACAGTATAGACTCAGATCAGACGCCGCATAATGCGCGGTTTGATCAGAGTCTATACTTTTTGCCAATGTCCCATATATGGGATCGTGGGCACAAATGGGTTAATATGTGTTGTTTTTCTTTCTGCACGTTTAAAAGTATATACTTTGATCATACACCTTATTTCTAATTAGGCAACGTAATTTCGTCTACCCTGTTTTAACAGTGAAATGACATTATCATGTTTAATCAGAGCTATAAGTTTAATGAATGGATGATGAATAAATGATGCTACATGTTTGTTCAATTTAAAGTAAATATCTAAACGAACGTTCTATCAGATACATGTACACATACATAGGGATAACTGTTATTATTTGTCTACAAACGCGTGCATGGCACGTTTACAGTGGAGAAAACGTTATTATTTCCCAATAAACACGTTAACGTTCAAACTATTATTTCAAATGAAACAGTTCGGAGCCAGATCAGACGCCGGGTAACCCGACGTCTGATCAGGCTTCAAACTGTTTGCAACTCAGATAAAAATCAATTTACAGAATTGTCAAAAAAAAAAATTTCTATATTTAATTGAAACGTGTTTGCGTTTCGTTTGCGTTTAAACGGGAAAGTATAACGTGTTCCCCACTGTATGTTTATCATACATGTACCTAAGGACACACAGAATAAATACTCTTTGCAGTTGACACCATATCAAATGCAAATAACGTTGATTCTGATTGTTTCAACGAAGGACTAGTAAACAGCATATTTAACACTCATATTAAAACACATCGCCAACAGTCTTTATTGTACTGTGTCTGTATTTGTTCACTAACATTTTTCATGTCAGTCAATATCTGGTAAGATTTGCGAAATGGTTCCAGTTCTGACGCTAAAAGGGTCGGCATCCGAACAGATTCCGAACTGTTAGAGACCAAACTGAGCTGTCCAATTTAAAAAGGAATACTTATCTTTATTCATTAAAACAGCACTTAAGAAGAAAACGGTTACTAAGTATGATATTATTAACTGATTAAGCTCTGAAAACTCAAGTGAAAACTTCAGTTTCATTTTCCCCCATTTATGACCATTTACGATTGTTTTTACGATTGTTTTGTTTTTTCGCAAAATGGAATACAGTGCAATTCCTGACGGGATAGCTCCTTCAGAAGCCTTCTTATCCGAGTCTGCACTGTATGCACAGGACGAGTTTATTCTAACCGGTTACATTTTGGGTACGAAATGATCAAGAAGTATATACGTTTTGGTTTGGGTACGATTTGATTTTGGTACGTTTTGACAAGATTCCAAGGTGTAATGTTCGTCTAAACGACTTTACACGACACTTTGACCCAAAGGGTGAAGCAGAAAAGAATAACACTTTCCCCATAGTATACATGACACGCTGTTGAAACACATGAAAATCATATGTAAAAGGCTGTGTATATATTATTGTCTGATTTTTCTGAACTGTCCGAGTTATTTTTAGAACAGAATAGTTAATAATTGTAAATAGGTAAGGAAGGTAACATCGAATATGTAATCGTACACTTTCCTACTTAAGATAAGTATTATCCTCGTGCAGCACGAGACCGCTGCGCTAACTTTACTGATATCTTATTCTTTCCCAATAAACACATTTATATACTAAAAATATTATTTCCATTGCAAACAGGTTGAAGCCAGATCAGACGCCGAGTAACCCGGCATCTGATCATGCTCAAAACTGTTTATTACTCATTTAAAAATATAGTTAAATTTTCTAATACGTGTAGTTAATTTCCACAGTTTAGTTTAAACGGGAAAGAATAATGTATCCTTTACTGTACAATACGCACAAAAATTACAGCTATCCGTATCTCTAACTTGATGTAGAGAAAACTCATCCTTTTTAAAGTTTAAGAATGTTCCAATCTAAATATAACTTGGACAGATCAGAAGAAAACACTAATACAACACTACACTTCCGAATCCTTCGTGGCTACCATTGTCGTTACGGTCTGTAACTGTCGCCCTTCTAGGACTTTGGGAAAGCACTTACAAAACACGGTTATAAAAGTATCTCTAAACTGCTTACTCATCGTACAATATAGCACAAAGTTAATTCCGTTATTGATCAATGCTAGAATGTCTAGTAGGTCACCTAATGGTGTATACACGTTATGAAAAAATCCATCTATGAGCCCACTGAGTAAGTTCATGATACCCTGTGGTGTTTCGGTGACTACAAACAAGATGACGACGGCTAGCAGCATTCTAGTCGTGCGTTGAGAACGACGTGACCGTTTACCACTGGCCCCAATGGGCTGTGTCTCGCCGTCATTTGCAGCATTCTTGCTCTTCATCATCTTCTTCCTCCTTTTTTCGGCGCTTTTCATGGTTTGGATCAATAGTACGCTGAAGATAGTGAGAAACACACAAGGCAGTAATTTCACGAGGATAGCCTGCACCCAGAAGTTGAACTTCTGGAGGAGAACCTCCGTGGTAGTGTTTTTCTTGATATCAATCCACCAAATCGTCTCATTGGTTCTGTTAGGTAGAAATAGCGCATTGGCTAGGGTATCGCTACGTATTTCGTAGGTGATTGCATTCGGTATGCAGACCACTGTGACCACCACTGCTACTGCAATGACAGCGGTTTTGGACTTTTCAACATTACAATAGCGAGCTCCAATGCGTGGGAATCGGATGAATACGTAGCGAAAAACAGCCAGGGTTACTGTCAGCCAAATAGCTATCGAGTGTACGATGACACTACTTATTGCATAAGACAACTGAAATTTTGCACATCCTTCCGTGTCACGTTGAGGACTGGCGTCAGTGCCGTGTATGACGTACATCTGTAAGGCATACGGGAAGTAAAATGCCATTGTTAAACAATCCGAGATGGCTAGACCGGTCAGTATAATATTGGTCGCCGATATCATGTTCTTCCGAGTAAGCACAATTATGTTAAGTATATTGGCAACTACGCCGAACACACATACAATAGCTGCAAAATATCCATGTATAGGTTTATACCACGCTTCAAACGCACGCAATGGCGGCGAGTCTGACACTTCCGAAATGTAGTTGCCCATGTTATCAGATCCGTTACTGTTTGCATCATAAATTTCTGGTGTAAATGATTCTGTTGTGTTGACATAATATTGCTGATTGTTCATAATATAACCAACACGATTCGTGCCTCTTCCTTTGAACAGAACCCTGTATCGTAAGTGAGCTGACGATATACCAACGTTCCTGCAGAAGAATTGAATGTAGCTGGACCGCTAACCTCGAGCAGTGAATCCCAACACTGGATAACGACAAATCTGGAAATAGAGATAAACATTTAGAATAATGTGTAAAAATCATATGCACTGGAGAAGACATTATTCATTCAAAATAAAGGCGTTTACGCTAAAACAATTATTTCCAATTCAAACAGTTTGGAGTCAGATTAGACGCCGGGTAGCCCGGTATCTTACCAGTCTGCAAACCATTTGCCACTAAGACTTAAAAATTGTTAAAAATGTCAAAATACTGAACAAAGCATTATTTTATACATTTTAGTGCATTGCCTTTTGCGTTTTGTTTGCGATTAAAATAATCTGGAAAGAATAACGTCTTCTTTAATGTACATGTACAGTGGAGAATCTGTTATTCTTTCCCGTTTAAACGCAAACGTACGCAAACGCAAACGCAAAGCACTAAAACGTAGAAAAGAACAACTTTTGGACAATTCTGATAGTTCATGTTTATCTTGGTGGCAAACAGTTTGTAGCCTGATCAGACGCCGGGTTACCCGGTGTCTGATCTGGCTCCAAACTGTTTGTATTAGAAATAATAGTTTTAGCGTAAACGCGTTTATTGGGAAAGAATAACACATTATCCACAGTAAGAATGGGATATTATTTCGGTTTTGGCGGTAAAAGTGCACACAACTGCAATTATTCAGTTATTTATATCAAGTTTTAGCAGTTTAAATGGGAGAAAAAAACACCATTTGTTTTGTTGATGTAGATCTACATGTACAATGTAGAATAGGAATTGCTTCCCCTCGGGAAAGAAATTCACGCAGGGACTCGGCAAGCCTTGTCTTTGCATGAACTGTCTGACCATCGGGGAAGAATAACTGAATCAAGCATGGTCGGTCTGTTCATGTCAGAAACTCGCTAAAGCTGGTTTCCGACTGGGAACAAACCTCGGGTATAGAATCCCCCGGAACTGTAAATACCTACATTTCCGACCATACATCCCATATCCAATAGCAACAAACAGCTGTTTATAAGTCGCACTGTTTAGGCTAGGCTCTGACATTTACGTGTACTTACGTTCATCTTTAGATCAAAACTCAGAAATGCAAACTGTTTTACTGAATTTAAGCGATTTTGTAGAGTAAAATGTATCACAACTACTATTATTTCCTTTATAATATATAGATTATTATCCGGTATACTTTCAAGCAATAACAACAATGACATGATATAAGAACGTGGCGTTACGCGTATACTCGATCATGTGAGAAAATCAACAACAACATAATAAATCACTGTAAAACAGCTGATCATTGCTTTGTTGGAAACCACCAACATGTGTAGAGTCGTCTATACAATTATCGATAACATTTCACTCTGTAGTCCATCTTTAGTTTAAGGGTATTTCTTTAACCCATTCACTGTCATGACGTCATCAATTTTAAACAAATGTCGTCTTCTATTATGTCTTAAATTAAATATTTAGTAATTTTTACTTATGAAATATTGACATGAGTGTAAAACAGCTTGTATCCTGATCAGACGCCGCTTTACGTGGCGTTTAATTAGGATCCAAACTGTTTTCAAATTACTATTGTACTCTGGGTAAGGTAGTGAAGGGGTTCAGATATACCTACCTTGCCCTGGATTTTATTTGAATTGCGCGGAGGGATACAGTGCCAGACAATGTTTACCGTACGGCTATTTATAGTAACAACATGCTATCTAGCAATCCTGAAATGCGAGAAATTCCTATCCTACGTCAACCCTAATGGTGGATTCTTATAGTCCCAAAGCATCCGCGATTAAATAAAATCGTCAATGTGTAATTGTCTACAGCTTATCGAATTGCGTTATTAAATTTATTTTGTTAACAGGAGGAATAATTGTGGTATCAAATTCCATAAGCGGACCAAAATATTGACAGGGAATCAGGTACATGTACTAGATGTAAGACATATTATGTCCACAAAGAGATATGAACAAGAACCCTAGAGAATCGTAATGGCTGAATGAATCAGGAATCGCAGAAATCCACACATGTGTATCTATATTACACAATTATCCTTACAACCATTATAAATAAAATCTCCATGGGAATTATGAAAATACCTCATATTTCATTAATCGGGGAAGAAATACTTGAAACGCGTTATGATTTAAATATGGCATTATCTAAAATATGCATCATCTGCCTGAAAACATCACAAATGTCAAACGGTTCGAGATACAAATCCACTTGGCTTCAGGGTCAAATATATAGAATTTTTAATTGCGTCTGCTATGGTCATTACTCATCTGCTTGGTTACATTGGATCTCAGACTCGACTCAAAAGCTTTATAATATTTGGGTCTGAATTGTTCAATTTACCCCCTCTTATATGGCCCCCTAAAATCATTTTATCTTTTAATTCAAATGGTTTTGATTCATGTCAACCCTAGATCAGACTCAAATTTGTTGGTAATTGACATATTTGATTTAGTAAAAACGTGTTTTTTCTTTTAAATTACATGTATGACATCAAGCAATCACGTATGTAAGCTGCAGTCTAAGTCAGAGAATCATCATTCTGAAGTCATAATAACGAGCGTGAAACATGTTCAGACAGAATGAAGAATGTAGCTTAACAAATGATAAAAATTGCACTGAAGGTGACAATAACACAATCGATTGTTTTGTTTTTGTTTTTGTGGTTGTTTTTGTTTATTACTGTTTTCCATTTAAAACGAGTATAACCGCAAAAAGAAATGAACGTAAAATGTTGAAAATAACCATTGCCTACAGTGGAGAATCTGTTATTCTTTCCAAATAAACGCGTTTACGCTAAAACTATTATTTGCAGTGCAAACAGTTTGGAGCCAGATCAGACGCCGGGTAACCCGGCGTCTGATCAGGCTCCTAACTGTTTGCCACCAAGATAAACAAGAATTATCAGAATTGTCCAAAAGTTTTTCTTTTCTACGTTTTAGTGCTTTGCGTTTGCGTACGTTTGCGTTTAAACGGGAAAGAATAACAGATTATCCACTGTATAAGTGCTGGCGACTCATGTTGACCTGAATTGCAAACAACGCTTAGTCAGATGAGACACTTTCTTACAGTGGAGAAAACGTAACATGTGTACAGTGGAGAATCTGTTATTCTTTCCCGTTTAAACGCAAACGTACGCAAACGCAAAGCACTAAAACGTAAAAAAGAACAACTTTTTGACAATTCTGATAATTCATCTTTATCTTGGTGGCAAACAGTTTGGAGCCTGATCAGACGCCGGGTTACCCGGCGTCTGATCAGGCTCCAAACTGTTTGCACTGCAAATAATAGTTTTAGCGTAAACGCGTTTATTGGGAAAGAATAACAGATTCTCCACTGTACACGTATTCTTACCCATTTAAACGCAAACGAAACGCAACCTCAATGCACTGAATTGAAGAAAAAAAACAACTTTTTGACAATTCTGACTATTAATTTAAAGCTGAGTGGCAAACTGTTTAGAGCCTGATCAGACGCCGGGTAACCCGACGTCTGATCTAGCTCCAAACTGTTTGTACTTGAAATAATATTTTTAGCGTAAACACGTTTATTCGGAAAGAATAACGTTTTCTCCACTGTACCTTGCGTCTGACCTGACTTCAAACTGTTGGTAATGGTCGAAAAGGTCTTACCCTCAGGCATACATGTATGTATGAGTGATTTATACTTGACATCTAAAAGAACCAGAGCACTATTTCGATAATAAGATTACAGCATCGCACCCGGGTTCTCTTTATCTGTTCCCCTTACTCTGGGCGTCTAATTAGCCCATGGATGGCAGAAACGGACGTTAACAAACAAAACAAACAGGCATTTGTGGTGCAAGTATGAAAATTGCAGGCTACAGTGGATAATCTGTTATTCTTTCCCAATAAACGCGTTTATGCTAAAACTATTTTTTCCAGTACAAACAGTTTAGAGCCAGATCAGACGCCGGGTAACCCGGCGTCTGATCAGGCTCCAAACTGTTTGCCACCATGATAAACATGAAATATCAGAATTGTCCAAAAGTTGTTTTTTTCTACGTTTTAGTGCTTTGCGTTTGCGTTTAAACGGGAAAGAATAACAGATTCTCCACTGTAACCCTTACAGTATCAAATTCATTGTGAGGTTTTAACCCCTTCGTCGCCATATTGTCGTCTGCTTAATATACATGTATTTGTCTGCAATATCGTTACAAATTTAGATTTAAGGCAGTATGACTGACGTTATTTCAAGACAAGTGACAAACAGCTTTGATCCACGGCGTCTGACCATGATCAAAACTGTTTGCAAATGCAGTTTATGACATCACTGAGAGTGAACGGGTTAAAGGGCATAGACGTTGTGAACGCTGTTGATTATTTTAATGCGAACGGAAACGACAACGGGAACGCGATCGACAACGCCGCTGCCAACGACCGCGGAAAGCGTACATGTACACGCTCCTGAACATTCGTCCGTCGAGATTAAAACATGTCCTGTAGTTCTGTTTTTTATTCCGAAATAGCACACATCTTATGCATTGTATAATCCGATGCAAACGTTTCTGCAATGTCTATATCGCATTGTGATGAGACACATTTTTTAGGGTCTGTCCACTTCCTGTATCAATTTACCAGTATTTGGCAGTTTAACACACTTCCTGACAATCATGCGTTTGCCCTGCTCAAATAGCTTTTCTTTCTACTGTTTTTTACGTCTCTCCCGTGCTGTCCACTAGGGCGTATGCTTTATCGGGGGATCAATGGTTTACCCTAAGCCGGCGGGGGATAAAACTTGGAAGTCCGAAAATGACTGTTCTTCGACATCAGATGATGGTGGCCTGAAATCAATTTCGTCGGAGGGTGGACTCCATCGATGCTGTTCTTGAGTTGTTCTGTGGATCCCATGGTGTGGAGAAAAGGCAGACGACTATTACAATCTGAGACTCTTTCAAACGGCGCTTTTGATGCCATACCAGCCGATGTTGGTCAATGGTTCAGCCACTGCCTTAGTCTGACACACTTAGCAATGGACTGAACCCCTGTGCCTCTCTCGAGACGTTTACTCGTCAGCTGGAGCGGAAGAGTGCTCAAATAGCTCAAATATCGGTGTGGACTTCAATGTACAGTGGAGAATGTGTTATTCTTTCCCGACAAACGCGTTAACGCTAAAACGTTTATTTCCACTGCAAACCGTTCATAGCCAGATCAGACGCCGGGTAACCCGGCGTCTGATCAGGCTCCAAACTGTTTGCCACTCAGGTTAAAATGAAAAGTCAGGATTGTCGAAAAGGTTGTCGTTTTCTCCATTTTAGTGCTTAGCGTTTGCGTTTCGTTTGCGTTTAAACGGGAACGAATAACGTTTTCTCCACTGTATAAGAATGGCTCCCTCCTTAGCATTACAACACGTGTGGCTAGGGTATCATCCGAGGTCAAGGACGTTGGTCTCAGGTCCAGTGATGTATCAGAAAGCATCCACTTGGTAACAACAGTCCGAACACTGTTACAGTTCAACACGACACATGTACCTAGGGTGTCTTCCGAGGTTAAGGACGTTGGTCTCAGGTCCAATGATGTATCAGAAAGCATCCACTCGGTAACAACAATCCGAACACTATTACATTTCACGTGTGGCTAGGGTGTCATCCGAGGTCAAGGACGTTGGTCTCAGGTCCAATGATGTATCAGAAAGCATCCACTCGGTAACAACAATCCGAACACTATTACATTTCACGTGTGGCTAGGGTGTCATCCGAGGTCAAGGACGTTGGTCTCAGGTCCAATGATGTATCAGAAAGCATCCACTCGGTAACAACAGTCCGAACACTGTTACATTTCACGTGCTCGGATCGTCGTTATCGAATATTTACTTACAAACATTGAACAGTTCCATCGAAGATATGAAGTAACATCAAGACTCTAACTCAGTGGGAAAGACAATATTTTGTCATGCAGCAAAATGCAGAAATGATAGTCTCCTAGGGCTGCCATAAGTTGATCATAAAAATCCTAAGATTTCAATTTTTTAGTCTCAATCGTACTAATCGTACCTTTATCCTATATTCTGTTTCTTGTTTTGGATACACATGACTGTTTAAAACAGGTTGAAAGTAAAGCAGAATGCGCCTTAACTTTACTTTCAGCCTCTTTTAAGCTACCTTCTGCTGGGATAAAAATCCGAAGACTTAGGAAAAATCCGTGGAAATGGCAGCCCTGGCTTCTTAAACATGTTTGTGATGTATTAAAATCTGATCGGCAATCATTGTGTTGCTTAATTAGACGCAATGTAACTAACGTCGGATCTGGCCGAAAACAGTTTTCATTAGAAATATTTTATTACAATGAAGAAATTGTTATAATTTTCCAATAAATGCGTTACCTCTTAAGGGTGTATCAAAGTCATGATAGCCTTTATAAAAAGCCCCATAATATATCAGGCTCTTATAAGCCGTATACATTGATTACAACTTTTAGGATTTATGGTTCTTGAATGTACCTTAACCCTCTATATCTGCAGAAATATCCTCTGCTTCAAATATATCGGTTGCGAAAAGTGTCAAAATAAGTATGTATTTGTTTTGTTTGGTTTTTTCACTGACAAAACTTGGATATGACTGACAAGCAATTTGGATTCTAGGACAACATTGCTTGCAAATGTTAGCCAAATAATGTGGATTCCCGGGAAAACAGACTTTCAGGTTGCTACGCCCCTTGAACATACCACTATGTCAAAGTTAAACGTAGCAAAACCGCGCTTTAACTTCGATATACGAGTATGGTTCACTTAACACTATCACTGTCAACGGCACCGAATGCGACTTTGCAAACATTTTTAATCCTGATCAGACGCCGCGGTGTCAGATCAGAAACCCCACTGTTTGACACGCGTATCGGCATTACTTCAGTCGGCACAGTCCTAAAGCTGACTGTTAAGATTGTGCAGACAATACTATTAATCCAGACAAATTGTAAAAGCAGATAATAAAACTTGGCAGCGAAAGAGTAAAGCAAGGTTGATATATCAAGGCTCCACTGTGGTTTCAATTTTTTTCTGTTTTAGTTTTCAATTAGCTCGCCATTAGTACTGTCATCAGCAAACACTCTGTACAGGTCACATGTTTAAACTACTTAACCCGTTCGCCCTAAATATGACGTCATAACCCGTCGGTAACAATCATTGTCCTACTAACCTAGTTCGCTTTTATTTCTAAAGTTGCGAATTTTAGGCATGTTGCCAAGTAACATTAGTATTTAGTGTCAAGCAGTTAAGACCCTGGTCAGGCTCCGTTTAACGTGGTTTTTTTTGCTCAAAAGGGGAAGGGTTTCATTCTGTATACATGTACACAATGTATAGATCTATATTCTACTTTAGAAGTATTGAAATTAGTGACAAACAGTTTGAAAGCTTATCATATGTCGCCTTGTTCAGTTCAAAATAAATGGTCAGCTTATTCCAGAAGTTGTGTATATTGTGTATAGCTTCGTTGTAACGGCACCATTTTTTAGTTGTTTTTTATACTAAAAATAACAATGAACAACTAATATAACGTAACTTGGTCAAAACACAAAAATGTGGAAAATTACTTTTTTGACAATTCTTACTTTTTATCTGAGTGGCAAACAGTTTGAAGCTTGATAAGACACCGGATAACCCGGCGTCTGATCAAGCTCCAAACTGTTTGCACTAAGAAATAATAGTTTTAGCGTAAACGTGTTTATTTGGAAAGAATAACGTTTTCTCCATTGTATTACATTGTAATATATCGTAATTTTCTGAACTCTTAACCCCTTCACTGCTATCCCGATTATGATATTTATTTGCAACCAGATTGAATGATGATCAGACGCCGCTAAGCTTGGTTTCTAATCAAGATCCAAACGGTTTACCATTCATTTCAATAATCCTTAAAGTTCAAAATACCCAAAATTAACATTTGATAAGTAAATTCAGACGCCGAGTGTTGGTGACGTCATGGCAGTGAAGGGGTTAACTTATTGAGCCCTAGTGACGCATATATTCGACATATACCAAATGTGTACCTGTGAAAAGTACACTTGTCCTATGCAAACAATGAAGTCCCTGATCAGAGGGCTCCTGCATGAGCCCTCTGTTCAGGGACTTCACTGTTTGTCATTTTGCAATTTATTACAAAAAGCAACCCTTAATAGTCTAAAATGGACTAGCCTTTATTGCAAACTGGAATTGTCCATTGGAAGTTTCAGGGGATAATGTGTTCAACAAGTTGACTGTACTAGCAATAAAGAATCAATCAATAAGATAATTATCAAATGTCGTGTTTCTGAAGGATTACTTGATCATGTTATGCAGTTTTTGATATGTCCTATACTTTTTTCCATGAAATCTATTTAAGATCTCTGTGGGCGAGTTGTGAAACATGTTTAAGCCTTTACCACATACGTGTATCATGTTTCTAGCTTTCAAAGACAGGTGACCACATAAAGCAGGTTGAAAAACCTGCATACTGAACGTTAAAACATACTGTGCCTGAAGGATTTGAATACGCACATGCATATATACATCTGAAACGCTCGTGAGGTTTGTCGACATAAGTGGCACAAACAGTGTTCCCTCCCTACAACGGCCCTCCTAACAACGACCCTTGCCGCAGTTTCATCAACAGGACAATTATGTCTAACGCTTTTACTGCTGCAACATCGTCTGCTTAGAATTATCGTCTGCTGTTTTCTCTTACAGTTACATATACATGTAAGAGGAGATTTTGATAGAATACATATAATGACGAGTGACAAACAGATTGAATCCAGTTCAGACGCCGCTTTACGCGGCGTCAGATCTGGATTCAAGCTGTTTGCAAATATAAGCATAATCTTACTTTTCCCTCTCTGTGTCTCCCATTGGGTGTTGTTGTAGAGAGGGATCACATACATGGATTAAGATGTTAATAATTCAAATAAACGTGTTTGTGTAAGAGCAATTATGCAAAACTGCAGGGAGCTTGGACACTAGTCCAACACCTACTGCATGTTACTCAGTATACAATGATTAGTCCAATAAATATAACCTGTCACTTGCTACAAGTACATGTCATTGCATTGCGTTTGGGTAGTGTTTCGTCAAAACAGCCGAAAGACTTCGTGATAATTTCATTACCATTCTCTCCCAGAAATTCCAAATGGGCAATTTTAGTTTAAATTTAGTCTAACCCATATTTGACTGTCAGAAATTTGTGATAATTATGACAAACAAAGAATACCCTGATCAGGGACTCAAAAACGCATAGGACAAGTGTACTATTGCAAAGGACGCTTATACGCGTGATTAAGATGCAAATGGTTACATGCAACTAGATTGGAGATTATTTCTGCCAGCGACAAAAGTTGCAAACGAATTATACGTGCTAAACGACATCTATATTCAGAATGTGCGTGAAGCGCGTACACTTATGGCTGAGATATAAGATAACACGAAGTAGTTTAATCCCATTGGCAATATCCCTAGCATGTGCAAACCACAAAGATGCATATCACACGACGGGGTTTCTCCCGTTTGAGTTTCGTTTTAATACGTGAACGAAAAATGTCTTCTCTTCTGTACTACGGTGTTCCCGCCCTATGTACGACTTCCTCCTTAAAACGACCCTTATCGCAGTTCACTAAAACAGGACAATTATGTCCCATTACCTAATCCCGGCCGCAATGACGAGTGACAAACAGCTTGAATCCAGATCAGACGCCGCGTTACGCAAAGTCTGATCTGGATCCAAACTGTTTGCAAATGTCACTCCCTTTAACAACTCCCTAAACAACGCACACAATTTGTGTCTTCCGTTGGGCGTCGTTGTAGAGAAGGAGCGCTGTACATACTTATATAATTATGTATGTCCCTTCTACAATTATACAGTGGATGAAACTTTGCTCCTTCCCAATTAATACGTATGTGTTCAGACGCCGAGGACCCTGGCGTCTGGTCATGTTTCGAAATGGTTGGCATGCAGAATTTGTCATTTCGTACGCTTTAATGTATTTCAAAAGCTTTTTGGTTTGTTTGAAAAGGAACGTACGTGTTCCTACAGTGGAGAATCTGTTATTCTTTCCCGTTTAAACGAAACGAAACTCAAACGCAAAACACTAGAACGTAGAAAAGTGCAATTTTTGGACAATTCTGATAATCCATGTTTATCTTGGTGACAAACAGTTTGGAGCCTGATCAGACGCCGGGTTACCCGGCGTCTGATCTGGCTCTAAACTGTTTGTATTGGAAAAAATAGTTTTAGCGTAAACGCGTTTATTGGGAAAGAATAACAGTTTCTCCACTGTATATATTGTAACAGGCACAAGTTTAATCCTTTCATGATCATATAATTCGTGAGAATGTTACCCCTTCAATGATTTATTATCGTCTAAGTCAGTATTGTGGTCTGCAATACATGTTTCAAAGTACAATTTTAGGTTGTACATGTATGTCTTAATAAATATTGATAAGAGTGTCGTCTGATCAGGACCCAAAATGTTTGCAAACGCACTTTATGACGTTATTGAGATTGAAAGGGTTAAATGAAATTGTACCGATTCCATGGCCATTTCCCATACGCCTAAACATTGACGAGATTTTTGCGTGGAAACAGATGCGATTGTTTCGGTCGTTGCCTTAGATTCTATGTGGCAGTACTATTAAACATCTGACACACATCAAACAATTGCTAAAACAAAGTAGGTGGAATTGATGTGTGCAATTTAGATTTTTTTTTGCACTGAAATGCGGTAAACTGTCCGATAAAATGATTGCTCGAAAGAGATGTGCTTTTAGTGCTTTACCCATTAGTGCGCCCACGTTCCAAAAAAATAGTGTTCCCCTCCCTACAACTGCCCTCCCAACAACGACCCCTCCTTACAGCGACCCTTGCCACAATTCCATAACCAGGACTATTATGTCTAGCGATTTTACTTCTGCAATATCGTCTGCTTCAAATTGTCGTCTGCTTTTTTTCTCAATGTTACATGTAAGTAGATATTTTGAAATAATATATATATTGAGGAGTGACAAACAGCTTGAATCTAGATACTTTCAAGCAATAACAACAACCGACGTCAATGACATCGTGTAAGAACAAGATGTTACGCATATACTCGATCACGTGAGAAAATCAACAACAACATAATAACTCACTGTTAGACAGCTGCGCATTGCATTGTTGAAAACCACCAACATGTGTAGAGTCTACTGTACAATTCTCAATTGCATTTCACTCTGTAGTTCATCTTTAGTTTTAGGGTATATCTGTAGCCCATTCACTGCCATGACGTCATCAATTTAAAATAATTGTCGTCTTCTATTATTTCTAAAATTGAATATTTAGTTATTTGACTAATGAAAAATTGAAATGAGTGTAAAACAGTTTGAATCCTGATCAGACACCGCGTTACGCGGCGTCTGATCAGGATCAAAACTGTTTTCAACCTGCTAGAGTACTCAGGGTCAGGCAGTAAAGGGGTTAAGAGTTGCATACCTTGCCCTGGATTTTATTCTAACTGCGCGGAGGGACACAGTGCCAGACAATGTTTACCGTACGGCTATTTATAGTAACAAAATACTATATAGCAACCCTGAAATGCGAGAAATTCCTATCCTACATCAACCCTTATGGTGGATTCTTATAGTCTCAAAGCATCCGCAATTTAATAAAATCATCAATGTGTAACTGTCTACAGCTTATCGCATTGCGTTATTAAATTTACTTTGTTAACAGGAGGAATAACGAAAGTATAAAATTCCATAAGCGGACCAAACTATTGACAGGGAATCGATGCGCACGCATATTACAGCATACAGGTACAGTGGAGAATCTGTTATTCTTTCCCGTTTAAACGCAAACGTACGCAAACGCAAAGCACTAAAACGTAGAAAAGAACAACTTTTAGACAATTCTGATATTTCATGTTTATATTGGTGGCAAACAGTTTGGAGCCTTATCAGACGCCGGGTTACCCGGCGTCTGATCTGGCTCCATACTGTTTGTATTGGAAATAATAGTTTTAGCGTAAACGCGTTTATTGGGAAAGAATAACACATTCTCGACTGTACATGTACTAGATGTAAGACATATGTTGTCCACAAAACGATATTTTTAAAACAAGAACCCTAGAGAATTGTAATAGCTGAATGAATTTGAAATCGTAGGAACTCAACACATTTTCAGTTATATCACTTGTCATTAAGTTTTCTTCAGTCCATTATGTAATTTTAAAAATAAAAACAGCAGACAACAATTTCAAGCAGGCGACATTGCATAGGTTGTTGGACATAATTGTCTTGGTTTTGGGAGCAGCGGCAATTGATGTTGTAAGGAGGGAATCGGTGTTTGGAGGGTCGTTGTAGAGAATGAACACTGTAGTTTATTAAACAATTATCATTTTGACACGTTTATTTAGAGGTTGTTCAGATACATGTAGGAAGACGTTATACTTTTCCGTTTTAACGAAACTAAAAGCAATCGCAATTCAATGAAGTGTAGAAAATGACACGTTCTTGGCTGTTTTAAACTTTCTAAACCATACTTTTTATTTGAATGGCAAACGATTTGGAACCTGGGCAGATGCCGAGGTAAACGTGGAGTCTGCTCAGGCTCCAAACTATTTGCAATGAAAATTTCAGTTTTAGCGTAACCGGGTTAATTCAATGATTGAGAAAGAATAAAGGTTTATCCACTGTACGGTCTGATGAATCTAAATCTTAAGTTGACAATGCAAGATTAATTTGCAATTCAAATTATATTCAGGGATTTATTTTCTCAATCATTGCAGTTCATTCGGTTTTCAAAATTAATACGCAGATTCGAAAGTAATCCGTGTTGTTTGGCTCCCACTGTCCCACTAGGACAGACTGTACAGGGCTGCCAATTCGCCGGATTTTTCCTAAATCTCCGGATTTTTTCCCAGTTCATGGTAGCTTAAAGCAGGCTGAAAGTAAAGCAGAATGCGCCCGAAGGCGCATTATGCTTTACTTACAGCCTGCTTTAAGTAGTTACATGTCAACAAAACAAGAAAAAGGCTATGGGGTAAAGGTACTATTCGTAAAATCGCACTTGAAAAATGCAAATTTGGAAATCTTAGGATTTTTATGTCAACTTATGGCAGCCCTGACTGTAAAGTAGAGTTAGTGAGTATTATCAATTTCACACAATCAAGATGCGCCAATGTAAGATTAAGACACTTATTAGATTTGTGTGTCTTTTTTGTATTCTCAGATTTCAAGTAAATGTGTTGCTGGTTCCATAGGTGGATTCAAAACGTCTTTATCTCTGAATTTCTCTCACTGTGTACGTGATTAGACGAGTTTCGTACTAGCCCAGACAGCTTGATAGAAACTCTATTACCAACGCAATTATGCACCATGAATGAATAAGTCGTCTACAATTATGTAGATGGGAAAAAGTCAACTCAACGAAGCAGTATATTTGCATGTACAATCAGTGCAAAAAAGAAACGCACATCGTGCTCAGGCGCAGATTAAGAGACTTTCATTGAAGATAATTAGACTACTAAGAACATATCTAAAGATTCATTTAATTCTGTAACAAGTTCAGAAAAAAATACTTAAACACAGTGTGCATGCATTTTAACCCTTTCATTCTTAGCGCGTTTGCAAACAATTTGGATCCTGATCACACGCCGCGTAACGAGGCGTCTGATCAGGATCCAAACTGTTTGACACTCGTATCGACATGTTTTAAGTCATGCTACAATGCATGTTACTTTCGAACGATCTTGCAAACAACAACATTGAAGCAGACGACAATCTCACGATTAATTTGGTAGCGAAATTGTTAACTACAGTATGTTCGAAACACCGCACCAATTTGTTTTGGTTGTGGTGCTACAATGTACATGTACCAATTAAATAATACACCTCCCTTTTCAACAATGATAACCCCGGACAGAACTACTGACTATAATGAAAAGATTAATTCACAAATACGTTCCTTCTACATATAAATAGTATTGTAATGCAAAATGTGTGTTTCATTTTGCACTGAGTGTATTTTTACAATGGCGTTGCCTGCGGAGCTTACAATATGTCTGAAAATAGACTTATACAGACTCAGAAGCCTTGGTATATAAGCAGGTATACTTCAAACTACAGTGCTCCCTCTGTACAATGGCCCTCCCAACAACGATATCCTCTTAACAACAACCATTGTTGCAGTTCCCTAAACATCACAATTATGACCAACCTGTGTCGTCTCCTTAAAGTCGTTGTCTGTTGTTTTTCTCCAAGTTACATATAAGTAGACATTTTGATAGAATAAATATAATGACGAGTGACAAACAGCTTAAATCCAGATCTGGATTCAAATTGTTTGCAAAAGTAAGCCAATTCTTTATTTTCGCTCCCTATAACGACTCCCTCCGAACAACACACACAATATGTGTCTTCCGTTGGGTGTCGTTATAGAGAGAAAGCATTATATTGATAGATGGGGTATTATTCTTGCCACAATTACACTTTACAGTGGAGAAAACGTTATATTCTTTCCCAATAAACGCGTTTACGCTAAAACTATTATTTCTAATACAAACAGTTTGGAGCCAGATCAGACGCCGGGTAACCCGGCGTCTGATCAGGCTCCAAACTGTTTGCCACCAAGATAAACATGAACTATCATAATTGTCCAAAAGTTGTTCTTTTCTACGTTTTAGTGTTTTGCGTTTGCGTACGTTTGGGTTTAAACGGGACAGAATAACGTTTTCTCCACTGTACTACACGTTGAAAAGGCATTTGATCTGGGCACGATATTCTTTCAAACAAATGCGATTGTCATAAAAAAATTGTGCATGCATTCAACACATGCAATGCCTGAACCCCGAATGCAAAAGTTATTTGATAAGAGTCGGGAAGACCAGGCTCTCAACTATGTAAACGTTAATTTTGAGAAATGAAAACAAAAGACAATTGTTTAAAATGTAAAACGTTATGGGTGAATTGGTTAACAAACATTTTTACAGTTCGAACCATATCAGAAGCAGAAAAATCGGAATCTGATCAGGTTCAAAATTGACATCATATGTGTACAGTGGAGAAAACGTTATTCTTTCCCGTTTAAACGCAAACGAAACGCAAACGCAAAACACTAAAACGTAGACCATATCAATTTTTAGATATTTTTTTACAATTCATTTTTATCTGAGTGGCAAACAGTTTGGAGCCTGATCAGACGCCGGGTTACCCGGCGTCTGATCTGGCTCCACATTGTTTACTGGAAATAATAGTTTTAGCGTAAACGCGTTTATTGGGAAAGAATATCGTTATTTCCCAAACACATTTGTAACAGTTGAAGAAATAAATTACTTTCTATACTGTATATTGATATCACAATGCCATTAAAACCATTTGCATACATGTATCTGATCTACACACTTCGCTTAGATGAATCGTTCACTTTCACTTTCAGCGAGGTATATTGCCTTGTTTATAAAATAAATAATTCATATAATGAAATAGATTGAAACACAGACATGACCTACATAATTCTTCTCCTGCAGAAAAGGGTATTTAAATGTTCTTCACTGATTTGTGTTTTCTCTTTTACCCTTTTAAAACCTTTTACCCTCATGTGTGACAAAATTCCACATTGCAAGCAGTCTTGGTCCGGATCAGACGCAGCGTAAAGCAAAGTCTTGCCAAGATCCAAAATTGTTTTGCAATTTCATATATATATATATCCTTAAAGTAAAGCTCAATTGTTTCCCCCACCGGACCAAGTCCTTCGGATGAGACTTCATAAACCGATGTCCGATGTATCAGTGCTTTACACTGAGCATCTCAAAAAACCAGAGAACTATTTCGATAATAAGAATAGGGCAATGCACCCGGGTTCTCTGTATCCGCTCCCCCCTCTCTCTCTCTTGGGCATCCAGTTTCACGTGTAGCCCATAGATGGCAGAACCGGACGTTAACAAACAAAACAAACAAACAAAACAAACTCCATTCTTGATATTGGAAGAATAAAGGAGACGAGAAGAGGTTTAGATAAATAAATGAATTTAACAGATGTATTACTGCAAAGGGTTTGCATTTCATTTGCGTTTAATTTGGAAAGACTAACGTTTTCGAACCTGTACTAGTTGACATTAAAATTTCATGTGTAGAAAATTGGCTTATTGCAAGGGTTAACTATAGCACGTTTACTTTTTTAAGTAACCAAGGCTTTTAAGATTAAAATTGATGCACGTATTGATCTATAACTAGTACAAATGCATTAGCCTTTGATCGCATCTATATTCTTATTGAAGTTTTAAAATGCTTCATTAGGCTTTACGCCTCGTTACGCGTCTTTGAGAAATTCTGTTTCAAATGTTAGTACATAAATATAGTATAAACTTTGCTGCCACAGCCGCTCAGTTGAAAACCCATTAATATGCTACGTTGCAGAAAACGTTATTCTTTCCCGTTTAACCGCAAACTTAAAGCAAACGCATCGCAATAAAACGTAACAAATGACAAATTTCGGAATGTCTGACAATTCATGTTAATCTGACTGGCAAACAGTTTGGAGCCTGATCAGACGCCGGGTTACCGGCGTCTGATCTTGCACCAAACTGTTTGCAAAGGAAATACTAGTATTCGCGTAAACACGTTTATTGGGAAAGTATAACGTATTCTCCACTGTAAAGACTACTGGCAAAATACAGTCGATGAAGCAGACCAAGACTGAAAAGCTTTATCCTTTCATAATATTTTATCTTGTTTCACTCATTAACTCTTGAAACTTCAAACGCACAATTCTAGCTTGCAATTAAGTCTAGACCAGTATTAACTAGTTCCGGTGGTTGTTGGTAAGATGAAAATGACATTAGTGCATACATGTACTCTGATCAGAAAACTCCCGTTAATCTAAATATTTACAGTTTTACCATAGATACGATGGGGAAGACGTTATTCTTTCCCAATTAAGGCGTTTAAGCTATTAAAACTATGTTTTCCATTGCAAACAGTTCCGAGCTAGATCAATTCAATTAATTTCAATTAAATTCAATTTCATTGGCATTAAACATATACAATGTTCATAGCCATATACATGTAACATAGTATTATGTGCATGACTAGCAATAAATAAATATATTGTACACAATCAGGAAATACAATTATCAGGAAAAAAGTATGGAATATGTGGCATTTAGCATTCATTATTGTATATAGTAGAACATATATTATAAACTGATATTATTTATAAATAAACAATGGTCTTCAAAATATCTCAAAATAACAAGAAGAAAATTTACTTTATCTACCCTCTGCATAATTAAGATTGAAGGATGGTATCAAATTTTGAAATTACAGTTATATTTTCATTATATTTCAGACGTCTGATCTCTAAACAGTTTAAGATTTAATTTGACAATGACAACTTTCCAAAAAAATGTATTATTCTACATTTGAGTGTACAGTGGAGAAAACGTTATTCTTTCCCAATAAACGCGTTTACGCTAAAACTATTATTTCCACTACAAACAGTTTGGAGCCAGATCAGACGCCGGGTAACCCGGCATCTGATCAGGCTCCGAAATGTTTGCCATCAAGATAAACATGAGTTATCAGAATTGTCCATAAATTGTACTTTTCTACGTTTTAGTGCTTTGCGTTTGCGTACGTTTGCGTTTAAACGGGAAAGAATAACATATTCTCCACTGTAATACGTTTTCGTTTCGATTGCGTTTTAAAAACGGGAAAGAATAACGTCCTCTCTACTGTACAGAAATGCTAGCCCTTTTAAACTGTCATAACATGTATATCGTGAGGGATGCGTTATTATATTCCTGTAAACACTTCTGGGACCATTATTTTTTATTACATTTGAGCCCTGTCATGACAAATCCAGCCTTTATTACACTGCAGCACTGCAAAGTGGAACCCCTCCACACCGGAACCTTTAGATATCGGAATTCACTCTAAATCGGACAAAAGCTTTGGTCCCGTTTCAAGCCATTCTTTAGTTTTACCCTATACATGTTCACCATAAATACGATTTGTACGCCTTTGGTTTCTTCCTACAATGAAGAAAATAGTTTATACATTTCAACAGAGGATAATTTAGCCAGTTGAAAGTACTGCAGAATGCGACAGAAGGCGCATTCTGCTTTACCTTTAACCTGCTTTAAGTGGTCAGCTATCTTCCATACTAGAAACAAGCTATTTGGTAACGGGTTAACCCCCTCTAAACTTGAAACCCCTCTAAACCGGAACTTTTTCTTGTCCCCACACATGCCCGGTTTAGAGGGGTTTCACTCTATGTAACAAGCACTGTAACAGTTGTCATCCCAGATTCTGTATCTGACTTTGGTCTTCACTTCAAAATACCGACATGAACCACTTTAGATGCATGTGAGTGACAGACATTGTATATTAACCCATTACCCCATAGCTTGTTTCTAGTTTTGAAAACAGGTGACTACTTAAAGCAGGTTGAAAGTAAAGCAGAATGTGCCTTAAGGCACATTCTGCTTTACTTTCAGCCTGCTTTAAGCTAAAATCTGCTAGGAAACTGAACATAATTATTATGAATTATATTCATGACTGTATAAATCGGAACTATTTTCTTCAGTGGAGGAATAAATGAAATGTTTTTAAAGTCGCTTCTATTTGGGACAGGGTTAAGGCCATACGCTAGGTCTTTTTCGCGACTGCTGGGCTTGATCTATACTGTTTGCAAAACAATAAGTCAGGTTTTCTTATGACAGGACACATTTGCACTTCGTTACGTTTAAACTGGTAAAATATGTCCTTCTTCCTACAGTGGAGAATCTGTTATTCTTTCCCAATAAACGCGTTTATGCTAAAACTATTATTTGCAGTGCGTCTGATCTGGCTCCAAACTGTTTGCACTGCAAATAATAGTTTGAGCGTAAACGCGTTTATTGGGAAAGAATAACAGATTCTCCACTGTATCAGAATTGTCCAAAAGAATAACAGATTCTCCACTGTAGCGACGAGTACACTCGTCACTAGGACTCAATGCGTTAACTAAGCCAACCCTTTGCTTTTAAATGGACTTCTACAGTTTTAATTGAAGTGTAACCAATTTATATGTTTTAAAGTGTTGTTTCTTTACAAACTATTCAAACTTAAACACATTATAGGTATTGCCAAGATGTTTAATTTACTAAGGAACACATTTATTTATTAATAAACATCTGTTTACATAGACTGGTGCTTTGTACATGTAACGCTAAAAAAAGTCAAACAGTTTTGATAAAGAACAGAGGTTTTGGTACTTCTGAATTTGCAATGCAGATGCACATAAAACCTGGGGTTGGTTTCATAAAACTTCGTACGTCCAAAACGGTCGAAAGACAAAGCTTTAAAATACATTATTTCTTATTTTTCTATATAATCCTGTATTGTGTCATCTCTTTGGAATCGTCTTTTCAAGAAAATTCCAAAGAGATGTCACAAGACAAGTTTAAATGGAGATATATATAACAATTGAGATTTTTATAATCTGATTTACGACAGCATTTGTCGTACGAAGTTTTATGAAACGGGTCCCTGGACACCGATGAGACATTGATCGTCTCTATACATTGATATCACCTAAATCCAAATTATTAGCTCCTTTGTCGACATATTTCAATACGCAAATAATGAAGAATAAATTGGTTTAGTTTATTTCTTTTGTCTCTGTCGTCTGTTTATCTTTCAAACTACGTGTACATTTAAGGTTTTTTCCAGAAATTTTCCCGAACGGTACCTGCCAATCATGACAAAGGTTAAATTTTTAGTACTTGTCTGGTTTTATTTATCGTCACAGAATTTTACAAACTAATATTTACGCATTGAAACGGGGAAAATGCCTTTTTGATCACAGTGAGACGCCGAATACATGTAACTCAGCGACTTACCTGGGCCCAAACTGTTTAACGTCACAACTAATCATAAATAGTTGCAAATGGTATAAAGCTCGTCTTAACTAACATTTTCAATTTGTTTAGATCCAGATATGATGATGGGTACATGTAACCAATTTTATTTGTTTGGTCCAACAGCAAAACAGTGGATAATACGTTATTCCTTCCAAATAAACGCGTTTACGCTATAACATTTTTTTTAAATTGGAAACAGTTTGGAGCTAGATCATACTCCGAGTAACCCGGTATCTGATCAGTCTCAAAACTGTGTGCCGCTCAGATTATCATAAATCGTAAAGAAATGTCAAAGTGAAATTATCTTCTACATTCAAAGGTATCACGTTTGCGTTTCGAAGGCATGTCGTCAACATTTTTTTTATTTTCTACATGTACGTTGAATGGCAATGCGTTTGCGTTTACGTTTCGTATGCGTTTAAACGGGAAAAGATTACGTCTTCTACTCTGTTTTAGAGCGATTTTACTGTATTTACAGAAGGTTACATTTACAGTGGAGAATACGTTATTCTTTCCCGTTTAAAAGTAAACGAAACGCAAACGCATTGCAATTAAATGTAAAATCTACAACTTTTTAACAATTTGATTTTAATCTGAGTGGCAAACAGTTTGGAGCCTGATCAGACGCCGGGTTACCCGGCGTCTGATCTTGCTTCAAACTGATTGCATTGAAATAATAAAATATTGAAAATAATAAGTAATAGTTTAACGTAAACGCGTTTATTGGGAAATAATAATGTGTTCTCCACTGTTTTAGAGCGGTTTTATTGTATTTACAGAAGGTTACATTTACATGGGCAACGGGTTAAAGGCGGTGTTTAAGGTTGTCAAGCAAGACTGACAGTTTTGTGAGACGGAATTAAATGTACTTACAATCTGTCTTCAGCTCTGTATTGAATTACAGAGATGACACGTCAACGAGGAGGATTGGTCTGAGAAAGCCTCTCCCCACTGGAAATAGAGAAAATAAACACTAGCATGAACAACAATATCAGACGTATATGTCAACAGACTTACATGTACAGTAGAACCTCTCTTGTACGACCACTACAAAGATGGCTTATTTTCTGTATAAAAGACAGATGACAGCTTAAAGCAGTCATCTGTATTAACCGACTAATATTTGACATAATTTAGTGGTCGTAATAGAGAGGTTCTACTGTAAATGTACATGTACATGTTTCTGGATCCCTACAATTGCATACATGTAGTCCTTGCATGCTAGCGCCGTCACAACCATTCTTGATTAGCTGTCATTTGCAAAAAAGGTAGAAGCCAAAAACAAATACTAAGTTACATGATTGTGTAACAAAAGTACAAATCATACAGTAGAGATTGTGCTACAGTTTAATGCAAATGAAACGCAAATGCATATAGCAATAAAATGAAGAGAATGGCAACTTTTTGATAATTCTGATAATTCATTTTAATCTGAGTGGCAAACAGTTTGGAGCCGGTTCAGACGCCGGGTTACCCAGCGTCTGATCTGGTTCCAAACTGTTTACATGTACAAGGGAAATAATAGATTTAGCGTTAACGCTTTTATTGGGAAATAATAACGTTTTCTCCACCGTATCATTTTCGCTGAAACCAAAGGAAATGAAAACACAATTACAATGCGATATAACATGCTCTTTGCGATTTATTTTAACTCTAGGTTACCCGACGTCTGATCAAGTTCCATAGTGTTTGTAAATTGACATGTGGTGTCTAGCATAAACGCGTTTAATTGGAAAGAATAGCACCTCCCAACTATAAATACAGTGGAGAATGTGTTATTCTTTCCCAATAAACGCGTTTACGCTCAAACTATTATTTGCAGTGCAAACAGTTTGGATCCAGATCAGACGCCGGATTACCCGGTGTCTGATCAGGCTCCAAACTGTTTGCCACCAAGATAAACATGAAATATCAGAATTGTCCAAAAGTTGTTCTTTTCTACGTTTTAGTGCTTTGCGTTTGCGTACGTTTGCGTTTAAGCGGGAAATAATAACAGATTCTCCACTGTAGTTTTCGTATCGTTTCTTTAAGATAGAAACTTCTTCACCAGGGTAGCTCATGATCATCAAGTTGTTCGGCTAACTGTTACATTAAATTTGGTAAACAACTAATAGATTTAAAGTGGATTGTTGTAACTATCTCTTTGGAATTAATCATGCAATCCGTTAAATTTCAAACCATTTTATCTTTCACGGAAAATGAGATTTATCAGCGCACATAGGGTTTTCAACGGAAACAATTGGCTATATGTAAGATTTATGACGCAATTTCAGTCGTTGAATTAAATGCCTTCTCTGATTGTACTGAGCTGGGAGAATTGAGAACGATTTTGCAATCGCAATTGAATTCCTCCACTCACAGTTTATAGCGGAGAAAACGTTATTATTTCCGGTTTAAAAGACAAACGAAACGCAAACGCTACCCACTAAAATGGAGAAAATAGCAATTTTTTGATAATTCTAACTATTCATTTTAATCTGAGTGGCAAAAAGTTTGAAGCCTGATCAGACGCCGGGTTACCCGGCGTCTGATCTGGCTCCAAACTGTTTACAATGGAAATAATAGAGTTAGCGTAAACGCGTTTATTGGGAAAGAATAGCGTTTTCTCCACTGTAACAGTTTACGTTGGAATTTTAAATGATTCTTAAACGATGGAACCACAATTCTGTGAGTACATGTACCTTATTATTTATCAATAAACGCGTTTGTGCTAAAACGATAAGTTCCATCGCAAACAGTTTGGAGCCAGATCAGACGCCGGATAATCCGGCGTCCGATCAGGCTCCAAACTGTTTGCCACTCAGATAAAAATGAAAAGTCAGTATTGTTAAACAATTGTCATTTTCTACATTTTTGTGTTTTGCGATTGCGTTTCGTTTGCGTTTAAACGGGAAAGAATAACGTATTATCCACTGTACCACAATATTGTGAGTACGTTATTCTTTACCAATAAACGCGTTTGTGCTAAAACGATAAGTTCCATCGCAAACAGTTTGGAGCCAGATCAGACGCCGGATAATCCGGCGTCTGATCAAGCTCCAAACTGTTTGCTACTCAGATTAAAAATTATCATCAATATCTTCAATAAATTGCGATTGTCTACGTTATACATTCCCCTTACATTTCATTTCGTTTAAACGAAAACGAGAAAGCCGTTATCCAAAGTGTAACAAAGGTATTAAAAGTGTTTTTAGTGAGCACGACGATGTTATTTACAGTTGAGAATTATTTCCCGTTTAAACGCAAACGTACGCAAACGCAAAACACTAAAACGTAGAAAAGAACAACTTTTGGACAATTCTGATATTTCATGTTTATCTTGGTCGCAAACAGTTTGGAGCCTGATCAGACGCCAGGTTACCCGGCGTCTGATCTGGCTCCAAACTGTTTGCACTGTAAATAATAGTTTTAACGTAAACGCGTTTACTGGGAAAGAATAACAGATTCTCCACTATAATAATGAAGCTGAAATGCAGTTTCATGTGCAACTGCTGACGATTTATATGTACATGTAATATGAGTGTTAACGTGTTTGAAACTTGATCAGACATCGGGATAGAGTGGAGAAAACGTTATTATTTCCCAAAAAACGCGTATATGCTTACATGTAAAACTAGTATTTCTATTGCAACAGTTTGCCACCCAGCTTTATATCAATAGTCAGAATTGTCAAAAAGTAGTTATTTTTTTACATTTCAGTGTATTACGTGTGCGTTTCGTTTGCGTTTAAACGGGAACGAATAACTTTTCTCCACTGTAATAATGAGGCTGAAATGCAATTTCATATATGCGACTGCTGACGATTTATATGAAATATGAGTGTTAACCCAATGAGCCCTAGTGACGTATATATGCGTCATTTACCAAATATGTACCTGTGAAGAGTACACATGTCCTATGCAAACAGTGAATTCCCTGATCAGAGGGCTCCTGCAGGAGCTCTCTGATGAGAGACGTCACTGTTTGTAATTTTGCAATTTATTACCAATAGTTACCCTAAATAATCTAAAATGGACCAGCCTTTATTGTCTATTGAAAGTTTCAGGGGATAATGAGTTAACGTGTTTTAAACTTGATCAGACACAAGGATATCCAATAATGTTTCAAAGTGTCTTTATTTCTTGAAAGCTTTCCGTACTGGAAACCAATTCAAGAACAGCTGAGATCTTATTATTTTCAAATAAAGGCATTTGCGCTAAAAATATTATTTCGAATGTTAACAATTTGGATCCTGATGAGACGCAACATAACGATCAAAACGGTTTGCAAACAATCACTGTTCTCGGTGTACAGCAGTGTAGAGGTTAACTTGTCGGTTTAATCATAAAGTTTAATTTCTAATGAGAGATGTTATCGGCTTATGATACAGTGGAGTAAACGTTATTCTTTCCCAATAAACGCGTTCTCGTTAAAATTATTATTTACAATGCAAACAGTTTGGAGCCAGATCAGACGCCGGGTAACCCGGTGTCTGATCAGGCTCCAAACTGTTTGCCACCCAGTTTTATATCAATAGTCAGAATTGTCAAAAACTAGTTATTTTTTTACATTTAAGTGTATTACGTGTGCGTTTCGTTTGCGTTTAAACGGGAACGAATAACTTTTCTCCACTGTAATAATGAAGCTGAGATGCAATTTCATATATGCGACTGCTGACGATTGATATGACATGCATGTACGAGTGTTAACGTATTTTAAACTTGATCAGACACAAGGATATCCAATAATGTTTCAAAGTGTCTTTATTTCTTGAAAGCTTTCCGTACTGGAAACCAATTCAAGAACAGCTGAGATCTTATTATTTTCAAATAAAGGCATTTGCGCTAAAAATATTATTTCGAATGTTAACAATTTGGATCCTGATGAGACGCAACATAACGATCAAAACGATTTGCCAACAATCACTGTTCTCGGTGTAAAGCAGTGTAGAGGTTAAATTGTCCGTTTAATCATGAAGTTTAATTTCTAATGAGAGATGTTATCGGCTTACATGTATGATGCAGTGGAGTAAACGTTATTATTTCCCAATAAAGGCGTTCACGTTAAAACTATTATTTACAATGCAAACAGTTTGGAGCAAGATCAGACGCCGGGTGACCCGGCGTCTGATCAGGCTCCAAACTGTTTGCCACTCAGCTTGAAATCAATAGTCAGAATTGTCAAAAAAGTTGTTATTTTCTACATTTTAGTGTATTGCGTTTGCGTTTCGTTTGCGTTTAAACGGGAAAGAATAACGTATTCTCCATTGTAGTTACATGCGTGCTTATTGAATTGTCAATTTTACTGTAAATTAACCCTGGGATTATCCATCGCTTTATTTTGAGAGATTTAAGAATTATTTCCAAATTGAGATTTCCTTTTGTCTTTTAATTGAGACACTGACATTCAATGTACGAGTTGCAACCTTTTGGAGTTCTTTATTAGCCATCGGCATCTTATTCTTATTGGTCATTTGTCCAAGTCAACAAAGTACATGTAGCACATACAACGGATAATACGTAATTTTTTTCCTACATAAACGCAAATGAAACGCAAACGCATCGCAGTAAAAAACAAAGTAAATGCCAACATTTCGACAATTCTGACTATTCATCTTAATCTGAGTGGAAAAAAGTTTGGTGCTTGATCAGATATTGGTAAAATCTGTTTGCAATGGACATTGTAGTTTTAGCGAAAACGCGTTTGTTATGAAAGGATAACGTCGTCTCCACTGTAAAACAAACTGTACATGTACAGTGGATAATCTGTTTATTCTTTCCCAATAAACGCGTTTACGCTAAAACTATTATTTGCCGTGCAAACAGGTTGAAGCCAGATCAGACGCCGGGTGACCCGGCGTCTGATCAGGCTGCAAACTGTTTGCCACCAAGATAAACATGAAATATCAGAATTGTCCAAAAGTTGTTCTTTTCTACGTTTTAGTGCTTTGCGTTTGCGTACATTTGCGTTTAAACGGGGCAGAATAACAGATTCTCCACTGTAGTAGTTTTAGCGAAAACGCGTTTATTGGGAAAGGATAGCGTCGTCTCCACTGTAAAACAAACTGTCATGTACACATGTAAAATGGAGAAAAGAAACAGAAAAATAACATGAAACGTTAGTCTAACCAATTTGAATCAAGACAAAAAAGACAAAGAATTAATGTATAAATAAAGACATATTCCTGACAATATTTAGGATTTTGTTTTCTTAATGGCAAACTGTTTTCGAAGGAAATTATACTTTTAGCATCAACGCGTTTACTGAGAAATAGCAACGTCTTCTCCACTGTACGTATCGGCACAGCATCACAACGGATTCCATAACATACACGTGTCTGGATAATGTACGTTGAGGTGTGCTAAAATGAAACCATTATCCTTCCATACTGTAATAACCTCGGCTTTGAAATGGTTATCTGCAATAATATATTCGATTAAATTTTATTTTTTTAATAAATGACACTCACAGACAAGTGTCAAACCATTTTTATCCAAATCAGACGCCGCGTTTCGAAGCGTCTGATCTAGATCAACATCTTTTGCAAAAGCCAGTGAAGATCGCCAGGATTATGGTTAAGCACTTTATACCGCACGTGTCTGGTCGATATGTCGTCTATAGCTGGTTTTGTAGAAATAAAACAACGTTTATTTCATAATTCTACTGTTTAGATCTAGGTTACACGCAAATGAACTGCAAACACGATGCAAAAAAGCAGACAATTATAATGGCATCGTCTTTCCAATAATCTTTTGTCTTCTGAGTGACAAACAGTTTAGAGCCTGATAAGACGCCGGATGAGCCGGTGTCTTATCTGGCTCCAAATTATTTGCCATGGAAATAATAGTTCGGTCATGACCGCGTTTTTAACCCTTTCACTACCAAAGTTTTCGGGATATTTTTACCCTTTCACGCTTTATTGTCGTTTGTTTCAGTAGTGTTGTCTGCAGGACACGTTTTTTTTTTTTTTTTTTTTTTTTTTTTTTTTTTTTAACACTTTATTTTCTCCGTAGGACACGTTTTAAAGTTAGATTTAAGGCAATATGACTGACGAAATTTCGAAACAAGTGTCAAACAGTTTGGGTCCTGATCAGACGCCGCGTGACGCAGCGTTTTATAAGGACCCAAACTGTTTGCAAACGCGCTTTAAGGCGTCATTGAGAGTGAAAGAGTCAAAGGAAAGAGTAACGTATTCTACACTGTAAACACATGTAACGTGTACCGGGTATGTTTAACTCAAACTGACCAAACCACAAAAAGGGGTACAAGACATTTAATTTTCCTCGGGGCTACCTAGCCTATGATTTACAAACAAAACCACCGAAACCCAATATTTGGGTTTGAGGTTTAAAACAGGACAATATATATACAGTGTTAATAAAATAAATGAAACAGGCTATCTGCCTCTGAATTAATCAATGACAAAACCAATAATTAGTACCAATAACTAAAGAAAACGTTGCCGGTTTATTTCTACCTGGAACCTCAAATTATGGTTCCAAACCAGAAATGATGACTTCAGACCACAAAATCCGACCTGGAGTCGATTTTGTTCCCAGAGCTATACATTTTGATCTCAGACACACTAGCACGGTCTGAGCACCTCCAAACCTGCTTAGGTATTGGTGGACATAGCTCTACCTAACCTAGATCTACTAACTGTTTAGATCTAACTCTGAAGTAAGTCTCAAACTAAATATTGGGAAGTGACGACCCGGAGCTAGTTTTTGGTGTTTCTTCGCATTGCAATAATGCCTGAAGGTTCCAAAACACTTGTCCAAAGCCCTCGTTCTCCCACAATATTCACAAGTAATAACCCTTCTGGATGTTAACTGGCCGGCTGGCAGAAACCTTCTGCCAAGATTGTAGAGCGACAGGGGTTTATATAACCTTGGTTTGTACGTGGCGCCGCCTGGTTATGTTTGCCAGGAAATCATGGGAAGCTACTCTAGACAACTTCCTATCGCTTAACCGTTCTGAAAGCGCCCACTGATCAAAACATGATCAATAAACAATATCACTATAAACTCAATGAATAAACAAATACTACATGTATTAGACGTACAAGCTTGGGCTGGGTAATATTTCCGTAAAATAACATTCCAAATAATTGATATATCTACCTTTAAAAGAGTCTATTTGAAGCCGATTTCGAAATTCTGTATCTAATAACAAATGGCGTAATTAATTCAAGGGAGGTAACATTTGAAACCTTGGTAAACTATATATTTGTCACATTACCCACGCCTCCGGGTACAGTCGTCCCGACTGACAAAATATCACTTCAAAGGTATAAAAAAAACACTTCTTGATTTAATCATGTTGTAACCTAACATTTGTATGGAAACTTAAATAAAAAAAACTGCAAAAACAAGTTTGGAGCCTTGTAAACGAGACTTTGATCACAGTGTCCTCGTCTTTGGTTTTACTCCAGCATCTCAAAGTGTGTCTCGGGCAATATCAGCTGTTCAGGGCTGACTTTTTAAAATGTGACTTGCCACGCATATTAGCTTGAATGTTGTACCTGGGTTGTTCAAAGTCAAAACCTTGAGCCTGACCCTTTGAAATAATGTCCGAGTCATGTTTTGACGCACAAGGTTGCTGAGCAAAACAAGATTTCTGCTCCAGTAACGAAATTTCGTTTTGTAGCTTTGTCAGTTCAGCTTTGGTCTGAAGCTCCTGTAGTCTGACTTCTAGACTAAGCATTCTTTCATCAACATACTCGGAGTCCATTTTTATTGTTTGTGGGTAAGATATAACTGGTGTTTGTTATAGTCTTTATCCCACCGCTGCCACCAAATTTGTAACGTGTACCGGGTATGTTTAACTCAAACTGACCAAACCACAAAAAGGGGTACAAGACATTTAATTTTCCTCGGGGCTACCTAGCCTATGATTTACAAACAAAACCACCGAAACCCAATATTTGGGTTTGAGGTTTAAAACAGGACAATATATATACAGTGTTAATAAAATAAATGAAACAGGCTATCTGCCTCTGAATTAATCAATGACAAAACCAATAATTAGTACCAATAACTAAAGAAAACGTTGCCGGTTTATTTCTACCTGGAACCTCAAATTATGGTTCCAAACCAGAAATGATGACTTCAGACCACAAAATCCGACCTGGAGTCGATTTTGTTCCCAGAGCTATACATTTTGATCTCAGACACACTAGCACGGTCTGAGCACCTCCAAACCTGCTTAGGTATTGGTGGACATAGCTCTACGTAACCTAGATCTACTAACTGTTTAGATCTAACTCTGAAGTAAGTCTCAAACTAAATATTGGGAAGTGACGACCCGGAGCTAGTTTTTGGTGTTTCTTCGCATTGCAATAATGCCTGAAGGTTCCAAAACACTTGTCCAAAGCCCTCGTTCTCCCACAATATTCACAAGTAATAACCCTTCTGGATGTTAACTGGCCGGCTGGCAGAAACCTTCTGCCAAGATTGTAGAGCGACAGGGGTTTATATAACCTTGGTTTGTACGTGGCGCCGCCTGGTTATGTTTGCCAGGAAATCATGGGAAGCTACTCTAGACAACTTCCTATCGCTTAACCGTTCTGAAAGCGCCCACTGATCAAAACATGATCAATAAACAATATCACTATAAACTCAATGAATAAACAAATACTACATGTATTAGACGTACAAGCTTGGGCTGGGTAATATTTCCGTAAAATAACATTCCAAATAATTGATATATCTACCTTTAAAAGAGTCTATTTGAAGCCGATTTCGAAATTCTGTATCTAATAACAAATGGCGTAATTAATTCAAGGGAGGTAACATTTGAAACCTTGGTAAACTATATATTTGTCACACACATATTGAACTAACTTTTTAAGGTACAGTGGAGAAAACGTTATCCTTTACATGTAACAGTTCGAAATATGATAAGGCGCTGAGTTATTGAACGTTTGACAACGCTCGAAACTGTTTGTACAGTGGAGAATCTGTTATTAACGCAAAGCACTAAAACGTAGAAGAGTACAACTTTTGGACAATTCTGATAATTCTTGTTTATCGTGGTGGCAAACAGTTTGGAGCCTGATCAGACGCCGGGTTACCCGGCGTCTGATCTGGCTCCAAACTGTTTGCACTGCAAATAATAGTTTTAGTGTAAACGCGTTTATTGGGAAAGAATAACACATTATCCACTGTATTTGTGCTGACACAAACACACTGAACCCATTCATGATCAAATTTATCGTGATGTTTTTACCCTTTCAACGGCATATTGTCGTCTTCTTCAATATTGTTGTCTGCAATATCGTTTCAAAGTTAGATTTTTAGATTTAAGGCAGCACATGTATAACTGACGTAATTTCAAAACAAATGACAAACAGTTCTGATCCTGATCAGACGCCGCATGACGCGGCGTCTGATTAGGATAAAAACTATTTGCAAATGCGTTTTATGACGTCATTGAGAGTGAAAAGGTTTAAGTGAAACTCATCATGTTTCTGTGAAACTGGTATACAGTGGAGAATGTGTTATTCTTTCCCAATAAACGCGTTTATGCTAAAACTATTTTTCCATTGCAAACAGTTTGAAGCCAGATCAGACGCCGGGTAACCCGGCGTTTGATCAGGCTCCAAACTGTTTGCCACTCAGATTAAAATAAATAGAATGAATGAATGGTGTTTTACGGCCCATCACTAAAATAAATAGTGAGACATGTTAAAAAGTTGTTATTTTCTACGTTTTAGTGCTTTGCGTTTTGTGTACGTTTGCGTTTAAACGGGAAAGAATAACGTTTTCTCCACTGTACATACAGTGGAATAAACGTTATTCTTTCCCGTTTAAACGCAAACGAAACGCAAACGCAAAGCACTAAAACGTATAAGATGACAACTTTTTAATTATTCTGAGTATTCGTTTTGATCTGAGTGGCAATGAGTTTGGAGCCGGATCAGACGTCGGGTTACCCGGCGTCTGATCTGGCTCCAAACGGTTCGCATTGGAAATACAGTTTTAGCGTAAACGCGTTTATTGGGCAATAATAACGTTTTCTCTACAGTATAAGTGTCATGAACTCAATGACTTATCGCCTTTCTTGTGGTACAGTTCCTCTTGCGAACTGGTATTTGATCGATGTGTTGAAAACTAAACCTATGAGGACTTATAAAAACCACCATCTGCTTAAATTACTATCTGCTAAATGTCTACACGTATGAATTGATGTACATGTACATGTAGCTCCTACGATATTTGATCAAGATATTCGTAACGACCCTTTATACATGTACAAGACCTGGGTGAACATGTTTAGTATGTTGTTTTTTCTCTCAAATGTTTACATGCATTACACGAAGAAAATTTAGGATTGAAACCGTCGAAAAGCAAAAATTGTTTATTGTGTGTTTTTCCGTGTAAGACTCAAATGTTGGCATGGTAACAATGTTGATTGCGTTGTGTTTTCTAGATAAACAACAGTTATACATGTATCAACTAAAAACAGTTTGAAACCAGAGTGTTCGATAGTACACCGTACAACGAAAAATGAAAATCAAATAAGACAGTTCTTGCAAATATTGATGCGTTATTTTAAATCAGAGTTGCAAACGGTCCATAGTCAGTTCATACACCTGGAATTTAAAAAAAACAAACTCCAGAGCTTTCTATATTCTGATTATGCATGCGTTTTATTGAATTGCCTTGAATTTCGTTTAAATTGGAAACAATAATGTCCTGTCCACAATGCGACATCGAACATGTTAAGCATTAACGTTTTAATACTATACTTCGTTACATAATATCGACTGCAGTTACGAGACGTCGGTTTATTCGCTTCAAATATACAGTGGAGAATCTGTTATTCTTTCCCGTTTAAACGCAAACGCAAATCACTAAAACGTAGAAAAGAACAACTTTTGGACAATTCTGATATTTCATGTTTATCATGGTGGCAAACAGTTTGGAGCCTGATCAGACGCCGGGTTACCCGGCGTCTGATCTGGCTCCAAACTGTTTGCACTGCAAATGATAGTTTGAGCGTAAACGCGTTTATTGGGAAAGAATAACACATTCTCCACTGTACGAGTACATTAAGTATGCTACATTGTACAGACTGAACAACAGTGATCCTAATCAGACATCGAGTTACTCGGCGTCTGAGCTAAAACCAAACCCGCATAGTTTTGCCACGGTCAGTGACATTTTCAAAACCTGCATTATCAGCTGTTTTAATAGGTGCTAAATACCCGTCTAGTCTGTTACCATCACGCCGACTGATTTGAAAGTTTTAGAGTAATTATAGAAGGAAATGTTTATTTAATGAGAATATACAGTGGATAATGTGTTATTCTTTCCCAATAACGCGTTTACGCTAAAACTATTATTTGCAGTGCAAACAGTTTGGAGCCAGATCAGACGCCGGGTAACCCGGCGTCTGATCAGGCTCCAAATTGTTCGCCACCAAGATAAACATGAACTATCAGAATTGTCCAAAAGTTGTTCTTTTCTACGTTTTAGGGTTTTGCGTTTGCGTACGTTTGCGTTTAAACGGGAAAGAATAACAGATTATCCACTGTATAGAAGGAAATGTTTATTTAATGAAGAATATATTAAACATTCGGAACAAAAGCGGTGAAGCTGTGATACAACTATTGCAAACAGTTTGGATTCAGATGAGACGCCGAGTAACTCTGCGTCTCATCCGAATCAGAACTGTGTTATTGTACATGTATGATGCTATTATTCTTAATACAGTCGTACTTCGATATCTCGAACTCGCATAACTCGATGTATCCGATGTTTCGAAACATGAATTTGCCTTATTTCAAGCTTGGTTTATGTGAACATACCCGTGTTTCAAAGTTAAAACGCGGCTTAGCCGCGTTTTAACTTTGAAACACGGGTATGTTTGTCTTAACAGAGTTCGTGATATTGAAGTTCGACTGTATATTTATACGTTAATATGACTTATTTCAGACGAAATATGCCAGTTGCAGCGGACAGAGCTTACTAAATGTTTCCATGTTAGTTCGTCTGCGAAACTTCGTCATCTCTCGATAAATTGAGGAGCATTTGAATCCCTGAATACATACTTCAAAAGAAAAGAAATTATTCACCAGGCACGTTCTTAATAACGCCGTTTTCAATCCTAATCAAGTGAATTGAACAACGTTCATGCTTAAATAGCTTCATATATCCATAGGATTATTTGTGAAGTCAGCAAGACTTTTGTGAAGACTTAGACAGGTTCAACGCAAAGAGCGAATTCGTGGAAACATAGGACACGCAGGTATTGGGCACAAAGCATAAAATATTTCTGGACCGTTTGTGGTTCTAAACTACATGTACAGTGTGTGTAAGACCAGAGCGGGAAAAAGTACCCGGATAAGGGGAGTATTTTCACCTTGCCTTAAGCTGTCACTTGACCTTTATAAACTCAGTTTGCTTTCGGTTTTAGTGATTATAATAGAGATGTGTTCCTGTATTTCACAATCTAACTTTAGTAGCTTGTGACCTCTCATTTGAGTCGACTCTTTGAGTAGACACAAGATGGCCTTGTGATGTCCTTTATAGACACGCCTTATAGGACATGTGCTTTCTCATAATGTAATTGCTTCTGCGTGCTTTCATTTTCCTAGAACGAATACAGTCAAACCTATCTATTATGAACACTACAACGAAGGCTAATTGATTGTATAGAAGATAGGTGATAGCTTAAAGCAAAGTAATAGTAAAACAGAAAGCTAATAAAGTAGCTTTCTGTTTTACTGTCACCTTGCTTTTAGCAGTCACATTTCGTAAAAACCTAATACATGTACACACTTTATTGTGATATCTCATTTTAGTCGACGTTTTGAGTATACAAAATATAGAATTCAGTTTGCCTTCTAAGACACGCCTTATAGGACATGCATGTATGCCTGTTCCTATTTATAAATGTTTGGGTATGCTTTCATGTTCCTGGAATGAAGTTCACAATAAAGTTTCTTCCTTTCAAGGCAGAAACTTTCTACGATTTGTTAAGATTACAATTATTATAGTTTTTTTCTACTTTACTTTCAAGCTGGTTTGAAAAACACATTCTGAAATATTAATACAGAGTAAAAAAGTACGTTTCCCTTATTATTATAACTATTCGCAAACAATGAAAAACCAATATGATTTTTTTTAATCTGAGTTGTGAAACGTTGGAGCCTGATCAGGCGCTGGGTAACGCGGTGTTTGATCAAGATCCCAACTGTTTTAAATTGACATATTTGTGTTTGATACAGTGGAGAAAACGTTATTCTTTCCCAATATGCGCGTTTACGATAAAACTTGTATTGTCTTTGCAAACAGTTTGGAGCCATATCAGACGCGGGGTAATCCAGCATCTGATCAGGCTCCAAACTTTTTGCCTCTCAGATAATTATGAATAGTCCGAATTGTCGAGAAGTTGTTATTTTTACGTTTATGGCAGTGCGTTTGTGTATCTTTTGCGTTTAAACGGGAAAGAGTAACGTTTTTCCACTGTATAGGAAAATATACCTTCATATCAACTGCATACTAATTTTAGCTAAGAATCATGAAGTAACTGAGCTGACTGTATATCGGTGTTCATACGGGAGATTGCAGGAAATTATAACATGTTCGCCACTTTATTTCACAAGGACTCCAAACGTTTCCAGACACATGGTCTTCAACCATATCCCTACCGATTGCGAATATACTAGCATTTGCAAACAATTTGGGTCCAGATCAGACGCCGCGATACGCGGCGTCTGATCTTAACCCAAACTGTTTGACAATCGTCATCATGTTTACTCAGTTCAGAAATGCACGTATTTTGATGTAATAAGCTTTGAAGACGACGATTGCAAAGCAAATCGTATGTGACGACTTTGCGACAAGCTAAAGTGTTAATTTGTTTTGCTATGGAAGACAAATAGTGACATTTTGCGATAAGGCAGAGAATCAACTGGATCAGCAGCAGGGAATGGAGTAATTCAATAAAGAGCAAACTGTTACTGCTCAATCATTGTTGATTATACTTAACCCCGTTTAAAATCTTCAAGATTAAATGAATTTCTTTCGCAAAATAGGAGGATTTTAATAGGATTCTTACAGTCAGACTTGTTATAATCATTTACTCCATAGTTACGCATTTTAACGCCTTTTATAGTTTACTCCTCTAAAAAAGTAGTTCAATTTTATACAATCAATGACTACTGTATGAATTAAAAGAAATTGTTTCTATATTCCAGCAGATTGTAGACTAAAGCATGCTAAAAATAAAGCAGAATGCGTCTATTGGCGTATTTTGCTTTACGCTCGACCTGCTTTAAGAGGTTATCTACATGTATATGCAATGCTAGAAACATGTTATGGAGTAAAGTTTTTACCAAATGGCCACAAGTCTGTTTCTAGTTTTATAGACGAGTAACTAGCTATACATGTAGCAGGTTGAAAGTACAACAGAATGTGCCTTAAAGCGCAATTATACTTTACTTTCAGCCTGCCTTAAGTTATAGTCTGTTAGGATATAGAAACTATTTACTGATACTGCTGACTTTTCATGGGAGAACAAAGTGGAACCATTGTCTTCAATCGGGAAACGAAAAGGCGTTTATTGGGGGTAATGACACTTATGGGTTAAGCAATTATTGAAATTAGATTTAGAAGTGTGGTCAAATCTACACATTATCAGCTGTTCACAGCATAACCATATTATTTACATGAATACATGTTCGGTTCAAAGACAATTATTTATTAATTACTTTCTCTTCTGAGGTTGTTCACCGATTGCTTCTTATCTACATGTAGCTGATCCATACATCAACTCATCGAACTCGAGCAAAGAGCATACAGTGGAGAACACTTTATTCTTTCCCAAAAACGCGTTTACGTTAAAACTATTATTTCTGTTGCAAACAGTTTGGAGCCAGATCAGACGCCGGGTGACCCGGCGTCTAATCAGGCTCCAAACTGTTTGCAACTCAGATTAAAATCAATTTACAGAATTGTCAAAAAGTTGTAGTTTTTTACATTTAATTGCAATGCGTTTGCGTTTAAACGGGAAATAATAACGTATTCTCAACTGTACATTGGAGACGGTGTTTTTCGTTCCCGTTTAATAAAATTGAAACGTAAACCAATCGCAATAGAATGTGGAAACTATAAACGTTTGACAACTATGCATATTCATCTCCATTTGAGTGGCAAACAGACATGAACCTGATCAGACGCCGGGTAACTCAACTGGTTCTGGTTCCAACTGTTCGCAATGGAAATATACAGTACGCCCTCTCTACAACGGCCCTCCCAACAACGACTCCCTCCCTACAACGACCCTTACCGTTGTTCCCTAAACGGGACAAGTATTTCTAACGCTTTCACTGCTGCAATATCGTCTGCTTAAAATTGTCGTCTTCTGTTTTTCTAAAAGTTACCTATTGGATATTTTGACATAAATAAAACTTAATGACGATTGACAAACAGCTTGAATCCAGATCAGACGCCGCGTTACGCAGCGTCTGATCTGGATGCAAGCTGTTTGCAAATGTTAATTAAGTTCCCTCCCTACAACGACTCACTCCTAACAAGGAACGCATTTTTTTGTTCCAATTAGGTGTTGTTGTACATGTAGAGAGGGAGCGCTGTTCTATCGTAAACGCATATTTTGGGAACAAATAACATATTCTCAACCGTTCTCGTCATTTACAAGTAAATACCTGCAAACAGCACAACAGTTACTATTCTCTGCAAACAAAGTAGACAGATATCAGAGTTTTTTTTTGCCATGAATTGGTAAAAAACATCTCTTAATAGTGAAACTGAACTAAATTTTATCATCAACTGGTATTGTCCATTTGAATTTTGAGAGGTGCATGAGTTTATTAATTCATTTTTCTATTCATTCGTTCAGGCAGTCATTCACTCAGTAAGCAGTCAACCAGTCTGTCAGACAGGCAGGCGGTCGGTCAATTGATCGAGTGTCTATCCATTAATTAATTCATTCATTCATTCATTTAACCATGTTTGGATTCGTTTACAAAACTTATACAATATACAGTGGAGAATATGTTATTCTTTCCCGTTTAAACGCAAACGTACACAAACGCAAAGCACTAAAACGTAGAAAAGAACAACTTTTGGACAATTCTGATATTTCATGTTTATCTTGGTGGCAAACAGTTTGGAGCCTGATCAGACGCCGAGTAAACCGGCGTCTGATCTGGCTCCAAACTGTTTGCACGGCAAATAATAGTTTTAGCGTAAACGCGTTTATTGGGAAAGTATAACACATTCTCCACTGTACATGTAATCTCACTATTACGACCACTTATAGTGTTTATTATTACATGTACATGTATGTGTTTCTGACACGTGACTTCTTAAAGCAAGGTGACAGCAGGAGTTTTCTATTTTTCTGTCACAATTCTTTACGCCATCGCCTGTCTTTTAACAATCAATCAGCAGTCGTTTTTGTGGACGATAGAGAGATTTTATTGTAATCCGTTCATTCTGTCTGCAAATTAACGTTTTAAACTGGTTTTCACCATGAGAAGAGACAGGCATTCAAACTAACGTTTCTCAACATTTTGATGATATTCCGTTATACTGGCACTTAAGTTCAATCACCGAATATCCCCAAGTCCATGACATTTTCCCGTTCAAAGAAAATAAGATTACCTTGAGCTCAAATGGCGATTTTCAACGGAAACGATCCGTTTTGTATTAGATTTTTTGTCCAATTGACATCACTGAATTATACAGTGGAAAAGGCGTTATTCTCTCACGCTTAACCCTTTCCCCAATAGAAGCGTCTTTTAGCGGATATGATTTATTCATCCGCTGAAGAAAATAGTTCCAATTTAATCAGTAATGAATATGTATTATAGGGAATATTTTCTATATTATAGCACATGATAGCTTAAAGCAGGCTGAAAGTAAAGCAGAATGCGCCTGCTTTAAGTAGCAACTTCAGTACTAGCAATAGGCTATCAGGTAAAGGGTTAAATGAATCGGAACACAAATGAAATGCAATTAAGTGTATGGAAATTCTTTTTTAAACCACCAATGATTTATTCCAATTTGAGTGGCGAACATTTTGGAACCCGATTAGATGCCGAGTCATTTAAACTTTTAAGCTGTTTGCCACTCAAACATTAACAGTCATAATTGTCGAAAAGTTGTCCTTTTAACGTTTCTTGCGATGCGTTTGCGTTTCATTTGCTTTCAAAATAGGAAAGAATAACGTTTCCTCTATTGTTCCTTTCTTCAATACTAAACACGAGCTATGGGTTAAATAGTAAAAGTATCTTTGTATGGTTTACCTTTTGCAAGTTGTTACATGTATAACTATCGTGTTGGTTCGACTGTTAAGCATTTCTAATGCTGTTTGAACTTTGTTTCAACTATAGAATATGTACATCTCACTTATGTTAGACATAAAGCGTTAGACATAATTGTCCTATTTAGGGAAATGCAGCAATGGACGTTGTAAGGAGGGAGACGTTGTTGGGAGGGCCGTTGTACTTTCAACCTACTTTAAATGGCCCCATATTTTCAAAACAGGCCATTTATAGGTTAAGAAATTATATTTTCGAATATTTCAACACAACTGTAACAACATTTGTAAGCCTTAGTCTAAGGATTTAAATTGTTAATTAGTAACGTATTTTGGTCAGTCATGTGGTCCTTGACTAATGGCAGTTCTTTCTTCATCGTTGATTGAACATCTTTGGTTGACTAATGTTAGATGGTTCATCGTTGATTGAACAAAGAATACACGAACACACTTTACGTTATCATACAGTGGAGAAAACGTTATTCTTTCCCAATAAACGCGTTTACGCTAAAACTATTATTTGCTTTGCAAACAGTTTGGAGCCTGATCAGACGCCGGGTAACCCGGCGTCTGATCAGGCTCTAAACTGCTTGCCACCCAGATCAACATGAATAGCAATTTTTTTCTAAAAATTGTTCTTTTCTATGTTTTATTGCAATGCGTTTGCGTTTCGTTTCGTTTGCGTTTAAACGGGAAAGAATAACGTTTTCTCCACTGTAACCGTTTCATATGCCTTTTATAAATGTTAGTTGCTTATATCCACTGAAATATTCATAGGCCCGATAATGTATGATGATTAGACCGCTGAGAGGTTTAAAACAATATTTCATCTTACTAAGCCACAGCGCGCAAACATTATGTATTAGTACTACAGTATTGGGGTGATTGAATATACACCAACACTCGAAGCTACATTTAAGGACATACGATACCAAATGAAATCTCCAATGGATCTCTATGAAAATTTCAGCATAGGTTCTTCAAACATATCTAAGTACAATGGCAAAAAGAAAAACATAGGTTATAATGGTATTTTTTTGTTGAAATGTATGATGTAGCCATTCTCGGCAAAGAGTCGGCATGCGTTATTTTGCCTTTCTAAAATGATTTAAAGTAATAATTAGCACAAACAAACATTAAAACAGTTAAAAAGTATGGTTTGTTGCCCGATATATATGCATTTTTCTAAATTGTTTTCGGCTCCAATTCAATGAAAATACTCACTCAATCAAAATCTGCCCGAAATAAATTGATGAAACTTCTCACAATAAAAGCTATAGGTGTGAATAATAAGACAAGGGTAAAAAAAACATACGTTATAAGGCTTTTTTTGAAACTATAGGCACTTTCATACATATACCAGTGGCCTAAATAAGCCGACGGCTTTTTCTATGTGATCTCGGGTTCACGCTCATATTCAATTTGATTGAAGTTTTGGGTTATTAACTAAGCCTTATTAGATAAAGCATTTACCAAGATCCACGTACTTTCATTTATCAAGTACACTTTCATGCATTTAACGTCTTTATAACGCGATTAATGGAGATTGTTTGAAACCGAAAGTATCTACGGGAGGTAACCGATATGCACGATTTCGTTGAGTAACGATGCTTGATTTATCGCACTTCGTTAAAAGCCACTAGGTGTCTCACGAATTGCTGGTGTATACCTTTAAGAAGACGTTATTGTTATTTCTCGTTTACATCAAACGATACTCAAACACATTGCAATGGATTGAAGAAAACACTAATAAGATATATAGGATCTGTCATGAGTCGATGTTTAAGACAAGCTGATCTCAAACGAGTCTAGAATCGAAATGTTAGGCGAGCTTAATAACTTTTCTATTCTAGACGAGTTTGAGATCAACTTGTCTTAAACATCGACGAGTGACATATTCTTTTTCTCACATAACCAACGATTTAAGTTATTTTTCAAAGCAATAGCATTTTTTGAAATCCCGATGACGTCAAAACGCCGTTAAAAATAGTGACGTTATAGTGACGTCATCAAATTGATCTCACACATGTTGGAGATAAGGATATTCGTCATCGTTGTTCGCTATAGAAAACAAGGGTAGTTACATGTATGTGAGAAATAGTCAGAATGGTCAAAAGGTTGTCATTTTCTCTACTTTATGACAACGCTTTTATGTCAATGCATTTGCGTTGTAACGGAAAATAATAACGTCTTTTCCACTGTGGATACTATCAAACTTGAAAAGACAACCATTTCCCCCACTGTAACTTTTACATTTTATATCAAGGCTCAGAACACTAAGACCAAGTTGATATTTATTAGCATGCATGTTCCGTAAATCACCGGCGACAGAAACTCAATAAGATTTATATTTTGTGTCAATCCTTTTTCTAATTACAATGTACGATCTGTGCATGGGAATATGTTTGCAAATGCTGTTGAACATAAATAGAGTAAACCTTCTCGTATTTTTGCCGATCAGACATATTTTCTTGGACTAGAGCTACATGTAAGACATGCTGTGCATTGGTAAAGACGGTATTCTGTTCCAGTAACGTGTTTATGCTACAGGGAGAAAACGTTATTCTTTCCCGTTTAAACGCAAACGAAACACAAACGCAAAGCTCTTAACCCTCATCCGGACCTTGCCAAAACTTCCATTTTGAGACTTTCGGGGTCCATTGGACTCCATTGCGCATTTTTATTATTTATCTAAGTCAAGATAGGCTTTTGTGACATAACTGATGCCGCATTATCAATTGGTGTGTTTATACTATATGGTAGTGATAAAACCGAAACGTTGCTCTCACTATTACCATGACAACCAGTGACCATAGTAACACAACAAACTAAGTTTTTTGCTGTAAAATCGAATTTTATCTAATAACTTTTGCAGAAAATGTACAGATGGGGAGGTGTGGACATCACTAGCTATACATTTTGATGATGTATCTTTTACAGAATTATGTAAATATTTGAAAGAAAATGACAAAAATATGGTTGGGGTCCAGTGGACCCCAAATAATATTTAAGCATATTAACATGGGTTACTATACAACTTTTAACCAAGACAGATTTAAAAACTTTATTAGTGGAACATATGTAACCAAACAGCTTTCCAGCTGATCAATATAGTCAATTTGTTAAGCTTTGTTTCTGCTTCCAATTATTTCATGGCAATAGTTGTCTAATTTATTTGACCTGTCACCGTGCATGTCTTAGCTCCGTGCTCCAAACTGTTTGTCAATCAGATTAAAATAAACAATTCATGAATACTTTCAAGAACGTGTCATTTGTCCATTTTATCGCATTGTTCTTGTATTTCATGTCGTTTAAACGGAACGAATGGTATGCGTTCCACTGTATGACTTCAGGTAGATGCCTAAGGGTCTCAACTAATCTTTAAGCCGTTTGCGCGTCAAGAACATGGAACATGAACATTGAGCGAGTCGAGCATTGTCTATCAATTAAAAGGCAATCTGTAACATGACGTCATCAACTTAATTCGAAGACGTTGCCCAACCAACTTAACCCTTGTCAAACTAATACGAATCTTCCACTTCTCGTACATGTAACCTCCATCCAATATAGATCAAGAATTCTGACTCAAAACATGTCAAAAATCAATCTGACACTTTTCACCGGTCATTAACATTATTTGGTATTAGGCTTTATATGGCTGTTGAACAACAAGCGACTAGTTTACTTTTAACACCAACAACAAAAACAAAAACAAATGTTTTATTTCTCAGATCATAATCATGACATATGAGAAATAAGTGACAATATTAACATGAATAAATTCGTTTCTCCCATCCAAGGTCGGATATCAAATAAGTTTCAAAATAATGAGGGTGTTATTCAATTGCTTGCACGATTCAGACCTGTATGAGCTAAAAGAGCTCCGTATTATTAATAATGGGAACTACAGTAATAGCAGATGCATCATTAGTAACATGTGAAGAAAAAGTATCATTTTGATTGTTCTCTTGCATGAAATTGACATCTGCGTCAACTATGAACTAATAATCAAACAAACGGACATTACAGCAGACCTGTATTACAGTGGAGAATCTGTTATTCTTTCCCGTTTAAACGCAAACGTACGCAAACGCAAACACTAAAACGTAGAAAAGTACAACTTTTAGACAATTCTGATAAATCAGGTTTATCTTGGTGGCAAACAGTTTGGAGCCTGATCAGACGCCGGGTTACCCGGCGTCTGATCTGGCTCCAAACTGTTTGCACTGGAAATAATAGTTTTAGTGTAAACGCGTTTATTGGGAAAGAATAACAGATTATTCACTGTATACAGTGAAGAAGACGTTATTCTTTCCCAATAAACGCATTTACGCTGGAAATATTAAATCCAATGCAAACAGTTTGGAGCCAGATCAGACGCCGGTCTTAAAAGGCAATATGTAATATGACGTCATACTAAGACGAAGCTTCCACTAACATGTAGCCTCCATCCGATATAGGTCAAGAATTCTGACTCCCCAAAACATGTCCAAAAATAATCAGACACTTTTCACCGGTCATTAACACCAATGGCATTATGCTTTATATAGCTGTTGAACAACAAGCGACCAGTTTACATTTAAAACTAACAAAAACAACACTATCTTTTATTTCTCAGATCATTATCATGGCATATGAAAAAAGAGGCAATATTGATATGAATAAATTACTTTCTCCCATCCAAGGTCGGATATCAATGAGGTTTCAAAAGAATGAGGGTAATATTTAATTCCTTGCACGATTCAGACCTGTATGGACTAAAAGAGCTCCGAATTATTAATGGGCACAAATAGCAGATGCATCATTAGTAACATGTGAAGAAAAAGTATCCTTTTTATTGTTATCTTGCATGAAATTGACATCTGCGTCAACTACAATGGAGAAAACGTTATTCTTTCCCAATAAACGCGTTTACGCTAAAACTATTATTTTCACTGCAAACAGTTTGGAGCCAGGTCAGACGCCGGGTAACCCGGCGTCTGATCAGCCTTCAAACTGTTTGCCACCAAGATAAACATGAACTATCAGAATTGTCCAAAAGTTGTTCTTTTCTACGTTTTGGTGCTTTGCGTTTGCGTACGTTTGCGTTTAAACGGGAAAGAATAACAGATTCTCCACAACTAATAATCAAACAAACGGGCATTACAGCAGGCCTGTATTATACAGTGAAGAAGACGTTATTCTTTCCCAATAAACGCGTTTACGCTGGAATGATCATATCCAATGCAAACAGTTTTGAGCCAGATCAGACGCCGTCTGATCAGGCTCCAAACTATTTGTCAATCAGGTGAAACTACATAGTTATAATTTTAAAAACGTTGTCACGTTCTACATTATATTGCATTCCGTTTGCGTTTCGTTTGCGTTTGTAAACAGGAATGAATTACGTCTTCTCCATAGTGGCTTCTCACAGTGGAGAATACGTTTTCTTTCCCAATAAACGCGTTTACCGGCGTCTGATCAGGCTCCAAATTGTTTGCCACATGGATTAAAATGAAAAGTCAGAATTGTCAAAATGTTGTCATGTTTAACGTTTAATTGCATTCCGTTTGCGTTTTGTTTGCGTTTAAACAGTGAAGAATAATATTTTTCAAAGTACGTTCCTATAATGAAAATAGTGAAAGATAACATCCAATCGAAACTTATGTTTACAGATGCTTCAATTTCACGATACTCTCTAATTGAATACAAAGCCTATTATGTAAGTGTGATCCCTCGGCACGCACTAGGATGTATATGGAGACACATCTAAATGGGATTTATATGCCGCAATTCTTGCTGAATATACATGGATCTAATGATAGACTACATAATATGACATCAGTTTTGAAAAATGATAACGTTATATTCTTACAGTGGAGAATCTGTTATTCTTTCCCAATAAACGCGTTTACGCTAAAACTATTATTTGCAGTGCAGACAGTTTGGAGCCAGATCAGACGCCGGGTAACCCGGCGTCTGATCAGGCTCCAAACTGTTTACCACCAAGATAAACAAGAATTATCAGAATTGTCCAAAAGCTGTTCTTTTCTACGTTTTAGTGTTTTGCGTTTGCGTACGTTTGCGTTTAAACGGGAAAGAATAACAGATTCTCCACTGTAATATGACATCAGTTTTGAAAAATGATAACGTTATATTCTTAGCTGAATGGCAAACAGTTTGGAAACTGATCAGAAGTCGGATTGTTTGGTCTGCTTCCAAGCTGTCTGTAATTTTGCAAAAGGGCATTAGTATAAACACGTATACTAACGTGATCGTCAACGAATAAACAGATGAGTACGCACAGAGGCGACCGTTCCCAATAACTTGCATGTGTCCTAAAACCTTAAAGATTTCTAATGCAAAAAGTCTGGATCCCAATCAGAGGTTACCCGGCTTCTGATCAGGCTCCAAATTGCTAATCATACAGACTAACAAGAATAGTCAGAATTGACCAAATGATGTCCTTTTCTACCCTTTTGTCCAATACGTTTGCTTTTCTTTTCCGGTAAAACAGGCAAGAATAACGTCGTCTTCATTGCAGCCGTGTACGATGTTTATATCCTTTCTTTGGTATTATATTCCTCTACTCAAAACTAGCACAAATTTATATGTTTATATTTTATATCATTCGGCAACGATAAACTTCGGAACTTAAAATTGCAAAACATGTTTCAAAATTAGCAAAATTATTGTTCGTAAAGCATAAATTAACAAAACATACACTCGCTTAAATGTGTTAATGCAAGAAGCCAATAAATATTATGACTGCTTACACAATCATTTCAAATATGTATGCTACGCTCGTAACTGTGTGGATCATGTTATAAGACAAAAAGAAATGAAAACGAAATGCAACAAAATGTAGGAACTTACACGTTTTTAGAAGTATTGCCGATATTTTAATTATTGAAAAGACGCCTTGGTAGATTCAGGTTAGCTAGTTATTTGAAAGCATAAATCCTGATATTCACGTACCTTGGAATATATGACTTTGTAATTGTTTCCCAAAAACAATTTCCTATGTTTTCCATTGCAAATAGTTTGAAGCCAGATCAGACGCCGGGTAAGGCAGCGTCTTACAGTGGAGAATGTGTTATTCTTTCCCAATAAACGCGTTTACGCTAAAACTATTATTTACAGTGCAAACATTTTGGAGCCAGATCAGACGCCGGGTAACCCGGCGTCTGAGCAGGCTCCAAACTGTTTGCCACCAAGATAAACATGAAATATCAGAATTGTCCAAAAATTGTACTTTTCTACGTTTTAGTGCTTTGCGCTTGCGTACGTTTGCGTTTAAACGGGAAAGAATAACAGATTCTCCACTGTATAAGACTCAAATATGTCTGACACTAAGACTGAAATATATGTTTGTAGTTAGAAATTTCAAAACATTGTAATTTCTACATTTTAGTGCATTGCATGTGCGTTTCGTTTGCCTTGGAACAGGAGGGAATAACGTCGTCTCTACTGTACAAGTGTGTTGACCTACATTTGTACCAATAAGTGGTTCAAACGACGGCACCGTAACCTGTTCATGTCTTGATATTACAACGAACTCTCCATATGCGATTGCTGTACAATTACGCTAAAGATATACACGTGTAATCTAAATGCACGACGTATATGTCAATACAATAGAAATTTGATATGAAACAACAACCTGAATAAGCGGGCTACCAGGAGTCTTATTTGGCTAAATCCTGTTTGCAATATACATATTAATTAAAACAACAATTTGTTAGGAAAGAATAACGTCGTCTCCATTGTACACGAAAACTGTGCTTTTGAAGTACAGTAAAGTGGTTGTTTAACCTAGCATTAACATGACAAACCTTCACGCATTTAACTGACACCCATTTGTTTATACAGTCTTTACAGAGAGTAATTCTGACGTGTTAATATTCTAGCCTACCTCGCTTTATACAGTGGAGAAGATACTGTTTCCTAATAAACGTGTTTATATTAAATCCTTGCATCCAATGCAAACAGTTTGGAGGCAGATCAGACGCCGGGTAACCCGGCGTCTGATCAGCCTCCAAACTGTTTGCCACTCAAATTGATATAAATTGTCAAATTGATTTTAAAAACAGCAATTGCTATATTTTATTGCGTTGTGATTGCATCTAAATTCGGTTAAAGGGATATCATAACGTCTTCACCACTGTTACTTCGACTGTTTTATTGTCCTAGCAAAATGACAGTCTAATGTTTGCCATGATATTGATTGCGTTCTACTATTCCTAGCTGGTGACAAATTGTGGATAATGACTCTATCGAATACGTAATCCTGAAAGCTGATCACAGCTCCGAAATGTCAACCACCGAAGGTGTCCTACATATACAATGGGGAAGGGAATACGTTATTATTTCTCCATTTAACTCTTTCATTGAAACAATTAATGTTAAGCTTTTTACACCTTCTCCGAGATGTTGTGGTTTGTTCCAATATTGTTGTCTGCAATATCGCCAGGCGTTGTTTGGTCAGAATTCAAATTTATTTAAACCCGGATATTGCCGTTTGGTGTCCTTGACAGCGAAAGGGTTTAGCGCGCTTAACGATGCAACCGATTAAGTAACAAAGCGTTAGGCAACATGTTGTATATCTGAAATGTGCAATCAGTAATAAAGGCGATGCCTTGAGAAAGTTTCCGCCATTAAGGTCATAAACAGTTCGCTTTTTTGTCCAGTTTGATCACGGATTCTGATATTATATAATATACAAAACTTTAAAAATAGTTGATATCATTTAGAGATCAAATGCTTTTAAGGCTTTTTTATTTTAAGGGTCTATATATTCGTATACTTCATTGTAATATATTTGCAAATAGAACCAGTCAATATAAACTATTTTACGAATCTAATTATCCATAACTGCGAAAAGGTAGTCCACAGCTATGAAGTTACCAACATGCAATATAACATACCCTTTCAGTACCAATCGAGGTTTGAGCTTACAGCAAGCTGAAAGTAAGTCATATTGCACCTTTAGAAACATTCTGCTATATATTAAATTCGCGTTATATGTACATTGTACAGTGGAGAAAGCGTTATTCATTCCCCAATAAACGCGTTTACGCTAAAGTATTATTTCCAGTACAAACAGTTTGGAGCCAGATCAGACGCCGGGTAACCCGGCGTCTGATCAGGCTCCAATCTGTTTGCTACTCACCTTAATATTAATAGTCAAAATTGTCAAAAAGTTGTTATTTTCTTCATTTTAGTGCATTGCGTTTGCGTTTCGTTTGCGTTTATAAACGAGAAAGAATAACGTTTTCTCCACTGTAAGTGGTAGAGTCATCTGAAGACAAGAAACCGGCGATGGGGTCAAGGATTGAGTGTTAGAGATACTACACTCCTAAAAGACCCCCGAGGGGATACGTTTTACCAGGTCGAGCAGCATTAAGGGGTGATGTATTACTTGGTTACATATAATTGTCATCATATGATTGATCAACATCCTTAGATGAAACCCGGAATACTTCTTCTGAAATTGCCAATTATGGAAATAGATGTCTCTTTTAGTCACCGCAGAGTTTCGCCTTCGTATTTATCGTCCTAATCCTTAGATGCATTATGAAAAGACAGATCGTTGCTATTTATACAATATCATAGAGCGCCAAATAAAATTATTTCCGCTCCGCTTACGATTAAATGAAGTGGGGATTTTCTTTCGTAGACGATGTTCAATTAGTTTTGGGCGGACTAGGAGTAGTCTTTCTAAATGTCGCCTAGCGCATATAAAAATGAATAATGATATTCACGAAACTGGCAGTGGATTAATTTATATCAGAACTCGAACTTAGCGTACGTTGTTCGAAATAAGCACAGACGAATAGTTAAATACTCCATGCCAAGTCATTGAACCCTAGCAATAGGTATACCAGTACTAGTATATAAAAAGTGCCATTTTGCCATATAATGTAAAAACCAACAATATATAGTTTTAAAAAACGACAAATTTAAACAGACGAAATTGCAGTCGTGAATATAGGTTGGACATAATAGGACACAACACCTCCGTATACTGAATACTAATACTGTGCTATTTGGCAACATTGACTTTACACACGAAGATAATTCGCTGCTCGTTTGCAAGGTAATAGATAAATCCCCAAGTACATTTTATTACGGAAGTGAAAGAGACGTCCATAAAGAGATATGCTGCAGACGGCATCATTTAAACGACAAAGTTGAACTATACGTAAATATAAAAGTGCAATATATACTGTGGATAAGACGTTTTTCCTGTTTAAACGCAAACGAAACACAAACGCATTAAACTAAAATGAAGAAAATTGCAGTTGTTTTAAATTTCGTATGATATATATAATATTTCAATCTGAGTGGAAAACATTTTGGAGCCAGATCACCCGGCGTCTCACTGGTTCCAAACTGTTTGCATTGGAAAAACGCGTTTACTAGGAAATAGTAACGTCTTCTAGATTAGTTTGTGTCGAAGTGAAATGTGTAAATCATATTTTATGCGTTAATTTTACGCATCGAATGCCATTTAATCTTTAGCGTTAATTTATCTATTTTAGATTTGGTGCATTAAAGTGAATATATTGTGCTACCGCTCATCAACGACACCCAATGGAAGACACCGACTGTGTGTGTTGTTCGGATTGAGTAGTTATAGAGAGGGAAAATTAAGATTCGACTTCCATTTGCAAACAGCTTGAATCCAGATTTCAAGCTGTTTGTCACTGGTCAATAGTCTGTATTCTATCAGAATCTTCACTTATATGTAACTGTGAGAAAAAACAGCCGATGACAACCTTAAGCAGACGATATTGCAAGAGTAAAATATTTATAGACTTGATTATCCCATTAAGGGTCCTACGGCGATGGTCGTTGTAAGGAGGGAGTCGTTGTTGGGAGGGCCGTTGTAGAGAGGGAGCGCTGTTCATTCAAGCTCTAAATCATTCCTTACATGTATATTAAATTCATTTCTACAGATTTACAATCGATCCTTGATAATTTAAACTTGTTTCAATCTAACATTTCATTTAATTTTAACTAGGCAACGTTTTAATGTTGAAATAAGGAACAGTTCGACATTATCGTATACAAATCATCGGAATTCAATTGAATAAATACGGACATGATCGAATTTTAACGAGTTCGAGATATGGCTGTTCGACTGTATATTATAGTGGGAAATTGTTTCTTATAGGAGCCTCAATCAAGATCAAATTACTCTGCAAGGTCGGCGACTGTCACATCCTAAGTAAGCTCTTACCTTTATGGTCATCGCCGTGACAATAAATCTGTCAACCTTAATGCAAACCCAGACAAACTTTACTAATGGTTTCCCTGAATGCCTCTGTCTGGTCAATTGGGCCATAAGAGGGCTATTCACGGTTGGATTTAAATTTTGAAAACAGTTTGGATCCAGATCAGACGCCGCTGAACGCGGCGTCTGATCTGGATCCAAACTGTTTTACATGTACTTCTACGTCAATGTTTTTTCGGTCAAAGTTCCTGAAATCTGAATTTTAGAAATCAAAGAAAGCGATATTTTTCAAGTGAGCGACATTGAAACAGCGACAGGGTTGATCACCTCACTGTCTGACCTAGCATAGATTGTTCTTGAAATTTGTTTCCACGATCCCATATATGCGGCGTCTGATCAGAGTCTACACTGTTTGCTGATAGGAATTTCAATATAAAACAAAATGAAAATTAAAACTTTGACCAGGCATCCCTTTGATAACAAATGGACTAATCCGACATAAATCATGGAAGAATCCACTGGGGGCAAATGGGTTAATCCTGATCAGGTGCAAAGTAAACCAACGTCTGAACAGGGTCTTAACACTTTGAAGTATTTGCACATCTTTCATCTGTCCTCATATCAAGTTTAAAACAAAATAATGAAAGCAGATGACACTCATTTCTTGCAATAAAGACTGGCGGTTTTCATGCTGCCCTTCGCGTTGTCATCAACGATGTCTTAATGTCGGCGATGTGGCCAATTTAGGCTATTACAGTAATACGACATTTCAAAAGTGCACCTGGTTTCAGTAATGGGGCCATGTGGTTTCTTAAAGAATTGCAATGCCCAAACTGTCTTTGTTGCTGTTTACTTGCTTGGCACAGTAGGAGTAAACGCTGGTTACTGATTTAAACATTAGGAGAGTAATATCATATGCGCAGGGACATCAAAACTTATATACACTAGAGATAACGTTATTCTTTCTCAATAAACGCGTTTACGCTAAATCTATTATTTACCTTGCAAACAGATTGGAGCCAGATCAGACGCCGGGTAACCCGGCGTCTGATCGTGCTCTAAACTGTTTGCTACGCAGGTAAATATGAAAATTCAGACTTGTAAAAGAAAATATGTCCTTTTCCACATTTTTATGTTTTGCATTTGCGTTTCGGTTGCGTTAAATCGGGAAAGAATAACGTTTTCTCCACTGTACACCATGATTATATAAAATCTCATTTAGTCAAATGAAATCACTGGTTAAATACACGTATCAAGAAACAGGCAAATTAAAACAAAACACAAGCTCCTTTTCCTTTTACTACATGTAGGCATATCAATCCAATCTGGAACCAAACGGCATGCAACCTAGTGAATTTTCACGAATTTGATGATACATTGCGAATGGTAAACAAATGTTTTAAGTATATATGCTATCTTTGTTTTTTCCGTATTGTTTCCCAATAATTTTTAAGCACTTAATGAATAACTATGCGTAGGAATACATTGCAATGATTAAGATATAAATCTTACAAAACATAACCGAGACGTACATGGAAGAGATATGCAAATCATAACAGTAAGCAGATCCAGTAACTTGAAGGTCAACTACTGCTTAAGTGAATTTATCTATTTCTTTTGGAAATAAATAGAACGTTCGTATGTCTCCACATGCATAAACTAATACATATTAGAATATTACAGTGGAACAGACGTTATTCTTTCTAAAATTATGACAGGGCTCCAGATAAGAGAAAGTTATTTCAACAAATCAAATATTTTCTCACTCATTTCAGCACCAAACCCTATGGTTTTACTACTCATTAGAATCGTCTCAGAGAGACGATTCTAATGAGTAGTGACACCATAGGGTTTAATTCAGAAATAAAGATTTTAGATTTTGAAAAACTACCCTTATCTGGTGCTCTGATAGAAACTATTATATTCATTAACAGGTATATGTAACACGGCGTATGACAAGGCTCAAAACGTTTGCCAATCAGATTGAAATAATAGTTAAAACATTTTAGATATTGCCATTTACTCCATTTAACTGCAATGTGTGTGTGTTTTATATTTTAAACGGGAAAGAATAACGTATTCCGTAGTGTATGAAGCAGAGATACATTGTATGCAAATTATGATGTTAGGCAGATACAGTGACATTAAGGTCAACTACTTCTTAAGTGAGTGTATCTATTGTATGTTTTACGTAAATAGAACCTTCGTATGTCTCCAAATGCATTAATCAATACACATTAGGTCGGTATCATTAAACGCATATTCTATAAACAGTGGAGAATGTTTTATTCTTTCCCAATAAACGCGTTTACGCTAAAACTATTATTTGCAGTGCAAACAGTTTGGAGCCAGATCAGACACCGGGTAACCCGGCGTCTGATCTGGCTCCAAACTGTTTGCCACCAAGATACATTGTAAGCATGAATTATCAGAATTGTCCAAAAAGTTGTACTTTTCTACGTTTTATTGCTTTGCGTTTGCGTACGTTTGCGTTTAAAAGGGAAAGAATAACAGATTATCCACTGTAGTCCTCGGTACCGATACAGCGGAGAAGACGTTAATATTTCCCTTTTAAACGCAAACGCATCGAACTTGAATGTAGAATAATGTTTGACAATTCTGACTATGTATTATAATCTGAGTGGCAAACAGTTTGGAGCCAGATCAGACGCCGGGTAACCGACGTCTGATCTGGCACAAAACTGTTTGCAATGGATATATTAGTTTTAGCATAAACCCGATTACTGGGAAATAATAACGTTTTCTCCGCTGTGACAACGCCTTCTCCTATTTTCACTAATCCCTCGATGCATAAAAAAGACAGATACATGTATACAGTATCAAAGAGCTCAGAGCGAAATAGCATTCTATCCGCTGGACCTTGAATAATATACTGATTTCCTTACAGACTGCGTCTTTCATTAGCACCAGATGAAGTGGAATCCCAATCCCAGTCCGGAATACAGTCGCACGTGATGTCATAGTGACGAAGACGTAACATTTGCTGGTTAAATTCATTTTTCCATAGTTTGTTTCTAATTGTGAAGAAAGGTGGACACTAAAAGCAGGTTGAAAGTAAAGCGGTAAGCGCCTTTCGGCGCATTCCGCTTTACTTTCAGTCTGCTTTAAGTCGTCGTCTGCTCGGATATGGAAAATATTTCTTCTGGTACATATTCATAAATGAATAAGGAGGAACCATTTTCTTTAGTAGAAAATTAGATTTAAGACGTAAAGACGCATGTCTATTGGATAATCTGTAAAGAACGAAATGTTACGCAAACGCAATGAAATAGAATAAGGAGAACCACGTATACTTGGAAACTGTCAACGATTTATTTTAATATAAGTTTCAAAATGTATAAATTCCGATCCGAAGCCGGGTTACCGGCGTCTGATCTGACTCAGAACTGTTTGCAAATGGACATGTAATGTTTTCGCAAAAAAGAAACCTTCCCACTATAAATCGTAATACATTGGAAGTCGAACTTACTATTTTACAAAATGTGAGGGGACTGTATGCAAACAAATGCGTAAAAACGTTAATCAGGTTAGACATAAGCTTTCACATACAATACATATGGCAAAGTTTGCGCTCACACGATCGTGTAATATAGTGTGTATTGCTAAACATATGTGATTACTAATGAAATATAATACTTAAAAACATTAATGAAGCCCTACTTTCTTTGAAAATGGAAAACAAATACGTTATTATTTTGCAAGAAGTGCATTAGTGCTAAAATAATTAGGTCAGTAGCAAACCAGTTTGTGTAGGACAGACGTCGAATAACTCTTAACTGGCCTGGCTGTCAATAATTGGTTAGATTAATCGTCGACATGTCGTCGCGTGAGTCTTACAACGTTCTATGTCCATTTTGTAAACAAATAAAGTTCTATATACTGTACCGTTGGAAAGCTATTTTCAAGAGCTATCTCCTGGTGCAAATCATATGTTTATCCGGGCTTTCTATTTGAAGTTATCGCCAGTATTACAACGTTCTATCTCCATTTTTAACGTTTTGTTTAGTCTTACAATGATCTATGTCCAATTTATCCAGTCATTGTGTTCCAATTGGATCACGTGACAGAAATTCCCAAAATGGCTGCGACCTTCATAGTTATTGGCGTACAGTGTAATAGGCGAAATACACATGTATCTTTAATTACATGTGTAGTTCAAACTAAAGTGATTAATTTAAAGCAGATAGCTGTTTAAAACAATATGAAAGTAAAACTGAACACCCCTTTAAAGAAGTCCCACCAAGCCAAGTCGCACAAGGGAGACTTTATAAATCGAAGTCGCATGTACGGATGTTAACAACAACAACAAACCAAACCCAACTCTTAAGAAGTATTCTGTTTTGTCTGCTTGTCAGCGACCTGTATTTGTTGGCCGAGGGGATAATTTCATCAAAATAAGCAAAAATATCCCCTATGGGGAGTATTTAGAATGGACATAGAACATTGTAATACTGTAATTGTTCATGCAATTGTCTAAAACTGTATTATTAATAATGTTCTATCACCACAAAATGGACATAGAACATTGTAATAATGAGTGAAATAGAAGGTAGAGTTTGAGAAATGATCTATCTCAAACCGAAAGTAAGATATAGCTCAAAAACCATGCTTACAATCCTCGTAAAACTTTAAACGGAACCCTTTGCATTCACACTTCATCAGGAAAAAATCGAAAGAATTTTCAAAATCCATCAAAATTATGCTGTTTAATTGGTCCAAAACTTTAAAGTCGATTTTCTCAAAACAACCCTCATGTGAGATAGAACGTTGTAAGACTAACACGACGATGTAGTCAATAGCATATCGGTTTCTACATTTTAATGCGTGGCATTTAATTTCAATATACTTGAAAATATAAACTTCTGTAAAATGAACTTCATGTTTTGAATTATACACATTTACATGTTGTTTCATTACAGCGAAAAATACGTTATTATTCTCGCTTTAAAGCAAATCAAACACAAATGCATTGTAATAACATGAAGAAAATATAAACATTTAGACAATTCTGACTATTCATTACAATCAGGGATGCAACCATTTTGGACCTGATCAAACGCCGTGTTCCCGGTGTCTGATTTGAGCCAAAACTGTTTGCAAAAGAAGTAACTGTTTCAGAGTAAATGCGTTTATTGGGAAAGAACAGCGTTCTTTCCTCTGTATATATTCGCCAACATTTTAATGCCAATAATCTGTTTCAAAGCGTAAAAGTGAGACTGACAAAACCCCGATAGAGGCGATGACTAAATTGTTTGCATGTGTTAGTGAAATCGTTCTTCCCGGAAATGCTGTTGAACATATTCTTTTTTATTTCGCACCGATCTGGTTATCGATTTTGTTTAACACCATGACGCTAAAACAATATCCACTCATCTTTTGTAATATTTCTCAAGGGACAAAACCATAATTCGAAATCAAAGCAATCAGTTACCACTTTTGTGTTCCAAGATATCATTTGTTTAAACATTTGGTCTGAATTTATTCAAATTTTGACATAACTTTTTTTAATATTGACTGGAAATACTGAGATTATAGATTGAACAGTTTGGACCCAAATCCAACACCGAATTCCCTTGTTGTCTTGTCTCGATCTAAACTGTTTGTAAAAGCCAATCCAGCTACACATTGCACAAAAGATGTTTAAGAAACGTTACAAAGATGCATTGGACGAATTGTCCCATAATGTCATGCCTCTGGGAACTATTTATCTGTTTATCTTGGCATCAAAGAATTGTGTCTTAAACTTAACGATATTTGGTGATTAGCAACTTCCAGTGCGGAAGAATCTGTTTTAACTCAATTGTTGAAAGGAACGGCATGATACGACAACATCAAATGTATTCAGCTTCATGGTATAAGCACCCTGGAGGTGTTTATTATGCGGATGATTTATTAAATTTCTACGTGGCAAACAGTTTGGAGAGCATACGCAAAAAATTCGGTGACACGCGATACTTCAACATTTTTTGGTCCTTGAGCAAGTGTTTCTCGAATCAAAATACCTTAACTGATGTATGTCTGAATATTGTAACAGGGCTGCCACTTCTCCGGATTTTTCCGAAATCTTCGGATTTTTATTCCAGCAGATGGAAACTTAAAACAGGCTGAAAGTAAAGCAGAATGCGCCTTAGGGCGCATTCTGCTTTACTTTCAACCTGCTTAAGCATCACGTGTCTTAAAAACTAGAAACAGACTATGGGTTAAATGTATAATCAGGAATATCGGACTTGAAAAATTGAACAATTTGAAATCTTAGGATTTTTTATCGACTTATGGCAGACCTGTTGTAATGCTGCCTTCTTATGGGCTTTATGGAAGGTTTCATTATTCTCATTTATGAGGGTGGTCTTAATGAACGTCAGAGTTAGACCATACTGCAGATCAGTTAATATGAAATACGAGAAGCAACGGATACAGCTGTGAGGCACCGTAATTGCTTACAATACTCCCTCCCAACAGCGGACCTCCAAACAACGATCCCTCCCTACAAAAACGCTTGCCGCTGTTCCCAAAACAAGACCATTCCGTATTACACTTTCATTGCTGAAATATCGTCTGCTTAAAACTTTCGTCTGCTGTTTTCTCAAAGTTACTTATTAGCGTACATTTTGACAGAAGAAATATAATGACTGTGACAAACAGCTTTAATCCAGATCAGACGCCGCATTACGCGGCGTCTGATCTGGATTCAAGCTGTTTGCAAATGTAAGATAAGGTTCTCTCCCTATAACAACTCCCTCCGAATAACACACCAAATCGTTGCCCCCCCCCCCCCCCCCCCACACACACACACACTCTTAGGTGTGTTGCAGAGAAGGGGCAATGTAGTATTATTAGGGTACACACAGTTTGCTATTGTCTACTTTGTGGACGATAAGTATTTTGGAGTTAATATGATACAATGTTATAACATGCAGGGACACAGTGTAAAATAGTCAATTCTATGACATGCACAAGTTTAGAAGATGCATTTTTTCACATTATCTGCCCTTGTTTTCTATAGCGAACAAATATCCTTGTCTCTAACATGTGTGAGATCTATTTGATGACGTCACTATAACGTCACTATTTGTAAAAGCGCTTAATAACATTTCAATTCTAGACTCGTTTAAGATTTGATTTGATTTGTTTTTTTATTTTACGTCGCTTTCAACAGCATTTCAGTCATATCGCGACGTCCAGCTAATTACAGATGGGGAAGACCCTAGAAGTCCTTTATACACTGTTTCAGGCACACATCGGCAACTGGGTAGAACCACCGACCTTCCGCAAGCCAGCTAGAAGTCTTCTCCAAATGAAAAAAAAATCGTTTAAGATCGGTTTGTCTTAAACATCGACTCATGACAGATACTATACATGTAGGTTGTCCTCATCCAAGACAGGGCACCATACATCTATAACAAATCTATGACGATGAAAGTGGTGTCTAGGTTTCTACCATATATATATACATGTAGCAAGTGTATGAAAATATGCTAAACATTTTGCAAATACATACATGTATTCAAGAAGCATATGTTACAATGGATAATGCGTTAAACGAAAATAATTGAAATGATAACAAAGTCAAGTTCTGAATGGTAATGAAGATTCCTGTTAATCTGAGACACAAACAGTTTGTAGCCTGATCAGACTTAGGTTATTCGGCGTCTGATCTGGCTCCAAACTGTTTACAATTGAAACAACAATGTTTATAGAGTAAATGCGTTTACTATAGGAATAAACAACATCTTTTTGACGTTCATGACGGTATGACTACATTAGCTTCGCAGGGGGTAAATTTTGTAAACGCCCGAAGGGCGTTTTCAATTTAATTTACCCCCCGAAGCTAATGTAGTCATACCGTCATGAGCGGCAAAAAGATGTTGTTTATTCCTTATATTTATATTTTTATTTTCTGTCATCCATTTAATGTGTAGTTTGACCAGATTTGTTTTCATGTATATGAATATACCATATACCGGCCAAATGGGTTTGATAGATGTAATATCGATGTAATACATGTAGCCATTCCAGTTTCTAAATATGGTGTCAAAAGTAGTCCTTACTACATGTACTGTATTTGCATAATAATTTCAGGATTTTTACGCACTAAACTTTCTCGCTGTGCTTTAAGAACGCTCGTAAGAAACTAAAACAAAAATTTCAATCTGAATATCTATTATCAAAGCATATTTTAAACAATTAGGTGGCGCAAGTTTTTATACACGCTTTACACATAGCAACGCGAATAGCAACGCTAAAATGCGACTACACAGTCAGCGTGTACACACCCGCGGCCATCCGTGGCATATCCGATACACATAGGCTAGTTTCAATATGTAAGTGTGAATGCATTATTTTGCTTTATGTTTGAGCGACTTTCCTATGTAATTCTGGTGAACAAATTGTTTGAACTTGTCAATTTCAAACCGTAATTGGAAGACAACTTGTCTAATCTATAAATAGAACACTCGGAGAAGGGAGAGAACGCGTACAGCTTTAATGACGGAGCGTAATATGATAACCTCCCTTAAAAACAGCATTTAATTTTTTTTATCGCAATTTGATTTTAATTGAACTGTCTGTGACTTTAAATAGGGGTTTCGAGATACCCGAACGGCTAATCTAAAAGTAGATCCTAACTTGGTCGATATCTCTCCGCCGTATGGAAGATTTTCTTCGCGGCGGAGACTCCGCCCTCTTTCTAACTGGCTGGAACCGGATTCGAATCGTAGGTTCATCGAGAATTGACCTGCATATTTGTAATACGATTACATAGAGACTTTACAGGTTGAATGTAAATATTGAAAAAGAATAACGTTTTCTCCATGGTATACTAAGTGGTACACTCAGTGGGGGAATAACATAATTTCTTGATAATACACGTAAGTCCAAAAACAATGGATTCCATTGAGACTTATTCGGAGTGTGAGCAATCTACGGATATCTTAATATCCTTTAAACCGGAGATGCATAAACAGAGAAGAAGATGCCTTTCTGTGCCGTTAAATCTCAAACAAAACGCAAACACAATACAATAAAAAATACACTTTTACGTTCCTTGCGATTTATCTTAACTCATTATCCCCTGAAACTTCCAATGGACAATTCCAGTTAACAATAAAGGCTGGCCCATTTTAGACTATTTAGGGTTGTTTTTTATAATGTATTGCAAAATGACGAACAGTCGAACAGTGAAGTCCCTGATCAGGGACTTTACTGTTTGCATAGAACAAGTGTACCCTTTACAGGTACGCTTTTGGTGAATGACGCATATATGCGGCACTAGGGCACAATGAGTTAAGCTGAGTGGCAAACAGTTTGTAGCCTGATTAGAAGCCGGGTTACTGTAGCGCAACGGCGTTAATTCGGAAATAATACCTTCTTCTCAAATTGTAACAACGTCTAGACCAGTGAATGCATATAATAACATGATAGAGTGGAAAGGAAGTTATGCTTTAACAGTTTAGATGCAGAAGAGATACTAGAGTAATGCGGTATAGCATTATTATGTACAGAGGAGAAAACGTTATTTTTTCCCATTTAAACGCAAACGAGACGCAATACACTAAAATGTAGAAAAGGACAGCTTTTTGAGAATTCTGACTTTTTATTTTTACCTGAGTGGCAAACAGTTTGGAGCCTGATCAGACGCCGGGTAACCCGGCGTTTGATCTGGCTCCAAACTGTTTGTACTGGAATTAATAGCGTTAACGTGTTTATTGGAAAAGAATACCGTTTTCTCAGCTGTACCAACCGTTAAACGAATCGCTAATGTGTTAAAAGTCTACTTTTTTTTTTACAATTTGTTGCCCTTTGTTCATTTTCCTTAAATAATAACGTATAACAACTGTTTTTGATTCGTATTTCATTTGATTTGGCGTTTATGTTTTCTATACCTACATGTGGAGAATCTGTTTACGCCAAAACTATTATTTGACGTGCAAACAGTTTGGAGCCAGATCAAACGCCGGGTAACCCGGCGTCTGATCAGGCTCCAAACTGTTTGCCACCAAGATAAACACGACTTATCAGAAGTGTCCAAAAGTTGTACTTTTCTACGTTTTAGTGCTTTGCGTCTGCGTACGTTTGCGTTTAAACGGGAAAGAATAACAGATTCTCCACTGTAAGTGAGATTGTTTTTTTTCAATAGGGCTTAAGGGTTTGTTACATAGACGAACAGCGTTTTTCTTTCCCGTTTTAATTAACCGATACGCACGTACAATACAAATGAAACAGATGAAAGAGATTTCACATCAATATTGATGGTTTCTTTGAATGTGTATGCTGAACAGTTTGAAATTAGGCCAGATCAGATGCTGATTAATTCGGCGTCTGATCTGGCTCCCAACTAGTTTAAAACTATAACTTCAATAAGATCAGGCTCCTAAGATTAATATAAGCACTCCAAATTATGTTTACTACTTGTTTTTGCAACTCGTTTGCGTTTCAGTTACTAATTTACGGGAAATGTTAAAGTTTTCTCCACTGTATGACTGTTTCAAACTGTGAATTAATGATAAATGTTTCGGTTTCTAGCCATTTGTTGTAATTTACACACTTTACACACCATTGCGCGTAGTTAATATTGCGTTATAAGCAGCTAAATTGAAATAAAATGTTATCGAAACGTGCATTATTCCATATCCAATGCCTCAAATATTCCCTGATTTATAGTTCGCTCCTAATTGAAAACAGACAAAACGATAGCGGGGGTCTCTATAACCAGTCTCTACTGCAAGAACATGCGCTTACATGTACTTGTTCAAACGAAGTTATACATGTACTAGATAAAACGCCGAGTTACATGTACTCATTGTCTGTTCAGGATCACTGATTGTCGATACAGTGGAGAATCTGTTATTCTTTCCCGTTTAAACGCAAACGTACGCAAACGCTAAACACTAAAACGTAGAAAAGTACAACTTTTTGACAATTCGGATAATTCATCTTTATCTTGGTGGCAAACAGTTTGGAGCCTGATCAGACGCCGGGTCACCGGGCGTCTGATCTGGTTCCAAACTGTTTGCAGAGAAAATACTAGTTTTAGCGTAAACGCGTTTATTGGGAAAGAATAACGTTTTCTCCACTGTAATATGTACATGTATGTTTAGTCAAAATGCCTAAAATATAGAATTTGGAAATACAAGCAGACGACGCATCTACTGCAGACGATACAATGTTAAAGGTTGGGGGCTATAGTAATGAATACATGTAGTAATGCATAGGAATGCGTACATGATGCTCCTATAAACTATATGAGACACGCCATGAGAAAAACAAAAGCTACTTGAAGACAATTATGATGTATCCGCTGCCAAAATATGTCTTAAATTCAACTGTCTGTCATTTTGTAAACAATTAAAGCAGATTAAAGTCCTATCCACATGCACATATGTAATATATATGTGAAAACACTCTGCAAATGAAAAGGTTTTAGCATGAAAACCTAAGGAGGAGTTAAACGGACAAAGTATGCGCTGTATAAGTGGGATGGGCTTATTGATGAACGAACTAACGAACTCACGTACGGGCGGACGGACATTGATAAAACAGTATGTCCCTGACTGACCGTCGCGGGGGCATACATGTACAAATGGACTAGACTTAATTGGATATTGGAATTATCACTATGAAGTTTCAGGTATGAATGAGTTGAAAAACAAAACATTTTCTTCTCCTCTGTTTATATTGTATACCAAAAACATCAGCACTCGCGACATTTAAAGAGAGTCGCAGGTGGCTTTGTCAACTGTTAACCTAGACGTCATTCACTTATCCGTACCACAGTTGTTGAACCATTTGTGAACACACAATATGCAGTAAAATCTATACATTGCGATATCTAAATAGTTTTTATTGGTACGTATTTAGCGCAGTCTATTGCTTAAAAACAATGTGATAGTAAAACAGAAAGCTTCTTAAGAAGCTTTCTGTTTTACTTTCACCTTGCTTTAAGCTATCAAATGTATTTCATACAATCAATTAGCCATATAGTTTAGTGGTCGTAATTGAAGGGGGTTGCATACTGTACTGTATATCTAAGACATGCCTTTGGTTTTTACAAGGAATTTCCTTGCAAAATATGCATACAATAAGGTCATTCATGCCAACACTTTTCTATAGCAAGTATTGTCCACTGCATGAGATTGTTTTGTTTGTAAGAAGTACCCCTAGAGGTTCATGGATATAAACACGTGTTTGCAAACATGTATTCTGATGAAGGGTTCTATACAATCGCTGTAAGAACAAATTCAGAGGGCTCCAAGAGTAACCAATTGCACCATTTGCGTTTTTGCTGTATATTGCAGATTCTAACACAACTCGCGCACAACCCTATATAAATAAAGAAGGACGCAACTGTATTTTACTTTACAATAAAACACGCACGCACCGTACATGTAACGGCTTAAATATGACGTTACTCACGTAATATGGCTTCGAAAAAGCATACGCCATGAAATGTAGCGCCGTTGCGTCTGAGCGTATTGAGGTTAAATTGATATTTTAGAATCGGAATTATAATAGGAGTTGAGATGAATAGAAATTTGATCATGAGGCAGTAGGTCGAGTGATTTATTTACCAGCATCTCAACGACTATCCGTGTTCAATTGCATAATAAAACACTGGTATGACTTTATTACTTCTTAAATATAAACAAACCGTAAATGAACAATAAAACAATAGTCAATACTGATTTGGAAACTTGCCATTGGATCAGGCGTATGTTAGATGAGTGCATTCTTTAAGCAGGGGAGAACGCGTATATCTCTTGCCCACTAAACACGACTATATAAATTATACTCAAATTAGTATGGCCATTGCAAACAATTAATAGCCATATCAGTATTTGGATAATCCGACTTCCAAATCAGGTTTTCCGCTTATATTAAAACAAATCGTCGGACATGTTTGCAAGCTGTAATTTGATACATTTGAGTACATTGTCATTGAGTTTCATGTGCGTTTAAACGCGAAATAAAATATTCTCTACTGCACTATGTCATGTTATTCGGTTCGGTGTTTAATCGAAGATACCCGTATGTCAAAGTTAAAACGTGACTTAGCCAGGTTTTGGCTTTGAAATATAGGTATGCTCGAACTAACACGAGTTCGAAGTATCGAGTTTCGACTATATTCACACAAAGATTATGTTCGATATATTAGAGAATAAAATATTTAACATGTATTGTAAGGTGTAGAGTTGGCCCCGGATGGATCTCCGACCCACATACACCTATTCACGGAGATAATAAAATATTGAACTCAAAAAAAAAAAAAAAGGTTCTAAAATGTTTGACTCTTAGATGAAAATGTACATTTTCAATAATTTTTAAATTTATTTACTTTATTGTATTGTGTTGTACGTTTCGTATGATTTAAAGCTGAAAATGATTTCTTCCCCACTGCATACACACATATTCATTGTATATTGCTAATGTGTTACCTCCCTACAACGGCCCTCCAAACAACGACTCCATCCTTTCAACGACTCTTGCCGCTGTTCCCCAAACAAGACATTTATGTCCAACCTTTTCACGTCTGCAATATCTTCTGCTTAAATTTGTCGTTTGCTGTATTTCTAAAAGTTACATAATTATTTGACCTTTTCAGAGTAAAACACTAAATTACGAGAGACAAACAGCTTGAATCCAGATCAGACGCCGCGTTACGCGGCGTCTGATCTGGATTCAAGCTGTTTGCAAATGTAAGGCAAATTCCCTCTCTATAACGACTCCCTCCGAACAACGATTATATTTTTTGTCTCCCATTGGGTGTCGTTGTAGAGAGGGAGCGCTGTATTAAAATGCCTTATAATTGGTAAGAAATAAAATTGTTTAGAATACTTTTAACTAATCAAAGGATGAAGGAAGAGCCAAACTTGTTGGATTCTGATAATGCACCGAGTGTCTCTACGTCTCTTCTTGATCGAAGCTGTTTGCATGTCCATGTTTGAAGGCAGCCATTATTTGAAATATTTAAGTACAATCCCTAAAGCTTTGGCAGAGTCTGTTTGCTCCGCTAAAATTGTTTTTTGAATAGTTCTAAATCTTTCTGCAGGCGCCGCTTCCACACAAAGACAGAATACTACAGAGCTTTATTGCGACAAATTCGGCATAACACCAATTACGATCACAAACCATATTTCATCGGCAAAAATTGTAACGAGGGTATCTTTTCAAAATCAAAGCATTCGCGAACACATATTTCTCCGAAACAATAACGTTTTCGAATTTTGTTTTATAATGATAAGATGCGGTGTTTTCACACTAATCTGTTTTATATATAGCCATTAATGTACCGGTTTATCTGATCAATGGTAAGAATGGATATCTTACTAACATTTCTTAATAAGGCATATTAATGCATTTTTTGAATGTCAGATTTTAAGTAAAACTTTATGGCAGGTCTTAACTTTGAGATTAGCACTACATGTATTTACATGGTTTTAGTTTTATGTTTTTGTATAGAACTGCTGATAATTGAAATATGATATCCAGGTAGTATAGTTTGCTGTGATAACTACTTAATAGTCTCTTATAATTCTTATTTGAATGGCATGGTTAATGTTGTTTTATGATAAATGTATATATGTATATGAACCATGATGAGACTGAAATAAAGATATTATATTATTATAGTAGTTTGAAACAGTTAGTCCTTTCATGATCATATTATTCGGGAGAACTTTACCCCTTTACTGCTCTGTTGTTGTCTGCAGTTTAAATATTATCCATGGCATATACCGCTTGCAGTGGCATATAATTTGGATCCGAATATTGTACGATGTCATATCAAACGAGGACGCGATTAGCAGACAAAACAGCTGATATCCATTGACTGAATATATAAATGTGTTGCATACATGTAATGCTCTCGCGTTCCCCTTTGAGGCAGAAGGTCGGATACATTGCCCTATACATAATTGGTCAGGACATTCAAGGGTGGTGACAAAAACGTTTCTCGATGAGAAATGGTAACAGACGAGAACATTTGGTTTCTGTGAGGGCTAGTGTCAAGACACGGGTCCCTAGTTCTGCCAGACATACTTTTTCTGCAGTTATGTACCCTTATCCTGCCGTAACTCCGTCTGTGTTTAAGTTGTTGTCTGCAATAATATTATATTCAAAGATTTATACAGTTGGACTTCGATATCTCGAACTCGGTTAGGTCGAACATACCCGAATTTCAAAGTTAAAACGTGGCCCAGCCACATTTTACCTTTGAAATACGGGTGTGTTTGACTTACATGTAACCGAGCATGAAATAATGTAATTCATGTGTGAACAAATTGGATAGTTCGAATTAAGCGAGTTCGAGATATCGAAGTTCGACTGTACATTTACTTGTGTATCCAAGAAACCTGAAAACGATTGTCAAATAATTTGGATCCAGATCAGGCGCCTTGATACGCCGAGTCTGATCTGAATCCAAACTGATGTTATTCATGTCGAGAGTTGTGGGATATGAGTTGACATTCTGCACTCTATGGGCTTAATTTGTGATAACAGTTCAAACAATTTAGGTACAGTGGAGAAACGTTATTCTTTCCCGTTTAAACGCAAACGAAACGCAAACGCAAACGCAAACGCAAAGCACTAAAACGTAGAAAAGAACAACCTTTGGACAATTCTGATAGTTCATGTTTTATCTTGGTGGCAAACAGTTTGGAGTCTGATCAGACGCCGGGTTACCCGGCGTCTGATCTGGCTCTAAACTGTTTGTATTGGAAAAAATAGTTTTAGCGTAAACGCGTTTATTGGGAAAGAATAACAGTTTCTCCACTGTACACATATGAGTGGGAGAGATTTGACGTCTCATCTGAATCCAGACTGTTTTACACGTTGATGATAGATTGTGTGACAAAATGATGTGAATCTTCTGAATCTGGATTCAAGCTGTATGCAAATGTAATCCAATTTCCCTCCCTATAACGACTCCATCCGAACAACGCACATACTGTATGTCTCCAAATGGGTGTCGTTGAAGAGAGGGAGCACTGTGCATGTGTGTAAGGCACATTCTGCTACAGTGGAGAATCTGTTATTCTTTCCCGTTTAAACGCAAACGTACGCAAACGCAAAACACTAAAACGTAGAAATGTACAATTTTTGGACAATTCTGATATATCATGTTTATCTTGGTGGCAAACAGTTTGTAGCCTGATCAGACGCCGGGTTACCCGGCGTTTGATCTGGCTCCAAACTGCTTGCACTGCAAATAATAGTTTTAGCGTAAACGCGTTTATTGGGGAAGAATAACGTTTTCTCCACTGTATACGGTAAACTGTATTAAAAGAAAATCCAACTAGCATCAATACTAGAAACAGGCTATAGGGTAAAAAGGTACATGTATAACTGATCACGTCATTAATCAATTCTCTTGTGCACGAAACTACGTATCAGTGGCATGGCTCTCCCAATTCAATTAGTTCTTTGATACAGAATGAGTTTTTCAACCTAAGTATTCGATGCATACAAATAGCGGCGGATTGCTTCACATTATACGTATCAAGGCGTGCCAAGACAAATAATTCCCGTCTCACTGCAGCTTACATAAAACCCTTTCATTACGATAATATGGTCTGCTGAAGAAGTACCATCTTTTTATTCCTCAATCTTAAATCTTACACATTTTATCGTCATATTCTGTCGCCTATTCTAACCATTTTACCGCCATAAAATCGTCGCATTTAACTTGTCCACTAATGAAACTCCCAATCGACAATTTAAAATTTCCTATTTACAGTGGAGAATCTGTTATTCTTTCCCGTTTAAACCCAAAAGTACGCAAACGCAAAGCACTAAAACGTAGAAAAGTACAATTTTTGGACAATTCTGATAATTCATGTTTATCTTGGTGGCAAACAGTTTGGAGCCTGATCAGACGCCGGGTTACCCGGCGTCTGATCTGGCTCCAAACTGTTTGCACTGTAAATAATAGTTTTAGCGTAAACGCGTTTATTGAGAAAGAATAACAGATTCTCCACTGTAGTCTTGCCTTGCCATGTTTTATCTTCATCGTTAACCCACTAAGCACCAAAATATCGTCTGCATTTGTAGTGTCGTCTGCTATATTTAAAATCAGCATTTTGACTATTTTGACTGAAGAAATATCAATACCTTTGTTAAACAGTTTGGATCCAGATCAGACGATCACGATCCAAACTGTTTGCAAAATCGCCTTTTGGTGCCGTTTACAGTCAAGTGTTTACCATTTTGGGTTGATTTTAACAATATATTGCGAAACTGAAAATTATGCAGATTCTTAGCAGAGACTGATCTGTTTCTACACTGTTTGTATAGGATAAGTGTACTCATCACAAGTACATCGTTTGTTAATGAAACATGTATGCATATACTCGGCTTTAAATTTTAAAAGCAAAAGCAGAAATCCGAAGATTTTGGAAAAAATCCGTACATTGTAGGTCCGGAGAAAGTAAGAAAAAATCTGAATATATCTGAAAATTCCTGAGAAATGGCAGCCCCGTCACTTTGAGATGGCTAACGGTTTTTCTTAATCTCAGTAGCAAACAGTTTGGAACCTGGTCCGACGCCAAGTGGTCCGGTCACTAGTCTTTTGCAAAATGTTTTGCAATGAAAATTCTAGTTTCAGGATAAACACATTTGTTTCGAACGAATAACACATTCGCTTCTGTAAGAACATACAGTGGAGAAAACGTTATTCTTTCCCAATAAACGCGTTTACGCTAAAACTATTATTTCCAATACAAACAGTTTGGAGCCAGATCAGACGCCGGGTAACCCGGCGTCTGATCAGACTCCAAACTGTTTGCAACTAAAATAAATATGAATTATCAGAATTGTCCAAAAGTTGCACTTTTCTACGTTTAAGTGTTTTGCGTTTGCGTTTCGTTTGCGTTTAAACGAGAAAGAATAACGTTTTCTCCACTGTACTTTCTACATGTAAGAATTGACCAAGTCGCAATCAAGTAAGTCAAATTTTTGCACTAAGAATGCAACAGTTTAACAGGCACATTGGATCACTACGAGAGCCCCTATAGGACAATACAACGTGTTTATACATCATCTGGAGATAACAAGTCTTGTAAAATATTGTCAAATATTGACATTAAGAATTCCCACTTGTGTACTTGTAGAATCATCATTCCTGTACGTTTTAATAAAACATTACGAAAAACATTGTAGAAGTAATTAAAAAACGTTTTTAGAAGCGTAGCCGATTTATTTGACCTATTTCTGTCTGTATTTTGCAACAAACTCTATTCATGTGCTTGGCGGAAGATTTCATTATTGATAATGTTGATTAAAGGACACTGTAATGTTTTTGTTTATAATAGAACACTTCATATGCAATATCAACAAGTGCAGAACCTGATGATACGCCACGAAACGTGGCGTCTCACCAGGTTCTACACTGTTTGCAAATGTACCCTTTAATATAGACTAGGCCTAAATGGGTTAATTTTGAGATCAGACTCAGAGTAGCATGTACATGCACCAACTATAAACTTGACATGTATTGTGCAATAGTTTTCCACCCGCGCTACAACTCGCATGTTCAACAGCAAGTGCACAGTGGAAAAGATGGTATTATTTCCCAATGAAAGCGTTGACGCTACAACAATTATATCAGTTCGGAGCCTGGTCAGACGTCGGGTAACCCAAAACATGCCATTTTTAGAATTCCAGTGCCTTGTGTTTGCGTTTCGTTTGCGTTTGAACAGAAAAGAGAAACATTTTCTCCAATGTGTGTCATCATTGCAGAGATAGGGTTTCTATCAACATAATACATTCGACGATATTTTAGCGGCAATATGATTAATTTAGACGCTAAAACATGGCAGCGAAAGAGTTAAATGAACTAAATGCATTTATGCATGTATTCATTTATGTTTGCAGTATCAAAATATGGTGAAAATAACTTGTTATGACACGATTTAGTAATGGTTCTTATATTATCTGTATGCGGGGAGTAATCCATTCAAATATATAGTAATACGTTTCGAATGCGATATTGATTTTCAGTTTTATTTATATTAAGTTAAACACCAGAGTTGTTAATTGGCTTCCCTAAAAGTAAAAGGCTTTTCCACGAAAGAAAACATTATATTAACCTCAATATTGAAGTGGACTAGTGCATGACTGTGTACTTTAGTCGAAGCGATCTACAAAATTCATGTAATTTTCTACATGTATTGTTCGACAATATTGACCTGACGTTGGTGACCTCTATTAGCATAATTTCACACTTTGTTGCATTTCTAAATATAGCTTCGGAATACTTCGTTATCATTTATACGAGAACGCACGCATTGTAACCACATCGGTACCGAGTATATATAGCATTGCCCGGCTCCACAAATATCGACAGGTATTTAGCGCAAATGGTAAGGAAGACGACTATACAATATTTGTCCGTACACTCAGTGGTTCGAATCCCATGCAATACTCATACATTTTTATAATTTATACTGTTTCTTTTTCTTTTAAGTATTCATACAACATCTATTTCGATTGGAACACGATTCTTTTGTTATTGTTAAAAAAGAAAATGTCATAGCGTCTGTTTTGACTATAAAATAACATTTAATAAAATAAAAATATTTCCCCTATATCGGGATTCGAACCCGGAACCTCGATCTTACTAATCCCTTGCTCTACCGATATACCTACTGCAGATGAGTTACATCTGAGAGATGTAAATTAGGTATATATTGACAAGCGTCGCAGGTGAGGACTTCGATGATCTTACCTGAATTAAAACCCACTCGAAAGCGCAACATGATGTGTTTTAGTAGATACGATTATACAGCCGAGGGTCATAAGTCTTTCCACAAAACATGGCGCCGATATCGGTACCGCATATGGCCGCGTCCGAAAAACTTTAATAGCGCCGCGATTTAATTACTAGGAAAGATTGAAATTTTAACACAGTGAATTTCATGATAGCACCGATAACTTCTTCATTTTTTGTAAACAAATAATATTGATTTGTTTCGATCGTCTGCTTCGTAACATATCAAGGGTGAAACGCAAGGAATTGACACACTAGCAGAAAAAACGTTATCCTTCATCTAAATAAGGACTCTCAAAGTACTCACAAAGTTTCACAATCGGAAAACATCGATAGATCTACCAATTCAAATTTTAAAAAGAGATTTCGAGAGTAAGGGAGCTCCGAAAAGAAGATCCGAAGTTGGAGGGTATGGGAGACCACGGAAAACCATGCAGACCCCACCCCATATTGCAAAGCATCTGTTGTGTTCAGGGGCTGTTTAACATATGATGGAGATGGAAGCCTGACACCGGTTGATGGTAATATCAATTCCGAGAAACATATTGAAACTCTAGACACACATTTGTGGCCATTTATTGCTCAAAAGCTCTCAAATAAGCTCTACAGTGTCCATGATGACTATGCTACTGAGCATAAATCTAGACTCACCATCGAATAGTCAATGAACGATAATATCCCGACAATGGTTCGACCAGCTTTAAACCCAGATTAGAATACAATAAAAAATGTGTGGAAATCTTTGTAAACTAACTTGTGCAAGCGTGCAGTGAATATCAAAATTAAGGATGAGCCTTATCAGACATGTTCTTGGCATTTGGGGTCGTTACAATCAGGCCTATGTACAATCACTTTATGAGAGTATTTCAAAAAGAATTCGGCATATTCTGAAAGAAAACTGGTCTATTTCAAAATACTGAAAGTTTCAGGTAAGTTGGAGTTGCCGTTTTGAGTTGGTTGATGTTTAAAAATTGCATGTGCTTAGAGTAGAGAACAAAACGGCCGCCATTTTGGGGAAAGACGTATGAGCCTCGGCTGTACTAGGAGACTCGGGAATAATAGTTTATCAACAACAACCTTTTGAACTTGCTCAATGTGGAGTGTTAATCCACTGAGGATTACAACTGTAACAAACTTCACGTAATCAGCCGAAACAACCCGACACTATACGATCCGCTATCGATTATTGATTTATACAGCGTCATCTTACAATTATTTATTCATGCATAAAGTTCAACGTCAGGTCAATATTGTCGCACAATAATACAGGTACAGTGAAAGAAAACACGTTAGAATTGGTCGTTTAACCCATTACTCCATAATACATTTTTTACACCTTAATTTTATTAATTTACTGTTGAAAATAGTTCCGATTTATAAAGCCATGGACATGTATGGTACATGTAAGAAGTATGTGCTATATCCTAGCAGATGGAATCTTAAAGCAGGCTGAAGTAAAGCAGAATGAGCCTTAAGGCGCATTCTGCTTTACTTTCAACCTGCTTTAAGTGATCACCTATCTTCAAAGATATAAACAGGCTATAGAAAAATAGGTTCAATGAAACTAAACTGTAAAATGTAGACAGTGACTTAGTTTGTGTTATTCTTTCCAAATAAACGCGTTTACGCTAAAACTATTATTTCCAATACAAACAGTTTGGAGCTAGATCAGACGCCGGGTAACCCGGCGTCTGATCAGGCTGAAACTGTTTGCCACCAAGATAAAAGTGAACTATCAGAATAGTCCAAAAGTTGTTCTTTTCTACGTTTTAGTGTTTTGCGTTTGCGTACGTTTGCGTTTAAACGGGAAAGAATAACAGATTCTCCACTGTAACATGTCTGGTTATCTTTAACCCTTATCAGGCTGAAAATCAATTTGCTGCAAAAAGAAAATCAAAATTAGAATAAAACAAATTTTTCAGCTAAAGATTTGTTGAAAATGAATGAAAAGCTGTTTGGATCCAGATCAGACGCCGCGTGACTCGATCAAAACTGTTTGCAATGGTTCGCTAAGTCGCGCATAACATGGGAAGTTAGATAATCTGAGTGACATTTGTTTAGCATGGACTAAAAATATTTACTTTGGAATTAGGTGTTTCAGTCAAAATGCTTTGATTTAACATATGGGCAGAATGCAAATAGTATAACTATGCCCATGAAAACAAAATAAGAAAAATATAAACCAAAGATACAGCTCCTAATACTCTAATTGATTTCAATATCAAGCCACACATTGTACTCGGACTAAACAGTACTCTGTCTGCCGTTTCGCAAGCAAATCAAGATGCCCGTTTTCGTTTCAATTAACCCACGGTTTTCTATGATTAACGACAGAGACTAAATGTCGAGCGAGCCCGCGTATTATACAGAACCACGACAAATCACTTCCGTTCCATCGGAGCTTTAATTATGAGAGGATTTCCTGACAGCGGTATATCTTTTCAATAGAAATGGTCTACTTGCTGAATACATACAGTGGAGAAAACGTTATTCTGTCCCGTTGAAACGCAAACGAAACGCAAATACAGTGGAGAAAGCGTTACGATTTCCCTTTTGAACGCAAACGAAACGCAAACGCATCGCAATAAAAAGTAAAAATGACAACTTTTCGACAATTCTAAATATTCATATCTAATTGAGTGGCAAACAGTTTGAAGCCTGATCAGATGCCGGGTTACCCGGTGTCTGATCTGGCTCCAAACTGTTTGCAAAGGAAATAATAGGTTTCGCGTAAACGCGTTTATTGGGAAAGAATAACGTATTCTCTACTGTAACGTTGCAATGAAGTGTTACAATTGACAACCTTTTCGACAATTATGACTGTTCGTTTTAATCTTAGCGGCAAACAATGTGGAGTGTTAATAGAATGGGGCTAACTGGCGTCTGATCCGGATCCAAACTCGTTGCGATGGAAATAATCGTTTAATCATAACGCTTTCATTTCAGCACTGTAATATAAATGTGGTACATGTACATGTATGTTGTATTGTACCGTAAAAGCGTCCCTACTATACGACAACTAAAGTGAGTTAAATAGTATGTGTTTACGACAAGCGATTGCTTAAAAGGTGACAGTGAAACAGAAAACTTCTTTAAGAGCTTTCTATTTTACTGTCACGTTGCTTTAATCTGTCACCTGTCATTTATAAATCAATTGATCTTCATTGTAGTGGTCGTAATAGAGAGATTTTACTGTATACCACAATTCACTTTTGTTAAAGCGACAAAAATGTAATATTATTGTGGATATTTATGTGCAGGTAACTGTTAAATGCAGGAAAAAGGTAATGCAGAAAACTGCTTCAGAGGCTGTCTGATTTATTGTTGTCTTGCATTAAGCTGCGACATGTTTTGCAGATCGAACGATACATGTAAGTACAATTGTACATGTACAATGGAGAATACGTTATTCTTTCCCGTTTAAACGCAAACGAAACGCAAAAGCATAGCAATAAAATGGAGAAAATCTCAACTTTTTGACAATTCTGACTGTTCATTTTAATCCGAGTGACAAACAGTTTGGAGCCTGATCCGACACCGGGTTATCCGTCGTCTGGTCTGGCTCCAAACTGTTTTCAATTGAAATAATAGATATGGCGTAAATGCGTGTATAGGGAATAACGTGTTCTTCACTGTACGTGCCGTGCCGTCAGGATAAGTTTCACAGTTGCAACAAATAAAAAAGTCCAGAAGACATTAGATAATTGGCGTCTGCATTCGTTTGAAATCGTTCATCCAAATGATTCTGAACTGAACAGCCGTCTGGTTAGATATCATTAGATAAGTAAATATGTCCAATCCGTTATTTCTGTCATTCCTGGGTCTGGTCATTAGCGAATTCGTTAAATTTCGTGAATATATGTAGTTACATGATTATTATAGAAAAGGTCACCAAAGTCGAACAGTTCACGTAGTATTAAACTGCACTGTTATACATTGAAATCGAACATATACAATTATGGCAATTTCTAAATACAGATTACTTCTTCAAATAGAACAAAAGCAAAACATATATCCCACAAAATGTACTTAAATGAGCTAAGACCTAACAACGAGTGGGCGCATCATGTAAAAACAGTATCCATGTAAAGCGTATACGTGATATACATACATGCATACTGTACAGGCATTGCGAAATGACACAGTTTCTTGCAATTTTTTAATGTTAGTTTACTGTAAGTGGCAAACAGTTTGGAGCCAGATCTTTGCAAGGGGAATAGTAGCTTCAGTGAAACAGCATTTATGGGAAATAATAACGTCTTTTACACTGTAGGCAGAGTAGACTCGGAAGAGAAGACCCAACGTTAGGTTTTTAATAGACGCGGCTGTGTTGAAACTATTACACATATATTCATTGCAGTTTCTTTTGAAACTGTGCAGTTCAGAGGACGTTTATTTTCCCTTTTGACAAAACAAAAATGCAAACGAAATACAATAAAATGGAAAGGGAAATGACAGGTTCTTCAAATAGTTGGTGTCACACTCTGTAACAGGCTTCGAGTCTGGCTCTAAACTGTTTGCAATGGACATACAGCTACCATCTGATAGAACATAAAAAGTATTTCTTATGATACATATTCATGTCTATTTAATTTGTAGCTATTTTCTTCAGTGGGGGAATAAACTAGAGGCTGAAAAAAAGTAGCACGTTCTCTACAATATTCCGTTAATGATTTATTGTAAGCTAAGTGTCGAACGACAACTGTTAGCAAAATATATCAGCTTTTTGCGGTACGCACGTTTTTATTGCGATAGAAATTTTGCACATTTTCCGTGTTGTGAAACATTTCATGCATTGGACAAAAATACATTTTCCCGCTAAAGTGTAAACTGCATGGAGATAAAATATTTGAAAAGAGAGCTGTCGACAAAGCGTTATTTTGTTTGATTTCAAAGTTATGGTTTTAAAAGTGCTTTTCAACATTTCGATGACAAAAACTTCCCTGCAAACCTAAATAAGTAGTGTTTCCCAGAGGTACATTAATTCGTTCACTGCCAATGGCGCCAAGTTGCGACTTTGCAATAAGTTTGAATCCTGATCAGACGCCGCGTGACGCGGCGTCTGATCAGGATCCAAACCGTTTGACATTCGTGTCGGCATTTTTTTTTCAGTCAAAAGAGCCATAAATCTGACTTTGAAAATATTGCAGACGGCACTACTAATGCTGACGAGGGTTTGAGGGTTGACGCAGACGAAAAAACTTCTTGGTAGTGAAAGAGGTAACCATGCCAACGTAACGTGCGACTGCATGTACAAATAAAATAGCTTGGATTCAAACTAGTGGTCGAATAAAACCGCGTCTGATTTAAAATTAAATCGCCCTTTAACAGGAAAGTATGTTTCCGCAGGTCACCAGTCTTAAGTATAAATATGGAACATTAGTGCAGACAGGAGTGTTTAAGTCTAGACTGTTATGGCGATGAAAGGTTTTAAACAGACAATAACTTTAGTCATTAAAGGCAAAACATTTGTACTCTGTATAATTATGTTTCATTGCCTGTCTCAAACTGAATGACTGCAACGCGCTTCCATAATTTCGTCCAAAGGAAAAAGAAAAAAAAGATGAGTGAAGAACAACTTCAATCGTTGGCATCTGAACTCGCTCCAGACTGTTTAGAAACAGTTTCTGGTGAGAAAATGCATTTGTGACTATATAATTATACGACAATAAATACATGCATTCACGTATGCCATTGTATTAACACATTATCCCCTAAATCTTCCAATGGACAAGTCCAGTTTGCAATAAAGGCTGATCCATTTGCAACTATTTAGGGTGTTTTTTTTCAATAATATTTTACAAAAACAAACAGTGAAGACCCTGCTCAGAGGTCTCCTGCAATGTTATGCAGAATATTCCGATTCCAGCCTTTCACTGTCAACTGCCTTTAAGTACAAGAATAGCTTTGTCAGTAATTAATCTTAACGTTTGGACTAATTTCTATGACGTAGATGAAAGCTCACATTACTTACTATTATCTGACATTAACTATATTAAATGACATTAGAGGTTCAATGATGTTTAGCACATGGCTTGGAGCTCTCGGCCAATCAGATGCCTCAAAAACCTGTGAATATAACGTTTATTTCAACAAACTATGGAATAACTAAAAAACTGTTCACTTATTCCTCGCTTCCGTCATCTCAAGGCAATTTGACGTCACAATTCTAAAAACAGCTGAGGTCAGAGGTGAACTGCACACGCTTCATGACGTTATATTATGTACAATGAGACCTAGACTTTAAAGACAATTACTAATGAATTGTGCTTACATATAGAGCTTCAATAAGCGTTATTTATGTTGGTGTTAAAGCATGCTTAATGTCTCAAACTTATCATTTGAAATAACCTTTCAATTTTAGTAAAATATTACAAACAAAATGACTTTTTCGTCTAAAGCAGAAATTAGAAACGAATGGTTTTCTTGTTTTCCTCGAGCCCAAGCTAGTGCTAAATAGGTTAGACCATGGTTGCGCGCGAATAAACGACATAGTTCTCGGGGGCTACGCCCCCTCGAACTATATCGTTTATTCGCTTGCAACCATGGTCTAACCTATACTTATTAGCCAACTGTGAGGGATATTATTATAACAGTTTCTGTCCATACAATATATAATTACGCAATAGTGATACAATAGTGTGTGCTAACACTTTGTTAAAACTAAACATACAGAAAGGATCAAATAAAAAGACAATTGTATAACCATTTAAATCGTCGGCATTTGACCTTGCTTCATCTGATTTAAGATAGTTTTTGGTGGGGAAATGGGTTTGAAGAAACTGTTTATATACATATTCTCCTATAAACATCGTTCGGTCCTGTTTTGTACGACATCCGACGATTTATATATGCAGTCACTATTGCATTAACCCTTTCATTGTCAATGACGCTGACCTGTGCTAGTGTAAAACAGTTAAGATCCTGATCAGACGCCGCGTCAAGGTCAAAACTGTTTGACCCGCTTTAAGAAATGTAATCCGTCATACTGTCATATTTGCATTCGCTCTGTAAAACTCTAAGGAAAAAGTGACATTAAAGTCTCAGTGAACCTTCACTTCAGATCTGGTTCTAACTAGTTTTAAAAATCTTCCATGCGGCGGAGAGATACCGACCATGTTAGGATCTACTTTTAGATTATCCGTTTGGGTATCTCGAAACCCCTATTTAAAGTCGGAGAGAGTTCAATTAAAATCGAATTGCGATAAAAAATAATTAAATGCTGTTTTAAGGGAGATTATCATATTACGCTCCGTCATTAAAGCTGTACGCTTTCTCTCCATTGAAAGTGCGCGGAGTGACGTACTATTTATAGCCAGATGTAACGCCGTATTACCCGTCGTATGATAAGCCGACACACTGTATGCCTTTGATATTAAAATAAATAATAAGAAATCTCTAAAATATTGTTTTTTCTACATTTAAATACATTGCGTTTGCATTTTGTTTGCCTTTGAACGAATGGCATCTTCCCTGCATTACGCTACAAGTTGCCATAAAGATTACACAATTATACTTTCACAATGGTCATAATCAAATGTTTCGTGAAGTATTTGCCCTTTCGTTTCTATATTGTCGCCTGTTTCATAAATATAGTTGCTATATATTTTCAAAGTTAGATTTATTATAGGAATAAACAACATCTTTTTGACGTTCATGACGGTATGAATACATTAGCTTCGGTAATACGGCGTCAAATCTGGCTGCATACTGGTTGCAGTGGAAATAATAGTTTTATCGTAAACGTGTTCATTGAGAACGAAAACCGTTTTCTCCAATGGAAAGGAGCTATCTATATGATATTTGTAGAAGCATCATTGCTTCTAAACTGGATGTTCGCGTAAAATAAGTATGACCTCGGCTCTAAATGACCATCTTGTGTCGAAGGGCCGTAGAACACCATTCATCCATTTATTCAAACAAGTATGACTGTTAACTTATTTATAACATGCAAATGAATGATCATATTACTTATATCTGGCATTGGAAGTTCAATGATATGTTTATAGGCCACCTTTATCAGATATTATCATCACAATATATGTCTATAAAATGTATGGTTACATTGATAATGACACAATTGTATTTGCTAAGGTTTGGTAATAGGGTGAACATTCAAGTGTAAATGAAACATACAAGGACAAGCGCAAAATCCTGAAACACTGCATTATAGATTTAAAAGGGTAGAGGAAATACTTTGTAATATTATTCCATACGGCATTTAGCAAACCATAAACCGTCATATTGCGTCGACTCAGCAGGGTTTATACCGTTTGCACAATGTACATGCGTACAGTACTTGTGTGCACAACGACACCCAATGGGAGACAACGATTATGTGCGTGTTCAGAGGTAGTCGTTACAGGGAGGGATTTTGGCTTACATCTGAAAACAGCTTGAATCCAGATCAGACGCCGCGTAACGCGGCGTCTGTTCTGGATTCAAGCTGTTTGTCACTCGTCATTAATTTATTTTCTTTCAAAATAGTCATTATGTCTTTTTGAGAAAAACAGCAGACGACAATGTTAAGCAGAGAAGATATTGCAGCAATAAAAGCGTTAGTCCTGTTAGGGAACTGTGGCAAGACTCGTTCTAAGGAGGGAGTCGTTGTAGGGAGGGCCATTGTAGGGAGGGAACACTGTACTTGGTTAGTGTTATACGTGATATTTGCGCAGTGCAGTGGGGGTTTGTTCTCTTACACTAAACTTTGAATGCCAACTCGACGTAATGAATTACAGAAATATACAGTTATTAAAACACATTTTAATGATATTTATAGCTTAATTTATCATTATATAGAAATAATTCTCTATTACGACAAAAAACCAAAAGCTAATTGATTGTATACAAGGCAGGTGACAGCTTAAAGTAAGGTGACAGTAAAGCAGAAAGCTCCTAAATGAACTTTCTGTTTTACATTCCCCATGCTTTAAGCAATCACATATCGTTAATCACTTATAATTAGCATAACCTTGCCATCGTAGTAGAGAGGTTTAACTGTAAACTATTTCTTTTAATCTGAGTTGCAAACAGTTGGGATTCTAATCAGATGCAGAGTAACTACGTATTTGATATGGCTCAAAGTCGTTGCTTTGGGTAAATGTACAGTGGAGAAAACGTTATTCTTTCCCAATAAACGCGTTTACGCTAAAACTGTTATCTCCAGTACAAACAGTTTGGAGCCAGATCAGACGCCGGGTAACCCGGCGTCTGATCATGCTTCAAACTATTTGCCACTCAGCTTAATATCAATAGTCAGAAATGTTAAGAAGTTGTTATTTTCTTCATTTTAGTGTTTTGCGTTTGCGTTTCGTTTGCGTTTAAACGGGAAAGAATAACGTTTTCTCCACTGTATCTAGCTTAAATGACTTTATTGGGAAAGAATAATTACCATTATTACGTTAAATGTCTCTCTTGCGATCACTGAACCGAATGCTTATTGACTGTATAAAAGACATGTGACAGCTTAAAGCAAAGTGGCAGTAAAACAGAAAGCTCCTTTAGCTCCTTTAGAAGCTTTCTGCTTTACTGTCATCTTGCTTTGAGCAGTTATCTGTTTTACACACCTAATCATTGACCCTATTCAGTGGTCGTAATAGAGAGGTTTCACTGTACAGTAAAACCCCTCTAAACCGGAACCTCTTAATACCGGAATTCTCTTTTAACCGGACAAAACCTTTGGTCCCGTTTCCCACCCATTTTTACAATTTGATTTATTCCTCACTAAAGAAAATACATTTATGAACATATATCATCAGAAATATTTTCTATATTCTAGCAGATGATAGCTTAAAGCAGGTTGAAATTAAAGCAGAATGCGCCTTAAGGCGCATTCTGCTTTACTTTCAACCTGCTTTAAGTGGTCAGCTACCTTCCATACTAGAAACAAGCTATGGGTTAAAACCCCTCTAAACCGGAAACCCCTCTAAACCGGATATTTCTGTTGTCGCCACACATGTCCGGTTGAGAGGGGTTTCATTGCATAATAAAAGTCCATTAGGTTGTCCTCATAAGAACTACTAAACAAACATCATCGTTTTACGAGTATAATAAGAAATAACATAACAACACTCCAAACCCTCTTCCGCCCGTTCAATGTTTTATTAATCTGCTAAAATCGGACAAATACAAAACCTTGAAAACAATCTCAGACTCACCCCAAAGGCATTCAAAGGATAAGGCCTATAAATATCGAGTTATTCATTTCAGAAAACTAAACGCGAGGCGAGCAGTACTGACACTGTTCAAAGGGCTCATTAAGGACCGCACAGATTAGAGTCTACACTGATACCAAAATATACATATACATGTACTTGCTTACCAGCATAGAAAGGGTCATCTTCGGACACAATGGTTATGAAGTAGTTCCTTTGACAGGCGCATAGGAAGACAAATATTTGACAACGTTTAGTAATTTATTCTACAGTACATATAACTCTTTCGTTACCAAGTTGTATCGTCTGCTTTAACAGTAGGCCTATTGCCGCCAAAATATCATCTGCTTTGGTAGTGTTGTCTGTAATATTTTTTTAAATTAAAGTCAGTTGTAAGGCTGTTTTCAGTGAAGAAATGTTGATATGAGTGTCAAACAGTTTGGATCCTGATTAGACGCCGCGATACGCGGCGTCTGATCAGGATCCAAACTGTTTGCAAAGTCGCATTGTGGTGCCATTGGCAGTGTAGGCGTTAATATTCAGCACGCTGTGCTAATTTCTTTTGTAAAAATGTGGTCTGCAACAGTTAACAGATTGAACATATTATATCTGCCTTTTCAGTTAAGAATTTTAGTAGGATGTCAAACAGGTTGGATCCAACGTAGTTACTGATCAAGTTCAATACTCTCTGATTCTGTTTTCACAATTAACCCTCGGCACATGGACGGTTAAGTGCTTGTTTTATGTAATAATGCTTGTATATACAGTACTGTATCAATTCAAGCTACATGTAAACAAGTGGACATTACAGTGGTAAAGACATTTGTCGTCCCCACTGATAGTATCTATAAAAAATCAATGTGTCCTACATGTATTTCAATTTGGTTTGGAGCTTGATAACAATATAAATGTGTACATTGTCGGGTTTTGTTTTCTTTATAAAACTGTTGGTGTTTTTGCATTCATCGTTTGCGGTTGCGTTAAGCTTCATGTAAGCAGGAATAATTTTATGTTATCTCCTGTAGCCCTTTGTTTCAAAATTGTCGTTTACATATTGATTCAAAAAATTCATTCTCATTGAAGAAACCGCATTATTCACAAACGTTAGACACCTATTTGGTCGATGGCTGACCTTGATCGAAACGATTATATTCAATTAATACTAAAGCTGACATTCTAATGATTTACAGTTCTTGTGGTAAACTCCTGTATTAAGCCGTTATTTAATAAGGCAATATGGATGACCTTTTAGGCAGATTGCTGTTTAATGACAATAATTATTATAATGCAAGAAAGTTTATATATATGAAATATACACCATAATCTATGTTATACATTTTACTACAAAATATGCAACTACCACTGTTTCGTACAGTTAAGAAAACTTTATTCTTTCCCAATAAAGGCGTTTACGCTAAATCTATTATTTCCAATGCAAACAGTTTTGAGACAGATCAGACGCCGGGTAACCCGGCGTCTGATCAGGCTTCAAACTGTTTGCCGTCCAAGTTAAAATCAACATTCAGAATTGTCAAAAAGTTGTCATTTTCTGCATTTTTTGCGATGCGTTTGCGTTTCGTTTGCGTGTAAACGAGAAAGAATAACGTTTTATCCACTGTACATGTACAATGTAATGATGCACTGTCGTACAATAAGGCAATATAGATGCGGGTTAAAACCAAATTGTTGCTTAACCCTTTCACAGCCAAAGCCGGCAAACCATCTAATTTGCAAACATTTTGGATCCTGGTCAGACACCACGACTGGTCAGGACACTCACATCAAAGTAAATAACGTACAGAATCCCAAATAGTATGAATAAAAGAAGACGAACATTTTAGCGGACGATAATATGGTAATGAGTGTGTTCGATGGGTTGTTACATCATTTTTGCAGTGAGAAGGGTAAATCTTTCGGCACCGGAGTCGTATACATTCTACGTTGCAAACACTTTTGATCCAGATCAGACGCCGCTAAACGCGGCGTCTGATCAGGATCAAAACTGTTTAACACGTGTATCGAAATTTCTTGAGTCATACTACCTTTGATCTAACTTTGAAACGAGCTTGCATATATATATATATCAACATTGAGAACAAACGCCAATAAAGCGGTAAAGGGGTACATGTAAAGAATTCACGATAAATATGGCGTCAAAAGGGTTAATGATAGCGATACGGACATTCATGTGTCTGGTCCTTATACAATATAATGTACTTTATTTTGCACTATAATGTAACTACCAATTTCCGTAATGGTACATACAGTGGAGAATCTGTTATTCTTTCCCGTTTAAACGCAAACGTACGCAAACGCAAAGTACTAAAACGTAGAAAAGAACAACTTTAGGACAATTCTGATATTTCATGTTTATCTTGGTGGCAAACAGTTTGGAGCCTGATCAGACGCCGGGTTACCCGGCGTCTGATCTGGCTCCAAACTGTTTGCACTGCAAATAATAGTTTTAGCGTAAACGCGTTTATTGGGAAAGAATAACACATTCTCCACTGTATGCATACAATAAGGCAATATGAATTCATCTTACATGTATACGCCGCATGTTGAGAAGTACAAGTCAACACTAAGTCTAATAGATGCACATAAGAGGCAACCCATATGTACAGTACAGTCTAGAAAAAACTATTCTTTCCAGTTTGACAACAAACAAAACGCAAAACAAATTGCACTAAAATGTAGCAAGCAATAAGTTTTTGACAATTCTGACTATTAATTTTAAACTGAGTGGCAAATGGTTTGAAGCCTGAGCAGACGCCGGGTTACCCGGCGTCTGATCTGGCTCCAAACTGTTTGCAATGGAAATAATCGTCTTACAAATGTAGCGGAAACACGTTTTTTGGAAAAGAAAAACGTTTTCTCTACTGTAATGCAAGTCAACACTAAGTCTAATAATAGATACACCTACGAGAACAGCCCATATGCACATGTACAGTAGATCTATATCTCCCATGTATCCACTTTAAATAATATCAACAGATAGTTTGAAAACAAATATATGCTGTTCTCTTCCTTTCGAAAGTATAGGTTACAATTAAGTCATTAGTTAAGAATTTATAACTGATGTTTTGTACTATATCAATAATAGATGTACCTGACCCAAAAATTATCATGTATGTGTACACATGCAAACTGAGAAAATAAAGAGTACTTTGAATTGAAGAAAAAAAAGAAAATTTGGATGACCTTCTTCATCCTACGTCATGTTACACTTTGTGCCCACACTGTGACGGTGAAGGCCTATTCAGTGGCGAAGGCGATATATACAGCTTTCCCTCCCTACAACGGCCCTCCCAAAAACGACTCCCTCCTAAAAACGACCTTGCCACTTTTCCCTCAAACAAGACAATTATGTCCAACCATTCCAAGGCTGCAATACCGTCTGCTTAAATTTGTTGTCTGCTGATTGTCTCAAAGTTACATACATGTATTATAAGGGAACATTTTGATAGAATATATTTAATGACAAGTGACAAACAGCTAGAATCCAGATCAGACGCCGCGTTACGCGGCGTCTGATCTGAATTCAAGCTGTTTGCAAATGTAAGTCAATTCGTAATTTTCCCTCCCTATAACGACTCCCTCCGACCAACGCACATAATATGTGTCTACCATTGGGTGTCATTGTAGAGAGGGAGACCTGTATATTCTCTCCAACGAAATGTAGGTGCTAAAACAACTATTCCTATTACAAACAGTTTGCAGCGATGTAGGTACATATACAAGTTTCATGTGGAATTTTTCGTGCAGAATTTTAAAGTCCAGGGGCACGTTTCACGAAACGTCGTACGACAAAAAACGACCGTAAGTCAAAACTTAACTTTAAAGCACGTATAATTTCTGAGTTCTCAATATAATTATATCTTGTGACAATTCCAAAGAGATGTCAGAAGACAGGATAAGATGGAGAAATGATTATAAATTGATAATTTTAGGGTCTGACTGACGACAATACATGTATTTGTCGTACGACGTTTAGTAAGACGGGCCCAAGATAGGCAATTCTAAGAGTACAGTGGTCACTCCCTACAACGGCCCTCCAGACAACGACCTTTGCCACAGTTCCCTTAATATGACAATTATGTCAAAAGCTTTACTACTGTAATATCGTCTGCTTAGAAAGTGTCGTCTGCTGTTTTTGTTAAAGTTACGGCGTCCGATATGAATTCAACCTGTTTGCAAATGTAAGCAAATGTCCCTGCATGAAATGTGACATGCATTTCTCTTTCTGCAAAATATTCTCTGCACCTCGGGGAAATAAAGATCTTCATTTCTCTTCCATTTGGCCTTCACTTCCAATTTCCTAACAGTTCGCAGTTACATAAACACTTCAAACTCAGAACATGTCAGAAACCTTATGTTACCCGTTCAATTATTCAAATGTGTTGTCTATGGTTCATATTTAGGCATTAGCCTTTTAGAAAAAGCACATGCACGCCACTTGAAGAGGCATCCCTTTGATAGAAAATGGACTAATCCAATATATAAGCATGGAAGAATCCACTGTGTATAAATGGGTTAAGATGACAATTAGCGGTGCCATGACAAAACCACCCCTAGTGCATTCCAACATTGTACAGACAGCACTTTTGCCACATAAGGTCCGTGTTTGATCTACAATGTCAAATACCATAATAATACACATGTACAGGTATATCAAATACTTTTGATGCAAGTGGGCGTCAAATAGTGTAGATCAAGACCAGTTCCTTTGACGAGGCGGCTGGCCTTGATCTACTCATTTTGAAATACAATAAGGCTTGTTTTCTCATGACACGGCTATAATATATTCTTAAGATATCATGAAGAGTTTGTTGGGTATTGAACCCTTGCGGAGTAGTCAAACAAGCCATTAAGTAAAATTGCGCCTAAACTGTAGCCCCCGATTAAAGATGCATTCTTATTTCACGGTGTATCTTTTCTTAATTACATTGTACTTTCTGCGTAACGGTAAGCAAACGCACTGCAGAAGAATGAAGAATGCATATGACTTGCAGTAACTTGTTTTCTAATCTAAATATATAATATATTTAATTTTTTCTTGACATAACATGTATGTTCTGTTATATATTATGACACAATCTGTGTAAAAACTTTGAAATAAATACTGTTTAAACAAAGTCATTGAAGTAAAATGTAGATAATGGCAGCTGAAATATTGATTATCTTTTAAATATCAATACGAGTATAGACAACATAATGTTTAACAAGGTGATTGATCTGGCCTTAAAGTGCTTGAAACGGATGTAAAATTAGAAGAACGTTATTTATTCTCTTTTAAAAGCAAATGAAAACATGGAAACGAAATGCAGACACATGAAGGAAATGACTAATTGTATGACGATGAATGTTTTATATGTGTAGCAAACAGTTTGGGGCCTTATCAGCCACTGCGTATATACAACCAGCCGTCTTGACTCCAAACATTTTGAAGTGCAATTCATGGTGTTAACTGGAAAGCGCTTATTAGGAAGGACTAACATTTCCACTGAAATTGTACATACATTATTAGTTATACAGTTTCTTCACAGTGTACATGAGGATTTCTTCCCGGCTGTGGTAAATCATGTTGCCCGAGCCGTTAGGCGAGGGTTACATGATTTTACCAGCCGGGAAGAAATCCTCATGTACACTGTGAAGAAACTGTATACATGTAACGAATTTATTATACTGCAAAGTTTTTACTGTTCAAACGAAATATTTCGGAATGTGTCGTGTACAGCGCTCATTATAAACTATAAAAAAAATCGCGCCAAAGCAGATAACGTTGAGCGTAATGACGTCATGTTTCTGAGGTTGACATGGATTCATAAGAAATATGCGCATACTCGTAGACTTCGACGTCAAAGTTTCCAAGAAATAATGCGACTGTTGAAAGATTCAAACACCGATAGGTTCTTAGCCGAAATTGACTTAAAACGGAGGATGCACGATTGAATGCACTCAATTCTGTCGAGCAATCGGCCATCTTATTCTCTGCAAAGCAAGACTCAGGGACCTGTCAGCCAATGAAAACAGCTGCATTTACATGTACCCTGTCAGCTCACAGGGTACATGGGATTATGTCTAGGCCTCGTTGACCAATGAAAAGTAAGGAATTTACTTTGCAGTATAATAAATGTACATGTATGTATTAGTCGCAGAAGTTCAAATAACGTGTTTAAAATTTCGAAATATATTTGTACTGGTTTTAGAAATGGATTAAAACTATTTGCTAACATTAGTGCAGTCGAATTTGTCACTTGGAATTCAGAACAACGTCCGAAAACAACACTTAAATATATATTGTATACAGTGGAGAAAACGTGATTTTTTCCCAATAAACGTGTTAACGCTAAAACTATTATTTCCAGTACAACAATTTGGAGACAGATCAGACGCCGGGTAACCTGGCGTTTGATAAGGCTCCAAACCGTTTGCCATCAAGCTATATACATGTATGAATGAACATAATTGTACATTTCAACGTTTTAGTGCAATGTGTTTGAGTTTCGTTTGCGTTTAAACGGGAAAGAATAATGTTTTCTCCACTGTACCATAACAACGACAGGACGCTTAATCTCCCAATCGTATTGCTTCGCCATGGCAATGATTTGATAACATCACATATATCATAGGTGATCAAAGAGAATTAAGCATTCACCATCACGCCTAACTACACATGCTATTCACAATCAGTTTGGATTCAGATCTTACATCGACTATTTCATTGCCTGATCGGGGTCCAAACTGTTTGGCACAAATTTTGATGTTAAACCAGTCGAACTACAAACTATTTTAAACTCGGATTACATGCACAGACGGCAATATATAAGAAGAGGAGCGTGAAGAGAGAAAAGGTTAAACATTATCATGCTAAGCGCGACTTGGCTAACATTTGAAAACATCTTGGATTCAGACCAGACGCCGCGTAACGCGACGTCTGGTCTGAATTCAAGCTGTTTAACTCTCATATTCATTTTGTCATCAGGTTTAAAAACATATACATTGTACAGTGGAGAATCTGTTATTCTTTCCCGTTTAAACGCAAACGTACGCAAACGCCAAACACTAAAACGTAGACAAAAACAACTTTTTTACAATTCTGATAAATCATCTTTAACTTGGTGGCAAACAGCTTGGAGCCTGATCAGACGCCGGGTTACCCGGCGTCTGATCTGGCTCCAAACTGTTTGCACTGCAAATAATAGTTTTAGCGTAAACGCGTTTATTGGGAAAGAATAACGTTTTCTCCACTGTATATGAAGAGGAGTGTGAAGAGAGAATAAGTTAGCATTATCATGCTAAGTGCGACTTGGCTAACATTTGTAAACATCTTGGATTCAGACCAGACGCCGCGTAACGCGGCGTCTGGTCTGGATTCAAGCTGTTTAACTCTCATATTCATTTTGTCATCAGGTTTAAAAGCATATAACATGGTATTGAGTCTTGTCACAGAATGTACATTTAAAGACAACGGTAGTGTGGACGTTAAATGTCAAGGCATAAGTAGCTCAAGGATCAATACACTGAAACGTGAGATGTTTTAATAAGGATCGACAAGGTCTGCATGGCGGTAGTTCTAGGCGCTTAACTATCTTCCCCATAGCGTGTTTTCAGTAAAGAAGGCAAAATATAGTTACTGCTTAAAGCAGGTTGACTTTAAAACAAAATTACGTACAGTAAAATCTCGCTATTACGACCACTAAAACGAAGGCTAATTGATTGTATAATAGAGAGGTGACAGCTTAAAGCAAGGTGACAGTGAAACAGAAAGCTCCCAAAGGAGCTTTCTGTTTCACTGTCAACTTGCTTTAAGCGGTCACCTACCGTAAACACCCTAATAATTAGCAAAATTAAGTGGTCGTAATAGAGAGGTTTTACTGTATATCACTCACCCTTGAAACAGTTAGCCTTTTCGCAATAGAAGTAGTCTTTAGCGCATTTAATGTATTCCTCCACTAACGAAAATTAATGTAGTTCATACATGTACTTACATGTATAAAGTCATAAACATTTACAAACATCAAGTTTTTTTCTATATTCTAGCAGAAGTAGGCTGAAAACATACGACTTAATCTGCTATACTATTCAACCTGTTTTAAGTGGACATCTACCTTCAAAACAAAACAAATAGCTAAATATGATGGTTAATGGACAACTCAAGTTCACAATCAAGACCAGTTCAGTTTTGACCATTTAGGATTGAAATTGTCACATAACAAACAGTGCAGACTATGATTCAAACGTTTCTAAATGAGACATCGGACCAGGGTCTATACTGTTTGCCTAATTATAACAAGTGTATTACAATGGAGAAAACGTTATTCTTTCCCGTTTAAGCGAAAACGAAACGCAATGCACTAAAATGTAGAAAATGACAATTTTTGACAATTCTGACTATTATCATTAAGCTAATTGGCAAACATTCCGAAGTCTGATCAGACTCCGGGTTATCCGAGGTCTGATCTGGTTCCAAACTGTTTGTACCGGAAATAATAGTTTCAGCATAAATGCGTTTATTGGGAAAGAATAATGTTTTCTCCACTGTAAACAACTCTTTGTTATTCAGGCGTCTGATCAGGCTCCAAACTGTTTCGAACTCAGATACAACATAACGACCAAATGTTTCCGAAGACTATTTTTGCCATTTTATACCTGTTTTTGCATAACGTTTATTTTCGATTACCTTGGAATCATCTTTAATAGGAGAGAGGTTGTTTGATTGTATATGTATTGTATACATTTTCCATGACAACGCCAGCTTTTTTGTATTGCAACATTGATGTCATCCCATGCTCTGTTTCTGAGTTTTGTTTACACTGCCAAACACAACATATGTCATACAGCTACAACAAATTATCTAGATACATGTGTGAGTTCTAAAGATCTATTATTTCCATTTCAAATAGTTTGAAGATGTTAAACAAAAACAAAACTGTTTACGACTAAGAATAAAGTAAATCGTGAACAGGTTCACAAATTGTTATGTTCTTCGTGTTAGTCAGTATGCGTTTTGTGTGCCTTTGAAACGGCAAAAATAACAGTTTCACTGTAGTGTTTTTGCCGTAGATTTTGAATGTTTATCGATTAAAAAGGACAGATGTTTTCTAACTGTAATATCAAAACTGCCTAAGGCAAACATAAACTCTTCCAAAATGTCATGAATATTTCAACTTCAACGTGTCCATCATACAGTGGAGAATCTGTTATTCTTTCCCGTTTAAACGCAAACGTACGCAAACGCAAAGCACTAAAACGTAGAAAAGAACAACTTTTGGACAATTCTGATATTTCATGTTTATCTTGGTGGCAAACAGTTTGAAGCCTGATCAGACGCCGGGTTACCCGGCGTCTGATCTGGCTTCAAACTGTTTGCACTGCAAATAATAGTTTTAGCGTAAACGCGTTTATTGGGAAAGAATAACGTTTTCTCCACTGTACAGTGGAGTAGATGCTATAATTTCCAAAATAAAATAGTTTGTGCTAAAACAAATATGTCCACTGAAAACAGTTTAAAACCTGACCAAAACGCCGTGTAACCGCGTTTGCTAGAATTATAAAACTAAATTTCATAATATATAACCAAAAAAAATATGTATAGTTTTACTTTTACATTTTTATTGCACTATGTGCGTGTTGCGTGCACGTAAAAAGCTAAAATCAAACTAAAACATATATCTCAATGTACATGTATGCCCATTCTAGAAATGAAAAATAAATAAATGAGTTAGCAAGAGTTAGCCAATCTGTACATTTTTTTTTTTTTATTAGGGATCAAATTTGTCTAAATCATCGTACCATGATTATCTGATCTGGCTAAAATCCATATGCAAAAGTACTACAGTGGAGAAAACGTTATTCTATCCCAATAAACGCGTTTACACTAAAACTATTATTTCCAATGCAAACAGTTTGGAGCCTGATCAGACGCCGGGTAACCTGGCGTCTGATCAGGCTCCAAACTGTTTGCCACTCAAATTAAAACTAGTAGATAGAACTGTCAAAAAGCTGTCATTTTCAATATTTCATTGCAATGCGTTTGCGTTTCGTTTGCGTTTAAACGGGGAAAAAAACGTTTTCTCCTCCACTGTAATTGTTTAAGAATAAACGCGTACATATGGAACCAAAAATGTCTTCCCCTATATGGTACAATGGATAATGTGTTATTCTTTCCCAATAAACGCGTTTACGCTAAAACTGTTATTCGCAGTGCAAACAGTTTGGAGCCAGATCAGACGCCGGGTAACCCGGCGTCTGATCAGGCTCCAACCTGTTTGCCACCAAGATAAACATGAACTATCAGAATTGTCCAAAAGTTGTTCTTTTCTACGTTTTAGTGCTTTGCGTGTGCGTACGTTTGCGTTTAAACGGGAAAGAATAACATATTCTCCACTGTACAATGTATTCCCGCATGTCTGGTATTAGAACACTTATTCACACCTCAAATATCCCGCCGCTTATTTCGCTTATGTAACTACTTGCAGTACATCATGGAGGGCATCCTGCTCAGAATGAGGGTTATGGGGCGTCTTATCTGGTTCTAAAGAGTTTACCACTAATTTCAATATTTTTGAAGATAAAATACCTAAAACAGAAATTTGTGAAATAAAAGCAGACAACAACTGTTAAAGACGATGACGTCATGGCAGCAAAGAAGTTAAAGTCTACCAGGGCATTCATTGTTTATTGGTTGAAGTATTCACCAAGGTCGGGAGAGGAGCTTGAAATGTATTACAAAATGTCATACTGTGGGATACCAATGGAGTGGAAACATGTCTTTGCTTTCTCTTTTCAACTCAAACGAAATGTTATAGAATATAGAGATGAGAGTATTTTAACCTACATTTTTCCCTCCCTACAACGACCCTTCCAACAACGAGTTATTCCTTACAGTGGAGAATCTGTTATTCTTTCCCAATAAACGCGTTTACGCTACAACTATTATTTGCAGTGCAAACAGTTTGGAACCAGATCAGACGCCGAGTAACCCGGCGTCTGATCAGGCTCCAAACTGTTTGCCACCAAGATAAACAAGAATTATCAGAATTGTCAAAAAAATATTCTTTTCTACGTTTTAGTGCTTTGCATTTGCGTACGTTTGCGTTTAAACGGGAAAGAATAACAGATTCTCCACTGTATGACGTCACTAATGACGTCATAATAACAGATTCTCCACTGTACAACAATGCTTGCAGCCATTCCTTTAACAAGACAACCATGTCTAACACTTTCACTGCTGCAATAAAAATGCTTAAACTTATCGTCTTTTATTTGTTCTCAAAGTTACATATAATTGGACATTTGAGAAAAGATAAATAATGACGAGTCACAAACAGCTTGAATCCAGATCAGATGCCACCTTACTCTGGATTCAAGCTGGTTGAAAATGTAAGCCAAGTCTTTATGTTTTCTTTCCTATGATAGATAACTCCTTACGAACAACAAACGCAATTTTAAGTCCAATTTGTTGTTTAAGAGAGGGAGCACTGTAACATGACCTAATCAGATGATTTGGTTCCTGGTCTTTTTCTGATCCAAACTGTTTGCATTGGAAATTATTGCACAAGTGCATTTATTGCAAAGAATAACCAAATTTAACGCTGGTAAATCGCTTGATGCCAACCACAACTTCAACTGAAAACAACTTGTAGCGGACCAGACGCCGGACAAACGAGACATTTGACCAGGCTTCAAATTGCTTGCTTAAGTGCCTCCTCTCTATAAAAACACCCGATGGGAGACACAGACTGGGTGTGTTGTTCGAAGGGAGTCGTTTATGGAAGGGAAAATGTAAATACTTATATTTGCAAGGTCGAAAAATGCCTCCAGTAAACGCGTCTATTCCAAAACAATTATTTAAAATGCAAATCGTTTGGATATATTGCGACCATTAAACTGCAAGTACATGTACAGTACTGAACATTATTAAATTAAATTGATAATATCGCAAGCGAATCGCCATCGAAATGCCATCAAATCGCAAGCGAATCGGGCGCTTCAAAAATCAAACCGTGTGCTTGAGTCGTTTCACGCAATTTTTCCAAAGCGGTTGTGACAAAAATTGAATCGAAAAACATTAACGAAGGCATATTTGCGAATATTGGTCAGATACACAATTCATGCAAACTTAACGCGTTAATTGCGTTGGGAAATATTCACAAGCGAATTGCCATCGAATTGCAAGCAAATTGCCATCGAATTGCAAGCGAATCGCTAAAATTGTTGATTTAATAAGGTTCAGTACTGTAGGTTGGGGCTATTAAATTACGATTAAGCAGTCATCTGCTTTTCAAATCTAACAAACAACACAATGTAGTGCTAACAGGTCGTAATAGAGAGGTGTAACCGTATGTATGGTTTGCATACGAAGGTTATCTTCAGAACGAACTCAAAAACATAATTACGTGACTCCGCGTCAGAATTGTTAAAATTGTCCCAGAGTGTTTCTTCAAGATAAAATTACTAATTAACTTTAATTGAAATAAAAAGCTGACAGAAGACATTTCGGAACCAGACAATATCTTTTTGCGTCTTTCGGGAGAATAGTCTTCATATATATGTCTGAAAGTCAAAGCCCTTCGCAAACTCCTTCCAATGTCATTGACATTTGCCGAACCGTGATCGCCATATGGTCAGTGCCTATACTGCTTGCAATTCATATTGATATGCCGATAGTCACATATGGCTTACATATATTATTAAAAAGTACGGACAAGTGATAAGTTTAAGCAGATTGCCTATCTGCAGTGAAAGGTTATTATTTTGTAGGAAAGTGTAAGGTTACAGTTGTGAAAAAGTTATTCTTTCCTAATAAACGCGTTTACGCTAAAACTATTAGTTCTATTGCAAACAGTTTGGAGCCAGATCTTGGAGACAGGCTTCAAACTGTTTGCCATCAAGATAAACATGAATTATCAGAATTGTCCAAAGGTTGTTCTTTTATACGTTTTAGTGCTTTGCGTTTGCGTTTCGTTTGCGTTTAAACGGGAAAGAATAACGTTTCTCCACAGTAAAGCTAGCCAGGAACTGTCTAGAGCATTATTTAGCTTAATGATGTTCAAACTAAATAGAATTCTGTCGGAATAACGGTTCAGGCTTTTAATTAAATTGGATTAAGATGGCACCTTGTACAGAATACAGTACAAGAAAGTAAACTACAGCGTTCCCTTTCTACAACGGCCCTCCGAACAACGACTCCCTCCTTACAACGACATTCGCCGCTGTTCCCAAGAACATAATGTTTTATGCTTGCAATGATGCATCAACGTCTACTTAAAAATTGTTGTCTGCTGTTTTTCTTACATAAATGACATTTTGACAGACAAGAACATAATGACAAATGACAAACAGCTTGAATCCAGATCAGACGCAGCTGTTTGCAAATGTAAAATAAGTTCCCTCCTTATAACGACTCCCTCCGAACAACGCACAAAATCGGTTTCTCCCATTGGGTGTCGTTGTAGAGAGGGAGCGTTGTATTTTCTTTCAGAAATAGCAAACGAGAAAAAATAATTCAACAAAGAAATAATCCGACTTATTTGTACTCAGACAAAATGTGCTGGTTGCAAAAAAGTATAGACCTCGAAAGAACCCAGAGTTCATTCAGATATATGTTATTAAGTTAAAATAAAACACAGCCCTAAAAATGAACAAAAAAGTAACCTTTTGAAATGGTAGCAGTTATTTTTTTATTCTGAATAGCAAACACAGTTTGGAGTGTACTATTGAGACATAAACTAAACAGAAAAGAGTATAATGTTTCACACTATAATTAAATGATCTAAATTATTTACGTTTGCGTTTAGTTTTGTTTCAAACGAGATATAATGACGTTTTTCCTTTTGTACTTTCACAACGTGTCCTATATTTACTGCAACTTTCCGCTTTTCAATTATAATGACACATACTCTGTCTTTGATATTTGTGTTTGCTTTAACAGTGTTCCCTCTCTGCACCAGCCCTCCGAACAACGACTCCCTCCTTACAACGACCCTTGCTGTTGTTCCCTTTACATGACAATTATGTCCAAGTTATTCACGGCTGCACTGTCGTCAGCTTCAAATTGTAGTCTGCTGTTTTTCTCAAAGTTACATAAAGGACATTTCGACAGAAAAAAAATAATAAAGAATGCCAAACAGCTTGAATCCAGATCAGACGCCGTGTTAAACGGCGTCTGATCTGGATTCAAGCTGTTTGCTAATAAATGCGAACAACGCACAACGCACACCTTTTTGTCTCCCATTGAATATCGTACTTGAGTTCTTTCATCAGTTATGATTAGTGATTATTTAAAATTTTAACACATTGCAGGCATATTTGTGATAACAGCTGCACACAGTTAGGTTCTGACGAGACACCGAGTAACTCAGCGTCTAATCTTGATCCAAACTGTCAATAATTTAATTATTTAAGGAAACACATATGCAGATATATCGAGTTGAAGAAGTTTTGCAAACGATACAAGTGGCACAGATGACAATAACACAGTTGGCAGAAGGCTTCTTTACACAGAGGGCTCACACATTCGCGAGCATTAAAGTTATGGTCTTAATTCCTGTCCTTTACATTTATAATCCGACTTTTATTGTCGACCAAGTTTAAGATTCGTTCTTGTAAATGCATTTCATCGGCCTATACTTTCCTCTGAGACCAGTGATGAGTTCAGTAAAGAAATCGATAGCTGTCGATTGCCATCGATTGCGAGTTGGCTACCGGTCTGAAATACATGTACAGTGAAGAAAACGTATTTTTTTCGTTCAAACGCAAAGGCATTGCAATGTAATATAGAAAACGACAACTTTTTTACAATTCTGACTACCAGTTTTAATCTGAGTGGCAAACAGATTGGAGTCTGATCAGACGCCTGGTTAACCCGGCGTCTGACCTGGCTCCAAGCAGTTTACGATGAAAATAATAGTTTAAGCGTACATGTAACCGGGGTTATTTGGAAAGAAAACGTTTACTCTACTGTACTATGCACGCTGCACACGGGGCACAAACTGCTAATCTAAACAGAAAAACAATGGTAATTGAACACGGTACTGGTTTATCAAAACACAGACAAAGATTAAATCGCACCATTACAACAGACCGGATTTTAAACAATCTAATCCTTATGCTATGGAAAATACCTTAAATTTTCACAAAAGACATGTTAATGCTTGAAACATTATGACTGATGCAATCGGTTTGGAGCTAGATCAGACACCGATTCACTCGGCGTCTCACCAGGCTCCAAAACTTTTTTCTCTTTAAATTAAAAAACATTCGTTTTCACTTTAAAAACCTATCATCGTCAAAAATATAATTTACGTTGCGTTTCTGTGTCGTTTCATTTTGTTTAAACCCGGTAAAATAACGTCTTCTCCATTGCACATGCAACGTTTATCGATATCCTTGACATAAACAAAAGATTCGGGCGAGAAACGGACTCAAGAAACTCGGCATCACACCAGGGACCAAACTGTTGAACACTCGAGATTTACTTTTCGCACAGTGAAGCAATATGATGTATAAAGTTTTTGCATGACAAAAAAAACTTGGTCAGAAAAGGAAAAGTTGTCTATCTAGTACAGCGCTCCCTCTCTACAGCGACATCCAATGGGGGACCAAAATTGTGTGCGTCGTTTGGAGGGAGTCGTTATAGGGAGGATAATTGGCTTACATTTGCAAACAGCTTGAATCCAGATCAGACGCCGCGAAAGGAAGCGTTAAATCTGGATTCAAACTGTTTGTCACTGATCATTAGGGTTATTTTCTTGTCAAATCGTCAAACTGTAACTTTGATAAAAGCAACAGACGACAATTTTAAGCAGTTGATATACCGCAGTGAAAAAATTGGACATAAATGTCTCGTATGGGGAACCAAGGCAAGAGTCGTTGTTATGAGGGATTCGTTGTTGGCAGGGCCGTTGTACTTGATGTGACCATAACATTTTGTAGTTACTGTTACAATCAGATTGGATACGAGACGTCTCGTCTGGGTCAATACTGTTTGACACTTTAGCTCTATGATTTGAGGAAAAAATCAGAATTTTTTCAGGGAATTTTCTCCGATAATAAATGTTGCAGAAGACAACAGTATGGGATGGTACGTGTTCAAATCCAAACACGCAAACATCCAAATAACAGAAATTGATACCACTACAGTAATCCCTTCTTACAACGGCCCTCAAAACAAAGATTCCCTGCTAAAAGCCAATAGTGCCGTTGTTTTCCAAACATAACAATTATGTCTAACACTTTCAATACTGCAATTTCGACAACTTAAAATGATCGCCTGCAGTTGTTCTAAGAGTTCCGTATGAGTTGACATGTTGAAAGAAGACATAATGACGAGTCACAAACACCTTGAATCCAGATCAGACACCGCGTAACGCGGTGTCTGATCTTGAGTCAAGATGTTTTCAAATGTAAGCACATGTTTAATATCCCCTCCGTATAACAACTCCCTCCGAACAACACATGTAATTTTGTCTCCCAGTGGGTGTTGTTGTAGGGAGGGAGCATTGTAGCAGAAAGTGATATCACCAGCTCTAGAAATGATTGGCAGTTGTTGTAACTTTATAAGGCTCATAGCGCCAACCATAACATTGCCAAAAATCATCAATGCAAAAGTTTAACCCTTATCCTGCCCTATGTACAGTGGAGAATTCGTTATTCTTTCCCGTTTAAACGCAAACGAAACGCAAACGCAAAACACTAAAATGTAGAAAAGGACGATGGTTTTACAATTCTGACTTTTCATATTTATCTGAGTGGCAAACAGTTTGGAGCCTGATCAGACGCCGGGTAACCCGGCGTCTGATCTGGCTCCAAACTGTTTCCACTTGAATAAGTCGTTTTAGCGCAAACGCGTTTATTGGGAAACAAAAACGGTTTCTGTGAAATAGAGATAATTCTTCTTCTAAAGTAAAGAACCTAAAAAGACAATTGTCAAATTGTTTGGATCCAGATCAAAACTGTTTGCAAATAAAAACCAGGTCAAGATCGGCAGGAAAATATTTCAGCATCTCAGTCCAGGATGAATAGTTTGAAAAACATAGTGCAGATCCAGTGCAAAAAGGGCGTGAGCGAATTGAAGTGTGTATCATACTTGAAGATTATTGAAGACACATCCTCGATAGCCAAAGTTCAATTGTCATTTAAAAAAAAAGAAAAAAAGTAAAAAAACGAATCGGGAAGCCTCCATTTTAAATATCGGCATATTACGGACACGTGAATGGGAGCAAAGGATCCCTTGAGAACGTGTGTGCAGGCTGTTAAACCTTAAATGATGCAGTGATGATGACGTTAATTATTTCCCCCTTTTAAAAACGGAACTAATCACAATCAAACTGCAACATAGTGTGAAGAATGACAACTTTTTAAAATAGAACTTATCACAATCCAACTGCAACATGGTGAATTGAATGACAAGTTTCCGAAAACTTTGACTTAGCGTTATTTACCCATTACCCCATGTCCTGATCCTACAATGTAGTTTTGAAAATAGATGACCACTTAAAGCAGGTTGAAAGTCAAACAGAATGAGCCTTAATGCACATTCTGCTTTACTTTCAGCCTGCTTTAAGCTACTATCTGCTAGAAAATGGAAAATATTTCCTGTAATATATGTTTATGACTGTTTAAAATGGAACTATTTTCTTCAGTAGAGGAATAAATGTGAGGCGTAAAAAGGCATATTTATGGGTTAATGGGTTAAATTTTGTAGAAAATACTAGTAATTTCAGGAAAACGGCTTTTGGCGTCTACACTGTAACCAAATACATAGATTGGTATCCATAACAAGGATGGTTAACACATTTAAACATGGTGTCACCTGCAGTAGGCATAAACAAACAGTGTAGATCCTGGGGCCCGTTTCATAAAACTTCGTACGATAAATGTTGTCGTAAGTCGTAAAGTAATCAATTATTATTTATTTCTCCATCTAATCCTGTCTGAAGATATCTCTTTGGAATCGTCTTGAAAAGACGATTCCAAAGAGATTTCACAAGACAGGATTAGATGGAGAAATCAGAAATTAAATGTAATTGAAAGTTTTGACTAACAATCGTTTTTGTCGAACGAAGTTTTATGAAACGGACCCCTGGTGAGCGGCCGCGTAACGCGATGGCTCATAATGGTCTGCACTATTTGTTAGATCACATGAACCGTTCTGCTGTATGGACAAACAGTATACAGCGCCCCCTCTCTACAACGACATCCCAACGGAAGACAAAAAGTGTGTGCGTTGTTTAGAGGGAGTCGTTATAGGGAGGGACATTGGCAAACAGCTTGAATTCAGATCAGGCATAGCGTTACGCCACGTTTTTTTGCTTAAAATGGTATTTTGCTAAAATTTCTCTAAAAGTAACATATGGGCCATTTTGACGAAATACAATGACGAATGACAAACAGTATGAATCCAGATCAGACGTCCCATTATGCGGCGTCTGATCTGGATTCAAACTATTTGCTCTCTAAGGTTATCATTTCCCCTTCCCTATCACAACTCGTTCCAAACAAAACACACGATCTGTTTCTCGAATTGGTGTTGTTGTAGAGAGGAAATACTGTATACAGTGGAGAAAACGTTATTCTTTCCCAATAAACGCGTTTACGCTAAAACTATTATTTGCAGTGCAAACAGTTTGAAGCCAGATCAGACGCCGGGTAACTCGGCGTCTGATCAGGCTCCAAACTGTTTGCCACCAAGACAAACATGAATTATCAGAATTGTCCAAAAGTTGTTCTTTTCTACGTTTTAGTGCTTTGCGTTTGCGTACGTTTGCGTTTAAACGGGAACGAATAATAGATTCTCCACTGTAATAAGCACTAGTCACAATGGACACAAGATCGCTTATGAAACGTTTCTCGGAATTTCCTACAGGAAAAAGTATTTACATTATTGCGTTAGAGAACACATTTGTCATTGTTCAGGAAAATAAAATGACAAAGATTGTAGTGTTGCCAATTTATGCCCAGTATACCTAATTCCGTTCGATTATCCTTTGTTATATATAAACTTTCTTACAAAAGTAATCTGGTTAGGCATAATTTATGACACGTTACAATTGAGATGCTATTCTTTTTCAATAAACACGTTTATATTTAAACGAACATTTATATTTCAAACAGTGAGGAATCAGATCAGACACCGGTTAAACCGGTGTCTGATCAGAGTCCACACTGTTTGCCACTCAGATTAAAAGGAATAGCTAAAGTTGTCGAAATGTTATCATTGTCAGCATTCCATTACAATGCGTTTACATTTCAACGTGTAAGATTACGTGTTTCTACACTGTATAGTCGCAGTATAGTATTTATCTCGTCGTGCTCGGAAAGGTAATATAAATTGACAGGATTATTGTACAGTGGAGAAAACGTTACTCTTTCCCAATAAACACATTTTTGCTCAATCTTTTATTCCCAATACGAATAGTTTGGAGCCAGATCAGACGCCGGGTAACCCGGCGTCTGATCAGGCTCCAAACTGTTTGCCGTTAAGGTTAAATTCAACAATCAGAATTGTCAAACAGTGTTTTTTTCATCATTCTTTTGCGATGCGTTTGCGTTTCGTTTGCATTTTAAAACGGGAAAGAATAACGTGTTCACCATTGTATACAGTAGCGAAGGTGTTATTCGTTCTTGTTTAAACGGAAATGAAAAGTAAACGCATTACAATAAGATGTAGAAAATGAGATTTTTCTTAAAAAAAATAAAACAATATTTATTATAAAAAGAGTGACAAAGAACTTGAAGGCTTGTCAGATACCGGGTTATACGGCGTTTTGTCTGGCTCCAAACTCTTGCAATTGATATAATTGTGTTGGCATAAACTCGTTTATTGGGAAAGAATTAGGTCCGTGGTATTACAAATCACAATATATAGCCAATAATATAGTTTCCAGATTGGCTCTTGGTAGGGGATATTGTTTTGGTTAAGTGCTGGATGTTTTTTCCTTTTCTTTATGGAGGACAGTGTCGAAGACGTAATTCTTTCCCTATAAACGTTTGATGCTAAAAGTATATGCATTGCAAACGGGTAAACCGGCTTCTGATCGGGCTCTAAACTATTTGCCACTCAAATGAAATTTTCATAATTTTCAAAACAATCGTATTTACAGTGGAGAATCTGTTATTCTTTCCCGTTTAAACGCAAACGTACGCAAACGCAAAGCACTAAAACGTAGAAAATAACAACTTTTGGACAATTCTGATATTTCATGTTTATCTTGGTGGCAAACAGTTTTGAGTCTGATCAGACGCCGGGTTACCCGGCGTCTGATCTGGCTCCAAACTGTTTGCACTGCAAATAATAGTTTTAGCGTAAACGCGTTTATTGGGAAAGAATAACACATTATCCACTGTACTATGTTTGATTGCTTTGCCTTTCGATTAATTTCAATAGCAACACAAAACGTATTATCCACTGTAAGATATAGAAAGCATATTATTGATATAGTTAGGGGTGTTTAGGTTACACGTCACTTTGTCAATCTGATAAATATATGTATTTACTTACTAGATTGAAAAGCAGACAAAATAATTCTTGTTATGGGACAACACGTAGTTCAACTTCATAAGTTGTCTGCACTGTCTAGAGAAGTCAATATATTTAACCCATTTATGGGACATAGGCAAACTGTGTAGACTCTGATCAGACGCCGCATTATGCGGCGTCTGATCAGAGTCTACACTGTTTACTGATAGGAATTTAAATTTAAAACAAAACGAATATGAACATTTTGACCAGGCATCCCTTTGATAAAAAATGGACTAATTCAATATATAAACATAAAAATCCACTGGGTATAAATGGGTTAATTGTACAAAAGAAATAATTGTCCTTGCCACCGTAGCACTTTGATATGTTTAAATTCTTATCACTAACATCCTGCTATTGTAAGATTTATTTCCCGCTGTTCAGTGGAATAAGACCACATTTAATTACAACGGAGCACGTATTATTGAAAAGAGAAAATGTAAATGTAAATGTTTCCGTGAAGCACGATATATTGCAATTGGCCTGTGATGACTGAGCAATCAATTGCCACTGGGTGAATGTTCTGTGGAAATAAATAGCAAAATTAAATGACATTTTACCATAGCGACAACAACCTGTTTAGCATTTAAATGTAATGCAGTGTGGAAATATAACCGTTTTAACTTATAATCTCCAGTTTAAACGAAATTAAATAATATGCTATCTAGTTTTAAATAAAACTAAATGTAAAGCAGTGTGAAATAACAACGTTTAAATTATGCTCTCTAGTTTAAACGAAACTTAATGTAATGCAGTGTCGAAAAAAGATGTTATGGTCTCCAGTTTAAACGAAACTAAGTGCAACTCAGTATGGAATAAATAGAGAATAATATATAATTGCATGAGATAGAACTTGTTTATTCTGCAAAAGGAGAAATCATTGACCACGAGGCTTGTCGACAAGCCTTGTAGTCAATGATTTCTCCTCTTGCAGAATAAACAAGTCCTATCTGATGCAATGACATACTATTCCCTATGTATGCTCTCCAGTTTCACAAGTCCGAATGCAAAGTTAATGTAATAAAATAACGATAACAGTTTTGTTCAAAATTATTACGATTTAGCTGTATCTAAGTGGCAAACAGTTTTTGAGCTTGGTTGGACGACTGTTTGCAATGGAAAGATTATCTAAGCATATACATATATATATAAACATTTAACCAAGTGTAATCTTCGATGTCTTTATATTGGATTAGTCCATGTTTGGTTTAAGGAATGCCTGGTCGACATTTTCATTTTAGTTTTATTTTATATTGAATTTACTTTCAACAAACAGTGTAGACTCTGATATGACGCCGTACTAAGCGGTATCTGATCAGAGTCTACATTGTTCGCCTATTTCCCTTTTATAGCATGCTAGACACAATAGTTGTATTACATGTAGTTGCTGTTGCATATGAATGTTCTTTGGTCATCACGACGTAATATAGAGTTGTTATTTAACAATTGCAAACCAGAATCATTCCTAAAGGGATATACAAATGAAGTTGAGTATTTCCCCTTATGACCAGTCCGAAAAAAACGCACATTGTTTGTGATAAATACAAGAATTAGTTAGAATGTCTGGCCAGTGTCCAAACTTTCCGCAATGGAAATAGTAGTTCCAGTTTAACCGTGCTTATAGAGAACGGTGTATGGCTTCTCCATACATGCGGTACATGTAGCCGTAGTCAGACTGTCTGATCTGGCTCCAAACTGTTAAATATAATCATTTAAGTTCTAACATAACCGCGCTTACAGTACTGAATCTTATTAAATTAACAATTTTTGCAATTCGATGGCAATTCGATTGCGATTCGCTTGCGATTTCAAAATACTAATTTACCTTCGGATAAGTTTTCTTGAGTGGTGTATCTCACAAATGTTCGCAAATATGCCTTCGTTAATTTTTTCGATTCCATTTTTGTCACAACCGCTTCTGAATATTCGCGTTAAAGTATTCAAATGTAGGATTTGTTTTTTGGAGCGCCCGAATCGATGGCAATTCGATGGCAATTCGCTTGCGATTATCAATTTAATTTAATAAGGTTCAGTACTGTACCAAGAAAGACTAGCGACTTCTCCAAAGAACTGCGGAAAGACGTTTTTCTTTCCCAATAAACGCGTTTACGCTGAAATTTATTATGTTTATTGGAAACAGTTCTTGAGTTAGATCAGACACGGGATAAGCTGGCATATAACAATGTTCTAAACTGTTTGCCATCCAAATTTATAGGAATCCTCAATACTTTTCAGAACCTGGTATCTAAAGCATTCTAACGCGTTGCGTGAGCGTTTAACCCTTAGCCCAGTCTTTTTCTGGTATTGGAGATACAGTGGAGAATGTGTTATTCTTTCCCAATAAACGCGTTTACGCTAAAACTATTATTTCCAATACAAACAGTTTGGAGCCAGATCAGACGCCGGGTAACCCGGCGTCTGATCAGGCTCCAAACTGTTTGCCACCAAGATAAACATGAAATATCAGAATTGTCCAAAAGTTGTTCTTTTCTACGTTTTAGTGCTTTGCGTTTGCGTACGTTTGCGTTTAAACGGGAAAGAATAACAGATTCTCCACTGTAGGTGAACACTTAAAGCAGGTTGAAAGTTAAGCAGAGGGCGTCTTTATCCTGCTTTAAGTATCATCTGCTAGAATATGATACACATTTCTAATAAAACAAACATGTATCCATGACTGTATAAACAGTATTGTTTTCTTCAGTTGGAGAATCAATTGTATGCTAGAAAAGGCGCTTCTATGAGGGAAATGGTTAAACGAGAACTACATGTAAGAACATCGTTAACACTACAATGTATATCATATTTGTGATATTTGTTATTATATGCAATGTACACAGATGAGACTTGAATAAAGATATATATATATATATATATATTTCCTACGAAAGACTGTCTCTCATTAGCACCATTACTAAGTCGTGTTAATCGGTTTTATTTCTAAGTTTTGCTATATATATATGAACCGCCGATGCCATCTCAAATTTTCTTTGTATCCGACGGTATATATTGTGCTAAGTCTGTCTGCGTGCGTGACAAAAGCTCTTACATACGAATATGCTAGAATAATTGACTAACGCCTGAGTACAAGCTGGAATTTTATCACCCAGGGCGACTTTGTAACTAAAATCATCCATTTATCATTACTTAGACGGCAAATGCTCATGAATTGTACGTACATATGAAACGGCTTATGCCTTTCCGTTTAAAGAAATATAAGCGTAAACTCGGTGCAATCAAATTGTCTGCATCGCTTAGTAGTACAGTGGAGAAAAACGTTATTCTGTCTTGTTTACATGTAACGCAAAATAACGTAAACGCAAAGCACTAAAATGTAGAAAATGACAACTTTTTAATAATTCTGAGTATTTGTTTCGATCTTATCCGGCGTCCGATCTGGTTCTTAACTGTTTGCATTGGAAATACATGTAACAGTTTTAGCGGAGGAAAGAATAACGTTTTCTCTACTGTAAGGGTAAACATGTATATTTAATAGTTTGAAGCCTCATCAATTTCCGGGTTTCCAATTATCTGATATGGCTCCAAACTGTGTGCGATGGACATGTATACTTTAACGAAAATGTGTTTATTGGGGAAATAACTTTCCGCAAATGCCCAGCGCGTGTTTAGCGAGTATAGTTATTTTTGTATCATACCATGCAGAATGCATTATTGCAAACGAAACGCATTGGCATTGCAATAAAGTGTAGGAAATAACATATCTGGACAATTCTGGCAATTCATATTAATCTGGGTAGCAAACAGTTTGTAGGCCAGATCTGCCATCGGTTAATTCGGCGTCTGATCTGGCTCGAAACTGTTTGCTTGAAAACATGGTTTCAGCATAAAACAGTGTCTTGTCCATTATAAAGATTTTAGAGTTAGATCAACTGCCATATTAGAAATGTGGCATATTTATTTGACATGTACTTACATGTATGATCATACATCTGAGTAATCAGCAATATTCGCATATGGAAATAGTTAAACCTTTTCACTCTCAATGACGCTATAAAGCACATTTGCAAACAGTTTTGATCCTGATCGGGCGCCGTGTCACGCGGCCTCCGGTCAGAATCAGAACTGTTGCCACTAGTTTTGTGAGGGGTTAAAAACCCTACGATAATGTTGACAACGAAACAACTTCTAATCCAACGAAGGATCTAATACATGGAGCAGCTGGCTAAATGCAAAACAGCTTGTAGTGGAAAATATGTTAAAGTAGAAAAACGTTGCTATTTCCCCATAAACACGTTTTGTTCTAAAAACATTACGCTCAAAACTGTTGGTTATTAAAAAAACAGCCACTATTATTGTACTGTGTTGCATTGCGTATGATTTGCGTTTTTTAAGCATACAAGAATAGAATTATTGTTTCTTTTAAACGAAACAAAAAGGTCACACAGCAGTAAAATGAAATATAAAAACAACAAGTGTTCACCTTTCTGAAGAAAGAGTTTGGTACATTGGAGAAAACGTTATTCTTTCCCAATAAACGCATTAACGCTCAATCTATTATTTTCAATGCAAACAGTTTGGAGCCAGATCAGACGCCGAGTGACCCGGCGTCTGATCATGCTTCAAATTGTTTGCCGTCCAAGTTCAAATCAACATTTAAAATTGTCAAAAATGTGTCATTTTCTTCATTTTTTTGCGATCCGTTTGCGTTTCGTTTGCGTTTAAACGGGAAAGAATAACGTTTTCTCCACTATTCTTAGATTATTCGATAGTTGATAAATTTCAGACCTTTTGCAATAGACTTACAATAAAACAGACACTATAATTTCTCCTGTAAACGCTTGCAAGTCAGTTGTAGGAAATTACCTTTTTTTAATGTTTAACCTTTTGACCATTTTGACGTTTTGTAACATTTTTATTTTTCTATTGATAGTGCAAACAGTTTGAACACTAATACAACGCCGGATTACACAGCATCTAAACTGGCTCAAAACTGTTTACAATGGCAATAATTGTTTTTACATCATATAGCTTAAACGCCCCACTGCAAATGTTTTACTTAAAGTATTTCGTTCGAAGTAAGAAAGGATTAAGGCTTTGTGTTGATATCCACTTTTGAAAAGTTGCAGTCTCTACCTTTTTTTGTATGTATAATAGATTAAAGTGGAGAAAACGTTATTCTTTCCCAATAAACGCGTTTACGCTAAAACTACTATTTCCTATGCAAACAGTTTGGAGCCAGATCAGACGCCGGTACCCGGCGTCTGATCAGGCTCCAAACTATTTGCCACCAGGATAAACATGAATTATCAGAAATTATCAAAAGTTAAGTTTAGTGCAATGTGTTTGCGTATCGTTTGCGTTTAAACGGGAAAGAATAACGTTTTCGAAACTGTACATACAGCGGAGAAGACGTTTTTCTTTCTCCAATACACGCGTTCATGCTAAAACCTTTAATGCAACTGCAAACATTTTGGAACCATATCAGAGGCTGGGTAACTCGACGTCTGGCCAGGCTCCAAACTGTTTGCCATTCATTTTAAGATACATTGTAAGAAATTACAAATAAAGATATTGTCTATATCTATGTGCAATTCGTTTTCATTTTGTTTTTGTTTAAACGGAACAGAATAACGCCTTCTCCATAATACTGTTCATGTAATGAATATAAAAGTGAAGAAGTACAGTGTAGAAAACATTTTTTCTCGTTTAAACGCAAACGAAACGCAAACGTTATGCAATAAACTGTATAAAAACAACTTTTTGATAATTTTGACTATTGATATAAGCTGAGTGATAAATAGTTTGGAGCTTGATCAGACACCTGGTTATCCGGCGCCTGATCTGGCTCTAAACTGATTGTACATGTACTGGAAATAATAGTTTGAGCGTAAACGTGTTTTGGGGGAACGAATAACGTTTTCTCCACTGTATACTATATAGGAGTTACATGTATCTGTTTAAATGTTAGTACGCATATAGCAACTATGTGTTTGACATATCTATGACTTTTTATTCAAGTTGACGCAATATACCGGTACGCTTTATAGCAACATTACCTACATGTACTATTAAAATGTATGGTGGAGATGACGTGTGTACTTACAGTGGAGAATCTGTTATTCTTTCCCGTTTAAACTCAAACGTACGCAAACGCAAAGCACTAAAACGTAGAAAAGTACAATTTTTGGACAATTCTGATAATTCTTGTTTATCTTGGTGGCAAACAGTTTTAAGCCTGATCAGACGCCGGGTTACCCAGCGTCTGATCTGGCTCCAAACTGTTTGCACTGTAAATAATAGTTTTAGCGTAAACGCGTTTATTGGGAAAGAATTGTACAAAAATGTACTCTAAAGTTTAACCCTTTCACTTTCAAACAGTTTGGATCCTGATCAGACGCCGCGTAACGCGACCTCTGACCAGGATCACTTCTGTTTGACACTCGTTTGCAATTATATTTAAACTTCGAAATGACATTGCAAATTGAAGCAGGCGACAATGAAACGATGAAGGGGTAAACTCTCAAGAATAATTGATAGTGAAAGGGTTAAACGCGCCAGTGGTACAGTAGAGAATCTGTTATTCTTTCCCAATAAACGCGTTTACGCTAAAACTATTATTTGCAGTGCAAACAGTTTGGAACCAGATCAGACGCCGGGTAACCCGGTGTATGATCAGGCTCCAAACTGTTTGCCACCATGATAAACATGAAATATCAGAATTGTCCAAAAGTTGTTCTTTTCTACGTTTTAGTGCTTTGCGTTTGCGTACGTTTGCGTTTAAACGGGACAAAATAACAGATTATCCACTGTTCATGCTGAAGTATACTGTCATTATACAGTGGAGAATCTGATATTCTTTCCCAATAAACGCGTTTATGCTAAAACTATTTTTTACATTGCAAATAGTTTGGAGCCAGATCAGACGCCGGGTAACCCGGCGTCTGATCAGGCTCCAAACTGTTTGCCACTCATATTAAAATAAATAGTGAGAAATGTCAAACAGTTGTAATTTTCTATGTTTTAGTGCTTTGCGTTTGCGTACGTGTGCGTTTAAACGGGAAAGAATAACGTATTCTCCAATGTATACAGATTGTGTTCAAATCAGACGCCAGGTAATTCGGTGTCAAACTAGGCTACACACTGTATACACTGAGACAAAATAAATTGTCAACATGTTCCAAACCTTTTTTTTTTAAATCTTGAGTTTAGGTCTAGATCTATTTTACTTTACATGGGACATGAAAACGACATCTGCAGTGTTACAACACGAACATACTTTGAAATGTATGCATGTTTCAGTTGATTACTGCCATTATATTTGTTCAGATTCTTACGGTTTGTTTTCGTGTTAATTTTCAACTTGGGAAAAACATATTCAAATATCATCACATGTTTGAATTGACAAACGGTTAATTCGTAAAGCTAGACGAAAGAAGTTGTAAATTGAGAAATAGCAAATAGCAATTAAGGGAAACGGTTTTCAAAACGAACACCTCGAATAACACACATATACCGGTGTATAGCAATGGTACAATACTAATGTTGATCAAACAATTCTATCTTAATTTCGTATCAAACTTATAACAGACCATATAAAATGAAGTCGATTGGATTACAATATAAAATATATGTTCACAAAATTAGTAACTACAAAACGGAATCACTACAACACATTTACAGTAGACAAGTCGTTATTCTTTTCCGTTTAAACGCAAACAAATTTAGACTCAATATAGTAACATTTAAAAAAATATATATTTGTTTGAAATGTCTAACAATTCATTTTGCCCTGAGTGGCAAACAGTTTCGAGCCTGATCAGATGTCAGGTTATCTGGCATCTGAACTTGTTCCAAACTATTTTCGTTGAAAATAACTGTTTAAACAACAAAATCGTTTATTGGGTAAAATAACGTATAATCCATTGTATGAGTATATGGGTATACTATTTAAGTTGCCCAAACTATATTACCTTTATGTAAACAATATCCACTTGAAATAAATCGACTTAATCGAATGTTTAAGCTATCGCAAAACTCCTAACATTCCAAGGAAGCGAGTGTAAATTTTCCGTAAAACTATCTGATCTTGAGTCGCAGTTGACTGTGTGCTGCGCAAAGTCAATCTGAGCAAAGGAACTCTGTGTTCTATCAGAACTGTAGCCTTGTCATGAAAGTCAATACATGCTCAGTACAGTGGAGAATATGTTATTCTTTCCCGGATAAACGCAAACGTACGCAAACGCAAAGCATTAAAACGTAGAAAAGAACACCTTTTGGACAATTCGGATAATTCTTGTTTATCTTGGTGGCAAACAGTTTGGAGCCTGATCAGACGCCGGGTTACCCGGCGTCTGATCTGGCTCCAAACTATTTGCACTGCAAATTATAGTTTTAGCGTAAACGCGTTTATTGGGAAAGAATACCACATTCTCCACTGTATCACAAATAAGCTTTGAGTCTGACTCCGGTCAAAGCAGTAGTATGTCTGATGAAAACCTTGCGGCATCCAATAGTTGTATCTTCCAGAGCATATATATATAGACAATAGGTAAGCGGCATTCACCGGCAAAAGTCAGTGAGCACTGTCGCTGCATTAACTGCTCGTTTGATGAATGAAACAGCTGATAGTATTATCTTTACTACATTTACTATGTACGGTGAGAACATAAATATAATATCCGTTTATCTCAATTGCGCCCAGTTGGATTATACCATGCTTATATATTGGATCAGACATTGTTTTATATAAGGGGTGTCTGGTCTAAATTTACGTTTTCGTTGGGTTTTATACATAATTCCTATAAGAAAACAGTTAAAGCTGTGCTCAGACGCATTTTTATGTGGCGTATGATCAGAGTTCTCAACGTTTGCCGTAGTACCATATATCGGATCGTGGACATAATTGGGTGTAATATAGTTTCCCCTGTAAATTACACTGTTTTCAAATACTCTGTCTAACAATTGAACTTATATTATTTTGAGAAATGAGTAGCCGTATAGTCCCAGACAACATTTATCCACCTACATATCTAAGGGGTACATGTTATGAATGTTCATTTTGTGTTGTTTGATATCGAAATTGCCTTAAGCAAAAAGTTTAGACCCTGTTCAGACGCCGCATCATGCGGCGTCTGAACAGAGTCTTAACTGTTTGCCAGTGCCTTAGATATAGGACTGCGGGCACAGGTGGGTTAATTGTTTCATTGCAAAATGTAATCCTCTGATTGAAACATGTCGCAAAGATGTGGTCTGCTGCATACGTAACTTTTATGTTTTGCAATATTATGCAAGAATAATATCGCTGATGTTTTTACCCTATAAATGTTGGAATGAGTTTTATTCAATTTAACTAAAATATTTTAGATTAATATTTTGGAAAAAGAATATCATTTAGTTCAATTTGTGTGGCCAAAAAGTGTGTCGCCTTACAAGTCACACGTGTAGGGATGAATGCCGTCTTGTTTGCTATAGGAGTCCGCGATTTTAACCCATTGTCCCATAGCTTGTTTCTGGTATTGAGGACAGATACCTTAAGGAAGGATTGATTTAAACAGAATGCGTCTATAAGCGCATTCTGCGTTACTTTCAGCCTGTTCTAAGCCACCATATACTACATGTAGGGAATAGAATATATTTCTGATGATACTTATTCATGACTGTATAAATGGATTTTATTCAGTGGTTGAACAAACAAATGGCGTAACACTGTATTTAGGTTGTAATTGTTTAAAGCGTAAATGCGGTAATGGCAAGAAACAATGTCTTCTCGACACCACATAACTAAGATAAATGTCCGCATGAAAGCCAATGATGTGACGCATATTATATTTTTCACACTAAAACTGGGGCCAAATCAGAACAGTCATTTGAATAAAGCTATGCTTGTTTTTTAGAGTGTTACATTGAACTTACATTGGTAATTTGGTTAATTTTACTTGAACATATTCTTATATCAAAATTAAAACGTGGCAAAACCACATTTTGGATTGAGTTGATTGAATATTAGCAACATGCCTTGCAGCGCAATCGGTAATTCGGTAGATCATTTTGCACTAACAGATCGAAGTTCGTCTCATATTTTCCTCTAAATATCTCGCATATATATACTATAATAATTATGAAGTTTGAATAAAATTACCTGCCAACGTAGAGTTTAGAAGACGTTATTCTTTTTCCGTTTAAAGGCACACGAAATACAAAAGTACTGCAATAAATAGGCTGAAACTAACAACTTTATTACAGATCTGACTGTGTTGTTTTTATTCTTATTATTGGGAAAGAATAACGTCTTCGACACTGTAATAAGTGTGTACATGCACAGACAACATGTGTTGGAACGAAGAGTGTTTTAATGAGAATATTGTCAGAGAAGATATATGTAGGTCAAAACCGTTGAGAGTCTCTTCCCCATTCAATGCGTTTGTATTGTAGCAGCTCTAGTGGGGGACGTTATTTCTTCCAGCTTAAACGGAAAGCGAAACGCATTCACAATAAAATGTTATTTATAAATGAAAAGTGTTTTAACTGTTGTGAATGTTCACGTTTAAACTGAATAGCCAATTATATTGAGTATGATCTTACGACGGGTAACCTATAAAGTTTATTAACGCGTTTTTGGGGGGGGGGAATAATGTTGTCAGGCAATGTATCTGTAAAAAGGCAGAACACAATATTAGTATCATGTTAAGGCAGCAACCAATGGTGTAATATTTTGAGCGGTATAGGTTTACGCATGCAATTTTAACTGTACTAATAAATTGAGCTGCAAACACGAGGCTCTGCTAACTAATACATTAAGACCGGTTTTATTCGCGAGAATATAATTTACGCGTTAACTCGCGAATGTTTCTAGTTTTAAAAATAGGCGATTCTTAAAGCAGACTGAAGGTAAAGCAGAATGTGCCTTAAGGCACATTCTGATGTACTTTCAGTCTGCTTTAAGCTACCACCAGCTATAAATATTGCATGATGACGCGAACTAATACAAAATCGCATTACGCGAAATACGCGAAATATTCATGACGCGAAAAAAACATGTTTTACAGTAAATCTTTCTTCACTGAACTGCAATATTACAAAAAGAATACTCAACGAGGCATACTATAATGCATGAATAAACTATAAGACAAATATCTTGTGACTAATCATGTATGGTGCATAAGTCAACCATTAGTTCTGCGATAGGAAAATACGGTACACTATATTATACAGTGGAGAATCTGTTATTCTTTCCCGTTTAAACGCAAACGTACGCAAACGCAAAACACTAAAACGTAGAAAAGTACAATTTTTGGACAGTTCTGATAATTCATATTTATCTTGGTGGCAAACAGTTTGGAACCTGATCAGACGCCGGGTTACCCGGTGTCTGATCTGGCTCCAAACTGTTTGCACTGCAAATAATAGTTTTAGCGTAAACGCGTTTATTGGAAAAGAATAACAGATTCTCCACTGTATATAAGTTATTTATATTTCAAACAGACGCAAATCGCATGCAGAACTTTCTTTTACATTTTGTAATGCTGTGCTACATTGATCAGTTGTTTAACCTTTTCAACACTATGTAACTCTTGTGGGTTGTTAGGTTTCCGTGTGGATCGTATTAGTTACCAAGCATTGTAATACTGGGTAGATTTATACTTCTCTAACTAAGCAAACAATGAATACATGTTCCCTAATCAGAGGGCTCCGATCTGGGTAAACACTGTTTACAAATGTAATTAGAATATTTTAAACATGTCCATGGTATTGAAAGAGTTAATTAATATTTTATTGTTTCATATATATGCAAATGCGAGTGTACCTGTTCAAAGAACAATTATAATTTGTATCAATAAAGGTCGGACATTTGATCTACAACGGTATATTATTTGATCTCTCATCCAAATCCATCTGCATCAAGATACAAGCATTATGACCGCAACTATTTTGAGATATACAGTTTTTGGAAAGAGGAGGTTTAAAATGCATTGACACTTATCTACTCTACATCCGAGCATAAAACTCTACTTTACATCCGAGCATAAATCTCTAAGATCTAATATTGGCAACAAGTAATGGTACAGTGGAGATAAACGTTATTCTTTCCCGTTTAAACGCAAACGAAAACCAATGCATAGTACTAAAAAGTCAAAAATGTCAATTTTTAGATATATCTTACAATTAATTTTGATATAAGGGGCAAACAGTTTGAAGCCTAATCTGGCTCCAAACTGTTTGCAGTAGAAATATACGTTTTAGCGTAAACGCGTTTATAGGGAAATAATAACTCATTCTCCACTGTAAATTCAGGATAAGGTCAATAAAACATTATGGTATGTTTCACATTATCATATTAGACTTTCCATGAGAGAGAACTTGATCTAATTTAATATTCACGTCAACCTTGAAAAGTATAATTGTACCCGATAGGTTGATACCTACAAATTAATGTTGAAAGTTACAAATTATTTGGATCCCAGAGCTCCAGATACGGTGAGTTTTTGGAAATTTAACATCATGATCTATACAATAAACCCTATAGGGCTTATTTCCTTCACATTTATAATCTAGATCAGTGGATCCTGGTCAAAGGTCGATATATTGGTTATACAGCGCTCCTTCTCTACAGTGACACCAAATAGCTTGAATCCAGATCAGACGCCGCGTGATCTGGATTCAAGATGTTTGTCACTCGTCATTAAGGTTTATTTCTGTCAAAATGTCCATTATGTAACTTTGAGAAAAACAGCAGACGACACATTTAAGCAGACATATTGTAGCAGTAAAGGCGTTAGACATACGTGTAACTGTCCTGTTTACGGAACTGCGGAAATTGTCGTTGTGAGGAGGGAGTCGTTGTTGGGAGGGCCGTGTAGAGAGGGGGTACTGTACTATGTGTTACGCCGATACAGTGGAGAATCTGTTATTCTTTCCCAATAAACGCGTTTACGCTAAAACTTTTATTTGCAGTGCAAACAGTTTGGAGCCAGATCAGACGCCGGGTAACCCGGTTTGCCACCAAGATAAACATGAAATAGCAGCATTGTCCAAAAGTTGTTCTTTTCTACGTTTTAGTGCTTTGCGTTTGCGTACGTTTGCGTTTAAACGGCAAAGAATAACATATTCTCCACTGTAACATGTTTAATCATTTAACTGTCGAGCGTAACTTGACTGATTTAGGCAAACCGTTTTGATCCAGATCAGACGACGCGTTATGCGGCGTCTGATCTAGATCTTACGTGTTTAACACTCGTCTGAAGGTTTCTTTAATTAAAAAGTGTATCATTTTAAGTTGAACTAAATTGTGTCGACTATAATTTAAAAGAAGACGAATTGAGTTCGTACCATGTGGAATTATTCGACTTTGCAAAATACTATAGGCGACATATTCTGCATAGGAAAACTGCCTAGCATGTTAACAGTAGAGAATACGCAATTCTGTCCTAACACACGCGTTCATACTTACAGTAGAGAAAAACGTTATTCTTTCCCAATAAACGCGTTTACGCTAAAACTATTATTTCCACTACAAACAGTTCGGAGCCAGATCAGACGCCGGGTAACCCGGCGTCTGATCAGGCTCCAAACTGTTTGCCACCAAGATAAAGATGAATTATCAGAATTGTCAAAAAGTTGTATTTTTCTACGTTTTAGTGTTTTGCGTTTGCGTACGTTTGCGTTTAAACGGGAAAGAATAACAGATTCTCCACTGTATTATACCCATTAAATAATTCGGAGCAATATCAGAGGCCGGGTCACACGGCGTCTGATCAGGTTCTGAACTGTTAACCGCTCAAATAAAAACAGATCTTCAGGAATTTACAAAAAATGCTTATTTTTTATATTTTATTGATTTTCGTTTAAAGACTACTGCCTTCTCCACTGTAACAATGACGACCAAGGAACGTGTTTTGTATTTGAATACCATGACGATAATAAATATTAACGAGTTTTGAGTGAAATATTAAATCGATAGACATTACATGTGTATTTCAAATTCTTCACATTCAGCAGTGATAACTGTTTCACTATTCACCTCTTAACATGTATGGTACAGTAACGAATACGTTATTACAGCGCTCTTCTCTACAAAGACCATCCCAATAACGACTCCCACCTTACAACGACAATCGCCGTAATTCCCTTAACGGGATAATTACGTCTTACTCTTTTACTGCTGCAATATCGTCTTCTTAAGATTGGCGTCTGCTGTTTTCTCTCATGGTTACATATAAGTAAATATTTTGATAGAATATATGCGTATATTGACCAGTGACAAACAGCTTGGATCCTTATCAGACCCCGCGGTACGTGGCGTCCGATTTTGATTCAAGCTGGTTGCAAATGTAAGCCATGTCTTACGTGTCCCTCTCTTACGACTCCCTCCCAACAACACACTCAATGTGTGTCTCCCATAGCGTAAGTTCCGCCGGATAATGGCGCATTTCATAACGGAGATACATGTACTACATTTTAAATTATCATTCATGCATTTTACTGAATATGCACAGTTAGGAATACATTTTGTCACTCCAATTTACACGTTTCTGCTACATTCCGTACACCACTATACACAGTGTAAGGCAGCATCAGATGCTGGAGAACCCGGCTTCTGATCTGGTTCCAAATCATTTCCTTTTCAGATTAGATTAAACTGTTAGACATTTCAAAAGATCTAGATCAATTATTGTTTGCATTTTGTTTCATTGCGCTTGCGTTTCCTATGCGCTTGAACGGGAAAGAATAATGGTTTTTTTTTCCATTGCACCTACAGTGGAGAAGACGTTACAGTGGAGAATCTGTTATTCTTTCCCGTTTAAACGCAAACGTACGCAAACGCAAAACACTAAAACGTAGAAAAATACAACTTTTTGACAATTCTGATACTTTATCTTTATCTTGGTGGCAAACAGTTTGGAGCCTGATCAGACGCCGGGTTACCCGGCGTCTGATATGGCTCCAAACTGTTTGCAGTGAAAATAATAGTTTTAGGGTAAACGCGTTTATTGGGAAAGAATAACAGATTCTCCACTGAACTTTGGATATTCTTGCTAATTATTTTTACATGAGTAGCAAACAGTTTAGAGCCTAATCAGACGCCGGGTTATCCGGCGTCTGATTTGGCTCCAAACTGTTTGCTACTAACGGATTTAATATATTAAGTTTAAACGCGAATATTGGCAAAGAATAACGTCTTCTCCACTGTATCTTTTGTTTATCTGTGAAGAGTACAGTGGAGAATCTGTTATTCTTTCCCAATAAACGCGTTTACGCTAAAACTATTATTTGCAATGCAAACAGTTTCGAGCCAGATCAGACGCCGGGTAACCCGGCGTCTGATCAGGCTCCAAACTGTTTGCCACCCAGATAAACATGAATTATCAGAATTGTCAAAAAGTTGTTTTTTCTACGTTTTAGTGTTTTGCGTTTGCGTACGTTTGCGTTTAAACGGGAAAGAATAACAGATTATCCACTGTAGAACCGCCATTTCACCGTTTGACGTGTTAGGTGCAGAATTACCCCTGAGTAATGATGGGAATATTAAGGTGTAAGTAACGACTTGACTTACAGATATATCGGGTAATTGTGATTTCACATTTACGCTATAACTCTCATAAGTTTGACTTTAGTCATACCCCATGGACGCTTGATAGCTGTGTCACAGACGGCCAGTGCAGCTACAAACACATTTACATTTGATTTCGCATTTTCCAATCTGGTTCTTCTAATTTATTAGCTTTGAGCGTCTGGCAACGTGTGTTTCGTCTACCGATTATCAGAGAAATATAGAATTCATACGCATGGCTTTTTCTATCTATTTATTGTAACTGGTGCCGTTTGCATAATAATAATGTAAACCTTCGTTTAACGAGCTCGAACTCAGTGACATTAATTCCTAAAACGTTTAATAGTCCGTTCCAGTTTTCAATTTATACTGGTTCACCTTTTACTATTAAAGTATTTTTGAAATACAATATAGATCTATATTGTAAAATGACAAACAGGAAAGGCAATGAGACTAAACTGAATGCATAAACAATCATACTGTTGTAAATGACGCATAAATATACAGTGGACAATACATTATTCTTTTCCAATGAACCCCGTTAATACTAAAACAATAGTGTCCATTTCGAACAGTACGGAGCGAGATCAGATGCCGGATTCTCTGGCGTCTGATCAGGCTACAAATTGTTTGTCACTCAGGTTATAATAAATCGTCGTGAATTAAAAATCAATTTAACTTTCGACATCTTATACAGTGGAGAAAACGTTATACTTTCCCCAATACGCGTACAAACATCTTTGGGCCTGATCAGGCTCCAAACTGTTTGCTACTCAGCTTAATATCAATAGTCAGAATTGTCAAAAAGTAGTTATTTTCTATACACAACAACGAGAACGTTAGCGACTTGGTCATGGTTAAAAATGAAAAGGGGTTATCATTCCTCGTTTTAAACGCAAACTACGTATACTAATACTAAATGCTTAACCCTTTACTCTATAGGTACACCTTTTTTATTCTTCAACTGCGCCTTAGGTAGCATTATGCTTTACTTTCAAACTGCTTTCAGCTATTATCTGTCTTCAAAACCAACACATACTCAAGTAAAGGGTTAATCACATATTATTGCAACATTTAACTAAATAGCAATGTCGAAAAAATATTATTAGTTTGGCGACCTAACAGTTCCTCTATCTCTGAACACGGATTGAGATGAAATGGGCGAAATGACCAGCTGCCGTTTTCCCTTGAGATGGAAATCAGTCTTCGGATCATGATTAAATGGTGTCTTAATCGTATTTGGCAAGTAATGATATACCTTGTGGCCACGGCGAAATTAGTCTAATGGTACACACTAGAGAGGTAAACTGCAATTTCTTATTCGTTTCCCCGCGTCCTCGGTGAGTGCTTAAGGACATTATCATGGATTTTACATTCATATAGTGCGATAAAAGATCGGTTCCGTGGGCTGCGTGTCAATGATGTCCGTAGACTCCAGAAATGAGCGCGCTCTAGAAAAACACATACAGCGTTCCCTCTCTACAACGACCCTCCCAACAACGGCTCCCCCCTTACAACGACCCTTCTCGCAGTTCCTTAAACAGGACATTTATATGTGACGCTATTATTGTTGCAATGTCGTCTGCTGAAAATTGTCGTCTGCTGTTTTTCTCATACATGTAGTTACATTATAAACCTTTTGACATGATCATTTTAATGAGGAATGGCGAACAGGTTAAATCATTCTAAGACGTCGCTTAACGCGGCGTCTGATCTGGATTAAAGCTGTTTTCAATTGAAAGCCATTTTCCCTCCCTATAATGACTCCCTGCGATCAACGCACACGATTTTTTGTCTCGCAATAGGTGTCGCTGTAGAGAGGGGGTGCTATAGCAATAGAGAGGTTAGTTTCGCAAACCATAGTCAGACATTTGACAGTGTTCACTCAATACAACATCCAATGGAAAACAAATATAGTGTGTGTTGTTCGGAGGGAGTTGTTATAGGGAAGGTATGTGTATTCTCGTACAGTACATTTGTAAACAATTTAAACCCAGATCAGACGCCGAGTTACCGCGGCGTCAGATCTGGGTTTAAACTGTTTGTCACTCGTATTAGTTCATGTCTCGTCTGTCAAAACGTCCAATGAGAATAACAGCAATGGCAATTTTAGCTGGCGTTATTGCAGCAGTAAAAGCGTTATACAAAATTGTCTTGTCTTGTTTTTGGAACAGTGGCGAACATTGCTGTAAGTAGGAAGTCTTTGTTCGGAGGACCATTGTAAGGATCGAACACTGTACTGAGTTAGAGAAATAATACATTCCCCGCTTTACATTGAAGAAGATGTTGTTTTGTCCCGGTTAGATAGCCCAAAACACAAACAGAGTTAAGTTAAATGTAGAAAAGTACCATCATTGACATTTATTATATTTGCTTTCTTTCAATCTGAATAGTACATAGTTTGGGACCTGATAGAAAACCGAGTTAGCCGGCATCTGATCTAGATAAATGTTTTGTGGTGGACGTAATGCTTTTAGCATTACACCGTTTAGATTGCAAAACATCACAGAGGGTCCTCTGACAATTAGGTCAATATTGATTTGATCAAAGATACTTTTCATTTAAGATGAAACATTTATCCACTGATCTCCAAACATCCCAATGGGACAAAGTTAATTTTGAGATTATTCCTACTAACGAAACGCCAGTCTCAAGACAAGGAAAACGACTTTTACGTAATGAGAATACCATTCGAACGAACAAGGACCTCCATTTGAATTCACATAAAGCTCTGCTATGGTGCCATTTTCGAGTTTTACGATGATTGAGATTACTTAAGACATTAGCCTGTTTTGGGTGGGCGACCACACAAACAAACTCCATTAATTGTGTCAGTTGAAATAATATGAGTCTATAGACGTTACGCACAATGTTGGTTAACTTATGAAATGACGTCACTTCTCTTTAAAAGATGAATTATATTTTCTGCGTGAAAAAAGATACCTTTATAAAACTATATATCATTTGAAAGCTCTTCGAATGACGTTTTTAAACATGTGAATGATAATAACTCTATTCAGAATGTAATTCAAATACAGCGCATTGAACAGCGGAAAACAACGAAAAAATGCGTGAAGCAAGGTAACTTGTGCGCATCGTTACTTTTGTTCAGATGCAGACGAAAATATCAAAATGGCGCAAACATTTCCTGAAATTATCACCAAACGTTGGTCTACAAATGCGGTCGATAACGTTATGTTGAATGTTGACGTCAGGTTTAAAAAAATAACATTGCGGCTTCTCAAAGTTTGGCAACGAAATGAAGCAATTCGTCAAAAACGGCTAAAAATAAGAGGTAAGTGTTTTGTAAGTTCTTGGTTCTACATTTTTCCTGTGAATATTGTAATAAAAACATATTTCTGAAATATTGTCAGCGCCAAGTGTTTATAATTCGTTTTTTAAGACATTGTCGTTAAAATTGTAAAAATTGTGTATAAAACTGAAAGACGAAATAAATGTCACAAAAACAGAAAAATGGCGTATTTTGACGTTTTTCAAGGTAAATGCTGAAATTCGGTGTAATTTACAATGCTTTAAATAATAAAATGCTTAAACTTGATTGCAAATTATAAATATTGTTTTCTTAAATTTTCCAAAAACGTGTTTACATAACTTGTAACGTTAAAATTCCAAAAAATATCTGTAAAATTGAAAGACGAAAAAAATGTCACAAAATTCGAAAAATTACGTATTTTGACGTTTTTCACCGTCAGTATTGTATTTCTATGTATTTTACAGTGCTTTAACTAATTAAATACTAAAAATTGATTGCAAATTACAAATATTGGTTTCTTACATTTTTCAATGATGTGCTTACATAACTTGTAGCATTAAAAATGTTCAAATTAATAATTTTTTATGAGACGAAAGAAATGTCACACAATTGAAACATAAGAAAGTCAAACCGCGTACTAATCGCAACGTCTAAACTGAATGTATAGTAGATTGTATAACGGCTGTCGTACAGCTGTCTCAAGACAACCCTTCGAACTTTTGGTAATTGTTTTGCAACTGCAATTCGCGCTGAAGTCGCAAGGAGTCTATAGGGATATCGAGACACAACCGCATGATTATTATACGACATTGCAAAAGTCCTTAAGATGGTCGCACGGTCGTTTGCACGGTTGCCGTTCAGCGGTCGTTCGGCAATCCTATAAACAGATAAAATCGCAAAGCGATCGCAATACAAATGAACATGTCGATTATTTATTGTGGTCATCTTATGATTTTATCAGTTTGTACGAATGCTGTGCTTTAATTTAAGGTGGAGGAATGACGATTAGTGAGAAAATAAAAGAGCGTCTGGAGAAAAGGAAAAGGCAAAGAAGAGAAGAACAGTTGTTTGAGCGATATAGAAGAAAAGCGTCGGAGAATGCACCGAAAGAGAAGAAAAGTATGATGGTAGCTAAAGGCTAAAAGCAGGCACCTGGATCTAGATTGAAAATTAAAATTAAATGAATTACACAATAGACTCCTTCTCATAATCATCAATTTTGATGGAGAGAAGTAACAGTAAGAAAGAAAGAAATATCTCTCTATACAGGACCCCAGATAAAAGGTAGTAAACTGAACAAATCCAACATTTTCTCACTTATTTCAGCACCAAAACCTACAGTGCTACCACCCACCAGAATCGTCTCGAAGAGATGATTCTAATGAGCTGCGACACCATACGGTTAAATGCAGAAATAAAGATTTTAGTTTTTAAATTAAACCCCTTTATTAGGAACTCTGCGATATAGAAGTAACTAAAACACCGGTTCCCCCTTTCTGTTTCACTCAGGGACTATGTCCCTGGTTTCACTATATAGCGCGACGGGAACCGGACTGAGCAAAGTACATGTACACGTATGAGTTCACAATCATGACATCACATAGAAGGACCCTATGACGTCATAATGATATTAATTGGAATGTAGAATGTTCCCAGGTCTTTTGTAGAAATACAGCAACACACCCGAAAACCGGACACAAACATAACTTATCCCCCGAAAGGCAGTCGCCCAGTGCAGCACGGTGGTATCACAGAAAAATCATATAAGAGCTCTCTGCAACACCACCGCAATCCACAGAGCAAAGATTATTCGTTAGACCCCTCTTTCAGTGTCCGGATTTCTGAGGTATAACTGTATACATCTTATTATTTTGTCTAGTGGCAAGTGCCACTGCACTTCGGAAGAGACAGCAAAGAGAGAAGGAACATAGAAAGAACCTGGCCCATATGCAAAAGATTGAACTTCAACGGCAAAGAAGGGCTGTGAAGAAGATCGTTGTTAATGGGAATGTTTCAACGCTACAGTATATGTTTATATAATTCAGTAGATGTTAATATTGCATTTTGTATTTTGTATGTTCATGTATTGAAGATCGTTTCCTTGGAGGAAATTAAGATATATATATACATGTATATACAGTCGAAACTCGATACTTCGAACTCGCTTTCAAAGTTAAATCGTGGCTTAGCTACGTTTTAACTTTGAAATACGGATGTGTTCGACTTACGCGAGATCAACTTAAAAATTCAACTTATGAAATACTGGTACGATAGATTTTAAGCGAGTTCGAAGTATCGAGTTTCGACTATATGCGCAATGTTAATTGTTCATAAAGTTTGTGGTTAATAATCTAAAAATAAAAGTATTATTTAACAAATCCAGTATTTGTGTTAATCTATAAATAGTATATTTCTGTTCAATGAACTATTTCCATAGATCTAGGAGAATACACAAACATTAGGTTGTAGATAAGAAGTAAATCAATATAGACGTCAAAACGTTAACTTCAAACGTTATCTTTAGTTGACACGATAGCGACGTCAAAATTCGGCATTTTGACGTTACCCTTTGGTACACCAACAGCAGATATATCTTAGCAGGACGACTACAGATTATTCTGTCTTGAAAAGGTATTGACCTGTTTAACCCTGTCCCATATAGAAACGCCTAATTGATTCAGCCACTGAAGAAGGTAGGTTTTTTTCATTCATGATAATGTATCATAAACAATATTTTCGTAAAGCAGGCTGAAAGTAAAGCAGAATGCGCTTTAAGACGCATTCTGCTTTACTTGCAACCTGCTTTCAGTGGTCACCTGTTTTCAAATCTAGAGTTACAATGATTACAATGCATGTGGTAGAGTGAAAGGTATTACAAACGGTGCGCCTGTAACGAGTCCTCAATCTTATGCAAGCCCTTAAGAGCCAGCGGAGAGAACGTCTATGGGTTGCGATTATGATAAAGAATTAAAGATTCTAAAATTCTAACGCATTACAAAATTACACTAGACTTTTGTTATTTAGTATTAAACGATAATATGCATGGGGATATACTTCAGAAACGCTTGATTAAAAAAGCGCTCTTACTTTTCTGAAATATACATGGTTCCTGTAATGAAACCGACATGACAACATTTACAACAAACTTATTTCCCAAGGGAAGGACGACAAACACGTCCCAAGGGAGAGATCAAAAATGCATTACATGTACAGTGGGAAAGACGTTATTATTTCCCAATAAACACGTTTATGATAAAACTATTGTTTCCGTTGCAAACAGTTTAGAGCCAGATCAGACTCTGGGTAACATGGCGTTTGAGCAGTCTCCAAACAGTTTACCTCTCAGATTGAAAACATTCGTTAAACATTGCAAGAATTAGTAATGCCATATTGTTGTGTTTTATTAACCTGTCAACATTTAAATAATTATACGCTACCTGAACACGCTATATATAGCTTCGGTCGATTTCGATTGTTTCCGTTACGTTTTACGGGTAGGCCAGGTTTGAAACATAAAGTAAATATATTTAGTTCGATTTTGATACCTATATGTTTTCGTGGTCGAGACAGTACAGTGGTGTTTTACTAAGTCGTTTATGGGCCATGAGTTCGATACCCAGTGGAGGCATTTTATTATTATTGTTATTTTTATTATCATTTATTATTTGGTGTATACGAGTCTGCGAGGAGGAGAAGCAGACTGCATTGAAAATCCCTTTTGATCTGATTTATGTATCATAGTCATTCACGAAGAGTGTACCTATACACCTGTCCCATACAAATACCACGATCGGTCAGAGGGTTCCTGAAGGAGCCCTCTTATCATAGATACACTTTTTGCCATTTTTAGTTGTCATTCATTGACTAGAATAAATTGGAAACTGGCAGAGTAAATTAAAAGTTTCAGTGATAAATGAGTTAAGGCATTTGCCGTGAGAGACCACATCGGGTATCATTTACATACATTTAAAACTTTCTATAGTGTATAAAGAGTAATGTTTAGGTCATCTTTGGCAAGTTTTGCATTATATAATTATTCTGTCGAACAATTTAAGTAAACTAACCGTTTGAAAAAAATAGAATAAAAATAATTGAAATAAAAAGAAGTAAAACCTAAGGGGGATCGAACCCACAACCTTTTATCCTTTTACAAGTACCCTTACTCGCTACCAATTACGCTAACTCGATTATTGATTTGAATTCGACACAGAATGCACAATATCCTTAAATTCATATCCGTAAATCAAAACGGAAAGAAACGACTTGGTACCGAAGTTAAATATATCCTTTTAGTGACGTATGAATATTCAAATTTTGATAGGTCAATAAAACCAAACAATACACATTTTCAGCCTGCATTTACTGTAGTGCGTTTGTACATTGTATTGCAAACTGGAAATAATAACATGTAAACAGTAACCATTCCACTGTATCGAGCTAAGTGTAATCGTTTTATAAAAACACTGTCTGTCCTTACAAATATATCAGAGGTCGAGTAAATCAAAATGATCTTTTCGATAATTCTAATTCATCGCATCCAAAACTCTAATTAAACACATTCAAAATATTAAAATCAGACGACTAACTGATAGTGACGGGACTAATGTATTTATATATCTGATGCATCTCTCACATCGTTTGTAAGCATGTAAGAAGCGTGTCTATGCTGAACAAAACAGACATCTCTGATGCATTTCGCGTGCAACGCGAGCTAAACGGTCCTCTGGCGCCTATTGCTGTTTCGCGTTTGAGTTATTGCCATATCAAAATGGCACACGCTCAAACATATTACAGTGGAGAATGTGTTATTCTTTCCCAATAAACGCGTTTACCCTAAAACTATTATTTTCACTGCAAACAGTTTGGAGCCAGATCAGACGCCGGGTAACCCGGCGTCTGATCAGGCTCCAAACTGTTTGCCACCAAGATAAACATGAATTATCAGAATTGTCCAAAAGTTGTTCTTTTCTACGTTTTAGTGCTTTGCGTTTGCGTACGTTTGCGTTTAAACGGGAAAGAATAACAGATTCTCCACTGTAACTCGTTCACTGACAATGGCGAGACTTTGCAAACAGTGTGGAAACGCGGCATCTGATCAGGATCAACACTGTGTGCCACTCTTATCGATAGTTCTTCGGTCAAAGAAGACCTAAATCTTACTTAAAAAATAGTGCAGACGACACTATCAATGCAGACGAAAGTATGGCGATAGGAGGGTTAAAGCAGACAATAACACTTACAGTGGAGAATCTGTTATTCTTTCCCGTTTAAACGCAAACGTACGCAAACGCAAAGCACTAAAACGTTGAAAAGTACAACTTTTGGACAATTCTGATAATTCATGTTTATCTTGGTGGCAAACAGTTTGGAGCCTGATCAGACGCCGGGTTACCCGGCGTCTGATCTGGCTCCAAACTGTTTGCACTGCAAATAATAGTTTTAGCGTAAACGCGTTTATTGGGAAAGAATAACGTTTTCTCCACTGTAGCATTTAAAGAGTTAAACATTCATACAGTGGATTAAATTTTATTCTTTCCAAATAAAGGCGCTGAAGTTGAAAGCCTTATTGCCATTGCACATACAGGTTAGAGCCAGATCAGACGTTCGGTAGCCCTGTATCTGTTCTGGTTCAAGCCGGTTTTCACATAAGAATTAAGGGAATTGTCCGCCTTTCAAGACATTGGCATTATCAGCATTTCAGGATTATGTGTTTGTTTCAATCCGTTTAAAAGAAATAGAAAAGAATAACATTAAATGCCGGTATGCATTTTAATCTTAATGTCACTCATTTAAGTGTTCTTATCTGATATCTGATCTGACCCCAAACTGTTTTCAATGAAAATAATTGTTTTAGCATAACGCGATCACGGGAACATAATAACGTCTTCTCAAATGTATGATAGCTCTTATGATTTAGGACTATTTCATACAAGATGACTTCGATTGAGTATGCTTCCAAATGAACATCCTCTTGATTTAAAATACATCGAATTTAAATGCTTTTGTATGACTACTAAACGTTCCTAAACTAACAGCGTCTCTTAATGGTGTATTTTGTCTCGATCATATCTGTGGTTTTTCTGAGGTGTTTACTGTAATAATTAATATACGACATAAGTAAACATATGCATGTAGGTTTACTAAGTGCAGGAGGGACAGACATCTCTGCTCCGGTGGTGTTGCTACAGTGGAGAATCTGTTATTCTTTCCCGTTTAAACGCAAACGTACGCAAACGCAAAGCACTAAAACGTAGAAAAGTACAACTTTTGGACAATTCTGATAATTCATGTTTATCTTGGTGGCAAACAGTTTGGAGCCTGATCAGACGCCGGGTTACCCGGCGTCTGATCTGGCTCCAAACTGTTTGCACTGCAAATAATAGTTTTAGCGTAAACGCGTTTATTGGGAAAGAATAACACATTCTCCACTGTACTAATAGTGGTAATACACCTTCATGCAGTATGGAAGAGGCTATTGTTTCCAGTTTAAACGCTAACCAAACGCAAAGGCATTATAATAAAATGTAAAATAAATACAACCTTTTGACAATTTTGAATGTTCATTCAAATCTGAGTTAAAAACAGTTAGGAGTCTGATCAGACCTCTGGTTACATAATTAAACATATTAGCTGTAATTGTAGATTATACATCTAAAATAATGTTTAAAGAGGAGAGGACGTTGTCTTTCACGTTTAAACGATACTTACTACAAATTCAATGCTATACAATTTGAAAAATAACGGATTATTATAACGAAAAGAAAAAAACGAAAATGAAGAAGAATGATACAGAAGAGAATATGTTATTCTTTCCCGTTTAAACGCAAACGTACGCAAACGCAAAGCACTAAAACGTAGAAAAGAACAACTTTTGGACAATTCTGATAATTCATGTTTATCTTGGTGGCAAACAGTTTGGAGCCTGATCAGACGACGGGTTACCCGGCGTCTGATCTGGCTCCAAACGGTTTGCATTTGAAATAATAGATTTAGCGTAAACGCGTTTATTGGGAAAAAATAACACATTCTCCACTGTAAGAAGGGGAAGGAGGAGGTGAATGATTAAAAGGAGAACAGAAAACAAAGAAGAAGAAGAATGAGGAGTAGGAGGGGCGAACAAGATGAAGACGAAGAAGCAGGACACAAGAGGAAAACAAAGAAAAAAAAGAAGAATACTGGAAAGATACATCTAAACAAATTTAAACCTTTATAGCTTTTGTCATTTACAGGTTTGAGATCAGAGGGTGGCAATTATGTAAATAACTAATGGAAATATAATTGACAGTCTGGACATTTTACAAACACAAACATTTATGTAAATATTGACCATACCCTGTATCAATCACAGGACTTTAACCCAATCGCACCAATTACGTCATTAATTTCAAACAGGTGCCGTCTGCTTCTATTTCCTAAATTTCAAATTTAGGTATATGCATTTTGACTAACGAAACATTAAATGTATTGTCCTGATCCTGATCAGAAGCAGCGTTATAGTGAAGAAAACGTTATTCTTTCCCGTTTTCAACGCAAACGAAACGCAAACGCTACACACTAAAATGGAGAAAATGGCAACTTTTTTTTATATAATTTTGACTATTGATTTTAATCTGAGTGGCAAACAGTTTGGAGCCTGATCAGACGCCGGGTTACCCGGCGTGTGATCTGGCTCCAAACTGTTTGCAAGGCAAATAATAGATTTAGCGTAAACGCGTTTATTGGGTAAAAATAACGTTTCCTCCCCTGTTTGTGGCGTCTGCTCTGAATCCGAACAGTTTGCATATGTTATTGACAAAGAGCTTGGCGATAGAAAAGGTTAAGTTGTTACTTGTTTTTAAAAACATCATTCTTTTTTTTTCTGAATTGGTAGTAACAGAGTGTTTTTTTTGTAGAGTGGAGAAAATGTTACTATTTCCCAATAAACGCGTGTACGCTAAAATTATTATTGCCCTACAAACAGTTAGGTTACCCGGCGTCTGATCAGGCTCCAAACAGTTTGCCACTAATCTTAATTTCAATGGCCAGAATTGTCAAAAAGCTGTCATATTCTACATTTGTGTGCATTGCGTTTGCGTTTCGTTTGCGTTTAAAACGGGAAAGAAAACGTGTTCTCCACTGCCTGTTATGTAATGATGTCTAGAAGCGCGAGCCTTGTGACTAACCATAGCGTGCAAGTCAGTAATTTGGAAGTGTTCATGTTACGAAAAACAAAATCTTTAATCAACAGCTCTTATTCTGTGTCAAAGGAATGACATCTGTGTGTTTAACCCTTTCATGATCAAATTATTCGGGAGAGTTTTACCCCTTCACCGCTTTATTGTCGTCTGCTTCAGTATTATTGTCTGCAATACACGTTTCAAAGTTAGATTTCAGGTTGTATTACTTAGTAAATATCGATAAGAGCGTCAAACAGTTTCGGTCCTGATCAGACGCCGCGTTACGCGGCGTCTAATCAGGACCCAAACTGTTTGCAAACGCGCTTTATGGCGTCAAAGAGAGTGAAATGGTTAACTTGCAAGATAGGAAGGCGGATAACAGAGCACAAAGAGCAAGTTAATACACGTAACTGTTTCATAAACAAAATGACTATGCATCACAAATTAAAAGTACACAAACAGGTGTTTCCATAGTACAATGGAGAAAAAGCTATTAGTTCCCGTTTCAAAGAAGCTAAACACAAGCGCAATGCAAAGCATGTTATACAATGTCATGTTCATTGCAGATTCTTCAAAATATCGACGTGTTTAAGCTGAGTGGCAAACAGTTTGGAGTCAGGTGAGGCAATTGTTCTCAGAACAAAAATATTTATCAAGGTTTCAGTTGAGAAAACATTATTTTTCCCTAAAGAAATGCATGAGTACTAAGACAGTTTCCATTACAAATACTTACCCAATTTGTGCTTAGTATGTAGGTTTAAGGGTTAAAGCAACATACATAAAACGGAGAAAACGTTATCCGTTCCAAAATTTAAATTAAAATGAAACGCCAGAATGGCGAGAATGTAGGCAGCGCCTGAGAAAGGAGACGATGAAAAGTACAAAGGCAATGAGTTTATTCCATATCACAAACTCAGAGATCATCAGGAAACACCAAGACTGATAGCCAAGACCATGCGCCCCTATAACATTACGCAATATGTTGGTGCACATCGTCGCCAAGAGCTTAAATTAAAGTAGTTTTGACACTTGACGCTGTACATACCAGATCGACCAGGTTTCCATTTGATCTTTGATCTATAATTCTTCTTAAAAGGTCAACAGTCATTCTTGCAGACATAAGGAGTCTGAAGTTATTTTACGCGACCTCATATTATCGCTTTCAAAATAAGCTAAGTTTTTGTAGTGATATACTAATATGTGTACGCAACAACATATACGTGCTAATATAACAAACGTTGTCTGTTTAATCGAAGATGCGGGAAACAGAAGAGGGGAACGTTTTCACCACAGTACGCAAATATGTGCTAATTTTACAGTCAACAAGTGAGAAAGTTCCTGCAATGACTCATAAAGAAACTTACTTTGCAATTACATGCCGATTATTTCCATAGAAATGTTGCTTCGTTTCAGCCCTTTGTCTGATGAGCGCCTTCTGCTTGACACTTTAAAACGGTTTAAATCCAGATCAAACGCCAACATACTCGGTGTCTGATCAGGTTTCCAAACTGTTCATTACCCGTTCTGTTCTGTTCCTAGTTAAAAGGATAACAATACGGTAATTTAAAGAACATGCAGATGATTCTGGTGAAGCAGATGACGATATTGCAGACACAGGCTTAATTCCACAGCAATTAAGTTCTTCAAACACTTGTTACGTCTTTTGTAGCGCTCGTTTTCATCTGATAAATGGTAATGTTTCTGGGACCTAATTGGCCAACATGCACCCTGACAACACTTAAAACCTTTCCCCTGAAGACAAAGCATCTATATGTAGTTTCAAACAGTTTTGACCCTGATCAGACGGCGATAAACTCGGCGTCTGATAAGGATCCAAACTGTTTGACATTCGTGCTCAGGTCTCACGCCGTCGCCAACGCATAAAACTTAATATGGAAAGGATGTTCGGACGACAATTTTAAAGCAAACGGTATAACGACAGGGAAATGGTCTAAATGAAAATCGCGGTAACGATCTGCCTTTGTATGTGCTTCAAGGTAATTAGCGTTTTCAAAGATGGTTCGTATTTAAGTAAAGAATCAAAAAACAAGGGAACCAACTCCGCTCTAATGATTCTGATAGGCATAACATGTTTTAATATCGTTTATACTCCGAGTATATTGCAGATATGATATCGTATACTTCGAATTTGTTATACGCATTTTCACTTCTATTAAACAAAGATGAAAATGGGATTCAGGTTATATTTGTATGAAGTTGAGCGAACGTGACAAATTATGTTTAATACGATTCCAAAATCCATACACTGTTTGCATTTTATTTGAAGGCAACGTCGAGTATTTGGATCTTATGAGTGACAGACAGTTTGGTAATGCATAATTGAGCCGTGCAATGAGAAAACCTGTCTTATTGTAAGAAAGAAAAACTTACGTGTATTATATATTCTTAAATCTAAAAACAGAAACTGCCTTTTAGGACAAAAATTGCACAGAAAGCTCAGCTAGGAGCTTTCGGTGTTATTTCTGATCTACATAGTGCGGTGAGAAGTAATAGAGTTGTAATTATCAAATTTCATTTCAAAATAATATTTTTTTCATATGTAATACTGATACGAAGACTCTAAATTTATTATGTTGTGAATATTGTTACAATAGTAATTGTTAAAGATCATAACAATTAATATTCTTGCGCAATTCAGGATAAAAGTAATGCAGAGAGCCCAGGCAAATGCTCCCTGTGTTGGTTTTCACCTGCATTGTACAACTTACAATAAGAGAGAAACTATGTGTTATATATATACTTATAACTAAAGACAAGACACGACCAATGCGGGATAGAAATTGCGCGGAAAGCTCCGTCATGAGCTTTCTGGGTTGTTGCATACCTTCATTGTGCAGTCTGTAGTGTTGAAAAAGTAATAAATAAAATTTATCTCCAATTAAAATTAAAATAATGACATATGTATACTGATACGATGACTCTAAATGTATTCTTATAATATTTGATCCAGTAATGGATTACGTGACAATTGTGAATATAATTTATTTTGTATTGACGAGTAACTGTATGTATAAGTAAAAAATAAAATATGTTCTGCTCTGTTCTGTATTTCAAAGAGTGTTGATCAAGGCCAGCCGCCGCCTCAAAGACTGGAGTTTGATAGTATGTATGCTAAGAACAATATGCATGCATTTTTATATATACGTTCTTCCTATAATAATGCTTGTAACTGTTCCCCAAACTAGACATGTGCGTATCACGTTTTCTCTGCTGTAATACAGTGGAGAATCTGTTATTCTTTCCCAATAAACGCGTTTACGCTAAAATTATTATTTGCAGTGCAAACAGTTTGGAGTCAGATCAGACGCCGGCTAACCCGGCGTCTGATCAGGCTCCAAACTGTTTGCCACCAAGATAAGCAAGACATATCAGAATTGTCCAAAGGTGGTCTTTTCTACGTTTTAGTGCTTTGCGTTTGCGTACGTTTGCGTTTAAACGGGAAAGAATAACAGATTCTCCACTGTATCTTCTCCTTAAAATCGTCGTTTGCAGTTTTTTACTGAAAGTTACGTATTTGACCTTTTGACAGAAGAATCACAAAGACGATCAAAAAACAATTAAAAACCAGATCAGACACAGTGTTAAGCAGCGTCTGTTCTGGGTTCAAACGGTTTGCAAATAGTCCAAGGGATTCAAGCTCCCTCCCTGTTACAAGTCCCCCCGAGCAACACACACTATTTGTCTCCCATTGAGTGTTGTTGTAGAGAGGGAGAATTGTACCTCAAAAAAGACAAACTAATGCACGCAATGAATACATATATAGTTGATCAATTTTGAAGACAAGGTGTGCGTGTAAAATGCACATTATGTGCTCAGAAACAAAACAGTAAACTGTGTTAAAATCTAACAAAACGAAATGCACTCCGAGGAAATTATATGCACAACGTCACGATAGTTAAAGTGTCTGTGAACAATGCAAACAGTTACTATGGTGGGCAACTACAGTGGAGAATCTGTTATTATTTCCCAATAAACGCGTTTACGCTAAAACTATTATTTACAGTGCAAACAGTTTGGAGCCAGATCAGACGCCGGCTAACCCGGCGTCTGATCAGGCTCCAAACTGTTTGCCACCACGATAAACAAGAATTATCAGAATTGTCCAAAAGTTGTTCTTTTCTACGTTTTAGTGCTTTGCGTTTGCGTACGTTTGCGTTTAAACGGTAAAGAATAACACATTCTCCACTGTATGCGTACAGTGCTCCCTGCCTACGACGGCCATCTGAACAACGGTCCTCTCCTTACAACAACGTTTGCAGCTGATGTTTCTAACAGGGCCCAATTGTCTAACATTTTCACGGCTGCAATATCGTCTACCGGTACTAAAAATTGTCCTCTGCTGTTTTCCTCAAAGTAACATATTGGACATTTTAACAGAAACATAACACAACGACGAGTGCCCCTCAAAGAAAATTAAACCATTTAAAATGCTGTCATGAATGTTGTTTCTGTTTAATCGCATTGCGTTTTGCTTCGTTTACTCAATTTATACCCATGCTTCCATATATTGGACATAGGGAAACAGCCTAGACTTTGATTAGACGCCGCATAATGCGGTGACTGATCAGAGTCTAGAATTTGCTAATAGGAATTTCAATAAAAAACGAAACGAAAATTAAAACTTAAACCAACCACCTCTTCGAAACCGATATAATATTATTAGCACGAAATAATCTACTAGGCACAAGTTGGTTAAACTTAAAAATATAACGTCTTCTCCACAATAGGAGTATTCCATTTTCAGAATTGCGATATAAAGATTAAGTTCAGGCAAGTTTTGAAACAATGTAACACCTGCGTTTGTTAAAGGGGTTAAAAGATCGAATGCCAATATCGATTAAACTAACTTTTAAAACTAGATCAGTCGATCTATGCCGAGGACATTGGTGTATGGTCAGGATGGCAATCATATCGATTTAATGCACCAGGTTTAATTTTGAGAAACATACGGATAAATTAATTTACTAGAAGTCAGCATATTTGTACTGAAACGGCTAAAGAGGAAACCAAACGGATGAGCAGTGATTATACAGTGGAGAAATAGCCAGTTAATCAATATGTGAAGCAAGTGGTAATTTGTTTGGACAACAAATGCTAATAAGGGTCTTCGGGGAGCACTAGGCTTTGAATTCAACATTACAATGTTTTTGGCTTAACCATAACCGTGCTACATGTAAGCGCGAATTGACTAATATCTTCAAACAGCTTGGATCCGCGTAACACGGCGTCTGATCTGGTTTCAAGCTGTTTGTTACTCATTTTCATATTTTCTTCAGTTTAAAATAGATGCAAATAATTTTTAAGTTTTTCGCAGACGATATAGTTTAAGCAGACGACAATTCAGCGTGATTAGGGTTAATACAGTAACGTCTAGACTTAACGATGGCTACATGGCGGAACAATAAGCTTTAATAAACAAACTGTAGCACATAGTGCGTCCAAAAAAGAGAAATATTCACTGTCCTATTGTACCAGCCATCTATACTAAATACTATATATATATCAGTATATTTATTATAAATAATAAGCACTTGTTATAACTGTACTTTGTAATCATCGGACAAATCTGATCTCGTTAATAATCTCCGTCCAGTTTTTTGGCTCCCATATTCTGACAATTTCTTTGATTTGGAGTCCAGATTCTTCCAGGATGCTATAAATTGGGAGCCAAATAAGATTATTAAGAAAGTATTGGTGAGTCTTATGCTTATGAATATATTATTGAAATTAAAGTGTGTACATGTATATAAATGACCATACGCCAACAGTGTTTTATACATGTATACTACATGTACATGTACTGTCAACTTTATATTAACATATTCATACCCTAACACTTCAATTACCAGTAGACAATTTCAATTTCAAATTAAGTACGGTCTATGGTGGCTACTTGAAGATTAGTATTTACAATACAGTCGGAACTCGATAGATCTACTTCGAACTCGCTTTAATCGATCGTACAACCATTTCATAAGTTCTTTGTGTATAAGTCGATCTTTAGTCTAGACCCGGTGTCTGTTCTCGCTCACCAGTTATAGCTATGAAAAGAATAGTTTTAGCATAAACGCGTTTATTTGGGAAAATAGTATTACAACGCTCCCTCCCTAAAACGACACTAATGTAAGACAAACATTTTGTGCATTGTTCGGCGGGAGTCGTTATAGGGGGGGGGGTACATTTGCAAACAGCTGTTTGTCATTCGTACAAATATTCATTCTATCAAAGTTTATATGTAACTTTGAGAAACAACTGCAGACAACAATTTTAAGAAGACGATATTGCATTAGTAAAAGCGTTAGATATATTGTTTCTGTTAAGGGAACTGCGGTAATTGCCGTTGTAAGGAGGGAATCGTTGTTGAGAGGGTCGTTGTAGGGAGGGAATACTGTCTTTACACAGTTCATTATAAGCACGTGTCTTCTTTTATCAATAAAAACATCTTGTTCACGTAAGTGTCACATAACGCAATTTTTTGACTACATGTTTAAAATGCGAATTAATGTAATTATGTGGTCAAACTGTTTTTAAATGAATTTTATTTAAAGAACAAAATGATATAAAAGCTCTGGAAATTGCTGTAGACTACAATATGTTAAGTACATATTCTTTAAGTATTCTCAAGTCGCATGAAGGATTTTGAATGTTCATTAGAATCACAGATCTAAATTTCGCTGATGACATTGCTCTAGTATCAAACGAAATACAATAAGCACAGGAAATGCTTATAGCTGTCGAGGACAAGTGCGCAAAAGTGGGTCTTCATCTCAATGATAAGAAGACCAAATATTTGGCTTTTAACACTAGAGGCGATATAGATGTTAAGAACATGGATGGCGCTACACTTGAATTAGTCAAAGACTTTAAGTACCTGGGATCATGGGTAGACGAGACAGCAAAATATGTGAGAATACGCATTGCCCTTGCTTGGCAAGCTCTTAACGCCATGAAAAAAATATGAAGAAATAAAATTGCAGACCATCTCAAGCTAAACTTTTTCATGGCAACAGTTGAATCGGTTCTTCTATATGGATGTGAAGCTTGGACATTGTCAAAGCAGTTAAAGCTCGACGGCAAATATACAAGAATGCTGAGAGAAGTGAAGCAAGTTCATTGGTCATTGCATACAACAAACGCAGAGCTCTACGGTAAAACTCCTCCCATTTCATCGAAAATCCGAGAAAGAAGACTACGTTTCTCTGGCTATAGTTTCCGTCACCCAGAATTGCCAGTAAGCCAGCTAGTGTTTTGGACACCAAAACATGGGACAAGGACAATTGGTAGACCCCGGCTCACCTATATAGATATATTAAGCCAGGACACAGGACTGCAACTAAATGATTGCATAAACACATGCATTTTGCACTTATCATGTTTAAGTTATTGATCAGTTGTCATTACTTTAAAATGACCCTCGTCGTAAAATATTTTTACACTTAGTACAAGTGCACTTTTTTAAGTTCAACAGTCTGAGTTATATGCAATTGTTGCCTGCAGACTATTTCGGCTGCAACAGGCAAATATATTGATTTAGAGCAGTTTCCTTAAATCTTTCGGTGCTATTGTTTTGAGATTTGTACACCTTTATCGCTTTATTGTCGACGGCTCCAATATTTCTGTTTTCAAGTTCGTTTCAAAGTACAGTGGAGAATCTGTTATTCTTTCCCGTTTAAACTCAAACGTACGCAAACGCAAAACACTAAAACGTAGAAAAGTACAACTTTGGGACAATTCTGATAATTCATGTTTATCTTGGTGGCAAACAGTTTGGAGCCTGATCAGACGCCGGGTTACCCGGCGTCTGATCTGGCTCCAAACTGTTTGCACTGCAAATAATATTTTTAGCGTAAACGCGTTTATTGGGAAAGAATAACGTTTTCTCCACTGTAATAGCCAATGCAGTATGTCTTAAGAAATATCGAGACAAGTGTCAACTAGTTTGGATCTTGATCAGACGCCGCCTCTGACAGAATCAAATCTGCTTAGTCGAATGTATGCGAATTCGACGCCGAAAGACTTTACGAAAATATAATAAGAGTGTCAATCAGTCTGGTTCAAGATGAAATTCCGAGTTTTAATGTACACGGCGTCTCGATAAGGCTCAAAATGTTTGCTGTAATTATTACAAATTTGCTACAGTGGAGAATCTGTTATTCTTTCCCAATAAACGCGTTTACGCTAAAACTATTATCTGCAGTGCAAACAGTTTGGAGCCAGATCAGACGCCGGGTAACCCGGCGTCTGATCAGGCTCCAAACTGTTTGCCACCAAGATAAACAAGAATTATCAGAATTGTCTAGTGTTTTGCGTTTGCGTACGTTTGCGTTTAAACGGGAAAGAATAACAGATTCTCCACTGTAACAGTATGAGGAATGATAAACAATGCTTTTGCGTTTAGTTACGTTAAGAAGGAATTATTACGGGTAGTTTATGCGAATTATTCACTTTCAAATGTAAGTGAAATCCCGCGTTACGCGTTATCGTATATAAAGTGTTCTGGCGTCTCAGCGGTCTCCTAACTGTTTGACACTCTGGTGATTCTCTCTGCAAGAGACGCATAACAGAAAAAAGAGTGTGCAAACAATGGTTGTACAGTGGTAAATACGCTATTCCTACCCTCTTTACGCGTTTCTTACGCGTTTCTTACGCGTTCGTTAAGCGTTCGTTAAGCGTTCGTTACCCGTTTCGTTTAACGCGTTTACTACCCGTTTCTTAACGCGTTTCTTAACGTGTTTAAGCGCGTTTAAAAGAGCCCGGATGAAAGGGGAGTAATCATGGATAAAGGGAGGTAATCCATGTATGACTTGCGGGCCGCTCTTATCCTACTTAAGAATTTAGTAAATATCGTTACTGTGGAGTAAATATAATCTGATAAATTTTATGAAATCATTTTCTTTAAGAAGAAAGGTTATCCTGTGAGAGTTTTATGAATATACATTTATTTTCCCATATAAAGGATACGGTTTAAAAAGGATTATGTAAATTGTGTATATTACTATTACCAGAGACATGTTAAGTTTATAAGTCTCTGATATTACTATGAACATGCGGAATTCCCAAATGCCACATGTGGCATGCAGGGCTGGCCGCTAACACTGTTGCGTCACAAGCCGGACAGGGGGGTAATAAAACTGCGGCTTATCAAAGTAAGTATCCTAATGCCCCATTGGGGTTGATTGGAATATCAACCAAATAAACCAAACCTTATATGCGAGTATGTGTCAGTTATTATACTCTCTCATCAAAGTAAAAGATATCTGTATAGTTTGAATATGGATGAGACTCCCGTAACTCGGCATTTCATCTAGAGCCAAACTGTAAAAATGAAATCAAGACCGTATGCTTCATTCTTAGCTGTAAAACATAAGAACCGAACTACTCGGCGTCCCATCTACATCTAAATCGATAGTTTTAACTATTATGAAAGTAATTGGGTTTATTCAAAGCTGTCAGTTTGGATCCTGATGCTATGCCGATCTATACAGCCAGGCGTTTGATCTGGATTCAAACCGTTTGAAAAGAAATCAACATGGAAGGAATTATTCTAATACATATCAAACAGAAATAATCTCGATGAAACGCCGAGTCACTCAGCATTATGATCGAGATCCAAACTGTCTATATTTATATAAATTCTATAAGCGAAACCAGTTTAGATCCTGATAAGAGGCGTCTCATTTACAGAAAATGTTTTCAAAAATCGCATTACAATATGAGTTTTATCGCGAAAATGCTCCAGTGACAAATCGATTCTTGTTTTTGATAAACCCGTTACATTCGGATTTTTCTAAAACGGCAATCATCGATAAGATCCGAAATCTCCGCGTGAAACGGAAAACGGACGCCCCATTCGCAGCATCTCGGGTATAACCGTTTATTAACGCGTTTAAACGCGTTCAAATCGTTAGGCCTTAACCGTTCGTTAAGCGTTCATTAAGCGTTCGTTAACCGTTCACTATGCGTTTCTTACGCATAGATAAACGCGTAAATGGGTAGGAATAGCGTATTTACCACTGTATTTGCATATTGCTATCATTATTTATCATATTTTAGTGGCGAGGATTTACACGCGTTCCTTTCAAATGAAAGGTTATGTTAAAACAATATTTATCCATTGCAAACAAATTGGGTCCAGATCAGAGGCATGCGTTTGATCAGGCTCCAAACTGTTTGCCACTCCGATGAAAATAAATGGTCAAGATTGTCAAATAGCTGTCATTTTTAACATTTTTTTGCAATGCATATGCGTTTCGTTTGCGTCAAAACGTCAAATAATAAGGTATTTTCCACTGTATTATCTAATTCAACATGTAACGGTATCACAGTGCAGATCAATAAAACAGACAGTGTTTCACGCACAAAATCAGGTACCACGATTTAAATATTTACAGTTAAACAGTCGGTGTCAGAGAAATCAAATTTATGATTATAGTCAGTTACATTTATCTTGCTTAACCAATTTAAGCTCAGTCTCTATTTAATGGGACACTGGCATCAAGTGTACACCAATCAGGGTCTGCAATATTAAATGTGAATATGGTAAACCTATAGTGTAGTGTCCTTAGATCACCCAGCAAGCACATAGGAAAATTACATTTCAATATTCAAGCTTAAATGGGTTAAGTATAGCCCAGGTTGTGTCCAACATTAAAGAAATGGAAGAACGCGCATCAAATACAAAGCAATTGAGATAAACACTGGAATACTGTATTGCTGATTTGTATTAAAATGTTACTAGCTGCTAGTCTAGTTGAAATGATCACAGTGAAATCTCTCAAATGGACAGCCTGATGTTTATATTTTATAACGATATGCAGACAACACTTTCAAACATAGTTAATAGAACTGAAAGGTTGAATATTTCCTAGACATAGGGACCAACATTTAATGTAGCAAATCGTTTGATTCTTGGTCAATCGCCGCGTAAAGTGGCACCTAATGAGGAGTTTAACCCAATGAAACCATAACCTGTTTCTAGTTTCGAAGACAGGTGACTATTTAAAGCAGGTTGAAAGTAGAGCAGAATGCGCCTTAAGGCGAATTCTGCTTCACTTTCAGTCTGCTTTATGCTACCATCTGCTAGGATATAGAAGATATGTATTATGGTTTATATTAATGATTGTATAAATCGGAATAACTTTCTTCGGTGGAGGAATAAATTGAGGCGTAAAAAGGGACATTTAATGGGGAATGGGTGAACAGTTTGACACTCATATCGATATTATGTTAGATAACATTGCACATAATAGTATCAATGCATTTGCTCGTTGTGGTAATGTTACAACAGGTGATACATTTTGGCAGTGAAATCCACAGAGGGGCGACATCAAAGAACATTTCCATGCACTTTCGTCACGCTATTGCCGCGTGCATTAACTGTTTAAAAGTCGTTGACGAAGAGATAAACATTACTGCACAAATAGCATGTGTCTCTTTTCACATTAAACTTGTCCTTTGAGGTTTAAGCTATTTCACAGTTACATAGTTGCATGTTTAACCCCTTCACTGCCTTACCCCGTGTACATTTAGTAATTTATAAACAGTTTGGATCCTGATCAGACGCCGCGTTACGCGGCGTCTGGTCAGAATACAAACTGTTTTGCACTCATTTCAATAGTTCATAACTCAAAATAACTTAATATTTAATTTTAGAAATAAAAGCAGACGACACTTGTTTAAATTTGATGACGTCATTGCAGTGAAAAGGTTAAAACGCTGACATTTGACTTTAATACTCGAACAGTTGATAAGACGTTGAATACAAACGTATCGCATTTAAATGTAGACAATACTTTGCGTTCAATAAACGCTTATGCCCTCGGCGACATCATTGACAATATATTCTGAATCGTTTTAAAGTCCAATTTAGGTAAAGGTCAAGGCTAAATTGAGGTTGGGTAATAGTGGTGAATTGGTATTGGTCCAAAATAGCACCTGCATAATTATGTATAAAAGCAGTGTAGTCGGCAGTGTTGCACAAGATGAAACCGAAAAATCTAGTTAACCAATAATAAGTTCAAATTAGGTCAAGGCCATTGTCCAAATCAAGGTTAAATGATATTGATATATTCGGAATGGTCGAATGCATCAACTGTATAGAAGTATATAAGCATTTCGATAAACGGTGTTGACGCTAGACGAAACGGTAAACTCTAGTTAACCAAGAAATGTCCCATTGATAATACTCTAAGTACAAATAAGGTCAATGTAACAATCAAGGTTAAGTGATGTTGGTGGATTAGGAATGGTCCAACGCAACAACTGTGTAAATATCTAAGCATTTGATTAAGCTGTGTTGACGCAAGACGAAACGGTAAAATCTAGTTAAGCAAGAAATGGCCAATTTACAGTACTCTTAGGTCAAGGTAAAGGCCAAAATCAAAATGGGTGATATTGGTGGATTTGTATTAGGCCAAAGCACAAACTGTAAAAATATCTTCGCATATGAGTAAGTGGTATTGGTGCTAGACAAAACGGTAAAATCTCGTTAACATGTTACGGACGGACAAGATAAACACGATATGCCTCCTCATCTTAATATGTTGGGGGCATAAAAGTAAACACTTTTGGACAATTTCGCCTATTCATTTCAATCAGAGTGCCAAACCGTACACCTGTTCAGAAATCGGGTTACCCGGCGCCTGGTATGGTTCGTGACTGTTTGCAATGATAACTATACTTACAGAGTTAAACGCGTTTATTGGGAAGGACTTTTTGCCATGGTTAATGTTTAAAATTACAACAGTAACTGTTTTCAAAATTTACAGCGGAGAAGACGTTATACTTATACAATAAACTCACGTACACTAAAATGATACCCCCATTGCAATCAGTTTGGTCCCAGACAAGACACTGTGCACATGTAACCAAACGTCTGACCAGGCTCCAAACTGTTTGTCTCTTAGGTATTACAGTGGATAATGTGTTATTCTTTCCCAATAAACGCGTTTACGCTAAAACTATTATTTGCAGTGCAAACAGTTTGGAGCCAGATCAGACGCCGGCTAACCCGGCGTCTGATAAAGCTCCAAACTGTTTGCCACCATGATTAACATGAATTATCAGAATTGTCCAAAAGTTGTACTTTTCTACGTTTTAGTGCTTTGCGTTTGCGTACGTTTGCGTTTAAACGGGAAAGAATAACAGATTCTCCACTGTAACAAATTGTCAACATTTGTGTAGAGTTGAAGTTTTCATATTGTATTTAGTTGGCGTTTTGTCTAATCTTAACGGAAATAATTACTCCTTTTTCGCAAGATTAATTAAAACCTAATAAGATTTTAGCATCTAGAGTGTTTACGATTTTTTTTTTTTATTTGACCTAGTGACCTATAATTTAACCTGACATAACCCACATTCGACCATGATCTCGATTTCTTCAAGACATGATGGTATTTGTAGCCACTAGAGTGTGAACCAATTCTGGGATGGCAGGTAGACGACGGACGATGGATAAACATAGATTCTAAAGATTCAACTTGGCCCTTCGTGCCTGAGGAGCTAAAAGAAATATTGCTCTCTCAGAAGTTTTACTAGTATCTATTTGTTCACGGTTTTCAAATCCATACATCTGTAGTTCATGTTCTCAAGAATGTTTGTACCTTGATTTTAAATTTTTAAAATAATTTATATCTCCTGTATAAGTTTTTTTCCAGGTTAAACCAGCACTTCATATAAAACTAGGTTGTATTTAAAACTATTCCTACTGGAAGGACATCAAAAAGTCACCTAAAACTCTTGTTTCAATATATCTTTCAAAAACAAAAATCTAGAAAATAAAACAATGATATCTAAGATACTTTTTCCCATTCTTCAGGGATGTACCACCAGGCAAATCCACGAGGAAGGATGTGACACAGTTCTGTGACACAGTTGCGAGTCATACATGTATACAGTGTTCCCTCCCTACAACGGCCTTTACCTACACCGTAGTTCCCTTAACACGACAATAATGTCTCCATATTGCTGATGCACTATCGTCTGCTTAAATTGTTGTCAGCTGTGGTTTCTTAACCCTTTCCCCAATAGAAGCGCCTTTTAGCGGATATGATTTATTCATCCGCTGAAGAAAATAGTTCCAATTTAATCAGTCAGGAATATGTAATATATTAAGGAATATTTTCTATATTATAGCACTTGATAGCTTAAAGCAGGCTGAAAGTAATGCAGAATGTGCCCTAAGGCGCATTCTGCATTACTTTCAGCCTGCTTTAAGTAGTGACTATATCTTAAGTACTAGAAATAGGATATCAGGTAAAGGGTTAAAGTTACATATAAGCGAACATTTGGACAGAAAAACTATAATGATGAATGACAGACAGCTTGAATCAAGATCAGATGCCGCGTTTAGCGGCATCTAACCTGGATACAAGCTGTTTGTAAGTGTAAGCCAAGTCTTATGTTTCCTCCCTATAACGACGTCTCCGAATAACACACAATCTGTGTCTCCAATTTGGTGTCGTTGTAGAGAGGGATCACTCTACTTCTTTGTCTTTTATTTAGGAATTCTATAAGTCCATGCATGTTTGTTTTTTCGTATGAAGCTCTTTAGATCGCACATGAGTTTTAGAACGAAGAGGATGTTATAACCACTCGTGTTTGTCACTCGTCATAATGATGTTGTTTAAGACAAAATGCCCAATATGTGACTGAGAAAAAACAGCAGACGACAATTTAAGCAGAAGTTATTGCAAGCATCAAAGGGTTGGACATTGTTTAGGAAACAGCAGCGTTACTGTAGTGAGGGAATCGTTGTTTGAAGGCCATCATGGGGAGGGAGAACTGTATAAGTAAATAGGTAAAATGACACATTGCGTATTTTTCAGGATAACTGGTCTTTCGCAACGGCCGTGTAACAATTATTCACCTATGACACCCAAAACATTTTGTTACAATCGTACCACTGGTCGTTTAAAGCAACATTTCGGGCTTACGAAACTAATTTAAGAGTGGCGAAATATATATTATTTCCAAAAGGCATATGTTTTGAAAGTATTAAATGCATTGCGAATTGTTAGGCGCTAGATCATATGAAAATAAGTCGAATATATTTTGTACATTAGATTTCATTGCGTTTGCATTAATATTCATTTAAATTTGAATGAAGTACGCCTTTTCCACTGTACGATATTTCACCTTGACACTTTGATGCTACCGTTTTGTTCATCCACATAGTACCATTCCTCAGGCATGTTACAAACATTGGTCCAATTCTCCTTGGCTTTCGACGATAAGCAAAACTGATAAATACGTACCTCAAGGCTAAGTATACTAATATTAACTACGCACTAGGGAGTCTGGGATATACGCTCGAAGAAGTTTAAATACTTTATTATGACTCTCAATGGTGAACCATCTATTGTAATGTTAAAAGAATCGTGTTTGTTGCCAAGGTCGTTGTCCATACAAAGTGTGCGCACAACGTTGTCCCCTGCAACAATGTTGTCTAACGGTAACCTATTTATACCTATCCTCTACAAAATAGATATTAGCAATCAATGCATGCCATGATGAGACGCCGCGTTACGCGGCATCTCATCATGCCATTCACTATTTGCTAGTAAACCATTTTAACCCTTTCCTCAATAAAACCTCAAATTTGGCAATTCTGGTTTTCAATTAAGTCTGGTCAAATCTTTACTTTGAAGGGAAGATTTTTACAATATATATTTAAATGACAAACAGTGAAGATCCTGATCAGACGACTCCTTAAGGAGCCCTCTGATCAGGGTCTACACTGTATGTATAGTTAAGAGTTAAGGATTCCTCTTAGCAGTGTCTTCACTGTGTGCATAGGACAAGTGTACTCATCACAGGTACATTGTTTGCAAATGACGTATAAATGCGTGACTATGGCTTAAGGAGTTAAATTATAAGTTATAACGCTGCAGATTTTACATGTAGTTCACCCTTGTTTATTTACAATGGAGAAAACGTTATTCTTTCCCAATATACGCGTTTACGTTAAAGCTATTATTTCCAATGAAAACAGTTTGGAGCCAGATCAGACGCCGGGTAACCCGGCGTCTGATCAGGCTCCAAACTGTTTGCAACTCAGATTAAAATCAGTTGACATAATTGTCAACAAGTTGTTGTTTTTTACATTTAATTGCAATGCGTTTGCGTTTCGTTTGTGTTGAAACGGGAAAGAATTTTCCACTGTATGCTTATAGTGAAATGTTCTAGCAAGCACATAGAGAGAGTTCATTGCAATATCCAGACATACTTGGTTTAAAATGTAACTTATAGAAATGTAATATTACATGTTTCTTGCGAGTTCATTAACACAATGGTGTCTACAGAATACAATGGAATCCCGCCGAATGCGTTTATGCTACAATTATTTCCTTTTGCCAACAATTTTGAGCTATATAAGACGACGGCTTATCCGGCATTTAATCAGACTGCAAACTGTTCAGCTATGAATTTAGAAATAATTGTCAATATTTAAAATCTCTGTAATTTTCTGCATGATTATTGCATTCGCATTGTAGTTGTGCTTCGTCTCATATCGTTAAACCGGGAAATAATAACGTGTTATGCTTGTGGCTTCAGGTAGCAGAATCCATCTAGTCTAAGATATCGATCGGACAATAGTGCTGCTTCCCTGAGGTCCAATGGTGGACAATGTTAATTTAGAGGCTATTCAATCAAACACAAGAACAGTCTCGTAGGATCATAAATGAATCAAAAGATATGATAGACCTCTTTTATAACAAATGTTTTCGCTGAACTCTTCATCAATTCATATTTATTTTCCCATCATCTTGGAATATTATATTACATGGGAGAAAAGGAGAAGTCGTTATTCTGTTCCAATCAAACGAGGCTAACCCCGAACCTATTACAGCGTTTCCTCCCTACAACGGCACTCCCAACAACGAGTCCATCCTTACAACGACCGCTCTTCCTCCCATACAAGACACTTATGTCAAATCTATTCACGGCTGCAATATCGTCTGCTGACAGTTGTCGTCTGCCGTTTTCACTTAAAGTTACATAATAGACATTTTGACAGAAAAACACTTAATAAGTGACAACCAGCTTGAATCCAGATCAGACGCCGCGTTACGCGGCGTCTGATCTAGATTCAAGCTGTTTGTAAATATAAGCCATTTTCCCTCCCTATAACGACTCACCCCGAACAACACACATAATCTGTAGCTCCCATTGGGTGTCGTTGTAGAGAGGGAGCGATGTACAATAAAAATAACAACACGGCATGCTCATGGATATTATCACGATTTTTATCAATCTAAGTTACAAACAGTTTGGACTTGATCAGTCACCGGCTTGACCGGATTCCGATCTGACTCCAAATTATTTAAGATGGAAATAATAAGTTTAGTACAAACGTGTTAACTGGGGAAAATAAGGCACTTTCCGCCACTAAAACAAATGAATGTGTTCTTTCTACCAAGAAAATCATCCGTCCTGAAATATTCTCAAGATTAATTTGCGTTTTTTGATATTTCAGGAATAACAAAATTTTAATGCACTTTGTTATTGTTTTTACACGAACACTAATACCTTACTCTAATATTTGCAAGTTTGGTAGCATGCTAGTTTATTGAAAAAGTAACCCCTTTTTAAACACACAATGAATGTTTAATTAAAACACTGTATAGGATAATTTATTATTTCCAATCATAAGCCTTGTAACACTGTTGTGACAAATATTATTCATACCTGCTTAACCCATTATCCTATAGCCAAATTCTAGTATTGGAGATTGAGGACCACTTAAAGCAGCTTGAAAGTAAAGCAGAAGGCGCATGGTGCTTTACTTTCAGCCTGCCTTAAGCTACTATCTACTCAGATAACGGATATATTTCCTGTGTACATATTCATGACTAAATAAAATGGAACTATTTTCTTCCTTGGAGCAATAAATTAAATGCGCTAAAAGGCGTTTCTATACGGTAAAGGATTAGAAGGAAAGCATTGCGTACAGTGGAAAAGCCGTTAGTTTTGTTGCGTTGAAACAACACTTAACACATGAAATAGAAAATTGTATTCAGTGACATACGGTGTTTTGTCTTCTCTAAACGGCACCAAACGCATCAGCATTGTACATGTAGCAAAAACAAAACTGCCATTTGATAAATGTATTCTTTAATTCTGGATAACCAATGCTGAATTTGAATCCTAGCCAGACGCTGTATTACTCTACGTTTGAGCCAGATCACAAAAGTGGTGGTGTTTTTCTTAGGTTAATCCCAGTCTGTATAGAAGGAATATCGGATAACTCGATGTGTGTCTTAAATTGAGACATGTGCCGACATTAGTCCTAAGCGTAATACTATGATGAATTGTACAGTGCCCCCTCTCTACAACGACACCTATTGGGAGACACGGAGTATGTGTGTTTTTCGGAGGGAGTCGTTACAGGAAGGGAAATTGGTTTACATTTGCAAACAGCGACGTCTGAGCTGAATTCAAGCTGCTTGTCACTCGTTATTATATATATCATATCAAAATGTCCACTTATATGTAACTTTGAGAAACACAGCATACGACAAATTTAAGCAGACGGTATAGCAGCCATGAAAAGGTTGGACATATAGTGGAGAATGTGTTATTCTTTCCCAATAAACGCGTTTACGCTAAATCTATTATTTCAAATGCAAACTGTTTGGAGCCAGATCAGGTTCCAAACTGTTTGCCACCAATTAAACATGAATTATCAGAATTGTCCAAAAGTCGTTCTTTTCTACGTTTTAGTGCTTTGCGTTTGCGTACGTTTGCGTTTAAACGGGAAAGAATAACATATTCTCCACTGTACATGTATTGTTTGGGGAACAGCGGGAATGGTCGTTGTAAGTAGAGCGTCGTTGTTGGGAGGGCCGTTGTAGGGAGGGAGCACTGTACTAATCAGATGCAAAGAGAGTACTCCATCGCTAGATACGAGAGCTTTTAACACCTTCCCTCTCAATGACGCTGAAAAGCGCGTTTGCAAACAGTTTGGATCCTGATCAGACGCCGCGTAACGCGGCGTCTGATCAGGATCCAAACTGTTTGACACTCATATCGCTATGTTTTAAAACATACTACATTGGATATTTACTTTGAAACGATCTTGCAAACAACAAAATTTGAAGCAGACAACAATGAAACGGTGAAGGGGTAAAAAACTCACTGGAAATTTAGCAGTGGAAGGGTTAACAAATAAGAACCCTACGAGCGACTATACTAGTCATTTACACGTATTGTACCAGTGAATATTGTATTAGTTCTATAGAAACAGTGAAGACCCAGACCAGAGCTCTTTGTCAGTCGTCATCAAGTATATTTCTGTCAAAATGTTATGGAAAATTGTGAACAAAACAGCAGACGACGGTTATAAGCAGACGATATTGCGACAGTAAAAGCGTTAGACATAATTTTCATGTATATGGAACTGCGACAAGGGTCGTTGTAAGGAAGGAGTCGTTGTTGGGAACGCCGTTGTAGGGAAGGAACACTGTATTACAATAAGTGCGCCATGGATGACACTAGAACACTATTGGAAACTTGAAGCAAAGAGTTTTTTAGATATGACATTTAGGTCTATAATTGATTTTACGACGGGAACTTAGAGCAGTAGACAAAAACAGTTATTATGGTTCTAACGTCTTAGAAATAACATAACACTAGCAGTGCAGACACAATTCTTTATAAAGAAACACTTGAATGGTATCCATTTCAACCCGTCAGCACTCTGAAGAACAGGACAATCACTATATGCTTCCGCATCTACAGATGCCGGTGGCATACAAATGTACGTTAACGACAAAATATTTAACGTAGTGATGGTATACTACAGTGGAGAATCTGTTATTTTTTCCCGTTTAAACGCAAACGTACGCAAACGCAAAACACTAAAGCGTAGAAAAATATAACTTTTGAACACATCTGATAATTCATGTTTATCTTGGTGGCAAACAGTATGGAGCCTGATCAGACGCCGAATTACCCGGCGTCTGATCTGGCTCCAACCTGTTTGCACTGGCATGATTTGTTTATTGGGAAAGAATAACGTTTTCTCCACTGTACTATAATCTGATTAATAAAAAGTTCAGAATCTGGTCAAACACCGAGTCTGATCTGACTCAAAAACTGTAGAAATTGACGTAGTTCTTTAAGCACGTGTGAATTACTTAGTCTTAACTCATTATCCCCTGAAACTCTAATGGACAATTACAGTTTGCAATAAAGGCTGATCCATTTTAGACAATTTTTTTTTTTTAATAATTGCAAAATGACAAACAGTGAAGACCCAGATCAGAGGTCTCCTGCCGGAGCCCTCTGATCAGGGACTACACTATTTGTAAAGGACAAGTGTACTCTTCACAGGTCCTTTGTTATAAAGGACGTATATACATGTATGCGTCGCTAGGGCTCAATGAGTTAACTATATCTTGCTAAAACAGAGATAGCTACAGTGGAGAAAACGTTATTCTTTCCCGTTTAAACGCAAACGTACGCAAACGCAAAGCACTAAAACGTAGAAAAGAACAACTTTTAGACAATTCTGATAATTCTTGTTTATCTTGGTGGCAAACAGTTTGGAGCCTGATCAGACGCCGGTTTACCCGGCGTCTGATCTGGCTCCAAACTGTTTGCACTGCAAATAATAGTTTTAGCGTAAACACGTTTATTGGGAAATAATAACAGATTCTCCACTGTACAAGTAGGACTATACATATTCATTTAACCCATTTAGTGCCATGCCGTCACCTCTTTTAAGTAATTGTCATCTAATTTTAGTTCTCAAATTTGAATTATAAATAAATGGAATAAATAAGTGTTGTGATGTCAAACAGTTTGTCTCCTGGTCAGACGCCGCATAATGCGGCGTCTGATCAAGATCCAAACTATTTGCAAATAACCATTTTATTTAAGATAAGGAAGTAAGAGGTTAGTACAAGAATTACATTCGTTTGGTTATATATCCGCTATATTCTTCTTGAAATGTGATGACTATATATGTATATATCGGTCCTATTTTTGGCAGTTAACTCCTCAAAATAATGCTTATACACGATCGGGCATGCTCCTCAATAAATCCGACATGTTAATTTCTATCAAAAGTTCCTCCACCTTCCAAATTTTCTTTCACTTCTGGTAATATTGATTACAAGACTGTACATAGTTTAGTTGAATTAAAACAGCTAAAGCATACAGTGGAGAAAACGTTATTCTTTCCCGTTTAAACGAAACGAAACGCAAACGCAAAACACTAGAACGTAGAAAAATGCATCTTTTGGACAATTCTGATAATTCATGTTTATCTTGGTGACAATCAGTTTGGAGCCTGATCAGACGCCGGGTTACCCGGCGTCTGATCTGGCTCTAAACTGTTTGTATTGGAAAAAATAGTTTTAGCGTAAACGCGTTTATTGGGAAAGAATAACAGTTTCTCCACTGTAGTTATCCCCTTAACGGCCATGACATCATCAATTTGAAACAGTTGTCGTTCGCTTTTACATCTCGAACAGAAAGTGTAGGTATTTAGCCTTACAAAGTTTTGAAATGAGTCTCAAATCAATATTTTGTTCCTGATCAGACCCCGCGTTTCGCGGCGTCTGATCAGGAACAAAATAGTTTTCAAATAACTATAATTGTACACATGGTAAGGCAATTACGAGTTACACCGTTTTATGCAATTCAAGTGTGTCACCAGTGTCGGAGCTAGGATAGTGTCTGCTCAAATATTGTTGTCAAAAACCAATTGAGCCATGCTTTGACAAAATCAGCCTTATTGCGTTGCAAAAATGTACAGTTCAAGTACTGTTTTTATCTGAGTTCCGTTTTACACTGTCAAATACAATGTATACTACAGTTATATAAAATGCTTTAGATACATGTGAATGTCAAGCAGTATAGAGCAAGTCCAGCCGCCGCCTCAAAAGTGACTGGCCTTGATCTATATTGTTTCCACTAAGTCAGGTCTTCTCAAAGCACGGCTCATTTATGTTGAGAAAGTCACCCGCTTGCGATTTCACAGAAAAATGTTTCCTCATGCTTCAATTTGGAAATACCAACATAATCAGGCTAGAGCAAACCAACATACGTGTAGCAGGCTAGGACAGACCAACATAATTAGACTAGTATAGTGGAGTGGTCGATTTTAACCCATCACTTTATAAATACGCCTTTACACCCCATTAATTTATTTTTCCACTAAAGATATGTTTCCAATTCACATATGTAGGCAGGCTGAACGTAAAGCAGAATACATCATCAGGTGAATTCTACTCTACTTTCAAACTCATTGAAAGAGTCATTTGTAATCAAAACAAGAACCATGCTTTAGTCTAAATGGGTAAGATCAAATATACGACCACCAATAAAGCAATTATAAATGTGTAACCTTAGCCAATAATGATAACTAGAGTAATATGTATTTTATCGTTGTATTGCATGTGTCATGCAAAACCATTACAAATACATTAAATGCATTTAAACATCAGACAGTTTTCTCATAAAGATATTTCTGCACCATAACGTTTATACTCACCATTGTCTTTGGTGGTTGTCATGACGACACCTTTAGCAAAAGGGTTGCAATATCACATGTTTAAATTGTTTGTTTGTCTTCACCTGAAAATAAAATAGGTATTCTAGAGCAAGTTCATTTTTATCTTTTATCAGATTGTATGCTACAAAACTGGCGTTTTCAAAATACTTAAATGTGAAATGCATGAATTTTATAGAGTGTGAACAGCTATTATTCCAAACAAAAAAATGAGCCCCATTGCATTGCAACATTGTACAGACCAAGCACCGTTGTCATACCAGGCTCTGTGTTTGAGTTTGGTTTATACTGCCAAACACCGTATATAATGCAGCTACACATCATTCTGTAGATCAATGTTGGTGTCAAACAGTGCATATCAAGACCAGCCGCTGCTTCTCTGACGCGGCGGTTGGCCTTGATATACAGTGTTTGAAATGCAATACATGTAAGACAGGTTTTGTTATGGCACGACTCATGATGACACGACTCATACAAACTGTATGACGAGAAAGTTGATATTTGAATTATGAACTGTTTGGTCAAGGTTAGTATTTCCCATTAGCACATGGCTTGGAGCTCTCGGCCAATCAGAGGCCTAAAAAACCTGTGAATATATCGTTTATTTTACAAAACCATGAAATAACTAACACACTGTTCACTTATTCCAAACTTCCGTCGTATCAAGGCAATTTGACGTCACAACCCTAGATCGGAGGGGAACTGCCCTCGCTTGATGACGTCATATTATGTACAGTGAGACCTAAACTTTAAAGGCAATTAATAATGAATTGTGCTTACATATATAGAGCTTCAATAAGCGTTATTTATGTTGGTGTTAAAACATGCTTAATGTCTCAAACTGCACATTGAAATAACCTTTCAATTTAAGTAAAGTATTACAAATAAAATGACTTTTTCGTCTAAAACAAAAAGTAGAAACGTAGGGTCTTCTTGTTTTCCTCGAGCCCAAGCCAGTGCTAAATAGGTTAGACCACGGTTGCGCGCGAATAAACGACATAGTTCTCGGGGGCTACGCCCCCTCGAACTATATCGTTTATTCGCTTGCAACCATGGTCTAACCTATACTTAAACGCGTTTATGCTAAACAACATACTATGTCTACTGTAGTCAGTTTGTAGCCAGGTCAGACGTCTGATCAGGTTCCATACTGTTTGCCACTTAAATTATTTTTTCTACAATGTGAGCATATTGCGGTTTCATTTCTTTCAAATGGAAACGAATAAAAAACGCACTGTCCACGGTATGCCAATAGGATAAGACTTAACTGATACTAGAAGTAGATCTACCTTACAGGGAAAATGATATAATAGCTTGTACTATAAACGGATCCTCATCATATGCAAACTGACACAAGTTGATAAGTCTGCAAAGCAAGAGTAATTACATCTACAGATAAAGGAAATATCAAGTATGAAAAGCAAAACATTCTTTGGAGAACTGCAGTTATTAATAGCCTTCGATTTATTATTTCTTTAGTATCAAACAGTTTGGTAAGAAAATTAATGTCAATGTTCACTCGGTGTCTGATCAGGCTCTAACCTTTTACACTATAGTTTGTTTAACCCATTTGAGCCCAGTGGATTCTTCCATGTTTTATATTGGATTTGTCCATTTTTTATCAAAGAGATGCCTTGTCAAAATTTTCATTTTCATTTTGTTTTATATTGAAATTCCTATCAGCAAACAGTGTAGACTCTGATCAGACGCCATATAATGCGGCGTCTGATCAGAGTCTACACTGTTAACCTATGTCCCATGGGATCGTGGGCACATATGGGTTAATAAAATAATTAAAATTCGATTTCAAATTTTATATGAATGTGGAACGGCATACTGATATGCTACGACACATTGTAATGAACGACACAAGGAAAACGAAGCAATACGAATTCCTTTACCTTTTATACGTTGTGATCCAAATTGTGATAACTTTTGCAAACATTATGTATCAAGTTTCGACGCCGAGTTACTGGGCGTCTCACCTGGAGTCAAAATGTTTGGTACTCCGATGACCTGTTCTGGATGAAATAAATTTTAACTTAGTAAATATGAGGATTCGTACAGGCAACAAAAATGCCGACGACCAGTTCGTAACGTACACAAGGTTAAATTCTTGTGATTAACTACAATAACACTTGTCATAATAATTAGTTTAAAGCAGATTAGCAGGACCGATGTCAAATTTACAGCTCCATTTATGTGCATGAGTGGCACCGATTTCCAAACAAATTGCACATTGGCACTGTCCGTAAAGTTTAAATGGTAATTCAACGTGTTAGGATTCATTCAAAGGCGTCTTATTTGCATTTAAACTGCAAAGTGCTGTTCTTGTTACCGTGTAAACAAGTCTTTAATTTCAAATATTTGTTTTAATTTAACAAATAATGTTGATTGTATCTGAAATTGTGTAAACTAGCTCCAAATGGCAAATCTTGTTACATGTCCAAGCAGCATTCAATCTAAACATTTTGCAAAAAGCATATGACAGAAATATAGTCAATCTTAACAGAATAAGATAGGAACTACATTGCTCCCTCTCTACAACGACACCCAATGGGAGACGCATATTGTGTGTGTTGTTCGGAGGGAGTCGTTAAAGCGAGGGACAATTAAGACTTGGCTACATTAAAATTTGCAAACAGAATGAATCAAGATCAGACGACGCGTAACGCGGCGTCTGATCAGGATTCAAGCTGCTTGTCACAGGTCAATATATATATTCTATCAAAATATCCACTTATTTGTATTTGTGAGAAAAAACAGCAGACGACAATCTTAAGCAGACAATATTGCAGCAGTAAAAGAGTAAGACTTAATTATCCCGTTTAGGGAATTACGGCGAGGTTCATTGTAAGGAGGTTCGTAGTAGAGAGGGAGCGCTGTACGTAATTCCAAGTAAACTCGTCTGTGCTGAAATAATTTCTTTGCAAATAAGTTGGAGTCTCATCAGACTCCAGCTATGAATTCAGTAAAGAAATCGATGTATGTCGTTGGCAATCGATTGCGAGTTGGCTACCGGTCTGAAATACAGCGGAGAAACGTTTATTCTTCTGTTTAAACGTAAACGAAACGCAAACACATTGCAATGAAATATAGAAAGTTTATAAACGAAGGACAAACAGTTAGGTAGCTGGTCAGACGCCGGTTTACAAGGCGTCTTATCTGGCTCCGAGCTGTTTGCAATGTAAATGATAGTTTTAGCGTACACGCGTTTATTTGGAAATAATACGTTTTCTCTACTGTACTCTGCACGCTGCACACGAGGCTTAGACTGTATAACCTAAGTCGCATACAGTGGCAACTGAACACTCTACGGTTAGTCCGGTGATTAAAGACTCAAACTGTTTGCCATTCAGATAAAAACGAAATCAATATATAATCAAAAAGCTGTTTTCATCGTGCTTGCTCTTAATTTCGTTTTGGAACGGGGCAGAAAAAACATACAAATAGGGGACGTTTTACTCAAAGTTCGGGTTTCGGTCATTTTATGACATTGGTATTTATTTCTGGAATGGGAATTTGGATACTAGCTTATACGATATGCTGCAAATATGGTTAAAACTTGAATTATTAACTCATTTGCAAAATCAAAATATAAATGGACAACGCCAATCGCTAATTAAGTCTAGTCCAATTTTGAATATTTCGGGATGTGTACTACATTATATTGAAAATCAAAGTGCAGATCCTGAGCAAAGGATTATAATATAAGAGGCCCTCTGATCAGGGTCGATGCTGTTTGTATAAAGCAAGTATAGTCACCCTTCACAGATAATACTGTTACAGTGGAGAATGTGTTATTCCTTCCCAATAAACGCGTTTACGCAAATACTATTATTTGCAGTGCAAACAGTTTGGAGCCAGATCAGACGCCGAGTAACCCGGCGTCTGATCAGGCTCCAAACTGTTTGCCACTAAGATAAACATGAAATATCAGAATTGCCCAAAATATGTTCTTTTATACGTTTGAGTGTTTTGCGTTTGCGTACAGTTGCGTTTAAACGGGAAAGAATAACAGATTATCCACTGTAGTTAATAAAGAGTATACGAGACTCATGGCTAAGGTTGAACATGTTAAAACTTATCATGTCTCGATACGTCTATCTAAGTGTATCGACAACTAATTTGGACAGTGATATAAGTACACATGTTTACATGAATGGGCCAGAACAATTTAAAAGCAACTGGGCTAGAACCATTTGCATGTACCAGTCAAGTTGTCAATAACCGTCAAAGGTTAATTTTACAAACGACATATTGAGAAAAAGCGATACCATAGCTGAGGAAGGGTTTAATAAGAACTTATCAGCGAACCTACGTATCATATTCCATAGACTCCTACATTGGAGAAAGTGTTATTATTTTCCAATAAACGCGTTTACCCTAAAACTATTATTTTCACTGCAACCAGTTTGGAGCCAGATCAGACGCCGGGTAACCCGGCGTCTGATCAGGCTCCAAACTGTTTGCCACCAAGATAAAGATGAATTATCAGAATTGTCAAAAAGTTGTATTTTTCTACGTTTTACTGTTTTGCGTTGCGTACGTTTGCGTTTAAACGGGAAAGAATAACAGATTATCCACTGTATCATATTCCATAGACGCCTATCAATAAATCAGGTCAAATGACTTGGGATTTCATCTGTACTCTATGAAACGCCATTAATACGTAAACAGACCTATCAAATAAAATATACAAACTGTCTTCCTCTCGTTACTTGTCCAATACATCTCTGACAATGATTACTGTTACATTCCCGGTTTTGTTTATAGAGTTTTGAGGGGGTCAAAAAGTAGAAAGAAATATGATATACAGCCGAGTTATTTTATAGGAAATACAATTACATAGGATTCAAATATGCTATAAAATATTAAAACAAACACAATTAAATACGTTATCGTTAATCATTTTAAATTGACACAAACCGCAACCACAATTAAGTTAATTGTAAAAAGTGACCCTTTTAAATTGTTGCTGAATCTTTTTAAATCCTTAATCCAAACTATTTGACACTTGGCCTTATAAACATGTATACACTTGTATTCAACTTTTCAGTGATTTCAGCAGTTCGCAAACTTGCGGAAGGTTTCACGGCAGAATAAAGATTAAAAAATAATATCATCATCTCCACGTCGTCTATTTGTCTTGTCAAACAAATCATCAGCAACTGGAGAAGTGTCTGAATTCACGCCTTAGACTCCTGTCATTTGATCGAAGGAGAGGTTTTAACAAGCCACATGATTAAAAGCAATAGCTTTTGTGTAAAAAAAAGATCGTTTCCAATGTCGTTCACTTATAAAATGAGAGGTTATTAGACTAGGTTGTTAGACCAGTTCCATGTACTAGTCTGATACATGTTTATATTATTTTTAACGCGTTTTTTTTTCAATTGTTCGTTACTGGTTTTTGTTCTTGCTACAGTGGAGAAAACGTTATTCTTTCCGAATAAACGCGTTTAAGCTTAGTCTTTTATTTCCTTTGCAACAGTCGGGAGCCAGATTAGACGCCGGGTAACCCGGCGTCTGATCAGGCTTTAAACTGTTTGCCACACAGATTAAAATAAAAAGTCAGAATTATCAAAAAGTTGTCATTTTCTCCATTTTAGTGTATAGCGTTTGCGCTTCGTTTGCGTTTAAACGGAAAAGAACTGTACAGGGCCCAACAATGGTTCTATCCCCGTAATTATAGTCAAAATATTAAATCGATATTTATAAATAAAAGGGAGTTACATGGAACAGTAGGACATAACATGGACTGAAGTCAATCTACGAGATTTTTAATTGGGTGCCTTTTCACCGTATTGGCCAAAGAACTTTAGCCCGGGGACCTATATCGGCCAAGTTGTCGATACATGTACGTGTGATACATGTAAGCTATATGGTATACATTGACACACAAGAGGGAAGGAGTCATTAGTTTCCTAAAACACACATTTATGCTAAACTGCTTACAGCGGAGACAACGTTATTCTTTCCCGTTAAAAACGCAAACGAAACCCAAAAAATGAAGAAAATGACAATTTTTTTACCATTCTGAATGTTGATTTCAACTTGGACGGCAACCAGTTTGGAGCCTGATCAGACGCCGGGATACCTGGCGTCTGATCTGGTTCCAAACTGTTTGCATTGGAAACAATAGATTTAGCGTAAACGCGTTTATTGGGAAAGAATAACCTTTCTCCACTATATGTCCTTTGTAAATAGTCTGAAGTAAGATCAGACGTTGAGTAATCCGGAGTCTGGTCAGACGAAGCTCTTTTTGCAAAATTATTGCAAAGTTCGTCATTTCAATTCAGTGTGTTTGCGTTGGGGTTTGTTTAAACGGGACAAACAACGTTTTCTCCAATGTACCATTCTGTGAATAATATGTGGCTCATAAGACTTCAAGGTGCTTTCAACACAGATAAAAATGTCGTTTTCTACTCTATATTACGTAATGTATGTAATACTTTAAAAGGGAAAAAACAACATCTTAACTATGTAGTAAGGTACATATATATTCAATTTTTATATAAAGATCAGTAATAATTCGCGACGTTTGTTACATGTACGTACAGTAACAACCGGTCTATTACGAAATAAAATTATTTTGATAATTGGATGTTAAAGTCAGGTGAATCAGCTGCTTTAAGCAAGGTGTCAATAAATCAGAAAGCTCCTTTAGGAGGTATTGTTTTACTGTCATCTTGTTTGAAGATATCACTTGCACTTCACATAATCCATCAGTCATTTTTCGTGCTCATAATAGAGAGTGTTTGCTATATTTAGATTTAATCGTTCTTAGACGATAGCTTCATTATCTCATTTTAAATGGCCACTTAAAATGTTATACTGGATTGACAATGCTCTCAGGGACAACCTTATCCTTTCCAGTTTCTGAAACTGGTAAGTCTGACGCAAACAGTTTCGGACCTCATCCGACGACGGGTTTTTCGATATCTGATTAGTTTCAAAACTGTTTGGCACTAAGATAAAAAAAAAGCAATTTTCAGACATTTCACAAATTGATATTGTCTGCATTGTATTTCATTAGGAGAAAAAACATGTAGTATGGTTTGAGTTTAATTATATAAGCAGATGCCAGTATACGCTATCAATATTTCTAATTTTATAGTCTATTTTGATATGCTCATATACATTCGCTTTTTTCACTTAATTGGCTCGGATACTTTCAAAATTAAATCTATACTACGAGTGACAAACGGTTAAGACCCTGATCAGACATCGAGCAACCCAGCATATGATATATAATCAAACAGTTAACATAGAGAATTCGTGTTTTTAACTTTGAATTGTTGATCATTTTCTTGTATCGATATCATAACGATTTGCCAGTCTTTCATCTCAACATTTGTACATGATTTTATCACTGTAAATCCCGAAGAGACGGTATTTTGCAAACAGTTTGTATCCAGATCAGATGCCGCGTATCGCGGCATCTGATCTGGATCCAAACTGTTTTTTACATTCGTCCTTACGTTTCTTCAATTGAAATACATAAATCCTAATTTAATACAGTGGATAATGTGTTATTCTTTCCTAATAAACGCGTTTACGCTAAAACTATTATTTGCAGTGCAAACAGTTTGGAGCCAGATCAGACGCCGTGTAACCCGGCGTCTGATCAGGCTCCAAACTGTTTGCCACCAAGATAAACATGAACTATCAGAATTGTCCAAAAGTTGTTCTTTTCTACGTTTTAGTGCTTTGCGTTTGCGTACGTTTGCGTTTAAACGGGAAAGAATAACATATTCTCCACTGTAAACATGTTCTCTGTGCAAAAGACAAATTCCAAGCAGTCGATATTACTGCAGAATCAGGGATAACGAAGTTAATTGTATATCTCAATACTACAAAGATAGTCAGTAAATCCAGCGAAATGATGTTGGGTTTCATCAAAATCTTATTTGATATCGTATATACGTCAACCGTCATGCCATAAAACATATTCCACATATTGTCGCTTGTTACTCGCTCAATACATCATTCAAAACGAGAGTGTCTTATAGCTCTATGGTGGATTTATGTCCCAGCAGGATAAAAAGAACACTTAACCAGGAAAATAGTGAACACAGCCGCAGCAGCCAAGCAGTCCCAAGATATTACGATTACAGTCTGTGCAGTAGCGAAAACGTTATTCTGTCCCGTTTAACCCATTACCCCATAAATACGCCTTTTTACACCATTAATTTATTCCTCCACTGAAGAAAAAAATCCAATTTAAACTGTTACAAATAAGAATTATTATAAGAAATGATTTCTATATTCCAGCAGATAATAGCTTAAAGCAGGCTGAAAGTAAAGTAGAATGTGCCTTAAGGCACATTCTGCTTTACTTTCAACCTGCTTTAAGTGGTCATATGTTTTCAAAACTAGACACAGGTTAGACTATGTGGTAATAGGTTAAACAAAACACAATGATTGTACGCAATGCAATATAGAGTATAAGTTGCAGTTCATTAAAAAATATGAGCAGTCAACATTTGGAAATCTTAAAAAACTGGCGAGCATCCTTCATTCGGTTACAATACGTTTTTAACAAAACCGCTTTTATTTTATGAAAAGAAGATTGTGGTCTTCACTGCTCACTAGTTTCCTCTGTAACTACCGTGGAGAATGTGTTATTCTTTCCCAATAAACGCACTAACTATTATTTGCAGTGCAAACAGTTTGGAGCCAGATCAGTCGCCGGGTAACCCGGCGTCTGATCAGGCTCCAAACTGTTTGCCACCAAGATAAACATGAAATATCAGAATTGTCCAAAGGTTGTTCTTTTCTACACTTTAGGGTTTTGCGTTTGCATACGTTTGCGTTTAAACGGGAAAGAATAACAGATTCTCCACTGTAGTACCGATTTTACTGGTTGTTTTAAAAAGTTCATTTTTGTATTTCTAATTAACCAAGTTAAACAGTTTAGTCAGACTTTAAAATAGCTTCAGTGCACACGCAATGCTGTGTTGGTGAGCTTCTGTGTATTTAAACTATTTGCAGAATTTAGCCGTAACTATGTTACCCAAGATATACATGTATATCGTGATACAAGTTGGTGAATTGGTGATACAAAGTTGAAAGCAATTTGTATCTATATGCGACGCCGATTAAATCTGCGTCGTACATGCATACCAAATGATGTTGTTTTCTGAAAATAAATGCAGAAAATTTTGCTCTGAGCAGAATATAGCGTGTTAAATGATAACATTGAAAAGCGCCAAGAAATCTCTGCAGACACTTACCCTTTGTTAGTAATTAAATATGCCATATTATCGAGATTAGTTTCAGTCTGAAATAGTTCTCCTATTTTGCATGTCTGCCTTTGGCAGTTTAAACAACAAACATACAAAACATAACCTTAATGTTCAGTAAGTCAATCTCAAAATGTGCATATGATTCCATGTACAACATAAATAATACATTAATGTTCAGACAAAATTGTTTCACCGTGAAATGCATCTCATAAATGATACTACCACACAATGCATGCTGTTTTTGATTTTTTCAGTCCCGTAAATTAACTCATTTTAAAAATAAATGGCACAAAGCACTAAAACGTAGAAAAGAACAACTTTTGGACAATTCTGATAATTCTTGTTTATCTTGGTGGCAAACAGTTTGGAGCCTGATCAGACGCCGGGTTACCCGGCGTCTGATCTGGCTCCAAACTGTTTGCACTGCAAACAATAGTTTTAGCGTAAACGCGTTTATTGGGAAAGAATAACACATTCTCCACTGTACCATATTTGAGTTTAAAAGTCAAAGTCACAAAGAAAACTGACTACAGTGCTCCCGCCCATAACAAACGGCCCTCCAAACAACGATTCCCTCATTACAACAATGCTTGCCGCTGTTCTAGAAACATAACAATTATCGCTTACACTTTCACTGCTGCAATATCGTCTGCTTGAATTGTCGTACAGTGGAAAATCTGTTATTTTTTCCCAATAAACGCGTTTACGCTAAAACTATTATTTGCAGTGCAAACATTTTGGAGCCAGATCAGACGCCGGGTAACCCGGCGTCTGATCAGGCTCCAAACTGTTTGCCACCAAGATGAACAAGAATCATCAGAATTGTCCAAAAGTTGTTCTTTTCTACGTTTAAGTGCTTTGCGTTTGCGTACGTTTGCGTTTAAACGGGAAAGAATAACATATTCTCCACTGTATTGTGGACATTTTGAAAGAGAACAACTGATGACGAGTAACAAACAGCTGAAATCCTGGCCAGACAGCGGCGTCTGATCTGGATTCAAGCAGTTTGCAAATGTAAGCCAAATCTGAACCCTCCCTTTAAAGGGACTCGCAACCGGATGGTGTACTTGTCAAAATAAAATAAAATACTCAAATAAAAGCAAATTTGTGGCATTATTTGGCTTCTGACATTAAAAAAATATGATCAGTCCAAAAAAAGTCTCAAGAATCGTCACCGAATCTTAGATTTTTAGATATTTTCCATCGTTTTTCTATACCGACTAGTAGACGGTATAGTTGTTATTGTTACTTCTCTACACGGGCTCAGGCATAAACACGAGCCGAATTACGAAGTTGTATGCACTTTCGATAGCTACACATTGAAATACGTTAAATTGATCCGAGATAAACGGATAGTTCCGTGGTCCATTGGTCTAAGCGGTTTCCCCTATTTTGCCTTCTGTCCGCCAAATGCCGGGCCCCGGGTTCGAATCCCACCAGAGACCAATATTTTTTTTTTATTGAAATACATTTTTTTAAACAGAATTTCTTATCCTAAACTAATTCTTTACCATTTATATAAGCGTTTGACACATATTTACAAATTACTATTTTTAATGCACCATCTGATTGCGAGTCGCTTTAACAACTCCCTTCAATCAGCACACGCAATACTTGTCTCAAATTGTCAACCCTCGTAAACAAGACTGTAAGCCTTGGCTTCGCATCGGGTGATATTCTGTTTCTCGGGTTGACAATTTGAATGTCATGCAAACTGGCATAGAATATTTATATTTTGTACTCGCGCATCAAGTATCTTAAATGGTATATTATAGGATATAGCGTTTACGCTCCATGCAAACCTTTTCTGTAAATGAGTGACCTGAAAATAATGCGTACTGTCAAAATACCAACGCTGAATTTAGTATCTCAAGCTGATACATGTTATACGTTAAGTGATCCGGATAATTGTCTCTATAATATAGACTTGACGAAAATGTCAACGTCCGAGTGACCTGAAAATGGTACAGTGGAGAAAACGTTATTCGATCCCGTTTAAACGCAAACGAACCGCAAACGCAAAGTACTCATATGAAGAAAATACCAATCTCTTGACAATTCTGACTATTGATATTAAGCTGAGTGGGAAACAGTTTGAAGCCTGATCAGACGCCGGGTTACCCGGCGTCTGATCTGGCTCCAAACGGTTTGTATTGGAAATATTAGTTTAAGCGTTTATTGGGAAAGAATAACGTTTTCTCCACTGTACATGGCACTCTTCATTACAAGATCTATTCAAACAGTTAATGTAATTTATTATATGACTATCGATGATTTATAGAGATTACTCAGTTAGATACATTTCATATCGTCACAGTTGATATCATCACTAGTGATGATATCATTTTTGTGACGTCACGTCACAATACCTTTAGTGACGTCGCGCGTTAACAATTAACGTTGTATGTTTATCTGTAAAAACATCATTAGAATGTATATAATAAATAGAATAATCAATTTCTTGGAATAGATATGAAAATATATATCACTCGAATGGGTTGTTATCTGGTTAAAGTGCTCGTCCTGCACTCTCGTGTTTGAACCCGATAACAACCATCTTCGTGATATATCTGTTATAGCAATCCAAAGGAAATCATTATCCTCTTTATCTAAAGCTGATGTGGTACTGGTAAATTAGTTTAAAGATTCAAGTTAGCGGTTCTGTAACCTGAAACTGTTGCATACTCTCTTCATAACAACGCTAAATATATAATTTAAAGATGATGTGTTATACGAACAGTTATACAGACAAACATTTTGACCAATTGAGACCTGAGTTAAGACTCAATGTCATACATGTAGTGACCTGAAAATAAAACGCGACACTTTTCAAACCAAGATTTGTTCCAAATTCAAACCTAATACTAATTTAGTGCCACTAGCTCACGTAGAGCAGGGCAAGTTACCCGAACAAGCTCTCTCAATAATTGAGTACGAGGTACATGTATAACTTCTACATTCGTATCACCGGAACCCTTAGCGAAAAACGATTATAGATAATCCATTTTAATGGTACTGTGAAATACATTGAAGGAATATGTAGAAAAATAGTTATTTAACGGAAAATAACAAGTAACCGAGCAACTTCAATTTTAAACAAAACCAGTTATTTAAACTAACCTTAGGCTGTAAATGCAGCACCGCGAATTTCCACTGAATCGGAGTTTGCCGTCATTTCCGGGTAACAAAGGCGCTTGTACTCAATCGGGTCGAATTTATACTGCATGTGAAGACACTCGCTACACGTAATAAACATTTAAAGTTATATTAAAAATGTGTTATTTGAAATCAGTTTACAAAGGGACATAAAAAATATAAGAAGGTATGTGATCAGTTTTGGTATTCGTTTTTTGAAAACATAATTTTCTTCAAAGTTTCGCTTTAATTCACGTTTTTTTTGCCCACATCTAGTACATGTACCAAACCGGCGAAAATCCTTTCTCGATGACGTAAGCAGATCGCGCGTGCCATATCAAGTGTTTTTGTGATCCTTCCAGAGTCATGTTAGGGTTCTGGTTAATGAGAATCGAGAATATGTCAAGGTCAAAGTGATCTAACAATGGAAAACCAAATTCCACCATCCAAAGATATACACATACACCATATGTTGTATTCATTGGTGGTGTTGTTTAGAATATATGCTCTTAACAAGCTAGTTCTGTAAATTATGTCAAAGGGTCAGGTTTAAGGACACTGAGATCTGAAATTGATACGTGATAATCCGAACTCACAGGCTGTACTCAAACAATACATTTAGTATCAATAGCTTATTATGTGGTAGAGGAAGTATGCCCCGTGCAGAGTATGTTGCTATAACTGAGGTCAACGATCAGCTTAAAGGATACGATAACCTTAAACTGTATAACCAACTTTGCCATCACAATATGCACTAACACAAGACATTTGATATATTATGTATAGCTGATGTTGTAACATAATTGTGTTCCGTACAATCTTTGTTATATAATTGGGGTCAAGGGGCAAGATCAATGTCTTAATGACCTGAAATGGAATAAAACACCCCTCTATCCAAAGATGTTTCACACACTGAATTTGGCATCCCTAGCTGGTGTGGTATGAGAAATTATGTTCCATTCAACATGTATGAGCACACATGAACCTACGGATGGATGGACAGACTAGCTGGCACACATACATGTCAATCTCTATGTGTCGCCCTAGTTGTGCTTTTAAGGCATGATCAAATCAATTTATAAACATAATTATTCTACATAATAGGACATGATATAGCCTTACACATAATAGAGATGTGCCATGAGAAAACATGCCTTATTGCATTTCAAACAGTGTAGATCATATCCAGTCGCCGCGTCAAAGACGCGGCGGCTGGTCTTGATGTAAACTGTTTGACACCCATACATGTATACATCTAAACCATTATAATGTAGCTGTATTAAGTACCGTAGTTGGCAGTGTATATCAAACTCAGATACAGCGCTTGGGATTAAACAAGTGCTTTGTCTGTACAATGTTGCAATGCAATAAGTTTGACTTTGTCATGGCATGGTCCAATTATTATTTACTTTATCATAGAAGACTTGCATGTCTGGTATCTATGCTGCACTGACAGTTTATTTACAGTATACTGGAAATGATTATTTAGAAAGGCGGCGTCTCGCCATGGACTATATTTTTTATTCTGCAGTCGATAGTGTATCATGTGAGCAACGAATTAGAAGATCAGTTAATATAATAAAAGACAAGCGAACTCTTTAATCAGCATAAACATTATTATTATCCGGCATTAGGTCGTCAAATATCTTAAGACATACATGTACCCAATCTGCTGTCATTAGTGGTTGTGTATTACAACCTTGACATCATGGTAACCCTAACCCCGTAAATACCAAATGTATTGTCATCTGACCTTTCTGACAAAACAAATTGCGATCACTTGATACATCACGGCCATACAACTACCAGTAACAAAATAATATATAGTGGAGAAGACGTTTGTTCTCCACAATAATATTTTTATTGGCTGCAACAAGTATATCCCATTGCAAACATCTTGGGGCGAGATCAGACGCCAAGTAAACCGGAACATAGTAAGGCACCGAGCCGTTGGCAATTGAATAGCCGATAGCATGCGAATTTATACATTTTAATAAAGTAGAGAATATATTATTATGTCCCGTTTAAACGCAAACCAAATGCAAACGCATTTCAATGAAATGTAAAAAAAAACAAAACATTTAGACATATCCGCTTAGTTATTTTAATCTCATTTTCAAACAGTTTGGAGCCTGATCAGACGTCGGGTTACCCGGCCTCTGATCTGGCACCAAACTGTTTGCAATGGAAATAAACGTTTTAAGCGTGAACGCGTTTATTGTGAAAGAATAACCTTTTCTCTACTGTACATTACGTTGGCGTTTAGTGTCGCTTAAACGGGACAGTAACGAATTACGTCTTCCCCACTGACATAGATATATTTATGAGCGACAGAAAATCCTTTAGGTCTCACTATGTTCCACTTGAACCTTGTTTGTGTTCCAACGTACGTCAATCGCCTCATCAAACTGAAAGTGAAAATGATGAAGTACTCATCTTCCGACCAATATATCACCCCAATCTAATTAGTGATCTCCGTGGTCTTTGATAAAGAGATGGATTTCAACAAGCGATGGGGTTTTTGACTTTTGACGTTTACTTGTAAACCGTGTAATGACCTATATTTTGTTAAGAGTTTGGATTCAAATCAAACTCGAACCCAGAGTACACTTGATTTGGCCTAATTTCTTTTAAAATGATAACCTATAGCGCGGTACAGCTTCCTGACAATGTTTCGGTGTATCTAAACTTGAACGGTAAACTATTTCTAGTCTGACCTGACCCAAGAAAATCAAGCATCATTAATTAGTTTAGTAAAGAAATCGCTGGCCGTCGCTGGCCGTCGATGGCCATCGATTGCGAGTTGGCTACCGGTCTGAAGTACAGTTGAGAAATCGTAATTATTTCGTTCAAACGCAAACGCATTGCAATGAAATATAGAAAATGACAAGTTTTGCTAATTCTGACTACCAGTTTTAATTAGATTGGCAAACTGTTTTGAGCCTGATCAGACGCCGGATTACCCGGCGTCTGATCTGGCTCCAAACTGTTTGCAAGGAAAATAATAGTTTAAAGCGTAACCGGGGTTATTTGGAAAGAAAAAATTTTCTCGACTGTACTCTGCGCGCTCCACACGAGGCACAAACTGCTAACCTAAACAGGAAACAGTGGTAATTGAACACGCTATAGTCTCTTGATTATTTGCGCTGAACATTATTTTAGCAAAACTGCATTTGATAGAATATTAAAGTAAAATATATGTAGAGGACAAAAGGAAAACATACTTTTTTTAAATGGACATTTCTTTTGCATAACATTTCAACTCATAGTAACCCTGCGACTGATCATGATCGCAACACTTTGTCACTCACATGTACGTACAGTGGAGAACACGTTATTCTTTCCCAATAAACGCGTTTACGCTAAAACTATTATTTCTCTTGCAAATTGTTTGGAGCCAGATCAGACGCCGGGTCACCCGGCGTCTGATCAGGCTCCAAACTGTTTGCCACCAAGGTAAACATAAATTATCAGAATTGTCCAAAAGTTGCACTTTTCTACGTTTTAGTGTTTTCCGTTTGCGTTTGTTTCGATAGAACGGGAAAGAATAACGTACTCTCCATTGTATAACGTTGATATCAGACGACACGCATTATGTTATTGTAATGCTTTTAAATTTCAATTTACTTTATAATAAAAAAATGTTTCCTACATTATAAAACCGTTTGATTACTATATTGTCTGTCTGCATTTGGTTCGATATTTACTGATTGTCGCATTAATGCTGAAACTGCTTAAGCTTGTTCACATGTTTCCATTTGCAATCAGATTATATTGTGCAGTGGGGAAGATGCTATTCATGCCTAATACATGTTTTGAGCTAAAACAATTCTACCACTTGCAAACAGTTTGGGCCTGAACATTTCTCACCCATACGTTGCAAAACTAAACCTTCTAAACGTTACATATAACGGAACACTTACAGTGGAGAATCTGTTATTCTTTCCCGTTTAAACGCAAACGTACGCAAACGCAAAGCACTAAAACGTAGAAAAAACAACCTTTGGACAATTCTGATATTTCATGTTTATCTTGGTGGCAAACAGTTTGGAGCCTAATCAGACGCCGGGGTACCCGGCGTCTGATCTGACTCCAAACTGTTTGCACTGCAAATAATAGTTTTAGCGTAAACGCGTTTATTGGGAAAGAATAACACATTCTCCACTGTACGTGTTGCCATGGAAAATACAATTAAAGGGAACTTACTGTATTGTAATCACAGACTATATTATTGAAGAGTTATCCTCGAATCAACTGTCTTGGTGTTGTCTGGATTTAAGACGATCGGATTTTAGCGGGAATGAATCGTCTTTTATACATTCGATGCTATTTCATCTTGTATGTATTAGACTTATTTGTTGCAGCTGAATGTGTGTATTTACTAATACAATACCCGACACCTGTGCATATTGATTCACATGCATTTTGATTTTGATTTAACCCCTTCACTGCCATGACGTCATCAATTTTATACAATTGCCGTTTGCTTTTATTTCTAAAATCAAGTATTTAGTTTTTTTGAATTATAAAATATATAAATGAGTGTAAAACAATTTGTATCCGGATCAGACGCCGCGTGAGGCGGCGTCTGGTCAGGATTCAAACTGTTTTCTAATTACTAGCGTACTCGGGGTAAGGCAGCGAAGGGATTAAACGCTCGCTCTAAATGATTCATTAAAAGAACCGGGCTAGCATAACATGCAGAGAAGCCCAATATATTCAACCAACCACGAATAATGTTCGTTCATTATGATTCGTTTCTCCGTTTTGATTTTATTAATACAACTTCATAGAGCATTATTATTGTGCTACATCAAAGAACTGCATTAACATGCATTTAACCATTATGGTGTTACATGTACAAATGTACTTGGGGGACATTAATTGTATTTTAGTACAGTGTTCCCCCTCTACAACGGACCTCCAACCAACGACTCTCTCCTTAAAACGACACTTGTCGCAGTTCCCGAAATGGGACAAGTAGGTCCAACCTTTTTGCGGCTGCATTGTCGTCTGCTTAAAAATGTCGTCTGCTGATATTCTCAAAGTTGCATAATAGACATTTTGACAGAAAAAAATACTTAATGCCGAGTGACAAACATATTGAATTCAGATCAGACAGCGCGTTACGCGGCGTCTGATCTGGATTCAAGCTATTTGCAAATGTAAGCCAATTTCCCTCCCTACAACGACTCACTCCGAACAACGAACACACTATTTGTCTCCCATTAGGTGTCGTTGTAGAGAGTGAACACTGTACAACTCATAATTCCCGATTGCAGATAAGGACACGTGACGTACTGTTATTGGTCTGACGTCACGTCAGACCAATAACAGTACTGTTTGGACTATTTAGTGAGGTATACATGTTTCTATAATATCACTTGCTTAAACTATGACACCTGCTTTCATTCTTGAAGTTTTCCTTTTAAATGCGCATCTGATATAAGCATTATGTTCGCAAACAGTTCGGAGTAAGATCAGACGCAGGGCTGCCATAAGTTGATATAACAAATCCTAAGATTTCCAAATTTGTATTTTTCAAGTGCGATTTGAGGAATCGTACCTTTACCCCATCGCCTGTGTCTAGTTTTGTTGACACGTGTCTGCTTAAAGCAGGCTGTAAGTAAAGCTACCATCTACTGGAGAAAAAAGCCGAATATTTAGGAAAAATCCGGAGAAATGGCAGCCCTGTGTTCGCCGTGTTTCCCGGGGGCTGATAAACCTCCAAACTGTTTGCAACTCGGATTTAAATGTATAGTTAATGTGTTTACTTTCTTCATATTAATCATTTGTTTTTCACTTCGTTTAAACGTGAAGGAATAACATCTTCGCAATCTGTATCAGTTTCAGACAGTTTTGATTCTGACTAGATGGCTCATTATACAACATCGTATCAAAAACCGAAATACAGTACAACCTCTCTATTAAGACCACTAAAACGAAGACAAATTGATTGGATAAAAAAAGGCGACAGCTTAAAGCAAGGTGACAGTAAAACAGAAAGCTCCTGTAGGACATATTTTACTGTCATCTTGCTTAGAGCAGTCACCTGTCGTAAACATCTTATAATTAACACAATTTATTGGTCGTAATAGAGGGGTTATTTTGTATTTCTTTTTTATTTGCAATTGTAACTATAGCAACAGTTACAGTAGTAAACAGTCTTATTTGCTTACGCACAAAAAAGCTGTTGGTGAAAAAACGTGTATAGTATGCCAGTGCTTGCACATTGTAAAAGACAACACTAACGTGTATCTAAATGAATTCAGTATCACCATTATATTATTGTTTATGCAGCAAATGCATATTAACATGTATAAGTAAAACCTTGATAGCTCAAACTCGTTACAGTAAAATCTACCTGCATTAATTTTACTCATTTTAAATCAGAAAACAATGAGTATGTTAAAGTCGACCATATCCGAAACACGGTGTAGAGTGAGTCGATATTAAATATCTCAAACTCACTTATGTAGAACTAACCCGTATTTCTAAAATTTAATTTAAATTTGTTATCAGCGCTAAAATCGAATATTTCCGTATTACAAATTTAAAACGTGGCTAAGCCACGTTTTAAATTTGAAATACGGATATATTCGACTAAAAAGAGTTCAAGATATCGACGTTCGACTATAGCTTTAGCGTGGCTTAGCCACATTTTAAGTTTAAAATACGGATAGGCGTGACTTCAGAGAATTCGAAGTATCGGGGTTCGACTGTTTTATTAACGTTCACTAGTTATTCAAAATATGCCATCGATAACCTATTAGGTATAACACAACACACTTTCAAATGAGTAGTAACCGTTAGTGGCAAACCGCCAGGGTTTTAAAAGCTATAATAATATACCAGAAAGGTGATTGTGATTAAAGTGATTGATCAAACAGGGGTTTTAAAAACCCTCAATGCTCTCATTCTTATGTTATAGATTTAGTGAACACGATTTTAATAAATCCAAGATCCTACTATTCATATAATTCTCTATAAGTGCAAAACAGTATGGCATCACTGCATTTTGCAGTCAAATCAAAAACACTTTATAAATGCACATGTATACCTGTACAGTTAATTTACCTGTACCTGTACAGTGGAGAAAACCTTATTCTTTCCCAATAAACGCGTTTATGCTTAATCTTTTAATACCAAAACAAACAGTTAGGAGTCAGATCTAATCAGGCTCCAAACTGTTTGCCGTCCAGGTTAAAATCAACATTCAGAATTGTCAAAAAGTTGTAATTTTCTTCTTTTGTTTGAGATGTGTTTTGCGTTTCGTTTGCGTTTAAACGGGAAAGAATAATGTTTTCTCCACTGTATACATATAGTTACAAATAGACATTCGTTACGTAGAAGAAACAGGGCAACATACATGAAGTTCCTTCTTTCAACAATGTCATACTTTTAACCCATTTGTACCAACCATGCCATTATATTAAATATTGAACATACGCAAACATTATACAATCTGATCAGACGCCGCATATTGCCGTGTCTGATTAGAGTCTGTCCTGGTTGATAACAGGATTTTCAAAACTTCACAAAACGAACATGAACATCAAGACCATGCACCACGTATATAAAACATGGACTAATTATTTAATCAAGCATGGAATAATCCACTGTTTTGATTTAATCCATAAAAATGATAATCAACTGTCGTGCGACGCTAACTGTGATTCTTAAAGAAAGGTGAACATGGTTTAACTATCAGAAAAAATACTATCAGTTATTCGGCATCTGATCAAGATCAAACCTGTCTGCGAATAACCACTGTAACCGGAAGTAAGAGAATGAACGGGGTTAAACCCTACAAGTGACCAAACATAGAATATCGAAAACGGCCGCTTCACGCACCGTCACTGCGGGGGCAGACTGAGAATGCTTTCAGACAATCTTAGTCCTTGCTAATGGCACAGTAGAATCTAAAACTGTTAACGTGTCGAAACCAATAACAACGCTCCAATGAGAAAGACAGAGCTAGAGACCACACAGGACATATAACTCTTTATCATGCAATACTAAAGTGTCACCGGCTTTGAAAATGTCGTCTGCAATTTTACTTAACACCAGTTATACAGTGGAGAATGTGTTATTATTTCCCAATAAATGCGTTTACGCTAAAACTATTATTTGCAGTGCAGACAGTTTGGAGCCAGATCAGACGCCGGGTAACCCGGCGTCTGATCAGGCTCCAAACTGTTTGCCACCAAGATAAACATGAAATATCAGAATTGTCCAAAAGTTGTTCTTTTATACGTTATAGTGTTTTGCGTTTTGCGTACGTTTGCGTTTAAACGGGAAAGAATAACAGATTCTCCACTGTACATGTATATGTATTCTGCTTCTAATACAATATGATGAAGCCTGTTTCTACACCGTCTGCACACGTGTACGTATAATTAAAAGAGATTGAAAGTAAAGCAGAATGCGCCTGCTTTATTTTCAGCCTGCTTTAAGCTAGCAGCTGTCAGGGTATAAAATTGAGTTATTACGGAACAGTTTCATGATTATATAAAATGGAACTATTTTTGTTCAGTCTTCATGGTGTAATGGATTAAGAAATTAATCAAACGATTCGGACCCTGATCTGATCAGATCTAACCTGTATCCTTTAACGTGCAAATGTAATAGTTTGTCACCAAGCATGATAAAGGTTAATAATTACAGACTAGTATAAAATGTCTTTTGTATAACATCACGTAAGCGCTACATCACGTTTTAAAGCCTTCGCCGTATGCATCAACTACCTAAACAGTTCTCTACAAAAGACTGATTGTAAATAGTTTTTGTCATAATTGGATATTGCTTTTTCGCACGAAAAATTTTTTCTCATGAAAAGTGTTTTCTGTCAGAACAGTTCCTGGGGTTCCCTGGCTATCATGTCATAGCACGGAATGGGAATGCGCTTTTCAGGAGTTCAAGTTACGTTTATCAAGTTGTATGACATTGACGGTTAGTTTGGACACTGATCAGGCGACAAGTACATCTGTACCAGATACATGTATATGTACAGTGGAGAAAACGTTATTCTTTCTCAATAAACGCGTTTACGCTAAAACTAGTTTTTCCATTGCAAACAGTTTGGAGCCAGAGCAGACGCCGGGTAACCCGGCGTCTGATCAGGCTCCAAACTGTTTGCCACCAAGATAAACATAAATTATCAGAATTGTCGAAAAGTTGTCCTTTTCTATGCTTTAGTGCAATGCGTTTGCGTACGTTTGCGTTTAAACGGGAAAGAATAACAGATTCTCCACTGTACGGATAATACACGCGTAAGAAACGCGTAAGAGACGCGTACAATGGGTAGGAATAGCGTATTTACCACTGTAATACAGTACTCCCTTCCTACAACGGCCCTCCCAACAACGACTCCCTCCTTACAACGACCCTTGTCGCAGTTCTCTAAACAGGACAATTTTTTCTAACGCTGTTACTGCTGTAATATCGTCTGCTCAGAGTTGTCTTCTGTTGTTTTTCTCAAAGTCACATAATTAACATTGTGACAGAAAAAATCTGAATGACGAGTGACAAACAGCTTGAATCCAGATCAGACGCCGCGTTACGCTGTTTGCAAATGTAAGCCGAATTCCCTCCCTATATCGACTGCCTCCGAACAACACACACTATTTTTGTCTCTCATTGGGTGTCGTTGTAGAGAGGGAGCACTGTAGTCCCAAGTGTTTGACACTCACGTCAACCTTTCAGTCAGTTCAAATGCGATAACAACAATGACTACATGTGAGGAAGAGCAAACGTATTTGATGCAAGCTATACCGGTAGTACTTCTCGGATCAAGGTCTGTACTGTTTGTCATTTTACAATACTTTGAAAAACGTACCTGAAATGGTAACAAGGAAATACGACTTAGTTCATAATCAATACTGTCCAGTTAACACATTTGTGCCCACGACCCCATACGACGTATAAGGGGCATAAGCAAACAATGTATACTCTGAACAGACGCCATGTATGTGGAGATGTTGATAGAATACATGTACATATATTGACCAGTGACAAACAGCTCAGAGTTGTTGTCTGCTGTTTTTCTCAAAGTTACATAATGGACATTGTGACAGTATAAATCTGACTGACGAGTGACAAACAGCTCACGCGGCGTCTGATCTGGATTCAAGCTGTTTGCAAATGTAAGCCAAGTCTAGATTTTCACTCTCTATAACGACTCCCTCCGAACAACACACACAATATGTGTCTCCTATTGGCTGCCATTGTAGAGAGGGGACGCTGTTATACCAAATGTGTGGCATTCACTTCAAACGCTTTGCAGCCATTTACAGTAATAAAGCACGTCATCAGTTACTAGATTTATCTAGTGGTTTAATGGAGAAAAACGGTCTTCTTTCCCGTTTATACGCAAACGAAACGCGAACGCACTGCAATAAATGAAGGAAATGACAACTTTTGGAAAATTCTCAATGTTGATTTTAACCTGGACACCAAACAGTTTGGAGCCTGATCAAACACCGGGTTACCTGGCGTCTGATATGGTTCCACACTGTTTGCACGGGAAATTATATATTTAGTGTAAACGCGTTTATCGGGAAAGAATAAAATACGGAATCCAAAACCGTCATACAAGCACGTACACCCTGCCGAATACCGTGTAACTAATCTGATTCTTTACGAATAAACGCGTTTACGCTAAATCTATTATTTCCCTTGTAAACAGTTTTGGGACAGATAAGATTCCAAACTGTTTTCCACTCAGATTAAAATGAATAGTCAGAATTATATATATATAAAAAAAGTTGCTATTTTCTCTATTTTAGCGTGTAGCGTTTTATAAATGGAGACGATAATTAGCCTAACTCACCGTACAAACTGAGCTCTTCTAATGAGTCTGGGAGAATGTTCCAAGTTTAATCGTTATACATGTACAGTCGAGAATTCGTTATTCTTTCCCGTTTATACGCAAACGAAACGCAAACACATTGCACTAAAACGTAGAAAATAACAACTTTTTGACAATTCTGACTGTTAATGTTAAACTGAGTGGCAAACAGTTTGGAGTCTGATCTGGTACAGTGGAGAAACTGTTATTCTTTCCCACTTAATGCGTTTTAAACGCGTTTGAAAGGCGTTTGAAACGCGTTTTATCTATTAACTTACAAACGCGTTTGTAAGTGCGTTTAAACGCACTTATAAGTTAATAGTCATAATATGGTTTTACATTGCATTTTAGGTGTTTAAACAACGTTAAGAAAGATATTTTCTTATTTTTGCACTTTAAAAGTGCTTTATATATACACAAGTTGTGCGAATTGTGTTTTTTAAAGAGTTTTATCTCATTCGATCGTTAAATTAGACGATCTGTGTTTCGTTTAAAAATATGGTGGTGCTTTTTGTTCCAACCGAAGTATTTGTTAATTGCTTGGATTCAGATCAGTTGTTAAATTACTGGGCATCTGATTCGCATCAATGTTTGGATCCAGATCAGATGCCGAGTTACTATGATCAAATTTTGCACATTCTGATTTTTTACAAATATGTTGTTACACTCACACATTTGTACTAAATTCTATACATGGAATTGAAACAGTGTAGACCCTGTTAGGTCCATTCTTTTTGGAGTTTATATAATGATAGGTTATAACAAAACTAATCTAAAATTATCATAAAATCATCTAAACGCATACCTGATAAGTTCAGACGTTATTCCAGTGTCGAGTCAACATATTCAAAAGAATCATTAAGTCACATAACATTTAGATGAGCTGTAAATATGAAGGATTTTATCTATCTGTAAAGTACATGTATAACTGTACATGGTCAAAAACAGCAATATAATAATTGCCCATCGTGTAACCACGGAATTCTTGTATAATATAATTCTGTGGTGTAACTACCCGACATCTCGTTGCGTCATCAACCGGATGTGGGGTAATAAAACTTTGGCTTATCAAAGTAAACATAATCCTAATTAGGGGTGCGAGTCTGTTGGGGGCAATTTTACAATTTATAGTCCGCCACCAAAATTGTCATTTTTATGGTCAGGTTACTTTCACAAGAAATGGCCACACTAGTGTAAATCTATCATATAAAGTAGATCTAATTTGACTTTATCAAAGCTGTCAGTTTGGATCCTGATGTATTGCCGATTTAACATTTTACTAATTTTACCCCTAACTCCCCCAAAGTAATTGAAATAGATTCAAACCGTTTGAATAGAAATCAATATGATTTTAATTAATCTAATAAAATTTAACAGTTAAGATCTCGTTGGAACGCCGAGTCACTCAGCATTATGACGGAGAACAAAACTGTCTTTTAATCAAAATATTAATTCGTTCTATAACGTACATCAGTTTAGATCTCGATTAGATCATGGAGAAATCACAGACTGCTCCGTGATTAGATGGCGAACTTATCGGCGTCTCATCTACATGTACATAGAAAAATGTTTTCAAAGGTCACATACAAATTGAGCGATATTGAGAAAATGCGTTTGCGTAGATGAATAACAGTATTTATTTGATCTTGACAAACTGCATACGTGACGCAATTTTCAGACGGGAAGATTTTCAAACAGTATCATTGATTGGAGCCAGATCAGACGCCGAGTTACTAATCATTTGATATGAACCAATGCTTGGATCAATATCATAAGCCGAGTTACTCATGTCCTGGTCTACATAAATGATTCCACCCAGTTCAGACGCCGAGTTACTAAGCATGACTAAAATGTCAATTATTGGTGACTGCATCAGCATGACCATATATGGGAGATAGTAAAGCCGGACGTGTACACAGCAGGCATTGTCCGCCCAAGGCCTCTGGCAATCTATACACCCTGTCATACTGTATACACTCACAGTTGTATCTAGGCATACATGTACATGTAGGCATAAGAAGGGTACTATAAACCTAGTATAATTATTTAAATACCTTTCGGATTTATTTTAATTCGTATAATTGATCGGTCTCGATAAAAACAAAGGTATGCCGAATGAAACGCAAAAATCCGCTTATAAACGCGTTTATAAACGCAAAACTCACTTATAAACGCAAAACGCGTTTATCGTTTCGTTTGCGTTTCGTTTGCGTTTCGTTTGCGTTTCGTTTCCGCATGCGTAAGCATAAACGGGAAAGAATAACAGATTCTCCACTGCACCAAACTGTTTGCAACGGAAATAATAGTTTTAGCGTAAACGCGTTTATTCGAAAAGAATAACGTGTTCTCCACTGTAGGAGAAATAAAAATGTCAATACAGAGAGAAAGAAGTTAATCACTCTCTTGAATGTGTTTATGCTAAAACAATTATATCCGTTGCAAGCAGTTTTGAGCAAGGTCAGACGCCGAGTTAAACGGCTTCTGATCATGCAGGAAACAGTTTGCCAGTATTCATTTTTATCTGATTGCCAGACAGCTTGGAACATGATCAGACGCCGGCATACCCATCGCCTGATCTGACTCGAAACGGATTGCAATGGAAGCAATAATATGTAGCGAAAATGCATTTATTTGGAAAAAATAACATCTTTTCCTCTGCACACAATATCTGCAAAACTGCTTCTTCTGCAACAATTATCTGAGTCGATTTGTAAGCGTCTCCGTCCAGTCAATATATTCACAGAGTCAAACAATATGCATGTAGTTCCAAATGAGACATGGGGGTAATACGATTAAGCTCGAAACATTAATGACACTCAGATTAGAGTTTGTATACATAAAAATGTAATTTTGTACACTGAGTATTGTATTTGCTTTTCATTAAGTTTCGTGGGAAATATATATAAACAGTGGATAAAACGTTATTATTTCCCCCAAAACGAGTTTATGCTAAAAATATTATTTCAAATGCAAACAGTTTGGAGCCAGATCAGACGCCGAGTTACCCGGCGTCTGACCAGGCTCCAACCTGTTTGCCGTCAAGGTTAAAATCAACATTCAGAATTATCAAAAAGTTGTCATTTTCTTCATTTGTTTGCGATGCGTTTGCGTTTCAATTACGTTTAAACGGGAAAGAATAACGTTTTCTCCACTGTACCATGAGGTCCATCTTGGATACATTTCCAAATGAACGTGTTGGTGCGAGAACAATGCTTTCCAAACAGTTGAGAGCTAGACTTGACATCGGGTAAACCGACGTCTAATCATGCTCCAAACTGTTTGCCACTCAGGGTAAAATATATAATTAGAAATTCCACACAAATGAAATTTTCAGTATGTTATTATATCGAGACTGCGTTTTATAGTGGAGAAAACGTTATTCTTTCCCAATAAACGCACTCACGCTAAAACTATAATTTCTTGTTCAAACAATTTGGAGCCAGATCAGACGCCAGGTAACCCGGCGCCTGACCAGGCTCTAAACCTGTTTGTCGTCCAATTTAAAATCAACATTCAGAATTGTCAAACAATTGTCATTTTCTTCTTTGTGTGTGTTGCGTTGGCGTTTCGTTTGCGTTTAATCGGGAGAGAATAACGTTTTTACTGTAAATTGTCCACTGTATATGTGGAGACTAATCAGAACAATTTAACATTGATAAAGTAATTTAAAAATTAAAATGAGTTTAACTCTTTGAATCAGCGCATTGATCACGGTTTGATGCAGGCATATACATATTTTGCAATGACTAGGTACAGCGCCCCCTCTCTACAACAACATCCACTGGGAGACACACACTGTGTGCGTTGTTCGGAGGGATTCGTTATAGGGAGGGCAAAACGCTACATTTGCAAACAGCTTAAATTTAGACCAGACGCCGCGTAATGCGGCGTCTGGTCTGGATTCAAGCTGTTTGTCTCTTGAAATTATTTTTTTTCTGTCAAAATGTCATTTATATAAGAAAAACAGCATGTATAAATTTTAAGCAGAATATATTGCAGCAGTGTAAGTATTAGACATAATTTTCTCGGGAACAATGGCAAATGTTGCTGTAAGGAGGTAGTCGTAGTTCGGAGGGCCATGGTAGGGAGGGAACACTGTACATTATTAATTCCAATTAAATATAAATGGTGAAACTGCTCGATAAACTTCTCTTAATGAAACCAGTCTTTAAAAACGTATTGCTGTCATCAATTGCGTAGTGCATTCTGACTACTTATTCAAATCACTCTCAAACGATTCAAACAAATAGTCACAAAATAGATTTCTGCTGGAACAAATAAAAATAAAGTTGGAGATGTCATGTTTATCTTCTCTTAATTATAGCCATGGTAAATTAAAGCTTTTATGGATTTCTGGGAATTTAAAACACGATAATTACAGTACATTTTATTCAGCTCATTTACCAAGGTTTCAGCAATGATCAGCTGCAGTTGCCTAAATTGTTACTGCCGGGTACACGTTATTAATAACCAATAAACCAAGGTGGCAAAAATCATATTTTCTCGTTAGCATCAGGTAGGCACAAATGTGATTAGCAATGGAAGCTTCAGGGTTATGCTGCCAAGACAATTTACGTTGATGAGGTGGCGTGTATGCAATTAACTATTACTTAAAATGGTTGGCATGTTTATGTAGCATTTACCTGTATAATTAAACATGTGTTACGTGACCACTGATACAGTGGAGAAAACGTAACTAAAGTTTGGGCAGTAAATAATGTTTTTGGAACTTGTGGCCCAACCCCATTTCCATGTTTAAATTTTGGAAATAAAATATGTTTAAAGTGTAAAAAACTGTAAAATCTGGATAAAACGTTATTCTTCCCAAACAAATGCGTTTTCGTTTAAACTTGTATTTCCATTGCAAACAATTTGGAGCAAGATCAGACGCAATGTAACATTGCGTCTAATCAGGCTCGAAAATGTTCGCCACCTTGATTAAAACAAAAAGTCTGAATCGTCAAATAGTTGTCATTTTCTAAATTTTACTGCAATGCGTTTGCGTTTTGTTTGCGTTTGAATGAAACATCAACCAACACCATCTATACGAATGTACAGTGGAGAATCTGTTATTCTTTCCCGTTTAAACGCAAACGTACGCAAACGCAAAACACTAAAACGTAGAAAAGAACAACTTTTGGACAATTCTAATAGTTCATGTTTATCTTGGTGGCAAACAGTTTGGAGCCTGATCAGACGCCGGGTTACCCGGCGTCTGATCTGGCTCCAAACTGTTTGTATTGGAAATAATAGTTTTAGCGTAAACGCGTTTTTTGGGAAGGAATAACACATTCTCCACTGTAAGAAGGGGAAGGAGGAGGTGAATGATAAAAGGTAGAACAGAAAACAAAGAAGAAGAATAATGAGGAGTAGGAGGGGCGAACAAGACAAAGAAGGAGAAGCAGGACACAAGAGGAGCACGAAGAAGACAAAGAAGAATACTGAACAGATACATTTAAACAAACTTTAACTTGTCCACTTTAACACATTCTCCACTGTACGAATGTATAAAATGAAACTCCTCTTCAGTGAAGGAATGAATATAAGGCTTAGAAAGGCACACGTGTGTGTATGGAGTAATGAGTCAAAACATTAGATGTTATACATGTAACAGGCAAATGGTATTAAAGCAGAAGATAAAATTTAGCACGACAGTTTAATGTTAGAATTTCCCGTTTTATTCTCCTGAAATATTATCCAAGACAAAAACAGTTTTGATGATAATTCCGACTTATTGGAGTCTGTACGGAGATGAATTGCAATGAAAGTCAATCGTCGGCGTGTACTTTAATAGTTACAGTGGATAAAACGTTATGATTTCCCAATAATTGCGTTTACGCTTAATCTATTATTTCCAATGTAAACCGTTTGGAGCCAGTTCAGACGCCGGGTAACCCGGCGTCTGATCAGGCTCCAAACTGTTTGCCGTCCAGGTTAAAATCAACATTCAGAATTGTCCCAAAAGGTTTTAATTGTCTTCAATATTTGCAATGCTTTTGCGTTTAAATGGGAAGAAATAGCGTTCATTGCACTGTACATGTACATGTAACTAACATTCGTGAACTAACAGAATAGTACATACAGTGGTAAAAACGTTATTTTATTTCCAATCAACGCGTACACGCTGAAACAATTACATGTATTTCTATTGCAACCAATATGGACTCAAATTAGACGTCACTCTTATAAACACCAATCGTCAAATCATGTAATTTTCTATATAATATTGCATGTTGTTTGCCTTTTGTTTTTGGTTGCGGTTATAGATTGAAAACGAAGTAGATTATTATTATAAACACGTGCATGTGTTATAGCAGCTAACTGCAATGCCAATATTGATGCATTACGCTTTTAAACTTGAATACCTTTATGTATACTTTTGACATTCACGAGCTTGTTTCTACCATTGAAGGTCGCTATTTATTCTTAATCGGTTGACGCTCAGCACAATGGCACTTAACGTAAAACAAAAACCACCTTAAATTGAAGATGACGTTATTTCTTTCCTGTTTAACTCAAACAAAACGCAAAGACATTGCCAAATGTGGAAAATTACAACTTGTTGACGATTTTGACTCATTTTAATCTGAATGACAAACATTTTGGAGCATGTACAATCTCCAAACTGTTTGTAAAGGAAATATAGATATATAGTTTATTGGTAGAATCTATCGGGGGCAAATAACGTCTTCTCCGCTTTACAGATGGACTTACTTTAAAATAAAACACTGAATGTATAGGGAATCTTAGTATTATTATCTTACATGACGAATACCTTTACAATTTTTATGAATTAATGGTTTCATTGTCACAGCCGAAAAAAGTACACACAATGTTTTAGTAGTAGAGATACTAATAATCAAACAGACACTCATGTTTTAAAACATCGTCAACACTTTTTAAAATACCAGGCATTGCTATATTTTGCATGCAAACTTCCATAATTGTCTAAAAGTATTGTGCTTTGTTGTTCGTTTAAATTGGACGTAAGAACGATTTGTATAGAAACAAGAACAATTGAGAACTTGAGAACACATATTTAAACAGTGCTAGTCACGAAAGAAGCACGACAACCGCTGTTGAGAAAACAGCGTCTTTATTTATTTTAATTCGGTTGTTTATCGTTCATGCGCATGCAAATAGCTTAATTATACACTGTACCAAACTATCATAGATGTACAGAACTGAACCTTATTAAATTAACAATTTTTGCGATTCGCTTGCAATTCGATGGCAATTCGCTTGCGATTCAAAATAGTAACTTTACCCTCGGGTAAGTTTTCTAGAATGATGTATCTCACAAATGTTCGCAAATATGCCTCCGTTAATTTTCCGATTCCATTTTCGTCACAACCGCTTCGGAAAATTCGCGTAAAAATATTCAAGCGTAGGATTTGTTTTTTGAAGCGCCCGATTCGATGGCAATTCGATGGCAATTCGATGGCAATTCGCTTGTGATTATCAATTTAAATTAATAAGGTTCAGTACTGTAAGAGTACACGTACGCCAAAACACAAAAAATCCGTTCACACGCAAACGAAACGCAAACGCAATAAACTTAAATGTAGAAAATATCTATGTTTGGACATTTTTCGCGATATACTTTATATGAGTGGCAAACACTTTGGAGCCTGGTCAGAGGCCGGACTACGTCTGATATGGCCCCAAGTGTTTGGCAATGAAAATAACAGTTTTAGCGTAAACGCGTTTATATAACAATACATGTACTAACGTATTCTCCGCTGTAAATTCAGTTGAACGTTTTATCTCACTATAACACGACTACATTGCAATAACGTGAGTAAACGGAAGTACCACAATTTGGTCTGAGTCGCTAATCTAGTAGCCTAAGTTAACATTGATATAGGCCCAGTGATTTACAAAAGAAGTACAGTAAAACCTCTCTATTACGACAACTGAATTATGTTAATTATTAGGGTGTTTACGAAAGGTGACCGCTTAAAGCAAGGTGACAGTGAAACAGAAAGCTCCTTTAGGAGCTTTCTGTTTCACTGTCATCTTGCTTTAAGCTACCACCTCTCTATTATGCAATCAATAAATAGTCGTCGTAATAGCGAGGTTTTACTGTAGTTTGTATTTAAACTGTGCCTTTTTGACGATCCTGACACAACCATTTGAAGATTATCGTGTTGCATATGGAGCATTTGTCTTAAAATATATGTTCGGACCAGTAACTTCTGATTAGATTGATTTTTGTTAATTTTCAACAAACAATAATATGAAGACTAAATAAACCCTATAACTGTAATATGTTAAGGCTAGAAATATCATTGTAAGAAACGCTGAAGAATGGCAGCCATTGACATTGAGGTATCAATGTCTTCAAATCGGACCAGTGTTGATAGATATGCTCGTATGACGACTTAATTGTTTTGTTATAGCTACAAAGCACAAGGCAAATACAACAGAAATGCTGACATTTCATGCCAGGTGAGCTAAAAAGGTGCAGTAGAGAAAACGTTATTCTTTCCCAATAAACGCGTTTACGCTAAAACTTTTATTTACCCGGCGTCTGATCCGGCTCCAAATTGTTTGCCACTAAGATTAAAACAATTACTAAGAATAATTAACAGTTGTCGTTTTATACCTTTTAGTGCTTTGCGCTTGTGTTTCGTTTGCGTTTAAACGGGAAAGAATAACGTTTTCTCCACTGTAATGCATGGGCACATATGTACATGTAACTGTGTATGCTGCCGACGGAGAGGTAACACCGTAGTGTCGCTTTCACTCCTTGGCCAGACAAATCAGCATAACTCTTCAACACATTCTGCACACGATGTATAGTACAACACTCTTTAATAGCTAAATGCAATCTGAGGTGAATAAGTGTGCATAATTTCAGTTTGAAATACGCTATTTCTTCTCAATAAACGTGTTAATGCTAAAACGGTGATTTCCGCTGCAAAGAGTCTGGAGCCTGGGTAGACGCAAGATAACCCATCCTCTGAACAGGCATAAAACATGTACTGGCTGCCATTTAGATACATCGTTTAAAGTTTCTGATTCAATTGCATTCGGTTTGCGTCTCGTTTGCGGTTGTACAGGAAGAAAACCCGTCTTATTTGCTGTTTTAAGTAATATGAATCATAAAATAAGCAATGGGTTCTGTTTCTAACAGACAACTCCCAAAGTTTACCATTTCTTGTTTAGTGTGCAGGCTGTTGTCAATTGACTCAAAATGTCAGAGCGGGCATTATGCAGCGTCTGATTAGAATTTACGTAATTTCAATATAAAACAAAATGAAAATTTAGACCAGGCACTCATTAGATCAGAAATGGACTAATCCAATATATAAGCATGGAAATCCCAACATTGCATAAATGGGTTAACTTTTGCGAATCGCGGCGCGGGGAGTATATAAAAGATGCGTAAGTAAATTTCTATTTGAAATTGTGTAAAATTGGAAACCGTTGCTTTGTGATTGAAAGTTAAGAGGATTCGGCGAACATGTGTACTAGTACTATAAATCACAATAAGAGCAAGTAATTCCGTTGCAGTCACCAGGGATTTAAATTGTCTTGTTTATTTGGAATGCAAACCCTTTGCAGGGCTGCCATAAGTTGACCTGAACAATCCTAAGATTTCCAAATTTGCATATTTCAAGTGCGATGTTACGAATCGTACCTTTATCTCAATCGCCTGTTTCTAGTTTTGTTTGACACGTGGCTGTTTAAAGCAGGCTTAAAGTAAAGCAGAATGCGCATTAAGGCGCATTCTACTTTACTTTCACCCTGCTTTAAGCTACCATGTACTAAGTAGAAAATCCGAATATTTAGGGAAAATCCGGAGAAATGGCTGTCCTGCCTTTGTTGCCATGGCGTCATCTGATTTAAATAATAAGGGTCTGCTTTTAATTTCTTAAATTTAAATTTTGGATATTTTGATACAAAAAAAATGTTAAATTGAGTGTCGAACAGCTTGGATCCGGATTAGACGCCGCGTGAGGCGGCGTCTAATCGGGATTCGGGGTTAGGCAGTGAAGGGTTCAACTACGAAATCCTTTATTATTTCTGAAAGCAGTGCATTTAATTACGCACGTAAATAACAGTAAATTAAATCACGACAATTATTAGAATATACTTTTGCTTCATGTATATACTAAGAATTACTATATTGACAATTTTTAAAGACAGTATAGACCCACGTCACCTAGTTCCTGAAGGAAATGTCTGATCAGCGTCCGCATTGTTTTCTTAAAAAATATATAGGCATGCATCTTTCACGGAGAATAATTTCCACATTATGTAACTTCATGTAATAGTCCAGATGATATCATTATATTTATTAAACGGATTTATATACATGTACATGTATAAGCATATATGCGGGGAAAGGTATTATTAATACATGTATATACATGTACTTTTGTTATTGTTGAAAAAGTAAAGTTCCAAATTTCGAAGCAATAATGAGCAATCCCTCTTAGTCAATGTTCTAAGGGAAGGACTTTCCATGAATGATATTCTATTAAAAATCTACTAATTTATGTGAATCTTATCACGCTATGGCCAAATTGTGTATACAGAGGAAAAGCTGTTACTTTTTCTTTCCTTTTCTCTTTCCCGTTAAAATACAAACGAAATGTAAACCCATTACACTATAATGAATAAATTGGCCCTTTTTGTCATTTCTATCATTTTATTTTAATCTGAGTAGTAAACGGGTTGGAGCCTGATCAGACACCAGTTCATCCGGCGTCTGATCTGGCTCTAAATGTTTGTAATGGAAATAACTGTTTTAGCGGAAACACTTTTTAACCCTTTCACACTGAATGACGCTTGAAAGCACATTGTTCTTTCGCGTTTCATCATTTAAATTTGAACACAATGGATTCGTTCAAGCTTTTATATTGGATAATACCATTAATTTTAAGAAATGTAGGTGCCTGGTCTAAATTCTCATTTTCGTTGTGTTTTTACATTGAAATTCTTATCAGAAAACAGTGTAGACTCTGGTCAGAATATGCGGCGTCGGATCAGATACGAGACTGTTTTCATATGTTTTATGTGACGCTAGCCTACAGCGGATTAAACCCTTTCAGAGCCACATTAATTGTGAGGTATTTTACCCTATACTCCCATATTGGCGTCTTCTGCAATCTTGTTGTTACATGTAGCACGATCATTAGTAAGCGAAGTCGACTTAATACAACTGCGATGGTGAAAACGATTTCAAACGCAAACACAGTATAACAGAATAAACCAAATCACATCTTTCTGAAACTTCTGAAGATTCCCTTTTACACGAAGGCAAACAGTATGTTGCTTGAACAGTCGATGGGTTACCCGGCCTCCGATTAGTGTGCAAACCGTTGGCAGGCGATGTAAGGTTACACTAATTGAGAACAAATGTTTTCCCCTGTCAACCTTTTGCACTATTGGAAACTCCTATTGAGAGACAAATAGTTTAGAGCCAGATCAGGCGCCGGGTTACTCCACCGTATGGTGAAATACCAAGGCGCAAGTTAATGAGAACATTGTACTGATATTGATTGGTTGAACGATAATCACAGTATTGTGTACCAGAACTCGGTTCAAAGACATTTAACACTTACAATACAATAATATAACACCGTCTGCCTCATTGATTGTCGCCTGCAAATTTCTGCGCTAGATTGGCAGAGGACAATAATGTCGCAGACGGTATTAATTCTTTCATTGCCAAGCTTAACCCTTTCACCGCCAAAATGTCGTCTGCATTGGTAGTGTCGTCTGTAATTGTTTTAAAGTAAGCTTAAGTTGTGTTTTGACTGAAGGAATTTCGAAACGAGGGTCAAACAGTTTGAATCCTGATCAGACGCCGCGTTACGCGGCGTCTGATCATGATCCAAACTGTTTGCAAAGTCGCCTTCTGGTGCTTTTGGCAGTGAAAGAGTTAACGCTTTGACTGTCGCTTACTTTGATAATGCCGTCTGTAACATTTACAGTTTAGAAGACATTGTTATTTCCCGTTTAAACGCAAATGAAATGCAAACGCATTACAATGTAAATTTGTTTACATTTTTCAATACTGTATTTGTTAAACATGTATTCTGATTCGCAAACAGTTTGGAGCCTGATCAGGCGCCGGGTTCCCCGGCGTCTGATCTGGCTCAAAAGTGTTTGAAACGAGAATAATTTGGAAAGAATACCATATTCTTCACTGAATGATGGAAGACCAAGGCGCAAATTAATCAGAACATTGTACTCAATGGTATTGATCTTGGTTGAACGATAATCACAGTATTGTGTACCAGAACTCGGTTCAAAGACAGTTAACACTTACAATACAATAATAAAATACCGTCTGCCTCATTGATTGTCGCCTGCAAATTCTTGCGCTAGATTTGCACAGGACAATAATGTCGCAGACGGTATCAATTATTTCTCTGCCAAGTTTTATCGTCTGCCTTAACCCTCTTACCGCCAATATATCTTTTGCATTGGTAGTGTCGTCTGCGCGACTTTAAAGTAAACGTTATGGCTGTTTAGACAAAAGAATGTCGATACGAATGACCAACAGTATGGATGCTGATCAGACACCGCATTACGCGGCGTCTGATTAGGATCTTTTTGTTTGCAAAATTGCTTATTGGCGCCGTTGGCAGTTAAAATGTTTACCGTCTACAACATTTACAGTACTGTGTAGAAAAGGCATTTCTTTCTCGTTTAAACGTAAAGGAAACGCAAACGCATTGCAATATAAATATTATGGACAGTTTGTTGACATTTTAACTATTTGTTTTTTAATCTGATTCGAAAACAGTTTGGAGCCAGATCAGACGCCGGGTTACCGGGCGTCTAATCTGATTAAAAACTGTTTGCAATGGATAATACACGTTTTAGCGTAAAAAACGTGTATTTAAAAAGACTAACGTCTTCTCCCCTTTACTAAATACAGTGGATAATCTGTTATTCTTTCCCGTTTAAACGCAAACGTACGCAAACGCAAAGCACTAAAACGTATAAAAGAACAACTTTTGGACAATTCTGATATTTCATGTTTATCTCGGAGGCAAACAGTTTGGAGCCTGATCAGACGCCGGGTTACCCGGCGTCTGATCTGGCTCCAAACTGTTTGCACTGCAAATAATAGTTTTAGCGTAAACGCGTTTATTGGGAAAGAATAACAGATTTTCCACTGTACCGTCTTCTCCCCTTTACTAAATACAAATCGGTACACTTTTAAATTGGAGACACCTTGATATCAATGTCAATCAAGTTTTATCCACATCAAGCGCCGCGTCACTTGGCGTTTGGTGTGGAACCTAAGTGTTTGGAAATAAATGTCAATTCGTGATCGGCTGATGACATAGGTGAAGGAATGAAACTCATAAATCACTAAACATGAAATGACTCAACTTTGTATTTAAGGCGACCTTAACTGTAACCAGAAAATAGTATTTTGTTTTGACAGGTCCGCCTTTTCATTTTTATCTGAGTGGCACAAAGTTTGAAGCTTGATCAGACGCCATGTAACCCGGCGTATGATCTGGCACCAAACTGTCTGCAATGGGAAATATGGTTTTGGCGTAAACGTGTTTATAAGGAAAGAATAACGTCTTCTCCACTTTACTCTCAATTTGGTCAATAACTGATTGCAAGAGTACTTTCATATTTGCGCTTAACCAATATGTGCATGTAGTTCGTTTTTGGTTTTCCATATTTCTGTTCGATAGCAAATATAACAAAATACATAAAAATGAAATTGTTCTCATATAAACCATCCATCATATAACTTTAGTGGCATTATCAAATAATAAAATCTTTATATAACATTGTAGCGTGGAAGAATCGAACCTGTAGACTATAGTTTCATCACATAGCGAATACAGAGTAGCGTAGACAGACTTAATATTAGCTATATATCAAAGTCTGTGCCCGTGTCAAAAGTATTGTAGCGCTTTTGTGTTTAATCAGCCGCTGCCAAATTGGGTGCCGATAGGATTACATCACTGAATGCAATTCTCCCTCATGGTTAATAAAAAATCACATCCATTTCACAGCTCAATTACCGTCTGCTTAAATAATGTCGTCTATTTCATTGTGTTTTAAGGTTTGTTGTAGGCATTTTGACTGAAAATAAAACATCGCTATGGGTGTCAAACTATTTAGATCCCGATCAGATGCTGTGTAACTTGATACTTCGATCGAATCTAGACGCAAACTACTCAAAATGTTATCACCAATTTCACAGAAATTCTGAATATTAAGATATAGTTTATGTTAAAGTTATGACTAATATTTGTGCATTGTCCGAATGACAAAAACCGTGTCTGCAACACGAGTGCTAATACAGAGGAGAATCTGTTATTCTTTCCCGTTTAAACGCAAACGTACGCAAACGCACGCAAACGCAAAGCACTAAAACGTAGAAAAGTACAACTTTTGGACAATTCTGATAATTCATGTTTATCTTGATGGCAAACAGTTTGGAGCCTGATCAGACGCCGGGTTACCCGGCGTCTGATCTGGCACCAAACTGTTTGCACTGCAAATGATAGATTTAGCGTAAACGCGTTTATTGGGAAAGAATAACGTTTTCTCCACTGTAACAGAAGATTGCATATTGCACTGAACCCACTAACAGTTTGAATGAGTTTGAATGAGTTGATTGATAGGCGAACAAGAAAAAGAGTCTTGGCATTCACCCCTAACTCATTCACCCCTGAAACTTTAAATGGACAATTCCTATTTACAATTAAATCTAGTCTATATTTTAATAACTCGGGTGGATTTAACAATACTTTATAATATAACAAACAGTGAAGACCCTGATCAGAGGGATCCTTAAGGCGTCTATTGGGAAAGAATAACGTTTACTCCTATGATTCGTTAATTCATGTTTGATCTATTACTTCATCTGTAAGTTTTTTGCGCCGTTAAATCATTAATAGTTCCCATTTAAAGTGTCATGAAAATAAAACGATAAGAAATAGTTTCTAAATCCTAGCAGACGGTAGAATAAATCAGGCTGAAATTAAAGCAGAATGTTCCTTAAGGCGCATTCCGCTTAACATTTAAACTGATTTAGTTGTCAAATATCTTTAAAACTAGAAACAGGTTATGGGTTGATAAGTTAAACAGAAAAGAAAGACGTTTTCTACACTATACATCTATCACATATGTTTCATAGGCGAACTTTAGCTGTAACGATTTGAACTGAAATGCCCGCAAAGCTCACTTTCTATAGTCGAGAAGACGTTATTCATTCCCAATAAACGCGTTTACGCTAAAACTATTTTCTCCATTGCAAACAGTCTAGAGCCTGATCAGACGCCAGGCTCAAAACTGTTTAATACATGTACTCAGATCAACATGAGCCTCCAGAATTGTCAAAAAGTTGCCATTTCCTCCATTTTATTGCTACACATTTGTGTTTCGTATGTGTTTAAACGGGAGAATGACGCCGTCTCCACTGTATAGAGAACTACAGGTTAAAAGGCTATATATCATATGAACTTCTTGAAAATGCCAAAATGTCTCAAACCCAATTAGAAAAATAAAACCTGACATGAGTGTAGGCAGACGATAGTATGCCAGTAATTTGGTTACGAGAAAGATAAATTAACTAGTTGTACAGTGGTGAACACTTTACTCTTTCCCAATAAACGCGCGTTTATGCAGAAACATGTTTTTTTTTTAAAATTGCAAGCAGTTTAGACACAGGGCAGACGTCGTGTTACTCTCGGGATCCAAATTGTTGTAATTAACCCGTTCCCCCCCCCCATAGAAGCGACGTTTAGCGTGTTTAATTTATTCATACGCTGAAGAAAGTAGTTCCAGTTTATACCCTATTAAACAATTACCATAACAATATTTCTATATAGCCTAGCAGATTATAGTTTAAAGCAGATTGAAAGTAAAGCAGAATGTGCCTTAAGGCACATTCTGCTTTACTTTTAACCTGCTTTAAGTGATAACCTATATTCAATGTTATAAACGGTTTATAGGTTAAAGGGTTAAGATTAAACTAAATCGTAAGAAAGTTTGAAAACCTGTTACATTTTACATTGTACAGCACATGCGTGTTGGTTAACATTGTGTTAAAGGGGAATGTTAATGTCTTCTATGATTTAGCGGAGTTGTGTTTCGCACCCAATACACATCACTTGAGGAAAAATAAACATTTCATGATTTTAAACTTTAAGACTAAAGCTGATATAGAGCTGAAATGCAAATAATTTGCCACTGATCAGATATCAGGTTCATGTCCCTTTTATATGTACAAACTTCATCTAAATCCGAGTAAAGCAACTAATAAAAGACAATGGGTCAAAACAAAGAGGGGCGAAGACGATACTAGATCTATTTCATAATAACAGCTTTCGGACTAAACGTATTTCATATAAACACTGTTTGGAGCCTTTTCAAGCGTCGGGGTCATCCGGCTTTAAACTACTTTCCACTCAGGTTAAAATGATTACTAAGCCGTTAAAAACATGTATTTTCTGCATTGTGTTGTATTAATTTGGCATTAAATGGAAAGGAATAACGTCTTCATGTATTCTCCAAAATAAAAGTGACCCCTTCTTAGTGCCATTGTGGCAGTGCGTGATTTGGTCAGACATTGGAATATGGAAACATGTACCACTGAATGTACTATACAGTGGATAATCTGTTATTCTTTCCCGTTTAAACGCAAACGTACGCAAACGCAAAACACTAAAACGTAGAAAAGTACAACTTTTGGACACTTCTGATAATTCATGTTTATCTTGGTGGCAAACAGTTAGGAGCCTGATCAGACGCCGGGTTACCCGGCGTCTGATCTGGCTCCCAACTGTTTGCACTGCAAATAATAGATTTAGCGTAAACGCGTTTATTGGGAAAGAATAACACATTCTCCACTGTACATGTACCACTGAATGTACTAGATCTATATACGGTGGATAAGATGTTATTCTATCCCGGTTAAATTTAAACGTATTGCAATAAAATTAGAAAATGACAAGTTTTTGACAAATCCGACTGTTTATATTCATATTAGTGGCACACAGGTTAGAGCCTGGGTTGAGATGCCGGGTTACCTGGCGTCTGATCTGGCTCCAAACTGTTTGCAAATAAAATAATAGTTTGAACATAAACGCGTTTATTAGGAAAGAATAACGTCTCTCTACTGTAGGAAAAAAGGTCTTACCTATATAAGATAATCAATAAGTATCTTCCTTTCACTTCCTTCCCAAACTGAAGTTAGTTACATCCTGAAACTAGAGAAAGAAGACAATGAGGTCACTTCGAGCCGTATGTATTCAATAGAAGAAAACGTCTGTCCTTCAAAATAAACGCATTTACGCTAAATGTTTCCTCATTACCTTTGTTTTTATACGGGAACGAATACTGTTTTCTCCGCTGTAAGTATACAATGGACGAAAACATTATTTTTCCACCAACGAACGCGCTTATGCTGCACAATTTTATGTGTCTTATATAGTGTTAAATAGTCATTGAATTGGTAAGTGTTATTTAGCCATGTGTTTGATTTCAGTTTATGTGTTTTATATAGTATTAAATAGTCCTTGAATTGGTTAGTGTTATTTAGCCATGTGTTTGATTTCAGTTTATGTGTTTTATATACATGTGCATGTAGTGTTAAATAATCATTGAATTGGTTAGTGTTATTTAGCCATGTGTTTGATTTCAGTTTATGTGTTTTATATACATGTGCATGTAGTGTTAAATAATCATTGAATTGGTTAGTGTTATTTAGCCATGTGTTTGATTTCGGTTTATACTTGAACGAATAACGTCTTCTACGACTTTGTTACACTGTAGAATACAATTATAACTTCCCGTCGAAACAAAATAAACACAGTGCATTCAATTTGTGGAACAAAATGGAAGATTATTTCAAGTATAGAATATCTTGTTCTATCAGTGGGGCAAACAGCTGATTTTGCTTCAAACTGCTTCCGGTACATCCAACCGATTTAGGAGACACGCGTATTGCTAAATATTTTCTTTTCATCTTTACAGTAGAGAAATCGTTATTCTTTCCCGTTTAAACGCAAACGAAACGCAAACGTAAAACATACAAATACAGAAATTACAACTTTTTGACAATTTTTACTTATCTATTTTTATCTGACGGGCAAACACTTTGGAGCCTGATCAGACGCCGGGTTACCCGGCGTCTGATCTGGCTCCAAACGGTTTGCAATGGAAGTAATTGATTTAGCGTAAACGCGTTTATTGGGAAATTATAACGTTTTTGCACTGTACACTGTAATGACGACATAAAAGACATGACAAAAAATGTCTCATTCCGTTTTCAAAAAACAGAACATGAATTGATCGAATATTTTATTCGCTTCAAGCGGTGCCGCTCCTAGTAAGTTGTGAAAATGCGTTTTATATGTGAAACGTTATTAACACGGAGGTATATTAAATGAGGACTGCTTATTCTTAGTGGTTTAGAATGAGGCACGTTATTTATTAATCAACTTGCACCAGGGCTGCCATAAATTTATCATAAAAAGTCTAAGATTTCAAATATACAATTTTTTAGACGCAACTTTACTAATCGTACTTTTACCCCAGAGTCTGTTTCTTGTTTTGAAGACACATGTCTGCTTAAAACAGGTTGAAAGGAAAGCAGAATGCACCTTAAGGCGCATTCTGCTTTACTTTCCGCCTGTTTTAACCTACATGTACGACCTAGGGGAGTATATGTACAGTCGGCTGAGCGGTCATTCGGACTGAAAGTAGACTTCAACTTGGTATATTACTTTTTGTTTTTTATCTGCTAGGATAAAAATCCGAATACTTAGGAAAAATCCGGAGAAATGGCAGCCCTGTTGCACACATCGCTCGATACGCTGGTACAGTAGAGACGACGTTATTCTCTACCAATAAACGCGTTTACGCTAAAACTATTATTTTAATTGCAAATAGTTTTGAGCCAGATCAGACGCAGGGTAACCTGAGATATGATAAGGCTCCAAACTGTTTACCACTCATATAAAAAAAACATACTCAAAATTTTCAAAGAGATGCCATTTTCTACATGTACATGTTTAATATTGTACAACCCTTTTAAAGAATATACTTGAGGTCCCAAAATGTAACATGCTTATCCTGTGGGATTCGTACATGTAGCTTTATTCATTAGTGTCAAAGATATAATAAGAAAGTAAAATACTTGAACACAACTACGTATACGTATATTAACTTAATCCATCCGAATCAGTTGATATTATCAACTCCATTGACCTGATTAAATATACCAACAACACTTACAAACAGTGAAGACCAAGATCAGGGGCCCCTAAAGAAGCCCTTAGATGTGGGTTGAAACTGCTCAGATCAGAGGGCGAGGTATACACAATTTAGACCAGTATTTATTCACAGATAGATAGATGGATGGATGGATGGGTGGATGGGTGGGTGGGTGGGTAGGTAGGTAGGTAGGTAGGTAGATAGATAGATAGATAGATGTTTCGTATCAAAATATATTTCATTCCTAAACAGGATCAAGGGTAACAGTGGAGAATTGTAGTGAAGACCACGCTTCAATGCAGGCGGTACTTTCTATAGGTAAGTCTGGACCCATTTCCTTATAACTTGTTTTCAGTATTGAAGACAGATGTTGCTCGAAGCAGGCGGAAAGTAAAGCAGAATACTCCTAACAAACACTTTTTTCTTAAATTCAGTCGAATTAAGCTAACATCTCAGAGGATATAGGAATTACAGTGTAAAGTGAAACTAAATCTATATTTCCTTTAGTGGATGTAGTAAAGTAGTAACATGACCTGTTGGAGAACATCAAAGCTCGCCTAATGGAAGCCTTATAAATAAGTATATATCAACCGATAAGTTTATCATTACACTACATTCAAGCCACAGATAATTTATATTTCAAATATCAATTTCCTAGTACACACATTTCATGTAGTATTAGTGCATTCCAACACTTACTCAAAAACTAACTTTGAAATGTCAGTCCATAAAGCCTAAGTCCACAAAAGGTAGAACTATAATAATTATCTAAATTATCTAAATTAAAATTCATTTTTCAATTTTAACAAGGCAACATCAATGTTCAATTCATTCCAAAAATAACCTTCCTAGTGTAAATATGTCTTGTAGTATAAGTGCATTTCAACACATACCACATAACCATGAGAAAATCAGCCGAAAAACCTAAGTCAACAACAGGTAAAATTATTACTAAAATTTACATTTACATGTATTTTCAATGTAAACTATGCAACTTTATGTTCAAACCACAGGACACTTTCTTACCAAATATCAGCATCCTAATGCAAATAGTTCATGTAGAATTAGTGCATTTCAGCACTTAGCCCCCTCCCCCCAAAACAATATCTATGAGAAATCAACCGAAAAACCTACGTCAAAAACTGTTGACATTATAACTAAAACTATTTTCAATTTAAACTACGTAACATTAATGTTCAAGCTCCATTCCAAACAGCAGCTTCCTGATGCAAATATTTCATGTACATGTAGTACAAATGTATTAGAGCAGTTTAACACTTACCCCAAAACTTTAACCATGAGAAATCAGCCGTAAAACCTCAGTCCACAACAGGTAAAATAATGACTAAAATCTAAACATCAACGATCAACACACAGGGAATCTCCATTGCAAATACCATCTTCGTAATGCATATATTTCAAGTACAAGTGCATTTCATCACTAACCCAAAAGCATTAACCAATAAAACCAACGCTGTAGACAAAGCCTCCCCCTCCCCCCATTATCCGAATAGGCGAGATAAAAAGGCGTTTTATGGAAAAATGGATTTTAAAAGTGAAACTATGTTTTGACAATAAAATTCCATGGCGAGGATTCATATCGATATGGCAGGCAAAATATTGTTTTATTCCGAGTTAACACTCGCGGACCTTGTATGGCCTTATCCAGAATAGGCTCAATCTTTGTCTCCCCTTGGGTGTCGTTGAATAGATTGAACACTAGCATAACTGCGTTTATTTGGAAAGCAGGGCTGTCATTTATCCTGACTTCGGATTTTTTTCTAGAACATGGAAGCTTAAAGCAGGCTGAAAGTAAAGCAGAATGCGCCAATAAGGCGCATTCTGCTTTACTTCCAGTCTGCCTTAAGTGGTCACGTGTCAAGACAACTAGAAACAGGCTGTGGGGTAAAGGAACGATTCGTAAATTCGCACTTGAATAATGCAAAATTTGGAAATCTTAGGATTTTTCATGTCAACTTATGGCAGCCCTGCGAAAGAATAACGTGTTCCCCGCTATATGAATTGTTTCAGGCGAGAAATTATGTAATCGGAAATTGGCTAGCGTGCTGAACGTTAATAACATATTTATCAGTAGCAGGATGAGGAAAGGTGACTTAAAACATAGCTGATAATTTGCCGACATCTATAGTATCACTATGACCCTAGAAGATTCGCGTGCTTGGGCCTATAATATTCCGCGCTCTTTAATCTTATCAGGGTGACTAAGTTGTTGTCGGCAACAAAACAACCTCAAAGTTGCATCTCTTAACATTGTAAGTGAAAATGACAAAATGTAAGTGTTAAATGGTAAGGATCCCGAAAATAATTCTGATCTGGATTAAAAATGTTGCTTATTTGTAAATACTAAAAATGTCTCGCTTACCACATGGGCTTAACACTATAATATTTACTCCTACATATATATAGGTTTTGTCAACTGGCAGGTTACCTTTGCAGTATATTTGCATCATCTTTTATTTAAACAGGAAGATATTATATATTCTAAACTATATAAACGAAACGTTTTCGAAGTTTTACTCTTGAAATCAACTACGCTCAAACGCAATTATTTCTGTTTTACTGGCATCTGGATTTAAGCTGTTAACTATTTTTATACAATACATTAGCATTTGTTTTAGTGGTTTAAATTGAAACGTATAACATGTAATGTATATTTTCTTCCGAATATGTCAACAAAACGTGACACTGTACTATGCAACCTATTGAAATAAATTAGCAAATGCTATTTACATGTACCATTTGTTGGGAGAACATTGTTGCAATGCGATACTAAGAACTGCTGACAATCAAAAGAATGATTGATCTGAAGTGACCAGGGAAAATAATATACATTGTATAATAAAACATTTCTCCTTTTCCTTTTAAAACGAAAGGATACACCAACGCAATGCGTTAACATGTAGCAAATGACAGCTTTTGGAAAGGTTTAATCGTATATTGTAATCTCAATCGCAAACAATTTGAATACTGATTAGTCCTATCTTAATCCAAACTGTTTGCAGTGGACACATTAATTGAACCTAAACGGGCTTATACATGTACTACATTGTTCCCTCTCTACAACGGCCCTCCCAACAACGACTCTCTCCTTACAATGATCTTTGCCATAGTTCGCTAAACAAAACATTTATGTCTAACGCTTTTACTGCTAAAATATCGTCTGCTTCAAATTGTCGTCTGCAGTTACATTTTGATGGAATAAATATAATGACGAGTGACACACAGCTTGAATACAGATCAGACGCCGCTTAACGGGGCGTCAGATCTCGATTCAAGCTGTTTGCAAAATTGTAATCAAATTTCCCTCCCTATAACGACTCCATCCGATCAACGCACTGTTCGTGTCTCCCTTTTAGGTGTCGTTGTAGGGAGGGAGCGCTGTAGTATGAACAGAATCACGTGTTCTATATTGCAATGGTTTGGATCACTACTAGGCAATGGGCACCATTAGTGTCTCATATAGTTCCAAACTATACTGTTACACGTAATACCTTCAGACGAAAGATAGAGGAAATTTTGGTCTACGAATTCATATGCAGACTGGCTTTGCAGACACTAATTTCCTTAAGTGTCTACGTAAAGCAAAATCAACGTGATAATTTCTCGCCAAGGACCTTAAAGCGGTCAATATAGTAGTATTATTCTTAAATAAGGTGTTAGCTTAAATATTGTTTTTATTGCTTGTTTGGAGCTACATGTTCCTCAGGGTACCTCGGCATCTTCAACACTACGAACTAATTGTTTGCTATGCAGTAAATAATCATAAACATATCGTTATATAGTCTAAACAGTACAAACGTATCTCATCTATTACATGTAGATTCGTTTAAACTGGAAATAAAAACATTTTAGTCACTGTGCCTACTTTCTGTCATAATTATGCAGTAGATAAGACAGTATCTTCCAATACACACAATTTATATTAACAACCTTAAGTACTTTGTCAAGAGTTTAGGGTCAGATAAGACCCCAAGTTAAAACAGCGTCGTCTAAGTTTTTTAACTATCCCTTACTCAGACTGATAGAATAATTAATATACATGTAATAGGACACATCAACAGGCTTAATCAATTGCCATTATCTAAACTATATTGCATAGTCCGTTTCGTTTCGTTTAAACGGAACAGTATAATGTCTTCTCCTCTGTTACATGTACCATAATGCAAATAGAGTCGAAACTCCACGATATAACATTAAAATACGGGTACAGTGGATAAAACGTTATTTTTTTCCCAATAAACGTGTTTACGCTAAAACTATTACTGTATTTCCAGTACAAACAGTTTGGAGCCAGATCAGACGCCGGGTAACACTGCGTCTGATCAGACTCTAACCTGTTTGCAACTCAGCTCAATATTAAAAGTCATAACTGTCAAAAAGTTGTTGTTTTCTACATATACATTTAAGTTGCATTGCATTTGCGTTTCGTTTGCGTTTAAACGGGAACGAATAACGTTTTCTGCACTCTATGAACTACTGGTAAGGTCGATTTAAGCGAGTTCGAAGTATCGAGTTTCGACTGTATAGTTAGCTGGTGATCTGCATCTTTTATGTAGTTACTATTACTTAGTTTAATGTTTATCTAGTAGATACAGTGTTCCCTCTCTACAACGACACCTAACTGGATACCAATATTGTGTGCGTTGTTCGAAGGGAGTCGTTGTAGGAACGGAAATAGGATTACATTTGCAAACAGCTTGAATCCAGACCAGACGCCGCGTAACGCGGCGTCTGATCTGGATTCAATTTGTTTGTCACTCGGCATTAAGTACTTTTTTCTGCCAAAATGCCCATTATGTAACTTTGAGAAAAACAGCAGACGACAATTTTAAGCAGACCACACTGCAGCCGTGAATAGGTTGAGCACAAATTATGCTTTTAAGGGAACTGCGACAATGGCCGTTGTAAGGAGGGAGTCGTTATTGGGAGGGCCGTTGTAGAGAGGGAACACTGTATTACTTAGTTTTATGTTTATCTAGTAGATACAATGTATAGTTCCATTAGCGATGAATTAGCATCTCGTTATGTAGTAGTGTCCGGTCATGACGACCACTTACAAGGCTAGTGTTTTGTTGTTGGAGACAGGCGGGTGATTAACCTCTAGTATTATAAGCATTTTCCGTCTGTATCGTTTGGCCGCGGAATATATTTTGTCTACAATTTCATTGCGGCCATAATTATGACAGAACTAAAAGTCTTATTAATAATCTTGGTCTAGTTGAGACGCCGAATTTTGCAGCGCCTTACAGTGTAGACGACGCTAGTTTTTCCTATAAAACGCGTTTACGCTTAAACTTTTATTTTCATTGCAAACAGTTTGGAGCCAGATCTGGCGTTTGACTAGGCTCCGAACTTTCTGCCACTAAGTTTAATATAAATGGGTCCAAAGTTATAAAGCTTTTTAGTTGAGTCTAAAGTCGTTCTCAAATGCTTGAGAACACACTCAAACTTGACTCAAACGCTTTATAACCTTTGACCCAGGTCTCAAAAGCGACCACTTGTCTGAGCACCGTCACTGACATTACTAAAGGGAGGGTCGGCTCTAATGTTGTTATAACTTGTGATCCAACCCATATTCCATGTATATACTGTGGAGAAAACGTTATTCTTTCCAGTTAAAACGAAACGAACCGTAATCGCAAAACACTAACTCGTAGAAAAGTGCAACTGTTGGACAATTCAGATAACTCATGTTTATCTTGGTGGCAAACAGTTTGGAGCCTGATCTTACGCCGGGTTACCAGGCGTCTGATCTGGCTCCAAAATGTTTGCAACAGAAGTATTAGTTCTAGTGTAAACGCGTCTTTTGGGAAAGAATAACGTGTTCTCCACTGTATGACACGTACATGTAACACGTGGTGATGTCACTAAATGAATGATTGAACATATTCTTTTTTATGTCCAGATAGTCATTGGGAAAGTTATTGGGAAAGAATAACGTTTTCTTAGCTGTATGGGAGAATAAAAATATGTTTAAACTATAAATTTATTGACTATACAAATGGTTTGCCGTGGAGGCACAACGTGACCCTTAATTGTCGATTACAATAGTTATTTGCAAACCATTCATGACGTCGTTGCAATAAAGGTTGACGTCGTTTAAGGCCTTTCGCTACCGGAAGTCGGTCTTGCGGGCGAGCGGATATGAGTCTGGACGACACAGACTTTTTTCGTACGTGTTTATACTAGAAAATTTATATAAAGGAAATGTTGATATAAATTAGTATAATCCTTCATAGCGCAGTTAGTATAGTGGTTGACTATAGTGGTTGACTAGCAATCCATAGGTCATAGGTTCGAGACCCATCCGATCCAAATATTTTTTTTTAGTGTCCGATTTATTGACTTGTCAATCCATAACGCAGTAATCAAGAGACATGTTATGTTTAGTCTTCGTTGATTAGTACTAGTGATGTTTACGGTCCAAGTATATGTCCACTTACCTGTACGTTTTAGTTTAATGACTTACAAGTCAATTAAATCGGTATACATGTAAACGATTTGATCGAACTATAAAGCCACACCTTGAAGCTTATCAATACGCTAACCTTTTCAAGATCGATATTGCCCATTATAATTATGTTCAAACAATATAATAAACCTTGTATGCAAGTCCATGAACAAATAATAATGCATTTTAATGACAAAGTTTTAATTCTAAGGTAGGTAACTGTATCTAAACAACAAATATCCCACATTTTAATAAGAAAATATATTATTACAACAAATCCTGACTGTAATATTTTCTAATTTTTTCAGACTGACTAGTTCATCAACCATATATTTGAATAAAATGAAAACAAATATACATTGAATGAGTCAGTTTTTTGTAATTCAATTTTTTAGCATTTTGCAAAATTTAAATAGCTGATAACATCTTTCTGAACACCTTTATTCAAAATGTTTTTAGCTTTTCTTGTAATGAATGTTGTGGACTACTTATTGGGCGAGAATTATAGTCATTAGCTTTATTCATTTTTAAGAAAAATAAAATCATCAAAATTCTAGGTTTTTGTCAGAAAAAAGACCTTATAGACAAACCACACGATAAATTTTGCCTATATTTACACACATTGTTTCTTAGGCTATTATCATTCTTCATGACAATTTTCGTATGGAAACTACGCGCATATGCGAAGTACCTTAACACAATAATCGATATCATTTCCCGTTAAATGCACAAAGAAACACAAATGCTACATGTAAGCAATAACATGAAGAATATTATGTGTTTAGTTTCTTACGACTTTTTTTTCATCTGATCAGCCAATTTTTATTACTCATTTATTTACTTTTTGTCTATATAGCATGTTTAGACGCCGGGCTATCCGGTGTCTAATTGGTATCCAGACAGTTTGCAATGGAAATAATAAATGAATTGTAATAACGTTCATTGGGGTACTTTTATGTTTGTTCCAATGTAAGCGTGTTGTCAAATCAAACACATGTACAGTGGATAAATCGTTATTCTTTCCCAATAAACGCGTTTACGCTAAAACTTTTATTTGCAGTGCAAACAGTTTGAAGCCAGATCAGACGTCTGATCAGGCTCCAAACTGTTTGCCACCAAGATAAACATGATTTATCAGAATTGTTGAAAAGTTGTACTTTTCTACGTTTTAGTGCTTGCGTACGTTTGCGTTTAAACGGGAAAGAATAACAGATTCTCCACTGTAGTGCACTGGGTAACTCGGCGTCTAAAGACACTCAGTTTGACAAAACTACTAGATTACACCTACATGTACACTGTTGTAAGAACACAAACTACTGTTGAGTTCAAATAGAGTTTACGTTCGTAACGATTCTTGTTCTGATATTTTTATACATGTATCATAACGTTTAGTCTCTTCGTAATTCTAATGTTTGCTGTATGGCAGTTAAAAAATACAGTGGAGAAAACGTTATTCTTTCCCAATAAACGCGTTTGCGCTAAAACTATATTTTTTCCTTTGCAAACAGTTTGGAGCCTGATCAGACGCAGGGGAAACACGGCGTCTGAACAGGCTGCAAATTGTTTGCCACTCAGCTTAAATTTATCAGTCAGAATTGTCAAAAAGTTTTCATTTTCTACATTTCAGTGCTTTGCGTTTGCCTTTCGTTTGCTTTTAACGGGAAATAATAACGTTTTCTCCACTGTATCTCTTCTTGTTCTAATTCATTCCTTTCATTCACCCTGGAAATGAAAGCACATTCGTCATTTTACGACTGCAAATAAACGAGAGTAGTTATTGATATCGCAGTCAATTTGTCTAGATCAGATGTCACACTGTTCATAGACAATAAATATAGTTAATGCTTCCCATTTTGCAATAAGAAATTGTTCTAGTTTTATTATCATACTTAATCATTAAACAGTGGAGAGAACGTTATTCTTTCCCGTTTACAAGGTAAACGATACGAAAAAGCAAAACACTTAAAACTAGAAAATGACAACTTTTGGAGTATTCTGGCTGATAAAATTTAGCTGAGTGGCAAAAAGTTTAGAGCCTGATCAGACGCCGGGTTACCCGGCGTCTGATCTGACTCCAAACAGTTTGCAAATGAAATAATAGTTTTAGCGTAAACGCGTTTGTTTGGAAAGAATAATGTTTTCTCCACTGTATGACACGTACATGTACATGTTACACGTGGTGATGTCACTATATAAATCATTGAACGGATTCTTTTTTATCCAGAAAGTCATTACCTCCAACTTTCTTGTTTTCATTTTATAACTTTCAATGTTATCAAGACGGGCATACATGTATCTAATGGGATCCCTTCTACGCTATATACATGACTGTATAACACGTACTGTGGATAATACATGATTCTGCCCTATTTAAACGAAACGAAACATAATATGTGCCATAATGCCAATTATTATTAAATTGCTTAAAAACTCATATTTCGCCAAGGGTTCGTCCATGCTTATATTGGTTTAGTCCGCTTTTGATATAAGGGGTGCCTGGTATAAATTTTCAATTTCGTGTTATTTTCTAATTAATTTCCTATCACGAAACAGAGCCTGACAACAAATCTATCAAATCGCGCTAGTAAAATACTGATAGATTTGTTATATTAAGAAGGCTACATGTAACGCTTGCTTGGATTTACATACATGTAGTAAAGATATGGCTTAAAGCAAGGGTATCTGTCAATATAAATATATACTTCCGTAACTATATACATGTAAGGCGTGTCATGAAAGCTTCCACATATGGTTCACATATTACATATGAAACAGGACATGTATACGAATCGACATGCGATATTTCACAAGTACTGACATCCAGTTCAGGTGTACTTGGTATGGGGAATAAAACATGCATGTATTAGGCAATGAATGCACGAATATATGTCACTTAATTAAAAACTTGGGCAAACACCACTTAAAGCCACTCGCCACCACATTGTGTAATTGCATAAGATTAAAAAAAAAATGTGTAGCATTATCGTGCATCTGGCATTAGAAAAATATGATCAGTCTAAAAACACCCACTAGAAAAGTCTTCAAATCTTTGTTTTTTAGATCTTTTCAAACGTTTTATCCGTTGCGTCGAAAGATGCCATAGACATTGTTTACGGGATCAGGCATAAACCCGAGCCGAATGATGTACTCCTCATCGTTACACACTGAAATACGTTAAATCGATTCCAGATATATGAATTGTCCGATGGCTCAGTTGGCTTAGCGGTTGCCTTATTTTGCTTGTTTGTCCCCGCATGCCGGGTCCCGGGTTCGAATCCAATCAAAGCTCAATATTTTTTTTATTCAAATGCATTTTTCATTAACAGAATATCTTATCCTAAACTAATTATTACTCGTTTATATAAGTGTTTGACATACAGCCTTCCCTATCTACAACGACATTAAATGGGAGACAAAGTTTTTGTGTGTTGTTCGAAGGGAGTCGTTAGAGGTAGGGAACTTGACTTACATTTGCAAACAACTTGCATCCAATTCAAGCTGTTTGCAGATGTAATCCAAAATATCTCCCTAAAACAGCTCCCTCAAAACAACGTTCACAATCTGTGTCTCCCATTCGGTGTTGCGGTAGAGAGGGGGTACTGTATTAGCAGCTTCTGTTCGATTGAGGATATTTAATTCTTAAATAACTTAAGAACGATCTCTTATAGATGAACCCGTTCAGCATTAGATGTTTCTTCTTTCCGGGCGTTAGCTTTAATCCTTTTTTTAAACCATTGTGTACAAGAAATGCGTTGTTCATAACTGTAAACTCGTAGCCACCGTAGTAAGCTTCGCACACCTGTAAAAGACAATACAATTATATTAACACATTCAACCCTAGTGACAAGTATACTCGTCATTGTCATATAGTGTACATGTAAGGAGAACACTTGTACTATGCAAACAGTGAAGATCCTGATCAAAGGGCTCCTGCAGGAGCCCTCAGATCAGGGTCTGCACTGTTGGACATTTTGCATGATATTGTTGACATTAACCATAAATAGTCAAAGATGGACTTAGCTTAATTGGACAAAGGAATTGTCCATTAAAGATTCCAGGGTTTTATGAGTAAAAGCAATTAAAATTTATATCTAAAAAATATTCAAAATAACAAGCAGTGCTTCGAACTGTTTGGCACTCAGATACAAAACAAGAGGTCGATGGGCCATATTTCGTTCACCTGAGAATATCTGATAAAATGGAATGATTTTTGTCCTTGGGCGGGTTCAAATGTTACCTAAGGCGCATAGTTTTATCAATCTTGATAGAGGACATGTATTTGATGATATGTGCCAACTATCTAAACACTGTGTGCTGGGATTTCAAACAAGATGTTTTAAGTTCTCAATGTGAAGAAATATTGTTTGTTCCTGTGACCTAGATATGCATCAGACCGAATATTGGTAAAAGACATCTAGAAGTATAACCATACCAATTCTCAAAGCTCTGCCTATATAAGTGTCAGAGGAGAAAATGTTTAGAAAATTTCAATATATAACACTGTGTAACACAGTGACCCCCGAAGCTAGGCCAATTCTAACCACAATGGCATAATTTGAAGAATGTCGATTGAGGACCTTGGGCCCGTTTTACTGAACTACTTACGCATATTTTTTGGCGTAAGTCAAAATCGTTTAACTCTTATTTTTCGATCATAAACGTTTGCACACAGCAAATATCCAGATCAGAGGACGCGCTAAAAGCGCGACCTCTGATCTGGCTATTTGCTGTTTGTAGCAAGTGATACTAGAGTATATAAATTAAAATTTAAAATTTTGACTTACGCAACAATTTTGCGTAAGTAGTTTAGTAAAACAGGCCCTTGTAGATGATGCTACATGTATGTGCGATATATCCAAGCCTTGTGTACTAGGGTTTCAGACAAGAAGATTGTTTAAGATTTCATTGAAAACACCTATTTTTAGTTCCTGTACCCTAGATATGTAATGGACCTGGAACCATTTTAATAATATTGGTAAATGACATATATCAGTGTCACCATGTCAAATATCAAAGCTCTGCATTAGTTTCAGAGATGTGTGTGTTTGAAAATTTCAAAATGTAACTCCATATTAAAGAGACACGATTTGAACCTGAATATGGCATCTAAACTGTGTGTACTAAAGTTTCAGACATGAGCATTTGGAGGGGTCTGAGCCGGTACTGTGGCTGCATTTTATTGCGCCATATGTTATCAGTGCTCAATAGTGTAGGCAAGATGGCTCAATGATCAGGAGAGTAAATGTACAGTCGACTGAGCGGTCATTCGGACTGAAAGTAGACTATAACTTGGTATATTTATTATTTTATTTTAATTTAAATTCCTGTAACCTAGATATGTAACGGTTCGAAACCATTTCACCAATACTGGTAAAGGATATCTAGAAATGTTATTATGCCAAAAGTCAAAGCTCTTGTCATGTTAGTCCAGACAAGTTCACTATTTACATGTAACTCTTTGTAAAAAAGTGACCCCAGGATTTGGGTCAATTTTGATTCTAGGGGAATAATGTGCACACTCTTGGTAGAGGACATGTAGATAACATAACCTGCTAAACATCTAAGCTCTGGCCCTTGTAGTTTTGGGTAAAAGGTATTCTTAAGATGTCCTTATTCTATCACCTCTGTTGCAAATGGAACCGGAGTTCTGCATTGTTTTTAACTATTTGAAGACACTAGAAAGAGCTTGGACATGGGAACAGTCATATAAAGTTTGGTAGAAATATGTCAAGCGCAAATGGTATAGGAGGAGATACCATTTGAAGCAGTTTTTAACGATGACGCACGACGGTCGGACGACGACGGACACTTGGCAATCACAAAAGCTCACATTGATCTTATGGCTGAGGTGTGCCCTGATTTTTAAAACGTTGCAAAAACTATTTGACTGTATGGTTTGTGTTAACGTTAATTTAATCGAAACATAGAGAAAGTGGATATTATATGAGTGTTCATTATTTATCATTATTTAATAAACGAGTTGACAAACATAGTATGACGCAAGCGTTGATAAATAATGAGCACGAATGTGTGATTCTATTTATTACATAACAATTTTAAATAACTATCAAATCAATCGAAGCCACAGTTTGTAGTATTTTTGTTATACAGGTTTTCCGCCCAAACCTGACATTGTTCATGGTCACGTCATCGCATAGGACGTCATTTGGTATCCCGCTACATGCAGCGCTTGAAAACGAATAGATTTGGTCGGAGTCCCCAAAAAACTATTATATTTCACTAGTGGATTACAATACTGATATAATGACTTTATTCCAGTCCCAGACCGCAAGCTTTGTGATAAAGCTTTTTAACTGTAAACATAACATCCCCTATTCCTAACCTTAAGAGCATTGCCCTGACAACACATGTTATTGGTATGTTTTAACGATGGGAACAGTTTTACGCTTACATCGATGGTGAATTTAGCAAAAGCGCCTTAATACAAACACAGACGGAGTTAATGTGTTAGGCAAAAGGTTTCCTTGTGTCAACTGACACACATCTCAAAACATTACTAACATAACTTAACCCTTTTAACGCCACAGTCGTATAAAATCGACTTCTCAAACAGTTTGGATCAAGATCAGACGCCGCGGAACTCGGCGTTTGATCCGGATCCAAACTGCTTGACATTCGTATCGATGTGTTTGAAGTTATACGACCTTAAACAATATTGCATACAACAATATTGAAATAGACGACCAGTTTGCGGAGAAGGGGTAAAACCCTTACGGATAATTTTGGGCCGAAAAGGTTAATACAGTTAACCACTTCTACTAATGCTTATCATTTGTTATTTAATGCATGTGGTTGTTTTAACTCTTTCCTCCCTGAAACTTAAAATGGACAAATCCAGTTTCCATTGAAGTCTAGTCCATTTCTGAGTTTTAAGGGTTGTTTTTGTCAATATCTTGCATTATGACAAACAGTGAAGACCCTGATCAGAGGGGTCCTAGGAGCCCTCTGATCAGGGTCTTCACTGTTTTCCTAGGACACGTGTACTTTTCACATGTACACCATTTGCAAAGGACGCCAATATGCGGGACTAGGGTTCAAAGGGTTAAGCAGGGGAAACGTGAAATATAAATCTCCTTTACGAGCTTTCCATTTACCTCCATCTTGATTTAAGCCGTCACATTCCTTTCATACAATCAATTGGCCTCCTTTGAAGTGGTATACTGTATACCTAAATATCTACAATGATTTGGTCCTGTTCAGAATCAGGCTTTACATTTATATCTGTATTGTTTTGGTCAAACTGCTTTGGACCATACTTTGAAATTATAATTATGGTAATACTTTTAACGCAGACGAGTTTTTAGTACATGTAATAAAAAGAGTAAAGGCAGACGATGAAATCTGGTGTCGAAAGGATTAAGGAACAAGGTCAGAAGACAAAACAATTCACATATGATATAGGTCGATTTTATTGACCTGGCAGGGCGGAGTTTCGATGAGAACCAGTGCATTTCATTTTTGGGGGCGGCAACGCGTTGTTTTATCATCGGAATTCACCGTTGTCGCATGCCGTTTTATCTCCACGTTACATGTCAGTGGACACTTTGACAGAAGGAATATAATGGCGAGTGACAAACAGCTTGAATCCAGATCAGATGCCGCGTTTAGCGGCGTCTGATCTGTTTTCAAGCTGTTTTTGCAAATGTGAGCCAAATCTTAATTTTCCCTCCCTATAATAACTCCACCCGAACAACACACGTAATCTGTGTCTCCCATTGAGAGGTAATACTGTATTTAACATTTTCACGTTGATATGGCTGCACGCATAAATTGTGTTTCTCAATGTTGAAAGTATAGGACAATAACGATATACACATGGAATACGGAACTATATCTTTCCTCCCTTTAATCGATATTAATGTAAATTGGTTTATCTTTGCCCAAGGTTAGCTCCGCCCTGCAAGGTGAAAACAATCGGTCTTTATCATGCAAGTGACAGAGTTCAATTGCTCTTAATTCTGAACAGTCAATCTTTAACTATAACTGAGTGATACAAAATGTACTACATTGGAGAAAACGTTATTAGTTTTCGTCTAAACGCATCTGAAAAGCGACCCACTGCACAAAAATGCAGAAAATATAATTTTAGATGCATTAAAACTACACATGTAGTTTAATCTGAGTGGCAACATCTTAGAGCTTGGTCAGACGCCATGTTACTTGGCGTCTGATCCGGCTTCAAACTGTTGGCAATGGTAATAACAGTTTTAGCGTAAACGCGTTTATTTGGAAAGAATAACGCCTTCTCCACTGTAAAACTGTACCTGGCTAACTCTGTCCCGACCAAAGTCTTTAAAGTTGTCATAAAACAAAGGTAAATGTTGTCTTGCTGCTATATAATATGGCTCATAAGGCATTTGGAATGCGACATAGTAGCTTGAGTTCATTTCACTTGGATACGATAAAGCCATCCATCTGGAATAATTCGTCGCTCTATGACAATCTGGACATACCCTGACACTATACTGACGCATCGAGCTATTCGTTACAGCACTTATGAGTTCATACTTTGATACAGAAGCATAGAGTGGAACAAAGGTTTCGAAGCAAGGCAGTATATATGCAATCTTTTTGTATTTATCTGCCTTCATCAAGAATGCTTCCATGTCCTTCTTCATTCCTTTTGACGGACAAATGTCAATATCCAGATTCAAAACGTATGCGGAGTTTGAATTCATCAAAGCGACATTGCGAAGGATATTCACTGGATACAGAATGCTTTTTAAGGCAAAGTTGTCCCATGGATACTTTTGTCGAATTGAAAGGAGATTATCACAACTGTAATTCATTTGATAAATTGATTTTATATTTGTAGGAGGTATTGTAGTCGGATACACAAGATGAAAGCTAGTTTTGAGTTGAATGTCTTCGGAACATTTCTGCATAAGTAAGATATAATACAGAGCCTGACTTATTTCATCACCATATGAAAACACTGCAACCGAAATGTGCCCATCCCACATCTTTGAGAGAGTAATGATATTGTAAAGATTGTTCAAAGACGTTTGCGTACATATCATGATCTCGTTGTTCCCGGAACCTGTTCCATCTACACGTGGAGTTATCACATTTGGAACTACAATGTATTGGTCATTAGTGTAAGGTACTTTTACTGTGTCCATCTTAACTAACGCGTACTCAATTTGCTTTTTGTAGTCTTCTATGAAGTTTATAGTGACAACCAAGGAACCTATATACCCGAACAAAATAATGCATGCAGTCAGGAACATTCGTCGTCTCAGTTTCCGACAAACAAAATGTCTGCATATGACCTGAAACGTAAAAACGTGTACAGTTCTCCATCTCTAAAACAACACCAAGTGCACGATAAACATTGTGTGCGTTGTTCGGAGGGAGCTGTTATAGGGAATGAAATTGGTTGACATTTGCAAACAGCTTGAATCCAGATCAAAAACCGCTGTTTGTAACTCGTCAGTAAGGTTTATTTGGTCAAAATGTCAAATATGTGACCTTGAGAAAAACAGCAGACGACAATTGTAAGCAGACGATATTGCAGCCGTGAAAAGATTGGACATCAATGCCTTGTTCGGGGAACCATTGTAAGTGTTGTTTTAAGGAGGGACTTGTTGTTCAGAGGGCCGTTGTAGGGACGGAGCACTGTACAGTGGGGAATCTGTTATTCTTTCCCGTTTAAACGCAAACGTACGCAAACGCAAAACACTAAAACGTAGAAAAGAACAACTTTTGGACAATTCTGATATTTCATGTTTATCTTGGTGGCAAACAGTTTGGAGCCTGATCAGACGCCGGGTTACCCGGCGTCTGATCTGGCTCCAAACTGTTTGCACTGCAAATAATAGTCTTAGCGTAAACGCGTTTATTGGGAAAGAATAACAGTTTCTCCACTGTACATATAAGCCAAGATAAGTTATAATTTACCCTTTCGCTGCAATTATGAGGTAATAACCCGTCCAACAGCATACAATTGTCTGCTTATGTTTGTTGTCTGATTTTATTTATGAAATTTGGAATTTAATGCGTTATTATCTTAAGAAATATTGATATTAGTGTCAATCAGTTTCGCGGTGGCTAATCTGGTTCCAAACTGGTTGTATAATTATGCTGGAGTTATACAGTCTTGTAGCGAAATAGTTATATGTACTATGTACTATTTAGAGAAACGTAATTTGAAAAATAATTGTTATAATGTTTTCATCGCAGACGCGTCTGTTTTCTCTTTAGACCTTGAGTTTCTGAAATCATTTCTATATCATTGTCCACTTGCTTGAAATACAATATTCTTTTTGGCCAATAGGCCGAAATGGCCTGGGCTGATGTTCAGGTTTCTTTCACATCTATCTTGGACTGAAAACCTAGCAAAATACTGAGATACAGTCTAAATGATTGTTATTACTATGTCATCATTTCTAAATTTAGCGTTGATAATCTCTAAATTAAGGAAAATTATGTTTATGACATGAAACAAAACCAAACCGTTGATATAGAATATTGCATCCCAGACCATTTTACCTGCGACGAACAGGGCTCCAGATTAGAGGGATTTATTTGAACAAATCAAACATTTTCTCACTCATTTCAGCACCAAATCCTATGGTGTGACTATTCATTTGAATCGTCTCAAAGAGACGATTCTAATTAGTAGTTACACCATAGGGTTTAAATAAGATATAAAGATTTTAGTATTTGAAAAACTCCCCTTATCTGTAGCTCTGACGAATATCATTTTTAAAGATAGTATTTGTTTATATTACACTGTGCACGATAGAACATATCACAGTTTCCATCTTCATGTTGAATAAGATTTTTCATCGACTCTTCAATTATAACTTAACCGATGAAAGACCCAAAAGCTTGAGAGCGCTTTATAAGCGTTCTGCTTGGATTTGAATGAAAGGTTTTACAGTGTATATAATTCACATGGTATGAACTTTTGTTTGTCGTAGAAAACTTTTTCTCACATAACTACCCCTGTTTTCTATAGTGGACGACGATCATGAATATCCTTGTCATCAATATGTGTGAGATCAATTTGATGACGTCATTTTAACGTCACTATTTATAAAAGCGTTTTGACGTCACCGGGATTCAAACAAAATACCTATTGCTTTGAAAAAATAACGTAAACTCGTTGGTTTTGTGAGAAAAAGAATCTGTCACTCGTCGATGTTTAAGACAAGTTGATCTCAAACTCGTCTAGAATGGAAAAGTTATTGAGCTCACAAAGGCTCGCTTAATAACATTTCAATTCTAGACTCGTTTGAGATCAGTTTGTCTTAAACATCGACACATGACAGATCCTATATATATCTCAGTCAAATCAGATCCTCTCTTCAGGATACGTGATACTCCGATAAAAGAATCTAACAAATATCTTAAGTAAATGTTTTAACAAGCAAGAGACACTTCTAGACTACATTTTAACAAAGAATGAGAGTGACACAATTCAGAATCAGTTTATGTTTTTTTTCTATTGAGTAATGTAGTAGAATCTATATGCTAATGTTCAGGGTCCTGTTTCATAAAACTTAATACGACAAATGTTTTCGTAAGTCAGATTTTAAAAATCTCAATTATTATTCATTTCTCAATCTAATCCTGTCTTGTAATATCTCTTTGGAATCATCTTGAAAATATGAGTCCAAATAGATGCCAAAAGACAGAATTAATTAGAGAAATAAAAAAAATGTATATAAAGTTTTGACTTACGGCCGTTTTTGTCGTACGATGTTTAAGAAATGGGCCCCAGTTCGGTAAAATGTTATTCTACTAGAAATAGGAGTCCCAACTTTCAATATCAGTGTTACCTCTCTACAACAATATTCATCAGGAGACAAAGATTTTGTGTGTTAATCGGAGGGAGTTGTTAGCTTGTAATACAGAGGGACATTAGCTAACATTTGTAAACAGTTTGAAACCCGATCATACGCCACGAAACGACATTATGGTGGGGTATTTTGTGACAAATGTCCAATATGTGACTGAGGAAAATAGCAGACGACAAGTTTACACGGACGATATTGCAGCAGTGAAAGCGTAGGACATAAGATGCATGTATGTGTCAAACAGTGTAGATCATGACCAGCCGCGTCGACTGGTCTTTATCTACATTGTTGCAATGCAATAACACAAATTAATGACACAAATTGTACAAATATAATACTTACTTCTAAATCATACAGTGGAGAATCTGTTATTCTTTCCCAATAAACGCGTTTACGCTAAAACTATTATTTGACGTGCAAACAGTTTGGAGCCAGATCAGACGCCGGGTAACCCGGCGTCTGATCTCCAAACTGTTTGCCATCAAGATAAACATGAATTATCAGAAATGTCCAAAAGTTGTACTTTTCTACGTTTTAGTGCTTTGCGTTTGCGTACGTTTGCGTTTAAACGGGAAAGAATAACAGATTCTTCTCTGTAGCCCGTTTTATCATTAAATAACACTCATGAGTATACACTGCTCCCCCCCCCCCCCTTCCCCTTACAACGGCTTCCAAACAACGATTCCATCCTAACAACAACGAATTCCGCTGTTGCCCAAATAAGACACGTGTGTCCAACTTGTTGACGTTAACAGCATTTTCTGCTTAAAATCGCAGTTTGCTGTTTTTCTCAAAGTCATACATGGACATTTTGACAGAAAAACAAAACAAAATGACGAGTGACAAACAGCTTGGATCCAGATAAGACGTCGCGTTACGCGGCGTCTGATCTAGATTAAAGCTGTTTGCAAGGTAAGTCCAGTTCCCACTTATAATAATTCCCTTCGAACAACGCAAACACTGTTTAAATCCCTTTGGGTGTTGTTGTAGAGAGGAAGCTCAGTACTACAAACATTTACGCGAATAATCATGGTGATGATACATTGGAGAAAACGTTATACATGTACTTCTTTCCCAATAAACGCGTTTACGCTTAAACTATAATTTCCAATGCGAACAGTTTGGAGCATGCTCAAACGCCGGGTAACCCGACGTCTGATCCGTCTCCAAACTATTTGCCACTCAGATTAAAACAAATACTCAGAATGATTAAAAAGTTGTCATTTTATACGTTCCAGTGCTTTGCATTTGCGTTTCGTTTGCGTTTACACGGGAAAGAATAACGTTTTCCCTTCTGTACCAAACTTAACGTATTCTAAAGCCAGGCTTAATGTATATTTCTGGAAGATGTGCTGATTACATATTTACAAACTAAGGATTACATCCATATTAAACATACCATCCTTTCAAACCTTTAGAAACACACTGTATGAACACACAAACTTTACTAACTGACACATGATATTCAATTTGACGTTTCTTACGGCACCGCCTGAAGATATTTTTAACGGAAAATCATTTTAAAATAAACTTACATCTTTTCCTTATATGAGCAAACGCTTCAAAAGATAGTTTGATAAGTTCATACTGATTTAATGTACATGAAAGGCATAACTTTCAAGGTTGTCGTGCTTTTTACGTTTAATTCAAACGGGCGTACAGTGGAGAAAATGTTAACCTTTTCCGTTAAAACGCATTCGCGAAATCAAAACACAAGACATTAAACTGTAGAAAAGTGTATCTACAGTAAAACCTCGCTATTACGACCACTAAAACGAAGGCTAATTGATTGTATAATCGACAGGTGACAGCTTAAAGCATGGTAACAGTGAAACAGAAAGCTCCTAAAGGAGCTTCCTGTTTCACTGTCACCTTGCTTTAAGTGGTCACCTATCGTAAACACCCTTATAATTTACATAATTTAGTGGTCGTTATAGAGAGGTTTCACTGTATTTTAATCTGAGTAGCGAACAGTATTTTAGACTGATCAGACAACGGGTTACCCGACGTCTGACCTGGCCCTAAACTGTTTGCAATGGAAAACTGGTTTTAGCGTAAACACTTTTTTTGAAAAAGAGTAACGTTTTCTCCACTGTAAGTAGATCTTTTGGTTATAAAGAAAATATAAAAAACTTTGAAATAAACGATGTAGACTCTGAAAACATAAATTGATAACATTTCTGCAGGATCTAAACAGATATTACAGTAGAGAAAACGTTATTCTTTCCCAATAAACGTGTTTACGCTAAAACTTTTATTGCTAATGCAAACAGTTTGAACCTGATCAGACGCCGGGTAACCCGGCGTCTGATCAGGCTCCAACTATTTGCCAATCAGCTTAATTTTTTCAGACTGATCAAATGTATTTAGATCTACTACATTTTGATGCTTTGCATTTATGTTACATGAATTTGCTTTTAATGTTGGGGAACTAACGTCTTCTCTCCTGTTTGGGGATTTAATGCACGTATACAGTAAACCCTCCATATTACGATACACGAAACCGAAGGCTACAGTGGAGAATCTGTTATTCTTTCCCGTTTAAACGCAAACGTACGCAAACGCAAAGCACTAAAACGTAGAAAAGTACAACTTTTGGACAATTCTGATAATTCATGTTTATCTTGGTGGCAAACAGTTTGGAGCCTGATCAGACGCCGGGTTACCCGGCGTCTGATCTGGCTCCAAACTGTTTGCACTGTAAATAATAGTTTTAGCTTAAACGCGTTTATCGGGAAAGAATAACAGATTATCCACTGTAAGTGGCTGTGTATAAGACAGGTGGCAGCTTAAAGCAAGGCGACAATAAAACAGGATCTTTCTATTTTATTTTCACTTTGCTTTAAGTAGCCACCTGTCGTGAACACCAATTACTTAACACAGTTGTGTGGTCGTGATAGAGAAGTGTTACTGTACGTCATGGGAGTACGTGCTTAAAGACTTTTCCTCAGTCCATTGAGGGACCACCACCCCATTGTTCTGGAGGTGTCAATGTAACTGTTAAAGCCTTTACAGCACAATCTCAGTTTACCTGGTGAGGTCCAGATTATACTCGTGCTCTAGTGATTTTCAAACTATCAAATATAAAGGTAGATTCTCACACGGGAAGCTTCAATGGTACTTAGCTAGCGACATGTCCATTAGATCCATTTTTTTCACAAGGAAATTGTCTGGCAAGGCGTTATGATCGAAAGGTCATCTAGGAATGTCTTTAAAGACATCTCCTGACGATCTTTTGGTCAAAATACCTATAGTGGAGAATCTGTTATTCTTTCCCGTTTAAACGCAAACGTACGCAAACGCAAAGCACTAAAACGTAGAAAAGTACAACTTTTGGACAATTCTAATATTTCATGTTTGTCTTGGTGGCAAACAGTTTGGTTACCCGGCGTCTGATCTGGCTCCAAATTGTTTGTATTTGAAATAATAGTTTTAGCGTAAACGCGTTTATTGGGAAAGAATAACAGTTTCTCCACTGTAACCAGCTATCAAAGCATGCCGCCACGTGCAAGTTTTGTCCTTTACTGCTATCTAGTCTAGGGATATACTCACCCAAGCGTTTCATGTGAGGCTCGTACCTTAAATTTGTTAGTTAGGTTAGTAAACCCCATTGAAAAAAAACCTTAGTGTGAGTATTTGAGTGCCTCTCTAGACAACTTGAATTTAGTAACCTGTCATTTCACACCAACAGAGATTGGTATACTCGGTGAAAGCTTGTGATTCATGATTTGTCTCGCCTATCGAATACAGTGGGGGTTGGGAGTCCCTCAATGGACTGAGGAAAAGTCCTTAAGATAATATATAACGTTCTGCAACACGGTGCTCCCTGTCATAAATGTCAACGATAATGTGCAGTTTTTAATGTTAGACGCTCCACCGGAAACCCTTCTCTTTGAAAGAGTTCTGAACCCTAACCCTGTCGCAATACCATCTGCTTCGAAATTGTCCTCTGTAAGTTTTTTCCAAATTAAGTTTTTGCATTTTTAAGTTGACGAAACCTAAAGACACTGGTAAAACAGTTTGGATCCAGATCAGACACCGCGTAACGCGGTGTCTGATCTGGATCCAAACTGTTTGTAAATACATTTCAATTCAAGATCAGTAGAATAAGGGTTAAAATCAATGGTTATGAAGTAATTAAGATTCGATTTCAATGAGCCATGCAGTGATACAAATCTTCGATGTTGACATATGAAGATCGCTAAGTGTCCTTTGGTCTGTAAACAGTAATCAATTAATGGTTCCTGTGAGGGCGCGATGCCATCCGTGTGCCATTAATGTCCATCGATTATGATATAACATGGGAAGCAAGTCCATCAATGACCTACAGCGGCGAAGACGTTATTCTTTCCCAATAAACGTGATTACGCTAAAACTACATGTACATGTAGTATGTCCATTGCAAACAGTTTGGAGCCAGATCAGACGCCGGGTAATCTGGCGTCTTATCAGGCTCTAAACTGTTTGTTATTCAGATTAATATAAGCAGAGTGAATTGTCAAAGTGTCCTTTTCTACATTTTATTGAAATTCGTTGCGTTTCGTTTGCAATTACAACGGGAAATAATAACGTCTGTTTCACTGTATAGGTAATGAACTCTTTTTTAAACGTGTCGTTATATATATTTATCTGAGCAGCAAACAGTATATAGCCAAGACAACCACCGGGTTACTCGGCGTGTCATGTTGCGACTCCAAACCCTTTGCAATCATTGGCATACGGTTTTAACATACGTGCGTTTATTGGAGATGATTCAAATCTTTCTCGCATTTCAAATTCTCAAATTATTGCGCACCAAGTACTTGGTGAAAGAAAAATGAAGTAAGCAGAAAGCTACTATCGGAGATTTTTTTTTGTTTTACCTCAATCTTGATTAAGCTGTCATTTGGATTGAAAACTAAAACGATGTTGTCATTAGCAAAGGCCATTGCAGAACGTCCTATTAACCGTAATATGTTTGTTGTTCGTAGAACAAACATATATGATACATGTAACTATTGCTACTTCTATCCAGACCAGGTTCCAAGTGACAAAAAAAATCAAAATTGTTCGGTTAAGTCTGATCTGGCTCCAAGCTGTTTGCAATTGAAATAATATGTTTAGAGTAAACGCGTTTATTGGGAACATATAACACATTCTCCACTGTAAAAGAGGCCAGTTTACATGTAGTTACACGTACATACACTACATATACATGTACCTGTTCACTACAAATGATGTAGAGATATATGTACAAACAACAATCTAATAATTGGGGTAGATTTATATCTAGACACAATTCATCAGAACATATTCATATTGAACGCTCGAATATACTCTTGGGAATATGCTATGTTTTCCCGATTAACTCTTTCACTGCCAAGGGCGCCAAAAGACGACTTTGAAAACAGCTAGCATATTAATAAGACGTCACGTAACGCGGCGTCTGATCAATATCCAAACTGTTTCAAAGTCGTATCGACATTATTTCAGTCAAGACATCCCTAAAGCTGACTTTAAAATTATTGCAGACGACACTACAAATGCAGACGATATGTTGGCGGTAAGAGGGTTAAAGCAGACGATAAAACTTGGCAGTGAAATAGTTAAATGATAATCTTTCCCATTACATGTAAACGTCATTATTCTAAAACAATTATTGCTATAATTGCAATTTGTTTGAATAAAACCTGACTCCAAACTGTTTGCAACTTAATTAATATAAATCGTCTGATTTTGGTTTTTTATATATTTATTGGATTGTCATTGTCCATGTATTAATTTGTTTGACCTATTTGCGGAAAGTGGATTTTTCCATGCTTATATATTAAATTTTGATTAGTCCATTTTTGATGTATGGGTTGCCTGGTCTAAACTTTCATTTTCGTTATGTTTTATATTGCAATTACCTATCAGTTAAAAATGTAGATATTGACCACCCGCCCCATTATACGGCGTCTGATCAGAGTCTGCACTGTTTGCATAATTGTGTCCTATATAAAGGACTGTGGGAAAAGTTGGTTAAACGGATTCCTCTGTACTGTAGTAGACCATTGATGAGTTCAGTAAAGAAAGCGATGGCCGTCGATGGCCATCGATTGCAAGTTGGCTACTGGTCTGAAATACAGTGGAGAAAACGTAATTATTTCGTTCAAACGCAAACGCATTACAATGAACTATAGAAAATGACAAAAATTTGACTTTTCCGACTACCAGTTTTAATTTGAGTAGCAAACGGTTTGGAGCCTGATCAGACGCCGGGTTTCCCGGCGTCTGATCTGGCTCCAAACTGTTTGCAATGAAACTAATAGTTTAAGCATAACCGGGGTTATTTGAAAAGAAAACATTATCTCTACTGTACTCTGCACGCTACACACGGGGCACAAACAGCTAACCTAAACAGCAAAACAATGGTAATTGAACACGCTACCGATGTTTCAGTGAAAAGGTTGAGACAAAGAACATGTACATGTACATGTATATTTCAAAATTGGCATCGTTCTGACGTCACGTTATCTGCAATCAGGCAATTATGATTTGTTCTACAATGCAATTAATGTCTCCCAAGCAGCGATGTTATGATGGATGCACATTAATGCAGTTCTTTGATGTAGCACAATACTAATGCTCTCTGAAGTTGAATTAAAATATAATGATAACGGAGAAACCATAATGAATGTACATTACTCATGCTTGGTTGGATATATTGGGCTTCTCTGCATGTAATGTAATTCAGTTTCTTGTTAATGTGTAATTTATATCGATCTTTAAATTAAGAAGCACATGGTTCACTAAATACAGGTGTCGGCTATTGTTCCTCGTTAAAATGCCCCTCACGTCAGGGCTGTCATTTCTCCTTTTTCAGAAATATTCGGATTTTAATTCTAGCAGACGCCGGTAGCTTAAAGTAGGTTGAAAGAAAGCAGAATTCAAAACTAGAAACAGACTATGGGTAAAGATATGATTCGTAAAATCGTGTTTGAAAAATTGGAAATCTTAGGATATTTCATTATGTACTTATGGCAGCCCTGTCATGTGCACCCCCTTCTCTAAAAGGTAAAATATATAATTGCACTTGCAGAAATATTACAAGGTTACGTCAAACGCACGCCTGTGGTTTATTACTTTACAGGAGAAAATAAATCCACCTTATACAATCACTAATATACAATATAGTAATTAGGGTCCATATACTAAAATGATGTAGCTTTAACCTGCTCTTTATGACGTCATTGAGAATGAACGGGTTAAGATAGGAGTCTGGTGTAAGTTGTATTCAATATCACACAAGGTAAATGTTAGCCTTTCCAGATAAATACGTATATACTGAATCTATTACTTCATTTGCAAACCGTGAGGAGCCAGATCAGACGCTTGCTTATCCAGCGTAAGGCCAGGCTTCAATATGTTTGGCCACTCAATTAAAAGTAAAACGTCTTCATTTTCAAAAGTGCTAACATTTTCATCTTTTTACATCGTGTTTGCATTTAGTTTGCTAAACCCATCACCAAATAAATACGCCTTTTTACGCCTTTAATTTATTACCGACTGAGAAAAAAATATTTCACTTCATCAAATCATTAAAATGTATCATAGACAACAGTTTCTATATTCTAGCAAATGTCGTAGCTTAAAGCCGGTTGAAAGAACAGATGCAATTCGCACGCTTCATGTATGTCTTAACATCACAATAAAAACAGCATTTTCTTCAATAAATCACCATATTTTGACTACATGTAACAACTGATTTTGTTTAACAAAATATATATAGTATATTGTTGCTAAGACTTAGCACGCGACGAGCACGTGTGATTGCAAGTAATGCAGAATTATGCTTTACTTTCAAACTGCCTTGAGAGACCACTTCTCCTGAAATTTAAAAGCAAATTCTTGGGTAATGGGTTTAAACAGGAAATATTTATCCACTGTGCAATACGGTTTATATTCATCTTGAGACAGTTGGATACAGACGTTTATACTACACTGTAATTTAGCATCAGTCAGCCAAGCACCAATTCCTTTCTCATCAGACATTGTCAATCACACATCTCTTTATAATTATACAGTGGATAAAACGCTATATTTTCCCAATAAATGCGTTAACGCTAAAAGTAGTATTTTTATGGATTCAGTTTGGAGCCAGATCAGACGCCGGGATACCCGGCGTCTGATCAGGCTCCAAACTGATTGCCACTCAGTCTAAAATAGATAATCAGAATTGTTAAACAGTTGTCATTTTCTCCATTTAACTGCAATGCGTTTGCGTTTTAACGAGAAAGAATAACGTATTATCCACTGTAAAAATAAGGTCTGGTTTTCAGTGGCCAAGACTTTCTTCTTTCCCGAATAAACGCAAACGAATTGACTTGAGTTGGGTTTTTTACGGCACCGCGACACATGAAATGATCATATGAAGTAACCGAGACGCAAAAACATTACAGTAAAATAACAACATTTTAACAATACTGCCTACTTATTCTACTATGAGTGGCAAACAGTTTGGAGCCTGATCAGACGCCGGGTTACATGGCGTCTGATATGGCACCAATACTGGTTCCAGTGAAATTTATTGACGTGGCAAAACGCGTTTATTTGGAAGAACTATAACGTCTTCTATCACAATACGTCTTGGTCCAAGTTTTAGATCGTTTTCAAGCATTTTATAGGTCGAATTTGAGCCTTTGCTCAAATCTGACCAATCGCATGCTTTACAAGTATCTCAGACTCAATTCAAAAAAATAATAACCCTGTACCCTGGTTGTTACATGTACGTACAATGGGTGTTACTTTTTCCCGTTTAAAAGGATCTAAACGTAAACTCAATGCAATTAAATGATTTACAATTTCATGATCAAATTTATCGTGAATTTGTTGTCCCTTCACCGCCATATTGCTGTCTGCTTCAATATTGTTGTCTGCAATGTCGTTTCAAAGTTAGATTATAGGTACAATGTTTTATGACGTAATTTCCAAACAAGTGAAAAACAGTTTTGATCCCGGCGTCTGATCAGGATCAAAACTGTTTGCAAATGCATTTTATGACGTCATTGAGAGTGAAAGAATTGAACTGCCACCTGTCTGTTAGACAATCGTTTGGTAATCGCTTGGGTGGATAATGAAAATTTAGCAATAAGTTTCTAATGCAAGTCATCTGTCATCACATGGATTCTTGTCTAGCTACAGTGGAGAAAACGTTATTCTTTCATGTTTAAACACAAACGAAACGAAAACGCATAGCAATAAAATGTACAAAATAACAATTTTTCGACAACTCTGACTATTCATTTTTATACGAGTGTCAAACAGTTTTGAGCCTGATCGGCGTCTGATCTCGCTCCAAACTGTTTGAAATGGAAAAAATAGATTTAGCGTAAATGCGTTTATTGGGAAAGAATAACGTGTTCTCCACTGTAATGAAAGTTTAGCAATAAGTTTCTGATGCAAGTCATCTTTCATAACTTGCCTTCTTGTCTAGCTATGTAATGGTTGAAATAGAAGATGGTCCTTGGAGACAAGACCCCGCTAGTTGTGGTAAATATACACACTATCATCTTACAACAGGATTATAGCGAGGATGTTCTTTGATAGAAATGAAGAATACAATATATCAGTGGGTAGAACGTTATTCTTTCCCCAATACATGTAAATGCGTTTACGCTAAGACTAAATGTTCCATTGGACACTGATTAGAGCTAAATGAGATGCAAGGTAACACGGCGTCTGATTAGATTCCAAACTGTTTGCAACTCAGTTTAATAGTAGATCTACTAGTCAGAATTGTAAAAAAAAATAAGTTATTTTCTACATTTAACTGCAATGAGTTTGCGTTTCATTTGCATATAAACGGGAAAGAATGACGTATTCTACACTATATGTATAAAAAGCCAATTTGTATAAGAAAATGGTCCGTTTCATTTATATAGACAATGATAACGTTTTCCCTATTGTATTTATTCCAATACTGAGTCATGTCGCCGACTGAGTCTTCGTTAAGTTTCTTCTTCCTTATTCATGATATCCATATAATTACACAGACAGACATTCCTGGAGACAGATATTTCAAATGTTGATCTTATTTTAATCTAAACTGCTTGCAAATATATTAACTGCATGGGCAGTGTGTTAAAAAGAATATCTACACGTACAATAAGAAATGCCTTATTCATGATACAGTGGAGAATGTGTTATTCTTTCCCAATAAACGCGTTTACGCTAAAACTGTTATTTGCAGTGCAAACAGTTTAGAGCCAGATCAGACGCCGGGTAACCCGGCGTCTGATCAGGCTCCAAACTGTTTGCCACCAGGATAAACAAGAATTATCAGAATTGTCAAAAAGTTGTCTTTTCTACGTTTTAGTGCTTTGCGTTTGCGTACGTTTGCGTTTAAACGGGAAAGAATAACAGATTATCCACTGTAGATGTTTAAGAATATTTACTATTCATTTCAATCTGATAAGCATACACGTTGGAACCTGCTGGTGTCTAATCCAGCTCCAAACTATTTGCACATGGAACGTAAGTACAGTAAAACCTCTCTATTATGACAACTAAAGTAACGTTAAGTATTATGTGTTTACATGTAGGACAACTGACTGCTTAAAGCAGGGTGAACGTAAAACAGAAAGCTTACTGTTTGACACATTGCTTTAAGCTGTCACCTGAGTACTACATGTATACAATCAATAAGCCTCTTTTGTTCTGTCGTTATAGAAATGTTTTACTGTATTATATACACATTCATAGAGAAATAACCACGTATTCTCCAGACTACCTACCATCTGACTGCTTCAGTTGATGACAGATTCAAGACGCCTATCACAGCGTGATTAATGTAATATTGTTCCGTCCCGCCACAACAGCCAAGTAAAACAACTGTTTGTTTAGCAATAGGTACATCAAACGAAACGAGCATAGTGTGTAACAGAACGAGAATAGTGTAACTAAACTGTAGCACGTACATGTGCCGTTTGCAATATTTTCAGTTACAGGGCTATTTTGAAGTAATGCGCATTACGCGACGCTATGACGTCATTGGCAGTGACAGAGTTAAACGCAAACGAAATGCAAACACATTGCAATAAAACATAGAATCTCATATTTGGATTACAGCGCTCCCTCTTTACAATGGCCCTCCTAACAACGACTCCCTCTTTACAACTACGCTCGACCTCTGTTCCAAGACAAATTCGTCTAATGCTATTACTGCTACAATATCGTCTGCTAAAGATTGTTGTCTACTGTGTTACTTAAATAAAGGACTTTTTGACAAAAAACATAGTGACGAATTGCAAACAGCTTAAATCCAGATCAGACGCCGAAAATGTAAGCCATTTCCCTCCTAATAACAACTCCCTCTGAACAACAAACACTCTTTGTCTCCCGTTGGGTGTCGTTGTCGAGAGGGACACTGTTATTTCGAACAACGTATTCTAATATGAGTTGTAGATAGCTATATAGTTTGGAGTCTGATCAGGATTTTGGTAACTTGTGCCAATTGAAATATATTCTTAGCGAACACGTAGTCATTGGGATAGAAAAATGTCTTTTCACAGTATACAGTAGAGGAAACATTATTCTTTACCAATAAACGCGTTTACGCTATAACTAGTATTTCCGTTTCAAACAGTTTGGATCCAGATCAGACGCCGGGTAACCTGCCACTCGTATAAAAATAAAAAGTCAGAGTTGTCAAAAAGTTTTTATTTTGTCATTTTATTGCTTTGCGCTTACGTTTCGCTTGTGTTTAAACGGGAAATAATGAGGTATTTTCCACTATAGGACAATGTTATCACTATATTAATGCCAACTGAATAAAATATGAACGTCAGAGAAATATGATGGGTAAATAATGGTAAAAACGTAAAGCACATCTGATAAAATGATGTTTAATCACAATAGAACATAATTGCTCTCTAGTCAAAATACTTTTAATGCTTACACACAACTTGTTGCGTAAATAATGGTGCACTTGGGTTTAGTGCTGTCAGGATGTAATTCCTTATCTCAAATCATTTTACATAAAAAATGATATTCAGGATGATTGCTAGGTGATTTATTGTTACGAGGAATATCTAATTTTAACGCGTGTCGATAAAATGTACAATGGAGAAAACCTTTTAGATCTCAAATAATGATTTTACGCTTAAATTATTAGTTCAGTTAAAAACGTTTTTACCAGATCAAAGACCAGATAACCCAGCGTTTAATCAGGCTCTAAACTGTATGTCACTCAAAATGAAATAAATAGTCAGGATTTTCAAAACGTTGTTTTTGTTGTTGTTTTATACAACGGAAAGGTAGGAAGGTTTGTGTTATTACAGATGTCATCTTCAAGCAATATTGTACAGACTGAACACCGGGTTCAGTTTAGTTTAAACATATTTAATTTCAATCATGTATATAATTGAAATAAAATATGTTTAAACTTAACTGAACACCGTTGTGATCCAAGGTAATGATGCATGTGTGGGTGCCAAACACCGTAGATATGTTCCAGTCGCCACGTCTTTGTAAAAGAAAATTGTTTTTGAAAATTGAAAGATAGATTTCAACTCGGGTGGCAATATGTTTAGATCATGATCAGACACGGAGATCCTCGGCGTTTGATAAGACTCTAACCAGTTTGTAATGTACATGCATTTAGTTATTTTGATATAATAATAACTTTTCTCATCTTTGTGAACAGTAATCACCTAACATTAGAATTAGGCGATCATGTAGGAGATAGGGCGCTCAGAATCGATTAATAATCAAAGCAGTGATGCAATTGAGAATACGTTATCATTTCCCAATGAATCCATTTATTTCTACATCTATTATTTCCATTGTAAACTGTTTGGAGCCATATTAGACGCCATCTGATCAGACTCCTACCCGCCGTCTGGTATGGCTCCAAAGAGTTTGTAACTGGCATTACATGTAATATAAACATTCAGAATGTTAAAAATATTTCCTTTTCTATTTTTTATTTCAATACGCTTGCATTTCGTTTACGTTTAAACGGGAAATAATAACATATTAGCCACTGTAATATTATAAACTCTTTGGATCAAAATTCGACGTCGATCCAAAACTTCCGATCCAGGTACATGTATTTGGTGTGTACAAAGTACAACTGAGAAGTTGACATTCCTTTCCAGAACACAAGGCTGTAATAATATGGTTAATTCCAATGCATATACACGTACATACTTTAGAGCCAAAACGAATGATTGGTTCAAGAACAACTGAAAAGCTCTAAACAGTTAACCACTTACAGTGGAGAAAACGTTATTCTTTCCGGTGTAAACGCCATCGAAACGCAAACGCTACATAGATCTACTCAAATGGAGAAAATGACAACTTTTTTATAAGTCTGACTATTCATTTTAATCTGAGTGGCAAGCAGTTTGGAGCCTGATTAGACTCCGGTTTACCCGGCGTCTGATCTGGTTCCACACTGTTTGCAAGGGAAATAGTAGATTTAGCGTAAACGCGTTTGTTGGGAAATAATAACGTTTTCGCCGCTGTATATTTTAACTAATTACATGTATCAGCATTGTCAAATACTTGTCCTTTCTATATTGCTACTAGTTTTTACATGTACCACTTGTTACGTTACAGTACATTGCATGTATACATTAACAGGCTATGCGCGACTTGGGCTAATATTTGCAAACAGTTTGGATCTAACACAGCGTCTAATCTGCACCTAAACTGTTTGCCACTCATATTCATAACTTGCTCAATTAAGTTAATGTTCTTGTGAAATATGATTTTTACATTTTTCACAGGCGATATATTTGAAGCAGACTACAATTCAGCAGAATAGGAATTAATTAATTTTAGTTACATTTAAATGAAAATTAAATAACGTCCCAAAACAGTATTAATATACTGAATATACAATTCAATTGTGTTTGTTCAAAGCGCTCAAATGGCATGATTTAATGTGTTTCAGATACAGATAAGATAATTGTTATGAAAGTGCTGCAGTTTGAAATACGTTATTCATTCCCATTTAGCACATGGCTTGGAGCTCTCGGCCAATCAGATGCATCAAAAACCGTTGACTATTTCGTGTAGTTCAATGCTTTTAAAAAACATGAACTAACTAACAAACTGTTCATTTAGTCCACGCTTCCGTCATCTAAATGCAATTCTGACGTCACAATCCTAGCAATCCTCCGAGCGAGCCACGGCGAAAACGTTTTGCCTGCACTGTATACTTAACGATAAATAATCTAAAGTTTAGTGAAGAAAACTCCACTCACATTGAAATAACCTTTCCATTTTTTGTAAAAAATTAAAAATAAAATGACTTTTTCGTCTAAAATAAAAAGGAGAAAGAAAGGACATTGTCATTTCTTATTTTCCTCGAGCCAAAGCCAGTGCTAAATAGGTTAGACCATGGTTGAGTGCGACAAAACGACATAGTTCTCGAGGGCTACGCCCCTCGAAATATATAGTTTAATCGCGCTCAACCATCCATGGTCTAACTTATACTAAGTCCGTTGTAACAAATTCATATGCCAACACATTGCAATGCAATGAAGAATATGACAGATGTTCAAAAGCAAATTACAAGACGACAAAACTAAAAGCAAAACATTAGAATATTATGGAAATTCTGACACTTTGTTCAAATACATGTACGACAGTCTAGCAGTTTGGAGCCTGGTGAGACGTTAACAAAAGGAATTTCATTTTGTATCACATTATTTAAATTATATGTAGCAATACATGACTATAAGCGCATGTATTTGAGTAAATAACCTTGTGACATGCATATGCGAATAGTAAGCACTTAGAATCCGACCAGATGCAGAATTTGTCGACATCTAATCAGAATCCAAAGTATTAGAACTCCGAATGCATATGGAACCATTTAAAATAAGCAACGCTTAAGCGAGAACAACGTGTCGATATTAAACCGTACGCGTTATTCCAAGAGCAAGTTCAATTCACCAAGCGGGACCCCACCCACTATCCCCCGTAAATCTTACCTCATATTGACATTCGTCACATTTTATCCAATTACAGACATTCTAACCAGCACTCACACAATCACCGCACCGATAAGTCAACGGACAACACAGTTTAACAGATAAAAGGCAACAGCGGTCTGCAATACTCGTCTCAGCACGTAGGTGTGTGTGTAACCAATAGATTCACGTGGAGAACTAGTTAACTATTTCCCTGCCAACGGTGCCAAAAGGCGACTTTGCAAACAGTTTAGATCCTGATCAGACGTCGCGTAACGCGGCGTCTGATCAGGATCCAAACTGTTTGACACTCGTTTCAACATTTCGTCAGTCAAAACAACAATAACGCTGGCTTAAAAATATTACAGACGATGTTTCTAAGGCAGACAATATTTTCGTGGTTAGAGGGTTAAAGCAGACGATAAAACTGGAAGTGACAGAGTTAAACTACAGTGGAGAAAACGTCAGTCTTTCCCGTTTAATTGAACCCAAACGCAAACGTATTGCTATAAATTTTGATAATAGCAATTTATTGAAAATAATAGCGTTTCTTTTTGAACTGAGTGGTATATAGTTTTAAGTCGCATCAGACGCAAAGTTACCTGGTGTCTGACCTGAATCAAACATGTGTGAAAAGTATTATCAGACTTTTAGCATAAATGCGTTTATTTGGAAATACCAAGGTATTTTCCTCTGTATGTGAGGTAATTACATGAACTTCGGCAACTAAAAACTTTATTGTACAGTGTAATTGCAAATGAAAGGCATTCGCTTTACAATAAAATGTAGGGATTGTCCATTTAAAGACATTTCTTAAGATTAATTTTAATCTGACTATTAAACTGTTTCGAGTTTGATCAGTCGCCGGGTTACCCCCAAAAACAGTTTGCAATTGACAAAATAGTTTAGTCTCAAACGCGTTTATTCAGGAAGCATAACGTCTTCTCAAGTTTACCACTGAAACACAAAAATGCAGTAACGTCACACTACAACAAAAACCTGGAAATATATTTCATTTACGATTTGAAAAATAGGTTGCATCTTAAAGAAAAATAAAATCAAAACATTGATGTCCTAAATGAGTTTACTTTTGTTCTTTTAGACTGCTTTAAGCAATCATCTTACGGGTTTTATTTTTCTTGGCAATCTTTACAGAGAGTTTCACTGTATCGATACTTTCCAAAACCTAAACGTTCAATTGTAAAGCCTTTTAACTATTAGAGTGCTGAACAAGACTTAGCTAACACTTGCAAAAAGTTTAAATCCAGATCAGACGCCGCATTATGCGGCGTCTAATTTGGATTCAAACTGTTTTACATTCGTCACTCGATTCTTCTGTCAAAATTTCCAATTTGAAACTTTGAGCAAAAACAGTCAACGACCAATTTAAGAGGACAAAACTGCGGCAGTGAAACGGTTAAGAACGTACATGTATGGTGTAGCATGCTCTGGTTTCTCTCCTAACCTTGACATGCTTCGAATCTGTTAGAATGTAATACATGAGCTGAGAAAATGGATTTTACAGAAAATGTTTCCTTTGCTCGAGAAGATGTAGTTCTTTTTCAGCAAACTCGTTTGGGATAACAATAATTATGCCAAACAATTAAGAGTGAGACTCCAACCTGCTTGCTTCCCCAAACTCAACCCACATCCCATTAATGCGCATGTATACATGTACATGTACGCCTCTAATTTATTCCTCCACTGAAGGAGCGTTCTGCTTTACTTTCAACATGCTCTAGTAGTCATCCGTCGTCAAACCTAGAAACAGGCTATGCGGTAATGAGTTAAATACGTCGTAACTACTTTTATAATATTGTTTTCACTGCATCGAATTGCTTTCCTTCAAGTTTCGTTTTGCTTAAACGGAAAACAATAATGCAGTCTCCACTGTACAATTCCGATGCTAAATTACCATCATTTCCACCAATGACAGGCATGTCTATGAGTTTCCGTTCATATTGATTGTCTTATGTAACCAAACAGAACATTTGAAACACTTTCCTGATACAGTTAGCGTTTCGATCTTAATTCAATTACCCCTGAAATGTTAGTGGACAATTCCAATTATAAAATAAGTCTAGTCCATTTTTTATTGTTTTGGACTGATTTTAACAATATATTTCAAATGACAAAACAGTGTAGATCCTGATCAGAGGGCTCCTGAAGGAGCCATCTGATCAGGGTATACACTGTGTGTATAGGACAAGTGTAATCCTCACAGGTATATTGTTTGTAAATGACGAGTATACTCGTCGCTAGGGTTGAATGTATAAAATAAATCGTTATCACTTAAAGTTGTCATTTTTTTTGCATTAGAGTACATTAAACCTTTGTGTTTGCTTTTCTATATAACTGAATGGGGACGTCGAAACAACTGCGTAAAATGCACTGCCGCCATTTGGAGACAAATCCAGAAAATCCTTGAACTTCATATGTAACGGATTGCTTAAGTGAGAAAACATTAAAATACTTAAGCTTACTTATAACGACTCCCTCCGAACAACACACATATTTGTTGTCTCCCATTGAGTGTCGTTGTAGAGAGGGAGCGCTGTAATACATTAGCTGTAAAGATGGAGTTTTTAGAAAGTGTTTCCTAAGGGGAGAATTATGTAAGTTGTAAACCGTACGGAACTTGATCAGATTCGAAACTGTGTGTCACTCAATTTTAATAGATCGGCATCGCTTTCAAAGGTTGTCTGTTTCCTGTATTAATTGTAATGCCACGTGTCTGTGTTTTTAAGCAGAAAATAAAAACTGTTCTCCACTGTACCATTGCGATGTTAAATTACCAACATTTCCAACATAGACAAGCGTATCTATGCTTTTCCTTCTATATTGATTAGCTCAATGAAAAAGCCAAAAAATCTTATACATTTCGTCTACTGGATGTTATACACAATTTGATATACAGTGTTCCCTCGCTACAACGGCCCTCCCAACAACGACTCCCTCCTAACAACGACCATTGCCGCGGTTCCCTGAACAGAACAATAATGTCTAACGTTTTAAAGTTGCAATAGTGTCTGCTTAAAAGTGTCGTCTGCTGTGTTTATCAAAGTAACATAATGGACATTTTGACAGAAAACAAACATAATGAGGAGTGACAAACAGCTTGAATCCAGATCAGACGCCGCGTAATGCGGCGTCTGATCTGGATTCAATCTGTTTGCAAATGTAAACAAATTTCCCTCCCTATAACGACTCCTTCCGAACAACGCACACACATTCTGTCTCCCATTGGATGTCGTTGTAGAGAGGGAACGCTGTAGGTATAGATCCTAAAGTAATCCCAACAGTTTCCAATTATCATCTTAAATATTATCGTACATTTCTTTTTGCAGATATAGTCTTATAGTCTTATAACTCTTTGAACACTAAGTAACTAGTGTGGGTTATAAGGTTCCCTTGCGAATTTGTTTAGTTACCCAATACATGGACCAGACCACATGCAATTCTAGGTAGTTTAATAAGTATTGCTCTAAATGAGCAAACAGTATAGACCCTGATCAAGGGGATCCTATAGGAGCAATTTTTACTGGGTCTACAATCTTTGCAAATAAAATGAGTATACTATAAACTGATCCCATGTGTTAGACGTGTTAAAATGGAAAGAACAAGCTATCGCGCTCAGTACATCAAATCAAATCAAATCAAATCAAATACTCTTTATTTTCTCAGTTTGTACAAAATCGCCATATCCTACAATTGCAATAACAGCTTCACGTTTCATCGGCAATATATTTTCTAAATGAGAAACAGAACTTACCTTAAGGTCGCTGTATAATTGTCTTCTGTAAAATGACCACCTGTAACCAATTTCAAACAGATTTATCTGCATTTTGTAGAGTATCACATAAGTGTAAAACAGTTTGGGTCTAGATGAGAGTCTGAATTGCTCATCTGGATCCACATTTTTTCGTAGTTGAAACCACAAAATCAATCACAGCTTGCAATAAAATAACACTTCGAATGGTACTGGCAGTTCTTCTAGAATTTAAGAGTTTGAGAATAGTCATCGAGTTTCTAAGTGTATGTCACTCGTTTAAGATTCTTTTCTTAAAGTGAAATTTAGTTGAGATAAAATTGAAATACAATTGTATAGTGTAGACGTCTATTGTGCAATTCAAATGATCGTGGCTGTTGTAGATATAATTGTGTGCACACTTACTATTATTAACCGAAACCGTTATTCCACTTGTGATTTAAAAGCGTTTTATTCGAGTCTACGATCGTTTTCAAGCTATCGATTGGTCAGATTTTAGACGAATGCTCAACTATGACAAATCAAAAACTTGAGGACGATTTCAGACTCAATCAAACGCTATATTTCTAAATTCATACAAAAACTCACTGGTCGTTCGTACAGTCGAAGAGTATAGAACGTTATTCTTTCTCAATAAATATAGTCCGTTGCAAACAATTAGAAACCAGGTCAAACGCCAAACAGCTTGGTGTCTGACCAGGCTTCAAACTGTTTGTCAATCAGACAACTATGGCATCAATATTTTTGACAATATAGCTACAGTGGAGACTCTGTTATTCTTTCCCGTTTAAACGCAAACGTACGCAAACGCAAAACACTAAAACGTAGAAAAGTACAACTTTTTGACAAATCTGATAATTCATGTTTATCTTGGTGGCAAACAGTTTGGAGCCTGATCAGACGCCGGGTTACCCGGCGTCTGATCTGGCACTAAATTGTTTGTATTGGAAATAATAGTTTTAGCGTAAACACGTTTATTGGGAAAGAATAACACATTCTCCACTGTAGTCATTTTTGTTATCGTATTTGAACTGACGGAAAGGTTGACATGAATGTCAAACACTGATCTGGCTCCAAACTGTTTGCACTGCAAATAATAGTTTTTTTTAGCGTAAACGCGTTTATTGGGAAAGAATAACAGATTATCCACTGAACTATGGCATCAATAATTTTGACAAGATTGCTATTTCCTACAATTGTTTTGTTTCGTTTTTGCATGTACAGTGTTCTCTCCCTACAACGACCCTCCCAAAAACGATTCCCTCCTTACAACGACAATTGCCATAGTTCCCTTTCAGGAAAATTATGTCTAACGCTTTTACTGCTGTAATATCGTCTGCTTAAAGTTGTAGTCTGCTGTTTTTCTCAAAATTACATATTCGACATTTTGATATAAAAAATACTTAATGATGAGTGACAAACAGATTGAATCCAGATCAGACGCCGCGTAACGCAGCGTCTGATCTGGATTCAAGCTGTTTTTAAATGTAAACCAACTTTCCCTCCCTTTAACGACTCCCTCCGTACAATGTACACAATCAGTGCCTCCCATTGGTTGTCGTTGTAGGGAGGGAGCGCTGTAATACAAACGTTAATAAATTAGGTACTCTCGTTGTATATATTGACCGGAACAAAAATGTCATGTTATCCCTGTAGCCATAGACACTGTTGTGTATACTAATACAGACGTTGTTTGCTCAATCTGACATCATCTGTTAAGATATTATTAACAATTCTTCGGCAAATAAACACCATAACCAAGCTAAGCTAATCCATCGATTCGGTTGCACTTGTTATCCATAACAAGTATCTGAAAGATTCTCCATCCAAATATAGGCCGATTTTTTTAACTTGGCAGGGAGGACTTTCGATGCGGACCTAGGCATTTTCAATTCGGAGGCGGCAGCGCGCTCTTTTACATGTACATGTATTACCGGAATTTACCGTTGTCATCTGTCGGTTCGTTTCTCAACATTACATATTGGTGGACATTTTGACAGAAGGAATATAACGAAGAAAGACAAAAAGCGTTACGTCAGATCTGGATTCAAGCTGTTTGCAAATATAAGCCAAGTATTGTTTTTCCTTCCATTACAACTCCCTCCGGACAACACACGCACTTTTTTTCTCTCATTGGGTTTTGTTGTAGAGAGGGAGTACTGTATATATCTTTCTCGCATGGATAAGGATGCACGCATAAACTGTTGAAAATATCGGACAATAACGATATAATTCGGAACTACACGGTGGAGAATTTGTTATTCTTTCCCGTTTAAACGCAAACGTACGCAAACGCAAAGCACTAAAACGTAGAAAAGAACAACTTTTGGACAATTCTGATAATTCATGTTTATCTTGGTGGCAAACAGTTTGGAGCCTGATCTGGCTCCAAACTGTTTGCACTGTAAATAATAGTTTAAGCGTAAACGCGTTTATTGGGAAAGAAAAACACATTCTCCACTGTATATCTTTCACCCCTAAAATCAAAAGAAAATTAGCTTACAAACTGTATATTTGCCAAAGGTTAGCTCCGCCCTGGCAGGTGAAAACAATCGGTCTATAACAGCGCTTGTACCCGAGAAAAGGGCGTCGTTCATGAAATGATCGAATATATTTAGTTAATTTGAGAAAGAAAACAATATGCCAATTCTACGAACATTGTGGAACTACAGTGATGCTCACTTATAACGAAATTCAGGGGACCTTGCAAATTATTTCGTCTTATCCAAAGTTCGTCTTATCCAAACAACGACATTTCTTTGTGAATAGTTTGCAGGTAAAGAATGTTTTACTCATCATACTTTTAGTACAAAATTGATTAGAAAAAAAGAATGAAAGGCATAGAAATTAAATCTTAAATTTTGTTTTTACTGGTACCAAATAGAAATAATTACAAAATAAGATTGGCTATGACATAAGAAATGCCTTTTTTTTTTTTGAAAATTTAACCTGTTCCCTGTTTTGTATTAATAGAAAACTCAACCTTTTATGAACGTTTAATAAGTAAACTTTATTAAAATATTTTTTATTTAGATCTACTATGTTGATATAACATCAGTGGTTTTTATCTTTTTTCAGAAAACGGTGGTATGCAAGAAGTCCAATCAGACACCCAGTTATTAAGCATCTGATCTGGATCCAAACAAATAATGTACCCAGTAAACTAATTATTTCCAGTTGTTTGAATATCCTATCAATAGCATAAAAGGTTGAGTTTTATACAAAACATGATGGTTGGGGAATGTTTTGTTAACAGAGCAGCTAAGCAATTAAGTACTGTAACCTTTGTAAGTCACTAAAGTCAAACTGTGATAATGACCGGCATGTATATATTTACAGAACCATTTGATAGGTAAAATCCAGTTTAGGGACTTAAAAATCCTTTCGTCTTATCCAATATTTCGTTATATACAGTTTTTATCTTAAGCAAGCACGAGGCCATTGAAATAAAGAAGGAAGTAGACGGGGAATTATTTTTAGTTTGTATTAAGAAGTCTTTCATCTTATCCAAGTTCGTTATAATTGAGCTTCACTGTAGATCGAAAAGCGTTAAATCTGGAACCCAATCAGACTCACACATGTTTGTCAAACGTTGTCAATGTCTACACATATCATCATATTGCGTTGCTGTTTAGTTTAAAATAGTAACACTGATTAAAAAACATTAGTGTTTTTGCAGGATTGGAGTGCCTCCTTGAAAGGTAAGAACATTCCCGCAGAAACAAGTTGCCCGTTTCATGAAAACTTCAAACGACAGAAACGGTCGTAAGTCAAAACTTTAAAATACATTTTATTTCTTTTCAAGACGATTCCAAAGAGATGTCACAACACATGATTAGATGGAGAAATAAATAATAATTGAGACTTTTACTATCTCAATTACGACAACATGTGTCATACGAAGTTTTATGAAACAGTCCCAAAAATTGTCTAACCTAAGGCAGACATTCCTACTCTACATAAATCTAAAATAAAACAATACAAGTTTTTCATACTGACTGAGAGCATTACATGTGAGTTTTGTTATTGTACATGTAGGGACAATAGGAAAAAAAAAATTTTTGTCAAAGAACGTATTACATGTAGTGCTAAAATAATTATTTTCATTGCAAAGAGGAGCCCGGCGTCTGAACAGGCTCCAAACTTTTTACCACTAGCTTAAAATAAGTCGTGAGAAATGTCAAAAGGTTGCAATTTCCTAGATTTTAGTGCTACGCGTTTGGGAAATAATAACGTTTTCTTAACTGTACATGTATTTTCAAAAACCATTTTTGTTTGCAATGTACTTGTATTTTTTTTCATTTAAACTGGAAATAATGATGTAACAGAGGCGCAATTGCCAGACTGTCACAATCTATGCCCGTCACGTGTGAGCAGTTGCAGAGTCGTAATTCCAGATTATACAAAGCAATTTGGTTTATTACCGGTATTTTCCAAGATATTACACACGTAATGACTGACGGCAGTTAAATTGATCAAACGATGCCATTATAAGACGACTGACAGTCCTAATGCTTCAATAGTTTGGCTAAACCTTGTAAAACTCGATTTACGACAATTTTCCTGGGATAGAATTTTAAGCATTTAAACGCAAATGAAATACAAACGTATTGCAATGAAATTGATAAAAATGACATCTGCGTCTGATCTTGGGTCAAACTGTTTGTTTCTCGTCTTTATATTTCTTCTGTCAAAATGCCCAATGCGTAAATTTAAGAAATAAAACAGACGACAACTTTAAGCAGACGATATTGCATTGATGAAATGGTTTAACATTAATGTATTGTTTGTGGAAGGGCGGCAAGCGTTGTTCTAAAGCTGGGGTCGTTGTTCGGCAGGCCATTGTAAGGAGGGTTAACTGTTTTAAATCCAGTCGTAAAGATGCGTCTGGACTGAATCTTAACAGTTACAGTGGAGAAACTGTTATTCTTTCCCAATAAACGCTTTTACGCTAAGACTATTATTTGCAGTGCAAACAGTTTGGAGCCAGATCAGACGCCGGGTAACCCGGCGTCTGATCAGGCTCCAAACTGTTTGCCACCAAGATAAACATGAAATATCAGAATTGTCCAAAAGTTGTTCTTTTCTACGTTTTAGTGTTTTGCGTTTGCGTACGTTTGCGTTTAAACGGGAAAGAATAACAGATTCCCCACTGTAACAGTTACAAAATTAATGTCCGTATACGGTATATGAGTTTGGGATTGTAAATAGAGTGATGATAACCAGAAATAACAACTCCCATTACTATTTCACTACCAATGGCATCATAAGGCAATTTTGCAAAAAAAGCTTGAATCCTAATCAGACGCCGCATCTCGCTGCGTCTGAACAGGATACAAACTGTTTGACACTCGTATCAATAATTCCTCAGTCACAAATGGTCAAAATTAGACTTGGAAATATATTGCAGACTACACTAAGAACGCAGACGACAATTTGGCGGTGAAATTGTAAGAGCAGACGATTCAACTTGGCAGTGAAAAAGTTAAAATTTAAAATTGCTATTAAAGTCTCATATAGTTCTGCATTGCTGATACAGTGGAGAATCTGTTATTCTTTCCCGTTTAAACGCAAACGTACGCAAACGCAAAGCGCTAAAACGTAGAAAATAACAACTTTTGGACAATTCTGATATTTCATGATTGTTTTGGTGGCAAACAGTTTGGAGCCTGATCAGACGCCGGGTTACCCGGCATCTGATCTGGCTCCAAACTGTTAGCACTGCAAATAATAGTTTTAGCGTAAACGCGTTTATTGGGAAAGAATAACATATTCTCCACTGTACCACGGTCATATATTATCATTATTTTAGTATGATGTCTGTTCCATTTTAAGCACTGTAATCAAGCAAGGCTGCGCTTAAATAAATATGATTGTACGACTGCATCTCTGAACTTATAAATCTGCAGCATTCGATCAATTCAGTGAGTTATCGCCTCAAATTTCATTTTAAAAGCTATGCAATCCAACTTGAATTAAACGGCAACGCACTAATATTCCATGAAATTTTCTAAAAGAGAGTCGATTGATTAATGCTTGACAAAATAAAACAGGAAGTTCCAATGTGAGTTTTCTGCTTTACTGTTGTCGTATTTTAAGAAGTCTTTAAAACCCTAAAATGTTTGTTTTTTATTTTCCCAAATAGCTGGCAACTTATCGCAAGTTTGTAATCGATGTAAGTACACGTGTTATGGGTGACAGTCACTCAATCATACCAATGGAGATTATTTTAAACAGACTGTCATTTTGCATAGAGTGTTGACATTATACAGTGGAGAAAACGTTATTATTTCCCAATAAACGCGTTTACGCTAAAACTTTTATTTCCGATACAAACAGTCCGGAGCCAGGTCAGACGCCGTGTGACCCGGCGTCTGATCAGGCTCCAAACTATTTGCCGCCAAGATAAACTTGAATTATCAGAATTGTCCAAAAGTAGTACTTTGCTACGTTTTAGTGCTTTGCATTTGCGTTTCGTTTGAGTTTAAATGGGAAAGAAGAACGTTCTCTCCACTGTATCAGGTCACATTGATATTATTGGTTCACAGTGCCCCCTCTCTACAGCAACACCCGATGGGAAACAAATAGTGTTTGCGTTGTACGGATGAAGTTGTTAAAGGAAGGGAAAGGTATTACCCTTAGAATGTTGAACATGACTGGGCCTAGAGTTGCAAACAGTTTGAGCCTATATCAGACGCCGCGTAATACGGCGTCTGATCTTAATTGAAACTGTTTGACACTCGTTATTTTATTTCTTCCTTCAAAATTTCGAATATGTTTGCCATTCGTCGTTATTTTTCTTCTTTCAAACTGTCCAAAATATAAGAGTAGATAGCAATTTTAAGCAGACGATATTGCTGCAGTGAAAGTATTAGAAAATATTGTTTTGGTCAGAGAAAGGCGAGAAGCGTTGTCGTTAAGATGAATTCGTTGTTCTGAGTGCCATTGTAGGAAAACAGTATTGTACATTTCTCAACAAAGGCATACGTTTCCCTGTTTTACGCTCGTTTTAGCTAAAACAATAAATGTAGATTTAAAAGAGTTTTAAATCTGAAGCTTAACTGTTGAAGAGTGTCTCTTATGCTTTTTACCTACACCGGCAGGAAAATAAAAGATAAATGAATTGTTGCCAGCGAAAAACAAAACCGCGGACAGCATTGCACAATTTGAGATTCGATCTCATAAGTATACATGCATCACACTTATATCAACAGACATATAGTTGAAAAAAAAATGAGTATATTGGCGTCACTAATAATCAGCACAATCATTGCAAAATCAAATCAATTTTGTAAAAACAAACCTTTGACAGATGTTGCCAAAGAATATTTTTCAATTTCGTCTCTATTTTTCCACAAGGTATAGCAATGGCATGTTGTTCCGTTACATGGCGTCTATAATAATTCCCATATTCCCAAATGCACTCAATGCAATTAGATATACATGTATAGTCAAGAAAATGTAAATATTTGTTTGTTTTCTGTGCTTAAGACAGAGTTAACTCTTTGAACCATAGTCACGCCTGTACAGTGGATAATGTGTTATTATTTCCCAATAAACGCGTTTACGCTAAAACTGTTATTTGCAGTGCAAACAGTTTGGAGCCAGATCAGACGCCGGGTAACCCGGCGTCTGATCAGGCTCTAAACTGTTTGCCACCAAGATAAACATGAAATATCAGAATTGTCCAAAAGTCGTTCTTTTCTACGTTTTAGTGTTTTGCGTTTGCGTACGTTTGCGTTTAAACGGGAAAGAATAACAGATTCTCAACTGTATGACGTCACCAATGACGTCAGAATAACATATTCTCCACTGTATGCCTCATTTACATACAGTGTAGCTGTGAGGAGAACATTTGTCTTATGCAAACAGCGTTGACCCTGACAAAGGCTCCTTAAGGAGCCCTCTGAGCAGCGTCTACACTGTTTTTCTTTTTCATACATATTGTGCAAATCAGCCCTAAAATGTATATAAAGGACTAGACTAAATTGAAAACTAGAATTGTCCATTTGAGCTTTCAGGGAGGAAAGGGTTAAGGTTAACTGATGGTTAAATAGAAAACTCCCCAGCTTCTTATCAAATAACTGTTTGTTATCTGAATTGACAGGTTATCTCTAAAGAGATATTGAAAACATAACATAATGATGCTTACCGCTGCTATATCACTTGTTAAGGACTTTCTAGCTTGGAACGTCTGTGGTTGCATATTTATGAATTATAAGAAATGTATTTAAGAATTAAAATGGTCATTTCATCTATTTTAGTAAATGTGTGCAGACATGGGCGCCAGTATTATTCTCTTAGAAAAAAGTATTATGATAAAAACCGACAGCGAATGACATTACAACTTACTACAAACCTCTCATTTGATTTGTAACCTCGTTACAGAAAAATAACACTACACTCTTCGTAGTTCGGTTTCTTAAAACGCAGACGAATATCATTGTCTCCCCGTTATGAACTGTTAGAAAGTATCGTAAGTAGATATTTTTTTGTAGTTGGAAAAACTGAAATGAGTATCAAACAGTTCTGTTTGAATCATGGGCAAATCCGGTTCGGCACTGAAAAAACATTTATGTCAAGTATAAATGTTATACGTAGGGTTGTTTTGCAACATATTGAAAGAAAAAAGTGCAGGTCCTGAACAAATGGTACTGTAGAAACCTTACGATATACAGTAAAGTGACAAGTATCTCTTTTACGACCACAAAATGGCTGATTGATTGAATGGAAGACATGGGGCAGTTTTCAGCCATGTAAAAAAGAAAACGGAAAACTTCTAAACGAGTTTCTGATGTACCGTTCCCTTGCTTAACGCTATCACATGCTTTAAACTAAAATTTATTAACTTCACTGTTTACTGCATCCTTTTCTCTGTGAATTAAGACATAGCAAATATAGTGTTTTATCGTGCAAATGAACACGGATAGTAGTTGAACTGCGTAGTAATTAAATTACCAGGCTGAGGCGAAGTGATTTAATTACCAGCATTGCAACAACTACCCGTGTTCTATATCACAATAAAACACTGGTTTTGATTTATAATTTCGATTCTAATACTTCAATTTAACCACAACTTTTACGACGCAACGGCGCTTCATTTCTTAGGCGTATGCATTTTCGAAGCCATAATGCGTCAGGTTAAGCCGTTACAGCACGTGCGTGATTTATTGAGAATTAAAACACAGAAAAGTACATTTCTTTTTTATATAGCCCGAGGTGTGTAAGAATAGAACATAATTATGTTTCCTCAATAGTACCGTGCTTGTAAAGAGCGCGTATAAACGACATCAGGGATAAGTTTATTACTTGCGACAGACGGCTTGAAATAAAGGCATTCTATCACGCACTGCTTTTGCTCACTCACTTAAATAACTCGTACAGTCGAGGATACGTTTTTCCGTTTTAACGCACAAGAAACGCAAATGTAATGCTATAAAATAAAGAACACAATTTTGCTTTGAATTTTTTTTACAGATTTTCATCTGAACGGCAAACCGTTTGGAGCCTGGTCATACGCTGGGTAATCTGGATCCAAACTGCTTGCAATGGAAATTAAAGTTAGAGTAAACGCGTTGAGTAGGAAATGATAACGTCGTCTCCTCTGTACTAACTTACCTATATAACATATCGCACATGAGTAGGGTACAGTGGAGAAAACGTTATTCTTTCCCGTTTAAACGCAAACGAAACGCAAACGAAAAGCAAACGCAATACATAAAATGTAGAAAATAACAACTTTTTAACAATTCTGACTATTGAAATTAAGCTGATTGGCAACCAGTTTAGAGCCTGCGCAGACTCCGGGTTACCCGGCGTCTGATCTGGCTCCAAACTGTTTGCAATGGAAATAATAGATTTAGCGTAAACGCATTTATTGGGAAAGAAAAACGTTTTCTCCACTGTATATAACATTTCGCACATGTGTAGGCTAATCTATTTTCAACTATTCAGCAAAAGTAGGACTGTAATACAAATTTTGAATCAATACATGATGTTTTCTTTAAATTAGAGAATAGAAAACATGTTGCCAGGCTCGAAATACACTATAAAAGTGAAACAGCATGGGAAGCAATATAGATATAGTCTGTATTTCAAAATAGTTTCTTAGACATGCAGTGACACAGACGTTATTATTTTACAGTAAGCACGTTTATGCAAAATGCCCGATGAAATCTGGCGTCTAAATACCTTCTTAACGATTTGCTGTTAATCCTTTCAAAACGCGTTGTTTCTAAAGTGTCGACAATTCAAACGTTTATAAATAGGTCAAACGTTGCGTTACGCGAAACAATGTGTTACACTCATTTCGAAATGTCGCCAGTCATACTGCCTTGAATGCAACTTTGGAACGATATTGCAGACCACATAACTGTAGCACACAGCACTATGACAAATTTGGTGATGAAATGGTAAATATGTAATCAATCGGTTGTGTTTTAAAATAGCTGTCGTTGGTAAGCTCAAGTATATCTGTATTTAAATCGCTAAACACTTACAAGACATTTGACCTAATTTCCTAATATTAAAACAAGACGAGTTATCATCATTAGCTACATTAGTGCAATCACATCTTTTTCACCCACGAATCGTTATTTATATCACATATAATTGAAGGATACATCTAAATCAGGTAACACTATTGCTGTTAGAAACAGAAATGACAGTCCATCATTTCTTAAATTGTTATCAAGATGCATGTATATTTGTTAACATGAAGCATATATTTAATAGTGAGGATATTCTTCTTCATTTCCCTTTTTTTGAAATCAATCGCAAACGAACTACACTAAAATGTTCAAAAGTAAATATCTTGAAAAAGATGATGATTCAGCTTAAGCTGAATGGCAAACGGTTTGGAGCGTGATCAGACACCGGGTTACCCGGTATCTGATCACGCTCCAAACTGTGTTATACAGTGGTAATACGGTGCCCCCTCTGTTCAGTATTGTACTAACGGCAAGTTATGGCAGGTACACCTTTTAAAACTTTCGCCGGTGCTAGAGCAAACAAACACTGAGCAAATGCTGATGTTATGCATAACGCAGTGACGAAAACATTTCTCTTTCTCAAAAAATGCATTAATGCTAATATAATTGTTTCTATTGCAAATGGTTTGAGTACATATTAGACATCGAATGAATAAGAAAGCATATGTTACATTGCTTTTCTGTGTTGTTGCATTTAAATCCGTTTACATGGGACAGTGAGAATATACTCAACTGTACAAGGGAACAGTTCAAACATGTCGTTAGTCTACTAAGTATTTGTACTTTAAAATAACAGTACATGTTTCAGTCAGTGAAACGAAACGTCTTGTGATTATGTTCAAAACTTGTGAAACATTCAAGAAGAATACACAAACAGTAAAACTTGTCCAAATGTACATTTCAAATCAAAACCGAGTTTCATATTCAGTTGCAGTCAATTTGAGTTTCAGTGCCCGGGAACGTACTCAGTATTTCAGACAGTACAATTAAAATGCCATGCAGTGCGTTAAAAAGGTATGGTAAAAACCTATATATTACAGTATGACCTATGGAATGAAGGCTAATTAATTGTAAATAAGTCAGATGGCAGCTTCAAGCAAGGTGACAGTAAACAGAAAGTTCCAGAAGGAGCTTTCTGTTTTACAGTCACCTTGCTTTAAGCAGTCACATGTCGTTCACATGTAAGCACATAAGAATTAACATAATACAGTGGTCGTTATAGAGAGGTTTTACTGAACTATTTTATGCTCTGGCTTGTCCAATCAATTTGAAAGCCAAACAAGTATTATCAATTGGCGCTGGCATTCTTTCCTGAACGTTGCACATATTAATCACAGGCACAGTGCATCTTTCGCAAGGAAACCATTATCTGAAAGCGTCGACGATCCATCAACCTTTCATCCTTATCTTTCCACCGGCAGTTACAATGCCAACAGCAAACAGTGTGAGTCGAAATCAGAAACCGACAAATTCGGCATCTGAACTTGATCCACCCTGCATGCAAGTCGTATTCGACATTTATAAGTAAAAGCGAAACTACAATGAACATAGATCTTTAAAATCAATTTCAAACTTGGAGATAATAAAAAAAGATAAGAGCGTGGACTGGCTGAGTGTTGAATTGTGTAATCTCAGCGATAGTTATCCGTCAGGGCCTGAATCTTGGCAACCCATATTGTGGCCATGCTGCCAATAATAACCTGACAAATAATGGCGCCGAGGATATAACGCCAGTTATTGAAACAACCTACTCCAATATACGTTTGAGGAAATATATCACATTCTCCACGCTTGCCTTTTCCTTTTATAGATGAATAATGTATAGCTTGTTTTGGCATTATCAGAATTATCTTATACGGCTGAAAGCATTTATAGATAATTTGTGCCAAAAATAATCTGATTTAAACACTTATTCTATAGTAAATTTTGTAATATTAAATTTGTAACTCATCGGTGTTGACACTTATGAAATATTGTAAAACTGAATAGTTAATCACAAAATACCCGTTTTGTATTGGTGCTATAAATAATTTGTGCAAGCTCTTTTTATCTATATACTGAACGTTATTGCAGTGGAGGATGCGTCATTCTGTTTCGTTCAAACACAACTAAACAAAGCAAATAGAAACTGAAATATAGAAAAGGAAAGGATGTTTGAATAGAATTTCCATACACCTTTTAAATACTGCTTTCTGGATATCGTATATTACGCCTGGTCTGGTCCCAAAACAGTTTTGCATTGCAATATGACATGCTCTCAATGAGGGGAATTCATTTTTCTCCAACGGGGAAACAGTTCGGAAACTGACCAGTAGCAAAAATATATTTTGTCATATCAAAGTCAATACTATTTGCAAATTACACAGTTGACTAAAAGGTGCGGTTATTTCAAAAAGTGCAAAGGTCTTTATCTGATCGTTATGCGTTGCAATATCCAACCACATCCATAATCTTTATATTACCAACAGTTTAGAACAAGGTTTAATGCAGGATTTATATTGCCGAAGTCACCTCAATGTCCATACTACAAATTATACCATAGTATTTTTAAAGACGCGTGTTGGTGCAAAACAATGATATTCTTTGCAACCAATTCTAATCCGGACCAAATGTCGAGCGTCTGATCAATTTTCAAACTATTTGATAAACAGAGTTGAAATGTAAAACGTAATTACAATTTTCTACGTTCTGTTGAAGTGCATTTGGATTTCTGTTGCATATCACTCTGTATAATGCAATATAAGCATGATGCAGTGGTTGAAAACGTTACACATCCCTGTTTAACCACGCTTAAATGCATTATATAGAAAATGACTATTTCGATTTTTGTACTTACCATTTATTTCAATCGAAGTGGCGAAAAGTTTGGAGCTTGGTCGGATGCCGAATTATCTAGCACCCAATCTGGCCCTTACCTATTTACAAAGGAAATATGTATTCATTTCGGTAAAAGCGCGTTATTGGGAAACAGTAAGGTAATCCCTTCTGTACAGAGTGGAGACCAATCTGACACAGAATTTCTAAGGCTATGTCTGGACATAACAGTCTTGATGTTTACACTCTACGAGAGCCTGTTTCTTCTGGCGGCACCAATTTGTCTTTATTTATTCACTAATGGACTCACTACAATGCACCCTACACTATACGGTCATACAGTACAGATTCAAGGTTGAATCTCAAACCTATCTACTGAGTAACAAATGACATACAGAAAGCATACATGCCATACAAGAGGTCTATGTATAATGATAGTACTGTAAAAAGCTGCTACCGTTCGGAAAGTTACCAAAAAGGTACTATCTAAGGTTTCCGCTTAGCAAAGCCTTTATGGAAAATTGTTTACGCTTGTTCCATGTAAGAGCAATTACTTGTTGTCACTATCGTTTAGTCCCCCAGTGGTTTATTGAAGCTCGTATAATGGGCTAATATTTCATCTGCCAACATAAATTATTAATTGAGCACAAACACAGGGTCTTGTCAATGGGTTTGACTCTTATTCTGTCATAATGTCTACTCCGAAATATCTGATTGGCTAAAGGGTCATGTATATGCCAGTTAAAGATATTTAACGATGACGCAGCATCTTTACTTGTATGCCTTTCAATGGTTTGAATCTTTTTCAGATATCAATGATTTTGTGCTCTGATCTTGACTTATACAACTTGAAACAACACCGAGTAACGCTTAGAACAGGCAGGGGCGCGGGATAAATACTATATCGCGGGAGTATGCCGTTTTAACGTAATTATATATCAAATTACATTTTGATCAAAACTCTATTCGCAGTTTTGCTCAATCTCTGACTGAACGGTTGTTATTTTCTAATCATGATATTGCCAAACATTCCGTTTTTAAAACTGGGAACACAGTATAAGTTACTAATTAACCCATTACCCCATACAGTTTACGCTTTCTAGTTTCGAAGACTGATGACTACTTAAAGCAGGTTGAGAGTAAAGCAGAATGCGCCTGAAGGCGCATTCTGCTTTACTTTCAGCCTGCTTTAAGCTATCAACTGCTAGACTATATACAGTGGTGAATCTGTTATCCTTTCCCAATAAACGCGTTTACGCTAAAACTATTATTTCTATTACAAACAGTTCGGAGCCAGATCCGACGCCGGGTAACCCGGCGTCTGATCAGGCTTCAAACTGTTTGCCACCAAGATAAACATGAATTATCAGAATTGTCCAAAAGTTGCACTTTTCTACGTGTTAGTGTTTTGCGTTTGCGTTTCGTTTCGTTTAAACGGGAAAGAATAACAGATTCTTCACTGTACATGTAAGATGTTTTTTTGATATTTATTTCTGACTGTTTGAATTTGAACTGTTGAATGCGTTAAAAGGCGTATTTATGGGGTAATGGGTTAAACTATACTAAATTGTCGTGAAATGCAATACAATGCAGACAAGCAAACAAGCCAATTCCTTAATTGTTAATATTTAACTTCAATCGAAATCTGCAAACGGTTTTGAGTTTGACGTCTGGTACTTAATATTGGCTAGTGCGGTGTCCCCTCCCTACAACGGCCCTCAAAACAACGACTCCCTCATTATAACGACCCTTGTCGAAGTTCCCTTAAAGCGACTCGCAACCGGATGGTGTACTTGTCAAAATAAAATAAAATACTCAAATAAAAGCAAATTTGTGGCATTATTTGACTTCTGACATTAAAAAAATATGATCAGTCCAAAAAAAGTCTCAAGAATCGTCACCGGATCTTAGTTTTTTAGATATATTCCATCGTTTTTCAATAGCGTCAGCTGACGGTTTTGCTGTTGTTGTTGCTTCTCTACACGGGCTCTGACATAAACCGGAGCCGAATAATGTAGTATTAAGCGCTACCAGTGAAGTACGTTAATTCGATACCACATATATAGAGAACGTCCGTGGTCGAGGCGGTAAAGGCGTGTCCTGTTCTGGTTTGTCTCCGCAATGGAGGGTCACGGGTTCGAATCCCACAAGAGCTTCTTTTTTTTTTTGGAAATGCATTTTTTAACAGAATTTATTATCCTAAACTAAATCTTACCCATTTATATAATCATTTGACATATATTTACAAATTACCATTTTTAATGCTAAATCCAGTTGCGAGCCTCTTTAACAGGATAAGTATGTCCAACCTATTCACGACTGCAATGTCGTATGTTTAAAATTGTCGTCTGCTGCTTTTCTTAAAATTACATAATATATATTTTAACAACAATTTTTTTATGACGCGGCGTCTGGTCTGGATTCAAGCTGATTGCAAATGTCCTTCCCTATAACGACTCCCTCTGAACAACGCACACAACTTTTGTCTCCCGTTAGGTGTCGTTGTAAAGAGGGAGTGCTGTACTTTTAGCAGTTGGCATTAAATATTTAAGCACAACTGTGCTTGCTGGGAAAATTACATGTACTATTTTAACTCCTTCATGACGTCATCCTTTAATGACATTAACTCTTTCTCTGCCAAAGGCGCTAAAACGTGACATTGCAAACATATTGGACGTATAACGTGGCGACTGATCAGAATCAAAACTGTTTGACACTCGTATCGACATTTCTTCAGTCAAAACAGACCTAATTGACATTAAAATGTGTGCAGTTGACACTTCATATGCAGACGATATTTAGGCTGGTAAGAGGTTTAAAGCAGACGTAAATATTTGTTAGTGAAAGAGTAAAGCCAAAAGAGTGTGTCGTTATTTCTCATACTAAATACACTAACAGTAAAAGTTATCTTTAGCTCTATATAAGATGATATTTGGCTACTGTTTGCAATGCATTTGCACACGCTCGAAACTGTTTGTTACTCAGATTAACACGAATTGCCAGAGTTTCTGCAAAATATTCATTTTCTACATTTTATTGTGATGCATCATGTTTCGTTTGCGATGGAACGGAGCAGGATACCCCCCCCCCCCCCACCCCCACCCCCCACCCTGTACATTGTTATCCACGTTTTAGCTTGACTTTGACAACTACAGTGCTCCCTCTCTTCAGCGACACCCAATGGGAGACACAAACGTGTGCGTTGTTCGGAGGGTGTCGTTATAGAGAGGGAATCTGCTTACATTTGCAAACAGTTTGAACCCATATCAGACGCCGCGTGACGCGGCGTCTGATCTGGATACAAGCTGTTTGTCACTCGTCGTTAAGTTGTTTAGAACTGCCAAAATGTCCTTTATGTAACTTTGAGAAAAAAAACAGACGACAATTTAAGCAGGCGATATTGCAGCAGTAAAAGTGTTCGACATACTTTTTCTGTTTAGTGAACTGCGGCAATGGTCGTTGTAAGGAGGGAGTCGTTGTTGGGAGGGCCGTTGTAGAGAGGGGACACTGTACTTGACAACTATCGTCAGTTCTTTGACAATCTGTTGGATATGATAAACCCTTTAAGTGCCAAATTAGTCTTGAGGATTTTACCTCTTCATCGGTAAAGTGTCGTCTGCTTCGAAATTGTTGTCTGCAAGACAGTTTTAAAGTTAGTTTTAAGGAATTATGAAAAACTAAATTTCGAAAGTAGTGTCAAATAATTTGGATCCTGATTAGACGCTGCATTGTGCGGCGTCTGACCATGGTGCGTTTTTTTTCCAAATGCGAATAGAGACGCTATTGACAGTGAAATGATTTAACAACATTTATGTACCTCAACTTTGCGTCATCTGATCAGGATCCGGACATTCGCCTTTTAGGGTTACTGAGAGTGAAATGGTTTATAAACAATTTCAGATGGTGTTTTAAAATAAGTCGATGTTACGATTGGAGACAATGAGATGATTAAGCCACCTTAAAGGTTCAAAATCTGTTTTTGATGTATGCGTGAAATTGTTTTGGTAACGCTTCCGTAGAGACAGAAAAAGTATGATAATGATTATAATTTTAACTTGGAAATTTCTAAAATATCGTTTGTGTTTCATTTTAAATCATGACGAATTACATTTAAAGTGCCAATCTCCACACGCTCTACAAAGCTAACACAATTATGTATGTGTTTTCTTCTGACCTGTCAACGTTATTTTTAGATTGGAACATTCTAAAATTTTAAAAGGGATACTTTTTCTATACATCCAGTTAGAGATACGGATAGATGTAATTTCTGTGCGTAATGTACAGTAGAGGATACATTATTATTTCCTGTTTAAACGCAAACGCAATGCACTAAACTGTAAAAATTTACTTTTAGAAATTTTAACTATATTTGTAATCTGAGTAGCAAACAGGTTGGAGCCTGATCAGACGCCGGGTTACCCGGCGTCTGATCTGGCTCCAACCTTTTTGCAATGGAAATAATTGTTTTATTATATAAATTCGTTTATTTGGAAATAATAATATATCAGTAAAGTTAGCGCAGCGGTCTCGTGCTGCACGAAGATCATACTAATATCAATTAGGAAAAAGTACGATTACATATTCGATGTTACATTGCTTACCTACAGTGGAGAATCTGTTATTCTTTCCCGTTTAAACGCAAACGTACGCAAACGCAAAGCACTAAAACGTGGACAAATCATATAATTCATGTTTATCTTGGCGGCAAACAGTTTGGAGCCTGATCAGACGCCGGGTTACCCGGCGTCTAATCAGGCTCCAAACTGTTTGCACTGCAAATAATAGTTTTAGCGTAAACGCGTTTATTGGGAAAGAATAACGTTTTCTCCACTGTAATTACCATTTTTAACTATTCTGTTCTAAAAATAACTCGGACAGTTCAGTACAATAAGACAATAAACTGTTTGAATTCAGTTCAGACGCCACCTCTCCCGGTCTTCAAATCAGAATACAAACTGTTTGACACTCATATAATGTTTTGGAATGTGAACCGTTTAAACGTTCAAGTCAAACTGCCTTAAATGCTTGACATAAATGAGACAAGACGATCAACATAAAACCTCTCTGTTACGATCACATTATTGTGTAAATGATCAGGAATTTAAAGCAGGTGACTGCTTAAAGGTCACCTGGTGTTCGAGCAAGCTAATAGATTGTCTGGAAACTTAAAACATGATCATTTCATTAAATCATTATTGTATTTAAGTTCGTTTATTATATAAGTAGAAAAAACTGTAACGTGCACAAGATTTAACAGTATGTTAACCCTCCTTATCATTCTAAAGTACGACTTGTCTTACATTTGAAAAAGTTTGGATCTAGATCAGACGCCGCGCGACGCGGCGTGTGATATAGATCCAAACTGTTTGTCACTCACCATCAACATTTCCTCAGTTTGAATAGCTTAAAAACGAATTTTGTTCTATTTTCGCAGACGAATTATTTGAAGCAAACGATAAATAAAGTCAATATGATAAGGGTTAAAATTGAACAGTAATCTGGCGGTAATAGAAGTCTGTTGGGAGTAGAAAAGTCATTTGTGTGGTAGAGAGCATTGTACTGGATAAATGAGTTCTTCTTGAGTTCTTCTGCACTGAAGGTTTTCAACTTTGATATCAATAAACAGAAGAACGTCCAATTACGATCATTGAAAAGAAGGCTATATGTCTGTATAAAAGACAGATGACAGCTTTAAGCAATTTGAAAGTGAAACAGAAAGCTCCTGTAGGAGCTTCCTGTTTCATTTTCACATTGCTTTAAGTAGTCACCTGTTTAAGACGGCTTATACAGTGGAGAAAATGTTATTCGTGCAGTTTGAAGCCAGATCAGACGCCGGGTAACCCGGCGTCTGATTAGGCTCCGAACTTTTTGCCACCAAGATAAACATGAATTATCAGAATTGTCAAAAAGATGTACTTTTCTACGTGTTGGTGCTTTGCGTTTGCGTACGTTTGCGTTTAAACGGGAAAGAATAACAGATTCTCAACTGTATTTGACACAATTTACTGGTCGTATAAGAGAGGTGTTATTGTAGTTTTGTTGCTGGGCATTGAATTTAAAAGTTGTTTCCATCAAAGAAACGAACATGCGGATCTGCAACTTGTATTTTAGTTTTAAGAAACCTTGTAATGTTGTACGGTTCTGAAGGGTTATTCTTACCCGCTTAATTAAAGTCTTAACCAAATGCAGTTTAATCAAAGTTTGAAAATTCTAGGTTTTGTAGGCATGATATCGAGTGCGAAGTTACGAATAGTTTTTAAAAGATTGGCTGTGACAAGCATTCTGTTCACAGACACCTATGTGTACATGTACCTACATGTACATCAAATACCTATGATAGCATTTTTAGATTGGCTCTAAAGTACGCGGGAATTACTTTAGCCTTTGCCAACACGCGTGTTGCCAAACAGTTTGGACCATTATCAGGCGGTCAACAACGCAGATAAACGAATCGTCATGACATTCAAACAACTGCCATTGTCTTTATAATTGTCCAATGCGTTTGCGTTTAGTTTAGATAATACTATTACTTGTATCTTGTGATATTGATTGGCAAACAAACTAACTGTATGCGTTCAGTAGCTACGACGTAAGTTTCCCATTTAAACAAATTAATTGCAACGATAGCATATGTATGAAATGCCAATGTTATAATGGGTTGAGATGTCACCCGGCGTATGATCTGACACACACTCTTTGCAAGTAGACATACCTGTTATTCAGTACAAACGTATTAACATCTTCATTGGTCTTCTAAATTGCACGCTTAAATAAAACCTGCCTGTCGATTATGTTGAAATACTTAAAATGTAATATGACAATAGGTACAATGTACATGTACAGTGGAGACTCTGTTATTCTGTCCCGTTTAAACGCAAACGTACGCAAACGCACAGCATTAATACGTAGAAAAGTACAACTTTTGGACAATTATGATAAATCAGGTTTATCTTGGCGGCAAACAGTTTGGAGCCTGATCAGACGCCGGGTTACCCGGCGTCTGATCTGGCTCCAAACTGTTTGCACTGCAAATAATAGTTTTAGCGTAAACGCGTTTATTGGAAAAGAATAACGTTTTCTCCACTGTATGACAATAGATACATTTCTAACACATTCATCTCTGCGAACAAAATACAGTGGGGAAGACGCTACTTTTACCCAATAAACGCGTTAAGTTCTAAAACGTGTGTCATTTGCAAGCAGTTTAAGCCAGATCATTCACCGGGAAACCCGGCATCTGATCAGGCTCTATTATAATCATTTCCATCTCAGATTCAACATGATCGTCAATTTTTTCCATTAAATTGCCATATTCTTCATTTTATTACAAATTCGTTTGCGTTTCGGTTAAACTTGTCAAAATCAAATCGTCCTTGCTGTTTACAGTTGGGAAGATGTTATCTTTCCCGTTTAAAGGCAATCGAAGCGCAAACGCAATTACAGTAAACTGTATAAATCATCCTTTTCACAAGTCTGATTACAGCTTTTAATTTGAGTGGCAAACAGTTTGGAGCCTGATCAGACGCCGGTTTTCCCGGCGTCTGCTCTGGCTCCAAACGGTTTGCAAGAAAAACTATTTTTTAAGCATTAACGCATTTACTTCCGTACCGTAGAAATGTGTCTACAGGAAGCAAGTTTAAACTGCGTTGAAGCGAAACTTGGCATGTCCGACACAACACTCATTCTCTACAGGCAATTTGTAACGCTCGTAAGCGAAAGGTGAGTATTACATTTTAATAGCTTCTCCAGTGTATAGGCATTCTGTTTCACTTGCTACAGGCAGAATGGTTATTGAACTTCTACAAAATAGCTGGAGTTAATTCGTTACATCATACAGTGGAAAAAACGTTATTATGTCCCAACAAACGCGTGTACGTTAATACAATTACATGTATTTCCATTACAAACAGTTTGGAGCCTGATCAAAAGCCGGGTTGTTGAAGATATCTAACATTGTTTTTAAGCCGAGTGGCAAAACATTTTAAAACATTATTATTATTATTATTATACCAGATTTATAAAGCGCTCTTTTCACACAGGGGTTGTGCGTTCAAAAACGCTTCACATGAAATTACACAAATGTACCTACAGTGGAGAATCTGTTATTCTTTCCCGTTTAAACGCAAACGTACGCAAACGCAAAATACTAAAACGTAGAAAAGTACAACTTTTTGACAATTCTGATAATTCATCTTTATCTTGGTGGCAAACAGTTTGAAGCCTGATCAGACGCCGGGTTACCCGGCGTCTAATCTGGCTCCAAACTGTTTGCACTGCAAATAATAGTTTAAGCGTAAAGACGTTTATTGGGAAAGAATAACGTTTTCTCCACTGTACATGTATATAGCGAGAAAATACATTTATATCTAAAAATAAACATGATATCTTATGGATTTACATGGAAACAAATTCCGAACAAGCGAAACTCTCCCAAATGCAATCACAAAGATTATATAAAATAATTATCAATAGTTTATAAAATCAACTTTAAAATGAGTCAAATATTTAAAAGACCAATGATATGATTAAAACTGGTGAAAGCTGTCCAAGAATTATACCACAGACCCCGCCAACTGGTTTCAAAATAGATCAGAGTCGTATCCCTACCATCAAGATCCACCAGACAGGCATTGGTCGACGGTACAACCAAATAACCCAAAATTAGACCCATAACATCTACAGTGTATAGAATGAACACAGCCCTGGGGTAGCAGTCATCTTACCTCTCCACCCCACACCCGCGGGACCTACATAATCCATGGCTGAAACTACACCCTTACTTTATAAAACATCAAGATAAGAAGCTGTCCCTGAATTACACCGCAGATCTCAAGCCAGTCGGTTTCAAAGAGATCAGGGGCAATCCCTACCATCAAGATCCACCAAACAGGCACGGACAAACGGTACAACATCAACATGATCAGACACAGTGTAACTCGATGTCTAGTTTGACTTCAAATCATTTTCTATGGAAACAATTGTATTAGCATAAACGCGTTTATTGACAAGGACAAACGTCTTCCGTAGTGTGTGTGCAGCATCTTACATGTCGAATTTGTTTAAGTGCTTTCACAATTGCAGCCTTGTACACTGTATTCGTAATAAATATTTAACAATGAAACACATTATTACACTTTGGAACTATCAAATATACATAAAAACGTCACTACTGCATAAACAAGATGTCATTGAAAGCGTTCAAATAATTGAATCATGAGCGATAATCTGCTAAAACACTGTTTAAACCTTAACTATATAGAAGCGCCTTTTAGCGCATTTATTTTCTTCCTCCACTTAAGACAACATACTGCAATGTGTACAGTCATGAGCAGGTTCCATACACATACTTTAAAATTCCAAGCAGATGGTGACTTAGAGCAGGCTGAAAGTAAAGCAGAATGCGCCTTAAGGCGCATTCTGCTTTACTTTCATACTGCTTTAAGTGGTCATCTGTTTTCAAAAAAAAGAAACATGCTACTGTGTAAAGGAATACAGTGGAGAAAACGTTATTATTTCCCAATAAACGCGTTTACGCTAAAACTATTATTTGCAGTGCAAACAGTTTGGAGCCAGATCAGAAGCCGGGTAACCCGGCGTCTGATCAGGCTCCAAACTGTTTGCCACCAAGATAAACATGAATTATCAGAATTGTCAAAAAAATGTCATTTTCTACGTTTTAGTGCTTTGCGTTTGCGTACGTTTGCGTTTAAACGGGAAAGAATAACAGATTATCCACTGTAAGCATATTGCTTGACATATTCAAACCTTGTAACGAGTATACTGAAATGTTATATGCATACAATCTAGACACTGATCAGAGCGGTCATATACAAATGTAAGATCCCTCTGATCAGGTTCTGCACTGCTTGTCATTTACAATATATTATTAAATTACAATAATTATTATTAAAAACAACCCTAAATAGGAAAAATGGACTGAACTTTATTGAGCATTGGAATTGCCAATTCAAGGGGATGGATAAGTTAAGTCAGCCTTACTTACTGTACACGAAATGCTTTCCATTTAAAGTGGAGAAAACGTTATTCTTTCCGAATAAACGCGTTAACGCTTAAACAATTATTTCCAGTACAAACAGTCTGGAGCCTGATCAAACGCCGGGTAACCCGGCGTCTGATCAGGCTCCACACTGTTTGCTACTCAGCTTAATATTAACAGATCAGAATTGTCCAAAAGTGGTTATTCTCTACATTTTAGTGCATTGCGTTTGCGTTTTGTTTGCGTTTAAACGGAAATGAATAACGTTTTTCCCCACTGTATTTCATTGTGATAGAACTACGTTTTTGCCTTTCTAATCCATTATCGGTATAAGGGAGAGGTTATTATGTTACGGAAACTCATTAGGGACATGACTTTTTTGGGTTCTTTTATTTCTAGACAGTACATTTGGGAATAGAAGTGTCTCTCTCTTATGCAGAATGCTGTATGCAAGATACAGACTACAGTGGCAAATGTAAAATGCCATTTATATCTACACAGTGTTCCCTCCAATCAACGATTCGCTCCCTGAAACAAGGTTTGCCAATGTTCCCTAAACAAGACCATTACGTCTTAAACTTTTACTGCTGCAATATCGTCTGCCTAAATAATGTCGTCTGCTGTTTTCTGAAAGTTACGTATAAGTGTGCATTTTGACAGAAGAAGAGTGACAAACAGTTTGCAACCAGATCAGACGCCGCGTTGCGCTGCGTCTGAGCTGGATCCACGCTGTTTGCAAAATGTAAGCAATTTCCTTATTTTCCCATCCTATAACAACCCCTCCGAAAAACACACCCACCCAGTGTCTCCCATTAGGTGTCGATGTAGAGAAGGTCCTGTATTGTCATAACGGTGAAGGAAATGGTGTTATAATTCTTTTCAAATGAAATGCAACAATACTATAGCAAATCTATTGACTCTGAAGTTTCTTACGGTATTTAATATATATCTAAACTGATGCAATAGGTGGCTAAGTGTCTCGAATACAGTCGAAATGTGATTTTTCGAACACGATTAAATCGATAGTAGATCTACCAGTATTTCTTACGTTCAATTTTGATAAGTCGATCTCGCTTAAGGAGAACATACATGCACCCTTATATCAAAGTTAAAACGTGGCTAAGCCACGTTTTAATTTTGAAATATGGGCATGTTCGAACTAACGCGAGTTCTAAGTATCGAGTTTCGACTGTAATTACTTTTATTTGGAACATACATATTACTACATGTTTACATGTACACCTTGTATGTATATAATGATAATATTAAAGATATTTTCAACATTTGGGGAACAATTTGTTTGCTACTACAATTTAGAAAAGTACGTATAATGAAAATAAAAAAGTGACTTGTTTAGCTTGTGAGTGTTAAACATATAATAAACGAAAGTGAAGCATTCTTATAGTACATGACTAATTACCTGGCACAAATATTGGAGTCAGATTTGACGCCGACAAACATTTAAGGAATATAAACACAATAAACACCCCTTTGTAAGTTTGTTGTTTGTGTTGTACTTGGCTCTGCACACTTCACCTGCTAGTAGACAAATATTACAACAATGCCACTAAGAATCCTCACACAAAGAATAGTTATGCGTTTGTTGCAACATTCTTCTGAACAATTATTTTGCAAGTTGATTTTAGTGCACCTGCACTGACAAAGCTTCGTTTGGTTCGACTTGGTTTCCACATTTTTATATTAGTTTAACATCCAAGTTATTTGTGTAGCAGAACAAATAGTTTTGATGCCAAACGGTTTTGATCTTGATTCGATTCAGAGGTCTTTGTCGTTAGTTTGCGGCGTCTGGTCTAGTGTCAAGCTGTTTGTCACTCATCATTGTGGGGGGTTTTGTGGTCAAAATGTCCAACATGTGACTTTGAGAAAATAACAGACCACATTTTAAGTAGACGATATTGCAACCGTGAAAAGATTTCACATAATTTTCTTGGTTGGGGAAACTGTAGCAAGCGGTGTTGTTAGGAGGGAATCGTTGTTCGGAGGGTCATTGTAGGGAGGGATCACTGTAGTGTAAAATAGGTAATTAGTTCACGTTTAACCCTTTACTCCATAGCCTGTTTCTAGTTTTGAAGACAGGTGACCACTTAAAGCAGGTTGAAAATAAAGCAGAATGCGCCTTAAGGCGCATTCTGCTTTACTTTCAGCCTGCTTTAAGCTACCCTCTGCTAGGAAGTATAAAATATTTCTTATCATTTATGTTCATGACTGTACAAATTGGAACTATTTTCTTCAGCGGAGGAATAAATAAGCTGCGCTAAAAACCGCTAGTATTGCGGAAAGGTATAAACAAAACGGAAAACACTTTTTCTGTATTCAGATCAGATAAAAGGTTGTCCGGTACCTGACAATGCTCTAAACTAATTGCAATTGAAATACAGCACTCCCTCTCTACAGCGACACCGAACGGGAGACAAAAGCTGTGTGCGTTGTTCGAAGGGAGTCGTTATGAGAAGGGAAATTGGCTTACATTTGCAAACAGCTTGAATCCAGATCAGACAACGCGTTAAGCGGCGTCTGATCTGGATATAAGCTGTTTGTCACTCGTCATCATTTTTTTGAGTCAAAATATTCTTGATGTACATTTAAGAAAATTAGCAGACGACACTTTTAAGCAGACGACATTGCAGTCGCAAATAGGTTGGACATACTTATCCTGTTTAGGGAACTGCGACAAGGGTGGTTGTAAGGAGGGAGTCGTTGTTTGGAGGGCCGTTGTAGCGAGGGAACACTGAACTTGCTTAGTTTATTTTACGAGGAATATGTTTTCTCCTCTGTATACGAGTTTTACAGTGTCTTGATCTAAAGTTGGCTCATTTTAATATGAGTGGTAAATATTTAGGAGCCAGATCAGACTTCGGGTATTCCGGCGTCTTGAACTGGTTATAAACTGTTTTCAAACGAAATAATAGATTAAGCTTAAACGCGATGTTTGGATAGGATAACGTATTCTCTTCTTATGACCGCTTTTTCGGTGCTAAACAGTGACATGTTAAGATATATGAGTCCAAATCCAAATATACTCAAACGCAATGAAAACGCACCACCTGTAAAAAGTAAGCTAATTGACTAATGTAAAAGAGGTTTTGAATATCTATGTAATAAAACAATGATGAATGGTTTCAACAGACATATAACATATAACATGAACATCATAAGCTTAGTTACATAAATACATTCAGAAACTAAACATAGCGTGAACATTTATTCATATTTTACGGGTGGTGCGTTTTCATTGCGTTTAAGTATATATTCTAATTTAACAGGATAAAGGTTAAAATGTAAAAGACTTTATGTTCCAGTGAACACTCATTAGCTAGCAGCATTTTATGGGCGTCTAATAGACAGGTGATAATTGCAATGTTATAGGTTTTCCAGTGGTTTGGCCTTCATTAGAAACCTCAACAGGTAGGCGTTCTCATTCCATTCCCTATAATCAATTTCAGCGGAAAAAAGCTTAGTTAGAACAAGTTAGCCTGTATCACCCTATATACTCTGCAGAAGACGTATTTTCCCAAAAAACGCGTTTATGCTAACACTATTATTTCCAGTGCAATCAGTTCATAGCCAAATAAGACGCTGGGTAATCCGGTGTCTGATCAGGCTTCAAACTGTTTACCACTGAGATAAAGATTAATAGTCAGAATTGCCAACTAAGTTTAATTGTCTACGTTTATTGGAAAACGTTTGTTTGCGTTTAAACGGGAAATAATAGCGTCTGGTATTCTTTCCCGTTTAAACGCAAACGTACGCAAACGCAAATCACTAAAACGTAGAAAAGTACAACTTTTGGACAATTCTGATAATTCATGTTTATCTTGGTGGCAAACAGTTTGGAGCCGGGTTACCCGGCGCCTGATCTGGCTGCAAACTGTTTGCAGTGAAAATAAACGTTTTAGCGTAAACGCGTTTATTGGGAAAGAATAACAGATTCTCCACAGTAATCAACTTTCGGTTGACATGCATCTATTCCGTATAGGCAATGTCATCGGATCATCAAACAGTTTGGATTCAGTCAGAATGCAGAATATGGATCATAACTGATTGGAACTGATATAACAATACAATGTATTTCCTGCAGTGTAAAGAATAAAACATATTTCAAACAAAACTATGTTTGTGTTGCAGTAATAATTATCATTATTTCATATTTTGCATGCCAAGTGCAGGTGTAACTCCGACAGACCATGTGTTGCAGCGCTTTGAAACCAACTTTGTGTTGTAAACCTTCAGATGGTGTTTTGTGTACCGTAATGAACTATCGTATTGGAACAGACAGGTCTGAGCACATAGTGTATACTCTGATCAGACTGCTCCATTAGGAGCTTTCTGATCAGGGTATATACAGTGGAGAATCTGTTATTCTTTCCCGTTTAAACGCAAACGTACGCAAACGCAAATCACTAAAACGTAGAAAAGTACCACTTTTGGACAATCCTGATAATTCATGTTTATCTTGGTGGCAAACAGTTTGGAGCCTGATCAGACGCCGGGTTACCCGGCGTCTGATCTGACTCCAAACGGTTTGCATTTGAAAAAATATATTTAGCGTAAACGCGTTTATTGGGAAAGAATAGCACATTCTCCACTGTATATATAATGTTTCTTTTTATTTAATATGCACCCTTGGGGTCAGTAACTATATAATACAACTAACTAGTTAAAAATCCAGAATACAGTGGATCAGATGTTATTCTTAACTGATACAAGGGTTTATGCTTAAACAATTAGTTTCAATGCAAGCCACTCCTGGATATGAAATGTTTTGTCCAAATGTTTGAGAAAATGTCATTTCTCAATTTTATTGCATTGAGTTCCGTTGCAAGCAACTTCTGAAGATGATATATTTCGTTCAAATGTTTGAACAAATGTCATTTTCTCAATTTGATTGCATTGAGTTTGCGTTTAACAGGAACGATAACGTTAAAGATTTAGTAATATGCAGCCATACTTAAACTCTCTACCCCATTGGGAAATCCACCAGAAAGAAACAGTCGGAATGAAGCTAAAGTATTATTTCTAAAAAACATTTCTCATGCTACAGGTAAATTGCAGTTTCAGAAATGTACATTAACTCTGAGAACAAGGGACAAATTGTTATAATTTCTAGACAACCATGATTCTCTTCATACAGTGGAGAAAACGTTATTCTTTCCCAATAAACGCGTTTACGCTCAAACTATTATTTCCAATACAAACAGTTTGGAGCCAGATCAGACGCCGGGTAAACTGGTTGCCACTCAGCTAAATATCAATAGTCAGAATTGTCAAGAAGTTGTAATTTTCTACATTTTAGTCGTTTGCGTACGTTTGCGTTTAAACGGGAAAGAATAACAGATTGTCCTCTGTATAACACACGTATGCCTGTTGCAAATAACAACGTTTAAAAGATAGACAGACACAGAGTGGAACGGCGTCTGAGCAAGCTCCAGACCATTTAACACTGTGTACGTTGTATGCCGTATATTTTACAGCATTTAGTTAGCGTTCATGTACATTTAACTTACATAGCGTCCGGCTCTGTTTTTTTGTTATTAATGGCATATAAAATTTTCAAACATGTACATGTAACAGTTAGTCTACGATTTAGTTCTATACATATGAGAATACTTTTTTGTCCACAATATACACGTTCGTCATGTAAACGGATTTTTTTATTGCAAACAGTTTTGAGCCTGATTGGACACAAGGTACTTCGCGCTGTTGAGGATCCAATAAGTTAGCTACTCAGATTTAGATAAAGAGTCAGTTTATTTAATTGCTTGACTTGTTTTTATTCTATTGCGTTGAAGCATATTTCAAATACAATACATTATCAATGATTCTCTAGAATTGATGACTATTTTGCTTACTGTTTGAATAAATAGAGGCTATAAAATGTTTTTTATAGAGTATGGTTGATGGTAACGAAACTGTTGTTTGTTTTACTGTTAAAGCATTATTGTAGCAGCGGCTCATTATCACTGCACTAGACCATGCTCTTGTTTTCTTTTCTTTTTGTTTTACGTGTGCAATTATCCACTTGTAAAACATAGTATGATATTTTCGTTAACCTCTTCACTGCCGTGACGTCATCAATTTTAATCATTTGTTGTCTGCATTTATTTCTCAAATATAATTTTTAGGTATTTTGATTTAAGAAATATTGAAATGAGTGTCAAACAGTGTGGATCCTGATCAGACGCCGCGTTACGCGGCGTCTGATCATGATCCAGACTGTTTGCAAATAACTAGTGCACTCGGGGTAATGCAGTGAAGGGGTTAACTATGAAATCTGCTAATGTAGCAAAACATGTTAACGATGTACCATTACATAGTTTAAGCGTAACAGCTAAATAGCAAATGAATGTGCGCACTTACGTCAACTGTAAACTATTTTCAATTACGTAAGTCAAGTTTAGATATCTGGAATTACCTGATCACGAATTTTCCGCATCTCTACAATTTAAATTTATCATTTATACGTCGTGTAAGTCGAACATATCCTTATTATAAGGTTCAAACATGACAGAGCTACGTTTGAACTTTAAATGAGGATATATTTAACTTATACGAGTACGAACTATCGAAGTTTTACTGTATATTGTATCATGTACTATTGATATTATTATTTGTATACTATGTGGAACTAACATTCTGTTAAGTACATTTTGGAATAAAACCGAATATGACTTTACTCATAAACTCTACATAAAATATAAGTATACAACAAAAGCAGATAATTGAAGGCTTCAGTGGGGAGACCGTTATTCTTTCCCGTTTAAACGCAAACGAAACGCAAACGCAAAGCACTAAACGTGGACATTGACAACTTTTAATAATTCTGACAATTCGTTTTAATCTGAGTGGCAAACAGTTTGCAGCCTGATCAGACGCCGGGTTACCCGGCGTCTGATCTTGCTCCAAACTGTTTGCAATTGAAATAATAGTTTTAGCGTAAACGCGTTTATTGGGAAAGAATACCAGTTTCTCCACTGTAATTTCCACGGGTATTATAACTAATATAATAATTAATGGGGGACTGTGCACGCCGATAAACTATTCAAAATATAGTTATTTGTGAGGTTCGAACCGTATACGGCTTCATACTCTCAACGACCGAGATCTGCGATGTAAATTTTGTACATTTCAAGTGATCTCCTGAAATAACGAACACAATTCTAAACAAAGGACAAGGTTCACGAAGCCTCCGATTTGGCCCTGTAAAAAAATAAATTTTCCAAAAAAGATTTTTATCTTTATTTTCTGTTTATTTGTCAATATCAGATACTAATACTCCATAATATACCCACAAACGACCCAAAGTCAAGTTTTGACAATCTTATAGTTTCTTTGAAATGAACCGAGAGGCTGAAAATGACAAAAATGCAGATTTTTGGTACAATTCTAGGTATAAATCCTAAAAATAAATTATGAAGGCACGCATGCGACACTTCAAAATTTGGATATGTTACTTCAACTTACATATTTATTGTGTACTTAAAATATCTTTGTGTCGCATTAGTGCCTTCATTGTTTATTTCTATGATTTATACCCTGAATTGTACCAAAAATCTGCCTTTTTGGCCTTTTTTGGCCTCGTGGTCCATTTACAAGAAACTATAAAGTTGTCAAAACTTGAATTTGGGTTGAGCTTTATGTATAATATGAAGTAATAATATCTGAAATTGACAAATAAAGAGATAATATAGCTAAAACATAAATTAGAAAAAAAAGATTTTTACAGGGCCAAAACGGAGGCTTCGTGAACCTTGTAGAAAAGGTGACATTACCGCGTAGGTTCGTCAACTATTAACACAATTGTTTTTATTGCGATCACCTTGGGAACAGATCAGACACATGACACCACTCCCATTACTAAGAATCGTAAACATTTTCAGAACATATCATTTAAGCATTTTAATGCATTGCTTTGCGTTTAAACGGGAGAAATGGTATTATGGAATGTAAATGTTGTGATGAACATCAATGCTTTTTTCAAAGTTATTTACAGTGTGTAGGTTATTTCATACCGCACATGTTATGTTAAGCATTTTATTGAATTGCGTTTGCGTTTCAATTGCGTTTAAACGGAAAAATAATGATGTCTTCTCGAATAAAAGGTATGGATGAACGGCAATGGTATCTTCAAAATTTTGACAGAGAGTCAGTGTGGGTAATATTGTTCTTTTCCAACAAACGTTTAAATGCTGAAAATTTAATGTACACTCTGAACGTGTTTGTGCTTCGTCAGACGATGTATCATCCAGTTCTGATCAGACTTTGATTTTTTTGTCGTTCAGATTTAACAAATCTAAACATCAGTTAAATAATTCTTAATTCTCCATCTTTCATTACATGTACGATTTTTGCATTTTTGCATCGATTGCTTGCAAACGGAGGGGAATGTCACTTTCTACACTATACGGGTAACGTAATTTCTTTCGCGTGCTATTGATAATTAATCACTTATGTTCAATATTAGCAGTGTGGAGAGATGTCGAAGGCCGGGTATCACCTGGAGTATACTAGTTCATTAACCCATTTATACCCAGTGGATTATTCCATGTTTTATATTGGATTAGTCCATTATTTATCATAGGGATGTCTGGTAAAAAAAAATCATTTTCATTTTGAAATTCTTATCAACAAACAGTGAAGTCTCTGATCAGACGACGCATAATGCGGCGTCTTATCAGAGTCTACACTGTTTTCCTATGTATATGAGATCATGGGCACAGATAGGTTACACATGTAATTGTTTCTACATGTAAAACATGGTACATTTGGTTCTCAGTTTTGCTGAAATTATTATTATAATAACCATAATAAAAGAAATATTTACAATAAAAATTAGCTGCAAAGGGGTTCGAACCCTTGAGGATAAGGCAAAACAAGATTTGCCGTAAATTATAGCCTTACTCTCTAATCCTTTCGATCACCAGACGATTGTTATATACAGGTGCATTTATTATACCTGTGATGAGAAAACCGGATATACTGCATTGCAAACAGTGTATTTCAAAGCCAGCCACCGCGTCAAAGACGTGGCAGCTGCTCTTGATCTACACTGTTTGATATCCACATGCACTTAAAGCATTTTATGTATTCGTATTACATATGATTTTTGACAACGGTGCCTAGGCCGTAAAATGTTTCAGTGCAATAGGGCTGGTCATGTTATGGCACGGTCAATGTGCATTCCATACAAAATATGTGAAGTATTGTTCTTAATTGTGTTTTATACCGATTATATGTTTTAATGCCATACGCACGATAAAACCGCAGTTTTCCTTTTATTTTAGTATTTTCATTTATAGTTTTAAAATTTACCGTTTTGGTTTTCAGTGTATGCGTTGTTCGGAGGGCGTCGTTGTAGAGAAAGAAATTGGCTAACATTTGCAAACAGTTTGAGTCCTGATCAGACGCCGCGTAACGCGGCGTTTGATCTGGATTCAAGCGTTTGTCACGCGTCATTAAGGATGTTATGGCAAAATGTCAATTATGTAACTTTGAGAAAAACAGCAGACGACAATTTTAAGCAGACGACATTGCAGCCTAGAAAAGGTTGGGCATATTTGTTTTGTTTATAAAACTGCGGCAAAGGTCGTTGTAAGGAGGGAGTTGTTGTTGAGAGGGCCATTGTAGGGAGGGAGCACTGTATATCCAAATGTCGCTTTACCAGGTCCATTTAACTCTAGGTTAGTAGTTACATGTACAGATGGGGAATCAATTTTGTTTCATTATATCCAATATTTCGTTATATCCAATTTCATTATAAGCGGGCTTCACTGTATCTCAACATGAAACAGGCACAGGTGCGCGTCTGCTACATAGTGTATCACCACATGTGTGGAATATATTACGTTACTTACAATTACCTCAAGAATTCATAAACGAGCAATCCTGTTTTGTTGGTGATTTGTTGTGGTATGCATTTCGTAGATATAACAGGAACAAGTAAGGCGGGGGTTTACCCACCCACGAAGTTGAGAACAGTACCGTACTGAACCTTATTAAATTAAATTAATAATCGCAAGCGAATCACAAGCCATCGAATTGCCAACGAATTGCCATCGAATTGCCATCGAATCGGTTGCTGCAAAAGGCGAATCTTACGCTTGAGTATTTTTACGCTATTTTCCGAAGCGGTTGTGATAGAAATGGGTTCGAAAAATTAACAAAGGCATATTTGCGAATATTTGTGAGATACACCGAGGGTAAAGTTACTATTTCGAATCGCAAGCGAATTGCCATCGAGTTGCAAGCGAATAGCAAGCGAATCGCAAAAATTTATAATTTAATAAGGTTTGGTACTGTACTACCTCTCAAAAAACACCTAATAAGGGGCTAAGATTATGGTTTTTTTATTAAGGGAGTTGTTAAAGGGAGAAGGAAATAAGACCCTTAGACTTCTGAGTATGATTTGGCCTACATTTGCAAACAGTTTGAACTCAGATCAGACGCCGCGTAACGCGGCGTCTGAACTGGGTTCAGACTGTTTGTCACTCGTGTTTATATTTCTTCTTTCAAAATACTCAATACGTAACCTTGAGAAAAAACAGCAAAACGGCCGTTTAAACCTGACGATATTACAGCAATGAAAGCGCAAGACAATATCTTGTTTGTGGAACAGCGACAAGTGTTGTTGTAAGGAGGGAATCGTTGCAAAAATCCGCTTTCCTTTAAACCTGATTTAAGCGGTCACCTGTCTTAAAAACTAGAACCAGGCTTATGGGGAATAGGTTACGCAAATGCGTGAAATATATTAAACAAAGTGATAACTACATGTATATAGGATTTGAAAATCGACGACCCTGTTTGTGGTGATTTGTTGTGATATATACTGTGAGTTCTTCAAACATGATTGGAACTTGGAAAATGAGGTTTTACTCTACCACGAACTTAGGTACAGTGACATATTGATGCTGAGAAGTTTATTCTTACTGCAAATAGTTTGGATCCGGATCAGACGCAAAACATCAATAAAATCCTCTCTTCTCTTACCAACTATCCGGTTATTCTAACTGTTATCACTAAATACTTAAATAGTGTGCTTATAGCCATTGTACAACTATGTTGAATGTTTACACACAAGGGGCAGGTCCCTGTACTAGGCTAAGCAAAATCCTATTTCTCTGTATACAGTGGAGAAAACGTTATTCTTTCCCGTTTAAACGCAAACGAAAAACATAAAAATGCAGTAAAGGACTTTTCATATTTATCTGAGTGGCAAACAGTTTGGAACTTGATCAGATGCCGGGTTACCCGGCGTCTGATCAGGCCCCAAACTGTTTGCACTTGACTTAAATAGTATTAGCGTAAACGCGTTTATTGGGAAAAATAACGTTTTCTCTACTGTTTTTATATTGAAATAGAATATATATGTTTAACATAAACTTACAATAACATCCAAATGCAATCGTCTCATTTTTGAAGGATCAAAGTATCAAAACTGGCTGATCGCTCTATGTAGAGTGCGTTGAGTTTGGTCCGATTTCAATAGAGGTCCTTAACCTTAAATCATACGATATGGTGCCGTAAAAGGTTTAATACTTTACCAGGATCAAGAAATTGTTTGTGCTGATTTTAAATTGATTTCCTGGTTCTGATTTGGAGCTGAATAAAGCCTTGATGTACACTGTTTACAATGTAATAAGGCACGGCTCAAACGCATGCCATTTCGCAAACAATTCGGACCTAATAGAAATACCAGTCAATACGAACTGTACGACAGTCATGTTTTACGGTGACGAGAGACGGTATTATTTCCAAGTAAACTGATTTAATGCTTAACTAGTTATTTCATTCACAAACAGTTAAGAGCCAGATCAGATGCTGGATTAGGTCCAACTTGACTGCCAGTCATATACAGATGAATCGATTAAGATTTATGAAAATCTGTATATTCTACATTATATAACTAACATATGTTTATTTTCCCTTTAATCGGACACCATTCAGTGGAGAATGTGTTATTCTTTCCAAATAAACGCGTTTACGCTAAAACTATTATTTGCAGTGCAAACAGTTTGGAGCCAGATCAGACGCCGGGTAACCCGGCGTCTGATCAGGCTCCAAACTGTTTGCCACCAAGATAAACATGCAATATCAGAATTGACCAAAAGTTGTTCTTTTCTACGTTTTAGCGCTTTGCGTTTGCGTACGTTTGCGTTTAAACGGGAAAATATAACAGATTATCCACTGTAAGTTTGGAGAGAATACAATGTATACCATTTGCGTTAACAATATCGCATTTGACGTGTTTTGTTTTAATCTTTCATTATCGAATTATTCGGGAGATTTTTACCCCTTCAACGTTTCATTGTCGTCTGCTGCAATTGTGTTGTCTGCAATATCGTTTCAAAGTTAAAAAATAAGGCAGTATGACTAAAGAAATTATGAGGATCTGAACTGTTTGCAAAAGCGCTTTTAAGCGTCATTGAGGGTTAAAGTCAGCAGCGATGTTATCCACACGAGAAGACATAATAACATGTTTTCGGCGTAAACATAACTATCCAGTCTATGTGAATTTATGATTGGTTGTTTTTTGTCATAGCAGGGCAATGTCATTCTGCGATATCACGCAACAGAACTAATTTGAATTTCTAATTGCTTAATTTATCCCGAAGGAATTTGTACACTAAGACCAGCCTTAATTGAATAAAAACAACAAAAAAACTTAAACCAAACAAGATATGTGCCACATGTAGCGACATAAGTCCCAAATATGTTGTATTGATACTCAAATACATTTTTGTTGTTGTAAGCAAATCTGAGACTATTCTCATACAATTATTTAAACACGGTAAGCGACACTATGAACTGACATGTTATGCATTGTACATTCTTCATATTTGATTGTAACCTTTAATGAGGATTTACACTGCCCGAAAGTTAGGTACATTGACGAGGACTTAAGACCTTCCCAATAAACGCATTTCTACTGAACCACTTATTGCTACTGCAACTAGGTTAGACGTCGAATTACAATATGATTTTAAAACCAATCGTCATGTATTGGGAAACAATCAAACCAAATCAAATAAAATCGCTTTATTTCGAATCTCAGTTTACAAATAAAACTATATTGTAAATACATGCGACAGTAATAATACTGGTGGTCTGGCATTGACGCGCAAACACATAATCGAACATATGCTTAGCTTTTAAAGTCTTTTAAAATTCACTCTTCGATTATCTGGAACAGATAACAATAACCTGTTCTGTATTGCACCATCTACCTATGTCGACGATATAAAGTATACGATATTATATCGTTAAAAGATATTATTTATTACCAAGATCAACACGCAGTTTTCCCGCGCTGGATTTAAACTGCTTTATTGGTTCTGAGTTTGAACTGATTTAAGCTCGAAATGTTACGATATAGCAGCAAGTATGCATTGATATTTCCTTTGGCTTCAAGCATAATGTTATGAAGCCCGCTTTATGCTAATGATGTATATGTAAATGTATGACGTTTCGCAAACAGTTCGGAATTAGACGAAATGTCGAGTAACTACAAAATATTTGTATGTCATGTTTCATAGAGGAAAAGACGGTATTCTGTCCCAGTAAACTTACCTCTACACTGATTGCTGATAGCAATTTCATAAAACAGGACCCCCTTATATAAAAGCTGGACTAATCCGATAAATAAACACTAAGTGCAAATAGGTGAAAGTCAGCAGCGATGTGCTCGACATGATAAGATATAATAAATATACATTTTTTTTACATAAACATAATTAGCCAGTCTATCTGAATGTATGATTTGTTGTTTTGTCATAGCAGGGCAATGACATTCTGCGATATCACGCAACAGCAATAATTTGAAATTCTAAATGCTAAATGTATCCCTACTGGATTTAAACACTACGACCAGTATTTATTGCTCTTTCGAAAGAGAAATAAAAACAAACAAAACCTAACTTAAACAAGATCTGTGTCATAATAAGCTTCAAATATGCACAAAAATGTTGGAATTGAAACTCAAATAATTTTGTTTGTTGTGGTATGCATATCTGAGCGTATACAAAGCTAAGACACCTTTTCTGTCATTCGTGTCAAAGCAAAAGTCACACTGACAATGTGTCTCCCATTTGGGTTGTTGTAGAAAGGGATTACTGTTTTATTTATGCTAAATGCAATGCTGTTCTGTTATTAGGGTTAAATGCTAATGTCAAGGTCACAGTGACCTGAAAACAAAAAACCGATACTCAGTTATTAACTTTGAAATTCATAGGTGATGTGCTATAAGGAAAGTGCTTTAGACAAGCTTTCTGTATATTTGATGTCAAATGGCAAAGTCAATGTCACAGAGGACTAAATTTAGTATGCGATACTTATTGAACATTTCCCTGCTGATCGCGACTTCCGAGAATTTTGTAAACATTTGGATCCAGATCATGGGCTTCGTCACGCCTTAAGGGGTATTCTGATTTACTTCCAGCCTGCTTTAAGCTACCATCTGCTTGACTATGGAAAACTTGGTTTTAAAAGTGAATTGGGGGGAAGTTTGGATTTTGTCATTGATCCTGTTGTGGCATTTTCTGTTACAGTACCTGCTCAAAAAGTGGATAAAATGTTACTATTTTCCATCTAAACGAAATTTCATTGCAAAAGCAATTAATTAAAATGCTAAAAAAGTACAAATTCATATTCTCAATATTGTTGAAGATTCCTATTTTTTGAGTGGGAAACAATTTGGAGCCTGATCGGATCACACGGCATCTAATCTTGCTCCATTCTATTTGCAATGGATATAATTTTTGCTTTATATACCTTAATATATTTGTGCCCACGATCCCATATATGGGGCATAGGCAAACAGTGTAGACTCTGATTAGACGCCGCATAATGCGGCGTCTGATCACAGTCTAAACTGTTTGCTGATAGGAATTTCAATATAAAACAAAAGGAAATTGAAAGTTTAGACCAGGTATCCCTTTGATAACAATAGACTAATCCAATATATAAACATGGAATAATCCACTGGGCGTAAATGGGTTAAAAATTAGGATAATAATAGCTTAATATGTTAAAACTCCAGCTTAATACGTCTTTGCGCATTTGTAAACACATTAAACCTTATTGTACAACGAAGAATGCAATTAAATGTATCAAGCCGTTGGATAGGAACACAAAATGTTACTTTTACAGTTAAACGACATGCATTTTAAACGCAAACTTATTAGAAATAGATTTCTTCGACATGTTGTAAATCTATTCAAATATTGCACAAAAGTGACAGACAAGCACTGAGCAATGTGATAGTATTGTCCAATGAAACCAAACTAAACAGCGAACATAATGAAGTGAAATGAATAATGTTGGAATCTGAGTGGGCAGCTAGTTTTGTTCATGACGCAAATTCATCCAGCGTGTGTGTCTGGTTCCAAACTGTTTGTAATCTATGTTGATTTAGCCGTGCACATTTACAGCAAAACCCCTTTTACGACCAATAATGTGTGTTAATTATCAGATTTGTAAGGGAGTAGAATGATAAAAGCAAGATGACAGCGAAACAGAAACTCCTTTAGGAACTTTCTGTTTTACGTGCACTTTTCTTTAACCCTTTCCCTTATAGAAGCGACTTTTAGCACATTCATTTTATTCACCCGCTGAAGAAAATAGTTCCAAATTATACCGAAATGAATATGTGTCATATTTAATACTTTCATTATTATAGCAGTAAATAGCTTAAAGCAGGCTGAAAGTAAAGCAGAATGCGCCTTAGGGCGCATTCTGCTTTACGTTCAATCTGCTTTAAGTAGTCACATATCTTCAATACTAGAAACAATGCTATCAGGTAAAGGGTTAAGCTGCCACATGTTTTGTATGCAGTCTATTAACCTTCGTTTTAGTGGTCGTAATATATAGGTTTTACTGTACTTTGAAATAATAACATCTTTCCAATTACTATTGACGATTAATCGGCATATGTCTTAGTAAATCTTGCGACTTTTAATAAGAAAAACAAATGCATGGATAAAAACAAATTACCAACGCGACAATGCACAGGAATAAATCTTGTCTGAATCTTAATTTCCCGTTATCCAGACACTCCGATATTGGCTGAATCACCCTCATTGAAAGCAATATATACTTTTCACTTTTGCTAACGAATACTGTACAGTAAAGTCGGGATAAGATGCAATCGTTTAATTTGAGAATATAATTTATTAGTCTTCGTTATTGTGTGTGGCATTAAATATATTTTAATGTTTCTTCGAATGCCAAATATTTCCGGGTAGAAAACTATCACAGCGATATCTACGGCATGTGCTAAATAAGTCACCAGTTACCCGGTGTGCTTCAGGACATTATATGTTCAGTAGAAAAGACGTTATTATTTCAAATTTGAACGCAAACGAAATGTAAACGTATTGCAATAAAATGGATAAACGGACAACATTTGTATAGTTCTAACTATTCACTTAAGTCTGAGTGAAAAACAGTTTGGAACCTGATAAGACGCCGGCTTACCAGGTGTCTGATCTGGCTTCAAACTGTTTCTATTGAAAATAATACCTTTAGGGTATAGGCGTTTATGGGGAAGGAATAACGTGTTATCCACTGTAGCTGACGGCGTACTTGACGGAAACACACAACATGAGCTAAGGATATCTCATTCTGTATCCGTCAGCATAAAAACTAGTCCTTTTAAGCGTTTGCTTTTTCAAAATGGCGTGACTAATAACATGTTGTTTATATTTGTTAAACGAAGGAAGCAGACGTTATTTAACATAAACATATTAAAGGTTGAACAATACTACCAACACAAAGGAGAAGTCGTGATGCTTTCCCGTTTAAGCGCAAACGAAACGTAATCGCAATGCACTAAGATATGAACAATTACATAGTATACATTTGCAACTATTAATTTAAACTGAGTTGCAAACAGTTTGGAACCTGATCAGACGTGTTACAGGGTGTCTGACCTAACTCCGAACGGTTCGCAATGGAAACAGATTTTCTAGCCTTAGCGTGTTTATTGGGAAGCAAAAACGTCTTATCGACTGTATAATATGGAGATTGTGCGTAAAGCCATTTTGTCCATTGCAAACAATATTGATCCAGATCAGTTGCCTGCTTACTCGATTTCTGACCAGGTTCCAAATTGTTTACCACTCAGATTAACGTAAACGAGCAACTATTCACAATCCTGCAATTATTTATATTTCACTGAGTTTCTTGTCGTTTAAGCAGGACAGTATACGTCTTTTCCAATGTGATTTATTGTGTTCCTTTTAGCAATACAAATGTACAAACTTAAACGTAATCGTGATGCCATAATAGATATCGGTCTCAATGGTAATGAGGTGCTTTCATTTCACCATTTGTGTTATGAGAACCGTAATTATTGCTCCAGAAGTAATTATACAAAAACAGTTCAGCCATTTGTCATTCTTGATTTGTTACCCACTTTATCAAATCCGACGAACAATGTTATTTATTACACAATACAACTAGAGTAAATTCTATTTTCCGCAAAAGAATATCCCATATGATAAATTAGTCTCATTTGCTTGGTAATTTGTACGATAAGACAATCTCACGACTGTAAACAAAATATCGGCTGTCTGATGCACTTGTTATAACTGTCTAACTTGACATAATCCGTTATGTAATTACAGTGAAACCCCTCTAAACCGGAACCTCTAAATACCGGAATTCTCTCTAAATCGGACCTTTAGTCCCGTTTCCAACCATTCTTTTCTTAACCCATTACACCTCAAATATGATATGGTCATACACTGAAGAATTTATCATCAGAAATATTTTCAATAATTATTCTAGCAGATGATAGCTTAAAGCAGGTTGAAAGTAAAGGAAAATGCGCCTTAAGGCGCATTCTCCTTTACTTTCAACCTGCTTTAAGTGATCAGCTATCTCCCATACTAGAATTAAGATATGGGTAAAACCCCTTTAAACCGGAACCCCCTCTAAACCGGACATATATGTTGTCCCCACACATGTCCGGTTTAGAGGGATTTCACTGTAAATTAAAAGAATGAAATCTTTGAGACAGGTGGCGGTTAGAAACAAAACAAAATTAAGGCAAATACATGATATAGGAGATATATTGGAGCTTTATATTTTCAATTCGTTCCGATTTAAGTTTATGCCTCGTCAGAAAACGACCGTATAACACAAGCACTGATGTACAAAACAAACAGTAACTTAGATTTATAAATTGTTTCATTTCCCTAAGAAACACAGTGCAGTACATTTATAGTTTTGCAAGTTGGCGTTTGATCAGATATGAATAAGCTGAATGTTGATAAGACGAAGTACATAACTTATAAATACTGAATGAAACCGATGATCTGGGGGCGCTGAGTTATTTACAGCTTTTTAGCTCACTTGGCATGAAGTACCACGATGAACTATTGTGATCGTCCTGTGTCTGTTGTCGTCCGTCCGTCGTCGTTCGTCGTTTTGGCTGTACTCATACTCAATTACATGTAGCTGGAACCAGTTTCAACTAAATGGTCAATATGAGTGCTCTGAACCTTGTATCATAGTGGTATAAGCAGATCACAATATTTAACTTAAAATACAACGTTCCTCTTTAAACATGGTTAATTTCCTGATGTAACTCTTTTTTCGGAGCCATTCCACAAAGTCTGTGTTCTGTATTGTTGGTAATGTTAGGCTACTAAGTATATTTTCAAACTGTACCAATAAATTTTCAACACAATCATTTTTGGCAAATATCAGGAAGATTGCTCTAAATACTAAACATATGTTTCAAACTTCAAACTTTTAGAAACTACCTAGGACAGTTATTGCTAAGTATTGCCTTACGAAACATTAACCTTAAAAACAACAAACAACGTCACAGGCAACAGGGTGACGACAACAGACCGTTTTTTGAATGACAAGCTTTGTGGTATCCTTGAATAGATATAAGTTGCGGGTCTTAATGTTATAATGATAGAGTCTAATCTGGATCAAGTCTAAAACATATGTAAACATCTGTTCTGTTAATAAACGATGCCAATGCCGATCCTGATCAGAACACTAATGCGGTAGCCCTCTGGCCTGGGTCTGCACTGTAAGTTGTTTTCGACAAGTGTACGTTCCACCTGTACATTGATAGTAAATGACAAGGAGACGTATGTGTTCTTTAGATATATGTACATTATTTTGAGGGCCACAAGGGAGATAAGTTGCTTGTGTTTTCTAATTGTTGTTACCCTCTTGATATAAAGTTATTATTATTATTATTATTATTATTAAGGAATAACGTCTTTTCCACTGTATAATATTATACCCTGGATACAACGTTATTCTTTCCCAATAAACGCGTTTACGCTAAAATTATTACTTCCAATGCAAACAGTTTGGTAACCTGGCGTCTGATCAGGCCCCAAACTGTTTGCCACTCAAATTAAAACTTATAGTCAGAATTGTCAAACAGCTGTCATTTTCTATATGTCATTGCAATGCGTTTGCGTTTCGTTTGCGTTTAAACGGGAAAGAATATCGTTTTCTCCGCTGTATATGTTGCGTGGTACATTGGACTTATATATGTCTAGCCACTTCAAACGGCCATGATGCTGATACTGCAATTTAGTCTGGTTAACTTATGGTTTTCTTAACCCTTTCACTACCAAATTTTCCATGAGTTGTTTTTACCCCTTCACCGTTTCATTGGCGTCTGTTTCAATATTGTTGTCTGCGATGTCGTTTCAAAAATAAATTCAAAGCAGTATGGCTGAAAAACTTCAAAACGGGTGCCAAACAGTTTGGATCTTGATCAGACGTCACGTGACGTAGGATCCAAACTGTTTACAAACGCGCTTTGAAGCGTCATTGAGAGTTAAAGGGTTAATGAACAATCCATGTTGAGATTTCAATCGTTAAGCTTAAAGTCTCTTAGAAATTGTAATTTAATATTGATGCAAATTACTTCGAGGTGCTTATTAATATTATGACATACATGTAAGTGTATTTACGATTATTTTTATTTAAATATAAACGCTCAGTTCATTAGACATTTATTAAGTTTATGATTAAATAAAATGCATATAAATTATACTCACAGAAGATAAGTAAGCCTACGCTAAAATAAAAAATACATTTATACACGATTGTGTACTTACCATTTAACATTAATAGTTTATTTTTCGACTATTTCGCCAAGAGTACTCCTAATGGAAATTTATATTCTGTCAATTTGAACATTCTCTTATTCTTTATCCTCCCCATAGCTTAGCTCTTTAACCCTTTCATGCTTAATCATGTACATGCAAATTGATCCACTTTTACACTTAAATAGTATACAGTGGAGAAGGCATTTGGTTGTTCCAGTGCCATTTAAGCACACTTTTGAGACTGATCATGCGCCTTTTACTCGTTTGACAAGGACACATTAGCCCCTTATTGTCATGACGTTATCACTTTTAACCCACTTGCGCCCAGTGGATTATTCTATGTTTTATATTGGATTAGTTCATTTTTAACAAAGGGATGCCTGGTCAAAATTTTCATTTTCGTTTTGTTCTATATTGAAATTCCTAACAGCAAACAGTTAGACTCTGATCAGACGCCGCATAATGTGGCATCTGATCAGCGTCTACACTTATTGAAGCAAGCGACACGTAACATAATAAGGGTCAACTCAGAAAGTTAGAGTTGGCGATAATGGGGTTAAATGTATGCGACATTATGGTATAGAAAGGAATTAGATTACCGTCTTCCATTCTTCATGCAACTTAGTTGAAAGTGTTTAAAACTGTTTGGATCAAGATGAAACGCCGAATCTAGACGTTTCATTTAGATACTAACTGTTCAGCATCGCGAACTTCGATATCTCGAACTCGCTTAATTCGAACTGTCCGACTTGTCGACACATAAATTGCATTATTTCATGCTGGGTTAAGTTTAACATACTCGTATTTCAAAGTTAAAACGTGGCTTAGCCACGTTTTAACTTGAAAATACGGGAATGTTCGACCTAATCGAGTTCGAGATATCGAAATTCGTTGAAATGTTGATTGATCGAGTGGGAATTATTAATTTCCCAGGTATTAACCTTTTATGAGCAACAACAGTATAGCGTGATATGGGTCAAAGCGGATACATTCGCGGTGTATGATATTGCATAATTCCATTATCGCTGGCTTATTATGCCGTAATATTGTTTATTTCTCGCAGTAATTGCTAGTAATGAAGTATAACATGTCCATGCTACTTAAAACCAATTTTACCATTACTATTATTACCTTCGTTATTGTAGCATAGTTCAAATCAAAAACGTAATTAAGTTATGAAGAAGAGACTTTTCTTAAATAGCCATTCATAAAATTATGAATGTATATAATGCGATACCAGTAGGCCGTTTGCTACAGTGGAGAGTCTGTTATTCTTTCCCGTTGAAACGCAAACGTACGCAAACGCAAATCACTAAAACGTAGAAAAGAACAACTTTTGGACAATTCTGTTAATTCTTGTTTATCTTGGTGGCAAACAGTTTGGAGCCTGATCAGACGCCGGGTTACCCGGCGTCTGATCTGGCCCCAAACTGTTTGCACTGCAAATAAAAGTTTTAGCGTAAACGCGTTTATTGGGAAAGAATAACAGATTCTCCACTGTAGGTATAGTACAACATTTAAAGTAGAAACCTCCCTCATGAAGTTTCTGCTTTACGATTAAGCAATCATACATCGATACGGTAGACTTCGCTTCTTCAAGTAATACCCGCTTTAAACATGCGTTCCTGTAAGTACAACCTATCTATAACGACCACTAAAACAAAAAGACTACATTTGTAATTGATTGGATAAAAGACAGGTAACAGCTTAAAGTAAGGCAACTGTAAAACAGAACGCCCTGTAGGAGCTTTCTGTTTTACTGTCATCTTGCTTTACGCAGTCACATAGTACGTAAACACCTTAAAATTACATGTACCACACTTTAGTGGTCGTAATAGAGGGATTCTACTGTTTGTGTTTGTGAGTGAGTGAAACTCAATAAAGTATTAGAAGCGCAAGTCATGGTCATAAACTACTCCTAAAATCATACTTCCAATATTCTACAATTTAGAAAACGAATTTCTTTAATAGACATATTATCTATTCTAGCCAGTGTAACATATTTAGAATCCTGATTTACATTTCATACTTGTTCGTATCCTTACACGTTTTTGAAATCTACGACATCTATGATAAGAACGTAATTTTACCAATGCGTGCAAACGATCCAATATATGGGACATTGGCAAACAGTACTTTGATCAGACGCCGCGTTCTGCCTTTACTGTTTGCTGATAGAAATGTCAATAAAAACATGTAAATCAGAACGAAAATGAAAATTTAAACAAGTTAACACTTTGACCAAACATGTCTTATCCAATATAATTTATAAGCATGGAATAATCCACTTAACGTAATTTGTTTAAAAAATCAGGGTCATAGTGCTTAGAACTGTGATGCGAGTTGATCCAACCCCGCGATCTTGAAAAACACTCTAAATTTATGACGAGGTCAGAAGGCAGTTCTTTTTTATACGGTTTCTGAGACAAAAAGTTAACACAATGCTAATATATTGGTTTATTTGCTAAAGGGTTACTTTAAACGGAAACTCCCAAATATAACCTAACAGTTGCAGTGGAGAAAATGTTATTATTTCCCGTTTAAACCCAAACGAAACGCAAACGGTGCACACTAAAATGGAGAAAATGGCACTTTTGTGATTAGTCTGACCATTCATCCTAATCTGAGTGGCAAACTGTTCGGAGCCCGACCAGACGCCGAGTTACCCGGCGTCTGATCTGGCTCCGAACTGTTTGCAAGGGAAATAATAGATTTAGCGTAAACGTGTTTATTGGGAAAGAATAACGGTTTGGCCAAAACAATGAAGAGTATAATACTCACATATACAATACCGTTGTTCGGGGAGCCAACGACCTCATTCAGTCAATACACTAAGGGCCATTACATCAAACAAGGCCTAACCGCCCCTGCAAATAGAAAAAAATCAACTATTACTGTAGAGTTTAAATTTCATAATACAACTACAGTGGAGAAAACGTTATTCTTTCCCGTTCGTTTAAACTCAAAAGAAACGCAAACGCAATGAACTAAAACGTATAAAATGACAACAATTATCCTGAGTATTCGTTTAATCTGAGTGGCAAACAGTTATGAGCCGGATTAGACGCCGGTTTACCCGGCGTCTGATCTGTCTCCAAGCTGTTTGAATTGGAAATAACAGTGTTATGCGTTTATTTGGAAATAATAACGTTTTATCTACTGTGAAACCACTAAAAATATCTAAATAAGTTATACCATTTCACAAGAACATCGTGTTCTTTAAACTGTCCGAATCATTACCTATTGTCATATGAGTATCCACACTGTATGACATTTAAACCGATGTTTCATTATCAACAAAATGCCTAGAATCAAAATGAAAATCATTAACTCATTTGCGCAAAATGGATTCCTCCATGATTACAAATATATATATTGGATTAACCCATTTACGCCCAGTGGATTATTCCATGTTTATATATTGGATTAGTCGATATTTTATCAAAGGGATGCCTGGTCGAATTTTTCATTTTCATTTTGTTTTACATGTATATTGAAATTCTTATCAGCCAACAGTGTAGACTCTGATCAGACGCCGCATAATGCGGCGTCTGATCAGAGTCTACACTGTGTGCCTATGTCCCATATATGGGATCGTGGGCACAAATAGGTTAACGCAAACGGTGTAGATTTTGATCAAACACAGCATTTTGCGGCGTCTGGTCAAAGTCTATACTGTTTGCAGATGTTCCATATATGAGATCGTGGTCACCAATTGTCTAGTTAGACAACAAACAATAACCATATAGATGGTTTGAGAATATTAATACATTCATAATCATTATTCATTTTAGTTCCTTTAGTAGACAGTGCCGATGGCTTTTGGCTAATTTGTAATACAGTGAAACCCCTCTAAACCGGACAGGTGTGAGGACAGCAAAAAGTTCCGGTTTCATTGGGTGTTTCCGGTTAAGAAGGGTTATAACCCATTACAAAATAGGTTGTTTCTGGTGTGGAAGAGAGCTGACCACTTAAAGCAGGTTGAAAGTAAAGCAGAATGCATTCTGCTTTACTTTCAACCTGCTTTAAGCTATAACCTGCTAGAATGCATAAACCTTTTTCTTCAGTGTAGGAATAAACCAAAGACGTAAATAGGCGTATTTATGGTGTAATGGGTAACACTAAAAAAGGGTCGGAAATGGGACCAAAGCTTTTGTCCGGTTAAGAGAGAACTCCGGTATTTAAAAGTTCCGGTTTGGAGGCGGTTGCACTGTACTGCATATCTGATGAATGTTAACGTTGCTAGATGTTTGTAGCTTCATACAGTACATTTATAATGTACATTTGATTTTAAGTTCTCATCTGTGCCCATACATTCAATTCGTCCTTTTTTTAGTAATCGTAAGGAAGAAGTTTTCATGTATGACACTTAATCTTCTGCAGCTTACTTAGATACTTTATTCAGTACAAAAATCATCGGCTTATCAGTACACATTCGCTACATACATTCTAGTTATGACCATGTAAATGGTGGGATATTATTATGTATTAATCTCGTTTAAGGCTAGTGCGATGCATCGAAAAATAGTTGTAAAGTGTAAACTTTTAATTGTAGAATTTAAATTGTAAACTTTTATCCATAAGAAAATGTAAAATATTTTCGTAATAAAAATTTAGATGACTAGCCAATCAATAGTGAACTATGGCTACATGTATAACATACAACATGTTTGCTATGCATCAGCTAGGTACATGCATATATACTGTACACGTAAACGTTATGTGAAACAAAATAGAACACTCTTGTATTAAACGGCCACAAAATAGGAACCACATTGGTTGCAAGGGGCACTTTTTCATGTAGCAACAAAAGTTGAAAGGTACAATAAAGAATGCAACAATCGTTACTCTCTAATAGCAAATGTTACTCTCAACAGTGTCCATTTCTCGAAACAGGAGCCCTTCCCACTGGATCTCCCATCAGCGCTCGCTCCAAGACTGCTTTCGTCCAGTAAAAGATTGACAAAGAAACATTTATAACGTGAACAAAACAAGAAGATAAACACTCACAAGAGTTCGTATGAGTCTTTAGATTCTATTAAACCCAAGCGGCGGCCATACCCGTCCTGAACGAGCAATGTAAATATAAGCATTACACCTTTTCCATGCAGATATTGAATACCTGGACCAGAGGACCTGTTTAAGATTACTCTGCAGTGTCTGTCGGGTTGCCTTGCGGTGTGTCAATAAAGAGTACACATTTTTGCAAACAGTGTAGAACCAGTGAAGAATGGGTACACTTTTCCTGTTCAGACAGTGTAGGTTCGGATCGAATGTCTCGTAAATAGTCATCTATTTTGTTTTCTCACTGTCTGACATTATTACTTACAAAGTGGTATGCAGGAATCGTTTTAATAGAGACAGTCTGCTCTCGAGTCATTGCAAAACCGTTAATGTAATCAAATTCATATATTGTTGATTAATAACTAAAACACCTGCCAGTGTGTTCGAAGTTGGAATGGAAGATACTCCATACATATTAATGTTATCCTACATTTCACGACTTGAATGGTGCATGTATGTCCAACGGTAATGGATAATGTTGACCTTCGTCTTTAAGTTTCTTTTATTAAATATGATAGTTGTAAAAATCATGATTGAATATTTTGATGCAGAAGACAATTTTAATGCAGGCTATATTAACGGCAATATAGCGGTTAAAATCTCTCGCGATAACATATATCGGTTATCTGCTATGCAATGCAGAATGAAAACAAGGAATCCCTCATAACAGGTGAAACTTGATCCCAATAATGCAATATAATTATGTAAGCGATTTAGGCATTAAGGAAATTATTCAGTTACACCTATGGTATATCTTCATTGAGAGAAAGTATTTTCCCGAACAAACGCGTTTTTCCCAAACAATTATTCACATTGCAAAAAGGTGTAGTAATCCGATGTCTGAACAGTCTCACAATCGTAAAGTGTCCGATTTTTCTGACCTGGCCGATTTATCTTTAGAACAGAACGGTTTATAATTGTTAATTGGTACTCGATTGGATGTCGGATATATATTCGCACGTTTTCGTACTTGAGATAAGCATTACCCAAGTGCAGCACAGGACCGCTGTGCTAACTTAATTGCTACGTTATTCTTTCCAAATACACCTTTTACGCACAAACTGGTACATGTAATCCAGCGTCTGATCAGGCTTGAAATTGTTTGTCACCCATAGTAAAAAGTATGTTCGACAATTCAAAAAGTTGTAATTTCCTACAGTTTTGTGCATTTTGCTTGTGATTAAACGAGAAATTATAATATATTTTCCACACTCACATTATATTCATTACGACCAATAAATACATCCAAATCAATTACCGAAATATCGAGCTTAGTGATCTTCCCATTTACACTTTTAGAATAGTCCGATCTAAAACTAGATCGGCCAGGTCAGAAAAAACCACTAATACCACCTAGATGAATGAATGAGTTTGGTTTAGCGGCACTGCGATCAAAAGCAGGTCATATAGCACCGATGAATGACGAGTGTTGCTTTGAGTTGGATTTGATATTTACTCTGACCTAATAATCATACTAACTAACGGTAACAAACATGTCTTCTTGTCAGAAATGGCTACGTCTCAAGCTGAACTACAAAGTGCTCACATACAGCAACTGAAGTCACATCCTAATGAGCACTACAGTGCTCTCTCACTACAACGACCTTCCCAACAACGTAATTGTTACATAATTTACATTTTGAGAGAAAAAATCTTAACGACGAGTGACAAACAGCTTGAATCCAGATCAGACGCCGCGTTACGCGGCGTTGTTGTTTGCAAATATTCCTCCCTAAAACGACTCTCTTCGAACAACGCACACACTTTTTGGTCTCCCGTTGGGTGTCGTTGTTGAGAGGGAACGCTGTACCTTGCAAAGAGAGACATGGATGGCTGGAACAGCTGGGTTTTACAGCGAAATTACACAAAAAGGTCATATAGCGCCGATGAGTGATGAGAGAAGACGAGATGAGACGATGATGATGATTTCAGGAAGATGATTTCGGCTAATGTCATTCTTTGCGAAGCAGAGCATTAGATCACAACCTCCGACCTGCCGTCCTATGAGCTCTCGGTAGAAGGGATTATCTCGGTCTAACTAATAGAAACAATCCCTCATCCCCATAAGCACAACACGGTAAGCAGGTTCGTTTGGAGTTGTTTAGATAAAAAATCAGTCGTCATTATTTTTTAAAAGTTGGTATTTTGTTGCATTTTGTCTGCGCTTTATGTCTTTAATTTGAAATAATAACGTCTCATCAGCCGTATCTTGCTATATTTTAATTAAATGTAATAAATACAAATGTTACTTAATATCAAATATGGTAATTTCATGATATAAATTATTTAAGCTTGACTATACATGTAAATTTGAAAAAAGGTTTAATAGTACTGGGTCCAAGGTAATTAAGTTTTTGAGTTAAGTCGGAATTTGTTCACAAGGATTTGATTGGTCAGATGTGAGCCTAGGCTAAAATCTGACCAATCAAAGTTTAAGCACGAATTAAGACTCGACTACAAAATTGTATTAACTTGAACCAAGATGAGAATAACAACCTGACAACTAGGGCCGCCATGACATGAAAATGGACGTTTAACAAACTGTAAAGGTACACCTAAAACATAAGATATTATTTAAATGGTTTTATATATTTATAATATATTACATGTTAAGTAGTAACACACACCTTTAAGCACATGACTGATCAGATAGCACACTTTAGATTATATGAAAATGTCCTTAACTCACTCGGCGCCCTACCCAGAGTGCTGTGGATATTTGCAAAGAGTTTGGATCCTGTTCAGACGCCTTGTGGTGCGGCGTATGATCAGGGTCTAAACCGTTTTTACATCTATTTTAACTTATTGTTAGTCAAAATATCTCACTTTCCCTCAGTGTTCATCGGAACTATAGGACCTACTTTGTGTCGCAGTGACTTGAAACCCAACTCATCCATTCTAAAGTTTAAGTGTGAGAAATAAAGGATGACACTGGATGGGACTTTTGAACTTTTTTGTCCGATGCGTAGTTTACAGCATACACCATTTTGATCGGTAGGTTGCACTTTGTTTTAGTCGGTTTCATTTCAAGTTCTCAAAATATAAGCACGATATTTTCATGGAAGTATTGTTTTATTTTAAATTCCAGATAAATCATCAGATCAAATGTTTTTTGTGAAAAAAAATATTTATTTTTTTAATAAAAATACACCAAAAAGTGAAAAAATGGATTTTTTTAATAAAATGGCCTATATATATATTTTAAAAAACGAGACCCTGTGTTTTATTTCCTATTTCACCAAAACTTTATGTTTGCAAGGCTAGAAACAAAAACTAAACAATTTGGTAATTAGTTTGCTATTATTTATTGCAAGCAATAAATATAATGTATACATAAATTATATGTATTTGCCGTTTGAATGTTCTTAAAATCAAACATTGTGGCTTAAGTAACATTCTAAAGCAAATACCATAAACAGAAAAGAATAATTGCTTGACCTATTGTTTCTAAAAAAGTAGGATTATTACAATGATAAATTGCCTATTATAAGTTTAGGAATGTAGAGTCAATTTAATGTTTTGAATTATTTAAACGCGTAGAAGGTTTTGCACGTTAAATTTTGATATGGCAAATCAATGGCAGTTTTGTACCAAAATATCGGCCGCTTATTGCATTGCGATAAAAGTTTATGGACGACGTGTTTAGAATCCAACACTTGCTAAATAAAATGAATGCATTCTTTTCGTCAATATTTTGAAACGCGTTCGTTGGGAAAGAATTACGTAGTTTCAACTGTACTCGTATCAGTATTACTAGTAAACATTTCGAGACAAAGATTTTTGTAGATGTGTGCACTTAATATTTTTACAGCGCTCCCTCTCTACAGCAACACCCAATGTGAGATAAAAATGTGTGCGTTTTTCGGAGGGAGTCGTTATAGAGAGGGAACTTAATAGGTTACATTGCAAACAGCTTGAATCCAAATGACAATTTTAAGCAGACGTTACTGCAGCAGTGAAAAGGTTAGAAATTATTGATTATATTTGGGACCAGCGACAAGGGTCGTTTTAAGGAGGGAATTGTTGTTTGGAGGGCCGTTCCAGAGAGGAAACACTGTTGTACATTTGTCATATACAAACAGGCCAGGACCAGGTACATGCAAGAAGGTTCCGTGTGTTTAAATAGTTATACGAAGTGCAAATTGGAACTGGCATTTTGAATTTTAGGATAAAAGTAGTTACATGTAAGTATTTATCTTAAACAATATCGTGATATGTTGATAAGCATTGCGTGTCCTATGACTGCATATAGATATGTGGCATTATTTTAACTAATTATGATGATTTAATGCTTTTATGTCATTCCCCGACGTCAACAACATAATCTAGTTTATGTAAAATTGTTTCCATCACTAACGCTAGACATTGCTAGTAGCTTGTCACGCGACAAGAATTCTCAAAAGTAAAACATATATAAGTTTGTATTTCTTCTAAAGACAGATGACTCTTTACCCATCCATGCCTGCATATTTCTATAATTATATGATTGCGCTTACTGGAAGAGTTCACTAACGTTAACCCGTTCGCTCTAAATGACGCTTCAAAGCGCGTTTGCAAACAGTTTGGATCCTGATCGGACGCCGCGTTACGCGGCGTCTGATCAGGATCCAAACTGTTTGACACTATTTTGAAATTTCTTCAGTCATACTGCCTTATCTTTTAACATTGCAGACAACACAATTGAAGCAGACGACAATGAAACGGTGAGGGGGTAAACATCTCCAAAATAATTTGCTCATCAAAGTGTTAATCAAAATGTTTTATAAAGACACTGAGATTTTTGTACATACAGCAGACAATTTCATATTAATTAGCAAACAAGGTAGACCTTGACGGGGTACCCTTTATACGGTGTCTTATAAACATGTACACTCCATGCTTATGTATTTTGAGGGACAGTTTGAACGACAGGCTTTAACCGATTTGTGCCCATTGTCTTATTTATAAGACATCTATAAGCAAACAATGTATATCTGACCAGAGTCTTCACCGTTTGCTGATAGGAGTTTCAATATGAAACAAAATGAAAATGAAAAAGATCAGCAACGGTACTTCAAATATTGAACAATCCAATAAATTAGCATTGACGAAACCACTCGGCATAACATTGTTAATAGGATAATGCACGAATCAAGTAATACAAATATTCCAATTACATATATGATTGTGCAATCTGTAACCTGGTTTAACTGATTCACTGCCGTACCCCGGGGGCAAACGTAATTTGCAAACAGTTTTGCTCCTGACACGCCGTGTGATCTGAATCCAAACTGCTTGACACTCAGTTTTCTTGAGTCAAACTAGATTTGATGAATACAACACGATAATTGTTTCAAGCTGATGACATCATGACAGTGAATTATGACGTCAGTGGAGCGAATGGGGTTTATATACTTTAGATTATAGTTTTGTGTGATTAACATCTATTCGCCAGTAAGTGTCATTTTATGGAATACATGTATTTAGCCGATTTCGACAATTAACCAGAGGTTGAATCACAATTAGGCATCTTATTTTTATCAAAAGTCGTTGCACGCATATTGTTGTACTAATATGGGAATACTTTATAATTGTACATGTATACACATAACGAAAGCTTGGTATCTGTTTATTCAGAAGCAAAAATGTGTGTCGAAACTTTTACCTATTTGAAAGCAGCGTCCCTTCTATGTTTGTTAAGTAGATTAAAATGTATCAGGTGTACAGTGGAGAAACGTTATCGCGTTTACGCTAAAACTATTATTTATATTGCAAACAGTTTGGAGCCAGATTAGACGCCGGATAACCCGGCGTCTGACCATGCTCCAAACTGTTTGTCACCAAGATAAACATGAATTATCAGAATTGTCCTAAAGTTGCACTTTTCTACGTTTTAGTGTTTTGCGTTTGCGTTTCGTTTCGTTTAAACGGGAAAGAATAACGTATTCTCCACTGTAGTAGGGAGTAAATTATTTCTCGTTAAAGTGAAATTCAAGGAGATGTACAGCGAAAATCTCTATTGGGGCGTTAGTTATTAGGGGTTTACGACAAGTGAATGCTTAAAGCAGAGTTATAGTAAAACAGAAAGCTCCTCAGGAGTTTTATGTTTTACTGTCACCTTGCTTTAAGCTGTCGCCTATCCGATTTATTATTATAGAATCAATTAGCCGTCCGTTTAGTAGTCGTAATAGAGAGGATTTAATGTATATAGAATGTGACTGGGTTCTGAAATTCCAATCATTTATTAGACTAAGTATCGAACACTTTGGAGTTTGTTCAGACTCGGCGTTCACTGGCATCTACCGTTACCAGTGTACAATGGAGAATACGTTAATCCTTCCCGTTTAAACGCAAACGAAACGCAAACGCAAAACACTAAAACGTAGAAAAGTACAACTTTTAAACAATTTTGATAAATCATGTTGGCAAACAGTTTGGAGCCTGATCAGACGCCGGGTTATCCGGCGTCTGATTTGGCTCCAAACTGTTTGCAATGGAAATGATAGTTTTAGCGTTAACACGTTTATTGGGAAAGAATAACGTTTTCTCCACTGTATTTGGTTCTTCGAAGGTGGTTAGCAATTATAAATAATTAGTTACACTTGTAACAGTTCAATAGGCCTTATAGGCCAGCGATATATTCTATCGAGAAAAAACAGCATCTCTGTGGAATCAATTAAAGGGAGCTAGTCAAGCTATTTGTCATCCTTGAAGCGTGTCTCGGTTGATCAAATAAGACGAATTTACTGGGCTTATTAGAAACCAGCAATGGCCTGCATTTCCATTTTCCGTAATATAACATTCTCTATGATTTACGAGTCTCATTTGATATGTATTTTGCATGAGAAGATATATTCACAACCATAAACAAAACACCGCCTTTCTGCTCTAGTTCAATACGTACAGTGGAGAAAACGTTATATTTTTCCAAAAAACGCGTTTACGCTAAAACTATTATTTCAATTGCAAACCATTTGGAGCCAGATCAGACGCCGGGTAACCCGGTGTCCGATCAGGCTTTAAACTGTTTGCTACTCAGATTGAAATATATATGATCGTTCAGATAGGTCAAAATGTTCTACATTTTATTGCCGTGCTTTTGCGTTTCGTTTGCGTTTATACGAAAAAGAATATCGTTTCTCCACTAAAATTGACAGTGTGGTTTACAGGCCGTTATATCGACTAAGACGATTAGTGTAGTTTGCGTATCCATGCATTGCCGAATCAAATATATAACTTTTTGTTGAAAAATAAGCAGCTTACTACTGAAAACTGAAAACAAACAACATAATTCTGAATTTATTTGAAAGTTCGTGCTGACAAACTAACTGCATTTTATGTCAATAAACTTCCAATCTACATCGTATTAAGCAAGGATTCATTTGCATGTGTTTTGGTCATGGTCAGGTTTAAACTATTTATTACTTCATCAAAATTATGTTTTTGTTAAGTCTTTTCCCCATAACTAATTTCTAAATTTAAAGACGTACAATCACTTAAAGAAGGTTGAACGTAAAGAATAATGAGCCATCATGCGCATTCTGCATTACTTTCAAGGTGCGTTAAGCTATTATCTGCTAGGATGTAAAAATATTTCTTATGGTACATGTGTATGTCTGTATAAGTTGGGACTGTTCTATATAGAGAAGGAATAAACTGTATGCGTTAAATGGGGCTTTTAAGAGGGAAAGGGTTTACGGAAACAGGGCGTTTTACCCCAAAAATCGAATGGGTTCTACAGAAACTAACATTTATTGAATTAAATCAGTCTCTGTACTTACTTTCAGACTACTTTCTTCTAAATGGGTAAATTATTACATGTTTAAAATTTTAAATTTCATATTCAGAGACAATGGGATGTGTGTTATCAATAATTCAAACATGCGTACGCATTACTTAAAATTAGTCCTGTGAATGCTGGACAATAAATAGCAAATTTGTCAAGTATAATGAACCTGTATTAGATTGTCATAAATGTTTATGGATATAGGCTTTAGAATTCGAATATTCTATCTAGAATAAACACCCTTCACTGCCTCTCAAAAGTGTACTATTTTGTATTGACAATTTGTAATTGGTACAGTGGAGAAAACGTCATTCTTTCCCAATAAACGCGTTTACGTTAAATCTATTATTTCCCTTGCAAATAGTTTGGAGCCTGATCAGACGCCGGGTAACCCGGCGTCTGATCAGGTTCCAAACTGTTTGCCACTCAGATTAAAATGAATAGACAGAATTATAAAAAAGTTACCACTTATTCCATTTTAGTGTGTATCGTGTGTGTTTCGTTTGCGTTTAAACGGCAAAGAATAACTTTTTTCGACTGTAAATGTATGTAGTTTCGAGAGTGAATGAGTTTACAGAATAGTATGTACCGAAATACCCCAAATATTTCCAATGATATCAGAGTTGTGTACTCTATGGGCTGTTTGTATCAGTCTGACAGATAAGCCTCTGAATCGCTTTCTCCACAGAGGCTACATTTTATCATCAGTTTGAACCCACTCACCGCCACAGCATCGTGTACTTTAACCCATTTGCGCCCAGTGGAATCGTCCATGTATACTGGTTTAGTCAATTTTAGATCAAAGGGGTGTCTCGTCTAAATTTCCATTTTCCGTTTGTTAAATATTGTGATTCCTATCAGCAAACAATGTAGTCTCTGATCCGAGACTACTCTGCTTGCCTACGTCGCTTTTATGGGACACTAGGCAGAACTCGGATAAAACTATTGTACCCACTAGCTTTAGAAAAGCAACTGGATAACAATAGATAAGAAGATCAAACAGATGTGATTAGTACAGTGGAGAAAACCTTATTCTTTCCCAATAAACGCGTTTACGCTAAAACTTATTTTCACTGCAAATAGTTTCGAGCCAGATCAGACGCCGGGTAACCCGGCGTCTGGTCAGGCTCCAAACTGTTTGCCACGGAGATTAAAATAAATACTGAGATATGTCAAAAACTTGTTATTTTCCACGTTTTAGTGCTTTGCATTTGCGTACGTTTGCGTTTAAACGGGAAAGAATAACGCTTTCTCCACTGTATCAGACACTGTCAATCGCGTTGTCGGATCAGGATCCCAACTGCTTGCTAAATGTATATCGACTGTAGGGGATTGCTTCCGTAGAATAGTACATCACTTAACTGTCAAAATATCGCGTGCTTAATCGCCTCCGTCAGCATTAACATTTGCCTATTTTGTAATGATATAAATAACAAACAGGGGCACGAGAGGTGATAGAGTAAATTGCACAGTCGGTTTCAGAACCATACTCATGCATATGGCAGACGCGCCGTCCAATCCATGCAAAACACATACATGTACACTTAATGCTGTGTATATCAGCGATAACAGCATTGGTAGATAAACGTTTACAGCTAGTAGTTTTTGTTGGTGTGCATTTATCAAACTATACACATGTACGTACTCATTCTGTGTGTGATGTATGTCTAAAATATTTATATTTGGTTTCAGGAGTTAAAATTACTGAAAACACTGCTCCATACTGGCGCAACGATGTGGTCTGTATAAACATTGTAGGCCCTGATCAAAGCGTTTTCAAAGCAGGATTCTAATCAGAGTCTGAACTGTTTGTCAATTTTGCAATGGTAACCTCCTCATAACTAGCCACACATCATAAATATATATGATAAATCTAAATTTGAAAAGATAATTGCACATTGGAAGCACGTGTACGGTCAACGCGTTGAACATTCATCGTGGATTATATTGGTTCTCTTAACGGTTTCGTGATATTGTGTGAGGTGTTGCATGTCCTATAATTACATATAGATATTTCTATTTTGCTTTGTTTACAACCAATTCAGGTGATTTAATGCCTGAATACAATTCCCAGGCGTCAACACAATAATCAAGTTTATGTTAAATTGTGTATCCATTTCTAGAACAAGACATTTCAATTGCCTCTATCACGCGAGTAGAATATTCTAAGAATACCCTTGTTTAAGCGTATATATATACTTATCCAATATTCATGTATAAGCATGGAATTATCCACAAGATATGAATGGATTAACATTCCAAATTGCTTGCTAAAGAGCGGTTACTCTTAATTAAAGTAAACTATACTGTTTCAGTATTAGAGTTATTAGAGTTTCTGTATGGTATCATCAGTTCAAGTGGTCTAAAAACTGAAAACAATTTTTTTTGAGTTACAGCTTTATACGTTTACATGTAGTACTGAGCGCGACTTAAATTACGACTGAAATTGTCAATTTGGCCGCTTAACCATTTTCTCTATCGCCCAGTAGTAGTTTTTGGCTCGGAAAGCCTATATCGAATCCTTAAGAAAAATACTGGTGCGAGTCTAGCTCCCCCTACAAACAAAGCCTGTCATACGGGGTTTACATATGCTATCTAACGGAGCTTCAGTTGCTGGATACGTCACTATCAGATAAACCGTGTAGTAGCAGCACTGAGTTAAAATCAGGATCCTGAATGTCCTGATTCTGTACCTGTGGTGATTTAAACACCGTATTTACTCCCTTGTAATAAACATTCACCTAGTAGTCATAGCAGACGATGCATTATAAGACATGCACATTACAAAATTCTTTAGGGTCTTTAAGCGCTGCAGGTTTCTGCTTAATGCATGGCAATGGTAATGCAGAAACTCCATAATTAGCTTTCTGCATTACTTCATTCTACATTAAACTGAAAGTCCGAGCCTGCAGTACTACAGTACTTTGATTAAAACAAGCAACAGCTAATATCATGTTGAAAGTAAGACAGAATACATGTACACCTGAAGGCATAGTTCGTTTTAAGTTAAGTATGCGTTCAGCTACAATCTTCTAGGATAAAGAATATGAGTAAAAAATAATAATACTTTCTGATGCTGCACTTTCATGCCTGTATAAAGCGAAAACTCTTTTGTTTAGTGGAGGAATAAATTAACTATTCACTGCCAACGGCAACAAAATGCGACTTTGCAAACAGTTAAGATCCTGATCAGACGCCGCATTACGCGGCGTCTGATCAGGATCTAAACTGCGGCGTCTAATCAGGATCTAAACTATTTGGCACTCGTATTGTTTTAGAGTGAAAGGGTTAAAGTGCTTGAGTCGTATAAAACATGTATCATAAAACTGATTATACGTTGAACCAAGATTCAGAGATTGCCCTTTTAAAGGAATTGTCATCGGACATAAAACACGTTTACGTTATCCATTGCTTTGATATAATGGTTTTATTTGTTACAATTTATGTGGTTAAATTTTGATGATGAAAATACTGATACGTTGGAGAAGGCTTTATTATTTACCAATTAACGCGTTTTTGTCTTTAACTATTATTTCCATTGCAAATTTGGGTCCGATTGGACGTTAAATAACAAGGGGTCCCTCTAAAGACCACAAGCTACCCGTAACGAAGTGCCCAATCTGGCTTTTCAGAAAAATCTTCGAACGAGATGTGCGAATGGCAACATTTTCTTCTCCTGGAAACCAAATTGTGGGATTTTTATACGTCATTGTTGTGGAAAGGATATAAATGAGTGACAAACAGTTTTGTTTGATTTAGGACTAAACGCTTTGCAAATAATAATCAAGTCGCGCTTACATGACTGGGGTTTCTGATTTTGTTTTTGTCATATCGACGCCGGTTTCATGTTTATCAAATATAGATAATGTACGGTGCTTATAACGCAAACATATATTGTCTAAATTTCCATTTCCGTGATACAACATTCTGTATGATTTATGAGTTTCATTTGATATATATGTGTGCACGAGAAGCTATACTTACAACCATAAACAAAGTTATCGCCTTTCTGTCCTGTTTTAATACGCAACGGTAAATGAGATCTATACGACGTTATATTAACTATTGCGACTGGGTGATATTCTTGCTTTTTCCTACTGCGTGCATTTCTTGATTTAATTTTTAAAAAACGAATCTTCGAAATTAACTTGTAAATCATTGATAGTTCATTTCCCGCTATAATGTATTGGTTGACTTAACGCTTGCACCCAACTAATTTCGTCTTCATTGCGCTTGTTGTAGTCATCGGCACATTGACTATTAGTAAATAAGTAATGAAGCCGTGTCATGAGGAAACCTGATCTATTGTTTGCAAATAGTGTAGATGAAAGCTAGATGCTGCGTCAAAAACATACTCAGTTAACCCTTTATCCCACAGCCTGTTTCTAGTTTTGAAGACAAGTGACCACTTAAAGCAGGTTGAAAGTAAAGCGGAATGTGCCTCAAGGCACATTCTGCTTTACTTTCAGCCTGCTTTAAGCTATCATCAGCTAGGATTTAGAAATGTTATCTTATGGTTCATTTTCAAGACTGTATAAATTGGAACTATTTTCTTCAGTGGAAGAATAAATCAAATGTGCTAAAAGACGCTTCTATGAGGGAAAGGGTTAACATGTTTTTATTTGATAAATATTAATATGCCAATCGTGACTTGTAATGCACGTTAATATCTCGGAGAAGGTGTTATTATTTCCTAATGAAGGAGCCTCTACTAAAATACTTAGTCCACTACAAACAGTGTGAAGCAAACTTAACCGACGGCAATGTGATTTGACATAACAAATATGCAGTGCCCCTTGCAGTCAGATCTATACTGTCCAGGGTTATATGCTATCGAAAAAAAACAGCATCTTTCCGGAATTAATTAAACGGAACTAGTCAACCTATTTGTCATCCTGGATACGTGTCTCACTTGATCAAACAAGACGAATGTATTATGCTTATTACGCAACACCAATGGTCTGAAATTCCAATATTCGTAATATAACATTTCTGTATGATTTACGAGTCCCATTTGATATGTATTTTGAATTGTAAGATATATTCACAGCCATAAACTAGAATATCGCATTTCTGTCTGATTGTGATACGTACTGGTAAATGTGATTTAGACGACGTTATATTGACTAAAGCGCTTCGACTTGTGTTTTTGGCGTAACGCTGTAAGTGCAACAAGAACATAGCCGCTCTCATATTTTCTCCTGCTGATATGTTTCGTCTGCTTAAACTTATGGGATTTTTAAGTTTACCTGTTTCTGTCAGACATATGCTATTTATATACCGTAATGCAATTAAAAAGACGTAATTCTTTTTCAGTAAACACTATTTGCACATGCAATTGTCTCCATGTTATTGCACGACGCTAGACATTCGTTTGCGTTTAACTAATTCACTGCCAAAAACAGTTTGAATCCTGACCAGACGCCAAAACGATGAAAACATGGCTTTGAAAGAGTTAAAATGGAATAAATAATGTTTCTCCATTGTAGCATACACAGAAGCGTTGCCTGTTTTAGGGAATCAGTAATCGTTTTAAACACAACCGGGTCAATGGTTTAAAATACATAACGCGTTCGAGTACCATATACAAGTACATGTATATCTGTTGTGTGTACAGCTAATTTCAATGCAAGTTTGTTTCACTTCAGGCATATAGTGTACGTGCGTGGGAGTTTTACATGTAACATCATTTCAATGTGGTTTATTAGGTACTTTATCTTATCTGAAGACTCCAGAGAGAGCCATGTACCGAGGAACTCCATAACAATCAAATAAGAGTACACATGCATGTGCATTCAAACTGAACGCTGCGAAGTTATACACATATTAAGCTGAGTTTGAAGTTTTTTTTCAAGCATCTGATTGGCCTAGGCTCAAATCTGACCAATCAAATGCTGAAGAGCACACTCAGACTCAAATCAAAAGCTTTATAACCCCAGAACCGGTGCTTCCTCTCTTCCACGACGCCATTTGGGACACAGAAACTGTGTGCGTTGTTCGATGGGAGTCGTTAACATTGCTGCTGTGTAAGGTTATGTTACAACCGTCTCTCCATATATGTGTAATTAATATATGACAGAGTTTTATCGCATAACGTACGATCTAGGAGTAGCATAACGTCATTATATAAAAATTGTTATCCACCATGATTTAGACTCCGGCCCAACCTGGTCGTCCAAAAGTGCTGCATGCGTTTGAAATTGTTATGTGATTAATAGAATCGCACATTCGTGCTCATTACTTATTATTTTTAATAAACTGGTTTTCTAAAATTAATATGACGCGAGCAAAGGCGAATATTATTTAGTCAACTCGTGTATCAAGAATGATAATTTATGAGCACTCATGTAAGATCCCCTATTAATAAAACATTATTCAGTAACAGACGTATTATGTAATAATGATATATCTATGAAACATTTGGCATTAAGGTTGTGGGCCAACAGGGACGAAACATACTTTATTGCAAAGAGCAATTTAATACCTTTTGGCTGTATTAGAGATAAGTTTTGCACACAATTCGCATCTATGCAATGCATTCAATTCCCTTATGTATATTATTTGATTAAAGTTATGCATTATGAAACCAAGTCAGTAATTTCGTTTCGGTTGCATCATTCTAGCTATTTCTCAAAATTCAAAAAGTTAGAAATTCTAAAGAAATGTTTTAGATTTGTAAAATCCATAATACCATCAGATACCCTTATGACGACTAGTTATGGACCTTTTACAATGTATTAAATGTATAGCCTCCTAACTTAAGCCAAACACATATAACATTGCGCATGATCAGATGAAACTGTTTCTCATTTCATTAAGAGGCATATGATTAAAACAATATGTTTCTTTTTTATAATTGAAGCTATTGCAAAAATAATTAAGAATAGTGAAACATGCCTATGGCCAAGCAACATTGGCGTTCGGTTACATACTCTAAGCATAGTAAACACTTGTATACATGGAATACAGCAGTATACTCCTCTTGCAATTGCTGGAATAATTATTTTACTATAGCATTACAAGAATGGTCGAAGGGAATTACAGAGTTTTGATATTCACACGATGCTTTGCAGAGTTTAACAATTCAGAGATAGTTTTATAACGATTACATGTGTAATGTATTCATATGTGTATTTGTTAGTTATATAACACAAAACATCTGTATTATATATTCGTGGTTTGGTGTGTTTGCTCTTTATGAGCTAATTCGACGGCCAGAGAGAGGGACGCGGATACAGAATACCCTGGCGCAATGCCCTATTCTTATTACCAACAGAGTTCTCTGGATCTTTTAGCTGCCAAAGGCACTGATAAATCAAACCTCAGTTTAGAAAATTGCACTCGGGGAATCACACTTACGACCGTTGGTATCATGTCCACGGTGCATATATTCGTGAATTATTTTAGTAAAGTATTAAAAGCGCCCTATTTAATACATGTATAACTAGATAATATATATAACGACACATAGTACATGTACTATCTTTATAACAACGATGTCATATCAACACGGAAACTCCGTTAAATGGTGTTTATTCGAATAATATTGGTGCTGTCATTAAAGCCACAAACACGTGTTTATAGGCTAATTTACTGCATTCGTGTCACTTTAAAATGTGTTGTGTTTTCAGCGTTGAACTCATTGCAGAATTGCAGAACAAATAAGATGATGCTCGCCACTGGCTTGCAAAAATTATTTCATGCAATTCATTAAATAAATTCAATACTGAAAACACAATTATTCGATATTCTTCATATCTTGCCTTGAAGAAATTGTGTGCTTGAATTGGTCTTATAAAGGTTTCATTTTCTTCTCCCCAGCCAAATGTGTTGATTAGGTATTTATTACCCAAAGTTACCCAAAATGATCAAGCATGTGTTGATTTATGTTTCTTTCTCTGGAATCAGATACTACTCCTTTTCAGGACACGTGATAGAATAATTCATTTTCTAAATCAATCTGCGTTATCGTTTCTCCTCTGTTAAGTGTACCAGTAGCTTGCTATATTTTAAACTATGGTGAAAATAATATTTACGTGTGTACTTAAGCTACGTTTTACAACAAACATTCCAATTAGATGTAATCTGTTGTTAATGCCTATGCTAAGGCATGAAAAGACAGAACAAGGAATCTTCAATATGCAAATTAGTACACTTAAAATACAATAGATTGGAAACCAAAGTTAAACATAAGGACAAATCAATGTTAAATAATTATTAAATATTCTGTAAATCTTAATTCCCGCTTGCCAAAAGACAGCCTGGTAATGATACATTCACGTTCTTTGGGAAATTACATGCAATATATCTTTAAACAATTGCGAATAAAACTAAAGAAGCCATTTAGACAAGTAATTGAAAAAAAAGATTATCGAATCAGTTTATCCCTTTTATTTTACATTGACATCGTAAAGCGCACTTGCAAACAGTTTTGATCATGATCAGACACCGCGTAAGGCGAATTGTTTTAAAATAACATCATGTTTGCTTAGTCTGCCTAAAATCTAACTTTGAAATGATATTGCAAACAACAACATTAAAGCAGAGGACAATTAAATAGTGAAGGTGTTAAAATCTCACGATTAACTTGGCAGAGAAAGAGTTAAGAAACGGCTTAATTAACAGAATGCATTTCTAAGAAATATTAAACACTATTTGCAAACTGTCTGAATCAATTCACACTAACTGGGTTTCTTAGCCGGTTCCAAATAGTTTTACACTCATGTATTTAGTTTACATTTGAAAATCGCAAACAAAATAGCGTCCGAATATTTTTGAAAGCAGTTTGGTTTATTGAAAGGAAGATGCACATCAGCCTAATACGGGTAAATGATAAATAATACAATAGCATGGGCAATAAGAAAATACCCTACAGCCATGGCACGATTGTACTTCATCTTATAGTTGGTACATTTGTTCCGCTTCACCATTTTTCTGCTATAATTAGGTGCATACTTTGAGTTACTGTCTGCATGTAGTTACTAGCAAATTACTTATATTGATTGTATATCCAAATGAACTAAGCAAACCGAAAACTGGTTGTTAAACAGTTTGTTGTCTGACAAAACGTCAATCATTCCAGTATATTAGCTACAGTAGAGAAAATGTTATTCTTTCCCAATAAACGCGTTTACGCTACAACTATTATTTCCAGTTCAAACAGTTTAGAGCCTGATCAGACGCCGGGTAACCCGGTGTCTGATCAAACTCCAAACCGTTTGACACTCAGATAAAAATGAAAAATCAGACTTGTCAAAAAAGTGTCCTTTTCTACATGTGTGTGTTTTGCGTTTGCGTTTTGTTTGCGTTTAAACGGGAAAGAATAACATATTCTCCACTGTAACTGTAAGTAAATTCATTAACATTCGTGCTTTGCCAGAAGCATGATTAAGTACTTTTAGGCGAGTATTTCAAGTAGTATTTATTACATTCTTTACAAAATACTCGTAAAGAGTACTAAATTGTCCGCAATTGCCAAATAATCATTTTTCATAACCACAGAGTGTAAGAATTGGTAATTTAGAGATGATGCAATTTTCTTAAATAAATTATAAAGATCTATTTCATTACCTACATGTATCACCTGTTTACCGCCAACGGTCAATTAAAAACAACGATGAGATGGTCCCGTCCCGTAAACTTAGTTTAACGTGTTTAATGCATCTGGTTGCATGAATCAGGGTCGTCGGATCAGAATTCCAGCTGTTTTTTCGTTTATGTCGACTGTAGGGGCATGGTGTCGTTAAAAAGTATATCAGTTCACTGTCAAAATACCACGTGCTTAATCGCCTCCGTCAGCATTAACATTAATCCATTTTGTAATGGAATAAATAACAAACAGGGGCACGAGAGGTGATAGAGTAAATGGCATAGTCGGTTCCAGAACCATACAAATACTGCAAAAGCACCTAGCAACCATTGCAAGCGAAATACAGTACTCCCTCCCTACAACGGCCTTTCTAACAAACAACGATTCCCTCCTTATAACGACCCTTGCTGCTGTTCCCTAATTAAGACAACTACATGTATAGGTCTAGTACTTTCATTTCTACAACATCGTCTGCTTAAATTGCCGTCTGCTGTTTTTCTCAAAGTCGCACATTGAACATTTTGACAGAACAAACATTATAAAGAGTGACAAACGACTTGTTTCTAGCTCAGACGCCGCGTTACACGGCGTCTTATCTGGATTCAATCTGTAATTGTAAGCCGATTTCCCTCTCAAATACGACTCCCTCCGAACAACTCAGACTTTTTGTCTCCCAGGTGTCGTTGTTGAGAGGGAGCACTGTACACTTATCCTACATATACCAATGATAACATCACGAGTAGCTACATGTAACGGCTAGTAGTTTTTGTTTGTATGCATTTTTTTAAACTATACACATGTATGATCTCATTATGTGTGTGATGTATGTCTAAAACATGTATATTTGGTTGCAGGATTCGAAAGCACTAACCCATACTGAGGCAACTATCCGGATTGTTCCAACATTGTAGACCCTGGTCAAAGCTTTTCCACAGCATGCTTCAGAGTCTGAACAGTTTGTCAATTTTGCAATGGGATCACAGTTTGCCACACTTAGTAAATATATGACGACTATAAACGGAATATTGCTATACTTTGCATATCTTATGCACCGGATCACTCGAGTTAAGTGTGTAAAGGCTATATCCAACGAGACCGAAGGTCGAGTTGGATATAGCCTTTACACACACAACGAGAGTGATCCGGTACATAAGATATGCAAAGTATAGTAATGTTCCTTTTATTATATACCTCTTATAATAAAAATAAAATGAAAAACGATAGAAATGTTTCGAGCGTTACTATAAATAAACGGGATTTCCCATACGTCACACTTCGGGGAATGGCGCGTGAAAGTAAATACTCGCTATTACGACCACTAAAACGAATGCTAATTGATTAAATAAAAGAGCGGCGACAGCTTAAAGCAAAGTGACTGTGAAACAGAAAGCTCCTAAAGGAGCTTTCTGTTTCACTGTCACCTTGCTTTAGGCGGTCACCTACCGTAAACACCCTAATACTTAACATAATTTAGTGGTCGTAATAGAGAGGTTTTACTGTAGTTCCGAACTTCCGACTACACAGTAAACGTTATTTTCCCATTACACAAGGTACATGGGTAATACGGAATTTTCAATCCGTCAAGGTGTATTTGTTCGATAAAATACGGAAATATTTCGGGCAGAACATTGGTAGGTATATAATATAATAAATTATTGTACATTTGAAGTACATGTACGGTCAACGCGTTGAACATTGATCGTGGATTATATTGGTTCTCTTAACGGTTTCGTGATATTGTGTGAGGTGTTGCATGTCCTGTAATTACATATAGATATTTCTATTTTTCTTTGTTTACAACCAATTCAGATAATTTAATGCCTTAATACAATTCCCAGGCGTCAACAAAATAATCAAGTTTATGTTAAATTGTGTTTCCATTTCTAGAAAAAGACATTTCAATTGCCTCGATCACGCGAGAATAATATTCTCAGAATACTCTTGTTTAAGCGTTTGATTCCAGTTTTAAAGGAACTAGCATGAAAACTAGATTAACCGATGTGTGCCTAGCGTCCCATATAAGGTACATAGGCAAACAAAGAAGACTCTGATCAGATTCCACTGACTAAGTGCCCAACTTGACATTTCAGAAAAGTCTTTAAACGCAAGAGGGCGAATGATACCGGAAACCAAAATGTGCGATAAACGTCAAAACGTTTTATACGCTTTGGGTTAGGTAAGAAATGATTATATGAGTGAAAATAGTTGTGTCTGTCTGATTTAAGACTAAACGCTTTTCAAATAATATTCAAGTTGCGCTTAACATGACTGGGTTTGCTGTTCTTCTTTTTTTGTCATTTTGACGCCAGTTTCATGTGTATCAAATAAAGATAATGTACGGTGCTTATAACGCAACACAAATGGTCTGAAATTCCATTTCCGTGATACAACATTCTGTATGATTTATGAGTTTCATTTGATATGTATTTGTGCACGAGAAGCTATACTCACAACCATAAACAGAGCTATCGCCATTCTGTCCTGTTTTAATACGCAACGGTATATGTGATATATACGAAGTTATTATTAACTATTGCGCTTTGGGTTATATTCTTTCCTTTTCCTACTGCGTGCATTTCTTGATTGAGTTTTAAAAAAAGGAATCTACGAAATTAACTTGTAAATCATTGATAGTTCATTTCCCGCTACATTGTAATGGTTGGCTAAACGCTTGCACCGAAAGGGTTTCGTCGTCATTGCGCTTATTGTAGTCACTAATGTTGCATTGCAAGATCGGCACATTGACTTAATAAATAATGGAGCCGTGCATTGATGAAACCTGATTTATTGCAACGAAAGTTGTGTAGATCAAGGCTAGCCGCTGCTGCAAAACATTGCTTAGATATGATTTAGTTGATAAATATTGATATGCCGATCGTGACGCATAATGCACGTATATGTAGATACATGTACCTTGGGGGAAGGTGTTATAATCTCCCAATAAGGATACTATAATAAAATGATTAGTCAAAGCAAGATTAACGGACGCCAGTGTGAGTTGACATAACAAATATGCAGTGCCCCTTGCAGTTAGATATATGTAGTAGAGGGTTAAAAAACCCAGCACCTCCCCGGAATTAATTAAACGGAACTAGTCAACCTATTTGTCATCCTGGATGCGTGTCTCACAGGGCTGCCATTTCCCTGGATTTTTCCGAAATCTTCGCATTTGTTCTTGTTCATGGTAGCTTAAAGCAGGCTGGAAGTAAAGCAGAATGCGCCTTAAGGCGCATTCTACTTTATTTCTAGCCTGCTTTAAGAAGCTACGTGTCAACAAAACTAGAAACAGATGATGGGGTAGAGGTACGATTCGCAAAATCGCAATTGAAAAAATTCAAATTTGGAAATCTTAGGATTCTTCATGTCAACTTATTGCAGCCGTAGCCTCACTTGATCAAACAAGACGAATGTACTGCGCTTATTACGCAACACCAATGGTCTATTGTATTGCAAATATTGGCACATTGAATAAGTAATGGAGCCGTGCCATGAGGAAGCCTGACTTATTGCAATGCAAATAGTGTAGATCAAGGCTAGCCGCTGCGTCAAAACATTGCTTAGCTATGTTTTAGTTGATAAATATTAATATGCCGATCGTGACTTATAATGCACGTAAATACCTTGGGGAAGGTGTTATTACAGTGGAGAATCTGTTATTCTTTCCCGTTTAAACGCAAACGTACGCAAACGCAAAGCACTAAAACGTAGAAAAGTACAACTTTTCGACAATTATGATAATTCATGTTTATCTTGGTGGCAAACAGTTTGGAGCCTGATCAGACGCCGGGTTACTCCAAACTGTTTGCACTGCAAATAATAGTTTTAGCGTAAACGGGTTTATTGGGAAAGAATAACGTTTTCTCCACTGTATCTCCAAATAAAGGAGCCTATACTAAATTAATTAGTCCATTACAAACAGTGTGAAGCAAGATCTAAACGACGGCAATGTGACTTGACATAACAAATATGCAGTGCCCCTTAGTTTAAACACTATTTTATTCAGAAGAAAAGGATTGGATAACAGCAAAGCCTATGTGAGTCCTCTCTGCAGTGCCCCTTGCAGTCAGATCTATATAGTCCAGGGTTCTATGCTATCGAAAAAAACAGCATCTCCCCGGAATTAATTAAACGGAACTAGTCAACCTATTTGTCATCCTGGTTGTGTGCCTCAGTTGATCAAACAAGACGAATGTACTGTGCTTATTACGCAACACCAATGGTCTGAAATTCCAATTTTCGTAATATAACATTTCTGTATGATTTACGAGTCTCATTTGATATGTATTTTGAATTGTAAGATATATTCACAGCCATTAACTAGACTATCGCATTTCTGTCTGATTGTGATACGTACTTGTAAATATGATTTAGACGACGTTATATTGACTAAAGCGCTTCGACTTGTGTGTTTGCGTAACGCTGGAAGTACAATAAGAATATAGTCGCTCTCATGTTTTCTTCTGCTTATATGTTTCGTCTGGTTAAACATGTCGGACTGTGAATTTTATATGATACTGTCAGACATATGATATTTATATACCGTAATGCAGTTAAATTGACGTAATTCTTTTACAGTAAACCCTATTTGCAACTCAGATTACAATTAGTCTTAAACAAATGTAATTGTCTCCGTTATATTGCCCGACGCTAGGCATTCTTTTGCGTTTGTTTATCATTCACTGCTAACAAATAATTTGGATCCTGATCAGACGCTGACACGATGAAAACTTGGCATTGAAATAGTTAAATGGAACGAATAACGTCTTCTCAACCGTAGCCTACACAGAAGCGTGACCTGTGTTAAGAAATCAATATTCTTTGTAAACACAACGTGGAAATGTTTAGTCATTGGTTTAAAATACATAACGTATTTGATTACAATAAACAAGTACATGTATATCTGTAACGTGTACAGCTCATTTCAATGCAAGTTTATTTTACATCATACATAGAGTGTATATGCGTGAGAGTTTTACATGTAACATCATTCAAATGTGGTTTCTTAGGTAATGTATCTTATCTGAAGACTCCAGAGAGAGCTATGCACCGAGGATGTTTCTAACAATCAAATAAGAGTACACATACATGCACAGTCATACACAGTCAAACAACAGTGCTCCCTCTCTTCAATTACGCCCCTTGGGAGACAGAAAGTGTATGCGTTGTTCGGAGAGAGTCGTTCACCTTGCTGTTGTGTAAGGCTATGTTATTAGTGTTTTCTTCTGACCTGTCCATGTTCGTTTTAAATTGGATCATTCTAAAACTTTAAAAGCGATGAGTTTTCTCTACAACCAGTTAGAGATACGGATAGCTGTAATTTTAGTGCGTAGAGAACAGTAGAGTATACATTATTATTTTCTGTTTAAACGAAAACGCAAAGCACTAAACTGTGTTTGTAGCCTGATCAGACGCCGGATTATCAGGCGTCTGATCTAGCTCCAACCTGTTTACAATAGAAATAATAGTTTTAGTATAGAAATGCATTTGTTGGGTACTAATAAAATACCAGGAAAGTTAGCGTAGCGGTCTCGTGCTGCACGAGGATCATGCTTATCTCAAGTAGGAAAGTGTACGATTATATATTCGATGTTACCTTGCTAACCTTTTTACCATTATTAACTATTCTGTTCTAAAAATAACTCGGACAAGTCAGAAAAATCGGACAATACAATTGTCTCTCCATACATGTGTTATATATGACAGTCATTTATCGCATAACTTGCGATCTAGGAGTGGCATAAAGCCATTATATAAAAATTGTATTCAACCATCGTTGTTTGGGCTTCGTCCAATAAATACGAAAGACTCAAGCAGGAAACGTAACACAAACAATACACCCACCTCTCAAGCAGAACACACACACCCAGTCATACCACAACAAACACACACACACACGCAATACCATTCCTTCATCTACACACTAAATAGAAAACAACACGCAAGACAAACATAAAGCAAAGTGAATATTGGAGCCCGCCTTGGTACGGTCAGTAGCAATCAATAACCAACTATAAATTAATTAATTATTAACAACCACTGGGGGTTAAACCTGGGTTTAGGGGCGCCCAACCTCACACTTATCTCCTATATTCACCTATAAAGACAAACAGTGTACATAAAATATAAACCTGGTCGTCCGCAAGTGCTGCATGTGTTTGAAATTGTTCTGTGATAAATAGAATCGCACATTCGTGCTCATTACTTGTTATTTTTTAATAAACTCGTTTGCTTACATTAATATGACGGCTCGCGTTATATTATTTAGTCAACTCGTGTATCAAAAATGATAATTAATGAGCACTCATGTAAAATCCCCTATTTATAAGACCTTATTTAGTAATAGAAGTGTTGTGTAATAATGATATATCTATGAAACATTTTGGATTAGGGTCGTGGGCCAACAGGGACGAAACATACATTATGGCATAGAGCAATCTAATACCTTTTGGCTGCATTAGAGATAAGTTTTGCAAACAATAAATACGAAAGACTCAAGCAGGAAACGCAACACAAACAATAAACCCACCTCTCAAGCAGAACACACACACAGTCATACCATACCAAACACACACCACAAACACACCAACACACACCCAAATGACCATCTATGCAATGCAATTAAGTCCCTTGTGTATATTATTTGATTAAAGTTATGCATTATGAAACCCAGTCAGTAATTTCGTTTCGGTTGCCTCATTCTAGGTAAATCTCACAAATTAGTATTTCAAAGTAATGTTTTAAATTTGTAAAAGACACAATACCTTCAGGATAATTTTATAGCGATCAGATGAAACTGTTTATCATTTAATTAAGTGACATATGACTAAGAGAGTGTAACTGATTTTTATAACTGAAGACTTTACAGACATATGATTATGAAAATAATTTAGAATAGTGAAACATGCAAATTCAAATTCAAATTCAAATACTCTTTATTTTCACAGTTTGTTCAATTCTACAAATAAATGACCATGCAGATTTGGCGTTCGGTTTTCTCGGAGCTGATACACGTTCTAAGCATAGTAAACACATTTATACCTGGAATATAGCAATATACTCATAATGCGATTGTTGGAATAATTATGTTACTTTAGCCTTAGAAGGATAATCGAAGGTGTTGCAGAGTTTAATAATTCAGGGATAGTTTTATATCGGTGATTAGTCTATTGATATATGTATTTGTTAGTTCTATAACAGAAACTACATGTAATATATAGTCGTGGTTTGGTTTGTTTGCTTATGTTCGTTTATGCCCTTTATGGGCTAATTCAGCCAGGACAGCCAGGGAGAGGGGAGAGGTTGCAGAATAACCGGGTACAATAGTCTTTTCTTATTATCAAGATAATTCTTTGGTTCTTTAAAATAACCTTTTGGTAACATTCTGTCCGCCGGCCAATCAGAGTGGGTTATTCTGTCCGTCCTTTTTCCTGAAGATGGGATTATTCCCGCCACAATGAAACTCTTGTGAAGAATCGGTAGATTCTCGTTGATGGTAGCTTATAACAGCTGACTCAACCGCGTGTATAGTATAGCAGCCAGCATTTGCACGCCACAAAGTGCTGTAGATTTGTAAACAACATCCCTTATTTGGATTTATGGGCGGTTTAAATCGATTAGAATACAAAGAACAAGTCTTCGTGAAATTGACGGGATCCGCTAATGCTCCGCCCCATCTATTTTCTCGAATATTTGCCCTATTGCAGTCTTACCTATATTTAGATGTACAGGGCACTGATACATCGGACATCGGACATCGGACATGAGATTTAAAAAATCCATCCGCCCTAGGTCCAGCGGGTTATCGAACTCACGACCACAGATGAACGCGTTACCGCTACACCATGTCCACGGTGCATGTATTCGTTAAACATTTATCTTTTATTAAAATGTTAAAAACGTCCTATTTTATATAACCAGATAAAACATAGAACGACAAATATAAATATAACTTTAACAACGATATCATATTAAAACGAAACGCCGGGTACATAATGTTTATTTGAATGGAATTTGTGCTGACATTTAAACCACACATACACGTGTATATAGGCTAATTTGTTGCATTATTTTCACTTTTAAATTCGTGTGTTTCCAGCATTGAAGTTGTTTAACTCGTTGTATAAAATGAGATGTTGTTCGCAAATGGTTCGTTAAACATCTTATCTAACTGATTAAATAAATTCAATACTGAATACAATCTTAATTAATATCCTCTATATAACTGGCTTTGGAAGAATATCTGTGTTTGAATTAGAATTTCGGTTGTACTGCAGTCACATAAAGGTTTCGGTTTTTACTCCCTAGCCCAATGCGTTGATTAGGTATGTATTATCCAACGTCACCAAAATAATCAAGCATGTGTTGATTTATGTTTCTTTCTCTGGAATCAGATACTACTACTTTTCCGAACACGTGATAGAATAATTCATTTTCTAATTCAATCTGCGTAATCGTTTCTCCTCATTTAAGTGTACCATTAGCTTGCTATATTTTAAACAATTATAACATTAACATTTGCTTGTGTACCTAAGCTACGTTTTACTACAAACATTCAATTTAGATACAGTTTACGTTTAATGCCTATGCTTATGCATGACAAGACCTGACGAGGAATCTCCAATATGCAGATTGATACACTTAAATTGCGTTCGATTTGAAACAAATGTTAAACATGAGGACAGACCAATGTTGCATAGTTATTAAATATTCTGTGAATCTTAATTCCCGCTTGCCGAAAGACAGTCTGGTAATGATAAATTCACGTTCTTGGGAAATTACATGCAATATATATTTAAACAATTGCGATTAAAATTAAAGAAGCCATTTAGACAAATAATTGAAAAATAAGATTATCGAATCAGTTTATCCCTTTTTTTTCAATGACGTCATGAAGCGCATTTGCAAACAGTTTTGATACTGATCAGACTCCGCGTAACGCAATTTGTTTTAAAATAACATCAGTTATGCTCTGTCTGCCTTAAATGAAACGATATTGCAAACAACAAAATTGAAGCAGACGACAATAAAATAGTGAAGGTGCTAAAATTGCCCGATTAACTTGGCAGTGAAAGAGTTAAAGCGCTTCATAAACAGAATGTATTTCTAAGAAATATTAAACATTATTTGCAAACTGTCTGATCCAGTTCACGCTTCTTTGCCGGTTCCAAACAGTGTTACACTCAAGTATTTAGTTTCCCTTTGAAAGCGCAAACGAATATTTTTGCAAGTATTTTTGTTTATTTAAAGAAAGGTACAAACCAGCATAACACGGGTAAATAACAAATAATAAAATAGCATGGGCAATTATCAAATATCCTACAGCAATGAGACGATTGTACTTCAACTTATATACGACCACCCTTTTTATGCTAATATGAGGTACATGCTTTGTATTTTTGTCTGCGTGTAGTAACTGGTAATTTGGTTATCTTGCATGTATTTCAAAGGGCATCCAAAATGGTTTGTTAAACAGTTTGTTTCCTGACCAAACGCCAATTATTCCAGTACACTACTGTTAGTAAATGCATCACGATTCGTGCTTTGCCAGAAGCATGATTAAGATCTTTTAGGCGAGTATTTCCAGCTGTATTTATTACATTCTTTACAAAATACTCGTAAAGACTACTAAATTATTCGCAATTGCCAAATAATCATTTTTCATAACCACAGAGTGTAAGAATTGGCAAATAAGAAATGATACAATTTTCTTAAATAAATTATATATTTCACTACCTATATATATCACCTGTTTACCGCCAACGGTGAATTAAAAACAACGATGAGATGGTCCCTTCCCATATACTTAGTTTTACGTGTTTAATGCAGGCTGAAAGTAAAGCAGCAAAACTCATTCTGAAACTAGCTGATTTCTTTCCCGCCCGCCATGAGTAATCCCAGTGGATATAGTGGAGAAAACGTTATTCTAATAAACGCAAAATATATTACATCAATTGCAAACAGTTCAGAGTCAGATCAGTTTTGGCTAATCGGAAATAATAATGTCTTCCCCTCTGTAAGATCTGCAAAAGTATTTCAATACAGAGTAGGTAAATACGCTAAACACAAGTTGAACTAAATGGATAAGGCCATGCTGATATCAGAGAAATGTATATTAAACTCTATATTTTAATGAAACTCTTTCACTATCAATGATGCCAAAATACGCGTTTGCAAACGGTTTGAATCCTGATCAAACGCCGCATAGCGCGGCGTCTGATCAGGGTCAAAATTGTTTGACACTCATATCAAAATGTCTTATGTCATACTATCTGAAATCTATATTTTGCAGACGACAATATTGAAGCAGGCGACCATTTAGCGCTGATTCGGGTAACATACTTACGACTTATTTGGAAGTGAACGACCCCTTTTCACTGCCATAATGATTCAGCAACTGTTTAAACATTTCGTTGCCATCGTTTACGTCTTGTTATATATTTCGTCGTTTTACACCTTTAACATGTTTGACTTTATGAGTTTTTGAAACGCTAATATGAGTGTAAAACAGTTTGGACAATGACCAGCCGCCGTGTTATTGTTTGCAAATATCATTGTCGCCAGCCTTGGTAGTAGACCAGTTATCTAGGAAATAGTAAGGCAATTCATTATCAGTTTAAAATACCACTCGAGTGATGATATCATAAAACCAGTGATTCAGACTATTATATTGAAAATAGTACATTTAAATCAGAGACTCTATTGCTAGTTGTATGCAGTAAACTTGAGTAGATCTACTCACATTTCTACATTAAGATAGTGCAAATGTTTCATCGTATCTAAATCACAAAGAACACACAAAATCAGTCTACTCTACTCTTGTTTTGTATATAGCTGTCATCTTCATTCAACACTCTATCACAAACTGTTTGCTTAACATCGGTTGCCCTGTACTTATAGCATACATTGCGTTATCGTGTATGCACCCATTAACGTAACTACCGCTGCATCAATATTGTGAAGGAACATCATTTCAAATATGATAACATTAATGTGATCGAAAGATGTTCTAATGAGCGGAAGGTTTATTATGTTAACCATGGTGAACTCACTTCTAGTGTTTTTCTTAATAACTACTAAACTGTACTTGTAAACAAGGAAACCAATTATATCCATTCAAACCAAACGTGTTTCGATAAGCTGGTGCTTGTAACAAGATGTGTGTGTTAGAACTGTATTTAAGCTTTTTCATATAAGACTAGAATGGATGAATGTATTTGGGTGTAACGGCACTGCAACACTTATTTGCTATCATAACACTGACGAAAGATGAGATGATCTGATAAAAGATGATTTAAATAATATGAATTTGGTTAATTCCATTTCTATAGAAAATAGTAAGCACTAATAAAGAGTTGTTACATGCTACCCACACTGATATCCTAAAAAATACTTTATGCATAAGTGACGATGTCGTTTTAAATGAAAAACAACACAACATTTCTTTATGAGGGGTCAGTCTAAAGACCCCAAACCTCCCCCACATCAGTCCAAACCTCTCAAAACCACTTACAAAATTACTAAAACTCCTTACATTCCGCAGTATCTATTCATATTTATAAAGCTTAAATACTAACGCAACTATTGTAGGCCCAGATCAAAGAGTTTCCACTGTATGATTTTATAATCAGAGTCTAGATTGTTTGTCAAGTGTGCAATGTTATCGCCAAACTTGTTACACTTAGTGAATATACATGTAGGACAAATCTTAATTTGAAAATATAATTGTACATCTGAAGTACACGTACGGTCAACACCTTGAACATTGATCGTGGATTATATTGGTTCTCTTAACGATTTCGTGATATTGTGTGAGGTGTTGCATGTCCTGTAATTACATATAGATATTTCTATTTTGCTTTGCTTACAACCAATTCCGATGATTTAATGCCTTAATACAATTCCAAGGCGTCAACAAAATAATCAAGTTTATGTCAAATTGTGTTTCCATTTCTAGAACAAGACATTTTAATTGCCTCGATCACGCGAGCAGAATATTCTAAGAATACTCTTGTTTAAGCTTTTGATTCCAGTTTGTAAGAAACTAGCATCCAAACTAGATTATCCAATTTGTGCCTAGCGTCCCATATAAGGGACATAGGCAAACAAAGAAGACTCTGATCAGATTCCACAGACTAAGTGCCCAACTTTCATTTCAGAAATGTCTTTAAACGCGAGGGCGAGTGTTAGTTCATTCTCCCGGAAACAAAACTGTTGAATAAACGTCAAAACTTTTTATACGTTATAGGTGTTTAAAGGATATATTTGGGCGACAAACAGTTTTGACTGATTTAGGAATAAACGCTTAGCAAATAATAATCAAATCGCGCTTAACATGACTGGGTTTGCTGTTCTTCTTTTTGTCATTTCGACGCCAGTTCATGTGTTTATCAAATAAAGATTATGCACGGTGCTTATAACGCAACACAAATGGCCTGAAATTCCATTTCCGTGATACAACATTCTGTATGATTTATGAGTTTCATTTGATATGCATTTGTGCATGAGAAGCTATACTCACAACCATAAACAGAGTTATCGCCATTCTGTCCTGTTTTTAATACGCAACGGTATATGTGATATATACGACGTTATTATTAACTATTGCGCTTTGGGTTATATTCCTTCCTTTTCCTACTGCGTGCATTTCTTGATTGAATTTTAAAAAAAAAAGGAATCTACGAAATTAACTTGTAAATCATTGATAATTCATTTCCCGCTAAATTATATTGGTTGGCTTAACGCTTGCACCGAAATGATTTCGTCTGCATTTTTCTGGTTGTAGTCACTACTGTTGCATTGCAAGATCGGCACATTTACTAAATAAATAACGTAGCCGTCTCATGAGGAAACCTGACTTATTGCAATACAAATAGTTTAAATCAAGGCTAGCCGCTGCGTCAAAACATTGCTTAATTATGTTTTTATTTGATAAATATTACTATGCCGATCTTGACTTATAATGTACGTAAAAACCTTTGAAAAGGTGTTATTATTCCTCAATAAAGTAGAAAATGATTAGTCCATTGCAAACAGTGTGAAGCAAGATTAAACGACGGCAATGTGAGTTGACATAACAAATGTACAGTGCCCCTTGCAGTTAGATACATGTAGTAGAGGCTTACAAAACCCAGCATCTCCCCGGAATTAATTAAACGGAACTAGTCAACCTATTTGTTATTCTGGATGTGTGCCTCAGTTGATCAAACACGACGAATGTACTGTGCTTATTACGCAACACGAATGGTCTGAAATTCCAATTTTCGTAATATAACATTTCTGTATGATTTACGAGTCTCATTTGATATGTATTTTGAATTGTATGATATATCACAGCCATGAACTAGAATATCGCATTTCTGTCTGATTGTGATACGTACTGGTAAATGTGATTTAGACGACGTTATATTGACTATTAAAGCGTTTCGACTTGTGTTTTTGCGTAACGCTGTAAGTGCAATAAGAACATAGTCGCTCCCATATGTTCTTCTGCTAATTTGTTTCGTCTGCTTAAACTTATCGGATTTTGAATTTTATATGTTTCTGTCAGATATATGATATTTATAAACCGAAATGCAGTTAAAAGGACGTAATTTATTTTTCAGTAAACGATATTTGCAACTCAGATTAAAATTAGACTAAAACAAATGTTATTGTCTCCATTTTATTGCACGATGCTAGACATTCGTTTGCGTTTAAATCATTCACTGCCAACAAATAGTTTGGATCCTGATCAGACGCCGAAACGATGAAAAATTGGCACTGAAAGAGTTAAAACGGAACGAAAAACGTCTTCTCCACTTTAGCCTACACAGAAGCGTTACATGTTTTAGGGAATCAATAATCTTATTAAACACAACGGGGAAAATGTTTAGTCATTGATTTAAAATACATAACGCATTCGAGTATCATATAAAAACACATGTATATCTGTAACGTGTACAACTCACTTTAATGCATGTTTAATTTACATCAGGCATAGAGTGTATGTGCGTGGGAGTTTTACACGTAACATCATTCAAATGTGGTTTCTTAGGTACTTTATCTTATCTGTAGACTCCAGTGAGAGCAATGCTCCGAGGAACTCCATTACAATCAAATAAGAGTACACACACATGTACAGAACATATTAAGCTGAGTCTGATTTTTTTTCAAGCATTTGATTGGTCAAAATTGAGTCTAGGCTCAAATCTGACCAATCAAATGATTGAGAACACACTCAGACTCAAATCAAAAGCTTTATAACCTCAGAACCAGCGCTCCCTCTCTTCAACGACCCCATTTGGGAGACAGAAGCTGTGTGCGTTGTTCGATGAGAGTCGTTAACATTGCTGTTGTGTAAGGTTATGTTACAACCGTGTATCCACACATGTGTTATATAACAGAGTCATTTATCGCATAGCGTACGATCTAGGAGTAGCATAAAGTCATTATTTAAAAATTGTTATCCACCATGATCGTTATTTAGACTCCGGCCAAACCTGGTTGTCCAAAAGTGCTGCTTGCGTTTGAAATTGTTATGTGATTAATAGAATCGCACATTCGTGCTCATTACTTATTATCTTTAATAAACTGGTTTTCTGAAATTAATATGACGCGAGCAAAGGCTTGCGTTATATTATTTAGTCAACTCGTGTATCAAGAATGCTAATTTATGAGCACTCATGTAAGATCCTCTATTTCTAAAACCTTATTCAGTCACAGAAGTATTATGTAATAATAATGTATCTATAAAACATTTATGATTAGCGCCGTTGGCCAACAAGGACGAAACATACATTATAGCATGGAGTAATTTAATACCTTTTGGCTGTATTAGAGATAAGTTTTGCAAATAATTCGCATTTATGCAATGCATTAAATTCTCTTGTGTATATTATTTGATTATAGTGTATGCATTGTGAAAGCAAGTCGGTAATTTCGTTTCAGTTGCATCAGTCTAGCTAAATCTCACAATTAAAAAATAATGTTTTCGATTTGTAAAATACTTAATACCTTCAGGATACCCTTATGGAGACTAGTCACAGACCTTGTATTAAATATAGAGCCTCCTGATTTAAGTCAAACACATATAACGTTGCGCATGGTCAGATGAAACTGTTTTTCATTTAATTAAATGGCATATGATTAAAATAAGGTATTTCTTATTTAGGATTGAAGCTGTTGCAAAATAAGTTAGAATAGTGAAACATGCCTATGGCCAAGCAACACGCTCTAAGCATAGTAAACAGTTTTATACCTGGAATACAGCAGTATACTCCTCTTGCGATTGCTGGAATAATTATTTTACTATAGCATTACAAGAATGATCGAAAGGAATTGCAGAGTTTTGATAATCACACGATGCTTTGCAGAGTTTAACAATTCAGAGATAGTTTGATAACGGTTACATGTGTAATGTATTCATATGTGTATTTGTTAGTTATATAACACAAAACATCAGTATTATATATTCGTGGTTTGGTGTGTTTGCTATTTATGGGCTAGTTCGACGGCCAGAGAGAGGACGCGGTTACAGAATACCCTGGCGCAATGCCCTATTCTTATTACCAACAGAGTTCTCTGGTTCTTTTAGCTGCCCAGGGCACTGATAAATCGAACCTTAGTTTAGAAAATATCATCCGGGAAATCAAACTTACGACCACTGGTATCATGTCCACGGTGCATGTATTCGTGAATTATTTTAGTAAAGTATTAAAAACGCCCTATTTCATACATGTATAACTAGATAATAGATAGAACGACACATATTAATATCATTATTACAACGATGTCATATCAAAACTGAAACACGGTTAACTTGTGTTTATTCGAATGATATTGGTGCTGTTATTTAAGCCACAAACACATGTTTTATAGGCTAATTTTCTGCATTCTTGTCACTTTTAAATTTGTGTGTTTTCATCGTTGACTTTGATTAACTCATTGGAGAAAAGTAGAATCTGCTCGCCACTGGCTCGCAAAATATTATTTCATGCAATTCATTAAATAAATTCAATATTGAAAACACAATTATTCGATATTCTTCATATCTGGCCTTGAAGAAATTGTGTGCTTGAATTTGAATTTCGGTTGTACTGTAGTCTCATACCGGTTTAATTTTCTACTTCCCAGCCAAATGTGTTGATTAGTTATTTATTACCCAAAGTTACCCGAAATGATCAGACATGTGCTGATTTATGTTTCTTTCTCTGGAATCAGATACTACTACTTTTCAAAACACGTGATAGAATAATTCATTTTCTAATTCAATCTGCGTAATCGTTTTTCATCTGTTAAGTGTACCATTACCTTGCTATATTTTAAACTATGATGAAAATAATATTTACGTGTGTACATAAGCTACGTTTTACAACAAACATTCCAATTAGATGTAATCTGGTGTTAATGCCTATGATAATGCATGAAAAGACAGAACAAGGAATATTCAATATGCAAATTAGTACACTTAAAATACGTTAGATTTGAAACCAAAGTTAAACATAAGGTCAAAGCAATGTTAAATAATTATTAAATATTCTGTAAATCTTAATTCCCGTTTACCAAAAGACAGCCTAGTAATGATACATTCACGTTCTTGGGAAATTACATGCAATATAGTTTTAAACAATTGCGAACAAAATTAAAGAAGCCATTTAGACAAGTAATTGAAAAATAAGATAAGCAATTCAGTGTATCCCTTTCCTTTTCTATGACGTTATAAAGCGCATTAGCAAACAGTTTTGATCCTGATCAGACGTCGCGTAACGCATATTGTTTTGAAACTACATCAGTTATACTCAGTCTACCATAAATCTAACTTTGAAACGATGTTGCAAACAAAATAAATTGAAGCAGACGACAATTAAACGGCAAAGGTGTTAAAGCACACGCTTAACTTTTCAGAGAAAGAGTTACATGTAAACTGCTTAACAGAGTGCATTTCTATGAAATATTAAACGCTATTTGCAAACTGTATGACCTACTTTACACTAACCGGGCTTTTTTGCCGGTTCCAAACAGTATTATACTCAGGTATTAGTTTTCTTTAGAAAATTGCAAACAAATAAGCGTCCGAATATTTTTGCAAACAGTTTGGTTTATTGAATGGAAGGTACGAATCAGCATAATACGGGTAAATGATAAATAATACAATAACATGGGCAATTAGGAAATATCCTACAGCCAAAAGACGGTTGTACTTCATCTTATATTTGGAACATTTGTTCCGCTTAACCCTGTTTCTGCTGAAACGAGGTGCATGCTTTAAATTACTGTAACCGTGTAGTAATTGGCAAATTACTTATATTGCTTGTATATACATATAAACAAAGCAAACCGAAAATGAATTGTTAAACAGTTTGTTGTCTGACCAAACGTCAATCATTCCAGTAGCTCAGCTACAGTGGAGAAAATGTTATTCTTTCCCAATAAACGCGTTACGCTAAAACTATTATTTCCAGTTCAAACGGTTTGGAGCCTGATCAGACGCCGGGTAACCCGGCGTTTGATCAAGTTCCAAACTGTTTGTCACTCAGATAAAAATGAAAAGTCAGCCTTGCTAAAAAAATTGGACTTTTCTACATTTTTGTGTTTTGCCTTTGTAGTCCTGTACCTACCCTGAAGACCCGTTTGCAAAATGGTGTTGAGAGAGTTTCTCACTTGATGTGAGTTAACGAGACCATAGACATCACAAATCACCGAGGTGCTTGTCTGCCACACTGTCACATTTCCCACAATATCCAAATCCAATATGGCCGCCGCCAGCCATTTTGGAAAAGCTAACTTTTTTGTTTTTTGGAGAATAAATAAGTGTAATACCTCTAAATTGATTGTTTTTTGGTGTGGAACTCATTTCTGATGCCCTTTGTGCAATCTGGGGTGTCTTTGATTTGGAAAGGTCAAATTTCACATTAGCCAAATCCAAAATGGCCGCCGCCAACCATGTTGGAAAAGCTTTTTTCGTTGTTTTTTTGAAGAAAAATCAAATATAATACTTCTAAATTGATTATTTTTTAGAGTACAATTCACTTCTGATGCCCTTTGTGTAATCTGGGATGTCTTTGATTTGGAAAGATCAAGTTCCACGATAGCAAAATCCAATATGACCGCCGCAAGCCATGTTAAAAAAGCTAACTTTTTTCCTTTTTTGGAGAATAAACCAATGTAATACCTCTCAATTGATAATTTTTGGGTGTTGAACTCATTTCTGATGCCATTTGTGCAATCTGGGATGTCTTTGATTTGGAAAGATCAAGTTCCACAAAAACCAAATCCAATATGGCCGCCGCAAGCCATGTTAAAAAAGCTAATTTTGTTTCTTTTTTGGAGAATAAACCAATGTAATACCTCTCAATTGATAATGTTTGGGTGTTGAACTCCATTCTGAGGCCTTTTGTGCAATCTTGGATGTTTTGATTCGGAAAGGTGAAGTTTCACAATAGCCAAATCCAATATGGCCACCGCAAACCATGTTGAAAAAGCTAATTTTGTTGTTTTTTTGGACAAAAATCAAATGCTATACTTCTAAATTGATTATTTTTTAGAGTAGAACTCATTTCTCATGCCCTTTGTGCAATCTAGGGTGTCTTTGCTTTGGAAAGATCAAGTTCCAAAAGAAGCAAAATCCAATATGGCCGCCGCAACCATGTTGAAAAAGCTATTTGTTTTCTTTTTTGGAGAATTATCAAATGTAATACCTCTAAATTAATAATATTTTGGTGTGGAACTTATTTCTGAGGCCCTTTGTGCAATATTGGGTGTTTTTGATTCAGAAAGGTCAAGTTCCACAATAGCAAAATCCAATATGGCAGCCGCAAACCACGGTAGAAAAGCTAATTTAAAAAAATAATAATTAAGAAAGATCAAATATACATGTATATCTTAATTGGTTATTGCTTGTGTTTAACTCATTTCCTCTCTGAGGTCCTTTGTTCAATATGGAGAGTCATTGGTTTGAAAAGGTCAAGTTCAATGTCTTTTTGATACATTAACGACCTTTGGCTTAGCTTGAACAGCAGTAGTCAGTAGGTAAACAAGATGTAAGTAAATGGCAACTCTCTGACATTAGACAGAGAAAACACGACAGTGAGCGGGACTCAATCCTACGTCCTGAGGTAAGAGGCTTTTATCCTAACCACTAAGACTACCACAGGCCCATGGACAGACGGTAGGGCCGGGGCAGAATATATAACACCTTGTTCCACATGCATGGAAAGATACATCAATAAAGCATCAAATTGATTAGATACACATGTAGTTTCAAAGTCATTTCGTGCCGGGTTTTCACAGGGTGAAGAAACTGAAGACAGACATGCAACACAAGTGTCGGTTCATCAATTTCTATTCATGATATGCCCGGTTTTGTCGAGATAGGGTGAGAATATACTGACAATCAGTTGTATCCCTTTTCTCTTTTTATCCCTTCTGACGATTATTCCCCTCAAAATCAATCGTGTCGGATCCTTGTGGTAAGGAGTACATTGGTACTCTGCTGCCCTAAAAGTGCCTTAAGCCTTTACCATAGAGTCTGCTCACATTGTATTAGTGTACAGAGACGTGTGATACTCGTTGATGTCTTTGCCGTGCTGCAGAGGTACTTTTTATGCCCCCAGCATCGACAGATGCGGGGCATATAGTAATTGTCCTGTCCGTCCGTCCGTCCGTCCGTCTTTCCGTCCGTGCGTGCGTGTGTCCGTCCGTCCGTAACAAGGTTAAGTAGATTTTACCGTTTCGTCTAGCATCAACATCGCTTACCCAAATGCTTTGATACTTATACAGTTGTTGCCTTGGACCATTCCCTATCCACCAATATCACCAAACTTTGATTTTGACCTTGACCTTGACCTAATTTGGACTTAGAAAATTTTAAATAGGCTATTTCTTGGTTAACTAGATTTTACCGTTTCGTCTAGCATCAACACAACTGACTACAATGCTTTGATACTTATACAGTTGTTGCCTTGGACCATTACTAACTCACCAATGCTCAGTTTGACCCTGACCTTGATCTAATTTGGACTTAGAAAAGATTCAGAATATATTGTCAAGGATGCCACTGGGGGCATAAGCGTTTATTGAACGCGCAGTCTTGTTGCAACACATTTTGTCATGGAAAACTGGACACTTCAGTTTCTTCACCCTGTGAAAACCCGGCACGAAATGACTTTGGAACTACATGTGTATCTAATCAATTGTTGATGCTTTATTGATGTATCTTTCTATGCATGTGGAACAAGGTGTTATATATTCTGCCCCGGCCCTACCATCTGTCCATGGGCCTGTGATAGTCTTAGTGGTTAGGATAAAAGCCTCTTACCTCAGGACGTAGGATTGAGTCCCGCTCACTGTCGTGTTTTCTCTGTCTAATGTCAGAGAGTTGCCATTTACTTACATCTTGTTTACATACTGACTACTGCTGTTCAAGCTAAGCCAAAGGTCGTTAATGTATCAAAAAGACATTGAACTTGACCTTTTCAAACCAATGACTCTCCATATTGAACAAAGGACCTCAGAGAGGAAATGAGTTAAACACAAGCAATAACCAATTAAGATATACATGTATATTTGATCTTTCTTAATTATTATTTTTTTAAATTAGCTTTTCTACCGTGGTTTGCGGCTGCCATATTGGATTTTGCTATTGTGGAACTTGACCTTTCTGAATCAAAAACACCCAATATTGCACAAAGGGCCTCAGAAATAAGTTCCACACCAAAATATTATTAATTTAGAGGTATTACATTTGATAATTCTCCAAAAAAGAAAACAAATAGCTTTTTCAACATGGTTGCGGCGGCCATATTGGATTTTGCTTCTTTTGGAACTTGATCTTTCCAAAGCAAAGACAACCTAGATTGCACGAAGGGCATCAGAAATGAGTTCTACTCTAAAAAATAATCAATTTAGAAGTATAGCATTTGATTTTTGTCCAAAAAACAACAAAATTAGCTTTTTCAACATGGTTTGCGGCGGCCATATTGGATTTGGCTATTGTGAAACTTGACCTTTCCGAATCAAAACATCCCAGATAGTAGAAAAGGCTTCAAAAATGAGTTCAACACCCAAATATTATCAATTGAGAGGTATTACATTGGTTTATTCTCCAAAAAAGAAACAAAATTAACTTTTTTAACATGGCTTGCGGCGGCCATATTGGATTTGGCTATTGTTGAACTTGATCTTTCCAAATCAAAGACATCCCAGATTGCACAAAAGGCCTCAGAAATGAGTTCAACACCCAAACATTATCAATTGAGAGGTATTACATTGGTTTATTCTCCAAAAAAGAAACAAAATTAGCTTTTTTAACATGGCTTGCGGCGGCCATATTGGATTTGGCGATTGTGAAACTTGACCTTTCCGAATCAAATACATCCCAGATTGCAAAAAAAAGCATCAGAAATGAGTTCAACACCCAAAAATTATCAATTGAGAGGTATTACATTGGTTTATTCTCCAAAAAAGGAAAAAAGTTAGCTTTTTTAACATGGCTTGCGGCGGCCATATTGGATTTTGCTATCGTGGAACTTGATCTTTCCAAATCAAAGACATCCCATATTGCACAAAGGGCATCAGAAATGAGTTATATTCTAAAAAATAATCAATTAAGAAGTATTATATTCGATTTTTCTTAAAAAAACAACGAAAAAAGCTTTTCCAACATGGTTGGCGGTGGCCATATTGGATTTGACTAATGTGAAATTTGACCTTTCCAAATCAAAGACACCCCAGATTGCACAAAGGGCAGCAGAAATGAGTTCCACACCAAAAAACAATCAATTTAGAGGTATTACACTTATTTATTCTCCAAAAAACAAAAAAGTTAGCTTTTCCAAAATGGCTGGCGGCGGCCATATTGGATTTGGATATTATGGGAAACGTGACAGTGTGGCAGACAAGCACCTCGGTGATTTGTGATGTCTATGGTCTCGTTAACTCACATCAAGTGAGAAACTCTCTCAACACCATTTTGCAAACGGGTCTAGAGGCCTAGTCCTGGACTATTGTGTGTCGTTTGTGTTTAAATGGGAAAGAATAACGTATTCTCCTCTGTAACTGTTAGTAAATTCATTACAATTTGTGCTTTGTCAGAAGCATGATTAAGTACTTTTAGGCGAGTATTTTCAGCAGTATGTGTTACATTCTTTACAAAATTGTCCGCAATTGCCAAATAATCATTTTTCATAACCACAGAGTGTAACTTAGAGATGATGCAATTTTCTTAAATAAATTATATATTTCATTACTTACATTTATCACTTGTTTACCGCCGACGGCGAATTAAAAACAACGATGAGATGGTCCCTTCCCATATACTAAGTTTTACGTGTTTAATGCATCTAGTTGCATGAATCAGGCTGAAAGTAAAGCAGTAAATCTCATTCTGAAACTAGCTGATTTCTTTCCCGCCCGCCATGAGTAATCCTATGACATGTTTTATACGGGAGAAAACGTTATTCTAATAGACGCAAAACCTATCATATCAAGTGCAAACAGTTTAGAGCCAGATCAGACGCCGGTTGACCCGGCGTCTGTTCAGGCTCCAAACTGTTTGCTACACAGTTTAAGGTTTATAGTCAAAATTGTCAAAATAATGAAGTTCTCTACATTTTAATGCATTTCGTTTGCGTTTTGTTTGCGTTTCAATTCTGTTAACTAATAGGGGTTTTGTTTTACTACCACCTTGCTTTTAGCCGTCGCCTGTATTTCATTCAATCATTTAAGCCTTCATTGTAGTGGTCATACAGTGGAGAATGTGTTATTTTTTCCCAATAAACGCGTTTACGCTTAAACTATTTTTACAGTGCAAACAGTTTGGAGCCAGATCAGACGCCGGGTAACCCGGCGTCTGATCAGGCTCCAAACTGTTTGCCACCAAGATAAACAAGAATTATCAGAATTGTCCAAAAGTTGTTCTTTTCTACGTTTTAGTGCTTTGCGTCTTTTCTTAAGTCATACTATCTGAAATCTAACTTTAAATCGATCTTGAAGACGACACTATTGAAGTAGACGACACATATACAATGTATGTAAGGGCTGAAGGAGGAAAAACACTCACGACTAATTTGGAAGTGAACGATTTAAACCTTTCACTGCCAATATAATTCAGTAATTGTTTAAACATTTCGTTGCTATCATTTATGTTTGGTTATATATTTCGTCGTTTGTTACCTTTATCATTCTGGACTAAATGAAGTTTTGAATTAGCAAACACTATTATGGGTTTAAATTGTTTGGATCCTGATCAGTCGCCGTGTTACTGCTTGCAAATATTATTGTCGTTAGCCTTGATAGTAGACCTGTTATCTAGGAAATAGTAAGACAATTCATTATCAGTTTAAAATACCACTCGAGAGATGATATCACAATACCAGTGGTTTCGACTATTATATTGAAAAGAGTGCATTTAAATTGGAGGCTTTATCGCTAATGGTATGCAGTACACTTAAATTCACACTTCTACATTAAGATAGTAAAAATGCCTCATCTTAAACACATGTCCTGCTTATTAAGGTAACATGTACATCACAAAGCACACATACCATCAGTCTACTGTACTCCTGTTTTGTATATGACCATCATCTTCATTCAAATTACTAAACGCTCTTTCGTGAACCATTTGCTTAACACCGGTTGCCCTATAGTTACAAGTATTTAGCAGCATGCATTCCGTTATCGCGTATGCACCCATTAACGTAACTACCTCTGCATCAATGTGGTGAAGAAACCATATTTCAAATATGATAACATTAATGTGATCGAAAGATGTTCTAATGGTCTAACGGCTTATCACGTTAACCATTTATTTCTAAAATGTTGAAATCGCTACTAGTGAATATGTTTTGTTATAACTACCAAACATTTGATATAAATAAGGACATTCAAGCAAGACGTTTGTTTTGTAAAGCTGATGCCTAAAATGACATGAAGTATATCTAATCTTTTATTTATATTATAATAGACCAGAATAGATGGATGTATTTGGGTGTTATGGAACTGCGACAGTAAATAGGTCATAGGATAAGATGAGATACTAATGAGGGGTGATTTTATGAAGATGAATTTGGCTGATCGCATTCGATACACAACAGCGCATTGTATCAAAACTACCGATATGTCTTCCTTTTAGTTGTTATTGGAAGTAAGGATACTCTCATTCAAGAACGTATTACGTTACAACAACAGCACTGTTCAGTTCATGATGTAGGACATCGGCCCCTGACATATTACGTATTAAATTTACAAATGGTTTTAGCAAATGTACATATAATTTTCATGAAATGGTAGTAATATCATCTAAGCAGGCATCAGATTACTGGTACTTTATGATCCTGGGAACTTGCAATAGTTGATCGAATGACAAACTGTAGCGACATTATATACATAACTTTTCAAATACATTTATTCCTAATATTTATATATACAGTAAGACCTCTCTATTACGACCACTAAATTATGTTAAGTATTAGGGTGTTTACGGTAGGTGACCGCTTAAAGCAAGGTGACAATGAAACAGAAAGCTCCTTTAGGAGCTTTCTGTTTCATTGTCACCTTGCTTTAAGCTGTCACCTCTCTATTATTTAATCAATTAGCATTCGTTTTAGTGGTCGTAATAGCGAGTATTTACTTTCACGCGCCATTCCCCGAAGTGTGACGTATGGGAAATCCCGTTTATTTATAGTAACGCTCGAAACATTTCTATCGTTTTTCATTTTATTTTTATTATAAGAGGTATATAATAAAAGGAACATTACTATACTTTGCATATCTTATGTACCGGATCACTCTCGTTGTGTGTGTAAAGGCTATATCCAACTCGACCTTCGGTCTCGTTGGATATAGCCTTTACACACACAACTCGAGTGATCCGGTGCATAAGATATGCAAAGTATAGTAATATTCCGTTTGTACATGTAAATGTATATTTAATACATATGTACATACGCGCTTAAGTCAGGCAAATAAACAACAACATGCACCTATATGATAATTAAGCCAATCTTCTCGCTACAAGGTAGGACTATCTCTGGGATATTAGACTAGAACAACATCGTTACATTGGAGTAAACGTTATTCTTTACCATTGAAACGCAAACGAAACGCAAACGCTACACGCTAAAATGGAGAAATTGGCAACCTTTTGATATAAGAGGCAAACAGTTTGGAGTCTGGCTCCAAACTGTTTGCAAGGGAAAAAATAGATGCATCGTAAACGGGTGTATTGGGAAAGAATAACGTGTTCTCCACTGGAACATAATTTAAATAACAGTAACTCGGCAAAAGATTAAGGTCCATTATAGGAATAAACATCATCTTTTTGCGGTTCACGACGGTATGAATGCAACAGCTTCGCAAGGGGTAAGTATCGTAAACACCTTATATTTATATTTTTATTTTCTTTCTTGTCCATTTAATGAGTAATTTGACCAGCTTTGTTTTCATATATATAAATATATCATATACCGGCCAAATAGGTTTGACAGATGCAATCCTAGATGTAACAGCCATTCGATCTCTATAATATGCGGTATGAAAAGTAGTCCAAACTATATGTTTCGGATTTGATTTTACCCAGTAAACTTCGCTGTGTTATTAACAAACACTTATAAGACATTAAAAATAAACAATGCAACTTAAATATTTATTATTAAAGCATATTTTAAAAAATCGTTCGCGCATGTTTATTTCAGCCTAATTACACCCCATAGCAACCATTAGCTTGTCGCTAGGTCGGTATCTCTCCGCAGCGGAGACACTGCCCTCTTTCTAATTGGCTGGAACCAGTTTCGATTTGTAGGTTCATCGAGAATTGACCTGCATATTTTTAATACGATTACATAGAGACTTTACATGGTGAATGTAAATGTACTGTTTTGCACTTGAATCGACAGGGTTCCCAAATAAGTACCGTAAATAAGATTGTAGATGAACAATTTACATGTAAGTATAAATTCTGCACTAATGGAAATTAATAATTTAACGTAAAAAAACGGTATTTCCAATGCAAACAGTCTGGAACATGATCAAACACCGGGTTACCTGGTGTCTGATCAGGCTCCATACTGTTTGTTACTCAGATTAAAAAGAGAAATAGAATAGTTTTCTGTTTGACAATCTCTAGTCAGAAGTTTCACAATGTTGTCATTGTTGCCATCTCATTGCATTGCCTTTCGTTTGCTTTTAAAACGGTACGAAGTAATGTTTTTTTCACTGTAGAACTAAAACCGGTTGTTGCCAACACTGGTACCATGGACTTATATTTATACATAGTTGACAATGTTCTTTTTTAAGCTTTTAATCACAACATTTCCTCTATGAGCATTCAAGAAACATGCTGTAAAATTGTCAGTATCCTACACTATACTGACATTCGACCAGTTGGGCGAATCTATTCAGCCACACCGTTTGTTCATGTGCAATGCGGAGAAGTGTACACATTTTTAGTACAGTGGAGAATGTGTTATTCTTTCCCAATAAACGCGTTTACGCTAAAACTATTATTTACAGTGCAAACAGTTTGGAGCCAGATCAGACGCCGGGTAACCCGGCGTCTGATCAGGCTCCAAACTGTTTGCCACCAAGATAAACATGAATTATCAGAATTGGCTAAAAGTTGTACTTTTCTACGTTCTAGTGCTTTGCGTTTGCGTACGTTTGCGTTTAAACGGGAAAGAATAACAGATTCTCCACTGTAGTGCATGTTCCGATTATTCCTATTGCACTGCCAATACTAATGGAGAGACATTGTGTCTCGCGATTCTCTACTTAATCAGTATCCGTTTTCTTCCAACTATCGTCCATTAACATACGTATTGTTTGGTGATACAATTATTTTTATTGTATCTCAACATCAAGCTATTTGCTGCCATTAAATATAACATGATACAACATTAGATTACTCAGGCGACTTGCAGTGTATTTGTAAATATTATTGGTCAAGACTAGACGCAAGTTTACAATGCCTCTGATTGCAACTAGTATTGATGCTTTCCAGGCGACAATTCCGGAGAAAACGTGAGAATTACAAGGACGAAGAACTTATTTTTGGCAGATATCGGAATACAAGTGGGAGACCTATTATTTACTATCGAAATGGGTTTAAATGCACACGCTGAAAAACGTATACAAATGTACGACAACGTGATATTGAAATTGTTTACTAGTTTAATAAGATCCGATTGACAAACACATTAGGGCTGATCAGATACCGAGCTAAATGATATCTGGTTAGTTCCATACTGTTACAGTTTCATTTGGCCATAAAGGAGTTAATGCTTAAACATTTTCTTTCAAACGTGTCTGATCAGGCCCAATCGTGTGCCACTCATAATGAAAAATAACCAGAAACATCAAAACACTTTTGTTGTTTTTTGTTCAATCTATTACATAGCGTTTGCGTTTCGTTTGCGTTTAAACGAGAAAAACAGCGCATCCACCACTCTAAAAATAGACATAGAACGTAGTCATAGAGGCCATATTCATATTCCCCTTTTCCAAGCAAATTCAGTCGGAAATGAAATTAAAAAGTCCTTTGTAAGAAACAGTCTTCATGTTGCAAAAAATGTAAAGTATGTAACCCATTTGTGCCCAGCGGCCCACAAAATGACATAGGCAAACAATTTAGACTCAGATTAGTCGCTGAATAAAGGTAGGAATCTTAATATAACACACAACGAAAGTGCAAAAGTAAGACCGGACACCCTTCACATTAAAATAGGACTTATACAATATATAAACATGGAAGAATCATGTTGACATATAAAATGGGTTAACGTTCAGCGCACTTTGAAATAGTCACCTGCATGGTTTGTCGTCAATAAACAATCTAAGATTGTATTTTCCTGTAATATGATTGGTTGTGTAACAACTTACTATTACATGTACACTGGAGAATCTGTTATTCTTTCCCGTTTAAACGCAAACGTACGCAAACGTACGCAAACGCAAAGCACTAAAACGTAGAAAAGTACAACTTTTGGACAATTCTGATAATTCATGTTTATCTTGGTGGCAAACAGTTTGGATCCTGATCAGATGCCGGATTACCCGGCGTCTGATCTGGCTCCAAACTGTTTGTACTGTAAATAATAGTTTTAGCGTAAACGCGTTTATTTGGAAAGAATAACAAATTCTCCACTGTATGACCACTACAATGAAGGCTTAAATGATTGAATGAAATACAGGCGACGGCTAAAAACAAGGTGGTTTTAAAACAAAACCCCTATTAATTAACAGAATTTAGTGGTCGTAATGGAAAGGTTTACTGTATAAGCATTGTGTCAATAGGTTTGAATATACAAGTGGGCCTTATCTGGATTTAGTAACTACAATCATTAAACTTGCCAGCAGCGCAGAAGGTTAATAGGTTTTTACAAAGGTCAGACAGCGAAAAACTCAACGTTTATGTATTTTTATATTTACGCTCGTACATTTGTATACGGGCTTGCTGTGAAACACCCGTATAGACATGTCCTCGATAAGGTAATGTCAAGTTCTAACATTGCTATTTTGATACATTGGTAGTGAGATTGTCTTTTCCATATAAATTACATATAAAAAGCCAGTTTGACCATTGCTTTGTGAAGGTATGATAAGTATAGTGATATATGTATGAGATTGTCAACTGCATGTTCATCAGTGTTACGGCTAGATGGATGTGAAGCTAAAGGTAAAATTCTTGATAGCATAATTCAACGCCTGGTTTCAACTATAAAACATATTACCAGTTGGTGTGTAGTATAGGGCGATGTATTGTATTCCGCTTATATCATTATAGGTGAAACAGCCGATCTGACGGGCTATATACCACTTGATAATAATAAAGCTTTAAAATGACACGAATTTCGGTAACACAAACGTAGACATAAGATCAAGAACAATCTGCTCCATTCCAACGTCAATATGAATTTTAGGCAATGGTTTTACAAGAATATGTTTATTACTTTCGTATCAATTACATGCTACTTGTTCAATAAACTCGTTTAACCTGACATCGAATATTTCCTCTTCAAAATATTAAGGGCTTGGTCAAACAACGGGGTCCAAGGTTATAAACTTTTTCAGTTGAGTGTTAAATCCTTCTCAAGCTTTTGATTGGTCCGATTTGAGTCTAGGCTCAAATCTGACCAATCAAATGCTTGAGAACACACTCAGGCTCAGCTCAAACACTTTTTAACCCTGGTCCCGGGAGGTCAAGGATCTAGATCCAAACTGTTTGCCACTCAGATAAAAATATTATCAATATTGTAGCAACAGTTGCTCTATTTACAGCATTGTGCATTTTTCAATTTGGGCAAAACGCAGGGCTTTCCATAAGTTGGCATGAAAAATCCTAAGATTTCCAAATTGGCATTTTACGAATCATACCTTTACCACATAGCCTGTTTCTTGTTTTGAAGACACATGACTGCTTAAAACAGGTTGAAAGTAAAGCAGAAATGCGCCTTAAGGCGAATTCTGCTTAACTTTTAACCTGTCTTAAGCTTCCATCCGATAGGATAAAAATCCGAAGACTAAGGAAAAATCTAGAGAAATGGCAGCCCTGTTGTACATGTAGCAACAGTTTCTCTATTTACTGCAATGTGCATTGTAAAATTGGGGAAAAAACGTTTCCTGATTGGTAGTAGTGACAGAAGAAACTTACCTCTACGTTTTTTTCAGATTATAGCCGACATTTACAGATAATGTGCTCAAAAAAGACTTTCAGTTTATTTAGCTGTTGGTTTTTATTCACATAAATGTTCAATTAACCTATCAATGCTATGCCGAAAATAATTAATCGTCATGTGGCCTTTGCTCATTTTCCCCCGGTAATTGAAATAAACAATTCCATTTGCCAATCAAAATCTTAACCATTTTGGACTATGAAGGGTACTTGCTGTGTTATACAAAATGGCACAAAGAGCACAGAGGGTAAACATATCAAAACTGTGGCTGAATGTTTTCACATTGTTTATAAGTATGTGCCTTAATTCACCTATTCGTTAGGAATACTGAAAACAGATAATTTGACTTACAGTGGAGAATGTGTTATTCTTTCCCAATAAACGCGTTTACGCTCAAACTATTATTTGCAGTGCAAACCGTTTGGAGCCAGATCAGACGCCGGGTAACCCGGCGTCTGATCATGCTCCAAACTGTTTGCCAGCAAGATAAACATGAAATATCAGAATTGTCCAAAAGTTGCTCTTTTCTACGTTTTAGTGCTTTGCGTTTGCGTACGTTTGCGTTTAAACGGGAAAGAATAACAGATTATCCACTGTATTAACCCCTGAAATTTGAAATGGAAAAATCCAGTGTTTAATTGAGTTCATTTGTGTCTATTTATAAATAAATAACATCGTCTCTAATTTACTGTATAAATAACTCATCCCATAACAAATATCTTCTCGATTCACACAATCAGACTTCCAGATGAGGGGAGTGTTCTCAAAAAACTAAAATCTTTATTTCTGCATTACTACCCACAAGCATCGTCGCTTTGTGAGTCGTAACATCATATGCTTTGGTGTTGAATTGTTACAAACATGTTGGATTTGTACAATTTATTCCCAATTATTCGGAGCCCTGATAATTCTATCTATTTCAAACAATGGTGAGGCAATTCAGTTGTCTCTCTGATAGAAAACAACTAATTGACTTCCTTTCTCTAAAGTCAGTCATGGTCTACATTTCATTGCACCGAGTTTATATTCAGCCTCGCTTAAAATGTTAAACGTTTCTTCCCATCGAAATAGATTCATGTATATATCAGCTGAGTAAGATACCTGGTGTATTTCATAGTTTTCTAGTAATGAAACTTTTCAACATTGACAGGTGAAGGCACCCATGCTAGCTAGAAAGCTTATTGTATATACACTATTAAGTTCTCACTGTACGGGAAACGAGAGTGCATTTTATTTGCAAACAATACAGAACCAGTCAAGAGTATTTCTAAAGGAACCCTTTGATCAGGTTTAGCATTGTCTGTCATACTTGTGATAATTGTATTGCATTGAGTGAAAGATAGTTGCAATTCATAATATAACTAACATACCTATTCAATGCTTAGAAAAAATAGATTACATGTAACCTATACGGTCATTCAGCAATTTGAAGATTTATTCTTCCTTGTTATGACAACATGATTCAGGAGACCCTTGATCTGGGTATACCATATTTACATTGCACTCGTAACCTCTCGATATACACACTGTTTGTAAAATACACAAAAACTTGACAGTACTGCGGAACCGTTTTTTTAGAAAATACTTAGATTTTTGGAAACTTAGAACAAAGTTTTTATAAATATGACGATATCAGTATTCAACATTATTTATTTTGCCATGCAATTACAGTGGAGAATCTGTTATTCTTTCCCAATAAACGCGTTTACTCTAAAACTTTTATTTGCAGTGCAAACAGTTTGGAGCCAGATCAGACGCCGGGTAACCCGGCGTCTGATCAGTCTCCAAACTGTTTGCCACCAAGATAAACAAGAATTATCAGAATTGTCCAAAAGTTGTTCTTTTCTACGTTTTAGTGCTTTGCGTTTGCGTACGTTTGCGTTTAAACGGGAAAGAATAACAGATTCTCCACTGTATATACAATCACCCATGACTAAATCAACATTGTCAGTTATGTAGTTACATCATTATCCCCGATTAACGTTAATGTACTAAAGCAATGACATCCATCACATAGAAATTGGAACAAAACTAGAGGCTGACCAATATGCATGCCTTTATGGTTCAACAAAATTATCGATGTTTTTAAAGAAACTTCATATAATCGCACTGTATTTGAAGTTAGTCAATTTAAACAAGAAATTATAATCTCTTCCCAACTGTACCTGGATATTTTCAAAGGTAAATAAAGAATTAAACACCCTTGATAGGTGAGTACACCCTGTCTGACAGTTAGCAAATTTGTTATTGACATTTGAAAACACACTGAAGAGGTTTTTAATGAGTATGTGATGACAGTTAACAGCAAAGCTAAAATAGATAAATATTTACCTTTAAACCATCATATTTATCTGGTGTGTACCAACTAAACGCCTATAGAATGATTGAATAAGGGGTACCTGGTGGGTACTGAGTTACGAGCAAAACTAGTTATTTATTTTAATGCATCTGTATAATGTTTAGAACTACAGTGGAGAAAACGTTATTATTTCCCAATAAACGTGTTTACGCTAACTCATTTTTTTCAAATGCAAACAGGCACTGTTTGCCGTCCAGGTTAAAATCAACATTCAGAATTGTCAAAAAGTTGTCATTTTCTTCATTTTTTGCGATGCGTTTGCATTTCGTTTGCTTTTAAATGGGAAATATTAACGTTTTCTCCACTGTACAGCGCTGATTACCTTGACATTGAACACAAATTAGCGTAGATCACAGGTCAACTTTTGAAAATTATAATCAAACTCTATTGTATTAACTCATTTACGCAGAAAACGGGTAATTCCTGGCTCGAGTGACGGCTCGCAAATTGTTGAATTTGAAAAGTTTCGATAGGACAAAATGAGCTTTCTGTTTTGCGTACACCTTGCTTTATCATGATAAAATAGAAATATTAATACAAGTTTTAGTTTCATTCTTCAGGAGGCTTTCCGCATTACTTTGATGCAATGTAATTATAGAATCCCTAATATTGTTTAAGCAAAACAAAATAGGTTGATGCAAGACTCAAACCATCGCTTGATAAAAAGTTCCCGATCATATGCTTCCTTTTAGCCCTACGTCTTATATCACACCCTATGATTCCGATAAATAATCCGGCGACCCCGTGAAACGTCAAGCCTAGTTGTTTGAATAGACATGGACATGTCAAAAGACAAAAACAAATGCTAAATATGTTATCTATTTTAAAAAAAAAAATCGAGAGTTCAGTTAATGTATTCGTTTCTTTTGTTTTACCCTATTCATTTATTTATCTGTTTATTTTTTCATTTTTTTATTTATCTGTTTGTTCATTATAATTGTATTCTACAAATGCTTATGCTTTTAGTCATCTTTAATTATTTTGTGAGCGGTATGACATTCAGTGTATGTTTACTCGTTTGTTTGTTTGGTTTGTTTGCTTGTTTTTGTTGTTGTGTTGCTTTTCAGTTATTCTTATAATTTTACTGTATCTGATTTCTTATTTGACTTATACAATAGATGTATTTTGAAATATTACTGACAATTTTCTTGTTGCTTATGCACAGTACATGTACATTTTGAAACGTTTGTATTGTAGGCCATGTGTAATAATACCGTTGTAAGTAATTCGTGCGTAATTGCCTGTACTTTGGACACATTAGTAGGAAGTTGTACTTATTTTCAATTTGATGGCTTTCTTGCAGATTCTTTGATTTTTATCTGTGTTTGTATATCTGCCTGTATCTATTTCTAAATCATAAGATGATATCCTACATGTAAATCTTGTAATTCGGAATTTCTTTTCCCGGATAAATGAGAGATCATTTTCAAATTCAAGATAATGCTTATAGGTTTCTAGACGGTTTAGTTATTTAAGCTCTAAGCTGTCACAAGTCTAAACACCTCAAAATTATCACAGTTAAGTTGTTGTATGGAGTGGTTTAACTGTACTTCAATAATCCACATATGATTTTACGAGACACGCACAACACAAACCCGGTATAAACACGGTGAATATGTGTGAAATATCTGAAAAGGACCTGATTCGAAAATGTCACTCTACTTGAACCACTAAATGCGCTCGTTGAAGCTCGGAATATATGAATTTGCAATGGTCAGCTACGATGTACAGTGGAGAAAACCATTTTCCCCCTTTCAAACGCAAACGAAACGCAAACGAAACGCAAACGCTATACACTAAAATGGAGAAAATGGCAACTTTTTGACAAGTCTGGGTATTCATTTTAAAATGAGTGGCGAACAGTTTGGAGCCTGATTAGACGCCGGGTTTCCCGGCGCCTGATCTGGCTCCCAACTGTTTGCAAGAGAACTAATAGATTTAGCGTAAACGCGTTTATTGGGAACGAATAACTTTTTATCCACTGTATTTTTTTTATCTAGATATAGGTCAGACCAATTCCTACAGATAGACTGGTATTTCGTAAAAGTATTGTCTGCATAGATGATTTGTATGGACTGTACATTTTAACAAGGCGGGTGTCCCAAGATTTTCTTAAATTACTACCAGCAGTATGTGACAGATAATTTGTAACCAGTCTTAATAAACAGTCAAAAATGGCCCGTATTGGAGAATTACTTTGCACAGTAAAGGCACAAAAACCACTTGTTATCGAATACAAGTATAAGGGCATGCAATAATTATAGTCAGATTGTTTAATTGCTATTTAAACTTAATGGACAATGCAATTTATCTTAACTTGGTCGGCACATGTCTGCCGTATGGACTATTTTTAAAACTAGTTAGAACCAGATCTGAAGTGAGGGTTTACCGACAAATATACCTCACTTTTTATTTAGAGCTATACAGAGCGAATGTAAATATAGTACAATAATATGCATAATTATGGCATGTAAAGGATAAACTCGGTCGTACACCTGCAGTAGAATCACGAACGAGTTCATCTCATTTTATGAGCAGTTTGCGTTATCACCCATAGTAAGTATCAAAGCTTCTGAAACCTCGCCTATCATTGTGCTAAGACCCTAATTACAGTACAAACACCTCTGTTACGATCACTACGAGTTTTTGGTTTTGGATTATGAGTTATATAGTTTCTTCCCAGGGTACGTGAGGATTCTTTCCCGGCTGAAGAAAATCATTCCAATAGGCTACAACTATTTCGACACTCAGTAAGGAGTCTACCGTAGTCTACAAAAAAAAAACTTTTTTTTTTTTTAAAACGATCTAGATCTACATACACAGGGGAAAAACATACAATACAAGCACCTGTGAACGAAACCGCGTCAAAACAGATAACGTGCGTAAATGACATCTTAATTCTGACTGTTGTTATTCAAATGAAGAATAGGCACGGTCGTAGACGTCGGCGTCAACCTTTCCAGAAAAAAGAAAAAGACAGTTGTTCAAAGATCAAAACTCGATTATTTATTATTAGAGGCGATAGACTTAATAATGGTGTTTGCACGATTGAAGGCAATCATTCCTGTCGAGCAGTCGGCCATCTTTTTTTCTTCAAAACAAGACTAAAGGACCTGTCAGCAAATTACAAAGCTGTAGTTTCTATGAGCGGACAGGGTACGTGGGTTTACGTCTACGTCTCAGTACGGCATTTACTTTGCAGTATAGTAAGGCTTGTGTTAAGAAATGAACTGATTTTGTTCGGCGTTCAAGCAAATTGAACGACAGAAAATTATCGGCAAATACCATGAATCGCGCTAGCGATTCATTGTAAATTTGCCGATAATTGTCTGTCGTTCATTTCGCTTGAACGCCGAAAAATCAGTTCATTTCTTATATTTACAATATATTTGCTGTAATTTCGAACATTAAATAAACTTTTGTTAGTACGCATGTATGTTTAATCCATATTAGAGGTAGATAACACGAATAATGCGTACCCTATAAGGAACAACCATGACCGATTTACTGAATCTGTGTTCATTCGAAAGCAGACAAAATAAGTTCCATTGTCAACAACTTGACAGTTTGGCGCAACAAATGCCGATTTTTGACGTCATTGGAAGTGATGTCATTTTAAAGAAGGATAAATATATCGTTTTTTTTTTGTCATAAACAAACGCAGATAGCCGAGCTGTTTATAAGGTAGATTCTTATGTCAATTTTCTTACAATTTATCTCATTAATAAAGAAGAATATTAGTCGATCATTGTTTCCACTAGTAGGAAGGCATAGATCGGTTAAGAACAAATTTTGAAAATCTCCGCCAAATTGTTGCTGTCCCATGTTCCAAAGATTAATTCGCGAATGTAAACTGCATATGCCCCGCCTCCCCTTCGAAACTTTTCTACAAGTCCCGCCCTCTCGAAAAGTGGTGTTTATATGAAATGAACACACTTTTTGTCAATCGAATTGAATGGGTCGATTGTAAATATTAGTCAATAAATGCTACAACCTGCTGATCCATTCCGAACAAAGCTAAAGTCGATTGTGGTACGCAGAGTACCGATTTGGTCCGATCTCACTAAAGATCCTCAACCTTAAAAACATTAAAGTGGACTCATCCGGCACTGAATAATCATTATTGGGATTGGAAAAAAAACAAGTGACTAGCTACTTAGCGCGTAATGCTCATAGATCGATTTGCATTGAATCATAATTGCATTATCATGCTTTGGTTTTAGTAGGATAATATGATTAGCATAAATGTTACGCAGTAGTCAGACAGGAATCCGGTTTACATAGCTTTTAATAGATTCGATGGATATTTAACCTTTACCCTGCCGAGGTCAACAACATTTATATCTGCAAACATTCTCGGGGCCCGTTTCATATAACTTCGTACGACAAAAACGGTCGTAAGTCAAAACCTTATAATACATTAAATTTCTGATTTTTTTTATATAATCCTGATAGACGATTCAAAAGAGATATCTCAAAAAGAAAGGTGTTAACGACTATTGCAACACAATTGAGCTACAGTGGAGAATGTGTTATTCTTTCCAAATAAACGCGTTTACGTGCGCTAAAACTATTATTTGCAGTACAAACAGTTTGGAGCCAGATCAGACGCCGGTAAGCCCGGCGTCTGATCAGGCTCCAAACTGTTTGCCACCAAGATAAACAAAAATTATCAGAATTTTCTAAAAGTTGTTCTTTTCTACATTTTAGTGCTTTGCGTTTGCGTACGTTTGCGTTTAAACGGAAAATAATAACAGATTCTCCACTGTATATATACTCGTTGATATATTATCACGGAATGCTTGCTGAGTGTTGCATTAATACAATGTTGCAATTATTTAAAATTGGCAGACAGACATTACAAATATCCAACTGTTCTCATCGCCTCACGAACTGCACTAGTGATGGTAGTTTATGTGAATAAGACTTAGGATCCCAGACGTATTGAATAAAACTGGTGTGTACAATAAATAAATCTGTATCATTTGTTCCGTTTTGTTGAAACATACAGTGTTCCCTCTCTACAACGACCCTCCCAACAAATAATCCCTACTTACAACGACCCTTGTCACTCGTCTCCAAACAAGAAACTTTTCTGTAACCTTTTCACTGCTGTAGTAACGTCTGCTTAAAAAATGTCGTCTGCTGATTTTTCTAAATATTGCTTTATTGACATTTTGAAAGAAAAAGCTTAATGACGAGTGATAAACAGCTTGAATCCAGATCAGACGCCGCGTACGCGGCGTCTCATCTGGATTCAAGCTGTTTGCAAATATCAGCCAATTTCCCTCTCTATGACGACTCCCTCCAAACAACGCACGTTTTTGTCTCCTTTTGGAGGTCGTTGTAGAGAGGAAACGCTGTATAATAATTTGTCAACCGAATTGCGTTGCCCGGTCACATGTTGATGTACAAAAAATCCGGATATTTGTCTGTGTTTCAAACTAGGTTTGATGACACCAACGGGAAACAGTATAAAGGCACAGTAAAATGATTATCTACACTTATTTACTACGTTTAATAAAATAAGGAAACGCGACGTAGTTCAGATCATGCGGTGGGTAGCCGAAATAGATAGATAGATAGATAGATAGATTTATGCATCATACAATGTACATTTGCATGGCACATTGATTAATATATTAGCGATATCAAATTATCAACTTATAAAACCAAATCTTACTTTTGTAGATCTCTTCCTCCATGCTCATCTGTTAAGAACTAAGACGGGTTGACATGTAATCTTAAAATAGATATTGTTTCCTAAACTAATATTAACACATTTTTGTAGGCGCAGGGCTGTCGTAAATTGGCATGAACACTCCTAAGATTTCCAAATTTGCATTTTTCAAGTGCGATTTCAGGAATCGTACCTTTACCACATAGCCTGTTTCTATGTTTGTTTTGACATATGACTACTTTAAAGCAGACTGGAAATAAAGCAGAATGTGCCTTAAGGCGCATTCTGCTTTACTTTCAGTCTGCTTAAAACAACCATGTACCAGAAAAAAATCCGAATATTTAGGAAAATTCCGGGAAAATGGCAGCCCTGACATCCATTTACAGAAAAGGGAAGTGTGTAGGCTGAGTTTTGTTTTCAATCTATTTAATTCATGGGAAGAGCATATCCATTTAAACTGTATGCATATTTTGATTAGCTGTCAAGGCTATATTACTTGACGCACCATTGAAACTCAAAAACTGCATGTCATTTAGAATCGTAATAATGGGTTTGCAGATGCAAACCTTATATAAACGCATATTTGATTATAGGAACGGTCTTAACCCAGAATTTTAGACGTTCTGCTGAGCATTGCATAAGATAGATTAAACTACAGTTTTCACTTTCTACAACGACATCCAAGGTGAGACACATAATTTATATTATTATCATTGTGTGTGTTGCTTGGAGGGAGTCTTTGTATGGAAGGAAACATAAGATTTGGCTTACATTTGCCAGCAGCTTAAATCCCGATCAGAAGCCGCGTTTTGCGGTGTCTGATCTGATTCCAAGCTGTTTGACACTCGTCATTATATTTATTCTATCGACATGTCCAATTATATGTAACTTTGAGGAAAACAGCAGACGACAATTGTAAGCAGACAATATTGCAACAGTACAAACCTTAGACGTAGTTGTCTCGTTTTAGGGAAGCGTTGTAGGAAGGGAACATTGTAATAACTAAATTTGATTCAGATCATGTGAGTATCTAGTAGGCGTCTTATTTGAATCCAACTGTTTGCAAATGGTATTGAGATATGACTTGGCAATGAAAGGATTAACGTTAATAGTACCTGACGCTCCCTAAGCACATGCAATCTATCATTCAATGTATGAAAGACACATTTTCCGATTAGCTACGCGTTGTCTAGAGTTCCAGGAGTTCCAATAGATATTGTCTTTACCTTGAATGAAAATAGAGAACAAAGAGCATGTAATGTTATCATTTGAAGTACAGCTGATATTCGATACCTCGAACACGGCTAAGTCGAACATACACGTACTTCAAAGTTGATCTCTCTATAACCTTGACAACGGGCAGGTGTATTCGACTAAACCGAGCTGTAAATAATGCAATTTGTTTGTACAAATACCGGTGATTTTGCGTTTAGCAAGTTCGAAGTATTGCAATTCGATTGTATCCTGACGCCTTTCACTTCCAAGTTGTTCGTGAGATTTTACCCCTCCGCCGTTTCATTGTCGTCTGCTTCAGTATTGTTGTCTGATAGACACGTTTCAAAGTTAGATATTTGATTGTATAACTTTAATGGATATCGATAAGAGTGTCAAACAGTTTGGGTCTTACGGGGCGTCTGATCAGGACCCAAACTGTTTGCAAACGCGCTTTAAAGCGTTATTTAGAGTGCAAGAGTAAACTAGTAGTTCCCGAATTATTGACTAGTTTTATTTCTGTTAATAGTCGGCTGTACGACTTATTCATTTGGTTCATAATGGAAACCACTTTGGTTTGAAAACTATTGGCATTGTTTCAAGCCTGAAAATGTACATTGATGACTTCGAAATGCCTTATGAGGTTATTACATGTATTATTTTCAGTACGCTTACAGTCTGAGAGTAAACGCAGTTTGTAATGAAAACGTTATACCATTAACATTCATTTGAGCCAGTTCAGGCACATAGTTACGTAGTACTTAGATCAATCTGATGCTTGAATGATCCAAATTGTTTGACAAACAAAATCACAATTAACCATAACCCTTTCCCCAATGGAAGCGCCTTTTAGCGGATATGATTTATTCATCCGCTGATGAAAATAGTTCCAATTTAATCAGTAATAAATATGTATTATAGGGAATATTTTCTATATTATAGCACATAATAGCTTAAAGCAGGCTGAAAGTAAAGCAGAATGCGCCCTCAGGCGCATTCTGCTTTACTTTCAACCTGCTTTAAGTAGTCACCTATCTTAAGTACTAGAAATAGGCTATCAGGTAAAGGGTTAACATTACAATATACATGCGATGTTCTACATTGCACTGTACTGTGGTTTCGTTGACTAACATCTAAACAAGAACATATAGTGTCTCCATCCATTCAGATGTCGGAAGAGTGAACTTGTTAGTTAATCTATGTTTATTTTGAAAAGCGTTGAACTAAACGATATAGTCAACGGTTTTTGAGGCATCTGATTGGCTGAGCGCTCCAATCCCTGTGATAGTGAGATGTTTCTGTATCGGTATTTTGACTTAATAACTATTGAAATGAATGTCAAATATTTTGGATCCTGATCAGACGCCGCGTTGCGCGGCGTCTGATCATGACCCAACTGTTTGCAAATAGTTGTTGTAGTTGGGGTTAAGGCAGTGGAAGGGTTAAACAGTAAAACAAGAAGCCATGGCGACTCTGCAGAACTGTTAAAGTGTCCTTTTCTACTATTGTAAGTTTTAAATAATTTTTCATAAAGGTTAATGAGTTGCAAAAGTATTTGATCTTGAAGAAAGGCCGTCCTGCACAGCGTTGTGTCTTGATATAAATTGTTTGCAAATGTAGCCGCAGTTGTGACATTAGAATGCAAAAATATAATACGAAAGCACTTTTTTACGAGTAAAACACATTAATAACAACACCAATATAAAAAAAGAAATCCTGAACGCTCTATGTCACAATTACATAAAAGTGTGAATATTAGAGTTTAGTTGAACTTGTGCGCTGTACATATTACATTAAAATGTCAGTATAATTTGTTTTCTATTAACAAGTGTGATACGGGCCTTAATAATCAAAACAATTAAGTTCCAGTTGCTTGATTACTGTTCATTACTAGGACATACATAGCAGTGAATATTAACACCCGGCACATAGAGTGGTAACAGGCCAGGGTGTAAAATGTGTCTTTAATTAATGGGATTGGTTTTCCAGTTTCATGTTCAATTTATCAATTGTATTCGTAATGTTATTTAAATCAACATATAATGCAATAGAACACAACACAACCCTTTCACTACCATTATGACGTAATAACCCGCCATACACTATCAATACCAGAATGTCCTTTGCTTAACTTCTTTGTCTGCTTTTATTGATACAAATAATTACGAAAGAAGACTCAAGCAGGAAACGCAACACAAACAATACACCCACCTCTAAAGCAGAACACACACACAGCCATACCATAACAAATACACACACACACACACACAACAAACAAACACACACGCTATCCCACACACCAAACAGAAAACAATACGCAAGACAAACATAAAGCAAAGTGAACATAGGAGCCCGCCTTGGTACGGTCAGCAGCAATCAATAATTAATTATAAATTAACCATTAACAACCACTGGGGGTTTAAACCTGGGTTTAGGGGCGCCCAACCTCACACTTATCTCCTATATTCACATATAAAGACGAACAGTGTACATAAAATATAAATCCTGTTCCACAACCTTACAATCAAAAAGACCGCCAGCACAGTAAGTAAATACATGTAAAACATCTAACAAAATTCTATGACAAGATTATTAGTAACACGGGAAAGAATTAAACATTCAAGCTCGTGTTAAAAATAACCAACTATGGCAACGGTCAAATTGTACTCAAGCGACTAGTCTGTAGTCACGAGTAACTGTAAGACATGGAAGGGTTCAGAGTACGACAGAGAGGGAGAGAAAAAACAAAGCACGAAAATCCGACATAACTCTCCCGGTTAAGGACGGCTTTAGATATACATCATCATGTAGTGCTAAGCCCTGTCTGTCGTCGCACAACCAAAGAGGAAAGCATAGTTATCAATTGTAGATTGATCGATAACCAAACGTGAAGTGCGCAGCAATATAGTTGGATCATAATCTTTTTTGAGGAAAAATCTAATAAGTTTCACAAATAGGTTTTGAAAATACATATGTCCAAGAATCTTACGAAGTCTGTAAATCTCATCACCATAAAACTCCGGATGTGAAATACCTTGCCGCTGAAAAGATTTTAAGTTACATCTATACTTGTTAATGAGAGGAAGATTTCTATAAAAGAATTTAGAAAATGTTTTACGAAGTTTATGAAATCTGTACCCCTTTTCAGTGATAGTTTTATTACGAATGTGGAAGTCCTCAACAGAGGTACAAGCCCTAGCCAAACGAATAAGTTGTGAAATATAAACCCCGTAAGATGTAGAACGGGGAACATCGCCATCTAGATGAGGATAATTTACAATACTAAAATCAAAATCATCTCGTTTATCGTAAATCTTAGAAGAAACAATTCCGTTATTTATTAAAAGATCCAAATCTAAAAATGGTGCCGATAAATTTGACTCATTTGTTTTATTAAGGCGTAATTCTTTTGGGTAAATAAAAGGAAACAACGTATCACAAAATGGGTTGTCTATATTAAAAATATCATCTAGATAGCGCGATGTGTTGTTAAAGGCTTCGATCATATCTGACTGTGTATCAGGTTTTAGACTTAGCATAAAGTCCCTCTCATAACAGTACAAAAAAAGGTCTGCGACAAGGGGCGCACAGTTTGTACCCATAGGGATACCAATCACATGGCGGTATATGGTACTCCCAAAACGTACATAAATATTATCCAGAAGAAATGATAGTGATTTACAGACATCGGTGCAAGTCCACATAGTGTAATGCTTAACCGTGTCATTTGTAAAAAATGCACGATCAGTATTACACGCCAGAAATAGTTTCCTTTCTCTGGCAAAAGTATTTTCAATAAGTTGTATAAGTTTAGCTTCTATTAAATTATGAGGTAAGGTAGTATATCGTGTTGAAAAGTCATAAGTACTAATATTGCAAGCTTGGTATTTTCTATGTTCAAGCTTCGTCAAAATTTCATTCGAGTTTTTGATAGACCAAAACAGATTAAGTCCAGAATTTTCGTAAGTCTTGTCACAATACCTTTGAACATGTTCTTTGATTTTAATTAAAGACGATGTCAAAAGTTTGGAAAGCTTAGTAGTAGTACATGCACTTGAATTAGCAATAAAACGAGACTAAGATGGTGTTTTGTGGAGTTTGTGTATCCAGTACATAGTAGGAAGTTTATGACATGTAATGATGACGTCAGCTTTTAATTGTTTACAAGTATCAAGATGATCAGATACTACATTTCGCTCCGTTAAATTAGTCGTTGTATAGGAGTTGGTATTCACAAGTTCCTGGTTTAAAGTATCAACATAATGTAATCGTCATACAATTATCACATTATTGGATGCTTTGTCTGCAGGAACGAGTACATACTTGGAATGAAAGTCTTGTATGCCCTTCTTTAAGTGACGAATGTTAAATTTAGGTTTAGGTGGTAAAAGATGGTTATTGGATAAATAGAAGGAAATCCGGGTATCTATAATATCAAAAATTAATTCTTTCCATTTTGAAAGAGCGTCATTTTCAGCATGTACTCTTCGGCACCAGTTGGTGCTATAATTATTCAACGCTTCCGAAATATGATTGCGGCATGTATCGAAATCAATTAAGGCAGGTAATCTAAATTTAGGTCCCTTACTCAAAAGCGCTCTAACGCGTTTATCTTTAATGATATCAAAATTGCCTATTATTATATGACCCACTGGAGCGTAACATAATTTAGAAGAGGTACAGTCTCATGTATCTGGTGTGTTTTCGAGAATTTTAAGATCAGAAACAATTTTATTGTAGTTAAAAATTAACCCTCTAACAGATTTATTATACTTATAACAAATAATAGGTGGTTCAAGATTTTTGAAATAATTTGGAATAGCATTCATCACATTTTTGTTACGGAGAATACTTTGTAAATCTATAAAATCAATACCTTTATTTATAAAAGGGACCTTAATGAAATATCTTTTGTGATCGTTTAAAAAATCAATATGAGGTCTAAGAACATGCTGAGTATAACTTTGTATTAAACCTGCAGTATAATACAGAGGATCTGTTCGTAAAATTATTCCATCAGCCTTGTCGTCAATATCTTTTAAAGACGACAATGACAACGAAGAAAGCAGAGAAAGCATTTTATGTTTACCAGAATGTAACAGCAGATTATGCAAATCTGTAATAGAAATCGATACAAGTTGGATTTCGATGCGGTCTAGTTACTTAAAAGAACATTGATGTGAGCTTTTAACAGTTTAGATTAAATTCCAAACCGTTTGATATTGCTCCTGTTGTCGAGCGAGGCAGATAAAGGCTTAAAGGAAATACAAACAATTTATAACCTACACGGTTTTAATTTCATTTATACGATACTATTCAGCATTCGACATGGTATACGTTGAAATAAATTTAGTATCTTTATTGTTTACTTAAACTTGATTAATAGCATATTCAAAATGGTACTCTTAATCAGTAGTAAACACATATAGGTGTTTGATTCAAGGTATCAAGTGCCTTGAATTATTACCATCCATCAATTTGATACTACATTATGTTAACAATTTTATGGGTTGTCACTACCTGTCAGTAATTGGTCTCTTGAACCAAGTGTACAAACAAGTGCAGCTGGCGATTTACCAAACAATACATACATATGTGCATTGATGAGATGTAAATAAAGATTCCATCTATTTATCTACTAAAATAAACTGTTTCCTTACAAACTTCTATGTTTTAGCTACGTTTTAATAGATTTGTCGATGCAACCAATGTAATAGACATGCTAAAAATCCACGAACCAGAGTCAGACGAGAAACAAGCATAACATGACAGACACAGTAGAACGAAGCAAACTGACAGTGTGCATGTAGCATGCCCTTTTATAAACTGACTGGAAATTTAATATTACTTGATTAACCATCTATGGTCATTCGTCGTAACAATCTATTTTAAAACACAATAGAAACCACGATATTATGAATAAGTTTTGCTATCAAGCATAACCCCTTTTCACAATGCTATTCTTATTTCACTCTGAAAACACCAAGTGTTAACTGTCCAGTTTTAACCCATTTGTGCCCACGATCACATAAATGGGACATACGCAAACAGTTTAGACTCTGATCAAACGCCGCATTGCTGATAGGAATTTCAATATAAAACAAAATGAAAGTGAAAATGTTGACCAGGCACCCCTTTGATAAAAAAATGGACTAATCCATACATACACATGGGAGAATCCCGTGGGCGTAAATGCGTTCAAAATAAATAGCTATCTTAATCTGGATCCTGGCTATAAATGATAAACCATTTACAGTGGAGAATGTGTTATTCTTTCCCAATAAACGCGTTTACGCTAAAACTATTATTTGCAGTGCAAACCGTTTGGAGCCAGATCAGACGCCGGGTAACCCGGCGTCTGATCAGGCTCCAAACTGTTTGCCACCAAGATAAACCTGAAATATCAGAATTGACCAAAAGTTGTTCTTTTCTACGTTTTAGCGTTTTGCGTTTGCGTACGTTTGCGTTTAAACGGGAAAGAATAACAGAACAGAACATATCTTTTATTCACCCAGGTATTTACATACAACAAGGGGATATATCAAAATGTACACTTAACAATAACTTTGTGGTTCCGTTTTGAATAAAGAGAAAAAAAAGTAGAAAAGAAAAACAGGTATGGTATATGGACTGAGGGGATTAGTCATTTTATTGATCGATAAAGCTGTTGCTGTATTAGTCGTCTTTCCATTACGAAAGGCGACACTACAGCTCCAGCCTATCTATAAATATAATGTAACGCACGTGGGTCCCGGGCACTGTCTTGCCTAAACGAAACACAAGACATGTGCGTAAGATCCACGAGCGGATAAAGGTATTTACTACTATTTAGATTAACGAAATATTATAAGAAAGTTTCCTCATTCAATTTATAATTTCTTTTTGTCTTTTGATATTTTAGTTTTCAGCGTTAACATAGTAATTAAAGTGTTCGAGTTACAACACGGGTAAAGAAAAGAAAATAACCAATTGAAATTGACACAGTTAAACCGACACCTATGCTATCTATCCACATGATTGACAGGCGGGTACAGTCCGCACCTGTACCTGCAGTGAATGACATTATTTTGTCAGTTTCGTGGGTAGGCCAGCGGACAAATCGTGCAGTTGGGACAATTGTAAATATGGAGTCAATGGAGGTGTCAAATTTGCTCATTCATGAAAAGAAGCGAACGTAGGAATTTCACTATGGATAGATAGCTTAGTGTTAGAATATGTAAACACGAAGTAACTTAACGGCAATTCTCACAAGCATAATAGTTTTGTGTTAAATAATCGGTAATGGACTACAGAATAAGCTGTTGCAGTTGTTACGTTCAGACAGTACCATTTCTGTACATGTGATATTGACTGACCGTGTTACTGCATTGGAAATGGTAAACAACAGGTCTATACTGTACTGAATGCCATGCTTACTAAGGAGATACATGCATATGGTAAGTATTACAATTGTTAAAGCAATTTAATCCATTTCTGCACAGCATCTACACACACATACATTATTAGACAAACAGTGCAGATCCTGATAAGGCACAGTGTTACGCGGCGTCTCAACAGGGTTTGCCTCACTTGCTATTTTATATGAAGTGTTCTGCTATATAGGCAAGACACCGCTGTGTTCTTAGAACACTTTTGCATTTGTTATAATGAAATCTTCCAGGCGTTAACAAACAATATAAGTTCTCCGAAAGCCACAGATAGATACGCTTAGAGTTAATACAGCAAACCACAAACAGAGCGACTAAAAGTGGAAGATTAAAAACAGCATTTAAATGTATGTGCTATGGGGTTATACTGTATACGGCAAACCCTGCGTTCAGTGGCCACTCTAAGATAAAGCATGGGGAATGTAATAGCTTAATGGCTTAATGCGCTGTCAAAGCAATGCAGAAAGTTCCTATAGGAGCTTTCTGCATTACTTTTGCCCCGCATTAAGCTTTCGTCATTATACAAAATTTCCAGTTCTTCATGTTTTATCTGGCAACGTAACCCATGTTTTACCGTTGACAAGTAAAAAATAGAAGCATAAAGGTTAGCTAACCGGACACGAATGGTAGAACCGGGGCCAATTACCGGACTTGGTGTCATTGAGTTCACTCTCAATGTATCTATTGAATGGGTTATGTTAGACCTTTTTGTTTTCAATTTGAATGTGTAAAAGATGTGATTGGGCGCATAATAATATACCAATTATAGTGCAGATATGGTATGTTCCAGTGAGTAATTTCAGCAAGTTCTAACTGATACGTAATACATGATTTATCTTCTAAACTGATTTAAAATGATTGACACAAATTTGCTTACCTTTTTTAAAGTAATTGTTGGTGCGTCTGACAAAAAGTATTTGGCAATATTATTACTATGTATATTGTTTAGCTCAGTTCCAATATAGCGTTGTCTCTCTTCCCTGAAGTATGTACATGTTAAAAGATAATGTTTTTCAGATCCTACGTCATTGGAAGTGCAAAGGGGACATATTCTATCTAGGAATGGAGTACCATCATAGCGCCAACTTTCAACAGGTAACAAGTGATTGGCTGTGCGAAATCTGAATAAGTTTAAGTATTCGCTTCGATCTAGGTTTTTAAGATAAGCTTCGAACAGGTTGTCCTCCTTAATGGCCAAATATATTTTACCTTTATTCGATTGTTGTAGTTGATTGTGCCAAGATTGTTTATGCTGGTCTATAAGAGTTTGCTTGATATGAAGTTTTACGTTAAATTGGTGGATGTTAAATTGGTTGTCCCACAAATCAGGGCGTCCAACTGAATTAAGGATGTTTCTTATTTTGTTTATCCATTTAAAATCAGAATTAAAGTGGTTTAACATGTATTGGTATATTTTAAAGGATAACTTTTGTTCCTTTCCTAAAACCATTCGACTCCAGAACTGAATCATTCGAGTTTGTATAGTGCTAGATATTGGGTACCGGCCTAGTTCGCCATGAAGGAAAGAGATGGGTGTAGATGTTCTAGCTTTTGTTATTTTTCGAAGAAAGTCATTGTGTACCTTTTCTAGAATTTCGATATTTTCAAAACCAAATAGTTCTGACAGATTATCCACTGAAATTGTATAGGCATATCCGTTGTGATTCAGACCAATAAAGTTATGTCATGATGTTTTGTTACGTTGCTGTCAATGATTTCCTAATGTCCATGACAAAATAATGGTAAACAATCAATGAGCTTGCAAGTGCCTTCGCTTGGTCAACAAAAGTGTTCAAATGAAATCCATAAACAAAACAATATGACAAAAAGCGTTGAAATCATAAAACAAATTCATGTGCTAAAACTAATCATGGAGACAACTACTATTATCTCGTAATTTGTATCAAATTTGTTCTTAAACGTATCTTAAATGCTATAATAGCATAACACTTAGTGTAGATTAACCATTCATTTCTAAATTTGAAAGTAAAAGCTGACACATTTGCCAGATTAACATGATACAATTATCAATAATTTAGGCCTGACCATACACCGAGTTACTGGCTCTCGTCTTATCTGGATTCAATGTTTTGTCATGGTATCTCGAATATGAGAAGTAAAATGAGATGTAATAAATAACATCAAACCATTGAATTGTCTCACCCAGCTGGTCGAAAAGCAGTATGTTGTGGTATAAATCATTGCCCCAGCAAGAAAATGTATTTCATGAGCGTTTAATTTCCTGTGTTCTGTCAACGCCGTTTGCACATTGATAGTATATGGAGATCATGGCGTTTTTGTATCGATCATGTTCCGTTGTGTATAGAAAATGTCTTATATGAACACAAATAAACCTAGTGACTAGTATGCACGTCATTAACAATTAGCGAACGCGTGAACAATACAAATACCATTTGAACACAGTGCAGACCCTGATGAGAGGGCTCCTGCAGGAGCCCTCTCATCAGGGTCTGCACTGTTTATCAATGTGCATTATTTTTCATTAAAAGTATCACTAAATATTCATATAAAATAAGACATAATTTGACACTCAAAATATGCATTAAAAGTTTTAGGGCTAATGGGGTTTAAACAGTTCAATTCTATTTCGTATACTTAGACGGAATTTTGGTTGTATTGAAATTCAACAATCTGATTCTGCGCGAAATAACTTGCCTGTAATACTGGATATAAATACTAACATTAATGATGAATCACGATCGTATCTAATCACACTTCAACGTATTCCGGTCAATTTAAATTTGCCAGTTTCTGTATGGTATTGGCTTTACTATCCAGAAATTATATGGAAGGCATATTGTTGAAAAGAAACGAAACGTATACGTGATAAGCGGCGTCTGATCAGGATCCAGCATTTGTCAAATAAAGTGTGTACATTGTGTACCACAGTGGCGTTTTACACAAAGAAGTATATTCAAATTATGGAAAACGCAATTATTGCAACGGAAACTATTCTGGAATATCTAATTTCGTTTCAATGAAAGGATAAAGTATCAAAGTCGTAGTATGCATTTAAATTACCTTAAATATTTCGATGACCTTGCTTTGAATTAACATTGTACTTTGTTTATGAGAGCTTACAGTGAAAATAAAGTATTAAGATAAAGATGCACTGTCTGATGTCTGTGTATACTTTAGCAAAAAGTGTTATTATACGCTGTTAACAGAAAACGTTTCCAACTACATCTTTAATTGACCTTTTGACTCTCAATGACGCAAAATGGCGCGTTTGCAAACATTTTGGATCCTAGCGCGGCGTTTGATCAGTACCCAAACTGTTTGGCACTCTTACCGATATTTATTATATACAACCTTAAATCTAACTTTGAAATCTACCTTTGAAACGCAGATGACGGTACTGAACGTGACAACAATTTGGCGGTGATGGGGGTAAAAACCTCACTATAAAAGTAATCATGATGGGGTTTAAATTAACAGATGAGATGCATTCAATTACCGATAAATATATATAAAATGTACACACATATATACATGTAACCAGACAGTAGATATAATGACATTGGGTACATGATCTCAATATTAATAATTTATTCATGTAGGACAGGTCGTAAATAAATATTTAGCTAAATGCATTCATGGTGTACAATAGTTATTTGACTTTTCAAGCGACGCATTAAAAGTGTCAAACACGATAAACCAATCAGTATTTGTTTTATTGCAATATAATGGTCAGTTATATTAGGCGATTTACGGGAAATGTCAAGTGTTTTTCGTAACTAAACTTGTTAACACGTTGTATTAAACACATTATGAATACAGTGGAGAACGAAATTATTATTTCTTAATAAACGCGGTTAGGCTAGAATCCGTACATGCATTTCAATTCCATTCGGTTTTGAGCTAGATCAAACCCCGGGTTACCCGGCGTGTGACCAAGCTCCAAATATTTGCCACATAGATTTAAATAAATTGTTAGACATTTCAAAGAATTATAATAATTCTCTGCATTTAATAATAATGCATTTTCGGTTTTGATTTTGCTTTTACGATGAAGTCTAATGGTTATTCCATTGCACACAGGACACACACAAAAGACCTCCTACAGTGGAGAATCTGTTATTTTTTCCCGTTTAAACGCAAACGTACGCAAACGCAAAGCGCTAAAAAGTAGAAAAGAACAACATTTGGTCAATTCTGATATTTCAGGTTTATCTTGGTGGCGAACAGTTTGGAGCCTGATCAGACGCCTGGTTACCCGGCGTTTTATCTGGCTCCAAACTGTTTGCATTGCAAATAATAGTTTTAGCGTAAACGCGTTTATTGGGAAAGAATAACGTTTTCTCCACTGTATAATGGGTTAACGAGTTGTTATTCAATTTATATAATGTATAATGCATGTCAGACTTTGATAATAACTTTAAAGAGTTAACTAAAAGCAAAACGTTCACATGAACAACAAATCAAGCATGTCAATGACGAACTTAAATAGTTTATTTTCTGTTTGGAGTAATGAATAGAAACTGTAAATACAGTGGAGAATCTGTTATTATTTCCCGTTTAAACCAGGAACGTAGATTAATCTAATCTACGTTCCTGTTTAAACGCAAACGTACGCAAACGCAAAACACTAAAACGTAGAAAAGAACATTTTTTGGACAATTCTGGTAATTCATCTTTATCTTGGTGGCAAACAGTTTGGAGCCTGATCAGACACCGGATTACCCGGCGTCTGATCTGGCTCCAAACTGTTTGCAATGAAAATAATAGTTTTAGGGTAAACGCGTTTATTGGGAAGGAATAACATTTTCTCCACTGTACTTTGAGTGCTGAGAACGTCACTTATGACGAAAAGCTATTACCAAGATAAATTCCTCGTTCTAACGCAGATGTTGGCCTTTCGAGCAGTAACACCCCTCTATTACGACCACTAAACCTAATGCTAATTGGTTATATTAAAGACAAATTACAGGTCAAACAAGATGACAGTGAAACTGAAAGCTCCAAAAGGAGCTTTCTGTTTCACTACCACCTTACTTTAAGCAGTCACCTGTTTTAAAACAACCAATAATTGACCAAATATAGTGGTCGTAATAGAGAGGTTTTACTGTATACGATACAATGCGTAATGCGGCGTTTGATCAAGATTCAAACTTCTTTCACAATTCTTATAACTCACTTTGAGAGGTTACACGTAAAATGGGAAATTTAAGACGAACGAAAATAAAGCGTGCTACATGTATACTAAGCATTACTTGACTAAACATTTCCTACTTGTTTGAGTAAAGATTAGACGCCGTGTTGGAGTGTTTTCTTTTAAATATAAACACTTTTATTGTGAAAATCATTTCCAATCGTAGGTCACAACATTTTGCAAAGGTAAGCTGATAAAAAGTCATGTAGCCACCGACATATGATAACCACTAACATACATAAGTAACACATATAAGTATTTGCTATGTAAGAAGGAACTGGGAAGTTAACACTGAAAATGCACTTACCATTTTAGTGTTGAACACACACAGTAGTCTGTATGTTTAGCCGCTTCTGTTGCAAAACGTTAGCAAACAGACGTGCTATCAAAGCCATAAATAGTTTTGTATTTGTTTTACATGTATAAAGTAGCATGCACCGCTTATGCCCTTATAGAGTAGGGTAGTGGTGTTTGTATTAGTGTTGTACATTATTTTTACACACTAAAAGCAACATAAACGAAGCAAATTACACTTTCAAAATGTTTAATACTCAATTTAAACTGTTTGTTATCCTCCCAACTGCAACTTGATACAGCAAAAACCATTTGCGAAAGAGTGCTGGGACATTTTAGCCATTTAGGGTTGATTGTTACTATATTTTTCAAAACGGTAAACAGAAAATACCAGAGGCCTCCTTAAGCAGCATGGTATACGCTGTCTGCATAAGGCAAATGTACTCTCCACGGGCACTTGTTTTATAAATGACTAGAAACTCGTCTCTACAGTTAAATGTTTTTGCGTATTCCAATTCATATTTAACACCACGGACGAATTTGTGATAACTGTTTAAAAACGCCCAGATGCAGATTAGACGCAGAGTAACCAAAAGTTACCATAATTCGTCTTCTGGAAGAAGGCTGTCATCAACCTCTTGAACCAGCTCTTCATTATATTGTAATTTGTGTCCGGTTGCTATTTGTGCTTCGTAATCAGATTCGTTCCAGAACGTGTCCAAATTTCTTTCGAATGATAATACGGCTGTAGCACTGACAACACTATCTGGTAAAGATTTCCAGTACTCAACTACTCTGTTGCCGAAGGAGTACTTCCTGATATTTAATCTGGGTATTTATTTATATATCTTCAAATTGTTTCCTCTTTTAGCGCCTTCTCTCATTTTAAATAACTTTTTGCTGTCAAAATAGTAGTAATTGTTGAGGATTTGTAAACGTCTGTATGCCAAAGAAGGAAGTCTCAATTTGTTCAGTCTCTCTTCATATGTACGTTATTTCGTTTAAGGCTGGCAAAAGTCTTGTAGCTCTTATCTGAAGATTTTCTACAATTAGTATGTCCTTCATTTGTAGGGGCTCCAAACTGGGTTTGCATATTACAGATGTGGTCTTATCAGACCAACATACATCAGTTTAAATGATCTTTCATCAAGGTACTTAAATGTTCTGTTAATCACTCCAAAAAATGAGTAACCATGAGTTTTATCTTAATCCAGTTGCCTGATACTCGTATAATCAATTCTGTAATAACCTACTGGTGCATTAATTTGAGATGTCTTGTTGTAGAACAGAACATAACTTTATTTCACCCAGGTACATGTATATGATATATCCGAAACAGCTATGTAACAGTATCGTAGACATATACCTTTATTGGGGTTCCAGTGTTTGGGGGTCGGGTCGGTGGAATTAACATCATAAAAAATAGGAAACAACACAACAAAACAACGTCTATACAGGAGGAACAGGTTTTACTCATCAGTGTCTTTTTAAAACAGATTAGACCTAAGACGCTCATTGATGACATTCCGCTGTACGTTACGTGTTTGAGTACTATGCGCCATGAAATGTGCGTTAACCCTTTGAACCCTAGTCCCTTATATAGGCGTCCTTTTCAAACAGTGTACATGTGAATAGTACACTTGTCCTATGCAAACAGTAAAGACCCAGATCAGAGGGCTCCGAAAGGAGCCCTCTGATCAGGGCCTTCACTGTTTGTCATAATGCCAAACATTGACAAAAACAACCCATAAAAGTCAGAAATGGACTAGACTAAACTGAAAACTAGAATTGTCCATTTAAAGTTTTAGGGAGGAAGCAATTAACTACAGTGAAAATGCGTCTGCCAGAAAATGAGTCAAGTGACTGGATAGTACAGTGGAGAATCTGTTATTCCTTCCCGTTTAAACGCAAACGTACAGTGGAGAATGTGTTATTCTTTCCCAATAAACTCGTTTACGCTAAAACTATTTTTTACAGTGCAAACAGTTTGGAGCCAGATCAGACGCAGGGTAACCCGGCGTCTGATCAGGCTCCAAACTGTTCGCCACCAAGATAAACATGAATTATCAGAAGTTGTACTTTTCTACGTTTTAGTGCTTTGCGTTTGCGTACGTTTGCGTTTAAACGGGAAAGAATAACAGATTCTCCACTGTACGCAAACGCAAAACACTAGAACGTAGAAAAGAACAACTTTTGGACAATTCTGATAATTCTTGTTTATCTTGGTGGCAAACAGTTTGGTAACCCGGCGTCTGATCTGGCTCCAAATTGTTTGCACTGCAAATAATAGTTTTAGCGTAAACGAGTTCATTGGGAAAGAATAACGTTTTCTCCCCTGTAGATTTACCTTAGATTAGAATAGAATGGATTAAATGCGTGCATTTCTTTTGAAATTTGAATCAGTTAGTTTTAACAATACAGACACAGACTGTCTGAGCTACACAGAGAGGACATTCCCATCTTAGTCGCCACTGAATTTCATTTACAAATGTACCAGCGAGTCGAAAATAATTTACACTAAGGTGGCACTGTTTCCAGACGACAATTACATTTAGTAAATGTTAATCACATTATAAGTGATAAAAGATTACCACAATTTGCTACCGCATTGCCATTTTCATAAGTTTGAGATATATATTTTGTTACATGTACAGACCGTATTCATTGTCTATATTTTCCAGAAATTATCACCATGGTGTCAAAACCTTTAAACAATACAGGAGAAGTTAAAAGAATGCATTTTTGCTGCGTGATGAAAGAGCATTTTTTGTTGCAAACAGTTTGAAGATGGATCAGATACCGGGTGATGTTATTTGCAATTCACATTCAAACTCAATACATTTGTTTTAACATAAACCTTAAATTCCTACTTTTTATTGCATTACATCTGCGTGTACAATTTCTTTAATACGAGGAAAGGAAATAAGAATGTTAATACCACTTTACCCGGATAGCACAACCAGTTACTAGTCGTCCAAATGCACGCATACTGTTTTAATAACTATCTAAAATCAAGATGTTTCTTGCATAACCTCTACGATGCAGGTTAATGAATTACAAACATGTAATTCGGAAGCATTTCTCTCACAAACTAGTACACGAATAGAAAGCCACAATATAAATTAGTTCACTAGCAGGAGAAAAGTGGGTCATGAAACATTAATTTCATGTCGTTGCCTCTAGATTTGTAACTTATGTTGAGAACACGGTGTGTTATTTAACCATTTTGTGGGACATTCCTGCAGTCACATTTGTCCATTTATCCATTACTACACTTTTATGATATACATGTACAGCACTAGCTATATAGTGGAAATCTTATAAAGGGAAACGTTTTATTTTTTGTCAAACAAAAACCCAGGACGAAAATGTTAAAAAAACGTGTTTTCACTTTAAACTGTGTGAGCTACCCGGCATCTTATTTGCTCCGAACAGGATGCCGCTCAACTTCTTTCCCACTGTATATCGACGCTTGGAGCTATGAGCTTAGGGTGAATGTGTTTCCGTATTCATCCTAAGTTTTGGGATAGCCAGGTCTTGGCACAATGTAGATACCCTGATCACTCTACTCCTGCAGATGCACTCTGATCAGAATCAACACTGTGCAAAATCAGATGCATCTAATGGAAACATTACAATACAATTATCTACTCCTTATTAGGTCAATATGTGTTTTTGCGGACCTGTAAAATGATATTGACCAAGGACGCAGTCCGATTTGAAAAACGTTTTTACAGGTCTGTAAAACATAATATTGATCTCAACATAATCAAACTAATGATAGGTTTATACATGCATATGCCCTCCCTTCCCAGGCACATTCTGCTTTACTTTCAACCTGCTTTAAATGGACAACTATCTTCAAAACTAGAAAATGGTTATGGGGTAAAGAGTTAAATTGGGAAAGGGTTAAATGCATAATAGGATCAGGGTGTACAACGTCAAACATGTCAAATTACTACTAGCGTTTCATGTGTACAGTGGAGAATCTGTTATTCTTTCCCAATAAACGCGTTTACGCTAAAACTATTATTTCCAGGGCAAACCGTTTGGAGCCAGATCAGACACCGGGTAACCCGGCGTCTGATCAGGCTCCATACTGTTTGCCACCAAGATAAACATGAATTATCAGATGTGTCCAAAATATATATTTTTCTACGCTTGAGTGTTTTGCGTTTGCGTACGTTTGCGTTTAAACGGGAAAGAATAACACATTATCCACTGTACGTACTGGTGAGCGTCGCATAGTTTCAAGACTAGCCACTGCAGGGCTCATTTTTAACATTACATTGCACTTAGAAAACGTTAAGATTCCTTTAGAAGTAGAAATACATTTTGTTATCGTTTAGTAGATGCACTGCACACTATATTTGCTGTAAACCTAAATCGTATTGATAGAGAAGAAACGCAGCAGATTAATGTACCGGAATTATCTAGACAATAAAATGGATTGAGTAAATACAGACTCTAATTGATATCTTCCACTTTAAAAGCCTTCAATTAATCAACAGCAACACATATATAGGTAGTCGATATTTGCGCTATAAATCGGAAAAAGCGAAGTTCAGTCGAACTTCGATATATCGAACACGTTAAATTCGAACTATCCGATTTGTCAACACATGTATTGAATTATTTCATGCTCGGTAAGTCAAACATACGCGTATTTCCAAGTTAAAACGTGGCTTAGCCACGATTTAACTTTGAATACGGATAATGTTCGACCTAACCGAGTTAGGCTGTACTCACTTTTTGAAAATGCAAACTGTATGGCACAAGAAAATTCGTGTCACACATTTCACAGTTACCCTGCGTAAATCGTTAGGTTTAATGTCCAACACTTTACCCAAAAATACGTCCTTTTACGCTTTTTATGTGCCACTTCACTGAACAAAATAGTCCCATTTGATGCAGTTATGGATATTCATGATCAGGAACATTTCTAAGCATATTAGCAGATGGCTGCTTCATGCAGGTTACAAAAAGCGATAAATGTATAAATACATCATACCGTAACATATGTCTATTTCAAACAACATAAAGCAGGTTGATGTAAATAATCTGCTAGGTTTCAGACAATACTTCTTATGGTACATTGTCATAAAACGCTATTCTAAGAGGGAAAAGCGTTAACGCGCGGTCTACCTGTTTTAATGTGTCACCTACATTCAGTACAAGAAACAGAACATGAGGTAATGGGTCAAACGACATAAAATGCAAACGCATTGAAATTATATGTAGAAAATTAGACAGTTTTTAAGCTAAAGATTTACTTCTATTAAACGTTATTTGAAATTTGACTAGAAGCCGGGTTACCAAAAATATGACACTGTCAATATATGTTTAGTATACTGTGAAATAAACCCGTTTTGTTCACTGTACAACAATGTTTAGTATGAAATCGAGAAATGACAAAATGACATTGTGTTAATTCTTTGCTGACCAGGTTCTAAACGCGAATAAATAGCATTGCCTTTCAATTTATATAGATATTTTGACTTGAACTTTTGAAATACTTTTTTGGAAATAAATAAATCAAAAATCAACAATACATTTGTGCGATGCATCGATTAACGGATCGTTAATGCATTCTATTATCGAGACGACAAATACTCAGAATATTGAATGTACGTTGGCTATTTACTTTACGTGTCAAAAAAACAAAACTCAAAATTTGAACAGGCATGAAATGGTGACATAACATAATAGCACGTAATTGCATCGGTGATCAGAAAGGGTTTGTAATTAGGACTCACTGGTGAGACCGTGGCCATATTCAAAGAGGGAAAGTCACAAAGTGCCAACATACAATACATGCTCACTTAACCATATTATTTCCAGTTCAATTGAAATGTAAAGATTTAAACAATTCAGTTCCTGTCGTACAATTTAACTCATTCATGCCTGAAATCCATATGAACTATTCCAGTTTTAACCCATTACCCCATAGCCTATTTCTAGTCTTTGAAAACAGGTAACCACTTAAAGCAGGTTGAAAGTAAAGCAGAATGCGCCTTATGGCGCGTTCTGCTTAACTTTCAACCTGCTTTTAGTTATTATCTACCTGGATACAGACACTATTTATTGTGGTATATATTTATAACACAATAAAGTGGAGCTATTTTCTTCAGTGGAGGGATAATTCAAAGGCGTAAAAAATGCGTAGTTATGGGGTAATGGGTTAAATAAGTCTAGTCAGCTTTGTACAATTTGTTGCAAAATGACAAACAGCTCAGGTATCAGTCAGAGGCGGCTTTAAGAGCCCTCTGATCTGTGTATACACATTTTGCATTGTACATTGTACAACTATACTCTTCCAAAGTACAATGCTTGAAAATGACGACTGTACTCGTCGATAGGACGAATTACCTTAATTAGAAAGCTTTAAATTTGAATATATGACATTTTCCGTTAAAATTAATGACTGCGGAAGTCAAACAAAACTTAGTCAATTTAAAACTCCATTTATCTTCTGAATCATACTGAAACTTTCCACTAAACCCATAATTGCTTCTCTCCTATATCCAACTGTGTTTAGGACTGATTTTAGCAACATAATTGTAGAGTTTACTTTTTTCATTACATTTAACCCATTTACACCCAGTGGAATCTTCCATTTTCTATATTGGATTAGTTCATTTTTATCTAAGGGATGCCTGGCCTAAATTTTTAATGTTCGTTCTGTTTTATATTGAAATGTCTTACAGCAAGCAGTGTAGACTCTGATCAGACGTCTACACTATTTGCCTATGTCCAATTTACTGGATCTGGGCACAAATGGGTGTAATATCAAAAATTATTCATGTGTGTAGGTTGCTGTAAATTAAAGGCATTATATGGCGCTTGAGGAGGGGAAAGGGTTAATACATGATCGAAATACTGACCTACACAGTACAATACAAGTTAATACAATCGAGCCCCTCCAAACAGGAACCTCTAAATACCGGAATTCTCACTATACCGGAGAAAACGTTAACCCCGTTTCCAACCCTTTTTTGTTTTGACCCATTACACCATAAATACGCCTTTGATTTATTCCTTCACTGATGAAAGTACATTCATAAATATGTCTCATTAGACATATTTTCTGTATTCAAGCAGATGATAGTTTAAAGCAGGTTGAAAGCTATCTTCCATATTAGAAACAATCTATGGGTTAAAACTCCTCTGAACCGGAATCCCTCTTCACATGACATTTATGCTCTCCCCACATATGTCCGGTTTAGAGGGGTTTCACTGTATGTGTTTGCTCTAACTAGGTCATGAATAAAGGTTTATGGTACAGTGGAGACCGTTTAAACGCAAACGTACGCAAACGCAAAGCACTAAAACGTAGAAAAGAACAACTTTTGGAAAATTCTGATAATTCTTGTTTATATTGGTGGCAAACAGGTTGGAGCCTGATCAGATACCGGGTTACCCGGCGTCTGATCTGGCTCCCAAACTGTTTGCAGTGCAAATAATAGTTTTAGCGTAAACGCGTTTATTGGGAAAGAATAACACATTCTCCACTGTATTACAAACTACATTTCAAATGATACAGACCGCTAATGTACTGAATACTGTGAGTGCTATTCTGGAAATGTTTTTCCTTTATATATAAACACAATCAAGTTTGAATATATTATTTTTGTTTCATAAAATTGTAAGAGTGTTACAGATATAATGTCATTATGTGGAGCCTCGATACATTAAACTCGCTTTTACAGTCCTGAACTTTTCGATATTCCACATTTTATAGTCTTGAGCAGGCTACCAAAGACAGACGGTGGCTTAATGCAGCCTGAATATCATTCAGAAAGCTTCATAAAGAGTTTTCTGCTTTACTTCCAGCCTGTCATGACCAACCATGTACATGTATCTAGAAGCTATCCAAGGGGAAATGGCTAAGTTGAAAATATCCATATACATGTACATGTAACAAAGTCCATACGTGTTTGGCTACAGAGTAAGTTCGACTAAAGAAAGTTGTAGATATCGAAGTTAGACTGTATGTTTAACCCAGTTACCCAATAAATAGGTATTTTAACACCATTGTTACATTCCTCCGCTGAACAAAATTGTTCCAATTTATACAGTCATAAATATGTATTTGAAGAAACATTTCTATATTCTTGCAGATTAGAGCTTAAAGCAGGCTGAGAGTTAAGCAGAATGCGCCTTAAGGCACATTCTGCTTTACGTTTAGCCTAATTTAAGTAGTCACCTTTTTTCAAAACTAGAAACATGCTAAAGGGTAATTGGTCAATTTGATCTGGATTCAAACTATCAAACACAATCGATTCTTCCAAATGATTCTCCCAACTGTACAAGTGTCGATGTTTCATAAAGAAACCAGAGCGTGACAGTTTAATAGCTTTGTCGGCATGAAACCTCAAAATAAAAAGGAGATAAACACAAATATAAATAGATTATTGGCACTACATTGCGATTTAACCGCTAAAACAAAGATACATATTTCAACAATTTCAAATCTGCACGGAAACCTAATAAACATTTATTGCTGTTACTGTTTGTTGCTAAATCAGTAAGGAAGACTTCATTGTTTCCCAATAAATGCATTACTGTCACTAACCTTATACTGAGGTGAACACGTTAATCGTTAAACGCAAACAAAAGGTTTATGCAGTGCAATTGAGAAAAAGACAACTTTTATATGAGTGGCACACAGTGGCCCGATCAGAAACCGGGTTACTCGACCTCTGATCTTGCTGCAGCTGTTCTAAATGGGAATAGCAGTTTAAGTGGAAACGCGTTTTTTGGGTAGAATAATACTGTACATGCACAATAGGAGCACTAACTTCCCCACTGTTGTGTATACGTTGGAAACAATTCGGAGCTACATCAGTGTAAACTCGATAGTAAAATAATTTGTCAAATATGCCAGGCACATGACAAAACATTTAGTTTAGTACATTGCGTTTGCGTGAACTGAATGAAAGCATCTCAACTGTATATGACACATTGCTGCAGCAATATTTGATGTTAACCCTTTACCCAATAACCCGTATATAACATTAAATACAGGTGAACACTTAAAGCAGGTTGAAAGTAAAGCAGAATGTGCCTTAAGGCACATTCTGCTTTACTTTCAGCCTGCTTTAAACTACTATCAGCTAGGCTATATCAAGATATTTGTTTTTGTAATTGTTCATGAGGTTATAAACTGGAACTATTTTCTTTAGCGGAGGAATAAATTAAACTCGCTAAAAGTCGCTTCTATGGGGTAAAGGGTTAACAAGTTGCAAGCCAAACTACACTAGCATTCGCAAAACGATTGCATCTTTATCAGACGCCGCGTTACACAACCTGTGACCAGGATCACCATTGTTCGGAACTAAGGTTTAATCTTGGTTAAGTAAAAATACCAAATTTTTTTTTAGAAACGATGTCTAGCACTTATCATGCTGATTCGTCGTCTGTTTCGAGTATACCGCATGCGAAAATGTAAAACATCATGTTTCATATTTTTTTAAATTGAAATATTTTTATGAGTTGAAAATAATTTTAATGAGGTTGTTTGTTGTGTAACCCTATTTCATGTTTACTAATATTATATCTGTTCCACAAACAATACGTTGCTCCCTCTTTACTACGACACCCGATGGGATACACAACTTGTATGTGTTGTTCGGAGGGAGTCGTTATAGGGAGGGAAATTTAAGACTTGGCTATTTGCACACAGCTTGAATCAAGATCAGACACCGCGTGACGCAACCTCTGATCAGCATTCAAGCTGTTTGCCACTCGTTATCATTTTAAAAACAGCAGACGACAATTGGGACAGACACTAACGTAAGACAAGAGTGTCGTGTTTAGGGAACTGCGGCAAGGGTAGTTGTTAGGAGGGGTGTTGTTTAGAGGGCCGTTGTAGGGAGGGAACACTGTACACTCCATTAGAACGGAAAGAGTCCATTGCGAGTAATGCTGATCTTTTATGGAATGGTTTTCCTATAAGTAAATGTTTATATGTTGGTTTGAATGTAATTTTATCTCTGCCAGACGTTGGAAAGCCTAAGCAATGACATCATAATTATTATGTTGTTTTAAGTGTTTTGAGTACTTTTCCTATTAGTTCAGGTCGTATATTGTATGTTCAGCTAAGACGCACCCAATTGTATAGACGTCATTCTACACAATAACACATACAGTGCTCCCTCCCTACAACGACCCTCCGAACAACAATATTTGCCGCTGTTCCCAAGTCAATTATGTCTAATGCTTGCACTGCTACAGTGGAGAAAACGTTATTCTGTCCCAATAAACGCGTTTACGCTAAAACTATTATTTGCAGTGCAAACAGTTTGGAACCAGATCAGACGCCGGGTAACCTGGCGTCTGATCAGGCTCCAAACTGTTTGCCACCAAGATAAACAAGAATTATCAGAATTGTCCAAAAGTTGTTCTTTTCTACGTTTTAGTGCTTTGCGTTTGCGTACGTTTGCGTTTAAACGGGAAAGAATAACAGATTCTCCATTGTATATAGAGAGTATTGCTATTGAAAACAGTTTGAAGTCTGGTTGTCTACAAATTACAGGTTCAGATCAACGTAAAAGGAACTTCCGAAAGACAGTAATGTTCAACATTGTATCACATTGCGTTTAATAAATTTAGATAAGAAAACATAATGAATTCTCAACGGTAACTTTTTCCGTCCCATATCCAAGTATTCAGTCGAGTATTAAAGGAAGGGGACACTAAATATATAGGTATAAGACGTTTTCTATTGTAGATTCTTTCTAAACAATCAAAAGTGTAATATTCTTCGCTCACCCATTCCATTCATCTTGGAATGTATGCAACTTAAAGATAAAACATAAATGTTGTGCGTAGAATGACTGTTGTGCATGCATATTACCAATTACTTACAATCTACTCATTACATGTATTATTTGCAGTCTGTCTTTTTACATGTATCTGTCTCTGACTTTCTGTCTTTCTATCTTTATCTTTCTATATGTTTTTTTCTCTTTCGTCTCTCTTTGTCTTTCTCCCCTGTTTGTAATGGTCAAACTTGTTTACGAACAAACGCGCTTATTGGGAAAGGAAACACGTCTGTGTATTCCTAGATGATTGCGTGACTAAACGCTTGTCGTGGCGTATGCCTTATGGCCAGTTATTATCAGCGTTTAATTTCCATTATCACTTGGGACAGCTGTGATTATCGGTAAACTGAATGCAGCAACCTTAGGCCACTGCATCGACAACAGCAATAATACAAAATGATACTGCCACGAGCATATGACCGTGTATTTCTTTGGCCATCACTCTCTATGAATAAACTGCGTCTTCATCTTAGGAGAATACAGTAAGTCAAAACGCGATAATTCGAAAACGCGTTAGTTCGAATGAGCCCATATTTCGAAGTTAAAACGTGGCTTAGCTTAGTCAAACTGTCTGACACACATTTGAAATATCTTTAGTCATACTGTCGTTTTTTAACTTTGAAACGATACTGCAGACAATACAGTTGAAAGCAGACGACAATGAAACGGTTCAGGGGTAAACATATCCCGAATAATTTGATCCTGGACGGGTTAAAGCAAGATTTCAGTAAAACTGATAGCTCCTTTAGAAACTTTCTGTTTTACTGACAACTTGTTTTAAGTTGTCATATCTTTTTTAAAAACTGAATTAGCCTTCGATTAAGTGGCCGTAATAGAGAGGTTTTACAGTACAATTAATTGCCAAATTTCTACAGTACAGTGCAGTTCGTATTAGTTTAAAACGGGAATTAATAACGTCTTTTCCACTGTACCAACTGCAGTAAAATGTTAACATTTTCATCTAACACATATACTGTTCTGAACCTTATTAAATTAAATTGATAATCGCAAGCGAATTGCCATCGAATAGGGCACTTCAAAAAGCAAACCTTGTGCTTGAGTCGTTTCACGCGATTTTTCCGAAGCGGTTGTGACAAAAATAGAATAAAAAAACATTAACGAAGACATATTTGCGAATATTGGTGAGATACACAATTCAGGCAAACTTAACGCGTTAAATGCGTTGGAAAATATTCACAAGCCAATTGCCATCGAATTGCAAGCGAATCGCAAAAAATGTTAATTTAATAAGGTTCAGAACTGTAAAACAGCACAAACCAAAATTGTACAGTCTAGTAAAGTCATTGCAACCTTTAAAGTCCTTCACTGCCTTACATCGAGTACAATGATTGTTTGCAAACCGTTTGAATCCTGATCAAACGCCGCGTAACTCTTAACTCTTAATCTAATTAGCATTCAAACTGTTTGACACTCATATTGATAAAACTAAAGTCAACTTACCTACATGTATTAATCTAGACATAAAATCGGACACATTTAAAGCAGCTGGGGTCACAACAGTATAGGAATTAAATGACGGCCTGTTTCCGACGTTTCTGACAAGAAGTTGCTTAGAATCGTCTGAGCGTAAAAGGCTGAGAAGAAAAGTGTCCGCTTTACTTCCCTCCTAGTACTACATGTCGACACTGGTTTACCGCTGAAGTAGATAATATCTTATACTTTCCTTCTTAACCCAGTGGATTCTTCAATGTTTATATATTGGATTAGTCCATTTTTTATCAAGGGATGTCTGCTAAAAAAATCATTTTCATTTTGTTTTATATTGAAATTCATATCAGCAAACAGTGTAGACTCTGATCAGACGCCGCATAATGCGGCGACTGATCAGAGTCTACACTGTTTGCCTATATCCCATATATGGGATCGTGGGTACAAATGGGTTAAACGTCAACACATTTTAGTCCCGTTCGCTTTGTCATCTGCTTCCGTTTTATTTTTGTTCGAAAGACACGCTTTAAAATTATATCACAGGTTGTATTGCTTAAATAGATATCTTCAAGAGTGTCCAACAGTCTGGGTCCGGAACTTATACATGTAATCAGGCATCTAGTGCTGCAGACTATTTGCAATGCAAGTACGTGTAACTGCTTAAGGACAAACATGTTGATTGGGAATGAATAACGTCTCGTTTACAGTTTGAATCATAGCCTATGTCTGATTGTGAAGACAGGTTGAAAATAAAGCAAAATGTGGCTAAATATGTAATACAATGTACTTACTTTTAACCCACTTTAGGCAACCAATTGCTAGGATATAGAAACTATTTTTTATAATCAATCTTCATGAGTATATTAAGTGGATTATTTCCAGTAAAAAAATAATCAAAAAGCGTCGAAAGGGGTACATGTATATATGGGATAATGGGTTAAGCAAACGACTGTGCTTAACGTTAAAGTGGAGAAAACCTTATTCTTTCCCAATAAACGAGTTTACGCTAAAACTATTATTTGCAGCGCAAACAGTTTAGAGCCAGATCTGATCAGGCTCCAAACTGTTTGCCACTCTGATTAAAATGAATAGTCAGAATTATTAAAACAGTGTCATTTTATACGTTTTAGTGCTATGCGATTGCGTTTCGATTGCGTTTAAACGGTAAAAAATAACGGTTTCTCCATTGTACCAATATGTTTGATTCGTGGAAGCAGTGGCATGATTTCTGTACATTCTCACAATTTGTTTGTGTTGGCAACTTTTTGAAATTTTGATAATCATTCATACACCTGTACGATAAGATAATCTGACAGACACATCTTTTACAACCCATCTGCTGCAATGCAAACAAATTATTCCTGACTAGGAAAACACCAGACACTGTGAATAAATGTATGTATACTTTGGCAAAAATATAATTGTTTAACCCTTTAATCCAAAGCCTGTTTCTACTACCGAAAATATGTGACCAATTAAAGAAGGTTGACTATGATGCAGATGCAGATGATTTTCTTGCAGCCTGCTAGAATATAGAACATATTGTTTAAGATACTGTACATATCTAAATGTGTACTTATGTGAACTATTTTCAGCAGTGAACGAATACATTAAAAGTTGCGTATCTATGTAGTATTTTATTAAAGAAGCAAACTATTGATGAAACGATGTGTTTACATGCTGACAGTTGAACTTTACAATCAAAGTATACAAATACGTTTCACCTCGCAGGTACCGCTAAAATGTTATCCATAGAGCTTATGATTCTACTCTAGTGAAAAAGTGCTAGGTAGATAGAAGCAATTCTCAACAGCATTTAAATTCACCTAAACTTAACTTGTTGTGTGTACAAATCATAAGAAACATAACATACAGTAAATAATTATAGGTTTCCCGTCGAAACGCAACGAATGCAAACGCCTTGCAATAAATGTAGAACTTTATATTGTTTCGCCATTTCTAAAGATTTATTAGTGAGATAGATGGATCAGCTTTATTTCGGTAAAAAGTATACTTCCATGTAACAATCTACCATCTGAATAGCAAACAGTTTGGAGCCTGATCAGACTACGGATTACCCGGCGCCTGGTCTGGCTCCAAATTAATCGCAATGCAAATATTTTTGTTCGCGTAAACGTGTTTGTTGATAAAGTATAATGTTTTCTCCACTGTACCTCTATTATGAACTATGAACACTTCTGCATTGAAACTTTGATAATCAAGTAAAATAAATATGAATAACCGGGAAATCTGACCGGTTGTAAGAGTTTACAGTGTACCATCTCTGTTTGGAATAAAATGTTTGAAAAGAACACAGCATGTAAAATTGACTCCATTGGTTTTGCAGTGAAGAAAACGTTATTCTTTCCCTAAACGCAAACGCGTGGACAGTGAAATGTAGGAAATTGCAACTTTTTGACATTTTTCACTATTGATTTTAAGCTGAGTGGCAAACAGCTTGGAACCTGATCAGACGCCGGGTTACCCGGCGTCTCATCTGTTTCCAAACTGTTTGCAATGGAAATAATAGTTTTAGCGTAAACGAGTGTAGTGGGAAAGGATAACGTTTTCTCCACTGTACGGGAGTGTGGCGTAATATTGGTCAAATATTTATACTAGAAAGTCACAGCTACCGTGACATAATAGTTCCGTAATAATCCAATAATGTTCGAGTACAGTAAACATAATTCTGATCAGTTATGTTTGTTTTTAGTTCGTCATTTTCAGTAAACAAATACGATGAGTAACGTGACACTTCAAACTCTTCTTCAAACAACGAATAATTATTTTCCAGAAAATGAGTTGATTAATTCTACATTTCTTCTTTACTCAACCCTTTCACGCTCAATGACGCCTTAAAGCGCGTTTGTAAATTGATTGGGTCCTGATCAGACGCCGCGTGGCGCGGCGTTTGATCAGGACCCAAACGGTTTGACACTTTTATAGATATTTATTAAGTCTTACAATCTCAAAAATTTAACCTTGGAACGTGTCTTGCAGACAACAATACTGAAGCTGACGATAATAAAGCGGTGAAGTGGTAAAATTCTTCCGAATAATTTGACCATGAAAGGGTTTATAGTCTCATGAATGGAGCTGTGTCATTAACCTCTTCGCTGTCGTGACGTCATCTCTTTTTACCAATATGATAGTCAAACGGTTCAATCTCTTATCAGTTAATGATTCAAACTGTTTGCAATTATTGTCCAGATTGGCAGTGAAAAGATTGCAATTAATACTGGTCTCTGGTACATGTATGTGTATGTTAGCCACTGGACTGCAGATATTTCGTTTCAGATGAAAAGCAGTAATAGGCCTATTACAGTGGAGAAAACGTTATTCTTTTCCAAGTAACGCGTTTATGCTAAAACTAGTTTTTCTATTACAAACAATTTGGAGCCAGATCAGACGCCGGGTAACCCGTTTGCCACCAAGATAAATACGTATTATCAAAATAATCCAACAGTTGTACTATTCTGCGATTCAGTGCTTTGGGTTTCGTTTTCCTTTAAAACGGGAAAGAATAACGTTTTCTCCACTGTATACGTGTGATATGGTTCGAAACTGTCTGTAGACTTCATTTACAACACTTAGTCTGATGTCGGCTGTCGAGAAGCAATCTCACAAAATAGCAATGTAATCTTTGGAAAGAATAACGTGCTCACTACTGTTTATTATCCATGGCATAACCTGCGTCTGTTTCCGATGTCATTCAGACACAGTGGAGAAAACGTTATTCTTTCCCGTTTAAAGGCAAACAAAACACAAATGAATTGCAATAAAATGGAGAAAATGACATGTTTTCGATATGTTTGACTATTCATTTTAATCTGAGTGGCAAACCGTTTTGAGCCTGATCAAACGCCTGGTATACCGGCGTCTGATCTGGCTCCAAACTGGTTGCAATGGAAATAATAGTTTTAACGTAAACGCGATAGGGAAAGAATCAAAGCGCTGAAAGCGCTAAAGGCATAGGGACTGGCATGATTAATGAACTAAAGAAATTGTAGTGATGATATTGAAACAAAACATCATTTTTTAAATCAATTTCTATTAAGAAAATCACAATAGTATGCCAAGCAGTTGTTCTCAGTACCCGGATGCCGATAGAGAGGTGGGACGACTTTCAAAGTGACCCTGATCAGAAAAATGGTTTGTATATCTATTAGCTGGGACGACTTTCAAAGAGACCCTGATCAGAAAAATGGTTTGTATATCTATTAGCCATCTGAAGGCTGGACGAAATAAAGAAAATATGGACGCTTTAGAAATTATCCGTCGAATGAAGACTGTAGAGGCATTTTCACAACTCAGGATTCAGTTCAGGAAACGAAATTTGGTTAGTTTTTGTTAGCATTGATAGAATGCATTACTTGTAGTTGTTGTAAGGGTGTGAAATGCACGTGTATCGAATGAGCATCTATCCATGTGTAGTGGCGAAAGTGAAAGTACTTAAGGAGACTTCGATAGTATACACATATGGCAGGGGTAACATGACATGACAACACTCGTTGTGCGGTGTTTGGTTAAATACTAATCATTTTTATAAATATTTCATCGACTCTGCGTGTAAATTTGCATATGTAAAACAATTGAACGTGTTTTGTGTTACTGTACTTCAAATATGAGCTTATTTTTAGATTCTTACATGCCCTGTGCAATAGATTAGATCTATATTGTATTGCATTTGTTTTGAACTGATCCCATGAGAGATGGTAATTGTTAAGCATGTCGAGTTTGGGGTGTTACTAATATTAGTCCTGTGTTTTAATTCCAGGATGAGCACCAGCACTGAGGAGGCTCACACATATATAGCCAAGGCATGAACGAAAGAAAATACCGTATTTACCCTAACAGTTCGGACACAAAAAAATAATTATATTTTTTGCTGTCCGAATTCATTATAAATTATTTCAATTCTTTTTAGGTGGTGTCCGAAGACATAATAATCTGTAACATGTATATTCTAAACGAAAAATTGTTTCCCCTCACACATGTTTTCTAAGACCAACATGGCGGCCGCGGTACATCAAAACGAAAGTACGAAAATTCTGATGCATTCCGATACCGCTGAAAGTTTTATTAAGCTGGCAGTTAAAAGAAGTGACAACTAAAATTAAATCTGATAATCACCTTAAATGTCCGCTAATAGCATCCATAAAGTATCCCCTCTATTCATACTTGACAAACACATACATGATTTACACCTGATGTGTAAAACATCACAGCATAATTGAAGAGCTCTCCCAGGTGCAGTAACTAATGACGCAGTGTGATGTGATTAGCGGCACCGGCCTTTGTCGTAACCAAACTGTGAAAACAGTAGGTGAGTTTGTCTGTTTTATTTGTTAAGTGTTAAGTGTTTTCGGCGTTCTATTTTATTTACCAATATTGTCAGTGTTCTCTGTAATTAGCATATTTGAAATCTGTATGTAAATTATTTTTTGATTGGCTACTAGATTAATTATCAATTAATCCAATCAATTCTTCTGCAAGATATTATCCAATGAAACTCTCTACGGACTCGACAGAAATGTTTAAAAACGATGGGAAAATCATATTTGTTATTCAAAATGGATAAGTTTGTGCAACGTTTTAAGAGTAGTGAAGACGCCTTGCTTCAGGTGTGGAAGGATAATCCAATTCGAAAGGGTCAGCCAAAACGTCCTGTTGGGAGGCCAAAGAAACGGAAAGCAGAAGACCAGCTAGAGGGAGCTTCCAAACGCCCAAACAACAGAGACACCAATGAAGACCACTCGGACCCACTGCTTACGTCCTCAACACCAACAAAACGTGGAGCGTACAAAGCATTCACTTTGAAGCAGAAGCGGGAAGTGGTTGACTTTGCATGCCGCCGAGTTGATACAGCCTCTGAACAAGGAGTTCAAAGCCAGCCGTACCTGGGCAGAAAAGTTCATGAGACGCCACGAGCTGGTATTACGCGCAAAGACTTCAGTAGCCCAACGCCTTCCAGCTGACCTTGAATCCAAAATCGCCAGCTTCCATGAATTCATTGTTCAGCAGCGGGAGCTAGACGAGTTTGACGACAGACTTATTATCAACATGGACGAAACCCCCATGTACTTTGACTTAGTTTCTGGTAAGACAGTTGAAAGGAAAGGACAAAAATCTGTACGAATCAGAACCACTGGAAGTGAGAAGCGTCACGTGACAATTCTGCTTGTCTGCTCTGCAGCCGGTGACATGCTGCCTCCAATCATGATAATTTTCAAAGGAAAGAGGCCCTTGGACATACCTCACCCACCAAAATGGATAGTGTGTGTTCAGGAGAAGGCGTGGATGGACGAGACCCTGGTGCTGAGATGGCTGCCCGACATCTACTTACCTTTTACCCAGAAGGATCGTTCTATGCTTGTTATGGGCAGTTTCCGAGCTCATCTGACAGAGAAAGTTAAGAAGTGTATGAGGAATGGCAACATCGTACCGGCAGTGATTCCTGGAGGCTGCACGTCGAAGGTACAACCCTTGTATGTTTCCACCAACAAGCCTTTCAAGGAGAGCTGAGGAAGAGCTGGACTAGTTTTATGCGCAACGCCACTAGGGATTCTGCAAACACCGGGGAACGCATCAAGACAGCTTCTAAGGCTGAACTTGTGTCATGGGTTGAGGGTGCGTTCCAACACATCGCAGCAAATAGGACACTTGTGATCAAATCATTTCATGTGTGCGGGATCAGCAACAGTCTGGGTGGGAGTCAGGACGAATTAGCCCGTAGCAACAGTGACAGTGACTGTGAGAGTAGTGATGGGGAAGAGTTTGAGGGGTTTAGCCCTGAGGATGTACCAGACGATATGTTCGATTGAATTTAGTGTGGAATGATCAGGCGTTAATCTTTCACCTGTTTTGCGCGTCATAGCAACTTACAGCATCTTGGATCCAATTAGACGCCGCGTAAATCGGTTTCTAATCAGGATCCAAACTGCTTGATAATCGCTTAATCGATTCTTATGTTTGATTAATGTTTGACACTTTTTAACAATACTGCAATAATATATATAATATTTGCGTATCTAACAGGGGAAAGGTTACGCGATTATCATAAAGTGCTGCTCTGCCATATGGCTATTTGGTGTGGTTTTGAATGTGCTTTCGACGAGTGCTTTCTTTTGGATTACATATATCAATTAGGAATAGTTAATAGTGAATGAAATAAATGGCGAGGAAAAACCCCGGTAGTGGCCACTGGCCAGTCACAACCTCAAGTTGTCTGGACCCGGCGTTTTGCGCACCGGAAGACAAAATCAAAATTTGCTACGTTAATTTCGCACCTAGGTTCGACTGTGTTGCATTGTGAATATTTAACCCTTATACTGCGGTGATATCGTCTGCTTCAAAATTGTCGTCTGCGATGTTTGTTAAATTTTAGATTGATCCATTTTTTAAGTTCAGAAATGTCGCGTGTCAAACAGTTTTGACCCAGTTCAGACGCCGCGTAATGCGGCGTCTGATCTGGAACAAAACTGTTTGCAAAAATCAGTTAAGTCGCGATCAGCAGTCAAAGTGTTAACTCTGAGCGCTAAAGGTAATATCGTATGCAATTATCACCCACCGGTGCTTAGATTGTTTTGACGGTGTAGTTTAAACAGTTCGGATCCAAATGCAACGTCACATTACACGGCGTCTTATCTGGATCCACACAGCTTATATAAAATATTTTGCCCCATGCATTCGAAAAGCTCCGAATTCTGATATTTGCTGGTATTACACAAACCTCAACAAAATAAAGTTGAATAGGTAAAAACAACATGATACTGAAAAACGAAACTCAGTTACTCGGCATTTGATTCAAATCAATGTTGTTTTGCAAGTTATATAATGTATAGTTGCGAAAGGCAGGCGAAGGTTTACAGTGGAGAATACGTTATTATTTCCGTTTAAACGCAAACCCAGACGTAGAAATTGACAATTGCTGACAAAATATATTTTCCTTTTGAGTGCGGAACACAGGGAGTAGTGCGACCAGGCGCCCGTCAACAGGCGTCTGATCTGGCTACTAACTGTTTGCAATTGAACCAATAGTTTTAGGTTAAACAGGTAAACTGTGAAAGAATAACGCCTTCTCCACTGGGTTATAGACATCTACGTATCAATAATTTATTGCATTCAACATTTGTTTTGGTGTTGATCTTTTATGAAGCATATAGTATAGGCATAGTCTGTTAAAAAATAAAATATGAATGTGAAGCTTATTTCTTGCGTTTGTTGTCTGTAGTGCATTCCTCGTGACTGCACTTTGCCAATTTTGTTTGTTTTTCACAACCTAATAATCTTGTCGTTATGAAATATAACCACTTAAAATTTCTTAGCAATGATTGAGTTTCAAACAGCAGGTATCCAGGCCATACGTCGAGTAACTCGGCGTCTGATCAGGATCCGTGTTCTGTGACACGTTTACGTGAATCTTTGTATGTCTCTGCGTGAATCGTGAATTTTTTTAACAGTACAACATGAATTACAGCCGTAGCGATCAAAACAACAGGCGAAGGGTAGAGTAAAAGAATTTACTTTATTAGAAAAAGTATTGGCGTATGACACAGGTTCAGTTAGGATCCAAACAGTTTGCAAGTCATACGTGTCAGACAAAGACCCGTCTATTACTGCCCAAACTTGAAAACAACATGTTGATTAGACAGCTGTCAACTTTCTGTTACGTATAAAAATAACTGCACTGGCTAGCTACCCTGCTCAAAATAACCTCCTGTGTTCTCATTCTGTACTTCATTTCGTCTGCTGTAAATAAATGTGGACTTTATCAAACTCAAATTTATCAGGCGATTTCGTTTAATCATATTAGATTAGATTACCGCACATCATTTTTATAAGGTCAATTTAGACAAGAATTGGGGAAACGTATACACAATTCTATAGCAGACGGGTCGATCTAAAAATAGAATTGTGTTGTGTCAATCCGCTGCCTCGATCTCCCTGTGTCGCGCCGTCTGCTGTCTCCTGTGTAAGAAACAAAAGGATAAACTGGCTGAATGGCATAGACATTTAGGAATAAGCTACGAGTTATGGTAAACAGTTTGAACTTATTTTGGCAGTTGTAGAAAAGGTGTAAAGTTTAACAATTCAATAACTCGATCTACCCGTGCCGTATTGTCGAAAGAGAAAAGCCTCGGCGTCTCTAAATACAGTTCTATATTTACAGACCTTAATTGCACAGCATTAACCATTTACCTCTGTCCACGAGATCGATCTCAGCAAACAGTTTGGATCCTGAAAAAAAAGCTGAATATACTCTTGTCGGCTTAACGTTGGCTACTTAACATTCGGGATTATTTTACGTGGAATCACTCCGCTGTCGTTCTACCGCGGACTATGCTAGTAGGCGGTAAATGGGCGATTGGCAATAGGAATCCTTCTTATTCTAATGGCCCTTACTCTCAAGACGAAAAGGCCACAAGCTTGATTAATGCGTATATATGAATAACCATTATCGTTATATTCACGAAAAACGTCGATTACACATGGTTGTTAAGGCTTTTAACGAATAGTGCAAATACACGGCCACAATCTTTCCCCAAAAAGAAAGTATTTTGGTGTTTTTGATGTAAAGTTTTTGTTCACCCCGAGGGAGCCTTCAATCTGCTGTATAAAAACGGAGTCAGCTTGATTTATCCTTTTAAATCCACAGCCTGATGCCATTTTCTCATGATATTGTGTAGCGTTTCAATGAATAAGGTAAAAAGAAAGCCACAAGCTTTTTCTGAAAAAAGTATTTTTGGGTTTTAGCAGCATAAATGTTGTGTGCCGTGACGGCTACGTGAAGGACGAAGTTGGTATACCGACTAAGGCCTTACGGGCCCTAACGGCCCCTAGGCCAAAAACGGTTTCTCCACTTTAGTCAACAAATAAACATGCCACGCATACAGTGGAAACATTGCACTTGTAGCCTTAACGAAATTAAGTGTACACCAAGGCAATGAAATGTCGAAAGATACAGATTGATAATAGTTCTGACGATGAGTTAAAATCAGAGTAGCAAACACATTTTACTTGATCAGACTTTGGGTCGCTGGAAGTCTGGTATTGCAAAAAGCTGTTTGCTTTGGCAAACGGTTGCTAGCATAAACACGTTTATTGGAGAAATAATCGTTTTCGCAACTGTATTATACAAATAAACATGTCACTTTTAGCGCTGTCGATACTTAGTTATATGTTCCTGTGAAATATTTGACGTGTGCTACCGTTCTAAATTTAAAATGGTTCAATGCTGATTTGTAAAAGAAGGATACTCTGTGTCCCATTTAGACCAAAATGTTGTTAAGAATAGACACAAACTCAAAGCAATTAAATGTAGAAAATCGCTTTTATTAAATGTCTTTAGACTGATTTCAGTCTAGGTGACATGTAGTACAGTAGCCTTATACATGTACGACTATTGCATTTCGGGGTAGCCTAGCTTGTAATTTGACTCCAAACTGCTGACGAAAGACTTTAAACCCTTTTACACTCAATGACGCCTTAAAACGTGTTTTCAAATAATTTGGGTCCTGGTCAGACGCCGCGTAACGCGGCGTATGATCATAACCCAAACTCTTTGACACTCTTTGCGATTTTTTTAAGGTACATGTATGCAACCTTAAATCTAACTTTGAAATGTGTCTTGCAGAAAACAATACTGAAGCAGACAACAATAAAGCCGTGAAGGGGTAAACATCTCCCGAACATTTTGATCATGAAAGGAAAGGGCAGGGCTGCCATAAGTTGACATGAAAAATCCTAAGATTTCCAAATTTGCATTTTTCAAGTGCGATTTTACGAATCGTACCTTTACCCCATAGCCTTTTTCTTGTTTTGTTGACTTGCTACTACTTAAAGCAGGCTGTAAGTAAAGCAGAATGCGCCTTAGGGCGCATTCTGCTTTACTTTCAGCCTGCTTTAAGCTACCATGTACTGGGGAAAAATCCGGAGATTTAGGAAAATTCCAGAGAAATGGCAGCCCTGAAAGGGTTAATGATAGACGTTAATCTTTTGGGGTAAAATGACGTTTTCTTCACTGTATATCAGCAACAGTATTCGACATCTTTTTAAAAACATGAACAAATGTGTGTTTATGATCCCATATATGGGGCATTTACAAACAGATAGACTCTGATCAGCCGCCGGATAATGCGGTGGCTGATCAGAATATACACTGTTATCTGATATGAATTTCAATATAAAAAAAACGGAAATGAAAATTTAGATATTGCGCTTCTTAGATTAAAACGGACTAGTCCTATATTATAAGGATTGAATAATCCACTGGGCGCAAATGGGTTTAATCCCATTCGTGCAATATATGGGAGCAATCATCGATACAAGTGTACCATTTCTGATGTTGTTAATCTCATGTCTTATATTCGTTTGATAGAAATATGCCGTCTATGGACGTATACATTTATACATGTAATTTGAACCATCACCTTGTCAATATCGAACGGAAAATAACTATAGAGAAGTTTTCTGACTCATATTTTACAAATCCTATAAGAAAATAAGAAAAAGAGTAGACCTTGATCAGACAATTATTCAAAAGCTACCTGATCTGGATGTTTGCTATATCAAAAGGGCATCAATACACACTGATACAGTGAATAATACGTTATTATTTGACATGCAACGCGTTGATGCTATTAAGCAATTATTGGTTCCATTGCAAACTGTTTGGATTTCTTCCAGACGCCTGATTGATCGGATCGGGATCCAAATTGTTTGTCACTCAGATGAAAATAAATACTCAGACTTTTCAAAAAAAAAAAGCTTTGACTTGCTACATTTAACTATATTGCATTTGCATTTCGTGTGCGCTGAAACAGACTGGTCCAGCCTTCAGGCACTTCAGTGCTGAAATATTCCACGTGTTTCACCTTTTGACCAACTTCTGTTTACAATATAGGAACGATCCTATGTCACGTCACCTCGGGCGATAATTTACCATGTTACATGTACAGTAGAACATATGCTATTTTTTTTTATTTAAATCAAACTAGAATAAACGCAATACAACAACATATCAATTAAATAGCAGTTCTTTACAATTTATCATAATCTGAGCTGCAAAAAGTTTGGTGCCGAAAAGACTACGACTTTATCAGCGCCTGATCATAAGTAGTGTCGACTGGATTCTACACGTTTCGATTTTCTTTTGTTTGTTGTTGTTCTTGTGGTTGTTCTTTTTTTATTCCCTTCAACCATACAGCCCTCTGTAGAGATTACTGATTGCATATGCAAAATGCAAACAGTGAATACCCTGATCAGAGGGCTCCTATAGAATCCTTATAATAAGGGTTTTCACAAAATCGATAGTTTTATTGGATTTTGTTGTCATACCAAAAATGCAACAGTAGACTAGTTCAAAATTCCTGTACTAGAAGAGTCCAAAAGGATTATACATACTCATATTTAGAGTTGAAAGGGTTAATTTTTACCGTTAAAACATCAACGAGTTTATTGTGAAAATCGGCGTCATGCTCCCTATGTTCCGTTGAGTAAATACGTCAGATTACATGTACAATGTACATGTAATCCTTAACCGACATACCTCGATAACGATGATTATTTTAACAATAGTTTGGATCCGCGTTATTACGCGGCGTCTAATCAAGATACAAACTGTTTGAAACTCATTTTAATATGTCTAAAGTCAAAATAAATAAACTTTAAATTTGATAAATAAAAGCACATAACAAGTGTTTTTTTAGCTGATAACTTCGTTCCAGATATGAGTTTATTATCAGAATATTAAATATGTGCACTAGTTAATGCTATGCAGTATCTTATCTATATTGTCATTACAAAATATCACGTGTAACACAACGTACAATATAATTCTGTCCATGCTGCGTTTTTAATCCATTTATTTCTAGCTATTGCAAAAGACACTCCCCGTGTGATTGCTGGTAGATTCCATTGGAGCTTATAATACAAGGGTGATTTGAAGACAATTGCATGTTTTTTTCTATGAAGACGAACATTTCAGTGGAACTACACATGTAACAAACAGTGCATAACCTAATGAGATGCCACGTAACGTATAGTCTATTCAGGTAAATGCCAGTCTTCGGGGGAATTTTACCCCTTCATCTCTTTATTGTCGCATGCTTCAGTATTTTTGTCTGCAATACACGTTTCAACATTATATTTAAGGCAGTATGACTATTAATAAATATCGACAAGAGTGTCTAACAGTTTTGGTCCTGGTCAGACACCGCGTTACGGATAACCCTGTGTCTGATCATGTCCATGCTTTATACCATTCAGAAAACATTTATTGCTGGCATTTTAAAGGAAATGTCATTTTCTATATCTGATAGCATTATTTGCATTTAGGTATCTTTTAAACAGGAAAGAAGAACGTATTATTTAGTGTATGTACATTTCACTGCATTGATTTAAGCAATTGTTTTTATAACAGCGAAAAATACCCAAACTTCTATACAAACGTCGTTTTCAGAATCAAGTCTGCTTGGTAGAGAAAATTTTACTTGATAATGTCATCTTCATGCAAACAGTTCATGAACTACATGTATCTGCTCAGGTTCTGCTGAATTTGTCTTTGGCAATATATTTAAAAAAAAAAAAAATAGACACTCAACATACGGAGTAGACTTATCTGAAAGTTAGAGATAAGATCTAGATCAGACGCCGTGTAATTCACACTAAAATGAACATTTAGAATTTTTCAGAACAAAGGTATTTGTGTACACTTTATTGCAATGCGTTTGCCTTTATTTTACGTTTAACCCATTTGTGTCAACGATATAATGCATGGGACATAGGCAAATAGTGTAGACTCTGATCAGACGCCGCATTATGCGGCGTTTGATTAGAGTCTACACTGTTTTCTGATACATGTAGAAAATTCAATTTAAATCAAAATGAAAATGATTTTTTTACCAGGCATCCCTATGATGAAAAATGGACTAGTCCAATTTATAAGCATGGACCAATCCACTGAGCACACATGGGTTAAACAGGAAATAATAATATATTCAACACTGTAAGCATGATTGATGATCAGAAGACAATTCGATTGTTACTGGGTTTTATGATAGAATGGATGTAGCGAGGTCACGTGTGTTGAGCCGAATTATTCACACTACGAATTCTTCACACCGTAATTAGAGGTGTGAAGAATTCGTACGAAAGGGTACGAATTCTTCCACTCGTGTGACCAATGTGTGAAGATTTCGTACGAATATGTCACACAATGGCAGTGTGAGATTTTCGTACCCCCTTTTTGAACGACCTGTTGGTACCTACGGATTCTTCACACATCACCTTTCGTTTAACATTTCTTTATGAAACAAGTTCTAACAGCTTAGGCAAATCACTTTCCATAGCGCAAAAGATGGTGTATTGCGTCGTTGTGTGGGATGACACTAGAGTACTAGGGAAAACAGGCGACCCTTTCACGTACTGTCATGACCCGGGATCGAACTCGGGATGCATTGTTAAGAAGCGGGTGCGCTTAAACTGTGTTATCCACTTTTACATGCAGTGTTTACGATTTGATCAAAAATGCTCTTTAACAGCCGACCTAAATCCGAAGAATTATCTGTGGATAAGTACAGCCTTTTTTATCCAATGATCAAACTTAAGTCCCGTTGAGTTTATGCTTAGTTCCCGGCTTCCTTTGAGGCATAATAGGCAGACAACCGACAGGTTGCTTGCCGAATGCTGGTAGATTGTTGGTATTCTTAACGGGATGGGGAGAGATGGGGCCCGTGGCCGTGGTCCAGTGCTCATAGTGACTATAACTTACACTCAATTGGCTCCTTACTGCTGTTGATTCGAATCCCAATCTGAACATTTGGGCTTTTTCATTTGGAGGAGCCTTCAAGCTGGCTATCGGAAATTCGGTGCTTTTACCCAGATGCAATTTTTTACCTGATACAGTTTATGACGTGCATCCTGTTTCTTCTCCCATATGCAATTAGCTTTATGTCGAGATATGACTGAAATACTGTTAACATAGTATGAACTCAGAATTCTGGGCCTCGGTTTGATCTTAAAGTGGAGTTAAAAGCTAGTTTCAACGACGGTCATAGGAACGACATCGCCTTAAAATCGGTCGATTCCGGGCACATTACACGTCGATCGGACCCGAGAAAGCCTTTGACCAAATATACAAACGTATACAAGCGTGTCAGAAGTCGGACAAGGCCGTCTCCATCCGGCGTTTGTCTATCATATACCGTCCGTTGTAATGACGAAAAGTGACCCTACCACTCAGAATTGTGACCCCGGGATATGTTTCGACTCAGAAAATTAACCTCCCGGGTCATTTTACATGTATTATGCCAAAGCAAGTCCCAAGGACAGTTTTCTACGTCAAAAATTGTCCTCATGTGTCACTCTTTAGAATGGGGGGGGGGGGGGGGGGGGGGCACATTTCGTCTTTACACCGGCACCCGACTGGCAACCGGATAACACCGGTTTCCTTTCGGTCTCCCGCAGTATTGCACGTTTTTACTGAATGCCCATGATCTGAACTACACGATAAGGCAATCGGTAGTATGGTTCCATGTAAGAAAGTGAGCAACATAACAAAGAAGTGAAATCAGTGCGTCTTTGTAAACCTCATTCATATATTGAACCCACGATAACCAATATCGGGCGATGATGGTCGCCCGTCTTAAAACCGTTGCCCGTCCGGTATTTAAGGACTTTCGCGGCAGTTTGTTCGAATTTTCAAAAATACTTAAATATTTCCTATACAACATCTGCAACAGATACCAAAGTTAGCGCTGTTGCTACTTATTGAATGACAGAGTATCGCGTAACACATTCATCTGTTGTGTATACATGTGTAAATGTTCAGATCTGCAATCAGCCTCAAACAAGAGGGCCATGATGGTCGGAGTCGCTCTTCTTGCAGCCCATGGTAACTGTAATGGCGACATTAAAATTGGGCAAGTTTTCACTAAGCTCTCATATCTAAACTTATCCCACCTACTCATGGCCTTATTGTTCAAGCTAGAATACTAGAAACCAATCATGTACAAGTGCATGTAGATGGTCAAAACTGTATCATTTGTGTAACCCCAAAGACCTCCCTATGTTAACGCTATTTAAGGGCTTTAGTTTATTGGACAGAGATAATCACCTCTGTTATGAACTTAAAGAAAAACATGTTGGTGGTTTTGATCTCATGCGCTGCTTGTAAGCAAATGAGCTTAGCCTAATTCATCTTCCTGAAACCATCCCTCATCTCATCATTAATCAGCGCTAGATGACTCATTCTTGGTCACAATGCTGTAACACACTTTCTTGCATAACCTTTATTTGATAAAATCTAAAGGGGAACCATACATGGAACAATCCTATGAAGTTTTTTTCATGAAATTGGCCCAGTTGTTTCCAAGGAGGTCTTTAAAGAACAATTCGCGAACACAACGACGAAGGACAACGGAAATAGGGTTATCACGTTCTCATTTGCAATTTACATGTTTGTGCTTAAACGAGTATGTTCATTGAAATCAGTTTAGAGCCAGGTCAGACACAAGCTCAAACTATTTGCCACTCAGATAAAACAAATCGTCAGATTTTTTCCAATACCTGTTCCTTTATTCTTAAAAAAAAATATGGAAAAGGTTAAATTTGAGGACAGACAGACAAACTAACAAACAGACTAACAAGAAGTGTTATATAAAAATGAAGCATGACTTCTTTGAAGAATTGTTTTTACCGTTTCGTCATAAGCAGAAGTTTCGTCTGGGAAAATGACCACTTTGGTCATGAGCACTGAAGGACGCTTCCAATAACAAAGCCAAAGGCAATACTCAACAGCCCGATTACCATACTTTAAAATCAATATAGCTCAAACGTGCACTGTGACCGTGTCCGTTGAGCTACGGATTTTAGTCTGCATCGAAACGTTTTCATTTTACAGTAAGATTTTTTCCAAATTGTTCTATAATCCTGTAGAATACAGGACACCCTATACCCCACACTGCCACCAGTAACACCACCCCAATACTTATATTTTGAAAATCAACAAGTTCAAAGTTATCTGTGCTATTGGTCTTTGTGCTGATTAGACCTGAGTTTTGCACACCACGTATGGTCGTGCTGTGATTGTTACGTGTTCCGAGTTATATAACTAGAAGCGTGTTCTTCGGAAAACATGTGTCAACTGCCAGCAATGATCAGTCGAACAACTAAAAATCCCAGCTTCAGTACAGCAGAAGTTATCTGCTAGAAAATAAACTGTATAAAAAGGAAATTATTATTATTATCTCATGGTATTGATGCAAGAGTTATGAACCATGTGCAAGGCACTTCCCCTCACCAAACTATTTCCATAAATGAAAGTTCATCTGATAAACAATAGTAGAACCGGAGTTATAGGCAGAAAACAGGGAAAGAAGGAATTACTCTCACCGCACTGATGCAGGAGTTATGATCCTCATGCAAAACACTTTTATACATCAATCTCTTTCGATTAAGGAATATCGCGCCAGTTTCAATTTTTTTTACAGTCAAAGGGAAGCAACTTTTGCAAAACTTCTGATGTGTTGTCTCCCTTTAACCAATTCAATATAGTTTATATTTGTATTTTTCCTACCCAAAAAGCTTAATGGTGTGGTCATATAATTTGGCGTCCACGATAAGTTATATATACTAATAATGCTTGTAAAGTGATATATTGCTGACGATTAAACAGTGGATTTTGACACATTTTAGCATTTAAAAGTGGTTAACATATATCATTTATAGATAGCCCTATATGTAATTGGATAGACATGCGTTACTCTACATGCAGACTTTGTATTTTGTAGAAAAAATAGTTCGGGTAACCATAACTGTAATTAGTGATTTCAGTAAATTAATGCTTTATTAATATTTGTGAAACATATTGGCAAAATCTGAATGTAAGAACTGTAGGAGAAATTTTTTGAAAAATAACTATTTGATGTGTTCCCTTTATTGACGAATAAAATGTTGTTTCCATGTTTTTATGCTACTTCCTCATATTCTTTTCTTTTTTATGAAAACATATGAATAACCCAATATCTAAGGAAAATTACAAAGCTGAAGAGGGGTGTTCTGAGATTTTATTATCAACAGCTCGTGTCTCTGGATAATTAGGGGTATACCAAAAAACAAGCTATTAAGAAAAGAACCAGTTCGGGGACTCCCTATTTTATTTCATATTTCTGCACAACAGGGTATATACTAGCAACATGCAGAATTTGAAAAAATTCTGAATGGTTTGAAAATTCGAACAAACTGCCGCGATAGTCGTTAATGAAATTTTAATTTCAAAAGCTTCGGAATGGCAGAATCTCTTGGAAAATAGTAGAAAGGAGAATACCTCTCACGGTGTTTATACAATATTTATGAACTGTGGTTGCAATACACGTCTACTCATTAAACTCTTTAAATGAAATTTCACCTTTAAAACTTCAGTAAAAAACAAAACCATGACAGTCGGACGATCGGACGGACAGTCTACAGTAAGTTGACCGACCCCGACGTGTCATCATTGCCTTCAGCTGGTGACACAGAAACCGGTCCATACATTTATAAAGTTCTTAGAATGCATCGTACAGACGGACCGAATAATATCCGATACGACGGAATCGAGTAAATTATATGGACACCAAAGTGCTATTACTACCATGCTATTTTTCAGTTTTATGTGTCTATAATTAATTATATCGTGTGCCGAAAATGTGACATTTGTACCCCATGTGACCTTGACCTTTTACCTTATGACCCAATTTAAACAGGCAGTCTAGTGCATATGTTAAATGTCATTATGTGAAATATAAGACATCTATCAAGTAAAGCAAACCTAATATGCCCCCCTATCCATCTGGTGGCTAAAAGCTTTTTGGAAAGTGTGACATTTTCGTATGCACAAATTTTTTACATTCGTTTTTAAAAAAAATCGACATGTGAAGAATTCGTATCTACTGTCAGGGGGGGCTGAGAGTAAGTACGAATTATTCACAAATGTGTGACATATTCGTATGAAATTCCTACGAATTCCTCACAGGTGTGAAGAATTCGTAGTGTGAATAATTCGGCTCAACACACGTGTGTGTGAGTTGGTACCTTAGTTATTGAATTATACCAAGGGAATGTAAAATAACCCTGACACTAACGAGAACTAATTACGGACAAATCTACTACATTTGTATAAGCATTACGTAAGCCATGTACTTAACCAATTTATACCTAGATATCGCAATGTTCTTCCTGGACGTTTTCGTTACATAAGGATGACCTAATCACACTATAAGAGTGTGCCTGTTCATTAATAGGGTTCATACCGATTTCATACCGTGAACAGTGTAGACCCTGACGAGAGGCCAGGAATTGTTGCATCTTATCGGGGTCTACACTGATTAAAAATGTGTACTATTGTAGAAGATAGGCAGTAAAAAGGAAAATACGTTATTTAAACAGCGAAGGACAAACAGCTATCTACTTTTCATATGTACAGTGGAGAATGTGTTATTCTTTCCCAATAAACGCGTTTACGCTAAAACTATTATTTATAATACAAACAGTTTGGAGCCAGATTAGACGCCGGGTAACCCGGCGTCTGATCAGGCTCCAAACTGTTTGCCACCAAGATAAACATGAATTATCAGAATTGTCTAAAAGTTGTTCTTTTCTACGTTTTAGTGATTTGCGTTTGCGTACGTTTGCGTTTAAACAGGAAAGAATAACAGATTCTCCACTGTACACTGTTTGCAAAGGATGCCACTATGCGGTACTAGGGTTCAAATGGTTAATCTAAATGACAACAATATTGAAGCTTGATTATATGTCGGATTTCTCTGCATTTCAACTAGCAAAAATGTATTTGCAAAAGACAGCAGGGTTACGCAAAAATGCGTTTACTTGGAAAATTAATAACGTCTTCTTGACTGCACCCTCTGCAAATGAATTTGCTGTCCGATAAAGACTAATCACATTTTCCTGTAGGTGTCAAAGTGCGGAAGATGATTCTTTAACATTTTCCCTCATAGACGCGCCTTTTAGCGGATTCAGTTTATTCCTGTATAAAATAGTTCCCTTTTATACAGTCATGAACATATATCTTAATAAAAAAAATGCTTTATTATATCAGATGGTAGTAAAAAGCAGACTGAAAGTAAAACAGAATGCATGTTAAGGCGCATTCTGCTTTACTTTCAACCTGCTTTAAAGACATACTCGCCTACATTAAAAATGTTGAAAAATAAACTTCTTAAATACCTTGATTACTATATATTTTCTGAGTTGCATTACATTTATTACCATAAAAATGAATTTTGAAAAGTTCTCATTGGTAAATTATGTAAAATATAGTCCTTTCCGTACAGGCACTGTTTCAAGATTTGAAAAAACTGTCCCGAGTAGCAGTTCTTGTAGAAATTATGTTTATGTTTTTTATCAGCAGCACTGTAAATGCTTTAAGTAATTAAAGCTTTTTTAAATGCTGCTGTAATCACATACACTCATATATTTACCAATTTAAGCAAATATTGGATGAATATTTCTCATGTTTAGGTCAACAGAGATCCCATTTAGCTATTGGGGGAGGTATACTTTCTGCATAAAATCTAAGGGGGTAGGGTTAGAATTTTGACCATATTTCATAAATGAACATGGCGACACCTAGGTTTCTTTACAACATTTGATACGGAATACTTTAACCTAGATGCCTAAAAGTTTAAAGATTGTTTTACGGAAACTGTTTACATAATTGATGTATTTGTGAGACATTGGCAAGAACAAATGTCTTATTTTTCCGGTTTTCAGCATTCATCTTAGCCCAAAAGCTTATTAAAAACACAGGAAAGAGCTTTAAAAAGTTTATTTCACACTTGCTTGTGATAAATGAATGCTAGAAAATTAAAAAGTGTACTAGAAATATGTTATTGTGTTGTAATATAAGTGCATTTGTCCCTTACGACGTTTTCTGCTCTGACAATGAGCAAATACGGCAAACGTCACACTTTTCAAAGCCAGCTAGGGGGAGGGCTGTAATTAAGTGGTGAGCACTTGTAGCCCGACCCCATTTCTGTAAAAATTCGAAATAAAATATGTTTAAACTAGCTGAAAAAAGCATGGCAACTCCCAATTTTTGTTTTAGCAATTTGCTTATATACAGTGGAGAATGTGTTATTCTTTCCCAATAAACGCGTTTACGCTAAAACTATTATTTCCAATACAAACAGTTTGGAGCCAGAACAGACGCCGGGTAACCCGGTGTCTGATCTGGCTCCAAACTGTTTGCCACCAATATAAACATGAGTTATCAGAATTGTCCAAAAGTTGTTCTTTTCTACGTTTTAGTGCTTTGCGTTTGCGTACGTTTGCGTTTAAACGGGAAAGAATAACAGATTATCCACTGTATACCTTAATTCAACTTGTAGATCTTTTCATGAGATTCTGTCGGTTTTTTCAAATACGCAAGTATCCCTTTAAAGTCCCATTGTGTTTTCAGACCTTTTTTCTATGTCTAAAATACAACAAAGGTTAATAATAATGTTTGAACATTCTTGTGGGCCAAGCCGATCCTTGGAATGTTGAAAACAGACCTATATCACCAAAAAGGGTGGTTTAAAACCGTAACAAACCGAAAGTAAAACTTCTGATATAAATAGCACTATGTTTTGATGTGTCATGTGACATGGCCGGAAGTTGTGGAGATAACAAAAATGGCGGACAACGCGAGTTCAGCTTCTTGTTTTGGTAAGTGTTTGAGCTTATATTATCGATCATTCAAACCGATTAAAGATACTAACAGAAGAATGTGTTCAATTATGATGAATCGTTAAACGTGTTAATCATCTGGCATTGAGTTTAAGCCTTACAGACTCAAAAACTCAGTACAAATCACCAAAATGTAGTGAGAGGCACCCAACGGGGCGAAATCATATTTGAATATGCGTAATTTCTTCTTCTTTCATTAATGTTCCGGGTCCACCCTGGGCAACTTTGGTCATGTTTTTGGTTTATCTTTTCGAATATCTCCACAAAGAAAGACCTGATCGGCCGTACCGAAAAGTACGGAATGTAACAATCTGAATTATGTTGAGACCATTTGATCCGGCTCAGCAGAGCCTCTATACGATCCTGAAGGATCCCGGCTCCTTTATTGGAAGAAGAAGAATTAATACGTCGTAGAATCCTATCCAAGAGAAATAGGGCAAAAATGTCCTCCCGAGGTGGGATTCGAACCCACGACCACCTCAACACTAGTCCGGCGCTCTACCGGCTGAGCTAACTGGGCGGTCTATCGATCCCACCTCCACTACATTCCTCCCCCTTCACTTTTCAGAGCCTAACCCAGCTCTCACGAAGACAGAATGACTCCCAGGCCCGGACCGTCAAACACTTCTGACACCATTAAAGTGAAACGGGAAAAATGTCCACCCGAGGTGGGACTCGAACCCACGACCACCTCAACACTAGTCCGGTGCTCTACCGACTGAGCTAACCGGGCGGTTTATCGATCCCACCTCCACAGACACTACACTATTAAAGCTTGTACACGATGGTGAGAAGTGACGCCAATATATTATTGATGATGATCTCACCAATGTTGATACAGATTAAAGAATGAACTTATTATGAATGATTTATCGTACATTAGGTAGATTCTATACAAATTGACAGCACCGGGGAACTTTAGTTGAATAAAATATAAAGGTAAAGGTTTTGTTTATAATAGTGCCAACCCTATTGAAAGGGCCGGCGATGTCATCAATTAGAAATCACCTCCCTTGGGTCAACCAATGCTTGAAAAGGCTAATCAGGAAACGTAATTGGGCATTTAGTAAAGCAAATAAGACACACAAACCTTCAGATAGGAAAAAATTCGTCAAGAAAAAGATAAAGGAGTCTTATAACCACTATCTCGAAGACATCTTAAATTTTGACGATACCGACTCATCTCAGACCAAGAAACCAAACACCAAAAATATATTTTCACTCATTAAACATTCCACACAAGACTCCCCAACATTACCACCACTAAAAGCTGAAAATAAGTTCTCCTATGAAGACAAAGCCACAGCTCTAATTTCTTAACAATCAATTTAAATCAGTTTTCAGCCCAAAATCACCGTTAAAGCTATTGTCTCTGTGCCAAATGAAACTTGACAATATCTCCAGCTCCACAGAAAATAATGGTCAACATTTCCCGGACATGTCAGAGATACTGATAGATGGTAAAGGAATTACCAAACTCCTACAAAACCTAAATCCTCACAAAGCTTGTGGTCCAGACAACTTACTGAAAAACCTAGCAGAGGAACTGTCACCTATCCTAAAACACATCTTCCAAAAGTCAATAGATAATGGCACCCTAGCTCGTATGGTGGGTTTCTTTTCGAATATGTACTCAAGGCAACATGGCCATGATATTTGGTTGTTTTTCATTACCATAGAAGAAATAAGAGAATAACTTCAGAAAAATTGGAAGGGGGGGTAACTTTGGTTGAATATTATGAACAGAAGAAGATATTTTTAATAACGTTCGGTTTGATTTGTCCTTAGCTTGGCAACAATGAGCTGGCTGGCAACCAGTGATACCCCTGTCTTGAGCAGATAATACTACATATTTGGTGAATGATGCAAACTCACTTTCATCAAGTATGTAGGGGGACCAAGAACCTTGGACAAATTAATATTGACAGTAAATTTCAGCTATACAGAGTGAACCCATAATGCATTGTAATACAAACATTAAATGTAGTTACATTGTAGATGAAGTCAGAGCCTTTTGTTATTTTGCAGAATAACAATTTGGTCAATCATTATCCAGGAAAATGTTGATCTTTCCATTGCTCCTAATGAGATCGAACTAAAATTAGTAATCTATGTACCTCAACTAATGGTCCGATCCGAACCATGCTTAAATAGCATGGTTATGTATGGGCTGGCAGTTGGCGAGAATGGCAGATCGCTTTCTGTAGAGTACCAATATTAATATTGACCTCATCTCATTAGTAAGTCAAGCCCCAGTCTAGATGCCTTTAGGGTGGGACTGGGAGCAGTCACATACTAAGCACTGAGAGCTTGCTTTTAACTTAACTTTGCACCCTGTTTAAGTATATTCTTTATACTTTTGTTTTATCTATCTCTTATCTTCGATCTCTTAATTTTTAGGTAACACTTTACTAACACTGTCTTTCCCAGACAACGTGCCTCCCAATCATAATGTTAAGGTGTAAAATAAAATTAATTAATTTACACCTCTAATTTATGCCTCCAAATACAATGTAACATGTAGTTCAATTTTTACAGTCAATAATATGCTCCATAAGAAATATATTCCATATCCTAGCAGGTGGTAGCTTAAAGCAGGCTAAAAGTTAAAAGCAGCAAGTGCCTTAACCCTTTCACAGCCAACTCTTTTGTGAGATTTTTACCCTTACAACGTTTCATTGTCATCTGCTTCAATTTTGTTGTCTGCAATGTCGTTTCAATGTTTAAAAAAAGGCAGTATGACTGAAGAAATTTCCAAACGAGTGTCAAACAGTTTAGATCCTGATCAGACACCTACCGCGTGAAGCGGCATCTGATCAGGATCCAAACTGTTTGCAAACATGCTTTAAAGTTTTAAGCGTCAATGAGAGCGAAAGGGTTAAGGAGCATTCTGCTTTATTTTTAATCTGCTTTAAGTGGTCATCAATCTTCAAAACAAGAAGCAGGCTATGGAGGTAAAGGATAAACTATGTAAAGGGTTCTAAACCTAAGTAAGATGAAACTAAAGAAGAAAACTCCCTTTTGGACTTTCTGCTTTAATTTCATTTTGCTTTCAGAAGCAAACTACCTCAAGTATAGTTGATGTAGGTGATTTACACATGTATAAGGTTATGGTGGAAAGGGTAAATGCTCAGGGAGCCCACTGAACTGGGTATTCACTTTTTGCATATAAGCAAGTGTACTATAGTTACTACTATTTACAGGTACTGTAGTGTTGTAACCATGTAACTGTCAGTTTAATATGTAGCCCCGCCTGCTAGCAGACTGATGCCTCTCAAATAGCATGTAATTAATAGGGTTCCGATTCATAAAGCTTGATGTTAACATGTGTAGAATTGTAGTTAGCTTTAGATATTAAATAGTACTTTAAAGAGCATTCCTTATGCATCAACCCAAGACGCATCAATCTTACAGGTACACTGTAAAAGACTCATTTCTAGAATTAAATGTATTAACTCGTTCACCCATAAAACATCAAGTGGACATTTCCAGTTTCCAATTAAGCCATGTCCATTATGATTTTTATATATCGCAAACTCATAAACAGTGCAGACCATGATCAGAGTTGTGCTTTAGGAGCACCCTTATCAGTGTATACACTGTTTAAATAAGACAAGTGAACTTTTCACAGGTACACTGGTTAATAACTATGAGTATACATGTACTCATTTCTAGGGTTCAATGGGTTAAGCAGTCATCTGTTTTAAACACTGATAAAGTTCTTTGAAGGGAAAGTTTAGTACTAAAGATGGTTAGTTCTTCAAGTTTTACAAGTTAAAGACACACAAAACAAATATTGATGATTATTGTTGGAGATACAAAACAACAAAACTTAAATACACAAATGTAATATTTAATTAAATTTGATCAGCACACGCTCAATGGAAAATTTGTTTTTCTAACTGGTATCATTGGTATGACTTATAAATCATTCAAAATATAGTTCAATGAATGTCATAGACTGTCCCGGTGTATTATCCTTGAAGATGCTCTCTGTTGTTGCAACATCTGTGTTGATGAATCTGAAATAAAAATAAAAGATTATAACAATTTTGTGTACTACTGATATATTTCCATATACAGTAATAAGCCTCTCTAAAACAAAGGATAATTGATTATGTAAAAGACATGTTACAGCTTAAAGGGACTCGCAACCGGATGTTGTACTTGTCAAAATAAAATTAAATACTCAAATAAAAGCAAATTTATGACATTATTTGGCCTCTGACATTAAAAAAATATGATCAGTCCAAAAAAAGTCTCAAGAATCGTCACCGAATCTTAAGTTTTTTAAGATATCTTCCATCGTTTTTCTATAGCGTCAGCTGACGGTATAATTGTTGTTGTTGCTTCTCTACACGGGCTCAGACATAAACCCGAGCCGAATAAAGTACTATCAATCGCTACCAGTGAAGTACGTTAATTTGCTACCATTTATATATAGAGCGGTGGTAGCCGAGGTGTTAAAGGCGTTTCCTCATTTTTAGCTCACCTGAGCCAAAGGCTCAGGATGAGCTATTGTGATCCCATGCCGTCCGTCATCCGTTCACATTTTCAAACAATATCTCCTCAGAAACCACTGACCGGATTTCAACCAAACTTTGTCAGAAGCATCAGTGACAAGGGGGAACGAAATCTTGTTCAAAGATTTTGGCTAGAGTTATTCCCCTTGCTGTGTGACCAGGTTTTCTAACATGACCGTATAGACAACTTTTAATGCATAAGAAAATCTTAAAAAATCTTCTTCTCAGAAACCCAATGGCCCAGACCTTTGATATTTGGTATGTATCAATTCCTAATGATTTTCTAGCAAGATTGTTCAAATTTTGACCCTGGGGCCAAAAATGGCCCCTCCCTGGGGCTTATCAGTTTTTAGCTCACCTGAGCCAAAGGCTCAAGGTGAGCTATTGTGACCGCTCACCGTCCGTAGTACGTCTGTCCGTCTGTCCGTCTGTCCGTTCACTTTTACTTCAAACGACATCTCCTCTGAAACCCGCCGATTGTAGGGAGAGTTCAAACTGCTCATGATGTTCCTTGGATGCTTCTCTACAGAAGTTGTTCAAAAAAAATGAAAAAAAGCACAAACTCTGCTTGAAAAAGCAAAAAAGCAAAAATCTTTAAAAAATCTTCTTGCCCAAAACTACTAGGCCCTAAGCTTTGATATTTGTACAGTAGAATCTCCTGGTGGATCTCTCTATAGTTTGTTAAAATGAAATCCCTAGGGTCACATTTGACACCACCCTGCACAGTTTAAGTGCTGCTCTAGGCAGGTTTTACAGTATTTTTGATTTAGGCAGAACTGTATTTACCTGAGTTACCCTTAATATACTATGGGCAAATAACCAATATTTGCAAACAGTTTGGATCCAGATCAGATGCAACATAATGCTGCATCTAATCTGGATCCAAACTATTTGCCACTCATTTACCAACTTAACATTTTCTAAAAAATAAAAATGTACATTTTTTACACACAGAAGGTATTTAGCAGACATCATTTCAGTCTGGTAAGGGTAAGCTCCCAGACTGCTGCTGCTACAGTTCTCTTACATAATATTTGACCTCAGTGATCAGGCCAACAGAACTGAACATGTTGTCTGCTAAAGTTTAGAAATGGTTCAGTCGTTTGTTCAGACATTTGTTAACCCATTACCCCATAAATGTGCATTTTTAGGCCTTTGATTTATTCCTCCACTTAAGAAAATAATTCCCCTTTAACCCTTTCCCCCATAGCATATCTCTAGTATTGAATGTAGGTGTCCACTTAAAACAGGTTGAAAGTAAAGCAGAATGCGCTTTAAGCGCATTCTGCTTTACTTTCAGCCTGCTTTAAGCTATCATCTACTAGAATATAGAAAATATTTTGTATTATACATATTTATGAATGTATAAATTGGAACTATTTTCTTTAGAGCAAGAATAAACTGAATGTGCTAAAAGGCGCTTCTATGGGGGAAAGGGTTAAACAGTCATGAAAATGTAAGATGTGAAATAAGTTTCTATATCCTAGTAGATGGTAGCTTAAAGCAGTTTGAAAGTAAAGCAAAGTGTGCATTAAGACCCATTCTGCTTTACTTTCAACCTGCTTTAGGTGGCCACCTATTTTCAAAACTAGAAGCAGGCTATGGGGTAATGGGTAAAATGAAATTGCCTATTTGGAAAGAGCCTAATGAGAGGAAGTGCCATTTGCAAAGGCCATAACTCTGACATCATTGTTTTTTTTAGTTATTTCCCTTTGTCATATTTTCTTGTCAAGAAGACAACTCCAGGTCTACTGATGCTATTGTAATGAAATTTTATGTATGGAAAGAAACTGATGAGAGAAAATGCCTAGTGCATAAGGGCAGCAATATTTTGTTTTCCCCTTTGTCATATTTTATTGTCAGGAAAATAACTCCAGTTCTGCTGACGCTAGTGAAATAATTATCATTTACCGGAAATGGAAATAGCTTGATAAGAGGATGTGTCATGGATAAGGGTCATAAGCTTGGCAACAAAATTCACTTTTGTCATGTTTTCTTGTCCGGAAGATAACTCCATTTATAGCTATATTAAAATGTTGTCTTGCCCAGTCAACTTAGGTACAAACTTCAATGTCCTCAGGTGAGCGAATTTAGGGCCATGGCCCTCTTGTTCTTAGGAAAACCTTTAAAAATCTTCTTCTCTGAAACTATATGGCCTAGATCATTAATATTTGACATGTACCGGTAGCTTTGCCTGATGGTCCTCTACCAAGATTGTTCAAATTATGACCGGACCCCCGGGTCAAAATTGGCTTCACCCCGGGGCTTATCAGTTTTACATAGAATTTATAGGAAAACTTTTAAAAATCTTCTTCTCTGAAACTGTAGGGCCCTGGGGCCCGTTTCATAAAACTTCGTACGACAAATGTTGTCGTAAGTCATATTATAAAAGTCTTAATAATTATTTATTTCTCCCTGAAATCCTGTCTTGTGACATCTCTTTGGAATCGTCTTGAAAAGACGATTCCAAAGAGATATCACAAGACAGGATTGGATAGAGAAATCAGCAATAAAATGTATTTTAAAGTTTTAACTTACGACCGTTTTTGTCGTACCAAGTTTTATGAAACGGGCCCCTGATCTTTAATATTTGACATATAGCTTTTCCTTGTGGTCCTCTACCAAGATTGTTCAAATTTTGACCCCGGGGCCAAAAATGGCCCGCCCTGGGGCTTATCAGTTTTTCATAGGAAAACCTTTAAAAATCTTCTTTTCAGAAACCGTATGGCCTAGATCATTAATATTTGACATGTAGCTTTGCCTTATGGTCATCTACCAAGATTGTTCAAATTATGACCCCAGGGTCAAAATTGACCCGGCCCCGCCCCGGGGCTTATATGTTTTACATAGACTTATATAGGAAAACCTTTACAAATCTTCTTCTCTGAAACTGTAAGGCCCAGATCTTTAATATTTGACATATAGCTTTGCCTTCTGGTCCTCTACCAAGGTTGTTCAAATTTTGACCCCGTGGCCAAAAATGGCCCTGCCCTCAGGCTTATTAGTTTTTCATAGGAAAACCTTTAAAAAATCTTCTTGTCTGAACCCGTAAGGCCCAGATCATTTATATTTGACATGAAGCTTTGCCCCTATATGGTCCTCTACCAAGATTGTTCAAATTATGACCTCTGGATCAAATTGTCCTCGCCCCGGGGCTTATCAGTTATATCAGCTATATCAAAATGTTGTCTTGCCCAGTCAGCTTCTATGGTACAATGTCTCAGGTGAGCGAAATGTGGCCCCATGGGCCTCTTGTTCATGATTGTCTACGCATGGAGGGGTCACGGGTTCGAATCCCACCAGAGCTTCTTCTTTTCTTTTTTTTTGAAATACATTTTTTAACAGAATTTATTATCCTAAACTAAATCTTACCCATTTATATAAGCATTTGACATATATTTACAAATAACTATTTTTAATGCTAAATCCGGTTGCGAGCCTCTTTAAAGCAAAGTGACAGTAAAACTGAACTGTCACTTTGCTTTAAACATTCACTTGCCATAAATACCTTCGACTTAACACAATATACTGACCGTAACAGAGAGGTTTTACTGTATATGTGTTGATTTAGAAAAAATCAATTTTATCAAGTTTATTCTCACTTGTCTAGAATACTTTGAAACATTTTACCACCAGGCAGCTTTGAGTATTCTCTTGAAAATGAGTGTCAAACTTTTTTTTTATATATATATATATAACTTCTTTCTTTACAATTTGCATCAAACATTTCACTATTTCAACACCATACACCTGTTTGAAATATAATAGTTACATTTACAAACCGTGCAGACCCTGATCTGAGGGCTTTGGTCAGGGTCTACACTGTTTGCTAATTTAGACCAGTATTTATTAAAGTACACAGAATTCCAAGTAGAATAGCTCATGTTTTGATAACTCAAATGATCCACAAGGGAACATTATAACCAACAAGAGTTACTAAGTGTTGAAAGAGTTAACTTGAACATTGGTTCACATTCACTTTGAAGCCAAAGAAGTGATGTACCAGTAATGATAATGACCATAATACTAATTTTTCATTTTCAGAGAGCAGACCATGGGAATCTCTTTGAATTTGTACAATCACCTACTCAATTAAAATATACCTTTGCGTTTTTGTGTTATACATGTATTTTAAATTTTATATCACCAGTACTTTAACAAACTAATGTGAACATACAATTGAATCTTGTTTAAATTACCAATTCATGCACCCCTTGCATACACAGTCACTACACCAATCATTACAATTAATTGATTGACTCTTTCCTCCACTCAACCAGTTACTATTTATTCTTTACCCCATAGCCTGTTTCTAGTTTTGAGGACAGATTAGAACTTAAAACAGTTAAAAAAAAGCAAAATGCACCCCAAGCATTATGCTTTTCAGCCTGTTTAAGCTACCCTCTAATAGTACATATAGAAACTATATATTTTGGTACATGTTTATGAGTGCATCAATTTGAAATATTTTCTTCAGTGGAGGAATAAATTAAATGTGCTAGAACTTGCCCTTCTATGGGGAGAACAGGGTAAAATACATTAATACAGGTGGCGGCTTAAAATAATATGAGAGTAAAACAGAAAGCTCCTTTAGGCTCCTAAAGGAGCTTTCTGGTTAGCTTTCATCTTGTTGTTTGCAGTACCCTGTCTCAAACACAGAATGGGCTATTAGTGGTAAAACATTTACAGTGATTTAGGGTTCCAAATAATGCATGACATAGAATTCCTGAAGCATTTGGCATTCTTACCTGAGGTATAGCTCTTTTATTGGGATTTTGAGAAGTTTTGCCTGTTGGGGGTGCCCCTCTCCATGCTCTCCCTCTTCCGGCAACTGTTTTGGGGAATTGAAAGAGCGGGTTTGCTGTAACCATACCCATGGAACTGGATCACACTGGGATGCCATTAATTTTCCCTTCTAACTGTCCTATCTTGTGTAACACTTTTGTGGTATAGATGGTCTGATGACTGCGACATATTGCTGAAGAATAAGAATTTGAATGTTCAAATCGCATGTGTAGCCGGGTTGAGTTTATGATTAAATGGTCAGATATATGTGTAAGCGGCCTGATGGTTCTGTGGGTATAACACTTGCCCTGTAACTTGTAAACAAGGGGTCCCCGGTTCGAGCCCCGGTCTGGCTGCATGTTTTTCTCACCATGTTACACATAATTACAGTTCAGTCACATATTACGGCAATTTCACTGTATAACCAACACGTTTCTTGGCCACTTATTGAAAATAATGACAACCTAAATGTTCATCCCCGCCCAAAGCAAAAGTATATAAATATGAAGCTCAATAATATGAACTCATACTTGGAATACCTTTCTTTCGACGGTGGGGAAGAAATTGGGATAGATTATACTTTGCCTGCCCCCAGGATCTTCCTTAATAACAGGTCGCCATGCAAGAGTAAAAGCGTCACTATTTTTGCCTTTCATTATGAAGCAACCAAGGCCTAGGGGGTCGGGTTGAGCTGATTAGTCTGTTGAACTTTTTACTTGCAAGAGTAAAAGCGTCACTATTTTTGCCTTTCATTACGAAGCGACCAAGAGTAACATTTATGCCAATTATCAAGTGAATCAGGTTGAAAGTGAAGGAGGAGTTCAAAGTACAAGATTTTGCCTACCAATTTCAAGACCAAAAGTCAAGGTCACAGAGACTTGAAATTTGTGTCTGGCACATCTACTACACCTGAATAACATTTATGCCAAGTATCAAATGAATTCGGTTGAAACTGAAGCAGGAGTTGAAAGTACAAAATTTTGCAGACATACCGACCGACAGGCTGATTCCAGTATACCCCCTTCAAACTCTGTTTGTAGGGGTATAACTAGACTTTATCACTAAAGGTGATTAATACCCCCACTAGCGCCTAATGTTACAAGAAGCAAATATGTCAAGATAAATGTTGTTGTGTGTACTCCATATGAAATAGAGGCTTCTCCTATGATTTGATTTAATGACCTTCTTTTTGACCATACATAACTCACATTCATACATTGCCTAGATTCTTTGAACAAATTTTAAAGTCTATACAATGAGAGTTTTTTTTTTAAATCGGGCCAGGAGTTTCAGAGGTTTTTTCTAGATTTTTTGCACTGTTGCCATGGCAACAAGACCATTTGCACCACCCAATTTTTTTTTTAAAATTTGAAGCTCAAACCAATAGCATGTATCTGAGCAAGTTTGGTAACATTGATTAATTTTTAAAAAAATGACCGCAATTACCCATGAGGTTGTGTGATATTAGATAATAGATAATAATGATTACCCTCCATTTGATTCTGATATCTCAGACGACAGGAAAAGATGGTCCTGGGGCTTCAGCCAAATATATTGGGCTTGACTGTCTTGGGCCGGTACACTCTCTTGCTTCTCCTTTTGATGTTCTCTATTCTCAAACCTGTGAAAACACTCTCAGTTATTACTATTATCAATTTATCATTACTATTACTGATTCTATAAGAATAAGATGCAGACATTAATCAGACAGCTCTTGATTCTTTTAGCAGACGTATAACAAATGAATTTAGAAATTATACATAGTGTCTTATTTATCTTTAAACTAAATAATTTACAGTTATAAGCAGCATCTTTATCAGATAGTATCGCAATTTAACCCACTACCCCATAGTCTGTTTCTAGTTTTGAAGACAGGTCCCTGTACGAAATGTTCCGCCCGGAATTCGGGCGGAATCTCACATCCTATTCCGCCTGCATTTCCGCCTGTTTCCACTTATATGAAATAAAGAATAAATTCCGGGCGGATTCCAGGCGGAAACGGGGCGGAATTCGGGGCGGAATATGTAAATGAGGCACATTTTACGGACGGAAAAAATTTCAGGCGGAAAAAATTCGGGGCGGATTCCAGGCGGAATTTGGGGCGAAATATGTAAATGAGACGGAAAATCTTCCAGGCGGAATTAGGATATGCAAATGAGGCGGAATATATTCCGGGCGGATTCCAGGCGGAAACGGGGCGGAATTTGGGGCGAAATATGTAAATGAGGCGGAAAATCTTCAGGCGGAATTAGGATATGCAAATGAAGCGGAATTTTCTTTGGGGCTGAAATTTTGATGCAGAATAAGTAAATAAAGGAAGGGGAATATTCAGGGTACCGTAGAAGCTTTGCAAAATCTATTTTGGGTAGAATTTGACTTTAGAACATCCTCTTTTAATTTTGCAGTCAAATTAGGCATGCCCATCACAACTTCCATCAAGGATTGCAAAAAAGAAACTCCAAGAGCTACTGAAAATAGATAAACAACCAAAAAAGTGCATATCATTAAACTTTTTAATTAAAAAAGTACATGTAACATATTAATCAATTTAACTTACATAATCACACACCTTGATGCTGTCCTAGAAACCAAATGTCTTATAATGTGTCTCGTATGATAAAATAACTCCAAGAACAAACCTGAAATCGTTCCCCAACAGCACTATTTCTTTAACCCATTCAACCATAAATATGCCTTTTTACACCTTTAATGTATTAGTCTGCTGAAGAAAATAGTTTATACAGACATGAATGTGCTTCATAAGAAATATTTTCTTTATCCTAGCAGATGGTAGCCTGAAATCAAAACAATGCACCTAACAGTGCATTCTGCTTTACTTTCAACCTGCTTTAACCTACATAACCCCATAAATACATCTTTAACTTATGACCCCAAAGTTCCGTTTTTCCTATATCCTAGCAGATGGTAGCTTAAAGCAGGTTGAAATTAACTAAAGCAGAATGTGTCTTAAAGTGCATTCTACTTTACTGTCAACCTGCTTTAAGTGGTCATTTGTCTTCAAAAGTTTAAACAAACTATGGAGTAATGGTTAAAATGTCATGCTCCAATTATAATCAAATTAGTACTTGACAGAAATATACATAGTTTGAACTTGGAATGGGAATTTCTTATCCAAGTAAAAAGAGCAGGATAACACCTGCAAAATTTGATAAACAAACAGAGCAAACACAGATCAGGAACAGTCAAATCTGGGTCTTCTCAGTTTGTTATTGCCATAAAAAAGTGTCTATGGGGGAAATATTTAATCTGTCTTAACTAATGTACAATTGTATAATCAAATATTTATACACTTATTATTTACAGAGATATTTATCAAGTCATTGTCTTTGAATTCTACTTTCTTATTAAAAACCTCATATAAATTTGATGGGTTACAGATTATCAAACAGAAAATTTCTATCTTTGACATAAACACTTTAGCTCGTTTAACTCTTTCAACACTAAGTAACTCTTGTGTGTTATTAGCTTCTCTTGTAGATCCTTTTAGTTACAAAAATATGAACCAATGTCTACTTGGAATTCTGGGTAGTTTATAAATACTGCTCTACACAAACAAACAGTGTAGACCCTGATCAGAATAGCCCTCTGAAATGGGTTTACACTGTTTGCAAATTATGTAACTAGTATATTTTAAACAGGTCAATTGTGTTGATAGAGTTTACCCTTTTTGAAAATAGGTGACTATACTTAAAGCAGGTTGAAAGTAAATCAGAATGCACCTTAAGGTGCATTCTGCTTCACTTTCAACCTGCTTTAAGCTACCACCTGCTTGAATATAGAAAATATTCTTATGATACATATTCATGACTATAAATTGGAACTATTGTCTTCAGCAGAGGAATAAAATAAATGCACTAAAAGGTGCTTCTATGAGGGAAAGGGTTAGACAAATATGGCACAGGTAATGTTCAATTTGGCCTACAGAATTACCTAAACAAATCCATTCTAGGATCAGGATAAGTCTAGTTCTAATGACACATCCATATCAAATGTCTAAGGTTTTAGTTGTAACTTGTTTCCTAGCATAAGATGATCTCCATGTCACCGTCACCGGGCATCATTCATTCACTGCCTTGTTGGTAAAAACTTGGCCAATGTTTTCCCACATCAAGTGTTGACATAATCTAAAAGACAATCAGGAGACACTAAATTTAAAATATGACTTCAAATATTTATTACAAAAAAATTGAGTCTGAATCAATTTTAAAATGGATATTAAGGTTGAGTACCCCTAATGAGATCGTGCCAATTTCGGTCAATATTGGAACTCTACAGAGAGAGATCGGCCATTCTCATCAACTGCCGACCTGTTCTGAACTGTGCTAAAACATGCATGGTTCGAAACACTTTGGCAGTTGACAAGAATGGCTGATCGACATAGAAATTAGACTACCAATTGTGGTCTGATCTCATTAGGGGTCCTAAATCTTAAATCATTAACTTCAGTAAGCTTCTTATTTTATCATTAAATCGGATTAAATCCGAACTTCCTGTTCAATCTTTTAATTTTGTTTAGATTGCGTTAAATAAAAGTTAACTTTTACGCTGCATTTGACAGATACGCCAGTATATTAAATTCGCGAAAACTGGTGACAAAATTAACTAATTGCAGTTTGGTGCACCCCAACGATAAAACAGGAGGCGTTCCGCGTGATATATTTTAGCTTCTGGTTATTGGCATCATTCATAAAACAATGAGCGCCCAGTAAGACTCCGACGAAAACAAAATGAAGCTGCAAACCATCGAATGTCGCGGCGATAAAAGAGGTTTTAGAATGTCCAAATGAAGCTTTTCGTACCGCTACGGAAAATTATCGGCAACAATATCAAAATCACAAACGACCCCTCTTAAATTTGCTAACCTTGTTATTTTAGGAAGCTTGTCATATTATTGAAATCATTCAAACATCAAATACACCTAATACACAATTGAATATTTTCGTGATATATCTAGTATATGTGGTGCGCTTCGATCAAAAATGGTACGCTTTGATCTGGAGTTCTAATCCTTACCATTTGATGATTTGGTCACATATTAATTATTATGGATGATTGGCTCACGCCGCTGTAAAGCATCACTGACTGTGTTGTACCACACAAGACAACCATCCAACATTAAAGTTCAACAACATCATGGGTTTTCCCTTCATTTTCTGTCCTGACTCCATCATTATCATAGTTTCTGAAAAATAAAATTTATCTAAATTAGTGATGAATTAATTAGTAACCAGAATTATACTCACTGTAGGGACGGGTCCATGGAATTTTAATTCAAATTCAATGTTCTTTCAGAGATGTCCTTGAAGTGAAAAAGTTGTGAGTTTTTGCACCTCAAAGAACTATTTTACAATAGAGTCCTTTGCAAATTCAATAAGTATTTTAATGGGTACTCTCGTAACTCTGAGGGAATGGTGGGGGGAATACTCATTTGAATTTTCATTATATATATATCATAGATTCAAAATTGCCAAAACAATGTGGAATTCTAGTGTATTAGTGTTAAAAAAACACACTAAAGAAATTGTGTTCAGTGGTGATTAAATAAATAATATATAAAGAATCAATGTGTCAAATATTTTTTTGGCAACTTTGAATTCGGATAGTAACAAAACTGACATGGTCCGAAACATCAAACACGGAAATCGACTCTCTAACTACGAAAAACGCGTAACATGTGTTTCTCGCACGTTGTCGACATTATAACAGTATCTTCTCAGCAGACTCGGTTATTAACTTCATCTTTCGACATCACGTCTTTATCACAAAAAAGCTGATCGATTCACACGCCTTTTTCATAAAACAAGAGCCGCATGCGGCCCTAAATCGCTCACCTGGTACCCATGATTACGGTCATGTAAATGGACCAGTAATTATTACGTTTTCACTTATTCACCCCACCCACTGGTGGCCATGTTGTTTGAGCTAGTAAGATTATTTGTAGAAAACTGGCAAAGGGTCACCCATGAATCATTATTTGTGTAAAATTATTCTTAAATCAGACCAATAGTTTCAGAGAAATTGTTTTTGAAAGTTTTTCTATATAGAAATATAAGGAAAACTTGCCCCACCAACTGGCGGCCATGCTTTTTAAGATAACAAAATGATTTTAAGAAATCTGGTAGAGGGTCATCAATTTACCATTTGTGTAAAATTATTTTGAATTTGCAACAGTAGTTTCAGAGAAGAAGATTTTTAAAGTTTTACTATACAGTAAGGAAAACGTGCCCCACCCACTGGCAGCCATGTTTTTTTTTAGATAACAAAATGATTTTTAGAAATCTGGTAGAGGGTCATCAATTGACCATTTGTGTAAAATTATTTTGAATTTGCACCAGTAGTTTCAGAGGAGAAGATTTTTAAAGTTTTTACTATACAGTAACATAAGGAAAATCTGCCCCACCCACTGGAGGCCATGTTTTTTAGATATCAAAATAATTTTAAGAAATCTGGAAGAGGGTCACCCATGGTTCATTTGCATAAAATTACTGACAAATCGGACCAGTAGTTTTTGAAAAGAAGATTTTTAAAGTTTTCACTATATATCAATATAAGGAAAATCTGCCCCACCCACTAGCGACCATGTTTTTTAAGTTAGGAAAATTATTTTAAATAATCTGATAGAGGGTCACCAATGGCACATTTGGGTAAAATTATTTACAATTCGGATCTGTAGTTTTTGACGAGAAGATTTTTAAAGTTTTTTCAATTGGTTGCCATGGCAACCACAATTTCAATTGGATGACCTATATTTGAAGAAATCTGAGAGAGTACCTTACAAGGAACAATCCTATGAAGTTTTGATGAAATTGGCACAGTGGTTTCCAAGAAGAAGATTTTTGAAGAAAAAGTTTGACGACGGACACAGGGCGATCACAATAGCTCACCTTGGCACTAGAATGGGACGCTCTACCACTGAGCTACGTACACAGACTGTGTCAGTGTTGATCATCTAAAATAGAAGTACTCTTGTTTAATATTTCGTCAGTCTTTACCTTGTGAAATGGTTACAGCTGTAAGGCCACCTCAATATCTCTGGTCCATGGATCTTTAAATAAGATGTTTCAACAGTGTTGTAACTATTCTATTAGTTGACTCATGGAATCTGAAATAGAGACATATGCTGTGATAAAATTAAAGTGTATCTAGATCTAGTTCTAAATTTAAAATTTGAGTTGTGAGAAGATAGATAAAATCACATCTAAATAACTTGTTTACCACACATTAAACTCTAATTAACTTGTTTAAACTAAAAGAATGTATTTAAAAAACAATCAAATACGGGACAACTTAATTACAAAATGTTGAAACGATTTTCTCTATCTAACTATACACTGCAATCACTATTCTATAGTGTGTAGGCCGAATTAAACCAGTTACGATTTGTCTTGGGACGAATTGAACCGCTACGTTTTCAGCATAAGGAGATTGTATTTTTAGGTCTACATTCACCTGAATCTGCCTATCAATTGCATTTCAAATGATGGATTAGGTAAATAAATATTTGCAGCTTCGACTTGAACACCTATCTACTGAAACAAATCTAAATACATGTAAATATATCTGCATTAAATCTTACAATATCCTAGTAGGATCAACTGACAAAAACACCCAGGCAGCGTGCGATAACATCTGAATTATAATTTATACACGTACATACAAGTTTAAATACACAATTTACCTTTAATCACAACACGCATTGTCCGCGACAGCGTGTATGAGCCATACAAGGTGTGATTTCTTGGTAAAAACACAGGGACATTCATGTATCGTCGTTACAAATTATGGCTCTTCATTTCAAATTTCGAGACCAACAGCTAGCGCATGCGCGGAACGGAGCACACGGAGAAACTTCGACCCCATAGAGGTTCGGCCTTTCACGTAAATAAGGTGTTATTCTTTCTGCTAGAAACAGAGAATAAACGTGAATTATCTCTGAAATGATATTATGTGCATATGAAAACTACGGAAAACGCTGAAGAGAATTTAAAATTGTTCTTTCCTTATAGTTAAATGGCTATTTCTTAAAATAATTTTCCAAGATTAAAAAAAAAACAGCAGTGGGTGGGGCACTCGTATTTCCTTTATTTGCCCAAAATATAGTGGAAACTTTAAAATTCTTCTTTTCTGAAACCACTGACTCAATTTAAAAATAATTTCATACGAATGGGTGAATCTGTATCAGATTTCTTCAAATATAGGTCTATCAGTTGAAAATGTGGTTGCCATGGCAACCAATTGAAACAACTTTAAAAATCTTGCCTAAATGAAACTGCAGTTCTGAATTGAAAGTAAATTCACACAACTGATTCCGAGAGAGAGAGAGAGAGAGAGGGAGGGTATTGTCTTTATTGTTAGCTCACCTGGCACGTAGTGCCAAGGTGAGCTTTTAGGATCGCTGGATGTCCGTCGTCTGTCCGTCCGTCCACAATTGTTCGTTAACACTCTACCAGGTTCAAATCTAATTGGATCTTGATGAAACTTGGTCACAATGTTTGCCTCAATGAAATCTAGGCCAAGTTCGAATGTGGGTCATGTCCGGTCAAAAACTAGGTCACTAGGTCAAATTATCGAAAAACCTTGTTAACACTCTAGAGGCTACAAATTTCATTGGATCGTCATGAAACTTCATCAATATGATTGCCTCAATGAAATCTAGGCCAAGTTCGAATGTGGGTCATGTCCGGTCAAAAACTAGGTCACTAGGTCAAATCTTCGAAAAACCTTGTTAACACTCTAGAGACTACAAATTTTATTGGATCTTCATGAAACTTCATCAAAATGTTTGCCTCAATGAAATCTAGGTCATGTTCGAATGTGGGTCATGTCCGGTCAAAAACTAGGTCACTAGGTCAAATTATCGAAAAACCTTGTTAACACTCTAGAGGCTACAAATTTCATTGGATCTTCATGAAACTTCATCAATATGATTGCCTCAATAAAATCTAGGCCAAGTTCGAATGTGGGTCATGTCCGGTCAAAAACTAGGTCACTAGGTCAAATCTTCGAAAAACCTTGTTAACACTCTAGAGACTACAAATTTCATTGGATCTTCATGAAACTTCATCAAAATGTTTGCCTCAATGAAATCTAGGTCAAGTTCGAATGTGGGTCATGTCTGGTCAAAAACTAGGTCACTAGGTCAAATTATCGAAAAACCTCGTTAACACTCTATAGAGACTACAAAATTCATTGAATCTTCATGAAACTTGAACAAAATGTTTGTCTCATTGAAATCGAGGTCAAGTTAGAATGAGGGTCATGCCCGGTCAAAAACTAGGTCACACGGTGTACATGGTTACATGGTTACCAGGTGAGCGATTTAGGGCCATAGTGGCCCTTGTCTTTAAGATATTTACTCCAGTTTAACTGATGCTAGTGGAATAAAATTTCATATATGGAAATAGCTAGCTTGGAGAGATTAAGTGCAGGGTCCATAACTCTGACTAGACATTAATATTTTTGGAGTTATTCCCCTTTGTTATATTTGACCAAAAGACCTTCCTCATTTGTACATATATGACTTCTTTGTTTTATGGCGATAATTTTGAATCCATGAACACCCTGATTTTATTAAATAATTAAAAAGATACAATTTTTTTAAACTTTTTTCACGTTTTGGACTTAAACATTTTTTCAAAATTCACAGTCCAAAATTCCGCCTTGTTGCAATAGTCTAAGTATGAAATTCCGCCTCATTCAGGCAGAATTTTAACTAAGTCCGAAATTCCGCCTTATTGAAATAGTCTAAGTCAAAAATTCCGCCTCAATTTCCAATGTTTTCTCATTTTCCGCCTCGAGATGCTAGTCTAAGTGAGAAATTCCGCCTCTGAAAAATGTCAAAGTACAAAATTCCGCCTGGATTTTAAATTCCGCCCGGAATCTTCTCAAAATTCCGCCCGTAAAACTGACTGACTTGAGGCGGAATTAAGGTTTCCGCCCCAAGTCCGCCCGGAATCGGCCATTTCCGCCCCAATTCCGCCTCATTTCCGGGCGGATTCCGCCTGGATTTTTCGTACGGGTCAGACCACGTATAGAAAGTTGACAGTAAAGTAGAATGCACCTATGCCCACCACCAATTAGAATATTGCTTTTTATTTATGCTTTTTGGTGGATTAGTAGGAAATAGCAGTGGATTATCACTTGATAATTTCACTGTTTCAAGCAGTGGAATTATCGTTGCACTAGGTTCTTTTATTAATTTTGCTCGTAAGGCTTCCCAAGAATCATAATTCAATGACGTCAAAAAAATAATTCAGTGACGTCATTATTCGGTAAACTGTCACGGAAATGTGTTTGATATCAATTTGGGGCTCAACATGGGATAATTAATGTACTTTCGCTTTCAATTGTCACACAATTTTGCTAAAAAAAGTGGCTTAAAAGCATAAATAAATAGAATAACTGTATTTTTTCAGTGTAAGATTGAATTTAATCCATTGAGTGAACATCAGACTGTTATATTTTCACGAGTGGCTTCGCTACTCGTGAAAATATAACATCTGATGTTCACTCAATGGATTAAATTCTTATCTTTGTAACACTGAAAAAACAACCCAGTTATCCTCTATGTCATTTTTCATTTCTGGCAAAAACACCTCACCAAAAAGCTGGAAGGTGCTCAACTTGCAGCAGCCAGATTTTAAATGATCACATGTATCCCAGGTCTAAGGTTTGACTGTACTCCATTGTTCAATTTGATGATCATACAGACTATAGATAGTCTTTTACATCATGCTGTAGTCTGTATCATTGCTCACTATTTCCAGCATGTACATGTATATGTACTTGTCAGTGGCCAGTGAGAGAGTGAGTTTGGCAGGTGAACTCATACAGGGGTAAATGCGCTATTCCTACCCATTTACGCGTTAAAGTAATCTATGCGTAAGAAACGCATAGTGAACGGTTAAATAACGAACGGTTAACGCCTAACGATTTTAAAGCGTTAATAAATGATTATACCAGAGATGTTGCGATGGGTGCGTCAGTTTCCGTTTCACACGGAATGTGCCTTAACTTAAAGCGCCTTTTGATTTACTTTTCAAGAAATGGCTAGGAAACGCGTTTAACGAAACGGATAATAAACGCTTAAAGTGGGTAGGAATAGTGTATTTACCACTGTATAATGCACGAGTCAGTAGTTCTCTGCATGGTTTTCACATGACACTAATGTTAACGTGCAATATATCTGCACCATGGATACTAATGGACATTCTGACTCCATTCTCCCATCCTTAAGGTTGATAAATAGAATGCATTAACTTCTGTTTGAGACTTTGATAAGTTAGTTCTCTACCTCATCCGACCAGCTGATCTTTTGTCTACTATAAGCTGATAAACATACCAAACTCCACCAGGGTTTCTTACTCTATTTACAGGCCACCCTGGTTACATATAGATTATACAAGTAACACACTGTCCCAAAATGAATGATTAAATACTCTACACTGGAATACATTTATATGATTAGAACCGTAACAACAAATTGAAACCTCATCCCTAATGATCTACAAGATACAACACCAATAGCAGTCTATGCCTATCAATCACCAACACCTTACTAGAACCTGAAATATTAACTTTTTTTATCACATAAACTCAAACTCAAAATACAACATGAACTAATTTCCCCCCAGAACTGTAAGATATTGGAGTAGCCTCACAGATAAAACAAATGAAACCTGGTTCCGAGGTTATATAAAAGTATGGAGTCGAGTCTGAAGTGGTTCTCAAGTATTGATCATCGTCACATTTGATCCTACGCTCAAATCTGACCAAAAGACTCAAGTCAAATGCTTTATTACCATGGACCAAGATGTTCTGAAACACCAGCTGAGACCCGGATTGAACCCAGGTCGCCAGGTTCACATGCACGCTACCACGTCGCTATAAAAGCGTGCTTGCACAGCAAGGCCATTACAAGTGATAAACCTACACGTACACTGTGACATTTATAACTCCCCTGACAATTCCTGAATTTCTATGAATCCGGGTCAAATCCGGCCAAAACTAAATCGGGTCAGGTCAAATGGGCCAAATAATATGCCTCTTGGTCAAATCACCCCAATAATGCTAGGTCAAATGTGCCCTATATTGTAGATATAGCGGACATGTCCTTATTAATTGAATTTTATTTATTAGTTCAGTTTTTTAAGTTTGGAGAGAGAAACTATTGATAAGAGTTTCAAATTAGATATGGAATGCAGTATTCAGAGATATAATAGTATTGGAAATTATCGTCACCTAGCCAAAAAATTACAAACACAGTTTGGATCCTGAGTAGACGCTGTGTTTTGTTTTAAATGTTGTCAGCTGCTTTTAATACTGCAGATCAAAAATATTTATATAGGCACTAATATCAAATAATACATACCGGTACCCTACATACAATGGGGGGGGGGGGGGGGGGGGGGCAGGTCCGTCAATCAATTACACACTGTGACACTAAGGTAATAAGCCCCATCCCAGTGGAACTCAACTGAATATCTTAGGCAAATTTATAGATGCAATACAGTATTTTCGTTTTATCCATCAGTTATCTATGATCTCTTAATTTGGTATATACATGTAACACTTTACTAATCAAGACAATGATCTCGAGCCTCCCAAATTCCCAATCAGTCTTTGTTCACGGCGTCTTATCAGCATCAAAACACTTCGAAAATAACAATTGAACTCAGGGCAACAAAAAGGTACAAAAACACCCCGTTGAGGGCCCCGCGGTTGCCGATTGGTATGTATGAACTATCAAACACATCAAAACCCATGTTGATTTCACTTTTGCGAAGCACAAACAATGGATATTGTTTGCTTGCAACAAACAGCACATGAAACGTGTATCTTATGTATCGAAAAACAGTCATATTCAAATTCAAATAAAAGTTTCGTTTTCCCTTACCAAAACGCAAACAAGACATCGGCCACAGCATCTTGTGTCTCCAGATTTACTTCTGCCTGCATCACCTTCCACCTCTGCCAGACATCTTCTGTTAGTCGTATCGTATGAAATTTCTGCATACGAAGAAGTTATTGTTGTCTTTTTCTTTCTTTAGCAGCCAATCTCGCTGCAGCGCTGAGTACAGGTCTACCACGAGGAGGGGCCATATTTGTTGATATGGTCACTGATTCTCATTGGTTAACCAGTAACCACTTTGTTTTACAAGAGTTGTCGTTCTTCCCATTCACAAGGTTAAACTCTTTTCCTTGTGTTAGCACAATGAAATTAAAAAAAAATATTAAAACGCGAATTTCTTAGATAAAGCCGCTTTCCGTGGAAGAACCACGTACTATGTAGTTCAAATGGGATCCCAAACAACCGTTTTAGGCAGGTTTCCCAAAAGCACAATGCGGCTTTAAGTAGTCCTATATGTTCAATATTTGAAACATGCTATGGGGTACATGTAAATGGTTAAGCTGTAATTGTCTATGCTGTATTGCTGTGTGTTACCTAAGCTTAGTTTAAATATACCATAATTCATATATATAGACATCGCTCAAGTAAATAACTTTGTCTTCCTTATAAATCTTACAGTGCTTTATGAAACATAACTAGACCAAGTACTGTTCAAGCCATAGGTTTTTCTCTGATTTAGTATATCTGGTATCGCATCATTCTCGCTCTCTCTCTATCGCTCAATTGTTTTTTTCTTTTCCATCCTCTAAATTGTATTGACCACCATATTGCAAACACAGCTGACATTCCCTAAGCTCCCTTGAAAAATGCTCTGAATATCTTGTCTATCTAAATTCCAATCAGACACAGGATACAGGTCAATAAACAATGAGCATGTGTTATTTATCAACTAAAACATGGTCATAACATTTTGAAACAAAAATACAACTACAGTAAAACCTCTTATTTCCTCCAACTAAAAAGAAGGATTGTTGATTGTACAGTGGATAATCTGTTATTCTTTCCCGTTTAAACGCAAACGTACGCAAACGCAAAGCACTAAAACGTAGAAAATGACATTATTTTGACAATTCTGATAATTCATGTTTATCGTGGTGGCAAACAGTTTGGAGCCTGATCAGACGCCGGGTTACCCGGCGTCTGATCTGGCTCCAAACTGTTTGCACTGCAAATAATAGTTTAAGCGTAAACGCGTTTTCTCCACAGTATGAAAGACATATGCTAGCTTAAAGGAAGGCTAAAGTAAAACAGTAAGCTCTGTACAGCGGTCCCTCTCTACAACGAGACCCAATGGGAGAAAATTCGTGTGCGTTGTTCGGAGGAAGTCGTAATAGGGAGGGTAATTGGTTTACATTTGCAAACAGCCTGAATCCAGATCAGTCGCCGCGTAAAGCGGCGTCTGATCTGAATTCAAGCTGTTTTGTCACTCGCCATTACATGTAAGCTTTGTGTCTGTCAAAATGTCCAATATGTAACTTTGAGAAAAACAGCAGACGACAGCTTTAAGCAGACGACATTACAGCAAGAAAATCGTTAGATATAATAGTCCTGTTTAGGGAAATGCGGCAATGGTCGTTGTAAGAAGGGAGTTGTTGTTCCAGTGCAAACAGTTTGTAGCCAGATCAGACGCCGGATAAGCCGGTGTCTGATCAGGCTCCAAACTGTTTGCCACTCATACAAAAATGAATAGTCAGAATTGTCAACCAGCTGTCCTTTTCTACGTTTTATTGCAATGTATTTGCGTTTCGTTTGCGTGTAAACTTGAAATAATAACGCGTTCTCCACTGTTACTGCGTGTATTGCAATGCTACTGAACCTTTTTATGATCAAATTTATCATGAGGGTTATTTTCCTTCCCCGCTATATTGTCGTCTTTTTTAATATTGCTGTCTGCAATATCGTTTCAAAGTTAGATTTAAGATAGTATAACTGTGGTAATTTCAAAACAAGTGGCACACAGTTTTGATCCTGATCAGACGACGCTTTTTGCAAATGCCCTTTATGACGTCATTGAGTGTGAAAGGGTTAGTATTCTTATTAAACTACGGCCAGTGAACGTTAAACATGTTTCAAGGAATTGGCACCAGTAGTTTAAATGTTGAAGTATGAAGTATAACTATGCATGAACCCTGACATAGTCAACGTCCCATCAGACAAAGTAAACTTTGGCGAAATATTTAATATGCTTTTTCGGCACCAGTATCCTCTGATATATTACAAGTGATTAGAACCGCAATGTCACTGCTAGTTAATCAACGAATTGAAACTGTGTGTGTGTGTGTTGTAAAACACCAGAATAGTGTAACTCTGCAGCAAACTGATCACCGTTTCTCTCTTACACATAATTATGTTTTCCGAACGCATTTATGTATCTAATTATAGGGTGACCTACAGGGTAACTTTAACGTAAACGCAATACAATAACATTTATAACATTTGTATTTCGTTTAAATATCTAACGATTTGGTTTGATATCAGATAAAGCAGCTGGAACCTGTTCAGACACATGCTTACTCAACGTCGATTCTGACTTCAAATGTTTGCATTCGAAAATCATGTAACTTTCTCATTATCGGGAAAAACGACATATTATCCACTGTAATATTTGCAAACAATTTGGATCCAGATAAGAATCCAATATACACCCCTAACGATGAAAACATGTATTTCCATCGCAAACAGTTTTAAGCCAAGTTTTAAACAAGAATAAAACCGTATTCCCTTATGCACTAAATATTGTACATGTACACGTGGTTTCGTTTGGATGGTTTCTTACATGTTATTAAAAGTTCCCTCTCTACAACGGCCCTCCGAATAAAGACTTTCTTCATACAACGGTATTTGCCGAAATTCCGTAAATGAAACGATTATATTTAACGCCTTTACTACTGCAATAATGTTTGCTTTAAAATTAAAAGTGTCGTATGCTGCTATTTCTAAAAGTTACATATAAATTGAGATATTGATATAATTAGTATAATGACGAGTGACAAACAGCTTGAATCCAAATCAGACGCCGCATAACGCGGCGTCTGATCTGGATTCAAGTTGTTTGCAAAACTAAATGTAAGCCAAGTTTTAATTTTCCCTCTTTGTAACGACTCCATCCTAACAGCACACACAACCTATGTCTCCCATTGGGTGTCGTTGTTGAGAGGGAGCATTGTAGAAGCTTGCCTGAAATGACGTCTTCAGCACTGCAAACTACGACTGATTTGCGCATGTGTAATTTTCCCTTTCATACATTCAATACACCCAATCAAGTTCACTTTTCCAGTGCCGACCTTTAGAATGCGACAAAAACGTCCTTTGCTAAAATTTGTTTGTTTGAATGGATGCTATTTATTAACATTTCCATAAAACCTATTGCACAGTGCGGTCAAAATTGTGATAAACGTTGCAAACAGTTTGGAGCCGGATGAGACGCTGAGTAACTCGGCGTCTCATTAGGATCGAAACTCTTCGACATTCTAGCAATACTTTCTGAAAGAAAAAGGCTGCAAATCAGATTTGAGAATATTTACAAGCAGACAACAGCTACACAGAGTACAGGAGGATGAATCACAATAAAACCTCTCTATTACAGTGGAATATATGTTGATTTTTCAAAATATACAGTCGAATTTCGATATCTCGAACTCGGTTATGTCGAACATACATGTACCCGAAGTTCAAACTTTAAACTAGGCTTAGCCACGTTTTAACTTTGAACTACGGGTGTGTTCGACTTAAGCGAGCACGAAATAACGTAATTCATGTGTCGAAATGTCGGTTTGTTCGAGTTAAGTGAGTTCGAGATATCGAAATTCGATTGTACGCGTTAACGCTAAAATAATTGTTTTTATTTAAAACAACTTGACACTTTTTGCATGCTTTCGTATTGCGTCTTCGTTTCGTGTGTGGTTAAAGATGAAAGAAAAACGTCTTATGTACTATAAAGTCGATTTGTAATCAATTTTGATCCTGACAAGATTCAGAGTTGCTTTGCGTCTGGCCTGGATCCGTTGTATTTGGAAATATGTTTTCGTCATTTACATGTTAACCCACTAAAGCGCTCGCTCCGTGGGTTACGTCTCATCTGGATTCAAACCGTTTACAAATGTAAGCTAAATCATGCTCGTCAGTCTACGAATATTAATGCTTCCTCCCCATAACAACTCCTTCCGAACAATACATGTAACATTGTCTCCAATTGAGTGTTGTTGCTGAAAGGGAGCATTGTATCACAAAGCAGTAATTTAAATACATTGCACCTGTAAATAGTATGGTTGATCGGAGAAAATAGTGTAAACCATGTTCAGATGGTTCCTCTAGGAGCCCTGTGTCCAGGCTTTGAACTTTTTGCAATTTTGCAATATACTGTTAAAGATGCTAAATATTAAAAATATGAACGGAACATAATTGGAAACGAGACTTGTTCAGATGCTAAATATTAAAAACATGAACGTAACATAAGTAGAAATGAAACATGTTCGTTTGAGGCGTCTAGCGTTAATACAATAATTCGCGACAGAGCTTTGAATTTGGAGCACAAATATTCCACGTGAAACCTTTCCTCAATGAAACTTCAAATGGACAAAAGTCAAGTTTCAAACACAGACTAGTCTCTTATCTTGGTATCCGATGTTTGCGTAGATCAAAAATACTCTTTAAATGTAAATTGTTTGCAAACTTTAAGGATGTCTCTATTCGTAACACGGTTTCAAAGGAATAATTAGAGGAAACTTATTATAAATAATGTTTTACTGATATGATACGGTATTTTGAGAGCAATTGGATATTTAAATTTTCAGGAAGAGGAATATTTCATACAACTGAAAGGACAGGTCTTAGCGTATAACCTACATTACACTACTAAGTCTGCTGAACGTTTTTCGGTTGCAAAAAAATTATTGCAATTGTTAAAGTGAAAAGATAAATATAGTTCGAACAACATTTGAGATATTCCGTAGGACTAACGCTTAAAAATTGAATTCGTTCGGCTGTTTAACTCGTTCTCCCCTGAAACCTTAAATGAACAATTCCAGTTTCTAGTTTATCCGTGTCCAATATTTACTATTTAACTTGTTTAACCATGTACTTAGAATTTACAAACAATGCAGACCATGATTTGAGGGCTCCTTTAAGGAGTTCTCTGATCTGGGTATACATTGTTTATATAGGACTAGTGTATTGTTCAAAGTAGTAAAAAAACGCATACAGTAAAAACCCTCTATTGCGACCACTAAATTGCGTTAATTATAAGGGGTTAAGAACAGGGGACTGCTTAAAGCAATGTGACAGCTAAACAGAAAGCTCCTGTAGGAACTGTCTGTTTTACTGTCATCTTGCTTTAAGCTGTCACCTGTCTTTTATACAAACAATTATCTTTTTTTTTGAGTGGTTGTAACAGAGAGGTTTCACTGTATTTGAGTCCATGTCAGTTGGGATCAATGGGTTAAAACAGTCTAAATCTGAATCATGGTTTGAAAGTACATGTTATACATATACATGTATGTTAGTCTTGTATATTCAAAGATTCCCAACATTTCAATTTTATTTAAAAGTTAGTCTCACACGACAAAAGAATTGGCCTTGAAGTCAACCAATTTGAAAATATATTTAACTTACATATATAAATTCGATTTAAATGTAATCCGTAACGTATTTCTATAATATAATATGCACGAGTCGTATGTTGAATCTATTCCTGATTCGATTGTCTGAAAATCTTTTGTAATAACGTTAATGTTAGAACCCATCAATGCCATTAAACGGTATATTTGCAAATATCATAACGATTATAATTGCAAGACGTTTGGAGACTTATTAGAAGCTGAGTTAAACAATGTATGATCAGGTTACTACAGTGGAGAATACGTTATTCTTTCCCGTTTAAACGCAAACGAAACGCAAACGCATCACAATAAACCGTAAAAATGACAACTTTTGACGATTCATGTTTATCTGACGGGCAAACAGTATGGAGCTTGATCAGACGCCGGGTTACCTTTAGAATAACAGTTTTAGCGTAAACGCGTTTATTGGGAGAGAATAACGTTTCTCTACTGAATGACGGAATAATTTTCAAAACGGTTGTCAAACAGTTTGGATCCAAACTGTTTGCAAACGCGCTTTTAAGCGTCATTGAGAGCGAAATGGTTAAACAGTGTATGATCAAGAAACTATGTGCAATGAACAAACTTGTTTCAGTACACACGCATCTGTTTAGAAAGAGCAGTTTCTGCACAACTGTATGACATTTTATACAATATTAATACAATGTCACACGTTTTACAGTAATATAATCATAAACTTGTAGCAGTCCGGTTTTTTTATGTGTTCAACAGTCCATTAACATGGGAATAACATTTTCCTAGTTTATGTACTGTTAAACCCCTCTATTACGACCTCTTAATTCTGTTCATTATTAGGAGTTAAGAACACGTGACTGCTTAAAGCAAGGTGACAGTATAACATAAATATCATGGGGAGCTTTACCTTGCTTTAAGCTGTCACCTATTTTATACAACCAACTAGAATTATGTTTATTGGACGTTATAGAGAGGTGTTACTGTACGTGTATGTTACATTGTATAAACATTAATAATATGACACTCAAAGTATATCAATGATAACTGTTTAAAAATGCGTTTACAGTAGGTACATGTACCGTTTAAATGCTTAAAATACAAAAGTAGTGCACTACAATGCTTAAATATGGCAATTGTTTTAATTGTCTGAATAACTGTTTTAATCGGGGTGGCAAACAATTTTGAGTCTTGATTTCCCCGAAGTCTAATCCTACTTCAAATATTTCGCAGTGGACATAAGGTTTCAATCACACATGCGCATAATGGGACAGAATAAAGGCTTCTCAGCTGTGACAGGGATAAAGTAAAGCAGAAAAGCGTATGCTTATTTCAAAACAACTCAACGCAAAGGGCGAAATTTTGATGTCCATGGCAAGCTTAATTTTGCACTAGAAAGACAATGTAGTGCTTATAATCTGTTTTACTTTCAACCACGTTTATATAGCGACCTTAGAGACTAAAACAATGTTCTGTCCCCATAAACAGATGTACGCTTAATTAATTATGCCCATTTTAAAATGTTTAGAGCACGATCAGACATTGGTAAACCCTGCGTCTGATCTTGCTCTATTCACTTTGAAAATATGCCATTTTCCACAATTTACTGCATTGCATTTGCGTTCATTTTCATTTAAACGCTATAGAATAACATCATTTGCACACTTTTATGTCAACGATGCAAGGGTATCGTATAGTAAAATCTTACCGGAATGATAAATGACCCATCATAATCATTATGTTGTAGAATTCCAACAATACACTATGTAATGTGGCTTGTAACTGCACCGTCACATGTTAAAATGTTCAGTTACAAGAAACAAACGTTTAGATTCAATCACAGTGCCAAGAGTATCAGAATGCAAGTTACAGTGGTTTCATTGAGTGCTCGCCAGTTTGCAGTTAGTGCTCATAAATTATTTTGAATCTTTCTGTTTTACTTTCAACCAAATGTAAGATTATACAATTGTTTATACGGTAAACCCTCTCTATAACGACCACTAATATATTGTGTAATTGTATTAAGACTAACATATCACCTATTCTATTACTAGTTTTATAAAAGTGTACGTCAGGTGATAGCTTAAAGAAAGATGAGAGTAAATCAGAAAGCTCCTGAAGGAGCTTCTGTTTTACTGACAAATTGCTTTAAGCCTTTATCTGTCTTTTATTCAATCAATTAGCTTTCTATTACATCGTAAGTGGTCACAGTAGAGACGTTTTACTGTAGTAACATCATTGACTAAGACATTATTCCTTGTTATATATGGGTTAACGTTAATTTAATTATATACATCGCAAACAGTTAAGAGCCAGATCACACGGATCACATTGCTCATAACCCTTTGCAATATTGCCACTTCTTACTGCATTGCGTAAGCGTTCACTTTCAATTATACGACACAGAATAATCTCTTCTGCAACGTTTTATATCGACGGTACATGGGTACAGGGGAGAAAAACGTTATTATTACAATTTCCCGTTTAAACACAAACGAACCGCACACGCAAAACACTCAAACGTACAAAATGACAACATTTTAATTATTCTGATTCTTCGTTTTAATCTGAGTGGCAAACAGTTTGGAGCCGGATCAGACGCCGGGTTACACGGCGTCTGATCTGGCTCAAAACTGTTTGCATTGGAAATAACAGTTTTAGCATAAGCGCGTTTATTGGGAAAGAATAACGTTTTCTCTACTGTATCGTTTGGTAAAATCTTACCGGAATGATAAATGACCCATCATATCATTATGTTGTAGAATTCCAACAATACACTATGAACTGCGGCTTGTAACTGCACCGTCACATGTTAAAATGTTCAGTTACAAGAAACAAACGTTTCGATTCAAACACAGTGCCAAGAGTATCAGAATGCAAGTTACGGTGATTTCATTGAGTGCTCGCCAGTCTTACTCATTCACGGTATTCCTATAATCGTAAAAGGCGCATGGGCGCTATACTGGCTTGTTGATAAATCTCTGGAGATCTGAAATAAATATCGGCATTACAATTAGTTTTATTGTCCAGGGTATTTAACGGACGAGCGCTATCGTAATATTGAAATAAGTATGTATTAAACTGTACTTAGTTTCCAATCACTTTCGCAGTATGGTACAGTTGGGAAGATGCTATTATTTTCTATTTTACCATTTCACTTTCACCGCCGATAACATTACTATTCGCAAACAGTTTGGATCCTGATCAGACGCCGCGTGACGCGGCGTCTGATCAGGATCCAAACTGTTTGGCACCGATATAAATGTGTCTTTAGTCAAAAATGCATACATTTCCAAATTTTATAACTAAAAGGCAGGCGAAAATTTTAAGTAGACAAAAATATAGCAGCAATTGCGTTAGGCTGCTTTTAATGCCATACTGGAAGCAAAATGATTAAATAAAAACAAATGCAATCACAATACAGATTTTTGAATTAAATTTATATATTTTTCTGAGCAATACACAATTTTGAAGTTGATCATACATATAATGCATCAGCACTCTACATAAAAAAGTAACTTTTTTTGAAATTGTTGAGGATTTCTTCTAGTTTTTGTATTGAGCAGCTTGGTGGCTGGTCGCATGCGTTTGGAGTATTTAAACACTAGTTGTGTTATCTAGTTACTTAAGACGAAGATAATTGCAAACGCATGGTAATAATATGTATATGTAGAAAATAACAAGTGCTTGAAAATGTCAATCTGAGCTGCAAATATACTCAACAAAATAATTAAAAGGGTGAGTATATAGGGTAAGGCAAATAAATAAGTAGGTTTATTCAGAGGAATGTTAACAGTATCGTGACAAAAGACATGTTAATTTCATTGTAGGGTACTTCCATCTTTAGAAAAGTAGAAAGCAATATCGCAAATACCTAAAAAGTCCGTGTGCCAGACTAGGTAGGTGGGGTAACAATTTACCTTCCCGGTGTTTAGGTACAAAACAACAACCTTTCGACGACGCCCTTACTAACGTCAAACTACACCACAACATGACGTTGGTCTGACCATAAAGCAGATAGCAAAACGCACAAATGGCGTCTTTAAGGCATATATATCAAATTTTATATCAATACGCAATCTACTTTTGCTTTAAAACAACAATATGCAATTGATAGCATGGAAAGAGTTTCACAGGAATCATTGAAGAAACAGCAGCCACTTTGTTCGAAAATCCATTGTACGTTGAAAACTGGTTTGACTTAAAAGAGTTTACAATTTAAACACAGTAAAAACGCGATACTTTGAACTCGCTTAAACCGATCGTTCGAGTAGTAGAATTTCGACAGGTCACTATCACTTTAAGTCGAACGTTTATTAGTTTCAAAGTACAAACGTGGCTAAGCCATGCTGTGACTTTTAAATAAGTCTACGTTTTATTGCATTGTGTTGGCGTTTCGTTTGCGGTTAAACGGGAAAGAATCTGATAAGGTTTCCAACTTGTTAGCACTCGAACTAATAGTTTTAGCGTAAACGCGTTTATCGGGAGAGAATAACGTCTATTTCACAGTGCATGAAGCAGACGGAAAATGGAAAGATGGCCTGTAAGAGTTTTAGATCAGAGAAAAAGGTACGATGTACCAAGGTGGCTTATAACTCAATAAAACCAATATATTTTTCGATTAGCAATATTGTGCACTGATTTTCAGGAAAGTCAGAAATTATTTCGCCTAAAACCTATTTTGTTAATATCACTCTGATATTCTGTTCTAACAATTCTCCTGAGAATATATTAATATATTTTCGTTTAAATATCCACCAGAGGGCGTTTGTTAAATATCAGATAAAATAACTTTCGCAAATATACATGTACACATGTATAAAGTGAGTCGTATTCGTTCTCAACAAAGGTATTTGTGCTACGGTGCCACCTCTCTTCTACAGTTATTATTTCCTGTTTAAGCGCAAATGAAACGCAAACGCAAATCACTAAAACGTTTAATTGCATCGCGTTGGCATTTCGTTTGCGTTTAAACGGGAAAGAATAACGTCTCCTCCACTTTAACAATTTGCCATTCAGATCTTTTTGAAGCGCCACTCGTTCAAATGATGTCGTTTTCATCATTTCCTTGCATTGTGTTTATGTCTTGTGTGGTTGCAAGGGGAAATACTACAATACTTACAAATAATAATTTATTTCCTACATGTACGTATATAGAAGATATGTATCCTCTGATGTGAATTCCCCTGAGTAAAGTGTATATGAATCGCTCAATAAATTGCCTTTGGACATTTTATTAATTTGCAGAGTCAACGGCAACGTTGAGTCTTGACACCACTTCCGCACGAACTGGTACTCCTTTGAGACACATGCTAGGTTAAAAAGGGTAAAAGTTCTTATTTCCCGTTTACAAAATTCAATGAATACAATGCAATAAACATAGAAACAATTAGTCCTTTTGATTTACAGATATACACCTTATGTTAATTAGAATGGCTAACAATATTGACCCTGATCAGATAAAGAACTGTTTCGTGCCTGATCATGCTCCAAATTATATATAATGTTTACAAATTTTAAAAGGTTCAACAACAACAAATGCAATACAGAACACATGGGGAATTAGAAGATCCTTGCAACAGTAAACAACTTACTTTCAACATAAACGCAGACAGTTTGAAGTATGATCAGATACCTGGTTACCCGGTGCCGGGTCATGCTACATATTGTTTACAAAGGACATTCTGTTAAAGTTTAAACGTATTTTTGGAAAAATAATAACTTCATATATATATACTTTGTAACTTATAGCTATGGCAGAGTACTAAGAAAGGTATACCTTTAAGGAGATCGCTTTAAGAAACATTAATTGTCGAGTATTATTTGTTAAAAAAACACCTCTTTTTTTAAAGCAAAGGGGGTAATTTGCAACATAGCAATCTAACAGCAGACGATTGTGCACAAACCACAAATAAAAACTTCTTGAATATGGCGGGTTGTTTTTGATGACAACTCTTAAACATCGAACAATGAAAAATGGAGTAGAAATGTTTTAAGAACAGTGTATATTTCGGTTCTGTGACTTTTTGTTGCTTAATTCATTAGACAATATGCGTGATAACAGGCGTGGTTTGAATTGTTAATGTATGCCTACATTTGTTTCATTCAGTATATTTTCCCTTTAAGAGTACAGCAGAGTTCGCTGTTATTTTAAGTATTGGGTTGTATCATAATTACCGGGTTCTATTCAAAACAGTATTTAGACACATCAGAGGTCGGACAGGTTTAATAACAGCACACATCGTTCAGTAAAGTTCAAACTGTTAATGATTTTGTTGTCAAATGGGAAATCTAAAAAAGTATTCGCGGTGCAGGTGAAGTTCACTCACCAGGTGCCAATGCCACCTGGAGCAAAGATGTTATCTTCAATTTAACCGCTGCTGGAAAAGCAATTAACGGCAATGTCAATGCATATACATGTTGACGTTTATTGGTATATTGTGTATGTAAAAGTGTATGTCCAGTGTGCTTTGTGGAAAACGTATAGACCTATGTTAGGCCAGTTGAGCGTTTTAAGCAGGACACGAATGAAGCAAAAATCTCACGTACCGGCCATCTGTTTTTCTGTTGACCAGTGGAATGCATCGGTCGGTATTGAACACATTGAACTCTAGCGACGCGTATACACGTCATGAACAAATCTTATACCTATCAAAAGTACACTAAGTCTTGTGCAAACAGTGTAAACCCTGATCAGAGGGCTCTTCAAAGACCCCTTTGATCAGTGTCTACACAGTTTGTCACTTTGTAAAATATTGTTAAAATCAACCCTTATTATTAAAAACTGGACCAGAGTGTATTGTAAACTTAAAGTGTCAGATTAAAGTTACAGGGGTAAATGAGTTAACCCGTTTAACTATCTTTTGAGAGTCGGTTAAACACCGGACCAGACCCGAATCCTCAGAATTGTTAAAATTACACTAAAAAGGCAGAGGGTACGTTCCATTTACTATATAGAACTTTACTATCGTATCAATACGATATAGAACATCTGTTTTGATCAGGATCGTTTTAATTCTTCCCAATGTAACCAAATTAGATCTGTAAGACGAGAACTTAACATCCTTGGACATGATGACGACTCATTTCAAAGTGAATAACAAAACAGTGAAGCCTTAGCAGATACCGGATTACACGGCGTCTGATCTAGCTGCACATTATTCGCAGAGGACAAAATAATTTAATCATAAACGCTTTTGTTGGAAAATAATAAGAATTTATCAACGGCATCAAAGCTTAAGGCCGTAAAAAGACACAACAAAGACAATTCTACATTAGAACTGAGATTTGCAAGCGCTATCTGATATATGCAATATGTACATAATTTCAATTTGACAAGCCTTATATGGATGTGCAGTAAAACCTCAGTAGTACGACCACATAGCCCTTTGTTTCTAGTTTTGATGACAGGTGACCACTCAAAGCAGGTTGAAAGTAAAGCAGAGTGTGCCTTAAGGCACATTCTGCTTTACTTTCAGCCTGCTTTAGGCTGAAATCTGCTAGGCTATATTAACTTGTTTGTAATTGCAATTGTTCATGAGGGTATAAACTGGAACTATTTTCTTCAGATGAGGAATAAATTAAATACGCTAAAAGTCGCTTCTATGGGAGAAAGGGTTAAACAAATGTACTACATTGTACAAAAGACAGGTGGCAGCTTAAGGCATGTTAGATCACAGTAAAAGGAACTCTCTTGTTTACTGTCACCTTGCCTTTTGTATTCATCTGTCTTAAACATCTAATCATTTGGTAGCTGTAACAGAGAGGGTTTACTGTACAAATACATCACTGCATCCATGTTAGCACCACCAACATTAACATAACTACATCTATTTTAGAACCACAAACATGGTGTCAAATCCACCTGAAGTTTTAAAGCCGCATTGTGTTTTTGGGAAACCTGCATGAAACTGTGGTTTGGGATCCCATTAGAACTATATGGGACGTGATTCTTTCAGAAAAAGCGGCTTTATCTAAGAAATTCGCTTTTTAATTGTTTTTTTAATTTATGGATATAACTTCCATTAAAGAACTAACTTGTGAACGGAAAGGACAACTCTGTAAATACAGGGCTACATATAAGGGGAGTTTTCGAAAACTAAACTCTTTATTTCTGCTTTTAAACCCAATGGTGTCATACTCATTAGAATTGTCTCGAAGAGACGGTTTAATCAGTAGTAACACCATAGCATTCGGTGCTGAAATCAGTGAGAAAATGTTGGATAAGTTTAGATAGCTGGAGCATTGAAAATGAAACTGTTCTGCTGCACAGACGTCTGCTTTGACATTGTCGTCTTCAAAATTTGTTCAGTTTAGATTTATGCATTGTTTAAATTAAACAAACCTTAAGACGAGTGTCAAACAGTTTGCAGTCAGATGAGACGCCACGTTACGCGGCGTCTTTCTAGATTCAAACAGTTTGTAAACTCCGTAAAGTTACGACCAGTAGGCACAGGGTTAAACTATGAGATCCAGTCAAAACGTGTAAATAATATTCACTGGGGGTTGAGCGATTAAAAAAAATACGGATAATCTTGAGCATGCTGAAAATGACTGTTTCAGCCTTATCCGCTCTCTAACTCAAGCACTTCTTTTTGGATCTTCACCAAACTTGCTACAAATGTTAATTAGTATAGAATCTAGGTCAGGTTCAATAACTAGCAAAATTGCATGAGGCATGTCTGAGTTATAGCCCTTGAATAATTAAAAAATGATTCCTTCAGCATTTTCTGCTCTCTAACACAAACACTTGTTATTAGATATTCACCAAACTTGCTGAAAATGTGTATTGGTATTAAATCTAGGTCAAGAAAAAAATCGAATACAGTTGAACGAACATCCTTTAAGAGGTAAGGAGAAATGGAGTGGTCATTTATTACTTAACTTATTGCCAACACGGCTAAGATGAAGCACATGCAACCATTGACCAACTATTTGGCTAAAATAGAATAAAAACTGTTACCTTTACAGATTGGACAGGCCAACAATAAGGAAAACATAGCAACAATTTAAAAATTGAAGAACCATAACTCCATCATGCCTTCGGCGATTTGGGTATTTATAGAACTGGACCAAGATTTTATACAAATATTATTTTCAGTAAATTTGGTGAAGATCCAATTAAAACTGTTTGAGTCAGAAAGCTGACAAGGCTTAAGTAGTCAATTTTAGTCATTCAAGGGCAATAACTCCAACATGCCTTTTGCGATTTTGGTAGTTAAGATGATTGACCTAGATTTTATATTAATAAACATTTTCAACAAGTTTGGTGAATATCTGATAAAAAATGTATGTGTTAGAAAGCAAACCATGCTGAAACATTCATTTTTAATACTTAAAGGGCAAAAACTCAGACATGCCACATGCGATTTTTGTAATAAGCAAACTAGACATAAATGTTATATAATTAAACATTTTCAGCAAGTTTAGTGAATATCCAATAAAACTGAATGTGTTAGAGTGCAAAAATGACTGAAACAGTCACTTTTTATTAATAAACAGGCAATAACTCAGATATACCTTATGCGATTTAAGTAGTAATCAAACTAAACCTTGATTTTATATCAATAAACATTTTCAGCAAGTTTTGTGAAGATCCAATAAAACGTATTTGTGTTAGAGAGCAAACCTTGCTGACAACAGTCATTTTTTAATACATAAAGGGCAAAAACTCAGATATGCCACATGCGATTTTAGTAATAATCAAACGATACCTAAATTTTATATGAATAAATATTTTCAGCATGTTTAGTGAATATCCGATAAACACTGTTTGTTTTAGAGTGCAAACATGACTGAAACAGTCATTTTTTTATTAATTAACAGGCAATAACTCAAAAATACCTTATGCGATTTTAGTAGTAATCAAACTAAACCTTGATTTTATATCAATGAACATTTTCAGCAAGTTTGTGGAAGATCGGATAAAAAATATTCGAGTTAGAGAGCGGACGAAAAAGTGTGATAGTCTAACTGACTGATGAATGGACGGGCGAAGGTAATTACGGTTGCACACGGTGACGTTGATTCCGGCTGTATCACGTGACACTAAGCCGTGTGGTAAGGTTTATGTCAGACGTTCTATTTTCGGTTTGTAATGATTTTAAATCGCCCTTTTTGGTGATTTAGGTCCGTCTTCATCATTTCATAGATCAGTTTGGCCCAAAAGAATGTTCAAACATTATTATTAACCGTTATTGTATTTCAGACATTAAGAAAAGTTCTGAAAACACAATGGGACTTTAAATTAATCTTCGATTTAGTTAAAAAATTATAGTTGTAACTCTATACGTCGGGATCGCTTAAATCGACCTTACCAGTATCAATAGTTTTAAAGTGTTTCATTTATCTTTGAGACGAATCTAGTGAATAATGACACCATAGGGTTTGAAGCAAAAATAAATATTTAAGTTTTTGAATTATTCTCTTTATCTGGAGTCCTGAACTACATGTTACTAGGGGTCATTATGTTGAACACTTAATGAGACGTGATGTACAGTGGAGATTACGTCATTGGTTTCTGTAGACGAACACGAAAAGCAAACTCGTAATAAAATGTTGATTTTTTTTATAATTCTGTCTATTAATTTCAATCTAAATGAATAACAGTTTAAAGCTTTATCAGAAACCTGGTTATCCGGCGGCTTATCGGGCTACAAATAGTTTGATCTTCAAATAACTGTTCCTCATCTTCGTTTCAGGATTCAAGTCTTTCATAACCGAAATGAATATCAGCAATTTTATCAAAATTAGAAAACAACCATCTCAGTACAAGGGCACCTACAGAGTGCAGGTTTCGACATACTATTTGTTTGCTGATTTTGTCTCTTGTCTTGTTCAATTTGCAAATTATGTAATGCCACTTGCTTTTTTGTCACTAGATAAATATATATCTTGCTGTTTGTCACTTGTTCGCTGCCATTTGTTACATGTCAAGTGCAATTTGTAACATGCCAAATGTTGTTTGCGATGTGCCACTTGTTATTTAAGGCTTGCTACGTATGTTACTGTAGACAGGCATGCATTAGCGTAAAGGCAGTGCAATGTCACTACTATATATCGTCAATAACTATAACATAATTATACACTTGGGTTGGGTTTTATTTGAATTTACTTTTTATAGTTTCTGGTTTATGCATTCACACATTTCTTAGTGTTTGTGAAATTTTGAAATAAATTGTATTGTGTGTATCACATTTAATGTAACATGTAATCGTGAGTACAAAATCCTCGTATAAAAATGTATTATATTTTATACAAAATATATTCCAGTATATAGTAATTATACCTCCCAACCCATACCAGTTGGTGAATTGGTTTTTAGTAATGTGCTCATTCACGCTCCAAGGACGCCTTCTATCCAGACTCAAGGCAACTTACAAAGTTAAAGTTTTTGTAGAAGAGGATCTTAGAAACAACAAATTGAGCATATTATTGAGGAATACTAAAAGGAAGGCTTATTGATTATATAATAGACAGGAGACAGCTTAAAGAAATATGACAGTGAAACAGAAAGCTCCTAAAAGAGATTTCTGTTTCACTGTCATATTCCTTTAAGCGGTCACCTATCGTAAACACCCTAATACTTAACATAATTTAGTGGTCGTTATAGGGAGGTTTTACTGTATTTGATTTTTTTTTTCAGAAACGTAGTGACATTGTACCAGAGTCAATATATTGTTCAACGAATATACCAACCACACATAGTTTTGTAATATCTGTCGTTTACCTTTAAGTAGTTCACAGAAACAGGAAAATCTAGGGCAGTTATTTGTCATGAAATGAATGAAAGACTTTATTTAAAGAGGGTAGCCCATTTAGTCTAATGACTAATCCTCCATGAGGCCCTCCATTAAAGTGATACATACATAGATTTTCTATAGTTATAACCCTTATCATCCAATGTCTAATGTGTGTACATCACCAGTCAAACAATGATTCCAGTATATAACTAGCAAGTTATAGCAATTCATCAGCAGCATGGAATGAGTGAATTTATTTGACATAAGGACATTAAAATATTTCAAGCTGTAAAAAATGCTCGTCCGCAAACTTAAACGTCTGCCAACATTCTTAAACATGATTTTAAAGAATTTTTATTTCCGCAAACTTAACAGAGCTAAACTGTGTTCTTCCAGATGCGACACCAGGTTATCCGGTGCTATCAGGACCACACCTGTTTGCAATAGTCACATTCGTTATCCCGCCACGTCCATAACTTTAAGAAATGTTATTGCCAGGGATCCAACTTTATGAAAATGATCTAAAGGCTATTCCATTACTGTACTTAGTATATATACCTTTGCCATTGTCGTCAGTGATATTCCTTTTTTAACTAATGGCGAAGACGTTATTTTCCCCCATTTAAACGTAAAGAAACGCAAACAAATTGCAATAACAGTAGAAAATTACAAATGTTTGACAAGTATGGTTACCCGGCGTCGGTTCTGGCGCTTGAATGTTTACAATTGAAATTGTAGTTTTTAAAAAAGCGTACATGTGTTTATTTGGAAAGAATAGCGATTTCTCCGCTGCATCACCAACATGCAAAACAGTTCAGATCAAAATAAATATTTTTTGTCTAACCTTCATCTAAACTGTTTGGTGCAGTTACAATGTGCGTGTATCATAAACTGGCAGACACCTTTGAAAAGGCTTTATTCTAACCAATCAAATTAAATGCGTTTATGCACTACAATGGTATTTATATTGCAAACGGCTTCATCACAGTGGCCCGTCGCATGCGACGATGGCATCAGTGACGCCTCTGGTGACCCCTTAACCCGAATGAAGAAGCACAAACACGTCCATCTATGGATAGGTTACGGCAGCAAACGTTATTTGTCTGTTCTTCCTGACTTGACGTTTCACGTCGAACTGAGCTTTTCTTTTTGATTCAAAGGTTCTTACTAATGGGAAGGTTGTAGACCTCCATGCACTTCGGTCTGCAGTAAAGTACTCCTCTGTAAACGGCTTGGAGTAAAAACAAACACCTGTATGGTCATGATCCGAACTGTATGCTTTTCACATTAAAATCAATCGTATATATATACTATCTAAAAGGTTGCCATAGTCAAGCTATAACCATGCGTTTTCGTTTCCTTTCGTTTAAACGGGAACTGATAACGTCCTAAACTGCATTACTTCTATAGAACAAACATGTATCAAAATCGTCTAATTTCTAGTCGATCAAAGGTCACACTATTTGCCATTTGAGTATAGTCTACTACAGTCTATAACATTTATAAATGATCTAGTATTGTTTGTTTTCATTACCTTTGGTAAGGTGCGATTGGCTGTAATTTTTGTTTTAAAACCCCATGAAAAAAGAAATTCAGGCCACGCCTTGTAGGGACTCTTTACTCTTAGTCAAACTGCTCTCCACAAGCACTGCATGGAACAGGACGCCAAATGACGTAATTGACGTCGACGTAAAAACAAAACAACGTCGCGTTTTGGCGGAAAATACCTATGGCGGAGGGACTACAACCTACGTTTTGAAGTGTTAAATAATGAACACCGTGTCAGATTCTCTATTCAACTACTTTTTAAATTGAGAAATGATATTAAATAATAAGGAATAATTCGGAATATTTATTAAATATTCGAATTATTCCTTAAGTAAATCAATATCATCAGCTGAAAAAAGTTTCATTTTGCCATTTATAGCTGAAGTCCAATAACATAGAGTTTAGGTTACCATGGATAATGGGATAATGCAACTGTATACTCATTGTGTACTGTTAAGTAATGGTGCAGCTTATATTTCACCATCAGCGGAAGCTAATTGTATACAAATGGGAAAGTGGATCGACCTATCGAATTCATAATAAATCGTAAAATATGCATCAAATAAACCAGTTAGAGATTTGGTGAGTGTGTCTAAAGGAAGCAGCAAAGTGTATGTTGAAATATATATGGAAGGTGGGGAGAGTTCATTTCATAAACATAAATACGTGTATATGTACAAGCACAGTGGACAAAAAGCTTCACAATAGATATACGGTTCATTTTGGTTCGCTTTGTGCAGTATCTAGATAACCTGAAATGCTCCTCGCCGTACTGTTTATTGACGGTTGACTCTCGTTTGGCTGTACAGTGATGCCTCCCTAAAACGGCATTCCTAATAACGACTCCCTCCTTACAACGATAGTTGCAAAAGTTCCCTATAAAGAACAATTATACCTAACGCATTTACAGCTGCATTATCGTCTGCTTAAATTTGTTCGTCTGCTGTTTTTCTAAAGTTACATAATGTACATTTTGACAGCCTGAGGGAAAACAATAATGACGAGTGACAAATAGCTTGAATCCAGACCACACGCTACGTTTAGCGGACAATATGTATGAGTTTCATCAGACGATCAAACGCCAGGTTATCCCACGTCTCACTTGGCTACAAACGGTTCTCAATGGACATGGTATTTTCAGAATAAAATTGTTTATTGGGAAATAATTGCGTCTTGTCCGATCTTTTAAGCATCTGCCTAGGCCGCAAACTGTTTTTCAGTTGCTTTCTATTTGTTATTGGGACACACAACGGTGAAAATTAGAATGAGGCGGTTTGAATAGCGCCACAGTGACGGCATACTATTTGACCTTCCCGTATTTTGATTCACATGAGAGAAAAAAGGTGCCTAAAGCATTTGCGGACACATATTATCAGTTTAGAGAAGCTTCTTAGTGACTTCAGGAGACTCAGTCAGTGGTCTTACAATTAGTTATCTCACAACAAGTAACCATAGTAACCAATTTTCTACTTAAGGAAAATGCATTATTTCCAAAAAACATTAGTGTACCCAATAGTAGAGTGCCGAAAATTTAATATTTACAGTGGATAAGACGTTATTTATTCCAAATAAACGCTTCTATGCTAAAACTATTATTTCCACTGTAAACAGCTTGGAGCCAGATCCGACGGCGGGTAACTGGGGTCTGACAAGACTCCAAACTGTTTGCCACTAAGATAAAAAAATTCAATATTGTCAAAAATATGTCATTTTTTACAATTTATTACAAGGCGTATGAGTTTCGTTTTTGTTTAAACCGGAAAGAACAACGTCTTCTTCGCTGTGATATATTAACCCATTTATGCCCAGTGGCATCTTACATGTTTATATATTGGATTAGTCCATTTTTTATCAAAGGGATGCCTGGTCAAAATTACTTATTTTCATTTTATATTATATTGGAAATCCTATCAGCAATCAGTGTAAACTCTGATCAGATGCCGCATAATGCTGCATCCGATCAGATTCTACACTGTTTTCCTATTACCCATATATGGGGTCGTTGGCACACATGGGTTAAGTGTTGGTGCTCAAAAGGTTTGCACAAACAAACAGCTTCGAGTCAGATCAGACCCTGTGTGTATAGGTTCTAAGACTTCAAGCTGTTTGTCATAAATAGTTTTAAATAACTGCCAACCATCATGTTCTTCATTTACTTGCATTACATTCAGTTTCGTTTCACAATTTCCTCCATAAATACGCTCTTTCACACCTTTATTTTATTCTGCCAATGAAGAAAACAATATACAGTAATTAATATAGATCTAATATTATAAGAAAACATTTCAATATCTAAGCAGACGGTAGTTTAAAGAAGGCATAATGCGGTGTCTGATCAGAGTCAACACTGTTTGCTGATCGGAAAACTATGCGGCGTCTGATAAGTGTCAACTGATCGGAATTTCTTTAATAAATAAAATGAAAATGAAAGTGAAGACCATGCATTTCTAAGATAAAACTGAACTACTCCAATATATAAGCTCTGAGGTGTTCACTGGGTTCAAATTGGTGTACACATTTATCGAAATCTTGTTTCCAGTTTTGAATACAGATAGTCACTTAATATTAAAATATATATAGTGAAATATGTAAAAACAAAAATATGACTTTACATGCTACGGTTTTGATAATATTTGATAATTAAGATAGTTAATTATAAAAACCGTAGCATGTAAAGTCATATTTTCGTTTTTACATATTTACTTCCTGTACCGAATCTTTCCGTTTTCTTATAGTAATATATATATAGTAAACTATTTTTAAAAAAGTTGAAAAGCCAGTACAATAAGCAGTGGTTTAAACGACCATCTGCTTGGATATAAAATATATTTGTTGTGGTGCATATTCCAGGTTGATTTATTTGTGTTCATTTTGCCGTAGAGATGAACAAAATAAGAATGTCCAAGTTATTTACCCAACTTTGTTACTAATGCACACTATCACCGAATGTATGGTTTCATGGCTAGTATTTTTGAGATATTACTTAAGCTTGTTTGATTAATTTAATTATCATGTCATATACCAACGTTAAGATAACCACGTAGGATGGAGATGAAAGTCTTATAATTCCGGTCCTTCACCGTCATGATAGAGCGAAATACTTCTAATAGCCCGGAAATGTGTGGGGATAACAAAAATCCGGTTTTGAGGGGGTTCCGGTTCTTATGGGTTTTAATCCGTAGCTTGTGTTTAGTACGGAAGATAGCTGACCACTTAAAGCAGGTTATATTGTTTCAACCTGCTTTAAGCTATCGTCTACTAGAATATAGAAGTTATTTCTGATGGTACATATTCATGGATGTATTTTCATCAATGTAGCAATAAAGCAATGGCGTAAAAAGGCGTATTTAACGTGTAATGAGTTGAAATAAAGAAAGGTTGGAAACGGGACACACATTTTTTATCCGGTTTAAAGATAATTATTCCGGTATTTAGAGGTTCCGGTCTGAAGGAATTCCACTGTATTTTTATTTAAAACATGTCGCCTAGAATAAGTTCTGACCAGACGTCGAATGAGTGTAGGTTTGTCACGCGGATATCATTTGCCGCCGCTGTATAGATCTATTTTTTCACCTGACAGGGAGGAGCTAACCTGTGGCAAATATGAAGTAATTGACATTTGTTTTGGGGGTGAAAGGTTTGTGACGCGTTTTTTTCTACGGGTGGACTCGTTCTAAACATCACAGCTCATAGATCAAAATACGACTATACAGTCCCGTATTATGTTGTTATTGTCCGATACTTTTAACATGAAGAAACACAATTTTTGCATGCAGCAATATCAGCGTGAAAAGGGTATATACAGTGGTACATCGCTATAACAACACTCAATAGGAGACAAAGTTGCGTGTGTTGTTCGGAGGGTATTGTTATAGGGAGTGAAAATTAAGAATTGGCGTACATTGACAAACAGGTCGAATCCAGATCAGACGAAAGCTGTTTGTCACTCGCCATTATATTCCTTCTGTCTAAATGCCCACTACATGTAACATGCATCGTTGAGAAAATTCTGCAGACGACAACGGTAAATGCCGATGAAAGAACGAACGTGCTGCCACCCTCAAAAGTTAAAATGCAATGATCCTCATCGAAACTCCTCCCTGCCAAGTCAAAACTGTGATTCATTTACAAAAAAGTTAAACCGTTACTAGACTCAATTTGAAACCGGAACAGTCTATTTGAAGTCCAAAGAGAGGAAATGGTATGTGTCAGATTTATATTCACTTTAACGATATGTCAGTGTTTCAGGCCATCGACATGAAACGTATTAAGAATAGAATCTATTGCAAAACAGTGGTGTTGGCATTAAAGATTCTCCTTTAGAAACGCATTGATTCAGTGGTGGAAACAAATTGAGTGCTCTAAATAGCGCACTCAATTTATTTCCACTTCTGAATCAAAGAGTTCCAATTTTGTAAGATCATGAGCATATACCATACTATAGGTAATATTGTATATATCCTAGCAGATGGTAGCTAAACGCAAGTTGACAGTAACAAAAAACGTGCCTTAATGCGCTTTCCTTTTTATTTTCAACCTGTTTCAAGTGGCGTACTGTCTCCAAAACTGGAAAATATGTTGTGTGATTAAGGGCTAATTGTGGGAACATCCAGACGGCTTGTCATCTGCTCCACAGCGAGACAAATACTGGGGTTGGGAAACGTGCTAAGCACTTGCCTTATTGGAAACTTTTTCAATTAAACAGCATATCATATCCTACATCTATTGATTCAGATATTAATTACACCGATTTAGAGGATACAGACCTGACGTTCGTTGTTTATTTTGCTTAAAGCATATAGACTTTTCTCGAGGACAGCCATGAAAATAAAGAGCATAGCTCAGATAAAGTCAAAACTAATCATCTATAACAGACCACTGGAAATATTCTGTATAAAATGAACAACTTGTCTTAAGAGTTCGGTGCTTTGCTATTGGCCTTTTATAAAATAGTGATATGGGACAGCTTATTAACCATCTAGTGAAGGGTATAGACGTACAGTGGAGAATCTGTTATTCTTTCCCAATAAACGCGTTTACGCTAAAACTATTATTTGCAGTGCAAACAGTTTGGAACCAGATCAGACGCCGGGTAACCCGGCGTCTAATCAGGCTCCAAACTGTTTGCCACCAGGATAAACATGAAATATCAGAATTGTCCAAAAGTTGTTCTTGTCTATGTTTTAGCGCTTTGCGTTTGCGTACGTTTGCGTTTAAACGGGAAAGAATAACAGATTCTCCACTGTAACGTTAGCAAACAGTGTATGCAATTGTTAAACTGTAGAAAACATGTTACACTTACTAACGATTTATTTTAATCTAAGTTGAAAACCGTTTGAACTCTGACCTCTGAACTCTGACCACAAACCGCGTTAACCGGTGTCTGATCTGGCTCCGAATCGTTTGCAATGGACAAAAATGTTTCATCATAAACTCGTTTATTGAGAAGGAATAACATCACTACTGTTCGTTCTTATTTCCCGATTAATACGTTTATGTTCAGTCTTGTTGTTCTCCAAGATACTTATCTACTTTGCCATGGTTCTGGGGCTTATTTTCCATAGTGGAGGTTTTTGTTAATTTAACGTTTGCCGATAAACTTAAAGAATTCAGGACGGTGGGTTTGATCCCATGCGAATGAGAATAGCCAATATCATATTCATGGAGCCTTCCATCATTATCATTCCATCACTCATCGGCGACAGATGACCTATTTAGTATCGCTGTATGCAAGACCCAACTTTCAAGCTTCATCAAACGACGACTAAAATTTTATTTTTTAACATTATGTTACACCACGTTTGGTTTTCGTTGACATTTTAAATTTAAGAGGGAAAGGTCTTCCCCACTGTTAATTCGGGAGGCAAGAACAGATATAGGCGATTTACTTATTACTTATTCTAAAACTAATTGTCATAGGGACCGGCAGTCTGTAATATAATTCCCATTTGGAATATAAAAGAAAATAGTTTCGGTAACTTTAAAAACAAACTACGTTGTACTCTAATTGGCTGCCAAAGTTGGTAAATCAGACCAAATTTACATTTTGCTACATAAATAAAGCGTCCCGGTTATAACACATTTAATTCCGTTCATTCCATCCAAATAGCCCGCCCTTACAGTGGAGAGGACGTTATTCATTCCCAATATACGCATTTACGTTAAAATTATTATTGCAAATGCAAACAGTTTGGAGCCTGATCAGACGCCGGTCTATGCGGCGTCTAATCAGGCTCTAAACTGTTTGCCACTCAAATTAAAATGAACAGTCGGATTCATCTATAAATTGTCATTTTCTCCATGTTAATGCATTGCCTTTGCGTTTCGTTTGGGTTTTAACGGGAAAGAATGATTTCCTTTCAACTGAACTTCCATTCAGACCTTTAAAAAACTACCATTTTGAGACCTTTAGTGTTAATTGGAATCAATTGTGCATTTTTGATATTTGCCTACGTTAAGATAGGCATTTGTGACATAATTAATGCCCAATTATTAATTAGCTTGGATACGCTATACGCTATACGGTAGCGCTAACATCAAACCATTGTTCAAACTGTTTCTGTGACAACATATTGCCACAGTAATACATACATTAGGTATTTTGCTATAAAGTCGACTATTATCAAATGACTTATAAACCAAATGTATAGATGGGAAGATGAAGATATACATTTGTTAAGCAAACTGGTGAACCTGTTACCGATATGTAAATATTTTGAAACAAATATTCAAATAAGTTTGGGTCCAGTGAACCCTAACGAATATTAATGTATATATGTATTAACATGTGTTACTACGGTGTGTAATTTTCAAATACGACTGGAAAAAACGTTATCAGTCGAACATATTTCATGTTTGAAGAAATCAGAAGCCTAAAGAGGCAGAAAACCAAATGGCGTAATAGAGAAACAAAGTCAAAATACTCAACGTAAGCAAACTTTGGCATTATAATGCATATGCCATGAAAAAGGTCAGTATTAAAACATCCTCAATGCTCCTCGTATTTTAGACTCGTTCCATCACAGTTTCTCCTCCGACACGAGACATCTTAAATCTTTGTTTTCAACTTGGCCTCCAACAATTAAAAAAAGGTTTGAATAGATCGTCAGATAAGAATGTCCCAGTGGTCGATTGAACCAAGGCGCTTGCAAAATTTTACAGCACTTTTTGTTTTGCTTCCTCTGCACAAAACAGCATCTAATATAAATTTCTCATATTTCATTTCAATATAGGGCAGAAGATGTTATTCTTTCCAGAAAACGCATTAATTCTCAAATAAGTCAATTGCAAACAGTTTGTTGCCATATCAGACACCTAGAATTCCGGCGTCTGAACAGCGTCTAAATTTTAACTCAGATTGTTACGTTTCCTTACATTGCGCGCACGTGTAAAAAAGTGTCGTTTGTTTAAATTGTACTCGTATCTAATCAATCTGGTTCTGGAAGATATCTTACTTGTATGTCTTACAAAGGTTGATGTATATGTTTTATATGCACTATTGCAATAAACTTAAGTATAGGAAAAACTTTCTAGAATTATTAAATACACTTTAACTATTGTTCAAATAAATACGAAAGACTGAAGCAGGAAACGCAACACAAACAATACATCCACATATCAAGCAGAACACACACACACACAGCATTACCATAACAAACACACACAGCCTATTATGAATGTACTGTATGTGCTGTATAAATTTTATTATGTGTAAACTAATATGTAGAACTAATTGTTAACATTTTTACTGAAAAGTAGGCCCTGAAATTCATGTTTTATTTCAGATCTAATTGTAGTTATTTTGTCTTTTCTCGATTTATAGGTACATATGTGTTATTTCATGTAAAGCGCTTTTGAACGCACAATCCATGTGTGAAAAGAGTGCTATATAAATCTGGTATAATAATAATAATAATAATAATAATAATAAGTCGTAGAACATACTGCTATTGTAATGTATTATAGCAAACTCGTCGCCAGCTGTTAGCTCTTAAGTTTAGAATAGTAGGTAGTTTGACTCAACGTCATTTACGAGAGTTAGATTGGATTCTGAACGTAACGCAGCTTCATATATGGAATCAAACTGTTTGCACTTATTAGAAGAATGAGGCTTGACAGTGGAACGTTTGAATAATGCATAATACATGGTATCTATTCCGACTGTCACCTTCATAAAAATATGAGGGTAATAAATTATTTATTTTATATATTTCTGAACAATATACTTCAGCTCTGTGAATCTGAGAATTTACCGTTTTTATACTTATTTGATTTATGGAGAGTTTTTCATCACGTAAGTGGATGCGAAAGTGTTTGTTCTGAAACGTTTTCACTATATATTGCAAATACATTTCCTGGTTATATTTTTTGTACAATCTCAATCGTATTTGCTGGTATGATGTAGGAGTTTTGTTAGAGTAAATCTAAATTCATACAGCAGTTTGGAACATTTTTAAATTAGGCCATACAATTTTATGTTAAATGAAAAGATACGATAGACGCATTTGCAAATGATTGCTACAGTGTGGAATAGTAACGTGAAAGACAAGAGACTGTTAGCCCTTTCACTGCAAAATCCTTTTGAGATGTGTACCCCTTCACCGTTTCATTGTCGTCTGCTTTAAATTTGGTGTCTGCAATGTTGTTTCAAAGTTAAAAAACAAGCCAGTATGACTAAAGAAATTTCAAAACGAGTTTCAAACAGTTTGGGTTCTGATTAGACGCCGCTTTACGCTGCGTCGGATCAGGACCCAAACTGTTCGCCAACTCGCTTTAAAATGTCATTGAGAGCGAAAGGATTAACACAGACTGACAGGCAAACAGAGCTACCCACAGGGAAATGGTTCATTGTATAATGTTTCTTCAACCCATTACTCCATTGCTTCATCTAGTATTTGAAACATGTGTCCATTTTAAGCACTTTTAAAGTACAGTTATACTTCTCCATTACGACCATAAATCGGAGAAAATGTGTAGAAAATACAGCTGACAACTTAACACAAGGTGTCAGTAAAAATAAATATAAAAAGAGGTTTGTTTAACTTCACCTTGCTTTAAGCAGTCACATATCGTACATATAATTTATTTATCGTAATAGAGAGGTTTTACATTAAAGCAAATATTGCATTAATACGCATTATGCTTTACATTCACGCTGTTTTAAGCAGGAATCTTCAATTCAATTCAAAGTATTCTTTATTTTCTCTGTTTGCATGTGTACAAATGCTAGGATATAGACAGTTTGTTTGTGGGTACATATTCGTGACTCTATGAAGTTGAACTATTTGTCTAACCGGAGGAATATATTAAAGGCTTAAACGGTGTACTTAGGGAGTAATTGGTTAACCCGTTCACTCTCAATGACGCTTAAAAGCTCGTTTGCAAACAGGTTGGATCCTGAACAGACGCCACGTAACGCGGCGTCTGATCGAGACCCATACTGTTTGACACCCGTATCAAGTCATACAACCTTAAATCTAGCGTTGAAACGTGTCTGGTAGACAGCAATTATAAAGCAGACGACAATAAAGCGGTGAAAGGTTAAACATTTCCCGAATAATTTGATCATAAAAGGGTTAAACAAATAGATGAAAGGTTGTTTGACTTAGTAAGTATCGATAAGAGTGTCAAACAGTTTGGGTCCTGATCAGACGCTGCGTTACCCAAACTATATACACACGCGCTTTAAGGGCTCATTGAGAGTGAAATGCAGAAGACAAATGTTCATGAATGTATACAAATATGTTTCTTCTAACTCGGATTTCTTACAAATAGTTCTAAATCTAATCGTAGTCTGTAGTTTAAATCAAATTAAGACAATATTTTGTCTCGAGCGAAACACTTTATTTGCGTAAATCTCCGCAGGGAAGCATGCCTAACAGCGTGGCACCGTTATATTGATATATTATCTTCCGGAAACTACGCTGCATCGTCTTTCATTTATTACAGGAATGACATGCAAGAGAAACATGTGCTAGCTGCAACATTGTCGTCTGCTTTTATTTTTCAAAAATATTGTAATTTATGTTTTTTTTCTAAATGCAGTTAATAAGTTGTGTTGAAAACAGTAAAGTTCTGTGTAACGACCAAATAGTAAGAAGGCAAATTGATGGCACGAAAAACAGGTTTCGGCTTAATGCAAGGTGGCCAGTAAAACAGAAAATTCCTTCATGAGCTTTCTGGTTTACTGGATCTTTGCTTTAAGCTGTCACTTGTCTGAAACGGCTAACACTTAACAAAAGTTAGTGGTCGTAGTAGAGAAGTATGACTATATTATACATCCTTATTAGGCCCCAATTTACCAGGCGTGTTGGAATACAGTTTGGATGCTGATCAGACATTGAGTTATTAGGTTTCTGATCAGGATTCAAACAGTTTTCAAATGACTGTGCTGTCAATGTATTGCAGTGAATATGTCATTCCTATATAATAAGTATAGTCTAAATCTAATATTAAGTTCATTGATATAAGCAAACTATAGATCATGTTTTCTTATGTTCTCGGTAGTAAGCCTTTGGATTCTAGTCACGCATAAATGCCATCTTTGCAAACACTATAAACGTGCAGAATATACTTGCACTATGCAATCATTAACCCATTTATGCCTAACGTCCCATAAAAGGGACATAGACAAACAGTGTAGACTCTGATCAGAAGCCGCATTGTGTGGCATCTGATCAGAGTCTACACTGTTTGCTGATAGGAATTTCAATATAAAACAAACATTTTGTTTTTGACCAGGCATCCCTTGGATAAAACATGGAATAATCCAATATATAAACATGGAAGAATCCACTTGGTATAAATGGGTTAAACACCTGGATCAAATCGAACCATCCTCTAATCAAGGTATGCACTGTGTGACAGATTACATCACATGGACAAAAACCACCCTTTTCAATCCAGAATGGACTAGACTAAATCGAACACTGGACTTGTCAATTTGCAATTTCAGAGATATATTTGAATACGAGGAACATATTTGTATGAGTTATCATTAGCCTGGACAGACAATAACTATTATCTACACACAGGCAGGACTGTCCCTTTCGATCTAATGAAAGCTTATTGTTTTGCCATCTATTACATTACATTGTCCAAAGAAATCCGATGTCCACTTTCAACTGTAGAGGAAAACACTCTGTCAATACCAAAACATTACGTTTCAATAAGGCATTCGTAAACAGGCCAAGCTTAGCTTGATTGCCACTCTCTGTCTTAGTTTTTAACAGCCAATGACACTTGAGCGACGTTGTAATACCAGGCTGTCTGTCAGAGAGGGGGATTTATTGAATTGAATGGTCGTTTCGCTACATCAAGGATGTACCTTTCAGTAAAATCAGCAGTATTTGCTACATGCACGATACCGTTGATTTTGTTCATACTTTATTTGTAAAGGATACGACAACACAAATGTAACTAGCTTATAAAAATGCGTTTTGAATGAGTATACATTTACTCAGCAATACAACTGCCGATTTAATATCATAACCAAAAAAGTGGAAACTCGATACTACGAACTCGCTCAAATCGATCTATCCTGTATTTCGTAAGTTTTATTTTGATATGTCGATCTCGATTAAGTCAAACATACCCGTAATTCAAAGTTAAAACGGGGCTGAGCCACGTTTAAACTTTGAAATATGTGAATGCTCGAAGTAACGCGAGTTCATAGAATCGAATTTTTACTGTAAAGGCATTTTGAAATACGTACCTGCGGAAATTGTGGTTCCTGATTATATGCCAGTCTGTTTAAAAACGCATGGCGCAGAGATTATAAAACTTTAAATGAACACTGTGCTCAAAATCCATATTGTCATCCCAGTTCAAAACACTTTTAAAAATATCATATTTATAATTAGTATTTGCATACATATTTCTACTGTTAAAATTATCCATATGAGTTTACTTAAATACAAAAAAGCTTGTTTTGTACAATCTAGAACCTGTTATCAAAATTTAGTTTGTGGCACGGTGTTCATATTAAATGTTATATCTTAGGACCTGCACACACGGACCTGGCAGTGAAACCATCACTAGTACTCTTTAAACTTTGATTTGACTTTGTTATGTTTGTTTATAGATAACATAAGTATGAAGGACTGTGATTGATTATTCTTTCCCAGTGCACATTGGACACCTAGTGCTTTGTAGATCTAGTTGAGCATTAAACAAGGATTTAAAGGTTTTAACAACACACGATTCTGGCAGATTCTGCTTATTTACCATAGTGTATGCATAAATAAATGTCTTAATTGTTAGGTGTATGATGTCATGTAATGCCGATTTTCACCATCATAGCTCCGCAAAGAAAAAGTAAATATGTTGTAAGATAGTTGTTTTAAGTTGGTATCACACTTTTGGACGAACCCGTACATGGCAAATACACACTCAGACCAAAGGTCGCACAAACGTGCGAAATTGAGAATATTTTATTGTTTATTGGGAATTATGGCATTAGGTAAAATATATAAAACCAAGTAGGTTATAAACAAATCAGTAACTTAACGTTGATATCTCCATTTTCCCCCTGAGTTTGACAGCTGTTGTGCCACATGGCGGTGTAATCACACGTGTAATCGCGTCTCGAGGGGTCACGCGACCTACATATTTACAACCGGCGAAAACAGATTTACGGACATACAAAACAGTCGTAACGTATCGAGGACGAAACAAATATTCGTATCGTGGTTTGGCCTCAAAACATTACATGACCACAGAAGCGTTCTTTAAACTCCAATTTATATAACTAAATGGGACATGAACTTTCTTTTCACTAGTCAATGGGTCTAGTTACTTATTTTTACACATACCGGTACATATATTAAGTAGATGGCCATTAAGGCTAACAAAATGACAGGAAACGATCGTACTGATTGGCGGGGGCTAAACATTAAGTAATATCTCTAAACTTGTCCAAATTATTGTTATTCCCGTAATAGCCTGACGATACAAAGTGCATGTATCAGCTTTGTACCTAAACAAGATACTAACGTTGAAGAGATGATTTCGCCAACGTGTTGGTCTGGTTGTACAGCCGAGGGTCATAAGTCTTTCCCCAAAACATGGCGCCGATATCGGTACCGCATATGGCCGCGTTAGAAACACTTTAATAGCGCCGCGATTTAGTTACTAGGAAGATTGAAATTTTAACACAGTGAATTTTATGATTACACCGATATCTTCTTCATTTTTTGTAAACAAATAATATTCATTTGTTTCGATCGTCTGCTACGTTACATATCAAGTGTAAAACGCAAAGAAATTGACACACTAGCAGAAAAACTCTATCCGTCATTTAATTAAGGACTCTCAAGGTGCTCACAAAAGTTCACGATCGGTAAACATCGATAGATCTACCATTTCAAATTTTATAAAGAGATTTCGAGAGTGAGGGAACACCGAAATGATTAACACAGACTGATAGGCAAACAGAGCTATCCACCGGGAAATGGTTCATTGTATAATATTTCTTTAAACGATTAACCAATACCCTCGATCTAGTATTTAAAACATGTGTCCATTTTAAGCACTTTGAAAGTATTGTTATACTTCTCCATTACGACCATAAATTGGAGAAAATGTGTAGAAAATACAGGTGACAACTTAACACAAGGGGTCAGTAAAAATAAATATAAAAAGAGGTTTGTTTAATTTCACCTTGCTTTAAGCAGTCACATATCGTACATTGTACATATAATTTATTTATCATAATAGAGAGGTTTTACCTTAAAGCAAATCTTGCATTAATACGCGTTCTGCTTTATATTCACACTGTTTTAAGCCGGAATCTTCAATTCAATTCAAAGTATTCTTTATTTTCTCTGTTTGCATGTGTACAAATGCTAGGATATAGACAGTTTGTTTGTGGGTACATATTCGTGACTCTATGAAGTTGAACTATTTGTCTAACCGGAGGAATGTATTAAAGGCTTAAACGGTGTACTTAGGGAGTAATTGGTTAACCCGTTCACTCTCAATGACGCTTAAAAGCTCGTTTGCAAACAGGTTGGATCCTGAACAGACGCCACGTAACGCGGCGTCTGATCGATACCCATACTGTTTGACACCCGTATCAAGTCATACAACCTTAAATCTAGCGTTGAAACGTGTCTGGTAGACAGCAATTATAAAGGAGACGACTATAAAGCGGTTAAAGGTTAAACATTTCCCGAATAATTTGATCATAAAAGGGTTAAACAAATAGATGAAAGGTTGTTTGACTTAGTAAGTATCGATAAGAGTGTCAAACAGTTTGGGTCCTGATCAGACGCTGTGTTACCCAAACTATATACACACGCGCTCTAAGGGGTCATTGAGAGTGAAATGCAGAAGACAAATGTTCATGAATGTATACAAATATGTTTCTTCTTACTCGGATTTCTTACAAATAGTTCTAAATCAAATCGTAGTCTGTAGTTTAAATCAAATTAAGTCAATATTTAGTCTCGAGCGAAACACTTTATTTGCGTAAATCTCCGCAGGGAAGCATGCCTAACAGCGTGGCACCGTTATATTGATATATTATCTTCCGGAAACAACGCTGCATCGTCTTTCATTTATTACAGGAATGACATGCAAGAGAAACATGTGCTAGCTGCAGCATTGTCGTCTGCTTTTATTTTTCAAAAATATTGTAATTTATGTTTTTTTCTAAATGCAGTTAATAAGTTGTGTTGAAAACAGTAAAGTTCTGTGTAACGACCAAATAGTAAGAAGGCAAATTGATGGCACGAAAAACAGATTTCGGCTTAATGCAAGGTGGCCAGTAAAACAGAAAATTCCTTCATGAGCTTTCTGGTTTACTGGATCTTTGCTTTAAGATGTCACTTGTATGAAACAGCTAACACTTAACACAAGTTAGTGGTCGTAGTAGAGAAGTATGACTATATTATACATCCTTATTAGGCCCCAATTTACCAGGCGTGTTGGAATACAGTTTGGATGCTGATCAGACATTGAGTTATTAGGTTTCTGATCAGGATGCAAACAGTTTTCAAATGACTGTGCTGTCAATGTATTGCAGTGAATATGTCATTCCTATATAATAAGTATAGTCTAAATCTAATATTAAGTTCATTGATATAAGCAAACTATAGATCATGTTTTCTTATGTTCTCGATAGTAAGCCTTTGGATTCTAGTCACGCATAAATGCCATCTTTGCAAACACTATAAACGTGCAGAATATACTTGCACTATGCAATCATTAACCCATTTATGCCTAACGTCCCATAAAAGGGACATAGACAAACAGTGTAGACTCTGATCAGAAGCCGCATTATGTGGCATCTGATCAGAGTCTACACTGTTTGCTGATAGGAATTTCAATATAAAACAAACATTTTGTTTTTGACCAGGCATCCCTTGGATAAAACATGGAATAATCCAATATATAAACATGGAAGAATCCACTTGGTATAAATGGGTTAAACACCTGGATCAAATCGAACCATCCTCTAATCAAGGTATGCACTGTGTGACAGATTACATCACATGGACAGAAACAACCCTTTTCAATCCAGAATGGACTAGACTAAATCGAACACTGGACTTGTCAATTTGCAATTTCAGAGATATATTTGAATACGAGGAACATATTTATATGAGTTATCATTAGCCTGGACAGACAATAACTATTATCTACACACAGGCAGGACTGTCCCTTTCGATCTAATGAACGCTTATTGTTTTGCCATCTATTACATTACATTGTCCAAAGAAATCCGATGTCCACTTTCAACTGTAGAGGAAAACACTCTGTCAATACCAAAACATTACGTTTCAGTAAGGCATTCGTAAACAGGCCAAGCTTAGCTTGATTGCCACTCTCTGTCTTAGTTTTTAACAGCCAATGACACTTGAGCGACGTTGTAATACCAGGCTGTCTGTCAGAGAGGGGGATTTATTGAATTGAATGGTCGTTTCGCTACATCAAGGATGTACCTTTCAGTAAAATCAGCAGTATTTGCTACATGCACGGTACCGTTGAATTTGTTCATACTTTATTTGTAAAGGATACGACAACACAAATGTAACTAGCTTATAAAAATGCGTTTTGAATGAGTATACATTTACTCAGCAATACAACTGCCGATTTAATATCATAACCAAAAAAGTGGAAACTCGATGCTACGAACTCGCTCAAATCGATCTATCCTGTATTTCGTAAGTTTTATTTTGATATGTCGATCTCGATTAAGTCAAACATACCCGTAATTCAAAGTTAAAACGGGGCTGAGCCACGTTTAAACTTTGAAATATGTGAATGCTTGAAGTAACCCGAGTTCATAGAATCGAATTTTTACTGTAAAGGCATTTTGAAATACGTACCTGCGGAAATTGTGGTTCCTGATTATATGCCAGTCTGTTTAAAAACGGATGGCGCAGAGATTATAAAACTTTAAATGAACACTGTGCTCAAAATCCATATGTTTATCCCAGTTCAAAACACTTTTACAAATATCGTATTTATAATTAGTATTTGCATACATATTTCTACTGTTACAATTATCCATATGAGTTTACTTAAATAAAAAAAACTTGTTTTGTACAATCTAGAACCTGTTATCAAAATTTAGTTTGTGGCACGGTGTTCATATTAAATGTTATATCTTAGGACCTGCACACACGGACCTGGCAGTGAAACCATCATATGTACTCTTGAAACGTTGATTTTACTTTGTTATGTTTGTTTATAGATAACATAAGTATGAAGGACTGTGATTGATTATTATTTTTTTCCCAGTGCACATTGGACACCTAGTGCTTTGTAGATCTAGTTGAGCATTAAACAAGGATTTAAAGGTTTTAACAACACACGATTCTGGCAGATTCTGCTTATTTACCAAAGTGTATGCATAAATAAATGTCTTAATTGTTAGGTGTATGATGCCATGTAATGCCGATTTTCACCATCATAGCTCCGCAAAGAAAAAGTAAATATGTTGTAAGATAGTTGTTTTAAGTTGGTATCACACTTTTGGACGAACCCGTACATGGCAAATACACACTCAGACCACAGGTCGCACAAAAGTGCGAAATTGAGAATAATTTATTGTTAATGGGAATTATGGCATTAGGTTAAATATATAAAACAAAGTAGGTTATAAACAAATCAGTAACTTAACGTTGATATCTCCATTTTCCCCCTGAGTTTGACAGCTGTTGTGCCGTATGGCGGTGTAATCACACGTGTAATCGCGTCTCGAGGGGTCACGCGACCTACATATTTACAACCGGCGAAAACAGATTTACGGCGAAAACTAGTAACGATATATGTTAACAGCAATATATAATCAGGTCATTTAACAAGCATAACGTATAATATAGTTAAAAGAAGTCCAACTAAACGCGTTTACACAAAGATAAAATCATTTTATTGCAAATGATTTGGAGCCAAAGCAGACGCCATGCTATTTTATGTCTAATCAAGCTTTAAAGGTTAAAAAGAACCATGAACAAAAAACCAATGGTTTAAAACAGCTGAACGTACATTGGTTCTGTCTTAATTATCTAACATACATGCAACGTGTAGGCTTGTTAAACGTTCAATAATTAAATAATTAGCATCTAGATGACAACTAGCAATGTACGCTTGTTTAAAATTAAGTCAGAAATGCAAATCTGACAATCATCTTCATTCGAATTTTGCTTTTATTAAAATAAAATGATTAGTACATTACTTAATCAGATAATTAAATTCAGAAAGAACTCAAATCAGACAGGAGCTGTCATATGAGATACGTATTATAATAAAGGATTCATAAACTTAGTTAATTAAAACCGGTAATCCGTAGGCTAACTGAAAGTTTATTAAATATCTATCCTAAAGTGACAACTACTTTAATATAATATCTAGCATACACCTTAACTAGAACCTTTTCTTAAAGGGACTCGCAACCGGATGGTGTACTTGTCAAAATAAAATAAAATACTCAAATAAAAGCAAATTTGTGGCATTATTTGGCTTCTGACATTAAAAAAATATGATCAATCCAAAAAAAGTCTCAAGAATCGTCACCGAATCTTAGATTTTTAGATATTTTCCATCGTTTTTCTATACCGACTAGTAGACGGTATAGTTGTTGTTGTTGCTTCTCTACACTGGCTCAGACATAAACACGAGCCGAATTACGAAGTTGTATGCACTTTCGATGGCTACACATTGAAATACGTTAAATCGATCCGAGATAAACGGATAGTTTCCGTGGTCCATTGGTCTAAGCGGTTTCCCCTATTTCGCTACTGTCCGCCAATGCCGGGCCCCGGGTTCGAATCGCACCAGAGACCAATATTTTTTTTTATTGAAATACATTTTTTTGAACAGAATTTCTTATCCTAAACTAATTCTTTACCATTTATATAAGCGTTTGACACATATTTACAAATTACTATTTTTAATGCACCATCTGGTTGCGAGTCGCTTTAAATGTATAGTTCGTTTTATTCACGTATTACGGTCAGTGTTTAAATTGCCCGTAGTCAGTAACGGATAATTATTTATCAGAGGATTCTCATTATTGCGAAAGAATCCAAGTCTCCCACTAAGCGATCGTTATTGCATGTTCGATACCTTTACTCAGGATACATTCATTATGCATCTGTATTGAAATGATTTTGCAAATTCGCCCTTAACATAAAGAAAGTAAAATAAGCAAAGCCATCTCATACAGTGGATAGAGCGTTATTTTTGCTCGTGTAAACGTAAACAAAACGCACACGCATCGCTCTAAAATGAAGAAAAATGACATTTTGTTTTGACAATTCTGACTATTTATGTTAATCTAAGTCGCAAATGGTATGGAGTCTAAGTAGATGCTTGTCTTGCTCCATATTCTTTGAAATGGATAACAAGCATTAGCGTAAACGCGTTGATAATAAAGTACTACAGCGCTCCCTGTCTACAACGACACCCAACGGGATACAGATGTAGTGTGCGTTGTTCAAAGGGAGTCGTTACAGGCATGACAATTGGCCAACAATTGAAAACAGCTTGAATCCAGATCAGACGCCGCGTTACGCGGCGTCTTATCTGGATTCAAGCTGTTTGGCAATCATCATCAAATTTTTTCTGTCCAATAAAAAACAGCAGACAACAACTTTAAGCAGACGATATTACACCAGTAAAATCGTAAGACATACTTGTTCTGTTAGGGGAACTACTGGTAGGATCGGTTGTAAGGAGGGAGTCGTTGTTGGAAGGGTCGTTGAAGGGAGGGATAATTTTAACTGCTTTTCCACTGCAAAAAGTGTCACAGTCCAATACCGGTCGCACGTAAAGGACAATAATTATATCCCCACACGTGTATTACTTTCACCGATACATATTTACATTGTAATGTTATGTTTCCAATATAATCTATTGAGTTTTAGACTATTAAGGGTGCTCGTATGCAATGCGATGTTATATAGGGGTCTCTTATCATGATTATCATTGTTTTTGTAGGACATATGTACCATTTTCATTATTAGCTCTTTCATCACTAATTAACTATTGTGTGTTATTATGCTCCTTTTGTGAATCTTTTTAGTTACCGTAACATGAACAAGACTACTTGGAAATCTGGGTAGTTTAATTAGTATTGCTCTTAATTAGCAAGCAGTGGAGACCCTGAGCAGAGGGCTCCTATGGGAACCCTTAGATATATATCTACACTGTTTGCAAATGTAATAAGTTAATGTAAACATGAACATGGTGTTGAAAGAGTTGAAACATGACGCAATAGTCAATGAGAAGTAACACAGAACGTAATAAATGAATCGTCATACTGTCGGCTTCTTATGTCTTGTCCAGCATTATCACCAATTATGTTTCAGAGTACATTTAGCCCCCACTGGGATGGAATCTAGAATTAACCCACTGCCCGAACTGGAAAAGCGGTAAAATTCCACACACAAATATGACACTTATACATTCACCCACATACATGCACATTGGCGCTTTATAACGCCAATAGTATTTGCAGTCCCGTTAACCAACCCCCTCCTCCCATACAAAAAAAAACAAGAAAAAAAACAAGAAAAAAACAACAACATACAACAAACACAATACATTCATAGACAAGACATGCAACAACACTCAAATCTCTGATTAAGTCAATATTTATTACAACTTGAGTGAGTAACAAAAGTACAGGTCATACGCAAGAGCCCATATCTTTTCAGCCGACATAAAATCACAACTGATTATAATAATGTAACTGTCAAATAAGCCATTTGTAAAGTCCTACAGATTAGTCTGGTCGCAGCAAATCAGCTTCATTTCAGGTGGCACTTGCAGATGGATGACGTTATAATTCCATCGTATATGTTTACAACGAGACGCCATCAGATAAATTCGTCTGGCCTCAGTATCAATAATGCAACTGCTGCAGGTCAGACTCTCAGTATATATGTTATTTATGTCAGCTGGTTATTTATTTAAGCTCACAGTCTCATATTTCATTTCAATATCAATCCTTCTGATCTCGATGGAAGTCATTTGAAATAGTCAAGTGTCTTTATCGATATTATAATACAATAGTGTACATTTAAGGCATAAATAAACCATCGGATATGCATATGCATACATGTTGTACTGTAAAGTAACCTTTATGTCAAGAACGTTTACCGGTTCCTTGTAAGTTGAATTGTATTGCAGAACCTAAAAGCTATCACAATCTTAGTAAATATGTTCTTAAAGAAACATAACCAGTAACAAAAAAAATTGCCATTGTTTTCAGAATTGTTATCAAGATACATGTATAACAATATAAATATGAAAGGCAAAGTTGCGTTTAATTTAAACATAAGTGAATCAGATCCCTTTAGATTATAATCAGTATACTATGAACTAGTCCTTAAGAGCTATTGCCGATATTTCTAATACGTAATTGTTTGCGTTTCTAAAACTTAACGCATATAACCAGTCAAATAGCAGTACTTTAATATTTAGAGGATAATCAATTTCTTTGGAATGATATGAAAAATATATCACGAGAATGGGTTGTTATCTGGTTAAAATACGAGTCCGCAGGATATATTTTTCATATCTATTCAAATGAATGATTAATCCCTTTATTATATATATTTTAATGACGTTTTTATAGAATAAAACACAAAATCAATTATCTACGCGCGGTGACGTCACAAAATTAATATCAACTGTGACGATATCGAACTTATCTAACTAAGAAATCATCGATATGTATATAATAAAAGACACATTTGTAAGATGATAAAAAGAATACCTTTACAGTTTGGAAACACCGTTCACAATTATAGTCATTGTAATCGTATCTTGCAATCATTATTAAACCTTGTTTGTAGTGTTATAACGTACAACTAGAGCTAATTATATGTAAACAATGAAGACAATATATACCTCATCATGGCTTAACCTTTCCATTCTCAATGACGCTTGAAAGTGCCTTTGCATCCGGTTTGGATCCTGATCCAAGATGCAAATTGTGTGATACTCGTATCGAAATGTTTTAAGTCATACTACATTGAATCCTACCTTGGAACGATATTGCATCGAACAAAATTGAAGCAGACGACAACGAAACGGTAAAGGAGTAAATAACTAACGGAACATTTGGTAGTGAAATAGTTTAACTCATTTTAGCCCAGTGGATTATTCCATGTTTATATATTGGACTTGTCCATTTTTATAAAAGGGATGTCTGGTAAGAATGTTCATTTTGCTTTATATTGAAATTCCTATCAGCAAACAGTATATACTCTGATCAAACGCCTCATGATGCGGCGTCTGATCAGAGTCTACACTGTTTGCCTATGTCCCATATCGTGGACACAAATGGGTTAAGCAGATTACATTCGTAACCTTTTCACCGCCAGTGTGACGATATGAGACCACAAACTCAATTGACCATAGTAACACCGGCTGCCTGGAATACACTTTTAACATATTACATGAGAGTCAAATCATTTGGACACAAACTGTTTGTAAATATCAAAATATTCATATTGTGAGCGTTGGCAGTGAACTGTTTTTTTATTTTGCTCAAAGTGCAAATTAGATCTTACTTAGCGTCCTGATATATCCCATCGTATGTTCCTGTTTCCTTTACAAAATTCGCAATAATACTAAAAATTTAAACTCTATTGCAACACATTTGCAGTTGTGAATTCGATAATTATTTGACTTTAAGAGATCTATTTCGGTAAATTATGAATACAGTCAAATGATGTATGTCTCGCCTATGGGTTTCAACAAGATGAATAACGGCGATAAATCGCAAAAGGTACTGATGAAAATGCATCCAGAAACCCCGATGATGTACTCCCAAAATAACATACTGTTACATCAGATAGAAATAAGACCTCAAGAAAGACACAATTACAGTTATCACATTTTTTGTATATGAGCGACTAAATTACACTGACATTTTAATTGATTCACAATACATATACGCATACGGTATGAAGTTATATAACTAAATCCCATACTGAAATGTTTGTACGTACTTTTTTAAACAAATATTAATAATCACAATAGGTTAATATGCAAACTGTTTGGAGATAATGCGTCCGATATTAAAGTTATCCAATCTACTGTCAAGTCGTCATCAATGGAGCAAGACAAGCATCTGCTTAGACTCAATACTATTTGCGATTCAAACTAACATAAATAGTCAGAATTGTCAAAACAAAATGTTTTTTTTTACATTTTATTGCGATGCGTGTGCATTTTGTTTCCGTTTACACGAGCAACAATAACGTTCTTTCCACTGTTTGAGATGGCTTTGCTTATTTTTACTTTCTTTATATTAAGGGCGAATTTGCAAAACCATTTCAATACAGATGCATAATGAATGGATTGTTAGAACAGGTATCGAACATGCGATAACGATGAGTTCGTTTAAAGTTTTATAATGTATGCGCCGGGTGTTTTGAACAGACTAGCATATAATCAGGAACAACAATGCTCACAGGTACGTATTTTAAAATGCCTATAATACTTTATTTAGAAATGAAATCAGACTGTATGTGCAAGCAGTACAACAGTGTGTGCTTTTTTGGTTATGCCATTAAACCGGCAGTGGTATGGTTGAGTACATGTATAATCATTTAAAAAGCATTTCTATAAACTAGTTACGTTTGTGTTGTTTTATCCCTTACAAATAAAGTATGAATAAATTCAATGGTATCGTGCATGTAGCAACTACTGCTGATTTTACTGACAGGTACATCCTTGATGTAGCGAAACGACCATTCAATTCAATAAATCCCCCTCTCTGACAGACAGCCTGGTATTACAACGTCGCTCAAGTGTCATTGGCTGTTAAAAACTAAGACAGAGAGTGGCAATCAAGCTAAGCTTGGCCTGCTTAAGAATGCCTTATTGAAACGTAATGTTTTGGTATTGACAGAGTGTTTTCCTCTACCGTTGAAAGTGGACATCGGATTTCTTTGGACAATATAATGTAATAGATGGCAAAACAATAAGATTTCATTAGATCGAAAGTGAGTGTCCTGCGTGTGTGTAGATAATAGTTATCGTCTGTCCAGGCTAATTGTCACTTACGTAAATGTGTTCCTCGTTTTCAACTATATATCTGAAATTGCAAATTGATAAATCCAGTGTCCGATATAGCCTAGTCCATTCTAGATAGAAAGGGGTTGTTTTGTGCATGCAATGCAATTTGCCAAACAGTGCAGACTGATCCTGGTGTTTATTGCATAGTGCAAGTATAGTATGCATGTTAATAGTGTGATTGCGCGGCTAGAATACAAAAGAACATAAATAAACATAATCTATGTATATTTAGACCATGGTTGACAGCGACTAAACGATATAGTTCGGGTGGGCGTAGCCCCCGAGAATTATATATGTCGCTGAGTCGCGCGTCACCATTGTCTAACTTTTTAGCACTGACTCGAGGAAAATTAGAAATGACGAACCCTTCATTTCTGCTTTTTGTTGTAGACCACAACAGTCGTTTTATTTGTAATAGCTACACGAAAACAATGCACTAGGCACACGTTGCTTCCGAATCAAATGTTAGTGCCTATGTTCTCGCTGTTATGAATATTGAAATAAAAAAGCTTGTAAAATGTACACGACATGTGGTGATATATCACATACTTGAACTAGGAACGTTATAATTTGATAAGATAACGCGGCAAATTATTTGTATCCTGGTAAGTCCTCCGTCATTTAAAATAATATTTCTTACAACAGTGTCGTCTGATAGCGCTGTATGCATTTTAAAAACGTTGCGTGGAAATTGCGCTAATTCTTATGTACGACAAATATAATATTAAATATATAACTAAATGTTCGATTGTCATGCCGTCCATTGCCTTAGATTGATTATGCTTAGAAAGCCTTGAAAGCAATCGATCGTTTTCTTCATTGACTTAAATAAAGACAAACGTATTCTTCTTATTCAAGGGAAATAAAAATGTGCTACCAGTCACTTAAATACACGAAGTGTGTTAGGGCTGTAACGATATACCCGGTGCACTGGTCGATCGCAATCGCGAACATACAAATCAGTCGTAACGTATCGCGGACGAAAACAATATTCGTATCGTGGTTTGGCCTCAAAACATGACATGACCACAGAAGCGTTCTTTAAACTCCAATTTATATAATTAAATGGGACATTAACTTTCTTTTCACTAGTCAATGGGTCTAGTTACTCATTTTTACACAAACCGGTACATATATTAAGGAGATGGCCATTAAGGCTAACAAAATGACGGGAAACGATCTTACTGATTGGCGGAAGCTAAATACACACATTAAGTAATACTTCTAAACTTGTCCAAGTTATTGTTATTTCCGTAATAGCTTGACGATACAATGTATAAGCTTTGTACCTAAACAAGATACTAACGTTGATTTGATGATTTCGCCAACGTGTTGGTCTGGTTAAATTCTGAACAACACAAGTGCGACCGAATCCTATCTGTTTGCGATGACTTCTAGTAGCGTGTTTAGTTACCACTGTTTTATAGTTAGGTAAGCAGTTTGTAACTCGTGTGCAGCGTGCAGAATAGTGTAGAGAAAACGTTTTATTTCCAAAATAACTGTATTTACGCGTAAACTATTACTTTCATTGCAAACAGTTTGGAGCCAGATCAGACGGCGGATCGGACTCCAAGCTGTTTGCCACTCAGCATTGTTTAAAGATGTAATTTACTATATTTCATTGCAATGCGTTTGCGTTTGAACGAACAAATAACGTTTTCACCACTGTATTTCAGACCGTTAGCCAACTCGCAATCGATGACCATCGACGGCTATCGATTTTGTAACTGAACTCATGGCAGTTTCAACACAATTCATTATGTAAAGTATAAAACATTATTGTGTGTATAGCTCTGTGAGCACATTGATGCATGACGCTTATTTGCCTGCATGCTTCTTCAATATTGCAAAACGTGGATATTTGTTTTACAATATAGCGTCCCTTGTCTACAATGACCCCAAGTGGGAGACAAAAATTGTGTGCGTTGTTCGGAGGGAGTCGTTATAGAGACGGAAATTGGTTACATGTGCAAACAGTTTGAATCCAGATCAGACGCCGCGTATCGCGGCGTCTGATCTGGAATCAAGCTGCTTGTCACTCGTCGTTAAAGTGTTTTTCTGTTAAAATGTCCATTATGTAACTCTGAGACAAACAGCAGACGAATAAGTGTAAGTAGATTACTTTGCAGCCGTGAATAGGTTGGCCGAACTTGTCCTATTTATGGAACTGCGGCAAGTGGGGTTCGTTGTTGTGAGGACCTTTGTATAGAAGGAGAGCTATACTTTACAAACAAATAGTCACAACACATTGATAAGTTTCAATGTATTACTTTTACATACAGTGGATAATCTGTTATTCTTTCCCGTTTAAACGCAAATGTACGCAAACGCAAATCACTAAAACATAGAAAAGAACAATATTTGGACAATTCTGATATTTCATGTTTATCTCGGTGGCAAACAGTTTGGAGCTTGATCAGACGCCGGGTTATCCGGCGTCTGATCTGGCTCCAAATTGTTTGCACTGCAAATACTAGTTTTAGCGTAAACGCGTTTATTGGGAAAGAATAACACATTCTCCACTGTAAGACTGCTTGTCCCACCGTGATAAGTAATTACAAACAGTTTCGCGACGTCCATTCTGGAATCAAACAGGTTGTCACTTGTTCTTAAGACAATATGAAGTAAATCTAGAGAAAAAAAATACATACAAACGATAATTTTAAAAGCAGACGGCCTCGGTGCAGTTGGAGCATAAAACTGCTTTGTTCGGCCTAACTATCATGCTGATAATTCGTCTGCTCACAATATATCGCCTACGAAAAAAATAGATTTGATATTTTTCAAACTTGATAAAAACTAAATTTAAGAAGCAAACAGCTTAGTTCCAGATCAAACGTAGATATACGCGGCGTTTAACCTGGCTCTAAGCTGCTTGCAAATATTAGCAAAGTCGCAGGATACAGGTTACAGAGTGGAGAACATGTTATTCTTTCCCCAAAACGCGTTTAAGCTTAAACTGTTATTTCTATTACAAACCGGCTTCTGATCAGTATCAACACTGTTTACCACTAAGATAAACATAATTCGTCAGAGTTGAACTTTTCTACGTTTTTGTAATTTGCGTTTGCATTACGTTTGCGTTTAAACGAGAAGAATAACGTTTTCTCCACTGTGATATTTAAGTTTGCAGTTGATATATAATCAGGTGGTTTACAACAATTTGCTTTAAAACAAAACAAATTAAAGTCACTATAAGTAAACAGGAATACAGTTTTCATACATCAACGACATTGAATAAGCGCCATTGAGTTCGTATTACCCTTCTATATAACATACTATTATACATATTCTTGGTGTACATAAATTGCAATAGTTTTTAATAAATACTGTTTAAGCCTATCATTAGTCAATAGCATTAAGTGTAAAAAGTTATTGGAAGACGAGCTGTATGTACATGCACGCCATGTTTGATTTTAATATCCAGATGAGACTATTGTAAATGGTCTTTTGATTTCCTAAGAGATTCATTAAATAGCCAAGTTTTATTAATTTCTGTAAAACAATAGTATCAAGGGTAACAAAAATCAATTATATGATTACACGTGCAACTAATTGCGATGTATATCCCCTTATACACGCAATCATATACAGTGATCCCTCCCTTCAGCGGCCCTCCAAACAATGACTCCCTCCTTACAACAAACGTTGCTAGAGTTCCCTAAACAGGTCAATTATAGCTGGCGTTTTTACTGCCGTTATATCGTCTGCTTCAAACTGTCGACTGCTGATTTTACTAAAAGTTACATATTGGGAATATTGACCGAAAAAAATACTTAATGACGAGTGACATACATCTTGAATCCAGATCAGACGCTACGCGGCTTTTGATCTGGATTCAACCTGTTAGCTATTGTAAATCAATTTCCTTCCCTATAACGATTCCTTCCGAACAACGCATATACTTTTGTCTCGCATTGAGTGTCGTTGTTGAGAGGGAACACTGTACACGGGTTAAAGCGACTCGCAACCAGATGGTGCATTAAAAATAGTAATTTGTAAATATGTGTCAAACGCTTATATAAATGGTAAAGAATTAGTTTAGGATAAGAAATTCTGTTTAAAAAAATGTATTTCAATAAAAAAAAATATTGGTATCCGGTGGGATTCGAACCCGGGGCCCGGCATTGGCGGACAGAAGGCAAAATAGGGGAAACCGCTTAGACCAATGGACCACGGAACTATCCGTTTATCTCGGATCGATTTAACGTATTTCATTGTGTAGCGATCGGAAGTGCATACAACTTCGTAATTCGGCTTGTGTTTATGTCTGACCCCGTGTAGAGAAGCAACAACAACTATACCGTTAGCTAACGCTATGGAAAAACGATGGAAAATATCTAAAAAACTAAGATTCGGTGACGATTCTTGAGACGTTTTTTGGACTGATCATATTTTTTTAATGTCAAAAGCCAAATAATGCCACAAATTTGCTTTTATTTGAGTATTTTATTTTATTTAGACAAGAACACCACCCGGTTGCGAGTCCCTTTAAGACAGTAAAGAGGTTAAATACAACACATCCTCATCATTACTTTTCAGTTTCATCAGTCAAACCTCTGGCCAAGAAAAGCTCAAATATTGACATTTAAGTGTCTGTGAACGATGTTAGTCTAACTCGAGGGATCTTTAACCGTGGACTCTGATTTTCATTGTATTTAAGAAATAAGCTATGTTCTACCGTTGTGAAACGGTATTTTACAACGGTTGGGAGTTGTGGTGCACAGGAATTGACCACGAAGGCCTGAGTGGTCAATTCCTGCGCACCACAACGACCGACCGTTGTAAAATACAGTTTCACAACGGTAGAACATAGATTATTTCGATTCTAACATGACCAGATTTAAAGAAATTCATTAGAAGGAAATCAAATGTGCCATTGTTATTTCCTCAGCGGATGAAGTTTTTCGACCGAATAACTGTTTCTGCGGCATTACAAGAATCTAACACCCATAAGCAAATTTACATTTACCGATCCACAATCTGGCATAGAACAAACATTACACCAAACAAGACAGAAGAATGAGAAAATTACTGTAACGTTACTGGTTAAAAGTATATGGTCTTTACGGGCTATACGAATAACGAAAGAAATTTAAAAAACATAACGTATGAACGCACGAGGTCACGTCATGTCATATAACCGCGGGAGGAGCGGGATAGGGAAGAGCGTGGTATAACGTCTCCGGTATACCACGATAAACCTGTTCTTTGTTTAAAGAGACGAATTCACGTGTCATGTTAGAATATTAAATCACGACATCTTTCAACTTCTAGAACGATTTATAATAATTCTGCCAATTTCCAATCCACGCTGGTTTGATGACCAAATAACCTACAACTTGTACACACTTTTCTATTAAAACGACCATGCAAATAACAAGTATTTTCGAAACAATGCAGTGAACGGGGTTATACATGAAACGGTCAATCTGACTCAAAAAAGGTTGCAATAGACAAAACTGTTTTACCCGAAACGCATTTATTGACGAAGAGCAAAACGTTCTTAGCTATACATGATAATAATTAGTATACTACTACTACTACTACTACTACTAATAATAATAATAATAATAATCAACCTAATAAATAGAGGAAAATCAATTTCTTTGGATTGATATGAAAAATATATCACGAGAATGGGTTGTTATCTGGTTAAAAAACACACAAAATAGATTACCGCAACGTCACTTAACTAATTTTGACGTGATGTCATACAAAAGTGATATCATCACTACATGTAGTGATGATATCAACTGTGACGATATCAAATTTATATAACTGAGAAATCTCTATAAGTCACCGATAGGTATATAAAAATAGGCAACTAATCACCTTGTGTGACTACATTATGTATGCCAAAGCTAATTTAGGTGCTCAAATAATAATATTATTATATATCCAGCTTTGACAATCAAACAATGTGTATAAGTGACTAGACTCAGACATGGACAAAACCTGTTACGACAGGGAATTCGATTTCCTGACAAGTCGATCCAACCAACCCTGCTTAATTAGACAATATTTGCGAATTATTAATCCCATCGGGGATTCCGTAATTACTGCCACTAAGCTAAAGAGTTTCCGGATAAAGAAAAAAGTGACAGTGCTGAAATGGGTCATTTTTGTTGAGCACATAATCATGTTCTCAGATTGAACATTGAGATAAAGATTAGAAATTTAACGACTGAATGCAGGGACGAGTCATGTCAATTGACATTATTTTGATGTAGCGTCCTTAACGAGTTTAGGCCGTCATGTGATCAGAATCTATACTGTTTTACATTTGTATCACTCTGTCTTTGAAATGAAAATCACATTTCCGATTTTTTGCTGACTTTGTGTTTTCACGATAAATTTGCAATAAGTGGACTGACAACTACCGAAAAATACTTTTTTGCATGTACAGTGCTCATTCTCTACAAGGGCCCTCCCAACAACGACCCCCTTACAGCGACCCTTGTCGCTGTTCCCTAATCAGAACAATTATGTCCAACCTATTCATGGCTACAATGTCTGCTTAAAATTGTCGTCTGCTGTTTTTCTCAAAGTTACATATTAGACATTTGACAGAAAAAAAACATATAATGACGAGTGGCAAACATCTTAAATCCAGATCAGACGCCGCGTAATCTGGATTCAAGATGTTTTCAAATGTAAGCCAAATTCCATCCCTACAACGACTCCCTCCGAACAACTCACATATATTTAGTCCGTATATCATATATTGTAACAAATACGGTTACACGTGTATCATATTGCAGGCTATCGTAATATTTTCCAAGTATTGGAACACACGTCCCAATAAAACGTGTGTAGAACTTGATCAGGCTGCTCCTGAGTGATCAAACTTATCACTCAAAAGCAGCCTAATCGTGTTCTAGTAATTCAGTTTACAACTTTCGGACACATTAATGTAGAATAAACACAATTTGTTCAAACTTTATGAAACATTCTGCAGTTACATAGGATGTTCTGAGTTTTAGGCATTTTACGTTAATCGCCTATTTTCGACAAGTTAAATTTTTAGCATATATACATATATTTTGTATGCGGCGATTTTTGTCTCAAAAGACAAACAGAAATGAGTAAGAAATAGACAACCTTTATCCTAAAACGTATGTCTGGATAGACTACTTATAAATCAATGACTTGGCAATTCCACACCATCATTTGACTTCATATAATTAGTCCAACGCTAGCTGAAACAGATGTGAATCAAAACAAATCGAATTAAAGTTTAACGAATTTTATTTATCACAATAGTATCTCCAAAATCTAAACGGAATATCACCACAGTGTCTGATCCGGGGTCTTGTATCAGTTCAGTTCTTCTCGTTGATTGTGTAATCCAGATCACACTCGAGGCTATGCCTCTCACCTCTGAATTACACAACCAACGAGAACTGATACAAGACCATGGACCAGACACTGTTGTGATATTCCTTTTATTATATATCTAAACTGTTTGGGACTAGATCTATATGTTGTTCAATTGTATAACCAAATATATTCATACATGTAGGCCCTTAAATGTTCAAACCTCTGCGTTCATATGCAATCTTAAACTATTAATAGAAGTCATGTGACCATCAATAATTACGTCACTATTTTTTGTGATGACGTATTATTTTGTTCTTAATTGAATCCGTTCTTTTGATCGTTTTGATTGAAGTTGCACATAACGGTCATTTAAGCGTTTTAGAGTTTTACCCGTTGAGGGTTATTCACGCTTAAAATGGAAATGAACTGTTCAAAATTGATCAACGGTTAGTTTCAAATATTTTTTAAAAACTAGAATCGCAACTTGAAATTCCGCAACTTCACGCACGCACACGGCTTCCTTATATAAATAGATCGTGTACAACTTGTGTTGCATACAAGCAATGTCGTCAACATTGTGTAGCATATACACCCATCAGATATGGACCAGCTGATACGGAAACAGATTGTTGGGCCTGTAATTGAGGTCTATATAATAAACATATTTATCGTTGCCTATACTCATGTTTTATGTCCGAAAAGACCAAAAACGCAATGCCTCAACATGTAAACAATCTATTTGTTCCAATGTCTAACGAATTTCTTCTTGATTTGTAAACAGTTTTGAGCCTCATCAGGCGGCCTTTTACTTGGAGTGTGATCTTTTTTTTCCTTTTTTTCAGGCATGTCAATGAAGGACCTTGTTTTTACTTCAAACTGTTTGCAATGGTACTATGTGTATTGTTTTAGCGTTCATTGGACTATAGCACTTCTACTAATATTAATGAGATAATGCATTTACAAAGTTTTTGATTATCCCAAATCTTAACAAAAATAATAACATTAGTAATAGTTTAATATTAAAGAAATAAATGCAAAAGACAAATTGAAACCATGGAAGCAACAAGTGGACTTTTTGAACAATCAAGTTAGTTAATAGCAGTTTAAATGAAATCGTCTTGGCATTTATATGAAATAAATACACTGTTATGTCTCTAGCAACTGACATGAGATTAGTTGAAATCAAGAGCAAACAATTCAAAACAGCGTGGCACCATTAGGTTGATATATTATTTTCCGCACAAAACGCTGCACTCTCTTTGATTTATCACAGGAACAATGTTTCCAGACAAACCTTTATCTTCTTTGAAATTACAACGCTTCCTCTGTACAACGACACCCAATGGGAGACACAGAGTATGTGTGTTGTTCGGAGAGAGTCATTATAGAGAGGGAAACTTAATACTTTGCTTAGTTTAAACATATGTATTGCATATAATATACATGCAGGGGATTGGGCTACAAGTTTTTACAACATTATATAATACTTTGCTTACATTTGCAAACAGTTTCAATCCAGATCAGACGGCGCGTGACGCGGCGTCTGGTTTTTGGATTCAAGCTGCTTGTCGCTCGACATTATAGTTATTCTATCAAAATCTCCACTTATATTTAACTTTGAGAAAAAACAGCAGACGACAATATTAAGCAGTCGATATTGCAGCAGTAAAAGCGTTAGACATAATTGTTCCGTTTAGGGAATTGCTGCAATGGTCGTTGTAAGGAGGGAGTCGTTGCTGGGAGGGCCGTTGTAGAGAGGAAACACTGTATAGGCCACTGCCATGCCGTTATCAAAATAAACAAATGTCGCCTGCTTATATTTCTCTCATTCAACTTGTAAGTGTTTGGACTGATAAAATATAAACATGAGTGTCAAACAGTTCGGATACTGATCAGACGCCGTGCCAAGCCGCTTCTGACCAGGATAGAAACTGTTTTCAAATAACTCTATCAGGAGTTTAAATTGTTTTCCTTGTTTAATGTGTGGTATGCAGTATTTCCGATGTAGGTGTACTTATTATCATTGTCTCGTAGATGAACTCATTTTGGGCATGTCTTGTTTCAAATGTAAGATATTATACCTCATTTATTAATTGAGTTATAGACTGCAATAGTTCAATGTTTTCTCCGTTTCAAGGTTTAATGTCTAAGATGAAGGTTTTGCACTGATAAACGCGGTTGCGAATTGCTTTGTTCTTGAACATTTGTTTTCATTGCAAATTGCATTCTCCTCCAAATGTTTTTATTTCTTTATCAATGATTTATTCTTTCTTCTCTTGAGAATATTGTAACCTTGGTAACAAGCCAATAATTGACTTTGAGTCAAAACACTTTCGAGTTATTTGTTTGTTATAAACGAATATTAGAAACTTCTTCAAAGGAATGTTCATCGGTACTTTGATACACACGGAATATCACAACAGTGTGTGCTCCGGGGTCGTGCATCAGTTCGAGTCGGTTGTGTAATCCAGATCTCACGAGAGGCGTAGCCTCGAGTGTGATCTGGATTACACAACCGACGAGAACTGATACAAGACCCCGGATCACACACTGTAGTGATATTCCTTTTATTATATACCTAAACTGTTTGGGACTAGATCTAGATCTATATGTTGTTCAGTGGAATACTCAAATATACGCATACATGTCGGCCCCTTATTTGTTAAAGATGTAAATTAACTATCCAAAGTTGATTAACGCTTTGTTTCATATTTTTTAAAAGGGCATCGGACCTGGAATTCCGAAACGTCTTGCGCAACGCTTCGTTATATAAATAAATCGTGTACAACTTATGTGCATAAAAGCAGTGACGTCAACATTGTGTAGCATATATGCCATCTAATACGGACCATCTGATACGGTAAAATATTGTTGGGTCTGTATTCGCTTGTTTTTGAACAGGTATATAATAAATATTAGTATAAATGACACAACGATGTGAAGGATCGTCGTATCTTTCCAGACAATATGATAATAATACAGAGCTAGTTCAGTTCAGCAAATTAAACAGATGTTGAACGGTTTAATGATTACGCAACGAGTGCAACATTAAACCATCATTTACAAACAGTGAACAGGTAAATAAAGGTAAATAAATGAGTTCTATGATCGGGGCTTGTACTGTTTATATTGCTTTGATCGGAGTCTGCATTCTTTGTTTTATGGCAGAAAACGACTATCCAATTTTATGAATAGAGTAAACTTATTTGGAAATTGGAACTGTTCATTTTAAGTTTTAAGGATATAGAATGAGTTAACGGCCTAAATACGACAGTCTGCAATAAACTCGACTTAGATGTTGCTATAGTAACACAACTAACTATCATTTATTCACAATTAAGAAGGGTTGTACACTTGCTTAACCCATTCACTCTCGCTGACGCTTAAAAGCGCGTTTGCAAACAGTTTGGATCCTGATCAGACGCCGCGTAACGCGGCGTCTCATCAGGATTCCAACTGTTTGACACTCGTTTAGAAATTTCTTCAGTCATACTGCGTTTTTAAACTTTGAAACGATATTGCAGACAACAAAATTAAAGCAGACGACAATGAAACGACGACGGGGTCAAAATATCACGAAACATTTTCAGTGAAATGATTAAACGCATATTATTATACCATCTGTCCTGGCATTATAACTGTGAGTAATATCTCGTCTAACACAGTCGCTGTCGTATGATCGTCATAGATCCTCCCTGAAACTTTAAATGGACAATTTCAGTTTCCATTTAAGTCTAGTCCATTTCTGATTTTTAAGGGTTGTTTTGTCAATGTTTGACATTATGACAAACAGTGAATACCCTGATCAGAGGGCTCCTTTCGGAGCGCTCTGATCTGCGTCTTCATTGTTTGCATAGGACAAGTGTACTATTCACATGTACACTTTTTGAATGGATGCGTATAGGCGGGACTAGGGTTTCAAAGGGTTAATGCGTTTTTAGCAAATGAAACATTGATATGAGTGTCAAATAATTTAGATCATGATTTAAGTAAATGTAAACTAGTATCGGGGACCACAATGGAAATAAGGGAAAATACATTTTCCCTTTTTTGTGCAATCCTTGGTATTGGTGAGCATATCATGTGCATTTTCATGTATATGCATTATTTTGTTATAGTTTGCATTATATGTGTATGCATTTGTATTGTCATGTTATGCCACTATTGCCAAAATAAAATCAATCAATCAATCAATGTCAGTGTTGTTGATATGGGGATTACAGTTAAGAACAACAGTTAACATTTTTTATCAACCCTTTCATAAATTGAGTTCCAAAACCACTGTTAAATAATTAATTGTTGTGTTCCGACAGAGTGGATTGTGTCCTACGCGAGTTGATCTTGAATATTCATTCTTTAATGCTAAATAAATATCATATCGTCACTTAAAAGCCAACATTTAGTATGCTGTTGAGTCCTTTTGGCGTTTAAGTGACGATATTCTCAAGGTATTGTAAGATTAAATGTCAATGATATGTTATTGAATGTATTTGCTAATACGGACCTGGAAAACATTTGTTTTATTACCAGATATAATCTTCCCAAATAGTTTCCATATTTAATCAATCATACAGCCAAGTTATCGACGGAAAAGCATCTTTTGTTTGATTTTAGTAATGCCTCGCTCACATTTGCTTCGGCTGCCCTAATGCCTCGCTCACATTTGCTGCGGCTGCCGTACGGCGGCTGCACGGCTAATCATTTCTACGACGAGTAGCAATTCCCCGGCCGCTGCAGAATTTCTACGGCCGCCCCGTGTTGCGCTCACATTTGCTGCGGCTGCCGCGCGGCGAGATTTTATTTTGGTTGGGTTGAAAAAATTGCGGCAACCGTACGGCCGCCGTGGAAGTCCCACCAGATACCTTGCAACCAAAATGCTGCTCCTGCTACACAACTTAGTTTTGCTACATGTTCACACAACTTATATCAGTCCAACAACACCATGAACTTAAAGGACACATTTGGACAGCATTTAAGAACATCTAAATCCATTTTTAGATAATAAACATGTTTTACATATATGAACATAAGTACAAATGCTCAATAGGGATATTGACCACCGAGTTACGGCGGCCGTACGGCGACCGTGTGGCTGCCGTACGGCAGCCGTAGAACCACTTTACGGCGTGTGTTTCTACGGCCGCCGTAGAAAAGAAAAAAAAGTATAACTCAGCGTATTATATTGCGCTCATATAAGCTCTACGGCAGCCGTACGGCGGCCGCAGGAACGTGAAATCGAGATAATCTTACGGCGGCCGTAGAGATTCTACGGCGGCCGTTCGGCAGCCGCACGGTGTATCCCAATATTTTACAGACCGTAGAGCTCGCTGTAGAATTATAACGCGGAGTTATACCATTTTTTCATTTCTACGGCGACCGTACAAACACACGCCGTAGAGTGGATATACGGCTGCCGTACGGCAGCCGTACGGTCGCCGTGCGGACACCGTAACTCAATGGTCAATTTTCCTATTGTGCATTTGTTTATTTCAAAATTGATGATTTTATGGCAGTAAAGCGGTTAACATGGAATATTGCTTATTGGCACCTATATACAATAACCCAGTGCCTATACCATTCGGAAGCAGACCATGACTAGCCTGATTGCCACTCTCCGTCTAATGTGTAACCGTCAATGACACATGAGAGACTCTACACTACCACACTTTCAGTCGGAGAGAAGGATTTATTAAAAGGAAAGGTCGTTTCGCTACATCAAGGATGTGTCTGACAGTAGACGAATTAACTTCATGCAAGAGACCGTGGGATCACAGTTAATTTTCTCTATGACGACCATTACATGTAAAGTAAATATACTCAAATGGTAACAAACAGTATGAGGGCCAGTGGTCATCTAGTATCGCCTGCCGTAAGTCGTCGGTTTCCCGGTACCTGAACTATTTATAGATGTCTTGTCTGCTGGATGTCATGTAACGAAGTGAAGGTGTACATTCACCTTCTTGGGATATTCCCCCAGGATCTCGTGCACCCTATGACATTACTATCATGACCTACTTTCACAACAAATGGAAGGATTATTCATTGTTTAATACACAAGTAAATATGTTGTTGCAGCAAACAAGAAAATATGGAAAAACGTTTGTGCCAAAAAAAATCGAAAAACATGTATATCCACTGCAAAAAGTTTGAATTCAATTCAGACAAAGAGAAAGAATATCGTATTTTCGACTCGACGTGACAATGTCATGTTGAAACAATAGCTGTTATTGGAGTTTGATCGGCAATAAACCATGCGAAGAACGCAGGTTACACCTTTTACCCTCATTGAGATGAAATATACCCAATATGAAGACTGTGTCGGAAAATCAGCCATTAATTAAGCTACTACAGATTTGTCTGGCTGTCACTTATGAGCATTATTGCAAGCGGCATGTGCAAGTCGATGCAGATGTTATTAATATACATATATGTTTAAAACAAGAAGCCATTAGCTAAATATGTCTGGCCGCATTCTCACTTACTCTTCCACTACCAACGGCGCCAAAATTCTACTTTTCAAGCAGGTTGGATCCTGATCAGACGCCGCATAACGCGGCGTCTGATCAGAATCCAAACTGTTTGACACTCGGGTCGATATGTTTTAAGTTATACTACGTTGAATCTGTACTTTGAAATGATCTTGCAAACAACAGAATTGAAGGATATGCCGTTGAAACGGTGAAAGTGTAAAAACTTCACAATCATTTTGGCAGGAAGAGAGTTAGTGCCACTACTGCAAGTCAGTTCGAATATATATGTATAATATGACAGCTTATAACCTTGCTCTAACTTACATTCTCATGTTTCTTTTCACAATCAATTCCACACATGCATCGATGGAACTTCAGTTAAATTAGTCTGGGGTTCTTCCTCGACAAACGTTACAAGATGACATTGATTTCTGTAATAAATAAATATTTTGAAATACATCTACAAACTCAGGGTCCAAGGTCATACAACGTTTGAGTTGAACATTAAATTGTTCTTAAGATAGTAATATAGTCACTGTAACTTACATTACTTAGCTCCACACCTCGGTGGGTTCGAATCCCGTTCTGGGCATTCGGATTGTTCTTGCAGGGAAGCATTCTTGCTGGCCTGCGTGATGTCGATGGTTCTACTCAGTTTCCAATGTGTGCCTAAAACAGTACATAAAGCGCTTCTGGAGTCTTAAAGCGACGAGAATTCATAACACATCCAAATCTAAACCTGACTAGTCGTACACTAAAGCAAGATCTCAGCCTCAAATCAAGCGCTCTACCTTCTTGGAGCCTGGTACCCGATCATGCTAACTATGATGGTACCCACTGAACCATTTAATATATATCTACATCAGCTGTTAAGTAATGTGCTGTGTCTGTTCACGGTTCACTTCAGTGTAGTTACCACATGAATTACTTCCCTTGCATGGTTAAATGCAGACTCTAAAGCCCTATGAAGTGTTATTCATTATCAGGGTTGTTATACTTTCTGGTCCTTTGGAATCATTGATTTCAGCGCATTTGCAGTTGAAAGTTGAATTCCGCTTAAGCCGGTGCTAGGGGGCGTGAGCACTGTTGCATATTTCAGTGTTGCTCATGAACAGACTCAATTAAGGTAATACTGAAGTGCAAATCAAGATGGCCACCAAAACAAGTAGTGGCGGTGCATTTATGGTGAAAACGGCACAGATATTGCTCAACCCCTAAAAATGTCACTCTATACAACTGATAAATATATCACTCGTTTCATTTGCATTTATAGAAATTAATAAAAACGTTTTTATAGTGAAAAGAAATTACCTCCAAATTTACCAAATTTTGGGCACGTCCACCAACATCTGCGGCTAACAAATTCCAAAACTATCTATGGCATAGCAATTTTCAAACTGTTCCCGAGGTGCAAGGAATCCTTATTTTCTCTTTAGAATGTCCATTTGAACACTATATAGTCTCACATTATACCCATTATCACCAAGAATTTCAATTCTCCATATTGGCTAGCACATGTAATTGAAATAAGTCCTTTCAAAAGTATGGTGGTCAAACATTGTCAAAGTTAAAAACATCAAATGAATGCTACATAGTACCTGTATAAACCATTGTGGATTCCAAATGTAACTAGTACACTGACCAAGTCAGAAAAGATCCCACAAAAGGAGGAGTAAGACACAATGAGAAAACTGCTTAAGTTCAACGCATAGTTAAGCCAAAAGTTAGAGTTAAATGAAAATCATTCAAGGGGTAAAGAGGATATGACGTGGTCATTCGTGACATTCTTACCAGCATTACAAGTACTGAACTATTGCAAACACTGTCCGAAAATCTGGCTAAAGCCCATGAAAACTATTTCAGTAACAGAGAAAACAGGGCTAAAATGGTGTTACCCCCTTCCGCGTGTCGAATTTTTTTTTAAAGTTTTAATGTATAAATGGTGTTCTCTGTGTGACTTTAAAGCATTTCTTCAGTGGTGTTATAAAGATAAAGAGCCTGCTAAAACTTTGTTTTTAAATTTATCAATATTGCTGTGTGACTAAATTGACTATGATATATAAAGAAATCCTTGATAGAATCCGTATGTAAATGGTAGATACAAAAAGGACTAATATCTCAGTCAACCTCTGAAACAAATTCAATGCACGGTTTGACAGAGAGGTAAAGGAAACAGTTTACCTACAATCACTTGCTTTCTGATTATCATGATGATGAATAAGCATTATAATAATTTGAAAAAGAAAATTGCAAACAGTGCAGTACTAGATCATAAGATCTCTAAAATCTGGGTCTATAGTCTGAACTGTTTTCCCATGTTCCTGTATACAGACATGTTTTGTAGATGTAAATATATCATAATCCTAAATCAGAATGTCATTTGTATTTACTCCATAATATTTTGACTTTTTAGCATGGCTTGTTTCAAAGGCATTTCTTTCTGCTAATTCTTTCATAATTCCGAGAAAACTTATAAAATGTGTGGTCTTATCAATTCACGGACGTACAAACATGACCAAAATGCTTAAATACATAGCATTTTGTCATGGAATTGGATTGTCATTCTTATACTGTATGTTTTCTTTCTAAATGATTAGCGATATGTTTCAATTCTATTGAAATACGCTGAGTGCTATCGTTAATTCGCGAAAACTGATGACAAAATGTTTGTCTACGATTGATAGAAACAATTGATGCACTGTCAACAAAAACATTTACGCTTACATGTATAGATACGTTCCTTCTTTGTTTAAAGTATATCTAATGGGGATATGCGGCAGCGCGACGTCTGTTTGATTTAAACAGGGTATTTATTTTCCATTAGACTTATAGCGATTAGAAACCTTTTGTCTCGTATGTAGGCGTGGCATTTTTCGTCATTCACTCCAAACTGATGTAGATCTAAATGGCATGAAGGGAGCTAAAAATAAATGTCGATTACGGAAATTCACGATTCTCTATAGCGGACGCTTTTTTGGTAATTATCACGAGGAACCGGCAAATTCCGACACAATGGGGAATGTTAACCAGAAATTAGCGATACGTTTGGATAGATAGTTATTATTCGTCAGAAGTGTCAATGAAAATTCGTTGCCAATATTAACAACTTTGAGGACAGTACATCAATTTAAAAACACAAATAAAAGTATTAAATAATTTTGTGTCATATTTTCCATCGATTTAAAATAAACGCTCTTATATGAAAATTAAAGGGAACTTGGAGGTCTTGCGTTGGCAGTTTGGCATGTATATTTAATGTAACAATAAGATATACATGCATGCACATGCCATAACTGTTCATCGTGTGCTAGATAAGTAGGTGTATGGGTGAAACCGACCAAGGTTTATGAAAAATACACTAATTACGCATTTTACAGGTAAAAAATATGCGAAAATCAATTAACTGTCACTTAATACCGTATTGAACTTTTCCCGTACATATCCTTTATGTGGTACGCTTCAACCAAAAAGGGTACGTTTTGACTATGGTACGCTTTGACCATAACCCCTTTTATTTTCCCCAGGGAAAATATTATATTCCCCATTGGAAGGAAGATCGATTTATCATTATATTTCAAATGAATATTCCAGAGAAATTTGCGAAAATTCTTAACTCGGACGCAAACACCACACCGTAGTTAAGATATTTATACCTGGTGGTTGCAAACAATTTGCACGGGATTTTCAAGATTTCCGAAGGTAACCCATTTGTTAACAACAATGAGAGTTCGCCCTTATCGAACGAAGATCGTTAACTGACGCCAATATAATTAGATCTTACATGTATTATATTATTGGTTTTGAGACAGATCATAGTGCGATTATAGAAATGTTAGCATACGTTTCTGATTTTATGCTTGGAAATTAATTGTTTAATTCGCATATATGTTATAATCTATAGGGTATAAATGTGTATTTTTTGCGCAAAGCCGGGGTCAGTATTGTCGTTTGTATTTTAAATGGTTATTCGGCTATGAAAAAAAAATCACGACATAATTATCTAAAACGCTATAAATTGCGACTTCGTCTTTAAAACAGTTGATTCTGAATTAGAAAAATTGTATCTAAAACAATGACGCTCATGTTTATGAAAATAAGTACGATCTTTTCGCGAAAGTAGTTTTGGGGCGCATTAATATATTTCTTCCATAACGAGTGATTCGGTGTCATCTTTTAGCCTGTATGTAAACAAAAGCGAACAGATTTTCAGGAGAGAAATCTAATCAAAAACAATATTGATCTGGGAATCAGAAAAGTGCATGCTGTAGTCTCATTTCTCGCCTAGTAGAAAAGCAAGTAAAAGTGTATGACCAACGTAGGAACAGAGCTTAAGATCCAAAATACTCGTACCACATTTCACTATACATGTCGTGTTTTGGCTTCAAAATGGCGGTTGATTTGTTTCACTACACGTGGTAAATATATTCAAAACACCTATTCAGAAAGAAATGCTTGAAAATAACATTCCTGTCATCTCAATGAGGAACCGGGTTGCAATTTGTCATAGTTTTTCTGTTGAATTGTTTGCTATACAGTGCGGTGCACGTGCCCAAAAAATCCCTTTGTTTTAATGCTTGTAAATAATTAGCGAGGCAACTTTTGTCGGCATAGTTCGGTCAGTGTTAGAACATATACACATGCTTTGAATTGGACTGTGTGCTTTGATTGAGACTCATCTCTGTAAAGCATGAGTAGCATTTGACTTCAAAGTTGGCTACAATAGCCAGAATTCAATATGGCCGTGCACTATTACCTTAAACCGAGTCTGCAATTTTCAGTATTTGCTTTGTTTTCTGTGATTTCAAAGGATCTCCCCTTATTCAGATTTATTTAGTATAAATAAAGTAGTTTTTGAAATATCTTTTATTAAGGATATTGATAATACATTCTTTGTCTGTCACTTAGATAGCTGGCTGGACACTGCTCCTGTATCTTTATGGTTCTGTAACTGAATGTCCCACTTATTTCATTCTGTCACATTTAAGAAATGAATGACGAACTTCCGGACGGGTGTTCATGATGTTATGCAACGCAGAGCTTTTACTAGCAAAGTTCGTGAATTCCGAAGGGATTCACATTAATCTTTGCTAGTAAAAGCTCTGCGTTGCATTACCTCAGGAAGAACGTTATTCATTTCTTATATTTATATTTCATTGTCAACTGATCGGGGCGGAGTTGAGCTATATTTAGCGTGCTGTATGGAATTAAACGTCATGAATAATTTTGCTCTATGTTTAACCAATTCAATGCTGGTGGCTGATTAAGGCTTTGTAATTCATTTTGCATTTTCAACTTCGTCTGTTTTGACGAACATACCATATCAATTGCTTTGAAATCAATCGCCACTAGGAAACCGTCGTCGAACTCAGCCATTGTTTAGTGCCGATACAGTCAAACGATATACATGTATATTTAACCCCAAGGTAAGCATAAACTATATAAAAAAAATAATGTGTTTGGTATTTAGTTATACTACTAGGGCAAGGTTTAAAGATTTATTTTTATTTGTGCATTTCAAAATAAACTTTCCACATGTATACTGAAATAAGGCGTCATTTTATCGCTGACGTTTCAGTCATGTATCGATTTCAAAGTGATCAGTATAGCTCCTCCCCTAAACTAACCGGCTAGAACTGGATTTGAAATAAACATTCATGGGGAAATGAACGCCTCTTTTTAGAATAGTGTTATATAAGGACTATGCGGAGCGAATGTAAATATTGTAATATACATTCATTACGCTACATTTCAAACGCCGGTCATTTGTGCCGTGATTGCCAAAATTTGTTGAAATTAATTTTTTTATAGTTAAATGTATAACAAAATGCGATAAGAATGTATGATAACCTGCACTGGTTCCGTAAGCTTTGATATTGGCATTTGTATCCCTTTTTGGAAAATACCACTGCAACACGTGCAATACTTCTTGTGTAGGTAAATTGGTAAATGCTTAATTGTCTCTTAATACCAACATTTTAACATCTCAGCACAATTTTACCATTGTATGTTACGATGAAACTTCCATTCTTTAAGCGAAGTTGCGCATCATATTGGTTAGTATTTATTTTAATTTCAACCCGTATCCAGTATGTAATCCTGTTGTAGAACACTAACTTGACGCAAAGTAGTAACGACACTTATAGAAGGCTTTGCAAGATGGTATTGATATGCGTGTATGTTAGTTAACTGAAAACATAGTATACATTACGATTGATGGATTGTACTCGACTTAAGAAATAAAAATATCGTAGGTGTTCATTACCGTGCCTTAGATCACAGTTAGAAGTTGAGATGTGGAGTCATTAGATCACGAGGCCTTTAGGCCGAGTGATCTATTTACCCACATCTCAACGACTAATTGTAATCTAATGCACGGTAATGGACACCTACGAATTTGTTATTTTAATTCTAACGCGACTTTTATTATAAAAATACTATGTATGTATTACGCGTATGGGGCAAATGTAACAGCGGATGGAAACGCCACGCGTGCAGTTCATTATCGCGGCGTAATATACGTTTCCCGGTATTCTTTGTCTATATGCCGTAAGTTTCGAGTCGTGTTAGAATTAAGGAATGACAGATTTAATTCTAACGAGACTTTTATTATAAACATTATATTTATGTATTACGCGTACATGTATGGGGAAAATGGAACAGCGGATGGAAACGCCGCGCGTGCAGTTCATTATTGCGACGTAATATACGTTTCTCGGTATTCTTTGTCTATATTCCGTAGGTTTCGAGTCGTGTTAGAAATATATTTAATGTTGGACACCACCCATTTTGCTGTTTAATTGAAAAATAAGAAAAAATACAAAAGCAGTTATAATGAAAGCACTCACAACAATATGACTTTATTGGGCTGCTAAATATATTTGTACTAGATCATTTAATGCTAATTCAAATTTGTATATGTAGCTGTTTTATACTCATGTTAAACTTATCTCTTACTAATTTCCCCTAACATTCAACACTCATTCTTTATCATATGCTTCAGATTTCGTATTTCATTTGTGTCTAGCTGGAAAGGATTATTGAAAAGGATGGGTTTGCTAAGCACACACGGCATGAGATGATGTATCACAGTATTGAATTATAGACTGTTATCAGTTGATACGATAACGCATCAAATTATCTATATCCTGTTAAATCCTCCATCATTTAACAGCAGATGCCTTACAACAGTCTATTCTGATAGCACTGGAAGCACAGAGGAGTAACGTTGTTTTATATTTCCTTCTAAATACACAAATGTACAAACAAACCGCAAATGCAAAATACACTTTAGATGTGTTGCGATATATTTCAATCTGAGTGTTAAATGCGATTAACCCTTTAACTCTCATTGATGCTTAAATGCGCGTTTGAAAACAGTTTGGATCCTAATCAGACGCCGCGTAACGCGGCGTCTGATCAGGATCAAAACTGTTTCATACTCGTTTTGAAATTTCTTAAGGAATCCTTATACTGCCTTATATTTTTAACTTTAAAACGATATTGTTGACATTAAAATTGAAGTAGATGACAATGAAACGGTGACGGGGTAAACTTATCAGGAAAGGGTTAAACGTATTTGGCATCTGATCTGGGTATTAACTACAAATGACATAACTGGGAAAGCATTAACGCCATTATTGGAAACTTTAGAAACTAGTAGAGCTTAAGTAGAAAAGGTTACGACAACGATTATATAAATAAAATAAAAAAACAGACGAAATTTGTTTAACCCTTTCACTCTCAATGACGCCATAAAGCGCGTTTTCAAACAGTTTGTTTCCTGATCAGACGCAGCACAGCGCGGCGTCTGACCAGGACCTAAACTGTTTGACGTCATTATATAAAATTCGTTAATGATATATATGAAGTCATACAACCTTAAATCTAACTTTGAAACCTGTCTTGCAAACACTAATACTGAAGCAGACGACAATAAAGCGGTAAAGCAGGGGTAAGGTAACGCTATATATCCTGTACCGCATAAAAGAGGGGAATAAGACCTAACATAGAAAATAACGTACTGTATGTAGATAAGGCTAATGTCCAGCAATTGTAAAAAAATATTTCATGCGATGAACCTTTGAATGCAGACCCGCCTTGGAGGATATGACCCAGTTCTGGTGGCATCCAAATATGATTGCGACACACTTTTGAAATTGCTTAGTATATATGGCTCTTTGTTTCAAACAGTGTAGACCCCGACCACACATTTTGTGCGATCTTCTCTGATTTATTTGTGATCCGCCTACATGGAATTGCACCGTTCAGATCAAAGTGATATTTATATATTTTTTTCAGATAATAGATTAAAGCAGGTTTAAAGTAAAGAATAATGCGCCTTACTTTCAACTTTCTTTAAGTGATCAGCTATCTTCCATACTAGAAACAAGCTATAGATGAAAACCCCTCTAAACCGGCAACCCTCTAAACCGGGAATTTATGTTGTCCCAACACATGTCCGGTTTAGAGGGGTTTCACTGTAATACTCGGCCCTACTTGTTTATTACAGATTTAAACCTTGTCAAAAGAGGTATTCTCCTCAAGATGAAAAGGAAATACACATTCAACAGAAAGTGATTATCCGTACCCTTTGATCTTTCTAACACATTTGATTAAAATGTTGTGAGGCTTGATTTATAAGAAAAACCCTTTTTAAATTTAAAATGTAATAATTGTATTGAATCGATATCTCCAACGCGTAATTTTCCGACATGTAGCGTTGATATATGCCATCGTGGCACATAAGTAAATTAGGATTTGCAAACAAGACTGGTTCGAAAACACAATATTTTAAGTTAATGTTTCAGTTTCGTTCAGTGCCATGAGCGACAGCAACACCAACATTTTACAATTAGATGGTTTTAACTTTGTGTAAACTTATGCATGTTAAATACTAAGCAAGTACGCCGCAAAAATAGACTTGCACGTTATCAATGTGTTACACGAACTCATTAGTAAACTGCCAACACTTTCATATATACACAGCTCTATAATCTTACCAACTCATGCAAAAGGAGATAAGGAAACACTTGCCGGTCTACGTATGGTATAGTTCATAGTGATGTTATTATGTCAAGGACATAAAATGGCATGTACACTCAGTGCAAAAAGACACGCACACTTGTATTACAATATTATCTGTATGTAGAAGGAACGTATTTGTGAAATAATCTTTTCATTACAGTCAGTAGTTCCGTCTTGGGCTATCAATGTTGAAAATGGGAGGTTTATCATTGAATTGGTATCATCACAACCTGTACAAATCGGTGCGATGTTTTCAACAGGTACTAGTTAACTCTTTCGCTGCCAAATTAATCGTGATTTTTTTTATCCCACCACCGTTTCATTGTCGTCTGCTTCAATTTTGTTGTTTGCAAGATCGTTTCAAAGTAAGATTGAAAGTAGTATGACTTAAAGTATATCTATACGAGGGTCAAACAGTTTGGATCCTGATCAGACGCCGCGTTACGCGGCGTCTGATCAGGATCCAAACTGTTTGAAAACGCGCCTTTTGACGTCATTAAGAGTGAAAGGGTTAGAATGCAGCACAGTACTTTTAATAATATGTTTTTCTAAACTTGTGGTTGAATTAAATTGATCTTGAGATATGGTCTTAGTATCTTAAAAAAGTCTCTTAATCTGCGCCTGAGCACAATGTGCGTTTCTTTTTGTACTGAGTGTATGTTATTGTACAGTTTGAGATTATATTGATAAATGTCGGTCTCGTGAATTAGCTTATTATAAATGTATTTCCATCAGATATAGCGATAACTCACGTTATTAATCCTTTCACTCTCAATTACGTTTAAAAGCGCGTTTGCAAATAGTTTGGCACTCGTATTGATATGTTTTTAGTCATACTACATTGAATCTTACTTTGTAAAAATCTTGCAAACAACAAAATTGAAGCAGACGACAATGAAACGATGAAGGGGTAAAAAACTCGTGGAAGATTTGGGAAATAAGTATAATTAAGGTAGTTACAATATAGCTTAGATGCTGTTATATCTTCTCGTGACCATGTTTAATTTTATTTGCCATATCGCTTATAATTTCTCCGTTTCGCCTATTGTTGCTCCATAATAGTCTTTACGTTTTATTTGCTTTTATTTTGTCCTTTTGGATCATTTGGCTTGATTTATATTTTTGAAGATAAGCTCCTACATTGTGAGTTGTTCATTCGTGTAAAGGGCTCATATTTCCTTTTGTTCCTTTAACATTAAGTGTCTTGTTTCAAAAAGTGTTTTCGCGCCATTAGAGATAGTCGAAAATAAGCTTGAACCTTTATTTATCATTCAAAAAGTAGTAACAAAGTTAGGACATCATATTTGGAATGTTTCACGTTGAATATTTACAACAACACATACTTAGGACACATTTCAAGGAATTGGTGGAGTACTTCATTCTCAGTGTTGTTATACTTTCTGGTCCTTTGGAATCATTGATTTCAGCGCATTTACAGTTGAAAGTTGAATGCCGCTTAAGCCGGTGCTAGGGGGTGTGAGCACTGTTGCATATTTCAGTATTGCTCATGAACAGACTCAATTAAACCGAGTCTGCAATTTTCAGTATTTGCTTTGTTTTCTGTGCTTTCAAAGGATCTCCCCTTGTTCAGATTTATATAATTCACAACAGCAGATGTTAAGTGCTTGTGTGGCGGCTGTAAAAAGTCGCCCCGTACTTCATTCTCAGTGTTGTTATACTTTCTGGTCCTTTGGAATCATTGATTTCAGCGCATTTACAGTTGAAAGTTGAATGCCGCTTAAGCCGGTGCTAGGGGGCGTGAGCACTGTTGCATATTTCAGTATTGCTCATGAACAGACTCAATTAAACCGAGTCTGCAATTTTCAGTATTTGCTTTGTTTTCTGTGCTTTCAAAGGATCTCCCCTTATTCAGATTTTTTGTACATGAGGAGTTAGGGCATTTAGTTTATGCATAAAAGGCATTTTGTTTTTTATTATACAGGTAAAGTCCATTTTTGTAAATGGGGTTTGTATACGGTATGTCCACTAAGAACAATATTAATATTAAAATTGACAAAAACATTCTTAGTTGGTATTCAGTTGTTTAAACTGTTATGTTGGTTATTTCTTATCAATATGTTGTTATATTGTAAATTTTCGCAACAGCAATGTTTTACAACATAATTCTTAATAGAACTTAATGGTTGTTTTACGAAAGAAATTAGGACAACTGTTTAGTGTGATTTTAACACATCAAAATAAATATCCGGAGTGATATATTTATCAAACAGTAAGAAGGTAAAGATAACAAGGTGTTTAAGTGTGTTAAACAATCTTGAATTGATAATAATGCCTGTCTATATTCTCAACTTAATACATGTACACAGCAAGACAACGTGGTTTATTAAGAATTTCTGGCTCTATATAGTGTATTTACATCTGTTAAGAGACTTTCAAATAACTGATATTGTCATTATTCCCAAATACTAATACAACTTTTAACTCTTCTGAGAACTCAAAAGCTATTTACTGCTCAAAATTGAAAAAAAAATTACATTAAGAAATATAATTTGCACAAAGATGAAACAGTCAAAATGATGTACGGAAAATATGTGCGTAAGCTGGTTGTTTTGATGACCAATTCTGTAAATTTGGAAAGTACTCACTTTTATAACAACTGCAAAATGTTTCATAGCAGAGACTAAACACTTATTCTTTCAGTATTGTACCGACCCGACCTTATTTAGTTAATATCTTAATGGGTTCGACGAAAATGTTTATATGGATTTGATTCACAGTAACGAAATTAATCCTGTACTTATCGGATACATTTCATAAAAATGATATGACGTGTTTCGATGTATTTACAGAATCATACATCATACAAACACATCATTGCAATCCCATAATTTACTGCTTTACGATTAGCTCTGTTTTGAGGAAAGAATTTTGTATCCATTGTCTGCTTTAATCTAATATAGTAAAACTTATTTGATGAACTAGACGTTAAAGGAATTGTGGTACTGTACTTTATTTAGGAATATGTCCTTTCCTGAAATATAAGACATGATATTTAATGTAAGCTACGTTGTCATCGACACTCTAAATCCACTGATTCTTATATAATTCACTGCATGTGTTTCTTGAGAAAATTAGAGAGTAAATGCCTTTAATTTTCGAACTTTTTTAACAATAAACATGTTGCTAAACTAATTATTTCATTTGCAAATGCTTTGGCGTCTGCCAAGGTTCTCAACTGTTCGCCGTTTAGAGAAAAATAAGTTGTCAACATTGTCAAACATATTAGAGTCGTGTCATGAGCAAACCTGACTTATTGCATTACAAACAGTATAGAAAAAGGCCAACTGCTGCGTCAATGCTTGATTTACACTGTTTGACACTCACATGCATCTTTAACATTGTATTTAATAGTCAGTGTAGTAGATATGGTATTTGGCAGTGTAGATCTAAAACTGATACAGAGCATTGGATGACAACGGTGCTTGGTGTGCAATACAATAAGGCAGGTTTGGTCATTAAAACATATTATCTTTTAAATGCAATTACATTTGGTTCCGTTCACTTGGTAGGAATAGCATATTCTCATATGTATACTTTCAGCACTACTAACACTCATTTGAAGTACAACACTTATTAAACACGTCTGTTAAACAGTTGCCTCCAATTGCCATAACAGTGCTTCCTCTCTATAATGTTGTATTATTCTGACAAAATGTTCAATACGTGACTTTGAGTAAAATCACCAGACGGCAATGTAAAGCAGACAATAATGCAGCCGCGAAAGGTTTGGACATAATTGTCTTGTTTGGGTTACATCGAGTAGCAATGTTGTAAGTGGGGAATCGTTAATCAGAGGGCCGTTGTAGGGAGGGAGCACTGTATCACATATTGTAATTATTTCCCATATCAAAATATACGGCTTCACTATTTTGCACACTAGCATATCAAAATCAATAGTTGTATAATACTTCTTAATTGAGTGAATCTTTTTATATAAACGAAACAAAACAGAGTATCTTAAAAGAGACAATATCTCGTACTGAGGCGTCTAATCATTCTGCTTCCTTACGACATCACAACCAGTCATTCGTTGGCATACTGTTTTCTGCTTGCAAATACGTCGTTTACTTTTATATCTAAAAGGTGAAATTGTTCTAAACCATGGACCAAGTTATGTATATAACGTTACCCCAATCGTTTTGTTCCCATTCAAATATTATCTGGGCGCATAAGTGAAGATGACGCTGTGTTCAATAAACACCTCTGTGACATGTTTGATAATAGATTTGAATCGTTTAGAAATACAAATTAGATCAATGTCAAATCATTCTAGTGATGCAAAACTGAACAGCAACAGTTAGATAACCATGTATAAGTACTGGTACATGTTATATTTGAAGTATCTAATTTGTATGGAAAATTGCGTGTAAAATATAATGTTGCTATGCGTTGCAATTACAACCCATATATATACATGAAAATTAATACGGGTTAGTTTATTAACATTAGATATTGTTTGCGAGGCACTTTATTGCACAGGGCCGCGACACGATTGCTTTTTGAGAGAAAAAAATCGTCAGAAAGTATATATAGAGACAAGGGATACAACTGATTTTCAGTATATTCTCACCCCACCTCGACAAAACCGGGCATATCATAAATAAATATTGATGAAACGACACCCTTTTTGCATTTCTGTCTAGCTAATATGATACCCTTCCATAAAAACATAACATAAAAACAACTGTAAGCATGCAATTTTAACAGTAACTGCGTCCACTCACTGGAATCATCGATTTTCGGAAAACGGGACAGGTGTTCGTTCATAGCTAACACAGCATTGGCCACTACTGTACGCTTGTTTAGGCGGTATTTTCGAGCATTACAGTCATTGGCCACTACTGCACGCTTGTTTAGGCGGTAATATCGAACATGACAGTCATGCAGTTGCAAAGATATACATTTTTGACACCGATCAAAGCTGATTTCTTCTTAAATCATTGCCGTACCAAAAAAGCTTACATGTACAAGAATAACTTTACTGCCGATGAAAACATGCTAATTTGTTGATGGTATTGCAATGATTTGAGTACAAATCAGCTTTTATATGTGTCAAAATTGATATCTATGGAACTGTATTACTGTAATGCTCGAAAATACCGCCTAAACAAGCGTACAGAGGTGTCTAATGCTGTGTTGGCTATGAACGAACACCTGTCCTGTTTTCCGAAAATCGGTGATTTCAATGAGTGGACGCAGTTACTGTTAAAATTGTATGCTTACAGTTGGTTTTATGTTATGTTTTTATGGAAGGGTATCATATTAGCTAGACAGAAATGCAAAAAGGGTGTCGTTTCATTAATATTTATTCATGATATGCCCGGTTTTGTCGAGATGGGGTGAGAATATACTGAAAATCAGTTGTATCCCTTGTCTCTATATATACTTTCTGACAATTTTTTCCCCTAAAAATTAATCGTGTCGGGGCCCTGTGCTTTATTGTGACAGAGGCTTTTAAATGTCTTAATATGTTTGTACAAATTGAACGTATCTAATAGGGTAGCAACTACCATGTTAATCACGAAACAGCCTACAGGGTTTGGTAATTGTCTAATTTTCGTTCAACAACGTAAATTGCAAACACGCACACACAGTATTTGATCAGGAAGAAAATGACATTTATGGCTTTGAAATTAAGGTACCTTCTAAATATTAGTAAAATGCTAAAATAAATGCTCAATGTCAAACTGTAGTGGATATAATCTGAATATAATCTGATGCCAGGTAGTTCAATACTTGTTCCAAACATTGATGAATACATGACTATCAGTGTGTTAATAGCTCTTGACTATGTACTTGATATATACCCCTTCATGGCGATTTTTAGACGGGACAGCAAGAAGCACACAAGAGATAAGATGTAACAAAATAGCCATTATCTTAAATATAGTTACATAATACACACATGTTAATATCACTGTTAAGCTTTTGCAGATATTCATCAAAATATACAACTCTTTAACACCGTTGGGGTTGCTTCTCTCAGTAACAACAATGTAGAAATTTCCTAGAAGAGGTATTATATTAATTGTATTCTGTTTTTCAGCAGGCATAATTCTTAAAATATGCCGACGCTTAATAGTTTATGGACTGTTATCACAGGTTCGACTACTGTTCAAATTTTATAATATCAATTTATATTTATCTTCACTAATTGTAGGGAACAAGTTGTGTCGTTATAACGATCAGCCAAGACACTGGGTAAGCATGTGTTAGGTGAAAGCTATGTTGTGTTAATACATGTTTGCGACATATCGCGTGTACAATATTCTCACTTATATTGTAATGTAACATTTATATCCTGTATTTGGGAAATGTAGCGTTAAATTTAATTGAAATGAAATGATTTGACTTTATTATAAGATATTGCCATCATTTGAGACATTTGTTAACCAAACAGAACTCCAATCAAATCGGTAGTTGTTCAGTACTGGCTTACCTTCATTCATAACTGTACTAGACACAAACTAAATCATAGACAACTGACATTTCAATATATACAAGTTCATTTGCTTCCGTTTCAGAGTCGGCTGTTTTACTTCTAACTGGTACGGATTATGTTTGTTAAGTATACACGGCATGCGATGATGTATCGCATTATTGAATTAGATACTGTTATCAGTTCATACGATAACGCTGCGAATTAGCTGTACCCTGCTAAGTATTCCATCATTTAATAGCAGATGCCTTACAACATAGTCTTATGATACAGTGGAGACGTTATTAGTTTCCGTATAAATGCAAATAAAACTCAAGCGCATGAGAAAAGAAGTACCGTTTTGTTTTAACTTCTAACGATCTATTCTTATATGTGAGGCAAACAGCTAAAAACCGAATCAGGTAACTTTACGTCTGATCAGGCTTGAAACTGTTTGCAAATTATACAATAGTTTGAGATAAATGCGTTTATTGGTGAATAACAATGATTTTCCCAATAGCAGCACACTATACGCATTACTAAGCTTCTCTTGGGTTTTCATGAAATATTTTGTGATTTGTAACTGCCAATCTCAGTTACAATGTATTCCGTGCTTAAATAGGTTCCGATCAATTCGGCGACTTATCATGTCCCAACCTGTTCGATTATCAGGAAAAACAAATGAACGCCCACACACAAGAAACTGTAAATTGTTATACAATGAACCCCATCTAAACCGGGCATGAGTGGGGACAACAAACAATTCCGGTTTTGAGAGGTTTCCAGTTTAGAGGGGATTTATCCATCACCAAATAGTTTGTTTCTAGTATGGAAGATAGCTGACCACTTAAAGCAGGTTGAAACAGTAAAGCGCATTCTGTTTTAGTTTCAACCTGTTTTATGCTGTTATACGCTAGAATATATAAAATTATTTCTTCAGTGTATGAATAAACCAAATACGTAAAAAGGGCGTATTTATGATGTAATTGGTCAAATAAAGAAGGGTAGGAAACAGGACAAAAGCTTTTGGCCTGTTTAGAGAGAAATCCGGTATTAGGAGGTTCCGGTTTGGAGGGGAGTTACTGTTACCATTGTGCCACATTTTTCACAATGGCTGTTTTAGTACACTAACTCTTACCCTGCTGCAAAGTCCTCTGCAAAAGAGATTAATACATTTTTAATTAAAGAAGCCTAAAGACGAGCGTCAAATAGTTTGGGTCCTAAGGCGGCGTCTGCTCTGGAATCTAACCGATTGCAAAATACAGTGAAGTCGCTATCAGCAGGCAAATGGGTTAATTCGATAATATACTCGTATATATGGCGTATATTTGTACAGAGTATAGACTCAAGTGTAGATATATCAAACACATTTGCAAATGTATGGTAGACCGTACATTTGAGATCCTTTTTCGCTTAAAGGCAAAGTAGGCACACTAACTAAGCAATTAAATGAATGTAAATACATTGCAATAGGAATATTATTTTTACTTGGTAAGAACAACGTATGTTCCACTGTAAATACATACCGACGACTTACAGTGGAGACTCTGTTATTCTTTCCCGTTTAAACGCAAACGTACGCAAACGCAAAGCACTAAAACGTAGAAAAGTACAACTTTTGGACAATTCTGATAATTCATGTTTATCTTGGTGGCAAACAGTTTGGATCCTGATCAGACGCCGGGTTACCCGGCGTCTGATCTGGCTCCAAACTGTTTGCACTGCAAATAATAGTTTAAGCGTAAACGCGTTTATTGGGAAAGAATAACACATTCTCCATTATATACGTCGTATATACCTCAGAGCATCACTTGGAGCGACCGACATAAAGGCACGCCCTTGGTTGCATTTATTACGCAATTGAGACAAAGGTAATTGACAATTTGCATTCGTAAGAGATCAAATTTAAGAGCCAATGTTTATTCATATATATAAAACAATAATTCTGAGAGTAACAGAATACAATAATATGCGTACAAAGACATCAATATCCTTTCTTCGTTGAGATAAACTAAATGTTAAGTCAATATCAGCAAAATATTGCGTTATTACGGATGTAGTTTCGACAAAAAATGTAAAAATGTGAGACTAGCCTAGGCAATAAGCCGATTGTGAAAACTGACGGTTATATAGAAACTAGCATTTTATTGAAATACTTAAAGATTGATGACAATCTGGTAGCCAGTCAGGTTAAGCCTTTCACTGCCAATAACACTCCACAGTGCCTTTGACAACAGTTTTGATCATAGTCAGACGCCCACTCGTTTTTGCATAACATAACTCATAATATCCTAAATCTAACTTTGAAAATATGTACTTCAGACAACGATATTGAAGCAGACGATAATATGGCGTGAAGGGTAAATATCTCATGTTAATCGGTGACAGATCATGTCCAAGTTTGTGTGCAATGAGCAGATGTGTTGCGTACAACGGAGTTTTCAGAACGAGCATACGTATTCCCTATGCAGTAATATGTATATTTAATAAGCTTCAAATAATTATAAAAGTAACAACTTTGATATTATTACCAATAACGGTGTATTAAATACCACTGTTTCCCTAAATCCGACACCACGCTGAATCATTTTGACAACTATATTAAACATAACACATTTAACATCTTGATTTATATTTATGATGCAAAACATTAGTTGCCTAAATGGTATATTAGTTGATTTCCGTTCCAATATCGTTTTAAAGTTTCTCGCTTTTAACTAAATTCAATATATTATTTTCAGTGGGGTATATCTGAGTATTTCAAAACTTTCAGCACTAAACTGTGGGGGTTTAACGTTCCCTTTTTATATTTTTAGTTTTTAAACAATGAACCAGTCTACTTGGAACTCTGTGTAAATACGGTTCTAAATTAGAAAACGGTACAGACCCTGATCAGATGCAGCCTAGATGAGCGCTCTGATCTGGGTCTACACTGTTTCCAAATGTCAGGAATATGGTTTAAACAGGAAATGGTAAGGAAACAGCAAACACAAACTCTATGCAATTGAATATGTTTGAAAACGTCGGTGATTATTTGTAATATGAATTGTTACCTATCATCTAATCTGGCTCCAAACTGTTTAAGAGTACATTGGAAGTAAAGTTTCAGAATACGTATACTGGGAGCGAATAACGTATTCCCTACTGTTCAGATGCCAATGCAGGAAAAAAAGAAAGCAGTTTGAATGTCAAACATGTTCGTAACAGCAATTCAATTAAATTGCACTTAATTTCTACAACTATACATACAATTGAACATAACTGGTAAATGTCAAAAGTTTACATATACATACATTCGAAACTCGATACTTCGAACTCTCTTGAATCGACCTTCCTAGTATGTCCTTAGTTTATTTTCGATAACTCGATCTGATTTAAGTCGAGCATACCCGTATTCCGACGTTAAAATGTTTTAGCTTTGAAATATAGGTATGCTCGGACTAACGCGAGTTCGAAAAATTGAGTTTCGACTGTAGCTCTAGATGTCAAAAACAGTAAAATTCTAGGCAAGAGTATATAGACCATACTCGGTAACTCCAGCTCGTCTTAAACTTGATTCCATAGTTTTAATATTGATGGTTTAGACTTAAAGTTATAGAATTCAACTAGGGAAGCAATTTCTATTCAACGTCAATATCGAGACATACGTTATGATACAGACATCCAATCATATGGATTATAGTCGTGAAAATGTGTTCTCTTGTAAATAAAATACTACCGTTTGACACTTGAACAACATTGCTCGTGTAACCCGCTTCCCTATAAATTATCTGATAAATACTATATAAAATATAATTAATCACATCCTTATTCAATTAATTCAGAGGGCTTCCTCCCTACAAATGCACCCCGAACAACGATTCAATCCTGACAACAAAACTTGCTGCTGGTCCCCAAACAAGACATTTATCATATGTGTAAAGCATTCAGTGTTGCAATAGTGTCTGCTTGAAATTGTCATCCGATTTTTTCTCAAAGTTACATAGTATTTGTTATTTTGACTGAAGATATATAATGACGAGTGACAAACAGCTTGAATCCATATCAGACGCTGCGTCACGCGGCGTCTGATATGGAATCAAGCTGTTTGCTAGAGTACAATTAGTTTTAAATTGCTGTCCCTATAACAACTCCCTCCGAACAACACACACATACACACACACGTTGTCTTATATTAAATGGTGTTGCAGAGAGTATGCACTGCATGTATATCCAGTGTAGCTTACAAAAGTAAGGCCTACACTGCGACAAGTGTACTGTTACGATTACTTCATTTCCTAAATTATCATGCAGGTCACGACTTGATAGATATTTACAAACAATATGGGTTCCAATCAGACGCCCGCGTAACGTTTTGACACTCGCTTTTAGGTTTCTTTAGCTAACAAATAATAAATCTTAGCCAATAATGTTTTGGACACAACTATATCCAATCAGACGAATTTACGCCAGCAGAATGGTTATTAAACACAATTATCAACACCCACTGCAATACAATGATGTTACACTCGTTAATGGTCCTTTTCAACGTCTTAATTAATTAAAGACAACGTGTCTTAAACACCAATTTAAACCTGTACTGCCAGAAGCCAGATTGAAATGATAACTATTAAATCGCCCCTTTCTTCAGATTAGATTTATGATATTCTTGCTGATTTCGCATTCATATTGCTTTTATTTCAGTACATGTGTGGTTTTATTTGATGTTTGAGTAAATATTTCGGTCGGACGTAAATATTGATTTTCAAATATACTTAATATGCATTCAAACTACGATACCTCGAACTATATCATAGCTCGTGTTTAATATAATGCTGCTTAACCCTTTACCCAATAATCAATTTATAACAATAAATACAGGTGATCACTTAAAGCAGGTTGAAAGTAAAGCAGAATGTGCCTTAAGGCACATTCTGCTTTACTTTAAGCCTGCTTTAAGCTAAAATATGCTATGCTATATAAAATGTTTGTAATGGTAATTGTTTATTAGGGTATAAACTTGAACTATTTTCTTCAGCGGAGGAATAAATTAAATACGCTAAAAGTCGCTTCTATGGGGGAAAGGGTTAATGCTGGTTGAACGTAATGCAAATTCAGCCTTAAAGCCTCCTGCTGTAATATCATCATGCGTTTTAGCTATCATGTGCAAGAAATTATGACTGTATGATCGTCTTTATTCATGACTGTTTAAATTGGAATATTTATTATAAAGTTAGAGGCGTAATTAATAGGCGTAAAATACATATTTATTTTTTAAACTGTTTGCGAACGTGCTTTCACGCGTCATTGAGGGTGAAAGGGTTAAACATACAGTTAATTGAACATAATAATCTGGCGTCTAATTGATGGATGGATGACTTAGGTTTTACGGCACTGACACATAAAAGTCATATACTAGTAGCTACGATGAATGATGAAGGTTTGTGACATGAGATAATGATGCTTTCAGGAGGAGGATTTGAGGTATTCTCATTTGTTGCAAAGCAGCACATGGGATCAGAACCACTGGTCTGTCCTCTTTATTTTTCTATACAGACGGATAATCTCGGTCTAATAAGCAGAAACATTCCCTATGGCAATTAAGCCCCAGAATTGTGACAAAGTAGGAATATATCTGATCAGGCACTCGTTTAATATAAAACATGTCAACAAAATTTCTGTTTTCAACATTTTATTGCAGTGCCTTGGGATTTAATTTTGTGTAAACGGAAAGAAACCCCACAATACTTAAACTATATTTTTTCCCTTATATTGTGTTACATTCTACCCATATTACATAAAATGTTGAAAATCATCCCATGGCCTGTGTCCAACGCTGAAACAACTTAGGTATATATTCAATTAATAGAAACTACCCAAATATATAGTCAATGTTTTATATCGACCCGTAGTCAATTTCCAACTTAAACAATTGGCCCGGGTCATTTCTCACTAGGTTCATACACCGACGCATACACTGTTTATTCTGCGTATCACAATCAATCCTAGTGACGAGTATATTTGTCATTTACAAATACAGTCGAACTTCGATATCTCGAACTCGCTTAACTCGAATTATCCGATAGTTCGACACATGAGTTTGCTTTATTTCAAGCTTGGTTTAGGATAACATATCCGTGTTTCAAAGTTAAAACGCGGCTCAGTCGCGTTTTAACTTTGAAATACGGGTACGTTCGACTTAACCGAGTTCGAGATATCGAAGTTCGACTGTAGTATACCTCTGAAGAGTACATGTTTCATATGCAAGCAGCAAAGACCCTGATCAGAGGGCTCCTAAAGAATCAATCTGATCAGGACCTGTTCTATTAGTCATTTTGCAATATATTGCAGAAAACAACCTTAAATAACCAAAATGATCTAGATCTAATAAGGAATTGTGCTTTTCCATAACAAGCCTTAGGTGTGAATCAGGTATACCTGTTAGATCACCTGTCAGTGTGCGTTATTTACTGATAAAGTCAACAGACGATAGAGGTTGTTCTGCAAAACCAATTTGCATTTCTATTAATATTCTCCTCAATTTAGACGTTCTTCTGATAGTACGTTACGCCCTGTACGATGGTATTTGTTCTGGTCGCTTTTCATCGTTAACCGGAGATAAGAGCATTCAAAGCAAACATTCATCAAACCCATACTTAGGGAATGCTGAATATAATTCAAATAGAAGGATAGTGGAAAATAGATATGTCGCCGATAACCAAACCGTCGGCATTTAATCGTTACTCGTTCATTTTGCGTAGAAACGGATCGAAACAGAGGAACATGAGTATCAAAAAAGTATCCATATTTAACAACACATTGTTTTGTAAACTGTAGATTAATGCAATACTTACAATTAACCCATTTCACTGCCTTGTCCCGATGATCCGGCAGGTCTCCTTTCAATGCCGATTATAATGTTTATTTGCAAACAGTTTGGAACCTGATCAGACGCCGCGTAACGCATCGTCTTAATAGGATCTAAACTACTTGCCACTCATTTCAATGATACATACAGTGGAGAATGTGTTATTCTTTCCCAATAAACGCGTTTACGCTAAAACTATTATTTGCATTGCAAACAGTTTGGAGCCAGATCAGACGCCGGGTAACCCGGCGTCTGATCAGGCTCCAAACTGTTTGCCACCATGATAAACATGAAATATCAGAATTGTCCAAACGTTGTTCTTTTCTACGTTTTAGTGTGTTGCGTTTGCGTACGTTTGCGTTTAAACGGGAAAGAATAACAGATTCTCCACTGTAAGTCAAAATACCTTATCTTAAATGTGAGAAATAGACGCAGGCGGCAATTGTTTAAAATTGATGACGTCATGACAGTGAAGAGATGAATGCTTTCATTGCCGTAGGCTACTAAAGTCGACTATACAAACATATTGGATCCGGACAAGGTGCCCCGTAACGCGGCACGAGAACGGAATACAAACTGTTTATACACTAATTTAATTTTTGTCAGTTATATTGTCTTACATCTGGCTTTGTAATCAAAACAATATTGCAGACAACAATATTGGAGAATGAGTGGAAAGATTCTTTAACTCAGAGCACACAAGATTTTCCTTTACGTTGGAATTTTCGAAGATATCACATCCCCTTCATCGGCAAGACTGCACAGGCTTGGATCACGTGACCGGTAAAGGAAAATCGTTTGTGCTCTAAGTTAAAGAACCTTTCTACTCATGCCCGATGCTGAGCAAAGAAACCTCTTTGGATGCATATTGGAACAGAAGACAATATGACGAAGAAAATGAGTAAAATCCTCACGATATATTTGGCAGTGAAAGGGTTATGTACATATAATTTCGCACTATATAAGTATGCATCATATTTACGAATCATAACAGATGCGTACCGCATACTTATGTGTGAGTTTTGTAATCGATTATTGATATTTTAACCTTGAAAATCCAGTTATATTTTCGTTGGTTTTGTTATATTTGTAGTTCACTGATCTTTACCCAAACGCCTCTCATAAACCTGATCTAAATAGCATTGTCGCAATTAAGCTGATACCAAGTCACATTGTTATTTATTACCATCCAGAAATAATTCTCGGAATCTAATTGGTTGAATACACGAGTCATAAGACAGTAAAGCCGGTTTTGAACGCGTTGTACGGAATCGAAACAAGGCAACACTCTTCCTTCGGTTTAATTGTTTTTGTTGATTGGAAAACTAAGATATCGCAATTGATTCAATGCGTACGTAATAACTATCAAATAATCACCGGCAGCCGCGAAAACCAATAGTCCATTTTAAAACATATCAATTCTGATCTAATATCTCACGGGAGTAGAAAAAAAAACATTGATGCGTTTCTCAATTGCTAGTCATTCGCCGTTACCAAAGTATACACATTATCGAAAGTTGAGTATTCATTAGATGACGTCAGTAATGAAATGACGTCACTCCAATTATTAAATAAGAAATCAGTTTGAAAACAAATGCAGTCAGCCAGGACTGTAGTTATAAAACCTATGTTATAACAATTTGATTTGTTGTGCAATCCTATTGGTCCAAACTTGCAATTCTAATATTTTATAACATTTCACAGTTTTGAATAGAATTGAAGCTGAAACAAATCATATTATACATTTTTTTGTTCAGAAGTCTTCAAAGATTTCCGTTAATACCGACAGTATTCGGAAATACCCAAGTGGTCTCGATATTATGTCGTAGATGATGTTAACCTGAAATGACGAAATATCTATTTATTCGCGCTAACGAGTCATTTGAGTTAAATAAATAGCGTGACACCTTTAATCAAAAGCTCCATACAGGTTGAAGTTGAAGAACACAAAATAAAGAATACAGCAGTCAGATCCAAATACTAGTAAGTTTATCTATGGATAGGAGAGGTGGACATTTGTTTGGGTAAAGATTCTAGGTCTAATTTCTTTTAGAAACATAACTATAATCTCATTCTGAATAGCATGTACAGTGGAGAATCTGTTATTCTTTCCCGTTTAAACGCAAACGTACGCAAACGCAAAGCACTAAAACGTAGAAAAGAACAACTTTTGGCCAATTCTGATAGTTCTTGTTTATCTTGGTGGCAAACAGTTTGGAGCCTGATCAGACGCCGGGTTACCCGGCGTCTGATCTGGCTCCAAACTGTTTGCACTGCAAATAATAGTTTTAGCGTAAACGCGTTTATTGGGAAAGAATAACAGATTATCCACTGTAGGTTGTATTCGTGATTCCAGTGAACTTCAGGGAAGATGAAGATCTACTGGGTTAAGCAGAAAACTCGGTAAATGGTACTACAACAGTTATTGCACTTTACTTTGTAAATATGATAATTTATGGAGTAGAAAAAACAATATCAAACTCGGCCTTTGACCTCGGTCGATATATATTTTCTTTACTCAAATGAATTATCATATTGAAATGAAGTGCAATAATTGCATCAATAGTCCCCTTATATAAGCGCCTTTACTTAGCCCTTTACTCTCAGTGACGCCATAAAGCGCGTTTGCAAACAATTTGTGTCCTGATCAGACGCCGAGTTACGCAGGAACCGTGCTGTTTGTCACTCTTATCGATACGTATTGGGTCTCACAACCTTAAATCTAACTTTGAAGCGTGTATTGCAGACACTTTTAGTGAAGTAGGCGACAAAAAAGTGGTGTTAAAGACACTACAACACTTACAGCTAAGTTAGTGCTTTCAACGTATTTACTTATTACCAGTAAAGCTACAATGTCTGTGTTTTCGTTATACAGATTTGGTGGTTCTTCATCATGAAAGGTGAGTGATAAAAGGTAGGATGAAAGTCAAGCAAAAAGCTAATGACAGATTTTTGTTTGTGTTGATACAGCCTGTCGAAAACCCTCATCCGTCCTAATCAGTTCTGTACGGCGTAGGGGAATGGGCATATATATAATTAAAGACGCTTTCAGCGTTGTACTTAAATAGCGCAGAAATGGTTGCTTACATATGTCTTTAGTTCTGTGATGCTGTTCCTATGTGGCAAAACGATGCATGAGGTGGGAATCAGCCGCTGTGCTAATTGCTGTAAATTGACTACAATCTACTCAGCTACATCGTCTTTTATTTCAATTCATTAACATGTTCTCCTCGGCGACGCCTTCAGGTGCAACTAGCCTTATAAACGTCTGAATGAAACGTTAATAAACTGATTTCGTTTCGAGTTAGTGTATTTAGGCATTATGCATGGTAAATATTAACAAAATATCTGCATTCATTTATACATTCGAATATGTGGTGCAACGTTCACCAACATATCAAAACAAGCTTTATAAAACAAAGAGATTGTGTGCTCATACATGTATAAGATTCAAGGACCGTAGTAATACATGCCCCTTAGTATTACCCTAAGAAATTATGTCAGCCTATACCACTACCATTGCGTAATTACCCCCCCTTTCACTACCATAATTTTCGTGAGTTTTTTACCCCTTCACCGCCATGTTATCGTCTGCTTCAATATTGTTGTCTGTAATATCGTTTCAGAGATAATTTTAAGGCAGTATGACTGACGGAATTTCGATACGAGTGTCAAACAGTTTGGATCCTGATTAGACGCCGCGTTAAGCGGCGTCTGATCAGGATCCAAACTGTTTGCAAACGCGTTTTAAAGCGTCATTGAGAGTGAAAGAGTTAAGACAAACAGGTAAAGATACGTCTGTGAGATGGGTGAATACGTTTATGTTCAGGATATCTGCATAAATTGCCGGATAAACATATCGTTTAAAGACCAGAACAATATTGATACACTGTGCCTACTGTGAACATCTATCAGCCTAACTATAATTCCCTGCATTATCGAGATTGACAGCGTTTCCCTTTTTTCATACCTTGTTTATAGGATAAGTTGTTGATTAAAGCAGGCTGGAAGTTCAGTAAAATGCTCCTTAAAGTACGTTCTGCTTTACTTTAAGTCATTCTGTCCGGAGTCAATAATAGTTTCACTTTCACATGCTTCTCTAAGTTCTCTTAAAGTGTATGTTAAAACAGGAACAGTTATCTCTGTAGCGCTTAAAGGCATTTTTATGGAGGAAATGGTTATGCAAGTTTGTTTTAAGACCAATATCTAAACTATATGACAACTATTATTATACCTACAAAGACAAACATGCTGACGTTCTTAGCTTACGATAAAAACCAAACAAACAATAGGTTTGCGAGCAGATGATTGGTCCGAAAGCGAAACTCTCCAGCAATCAATGTAGTCTCATGACAGATCATTTATGAATACAGCAGTAATTACCCTGATAAGAATGTTTTCCAAGAGCCCTCTGAAATGGGCAAGCGTTCTTTTCAAACGGCGTTGATATACATTGGTATGAAAGGGAGATAAAATCTCAATCTTAAACAGAGACCCCTCCCTACAACGGCCCTCCCAATAACGACTCCCTCCATAGAACGACTCTTGTCTCATTTCCCTAAACAGGACAATTATGTCCACCCTATTCACGGCTGCACTGTCGTCTGCTTAAAATTGTCGTCTTCTATTTTTCGCAAAATTACATAATGGACTTTTTGACAGAAAAAACTTAATGACGAATGACAAACAGCTTGAATCAAGCTGTTTGCAAATGTAAGCCAATTTCCCTCCCTATAACGACTTCCTCCGAACAACGCACATAATATGTGTCTCCCAGTGGGTGTTGTTGTAGAGAGGGAGCACTGTAGCTCAATAATGATACAAGGTATTTCACATCACAAGTTAATCCAAACCTAGTAATACGGAAAAAAGGCTTGCCTTTTTCCGTTCTTAAGTAATGCGTGATAAAATCAAAGGTATTCCAATTCTATTCAATCACTGACAGACTTTGAAAAGTGTTTGATTTGCGCGTGAATAATTTCCTCAAAACTAGGCAACTACAGAACAGAACAGAACAGAACATTCTTTTATTTCTCACAGTTTACAAATATTTTGTAAAAACATGTGAACAAATACATATCAATAATTTCATGTAAAAGGTTGATATTTCTCAAAGACAGTGGTAATGTGGTTTGATATCTTGAGCGTTAGCTCCTAATTAGATACAGCAATAACAACAAGTAAAGTAAATGGGAGGGGGGGGGGGGGAAGTGAGCGAAAGGTGCAAAAACCAAAACAACGAAAAAAAAAAAAAAAAAAAAAAAGAAAAAAAGGGAAAAGAAAAAGATTTACATAGCTATTAGGAAAAATCAAATTGGGGACAAAGATACGGTGTTTAAATAGAATCCTCATATTAGTAATCGGCTTGATTACAAAAGATTTTTATTCTCCTTTTTTATGAGAACATGGGGGCTGACATCTTGGATGATGACGTCACGGCTTTTACGAAGAGTTGTGCGTGACGTTTCGGAATTCCCGATTTCGGTGATATTTTTAAACCAGTTTAAGAATGAATAACCCACAACACTCACTTGTACTGATTTCCTCCAAAATGACAACATTTCAAACAGTTGAATTCATACCCTTTAACGCTAAAAATGAACGTTATTTGCAAAAAGCTACTTCTCAATCCAACCGATAAAAATAACGGATTTACCAACACGTCATCAATATAAATAATGACGTCATTATTGGTGGTCATATGACTTCCAAAAGTAGTTTCAGATTGCATTATAACACAGGACTGCCATTCTAATAACTTGGTTGAAATGAAAAAACCTAAGATTTCCAAATATGCATTTTTCAAGCGCGATTTTACGAATCGTACCTTTACCCAATAGCCGATTTCTAGTTTTGTTGGCATGTGACTACTTAAAGCAGACTGGAAGTAAAGCAGAATGCGCCTAATATTCTGCTTTACTTTCAGCGTGCTTTAAGCTACCATAACCTGGGGGAAAATCCGGAAATTTAGGAAAAATCCGGAGAAATGGCAGCCCTGATAATATAGCTGTACGGAGGAGTTTTAACTTTTAACATTGTATACACTTATATATCTATTTGATTATTGGGTAACAACATATAGATCTTGTCCCAAACAATTTAGGTTTATAATAAAAGTTAGAGTCGGTTGTGTAATCCAGATCTCAGTCACGAGAGGCGTAGCCTCGAGTGTGATCTGGAATACACAACGAACTGATACAAGAGCGCTGATCACACACTGGAGATAGATCTATTCCGTTTTCATTAGTACAATTTTGCTTTTTTCCGTCCATAGGCAAAGCCTAAATACATATTAAGCATGTTATACCAAGCTTATTGGAAGATAAATGTTTTCAGAAATGTCTTGCAAATAAGTTTTCCTTCAATATCTTTTGCGAGACTGAAAAGGCATTAATTCTATAGCCGTATTAAATCTTGATCTTCAAGTTATTCCTTATTAATGCTTTTGTAGTTCAAGTATTGATTTTCAACACACTTTATGCACTTGTTTTGAAAGATAATACCTTTTGTCAAAGTCTACATCATTTAAAACGTCAACATCATCTTAATCATCTCACCCCTCCTAAATCTGACTTATAAAAAATAGTTGCAGACACCACTAACCATGCATACTATAGTTTGGTGGTTAAGTCAGACGATTAAAAAACATTGAGAGAGTTAATGACGATGATAAAGTCTGCATGGATTAACCCTTTACCTGATAGCATTGTTTTAGTATTGAAGATATGTGGCTACTTAAAGCAGGTTGAAAGTAAAGCAGAATGCGCCCTAAGGCGAATTCTGCCTTACTTTCAGCCTACTTTAAGCTATTAACTGCTAGAATAAGGAAAGTATTAAATATGACACATATTCCTTACGGTATAATTTGGAACTATTTTCTTCAGCGGGTGAATAAATGAATGTGCTAAAAGTCGCTTCTATAAGGGAAGGGGTTAAGGCGTTTGCAAATATTTGTTCAATTCAGATTTAGGGAGATATTATCATTGATTACCGGGAAAAAGCAGTGAATTACCACTTGATAATCCACTGCTTCAAGCAGTGGGATTATCGTCGCTCGTGCTTCTTTTATGAGTTTTCCCCGTAGGGCTCCCAAAGAATCGTATGTCAAACGTGTCTTATCGTTCAATTCCGGCAGTCCGTTTTGTCGCGAACCACTCAACGGAAGAACACGAATCCAAGATCGAAAGTAACGACGAAGTTCCGTTGACGTCAACTCAATAAATAAGTGACGTCATTATACCGCCAACTGTCACGCACATGTGTTCGACATAAAACTTGGGGCTCAACACGGGGTAAATAATGTACCTTCGCTTTCAATTTTTCAAACAATTTCGTTTAAAAAGTGGCTTAAACGCATAACTAAATAGAATAATTGTGTTTTTTCAGTGTAAGATTGAATTTAATCCATTTCGTGAACATCAGACTAATATTTTGACGAGTGGCGAAGCCACGAGTGAAAATATAACGTCTGATGTTCACTCAATGGATTAAAACAGTTATCCTCTATGTAATAAGAAAGACAAACAGTGTGAATCTTGATCAGCGGCGTCTGATCAGGATCTAAACTATTTACAAAGTCGCCTGTTGGTGCCATGGGCTGTGAAAGAGTTAATAGAGTTACATTGACATCAGCAAAAATCAATATAAACAAGTCACCCTCTGTCCTGTTTTTCTGTTTGTTTCTCGCTCTTCTCTCTCTCTCTCCCTCTCTCTCTCTGTCTATGTGTCTCAATTGTGTTGTCTCTCTTCCACTCTGTCTTTGTCTGTCTGTCTTTTCTCTCTCAATACCCCCTATCATTTGCTCTTTAAACATGTATATATCAGAATTGATTTATTGCAACCTGTTTCATTGAACGCAATGGAAAACTATTTTGACGGATTACTGAACGGTTTAACAAAACATTAAACTCCGAGAAGCAAACGGTCTCAAAAGCAAAACCAGAGCAAAACGTCTCTATTTCAGATCGCATCGGATGATTTACGTTGGAAAAAATAATCACAAACAAAGGCACTCCTCGGGGGAGAAATAACATATTAACACATGGATGTGGCTGTGTGCCTTCTAGTTCTTGATAAATCTTGAAAATAGAATTAAACAAGGTTGAATTGTAAAACAATTAATTAATGCATGAGGGATCATAGTAGTATTCATTAAGGGACAATGTAATTACACTAAGTATTGTTTATTACCGCATGCACGAGTTTAATTCATTAAAGACGCTGAGTTCAAACGATCAAATTCAAGCTTGTGCACCAAGGCTCCTGATTGGAATGATTACTCTTCAAACAAGTTAACTTTTCTACTGCAATGGATCTTTCCCTATATATGCACTGGAAATTTCATTCCAAGCAAACAAGGGTAATCTTAATACACTACAGTGTTTTTATTACATCAGACCATTGCATAAGAAATAGCTAACAGTGCAGACACTGACGGGACCCCGCGTAACACGGCGTCTCAGCAGAGCCAACACTGACTGCCAATGTCTACTTTTGTTGCCACTACGCAATGATTGGTTGAACCATTCTGATAGATTCATCAGAAACAACATACATTCTAATTCAAACGGAACGGAACTTAATTCACCCACAATGCAATGCCTCGTCAGAAATGAAAATGTCTTGAAAAGGGTGTTACCGACGTCTTGTTTAACTCTAAAGTGCTTTCACATAACGTTTTTACCATAAACACTTTTATTGGGAAAGAATGGCTCTGTCCCCAGAGTAATTCGTACAGTGTATCTGCCGATAGCGCATACATCTTGAACATTTCTGAATACTAACCCTTACCCCGAGTACAATGATTATTTCAAGACAGTTAGAAACCTGGTGTGACGTCTGGTGAGAATCCAAAAGGTTTGACCCTCATTTCAACATGTTTTAGGTCAAACTGACTGGCTGATTTTCAAATTTGAAAAAATAAAAGCAAACGGCAGTTGTTTAAAGCAATTTATGCAATTGCAATGGAGGGATTGACCGAACAAATTCAATTATAAGATAAGATAAGATTGTCTTTATTTATAGTCGGTTTTAGTCAACATAATAACACTAGCTATAAGCTATTGTCCGACATAACAATATTATCCAATAATAATCTGAACAAACAATCTGTAATAAAAAATGCATTGGAATAGTAAAGAAACTTCCATAAGAGACTCCTATAACAGCTTTCTATAACAAAAGTCGCAGGTATAATCACATTTGAAAATACATTTTTATGCAATATTATGGTTGATAAAAAAATAAACAAATGACAGGTTCACACGTTTGGCATAATTCGTGGGTCCATATCATAGATAGACCAGTAGCCTGGATTATATCGGTGTGGTACTAAATCTGACCTGGACGCACTTGCCAGAGCTATCACATATATTTTTGGAAGACAAAACTGAGAAAATGAAAGTGTGTGGATCCATATATTCCGGTCAGCCTTAACTCATTCGCTACAAACAACACCAAAAGCGACAGCGACTTTGCGAACAATTTGGATCCTGATCGTGACGTAACGTGATGTTTTACACTCGTATCGACAATTATTTACTCATACATGTAACAGCCAGCCCTAAAACTGACTTGCAAAATAATGCAGACGACATAACCATTGCAGTCGATACTCATTAGGTTAGAGGGTTAAAGACGACAATTAAACATTGGCAGGGAAAGCGTTTAACAAGTTTGTGCTTCACACTTGCACTTAATATTGGGATGGCACAAATATTGCGGAAAACAATAATATTGTTCATATGCCATGAATGTGCCCTTCTTAAATCAGCTTAACTGTTTGGCAGTCGTTTCAAATTTGCTTCAACCACGAATGAATTGAATTTGAAAGCGAAAACAAACAATGCATACATGGCTTCTTAAACCAAATTACAGTTCTACGAGTTTTAAACGGTAATTTAAACAAATATCTGTGTTATGTTATCGCCAAGAATTAGCGACTGGCAGTCAGACAAGGGAATATTACTTGAGATTCATTATTGTTGAGCACGTCAACTACTACGAAAAACAAGATTGGTATTGCAAACAGATTGACCTATTCGTTTGTTTCCAGTTTAAACGATACTTTTAGATTGTTGATATTGAATCAACATCCAAGCAGCACGTCCGATAAAACGCCGGATTGATCGGTATATATGTATGACCACACATCTGTTTAAGCAAAAACGTGTTTATAGGGTCAGAATAACACATGTTTACAATACCAGCGGTGCCTTATCAGAATATAGACAGTTTGAAACATGTATTAATGATTCTTAGGTTAAACAATGCATACATGTACTCTGTGCCATATGACCATTGCATTTGTCGCGAAACGTAGTCAACACTAGTTAATTTAGATTTAAAAAATAAAATTTGTTGTGCACAATGCACATTGCATAGAATAAATGTAGTTCAACTGAACTACGTTGAACGAGTTTAAGTATTATTAAACCTGCTATAGGTTTTAATCATACTCAGAAAGCAAGCAAACGTGTTGGAACTAATCAAATTATTTATTGTTCAAACTTTCTGTTTGACACTCAGATAAAAATAAAGTCTCAATATTTTAAAATCAGCTAATATTTACTTACCATACATTGCCTCTATGCGTTCTATAGAAACTAAAAACGACAAATTATTCTGTATAATTAAATCCTAAACTGGTACAATAAGGTACTTGTAAAATATTGACGGTATGTCATAAGGTTATACACTTTTTTTTCAAGTCATTTGGACCGTTATGCAAGTACAAGTATTACCACCTATTGACTCTATCTACCCTTTTCGTAATTTCAACAGTCAACACATACAATTTGTCCGGAGTTTAACCTGCAATAGAGCCTTTTTATTAAAGTATGCAGTATTGTTGATCACCATCTGAAATTATGCACATATGATTGTAGTTTTGATTCGTCATTTCCTTCTTGAATTATCTCCTTATTGGTTATATTAGTTTATTTATTTTATTCCTGAACTTTACTCTACCATGCCTCGACAGACCTGTTTTAAAAGTGGGGATCTGTGATAACGGTTTCGATTAGTTGCTTCTGTTTGAAAGTACCTCCCTTTTTCTAAAGTTAAACACATGGAATTTTGTCCGCAGCGTTTATTCTGTTATATCTTAACATAACAACTTTGAATAAATGTTCACCTGTAATTTTCGAATGAGTGGTCGCTTCGTTCTAAACGTATCTCCCTTTCTTAAGGTTTAAACCAATCGTGGCTTTATTTGTTGATTACGTTGATTTATTTTGTTATTTTGTTTCAACACAATAACCCCATCGCTGTATCAACAAAAGTGCTAGTGAGGGTATAAATTGCATTAGTGATAGTTCTCTTTGTAACATGTACAAACATATAGAAGATATCAAGGAGATTACAGCTCTTCCACATGTTACTGAAAAAAAACCCGTCAACAAGGCCTTTTAGGTTTACCAGTAAAATCAAATATAATAAATACATTATGAATTTCACACTGATACAAAATGAAAGGAAAGGATCAGAAGTCTTGGATATCTTACTAAAATATCAGAAAATCACAATTAGTATTGTATGACCATAACGTATGAACCCTGGTTCCGTGATACTAAGTATATGACTTATGAAGCATAATAAATTAAAAACGTGTTGCACTCTCTAAACATTGTATGATATGGCATGAACATGTTTAACTGTATTTTCGAATGAGCCAACTTTCAGCGAACACTTTTTGTTGTGTTTTCCTATTATTTAGGCCTAAATGTTACAAACAGTTGCGTGATGTCACATAGTTGAGCGTTTTATTTCAATTTGCATTAACGTCCCATGAGCGACAATTCTATTACAGTGGTTAATAACCACGATGCACTCTTAATCAGCGAAGGAAAATGGCAATTCTTAAATTTCACTCTCAAATAGCAAGACATGAATTCCAATTTAAATTATACATCATGAAAATAGTTTAACAGATTTAGATTACATGTAGATATCACAGTACCCGAGTGGTTTCCATTTGACCTTTGAACAGAAAAATATATGTTATTCTTTTCATGTGTAAGCGAAAAAGCGAAAAACGCTAACCCAAGTTCATGTGCACAATGACGAAGATATTATTATTTCCAATATACTGGTTTACATGTACGTTAAAACTGTACCAGACCCCAGACTGTTTGCCACTCAGATTAAAACGATGGGGGAAGCTGTCACAAGTATGTTATTTGGTTCATTTTATTACAATGGGTTTGCGTTGAGTTTGCGTTTAAATAAGGAAAAACGTCTTCTCCATTACACTTACATGTAGTCAATTGTGGTAAACACATGAAATCATCAATCTACCTATAATCTATACAGTAGCAAGCGTGTGACCATATGTTTATTGGAGAACGTGTTACTATTTCCATGTTCCTCGAAATGCAAATAATGCGCAGTTAAACTTAAAAAGTTGTAAGGTCTTGAACTAATTTGTTAAACCCGTTACCCCCATAGCCTGTTACTAGTATTGAAGAAATGAGGACGCTTAACTCTATTTCCCATAGAAGCGCCCTTTAGCGCCTTCGTTTTATTCCGCCATTGAAGAAAACTGTTCCGAGTTATGCAGTCAAGCTTATGTTTCATAAGAAACAATTTCTTTATTCGAGAATATTGTAGCTTAAATCAGGTTAAAAGTTAAGCAGAATGCGTCATAAGGCGCATTCTGCTTTATTTTCAACCTGCTTTAAGTAGTCACCTACCTTCAAACATAGAAACAGGTAATTGGCTAAAGGGTTAAAGCTAATGATGCGGTTTATTCTTACAGTGGAGAATGTGTTATTCTTTCCCAATAAACGCGTTTACGCTAAAACTATTATTTGCAGTGCAAACAGTTTGGAGCCAGATCAGGCGCCGGGTAACCCGGCGTCTGATCAGGCTCCAAACTGTTTGCCACCAAGATAAACAAGAATTATCAGAATTGTCCAAAAATTGTTCTTTTCTACGTTTTAGTGCTTTGCGTTTGCGTACGTTTGCGTTTAAACGGGAAAGAATAACAGATTCTCCACTGTACGTCCAGCCTGCTGTAAGCTACCATCTGCTAAAACATAGGAGTGTATCTTGTGATACATGTTCATAATTGTATAAGTATTAACTACTTGCTGCAGGTCGGGGAATAAATGTTAGGTGTAAATGCATATTTATGGTGTAAAGGTATCTTAAATGACAAATAGGTTGGAACATGATGAGATGCCAATGTAATCGGTGTCTAATCTAGCTCCAATCTGCTTCAGCAAAACGTGTTTATTTTTAGAAGATGAATACAGTCTTCTCCCTACACTGTGCATCGTTAATCATGGATTCAAGTAAGATTCAAACCATTAAATTCGTCAGATATCGAATAAACCCTGTGGTATCGTACGTTTCTAAGATTCTGCATTACAGACCACTTAAAAGAGCATTAAGAGATAATAAACCGTCTGAGTTTATAGCTCTATCACGCTTCATACTGTTAATTAATCACTTGCTTAGTTTTATTGCATCTCATGCATTGCTGGTACAATGACAAAGGCGTAATTCTTTCCAAAAAAACGCGTTTACTTTAAAACTATTATTTCTATTGCAAACAGTATTGAGCCATATCAGACGCAGGGTTCTAAACTGTTCGCTAAGTAGATGAAAATGAATAGTCAGAATGAAGTGTCTGCTAGTTGTCATTTGGTACATTTTATTGCAATGCGTTTGCGTTTCGTTTGCTTCTAAAGGGGAAAAACAATAATAGTTCCCACTGTAAATAACGTTCCTTGCACATTAAGCTAATACGCTACACATTTGTGGGATATATAAATTCATTTTCAATTGAATTCAGCAGTAAATGCGAAATGTCATCAATACGGTTTAAAACAAAAAAAAAGTAGATCTATATAAATGAATATTGTAGTTGTTAGTAGACTGTAATTCGGTCCGTTTTGAAATTGTAGACTGCATAATTTTGATGTTTGGTATAACTGCAGTAAAAGAAACTTAAAGACCTTTGCCAAACAATTTGTAACGCGGCGTATGGCCATTAACCAAAACATTCACCTTTTTACGTCTTTAATTTATTCCTCCGCTGGACACAATAATTTCTCTTTAAGGATTTAGACGTATGTATTAAGAGAAATAGTTTCTATAGTTTACCAAATGGTAGCTTAAAGATGGCTGAAAGTAACACAGAATGCGCCTAAAAGCGAATTCTGCTTTACTTTCAACCTTCCTTGACACCTGTCGTCAATACTAGAAACAGTCTATGGGGTTATGGGTTAATTCATATATCACTGAAACTTTTAATGAACTCTTCCAGTTTCCAATTAATTCTACTCAATGTATCACAACTAAAAAAATGTACCCTCTAACAACTCTATTTGCTTTAGGACTAAAATACGTGATAATACATTTCCAAAACACAGTTTCCAAACACAGTTTCCTACATTTCAATGCATTTTTTTTGCTTTTCGTTTGCATTGAAACGTGTAAGAATCGTGTTTTCTACACTCTATTAATGTGTACACATGAAGCTAGGCTACACAATATGACTGAATTGTTAACTTAAAAATATGATAGAATAAATAATTTCTTTCAATTCAAGGCGTCAAATTATGTAATTGTAATCCTGGTCTACCCTTCACATGTTGCGTCTTATAACAGTCTGAGCGCTTTAAGTGGTTGTGTATTCATTAGTGATTTCTTCTGACAATGTCCAAATAAGCAAACATAAACATATGTAAACCTTCCGCTCTCAATGACGCTTAACAGCGCTTTTGCAAACTATTCGATTCCTGATTAGACGACGCTTATCGCGGCGTCTGATCAGGATCCAACCTGTTTGACACTCGTGTGGAATTTGTGTCAATCATACTGCATTGAAATTAATTTTTAAACGATATTGCCGACGACAAAATTGTTAAAGTCGACATTGAAACGGTAAACAATTCAAGACAAAATGGAAGGGAAAGGGATTATCCCGTTCACTACATAACGGAACGTTTATTCAATACTGATTATGGCCCAACATCACGCATGCGTATTTATTTCATATCTTTACAGTGATTAACTGGCTTCATCATTTTTCAATTCAAACATTTGAAAGACATGCGCGACGTTCATATCCAACAAATACTTATATGGCACGTGAAAAAAGCTTTAGATAGAAAATTGCTAATTATCTTATTACAACAACTTGAGAAATTGTACCACTATCAATAATATGGGAACTATGCTACAATAAAGCATTATACTTAGGATGTTAAAGAAAAATAATGTCGACGCGTATTTATAGGCTTACAACTGATGCCCATTGCAAATAATTTCAAGCAAGATTAGTCGCCGAGTAATTGTAAATATTGTCCGAACTGCCTGCCATTCTAGTTTTATAAAAAACATATATTTGTTTTGCAGTTGACTGTAATTGTGTTTAAACTAGAAAAAATAACGTAATCTTCTTTGTAACACAAACTATTCTCACTATTTGATAAATTGTTGCTTGAATTTTATCTATAAATACAAAACGACACGCTACTCGAATATATTTGTTTTAACTACAGTTGTGCGCAATGCACTGTATAACCTTTTACCATGTATCACATGGATTTTATACAGAGATCAGCTTATCGCAAAATATACAAAAAACTACATGTACGAAACTCGAAAACAGACTTTAATGTTTTCTCCCTTTATCAACATGTAGTTAGACATAAACTACAGGGATACGTAACTGTTAAAGCAAAATCGTGTTGGCTGGTATTACGGTATCGACTATTATATTCCGGATCAAGTACTCTACATTATTGCACTGCTTGTGACAAATAGAAACACCCAGCAGCCAACATATTACCAGTTCAGACGATTAATGCATACAGTGACATGTACGTAAATTAACTAATCAACACCGTATGTGCCCGTCGCAAACTATATAGAGACAGCCAAACATGGAATATCTCAGCCTCTGCTCAGATTCAGACCAGTGCTCCACCTTCATTAACCCATTTATACCCAGTGAGTTATTCCATGTTTATATGTTGGATTAGTCCAATTTTAATCAAAGGGTTGTCTGGTCATTGTTTTAAAAATGTTTTTTCATATTGAAATTCCTATCAGCAAACAGTATAGACTCTTGTAATATAAGACGCCGCATATATATGGGATCGTGGGCACACATTGGCCAAGTCAACGTAAATATAGTTGTCAAATACTATATATGCTTAATCATTTCGTGTGCATTTAGTTTTGTTAACACTTTACCTTTTCTTACATTTATCGTGAGGATTGACCCCTGAATCAGCATTGTGTCGTATGCTCCTATATTGTTGTTTGCAATATCGTTTCAAAGTCAGATTAAAGGCTGTATAACGGACATGATTTTAAAAAAACAAGTGACAAATAGTTTAGATCCTGAGTGGACCTTACTAGTATTATATTTTTCTTACTTTGCGTTATTGTTCGTTATAAATATATCTAACTTAAACCTGCCAATACTTTGTTTAACTCAATTCAACCTTAGCCTCGGATAACTCATCATTTACAAACAGTATGCATGTACCTCGGTAGAGTACATCTGTTCTTTGCAAATAGTGTAGGCTCACATAAAAATGTGCACTATTTGTCATTTGAAAATATCTTAAATATATGTATTAGAACTGGAATATACTAAATCGGACACTGCATTAATCCATAAAATGTATCGGGGTGAATAAGCGATTGGTCTCCCAAAATCAGCAACATTCAATCAATCTGATATATTTTAATTATGAGTTAGCCACTGCCTGATACTATTGCATTATTTAGCTGCTTTGTATGCATCCTCTGAATAAGTTCTTAACAATTCAACAGTGGGTAATTGCATATTTTAAATTTTGGTCAAAGTACAGTGTTTGTAATAAATTTATATCGTATAAGACGCATATAGAGTAACAAGTTTAACCATGTAGTGTTCTATCAAAACTATAACAGAGTGACCGTCCACGTATTGGTTAGTTGGCTGCTAAAACACTTATATATGACAATAATATTGGATTGACGTCGCTGGTCAGTTTGTTCGAGGTTAACGATGCTATAGGGCATGTTACGTCTGAGAAAGTTCCCATTTGGCCTGGTCAAATAACCTCATTATGTCTAGTAAATACAAGTCGTTAGAAATTGCTGGCTATTCTAACACGTTTTGCATTCCCATGAGGCAATAATAGTGAAACGCCGCTTGAACACGTACGCCAAATTAGTGCAACTACATGTGAATATGATTCGTTAACTGGGACAGAAATAGAAATGAAGAAACACACACAATACGAATCAATAAGAAGGAGAAATTTAAAGAGAGACATGATGTAGACATAAAGATACAGAGAGAAATAAGGGCGAGAAAGAGAAATACCAAGGAAAAAAGGGAGAAAATGACAAGGACTATAGATAGTAAGAACGAAAGAGAGAAGAGGAGGGTTAAAGGAGTATTGCTAGTATAGGCTAGTAAACATGTGTTCTTGCATTTAATATAGGCTCCTAAAATAGTCCATTCAACTCATATTTTCTCAGAGTATTTGATCCAAATAATTTGCTATCATACATCCTTCAATCGAGTTATTGTCATGCATAGCTTATCTTACACAATCTTGCTAAAAGTAAGTTAGTGGTATCGCATAATCGTTGTAAAGGTTTATGTTTCATTAGCGCTATATTGAAGTTAAAACGAGCAAGTACACCAAACGACGACAACTTGCATATCGTTTTACTAGGTATTGTTACCACAAAGTCCTCTCAACTGGAAACGTCAATCTCGGCCAGGAAAGACTATATTGTAATTGGTGTTACTGTATGTAATCAAAACATTGTTATTCGCAGCACATATCAATTTACTTTTAAATGACTTTACTCATTACCATGATCTAACAGAAACGAATAGATAAAGTGGAACACAGTGGGAAATATAAAATGATGAGTTGCCCCTAGCATAATAAATAACGTGTATCTTAATCACTTTTCTAGGCGCCCTAAAACTATGAATTGTGTTTGTTGATGTCAGGTATTATACTTTTAAGATGAAACAGTTTAATGTACGTTAAAACAATAACGTTAGAATGCTGGTTTCTTAAGGTTGATGTTTGCTGATTGTTTTTTAAACAAGAGCACTTATGGTTTCATAAAAACAAAACGTTAAATATAATTGCCGACAGCTCATTACCGAAGTATAATAATTGCTGAAATTCTGTGTCAATAACCCCTAGCAACGTTTGATATTAATACTCATATAACCAATCATAAATAACGCTGGTTAAAAAAGGATTCCATTTAACTACTCACATAAATTAACAGTGGAGAAAGCATTTTATTTCAGAAATTAACATAACCTTTCCGGCGTTAAAGAATTATAAACGACGGAAAATGATCGCTATCAAATCTTTGCAAATTTGCCAATAGTTATCTGTCTTTTTTGGCTTAAACGCCGATAATATCAGTTCATTTCTTAGATTTACATAATATTTGTAGTAATTCTATATTAAATAAAGGATCTTGTATGAGTGCTCATTATTTATCATTTATAATAAACGAATTGACTAAAATAATATGATGCGAGCCTTGGCGAGCGTCTTATTCATTTTAATCAACGAGTTTATTAAGAATGATAAATAATGAGCACGAATGTGAGATTCTATTTATCACATAACAAGTTTAAGCACCTATTAAATTGATTGAAGTCGTAGTTTGTAGACTCTCCGCTATACAGAAATTCTGCCAAAACGTTACGTTGTTTACGTTAACGAACGACATAGTGAATGACGTCACATGGCGTCCCGCTACATGCAGTGCTATAAATACGAATAATATGTACCCTGAAAGAAACTGCAATAACCGCATTACTGACGCATCCCAATAAAACGATTCGCAGATAGCAGATAGCAAGCTCTGCTTCCTATGCGCAAGATATACACAAGTACCGCATTCTCTCGAACTGTTGCGTCTATACGAATTCAATGTCATTTTGTTCAATGGAATTAAGAGGAGCGAATGTAAATATTTTTGCAATAAACGTTTTCGATCAAATTGATCCATTGAAAACAGCTTGGAGTAATATCGAGTACCCTGTAGCCCGTCCGCAGACCAGGATTCAGAGTATTTGCCACATATATTAAGAAAAGTAATGATCAGTAATTACAAGAAATTGCAGGTTCTACGTTGCAGTGCACCACGTAGACTTCTTGGTTCGTTCGAATAGAATGGAACAATATTGCACCCGCTTTAGAAAATCACAAATATCGCTGCGTAAAATTACACTCTGATTCTAAATGTCGTTTGTCTATTCCATGAGTGCATTACTTAAAATGAGCCGACCGCTCAGGATGAGATGCTAAGTCCGCTCCCTATTCGGTGTCCGTCGTCCTTTTACATTTTGAAACGACACCTTCCCTGAACACGCTGATCCGATTTCAAGCAAACTGTCTTCAAAGTGTCAGTGGCTAAGGAGGAACATATATTTCAATAGTTTCTGCTACTTTTGTTATCCCTGATGTAGGTCATTTTGCCTACTTTGACCGTATAGACATATTTTGATTCATATAGTTGCAACAAAACAGAAAAAAAATCAATTAAAACTAAATTGCAGCATAACTGTGCATATGACATTAGACAATAAATACACGGTACTATAGTTTCCTCCAAAGCAAAACTGAACTATAATGCCACTATTCGCACCGGGTAACCTGGCGTATGATCAGGCTCAAAACCGGTTGCCACAAATTCTAATAGAAACCGCCAGACATTAATTTATACATATATCTTTAAACAATATGTTATAGACTTTAATCAGTAAAACAAATATAAGCGCCACTTGCAAGAATGTGAATATAATTCATACTTCAATTTCTACATTTGATTGCTTTGCATATGCGTTTTGTTCGCATTTTAACCGGAACGTCTAATATATATCCACTGTGTTACATATATAGTTAATTTAACAAGAAGACGATAAACAAGTGTGCATTACACCAACGTATGTATGTGCACAAATATAATATAATATATTTAAATACACTAAAAACAACAAATGCGTCCTGAGTTCGATTCTTGGTCGGGCAGTATAATATGAGAATGAACATTGGTCGGCCGCCAGCTCTAATGTGTTTTTCCCTGGGTACTTCAGTTTGCTCCCACAGATATGCAACCATTCGCGCAAGTGATTTATCTTAGTTTTTAGAACGTGCTTTATAATCGATGTATATTAGAATTTAAACTTGTTTGAAACCAATTTAACCATTCAACTAGAAGTGGCTGACATATTTGCACTCACCATATTGCTATTGAGAACCATGCCTCCGAAGGAAAAACAAGGAATCACGTAGGACAGTTGTTCTTGTAAATCAGTGGCGTGATTTAATTATAACTAGTAACGACACAACAATTTGCCTGGACGTCGATGGAAACTACAAATACGCTGGTTGCTAATCTGATGATTAGAAAATACTTGTTAATGTAACGACACGTGATAACGACCAGTTTTAGTTCGATTAAGACAGATATTCCTCAAAGCCAACAGGAACGACAATTGTCTAAACAACACATATGCTATCATATGTAGATCTCGCCGAAGAAAGACGATACATGCCATCAATGTAATCTGATATTTGGTGTATGTTGTATGTCTATTTACAACTGATTTCGTATTACAAATATATTGATTAATAGTAATAAATAGACTATAATTGTCCGTGAGAACAACCCTACCCCTTGCAGTGTTCTATGTAAGTGATACCTTGCTTTAAGAACACTTGTCTTATACAAACATTGGATATCCAGATCAGAGGGATTTTAAAGGAGCGATTTGATAATGTACTCTATTGTTTGTCAATAAAGTCTTGTTTGACAATAGTTGCCAAATAAACGAACTTGACTAAATTGGAAACAGGACTTTTTGAAGTTTCAGGGGGAAAATGGTTGAGCAAGTTAAACATAGCTCGATGTTCTCTATGGTATTGTCTTACGTTGGCGGTTAACTCCGATGCACCAGACAGTTTATTAACTCATTCATCCCGAAAGCATTTAATGAAGAATCCAAATTTCAAAATATGTATAGTCAATTTTTGACTTTTAAGGACTAATTTTAACAAACTTATTTAAAAAAGGAAAAATTGGGTAGATCCTGATTAGAGGTATTCTGGTCAGGGTATACACTGTTTTCATAGGAAAAGACGTTAGTGTAATCCTCTCAGCTATACTTTTGTAATTGACGAGTAAACTCGTCACAAAGATTGACTGTGTTAAACACAATAAGTGATAATTGTGGCTACCTGTCATAAATAACGATATATGCACGGTGATTTGCGTTGATGAATATGTTGCATGGTATTTGATAGTGTTATTTCCAGTCCAACAATGCTTTTAACCCTTTGCCTGCAGGTCGCAACTTTGTTAATTTTTGCAAACAGTTTAGATCCAGATCAGACACCGCATAACGCGGTGTCTGATCTGGATCCAACTCTTTGACACTCTTCGTTAAGTTTCTGTACTTAATATATATATAAATCTAAATTTAGCAAACTTTGCAGACGACAATTTCGAAGCAGACGACATCACCGCAGGATAAGGGTTAAGCCAGTTGTCTGGATACTGTCTGGTGGCAAGACGAACAAACTAGCTAACATCTTATGTAAGTGTAATCATTGTCCAGACTGGTTATGCATTAAACCCCTCACTGCCATAACATCATCACCTTGAAACAATTGTCGTCTGTTTTTTATTTATAAAATTTAATATTTTAGGACCGTTGGAACGAGTATCAAACATTTTGGTTGTTGATCAGACGCAGCGTTACTCGGGGTCTGATCAGGATCCAGACTGTTGGTAAATAACCATCGTTTTGGGATTTTGCAATGGATGGGTTAATACTTTGGATAGTATTGTTTAATATGTCATTAAGACATTGTCAACCGCTGGAAGGCGAAGGTTATAGGTATGTTTTAGATTGACGCTTTATATTTCAATGGTTTAACGGATTTTAATATTCATATAAAAGCATTATATTCGTTGTGCACGTTTGGGCTGTTTAAAAAATACCGGTCTGAAATAGAAACGGAGCTTTTTGTTTTACTGTTACAAAGATTAAGGTAGCAACCTGTTTTAAACACATAATTTTTAACACAACATGGTGGTTATAAAAGAGAGGTTTTACTATACTTGTATTAGCGAATTGATGCAGACCTATTTAATCTTATTTCCCAAATACTGTCCGTATCAGGTCGATTGTTTTGACACGGAGAAATATTCTTTACAATGATATTCAACAAATTCAAATTTATTAAGAATTTAATATGTTGCAGTGGTATCTATCATGCAAGTTAATGGGTTTAAGGACACCCGTGTCACGAAGAACTTATTTGATACAAAGTGCCGGGAATATTAATGGTTATTGAATATTATTCCGCATTTATTTTGACACAAATTGATTGCTTTTCGAAAGAGTGTTTGTCTACAGAAGAGAAACAATATTTTCCCCAAAACATGTTTATGCTGAACGCTTGATGCCTACTAAACACGCTTTGTAATCATATTATAAACAATGATGTCCGGAGTCTACTCAGGCTCTAAAGTGTTTACCACCAATAGTTAACAACAAATCGTCGTCACTTTCAAACTACAGTGCTCCCTAACCACAATGACACCTATCGAGAGACACAATGTGTGTGCGTTCTTTGGAGGGGGTCGTTATATTGTCGGAACTTTATGAACAGCTTGAATCCAGATTAGACGCCGCCTTTTATTTCAATCGAATTGCATGGGACGAAGGAAAATATTTAACTTGTATTTTTCACATCTTCAAAACTATACTCATATTTAACAATTCTAATAACGACACGTCCATTTTATACTACACATGACTAGTTTGTTTTGAAGCTTTCAGATCTGGAAACACATTGTTCATATCGGAAAATAGTTTCTGTTCAAGGTTCACTGTTTGTAAATGACGCATGGTATACATGTCATTAGATATGTTTGTATTATTTTAAAAGATATCACCTTGTAGTATCAAAATTACTTAGTAGATTCCCAAAATAGACAGCACATGCGTGCACCGCGAAGTAGTAACGCTGGAGTTTGAAATCATATGATATATCAACACTGTGGTTTATTTGGAGTTTGACTCGTCTCGGAATTCAGTATAATATACATATCACATGTCTGACTGGGCGATAGTAAAACTGTCGGCGAAGTTGACAATGTTACTGTTACCATGTCAGACATGTGATATTTATCTTAAACCGAAATCCTGGACTCTAACCAGGGAATCTAGAACTTACCTGAAGCTTGCTGGATTCATTAATGTTATTAGACCCGCATACGATTCATACTGGTATTTACTGGTTATAAAAATATTGGAATTTGTAAGAATTATACATTGTCAAACTCTATATAAATAAACGTGCATATATAATAATAAACCAGTTATGTATAGGTTTCTCTGTTCGGATCTGACCGTTTATTTGCATCATTTAGTCCAAACTGCTTCAAATTGTAGATCTAGGTTTTAACGTTATCTGAAATGCCGCTTCGGCGCTATATAGTGGATTTGACGTCGTTTTCAGTTTGAATTCATTTACGACATTCGATTACCTATGGTAACGGGAGACAGTATTTTTGAAACAGTAAATTTTTCCCTGCTGAGTCTGACAGTAATTTTATTTCACGGTGACCTATGTGAGATTAGCACTGTAAATGAAATTGAGGTATAATAATAAGAAATGCCTATGCCAAAGTTAATGATTTTGTCAAGAACAATTATCAGAGATCTTAATAACTCATTAAAAGCGCTTATATATATGGGCCAATGCTACTACTATGTGACGCTATAAATACCATATCGACACTTGAGAATACCGCGAGAAGAATGATAAACACAAATACTGTTGAATAGTAAGCGAGTTATACTGTTAACGGATTGATCTGTATATTCGCTTAACACTTTCAACGCCAACTATCGTCGTATTTAGTCCGTTTGTAAACAAAGCATCCCCTGCTTTAGTTTAATAGATATTTTGTGTTAGCCCAAGGCTAAGTCCTCGAAAGAATGTCTTATGACAATGCTCCAAGAAAAGCATGGGAATCACAGATTACGTTTGTTGTTCGGAGGGATTCGTTATAGTCAGGGAAAATAAGACTTGTCTTACATTTGCAAAGCTCAGTATCCTATCGATATGCCAAACTGTTGGCGAACGCGCTTTCAAGCGGTATTGAGAGTGAATGGGTTAAGATGAAATGTTTCTGAACGTTTGTATATAAGTATTTCCACTTGTAACTGCTGAGGAAGGTAATGTTCGTCCGTTGTTCTTATCTAGAACTAAGGAAAGATGTGTGTTAAAACGTTGTTTGACTTGAAAGCGATTGTGAAATAATGAGACTAAACTGTACATATACCGTTTTGATTCATCTCAAGCGAGCTTTCTATATCGCATTTCTGCTACATATGATGTTTTTAATAAAATTATTCTAACTTGAAGTCGCATTAAGTGATTTGAAGAAGAAATATATGAAAATGAATACCTATATCTACCATGTGAAATTTGAATAACAGTATAAACTCGATTTCTCCAAACCGGTAATATCTAATAGAAAGCGAGTTTTCAGCAGTGGAATGTCAATAAATAAAACTCGATTAATCTGATATACACGTAAATAAAAATCAAAGTTAAAACATAGCTTAACCAAGCTCTTACTTATAGTAATACTAGTGTATTCGACTTAAACGAGTTAGAGCTATCGAGATTCGACTGTAAATGTCAAACACAATATACAGTCGAAACTCAATACTTCGAACTCGCTTACATCGATTGTACCAGTATTTCATATGTTGAATTTCGATACGACGATCTCGCTTCAGTCGAACATACCCGTATTTCAAAGTTAAAACGTGGCTAATCTATTTAAAAGTTAATACTGGGCTAAATCGCATTTTAACTTTGAAATATAGGTAATTTCGAACTAACTCATGACCGAATGATCGATTTTCGACTGTATATTAATTGTATAACAGGTGTGGAAAACGTCTGACAAAATGCATACTAAACAGTTTTGTATTTGTGGCTGTTGAACCTCCACGTGCTGATATGAGTCATCCTGTCATTGGACTAGTCGCATATGATTAAACAGACTTAGACATAATCAGTATCTAAACTCGCTGATATTCATGTCGCTAAAAACCTTTATTAAAACTGCTTATAATCTATATTTGAATGAGTTGTATTTTACGGCACCGCGACACATAAAGTGGTCATATTGCGCCGGTGTAACGCAGTAGAATGACCCACTCCTGCAAAAGGACCCCGGGTGTTTATACTACGTAGAGAAAGGACCCCATGCCGTGAGGGAGTCATTCTACTACGAGTCGACAGGGTCTTTTTCTACGGTCTGGGGTCATTTGTCTACGTAGTGAAAAGACCCGGGTCACTGTTCTCCGTAGTGACATGACCCATGGGTCATTTTAGCAGGGTGGGTCATCCTACTGCGTTACAGGTGTATATTTGAACAGCTGTTATACAGCAGACTTGTAATAGATGATGATATGGCTTGCAACAGTGCGTTGTGTGGGTTAACCCCTTCACTGCCATGACGTCATCAAATTTAAACAATTGTCGTCTGCTTCTTTACCTAAAACGACTTTTAGGTATTTGGACTTAAGAAATATTGAAACGAGTGTCAACCATTTGGATCCTGATCAGATGCCGCGTTACGCGGCGTCTGATCAAGATCCAAACTGTTTTCAAATAACAACTGTACTCGGGGTAAGGCAGTGAAGGGTTTAAAATATGCATGTATCTGCATAAAATGAAGCAATCAACATTGAGCTTTCAGAACAGTTTGTTCTACAGAACATAGATCTGTAGAAATTCTAAGCAAATACTTGCCTGACATTGAAAATCAAATATTTTACTAGAGTTACCACACGGAGTATATGCATATGAGAATCTGAATATATCGGTCTTTCTACTAAGTCTAACATGGTCTGAAAAAGCTGTCAAAATATATTCCATAGTATAAGGGAGTTAACCCCATTTGTTATAGCTCAGTTACTAATTAAAAGGATGTATCTCATACAATTGTAATATACACTGTCTATCCCTCCCACTTGTTTACAAACCCGTTTCATCACTTACTATCGACTTTGTTATACTTTCTAAACTAGTTTGAAACGATATTCGTCATCAATATGATTCAGCCTGCAACTTACATGTACCAAATATCACATAAAAAGAAAGTCAGTATGAAATAACTGTTTCACTGTAAAAATGTCAACGATGGAATACAAATACAAATTAGGCGATTGCTTGAATGCTACGACCTGAACGATTTCAAATACTTCTTGTCTGCGTTTATTTCTCGAAATAGAGTCAACTTTCTTTTTACTTCAGAAGTATTGAAATGAATTTCAAACAGTTTTGATTCTGATTAGATGCCGTGTCACGCATTGATCTATATTAAATAGAGAGTGGTATCATTAAACGGTTGAAAATACATGTACGTCGTTCTTCAATAATCGATGCGTTCCTGCTTAAAATTTAATGTGCATTGCAAATAGTCATGGGCTAGCTCAGACGTCGGGTCATACAATATTACAGCATTGATACGTGACATAGCTGCATACACGTTTGACGTACTGGTATATTGAACTTAAAAGATTTCGACATTTCTTCCTTGACAACGTCCTACATACCCGTATATGAGTTATTACTGTTACATGTATATTAGTCTGTATTTCATCGCGTCAAATACGATGCATACTTAACAAAACTGCTAAGTATTACACTACTAGTTTTGAAATTTTCTTTTTCAAAGATGTTGATAAGGTAAATGGGGTTCTGATTGACGAAATGTATCCATAATTATGTTAATTATTTCAAGGAAAACATGCCAAATTGAGTGTTTGTGATAAAATGATTCTGTAATACAGTTAGGAACAAGGCATAATGCCAAAAAAAAAAAAAAAAAAAGCCAACACGTTTTGGAGCATATGTCAATTACGTGTATATCGACCGTTAGCTATCAACACGGGTTTTTTTTTTTGATAAGAATTGTTGAAAAAACGTAATTGTAGGAATTCCCTATACACTTCTAACCGATCTTCTAACCGATCACTTTTTAAACTCATATTTTTCGAAACAGGAAATGACACACTGACGTAATCAACTTTAATTAAAATACTAGGTTGAATGTGCATTTTATCGAATTACTATATTTTGAGTCTCTCTCTACGTTACGTCACACCTCCAAGTTTGACGATTTAGGTATTTTGTGCGTGCGAAGCATGTATGGGGACATTGGTAAACACGGCTTTTGATTATTTGTTGGTCATCAATCGTCCTAACAGAAAAACATTTAACATGTCGAAAATGCGCATTGTACTAATCACAAGAGCACCCGAAATGTTGTATTCAGAGAAAACGTGAAATGGCACGTTAACGTCATGGGCGTTTTACGTCCTGTGTGCCCTAAAATCGTTTACATATGCTAAGTATTAAACATCAATATCTTATTTCACCAACTGCAACGCATTTCAACACCTTGTTCGCCAATATCTGCTTGTTTTGAGGATTGTTTTTCTGACCGGATTTGTAGAGATTAACGTCATTAGCGCCTACAGATGAAAAACTCACGTATACGGAATCTTTCTTTTGGTCATTAGTTAGGGCGCCCAGGCCAGTGGAATATTTCTTTTGCAAGTGGTGATGCAGAAATTTTTCAGTTATATTGCTGAATTCGTAATGCATTTTTATGAAGATTTTATGCGGATGCCAATTTCAAAAGTGGTCAGAATTTTTTCTACAGTCATTTTACTTACTCCACCCACCAACGTTCAATGTTAATTCTTATAAACGGAAAGCATGCCAAATAGTTTCAGGGCTGACTGGACCCTAGGTCCCAAAAAAGCCGCAATTAATGAGACCTATATCATGTTAAATGTGCAAGTATTCTCTACAGAATGGAACTTGTTTGATGTTAAACGGTCGCCGGATAACTCGGAAAATTAATATTGATTATCAGCCCATGAATACTGAATTCCAGCTTCTTATGTCCCACTATATAAACTTACTAGTAGAAAGTATACGTGAATTTCTCTTCAAATCATGATGCTAAGTTATCCTTTTGTGTATGGGAATTGCATAAAACCATCGGAAAAATGAAAATTAAAACATATAAAAATCCAAGATGTCTGTCGTTGGTCATTTTGTCGGCCATTTTGAAAATATCGGAAAATATTTTTGTCTTGGAACTAGGTGTGACACATTGATTTTAGCTAATTTGAGGTCAATTAATTTATTACTGATGTTAAAATTACATTTAGACGGTGTTGGATAGGTCAAATTATCTAATTATAATCAATTGCCACTATATGGTATTGATAAAATGAAAAACAGTGTCGACATATATTATTGTTACATAACTTCATGTTAAAATAACAAAGTGAACTAACAGATTTGTTTTTAAATTATCTTTATGGTTATATGGCTGTTCATGATCATGCATTGAGGACATACAGCCAGCATAATCTTTCATGTGGCAATGCTCCAGATAAGAGAAGGGCACATGCTGTTTTCAAAACGTGTACACATCTTGTTGTTGAAATGGGTCCTTTATGGACCGTTTACTTTGCCAGTATCACATAAAAAATCAACAACCCATTCCATACATGTTGTCTCAGTTCATTGAGTCATCTAACAGTTATTCAATAGTTTGTCTAGGAATTTAAGTCCTCTATAAAGCCATATAACAACATAAATCAAGGTCAGTCACCAGTTATGGTAGTCGACCAGCCCGTCTTCATGTTTGAAAAGAAACTTCAATGGCAATATCCGCAGACAGAACACGGTAAGGTCTCCACCCTTGCTACACTTCGGGCAATGTCTACTGAACATAATTATACGCTGCAATGAGTGTCAGGAGATGGACTAGACTGTAAAAGGGGGCACTAGCACTCGATATCTCGAATAGTGGCAGAGCTCATCCCTTAATTGGCAGCCATTACATTTGCAAACTAAAATGCGTGAATCAGGATTCAGTACCTATTCTGTACATTCCTAAGCAAGAAACATATTATTTTTATTATGCCAAAATGCTACAGACAAATTGTCATCTGGCGTGTGGATTAAACATGTGCCCTCTAGAGCCACATGTAGATTACTGCCTTAAACTGAATCTTCTGATTCTTCAATTTGTTAATTCTTGTCACACAGCTGAGTTAGTCTTTATATAGAAGCGGTTAATTCTCAAATGCCATGAGTCTTCATATGACACTATTTCTAGTACTTTATAAACCTGCCATTCCACCTCCGCCATATGGAAATACGCGAAAAGAAACATACCGTTGTACCAAAAGGCTGATTTCATGGGTCTAAAAATCAATGGGAACATTTTTAAATGCCAAACGTGCTAGCTTCGTGATTGATTTATTGAATTTGGTTTCATGGCATCGCAATACATCAAAGGGCCATATGGCGCAGAGAAATGATTACGTATCATGTACATATTAAATTATGTCGATCAACGAGTGTGTACCTCAGAAAATAACCTAATGCATGTATAAGGATAAAGGCGTTTGAAAAACAAAACTAGACATATATGTCCAATAAATAGCGTCCTGGGTTACAAAAACATTATAATTTCATCCATTTGAATGTGATAATTCTAGAAGATGCCTTTGAAGATCATGTACCTGAATGAACACCATAGTAACAAGAAAGGTACATTAGCCTACATATTACATGTGAGCGACATGGATATAAGATACATGTACATGTGCATGCATGAACGATATTAACAATAATTGTGTAGCTTGATATCAATAGTGATAACTTTTAGAAGACGTCAAATTTTGAAAAGATATTTAATACTCAACTACTCTGATACATATGCTGCTGTTTTGCCTTGTAACCAACTCACAATGTCCATCTGCGTGACCATATTTTGAAAATAATACGAAAACGGCAATAAATGCTAACGTAATGCAGCTCTGTTAAATCATACAAACTCGGAATAATTATTGTGAGGAATGATTTAACCGGCGTTACGGTACACTAAGAAGGTTTTGAGTAGATCTGTCAAAATGTTTATATGATATTTGGCAATTTACATATTAAACTTAAACAAAGGGGAGTTTGCTCACACAAACGAGACATCGCAGACGATGCAAATACCCTCGCTCAGTTCTATTTATACTTACAATGGCATTTTAAAAAGGGTGATTTCTGTGAATATGTGTGTGAAGTTTCGTGGTAAAGGTAATATACTCCGGACAAAATAAGTTAAATACATATGTACATACACACATTTTGGAATAGAGGTCAAATGTCAAGGTCAAAGTCACAGTGACCTTAACGTTGTACTGAACACCCCGCCATCTCATTTTGTATACTCAACAAAATTTCTAATCGGTCACCTTATATTTCATTCAGAAAAAGAAATATAAAGAAATTATAAACCATGTTATTGTGTTACAATGTCAATGTAATCAATTTTGAAACAGACTTTCACAATTTGCCGGCTAACACATTTCCTTCTAAGCTTTTGAAAGTCACAGGAGTGTTACACAGATCTTAGGCCGAATGTTAGCAATGTGTATTGCCCTCGTCAGATGCAATAACAGTTTCTTATTGACTTCTCATAGACGAGAAGAATTCAGCAAACGTATTGATGACCTAACTTTCTCACACATTGATGACGTCACGCCCCAATGCGTCAAACTATGTTGGCTGAGGTAAGGTACGAACGCGTTTCATGAGAAAGTCGCAAAAGCGCTCTGTGGGGTTAAACTTATCTGTATCGTCGGGCCAAAGCTGTCTGGTGATGACTTCGTCCTTTAGTGGCCGTCATCAGCGATTGCCCACCTCTTGCAGCCGTTCACGTACCGTCTTGGGTGTGACGTTACGGCCGTGTTAACCATTAAGCTGTCTTGCCGTCTTAGCAACGGGAAGAAATATGTTTCTCAGGTGCATCACTACAATGTTTCGGGCCTAGGGTGTTGTTACCCACCGTTTTGGTTTCCTTGGACGGTCTGCTCTAGTTCCGGTGATGTCAATTTGCCAAGTTATAGCCTAAATGGTCGAAAGTAACCGGTTAAAAGAGTTCTAGCCACATGCAAATGGACGGAAACATTTTCTAATATTGAATACACAGAAATTAGTATTGTTTTGTTTCCACTTCCGGAATTCCTTGGTGGTTGAATCTTATTTGCCGAAAGGATACACCAGTGTGCAGCATTCCGACGTCTCTGCCGCTCTCTTCGTGTGTTATTCTCACCATTTTAGGTGTTTTTCGGGCTTAGCAGTCATTGGAGATTACACTAGTGTAATCTTGCGGGCATAGACTTTCTTCAATACCTTACCCGCGCAAATAAGTCCAAACAAGTCATGTGGTTGTTCTGACGTTCACGAAGTAGGGCAACGTGTATAAATCCAAAAATAAGGAGTGCTAAGAACCAATCATATTCTGTGTAAAATATCATAAATGTGACTTTAGTATTTAAAGACATATGTAGCTTTAAAAAGTGACCGATTAGAAATTTTGTTTATATATTAACACACCAAATTTGCTATTCCTTGCTAATACGGTACAACAGATATACCCCAGACAAGCTTTTTGAAAAGAATTGAGGTCAAAATTCAAGGGTAAGGTCACAGTAAATGAAAAGTATTACATGACACTCCGCCTACCCAAAGTGTACTCACACAACAAATTTGCTTTTCCTATCTGATGTGGTAATGGAAATATACTCAGAACAAGGTGAGTTACATGTACATTGTACATACATACAAGTATACACACATTTTACAATTGAGGTCAAAGGTAAAGGTCAAGGTCACAGTGACCTTTACGTTGTACGCAACACTCCGCCTTCCAATGATGTTCTTACACACCAAATTAGCTATTCCTAGCTAATACGGTACAGAAGATATGCGCCGGACAAACGTTTTATTAAAAATGAGATTAAATTTCAAGGTCATGGTCACAGTGCCCAAAATTAAGTACGTGACACTCCGCCATCCCATGAAGTACTCACACAACAAATATGGTGTCCCTAGTTAAAGTTGTTAAGGAAATATACAAGTAGTGTTAAATACAATATAATTGTGGCGAAAATTGAATAATTCAAGGTCAGAGTTATCGCCCTTGTTAAAATGTCCCTTACCACTTTCAGCCTTGGCATCTACCGTTTACAAACTTGACAAGGTCTATACTATTCAAATATACCATTAGAAATTTTCTGCATCTCCACTTGCAAATTATTGTTTTTTAAGGGTATTTTGAGAGTTGGCGCCCTCACTACATCACACACTCGGTCGTATGTTTCTACGCGTCTACGGGTACTGCTCGCACATGTCTGGACCGTCGAATATATCAAAATAACGTGACGTAACTGCGTTTACGCCATCAACGCCAATCGTTTAAAAGCAACATTTTAACTCGGCGGCTCAAAATGCACCCTTTTTTATTGATATATTAACATTGCACGTCGCTGGAGTTGTTTAGGGTGGCATTCTTTAAGTATTCTGTAAATGTCACTAAGCCACTGCTGACAGCTAGTGGCATTTTGGTATTTTTCATATTATAAGAAAACATACCAGGAGTTGACTCAGTATTTTTATTTCAGTGCCAGTTGAACAATATTCCATTAATACTTAGATAGTATTTTTTCAAATTAATCATTTAAGTGCTCCATATGTCACCAGTGTCGCGTTGAAAGCTGGTATCCCAACAGACAAATATTATTCATGACATTGTGACTTGTCATTTTAGGGTTAGGGTACAATTTCGTTAATATTTTCCATAATTCGTGATCAATTTTAATGAAAATTTTCTTCCTTTTATCAAACATCTTCATCTCATAGAAAAAGTAACTTTTGGCATCCTGATTAACTAGTTTTTAGAGTAGCACCTTTATATCTGACTGATCGGTTAGAAGATCCTCTGAGTGTATATGCTGGACTGCATTAATATGAGCCTTCTTGACATAGACGGGGCGGAGCGTAGCGGATTTAGACCGCCCAATAATCCAAATAAGGTAAATTTGTTTCAAAGCTACGTCACTGCGTAATTACTCCATTGCTGTGTTCATGGTTTTGTCGCGAAAAAATGTCGGAATACGAATGGAATCAGACAGAAATTGTCAAGATTGGAAAAATGCGAATGCCAGAGGGGCCGAAACGGTCAATCTTTCTACTTTCGGTTTAAAATGTACGCGACCTTTTTGTCAAAACCCGTTTTAAAAGCAACTATGCTGGAATTCAGTAACACTGACATGTCAACACAAAACTCAAACTGAGCTCATTTTTTTTAAATCGTTTGGGTATTGCGTGAACGCGATTTAAATATAGCGCTTCTAAAAATAGATTGTCACTTTCGGTTTCGTGTTGACACGTCAGAGTAGTTTTGAGATGTCAGAGTGTAGTGTTTATTCAGAAAATGAGCTCAAAACTAGTCCGGTAGTATCTGTGTTATATGTACACAATCGGTCAGGCTTGCTAAGGATATGGGTCAGCTATTTCTAGCTGCCAGCAACGATAGTCTGTCAATCAAACTACCCTCGAGAAAGTATCGTTTTTGCGGGAAAAAAATCAGTCTTTATGCAAAAGGAAAGGCTGATTAACCGACTCTGGCTGTCCAACGGCATAGAATTTCATCAAAAAGCTAATGCTTATATCATTATCTGAAGTATTTGGCAAAATATCGATCTTACGCCCCGAGCTTAGATGAAAATATAATTGAAATTCAAAAATTTAACACCATCCATAAATCTAAATTAAACAAATTGTATATATAGTAAATATAATTTTTGTTATTTTCTGATATTTTTTAAAACTTAGTTTATTTATAAATCATGTCAGTGTAACAGATTTGCAATTAGCGTATTCCAATCCGCCACTTTGCATGTATAGAATAAGTTGTCATTGGTTGTGGGAATCATTACAGTAGTTAGGATATTAATCTTACCTTTTAAATCCCTTTCCCTAATCTATATTCACAGAATTACAGGTAGATCCGCATTGCCTACGGCTGGAAAAGTCACCCGCCTTCCATTTTGCATTATGACGTACTTAGCTGACCAATCATAGCTTAGCATTTAATGACGTAGTCGCTGGTTCCTCCGCTCTCGCTGAGAATGTAAATCTCAGGCTGGGAGAGAAGGGTCCAATGGCCTTATATAAGCGAGTTTGAATCTCGAGCGCGTCACTCCAGGTCCTGGGGTCAAACTCTTTGCCATTTCTTTAGATTTATAGTATTGTCGTAGGCACATGCGCCCCCTCCCGGCCATTTTAGTTAAATAATAACTTAGATAAATAAATAAGTAGATACTAGATACACTGTGAATTTAACTTAGTCATTAACTTGTATTACTTAATTGTATTTATCCCGGATTCTTGCTAGTCGGTGACTGGCAAATATCCTAGCTGACGGAAGAACACCAACTGCATATCGTTGATGTGCTATCGGTGAAACAACCAGGAGGTCAACCGGAACAGGATTTATTGTAAAGTTGATTAGATATACAAACAGAGAAACTGTATTAAACTGAATAAAAATAAACTGAAAGCTCGGCATTACTTGAGCATTTTCCCCAACTGTGAAAAACCCAGAGTCGAACCTGTATGGAGAGTAGTCGCTCCACGAGCTGACCACTCGATCCGGTTACATCAGTTTATAATTTATATTCTACTTTATATACTACAGAATTCTAAATGATACATAGTTCATACGTTTTTCTTCCTAATTGAATTTCCTTAGCTTGTACTGTAGATTTTTTTATTGCTGGTCATGTACATAATAGTATGTTATGTGGCTATGTACATTGTATATATGTAATGCAAATTACAGTTTATATTGAATTGAATTGCCATGAAGCGACTCGTCATAGAAATGCTTTCAAACAGGTACTTGGGTACTTACCAGTTTTACTAAGTACATATACATGGTAGAGAATTATGTATTAAGCTAAATCTGTTCTCGTATCATTGAAAGCAGTTTGGGGTCAGAACATTTGTCGGGTCGTCCCTGATCAGATTCAAAACTGTATGCCACTCAGATTAAAAAAATTATGTAGATAAAATTATGTCAAAACGATGTACTATTTTATTTTTATTGCTCGGGTTTGCGTTTTGTCTGCATTTGAATGGGAAAACATAACGACGTATCCACTGCATGTTATTGTCCGATTCTTCTGGGTTATTTTTAGAACAGAATAGTTCATAATGGTAAATAGATAACAGGGTAACATCGGATCTATATAGTCGAACACTTTCCAACTTGAGATAAGCATGATCCTTGTGCAGCACGAGACAGCTGCGCTAATTTACGGATATGTTATTCATCCTCAATAAACATGTTTATGCTAAAAACTATTATCTATGTGGCAAACAGGTTGGAGCCAGGTCAGACGCCGGGTGACCCGGCGTCTGATCAGGCTCCAACCTGTTTGCTACCCAGATTAAAAAGATAAAAACAATTCAATACAGTTTAGTGCATTGTGTTTGCGTTTGTTCGGGAAATAATTATGTCTTCTCTACTGTACATTACACACAATAAATACAGTTTTCCGTATCCCTGGCTGACCTTACGGAAATCAACGAGTACGGTGATCGCCCAGTTTCAAACTTTAGAATGTTCCAATCTAAAAATAACTCTGACAGGTAAGAAGACAACACTAATACATCCTATGTAATATTATCAATAAGGTTTGACCTGACGGTCATCACTTTCCGTCAGCTTTCGTTGGTACAATCGGTGGTACAATCGGGAGTTTCCGGATACTTTATTAATATATACCTTAGCCGATACCAAAAGTCACTGTGTTGCAATAGCTGAATGGATAGCGTTAATGACTCATTGTGGAAGGGTCATGGGTTCGATTCTCGGTACTGTTTTGTAAACTTCGGCTGTAAATATTTTTTAAATAGTAAAAAAATTAAAAGTTTAGTATGCCTTAAGGTACTTCGCATATGCGCGTAGTTTCCATACGATTGTTATGAAAATTGTCATGAAGAATGATAATAGCCTAAGAAACAATGTGTGTAAATATAGGCAAAATTGATCGTGTGGTTTGTCTTTAAGGTCTTTTTTCTGACAAAAACCTAGAATTTTGATGATTTTATTTTTCTTAAAAATGAATAAAGCTAATGACTATAATTCTCGCCCATTAAGTAGTCCACAACATTCATTACAAGAAAAGCTAAAAACATTTTGAATTAAGGTGTTCAGAAAGATGTTATCAGCTATCTAAATTTTGCAAAATGCTAAAAAATTGAATTACAAAAAACTGACTCATTCAATGTATATTTGTTTTCATTTTATTCAAATATATGGTTGATGAACTAGTCAGTCTGAAAAAATTAGAAAATATTACAGTCAGGATTTGTTGTAATAACATATTTTCTTATTAAAATGTGGGATATTTGTTGTTTAGATACAGTTACCTACCTTAGAATTAAAACTTCGTCATTAAAATGCATTATTATTTATTCATGGACTTGCATACCAGGTTTATTATATTGTTTGAACATAATTATAATGGGCAATATCGATCTTGAAAAGGTTAGCGTATTGATAAGCTTCAAGGTGTGGCTTTATAGTTCGATCAAATCGTTTACATGTATACCGATTTAATTGACTTGTAAGTCAAAAAACTAAAACGTACAGGTAAGTGGACATATACTTGGACCGTAAACATCACTAGTAATCAACGAAGACTAAACATAACATGTCTCTTGATTTCTGCGTTATGGATTGACAAGTCAATAAATCGGACACTGAAAAAAAATATTTGGATCGGATGGGTCTCGAACCTATGACCTTTGGATTGCTAGTCAACCACTAAAGTCAACCACTATACTAACTGCGCTATGAAGGATTATACTAATTTATATCAACATTTCCTTTATATAAATTTTCTAGTATAAACACGTACGAAAAAAGTCTGTGTCGTCCAGACGCATATCCGCTCGCCCGCAAGACCGACTTCCGGTAGCGAAAGGCCTTAAACGATACTAAAATAAATCAGTCAGCATTTTTTTTGAAAAACGGCCTGCTGCCTGATGCCTTTTGATGCTTGACGAAATACAAAAGTAACGCATAGTGCTTTCTGGGAGTGTTTTGCATAACGTGGTGTTCTTCGGACCAGTTTTCTAGCCAAGTTTTTCCTAGGCATGTAGCACTGTACTCAATTTCATATACATGTACATGCAATTGCATGAATGTCATGGTTTGCATGCGTCTATCCGCATTTTTTAAAAAAATACATGTACATATTCAATAAATAATACAAAACTATACCGGGGATCGAACCCAATACCCTTACCTTGGTAGCGCGGCGACCTTACCACTGAGCCATCACCGACTGTATTTATCTATAACCGATAACACTATTCAAGTTCGAGTCACCGTTGAATTGTCTATTCTCAACACACTGTAGTTGTTTTCGGAAGCTAACGAATAACTTACGGAAAAAGACGGAATATGCATGAACCGTCAGGTCAAACCTTATCGACAATAACCAATACCTATGTTGAAATTTCTCACTCGACACGTGTCATCACACAGTCATACTTCGATATCCAGAACTCGCTTAAGTATACATGTAGTTGCAGTGGATACAACGTTATTCTTTCCCGTTTAAGCGCAAACAAAACGCAAACGCATTGCAATAAAATGTAGAAAACGAGAACCCATTGACAATTCTGTTTATTCATTTCAAACTGAGTGTCCCGGCGTCTGATCTGGCTCCAAACTGTTTGCAATCGAAATAGTTTTAGAGGTAAACGCGTTCATCGGGAAAGAATAACATTTTCTCAACTATAGTCCGTACGCCTTCATTAATACATACTCGCTTAAGCCAAACGTAGGTAAAATATGGATAAGCCTGACTTTTATTATGTTGAATTTTTCTTTTTTAGAGCAGTATGTTTCTTTTCTTTCATCCTGCTTTAAACTACCATCTGCTAGAATAAAGCAGGCGTTTTCTTATTGTACATATTCATGACTGTATAAAATGGAACAATTGAAAGGAACAAATGGAAGGCGGATAATGTGTGTCTATGGGGTAATGGTTAAAGCCTTAAAGTATGTTTAATTAAGTTGTCGGGAATATGTAAAGAACGTCATGCTGATTTTGATTCATATAATAACTGGCATGGTCTTATGCATTTCCTTTGATAATATATTTCTAAGAAATGTGTCCCGTGGTTCTATTTACACGAGGAAAATTCAACATGTTCTCCTTTACACCTACAGTGGAGAAAACGTTATTCTTTCCCGTTTAAGCGCAAACGAAACGCAAACGCAATGCACTAAAATGTAGAAATAACAACCTTTTTTGACAATTCTGAATATGAATATTAAGCTGAGTGGCAAACAGTTTGGAGCCTGGTCACACGCCGGGTTACCCGGCGTCTGATCTGGCTCCAAACTGTTTGCACTAGAAATAATAGTTTAAACGTAAACGCGTTTATTGGGAAAGAATAACGTTTTCTCCACTGTAAGCCATACAAGTATAGTCAAGCTCCGATACCTCAGGTTCGATTAGACCGAACTTGACAGTAACTCTACGTCATTATTTCATTATTTCACAATATTATTAGTAAAATATTATGAAAGTAAACAACTTAACTAAGTCTCGTTTGAATATTGAAATACGGGTATCCCGACTAAAAACTGATACATTTGGCTTCTAATACACGGTTCAATTTTGTATCTAGGTAGGTTGGTCATCCACGTGGCGATGTTGACTAACTATTTAACCCTTTCTCCAATAGAAGCGCCTTTTAGCGGATATGATTTATTCACCCGCTGAAGAAAATAGTTCCAATTTAATCAGTTATGAATAAGTATTATGGGGAATATTTTCTATATTATAGCACATGCTAGTTTAAAGCAGGCTGAAAGTAAAGCAGAATGCGCCCTTAGGCGCATTCTGCTTTACTTTCAACCTGCTTTAAGTAGTCACCTATCTTAAGTACTAGAAATAGGCTATCAGGTAAAGGGTTAACCACAATGGTCAAATACAATAACGATGCAAACGGTTTGAATACAGCTCAAATACAAATTGACTTGGTGTCTGATCAGGGTCCAAACTCGTTGACAGATACCTCAAATAGTATCCGGCATTTAAGCATGATTTATGATGATGATAAAAGTTGACTTAATTCCTACCTACGTATGTATGCGGTCGGAAAAGGGTTTAACATCCTACATGCAATCAACAAACAGGGTAAATGTGAAGTGAGTACATTTGTTTAAAGTCCCAACATTACTGTCAAATGCCAAAATCGCGCACTTTTAAAACCTGAAAATGTAGGCACATTCGTAATCTAAACCTATAAAAAGAAGTAATCCCCGATGATTATAGAGGCAACATTGCACAAAAACCCGTGAAATTGGTGGAAACAAGTCGACTTTTAAATCTGTTTTGTTGACATTCGATCGAAGACGAATGATTACGGAAATGCTTCGGCTTCGCTCGGCTTTGCGCACAGTGTATATGAGTTATCGCTGCGCTCCGTATCAATCACGTGACCTTTATCGGAACCACCGTTAGTTTTATTTGTAAACAAACCCGCTTAAAATGTAAACCATCATGATAAGAATTCGACACATTTAGATAGGATTCTTTACGAAGCGGGGGCATATGTCAGGCTTCTTACACGCGATTTCACTTAGTTTTAATACAGAGAAAATGCACATATATAAGAAATTGCGCGTTTTAAACACAAATCTCAGTAGGATTGTGCCTTTAATGCAAACAGTATAAACACAGATCAGAGGGAATTTGTAGGAATCTCTTGATCAGGGTATGCATTGTTTACCATTGTGCACCCCTAATTAGTAAACTATGCATAAATTTAACTTGTACCTAGAATCGTCCATTTAAGGTTTAGGGGTGAATAAACAAACGACATGTATGCAGCTGAGTACATATGTAATAGTAGCAATCAACCTTTAAGCTCTCAGAACAATTTTATTCCGCAGAAACAGAAACATACAGTAATCCTTTACATAGAATTTTATCATATTGGCAAAAGAAAATCAGTACTATAGTACAAGAAAGTCTATATCTAGAAGTGACACCGAGTTATCTGACATCGCATCTTGACCTAACTGGTCTGCAAAGGCTATTGAAATTTCTCATAGAGGACAAGGGAATTGGCCACATAACAGATAGCTTTATAGAATAAATTAAAAGATTAAATATACTAACTACGGGTTATTAATAAAACATAGAACATCTCTACCTCTCACCTTTCGTTTTTATTGTTTACTATATTAATGTATTTATCAACATACAAGCGTAGATACCCAGTTGCATGGCGTTTAAACTTGATATAAGCAGTTTTTAAATACTAGCGAAGTCGTGGGTAGCAGGGAAAGGGTTTATGAATCATCAGTAGTATAAATGTATAGCTGAAAACAACCGGAGCACAACTTCGACGCACATAACCGAGAATGCATATCTTCGCAACAGTTGCTCTTATTCTGCAAGGCATCCTGGTGGCTGACGGTATGTAAAATTTATACTTTGCACACTTTAAAAATTAAGGACAATCTGTATCGTTTGGTATTTTGCGGGAAAGCAGTTATCCTTCTCGATTTTACCCTTTTATGTCTAGATCTTTGATAGACAATTTCAAATTCCAATGTTATAAAAAAAAATGTTTTTTGTTATATATTGCAGACCAAACAGTGTATATCCTGATTAAACAACTAAAACATAGTCCCTCTGATCAGGGTTTTACACTGTTTTCCCAGGACAAGTGTACTCGTCACATGTACAGTATTTGTTAATTACAAGTATATTGGTCTCTAGGATTAAACATGTTAAAGAAATTTAGTGTTATTGCAATTTCATGAAATGTAGAAATATGGAGTATGACGAAACTTAGAAACAGTATTATGAAAAAGTGATGAACACACTCGTTCAAAACTTAACTCTTTCAACAATAAGTAAGTCTTGTCGGTTAGTAGGGTCCGTTGTTGTTCATTTTAGTGACTTAACTCTTTGAACCAAGGTCTCGCATATATGCGTCATTTGCAAATAGTGTACATGTGAGGAGGAAACTTGTCCTATGCAGACAGTGGTGACCCTGATCAGAGGGCTCCTTAAGGAGCTCTCTGATCAAGACCTACACTGTTTGTCATTTTGACATATATTGTATAAATCAACCCTAAAAAGTCAAAAATTAACTAGACTAAATTGAAAACTAGAAGTGTCCATTGGAGGTTTCAGGGAGGAAAGGTTAAACATGTAACAGTCTATTTATAATTGGACGTGGTTTAAATAAAGTGTTTGCAAAGTTAATAAGTACTGAACGCAAATGTTATTAATATAATTAGGTTAAATAGACCCAATCTGATGTTCAAAGAGGATAATCAGGTTTGTTTTAAATAATTCACGAATCATTTAGGTTAAATACAATGGAGAATATGTTATATTTTCCCCCAATAAACGCGGTTTTATTAAAGCAATGTTAACAACTTCAAACAGTATATAGTCAGATCAAACGCCGGGTAACCAAATGTTCACTGTGTTGTGGTGCCGGAAATACTAATGGAATACGTTATATACGCATTCTTTTTAATACCAGCCTATATAAACACTTTTTTTTAAAACAAACATTGGTTTACAAATCATGTTGAATTAAATTCACAGATGCCGGTATTAGACATGTTTTTTTCAATTTGCTCAAATCATGTTTTTCACAAATCATGTCGACTGTGAAAACATGATTTTTTTTTAAATTGACATGATTTGCAAAAGTCTAAACAAATATTTATTGTGAGCAGTTTAGCGCAGTAGACAAAGTCTAGGTATGCAGAAAGCAAATAGCAGTATATTTTAGTAAGCGTGGGTTCGAATCCCAGGTCGACCTACACTGTTTTTAAAGATCTAAATCGTGCATGAATAGTAAAGCATTATATTTCATACTGTATAATATGCCAAACTACAGTAATTCAAACTTAAACCAAACACAGTGTATAGTTACTATTGAACCAATCGACTACTTCGATAAGTATACATGTAGTAGCATATAGCACATTCTGTGAGGTATAATCAATTGTATAAATATCCACTGCAGAAGCTTTCATGCATATCACAACAATTCGTATTTATTTAGTGATAATGTTGCACATAAACGTTCTATTGAATTGTCGCTTGGTGCAGGGTTGACTGTATACTGACGTATTGTTACGTTCACCAAACATATTCCTTCAGTCCAAGTGTTTATTTGTTAGTCGTGGTTGTTTTCAGCCACAAACTAGGTGAAGATCCCAAGTATTTGGGAAGACATGTTTTAATATATAGTGTACACCCTAACAAGACTGCTCCTTGAACAGTTGTATCAGGATCTACATTGTTTGTCGATTAACGGTTGATTGCGAGTATTGTATTAATTTCAGCCGAGCTTCATCATGTCTCCCTTCGGTATGTACCTGGTGCTTACAACTACTTCTGTCGGGGTGTTGTCATTGGAGAGAACTGGGTCCTAACGGCGGCTCGTTGCACATTTGGACAAAAACTGTAAGAAAATACAGTGTTCCCTCCCTAGAACGGCCCTCCCAACAACGAATCCTCCCTTACAACGACCCTTGTCGCAGTTCCCTAAACATGACAATTATGTCTAAGGCTTAACTGTTGCAATAATGTCTGCTTTAAGTTGTCGTCTGCGGTTTTTTCTCAAATTTAAATATCATGCATTTTAACAGAAATATCTTAATGACGAGTGACAAACATCTTTAATCCAGATTAGACGCCGTGTAATGTATTAAAGCTATTTGCAAATGTAAAAAAAATGACCATCCTTTAACGACTCATTCCGAACAACGAACACAATATGTGTCTTCAATTCATTGTCCTTGTAGAGAGGGATGACTGTTGTGAAATATTTGTTCAGCGGCCTTTTTTTGTCATGTTTTCAGCAAGCAATACTGGTATCCTCTTTGATGTTTACATTCGCCCAATTCAATTCCATTGAAAATGTGACGTTTAATTCGTCTAGATGCAATTGGTCTATGGAAGGGACTTGTTGTTATATTTCGAAGAAAAGGTGGTGCTTATGGATCATTTCTCCGCGCAACAGCTTCAGTTTTGCAGTAATGGCTGTTTCTTTCAGAGAACATATTATTTGTGTTAACAACCTCTTCCAATGTCGATTAAATGTAGATGCATACTAATGAAATGCTTATTTGTTTTTTCTAAAAAAATACAGTAAATATATTTTAGATGTATGAAATGAACTGCAATGTTCTACGTTAGGGAAATTGAACTAAATAAAAACATGGGGCCCGTTTAACTAAACAACTTACGCACACTTTTTACGTAAGTTAAAACCGTTTAACTCTTGTTTTCGATCATAAACGTTTGCAAACAGCAAATAGCTAGATCAGAGGACGCGCTAAAAGCGCGTCATCTGATCAGGCTATTTGCTGTTTGTAGCAAGTGCTAATAAAGAATATAAATTAAAAATTAAAAGTTTGACTTACGCAAATAATTTGCGTAAGTTGTTTAGTAAAATGGGCCCATGAAGCGGAAAAAAGGACAAAACATGATCGGCAATGCTCGATTCATGGAATTTGTCGAAAATTATTTGTCGTTTATTTCGCTTAATGCTTAAAACAATTTGTTCATATGGATATACTCGTCACTACGGTTTTATGGGTTTACTGGAGTACTGTTATTATTGAGTTTAGATAATGGAAGACAATCGTAACAATACCTTTACACTAAGTACCGAATATAATACGTTACATTTCCAAGTACATGTAAATGCGTTTAGGCTTTAACTGTTATATCCATTAGAACTAGTTAAGCAAGATGAGACACTGTGGTAAGCCGGTATCAGATCAGGCTCAAAACTATTTGCACCTTAGATCAAACTGAATCGTTATAAATTTCAAATTAATTGTAGTTTTCTACGTTAAATGGTATTGCGTTTTCGCTTCGTTAGCCAATATCGTTTCCTGCAGGTATATTGGTAATACTGTTTCTCATTTCAGTTCCGATCTGAAGGTGATTGTGGGCACGTTCGATAGTTATGAAGAGTACGAAATAGCGAGTGTTACACATGTAAGCAAATATGGTCAAGGTAACAGTTGTACATATTAGCATTCGCCCTATTCAACTACATTGAAACAAATAACGTTTAACCCTCATACGGACCAGGGGCCCGTTTCATAAAGCTTCTTACGACAAATGTTGTCGTAAGTCAAAACTTTAAAATACGTTTAATCTCTGATTTCTCTATCGAATCCTGTCTTGTGACATCTTTTTGGAATCGTCTTTTCAAGACGATTCCAAAAAGATATCACAAGACAGGATTAGATGGAGAAATAAATAATAATTGAGAGTTTTATAATTTGACTTACGACAACATTTGTCGTAAGATGTTTTATGAAACGGGCCCCTGGTATAAATATTCGTTTTGAGACTTTTTGGGTCCATTTGGACCCTATTGTGTACCTATTTACTTTTCTAAGTCAAGATATGCATTTGCGACATAACTAATGCCTTATTATAAGTTTGTGTATTTATGCTATATGGCAGTGATAAAACCGAAACGTTGCTTTCACTGTTACCATGGCAACCAGAGACCATAGTAACACAAAAATAAGTTTTTTGCTGTAAAATCGAATTTTATCTAATAACTTGTACAGAATATGTAAAAATGGGGAAATGTGGACATAGTTTGACTAGATATACATTTTGTTATATTAATGGTGTATCTTTTACAGAACTATGCAAATACTTGGAAGAAAATGACAAAAATTATAGTTGGGATCCAGTGGACCCCAAATCATATTTATGCATATTAACAAATTTTAACCACGACTGATTTAAAAACCTTATTAGTGGAACATAGGTAACCAAAACTGCTTCCCAGCCGATTAATATCGTCAATTTGTTAAGCTTTGTTTCTGCTACCAATTATTTCATGGCAATAGTTGTTTCATCTGTCACCGTGCATGTACAAGCTCCGTGCAGGATTCATGACACTGACACTGAGACAGTGGCATGTCAAATATATGTGAGAAAATTAAGTATGGTAAATATATGTATTGAAAGTAACAACATACACTAACTTCAAATGGAGAAGATATACCTGTGAAGAGTTTGGAATATCAACTGCTTAACACCATACATTGAATTAAACTATAACATGTGTCTGCTTCACATCATCACATGTCTGATGAGCTGCATGAAAGTGTCCTCGACGCAGTTACAGGTGTAACCACGGCCCATTTCGGTCAATTGTCTACACCAGATTAATGAACTATGTTTTGGCAATAGAGCATTGAAAAAGACACCTTAACTACCAATCGGCCAGATCTCGTTGACCTGCGTTCAATAGGGTCAAGGGCAAATGTCAAGGTCACCAATATTGGCCCATCACTGCTATGGAAACTTCCAGAAAGTACCAGGACTAAAAACAATACAGTACACTTATTTGAATCTTGATATCATTTGCATAAGTTGAGGTCAGAAATAATTGTATTCGTCCCATACAGTGTGAATCCCCTGGACTTGCAGTTTTCGCTCTGGGTTATAAGATCCAAGGGAAATAACTCAATCACAATATCTTAAAATATATATCTTGATATGTGCAATTGAGGAACAGTATTGTCGGGATTATCTAGTATTCAATAAATGTCATTATTGTATTTGTAAATAACAAGGAACGGTTTTAAAATGGCCTGAAATACATTTTAATAGCCTTTAGAATACTGGGGTCCGGCTGGACCCAAGATGTGTTTTGAAAAACAAATCTCTACAAATTGACCTAGTAAGAACATATTTTATACAAGTGTCAAACACAGCCATAGGAACAAAGTCTAAAAAACGTATAAGCGTCATTAGGTTGAATACTTTCTTGTAGCGAAAATAAAGCCGCTGGACTCCAATGAACCGCAAAGGTCCGGATGAGGGTTAATTCGTATATACGCAATTGTTTAAGAGGTTGGAACGTGTAGATACATGTATCTTTCGCAGAAGAGTAAGGACTAATAGATCTGCTCTCGTCGAATAATTTGTTTTATTGCTTTAGAAATGCGGTTAAGGCTGTGCTTTTCATGGTACATACTATTACCGGTAGTGTTAAAAACCTTAAATATGAAAGAAGCAAAACATGCATACTTATAAAATGGTCATTTGATATAAGAAACTACAGCAAATATAATGTGAATATAAGAAATGATCTGTTCTTTAGCGAGTTTAAGCGAAATAAGCGACATCAAATGGTCATCAACATTGTTATGAATCGCTAGCGCGATGTATGGAAGTTGTCGATAATTTTATTTCGTTTATTTTCTTAAATGCCGACAAACTCAGTTCATTTCTAAATTGTTGGTGCAACAAACGTACAGGCGATTACATTTGGAATTGCATTACTTTTTACAGTCCATCTCATTTACCACTGGAACTACAAATGAACAAATCCAGTATTTAAGTTAATATAGTCAACTTTTGACTAATAGGGGTTGTTTTATTACGAAAAGTTTAAAAACCAAACAGTGTAGAACTTGATACAAGGGTATTCATGACAAGTATATACATCAAATGTACACTACAGTCGAACTGCGATATTTATAACTTGCTTAATTCGAACTCTCAAATTTGTCGTCACACGAATTGCATTTTTCATGCTCGGTTAAGTCAGTCTCACCGGCGGACGTAGTCGAGGGGTAAAGCACCCGCTAACTTTTTAGGGGTTGTGAGTTCGATCCCCCGCCGGACCAAGTCCTTCGGATGAGACTTTATAAACCGAGGTCCGATGTATGAGTGATTTACATTTGGCATCTTAAAGAACCAGAGAACTCTTTTGATAATAAGAGTAGAGTATCGTGCCCGGGTTCTCTGTATCCGCTCCACACTCTCTGGGGCGTCTAATTAGCCCATAAATTGCAGAAACGGACGCTACAAACAAAACAAATAATCGGTTAAGTCAAACATATCCGTATTTCAAAAACGGGTATGGTCGACCCAACCGAGTTCGAGATAGTCGAGTTCAACTGTATTTGTAAAAAAACGATATATCATAAGGTTCACTGAGTTACTCTGAATACACTAAATTGTAAGATAACAAACGTTTATCGAATTCGATTTGTGTTAGTAGTCATTTATAGTTTGTCGATGTAACACGATTTTATTGGCAAACAATGTTGGTGCTTACTAGATGTCCTGTATTCGTAGCGTGCCGTCTGTCTCCAAATTGTCTTCAATGAATATTATTCAATAACACTCTAATATACTTCTAGAGCTGATGCTCAATGCAATAAATGTAAATTAAGATTTGACGCCGAGTTACTACCTCTGAACACGTTCCAATGTAATAAAGCGATTTAGTTGAGTATGAGTGTGATCTCAAGGATTGAATTAGTCAGAGTAGAACCAAGGCTCTAATTTGACCAATACAATGCATAAGAACAACTTCAGACGCATCTCTAAAGAGCTAGGGTCCAAATTGTCTGACACTCATATTATAAACTATTGTCAACATTTTTATAAATGTGTTTGATTTGCGTTTCCGTTCCTTTTCATGTAAACCAATAGGCGCCCTTTTCACCTTAAATGTATTCTTCCACTGAACAAAAATGGTTCCTAATTAAACAACAGATACAGTAATCATCCATATTTTTATCTAAAAACAGGCTATTGGATAAAGAGTTCATGTCAAACTCTGCTTTACTTTAACCCTTTCCCTCATGGAAGCGCCTTTTAGCACATTTGATTTATTCCCCCACTTAAGAAATAGTTCCAATTTATACAGTCTTGAAAATGAACCATAAGAACAAAGTTCTAAATCCTAGCAGATGATAGCTTAAAGCAGGCTGAAAGAAAAGTGCCTTAAGGCACATTCTGCTTTACTTTCAACCTGCTTTAAGTGGTCACATGTCTTCAAAACTAGAAACAGGCTATGTGGTAAAGGCTATGTGGTATAAGCTGTAACATTTTAGAACATATTAATTGGAATGATTCTCTTCAAATACATGAGTTAATGCGTAAAAGCAGACATATGTACAGATACTGTAACAGTGAAAGGGTTGCACCTAATGTTGTATATTTATGTATTGCAGCATCCTTCCTACATCAATGGATGGTCTCAACTTGGATATTTCCAAAATAATTTAGCCTTAATTAATACAGCCACTCCAATCAACTACTTTGCTATGTATATGGTTTCCCTTCCAACCGGCGATGAAACAAATGCAGGCGAAAACTGTACAATCACAGGCTGGGATCAAGTGCCAAATGGTATATATGTCGCACTATCGCCCAGGATGTAGAAAAATAAACAATTGCTGTAGCTGCGATGGGACAGTTAGTTTAAGTTAAAATTTAAAATAAATTCTTGTCCAATGCACAATCCCATGATTTCAGATATTTGGCACACATCAGTATCTACAAATCTGAATAAGGGGAGATCCTTTGAAAACACAGAAAACAAAGCAAATACTGAAATTTGCAGACTCGGTTTAATTGAGTCTGTTCATGAGCAATACTGAAATATGCAACAGTGCTCACGCCCCCTCTCTTTCATGATTGTTAAATTCTGTTCTTAGGTTAAAAACGGTAATGAATGATTATGAATGATTAGAGGAGTGGTTGGTGATTTCGGCATATCTCTTTATTTGCGAAACAACGCATTGGATCAATCAAAACCACCTACGTTCCTTCCTTTTAGTTATTTGCAGAGGGAATATTCACATTCAAATAGTCAGAAAGCTCACCTGTGACAATAAAGCTAAAAAGCGATAAGGTAGAAAGGTGTCTTATTCTGTTTTGTTTTTTATAGGAACGCACGAATACAGTAAAACAGAAAGCCACTATAATCACACAGTTTTCATAGCTTTGGATGGTTTCAGTCTTTGGAGTTGATGCTGTCTAGGGGCATACTATTTTATTCATGTCTGTCCATTCCTTAAATGTTCCTCATATACGCAACATACTTTGTCCGTCTTATTTCTCCTACAACTTTTAGCTTCAATCTGCTTATTCACATAACGATCTGATTTAACCCTTAGACCGCCAAATAAATTGTCGTCTGCTATATTTCTCGTCTGCTTCAAGTTTCAAAGTGCTTCAAAGTTGCTCAAAATTGCTGAAAATGTTGTCCGAGTGTCAAACAGCTTGGATCCGGATGAACTCGGCGTCTCATCCGGATCCAAGCTGTTTGCATATGGAGCTATAGTCGTGATTGGCAGGCTAAGGGTTAATTGTTCAAAGAATACAACTCGTCGAAGTTTATATTTTGTACATAAACTCCATGCCACGGTTCATACCTTGTCCGCCTACTCCTTCTTATTAATAGCTAAAGTATTATAATTCGACGGAATATTACACAATACAGCTGTGAAAAGGTTAAACATAATTGGTTAGTTTTTGGGATAAGCGGGAAGTGTCGTTGTAAGGAAGGAATTGTTGTTGGGAGGGCCGTTTAAGAGAGGGAGTACTAAATATGTACTTGTGGATAGTGTTTTTGATCTGCATTATGATGCATGCAGCCAGGGGACATCATATGTGTCCTACAGACACGTCCCGATCTCTAGTTGATATTGTACATAGTTTCAATCTTGACTCTTATATTTTTTCAGTGAAAGAGTTCTTTTTTCCTTGAAAGAATTCATTTAGTAGGTAGATCCATATGTATATAAAGTTCGTATGACACTACTAGATAAATTTTACGTACTTGACAGTTTCGGTGACTGCAGTCAGTAGTCACCGAAACTGTCAAGTACGTAAAATTTACCCTAGTAGTGTCATATACATAAAGAGATCTTATTATTTCCAATAAATGCTTTTTCTACAATTGGTTAATCAAGGCGTCTGATATATCTCTTAAATGTGTTCCTTTCAGATTAAAATGCAACGTCAAGAATGATTTAAGAAAAGTGACTTTATTTATGATATTGAAATGAGTTGCCGGTTAACAATATAGCATTTTCACCACTATACCTTTTAGCTGGAGAGATGTTTGTAGCAGAGGCATGGGGTGTCATCCATACAGATGAAGACTGTTACGAGCACTATATTATTGCCTACATGGAGACCCAAAATATCTGCATTCGTACCTCGACATGCAGTGTAAGTACATTTACTTCCAGTCATCACAAGTTATTGGACTCTGATAGGCTGAACCTACACATGTGACCAAAATATACGAGACCGTACACATTTATTTATCCGGGTAGTACGGATCACGTGACTAACTAGATATTTTGAATTGAATATATAGATTATAATCTTAAACGCAACCCACATAGACAGAACTGGATTTGACTAGCTACTGACCTACGTGTTCATTTGCTCGCTCCTGATTATTTCCATTCATAAGTTATCGTTTATGTACAGTGTTTCACAAAACAAAAATGTCCTCCTAGAACTATCCGCTAGAAATATCCTGGTAATGACATGAACATGTACACATTCCATTGTGATGACGTAACCATGTTAAAAACAGTCGAACTTCGATAGGGTGTACCTTGAACACATTGCAGTCGAACGTATCCGTATTCTAAAGTTTAAAGGTAGTTTTGCCACTTTTTTATCTTGAAATACGGAATTTGTTCGAAATATACGGGTTGGAAATTATGGCATTAAACTGTAGGAAATTATGTAAATTCAACTTATGCGAGTTCGTGATATCGAAGTTTGACCGAACAGATGTTTATACTCTCCCAACCATCGCATAGTCTGATATCAATTTCAATGTCGATTTCAAGTGTCAACTTTTTGGGGTTCAGGAAATACGGGTTCAAGCCCGTTAACCCTGCCAAAATACCGTGTAACTAACAGTACAGTTAACCCTCTCTATTACGACCACAAAATCATGTACTTTTTTAGGGTGTTTACGATAGTTGACCGCTTAAAGCAAGGTGACAGTGAAACAGAAAGCTCCTTTAGGAGCTTTCTGTTTCACGGATACCTTGTTTTAAGCTGTCACCTGCCTATTATGCAATCAATTAGCCTTCATGTCATGTCGCTATAGTGAGGTTTTACTGTATTTGAACTTTCACCACGTACGTTTTATAAGGTGTTGCTGATATATAATGCAGAATACAAAAAAAAACATGACTAAGAAACATCGATATGTCAGGCAGTTTTGATCCTAATCCCGATCTGACTTGGATTAAAACTATCCAAACAAGCGCGATTCTACATCAAGAAATATTGACTTCTTTTGCTAACAGAAGGAGGTGGAATGGCAGATTAAATACCAAATACGTCTTCGTTACTTAGCTGGTAGCCACACATATTCGGTTTCCACAGGCTGACAGTTTAGCTGGTCCAAAATAGGAAGTATTTTGAAAACTAAAATCTGTATGCCTACTTGACATCAAATGATGTGACTACTCATTAGAATTGTTTACAACACCATACGGGCGCATTGGCAAACAGTTTTGATCCTTGTCAGAGACCGAGTAACGTGGTGTCTAATCAGGATAAAAACTGTTTGTCACTTGTTTTGAAATAACGTCAGTTAAACTGCCTTAAATCCATTTGTGAAACGATTTTGCAGTCAACAATATTGATACAGACGACAAAATGGTGGTGAAGGGGTTAAAAACTCATGATAAGGGTAAAAAATATTTTGAAAAGTATTTGAAATGTTTATTAGTTTTGCCTTATATGTGGTGCTATTGTGTTTAAGGTGTTCTGTTGTCGGAGCATTACAACTGTTTAACAAGTACACGAAATACTATTATCATTGAAACCTTGCATACTCTCATTGTACGGGAAGTGCATATACATTCAACGCTATATTTTCTTCTGATCGTATTGTTATATGAAATACATTTTTCAAAGTTAGAATCAAGTTTGTATGGCTAAATTACTATCAACAATAGTGACAAACAGTTTTGGTCATGATCAAACGACGTGTCACTCGGCGTCTTATCAAGACTCAATACCCAAAATGTTTGCAAACGAGCTTTAAGGCGTGATTGAGAAATATTGAAAGGGTTGATTATTGGTGGTAAAAATGCGATATACTCTATACTTAATATTTGCAGGGTGACAGCGGTGGTCCTATGGTTTGTCGGGACAAATTAGCCGGTGTGACGTCATATGGCGCATATGGCTGCGACGAGGAGTTTGGAGGTGTCTACACGAGGGTTTTCCCGTATCTGGATTGGATCAAAAATGTTACTGGAATTTGAAACTCTTTAAGCCTTTGAGTTATAAGAACGACTTGACTCGCATTTACAAACGGTTATGCTCTATTCAGGCACCGACTATTTATATTCCGTCTGTCATACATGTAATGCATTAATTCTAATTTAAAAAACGATTAAAAGTAATCAGACGATATTTGATAAATAAAAAGGTGTAATCGTGCCATGATGTAACATCATTTACGTAAACCTTCCCTGTGTGATCGTGAAACAGTTCAGAACTTTTATAACATGTTACTCGGCATCTCATAGAGAAATGAACTGTTTGCTTATATATTAAATATTTTCTGCATAGGACTTTTATAGTTATCACGATTGTTGATCATGATTTTGATTTTTTAAATATTTGACTAATTTCAAAATTGATTTTTCAAACTGATGATAACAAGTGTTATAACATTGGCAACCTTATTGAATAAAAATCCCTTTTTAGAATATGTTTCCATGTAAATCCACGGTATGCTCTGTTTATTGTAAATGTAGTTATTTGTCTTTTCTTGCTTTGTAAGTACGCTTATATAAATTAACGTGAAGCGCTATGGAAAGCACCATTCCTGTATGAAAAGGGCGCTATATATATCTGATATGATAATAATTAACAATATCAATAATAATTATATTGATGGTTATTTACAATTTAAAGTAGGTTGACAGTAAAGTAGAATACGCATAAAGATAGTCCTTTTTAAACCTACCATAAGCTAGCATTTAAAATATATCAAATTATACATATTTATAACTGTATCAATAGAAATCATTTTCTTCAATGGACTTATACATTAAAAGTGTAAAGCTTTCGTATCTATGGAGTAATGGGTTTGTGTCATCAGTGAAAACTATTAGCAATTTGAGAGAATGTATACATGTACCTATGATCAGAGCATTATTCAAACCGTTAGCAAATATCAGGCAAGTCGCTGTTAGCCTCAAATGTTTGTAATCGGAGGAATGAAGCCAAATGTACCCATACAATAGACTGCAACATGTCTACGATATTAAATAAGGTACTATTATTCACTTCAGTTGATTTGAGTTATTCATTGTTTCCCATTGAAAAGTGACAGGAAATATGGTTAAGTACGAGTATTCGATGACAGCTATATAATCCACTTGTACTACATTTGTTTTCAAGATATGCAGCACTCCTTCTCTAAAAGACATTCAATGAAAGACATCAATCGTGTGCGTTGTACGGATGGATTCGTTATAAGGAGGGATATCGGGTTAGCTTTACAAACATGATAAAAAAATAAAATATAAATTGTCGTATTTTACTGACTATTCAGTCAATAACGCAGTGATCAAATGACAGGTTATGATTACCTACAAATGTAATAATGAATAATATCAGAATCTGCTTCACAAAGCTGATAACATATACCATATCAGTCTAGAGCAGGGTTTAAATGCGGTCATAGTTATTGTTATAATTATTTTTATTATTATTATTATTATAAGTATTATTATTATCATTATTATTATTTTCATTAAAACAAGTGGCCAACAGTTTTGATCCTGAGTAGACGCCGAGTTACGCGGAGTCTGGTCATAATCAAAGTTGTTTGCAAATGCGCGTATTGACGTCATGGAGAGTGAAAGGGTTTCGTAGTTGTGATAGCTGAAAACCCCAGTTTACTACAGGGTCCAAGGTTGTAAAGCTTTTCATTTGAGTCTTAAGTCGTTCTCAAACGTTTGGTTGGTCAGATTTGAGCCTAGGCTCAAATCTGCCCAATCAAATGCTTGAGAACACACTCTGACTCAGCTGAAACGCTTTATAACCTTGAACCCTGAGTCCAAATGCGGTCATAGTAATTGTTTAAACGCACACTATTAGGACTTTTGACCTTACTAGTATCATATGTTCTCACTCTGTGCTATTGTTTATTATAGATGTAGCTAATTTATATTTGTCAATAATTTGCTTAACTCAATTCAACCCTAGCCACGACTATAATTAATCACCCTTTACAAACATTGTACCTCGGTGGAGTACATCTGGCATTTGCATTAAAGTGTAGCTCCTGATCAGACTGTGCACTGTTCATTGTGTCAATTTTAAAAATATGCTAAATACATGTATTAAAATTAGGTATACCTAATCGGACACTGCATTTTCCCATAAAATGTATCGAAGTCAATTAACCGACAGGTCTCTTTCCATTAATCTAATATATGTTTACCATGAGAGAGCCACTGCTTGCTACTATTGCCGTTTTGTATGTATCTTCTGAATATGTCCTTACAATTTAAATAGTGTGTAACTGCATATTTCACATTATGGACACAGTACAGTGTTTGTAATATAATAAAGTTACACCGTATAAGACGCATGTAGAGTTAAAACTCAAACCATGCCGTGTTCTATCAAAACTATTACAGAGTGACCGTCAACATATTGGTTAGTTGGCTGCTAAAACACTTATATATGACAATATTATTGGATTGACGTCGCCGGTCAGTTTGTTTGAGGTTAACGATGCTAGAGGGCATGTTACGTCTGAGAAAATTCCCATTTGGCCTAGTCAAATAACCTCATTATGTCTAGTAAATACACGTCGTTAGAAATTGCTGGCTATGCTAACACGTTTTGCATTCCCATCAGGCATTAATAGTAAACTGCTGCTTGAACACGTACGCCAAATTAGTGCAACTACATGTGAATATGATTCGTTAACTAGGACAGAAATAGAAATGAAGAAACACACACAATACAAATCAATAAGAAGGAGAAATTCAACGAGAGACATGACATAGACATATAGGATACAAGAAGAAATGAGATAGGGAAAGAGAGAAACAGAAAATCAAAGAAATCACGGGAGAAAAAGAAATAGATCATAGACAGTAAGAAAGAGAGGAGAAATAGAAAGGATACACTGATCAATGATAGTATAGGTTAGTGATCATTTGCTCTTTCGTATAATATAGCCTCCGATAATCCTTTCAATTACACTTTTCTCAGATTATCTAATCGAAGTAATTTGATATCATCCATCATCCAATGTAGTGACTGTCTTGCATAGCTTATCTTACAAAGATTGCTTAAATGAAGACATAAAGGATCTTTCATGAGTTGATGTTTAAGACAAGCTGATCTCAAACGAGTCTAGATTTGACTTGTTATTAAGCGAGCATTGGCGAACTTAATAACTTGTCTATTCTAGACGAGTTTGAGATCAACTTGTCTTAAACATCGACGAGTGACAGATTCTTTTTCTCACATTACCATTGATTCAAGTTATTTCTTAAGCAATATGCATATTTTGAAACCCAAGTGACGTCAAAAGCCGTTATAAAAAGTGATGTTATAGTGACGTCATCAAAGTGATCTTACACGTGTTGGAGATAAGGATATTCGTCATCGTTGTTCGCTATAGAAAACAGGGGTAGTTATGTGAGAAAGTAGTATCGCATTATAGTTGTTCTAAAGGTGTATTCTTCACTAGTGCTGTATTATATTGAAAACTGGCACATACATCAAACGACGGCAAATTGAATATCGTTTTAACTCATTATATCATAAAACTTTCAATGGGCAATTCCAGTGTGCAATTAAAGCTGATTCAGCTTCGACTATTAAGGGTTGATTTGTATACTATATTACAAAATGACAAACATTGAAGAACCTTTTCAGAGGGCTCCTGCAGGAGCCCTCTGATCAGGGACCTCACTATTTGCATAGAACAAGTGTTCACTTCACAGGTACACTTTTGGTAAAAGGCATACATGCGTCACTAGGGCTCAATGAGTTAAAAGATATTGTTACCACACCGTTCGTATAACTAAACTAGTCTTTAAACAGACCATACTCTTGGCTCGGGAGGACTGTATTGTCAGTGGTTTGACTGTATGTAATCAAAAACTTGCCTCTCGCAGCACATATCAATTTACTTTTCAATGACTTTATTCATTACCATTATCTAACATAAACGAGTAGTTAAAATGGAACACTGTGTGAAATATAAGATCTTAAAGAGATGAGTTGTCCCTAGCATAACAAATCACGGTAGATCTTAATCACTGTCTTAAACACCCTGAAACTATGATTTGTGTTTGTTGATGTAAGGTATTATACTTTTAAAATGAACAGTTAAATGTAGGGGATAGTAATAACGTTTTAATGCTTGTATGTTAAAGCCGCATTGTGTTTTTGGGAAACCTGCATAAAACGGTTGTTTGGGATCCCATTAGAACTACATGGGACGTGATTCTTTCATAAAAAGCGGCTTTATCTAAGAAATTCGCTTTTAAAATTTTTTTATAATTTGTTTGTGCTAGCACAATTTAAAGAGCCTCCTTGTGAATGGAAAGAAGGACAACTCTGTAAATACAGGGCTCCAGATAACGGAAATATTTCGATTACTAAACTCTTTATTTCTGCTTTTAAACCCAATGGTGTCATACTCATTAGAATCGTCTCGAAGAGACGGTTTAATCAGTAGTAACACCGTAGCATTCGGTGCTGAAATGAGTGAGAACATGTTGGATTTGTTCAGTTTATTCCTCTTATCTGGAGCCGGATGAAACGAAGAATTTAACCCTTATTCTGCTGCTAAGACGTCTGCTTTGACATTGTCGTGTGCAATATTTGTTCAGTTTAGATTTATGCATATTTTTGATTAAACAAACCTTAAGACGAGTGTCAAACAGTTTGGATCCAGATGAGACGCCGCGTTACGCGGTGTCTGTTTTAGAGTCAAACAGTTGCGACCAGTAGGCACAGGATTAAACTATGAGATAAGGTCCCCACGTGTAAATAATTAATCACGGTGGTAAGCGTGTACAGTCCAATACGGGGGATCTTTCTGAAAATGACTGTTTCAGCCTTGTCTTCTCTCTAACTCAACCACCTATTTTTGGATCTTCACCAAACTTGCTATAAATGTTTATTAGTATAGAATCTAGCTCAATTGTGATAACTATTAAAGTCGCATGAGGCATGTCTGAGTTATTGCCCTTGAATAATTAAAAAAAATGACTGTTTCAGCCTTTTCTGCTCTCTAACACAAACACTTTTTATTGGATCTTCACCAAACTTGCTGGCATTGTGTATTTGTTTTAAGTATAGATCAAGACAAAAATCGAATACAGCTGACTGAAAATCCTTCAAGAGGTAAAGGAGGTATGGAGTAGTCATCTATTACTTTACTTATTACCAACACGGCCAAGATGAAGCACATGCAACTATTGACCAAATAAAAACAGTTCCTGTTACAGAGTTGACAGGGCTAAAATAAGGATGAAATAGCAAATTTTTAATAATTGAAGAACCGTAACTCCAACATGCCTTCGGCGATTTGGGTATTCATAGAACTGGACTAAGTTTTTATCCAATATTATTTTCAGCAAATTTGGTGAAGATCCTATTAAAACCGTTTGAGTCAGAAAGCTGGCAAGCCTGAAGTATGCAATCTATAATCATTCAAGGGCAATAACTTCAACATGCCTTGTGCGATTTTGGTAGTTAAGATTATGAACTTAATTTTATATTAATAAACATTTTCAACAAGTTTGGTGAAAATCACAAAAAAGTTATTTGTGTTAGAGAGCAAAAAATGGTGAAACAGGTATTTCTAAATACATAAAGGACAATAACTCAGACATGCCTTATGCGATTTAAGTAATAATCAAACTGAACCTAGATTTTGTATAAATAAAGAATTTCAGCAAGGTTTTGTTAAGATCCGAAAAGAAATGTTTGTGATAGAGAGCAAAAAATGCTGAAACATTAATTTTTAATAACTAAAGGGCAAAAAACTCAGACATGCCTTATGCGATATAAGTACTATTCGAACTGGAGATATATTTTATATTTATAAACATGTTCAGCAAGTTTAGTGAATATCCGATAAAAACTGTATGTGTTAGAGTGCAAAAAACCCTGAAACAGTCATATTTTAATAATTAAAGGACAATAACTCAGATATACATTATGCGATTTTAGTAATATTCAAACTTAACCTTGATTTTATATTAATAAACATTTTCAGCAAATTGGGTGAAAATCAATAAAAAGCATTTATGTTAGAGAGCAAAAAATGGTGAAACAGTCCTTTTTAATACATTAAGGGCAATAACTCAGACAATAATTATGGGATTTTAGTAATAATCAAACTGGACCTAGATTTGATATAAATAAAGAATTTCAGCAAGTTTGTAGAAGATCCGATGAAAACTCTTTGTGTTAGAGAGCAAAAAAGGCTGAAACAGTCATTTCTAATAATTCAAGAGCAATTACTCCGACATTCCTTATGCGATTTTACTAGTATTCAAATTTAACCATGATTTAATATCAATGAAAATTGTCAGCAAGTTTGGTGAAAACTCAATAAAAAGAATTTGTGTTAGAGATAAAAACTGGCTGAAAACAGTCATTTTAATACATAAAGGGCAAAAAAAACTTAGATATGCCTCATACGATTTTAGTAGTTATCAAACTAAACCTAGATTTTATACTGATGAACATTTTCAGCAAGTTTTGTGAAGATCCAATAAATGTATTTGTGAAAGAGAGCAATAATTGCTGAATCACTCATTTTTAATACAAAAATGGCAAAAACGCAAACATGCCACATGCGATTTTGGTAGTAATCAAACTGGACCAAGATTTCATAATAATAAACAATTTCAGTAAGTTTGGTGAAGATCAACTAAAAAATGCTTGTTTTAGAGAGCAAAAAATGCTGAAACAGTCAACTTTTAATACATAAAGGGCAAAACGTCTTACATGCCTTATTCGATTTAAGTAGAAATTTAACTGTACCTAGATTTTATATAAAAGAACATTTAATGCAAGTTTGGTGAAGATCCGATAAAAACTCTTTGTGTTAGAGAGCAAAATGGGCTGAAACACCGTTGTGACGAAATGTGACTCATTTTATAGCAATCGTTCGCACCCGGTGATATTGAACCCAGCTGTTCCACGTGCAACTAATCCATGTGGTAATATTTATGTCAGACGATCTACTTTCGGTTTGTTATGGTTTTAAATCGCATTTTTGGTGATTTAGGTCTGTCTTCAACATTTCATAGATCAGTTTGGCCCATTAGAATGTTCAAGCATTATTATTAACCGTTATTGTATTTCGCACATTAAAAAAAGGTCTGAAAACACAATGGGACTTTAAGGTTGATGTTTGCTGATTGTTTTGAAACAAGAGCATTTATTGTTTCATAAAACCAAAACGTTAATATAATTGCCGACAGCTCATTGCTGAAGTATAAACATTGCTGCCAATCTTTGTCCATAATCCCTTGTAACGTTTGACATTAATATTCATATAACAAATCACAAATAACGCTGGTTTACGAATCCGGTCCGTTTAATGACCCAAATCCCCCCAAATCACTTTTGAAATACGTTTTCCATCTTCTAGCAGATGGAAGCTGAACGCAGGTTGAAAATAAATCAAAATGCCCCATTCAGGCGCATTCTGCCTTACTTTCAACCCCTTTAAGTTGATACCTCCTCCAAACCAGAATCAGGCTAATGAGTAAATATTTAGTAGTAACTGTATATAGGTATGTTAAGTTTTGTACGAGTTATTCCCCTTGAAATGAAAAACATTGTAGAATTAATTATAATTTATCTTTCTTTTCCTTTGTTTAGCTTTAATTCGCCATTTATAAGCTCTTTGTGATTATGCATTAAGGAACTTAAGTAGTTTGTGTTTTTTTAACGATTTGGGGAGTTTTTGAGTGGGTTGTAGAGGTTTGAGAAGGTTTGACGACGAGCTCTACCAATTGACTCCATTTGACTACAAACATAACGTGGGGAAGACGTTACATTTTTGTAATAAACGTTTACGATAAAAAATAAGTATATTAAAAACAGTTTGGGGCAAGATCAAGTATCCGGTAGCCCGCCCTCTGACCAGGCTTTAGACTGTTTGCCTCGGCGCCATATGACCATTTCATGTGTCGAGGTGTCGTAAAACCAAAATCAATCAATCAATCAATCACTAAATCAGACTGTTTGCCACTAAGATGAAAAGAAATGATCAGTAATTACACAAATTGCAATTTCTACAATGCAGCGAACCGTTTAGACCTTTAGCTTTGTTTAAACAGACCAGAATAATGTTTCATTCGCTTTAGCAGATCACAAATACCGCTTTTTCTATATTCGGTGTGTACCATTAGGACAATACAGTCATGAAGACATTACAGTCGAACTTCGATATCTCGAACTAGTTTAACTCGACTATCCGATAGTTCGACATATGAACTGTATTATTATATGCTTGGTTAAGTCGAACATACCCATATTTCAAAGTTAAAACGTGACAAAACCGACTTCCAGATATCGAAGTTCGAATGTACTTTAAATTTGCCGACCGCTCAGGATGAGCTACTGAGAACGCTCCCAATTCGGTGTTCGTCGTCCATTCTCATTTTATAACGACACTTTCTTTAAAACCGCTGATCCGATTATAAGCAAACTGTCTTCAAAGTGGCAATGGCTAAGGAGGGAAACATTTGTTAATAGTTTTCTCCTTGGTGTCGATCAATTTGTCTTAGCTGACCTTATATGCATCTGATAAATCGTAAATGAGCAAAACAACAGAACATATTCAATTCAAAATAAAAGTGTGGTATAACTGAGCATAGGACATTGATTACATATGATCGGTGTGTTGTTTGTTTTGTTTGTTTCTTAACGTCCCGTTTCTGCCATCTATGGGCTAATTGGACGCCCAAGAGCGGGGTACAGAGAACCCAGGCCCGATGCCCTACTCTTATTATCGGAAGAACTCTCTGGCTCTTTTAGATGCCAAGTGTAAAGCACTCATACATCGGACCCTGGTTTAAAAAGTCTCGTCTGAAGGACTTGATCCGGCGGGGGATCGAACTCACAATCCCTGACGTCGTAAGCGGGTGCTTTACCCCTCGACTACGGCGGCCGGTAAATATGATCGGTAGAACACATTCGATTGAATAAAAACTGAATATTAGCTTTCTTCAGATATCCACCATCACAATTTCTACAATAATTCGTATTAAAATGTTACTCCGCTTGAGACAATTAAAGTATGACAGAATAGTCCACCAGATATAAATAGCCCTAATTATCGAATTGGTTAGAAAAGCATATGGGATAGATATTGTGATGCTTTTGAATCCCGACCGAACACATTTGTTTAATTTAAATCAATTAGTCCTAGTGACGCATTTGTATGCGTCTTTAACCAAAGCGTACCTGTGAAGAGTACACTTGTCTAATGCAAACAGTGGCATCCCTGATTAAGAGGGGTGGGGCGGAGACGATGTTGTTCTTTAAAAAAGGAGTTTACAATAAAACTATTATGTCAGTCGCGAAGAGTTTAGAGCCGGTGTCAAACGCCAGGTAACCTAGAAACTGATCAGGCTTTACACCGACTGCTACACAGTTTAGAATTAATCGTCATACATGCTTGCATCTAAATATATAATTTTCTGCATTGTGTTTCATTGTATATGCGTTATGGTTACTTTTAAAAGGGAACGTCTAATACATTTCAACATTTTGACAGATATGGCTAGATATATAAAAGTATGATAAAATGTGTGAATCTCAACAACGTACAAGTATTCATGTGCGTTTTAATACACTGCGTTTCAATACACAACAACCAATGCGTTCTGAGTTTAAAACTGGGTCGGGTCAGTATATGAGTGGAAACAATGGTCCCCCGTCAGCACTCATGAGTGTTACTCGGGGAAGAATCTGATTCAGTTTCCGTCCAGAAAAATTACTAAATAATTATGTCACCATTCGCGTCATTGACTGGAACTTGTATATTAAATTTTAAAACTTTTTTTTTTAAATCAATTCAACCATCTAACTATAAGTTGCTGACACTTTTGCACTCATTATATTGCAATTGAAAACCATGGTTCCGAAAATAAAAACAAGGAATTACGTAGGACATTTTCCTTATAAATTAATGGCATGATCTGATTAGCACTAATTACGACACAACCATTTTCCCGGACGTCGGTGGAAACACCAAATACACTGGTTTCTAATCCGATGATTAGAAAATACTTGCTACTGTAACGACACGTGGTGACGACAGTTATCATATCGATGAAGACAGATATTCTTCAAAGCCAAATGAAAGGCATAACTATTGTCTAAACAACATTAACCCTTTGTGGATCTTTCTTATTTTCAAAATATGAACCAGTCTACTTTGAATGTTGGGCTGTTTAATAAATACCGGTCTAAATTAGAAACGTAGTTTTCTGTTTTACTGTCAATTGATTTAGACAGCAACCTGTTTGAAACACCTAATAACTCGCACAAGTTATTGGTCGAAATAAAGAGGTTGCACTTGTATTAGCAAATCGATGCAGACAAATTTAATCTTATTTACCAAACGCTGTCCGTATCAGGTTGATTGTTTTGGCACGGAGACATAATCTCTACACTAATATTCAACGCATTCAAATTTATTAAGAATCTAATATGCGTCAGTGGTATGTATCATTCAAATTAATGGGTTTAAGGACTCTCGTGTCACGAAGAACTTATTTGATACAAAGTGCCGGGAATATTAATGGCTATTGAATATTATTCCGCATTTATTTGGACAACAATGTTTTGCTGTTCGAAAGAGTGTTTCTCTACAGAAGAGAAACAATAGTATTCCCCAAAACGCGTTTATGCTGAAAGCTTTATATCTACTGAATTGACTTTGTAATTATATGAACACAATGTTACCCGGGGCCCGTTTTACTAAACAACTTACGCAAAATGTTTGCGTAAGTCAAAATCGTTAAATTCTTATTTTTCGATCATAAACGTTTGCAAACAGCAAATAGCCAGATCAGAGGACGCGCTAAAAGCGCGTCCTCTGGTCTGGCTATTTGCTGTTTGTAGCAAGTGATAATAAAATATATAAATGAAAATTTAAAATTTTGACTTACGCAAAAGTTTTGCGTAAGTAGTTTAGTAAAACGAGCCCCCGGTGTCTAATCAGGTTCTTAAATGTGTTGCACCAATAGTGTAAAACAATTCGTCATCCCTTTCAAACTAAAGTGCTCCCTCTTTACAACGACACCTAACGAGAGACACATATTGTGTGGGTTGTTCGGGGGGAGTCGTAATAAGCAGGGGAATTTATTAACAGTTTGAATCAAGATCAGACGCCGAGTTACGCGGCGTCTGATATTGATTCAATTTGCTTGTCACTCGTCATTTATTTGTTTTTTGAAAAAATGTCCATTACATATTTTTTCAAATAAACAGGAGACAACACTTATTTATAGCAGACGACATTGCAGCCGGAAATAGGTTGGACATAATTGATCTTTTTAAAGAACAGCAACAAAGGTCGTTGTTAGGAAGATGCGTTGTTGGGAGGGCCGTTGTAGGAGAACTGTAATGTTATTTTCGCCGTTTTTGCGTTTCGTTTGAAAACCTTAACGAAAAATAATAACGTTCTCACCGCTGTAACAAATATCTGTTTTAAATTTTAAAGTTATGTGTTAAGTGAATAGATATGAGCCGTACCCTGTCAAAACCTGCCTTATTGCATTGTAAATAGTGTTAGATCAAGGCCAGCCGCCGCGTCTAAGACGCGACAGCGTGCCTTGAACTACTCTGTTGGACACCCACAATAAACTAAATATTGTAGTTAGTAGTATTATCTACGGTATTTGATAGTGTTGACAAACTCAGATGCTGACAACGTTACTTGGTCTGTATAATGGTTGCAATGGTATACGGACAGCTTTCTTATGGCACGGCTCATATGTTTATAACCACTGGTAACAATAATACATCGGTTGCGACCGAGCGGCTTCTTACTACCTTTAGAATTTGCGTTTAATCGGTGAGTAATTTTCTACCCTTATTTCTGTAGTAAAGATCGGAAGAAGACTGGTGTGGTAAATGGATTGCTTTCAAATTCAAAGTCAATATGCGATAGTGGTTTAGGTTGCAGTTGAAAGGTTGGACACGGTTGATTTGTTAAATCCAAATGCGTTAGGGGAATAAATAAATAGTTTGAACAGGTAACATGGTGAGAAAAATATGCAGCCAGACCGGGGCTCAAACCCGGGACCCCTTGCTTACAGGGCAAGTGTTCTACCGACTGAACCACCGGGCCGCTTACATAAATCTCTCACCATTTAAATCATATACTCAACCCGTCTACAAACATAAATGACGATAGCATGTCATTTGGGTACATTCGGCAAGCGCAAACTAGGGATGCTAGCTGCGGTCACATTATATGTCGTCACTGGTTTTACTTGAAGTGCTTGTTATGTTTTAGGTATGACATACGTTTATGTTGTTATCTTAAATCTAAATTCTGACTGATTTCAATGTCCAATGTAAACGTGCTAAACGTTGAAGATGCAGCGGACAAAACATTACGATAATATGAAATAGGCACAGCCTACAAGCGAGCACAGCTGTATAAATTCAGGTTAAATTTTGCTGTTGTAAATCGGAGTCAAACACATTTCTTTTTCCTAAGATGTAGTTCTGTACTGTATGCTTACCTTAAAATACTAGATGATAAGTAAAAAGAAATACTAGAAATGTAAACAAAATATGGCAGTGTTGTGTTTGCCCTGAAATATTTAGATCAACAATTGACTGTATTCAGTGGTAGAGTGTCCCCATATAGTGCAGGAGGTCGTGGGTTCAATTCCCAGCCGAGACAATCACAAGACAAAAATCGGTAGTAACGGCTTCCCTCCTCTATGGAGCTCAGGATTTCGGGTTTGCATTAACACTGGTTCGTCGGTGTCTGGCTATAGTGACCGACCGGGTACAGTCTCATAAATTCCCCTTCTCATAACCATAACCATCAGTGTTGATGGAGAGAAACAATAAAAATAAGATAAGATAATTAGTTGTAGTAAATTAAACGAAATTGAGGCAGGATCCTAACTTATTAAAGCGTTCACAGAATGTCACTGTCACTTTAAGTTGTCACTCAGTGAGATATTGGATTTGATTCTATGCACGCTTGTTTAACCCACTACCCCATTGCATCTCTAGTTTCTTTTTGAAGACAGATTGCCACTAAAAGCGGATTGAAAGTAAAGCAGAAGACTTAACTTTCAGTCTGCTTTGACCTTAACATCTGCTAAGATATTGCTAAAAAAAATCTTAAGGTACCGAGAGTCATGACTGCATTAAGTGGAACAATTTTTTTCAGTGGAGAAATAGATTAAAGGTGTAAAAAATGTATTTCTATGGATTAATGGGTTAATTCTCAGTGGGTTGTTTCCTTCACCACTTTGGAAATGGGTTGGTACCTATTCAGTTGGAATAAATATGCCCTAAAATTTCATAAGATTCGAGCCGTAAATGCTCATTTGGGTAAAAATGTACTACCGTAAAATCATTAAACATCTAATGATACTCATTTTTTTTAGATGACAATTGGGAACAGGTCCCCATCCAAAAATGATGATTCTTGTGTATGATCTGCACCAATCCGTCAACCACCTTGTAAAGGACAAATTTTGGTTTGAGGGTACAGACATTTTGCAAAATAAATGAGATCAGGCCCATTTTGAAAGAAAATCAAAAAGTAGTTAAAATGTGTTACAACAACGCATTCAATAACGCATAACAATGGATTGAAACCAACATAAAAGTATCCAATTTGCATGAACAAAAGCCTAAATCTCTTTACGTTTATGATTCCTATTTTAACCTTTCATCCTTAAACCAAATTATGAAACGGTTAATTTAACCTATGTTTTTCTTTACTTGATCTTATCATAAAAGTATTAAGCATTTCCATTTTTTTATTATTAAGAGCTGTTTTTCCGAAAAATACCAAACAATTAAGACCCTGGTCTGAGAATAGTTTTAAGAGCCCTCTAACCTAGGTCTACACTTCCGCACGATAGCTAATCTTTAATTATTTGAAAGTTATATTTGCATATCCAATAAATTGAATTACCATGACTGTCCATTTAAGAACCTTCTTCAGACTGAACCCCATCTACATCTACAGCATACGTTTGAGAAGTCACTATTGACTATTACGCAATGGGTTTGGATGGGTCAGAAAAAGAAATGAGAGAAACAAGTAAAGTAAGAAATCAGTTTTAGGATAGACAGAAATAGAAAAAGATATGACAGCTACTTGTTCACCTCCTCATTTCAAGCCTCTCCGGTTGCGGTGGCCGCTACATCCTTGATAATCATTGGCGACTACTTACAGCTAGGGCCCTACAGCACAGTTAGCAGAAAAGGGATCCCAAGCCCCGCTTGAAAGATACCAAGTCGGGGGGAGGGGGAAGGGGGTGCTCTGCTAGCTCTTCCCATCTACAGGTCTTTGTTTGCGACAGGAATACTGACCAGTTATACACATGTTATGTGATGTCACTCTCCCTTTAAGAGGTTTCGAATAGCCAGGTATATAGCCTACACTGTTTGTATAATTTAAATAACGAGTATAGACATCACTAGGTGAGTTAACACTAAACGATCTCTTTTGTAGAGAGGGGACTGCAAAATTCAGGATTGGCTAAATATCCCTGAATATACATTGGAAGTTGACAAACCACTGCAGCTGTAGGTTAAGGAGCCATTTTCTTCTTCCATTATTCCTAATGTGTCTTCTTCCTAAGAGTGAACCCTTTTGAACAGAACATTAAATATATTTCATCTCCAAAAAAATAATTTTTAGGAAAAACTTGTTGATGTTAGTGTTAAAAACGTTTGGGTGCTTATTTACTGAAATAAAAAAAACGGCGCGATTAATCAAAATATATAATTAAGCCGAAACGACCGAGGTCGAAACAACGGAGGACCGAAACGAACCGAACTCTATAAATAGAACATCAATGTTTCGTGTTTATTGGTTTTAAACCCGATGGTTTACGGAAGAAAACGTGTATAATTTTAATTGACCGCTCAATTATCGAATGCCTATTTCGTCCACGGTGACCGTGCATAATTCTGTGAGCGTGTTTCGTCCACGACAAAATTACTCCATGGCGTTCTGATCGTCCGGTCACATTTACGTGGCGCGGGTTTTATACCCAACCATCAACGCTGAATACTCTCTTTTTTTGAGGTAGACCGGACGTCACGGCTTTTTGACGTTGGGTATCAAGACGCACACTATCAGCTAATGTTTCACAAATAAAAACGGTAACCAAAGTGTAAAACCTTTAAATAAGACAGAACCAGTCCTTGAAAATAATTTAGGAAGTAGATCCGCCTGAAGGCACGGATTTTTGACTCCTGGAAATCGATTCAACGTTTGTACAGGTACAAACAATTGGATTTGAAATTTAACTTGAAATTAACGCAATAACATAAGCACTCGCCCACTCGCGAGCCTTCGGCTCGCGACTGTGCTCGCTATTAAATGCAATGTGGTGAAACACTTATATTAATTGCAATTAATTTAATTGTGATCAGAACTAGGCAGAGTGTTCATTTGTTTCAATTCTTTTGACGAACTTTCAACATTCTCCATTTTATTGCAACCTTGTTATCTGTCAGATTATTTTAAAGCACGAAAGGATAACTTTTTCCCAACAGTATAAGTAAGCTATGATATAATATTAATTAAAAGGGTACAGTGCTCCCTCTATAAAATGACATCCAATAGTCTGTTTTGATCGGAGGGAGAGGTTATAGGGAGGGGAAAATAAGACTTGTATTACATTTGCAAACAGCTTGAAACACGATCAGACGCCGCGTAACACGGCGTCTGATCTGGGTTTAAACTGTTTTTCACTCGTAATTATAATTATTCCATAATCAAAATGTACACTTATAAATATGTAACTTTGAGAAAGAAGAGCAGATAGCTATTACAATTAGACGATATTTCAGCAGTGAAAGCGTTAGACATAAGTGTGTTGTTAAGGGAACTGCGTAAAGGGTCGTTGAAAGGAGAGATTCGTTGTTTGGAGGGCTGTTGTAGGGAGGGAACATAGTTTTTAAATATTCGACATCCTGATGTGTGATGAATTACATAATAAGATACAAACTAAAAGCAACTTATATTTGATGTTATGCTGTTTATTGAGTTTAATTAAGAAATTAACTTACTTTTAAATGATTCGCTTAAACATCGAAAAATCACTTCATTTCTTATATTTACGTTATATTTGTTGTAATTTCTAATATCATTTTATTAGTATGTATATGTTTTTAATACATATTAGAGGTTGTTCGAATAACAACACTAACATATTTACTGAGGTTGTGTACATTTAAACGAAACAAAATGATTCGCGTAGAACATATCAATAAGCACCGCCTCCATCGGAACAGTATTGAAGCGTTCCGCTCCCTCGAACAATTGCGTCTATACGAATTAAACGTCACTGTTTTCAATTGAATTAAATATGGCGACTGTAAATAGTTGGTTAATGTTTCTTTAATCTTCAAAAGTTATACTCTTCAAAACTCTAATAACAACACGGCCATGCTATACTATTGTTAGACTGGCGCCAGTCACTATGATATCATTATTTCACACATGGATAAACCTGATCAGAGGGTTCGTTTTGGAGAAGTAGTAACATTGAAGTTTGAAATCATATAATAAGCCAACGCTGTGGTTAATGTGAAATTTGACTCGTCCCAGCATTCAGTAAGAAACACTAGTGTCAACGTTGAACAATATCAAGAGTTCACAATTCATTGAAATGTTGATGTTATATATGTGGGTTAGTACTACTACTCCTAAACATATGATCAGTCCAAAAAAAGTCTCAAGAATCGTCACCGAATCTTAGATTTTTAGATATTTTCCATCGTTTTTCTATACCGACTAGTAGACGGTATAGTTGTTGTTGTTGCTTCTCTACACGGGCTCAGACATAAACACGAGCCGAATTACGAAGTTGTATGCACTTTCGATGGCTACACATTGAAATACGTTAAATCGATCCGAGATAAACGGATAGTTTCCGTGGTCCATTGGTCCAAGCGGTTTCCCCTATTTTGCCTTCTGTCCGCCAATGCCGGGCCCCGGGCCCCGGGTTCGAATCCCACCAGAGACCAATATATTATTTTATTGAAATACATTTTTTTAAACAGAATTTCTTATCCTAAACTAATTCTTTACCATTTATATAAGCGTTTGACACATATTTACAAATTACTATTTTTAATGCACCATCTGGTTGCGAGTCGCTTTAATAGGCAGGGGAATTTATAAACAGTTTGAATCGAGACCAGATGCCGTGTAACGCGGCGTCTGATCGCGATTCAAGCTGATTGTCACTCGTCATTAATTTTGTTTTCTGCCAAAATATTCATTACGTAAAATTTAGAAAAAACAGCAGAGCACAATTAGTTTAAGCAGACGAAATTGCAGCCGGGAATAGGTTGGACATAGTTGTTCCTTTTAGAGAACAGCAACAAGGGTCGTTGTTAGGAAGGTGCGTTGTTGGGAGGGCCGTTGTAGGATAATTGTAATGTTTTTTTCGCCGTTTTGGCGATTCGTTTTAAAACCTTAACGAAAAAGAATAACGTATTCAACGCCGTAACAAATATCTGTTTTAAATGTTTAAGTTAAGAGTAAAGTGATTAGATATGAGCCGTGCCCTGACAAAACCTGCCTGATTGCATTGCAAACAGTGTTAGATTAAGGCCAGCCGCCGCGTCAAAGACGCGGCTACTTGCCTTGATCTACTCTGCTTGACACCCACAATCAACTAAAACATTGTATATAGCAGTATTATCTACGGTATTTGACAGTGTAGTCAAACTCAGATGCTGACAACGTTACATGGTCTATATAATGGTTGCAATGTAATAAGGCCAGCTTTCTCTATATTTATTACAACTGGTAACAACACTACATCGGTTGTGACCGAGCGGCTTCTTCCTACGTTTAGAATTCGCATTCAATCGGTGAGTAATGTTCTACCCTTATTTCTGTAGTAACAATCGAAACAAGACTGATGTGGTAAATGGATTGCTTTCAAATTCAAAGTAAATATGCGATGGCGATTTAGTTTGCGGTTGAAAGGTTGGACATTGTTGATTGGTTGAATCCAAATGCGGTAGGGGAGCACATAAATAGTTTAAACAAAATGACTATAGCATGTCATTTGGGTACATACGGCAAGCGCAAACTAGGGATGATAGCTGCGGTCACATTCTATGACCTCACTGTCTTTACTTAAAGTGCTTGTTATGTTTTAGGTATGACATGTGTTTATGTTTTATCTTAATTCTAAATTCTGACTTATTTTAATGTCCAATGTAACCGTGCTAAACGTTGAAGATGCAGCGGACAAAATGTTACGATTAAATGCAATGTGGTGAAACGCTTATATTAACTACAATTGATTATAATTCTGATCAGAATTAAGCAGACTGTTCATTAATAACAATTATTTTGAGAACTTTCAACATTCTCCATTTTATTGCATCGTGTTTGCAGTCAGGTTTGTTTAAGTGAGAAAGGATACATTTTCCCCAACAGTATAAGTAAGCTATGAGATAATATTAATTAGTAGGATAGAGTGCTTCCTCTATACAACGGCATCCAATAGTCTGTTTTGTTCGGAGGGAGACGTTATAGGGAGGGGGAAATAAGAATTGTCTTACATTTGCAAACAGCTTGAAACCAGATCAGACACCGCGTATCTGATCTGGATTGAAACTATTTTTCACTCGCCATTATAATTATTCTATAATCAAAATGAACACTTACACTCAGTACAAAAAGAAACGCACATTGTGCTCAGGCGCCGATTAAGAGACTTTTTTAAGATACTAAGAACATATCTCAAGATCAATTTAATTCTGCCACAAGTTTAGAAAAAACATATACTTAAAATTACTGTGCTGTATTTTAACCCTTTCACTCTTAATGACGTCAAAAGGCGCGTTTTCAAACAGTTTGGATCCTGATCAGACGCCGCGTAACGCGGCGTCTGATCAGGATCCAAACTGTTTGACACTCGTAAAGATATACTTTAAGTCATACTACTTTCAATCTTACTTTGAAACGATCTTGCAAACAACAAAATTGACGCAGACGACAATGAAACGATGGTGGGATAAAAATCTCACGATTAATTTGGCAGCGAAAGAGTTAACTAGTGCCTGTTGGAAACACCGCACCGATTTGTACAGGTTGTGATGATACCAATTCAATGATAAACCTCCCATTTTCAACATTGATAGCCCAAGACGGAACTACTGACTGTAATGAAAAGATTATTTCACAAATACATTCCTTCTACATACAGATAATATTGTAATAAAAGTGTGCGTTTCTTTTTGCACTGAGTGTATAGATATGTAACTTTGAGAAAGAACAGCAGACTGCAATTACAATAAGAAAATATTTCAGCAGTTAAAGCAGTAGACATACTTGTGTTGTTTAGGGAACTGCGTGAAGGATTGTTGTAAGGTGAGCGTCGTTGTTTGGAGGGCTGTTGTAGGGACGAAACATTGTTTTTAAATATTCGACATCCTGATGTGTGATGAATTACATAATAAAATACAAACTAAAAGCAATGTATAGTTGATGTTATGCTGTTTATTGATATTAATTAGGAAATTAAGTAGTTTTTTTTAACTGATTCGCTTAAAAAATCACTTCATTTCTTATACAAATGTATTTACATTATACAGAACAAGACACGTGTCCATGATAAATTGTTGTATTTTAATTACCCATTAAGATTACAATTATTGAGGAATCATTTACGTACACGTTCTGTACTACTGTAACCTATATAAATTATATCCATTTACAAGCATCTCAACGACTACCCGTGTTCGATTGTTAGATAAAACAGTGGTATTAATTTATTTATTTCGATTCTAACAGATAATGCATGAAGGGACGTCTTGCCGAGTCTCAATGTGAAAGTTCTCACCCGAGGTAGAGCCATTATTTTCATACATCACCTAAACGAATGGCGGCTGTTTTTCCGAATTAAATCATTAAAATAATTATAGTATGTATGTGTTCTCACTGACCTTAACACATAATAGGGTAAACATCCACACTGAACTTTATCGGTTTCATATGTTTCACCGATTTAGGTATGATGTCTATGAACGTTTGTAAGTAGGTATTTCCACTCGTTACTACTACAGGGATGTTAACCCGTTGTTCTTTTCCAGAAATAAGGAAACTGTTGTGTGTAAACGTTGTTCGACTAACTTAAAGGCGATTGTGAAAAAATGAAAATAATTGTACAGATACAGTTTTGGTGTTTCTCAAGGGAGTGTTCCATGTCGCAGTTCGGCTGTGTGATGGTTTTAGTGAAATATTCTAACTAGAGGTCGCATTAAGGGCATAGAAGAAGAAATATACGAATATCTTTACGTTCCATGTAAATTATTCCTTATTATTGAGCTATGAAAACAGTATTAAATTCAATTTTCTCCAAAACTGTAATATCTGATGAAAAACAACTTTTCAACTCGATTCAATCTTATATACACGTACCGGTACATCGAAGTTAAAACATAGCTTAGCCAAGCTCCAATTTATAGTAAAACTGGTATATTCGAGTAAAACAAGTTAGAGCTATCGAAATTTGACTGTAAATGTATAAGTTAATATACAGCCAATATTCAATTCTTCGATTTCACTTACATCGATTGCACTGGTCAATATTTCATATGTTGAATTTCGATAAGACTATCTCGCTTAAGGACACACGTGACCAAATGAAATGTCCGATGGATCTCTATGACAATTTCAGCATAGGTTCTTCAAACATATCTAATTACCATGGCAAAAAGGAAAACATGGGTCATAATTGTATTTTATGTGTATGGGTATTTGAAATGTATGATGTAGCCATTCTCGACAAAGAGTCGGTATGCGTTAGTTTGCCTTTCTAGAATACTGTAAAGTAATAATTGGCACAAAGAAACATTAAAACAGTTAAAAAGTGATGCTCGCTAAAATATGATATAAAAAGGAAAGTTTGTTTCCTGATATATACGCATTTTTCTTAATTGTTGTCGGCTCCAATTCAATGAAAACACTCACTTAATCAAAATCTGCCCGAAATAAATTGATGAAACTTCAAAAAATAAAGCTAGATGTGTGAATAATAAGACAATGGTAAAAAGGCATTTGTTATAATGCTTCTTTTGAAACTATAGGCACTTTCATACATATACTAACGGCCTAAATAAGCAGACGACCTTTTCTATGTGATCTCGGGTTCACGCTTATACTTAATTTGATTGAAGTTCTGGGTAATAAACTTAGCCTTATTAGATAGAGTAGTTGCCAAGTTTCACGTACTTTCATTTATCAAGTACAATTTCATGCATTTAACGTTTATATTAAGCGATTAATGGAGAGTGTTTGAAACCGAAAGTATCTACGGGAGGTTACCGATATGCACGATTTCGTTGAGTTATGATGCTTGATTTATCGCACTTCGTTTAAAGCCACTAGGTGTCTCACGAATTGGTACTAACGCATGATCGAATGGTCGAGTATCGACTGTAATAATGGTAACAGGTTTGGAAGACCTCTGATAATATACATACATGTACTAGACAGTTTTGTATATGAGGATGTTGATCGTCCACGTGTCGATATGAGTCATCCTTTCACCAGAATAGTTGTTTACATATATGATTGCAATGTCAGCTGTATTGAACAAGCATACATGTAGCCATGATCAAGATCCAAACTCGCTGATACTCGTATCGAAAACTTTCATTAAAGCTGCTTAAAGTTTAAGTTTGATTGAGTTTGGTTTACCGGCACCGCGACACATACAATGGTCGTATTGCGCCAAGTCTATATTTGAACAGTAGTCAAACAGCCGATTTGTTATTGCACGGCCCATCAGGGCCGTGCATACTGATATGGTTTGTGAAGTGTGCTATGCGTCTCTGCGTTTCTGCGGTCTAGAAATGTGTAGAAAAAAATGACAGTTCGTGGCTAAGTTGTCGTTTAAAAAAATCTGAGCAATAATTGCTTGCAAAGATAATTCCTTGCAAAGTTTGTAAAAGTTATTTTTTATTTCTTTATATGTGCAATCAAGCGTGTATCGCAATTCGGGCTAGCGATGTTCAGGGTCGCTTATGTGTTGTAAAATTTGCCAATAACTGCATATAACAATAATGGTCTGCCTATTTTTAACAAGCTCTGTGTATGCATTTGTAGTGACCTAACTTTGCAGTATTCATACACAAAAGTTGGCATTGAGCGTATCGGAAATACACGGATGTTGATACTAGTTCTCGGAAGCGAGTTTACAACTCTCCTTTCTGCATCGTCTTAGCCATTTTGGAAACCGGAAATCTCCCCAAAGGCGAGCAAAGCCCGATATCGAAAGGGTAAATATTCTTGTTTATTTCCGAAGTTCAACTCGGTTAAAAAATGTCGATAAAATATTAGTTACATTTTCTTGGTGTGGTTTTAAACGATGTTCATATACCATTTGTTTAGTTTCCATACTTTTTTATATATCATTTAAATATAGACTGCTTTCATAAGATTTAAATAATTGCATTCGGAAATGATCTAATTTTCTTCTTTCGATCTCTAGACACATCAAATTTTCACCCAACTTGGCAGGAATGATCCTTGGGTCAACCTCTACAAATGCTATTCAAAGAATTTGATTCCATGCAGAACTCTGGTTGCCATGGCAACCAATGTAAAATAAAAGAAAAAAACTTTGAAAATCTTCTTGTCAAAAACCTTAAAACCTACGGCTACCAAATTTGGAATGTAAAATTGCCCTTGCCCGGGGGGTTGCAAGTTTTACATAGAATTATATAGTAAAAACTTAAAAAATCTTCTTCTCTGAAACCAAACGGCTTAGAGCTTTGATCTTTGGTATGTAGCATGTGGACCTCTACAAAATTTGTTCAAATTTTGCCCCTGGCTTCAGAATTGGCCCCACACCGGGGGTCACAAGTTTTACATAGGATTATATAGTAAACAATTATTTAATCTTCTTCTCAGAAACCAAAAGGCTTAGACATGTGATCTTTGGTATGTAGCATCTTCTAGTGGACCTCTACAAAGATTGTTCAAATTATGCCCCTGGTTTCAAAATTGGCCCCACCCTGGGGGTCACAAGTTTTACATAGGATTATATAGTAAAAACTTTTAAAAAAAAATTCTCCAAAACTGAAAGGCTTAGAGCTAAGATATTTAATATGTAGTTTCATATAGTGAACCTTTATGGCGTTTGTTCAAATCATGCCCCTGGGGTCAAAATTGGCTTTGCCCGGGGGTCACAATTTTTACATAGGATTATATAGTAACAACTGAAAGGCTCAGAACTAAGAAATGTGTATGTAGTATTATCTAATCAACCTTCACAGAGAGTGTTCAAATTATGCCTCTGGGGTCCAAATTGGCCCTGCCCGGGGTCACAATTCTTAAATACAAAAGTCATTCACAAAATTGAGCGATTTAGAGCCATTGTGGCTCTTGTTTGAATTATCTCCCTTTTCGTAATTCTGATATATGAAATTTAGTCCGGAGCTTTACTCTGCCATCCCTTATCAGAGCATTTTAAAACTATGCAGTATTGTTGATTACCATCTGATCTGTTGTACCTGCGATTGTATTTTTGAATCGTCATTTCTTTCTGGAATTATCTCCCTTTTTGTAATTTTAATATATGAAATTTAGTCCGGAGCTTTACTGTCATGCCTCAACCGATTTCTTAATATTTTGCAGTATTTCTTAACACCATCTCAATTTCTTTACTGATGACTAGTCTTCTTTTGTCACTTGCTTCTCGAATTATCTCCCTTTTTGCAATTTAAACAAATTAAATATTTTCAGAACTGAATTTTTGTCCACAACAGACATAGACAGACAGAGACCCAGGGATGTGATGTTGATATTTCGCAGTCCATTTTCATATTAGGTCAAAATCAGATTTATTCCTATAAACTTATCTCTAAATGTGCTAGTGGGGGGGTATAAATCGCCTTTAGTGATAGTTCTAGTTTTAGCAGAGTTATTGCCACACTTTGTATTCAGCAAGCTCATGTGAAGATCTAACTTGGATTTGTACCGTGAGATTCTAGGGTAAAGGTCACAAAGTGCCAAATGGGGAATTTGTGCCAATTGGCTACGCATGTAGTTGCTTCAAGTTTCATATTTATACCCCCACATGAGTATGAGGCAGGACTACTGAAATCAGCATATCGCTCAGTCATCATTCCATGGGTTCGTTAGTCAGTCCGTCTGTTGCAAAAAATTTCATGGTAAATTCCTACTTCAGATTCCACCTCATTCACTTGAAACTTGTCATAAATGGTACTCAGGAGTAGTAAATGTGCACCACACAAATATCAGGGTCTCTGTTACCTTGACCTTTGACCTTGAAATGTTCACTTCCCGCTCCACTTTCCGCTTGCTTTCATTAAGCATATTCTCACTACTCACAACCATATTACACATCTTCAATTTCACTTCCACCCAGACAACTGATCAAGAGTTGTCAGCCATTCAGTCATAAAAATCATTATTGTATTTTTGTTGAAATACTACTCCAATTTCCATTCCAGAGTGCAGAAACAAGAAACTAAATGCTGAAGGACAGTGTACCTCATGCAACGAGATACCTACAAATAAAGCCTATTACTGCAGTTTGTCCGTCGTGTTGACAATGTTTGACTCTCAAAGTCAACGTCAAGATTCATTACGAGTCTTTGCAGTAAAATACTAGGTCAAAACATAGATTAATCTTGTTCACACTCTAATGGCTACAAATGTTATTAAATCTTGATGAAATGTTGATGGTATTTTTCACATGTTATTTGTATTTGAATGCTTTGTTGCGAATGACTTTAGGGGTTAATTTTCTTTTAAGTATTTTACACTTCTCATTATTGAAACCTAGGTCATGATCAAAATTTAATATTGGTCATGTCAGATATGAAACTTGGTCATTATGTCAAATCATCACAGACAAAGGTCTGTAACACTCAAAAGACCACTTCTTGCCTTTCCATATGCCCTTACATTAATAGTTTCCCATGGTCTAGTCTAATAATCTTGTTAAAGCCATAGTGGCTCTTGTTCACATAGGTACATAATGCTCCAGATAAAACGGTGTAAACCACTTACAGTCAAAACTCGATATTACGAACACGCTTTAGTCGAATTTACCCTTATTTTGAAGTTAAAACGTAACATAGCCACGTTTTAACTCTGAAATAAGAGTAAGTTTGACTTAACCGAGTACGAAACATTGAAATTTAGCAGAAGAAATGCAGGTTAGTTCGACTTGCTCGATGTCGAAGTATCGAGATTTTACTGTATTTCTTAAAGTTTTTACATCATGCTTCAAACAAACCACATGTTTTGATCACTCTATGGAATCATTGCTTCAACATGATTTCATAAAGTAGTCACATAACAAGGTTTTGCATATTCATAAAAAAAAATGTTCTTCAAATGTGCACCTTCTTCCATTTCATACCATACTATTCCACAAATATATTAATGGTTATATATCTGCACGTGCACAATTGATATAAGCATGTTACATGAATATGCATGTATTCACTGACTCAGTTCTATTTGCACTATGATGCAAAGCTCACTAGATTCTATTTCAGAGACAAAGTATATTGCAAAAACAGTTAAATCTTTCCATGAATAACTCTTAATTTTATCATCAGTCATGTTTCCTTCCTATAATATTTTTTATCCCCCATAACAAATTCTGCTCCAAGTTTTATTCATGAGTCATGCTTATATACAATCACATGTTAATTGATATGTTGTTAATTAGTTTATACTTTGTTTGTTCTCCTTATACAGTATAAACTGCCTTATCCCACATCCTTCAATACCAACTGTGGATGACGGATAAAGCAGTGTGTCAGTTACAGCAGATGTCGCTTAAGTCCAACTGAACAGTATTCATTTAGTTGAGTTCAGATAGTTTGATTTCGCTTAAGTCGATATTACTCTTATTTCAAAGTTAACACGTGGCATAGCCACATTTTAACTTGCAAATACGGATAAGTTTGACTTCAGCAACTTCAAGTTATCAAGGTTCATCTGTATGATATTCAACATTTGGGACCGAACATCATTGTCAAATAAAACCGGTTCTTTGATTAACCAGGTGTCGGATAAGCCAGGTTATACTGTACATGTATATATTGTGCTAATGATCACTAGACCTGCCAAATATCATGTTCCTTTATTATGATAGTTATGTTATGTTTGACGAAAATAGAACACAACTCCATATAATATATTATATATCATGTATCATATCTTATGTATGTACTACACACAATCCTATAATCATTAAAACTCTTAGTGCCAAATTTCAACTAGTCTAAGTAACATTCTAATTGTCACCACAGCTTTTGCATAGTTTTGAAACAATGTATTTCAACATTATTCATTGTCTAATTGATTGGTTAAAACCAGTATTTTGTATATCATCTCAAATTCAGATATTCAGTACCCCAAATACAAATTTGTAAGCCACTCATTTGCAAAAGTTATTTCTCCAAGCTTCAACCCACCCATATGTTTTCATCATTCAATAAAATCGCTGTTTTAACATGATTTCATTGACAAATCGTGGTTGAGTGATTATGGTCACTGTGACTAACAATCACTTAGCTCCTCACCGCTGTGAGTTCGCGCCCGGTTTGGGCCAGTCCGAAATTTTCAAGTGGGAAAGCCTTCCAGCTGGCTTGCGGAAGGTCAGTGGTTCTACCCAATTGTTGATTTGTACATGAAAAAGTGTATAAAAGGCATCTGGGGTCTTCCTCCACCAGTAATTAAATGGACATCGCAATATGACTGAAATACTGTTAAAAGCGACAGTACATCGAAATCAATCGATCAATCATTGACAAGTCACATCATGGAGTTTTGCATATTTATTTCAAAATATTACTTTTTGAAGTGCGCACCTCAACTGTAGTTCTACTATTCATTCCATACAATACTAGAAAAGACATAGGTTTTCATTAGTTAAATATCTACACCTTTACACATAAATTAACATTGCTGGATGAAAAACACTGTTTGTATTCACAGACTCTGTTCTATGTGCACTAAGTACAAACTTTACCATGTCATATTTTATTCACAAAGTAAATGGTGTGATTGATCCTATTTCATCATCAGTCGGAACCTCCGTGGCAGAGTGGTTACGGTCACTGTGACTTACAATCACTCAGCTCCTCACTACCGTGATTTAGCTCCCTGTCTGGATTTTTCAAGTGGCGACACCTTCCAGCTAGCTTGCAAAAGGTTGGTGGTTCTACCCAGTTGCAGATTTGTATAAAGGGCATCTGGGGTCTTCCTCCACCAGTGATTAGCTGGACATCGCGATATGACTGGAATACTGTAAACAGCGACATAAAACCATAAAAAATCAAACATCTTCAGTCACATTCCCTTACCATAAAATATTCTGCTCCCCTAAAAAATTCTGCTCCCAAGTTTAATTCATGTGTCATGCTAATATACAACCATTCCCTGAAATGTTCAGTGCCATGTTGTTCTTAGGTTTATATTTTTATTCCTGTTTTTATAATGTATTTTTTTTTGTCATTAGTCATGCCAAATATTGTGTTCCTTTGTTTTCCTGAAGGATTGTTTGAAAAATATAGTACACACTGTCCTCCATATAGATAGTATACTTCACTTACAGACCATGTGTTATACACTCTTATCTACATTAAGTAAGCAATTCCTAGTACCTGTTTTAACTACTCTAAATAATAATGTCATGGTCAACAAAAATCCAAGTCTAAACTTGTATCCACAAATAAACTCCACTTTACACACTTAACTAAACTAATACATAAAGCTGTGAATGCTTCCTCTCACATTTATTTTTTTCTACCATCAACAATTTTTGCTTGCAGATAACTATTCCATTCTTCCTTCTCAATTGCCATTCCTGTGGATACAAGCCTTGGACTTGCACCTTCATACTTATTTCCTTCATATGCATATGTATGAAGACTTGCCTACATCAGTTGTTTTCATTCCAACATTATTATGCATGTTCTTTTTTTTTTTTTGTTCAAACAATGTTGCTATAAAAACCAAACCCAATAAAGATTTTCAAATAGTTCAATATTGTTACTTATTTATCCCTTACATTTCTGCATACATTGCCTTCTCATTTCATTTGCTTATTCTTTATCTCGCCAGGCATGATGCCAAGGTGAGTTATTTTGATCATCCTCAATAGTAAACCTTTACTGAGAATGTTCAAAATATACCCCTAGGGTCTACATAAGCCCTGCCTTGGGGTCACAATTTCTATGTAGCATATGCCTAGCATAGCTGACATACGATGATTACTTTGGCTGTCCGCGTCATCACATCTTTTAAAGATCCCAATAAAGTGGATTGCAGTTCACAGGATCCATCACTACCCTGCATAATAGATGACTTCTTGCCCTTCTTTTTTCTGTGCACCATACCCCCAAAGGTATAACGGCTACTAACATGAAACTTCATACATACATCTCAACAAAGATCAGTGCAGTGCACAGGAACACTAACTTTTTCCTGCATATCGGATTAGTTATTACCCTTTTTAGCTCACCTTAGCACGAAGTGCTCATGGTGAGCTATTGTGATCGTGCTGTGTCCGGCGTCGTCGTCCGTAAACTTTTGCTTGCGAACACACTAGAGGCCACAATTTTAGGTCAATCTTCATCAAACTTGCTCCAAATGTTGTTCTTGACAAAAACTAGGTCAAGTTTGATAATGGGTTATGTGGGGTTAAAAAGTAGGTCACTAGGTCAAATCATAGAAAAACCTTGGGAACACACTAGAGGCCACAATTTTAGGTCAATCTTCATCAAACTTGCTCCAAATGTTGTTCGTGACAAAATCTAGGTCAAGTTCGAAAATAGGTTATGTCCGGTCAAAAAGTAGGACACTAGGTCAAATCCACGCAAGTTAACTTTTCAGCTGACAACACTTCAGAAGTGTTCTATCAGAATTTAGTGTTAACCTTATCACTGTTGATGATGACTGAAATAAGCACATAATTGGATTCTGATCTAATCATCAGATGCCAATTTTTTTTATCTGATCAAGATCAAAACTGTTTGAAATTTGTGGCAATTTATCTAAGGTTAAAATGCCTAAAACTTTTTTTTGAGAAATTAAAGCAGAACAATTCTGAAGCAGAGGGCATTAGTCTGGTATACAGTTAAACTTTATCAAGCTGAAATCCACAATAGATACATTGGTAATTGTGATAGACTGATGCCATTGGGTAGCTTAATGCAGGGTATAGATACATGTATGCAAAAAAGGGTTTAAAAGCTTTGTAATCTGGATCTTATAGCCACCTTTCTCCTCAATCTAAAATGACTCTTTATTTCTTTGTAGTATAATTATGCAGGTTTTACTGTATGTGCTGCAACACCGGCTGACCTCTGACTCACAGGCCAGTACTTGGGGTTTATTCCACTAGTCACTGCAGGATCAGTTTACTATTACAGAGTACTGGCCTATATTGAATGAGCTGCAACATGTGATTTCTTAATGATTCAAACAAGATGACAGGAATGGTTGAGGTTTAAATGTGATCAAAGTAATACATGTAATTAAGTCAGCTTACCAGTCAATTATTATTTTTCAGCGGAGCTGCCTATTATCTATTTAGACCTACATTTTTATTTAGACAAACATTTCAACCAATCATATTTGATCAGAAATTAAGAATTAAGAGCACCTGTTGAAACCGAATTGTCTGATTGGATAGTAGCCAGGGCTCCAGATAAGAGAATTATTTCAAAACTTAAAAACTTTATTTGTGCATTAAACCCTATGGTGTCCTACTCATTTGAATTGTCTTTTCAAGACGATAAAATGAGTGGTAACACCATAGGGTTTGGTGATGAAATGAGTGAGAAAATGTTAGATTTGTTCAGTTTACTCCCTCTTAGCTGGAGCCCTGATAAACTGAAGCCAGTGCTACTGGTCTAATTGTGAGACACAGTGCAGTGTTTACTAATACTGAGCTGATGACATCATGCTTCTATTTTAAGATTATGACAATTTGTCTTTCTATAGATAGACAGTGGTGCCTCTAAGGTGTTTTGTTACGGTTCACTACCAATTTATTTAATTGTTAACTATTTGTACAAATGTACCATACATTGATAGCAATATAAGAAATGGCCTCGAGTGAGTTAAACACAATTGTGTTGTTTCATCATTTAGTCACAAGAGTGAGGTGTTATAGAACTGTTGTTCTGTAAGGGCATGCACAGTTTATTTAGTTATAATTTGTTACAAGAAACTCCCCATGAATGAAGTTTGATATATAGAACAGTAGTTTAATCTGAGGATCTCCTACCAGTAGCTAGGATATGGGTTATATTATTGTTTTGCATTTCTGTACAGTTATAGTTTTTTAGTCAGTTTTTATAGTTATCCTTGAATGTGTTTTGCTTTTCAATCCAAGATATTACAATTCTCTGAAAAAACCCAATTTCATACAATTTTGCACACCCATCTACAGCATGAATTCCACCACCCATTCCGCTGAATATCTTTTTTAAAAATATTTCTTGTTTGTAAATGTATCATAATCCATGACCCAGATTCAAACTGTTTGCTATTTTCTTTTTATAAAATCCCTAAATATCACAACTATTCCAGACTACTTAACGTATTGAAATGACTATAGTATTGATTTTTACATAAAATACAGTTTGGATGCATTTTACATTGCAAACAGTTTGGATCCAAATCTGATCTGGATTCAAACTGTTTGTAAAAACACTGTTCATTATACTCAGGGGAGCGATACCAGGGCCATCATGGCCCTCTTGTCTGCTTTTCATACCACCTTTTGGTCCGGTCCATGACTCAGAAGTATATTACCTAGTCAATAGCTACCAACATGAAACTTCTCATGTGTTTTAGGCCGTGCACAATTCCTTTGCTGCACTCTTGCAGCAATTGCGTACTTGTATATATTAGTATGACGATAAAAGGACACTATGTGGGTTAAACATGCGTACAGTGGAATAAAAACGTTATTCTTTTTCGTTTAAACGCAAACGCAAATCGCTAAATTGTAGGAAATAACGATCTTTTGACATGTCTTATTATTATTTAATAATTTGAGTGATAAACAGATTGGAGCCTGATCAGACACCAAGTAACCCGGCGTCTGACCTGGCTCCAAACTGTTTGCAATGGAAATTACAGTTTAAGCGTTAACGCATTTATTGGGAAGGACACCTTTTTCTCCACTGTATGACACTGCATATTAAATGAAGCAATCAACATTGAGCTTTTAGAACAGTTGTGTTCTACGGAACATATATTTGCAGAAATTCTAAGCAAATACTCGCCTGACATTTGAAAATCAAATCTATTACTAGTGTAACACACGGATTATATCCAGATCAGAATCTTAGTATATTGGTCTCTCTACTAAATATAATATGGTATGCAAAAGCTGTCAAGATGTCTCCCATAGGACAAGGGAGTCGATCAAATTTGTTATAGCCTAGTTACTAGTTACAGTGCATTTATGTCAAACAATTGAAGTACATGTATATATCCCTCTCACATGCGTACAAGCCCGTTTCATTACTTACTATCGACTGTATTCCATTTACTACAGTAGTGCAACGATCGGATGGCGTTGTTTACAAAACAGTGCGGATGTAAACAAAGAAAATTAGTAAAATCACCGATAAGTACAAGTTTGACAACCATACTAGCACATGCTGTATTGGCGTAGTGCTTATGCTGTTAGACTTTCATGCAGAAGTCTCGAGTTCGAATCCCACATTCGGTAATTTTCTTTTATTAATTTTAAATTAACGACGTTCTGTTTCACTTCCACAGATATTCATTCTCACAGATTCGTTAGTTATTAAGTCTGTTTTTCATTAGCTAAAATGCATTTTTACATTGTGCAGTAATAGGTTCAAAACAAATCTTTGTAATCAGTAAAAAGACACCGTGATGTAGCTCTTTATTGTCTGTGATACCACTTGACTTACTCATTCTATCAATGTTTATTTAAAACTACGTATATCAGCGCATATCAGTGTTATATAAAAAGAAAAAGAAATAAAAAGAAAAGTGGAGTTCTCTAGGTTCGAACCCACGACCCTCAAAAGTAACTAGTACAAATGTGATAAGTACTACTAGGCAGCACGCTTATCCACTGCACCATACAGTCACACAAGCCACTTGCTTTGATTTACCAATACAACATGTCGCAGTTGTATTTATCGTTATTTTTCTTTGTTTACATACAAAATGTTTTGTAAACAACGCCATCCGATCGTTGCACTACTGTAAATCGTTTGAAATGGTATTCGTCATCAAAATGATTCAGACTGCGATTTTCCATTAAGATAACATACAGTATATACAAAATAGCGTTTAACACTTATCATGCTGAATTGTCGTCCGCTTCAAATAAATCGTCTTCTAACAATCCAAATAAGTATTAAAGCATTTATTTCATGATCAAAATATTCGGGATATGTTTACCCCTTCATCGCGTTATTGTCGTCTGGTTCAGTATTGTTGTCTGCAAGACAAGTTTCAAAGTTAGATTTTTGGTTGTTTGACCTAATAAATATCGATAAGAGTGTCAAACAGTTTGCGTCTAGATCAGACGTCGCGTCATTTATTTCAGGATTTACACGATGTAAAAGACGTTATTATTCCATAATCGATGCGTTCATGCTTAAAATTGAATGTCCATTGCAAACAGTTAACCCCTTACCCCATAACCTGTTTGTAGTATTGAAAAGGGGTGACTGCTTAAAGAAGGTTGAAAGTAAAGCAGAATTCGCCCTAAGGCGCATTCTGCTTTACTTTCAGCCTGCTTCAATGTACCACCTGCTAGAATTAAGAAAATATTTCTTCTGATACATATTTATTACTGTATCGATTGGAATTATTTTCTTCCGCGGAGGATTAAACGGAGTCCGGTAAGATGCGCTTCTATAAGGTAAAGGGTTAAGAACTGTCTCAGACGCCGTGACATACCGTATTACAGCATAAAACGTGACTTAGCTACAAGCACGTTTTACAAATTGGTATATCTGAATTAAAATAGTTTCACATTTCTACTTTGACAACGTTCTAAATTAACCGTATTCGAGCTATTGTTGATGGTATATATTTGATTGCGTCAAACACCATGTATGCTATAAGTTAGCAAAACTGCTAAGTATCACAGTACTTTTTTTAAATTTCTGTTTCATCAATGTGATACTGAAAAGGGGTTTTCTAATGTATGAGATATAAGTTAATTATTTCATGAAAAACATAATAGTGTTTGTGAAATAAAAGATGTTGTAATGCAGTTAGAAACAAGGCAAAGTGTCAATAAAATCACATTTGTGAGCATATGTCAATAACGTGTATGGCTACCGTTAGCTCTCACTACAGTCATGCTGCGATATCTCATGATCATGCTTTCTAAAATAGTCACTGAAATAACAAACATTTTCGCTTAAGTATATATAAAATGTGGAAAAGAAGTTATTTTCCCTATCAACACGTTTAAGCTAAATCTGTGATATCTGTTGCAAATAGTTTGGGATCAGAACAGACCGTCGGGTCGCTCGGCGTCTGATCAGGGTCCAAACCGTATGCCACTCAGATTAAAACAAAACCTTTAGAACTTTCAAAACGTTGTATTCTTTACATGTAGTGCTCCGCGATTGTTTTTGTCTGCGTTTAAATGGGAAAGAATAACAACGTATCCACTGTATGTTACAGCCTATGTAGACACTAATACCGTTGTTTACCCATTTACGCCCAGTGGATACCTATTTGTATCTATATTGGATTAGTCCATTTTTTATCAAAGGGATGCCTGATCTAAATTTTCATTTTTTTTTATTTTGAAAGTCCTATCAGCAAACAGTGTAGACTCTGATCAGACACCGCATAATGCGGAGTCTGACCAGAGCCTACATTGTTTGCCTATGTCCCATAATTATATGGGATCGTGGGCACACATTGGTTAGAATTCCTCATTCGACACCTTTTTTCGCAGTCATCACACAGCCATACTTCGATATCCCGAACTCGCTTAATAATAGTTGGTCCGTACGCTTCAAATTTATTCCATTAATATACACTCTCTTAAGCCAAGCATATATGTAATTTAAAATAGTCAAGTCGTGGATAAGCCGGACTTTCATTATGTTCAACTGAATTCTTACCGCTTGTATAGTTAAAGAGCAATCTGCTACTTTTCTTTTATCCTGCTTTAACCTACCATATGCGAGTATATAGCGGACGTTGTCTTATGGTGCATATTCATAACTGTATAAAGTGGAACGATTTTCCTCAGTAGAGAAATGCATGGAAGGCGTACAATGTGTATCAATAGGGAAATATTTTAAGTATGGTTTAAGTAAAGGTTAGACCATGGTTACTCGCCCGCATCCATGGTCTAACCTATTTAGCACGGACTTGGGCTCGAGGAAAACAAGAATATCCTTCGTTTCTGCTTTTTTGGACGAAAAAGTCACTTTATTTGTAATATTTTACTAAAATTGAAAGGTTAATTAAATGTGTAGTTTAAAACATTAAGCATGCTTTAACACCAACATAAATAACGCTTACTGAAGCCCTATTTGTAAGCAAAATTCATTATTAATTGCCTTTAAAGGTTAGGTCTCACTGTACATAATATAACGTCATCAAGCGTGTGCAGATCCCCTCTGATGTCAGCTGTTTAATAAAGACAATCTAGACATGCATATCCCCGATTTTACATCTGCAGCTGAATAAATGCATATATCTAGGTCCAGAGGGATGGGGTAGATCTAGATCTATTATTGATACCGTGGAAATACCGTATTGCTTTAGTTTAAATCCATGATCGTGTGTTTATTTCGATCATTTATCGTTCAGCCTACAGTGCAGGCAAAAGGTTTTCGCGGTGGCTCGCTCGGAGGATTGCTAGGGTTGTGACGTCAAATTGCCTTGAGATGACGGAAGCATGGACTAAGTGAACAGTGTGTTAGTTGGTTCGTGGTTTTGTTCAATTAAACGATATATTCACAGGTGTTTGAGGCAAGCCATGTGCTAAAATAAGTTCTCGTGAATATGTACACAAGATATTGTTGATTTTGATTTGTATAATAATTGACATGGTCTAATGTTTTCTCTTTGATAAGATATTTCTAGGAAATGGGTCCCATGGTTCCATAAACATGGGGAGGGAATCTAACATTTTAACATTTACATTTTCTTCTTTACATCTAAGCCAAACATGTATAGTCGAGCTTCGATACCTCAGGCTCGATTAAATCGAACTTGACAAAAATTCTACTTCATGATGTCATTATTAATTTACACAATCATTTAAGTAAATGCAGTTTAAAGTAAAAACTTAACCAAGCAACGTTTGAACATTAAAATACGGGTATATCGACTAACGAAATAGGAAAGCAGGGCTTCTAATACACGGTGAAGAACTTAATATTAAGCTTTAGCTTTCGTTCTAATCATATAATAGATATGTTGTATGTTTATAATATCCTGTTCTAAAACCAAGCGAATACAGGCCCAACAATATTTTTACCGTATCAGATGACATATATGCTACACAACGTTGACGTCACTGCTTTTATGCACACAAGTTGTACAAGATTTGTTAATATAAAGAAGCGTTGCGCGTGACCTTTCGGAATTCCAGGTTCCGATGCTATTTAAAAAACATTAAACTAAGCCTTGTTCAATTTTGAATAGTTAACTTACATTTAAAGCATTAATAACCCACAACATTCTTTTTTACTTATGTTTTCAACTCATTTTCCAAAACTCTTAAATGACCGTTATTTGCAAAATGGGCCTTCTAAAATAACGGATTCAATCAAGAAGAAAATAATACGTCATCAAAAAATAATGACGTAATTTATTGGTAGTCACATGACATGACATGAATCTTGAACATATAGGCCTACATGTATGCGTATATTTGATTATTCGATTGACAAAATGTAGATCTAAATCTAGTGCTAAACAGTTTACATATAAAATAAAAGGAATATCGTCGGTTGTATAATCCAGATCAAACTCGAGGCTACGCCTCTCGTTGGATCTGGATTACACACCCGTCTCGAAATGTTCAAGACCCAGGATCACACATTGTGGTGATATTCCGTTTATACTGTACAATATTTGAAATAAATATGTTTAAACTAATACACGGTTCAATTCTGTATCTCGGTACAGTGGAGAAAACGTTATTCTTTCCCAATAAACGCGTTTACGCTAAAACTATTATTTCAAATACAAACAGTTTGGAGCCAGATCAGACGCCGGGTAACCCGGCGTCTGATCAGGCTCCAAACTGTTTGCCACCAAGATAAACATGAGTTATCAGAATTGTCCAAAAAGTTGTACTTTTCTACGTTTTAGTGCTTTGCGTTTGCGTACGTCTGCGTTTAAACGGGACATAATAACAGATTCTCCACTGTATGTAGGCCATCCACGTGACTATGATGACTAACTCTTTCACCACAATACATGTAGTCGAATACAGTCGCGATTCAAACGGTTTGAAATGAGCTCAATTACAAAGTTAGTTGGTGTCTGATCAGGATCCAAACTCGATAACAGTTACATCGAATAGTCTCTCGCATCTAAGCATAATACATCATGACGATGAAAGGTTACTGAATACCTACTTATGTAATTGATGCGAATAGAGAAGGGTTAAAAAGTATAATATATTCCGTCCACAAACAGGGTTTTTGTAAAAGAGAGTACAATTGTTTTTTGCAATCAATATAAACACACAAATCAGAGGGCACATGTTGGAACCCTTTGGTCAAGATACGCACTGTTTGCCATTGTGAACCCCTAAATAGTAAAAAAGGAATAAACTTAATAGAGTGTACCTGGAATCGTCCACTAACGATTTAGGGGTGAATTAGTTTAAGCCATGTGTGAAACTGAGTAATAATAGCAATCAACCTTAAGGTTTATTATGCAGAAATAGTGACATGCAATAATCCTTAACATAGATGTTTCAATATATTTTATAATTGACTCTATCACTGTATTTCTCAATAAACATATGTAGATACCGAGTTACATGGCGTTTGATATTGATAAATACAGTTTTCAAACACTAGCGCTGTCGTCGGTAGCAGGGTTTATGAATCATCAGTATTATAAATGTGGAGCTGAAAATAAACGGAGCACACCTTCGAAGTACATAGGCGAGAATGTATATTTTCGCAACAGTAGCTGTAATTATACAAGTCACTGTGGCGGCTGACGGTATGTACAACATATAGTTTGCAAACTTTTAAATAAGCAAATATGTTTATCGTTTGATACTGTGGGGAAAAGTAGTTATCCTTCTCGACGTCTGAATATTAATAGACAATTCAAATTTCCAGTTAGTTCTTGTCTATTTTTAAAAAAAACACATAGGAATGCATTTGTCATAATTATATTGCAGAAATCAAATAGTGCATAACCTGATAAAAGGGCTAAAATATAGTCCCTCTGATCAGGGTTTACACTTGTTTTTCACAGGACAAGTGTTCTCGTCACATGTACAGTACTTGTTAATGACGAGTATACTGGTCTCTAAGATTAAACATGTTAAAGAAATTGAGTGATAATGCAATTTCATGAAATGTAGAAATATGCCTTTTTTTATTATTTCAAAACAATATGGAGTATGGTAAAACTTAGAATGGTATGATGCTACAGTTATGGATACCCTCGTTAACACTTAACTCTTTCGAAAGTAAGTAAGTTTTTTTGGTTAGTCGGTTCCGTTGTTGATCATTTTAGTGACTTAACATGTAAAAGTATATTTAGAATTAGAAGTAGTTTAAATTTACTGTTTGCAAACGTAATGAGTAATTAATGCAGATGTTATGAGTACATTGTAAATATGCCAATGTGATGTTGATAGAGGATGTTCCGTTTTTTCAAATAAACGCGGTTATGTCAAAACCATGTTGACCACTGCAAACAGTATGCAACTAGATCAGACATCGGGTAACCATACGTCTGTTAAGGCAGTTTAATTTGTAATCTGGCGTCTGATCAGGCTCCAACATGTTAGCCACATATATTTAAATGAATCGTTAAAAATCGTATACGTGACATTCGCAACAAATTATTGTAACGTGCTTACGTTTAGTTTGCGTTTAAAATGGAAATAGTAACGTCTTTTTGACTCTTGAGTAATACACTTTTGTTTGGAAATAATGACTTTTTACCCTCTGTACATGTTTAGTTCCTTTGTATTCTTGTGAATATAGAGCAGGAAACTAACTATTCAGTTTGCATTTCATTCATGTGTAATAAAGATAGCTTTGTCAAACTATATATTTATCATTTTTGTCGTTATTAATAAAAGGAAAACGTTAAATTTAGTTTCTGTATACTCGTTCCTGCTCTTCCAATTAATAAGACACCGAACTACTTAGATAAAGTTCGAAAATGTCACTCAGAGCTCCAGATAAGGGGAGTGTTTCAAAAAGCAAAAATCTTTATCACTATTAAATCATATTGTGTTACATATACTACTAATAAGAACCAACTCGAAAAGACGATTCTATTGAGTAGTAACACAAAAGGGATTTTACTGAAATGAGTGAAAAAAATAGTGGATTTGTTCAGTGTACTCCCTCTTATCTGGAGCCCTGATGACACCCCGCCACTGCCTTGATATCATTTGCTGATTGTTTTTATCAAATTTAAATTGTACATATCTGACTTAACCCTTTGAGCCCTAATCCCGCATATTGGCGTCCTTTGCAAACAGTTTACATGTGAATAGTACACTTGTCCTATGCAAACAGTGAAGACCCTGATCAGAGGGCTCCTAGGAGCCCTCTGATCAGGGTCTTCACTGTTTGTCGTAATGCCAAACATTGACAAAAACAACTCTTAAAAGTCAGAAATGGACTAGACTTAAATGGAAACTGGAATTGTCCATTTAAAGTTTCAGGGAGGAAAGGGTTAACATACTGTTATATTAAAATGAACGCCAAACAGTATTGATTCTTAGTACAAAATGAGTTACGCATCGTGCTAAGCGCAATTTGGTTAATGTTTGCAAACGTTTGGGTAAAGAACAGACGCCGGGTAATGCGGTGCCTGTTCTGGATCCATCCTATAGTTATAGTTTTACCTATGAACATATTATAGACTAGACGAAAAAAAGAAACGCCTACATTTAAAAAGTGTCTGCATTTCATTGATAGTACTTTTATTGGTTTCAAGCATCGTTTGACCAGTGATGTAACTGCCATCAATTGCTCACAATATTGAAACGATATGGGTATCAAAGTATGGATATCTGAAGTTATATCAGAAATGATAAGATCTCGAATATATAGAGTTTAGCTTTAGCAAAAATTAAGCAGCAGACCTACAATGTAAATTGTTACAAAATCCTTGATATCGAGTACCTAGTACATTTTGACGACGTCGTTTAAATGTTTGTTGAATTTTGAGAACGTTCGATGGATGACGTGAATTAATAACGTTATAAATGTTAATGTCATTTTGAATAACATAAACTATGTCACATTAAGACTTTACTATATAGTTAAACGGCCAGAACGGGTCGTCGATGCTTATTGGCACAAGTTACCCATATTGGCACAAGGGGTCTGAGTGTCAATAAGGCTAACGAGTGCTAATAAGCAACGACGGCACAAGTTAACATACGCAATGACCTTGATCCGAGTGCCAAAAAGCAATGACGTCCCGCCCTGGACGTTTAATGACTTGTTTATTGTATACCTAGTTCATAATCAACGACAATGGTGCTTGTTTGAATGATTACATAAGCGCGGTTGTTTTAGAAACTAAATCTCTAGAAAGAAAATAACATCATTTTGGGAGACCTACGGTACAGCTCGCAATATTTATTTTACATATTGCTTACTTGACCCATTTTTTTTATTTATTAAAATATGTTAATCGCCTTGGATTCTATTTTTTACTTCCAAATTCTATTGTGCTACATGTTTTTTCATCACCGATATCCGAAAAAACAGAAACCAACTGACCAGTATCGAGACTATTTATTTCATTTGAATATAGATCTACTGGTATGTAGATTTGTGTAGAAAACAAAACGTTTTCAGTGAAATGGACTATAAATTCATGAGCTCCGTCATGGCCCGAGTGACGCAATAGTTTCTGAGAAATTACCAAATTAACAATGCTTTACAAAAAAGATAGATAGTTGGACTTGAATACCGAGATTTAAATGTTTTGGATCAAATCAATATCTTTTTAGAACCCCGCTTCATCAGAAATCTCGATTGCAATATCGATATATCTTCAATTCATCTGTTCGATGCAACATGGCAATATTTATGTGAAACAATGCGTAACGTCGCCAATCAAGATATTTGATTTTTTTCGGGTTTTTTTCTTGGTAAGGCAATGCTGTTTCAGTGCCTTTTTTGCTGAAAAAAGGTCTCTAGAATGTTTGAACGTTTAATCTTTTGTGACGTTGTGGTTATATTTGTTTTCTTAAATATGCATTTTTATAGATCTACTAAGCTGCATTAATGTAAGTGATTCTGGTTGATATTCTGTTCCATCATCTTTCAGCAAACTTTAAATCATCTTGGCTAATACCAGACCCAGTTCTTCGCGGGGATTGTCAAACAGATCTCCAAGTTATTAGCTTTCATTAACAGCCAGTCTTTAGCTCGCCTTACATCTCTTTTTGCTTTGGCCACTGTAGCAGAATTCCTCACTCACTATACGAAATCCACCGTTTCTTCTTCAGAAACGTGCACTCTTATACACCCTTCTAGTTCTAAGATTCGGACGTCGCCCATTTTGACGTTACGTTGCTAACACTTTCACGTGCATAATATTTGTTGCCCCTGGGCCAATAACCGGATGCAGGGCGTATTGCATTCTTATCAAAAGAAATATGTAATTATTTATTGTTAAGTATACAATAACATTGTATAAACAGGAACCGTACCTATTCCGTTAAAACTCTTCTCAACAGGATTCAAGGTATAGAATACAATTTGACAACGACATCAAACACCTGCCTTCTCCTGCTACGTTTATACCGATCTAAGCTGCTAACATCAACGAGTTGCAATTGAAATAGGCTGTGGGCCTATTATCCATAGTCGGCCCACTTTGTCATTATGGACGTCCTTAAAGATAGTTTTAAACGGCAAATTTATTACTATTTATAGTCCCATTTTAAAGTGTTTTTATGGTTAGTTTAGACTACTGTTTTACTTTCAGCCGGGCTAGTCGAGAGGATAGTAGAAGGCCAACATTCCTCCACATTGACAAATCTTCATAAGGTCAACCTTCATTTTAAACCTGACGCTTCAGGGTACAACCACTTTTGTGGAGTAACTGTCATTGGAGAGAACTGGGTCCTCACGGCGGCTCACTGCACTTTTGGGCTAAAAAAGTACGTTAGCATATGGTGAAATTTCTGTTAAGAGTCAACTCTTTGTTATTCTTTTCAGCTGTATGCATTACCTCTTTACCGTTGTCGTCTGACATTTTTTTCTCAACGTTACATACTAGTGGATGTTTTGACCGAAGGAATATAATGACGAGTGACGAACAGCCTGAATCCAGATCAGACGTCGTGTCTGATCTGGATTAAAGCTGTTTGCAAATGTAAGCACATTCGTAATTTCCGCTCCCTATACCAACTCCCTCCGAACAACACATGCAATGTTTGTCTCCAATTTACGACGAAGGGCTTAACCCTTTTAATCTCCATGGCATCAACCATTTCAAAAATTGATATACCCGTTTCACCTTGATATTGATGCACACATAATTATATTGTGTTGCTCCATGTTAAAACAATATCGATATAATGCGGAACTGTGCCTTTTATGCCAAACATCAAATGCAAATTAGTTTACATTTGTAACAGGTTAGCTTTGCCCTGCTAGGTGCAAACAATCGGCCCTTACGTACGCTTGTTTTCTAATGTTACTCTTATAATCCGTACACATCATTTGAAACGTGTCTAACTAACCATGCAAGCTGTCTCTCTCCCTTCTGTCTATTCCATTCCGTGTTTTATGGCAGAGGATAACCGGTACAAAGGTTGTGTTACAATACGTGTGACAGTCTCTACACAGTTATCTGAAGTGTAACCCCTTCATTATCACATTTATCAAGTTATCTACCCCTTCATTGCCATATTATCTTCTTCTTCAATATTGATGTCTACAATATCGTTTCAAAGTCAAATTTAAGGCAGTAAGATTGAAGAAAGTTCAATACGAGCGTCAAACAGTTTGGACCCTGATCAGACACCGCGTAAAATTTGTTTGCAATCGTGCCTTTTGGCGTCATTGAGAGTAAAAGGGCTATGTCATTCATTTGCCAAGTTTAACCATCCAATTTATTACATACAAAACATCGCTTGCTAGACGTCTTCATGCGTAAGTTTGTGTCATTATCGTTTTCTGTATTTCTTTTACAGAGGAATATTAATGCTAGTACTAAACAGTTTCTGATCTGGAGTTACTCTGTTTGCAAAGTCTACTTGAGCGTCATATGCGGTGAAAGGGTTAAATCATAATAAAAGTAAAACAGAAAGTCCTTTAGGTCATCTATTGTTTGAATATCACCGATTTTAATAAATATATAAGCAATTAATTGAGTTTAAATAATGGAAGACACTCGTTACAATACCTTTACACTGAGTACCGAAGAGAATACGTTTCTCTTTCCCAGTAAATGCGTTTAGGCTTTAATTATTAAACCCATTAGAAATAGTATAAAGCAAGATGAGGCACCGTGGTAAGCAGGCATTAGATCAGGCTCAAAACTATTTGCAACTTAGATCAAACTGAATCGTTAGAAATTTCAAAATAATTGTAGTTTTCTATGTTTTATTGTATTGCGTGTTCGCTTCGTTAGCGTTTTAGGTACAGCATTCCCTCCCTACAACGACCCTTTAAACAACGACTTACTCCGTACAACGATCCTTGCCTCAGTGTCCTAAACGAGACAAATATTTCTAACACCTTTATTGCGTTAATATCGTTTGCTTAAAAAGATGTCGTCTGCTGTTTTTCTCAAAGTTACATATTGGACATTTTGACAGAAATTACTTAATGACGATTGGCAAACAGCTTGAATCCAAGTCTGACGCCGCGTTACATGGCGTCTGATCTGGATTCAAGCTGTTTGCAAACGAATACCAATTTCCCTCCATATAACATCATCCCTCAAAACAACACACATACTTTTGTGTATCCCATTGGGTGTCGTTGTAGAGAGGGAGCGTCGTATATAGGACATACTGTTTTCATTTCAGTTCCGATTTGAGCGTAATTGTGGACACCACGCCCGATACTTTTGATGTGTACCAAATATCGAGTGTTACACAAGTAAGCCAAAATATTCATAGTTACATAGAAACATTCGCCAAATTCAATAACATTGAAACATTGACGTCAATTCGTATATACGCAAGTGTTTGAGATGGTGGAACTTGTAGAAGAGGAGCAGATACTTATGGATCTGCTGTGCTTGAATAATTTGTTGCATTGCTTCAGTAATGTGGTTATGGTTGTTCCTTCCAGGGTACACATTATTTCAATGAATCTGGGCTGAGAAACAGAGCCACACTCACTGGTGTGTATGTGGCTCTGATAAAGACTGACAAGACATGACAACTTTACATATATTTAATATGGCCTGACTTGTACATATTGGCTTACAATGCATGTATACACTAAAACATTACTTAAGTTGTGTGGAATATGGCCATGGGTTGTTTTTTATCAATACACTATTGAGCAGGAGGCAGTACCCTCGGTTCCACTTCATTATACATGACAGTTAACCTATAGAGACCATAAGCCATGCAGGTCCGGAGTTGCACTTACTTTCATGGACAATACCAGACCTGCTAGGCTCTAACTATTGACCAGTCTTAGAATCCCTGGGCCAAATTCGAATATACTGTAGCATTATATCCACAAGAAAAGGCTTCTGGCTGTACTATTGTAAACTGACCAAACCATCCATTACTATGAATTCCAAAGAGCTATGCCATAATTATAGATACTATTAAAATTCTGAAGGGTCGCTTTCCTTACAAACAGCTTTGTGGCAATTACTACTACGCAGACAGGCAGGCATGCCACGTGATTACTTGGGCACCAAACAGTATGCTGAATACTTGTCTACGGGTCAAGAACTATACTGCAATTCTTCAACTTTACCCTTGGACCATACGTATGCACAGGCAACCTCGGACAGCCGTGCTTTTACACCATACAGACACCATACGCTGTGATTACCCGAACTGGACGGGTAATGTGCATACTAACTTATGAGCAGGCAACCCACATGCTCTGCAATTACCTTACTTTGGCCTCAGACAATACTAATCATGCTTATGCACAGGAGGCCTTGTAATTACACAAACCCTGGCTACTGACAGTGAGCGGCATGCTCATATGTGAACAAGCCCGTCTGGCCTGCAACTTTAGAACTCTGGCTACTAGCCATACACTGAACGCTCCTGCACGAGTATACCCACATGCACTGCAGCATTTACAAATTTATTCTCGGACAATGCACAGCATGCTTATACTTGGACGGCACTTCGTGCCCTGCCATTAACTAAATCAGGCCAAGGTCCTTATGCAGCATACCTAAAAACCAACCAAGCAGTACTCGCTGCTATTTTATATCTTGACCCGAGACCATATGCCGAATACTCCTACTAGCCAAACGGACCACCATGTCGGTACATACATGTACTAACAGCCAAGTATGAATTCCTGCACCAGAAACAGGCAGCTCATTGATCTATTACTCCTGCCTTAAATTGAGATCTGTAACCCTGTGACCAAAGAAGTATTTGATTGCATAGCCTCGAGTTGGGATATTTTAATTATTAGTGCTATTAAGACCCTTAATTGTGGAATAAAGACTGGCCCGTGCCAACGACAAATTAACTTTTTTGACAATTGAATTGGGGTTTGTTTCGGACTGATATGAAGGCATAGCCCCAGTCAGAAGCTTAGACCCAACCAATTGATTGTTTGTAGAAAACTAGCTATGTTGGTTCTTTCTCATACCACGAGGTGCCTCCGCTCGAACAACTACAACTAAGATTACCCTAAAACAACCCATGACGGAGAAAGTCTTAACTTGTATTAGAGTTCTGATGACGATTGTAACTTAATGTTACCACTTTAAGTTCAAGCCCGAGCCAGGAGGAACATAAGCGAAGGAGGTTTGCTTCAGTGAATTAAACAATGAAAGTGAGACCAGATATTTTTAAATTGAACTAATAGCATTGATCGGTCTCTTCCGACTATCAATTATATTTACGAAGTCAAATACATGTACTAGTTAGACTGAGTGCCCAAGACTTGTGGATTATAAGCAAACTAGGCAATTGCTTCCTACTACCCGATATTCCTCCTGGCTTGAACTTGCTGCTCTTTGACTGAGCAATATTCACACTGAACTGCACTTATCACATGCTGGCAAACAGCTCCAGCTTAACTTAGTTTAAACTGTCTTCATATTTCCTTTTGCTCTGAAGTAGCTGTTGAGCTGTTCTTTGACATAGCGTTACCATGGCCCTTGAAGCTCCTAGTACCACTTGGATTTACTGTACAATATGGTTTGTGGCTGTATAGTTTGCAGCAGGAGCTTCCAGATATGGCCTAGAATAGAATAACTCGGCAGCAGAAACCGTGTGAAGGCATACAAGTTTACATGTTACAAGTATTTGGCAAGGCTAATAGCTTAGGTTCAACAAAGGCATTGTTTTCCTAGTTTGTGTTCTTTGCAAAACGTTCTGGTCATCAATGCCTTTGCTTTACAAAATATAAAATAACAAACTGGGCATGGGTGGGTGGGATTCGTCTAAGCGGTTAGCATGAGAGCGAAAACACATGTGCTTGTCCCTTATATACCCGAGTGTAGGCCGGAAGTAAAAAAAAAAAAGTACCAGTTAAAGTCTACTTTCAGTCCGAATGACCGCTCAGCCGACTGTACATTTACCCCCTGCTCATTGAGCCATCTTGCCTACAATATTGAGCACTGCTAACATATGGCGCTAAAGCAGCCGCAGTACCGGCTCAGACCCTCACAGGTACCCAATTTAACCCCTGGGTGGAGAGGAGCAATTCGCGGTAGATGTCTTGCTCAAGGACATTCCTGTACATCATAAGGGATTCGGAAAAATTCCCCTAGTCAGACCGCTGGTCCGGCGGGGAATCGAACTCACGACCCCTGGTACCGTAGTCCAAGGTGTTAGCCATTGGGCCACTACCACCGGAAGTGACGATAAACGTGACTTGCACTTTTAGGCGAGACTCTATACCTATTGTAACCAGGGACGCCAGCCCGTCGCGGAAATAAATTGTACCATTTTGATATGAAACCAAAATAATACTTATTATTCGTGTTAGCAACATCTAATATGAATTAATGAAACATGCGTACTTATAAAGGTTTCATTTGATATCAGAAATAACAGCAAATATAATGTGAATATTAGAAATAAATTGATCTTTTGCGAGTTTAAGCGAATTATTGCAGTTGCCGACCTTTTTTCGTTTATTTTGCTTAAACGCCGACAAAAATCAGTTCATTTCTTAACTGTTGGTGCAGATAGGTACAGGAGAAGATAACCTTTGGAAAGGCTTCATTTTGTACAGCCACACGCATTGACTACATGTAGTTGAACTATACATGAACAAATCCAGTTTCTAAGTAAATCTAGTCCGAGTTTTACTATTTTAGGTTGTATCATTACGAACAATTTAAGAAACAAACATGATATAACTCAATCAGAGACCGTTCACTGTTTATACAGGACAAGTATATATGCATTAAAGTTACCCTATTTGTTAACCCTAAACCAAATAACCTGTTTATAACATTAAAGAAAGGTGATCACTTAAAGCAGGCTGAACGTAAAGCAGAATGCGCCTTAACCATCGGCTTGGCTATATAAAATATTTGTTATAGTATTTGTTTATGAGGGTATAAACTGGAACTATTTTCTTCAGCGGAGGAATAATTAAATACGCTTAAAGTCGCTTCTATGAGTAAAAGGTTAAATACGACTTACGATGGGTTTCAGTGAGTTTGTCTAAATGCACTAAACTGTAACATAAGAAACGTGTATTGATTAAGATTTATTTTTGTTATGGTTTAATGTTTTGTCGATTTAACACGACTTGAATTGCAAACAGTTTAGGGGCTGACGGGTATTCTCAACGTGTCGTCTGGCTCCAAAATGTCTTCAATGGTATTACTCACGACATATTTCCAGAACCGATGCACAGTGCAACAATGTAAATCGAGATATGACGCCGAGTTACTACTTCTGACCAGGCTCCAAATTGTCTGACACTGTCACACTAATATAATTGTAAACATTTTTATTGATATGTTTGCTTTGCGTTTCCGTTCCCTGTCGTGTAAACCCTTTTCACCTAAAGATTATGCATCCACTGGAAAAAGTAGTTCCAAATTAAGCAGTTAATACAGTGGCCACAAATCTTGTAAACTGAAATCGGTCTATTGGATAAAGAATAAAGGTACAACTCTGCATTACTTTAAATCTTTTGTAAGTTGCAATATGTTAGAACATAGAACACATTTCTTATGATACATATTGATAACTGTATAAATTGGAATTGTTCTCTTCAAACAAATGAGTAAATGCGTAAAAACAGACTTAGTCGTATGTACAGACATTGCAACAGTGAAAGGGATGCATCTAATGTCGTATATTTATTTATTATATACCTACCAATGTTCTGCCCGAAATATTTCTGTATTTTATCGAACAAATACACCTTGACGGATTGAAAATTCCGTATTACCCATGTACCTTGTGCAATGGGAAATGAACGTTTACTGTGTAGTCGGAAGTTCGGAACTACAGTAAAACCTCTCTATTACGACCACTAAATTATGTTAAGTATTAGGGTGTTTACGGTAGGTGACCGCTTAAAGCAAGGTGACAGTGAAACAGAAAGCTCCTTTAGGAGCTTTCTGTTTCACTGTCACCTTGCTTTAAGCTGTCACCTCTATATTATTTAAACAATTAGCATTCGTTTTAGTGGTCGTAATAGCGAGTATTTACTTTCACGCGCCATTCCCCGAAGTGTGACGTATGGGAAATCCCGTTTATTTAAAGTAACGCTCGAAACATTTCTATCGTTTTTCATTTTATTTTTATTATAAGAGGTTTATAATAAAAGGAACATTACTATACTTTGCATATCTTATGTACCGGATCACTTTCGTTGTGTGTGTAAAGGCTATATCCAACTCGACCTTCGGTCTCGTTGGATATAGCCTTTACACACACAACTCGAGTGATCCGGTGCATAAAATATGCAAAGTATAGTAATATTCCGTTTGTATTGCAGCATCCTTCCTACATCAATGGATGGTCTCCATTTGGATATTTACAAAATGATATAGCACTAATTTATACAGCAACTCCAATCAAAGACTTTACTAAGTATACGGTTCCCCTCCCAACCGGCGATGAAGCATATGCAGGAGAGAACTGTACAATCACAGCCTGGGGATTGATGGAAAATAGAAGTAAGAATAGTATTCATTTACAACGAATAATACTTTATAACCTTACTAAGGCACTGTTTATTGTTTACGCGGCTATGTAGCTCAATTAAATATATCAACGTTACGTAACCCGTTACCAACCGTTTTAAGTTTCGTGGAGTCTAACTCTTTTATTGATTCTATTGCACACTCTTCTTTCTGATTTTAATTCTAATTATAAATACATCGTTAGGATATTGTATACTGTTCCCATTGATATACCTCTGGCGTACAATACCAGCATATCTAGCATCATCATCGACCACAGTCTTTAAAGCCGAAACGTTTTTATTAGTGGTTCCAGTCTTATGTCTGCCTGAACGGTTCTGGTCTTTGACATCCATGGTCGTTGTAATAATTTGAATCAGCTTAAAATAACAACTAATAATAACTAACACATAATAAACTTTGAACCCTATTTAGTATACATATTTAACTAATTCTTCACCATTCCGTACTTTTATATAACCTATAATGTCTGTGAATTTTCGTTTTCAAAATGTGTTAATTGCTACAATTCGTAGAGAATATTTAAGAAATGAACCGCAGGGCTGACATTTCTCCGGATTTTTCCTAAATCTTCGGATTTTTTTCTAGTATATGTTAGCTTAAAGCAGACTGAAATGAAAAGCAGAATGCGCCTTAAGGCGCATTCTGCTTTACTTTCAGCCTGCTTTTAGAAGTCACGTGTCAACAAAACTAGAAACAGACGATTGGGTAAAGGTACGCATTGTAAAATCAAACTTGAAAAATGCAAATTTTGAAAACTTAGGATTTTTCATGTCAACTTTTGGCAGCCCTGTAACCGAAATTGTTTCGGTTTTGGCGTTTGAAGCGAAATGAACGCCAGCACACTTCTCATACTTACATTACTATTGCAGTAATTGCCGAGTCACAGTCGTTTTCATACCAATAGATGTGGGTTTTCGGGACCAATTTTAAGATGCTGATATAGTGTTTCACCGGTTTAGGTTTATTATGACATGTACAGCCATGTTGTATAGACCGTTTTTATGTTGATGTGATAAGGTGCATGTCTGAGAACATTGCGACCCCTGATTGATTCCAAAGACTCAGTCCCCTTATTCAGATTTTTATACGAACTGATCGTCAAGTTTGTGTTTATGGCAATGATACACTGGTCATATAGCGGCTATGAATGACGAGGAATGATGAGAGGAGTTGCTGATGATCTCAGGAATAATTTCGGTTTATCTCATTTGTTGCGAGCCAGCGCATTGGATCAATCAAAACCACTTACCTGCTTTCCTTTTAGTTCTTTGCAGAGGGAATATTCTCATTCAAATAAACAGAAATTCAACCTATGGTGATAAAGCTTAAAAACTGCGGCAAGGTAGGAAGATGTCTTGTTATTTCTATAGGAACACACAATTACAGTGAAACAGAAATCCTCTATAACCTACATTTGTTTTGGTTCCGAGGGATGCAGTCTTTGGAATTGATGCTGTCAGGGGGGCATACTGTTTATTCATGTCTGTCCGTTCTTTAGATTATTCCTCATCTAAGTAATGTTTGCTTATAAGTTGCATCTAATGGTACAAACTTTAACTCTATGCCTTCGTATGATATCAAGCGTTTCCGCCTGTATCTACACAGTAAAATACAAGAGTTTGTATCAGCAACCTTGTATCAGCCACTTTGTATTTTACTCTGACGTCGCTTTTTCGATTTAGCGTGACGTCATATACGCATAATGTACAAGTGTGGCGTTATTCTTTGTGGCATACAAATATTCTTATTCTGCTTCAAATAGCTAATACATTTTGGATATAAAATGATTTAAACAACTATTTAGTTGTTTTTATGTGTATTCAAGTTATATATTAAAACATATCACCAGTTGACAGTGCTACGTCTGTTGTATTTAGATCTAGACGTTTTTGCAGGAGAAAACAGTTCAAGGCACTCGTCAGATCGGCTATTTCCGGCAAAAACTTCTCTAGCTCAATACATTACTCTGTATTGCACTGTAAACTGGTAATGTGTATTAATTATTGTACAGCGTTTGCATATACAAACTATGTACAGTGGAGAATGTGTTATTCTTTCCCAATAAACGCGTTTATGCTAAAACTATTTTTTGCAGTGCAAACAGTTTGGAGCCAGATCAGACTCCAAACTGTTTGCCACCAAGATAAACAAGAATTATCAGAGTTGTCCAAAAGTTGTTCTTTTCTACGTTTTAGTGATTTGCGTTTGCGTACGTTTGCGTTTAAACGGGAAAGAATAACAGATTCTCCACTGTATATAGTTTTCATCTTGACTCTTTTATGTTTTGAGTGGAGGAGATGTTATTATTCCCAATTAATGCATTCTGTCTCTTAAATGTGTGTCTTTCAGATTAAAAAGCACCGTCAGGAATGGTTTAAGAAATGTGATTTTATTCATGATATTGCAATGAGCTACGGGTATACAAGATAGCATTTTCTCAACTGTACCTTTTAGCTGGAGCGGAGTATCTAAAAAAGACATGGGGTATAATCCGAACAGATCAGGCATGTTTCGAGCACTATCCTGATGCTTTCATTCAGACGCATAACATATGCATTAGCAGCGAGGCAGCGAGCTGCGGTGTAAGTACATCTATATACTGCACTAGACTATATATACTTTACTATACTGTGTTTAACTGTATCATAATTTGTTATATATTATGTTATATATTGCACTGTGTTGGGCTGTGAAGCACTTTGCTCTTATATAGTGCGTCCTGCTTCGCTGTACTGTGCAGTGCTATATACTACATATTGCTATACATTAAACTCTACTACGAGGCTCAAACGATATTCTCAAAATGCTACGTCCTCGTTAAGGAAAAACCATTTAAAACAGGTGTTTATGAAATCATTAGTTTCGATATGATATAAAATAAGGTGTTCTGGCAAAATATGATTTGATAAATGAAGATTTACCGTCGGAAAAGATCATGAATGTATCGGTCTGTCTCTCCCATATCTAGAACAAATTACGATGAGAAATTACTCTTGAACTTCGATATATCGACTTATGCTTGAATAACCTATCATAACATATTCAGCTACATATGTAGACCAAAACATATTATGCCAAACGCCATCTTGCCATACCGTTTTCCCTGATTTGTGTTTATTGTTGCTATGCTCATGGCTCATGTTAGAGTTATTGCATAATAAAGATTCTATTCTATTCTATTATATTCATTCGTATGATATCGAGCGTTTCCGCGGGTATCTGCACGGTAAAATACAAGGGTCTGTATCAGCCACCTTGTATCAGCCACTTTGTATTTTACTCTGACGTCGCTTTTAAATTTAGCGTGATGTCATTTACGACGGTTATGTGCAAGTGCCGCGTTATTCTTCGTGGTATATAAACTTTCTGACAGTCGGACTAGGTGTCCTGTAATTTGGATCTGCACAATAACAACAGCGTTTTAAAAGCATAGGTGGTTCTCTCGAGTTGGGTATACACACTATATAGAGGATACATAAAAGTCTACACAGGAGAACCACCTATGGTTAAAATGGTGGCTCGGTGATAGCCACGGTGCCCATTTTACAGAAACGTTTATTGAATACATACTATTGCAAACTTTAAAAACCGTAGCGTATCAGACAATCATATCAAGTAATGAGTGAAGCATAACTACTGAAATGTCCTTACCGTTAGCATAGAAAAATCCTATAATAAAATACTTCGTATACAATGACCTCCATTCCGGCTTCGTCAGATAGAAATGGCGTGTGAGTAAATCGGTTTTAAAAAAAGCGACCTAAATTTAAGATGCTTATAATACAAATATTTCGTAAATTCATGTGCTTTTAAATGTCTGAAAAGGTTGTCTAAACATAACGAGACAGTTTACCGGTTAAAAGTCTAAATTTATCCAGTAATTATAATATGTGATTGGGACTATTTTCAGTCCATATATAGAGATCGTTACTACGATTAGCAACGCATAGCAACGGACAAAGTATCTATTAGTACGGTTATGTACATTTTTGGTTCATTTCTCAGCTCACAATGAAATATAAATATAAGAAAAAAATTGAGTACTTCCGTTATTCATGAGCTAATGGCACTTCAATGCTTTTACTAGCAAAGTTAAGCAAGAAGCCCATCGGGCTTCACGCATTTTGCTAGTAAAAGCATTGAAGTGCCATCAGCTCATGAATACCGGAAGTACGCAATTCATTTTTAAATAGTATTTGAAATTTCACCACGTACACATTATTATGTTGCTTACTTATAATGCAATATTAAAACAAACATGACTAAGAAACATCAATATAAGAGTATCAATTAGATTTGATCCTGGGTCCCGTTTCATAAAACTTTGTAAGACAAATGTTGTCGTAGGTCAGATTATAAAAGTCTCAAGTATTATTTATTTCTCCATCTAATCCTATCTTGTGACATCTCTTCGGAATTGTCTTAAAAAGACGATTCCAAAGAAATGTCACAAGACAGGACTAGATAGAGAATTCAGAAACTAAATGTATTATAAAGTGTTGACTTACAATCGGAGTTGTCGTACGAAGTTTTATGAAACGGGCCCCTGATCCTGATCTGACTACATCAACTAATATTGACCTTAAGCTACAGTGGAGAATACGTTATTCTCACCCGTTTAAACGAAAACGAAAGGCAAACGCTTTGCATTTAAATGTAAAAAACTACAAATTTTTGAATATTCTGTCAATTGATTTTAACCCGAGTTTCAAACAGTTTGGAGTCTGATCAGACGACGGGTTACCCGGCGTCTAATCTGGCTCCAAACTGTTTGTATTGGAAATAATAGTTTTAACGTAAACGCGTTTATAGGGATAGAATAACGTTTTCTCCACTGTAACAGAACAGGGCGGGACCGGTAGATTAAACGTCGAACAACTCGATGTCTGATCAACCACAAGCTGTTTACTACTCAACTTAAGCCTAAATTACCAACATATTTTAAATACTTGAATCATGTATTTGATCGGTATGGGAGATTTAACGACGATTCTTGAAAGCAAGTTACATTGGAAGTCGCTCAAGCAGATTCAGTCTGTTATGACATTTAGTCGCATACCAATTATCCTGTAGTTTACACCAAACCTGTCAATATACATGTAGCTCACATTACGTCATCGTTAATTAGTTGGTAGTCACCACAACAAATGTACAGTGGAAAAAACGTTATTATTTCCCGTTTAAACGCAAACGAAACGCAATGCACTAAAATGATGATTATTTTTACCATTCTGACAATTAATATTTAGCTGAGTATCAAACATTTTTTAGTCTGATCAGACGCCGGGATACACGGCATCTTATCTTGCTCGAAACTGTTTGTACTTGAAATAATAGTTTTAGCGTAAATAACGTTTTTTTTTGGAAAGAATAACGTTTTCTCAACTGTAGGACACGACACACATATTCAGTTTGCACAAGCTTACGGCTTAGCAGCATTCCAAATAAGGGGAGTATTTTGAAAACTAAAACCTGTATGCCTGTTTGACACCAAATGATGTTACTACTCATTAGAATCTCGAACACCATATAACGTTTATCCCGTTCACTCCCAATGACGTCATAAAGCGCATTTGCAAACAGTTTTGATCCTGATCAGACGCCGAGTAACGCGGCATCTTATCAAGAAAAAAACTGTTTGCCACTTGTTTTGAAATCACATCAGTTATACTGCTCTAAATCTTACTTTGAAACGATATTGCAGTCAACAATATTGAGGCAAAATACGAAAAGGCCGTGAAGGAGTTAAAACCTCATGATAAGTTTGGTCATGAAAGGGCTAAAGAAAACTATTGAACATTATTTGAAATATTTAGTTGTTTGCCCTATACATTGTACCCTTGTTTTTAAGGTGTTCTGTTGTCGGAATATTACAATAACCTAAAATACTCTTACATGTATCAGTGAACCCCATTGCATGATCAAATTGTACGGGCAATCTGTACTTCTTCGCTGCTTTATTGTGGTCTGTTTACGTATTGTTATCTGCAAGACGTTTTCAAAGTTATATTCAACCTGAACAAGCGTTTGCTAAACATCCTAATTGGAACGTGTTTGTCTGTTGTATGCATCTATTCCCCTATAGCTATATAGTTGAATCTGATATACTGAAAATGGCAATGACGCATTGAAATAGACGCCTTAGAAACCGAATGACCAGGCCTCGTTGACCAACGTTCAATTGGGTCAAGGTCAAAGGTGAATGTCACCAATCTTGGCCCATGACTGCTATGGAAACTTCCAGAAAGGAGCAGAACAAAAAATAATACAGTACACTTATTTGAATCTTGAAATCATTTGCATAATTTGAGGTCAGATAGAATTGTATTCGTTCCATACAGTATGAATCCCTTAGACTCGCGGTTCGCGCACCGGGGTTATCATATCCAAGGGATATAACCTAATCACATGATCATGAAAGATATATTTATATGTGCAATTGAGGAACAGTATTACCGGGGTTATCTAATATTCAATAAATGCCATATTGTAGTTGTAAACAACAAGGAACGGTTTTTAAAATGACCTGAAATACACTTTACTAACCTTTAGATTTCTGGGGTCCAGCTGGACCCCAGCCGTGTTTTGAAAATAAAATCTATGCAAATTGACCTATATAGTACGTATGTCACTTATAAGGTCAAAAAGAGCCATAGGAACAATGTCTAAAAACGTCATAAGCGTCATTAGACTGAATTTTTTTTTCTAGCAAAAATAAAGCCGTTGGGGTCCAATGGACCCCAAAGGTCCGGATGAGGGTTAATTATTGGTGGTAACAAAATGTAAAAACACTCTTTACTTAATAATTTGCAGGGTGACAGCGGTGGTCCTATGGTTTGTCAGGACAAGTTAGCCGGTGTGACGTCATTTGGCGTTACTGGGTGCGACAAAGAGTTTTCTGGTGTCTACACGAAGGTTTTCACATATCGGAATTGGATACAAACTGTTACTGGAATTTGAAACTCTGTTACCTTTTGGATTCTGAGCACGATTGACTCACATCTGCAAACGGTTTTATTCCTATCAGGCAACGAGTATTTATGTTTCGTCAGTCATACATGTACATGTAATGCGTGAATTATAATTTAAAAAACGTTTAGAGTTAGCCGACGATTGTTGATACATATAAAGGTGTATTCGTGCCATGTGGTAACATCCTTTACGTAAAACTGTCAACTGTCTGTAGTTCACTATGAGTGTCAAACATTTTAGAACTTAAATAACATGTTACTCATCGAGAAATAAACTGTTTGCTTATATACAGTGGAGAAAACGTTACTATTTCCCGTTTAAACACAAACGAAACGTAAACGCATCGCAGTAAAATGGAAAAAAATGTCAAATTGTCTCCAATTCTGACAATTTATTTTAATCTAAGTGGCAAACAGTTTGGAGCCAGATCATACGCCGGGTTACCCGGCGACTGATCTGGTTCTAAACTGTTTGCAATCGATATAATAGTTTTAGCGTAAACGCGTTTATTGGGAAATAATAACGTTTTCTCCACTGTACTAAACCGTTACTGCATAGGATATTTCTAGTAACTACGATGGTTTATCTTGATATTTATCTTTTAAATATTTGACTCATTTCAAAATGATGAGAGTACACTTACCTAGTATTTAGAGCATGATTCAAACCGTTTGCAAATATCAGGCAAGTCGCTGTTAGCCTCAACTGTTTGGAATCGAATGCATGAAGCCTTATGTAACCATGCAATAGACTGCAACATGTCTACGGTATTAAATAAAGAACTATTATGCACTTCAGTAGATTTCATTTTTTCATTTTTTCCCATAACAGTGACAGGAAAATTGGCAATACATGTGGACCCTGTATTGACGGCTAACGAGGAAGACGTCTGGTTAGGGTCTACACTGTTTTGTTATACAGTTGAACAAACGTTATATTTTCCAGTTTAAACGTTAACGGAACGCCAACGCACTACACGTATTAGTTATAGGTCATTTTTTGAAAATTATGCAATATAACCTGGAGCGACCGTAGTGAGCGAACAGGTTGTGTTGTATTATTTTCAAACAAATGAACTATAACTGATTTACCGTTTGCCTGAAATATGGCACGCAGGCCGGTGTATGTCAATTACCGTTGAACCTACTTTATCTATACAAAGACGTCGCTCAACCCAACTTACCGCTCGTTCCAGTTTGTCCGCCAATGAAAGGGCTTTATTTCGGAGGGCGGTGCCTCGTGTCGTCAGAAGCCAGTGAGCTCACTTTTACAATTGACGTCACACAAGAAAAACTATAAAATCGTAGGGCTCGCTGCAGACTTAAATTAAGATTTGCCGTAAAATTCAGTCACCAGGTATTAAGCAGCACCTGACCAACCAAGATTCGAGTCATTTAACCCACTAATGGAACCAGGCCAAATTGTTTTAAAGTCTGTTAAGAAAAAAAGGAAAACACAAGTTACAGGGTGAAAACAGTTCAAAACACCCTAAACCAATTGCATTCTTGGTTTTTAAATGACATTGATCTGGACTGTGTTGTTTAGTGCGTTACACTATTAATGACAAAGATGCCTATCGCACCGAAGGGGTGGAAGACGGCTGGTTGTTAATGCAAGAATAAAACGCTTATAGTAGCCTCTGTATTGCTTGCCTAATGCATTGATAAAAAAGCAACCATATTTAAGTACAATATTGAAAAAATAGCATTCCTTTTAAGACGTTTTATAGTCAAATCTTTGTAAAGCGATTACACAAAAGAAGACCTCCAGATGATACTTATAGTCTAGTTCGAGACAATCAGATTCTGTAATAATATACAATTAGTTTATCTTGGTATAAATCTGATACGATCAGATTAGCAATTTCACACTCAATGATGTCATAAAGCGTATATGCAAGTAAGTTGGATCCTGATCAGGCTGCTGTTTGTCACTCTTCTTAAATAACGTCAATTATACTGCCTTATATCCAACTTTGAAACAACATTGTAGACAACATTATTAAAGCAGACAGCATAATGATAGCAAAAGGGTACAACTCTTACAATAGATATGATCATGAACAGGTTAAGGGTTATAGCTGGCCTTGAACTGCAGTTCAAGAAGTTTTAATGATGCTCAATCATTAATATGTTAAGCCCTCGGGGTACATTGCGTTTTACAGCGCTCCCTCTTTACGGCAACACCAAATAAGAGACACAAAATGAATGTGTTGTTCTTAGTTGTTATAGAGAGGGAAATTGGGTTACATATGCAAACAGCTTGAATCCAGATCAGACGCCACGTAACGCGGCGTCTGATCTGGATTCAAGCTGTTTGTAACTCGTCATTAACATTTTTCTGTCAAAATGTCTATTATGAAACTTTTGGAAAAGCAGCAGACGACAATAATTTTAAGCAGACAATATAGCAGACGTGAACATTTGTGGACATATTTTTTGGGGGGAAACACTGGCAAAGCTCGTTGTAAGGAGGGAGTCGTTGTTGGGAGAACGATTGTAGGGAGGGAACACTGTATCAGTTTTCCATGAATTAAAGCTTCTAACGCCAAGTACAATCCGGTCTTGAATTATCAGCATTTGCTGCGCTGAATTATTCGCCGTGTGATAAAGGTTTAAACGCTTCCTTCTGAAATTGTGGGAAAACCCGGCAAAAATATAAATTTAAAGTAATGATTGTAGTGTTTTATGAGTCTTGATATGCTTGCTGACATAAAAATGCGCGTTTTGATTTTAGTAGTAGATTTTATTGTGCTTGATTGAATTTTGTTTTTTGTTTAATTAGTTGTTTACGAGCATAACTGTAAGATTGATTGACTATTAAATCCGTAGTGACTCTCGATTCGTCTTAATCAGTATGAATGTAAACAAATAAGTTTAAGTATGTTTTGGCCAGATACAACAATTAGTGACTTGTGTGGAACTTTCCTCTTTACTGTATACTTCTCTTATACAAACCTTAATCGATTTAAAAAAAATATCGTTGCTTTTGCCTTGCTATGTAAAATATTTGCTAATAGTTATATTTAAATGGACATTGGATCAGATTATACTTTACCTGCAAAATACAGTCAAGTATGCGTAATATAGAACTTTCTTATTAAATATAATTATATCACGAGTGTTTAAGAAAAGCAAAGCTCTCCTTCAACATGCAAATTTCACTATGCTTATCAATTAGAACATGATATTACAACATACATGTACCTTTTCTGATAACCAGAAACTACTTTCAGACAGTTGTATGATATTCAAACAGGTAGAGCACATTAGCAGTATAAGATTTTTTTCTGGCCGTACACAGTCCAAAAAAGGAAAAGAATTGCGAAACAAACGTTTCGTTTTTAACTTCACCACATTAATTTTCAAGGTATATGACATACCAGCTTGCTAGTAAGTCAGTAAATTCAAAGAATCTTAACACTGCCAGCCCGTAATGTGTAAGTTGTCAACACAATAGCTGAACATTATACTTAACATTAACTATTCTGTTTGTTTCTAATTTTTGCCATGCTACATTCATAGTTAACCACTTGAAAAACAATATCTTCCTATGGCAAATGCTTTCATTTATGACATTTAAATATTTTTCTTAACCTTAAAAAACATTTGTAACTTTTAACACGCGCCGACGAGCTGGATCCAAACATCTTACGCAGCTTGGCAGCGAACGTGTTAATCGAAATACATCCATGAGCAAAATATATACTATTAAAAGGTTTCGTAAATATTGTTGAACATGTCCTACATTTTATAGGTAACAATAAGGTTGTCCCTTCGTAAGTTAAGATTACTAGGACAAAAAATGCATGTTAAGTCATAGTTCGATCTAGTAATACTATCCTATAGCCTTACCTATGGGCATCGACTCGCCAGTTTTCTGCATGTTTCATTTTTTTCGCAAATGCTGCAGCCTGCAATAACTATCAACTTGTATTCAGAAACCGAAAGCAGAGTGTCAAGTATTTGGATCTGGGCTGTTTGTGCACAGCATTATTCGGCGTCTTTTCTGTATCACCACATGTTGAAATAATTTTCACAAACGCAGCGTGCTGCATTGTCAAAAATGATAACTTCGTTCGTAAGATATCTGCTGGTATGGCATCAGACATGCCGATTGCTGTTTTCTCCAATCAATCACACATTATTAAAGACTAATGCAGGGTCATTAGTGTCGAAACCAAGACAGGCATAGAATGATCTTATATTGAGTTATTCTGGCGTACATCGAACCGTACCTTGACGAAGCATCGTCTGACTTCAAAGTGATTTTCCTAGATTTCTTTTTTAAAATAAGAATATTTGATTGATGACTTATGCTTCAAAACATACAAGTCTGATTGCTCGATGTATAGAGGCAGACGGTAATTTCGTAACACATGCAAATGATATCTTACTGGCCCTAGCTTTTTGACGGCTTTTATGCCGACGGTTTTTTATCACTATGTGTCCGTCATCGTCCGTCCGTCACGGTCCGCAGTTTCGTGTTGTGTTTCATACACAATGTATACAATGACCCCTTCCTACAACGGCCCTCCAATAACGAGTTAATCCTTACAAAATGCTAGGTGCTCTTCCTTAAACAAGACAAATGTGTTTAATGCTTTCAATGCTGCACTATCTTTTACTTAGCTGTTTATTTTGTAAAAGGTTACGTATTGGACATTTTGGCAGGAAAATAAGAGAGACGAGTGACAATTAGGTTAACTCATTATCCCCTAAAACTTCCAATGAATAATTCCAATTTGCAATAAAGGCTGGTCCATTTTAGACTATTTAGGGTTGTTTAACAATATATTGCAAAATGACAAACAGTGAAGTCCCTGGTTTGAGGGCTCCTGCAGGAGCCCTCTAATCAGGAACTTCACTGTTTGCATTAGACATGTGTAATATTCATATGTACTCATTTGGAAAAGAACGCATATATGCGAGACTAGGGCTCAATGAGTTAAACCTAGATAAGACGTCACGTTAAGCGGTGATAAATCAAATTTGCAAATGTAAGGTAAATTATATTCAGTACTCTAAGGTTATTAATTTTCCCTCCCCTTAGAAACTACATTCGAAAAACATACACTCCATAGAAACTACCTTCGAAACACATACACAATCGTTTTTCCCAGTGGTTGATGCTAAAGGGAGTGAGTGATGTAGCCAGAACCTGTCAGTACCATATGATCATTTTATATGTCATGGAGCGTACATGTAACACCTCACTCAATCAGGACTGCCATATTTGGCGATCTCACAATAAGAATAAACGAGGTGTGTTCACAATGAACGTGGGAATATTGTATCCTCGGCCAATTAAAATATAGATTATATTCTAAGTCAGTTAGAACAAATTAAGTGAAATCTTAATTGCAAAAAGGAGGTCACTCCCTAACGCTCGTTCCGCCCCTTCTTAACCATGACGATTTTACTTAATACCTTCTACTATAACATATGCGCATGTGATGCAGTTTAATAAATAAAGCATGGCAGGCAAATACGACAGTCATAGTTGCTCACAAGCCGAATAGATGCAGCTGTAACCATTTTGTCTGGCAATCGAACAGATCGAATCCATCCATATGAGATAACTAGCATTTGTATACCTATTCGTCTTTGTTAAGATAGTCACCCAGACAAACTTTAGGCAGTGATAATCAAAGCATTGTGATTATATAGTCTATTGCAAATGCACCCAATTATATTAACTAAAGTGCGTCTGAGAAACCAGTTAAATATTCTGTTAGACATAGTTATTTACCATTTTTGAACGTATGTGTGTTCAAGTGAAATATAAAAGCAAACAAGATATTCAACCGTCTCCGCACATCGTATATACTTTCATTTTGTAAAGTAGCATTTCGTTACTCGGGAATAATCACCACAATATATTCAAAAGTGATAAAGGGTAAAGGGTGAATCAATTATAATATATGCGACAACAAACCAGCTCGAAGGAACATTAATGTATGCCATGGAATCATTATTGCTATTTATGTTTTCCCCATATTTGGATTGCATGCTGAAATACTTTATCGAGTAACTGAAATCTTGCATAAGATTAGGAATTAATAAGACAGCAAAGTCTTGGGTGGTTCAATTTAGAAAATCAAAGCTCAGCATTTGCAATCTATCATTTAAATATGACAATTGTACATGTAGATTCAAAGTAAATATATCCGCCATGAAAACGTCATCGAACATCAAACAAAGCGGAATGCCAGTTAAGGTGGTTCGCGGGTCTGCTTATTCCCTATCATACTTCATTGAAACCTTGATTAAATTAAAATATATCCATGTGCAGAGTAAAACATTGCTAAAAATATAATTAAATACATTACCGGTTTTTTTCTGACAGGACCTTTTGTTGAGAAAAGTTCAATATTTAATAAACAGGAAGTTTTTCTTTACAAATTAATATAGAGCAATACTTTCTTTAGATTCGAATAAACTTTATATACAGTATAAGTTTTTGAGCAAAGAAACATATTTCATGAAATATTTTCTGGGAATATCAACGTTTAAATATGGTCAAATTCTTAAACATGCACTCAATTTCAAATTACTAACTGTTTAACATAATATTACACTAATTTTAGACTTATTAGAAAGATATTGCTTTATTCTAGTAGTCACAAAAATGTAATGAAAACCTATAGTAGACTTTACACTTTATACATGATTTCAAGAAATTCTGACAAAATATGAACACAAGCCGAGTTACCTCCCTTGAGTTCAACCTTAAAATGCCCTCAGCTCAAAATAAAACCAGAAATCAACCCTGAAATAATGAACCTGTTGATATTTCAAGACAGGTTACTGCTTAATGTATGACAAAAGAAATGCATAAACACTCCTTTAGAATCTATATTTTAGCATTTCTTTTGTCATGTGTTAAGCTGCCTTTTGTCATATAGGCTATAGTTTAGTTGTCACTTGACTATACTTGCACCTGCTATTACTCATTAATACATTTGTGACTAAACATAGCCTGTCCTTTGATCACTGCGTTATTGACTGACTAGTTTATTTTTTAAAAACAATTTTTGGATCAAATTGGACACGAACTTTTGGATTGTTATTCAATCACTATACCGACAGTGCTAACAACGAGGACACTGAATATTAACAATTATTTTCTTTATGTGAATTCAAAGTATAAGCACGTGTCGACCATGTGAAAGTCTTTAGAATTTCCGGAACTCGAGGTGCGGGCCGCCCGCTTTTAAACAACCGTAAATTGAATCGTTAGACGAAAAAGGTGAAAATAATAGTTGTTTATCAGTATGAATGGTTTTCGTTTTTGAAAAAACATCTCAAAACAGGTTTCCATACGTAGGTTAGTTAAAAACAGTTAAATCAGTTTAACGTCAAATTTGGAGCAATATAATTGCTGAAAGCTTATTAAAATAAACCTCAGAAACTCGCTATATAAAGACTATAACGTTGTTTAATTGTATAACATGTATGTGCTTATTTACAAAACAAGAGTTTAGTAGTGAATATGCAACGTTAAACCAGGCAAGATTTAATCCACTACCGCAATAGTGCAGTTTGCGTGTAATATAATTTTATATTTAGCATAAATTTATTCGTTTTATGTTCAAGTTCTTAATAAATTAGGAAAGTAAAATACGTCAGTGTACGTCCGAAGAATAGAATGCACCAATAATGCTCGTTCTAGGCAGATATTAAAATAATAACAATAGTTTTTATAATCGATTTATTATCCTTGACGCTTAATATTTATTATGCTTAAACCTCATATTAAATTTGATAATATACTGAAACTTATATGAGACAAAATGGCTATTATTTTTTTTTTGTTCATGGCAGTTCTAGTCGTACATAACAACTATTTCAAAGAGGATTGATGTATTTTTCAATGAACATTCGAATATGCAAAACTACCAGTGCATGGAGAAACTTGTCTGCCTTTTTCTAAATCAGATTATATGTAGGATCATTCTAGCAAAGCATTATTAAGGATCAGTGTGCTATATGTAAATGAAACTGTTCACTGAACCCTTTCACTCTTAATTACATCATAAAGAGCATTTGCAAAGAGTTTTGATCTTGATCAGACACCCGCGGCGTCTTATCAGGATGAAAATTGTTTGCCAATCGTTTTTGAATAACGTCAGTTTAATTGACTTAAACTTCATTTGTAACGATATTGCAGACAACAATTTTGAAGCAGACGGAAATATAGCGATGACGGGTTAAAAAGCACGAAAGATTTGATCATATAAGGGTTAAACTAAGAGTTATTTATGGTTTTCGTTTACAGTTTGAGTGTCAGACTTGAGAACGCCTCACCAGCCGCCGAGAGTATAATACGAAAATTGTTTGCATGCATATGATTATTTCCCCTGAAACAAAACCATAACACTTAATAAAGCTATAAACCCTTCCCTTATAGAAGCGACTTTTAGCACATGCATTTTATTCATCCGCTGCAGAAAATAGTTCCAATATATACCGTAATGAATATGTGTCATATTTAATACTTTCCTTATTCCAGCAGGTAATAGCAGGTAATAGCTTCAAGCAGGCTGAAAGTAAAGCATATGGCGCATTCTGCTTTATTTTCAACCTGCTTTAAGTAGTCACCTATTTTCAAAACTAGAAACAGGCTATGAGGTAAAGGGTTAAGACGTTTTATGTTTTGCATTAATCTTATTTATAGCAAACAACTGCATTCATAGCACACATGCTGCTGGCAATTAGTATGACTTGCCGTAGTAGACAGGGTTTATTCAACATACCTTACATCATATTACAGTACTGAACCTTATTAAATTAACAATTTTTGCGATTCGCTTGCAATTCGATGGCAATTTGCTTGCGATTCAAAATAGTAACTTTACCCTCGGGTAAGTTTTCTTGAATAGTGTATCTCACAAATGTTCGCAAATATGCCTCCGTTAATTTTTTCGATTCCATTTGTGTCACAACCGCTTCGGAAAATTCGCGTAAAAATATTCAAGCGTAGGATTTGTTTTTTGAAGCGCCCGATTCGATGGCAATTCGATGGCAATTCCCTTGCGATTATAAATTTAATTTAATAAGGTTCAGTACTGTAGGAGCTTTTCTGCAGTCCCAGCGTACAAGTAAAACTCATGATACACATCTCAACAGTGCCAATTACTGTCTAATTCCAGACTAGCAATGATGTTATAGACTTGAATTAGTCTATCGTTGTAATATTAGCATGCTGTTTCTGTCCTTGAAAAGGTTTCTGCTTACTACACCATTCGCTATGTATCTTTATTACATTAAACAGTTGTATAAATAAAAAACAATCATAATATTTATAATGCATCAAGAAAGCTGGTGATTTAAAAATGATCTTAGTTTACTAATTAATGCTTCCAGTTACATTCCGTTCTGGAGCTATAAGTTTGTGATTGTGGAAGGTCCGTTATGTTCCAAATGCCTTAGAGGCTGCTGACTTTGTAAAACCCAGCAAAAATAGACATTCGTTGTAACAACTGTTTAACGGTAGTATGTTTTATTCCTTCATGCATTAGACTTTCGCTTAGGCAGGGATATACATTTTATTCCGATTGACTGCAATGTATTGTTCAGTTCCAAATTTATATATTGGTGCTAATGTATAGACGCTAGACAGTCATACATATTGCTACTACTACTACTACTACTACTATGCGAACGGTCGCGAATGCACAATGTCTGTTTTTATATTTTTATTTTCACCGCTGTTCTCCAGTCTCTGTCGTGACATTTATGCCTAGGAATGCAGTTGGATACTTCTCTGCGTCACGTTTCTCTTGATGGTGTCCTTATATCATAGACCAATTGACAGCACTGAGAACATAATCTGTTTCGGAAGTCTGTCTTGTGACATCCTCATAAGATGTCCAGTCCATCGAACATTCTTTCTGATCAGGAGGTCTTCCATGGGCGGCAGTCCTGTTCTTCCCAGTATTTTACATTTTGTTCTGGGATGTTCCAGGATGGATCGAAGATGCCGCATTATAAAGTCATGCAACTTCTTCACATTGCGTCTATACATTGTCCAGGATTCCGCTCCATACAAGATAGTACTTATCACAACTGCTCTGTAGATCTTGCCTTCCACCTTCATTGACACATGATGGATTTTACAGAGTCTCTGACGGAGTCATTCAAACATATTGTAACATCAATAAATTACATAAATTACTGGATATTTCAATATACTTTTAAACAGCCAAGTTCATGTCTGAAAATTACATGAACAACACAAATCCCATAGAACATATGTAAGTCCATTAGCCTTATATTAAAGGCAGTATGTAAGCCAACATAGGGCAGTTTTCAAACCTGAACATTCAGGCACATACGTAATCTAAACATATAAAAAGAAGTAATCCGCTATGTATATGGAGGCAACATTGCTTATAAACCCATGAATTTGGTGGAAAGAAGTCGATTTTTAAATCGGTTTGTTGACATCCGATCAACGGCGGAGATTTTCCGAGTTCGTTCGGCTTGCGCCCGGTAAAGATGTTTTCATAGTGTTTTCTTCTGACTTGGCAGAGTTATTTTTAGATTGGAACATTCTAAAACTTTAAAAGGGATGAGAATTCCCTACATTCAGCAAGAGACATTGGTCGTATTCGAATCAGGGCAACTATCGCGTTAGTTGGAATATTTGTCAACAAGTTCTATTCGAGTTTGTGGTCAACGAAAAGTGGGCGGAGCAAACGCGCGAAGATTGACTGATGTCAACGATTTTGGCCCGACTCGAATAGAAATTGTAGTCAACGAAAACTTTGTACTTCCGGACGAATGGAAATGAATCAAACACCCGTTAAAACAGTCGTAATGCTCCCAATTTTTATATACGCACATAATGCCATGTGATCTGGATCCAATCGATTAATTGAGAGGGTCTTTATGTTTGTTTTATCTAGAGACACTAATCACGTGGTATAAACGTGGTCACGTGACTAAATCAACGCTCGATTATAGGGTTTGACAACATTTTGTCAACGGAAAACATCAAGTCGTGATTCGAATAGAACTTGTTGACAAATATTCCAACTAACGCGATAGTTGCCCTGATTCGAGTACGACCATTATTAACTATTCTGTTCTAAAGTAACACAGACAAGTCAGAACAATCGGATCGATCACGTGACTCTTATTCGACCATGCGGAAATTCTCGGAAGCCGACACGAAGATTTGTTATGTAAACAAAAAGCTTATTTTTCCAACCATCTCGATAAGAAATCGGCACGTTTATGTATGGTTCTTAAAGAAAGGGGGGCATGTTTCAGGCACCTGACAACGGATTTCGCTTAGTTTTAATACCTAGAAAATGTTCTTATATAAGAAAGTGCGCGATTTAAACATACATTTGGGTGACATTCTGGCTTTAAGATACATACTTCGTTTGTATAAAAGAACAAATCTGCAGTCGTTAAACCATCAATCAAGCCTCATTAGAGACTTATATAAGGTCATTACTGTCGAATCAAAGACAGGCAAAGAAAGAAATTGTCTTGAATTATTCTGGCGTGCAATAACCCGTATCATGCTAGAATATCGTCTGATACAGAGAAGATGACATTACGTTTCACTTTAAAACGCAAAAGAAATGCCGATGCCATGTCCCGAAACTTTAAAAAATAATAATTCTTTGAAAATTTCATATATTAAATTAAATCGGAATATCAACTCGTTTGTAGCCTGGTCAGACGCCGGGTAACGTTATATGGATTTAGCAAGTGTACTATAGAATGTAGCAGTTGTTTGAAACAATGTCTGCTTATTTTGATCTAACTGTTAAACAAGCTTGAGCAAGATTAATGGACAAGCTAACCTGACTCCAATTTTGTTCGAATTCACATAATCGTCTCAGCACAAATACGTTATTTGGGGAAAAGAGCAAAGTGGTCCCATCTGTACCACAAGGAGTCTATGTGCCCATGCGCGATAATATTATTCATTGCCTAAACAAATATATTTTGCATTCAATTTAGCTTAACACAGTTTGGAATCTGCTTAGACCTTAGTCAAAATGATAATAGAAATGAACCCACTGGCTAAATGATGCAATGCCAGTAAGCAGTATTGTTTGATCACGGTTGCTGATGTACACGCAGACGATCGACATGCTGCTTGAATAAATAGTATTAAGCTAATGCGTTAGTTTGCGCTATGGTTTTCATTCATCAAATGAATTATACACATCTCGCCTTGCAAAATGAGGCCACCAAAACTTACCAGGGCATGTGGTGTGACTTCAACGCGTCTGCCAAACCACTTCAGGCTCCGAGGTTATAAAGCGTTTTAGTTGAGTCTGAGTGTGTTCCCAAGCGTTTGATTGGTCAGATTTAAGCCTAGGCTCAAATCTGACCAATCAAACGCTTGGGAATTAGTTTACACTCAAGTCAAAAGCTTTATAACCTCTGAGCCTTATTTGGTTTCCCTACACGGAATTTAATCTGCATTATGCGTGTTCAACAATTTTTTGCATGTAAGTGAGTAGTTGCTAAAACTATTTTAACTGGTTTTAAACAGTTTGATTAGGATAGTTTTGAAGCAGGGTTGAGACTGTTATGATCAGTGATCATTTTTAGCAACCCTGTTATGATAATGCAGAAACGATGTTCAAGTGTACATTTCTTATGTTATACACTCGTGACTATTGGTTCAAGGTGGGCAGAAACTGTATAGCATGAATTTCTGTTTGTATTGATTGATAATAGAAATACAGTCGAACTTCGATATCTCGAACTCGCTTACATGTAACTCGAACTGACCGATATTTCGAACCATGAATAACGTTATTTTTTGTTCGATTAAGCCGAACGTACCCATATTTCAAAGTTGAGGGTACATGTATGTTCGACAAAACTAACTTCGAGATATCAAAGTTCGACTGTACGATGAAGTCATACTACCTGTATATAGAACACCGGATAAATCTTCAAAACAAATATTCCAAGGGAATGAATTGGGAGGTATTTTTTTAATTCCCTTCTAATATAACCACATAAAAATAAAAAGTATGTGCCTGATTATAGCAATATATTTACATTCGTCCCGTTCAATTCCATTGAACAAATTGATGTTTGATCCGTAGAGACGCAATTGGTCTAGGGTCGGAACTTGTGGATATCTTTCCGCAGAGGAGGGGGGACTTATTGATCATTCCTCCGCGAATTGAACATACAGTCAAACTTGTATATGACTGTCAAGCATTGAGAATCAAATATTTATTTCTAAGTCCAAACTGTTTACAAATGTTGGTTAAAATGCATAAGTTAGGTTCAGTTTCATTTACTAGTTGGATGCCCTATAGTAAGGACAGCGGATACAGAAAGTTCGGGCGCGATGCCCCCTGCTTGTATTATCGACAGAGTCTCAAGAATCGTCACCGAATCTTAATTTTTTTAGATATTTTCCATCGTTTTTCTATATCGTCAGCTGACGGTATAGTTGTTGTGTTATATGTATAAATAAATCGCTACCAGTGAAGTACGTTAATTCGCTACCATATAGATAGAGAGCCCCAGTAGTCGCGTGGTTAAGGCGTTTGCTTTTGTTTTCATGTTGGTCTCCGCATGGACTGTCACGGGTTCGAATCCCACCAGAGCTACTTCCCTTTTTTTTTAAATGCATTTTTTAACAGAATTTATTATCCAAAACTAAATCTTACCCATTTATATAAGCATTTGACATATATTTACAAATTACTATTTTTAATGCTCAATCCGGTTGCGAGCCTCTTTAAACGTGTTTGGGACAAACTTGTATTTTCCAATTGCGTACATTGTGTGCGTGCATTGCTCGTTGTTTACCTTTAACAATAGTAATACCCATGTCATACTATTTACAACATATACCAGATATTACAAACAATACAAGAATGCATATCTTCGTTAACGCCAGGCGGATGTATTGCCAATCATAGATAGCAACCCTAATTCTGTCGTAATTTTGTCAACGTTCAAAGTTTTGTCTGCAAAAGTTGTTAAATTATTACTTTATATTTTGAAAGACAAGTTCAACTCGGCGATTGTTCTGTAAACAACCGGTTGGAAAACATTAGTCTTATCAAATATAAGTAGCCCGTTTATTTGTAAAGATATAACACGCATGACGCGCTGATATCCAAATATAAATGTTTATGACAGAAAGACATTTACTGGTGTTAGTTATAAAGTACGTAGTTTAAAAGTACACTGTCAAGTGGGTGTAGTATTGTACAGTTGTGATTCAATGTATTCGTACATAAATATATGTAGTTTATCATTACCATTATCTATGCTTTATAAATACCGTGTATGGTTTGATGTCTGTGGAATAAGATAACTTGTATGCCGCTGGATTGTAAAAAGATGAAAATACCCTAAGGAAATAGGCCAATTAGTATCTGCTGACACAGTGCGATTCTACAAGCGGAACAAGTTCTTTGAAATGTTTCTTCACACTTTTGTCCTCAAACGTATAACACAGCGAGTATCCTTTCATCGCGGACATGCTTACAAATATTCTTGAAATGTCACGTTTCTCCACTCCATGCTTAGCGGATATCGTTTGCGACTAAGAAAGGTCAATCAGCCACAGGCTTAATCCTTTCGCTGTCTAGTTTTATCGTCTGCCTTAACCCTCATACCTCCAAACTGTCGTCTGCATTGGAAAAGTACGGATAACTGAAATTATACAGGATACCTTATTCTTTCCCGTTTAAACGCAAACGCAATGCACTAAACTGTGGAATGTCTTTTAGAATTTTTAACCAGATTTTTAATCTGAGTAGCAAACAGGTTGTAGCGATTACATATACGATGTTACCCTGCTTACCTATTTACCATTATTAAATACTTTGTTCTAAAAATAACTTGGACAGTTCAGAAAAATCGGACAATACTTAACACGTAGCAGCTGTTTCATTGTAATCTTGTTACTATTTAAATGCATTCATAGTGACTTATTACTAATGTATGCCACACAAAGTGAAGTATTATTTGTGTAACCCAACTCTTAGCTGTGTTCGTATATACTGAAAAAAGTGTACATGCGCGCGTCCGTATGTGCATATGTTGTTAAGAGTACATTTGCTATGCAGATACTACGCCAGCAGGGAATACCAAATTGTTTGTGTGTATCTTGAGTCGTCATATTTTCCGGTATTTCTTTCTGGCCACATCGACTTTTCTGGCCATTGCATGGCGGGTTTTCTCGTACAATTTTCAGGTGACGCGACGTCTGATCATGATCCAATCCGTTTGCAAATGCGCTTTTAAGCGTCATTGAGAGCACTAGTCATGTAACTTTTTTATTATAAGATTTATCAAACCCAGGGCAAATATGTAGACATACATATGTTATAAAATTTAATACTGGAATAAGGCATTTCCTAGCATTGTTGAATACTGCATAGGCAGATAGTTATTGTACAACAACTCGGATTTCAACCATAATGTAACATGGCCAAGAACTTACAGATAGTATTGTGTGCAAGTAAGATCAACTGCAGCTACTGATAAATAGGTAACACTATTAAACATAGCATTTTAACGTATCAAGGGCAGATACTTATTGACTCATTGATCTGGTTTCAATTACAACCGAATATATTCGAGATCATACATTTTGTATGAGTTTGAACAAAGTCCATGCCACTTGGTAGACACTAGATTATTACAGGGCTGCCATTTCTCCGAGTTTTGTCTAATTCTTCGGATTTTTTCCCAGTATATAGTGGCCAAAAGCAGGCTGAAAGTAAAGTAGAATGCGCCCTAAGGCGCATTCTGCCTTACTTACAGTCTGCTTTTAAGTAATCGCATGTCAACAAAACAAGAAGAAGGCTATGGGATAAAGGTACGATTCGTAAAATCTCACTTGAAAAATGAAAATTTGGAAATCTTTGGATTGTTCATGTCAACTTATGGCAGACCTGTTATAAACGAACTATTTATTCTTACATGATCACCTCTATGGGATCCACAACTGGCTCTTAAATTTCCTGCCATTTATAACACTTTTATTGGATTGCCATAAAGCGTTTGAAAATGAGACGTAATATTCTCGCTACCTAAGGTGCTCTGTTTTGGTTATATTGGATCATTTGGGAAAGGTCATGCCGCGTATCAAATAAGTAATTTATACATGTCAAGTTGGACGTTATCTATCATGAATCTGTAAAGCAATTATGAATAGATGATGCCCCGAGATGAGTGTGTACATGTATATGTATTCATATTAGTACCAGAAAACGTAAACGAATGCTGATTGATAGGTTTGATATTTGTATATCAACGTCTAATTAGTTCGATAGCATCATGTAATTTGCACATACAACAGGATGAGAAAATCAACTCTTAATAGGTCAATATTCATGTAGAAATGGCCATTTCTCTCGGGTTGAGTGTGTTACATGTAGTAATAGTTTAGATAGAAGCGTGCCAGGCAATTTATGTTACCATCGCAATACTGAAGTAATGGGCTGAGTTAGATTCGGTAATAAACAGGTTTGTAATTCCTTTAAATAGCATAATGTGTATTTGTTAATCGAGTACAATATTCATTTGCAAACAGTTTGGCTTCTGATCGGACGCCGTGTATCTCTGTATCATATCAGAACCCAAACTGTGCGACAGCCATTCAATATAAGTCAAAATACCAAGGGTGTACCTGTGAGACATAACACAGATGATAAGTGTTTAAAGCTGATGACGTCATGACAGTGAGTGATTTAATTGGGGACATTTTGAACATATGTATATGTTATAATATTCAAACACAATTTAAAATGCAATCTTTGTACTTAATGCATCCCGTTTATAAAATGTTCAAGCTTTCTGAGCGGATACATACGTCAAATAAACCTTAATGCCACAAAACGAAATTTAACATGTTATCAATCATAATAGTTGAACATGACGGATCACGTGCATTACAAACAATGCCATAACAATAAAACACAGGGGATAAAATGTAAATACACACTCCGTCTGGTTGATTTAACCCATCACCCTATAGTTTGTTTGTGAACACTTAAACTTACAAATTCAAATCTAGCCTGGAATTGCATGTGTTATGAGAGAAAGAGAAAGGGACAGAGACAGAGAGAAAGAGAAAGAGAGACAGACAGACATATATACTGACAGATAGAGACAGAGACAGAGACAGACACAAGTAAGAGAGAGAAAGAGAGAGAAAGAGCAAGAGTAACATCGCTTCTTACTTCAATATCTTCAATATTAGGATATTTCAAGGGTTTATTCCATGATGCCAGAAATAAGTTTACTCCTTAGTTATTAAGTGTTTTCTGCCCATATTAAGGTACAGTTGGGCATACGCTGTTCGTTTCCGTTTAAACGTAAATGAAACAGAGTCGCGTTGAAATAAGATAACGAAATAACAACTGTTCGATAGTTCTGGTCACTTAGGTTCATGTTTTGACTTACCGAGGTATGCGATCTTATCGTGCATTATATAATCGTGTAGGCGAAGGATTGCTCATTTTGAATGGTCTCTACACATGCATTTTGCACATATTATACTAAAGTCATTGTTCAAGTTGCATTCATATTTGAACACCCTCATAGTTTTGTCAGTTTGAAAAGTATTGATTATAGGAATAAACAAAATCCTTTGCCGTGTATTGCGGTATGAACGAAGTAATGGACTAAACTGAAGAATAACAGGGTTCCTGAACATAGTATTTGGCCTGAGTGTCAAATAGGTTATTTCTTAACCAGACGCTTGGTCGAAACTGTTTGCTGTTGACAAAATTGATTGTTTAACATAACAGCGTTTACTGGAATATAATAACACGGCCCTCTGTAATCGGGAGAATAGCAGAGTATATCATAGTTAAAGCAAGAAAGTCTTTTTGTAGAGTAAGAAAGACAAAGAGGCAATTTCAAAAATGCCATAGTTATTTATTGTTTTATCTTCAGTCGAACTTCGATATCTCGAACTCGTTTAACTCGAGCTATTCAATAGTTCGACATCTGAACTGCATTATGTCATGCTTAGTTAAGTCGAACACACCCATATTTCAAAGTTAAAACGTGGCTAAGCCACGTTTTAACTTTGAAATACGGGTATGTTCGACAAAATCGACTTCGAGATATCGAAGTTCGACTGTATTCTGAGACACAAACATTTAAAACATTAAATATTAGCGATCAGAATACCCATTTGTGTACGTGGAATTGTACTTTTTGCCTATGTAAACAGTGTGAACCCAGATCAGAGGTCTCGTGTATGCGTATATGTGGTTGTGTTCCAGATAAGAGGGAGTCAACTAAATATTAACGACAGTTTCTGCTTTCACAAGACAAAGCACGGCAGTAAGATTTAGTTTTCAAAATACTGCCTAACATCGGTCCTTGATGTGGTCAACTAACACGTTAGTCTTAAAAACTGATATACTTGTAAGCGAATCTTACTAATAGCGCAGTTGTTAAATATTTGAGTTCAGATCGGGTAATTTCGGCATCTGAGAGGGATCCAAAACGATTTAACATTGATATATTTGTGCATGTGATTCTTGAACAGTGAAATAGCCTTTGATATCGCACGACATGGATTGGTGAGGTTGCATGACTATACATTCATGTTATGCAAAAACGACATGGTACAAATGGAAAATCCTCACCACCATGTGTTTTGATAATTGGATAAATGAGCTAGGTGACGTATATAACAATTTAAATTGCGAAGTGAACTCAGTGAACACATTTAACCCTAGCATCAATTATACTTGTATTTTACCAAAGTTTTTCCCCGTGATAACACGTGTCCTATGCAAACAACGTACACTCTGATCAGATGTGACTTATAAAGGAGCCCTTTGATCAGGGTCTGCACTGCTTGTTATTTAGCAATATTTGCATTCGCTCTGTATAACTCTATGGAAAAAGTGAGGTTCACTTTTCAGTGAATCCTCATTTCAGATCTGGATCTAACTTGTCGAGTTTTAAAAGTCTTCCATACGGCGGAGAGATACCGACCAAGTTAAGATCTACTTTAAGATTATCCGTTTGGGTATCTCAAAAATTCTATTTAAAGTCGGAGACAGTTCAATTAGAATCAAATTGCGATAAAAAAAAAAAGAATGCTGTTTTTAAGGGAGATTATCATATTACGCTTCGACATTAAAGCTGTACGCTTTCTCTCCATTGTAAATCCGGGGGAATGGCTTTCTATTCATAGATTCGACAAGTTATCTTCTAGCTACTATTTGTAAGTGTTCACCAGAATTAACAGGAAAATCGCTCGAACATATTCCTGTTCTGTTCATATACCAAATTAATGCATTCACACTTTCTAAATTGGGAACGTAATGTTTCGTTCTGACAAATTTAAACTATCCTATGTTTATCGGTCGAAAGTGTTCTAATTTACATATTCGGTGTGTGTACACGCTGTGTAGTTGCATTTCAGCGTTGCTATTCGCGTTGCTATGTGTAAAGCGTGTATAAATCAAGCGCCACCTACTTGTTTAAAATATGCTTTGATAATGGATATTCAGATTGCATTTTTTGTTTTAGTTTCTTACGAGCGTTCTTAAAGCACAGCGAGAAAGTTTACTGGGTAAAACCATGAATTTATAATGCAAAAACAGTACATGTAGTAAGGACTACTTTTCACACCATATTTAGAAATTGGAATGGCTATTACATCGATATCACATCTATTAAACCTATTTGGCCGGTATATAATATATTCATATACATGAAAACAAATCTGGTCACACTACACATTAAATTAACAAGACAGAAAATATAAATATAAGGAATGAACAAAATATTCTTGCCGCTCACGACGGTATGAATACATTAGCTAGAAGGGCGTTTACGATAAACGTACCCCCGAAGCTGATGTACATGTATTCATACAGTCATGAACGGCAAAAAAGATGTTGTTTATTCATATAATGTTTTGTTAAAATTCATTATAAATATGAAAAATTGAACTGTAATGGTACATTTAAAGCCTCATGGTTGAATGAGTTAATTAACATTGGGCTTGATATTATGCTGGATTGATAGGTACAGTGGAGAAAACGTTATTCTTTCCCAATAAACGCGTTTACGCTAAAACTATTATTTCCAGTGCAAACAGTTTGGAGCCAGATCAGACGCCGGGTAACTCGGCGTCTGATCAGGCTCAAAACTATTTGCCACCAAGATAAACCTGATTTATCAGAATTGTCTAAAAGTTGTATTTTTCTACGTTTTAGTGCTTTGCGTTTGCGTACGTTTGCGTTTAAACGGGAAAGAATAACAGATTATCCACTGTAAGTGTGTTTGTATGTTAATAATGAGGATTCGTGTTGATAGGAGTTGCAAAACACATTGGAGTTGGGCTGAATTCGGGCTGAATGTAGGCTATAATGTAGCTATTTCTTTCACTGTTATCCACGTAACATAAGATCGTTATCATTATCATTATTATTATTATTATTATTATTATTATTATTATTATTATTATTATTATTATTGGTGTTCGTGTTTCTTTTCACACAAAATTATTCGGCCTATCAACTATTTTGAAACTTACTTAAAAAGTCAGTCAATCCACTACAGACAGACAATGGGTTATTGTTATATATACTCTATAATATGAATTAAATTTCCAGCGAGAAGTCGCACATCTTTACTACAGTTTGTATGACGCCATTCCTTAACATTGGAACATAAGGGAAATGGGGAAAGCTCCAAAGAAATGCATAACAAATACATGTACTTATTTATCCCCTTTTCTCACATAACTACTCCTGTTTTCAATAGCGAACAACAATCGCGAATATCCTTGTCTCCAACACGTATGATATCAATTTGATGAAGTCAATCTAACGTCACTATTCATTAAGGTGTTATTACGTCACTGGAATTCCAAAAAGGCTTATTGCTTTAAAAAATAGATTAAATTGTTGGTTATGTGAGCAAATAATCTGTCACGCGTCGATGTCTGAAATCAGTTGATCTCAACCTCGTATAGAAAAGAAAGGTTATAAAGCTCGCCAAGGCTGGCTTAATAATATTTCAATTCTCGACTCGGTTGTGATCAGCTTGTCTCATCCTACGACTCATGACAGATCCTACATAGCAGCTTTTAGCGTTTTCTGTATGAGTTTGTTTCCTTTTACCCACCCCTAACACAATTGTGTAGCGTCTAGACAACTTGGTCATGCTTTGTCTGACCCAGATTACTGTCATCAGACGACACCAAGCATGGCATCCAAACGATTTGACACAATTTCGAAGGAGGATGTTTGCCAATTAGACAATATAAAAGCCGTTGTGTCTTCAATCTACCTGTCTTAATGTTATTCTTTCTTTTTTGAAATTAAATGTATGAACAATGTGACGCCGTAAACGTCTACGTCGTTTCACACGTTACGTGCACGGGGCGCTTAATAACTATTCACAACATATTTTATAAAATACGAACAAGACGATTCCACAGCCAGGGTTTATAATTAATTATTGATTGCTACTGACCGTACCAAGGCGGGCTCCTATATTCACTTTGCTTTATGTTTGTCTTGCGTGTTGTTTTCTATTTAGTGTGTAGATGAAGGAATGGTATTGTGTGTGTGTGTGTGTGTGTGTGTGTGTGTGTGTGTGTGTGTGTGTGTGTGTGTGTGTGTGTGTGTGTGTGTTTGTTGTGGTATGACTGTGTGTGTGTGTTCTGCTTGAGAGGTGGGTGTATTGTTTGTGTTACGTTTCCTGCTTGAGTCTTTCGTATTTATTTATAAACTCGTTGTAATAAAATAAATATTAGATGGTAGTTTGCGTGACATTCAAATTGTTAACCCTCGGAAATAAGAATGTCGCCATCGTACTCGCCTCGTGGTTTCTCGGGTTGACAATTTGAATGTAACGCAAACTGCCATCTAATATTTATATAGTATTACCTTGGCCGTTTAACATTATAGTCCGTTTCGGCTCGTATCAGGATAAAAAGGATATCCAGCACACATTTTGCCATGTTTTTGTGCTTATTATAAAGCACTAACCATCACTGGAATGTTGCAAAAAAAATCCTATTTTCTACTCACACACGATGTAATTTCATAAATAGAGGATATTGTATGAGTGTTCATTATTTATCCTTTTTAATAAACGAGTTGACTAAAATAATATGACGCGAGCCTTGGCGAGCGTCATATTTATTTTAGTCAACGAGTTTATTAAAAAGGATAAATAATGAACACGAATGTGATATTCTTTTTATCACATTACAAGTTCAAGCACCTATTAAATTGAGTTGAAGCCGTAGTTTGTAGACCCTACGCTATATAGATTTTCCGCCAAACGTTACGTTGTTTACGTTAACGTCATAGTAAATGACGTCATTTGGCACCCCGCTACATGCAGCGCTTATGGACGAACAAGTTAGGCCGGAGCCCAAAGAACGATATTCCACTAGTGGATTACGATATTTATACAATCGCTTTATGCAACTCCCGGGCCGCAAATTATGTGATAAAATTATAATCCTCATAATGATTGTTTTATGTTACTTTACGATATTTACATGACTTCATTGTTTATAACTGTGACAATATCTATAAAATGTATTGGATGCTCATTGATTTGTGCTATCTTTATAACAGTATCTTTGAGGGACAAATAGAAAGTTAACGACTAATAAGTCTCTCTGAAGAGAGCTGCTACATGCAGCCATATAATTGAAATCGGATGTAATAAGACATGTTGCAGTCTCAAGTGTTTTTATACATTCAATCAGTAGTACCCTTAATTAACTAGCTTAATTAAATAACTAAATAAGCAATACATTCTTAAATATGCATTCCGTCTTGATTTAGACAGAAACATACGACGAACACGAACATTTCCGTCCGCAAACGTTTTACAGCAACAGTAGACAGTGTAGACAATGTCGTGTTCAATTATCACTGTTTGCTGTTTAGGTTAGCAGTTTGTGCCCCGTGTACAGCATGCAGAGTACAGTAGAGAGACTGTTTTCCTTCCAAATAACCCCGGTTACGCTTAAACATTATTTAATTCCGAACAGTTTGGAGCCTGATCAGACGCCGGGTAACCCGGCGTCTGATCAGACTCCAATCTGTTTGCCACTTAGATTAAAATAGGTAGTCTGAATTGTCAAAATGTTGTCATTTTCTATATTTCATTGCGATGCGTTTGCGTTTGAACGAAATAATTTTCCCACTGTATTTCAGACCGGTAGTCAACTCGCAATCGATGGCCATCGATTTCCTAACTGAACACGCTACAGTTTTGATAGTCCTCAGACGCCGCTTACTTTTGCGTCGAGTGTGAGCACACCATACAGATATGTATGTTGACAAAGTGCCATACATACAACTTGAACAGTGCAGAAATAACAAATGCCTACGACTTAGTGTGGTACATTTATCAATCCTTTACTCAATAGCCTGTTTTCAGTTTTGAAAACTATTGACCACATAAAGCAGAATGAAACGTAAAGTAGTACATGTATGTGCCTTACTGCACATTATACTATACTGTCAGCTTGCTTTAAGCTACCATTTAATAGACTATATAAGCCATTTATTATGAATCATATTTATAACTGAACAAAATGGAATTATTTTCTTTAGTAATGGGATATATTTTAAAGGGGAAAAGTCGAATATATATGGAGAAATCGGTGAAAAAAGGCGACAAAATGTATGTGAAACAATACATTACAGAACATGTAAAGGTAGATGCTGTATACAATATATTTTTTTTGACGCAGAAATGATATGTTTTACGTATTTGAAAGCCAGAGTCGGTGTCGAAGACCATTTTTAACCTATTTGTTCCCCATATATGGGACATAGGTGAACAGTGTAGACTCTGATCAGACGCCGCATTTTGCGGCGTCTGATCAGAGTCTTCACTGTTTGCTGATAGCAATTTCAATACAAAACAAAATGAAAATGAAAATTTTGACCAGGCATCCCTTGATAAGAAATGGACTAATCCAATATATAAACCTAGAAAAAACCACTAAGCGGGTTATATGTAACCTGGACGCATGTCACCTGAGCGTGGTAAAGAGCAACGTGGAATTGCATAGGCCGTGACATATGTTTATGTGTATGCAGTGCAAGGTCGTTTAAATTCAATAAATATTTACCTAAAACCTCATCTGAAAAAGATGTATTGTTACAGTGGAGAATCTGTTATTCTTTCCCAATAAACGCGTTTACGCTAAAACTATTATTTGCAGTGCAAACAGTTTGGAGCCAGATCAGACGCCGGGTAACCCGGCGTCTGATCAGTCTCCAAACTGTTTGCCACCAAGATAAACAAGAGTTATCAGAATTGTCCAAAAGTTGTTCTTTTCTACGTTTTAACGCTTTGCGTTTGCGTACGTTTGCGTTTAAACGGGAAAGAATAACAGATTCTCCACTGTATGTAAACAATGTAAGCAAGTCACGGATTACGGGTGCCATTGGCCTAAGTAACGAATGCCAGAACAGAACAGAACAGTCCTTTATTTCTCACAGTTTACAAATATTTTGTAAAAACATGTGAACAAATACAGGTCAATAAAAATAGTTCAATTGTAAGTCAATATAATTACCGTAATGTCAGAAACATTTTCAATCCAACCATGACTACATACAGTCGAAACTTGATACTTCGAACTTGCTTAAATCGATCATACCAGCATTTCATCAGTTGAATTTCGATTACTCGATATCTCTTAAATGTAGCATAGCCGTATTTCAAAATTAAACCGTGTCTATGCCACTTTCAATTTTGCAATATAGGTATGTTCGAACTAACGCGAGTTCAAAGTATCGAGTTTCGACTGTATTCTGTATTTGTAAAGATATTATACCTTGATTGTTTATTAGGTTTCACAAACTTAAAACTGCAACTGGCAAGATGGAGAAGTACCATCTTATTCCCGAATCGAATGATAGAGTGTTTAATGTTAATAGAATCATAAACTATTTATGATCTTAAACTACAAAATGCATTGTTACAGTTGAAAATAATTAAAATACATACACAGTATAATAACAGTAAAGAATGAGTGTTTCTTAAAAATTCTGACAACTTTATTCGGTATGCATTTTGGATGAGATACCGGGTTATCAATCATCTGCGCTGACTCCAAAATCATTTGCAAAGCGAACAACTGCTTAACCCACCTGCGCCCAATGGATTATTCCATTCTTATATATTGGATTAGTACATTTTTTATCAAAGGGATACCTGGTCAAAGCGTCTACACTGGTTGCCCATGTCCCATATATGGGATCGTGGGCATAAATGGGTTAATATGCAGAAACTATTTATTGGAAATAACACTTTTACATGCATGCAAAAATAAGTTATATAGTTGACCATCCCTATCACTTCCGTACAGCACTTACATTGGTGAACAATTATTATTCTAATCAGGCGCAGCTTCGGGTCAGTATCCAAACTTTTTAGCACTTATATCAATAAATTCTCAACAAAAATAACACATAACGTTATATAACAAAGTGTTTGGATCCTGGTCAGAATCCAACACAATAAAAAAAAAACTAAATTTCAATGCAATCGACTAGCGAAGCATATGTAATGATGGCTTACAAATATAACTTTCTACATTAATGTTTCCCGAAAGTATATAAGTTCCAGGGCTGTCATAAGTTGAACATAAAAAGATTTCCAGTTTTCTTGATTGTTCGCAGGGCACTCATAAGTTGATGATAAAAATAGAAATGTTCTAATATTTGCAAATTTTCCAATTTTTCAAGCGCGAGCTTTGCAATTGTATTTTGAATTACCCTTTACACCATAGCCTGTGCCTAGTTTGAAGAAATGGGAGCACATTAAGCAGGTTGAAAGTAAAGCAGAATGCAGCTTAATATGCATTCTGCTTAACTTTAAGCCTGCTTTAAGCTGCAATCTGCTAGGAAAACAAATCTTATAGTACATATTCATGAACACGCTATCCGTGTGCGTTTGGGATTAGGGCCCAAGGTAATAACCATTTGAGCTGAGACTGAGTGTGTTCTAGGCTCAAATCTGAACAATCAAATGCTTGAGAACGAATTTAGACTCAACGGAAAAAGCTTTATAACCTTGAACCCAGTCATTGTTTCAAAACAATTTATCACACCATTTACAGTCATGACCGTTATAAGATTTAGATCTACAGAAAATAACAGAAAAATAAATCGAAATTTTCAGAAACAAACGTAGATCTGAAGAAATAAAGACACAATCGAAGGCATCGGAAAACTCTTGAGAAATGGCAAACTTGCAGTGATGTGATGAGTTCAGTAAATAAATCGTTGACCGTCGATGGCCGTCGATTTCGAGTTGGCTACCGGTCCAAAATACAGTGGCGAAAACGTAATTATTTCGTTCAAACGCAAACGCATTGCAATGAAATATAGAAAATGACAACCTTTTGACAATTCCGACTACCAGTTTAATTTGAGTGGCAAACGGTTTGGAGCCTGATCAGACGCATGGTTACCCGGCGTCTGATCTTGCTCCAAACTGTTTGCAATGAAAATAATAGTTTAAGCGTAACTGGGGTTATTTGGAAAGAAAACGTTTTCTCTACTGTAATCTGCACGCTGCACACGGGACACAAACTGCTAACCTAAATAGCAAACAGTGGTAATTGAACACGCTACAGATGGCATGGTTTACAGACTTCAATTGCATAGCGTGCTAGATATCTTTTTTCGGCAGCATGCGCGTGCCGGACCATTTTTATCAAAGGAGGATAGAAATGAAAAGGCCAAAGTGTATTGTGATAATTTGTTGATTGCCTGTTGAATGATAATAGCAATCAACATGCACTTGGGTTGTTCAGTTTGCACAAACATGTATCTGAATTAATTATTCAGTCGCATGCAAAATTTAAGTGTTATGTAAAATATCACCACATGTTAACCATTTTACTCTCAATGACACAATTAAACGCGTTTGCAAACAGTTTGGGTCCTGATCAGACGCCGCGAGACGCGGCGTCTGATAAGGACCTAAACTATTTGACACTCTTATTGATATCGATATTCATTACGTCATACAGCCTTAAATCTAACTTTGAATTGTGTCTTGTGGACAACAATTCTGAATTAGACGACAATAAAGCGGTGAAGGGTTAGAATTTCTCGAATAATTTGATCTTGAAAGGGTTAAAGCATAACATCTGTTTTTATCGTAAACGAAACAAATTACCTTGCACGAAAAAGAACAATGGTATTTAATGGTATTATCGTGTAGAAATGCATACATATTGTTACTTTAGGAAGAAGGTTTTAAGACCGATGATTTAATTTTGCGATACAAACCTTTGCAAAAATTCAGCATACTAAATGAACCTTACAGAACAGCCCCGAAACATGGAAACGGGTGGTTATTTATATGAAAGTCGACGTGAAAGTGATATGAATCTACACATTATGTTTACACAATGGTATAGGCGAGTTTTATTCAACTGACAGGGCGGAGCTAACCTTTGGCAAAGATAAACTAATTTACTTTTGATTTTAGGGTTGATAAATATATTTCCGTATTATATCGTTATTGTCCGATGCTTTCAACGTGAAGAAACACTATTTATGCGTGCACCAATACCATCGTGCAATTGTTATATACAGTGCTCCCTCTCTACAACAACACCCATTGGGAGACAAATATTGCGTGGGTTGTTCGTAGGGAATTGTTATAGGAGAGACCTTAAGACTTGGTTAATATTTGCAAACAGCTCGAATCCAGATCAGACGCCGCGTAACGCTGTTTGTCATTCTTCATTATTTTTCCTTCTGTTTAATATCCATTGATATGTAATTTTGATAAAAAACCGGCAGACGACAACGGTGAATTCCGATAATAAAAGAGCGTGCTGCCGGTTCCAAAGTTGAAATGCAAAAGTCCGATTCGAAACTCCGCCCTGCCAGGTCAATAAATCGATTTAAATTAAGAAAGGAAAACACAATAGATCTATAATGCAAACTGCAATTCCGGTCTTGTTGATAATGTTTCACGTGTTACGTTCTCGGTTGTAAAGTGTGTGATCCTCGTTTCTCAATGTATGTTAAGAATCCAAACCGTTTGCAAATGTTCTATTTGGCATCTATGGCGATGCACAAACTAACCCATTTATGCCAGGTTAAATACAGTATTAAATTAACAATTTTTGCAATTCGCTTGCAATTCGATGGCAATTCGATGGCAATTTGCATGCGATTCGCGATAGTAACTTTACTCTCGGGTAGGTTTGCCTGAATGGTGTTTCTCACAAATATTCGCAAATATGACTTCGTTAATTTTTTCGATTCCATTTTTGTCACAACCGCTACAGAAAAATCGCGTAAAAATATTCAAGCTTTAGATTCGCCTTTAGAAGCACCCGATTTGATGGCAATTCGATGGCAATTCGCTTGCGATTATCAATATTATTTAATAAGGTTCAGTACTGTACTTCCATTCCTATATATTGAAATTAGTATATTTTTGATGTATAGTGGATAATCTGTTATTCTTTCCCGTTTAAACGCAAACGTACGCAAACGCAAAGCACTAAAACGTAGAAAAGTACAACTTTTGGACAATTCTGATAATTAATGTTTATCTTGGTGGCAAACAGTTTGGAGCCTGATCAGATGCCGGGTTACCCGGCGTCTGATCTGGCTCCAAACTGTTTGCACTGTAAATAATAGTTTTAGCGTAAACGCGTTTATTGGGAAAGAATAACAGATTCTCCACTGTAAGTGGTGCCTGGTCTAAATTTTCATATTTATTTTCTTTTAAATTGAAATTCATATCCACAAACAAAGTAGACCCTTATCACATATTCGGCGTCTGGCCAGATACTACACTGTTTGTATGTGTCCTTTTTATGGGACGCTAGACAAGAGTGGATTACCAGGTAGCATTTGAACAGTGCATAGTTGAATGGATGAGTTGGGTTTTACGGCACTGCGACACAAAATATGTAAGGAGAAAACGTTAGTCTATCCCATTAAACGCGTTTACTCTAAAACTATTCTTTCCGCTGCAAACAGTTTGGAGCTAGATCAGACGCCGGGTAACCCGGCGTCTGATCAGGCTCCAAACTGTTTGTCACTTAGATTTATATGAATAATCAGAATTACCAAATGTTGTCATTTCTCCATTTTAGTGTGTTGCGTTTGCGTTTCGTTTGCGTTTGAACGGGAAAGAATAACGTTTTCTCCACTGTTTACGGGTATCCCGATGTCTGAAAGGGAACCAAATTGTTTTAAAGAGTCATACGTGTATATAGGATCTGTCATGAGTCGATGTTTAAGACAAGCTGATCTCAAACGAGTCTAGAATTGAAGTTGTTTTAAGCGAGCCTTGGCGAGCTTAATAACTTTTCTATTCTAGACGAGTTTGAGATCAACTTGTCTTAAACATCGACGAGTGACATATTCTTTTTCTCACATTACTACATGTAACGATTTAAGCTATTTTTAAAGCATAATGCATTTTTTCCGAACCCCGATGACGTCAAAACGCCGTTATAAATAGTGACGTTATTATGACGTCATCAAGGTGATCTTACACATGTTGGAGATAAGGATATTCGTCATCGGTGTTCATTATAGAAAACAGGGGTAGTTATGTGAGAAAACATTTTCTCCAATGTAAGTCTACTGATAAAATCGGTTGACTGCTCTTCTATCCTAAATGTCATATTAGATTGACAATTTATTTTCTGTAAAGCGATACCCTAAACATATATGACACGTTATGTTCATTTAATTGACGACAGTGCTCCCTCTCTACAACACTCCGATGATAGACACTGCTTGTTTGTGTGGTTATGAGGAAGTTATTAACCCATTTGTGCCCAGTGGATTCTTCCATGTTTATATATTGGATTAGTCCATTTTTCATCAAAGGGATGCCTGTTCAAATTTTTCATTTCCATTTTGTTTTATATTGCAATTCCAATCTCGAAATAGTATAGACTGTTTGCCTATGTCCCATATATGGGATTGTGGGCACAAATGGGTTAAAGTGAGGGGAAATACTAATACCCTGAAAATACAAACAGTTTGAATCAAGACTAGACGCCGCGAAACGCGACGTCTGATTTGAATTCAAACTGTTTGTCACTCGTCATTATGTTTCTTCATGGCCAATATTCCAATTTTTAAAAAAAAGTAGCAGACGACAATTTTAAGCAAATAAGTAGACGATAATGCAGCATTAAAATAGTTAAGCATAATTGTTTTGTTTTAGGAACAACAGCAACAAATGTTGTTGGAGGAAATCGTTGTTCGGAGAACCAGTGTTTAGATGACTCACTGTACTTAAAGCATACAGTGGAGAATCTGTTATTCTTTCCCGTTTAAACGCAAACGTACGCAAACGCAAAGTACTAAAACGTAGAAAAGAACAACTTTTGGACAATTCTGATAATTCGTGTTTATCTTGGTGGCAAACAGTTTGGAGCCTGATCAGACGCCGGGTTACCCGGCGTCTGATCTGGCTCCAAACTGTTTACACTGCAAATAATAGTTTTAGCGTAAACGCGTTTATTGGGAAAGAATAACACATTCTCCACTGTATATATCGGTTAGTCACTAGAATTGTAAATGCACTGTTTGTTCGAATAAATGTTCAGACCCTGATATATAAGGTGTTTTAACAGTAAAAGCAGTTGTCTTCTTCAATATAAGCCATCAATATGTCAAACCCCAAATGAAAACACATCAAAACGATAGAAAATGATTTTGCATTTTACAGTGGAAAACACGTAATTCTTTCTTGTTTAAACAAAACTGAAAACCCAATGCAATTTAACGTATTATGGTTAAATAACAAGTCAATATATATAGGAATTGGGCATTTTCTACATTTTATAAAAACGCTTTTGTGTTCCAATACTTGAAAAGGAACACAATTATGTTTTCTACAATGCAATTTAGTATGTGTGTTGTCCTGTATAAGAGACTTCGCTATTATTTACAAACAGTTTGGATCCAGATCAGACGCCGGTTTGAATCAAAGCTTTTTGTCACTAAAATTTAATTTTGCTTCAGTTTAATAAAGCAAGAAACTTATTTTGATTGTTTCGTAGACGATAAATTTAAAGCAGACAATTCAGCATTATAAATGTTAAACAATAATGGCCATTGGCATTAGGTTGGATATAGATCAGACACCGATTGACTCAGTGTCCTATTAGGCTAAAACATGTTTGCCACTCTGTAGTTTAGAAATCGGAAGCACAACAGTGTTAATGAAATTGCGTTTATATTCTACAGCGCTTCCTCTCTAAAACGACACTCAATGGGAGATACATATTGTGTGCGTTGTTCGGAGGGAGTCGTTATAGAGAGGGAACACATTTGGCTTACTTTTGCAAACAGCTTGAATCCAGATCAGGCGCCGCGTAACGCGGCGTCTGATGTGGATTCAAGCTGTTTGTCACTCGTCATTATACTTATTCTATCAAAATCTCCACTTATATGTAACTTTAAGAAAAAACAGCAGACGACAATTTTAAGCAGACGATATTACAGCAGTAAAAGGGTTAGACTTAATTATCCTGTTAAGGGAATTACGGCGAGTGTCATTGTAAGGAGGAAGTCGTTGTTATGAGGGCCATTGTAGAGAGGGAGCGCTGTATATTCTATTAACTAATTCATAAAGTCGATGATAGTCGTCTATGAAGTACATGTAAAGTGGTCCTATGCAAACAGTGTTGACCCTGTTCAGAGAGCTCCTACAGGGTCTCTCTTATTTAGGTCTGCAACGTTTGACATTTTGCTATATGTTTACAAGATCAGCCATATCTAGTTAAACATAGATCCGAGTTAATGTGATATTGGAGATATCAATTAGAAGTTTCCTGGGTGAATGATTTGCTCTTTTCCACTGTGAATGCACTGCTCTGGAACGTTAGTATGCGGCTCTGGAAACGTTCGGAAAGCTACATGACTCCAAACTCATTTGAGAGTATCTTCTTGATTTAGTCTTGTGCAATGGCTCGTACAGTCCTTCTTCTTCATCCAGCCGATATAGTGGTTTTCTTTCAAACTCTATCCATGACCCTGTTAAAAAACAGTCCAACTTCAATATCTAGATCTCTCGAATTTAACTTAATTTCTACCGTTTAATATAATTTAAACTCACTGAAGTCAAACGGTTCCGTATATAAATGTTTAAGTTGACTAAGTCACGTTTTGAATTTGACCTAATACGGATATAATGGACTTAAAATACTTCCAATTATCGAAGCTCAATTGTATGTATGTGATTTCAATTAAGACATATTAGCAAATGTTTATTTATTTGTCGTTTAACGTGCCTTTAACAGCGAATATAAACTTTTAGATGTCTTGGAAAAGTGAGTGCGTGCGTCTGGTGCATCGGTTTGACAGTGCTATTGACATTATTCCTTGCAAATGGGCTTGATTTCATATCACTTGAACTGACTAGAAAAAGGTTGTCACTCTTTTTTCAAACGTCAGTATTGAAATCTTTGACTCCATATCCTGTTATTGAACTTGAATATAGGTGACCTCTTGAATCAGATTAGAATCTGGATTAGTCTATGTTTTATCAAAGAGATGCCTGGTCAAAATTTTCATTTTGTTTTAAATTGAAATTCCTATCAGCAAACAGTGTAGACCGTGATCAGACGCCGCATAATGCGGCGTCTGATCAGAGTCTACACTGTTTGCCTATGACCCATATATGGGATCGTGGGCGCAAATGGGTTAAATATACTACCTTGTTCGTTAACATACCTATTCTTGAACAAACACTTCCTCCATCCGTCCAATCAGATGACACCTTCCTTCCATCTAGCCAAAACACCTCCAGCTGCGGTAGACCCTTGAAATACGATGACGCAATATTGAAATGTTATGAAAGTTGCATTTGAAAATGATTTTTTTTTCTAAATAAACACGCTTAATAGCCCTTTCACTCTTAATGACGCCTTGAAGCGCGTTTGCAAATAGTTTGGGTCCTGATCAGACGCCGCGTAACGCGGCGTCTGATCAGGACCCAAACTGTTTGACACTTTTATCGATATTTACTTAGTCAGACAACATTAAATCTAACTTTGAAACATGTATTGTAGACAACAATAGTGAAACACCCGACAATGAAACGGTGAAGAGGTAAAACACTCAAGAAGAATTTGACAGTACAAGGGTTAAGTTACAATAAGATCAAGCAAACGTACACCTACAATATTTAGGAAGAGGATTGAAATGAAAGAAAATATAATTTCATCTAGTTTTAGCAAGATTATACGCCAGATAAGCAGGGCCATCATGGGTCTGACCAAATTCTAATTTAGTAGCCTCTCAGATTATATTGCATGAAAACACATTTCAAAAAGCTGTTGTCGTACTTCTTTGAATGTGTTCATGGTGTTGTGTCTAGTGGAAACAACTTGAAACCCCTGCCCCAAAAGGTTGAAAAAAACTAATGTATCGTATGGCACACCTTTACACTACCTACTTGGCAAATGACATGACAAAAGTAAGGTGACCATCTATGATAGTGATATTGCCAAATGCATGCAATAACCAATTGCCAAATGCATGCAATAACAAATTGCCAAAATTTAATGCATGCAATAACCAAATTCTTTACAGTTATGCTTTTACAAATGATTGAATCCAGTACCAGGATCTGAGTTACTCGGCGACTCTCGAAGATCCAATATGTTTGTCGTTTATATCTAAAAGGTACTGCGTTCCCTCTCTACAACGACATCCAAAGGAGGACGAAAATTGTATGCGTTGTTCGGAGGGAGTCGTTATAGGGAGGGGTTTTGGCTTCCATTTGCAAACAGCTTGAATCCTGATCAGACGTCGAGTGACGCTGCGTCTGATCTGGATTCAAGCTGAGAGTCACTCGTCATTAAGGTTTTTATGTCAAAATGTCCATTATGTAAATTTGAAGCAGACGATATTTCAGCGATAAAGGCTTAAGACATGGTTGTCCTGTTGGGGAACTGCGGCAAGGGTCGTCGTAAGGAGGGAGTCGTTGTTGGGAGGGACATTGTAGGGAGGGAGCACTGTATTCATATACATTTCTAAAATATTAATCTTTAATACGCAAACAAATTGTAGGATTATAAGCAAACAGCATTCTAGCATTCTAGAAGTAAACCCTTTCATCGCCGAAGTCACATAAGGTCGACTTTCAAACAGTTTGAAACAAGATCAGACCTCGCGTAACGCGGCGTTTGATCAGGATCAAAACCATTTGCCACTGGTGTCGAAATTTCTTAAATCATACTACCTTAAATTTAACTTTGAAATGATTCTGCAGACAACAATTATATTGAAACAACGGAATATAAGACGGAGAATAGGTAAAAATTCTTCTCGATTAAGTAGAAGCTGACAGGCTTACTAAATCAATCTCTATAGCATGCACGAGCGCATATTGTAAGTTACATGTACACTGACAAAACAGAGACCAACCTTTACTTGAACATGTCCTCGTAGATGTAGACGGTATGTTTCACATGCTGACAGGAGCTTGTATGTCGAGTCACTGACTTGTATTCTGTTGGCTGCAAGTAAATGTGTTGTGTCACGAGAAAACCTAGCTTTTTATATCATAACTAACATTATATGTGCCACAGAGAGGAAGACTATAGTGGGCCCCAGAGAAGAGGGGGGTAAACTGAACGCATTCAACGTTTGCTCACTCATTTCAGAGCCAATCCTATGTTGTGACTACTCTCGAGAAGACGATTCTAATTAGTAGTGAAACCATAGGGTTTCATGCAAAAATAAAGATTTTAATTTTTGAAATACTCCCCTTATTTGGAGCCCTGATATAAACTTTCCACATAAATGCGTTATTTCCAAAACAACTATGCAAATTGCAAAAAGTATGGATCCAGATCAGACCCCGCCGCGATAACCCTGCGTCTGACCAGGCTTCATACTGTTTGCCACTAAGATTAAAACGGAATTTTAGAAATCTATGTTCTTCACTTTACGTGCAGAATCGGAAATAATGCTAATAATTTTGATCAAGGTGAGATGCCGAGTGTCCCGGCGTCCAATCAGAAAATTATACAAGTTATGTTATTACAAACATGTTTTACAGTGTATTCTGGTGAGTTCGTAGCTGATCACTATCATACTAGTATTGATATTTAATTGAGTCAAATTGACTAAAAAAACAAGTTGATTAGTAAGAAACCAACATAGGCACTTTCATACAGATGAATATCATCGTAGTTAGGGATTAACGGCAGATGGTTCTGGTAGTGCCAGCGGATATACGTCCTTAAATCACGTTTAAACATAACGCTAAAGCAATGCATTGCAAGGTGAAACAATGCATTTTGAAAGCTTACATTGAAAAGCAATGTAACATTAAAACAGAAAGCTCCAAAAGGAGCTTTCTGTTTTACTGTTACCTTGCTTTAAGGACACCTTATAATTAACGTAATTTTCTGGTCGTTATAGAGAGCTTTACGGTAAGTAAATCTTATAGGCAGACACTTTACGAGACATCATGCGAGCCATCAGCATAATAGGAGTTGTGTTACTTTTTTACCCAGAACTTTGCAATTTAAGCCTTTACAATATACAGTTTCTTAGAAAAGTGTTTAATTATATGTCATGGACCTTCAGAGTAGGCGACGTTTCCAAATAAACGCGGTAATGTTAAACACCTACATGTTACATGTTACATATATTACACACGAGTGTCAAAGAGCTTGGAACCAGGTACAGTGGAGAATCTGTTGTTCTTTCCCAATAAGCGCGTTTACGCTAAAACTATTATTTGCAGTGCAAACAGTTTGGAACCAGATCAGACGCTGGGTAACCCGGCGTCTGATCAGGCTCCAAACTGTTTGCCACCAAGATAAACAAGAATTATCATAATTGTCCAAAAGTTGTTCTTTTATACGTTTTAGTGCTTTGCGTTTGCGTACGTTTGCGTTTAAACGGGAAAGAATAACAGATTCTCCACTGTATACTCCAAATTATAATAGGAGACAAAACTGGCTTCACATTTTTATGCAGTGGAAATAATCATTCTACCACATAACGAGTAGATCGGGAAAAACAAATGTTACCCCTTCTATTAGCACATGTACTTACGTATAGCTGTTTTGTGAATCTTTTTGAGTATGGTACAACTCATGCCGGTTATGTTAAAGTGCATAACGCCCTTTCGAAGACACAACATCCCACAGTTTGGACCTACAATTCAAATTGTGTTACAGTGGAGTAGACATCATTCTTGCTAAGTAAACACGTTTATAAATACTAATCACAGCATGTCCATTGTAAAGAGTTGAGAGCCAGATCAAAGGTTAAGTTAATCGGCATCAGGTCTGAATCCAAATAACTCTTTGATTAAAATCAATCATATTGTGTGTTAAAGGGAGGTTTACTGCATACATATTAGTTATCTGAAATAAATCATAAATGTTTTCACAGTCCTATCATTCTTCATTTAATTGTTTAGCGCTGACTCTTATAACATGTTAGAATGATGTTGAAACTTATACAATAACAAAGTTAATTTATATCTGGTTTGTTATTTCTATTATTTAGAAAGCGTGTCCCAATGTCCCAGTTTTTAAATTCCGTGAGTATATATAAAGAATACTGACATATATTCTTGTTCACACTACACCTACCGGAATGAATTCCAATTTTCATCTGTAGTTTGGACATGGGGTGTTTTCCTATCTCAATATCACTGCAACAAGTCATGATGTCCAGAGCAAGGTTGGCTATCTCACAAGCGTGCTGGTACTTGCATCTTTGCACAGTGTCTACGTAAATAACAAAATAAATTCATCGAAACTTTATAATTCGAACTGATTTTAGTTCGATCTTAACTACGTCTTAATTTTGAAATACATGTATGTTCGACTTAAGCGAGATTTAGGTAACGAAATTCAAATTATAAATTACTGGTAAAATATTTTTAACCCTTTACTTTTTCTAGTATTGAATATAGCTGATCACTTAAAGCATATTGAAAAGCAGAATGCGCCTCAAGGCGCATTCTGTTTCACTCTCAGCCTTCTTTAAGATACTTTCTGCTAAACAATATGAAATATTAATGATAATTCATATTCATGACTGTATACATGTAAATGGGAACTATTTTCTTCATGGTAGGAATGAATTAAATGTGCTAAAAGACGCTTCTATTGGATAAAGGGTTAAGCGAGGTTAGACTGTACTTGAATTACAGTATTGAAGACATCCTTTTTTCCAGATAAACGCGTTTACCATACAACAAGAGTTTCCCTAAGGCTTGCAAACAGATTGTTGCCAGATCAGAAGCGGGCTAACCTTGTGTCTGATGTAGTCCCAAGCTGTTTGCAGGGTTTCCATTTCTCCGGAGTTTTCCTAAATCTTCGGATTTTTATCCTAGCAGATGGTAGCTTTACGCAGGCTGAACTTGAAGCAGAATGCGCCTTAAGGCGCATTCTGCTTAACTTTCAACCTACTTTAAGTAAATGCGTTTTAAAAATAGAAAAATTGAAAATCTTAGGTTTTTTCAAGATCAAATTATGGCAGCCGTGTGCTTGCCACTCAGGTACAAATAATTAGGCAGACTTTAAACGAAGACCCCATTGGCTACGTTACATGACAGAGAAAACATTACGCCTTCCCACTCCACAAAAAGTCTGCGAGTCTTCAATTGAGTGGTTATAAATATTTTTGGTTTAAATGTATTTAAAACAAATTACCACATAAATACGCATTTTTTCACATTCTATTCATTCCTCCACTAAAGAATATATTTTAAATGTAAATATTCATGAATATTAACTATTAGAAAAGTTTCTGTATTTTAGAAGATTGAAGCTTAAAGCAGAATAAAAGTAAAGCATAATGTGCATAAAGGCACATTCTGCTTTACGTTCAACCTTTCAAACTAGAAACAGGCTATGGAGTAATGGATTATAAGTTGACATATATGTTGATATTTAATATCTTGTTCTATTTCCATTTCTGTCGAAGCTATATAATTATATCCTTGGTTATTTTCCCATACATGTGTATTCCATCAAACGATTGCGCTGCTTTGAATCTCAATTTGAATAAAATATATGTATTAAGAATAGAACCACATGTTTGTAAGTAGTATAGACATTGTTTCTTAGGCTATTATCATTCTTCATGACAATTTTCATAACAATCGTATGGAAACTACGCGCATATGCGAAGTACCTTAAACCAATACTACATGTATATGCAACCACTTTCACTTACAATAATGGTTATTCAGATCAAACGATTGCGCTGCTTTGAATCTCAATTTGAATAAAATATATGTATTAAGAATAGAACCACATGTTTGTAAGTAGTATAGACTAGGAAATAATTGCGAAGCAATGTCTAAACTTGACATAAACCATTTTAAGCCACCTACAATGGAAAACGTTATTCTTTCCTAATAAACGCGTTTACATTAAAACTGTTGTTTCCATTGCAAACATTTAAGAGCCAGACCTGACGCCGGGTAACCCGGCGTCTGATCAGGCTCCAAACTGTTTCCCATTCAGATTAAGATTAATAATCAGGATTGTCAATAAATTGCCATTTTTCCCAATTTAATGCAATGTGTTTGAGGTTCGTTTGTGTTTAAACGGGGAAAAAAACGCTTGCTCCACTGTAGAATCGCTATCCCCATCTGGTATTTAGCGGTAGATAGGAAATCATATTTTTGATACGTCTTAATGAGAAATAGGGCGGTATAACACATCTATGATCCAAAACACGCCGATTACACGCCACAGAATGCGGCACCACACAGAGTTTCTAAGTTGTAGGAGAATTATCAAAATAAGCGTTTAAGTCAATGGGCAATTGTTACAGCGGAGAATCTGTTATTCTTTCCCGTTTAAACGCAAACGTACGCAAACGCAAAGCACTAAAACGTAGAAAAGAACAACGTTTTGACAATTCTGATAGTTCATGTTTATCTTGGTGGCAAACAGTTTGAAGCCTGATCAGACGCCGGGTTACCCGGCGTCTGATATGGCTCCAAACTGTTTGCACTGCAAATAATAGTTTTAGCGTAAACGCGTTTTTTGGGAAAGAATAACAGATTCTCTACTGTAAGCTTCAATATCTTTTTTCAGGACTCCGTTATCAGAGCCCCCCCCCCCCCACCCCTCCCATTCTCTCTCTCTCTCTGTGATTAAATAAACAAGTATCTTCATGAACTCTTTACAGGAGCGGTAGAATCATGATTGTGCAAAACGGTTGGTTCCAGATGAGACGCCGTATACGATCAGGATCCAGATACTGTTTGACACCCTGACAACGTTTTGAAAATAAAAATTTAGTTTTTTTTGTTAGAACAATAGCAGACTATATTTGTTACCGACGACAATAGTACCCCACATGAAAATCATTACATACCTGATCGATTATTGATTTATACTGTCTCATCTCACTATAATTTATTCATGCATGAAGTTCAACGTCAGGTAAATATTGTCCTACTATACATACCTGACATCACCACTTGGTAGCTGCCCATCCGTGTCACTGGAAACACGTTATAACTTTCCATTCGTTCATCAAGCAGTTCCATAACTAGCGTGAGGATGTGGAGAGTCTGGGCTGCATTGAACATGGAAAAGAAGTTGCTGAACTGCGCGATGTTGCACATGAACAACGTGGCGTCTGGAGAGTGGTAAGGGATCATATTTAGGGTATCCTGGATCTCTGTTACAGCGCTCACAACCTTTGGGACAATCTGAAACCGTAAGATATTGATGGCATTGGCTACAAGTAGATTACAGTGCAGAATACGCTATTTATTTTCAAATAAAAGGCTTTTATTTGTACAATTAACTGTTTGCAGCTAGATCAGACGCCGCGCAACCGGGTGTTACCATGTTTTTAAAAGCGGTCACCTGTATTTCAAAACATTAGCTTAGCCATCGTTTTAGTGGTCGCAATCGAAATGGTATACTGTATTATAGCATTATGGTTATCTTTAGTTTCTATTAAACGAAACATTTAGAGCAGCTTCTCAACTATTAAAACAATGGTGTATATCTTACCTTATCCACAACGATACTCGTTGAGTCCTTCTGTACATTCAAGTCTAAGGTAATAGCGTTTAACCAGTCTAGAACACCAACGACCAGGCCACTTTCGTGCTTCAATAGTTTACCAAAAATGAACAAACTCAGAACTGTGAGACACAATGACATGAACACACAGATAAAGCAAGTAATCCCATATTTAAGAACCATGCCGTTTACAGATGTAATTATGTTAAAGCAGTCAAGCTGCTCCTTTGCCACCACGGTTTCCTCGTCTTGAAGATGACGGAGATACTGAGAGAAGAGTGAGGTATTCATTAATGCAGAATCCGTGTTCTGTAAGGTAGTGAGATTCTCCAGAGCTTCTATGAATGCAGTCATCGTATGGCGTCCATTTGTTTTATTCAAGGTAGTATCTTCTTGTTGACCCACTAAAGTATTAAACTTTGCTACAAACAGAAGGACATCATCTGGTACTGATATACAATCTGCAAGCATGTGTCGACTAGAGAAATCCCTGAAGTTAGTTAGTGTAATAATATTCAGTCTAATTTCACAATATTTCATGAAGTTCTTTTCGAAAGTGTAATACGTTTTCCAATTATGTATCCCGTCGAACTCTAGAACAGTTTGACGGACAAGAAGCCGGATATCTGTGATAAAATCCGAATAGAACAAATTGTCTTTTACCAGTTTTTCAACCAAACACATTTGAATTGGGCTAATTTTTCTATGGTCCTCTATCCGGCTCAGGAGTTTCCATTCAACAACAGTTTTTGAGGGTAGAAGAACGTGGAATCGCATATTGCTTTTACTATACTTATGTTCAAGGGCATGTAATCGTATTTTTCCTGAGTGGAACTCTGCTCTTGATTGCACTTCATCTAAAAGTGCATGTGTATATGCGTCAAGGTCACGCAGCTGCTTTATATATCCCTGCATCTGGAAAATAAATAGTCTAAGGGTAAGATTCCTAAATCACCACCATTAAACTGTGTGGACTATTCGGTGCTACAGTGGAGAAAACGTTATTCTTTACACTAAAACTTTTATTTGCAGTACAAACAGTTTGGAGCCAGATCAGACGCCGGTTAACCCGGCCTCTGATCAGGCTCCAAATTGTTTGCCACCAAGATAAAGATGAATTATCAACATTGTCAAAAAGTTGTACTTTTCTACCTTTTAGTGTTTTGCGTTTGCGTACGTTTGCGTTTAAACGGGAAAGAATAACAGATTATCCACTGTAAACCATTTCACTGTCAACATTTACACCTTTCACCGTTCCGTTGTCGTCTGCTTCTATGTTGATGTATGCAGTATCATTTCAAAGTTAAAAACCAAGGAGTTATGACTGAAGAAATTTCAAAACGAGTGATAAACAGTTAAGGTCCTGATCAGACGCAGCGTTATGCGGTGTCTGGTCCAGATCCAAACTGTTTGCAAACGCGTTTTTAACCCTTTACCAAATAACCCGTTTACATGTATAACATTAAACACAGGTGATCACTCAAAGCAGGTTGAAAGTAAAGCAGAATGTGCCTTAAGGCACATCCTGCTTTACTTTCAGCCTGCTTTAAACTACCATCTACTAGGTTATATAAAATATTTGTTATGGTAATTGTTCATAAGGGTATAAACTGGAACTATTTTCTTCAGCGGAGAAATAATTTATGGGTTAAGACAGGTGACTGCTTTTAGCACGGTAAAAGTTTAAGAGAAAGCTCCATTACTTTAACCTCAATGTAAACCTTCCACCCATAGAAGTACCTTTTAGCACATTCAATTTATATCTTCACTAAATAAACTAGTTCCTATTTAAGTCATGAATATGCAACATAAGAAATAATTTCTATACATTAAAAGATGGTATATGTAGCTGTAGACAGACTAACGTAAAACAAAATGTAAATTAATTATCATTTTGATTTCCATTTATTCTGCTTTAGGTGGCCATATGCCATTAAAACTAGAAACAGATTATGTGGCAATGCGTTCAGCAGTGACCCTAATTTTATACCATTGGCTCGTCTACTATTAGAGGTCGTAATTAGAGGGTTTGGTTTCTCTGAAAACTGTACCCTCGAAAAACGGACGAACATGTAATTTCAAACAGAACAAATTATTAGGTCCTAACCATTTGCTGGATATACTCAGCAAACCATTATGTCCATGGAAAATCATTTTAGCGCATTAAATAATTCATCCACTGGTGAAAGTAGTACTTGTTCTAACCGGCATGGACATGACCATAGGCAATATTGTTTTAAGTTGCATAGCTGATGCTTGGCTAAAAGTAAAAGAGAATGCGCCTAAAGGTTCTACTATACTGTCAACATACAGTAAGTCATTATCTACATATATCTACCAGACTAAAACCAGATTATGTGGCAAAGTGTATACAAAGATATATACTTGTACGCCTCTTCTGAATGAAGGATTATCACTTCAGAAACAATTATTATGGAGCTTTCCGTTGTGTTTTATTTCTTCACTGACTGCCACTTGATTACAGCGAGTGCAATTAAACATTTCATTGAATAGTTGCCTAAACGACATAAAAACAAATAGCTAAGTTCCTAAACCGTTTGAACTGGTCGCACTTGCTTTATAAGAAACAAAGGTATCGTGGTGTCTTACCATAGTCCTAACTGTTTTACATTCTTTACGATTTTTTTTAACAAATTTACCTAAATGTATATCTGAGACACAAAGGCGGACGACAATTGTTAGAAGCAGATAACGTCGTGGTAGTTAGTCTTAACTGGTACAAGTACCTGTTGTCCATGTGCTATATCGTGGCCGTAGTTGATAAGGTATACGAAACAATACACGGCACTCAACACTGTTACCATCAACGCGGGAATAGCCAGCTCTATGAACTTCCGCCGCTGTTTCTGCTTGGCTTCAGCAGCTCTTGTCTTGTCGGGATCACCTGAAGTTACCCAAACAGATTCAAACGTGTATTTGATAGATTGTAAACACTGTTAAACATGACATTTTCATCACAACAAAATTTAGATATCTTTTGACCAATCCGCCTTATCCTGACCGTAATCAAACTTTTAGCGCTTTATAATTGTATGACTTACAAAGTTTTATCAAAATCCATTCAAATTTGTAGACACTTTAACCCTAATAATACTGAAACAAAGCCTGATCTGGCGTAGCAGAATACACTCAGTGCAAAAAGAAACGCACATCGTGCTCAGGCGCAGATTAAGATACCTTTTTTTTGAAGAAAATAAGAATAGAAAAACCATATTTCAATATTTATTTAATTCTGCAACTAGTTCAGAAAACAAATACTCAAAAAAGATTGTGCTGCCCTTTAACCATTTTCCTCTTAATGACGCCAAAAAGCGTTTGCAAACAGTTTGGATCCTGATCAGACGCCGCGTAACGCGGCGTCTGATCAGGATCCAAACTGTTTAACACTCGTATCGATTTGCTTTAAGTCATTCTACACTGAATTTTACTTTGAAACGATCTTGCAAACAACAAAATTGAAGCAGACGACAATGAAACGGTGAAGGGGTAAACCTCACGATTAATTTGGCAGCGAAATAATTAAATCCAGCTCGTTTAACTGTGCGTTTCTTTTTGCGCTGAATGTATGTTAATGGTGTTAATCGCACATAACTCTTGACACATCAATCCAATTTCAAGAACTTACACTTATACATTTTACACATTGTACAAGTACATGTATGCAAGTGAAATAAATAAATAAATACAATGTGTAGTTTCTAGAGTGTTAACACTGATTATTATTGTATTTTAGCATATCAAGGCCAGACAACACTGGATCATCTATCTAGGTTTTGACCATACTGGAACTAATTTGAGAAGTTATAGCCATATATAGGTTTACAAGGTGTTGTTAATTATCCATTTAACAGGGTTAGGAAATCCCAAAAATATCTACTTGTCAACGAACAAGATAGGAGAAAAATCCTATGTTTCCGCCACAAAAATTACTTGTCCAAACACAGTATAATAAAACTTCTATTAGTTTTATATTCGCTTCAACATATATGTTACTATTAGATCTAGTGTATATGTTAGTTTGATGTATTCAACAATAATTTCATAGTACTGTTTTGATATTGTTTTACTTTTTTAACAATCACTAACACTCTGTTTCTATGCACAACACAACCTATATATAATGTAGGATCTTATGTCCTTTTTCTCTTAAGGTGGTAGGCCTTGCACCTTCACTTGCAGGTGCAGGGCTTGGGTGGACTAAATAGCCCTTGACGACCCGACGATTATCTCTATTTTAACCACCCACGCATGGCCATCATATTCAACTTTGAAAGTTAGCCACTATTAACCCTTTACCTGATAGCCTATTTCTAGTATTGAAGATAGATGACCACTTAAAGCAGGTTGAAAGTGAAGCAGAATGCGCCTTAGGGCGCATTCTGCTTTACTTTCAACCTTCTTTAAGCTTCCATGTGCTAGAATATATCAAATATAAGCTATAATATTTATTCATTACTGATTAAATTGGAACTACTTTCTTCAGCGGAGGAATAAATTAAATGCGCTAAAAGTCGCTTCTATGGGGAAAAGGGTTAAAGAAGAGGAAGATATTGCTGTATGCGCTAAGTTTAAATGATTTAACTTTGGAGACAGTAGCGCTTAAATAAAACTGATATAACGCATTTTCTAACATATCTGAGTACAACAAGGGCACATAGCCATTGGCGCGATGATCCAATTTCAACAACAATGTCTCTTCATAAAGTTATATCCAATGTAAATTGAGTTGAACTATTCTTGAAATCAGTTGAAAATTGTAGTTGTTAAGAGGGAAAACACTGTTAAATTAGAGTCTAATCTTATATCTGAGTACATCTAAGACAGATACAATAGTAACTACCACAGTATGTGACGACAAATCATATTAATCTGAAAACCGACTTAACTGCAGATACAGATAACATTTGTGTGAAATTTAATAAATATAATAATAGTTGGGGTTTTGGTGTGTGCTTTTTACAAGAACACGTCTGACAAACCAAATATTAACGAACGAATGAACGACAGACGAAAAGGGCCAAGTAAATATACGATCACCTTTAAGATAGGCGTATAAAAATACACTAAATACCTTCACACACAATCATGCATGCACAACGGCGCTATATAACCACAATCAAACAAACAACCCCAATAGTCAAAAATGGACTTGACTTATTGACCAAGTGTCTGATCAGGTTGCAAACTGTTTGCGCTAGAACTAAAGGGTTCAGCGTAAACGCGATTTATGAAAAATAATTACTACATGTACAATGTATCGCTCAAGATGGAGAATGCTGTAACACGAGTGGGTGGTAACGTGTTGATATATGAAACGTAATGATCAAGAAAAAGGCAGACCAGCAAGCAGATGTGTACCTTCTAATCTATTTATTTGGAATGTTTATAAAGACTATATTGGTTTTGACAATGCTACTCGCGTACAATAAATATATAATGACTATCTTAAATAAATTATGTTCTTGAGAATAGACATCAGATGGACAACACTTTGGGATAAGAGTTGACCCCAGGTTGAACCCGTGATTTCATTTGGATTCAAAAAAATATTTTGCTTCATTATTCATCCAACTTTGCTTGCGAACCCATGTATGGGACATAGGCAAACAGTGTAGACTGATCAGACACTGCTTAATGAGTCAACACAATTTACTTATAGGAAGTTCAAATATAGAGCAAAACGAAACTAATCACATACAGTGGAGAATGTGTTATTCTTTCCTAATAAAAGCGTGTACGCTAAAACTATTACATGTATTTACAGTGCGTCTGATCAGGCTCCAAACTGTTTGCCACCAAGATAAACATGAAATATCAGAATTGTCCAAAAGTTGTTCTTTTCTACGTTTTAGTGATTTGCGTTTGCGCACGTTTGCGTTTAAACGGGAAAGAATAACAGATTCTCCACTGTATTTCACTTCCAAGTTTTCTCGTCTGCTTTAACCCTCTTACCGCCAAAATATCATCTGCATTAGTAGAGTCGTCTGCAATATTCTAAAGCCAGCTTTAGGGCTGTTTTGACTGAAGAAATGTCGAAACGAGAGTCAAAGTGTTTGTACCTTGATCGGACGCCGCATGACGCGGCCTCCGATCAGGATAGAAACTGTTCCCAAAAACGCATTTTGGCTCCATTTGCAGTTTAATAGTTCAACAACAACCAACAGTGTCCTTCAATCCCTGCTTATTATGAATATTATAGCCAGCATAATAATTATTATAATTACATATTTATGGACATATTTCCTTCAGTTGATGAATACTTAAAGATGGAAGAGGCGTATCCATTCAATACAGAACTAACCCATTTGCGCCCAGTGAATTATTCCATTCTTGTATATGGGATTAGTCCTTTATTATCTAAGGGAAAACCGGTCTTAATATTCATTTTTCGTTTTGTTTTATATTGAAAGTCCTTTCAGCAAACAGTGCATTTTTATCAGACGCCGTTTTATGCTGCTTCTGATCAGAGTATACCATGTTTTTCTATGTTCCATATATTGGATCGTGGAAACAAATGGTTAAAAGAACATAAACCTTTGCCAAAATAAATCTGTTTTAGTTTTAAGAACGGATTATAGCAGAGCATACTACATGTACAAGTAAATCAAACACCCCTTTAGTAACAGTTTGCTTGAAGCATTCACATGTTATTACGACTGAAATTGCGTTATTCCAGTTTCAAAGGGCGTGATACAGTGGAGAATCTGTTATTCTTTCCCGTTTAAACGCAAACGTACGCAAACGCAAAGCACTAAAACGTAGAAAAGAACAACTTTTGGACAATTCTGATATTTCATGTTTATCTTGGTGGCAAACAGTTTGGAGCCTGATCAGACGCCGGGTTACCCGGCGTCTGATCTGGCTCCGAACTGTTTGCACTGCAAATAATAGTTATAGCGTAAACGCGTTTATTGGGAACGAATAACACATTCTCCACTGTACATGTAATTGCATCGAAATGTATCTGTATGGAGAATAAGTAAATACTCTAAAAAGCGTTTCTATGACGGAAAGGGTGAAGAATGCAATAGAAACCCGTTTGGAGCCTGCTAATCTATATTCGAATTATTCGCAACGGACAAGTAATTCTTTTGATATACCTGCGATTTTCTTGCTGTAGGGATTTTCATCAATTTATTTAACCCATTTGTGCCCACGATGCCATATATGGGGCATAGGCAAACAGGGTAGACTCAGATCAGACGCCGCATAATGCGGCGTCTGATCAGAGTCTACAATGTTTGCTGATAGGAATTTCAACAAAAATTAAAATTTAAACCAGGCACCCCTTACAGTGGAGAATGTGTTATTCTTTCCCAATAAACGCGTTTACGCTAAAGCTATTATTTGCAGTGCAAACAGTTTGGAACCAAATCAGACGCCGGGTAACCCGGCGTCTGATCAGGCTCCAAACTGTTTGCCACCAAGATAAACAAGAATTATCAGAATTGTCAAAAAACTGTTCTTTTCTACGTTTTAGTGATTTGCGTTTGCGTACGTTTGCGTTTAAACGGGAAAGAATAACAGATCATCCACTGTACATAAAAAATGGGTTAATCCAATATATAAAAATTGAAGAATCGCCTGGCAGCAAAAGGGTTAACACGAATAGACAATATCATTATCGTCTGCATACAATGTGCAACCGATCATAACACGAGTAACAAGATCTGCTCAAATTCCATATTCGTTGATTTTCAGATTCAAATAGAATTTAAACAAACAACAAATCCAATTCTATTCCAATTAAGTGCATTTAGTTTGCATTCCGTTTCGATTAAAATTGAGAGTGTGCATTTCCCGCTGCTGTACATAATCGAAAATCAAATTTAGATTTTGCTTACAATTTAATTATGATTTACAGAATGAACGGGTAATGTGCCTTTGTTTATTTCTTTTACACAGATCTTGATTTGAATTGATTTTGGTGGGGTTTTTTTTGTAATGAATTTTATTTCATCATTTTTCATGCTATACAATTTCATATTACATAATATACATTTATACACATGAGATTGATTTTGGTGGTTGGTACTGGTGTCTTTTAAGTAGCAACACAACATATTACAGTGGAGAATCTGTTATTCTTTCCCGTTTAAACGCAAACGTACGCAAACGCAAAGCACTAAAACGTAGAAAAGTACAACTTTTGGACAATTCTGATAATTCATGTTTATCTTGGTGGCAAACAGTTTGGAGCCTGATCAGACGCTTGGTTACCCGGCGTGTGATCTGGCTCCAAACTGTTTGCAATAGAAATAATGATTTTAGCGTAAACGCGTTTATTGGGAAAGACTAACACATTCTCCACTGTATTAATATCACAATGTGCAAACTAGCATCAGTTGTGCATCGCAAACAGTGAAAATCAAAGGTCAGCCGCCGCGTTGCAGGCCCGGCGGCTGGCCTTGAGCTACACTGTTTGACACCCGCATGCGTCTTCAGAATTTTATGTAGCTGTATTATATACGGTATTTAGCAGTGTAGACAAAACTCAAATGCTCGGCGTCTGATCTGGCTCCAAACTGTTTGCAATGAAAATAACAGTTTTAACGTAAAAACGTTTATTGGGAAAGAATAACGTTATCTCAACAGTTAGGCACACTATGAAATGAAACCACCTTCACTGCTTTACCCCGAATATCATGGGTTATATTTGAAAACAGTTACGATTCGTATGTAAGGGTTTAGCTATATGCGAGCTAAAACATTATTTAAACTTTTTACTGCGCACTCACTCACAAATGTATCTATTAGCGGTAACATTGTACAGTGGAGAAAACGTTAGTCTTTCCCAATAAACGTGTTTACGCTACAACTACAGTGGTAAATACGCTATTCCTACCCATTTACGCGTTAATCTATGCGTAAAAATGCATAGTTAACGGTTAACGAACGCTTATCGAACTGTTAACGCCTAACGATCTTAACCCGTTTAAACGCGTTAATAAGCGATTATTCCAGAGATGCTGCGATTGGTGCTTCAGGTGTCCGTTTCACGCGGAGATTTCGGATCTTGTCGACAGGCACTGACCACCCGCCTGTAACCAATCTATTTATGTAACCCGCCTATATATGCCACTCAGATATCGGGGGATTAACAGTGTATTGCCAATTAAAGATAGCATTGTTATCGGCGATATCACCTAATCTTCTGTAATACACAGGTTATAAAGTGTATGTGTAAACCGCTGAAATTTAGGGGTCCGTCGGCTAAGTGATGACCCTTTCATCCGGGCTCTTTTAAACGCGTAAATAAACGCGTGAAGAAACAGCTAGGAAAGCCGTTTAAAGAAACGGATAATAAATGCATAGTGAACGGTTAACGAACGCGTAAGAAACGCGTAGAGTGGGAAGGAATAGCGTATTAACCACTGTATTATTTCTATTGCCAACAGGTTGGAGCCAGATCAGACGCCGGGTTTTCCAGCGTCTGATCAGGCCCCAAACTATTTGCCACCAAAATAAATATGAATTATCAGAATTGTCCAAAAGTTGTACTTCTCTACGTTTAAGTGCTTTGCGTTTGAGATTTCTTTGCGTTTAAACGGGAAAGAATAACGTTTTCTCCACTGTATCACGTTTGACAGCTTACTGTGGAAGCAAAACTGAAAGCTGATACATTCTGGCACTTATTATTCATTCGTATTCTGGATGACTATACACTGCTTAATACCGCGAACTTCATTTTTCACGAATTCAAGTGTTATGATTAGTGATTAAAATGGTAGTTGTTTGGAAGTACTCCCTTTGCGAACATATGTTCCACCTCTGTTTGACAGCATACAGTGGAGAAAACGTTATTCTTTCCCGTTTAAACGCAAACGTACGCAAGCGCAAAACGCTAAAACGTAGAAAAATACAACTTTTGGACAATTCTGATAATTCATGTTTATCTTGGTGGCAAACAGTATGGAGCCTGATCAGACGCCGGGTTACCCGGCGTCTGATCTGGCTCCAAACTGTTTGTACTGGAAATAATAGTTTTAGCGTAAACGCGTTTATTGGGAAAGAATAACGTTTTCTCCACTGTATCATAATGTTGAGAATACGTCGGTTTCGCCTAATCCATTTGTGCCCTTTGTATTCTTCCATGTTTATATATTAGATTAGTCGAGTTTTTATCTAAGGGATGCCTGGTCAAACTTTTCATTTTAATTATGTTTTATATTGAAATTCCTATTAGCAAACAGTGTGGACTCTGATCAGACGCCGCATGATGCGTCGTCTGATCAGAGTCTACACTGTTTGCCTATGTCCCATTTATGGGATTGTGGGCACAAATTGGTTACAAAACTGATTATGTAAACAGCAAAAACACATTTAGAAAATAAAAGTATCCTGAAGATGTTGACAATTTAATATAACCTTATTTGTAGATACAGTTCTTCCTCCCTCCAATGACCCCGCTACGACTACCCCCTCATTACAGTGGCACTTGTCGCAGTTCCCTAAACAGGACAATTATGTCTAACCTATTCACATTCACGGCTTCAATATCTGCTGTTTTTCTCAAAGTAACAAAAGGGACATTTTGACAGAAACAACGTAAGTTAGGTTCCCTCCCTTATACGACTCCCTACGAACAACACACAACAATTGTTGTCTCCTTGTGGGAGTCGTTTTAGAGAGGGGGCGCTGTAGTCGATAACCTGGTCAGACGCCGAGTAACTCGGAATTGTATATGAGTCTAAACAGTTTGCATTGGACACAATGTTTAAAAGAATTTATTGAGGACGAATAATGTACAGTGGAGAAAACGTTATGCTTTCCCGTTTTAACGCAAACAAAACACAAACGCAAAGTATCAAAACCGTACAAAAGTACAACTTTTGGACAATTCTGATAATTCATGTTTATCTTGGTGGCAAACAATCTGGCGTCTGATCATGCTTCAAACATTTAGCCACTAACTTACTTGACGGTAAAATATAGGACTGTAAACAACTTCAAAACAACATGTTTTTTTTCTTACATGTAGTTCTACTGCTTTTGGTTTGCGTTTCTTTTCTTTATACACAGAGATAATATCTACTTCTCCCATGTACACTCGAATTACAGTGGATAAAACCTTATTCTTTCCCGTTTAATCGCAAACAAAACGCAAACGCTTCGCAATTAAAAATAGAAAATAACAATGTTTAACAATCCTGACAGTTTTGTTTTTTATATGAGTGGCAGTTTGAAGCCGGATCAGACGCCGGGTTACCCGGCGTCTGATCTGGCTCCAAACTGTTTGCAATGGAAATAACAGTTTTAACGTAAACGCGTTTATTGGGAAATAATAACGTTTTCTCAACTGTACCTGAGAAAACACCGAACGCAACAGTTAGTATTGCTAAGCAACATGGTGATTAACAAACAACTCTCCTTCAATTATCACCCAGTTTATTCCAGAATATGTGTCATAGTTGGACATCAAAATTGCGAGACTTGTTCATACTGATAGGGCAGCGTCAATGTATACCACAGTAAATATAAATCATTCGATAGAGTTACATGTATGTGTATGTAGTGGCCAAATTCAGCATTGAATTTGAGTCTCAAATGTGGCTGAAATACCAAAGTGCGTGCACATACATGTATCTTTTTCCTACCATAAACGTAAACCATTCTGCACACCTTTATTCCCGGGAACTTAATATATGTGTGCACACTTCAACCCGTTTTACCTTTAGAATTTAAGAAGACGGGGGCAAAGTGTTCTCCTATATGCTCCGTTATCGTATGGGCCTACCTTTTTGAACGTCTAGATTATCCAGCATCTCTTGAAGATCTCGTTGGGCGTTGATTTCAACACGTGACTGTCGAGCAAATGCAGAGAAACGTTTCGATTGCCAAATGTCGCCTGGCTGCGTCACAATCTGAACAATAAACGACAAATATAATACAGTGAACCCTTTTTTAATACGACCATAAACCATGCCAATTAGTACAGTGAAGAATCTGTTATTCTTTCCCAATAAAAGCGTTTACGCTATTTTTTAAAACTATTATTTGCAGTGCAAACAGTTTGGAACCAGATCAGACGCCGGGGAACCCGGCGTCTGATCAGGCTCCAAACTGTTTGCCACCAAGATAAACAAGAATTATCAGAAATGTAAAAGAGTTGTTCTTTTCTACGTTTTAGTGCTTTGCGTTTGCGTACGTTTGCGTTTAAACGGGAAAGAATAACATATTCTCCACTGTATGTGTATCGGGCAGGTGGCTGCTTAAAGCAAGGGGAAAGTAAAACAGAATTTTTCTGTTTTACTTTTACCTTTCTTTATGATGGCACCTTCTTTTATAACATAAATTTGTCTTATTTTATTGGCCTTTATAGAAACGTTTCGATTGCCAAATGTCGCTTGGCTGCGTCACAATCTGAACAATAACCAATAAATATAATACAATGAAACCCTTCTAATACGACCATTAACTGTGTCAATAATTATGTGTATACATGTACATGTAGGACAGGGGGCCTTTTAAAGCAAGGTGAAAGTAAAATAGAAAGTTCCTTCAGGAGTTTTCTGTTTTATTTTTACCTTGCTTTAAGCTGCCGTTATATTTTAGAACATCAATTAGCCTTATGTATTATGGTCGTAATAGAGAGATTTTATTGTACTTTCTAGAAGACGTTTCTTAAACCATTTCACTGCCAATATGACAAACAATTCTGAAACAGTACAACTGATTAATTGTCATCTGATTTGTAAATGAACACTTACAGATATGTTAAATCAAACATTTTCACCCCTGATCAGACACCGAGTAAAACTAAATCTAACCAAACTTAATTTATTGCCACTCAAATTCTAATAATGTGTCAAAATGTTCAAGGAATTGTCTTTTAATGCATTGTGTGATTTTGTAATTACAGTGGAGAAGACGTTATTCTGTCCCAATAAACGAGTTTACACTAAAACTATTATTTCCATTGCAAAACGTTTTGAGTCAGATCAGACTCCGGGTATCCCGGCGTATGCTCAGGCTCCAAACTGTTTGCCTTTAAGAAATAGATAAAAAGGAATGTAAAACAAATGTATTTTTGTATGCTAAGGTTAGTGCATGGCGTTTGGGTTTCGCTTGCGTTTGAACATGAAAGAATAACGTCTAATCAATTGTACGCTTAGTTTAATTTCAACGGGGAAAACTAGGGCCTTCTCCATTTAACGCCCTCAAACTGTCACTTATCTTCAAGGAAACAATAGTGACATATTTGTCACTTATATTAAAATAGATTCTAAATATTGTCAAGAAACTGTCATGTCTATGTTTTACGTAGTTGCGACTGATTTGGGGTTAGTTTAAATTAAATACGAGGTTAACAGTTAATCCAGCGAAGACATAAACTCGTTCATAAGCGATGATGCCCTTCTTTCCCGTTTGACACATTTTTGTGCCTGGTGTCCTATACTACTAGGGATGTAGGCAAACAGTGTAGACTCTGACCAGACGCCTCATAATGCGGCGTCTGATCAGAGTCAACATTGTTTGCTTATAGAAATGTAAATAAAAAACAAAACGAAATCAAATATTGAACCCAAGAACCCCTTTTATAGAAATGTAACTAATCCAATATAGAAGCATGAAAGAATACACGGTTAACAGTATGCCCAGTGAAGACAAATAGTATATGTAAAACAGAGGAAAAACTCAAAAGATTGAACATTGTAGAGTAGTTTCTTATGTTTCTGACATGTTTCGGCGTGTGGCCTTCATCTGAGAAACTCTCAGTTACATGTTTTTCTTTCCCGATAAATAACAACTGCAAACGCGGTGCATTAAAATGTAACAATTACAAGTTTGGGACAACTCTGACGAATAGATAGATAGATTTATTTTAACATAAAATGTACAATAACATGGCATTCTGTTACATGTATTAAAAAATGGTAATTATCTAAATAGCACATAGTTTAGAGCCTTTTCAGAGACCGATATATTGAGCTTCGTATGATCCAAAGTGTTGGCTGCGAAAATACTCACAGACGCGTTTATTGAAAAAGATAACGTGATCTCCACTGTCTTAGTTTGAAAAAAAATATATTGTTTTTTTGAATTTCGGAACATACCTGAGCAATTGGAGAGTTGAACATTAGCTTTGGTTATATAGATTACTCTTTATCACTTGGCAACACAAATCCATGGCAAGCTGGCCACTCTTTCTTTAAGGCAACCTTTTCGGGATAAACAATCATTTTAAAAGACATACTATTAGTTTACATGATCCAGTTCATCGAATGGCAACCTCTGTCTTATGTGAATTTGAAAGCTATAAAACAAGGTTAATATATTGATTTTAGGTAGTGTTGTCTAGCAACCCAGACAACAATCTTGCTATCTATTAGCGCTTTCATATAAATGCGATAACTAGTCGTCAACGACTGTGATTATTTACAGCTTTATGAAATAAAAGTACAGCACACAGGACTGCCATTTCCGAAATCTTCGTTTTTTCTCAATTTCTCCGGATCTACGGATTTGTTACGAAATCTTCGGAGTTATGCTGCTACTTTTAAAATTTGATATCTTTGCGTTTTTTTTTTTTTATAAAAATCATTGAAATGGCTGTCAAACAGTTTTGATCCTGATCAGTCGCCGCGTTACGCGGCGTCTGATCCGGATCCAACGTTTCCAAACTGTTGATATAAATCTGTCATCGAAAGGTTGAAAGGTACGATTCCTAAACTCGCTATTGACAATTGGAAATGTGTATATACATGTCTATGTAGCAACTTATGGTAGCCCTGGGTACGGCGCCTCTGCCTATAACGGCTCTCCGTACAACGGCTCCCTCCTTACAACTATACATGAATCTGTATCCCAAACAAGACAATTGTGTCTAACGCTTTCAGTGCTGTAATACTGTCTGCTAAATATTACAGTGGAGAATCTGTTATTCTTTCCCGTTTAAACGCAAACGTACGCAAACGCAAAACACTAAAACGTAGAAAAGTACAACTTTTTGACAATTCGGATAATTCATCTTTATCTTGGTGGCAAACAGTTTGGAGCCTGATCAGACGCCGGGTTACCCGGCGTCTGAACTGGCTCCAAACTGTTTGCAGTGAAAATACTAGTTTTAGCGTAAACGCGTTTATTGGGAAAGAATAACGTTTTCTCTACTGTAGTCGTTCGCTGGTTTCTTCTCTCAAAGCTATACGTAATGGACATGTTAACAGAATTGACATTAACTCGAGTGACAAACACTTTGAACGTATTTCAGACACATCGTTACGTGGCGTCTGATCTGCGTTCAAAATGTTTGCTAATGTGAGCCAAGTTATGGTCAAAGCTCTAACAGTTTTAATTTTCCTTGCCTATTACAAATCCCTCAAGACAGAGCGCACACTCTTTGTCTCAAATTGAGTGTTGCTACATGTATGTACACATCTCGTGTACAGTGGAGAAAACGTTGTTCTTTCCCGTTTAAACGCAACGCAACGCGAACGCACTGCAATAAATCTAGAAATTGACAACTTTTTCACGATGCCAAGTGTTTATTTTGATCTCAGGCAGAAAGAGTTTGGAGCCTGATCAGACGACGGGTTACCCGTCGTCTGATCTGGCCCCAAACTGTTTGCATTGGAAATAATAGTTTTAACGTAAACGCGTTTATTGGGAAAGAATAACGTCTTAAATCGTAATTATGTCCTGTACAAACGACAAGTGCAACGGAATTAAATGTACTAGACAAGAACAGCTTTTTTGGACAGTTCTGATGATTTATATGAACTGACTGGCTAACGAATTGGAGCCTGATTTGGCGTCTGATCCACAGGGTCCCGACACGATTAATTTTTAGGGAAAAAAATTGTCAGAAAGTATATATAGAGACAAGGGGTACAACTGATTTTCAGTATATTCTCACCCCACCTCGACAAAACCGGGCATATCATGAATAAATATTGATGAAACGACACCCTTTTTGCATTTCTGTCTAGCTAATATGATACACTTCCATAAAAACATAACATAAAACCAACTGTAAGCATGCAATTTTAACAGTAACTGCATCCACTCGCTGAAATCATCGATTTTCGGAAAACGGGACAGGTGTTCGTTCATAGCTAACACAGCATTGGTCACTACTGTACGCTTGTTTAGGCGGTATTTTCGAGCATTACAGTTATTGGCCACTACTGCACGATAGTTTAGGCGGTAATATCGAACATGGCAGTCATACAGTTGCATAGATATACATTTTGACACCGATCAAAGCTGATTTCTTCTTAAATCATTGCCGTACCAAAAATGCTTACATGTACAAGAATAACTTTACTGCCGATGAAAACATGCGAATTTGTTGATGGTATGGCAATGATTTGAGTACAAATCAGCTTTTATATGTGTCAAAATTGATATCTATGGAACTGTATTACTGTAATGCTCGAAAGTACCGCCTAAACAAGCGTACAGTGGTGTCTAATGCTGTGTTGGCTATGAACGAACACCTGTCCCGTTTTCCGAAAATCGGTGATTTCAGTGAGTGGACGCAGTTACTGTTAAAAGTGCATGCTTACAGTTGGTTTTATGTTATGTTTTTATGGAAGGGTATCATATTAGCTAGACAGAAATGCAAAAAGGGTGTCGTTTCATCAATATTTATTCATGATATGCCCGGTTTTGTCGAGGTGGGGTGAGAATATACTGAAAATCAGTTGTATCCCTTGTCTCTATATATACTTTCTGACAATTTTTTCCCCTAAAAATTAATCGTGTCGGGGCCCTGTGGTCTGATCTGGCACCAAACTGCTTAAAGTGATACATGTATTAACGGTTTTTAGACGAAACGGAGTCCTTTGGGAAAATGAAGTTTACATGTATCCTACCCTTGTTGTAAATAACTATATACTAAGATTTACTCATGATTGTGTTGCATTTGCAAGAGTCTATAAACTAACAGAAATACAGAATTGTTTTCTGTAAATCTACTTCATGTATTAACCAGTGACTTGCCTTAAAATAATAGTAACGTAATACACAATTAAATTTCAATCAGTTTTGGGCCTTATCAGAAGCCGATGATCATGTCGATACGAGTGTCAAACAGTTACGCGGCGTCTGACCAGTGTCCAAACTGTTTGCAAACGCGCTTTCAATCGCAATTGAGAGTGAAAGGGTTAAGTAGTCTATACAGACTGACCATTTTTTTTGCTGTTAAGTTGTCGTTGAAACAAAGGTTTTACGTTTCAAATAAAACGTGTGTATTTATTTGTTAGAGATTTGGAACCACTTTTGACTGGATATGATAAGAGAGAATGACACCTTTAGCGTGTTCAGTTGACACTGTTTGCGGCTAAGGTGAGCAGTTTGTGTCCTGTAGGCGGACTGCAGAGTACAGTTAAGAAAACGTATTCCTTCAAACCAATCGCGTTTACACGTAAACTATTTTTTTTTTTTAAAACAGTTACAGTTTAGAGCTTGATCAGACGCCGGGTAACCCGGCGTCTGATCAGGCTCCAACATGTTTGACGTTCAGATTAAAATTGGTAGTCGGATTGTCAAATAGTTGTAATTTTCTATATTTCATTGCAATGCGTTTGCGTTTGAACGGAAGAATAACGTCTTTCTCCACTGTATTTCAGACAGGTAGCCAACTCGAAATTGATTGGCAACGACGGCCATCAATTTCCTTACTGAACATACCCCTCGTGTTATTCAGGACTTAATATTTAAGGTAGGTAACCTGACATTAATATTGTCTGCTTTTATCAATATTTGTCTCCCATGTATGAGTACAACATAGAATTATCATAAACTCTCCCTAACGTACAATGTTACAGTGGAGAAAACGGTAATCTTTCCCAATAAACGCGTTTACGCTAAAACTATTATTTCTATTGCAAACAGTTTGGAGCAAGATCAGACGCTGGGTAACCCGGTTTCTGATCAGGCTCCAAACCGTTTGCCACCATGTTAAACACGAATTATCAGAATTGTCCAAAAGTTGCACTTTTTTACGTTTTAGTGTTTTGCGTTTCGTTTCGTTTAAACGGGAAAGAATAACGTATTCTCCACTGTATCCGTGATGTTGTTGGTCTCACATGCACAGTAGTACCAAGGTATCACGAGACCGCTTACGTCAAACGTGTCACGAGACTACATTTCTATAAATCGAGCTTTCTTACTAGTATTGACTTTACTCATACAGGTTTTTCTGTCTCGTTTAATCCTTTCATTCTCTATGACGCCTTAAAGCGCGTTTGCAAACATTTTGAGAACTTATCAGACGCCGCATAACGCGGAGTCTGATCAGGACTCAAACTGTTTGACACTCTTATCGATATGTATTAAGTCATACAACCTTAAATCTAACTTTTTAGCACATTTATTCGATTCCTCAACTAAAGCAAATAGTTTCAATTTATAAAGTAATTGATATGATTTCTATATTGTAGCAGGTGCTTGCTTAAATCAGGCTGAAAAAAGCAGAATGAAAACTCTTTTATATGTAAAGCATAATATGGTATAACTACAAGTTTAAACAATCTAAACTTAAAAGTATACATTTGTATCATGGAATGTAGATCTGACTATATCATATGTTTAATCTGAATAATAAACAGTTCGGGGCGGATCAGACAACGGGTTACCCGGCATCTGACATGGCTCTACACGCATTGCAATGGACATAATTTCTCTATAGTAACTATGCGTTTATTTGGAACGAATATTAATAGTGTTCATACTTTCCATAAACCCGTAGCGCAATCGCAACTTACTTGTATAGGTATTTAAATCGCAGTGGTACATGTATTATGCTTTTCTGTGTTGTTGCGTTTTCCAAGGGAGACAAACTACAGTAACATTTATAGTAGAAAAAACGGTATTGCTTCCCTTCGGAAGTTACTGTCTGAACAAAAGTTGTACCAGATACAAGTATAGGGCTGTCATAACTTGATCATAAGATACAATAAGATTTCGAAAGTGTCTATATTTCAAGCTCGTTAACTTAAAGCAAGTTAAAAATAAAGTAACGCGGCGTCTGATCTTGATTTAAGCTGTTTGTCACTCGCCATTACGTTTTTTTCTGTCAAAATGTCATGTACCTGTACGTAATTTTGAGAAAAACAGCAGACGACATTTTAAGCAGACAACATTGCAACCGTGAATAGGTTGGACATAATTGTCTTGTTTGTAGGAAGAGCGGCAAGCGTCGCTGTAAGGAGAGAATCGTTATTGGGGTGGTCGCTGTAGAGAGGGAGACATTTACAGTGGAGAATCCGTTATTCTTTCCCGTTTAAACGCAAACGTACGCAAAACGCAAAGCACTAAAAACGTAGAAACGAACAACTTTTAGACAAGTCTGATAATTCATGTTTATCTTGGTGGTAAACAGTTTGGAGCCTGATCAGACGCCGGGTTACCCGGCGTCTGATCTTGCTCCAAACTGTTTGTATTGTAAATAATAGTTTTAGCGTAAACGCGTTTATTGGAAAAGAATAACACATTCTCCACTTTACCATTGCACTTGTCAAGCTTTTTTTATAAATGAAGTTTCTTTTTAAAAGCTTCAATAGAACAGGAGTTATGAAGCATGACGCAAAAGCGTGACGGACAGACAGACGGAACGGAAGGGCAGACGGACGGACCATCAGATAGACGCCGTAAAACTTATCCCTAAGTGTTACCTCTACCTACAGTACATGTAGGTGACACAGAAACAGGTCACACTAGACATATTTAATTAGTGTCATACAGTGGAGAATATGTTATTCTTTCCCAATAAACGCGTTTACGCTAAAACTATTATTTCCAATACAAACAGTTTGGAGCCAGATCATACGCCGGGTAACCCGGCGTCTGATCTGGCTCCAAACTGTTTGCCACCAATATAAACATGAGTTATCAGAATTGTCCAAAAGTTGTTCTTTTCTACGTTTTAGTGCTTTGGGTTTGCGTACGTTTGCGTTTAAACGGGAAAGAATAACATATTCTCCACTGTAGGTGACACAGAAACAGTTCACAATAGACATATTTAGTTAGTGTCATAATAGAAAATAATAAAGCGTTACATGTACATGTATGTACTAGTTCACAACATGCATTGAGCGATATTTTAACCCTATACTGATCAAATACTATCGTAAGATGTTTACCCCTTCCCCGCAATATTGTCTGTAATATCGTTTTAAGGTATGATTATAGGTATTATACATGTACAGTACTGAACCTTATTAAATTAACAATTTTTGCGATTCGCTTGCAATTCGATGGCAATTCGCTTGCGATTCGATGGCAATTTGCTTGCGATTCAAAATACTAACTTTACCCTCAGGTAAGTTTTATTGAATGGTGTATCTCACAAATGTTCGCAAATATGTCTTCATTGATTTTTGTCACAACCGCTTCGGAAAATTCGCATAAAAATATTCAAACGTAGGATTTGTTTTCTGAAGCGCCCGATTCGATGACAATTCAATGGCAATTTGATGGCAATTCGCGTGCGATTAACAATTTAATTTAATAAGGTTCAGTACTGTAGCTGACCAGATTTCAAAACAAGTGGTAAACAGTTTTGAACCTGATCAGACGCCGCGTCACGCTACGTCTGATCAGGTTCTTAACTGTTTGAAAATTAGTTGTTTGACCTCATTGAAAGTAAAGAGTCAATAAAAAACTGTTTCAAATGCATTTGATTGGGAAACGCATACCAGAATACATTGTCATGCAATGTACAATGTACGTGTTTTTACCCTTTCATGATCAAATTATTCCGGAGAATTTTACCCCTTCACCGCTTTATTGTTGTCTGCTTCAGTATTGTTACATTGTATTTGCAAGATCGTTTAAAAGCAAGAATTAATATAGTATGGCGCAAAACATGTCGACATGAGTGTCAAACTGTTTGCAAGCGCGCTTTCAAGTGTTTTTGAGAGTGAAAGGATTAATCAATTCTTGGAAAAATGTCGAAACTACTTATTCTAAATTAGCGCCTAATAAAAATGTTACTTAAAGATGCATCTCCTGACAATTAGAGACAATAGAAAAGAAAAACAATTTACGAGCGAAAATCAATAGAAATGCTTCCATTTCAGAACTGTTTAATTTAATTGCTGGGAACGGGTTATTATATAGTAATGCAATTGGAATTTGTTGAGAAGTTTTGAGATTTGCATAAATCGCATTGTCTGCCTTTGAATTGAATTAGCCTTGATGAAAAAGCAACATGGTTGTTTCAGGAATTGATTTATCACTACTTTTTGAGTAGGGCTAACGGCATAGCGTTACCGTTTTTCTATTACGTCATTTGCGACATAGTCATCAATGAATTGCAAACCTGTATATTTACATAAATGTACATTCGCCCCATCCAATTCCATTATGAACAAAATGACGTTTATTCGTATAGACGCAATTTGTCTAGTGGAGGGACTTGTGGATACCTTTTCCCAGAGGAAACAGGACTTATGAATCTGCTTTCCGCGAATCATTTTATTGCGTTGCTTCAGTAATGCAGTTATGGCTGTTCCTTTCAAAGTACACATTATTCGAGTTTTCAAGCTCTAATATGGATTAATCATGCATGCATTCTAATAAAATGTTCATTTGATATTAAAAATTACAGCAAATATATGTAAATATAAGAAATGAATTGATTCTTTTTTGGGCGTTTAAGCGAAATAAACGACAGAAAATGATCGGAAAGTTTACCAATTAAACCACTAAAAACCAGTATTTTATTAGCAAAAGCGTTTGGAACCATATCAGACCTCGGATTACGTTGCATATGACCTGACGCGACATTCTTTGTTATTCAGGTAAAACAATTCTTCAATGTTTTTAATAATGATCATTTTCTGATTGTATAGCTGAATAAAGTTTATAATTGAATTCCGATGGTGTACAGGAATGTCCATGAGCAAGATATGCACCGCGAATTTCTGCTCTAAACCCAGTGGTTGCAATTTGTATCAGAGAGCTATATGTTAAGCAAAATCAACGTGTTATATATTTCTGTGATCGTAAATATCCGTCGTATATGTGTGTACTGTTTTGCTGATTTATAAACTTGAGACTTTGTGTTCAACAGCATGAAACAATACAGACACATTATTCAATGCGAGGATAGTTAACCGGTTCGGTTGACACAAATTATGAAATATTTTCACACAAGTACCCTAAATATTTTTTTTCGAGAATAACTTACTTATCTAAGATGGATGTCTGAGTAGCAGTCCGTTGTAAGTGTTTGAATAGCGAAGTTACAGTGGAGAATACGTAATTCTTTCCCGTTTAAACGCAAACGACACTAAAATGTAGAACAGCACAATTTTTTGACAACTCTCAATGTTGATTTAAACCTATATGGCAAACAGTTTGGAGCCTGATCAAACGCCGGGTTACCCGGCGTTGATCTGGCTCCAAACTTTATTTTGCATTTGAAACAATAGATTTAGCTTAAACGCGTTTATTTGGAAAGAATAACGTTTCCTCCACTGTCATATTATTCCCATCATTCTGATTCTCAGTACAACTACATTTCTAAACTATTCTCTAAATTGTAAATAAGTTGGAGTCAGGCCAGGGTCCAAGATGAGAAATCTTTTCAGTTGAGGGTAAAGTCGTTCTCAAGCATTTGCTTCGTCAGATTTGAGCCTAGGCTCAAATCTGACCAATCAAATGCTTGAGAACACACTCAGACTAAGCTCTAACGCTTAATAACCTTGGAACCTGATGTTATGTAAAGTGGCGAACGATCAGGCACCAAATGCTTGTCATTCAAAAACAAATGACCAGATCCTTCAAAATGCTGCCATTTTCTACATTTCGCTGCACTGTGTTTCATTTACGTTTCAAAGGAAGGAACAACGTCTTCTCATTTTTTGTAGATATATGTACAGCGTTCCCTCTCTAAAACGACATCCAATGGGAGACAAAAATGTGTGCGTTGTTCGGAGGGAGTCGTTATAGGGAGGGACATTGGCTTACATTTGCAAACTGCTTGAATCCAGATCAGACGGCGGGTAACGCGGCGTCTGATCTGGGTTCAAGTTGTTTGTCAATCGCCATTAAGTTTTTTTTCTGTCAAAATGTCCAATATGTAACTTTGAGAAAAACAGCAGAGGACAACCTTTAAGCAAAAGATGTTACAACAGTATAATCGATAGACATACATGTACTTGTATGGTTAGGGAACTGTGGCAAGGGTCGCTGTAAGGAGGGAGTCGTTGTCGGGAGGGTCGTTGTAGGGAGGGACTGTATATGATTGGTCACTGTAGCACGTTAAACTTGTTGTCTACTGGTCGCAACTTCACCTTACTTTGCAAACAGCTTGGATCTGGATCAGACGCTGCATACAGTGGAGAATCTGTTATTCTTTCCCGTTTAAACGCAAACGTACGCAAACGCAAAGCACTAAAACGTAGAAAAGTACAACTTTTAGCCAATTCTGATAATTCATGTTTATCTTGGTGGCAAACAGTTTGGAGCCTGATCAGACGCCGGGTTACCCGGCGTCTGATCTGGCTCCAAACTGTTTGCACTGTAAATAATAGTTTTAGCGTAAACGCGTTTATTGGGAAAGAATAACACATTCTCCACTGTAACGCGGTATTTGATATGGGTCCAAGCTGTTTGACACTCTTTTTCAGGATATTTGTTTGAAAAATGTTAACAAATCTAACATTTAACAAATTTTGCTGACGACCATTTTCAAAGGAGGATATATATTATTATAAGGTTCACAATATTGAACCCACACTCATTCCCAAAAAGCTGAAATACTATTTTCTGAAAAGAAGCCTAGAGGACAGTTTGTCCTATAGCAACCCGTGTTGCATAACGAGACAGGTTTTGACAGTGTTGAAGATGTTTATGAGATCTTATATTGCATACTGTTCGAATTAGTAGTTACATTGGCTGTTAAAATGCAAAACAAAATAGACAGTCCAGTCACGTTTGACAAGAATAGGCAATTCTGGGAGACATATTTCTAGCCTCTGTCAGACTTTATTACTATGTGTCTCAGAACAGTGTCCGATAATTTTATTTACGGACAATCTTCCATATCAAGGTTGTATACAGGATTTTTGCCACTGGCAAAAAATATATGTGTGTACCTTAATTTAACCTATTTACACCCAGTGGAATTATCCATGTTGATAAATTGAACTGATACACTTTTTATCTAAGGGGTGCCTGGATTAAAACTTTATTTTCGTTTTGATTTATATTTAATTACTATAATCAAACAGTGAAGACTCTGGTCAGACGCTACATAATGTTTGCCTATATGTCAGTTGCTCAAATGGATTCAAATGGAAGCCATTTACATGCTTTGACAGGTAACAATATTGTTATCTGAATACATGCTAACTACATGTATTTGTCTGCATCGTTTATGGTACATGTATGTACATGTAGCTATTCTCAAAACTTGATGCACCGTAATCGTTGCTGACCTACCATCAGAATGTTAGTACAGCGCTCCCTCTCTACAACGACACCCAATGTGAGACACAGATTGTGTGTGTTGTTCGAAGGAAGTCGTTATAGGGAAGGACATTAATTTATATTTGCAAACAGTTTGAATCAAGATCAGACGCCGCGTAAAGCGGCGTCTGATCTGGATTCAAGCTGTTTGTTACTCATTAATATGTGTTTTTTTTCTATCTACATGTAAATAACCAGTATGTAAATTTGAGAAAACCAGCACATGATAACTTTAAGCAGACAATATTGCAGCCGTGAAAGCTTTAGACATAATTGTCTTGTTTGGGGAACAGCGGCAAAGGTCGTTGTAATGAGGGAGTCGTTTGTGGGAGGGCCGTTGTAGGGAGGGAACGCTATAGATATTCAGTTGCGACGCTAAGGCACTACCGTACTTGGAGTTGTTCTAATTGTAGTAAGAATCACAACTTTGTCAATTGCGCACTAAATAGAGGATCTTACAGAGTGCTCATTACTAATCACTTTTGATAAACGAGCTGTCTAAATAAATATGACACTAGCCTTAAATGTATTGAGCACGATTGTTATTCTATTTTACATTTGTATCAAATAACAATTCCTAACACATGCGGCGCCAGGTTGAGCCGGAGCCCAAAAACGATATTTAACTAGTGTAATACGATATTTATAGAATGGCTTTATGCCACTCTCAGATCGCACGTTACATGTATGCGTTAACGATCAGTTATGCAACTCAAGTATTCACCATGAAATTTTACAGTATAAACATATGTGATAATATCTATAACAACATGTCTGTGATCCGAATATTACGTTCTTACTTTTGAACAATTGAAGAATACATGTATACATGTATGTTTTGTTAAAAAAAGGAGACCTAAATCGTCGGTATCTTACAGTGGAGAATCTATTATTCTTTCCCCATTAAAACGCAAACGTACGCAAACGCAAAGCACTAAAACGTAGAAAAGAACAACTTTTGGACAATTCTGATAACTCATATTTATATTGGTGGCAAACAGTTTGGAGCCAGATCAGACGCCGGGTTACCCGGCGTCTGATCTGGCTTCAAACTGTTTGTATTGGAAATAATAGTTTTAGCGTAAACGCGTTTATTGGGAAAGAATTACACATTCTCCACTGTACAATGTAATGAAGGTTCTGATCAAACACGTGTGAGCAGGATTAGACACTGAGTAGCCCTGTGTCTGATTAGGATCGACATTGTTTGCCACTCAGTTTAAAAAGAATCGCAAGACATTTATTTTAAAACAGTTATTTTCAACATTTTGTTTTATTGCGTTTGCGATTCATTTGCGTTTAAAATGAACAAAAGTCAACAGAAGTAACTAAAATAGTGAGCTGTGCAATAACTGATACATGTAATACTACATTGACAATCACAATATCAACACATCCTTCTGGACACAGGGCTGCTGTCGCAGTATGCATATTGGCATGCAAATTTAATCCATCGTTAGGTAACTAAGACATGTGCCATTTGAGTAGTACAAAATTGAGCTGTCAAGTTCGTTGACCGATTCCGTTGCTACAGTGGAGAAAACGTTATTCTTTCCCAATAAAGGCGTTTACTGTTATTTCCAATGTAAACAGTTTGGATCCAGATCAGACGCCGGGAGGCTCCAAGCTGTTTCCCGCTCAGATTAAAACGAATACTCAGAATAATTAAAAATATGTCAATATATACATTTAGTTATTTGCGTTTGCGTTTCGTTTTGCGTTTAAACGGAAAAGAATAACGTTTTCTCCACTGTACAAGAGCTTCCAACAAAGAAAAGTGCCTGTTGGTACTCTTCAGAGTCATAATGAAGTCGCGTAGATAATCGCGTGTCATGAGATTCAAGGATGGATGTTGGCATCTGTTGATATGAAAATCATGTTTGAATCCCATGCATTTATACATGTATAATACTGAGGGCACCGGTAAACGAATAAAGACATGGTTATTACAACACATTAACGTGTCTTCTAGTGCTCTCTGTTCTCTACACCAAGCTCCAAGTTTATAAAGCGTTTGAGTTTAGTCTGAGTTTGTTCTCTAGCATTTGATTGGTCAGATTTGAGCCTATGCTAAAATTTGACCAATGAAATGCTTGAGAACGACTTCAGACTAAACTCATTAAAAACCTTTATAACCTTGGACCCAGGTCTATACGAAATGAATAGCAATAAGAAATAAGGTTTTTTAGGCCCTTGGATTTGTCAGACTCAATTCACGTCTGACCAAGTAGTACATGTATATCCTTGGTCGTATTTGATAAAACGATTGTAAGTTAAATAAAAAAAACACCTACATCACTCCACAGGAACCCGACACAATATTTGTTCAAATTATTTGTGAAAGTATTCTGCTTTACGTTCAACCAGCTTTAAACTTTATATTCTAACCACTGTATTACTTTTGATAGAATAGTTACTGCATTTTAGCTGCTATAGTTGGAAAGCAGGTTTTCACTCTAGGTGGGATGTAAACAACGCTGAATGCGCCTTATTAAGACGTATTTTGCTTTACTTTCAGCCAGCTTTAAGCTCTAATTACTCAATAGTTCTGATTTATATACAGCGTTCCCTCTATACAACGACATCCAACGGGAGACAAAGATTGTGTTCGTTGTTCGGAGGGAGTCGTTATAGAGAGGGAAACAAGTTTACATTTGCAAACAGCCTGGATCCAGATCAGACGCCGCGTAACGCGGCGTCTGATCTGGATTCAAGCTGTTTGTCACTCGTCATTATATTTATTCTATCAAAATGTCCACTTACATGTATATTTGAGAAAATTAGCAGACGACAGATTTAAGTAGACGACATTGCAGCTATGAGAAGGTTGGATATAATTGTCTTGTTTGGGGAAAAGCGGCAAGAGTCGGTGTAAGGAGAGAGTCGTTGTTGGGAGGGCCGTTGTAGAGAGGGAGCGCTGTAATATGGAATAATTACTGTATTTTTACCTAAAACAGGTTTATTACAAACAGTGTACCTGCAATGAGTACACTAGCTCTTACTAGTAGATAAGACCCAGATCAGGATATGCACTGTTTTTCTTATTGCAATACCTTGACAAAAACAACAACAACAGCTTTTAACAGTAAAAAAAACTAGACTAAATTGGAAACTGATATTGTCCATTTCAAGTTTCTTGGAGGAAAATTCAAAGTTAATTCGCGTTTTGGACATCGAACGTAGCATGAAGATCTCAAAATACTGGTGACATTGAGTTACTGGAAATCATGATTGGATCCAAATTCTTGTAAATTGCCGTGTAGATGGACCTTGGACCCGTCTTACGAAACGTCGTACGACAAAGATTGTCGCAAGTCAGGTTCTAAAATTCTTAATTATTTTTTTTTTCCATCTAATCATGTTGTGTGTCATCTCCTCGGAATCTTCTTGAAAGACGATTCCAAAGAGATGTCTCAAGACAGGATTATATAGAAGTATCGAAATTAGATGTATTTTAAAGTTTTGACTTACAGTTGTTTTTGGCGTTTAACGTTTAATTGGAAGGACCTTGCGTGCAGTGTTTGGTCCATTATGTAATGCGGAAATAAATACAAGACAAAACAGTTATACCATAAACAGCTTTACTTGACAAAGATACATACATCTGGCAAACTCTCTCTATTACGAACACTGAGATATTTTACTAATCGCCTGTACTATAGCATTGATTCCGATGAGACGTGGAATAAAGTGATTAGCAGAACTTGGCCGTTCCCGTTTAAAAGAAACAAAACGCTACCACAATCCATGTAAACCTTTCACACTCTGACGCCAAACAAACACGTTTGCAAACAGTATGGATCCTTATCAGACGCTTCTTACATGTACATGTACGCGGCGTCTGATCAGGATCAAACTGTATGCAACTTGTTTTGAAATATCGTAAGTTTATTCAGTCATAATTTAACTTTGAAACAATATTACAGACAGCAAAATTGATGCAGGCAAAAATGACGGTGAAAGGGTAACAGTTTCACAATATAATTGGTCATCCAAAGGTTAAGTAGCCAAATGCGTTGAACATGAAATAATTAACTTAATTGAGTTGTCGTTATCATGAACGGAGTTTTACTGTACAAGTGTCAATAATCAGGATTACATGTACAGTAGAACCTGTCTTTTACGGCCAATAAAAAGAAGGATATTGTCTGTAGGAGCTTTCTGTTTCTCTTTCACATTGCTTTAAGCAGTCACCTATCTTAAACGACTTATATCTGACACAACTTAGTGGTCGTATTAGAGAGGTTCTACTGTATATTAAAACGATGCCTATTCTTCGTACATAAATTAACAGAATGAATGGTCATTTAGTTTATTTCGGGCATGATCTGCATTTGACTGCTATTCCATCTCCTCCGACTGTTCCATCTCTACTCCAAATCCCATCTCCTCTCCCAATCCCGTCGTCTCCCCAAGTTCCATCTCCTCCTCAAGTTCCGTGTTCCCATTCTCCTCTCTACTCTCATATTGTCCAACCACCGCGTCTTGTCCAATCAGGAGATAGTCTAGCAAGTGTTTTGGCTTTGGTGTCTCATTGCGCTTCCTTATCGCTTTGCAGACGAAGAACTCAAACACCCGGTCCCTGTAAATAAACACAAATTCCAATCAAATATACCGGACATAGATATATCAATTAATTTCTCCATATCTGGGGCTACATTAAAGGTAATAATAACGGAAATGATAATTATAATAATAATAATGATATTGCTTGCAGCAGTAAAAGCGTCAAATTATGAGTGCTTTTTAAATGTTCACACAAAAAGTATGACAAATGGTTATGACTATATATTTACATTCGCCCCATTCTAACCCATTGGGAAACATATCATTCAATTCGTGTAAACGCTTTTTTTCGAGAGGGCGGGACTTGCTGCAAAACTGCGCCGAGGAGGCGGGGCATATGCATTTTTTATGCGCGAATTAATCTATGGAAATCAGACAGCAAACATTTGGCGGATTGTTCAAAAATTTGTTCTAAACCAAGATATGCCTTCCTGTTAGCGGAAACCATGAAAACCGACTAAATATCTTCTTTATCAATAAGATAAATTGCAAGGAAATTGATATTCCTTATAAACAGCAGCTGTCTGTATTTCTTTATGACACAACAAATGATATATTCATCCTACTTATGACGTCAAATCGGCATGTTCGCGCCAAACTGTCAAGTTGTTGGTTTTAGAATGTAAACAATGGAATTTATTTTTTTACTTTCGAATGTACACAGCTTCAGTAATGCGGTCATAGCTGGTCCTTATAGGGTACACATAATTCACGTTATCAATCTCTAATATTGAATAAACGTATATATATACTAGCAAAATGCTCATTTAAAATTAGCAGTTACAGCAAATACTATTAGTTATGCCGTGCTAATGGTGCCTAATATGGGATATATGGTGTCATTAACAGTTAATATGGGACGAGGCGAACGAATTTATCTTACCGACTACCGTTGATTTAAAGCATTTTAATTTTAATCTATGTTTTATATAAACTATATGAATTTCCCGGGTTTACGCTCCAAAACATTCACGTTTTTGTATCTAGCATAAATTTCATTCTATTAGTATTATTGTAATTCTATGAATATTAGTAAATAGTGATACGTACTCATATACTGGGTTTTAATGTTTTTGGTAATTTTAGGCCACAAACAAACACCCACAAATACTCACTACGTTCTGGCCCCTTGTGGTCTCACACCTTATCTAAACAGTATTGCAAATCTATAATCTTCTACACGTATCACTTTGTACAATTGTCTGTCAAAGTTCTATTTTTTAACCGTTTACTCCATATATATACTCTTTTTAAACACGTTAAATGTGTAAGAACAGGGGTCCGATTGTTAATAAATTAGCACAGATTGTGATATACAAAGTAATAAACTATATGAATTACCTTCCTTTAACAGTAAAGAAAATGGGAACAACTGATATAATTACTCAAAGGCGTTTAGATATTTTTCTTTTATTTTTATATCATTATAAAACTTACTATCTTTAGAATATCAGGCCGATAAGGCATACATTATATGTATGCATTTTAAAAAATTATATTCTGATAAACATAAATGAGTATACTGTATTTAATTTGGAGAAATCCATATGACTTAAAGTAAGGGAATTAACTCTAAGACTTGTTAAAGGGACTCGCAACCGGATGGTGTACTTGTCAAAATAAAATAAAATACTCAAATAAAAGCAAACTTGTGGCATTTTTTGGCTTCTGACATTAAAAAAATATGATCAGTCCAAAAAAATCTCAAGAATCGTCACCGAATATTTAATTTTTAGATATTTTCCATCGTTTTTCTATACCGACTACATGTAGTAGACGGTATAGTTGTTGTTGTTGCTTCTCTACACGGGCTCAGACATAAACACGAGCCGAATTACGCAGTTGTATGCCATTTCGATGGCTACACATTGAAATACGTTAAATCGATCCGAGATAAACGGATAGTTCCGTGGTCCATTGGTCTAAGCGGTGTCCCATATTTTGCCTTCTGTCCGCCAATGCCGGGCCCCGGGTTCGAATCCCACCAGAGACCAATATTTTTTTTTTATTGAAATACATTTTTTAAATTGTTGAGTGAAATGGGTGATGATCTTAACAAGGGTAAAACCAACTGGTTAAGTGATGTTAAAAAACTTTTAGATGATTATGGTTTTTCCTATGTTTGGCTGAATCAATATACGGTGGATTTAAATAAGTTTCATGTTGTTTTTAAAGCCAGAGTAGTGGACGTATTTAAACAGTCTTGGTGTGCTTCTATCCAAGAGTCTAACGTTTTATATACATACAAATTTTTCAAAGAAACTTTTGAACACGAACATTATCTTACTGTTTTACCAAAGAAGTACATGTATATTTTAGCTAAGTTGAGATTATCATCCCATAATTTAAGAATTGAATCCGGGCGTTACGGTGCAGGTAGAACTGAAAGAGAGGAAAGGTATTGTGTGTTTTGTTACAAGCATGACATAGAAGACGAGTTTCATTTTGTTTTAGTATGTACTCTGTATACTGACTTAAGAAAAAAATATCTAAAACGTTATTTTTACCAAAACCCAAGTGCTTATAAGTATGTAGAGTTGATGAAATCAAATAGTTCCAAAACCTTACTAAATCTATCAAGGTATATCTATGAAGCTTTTGATATGAGGAAAGCTGCACTGAACTACCTTGATTGATTTGTATACGAGTCAGTGTTTTATTATCTAATCATTTACCAAAAATGATCATTTAATATCTTTCTTTTTTTTTCATGAAAATAGCAGTTCAACCTCAAATTCTAAATTTTCGAAAATAAATCTACTATCATTTGAAATACTTTTTTATTATTATTATTATTATTATATGCATGTTTGTTTGGCCACTTTGGCCATCTGTAAATATGTTAACGTGTATGTTAATATGTTAAGAGTAACGAGGAATTTGTTAATTCAAGTTACTGATTGAATAAAGAATTATTATTATTATTATTTAAACAGAATTTCTTATCCTAAACTAATTATTTACCATTTATATAAGCGTTTGACACATATTTACAAATTACTATTTTTAATGCACCATCTGATTGCGAGTCGCTTTAAGACTTTATATGAATTTTACTAACCAAAAATGGTTAATATATAGGGTCTTCTCGTGGTGTCGATTGACCAATGATGGTATGTCTAGGATTTAGTGGGAGTTAAGATAACGGACACTATCGGCACATTTGCTCTACGTAGCGCGAATACATTCTCCTCAACTGTTGTAACTTACAGAACAATGCTCAAGCATATTTCGGTACCCTAAACCAGTTGACGAGAATGACTGAACGCACTACTTCAGGATTAGATAGTAATATCAAACAGAAGTTGGAACATGCCAAACAATAAACAGTAGAACCCCTCAAAACCGGAACCACTTAATACCGAAATTCTCTCTAAACCGGACCAAAACGTTGGTCCCGTTTCAAATTCTTCTTTATGTTAACCAATAACACCATACAGTGGAGAAAACGTTATTCTTTCCCAATAAACGCCTTTACGCTAAAACTATTATTTGCAGTGCAAACAGTTTGAAGCCAGATCAGACGCCGGGTAACCCGGCGTCTGATCAGGCTCCAAGCTGTTTACCACCAAGATAAACATGAATTATCAGAATTGTCCAAAAGTTGTTCTTTTCTACGTTTTAGTGCTTTGCGTTTGCGTACGTTTGCGTTTGAACGGGAAAGAATAACAGATTATCCACTGTACATACGCATTTTTACGCATTTGATTTATTCCTAAACTAAAAGAAATACTTTCATGACTATGTATCATTAGAAAAAGGTTCTATATTCTAGTACATGATAGCTTGAAACAGGTTGAATGTAAAGCAGAATGCACCTTATGGCGCATTCTGATTTACTTTCAGTCGTTTAGCTATCTTCCATACTAGAAACAAGCTATTGGGTAATGGGTTAAAACCCCACCGAACCGAAAACCCCTCTAAACCGGAAATTGTTGGTGCCCCCACGCATGTCCGGTATAGAAGGGTTCACTGTATAGCGATTGCAACTTACTCATAGTGGTTGTGATGCATGGATATTGAACCCTTTATGACGTGACCTCCAGGAACCCTGTAGTCCTGGGGCTGGTCCCACTGATTTGTCCATCCTGTCAGCACGCAATTCTCAAGACAAACAGCTGCAACAAAGAAGAGAGAAATGATTTCAATTTTGAACCTCTATCTCCTCTGTGTGGGGACAACAAAAAGTTATTTTTAGAGTTTCCGGTTCCGAAGGGTTTTAACTCATTATCCCATAGCTTGGTTTTAGTATGGAAGAAAGCTTACCACTTTTAAAAGGCAGGTTGAAAGTTAAGCAGAATGCGCCGTAATACGCATTCTGCTTTCCTTTCAACCTGCTTTAAGCTATTGTCTACTAGAATATAGAAATAATTTCCCATGATACATATTCATGAATGGATTATGTTCAGTTTAGGAATAAATCAAAGGCGTAAAAAGGCGTTTTAAACGTTAAATGAAGTGAAAACGGGACCAAATGTGTTGTCCGGTTTAGTGAGAATTCCGGTATTAGAGGTTCCGGTTTGATGGGTGCCACTGTACTCCCCTTGTCCCAAGTGACGAGTTTATTCATGTTTTTTGACCGTGTAGAAAGTGTAAATCCTCCAGTCGGACACTAATTGAAAAACATGTACATGTATCCTTTCCCTTTGAATACATACCCTCCAGTGAGCAACAGCGGTATTTCCAGATCCTGTCCTCGTGGTGGTTACTATGGACACTGTGCATTCCATTGACGTATTGGTTTCCAGGGCAAGTGAAATGAACCAGTTGGTCATATTGGTTGACATAGTCTAAAATGTATGCATAATATATAAATACAGTCGAAACTTGATACTTCGAACTCGCTTAAATCGATTGTACCATAAGTTCATAAATTGAATTTTGATTTCACTTAAGTCGAACATACCCGTATTTCAAAGTTAAAACGTGGCTAAGCGTTATTTTGTACATACCCATACGACGTATAAGGTTAAAACGTTGCTTAGTCACGTTTTAACTTTGAAGTACAGGTATGGTCGACTTAAGTGAGATTGAGTTATCGAAATTAAATTTAATGACATACGTGTGCTTGTTATTTTGTTTAATCATTTCGCTGCCGAATTAATCGTGAACTTTTTAAACCTTCACAGTTTCATTGTCGTCTGCATCATTTTTGTAGACTGCAAGATCATTTTAAAGTTAGATGGTACAGTGGAGAATTCGTTATTCTTTCCCATTTAAACAAAAAGCAAACAAAAAGCAAACGCATTGCATTAAATTGGAGAAAATGACACTTTATTGACAATCCTGATAATAATTTTTGATCTGATTCAAACAGTTTAGAGCTTTGATCAGATGCCGGGTTACCCGGCGTCTGATCTGGCTCCAAACTGTTTGCATTGGAAATAAAAGTTTTAACGTGAACGCGTTTATTGGAAAATAATAGCGTTTTCTCCGCTGTAGGTTGTATGATTTACGAAATATTAATATGAGTGTCAAACAGTTTGGAGCCCGATAGGACGCCGCGTTACGCAAAAAATATTTGCAAAGTCGCCATTAAAGATGCTGGCGCCAGTGCAAGTCAAAGAGTAAAGCGAGTTCGAAGTATCGAGTTTCGACTGTTGTTTGAAACATATACATGTACAATGTGCTGGTACACAAAATTATTTGTTTGTCAATATGTACATGTATGTTTTGTCTATGTATATAAAATGTATTATAACGTTTTCCTCATGTATTCATGTATATCACGAACTGAGTGTAATAAAGGAAATGGTACACCTGTTAGGGAAGGCATTGTTCTTTCGCAGTATATGCGCTTGTACAAAAGCATTAATTTAATTGTGAACAGTTTGAGACCAGATCAGACGCAGGGTGTCTAATTACAGTGGAGAAAACGTTATTCTTTCCCAATAAACGCGTTTACGCTAAAACTATTTTTTCCAATACAAACAGTTTGGAGCCAGATCAGACGCCGGGTAACCCGGCGTTTGATCAGGCTCAAAACTGTTTGCCACCAAGATAAACATGAAATATCAGAATTGTCCAAAAGTTGTTCTTTTCTACGATTTAGTGCTTTGCGGTTGCGTACGTTTGCGTTTTAAAAACGGGAAATAATAACAGATTCTCCACTGTACAGGCTCCAAACTTAGTTGCACTCAGATACAGTGGAGAAGCTGTTATTCTTTCCCAATAAACGCGTTTACGCTAAACTATTATTTCCATTACATACAGTTAAATTGTAAGGGCCATTTCAGACGCCGGGTGACCCGGTGTCTGATCAGGCTCCTAGCTGTATGCCACTCAGATCAAACTATAGACAGAATTGTCAAAACTTTGTCATTTTCTGCATGTTATTGCAATGCATTTGCGTTTCGTTTGCGTTTAAAAGGGAATGAATATAGAGAATAACCTGTCAGTGGCGGATATTTTAAAATTTATCCGGTTAAGGACGGAAATGAAAAGTCGAGGCTTGCCGAGACTTTCATTTTCGTCCTGAACCGGATAAATTTTAAAATATCCGACACTGACAGGTTATTCTATTTATCCGGTCACTAAACAGGTTTTAAGAAATTAAAAGGTTTATAATTGAATGTTCCTTAACTTTCCTCCGTTTCATTTTCCTAAAATAGAATGTTCTATAAATAGAACTGTAGAGATCTAACCAAATTACTAAAATACCACTTAACGGAAAGAAAATAGTCCTCCCATTGTGTGCTGATATAATCACAAAAAAGAAGCATAACGGCTATAGAAATAAAAAAATTGAATCGGAATATACCTATTTTGAATCGAATTATACCAAAAGGAGTACATGTCAATTCGGTTTAAAAGTTCGCACATACATGTTTTGAGCTGCACCTTGGTGGGGCGACCAGATTCAGAGGTCATTGCTGAATGGGGAAAATATTTTAACAAATGGACGCATTTTGGATTACATTCATGGACTTCACGTTAGATCTGCTTTCTCAACAGTGGCTTTGTCTTGTGATGCAATAACTATGTTTAATCGAAAACTTGGGGGAAAATGGAAAATTCATGTCGAAATGGAGAATATCGGTGGGAGGGGGTAACGAGTGCTTCACTGGTTGTCGAGAAATGGAGAAAGTGCGAAGGTGGCAGACACTTGTGCAGACAGGGCGTCGGTTTCAGATGTGTTGTTGTTAATTATCAGGTGTGTAGTCTCTCATTCTGTGTTTCTCAGTCTCTATCTGTCTCTTTGTCTATGTTTGTCTGTCTATCTGTAAATGTCTGTCTGTCTGTTTCTGTCTTTCTTTTTCATCTTCTATCAGACACGTAGGGAACTCCTGTCACCCTGGTCGATTTGTCAGAAAATGGTAGGCTATTTATAAAGTACTGAATTCAAGTGTCTTTATTGTAATCTTCGGAATGGTTAGGTGATTTTTACTGCTGCATCTGCACATATATATACAGTGCTCCAGCTCTACAACGACACTCAATGGGAGACACAAATTGTGTACCTTGTTCGGAGGGAGTCGTTATAGGGAGGGACATTTACTTACTTTTGCAAACAGCTTGACTCCAGATCAGACGCCGTGGAACGCGGCATTTTATCTGGATTGGAGCTGTTTGTCACTCGTCATTATGGTTTTTTTTCTGTTAAAATGTCCATTGTGCGACTTTCAGTAGACGACAATTTTAGGCAGACGATATTTCATCCCGTGAAAAGTTTGGACAAATATGTCTTGTTAGGGAATAGCAGCAAGCACTGTTGTAACTTGTAAGGAGGGAATCGTTGTTCAGAGGGTCTTTGTAAAGGGGGGGGGGTGCTGTATATTGATTTTAAAACGTTTCGTTTGAAAGTTGCATTTGCCTGATCTTTGTTTATTTGTTATTTCAGAACTGGTAGATGACAAAACTGTATCAAGACTCCCTGCCAATTGCTGGATTGGTGAAATGTTTCAATCAACACCAACACAGAGCCAACGATTCCATAGGTTGATGTTCAACTGGTGCTTATAGTTTGACTCTTATACAAGTGATATGTTGAACCGCAGTTCTTCTAAGAGTTTTTAAACTGAAAAGCAGATTTGAACAGGTCATTTGTTTACCCTCTGTCATTAACTTTAGACTGTAATTTTAAAGAGATTGTTTGTTTCTGTGACTAATCATCTGCATGGTAGCTGCACTAGCATTTCTCAATTTCTGAACTAAGTGCTTGGGTTATTTGTTAAACGTTTGGAGTTGTTCAAACGAAATAAGAAAATTAGTAGATTTCTATGTGGCCTATAATATGACACATTTCTGTCTCTTTTATTCAACAACATGAATGTTATTTTTCGGTTTAAAAAAATAAAGTTATAACATGTTTGTTACGGATCTGCATGCATATCTATTATTTTCTAAATGTTTAAGCAACAAAAATAAAGATCAAATTTGTTACTGATTTTGCATCATATTTTCTCACTGGATCAGTGCTCCAGGCAAGGGGACTAGATTCTTTTTTAAAACATTAAATCTTTATTTCTGCATTAATCTCAATACTGTCACTAGATATACTCATCAGAATTTTCTCTTCAAGACGATTCCGATGAGCAGTTAGTAAGTTACACAATCAGAATTGATTCTAAAACGAGTGAGAAATGCTGGATTTTTTTTCAGTTTTCTTTCTCTTATCTGGAGCATCATTGTTTTGATCTGTACTCAGCAGTCGTCATAAAAAATAATGACGTCATTCTTAAAATTGAAATAGATCAAAATAGTTCCGTATTCCTACGCGACCTTATAAGGAAGTGACTGGATATCAAATTTTGGTTCCTAGCTTCATTGCTTATAGTGTCTTGGATCAGGGAAACTGCACTCCATATAAGGAAGTGGTAGGATATGACAAAAAATATCCAGCCCCCTGTTTCACGGTCTCTTTGCGGTCTGTGACAGGATAAAACGTCTTATCCGCAGATAAACAGCTGTCGTTTTCTATTTTACATTAAAACGTCATTAACTCGTTGCTAGGACTAAATACTGTAAATCTTCTATAGAACGACCACTTAAACTATGGCTAAATAGTTGTATAAAATATCTTTTTGTATAAATATAAATATAAATATAAAAAGAGGAACTGTCACTTTGCTTTCAGCAGTCACCTTCCATAAACATATAATAAGTTTAACAATGTAGAGGCTTTACTGTATTTGTTTACTCTTTCACTCTCCATGGCGGTTGAAACGCGTTTGCAAACATGTTGATTCCTGATCAGACACGCGTCGTCTGATCAGGATCCAAACTATTTGACACTCGTATCGATATAATTATTTGAAGTCATACTACACTATATTTCACTTTAAAACGATCTTGCAAACAACAACATTGATGCAGACGACAATGAAACGGTGATGGGTAAAAAAACTCACGGACAATTTAGTAGTGAAAGGGTTCAATCAATCAATGTGTTTGCTTACTTGTCCAGCGACATTTTGCGCCTGTCCCTTCGGGCAAGACTCTTGCACAGAAGAGCTCGAACCTTCTGTCTTCATGATGGTTGCTGTGTATGCTCTTTACCCTAACTATCGCCGAGTCATCGTTGCACTGGAAATTCAGCGGATTATCAAAGTCGTTATCCCAATGTCCTAGATTCGTTGCTAGAACAACGGACGAAGTTGCCTGAATCAGGAAAGTATCTTAGATTAACAAATATTAACACAGAAAACAACAAACAACAACCAAATATCGATTAACCCCTTTCACCCTAAATGATGTCAAGGGTGCGTTTGCAACAGTTTGGATCCTGTTCGCGGCGTCTGAACAGGATCCAAACTGTTTGACACTCGTTTTGAAATATTTTCAGTCATACTGCCTTGTAAAACACTGATTAATTTTTAAACTATATTGCAGACAACACTATTAAAGCAGACGACACTATGGCGCTGAAGGGGTAAATATCTAAAGATAAATTTGATCGAAAAAGGGTTATAAACACTTATTTACATTATATATGAATTAGTTAATTTATATATAGATAATTTATTACGTGATATGGACGGGAAAGGATTACGTTTTTTTTTCAGTGTATAATCTCTCTACTACATTGTATAAAAAAGGATCGTCAGAAATATCATCATAAATAAAATGTTGTTGTTTTTAAAAATATATTTAAAATGCGGTAACAATAAACGAAATATTGATAATAGTTTCAAATCGTTTTGTTTTCGGACCAAATGATGCATACGTAATGCAGTATCTGGTCACATGTAGGACCCAAACTGTTATCAAAGTCACCTACAGAGGAGAAACCGTTGTTCTTTCCCAATAAACGACTTTACGCTAAAACTATTATTTCCAGTACAAACAGTTTGTAATCAGATTAGACGCCTTAAATTTTACTATGAAACGATATTGCAGACAACAATTTTTAAGCAGACGACAATATGGTGGGGAAGGGGTTAAAATTTCACGATACAAATGATCTGGCTCAAAACTGTTTGCCACGGAAATAATAATTTTAGCATAAACGCGTTTACTAGGATTTGGAAAGAATAACCTTTTCCCCACTGTTATGTAAAAAGTAAAATAATGAAACAACATCAACGAAATTTAAACATACCAACAACAGGATCACCAATTTCATTATTGTAGACCTTATCTCCTCAACAAATGGTGGGATGCGAAATTTTCATCAATTCGATTACTTTTATCCTAAACTCAAACGTCCGGGATCTATCACTTGTACATGTATTATGACGTCATACATTGTACATGTAACCCATCTTACATGTACATATTCACTGCCCTAATATCGTCTGCTCGCACAATAATCATCTACTTTTATTTCAATATTTTAGAATTTTAGATTGTTTTACTTAAAAAGTATGTTCATGAGTGCCGGGTAGTTTAGATTCCGAGCACACGTACAGTGGAGAAAACGTTATTCTTTCCCGTTTAAACGCAAACGAAACGCAAACGAAATCGCTAAAATGTAGGAAATTACCTTTTATTGACATTTCTAATTATGTTTTTTAATATGAGTGGCAAACAGTTTGGAGCCTGATCAGACGCCAGGTTTCCCGGCGTCTAATATGGCTCCAATATGTTTGTAAGGGAAATAATAGTTTTAGCATAAACGCGTTTATTCGGAAAAGAATAACATTTTCTCCACTGTCTGATCTTGATCCAAAACTGTTTGAATATACAATATAACCTATCAATTACGACCAATAGAAATAAAGCTATTTAATTGTACAAACGCCAGTTAAAAGCTTAAGGCAAGGTAAAAGTTAAACAAAAAAGCTCCTAAAAGAGCTTTCTGTTTTAATTGCACCATGCTTGAAACAGTCACCTGGCTTGAAAACAAAATGATTAAAATACTTTATTGGTTGTAAAAGAGAGGTTTTACTGTATGTAAGGTTATAGAGTTTGGCAAAGAAAGGGTATATTATTCGGCTACTCCACGGTATGGTCCGGTATATGATTGATCCGTTATCTATACATTGCCTGACCAGGAAACGAACACTTTACTTTTCAAACGGATATAAATTTATGAATCGCAAGTAGTTTTATTAACGCATTTTACCGTCATAGGCGAATAAAGACGAATTTGCAAACAGTTTTGATCGTACCGCGGCTTCTGATCAGGATCCAAAATGTTTGACACTCATGTCGAAAATTCGTCGGCCATACTGTCTTAAATCTAACTTTGAAACAATATTGCACACCACGCTACATGTACAGTGGATAATCTGTTATTCTTTCCCGTTTAAACGCAAACGTACGCAAACGCAAAGCACTAAAACGTAGAAAAGTACAACTTTTGGACAATTCAGATAATTAATGTTTATCTTGGTGGCAAACAGTTTGGCGCCTGATCAGACGACGGGTTACCCGGCGTCTGATTTGGCTCCAAACTGTTTGCAGTGAAAATAATAGTTTTAGGGTAAACGCGTTTATTGGGAAAGAATAACGTTTTCTCCACTGTAAAACTCACTTGCTGAATTTGTCGTTGAAAGTGTTAAAACCAACTGTTGTTATCTTAATTTGAACAGATGTTAACGTTTAATATTAATTTCCTAAGATTCAAGAGCTTTGATACGAACACGGATACTGTCAATGGTCAGCGCAGTTGTGGCGCTTGATCTATCCTTTCAACCATTCTTCATTCGTCGTCTTCAACGTTTCTAAGAGTTGAAAGATCTGCCCTTGAGCCATGTAATGAGTAAACGAAAATTATTACATTGAAATCAGTGTAGACCCAGACTACTACTGAATCTACATTGTTTATCACTCACCAACATATAACATAATTACCTGTTTGTATATACACTGGAGAATCTGTTATTCTTTCCCGTTTAAACGCAAACGTACGCAAACGCAAAGCGCTAAAACGTAGAAAATAACAACTTTTGGACAATTCTGATATTTCATGTTTATCTTGGTGGCAAACAGTTTGGAGCCTGATCAGACGCCGGGTTACCCGGTGTCTGATCTGGCTCCAAACTGTTTGCACTGCAAATAATAGTTTTAGCGTAAACGCGTTTATTGGGAAAGAATAACAGATTCTCCACTGTACAGTGTTCCGTCCCTACCACGGCCCTTCCAACAACGATCATTACATGTACATGTACATGTACAACGACCCTTGCCGCAGTTTCCTAAACAATACAATTATGCTCAACGCTTTAATTGCTGCAATATCTTCTGCTTAACATTGTCGGCTGCTGGTTTTTTTCTGAAATGTTACATATACGTGTACCTTTTGACGCGGCGTCTGATCTGGATTTAAGCTGTTCGCAAATATAAGCCAAATCTTAATTTTACCTCCAAATAACAGCTCCCTCCAAACAACACACGCAATCTTTGTCTCCAATTGTGTGTTGTTGTAGAGCCTGAGCACTGTATATTGCAATACTGATATTGTAGTTTGCTTCAATATTGTTTTCTTCTATATCTTTTTCAAAGGCAGTACAGTGGAGAATGTGTTATTATTTCCCAATAAACGCGTTTACGCTAAAACTATTATTTGCAGTGCAAACAGTTTGGAGCCAGATCAGACGCCGGGTAACCCGGCGTCTGATCAGGCTCCAAACTGTTTGCCACCATGATAAACATGAAATATCAGAATTGACCAAAACTTGTTCTTTTCTACGTTTTAGCGCTTTGCGTTTGCGTACGTTTGCGTTTAAACGGGAAAGAATAACAGATTCTCCACTGTATATAACTGACGTAATTTCAAAACAAGTGGCAAATAATTTTGATCCTGATTACATGCCACGTGATGCGGCGTCTGATCAGGATTAAACTGTTTGCAAATGAGCTTTATGATGACATTGAATGTGAAAGGGTTAGCATGATTCATTCTTTCAACCCTTACAGTGGAGAATCTGTTATTATTTCCCGTTTAAACGCAAACGTACGCAAACGCAAAGCACTAAAACGTAGAAAAGAACAACTTTTGGGCAATTCTGATAATTCATGTTTATCTTGGTGGCAAACAGTTTGGAGCCTGATCAGACGCCGGGTTACCCGGCGTCTGATCTGGCTTCAAACGGTTTGCATTTGAAATAATAGATTTAGCGTAAACGCGTTTATTGGGAAAGAATAACAGATTCTCCACTGTAGTAACATTTGCAGGTTATTTAGGTTCCATTTAGTTACAAAACATGAACTAGTCTACTACTTGGAATTTTAATTAATTTAATAAATACTCGCCTGATTCAGAAAACAGTGTAGACCCTGATCAGAGTTGCATAACATTATGTAATGAGTGTATTTTAAACAGGTCTACTGTGTTGAAAGAGTTAAGTATCTACATCTTGCGTAGATTGAAAAAAATAATCCATATAACTCAATACCCCATACATACGCCTTTTTATGCCTTTCTTTTATTAACCCATGGTAAAAAAAAGATACAATTTTTACAGTCAAGAATATGTTATATATTCTAGCATATGGGAGCTGAAAGCTGGCGGAAAGTAAAGCAGAATCAGCCCAAATGCGCATTCTGCTGTACTTTCAACCTACTCTAATGTGTCACCTATCTTCAGTACTATAAAACGGGATATGGGAAAATGGGTTTAGCAAAGGGTCCTATCAAATTGAACATTTGCAAACATTATAGACCCTGCTGAGACGCCGCGTTAGGCAGCGTCACATCATGATCTGCACTGTTTGTTTTTGCATATAAAATATTGTGCTAAATGACAATGTCTGCATTCAGTGTCTTTTGATCACCTTGTATATCTACAATGAAATATATATGCAAGTATACAGGGTGTGTTACGTGCAATATCCCATAACAAAGCATTGCATGGTCAAAATTATCGTGAGGTTTTTACCCCTTCATCGCCATACAGTGGAGAATGTGTTATTCTTTCCCAATAAACGCGTTTACGCTAAACCTATTATTTCCAGTGCAAACAGTTTGGAGCCAGATCAGACGCCGGGTAACCCGGCGTCTGATCAGGCTCCAAACTGTTTGCCACCATGAAAAACATGAAATATCAGAATTGTCCAAAAGTTGTTCTTTTCTACGTTTTAGTGCTTTGCGTTTGCGTACGTTTGCGTTTAAACGGGAAAGAATAACAGATTCTCCACTGTACTATCAAAATTGTTTCTGCAATATCGTTTCAAAGTTAGATTTAAAGCAGTATTTCAAAACAATTAGCAAACAGTTTTGGTCCTGGTCAGACGCCGCGTTTCACGGCGTTTGATCAGGATCCAAACAGTTTGCAAATGCGCTTATGACGTCACTGAGAGTGATAATCTAAGTGGTATGTCCCGGACCTTTCTTATCACTATCATACAGCTCCGCTTTTAATGAACTCATTGTCAATTATATAATCTTTAAGAGTTTCTAAGTGTCATCAATATTGACGACAGTATGCAAATTCAATTACACATAAACGGTGATCATGAATCGACAAGTGGTTTATAGTTCTGCAATGATAATTTTAGTATAACAAGACATGGGTTGGTTCCAGCAGTGTCCACGTGTGATTGAGTGGGACTTGTACATGTTTAGCGTTTTTGTCTATAATCATGATTAATCGTTCACCCACAAAGAAATATACGTGTTCAATAGTCCTACTAGAGTTTTAGATCAATAATAAACATTTTAATAATACGCTCGTATTATTTCCGTAATATATGCCCCTAAACGAACGGCAGAAGGATAGTACCCACCCACAGTCACCACTGCAGATTGGTAAGACTGAACCAAAATGTCCATCTCCTTTACAGAGAGATTTTATTCGTTCTGTCACATGATACATCTCCAAATGACAGATCTAACTATTTTTTAGGCAGTAGATCATTCCGATTAAATCAGAAGTAAATTTCTATGTAAATTATGTAAATTATTTTTGTTTTTATTCCCAAATAATATATATAAAATATTAAAACTAATCTAAGAACTATTCCGTGAATGCTGAAATAAAACTGTTGAACCCATTTTTGCCCACGATCCCATATATTGGACATAGGCAAACAGTGTAGACTCTGATCAAACACCGCATTATGCGGCGTCTGATCAGAGTCTACACCGTTTGCTGATAGGAATTTCAATATAAAACAAAATGAAAATGAAACTTTTGACCATGCACCCCTTTGATAAAAAGTGGACTAATCCAATATATAAACATGGAATAATCCACTAGGTATATTTTGATGAATTTTATATACATGTCGTAAATGAACATTACTATTAATCACTCAGATATAGTAAGCCATTGCGTGGGCTTTGTCGTGAACGATGTTTACATTTGAATAAGTTACTTTATGTTTTTTACTTTATTAATCTTTAAGACTGCTCCACTTTATAAGCCAAATAGGCGGAGCAGTCAGGTCATTTAGTACGAAGTTTGGGCGGAGTATTTTTCTTAGTTTTTACGTTTTTCACTATATTCTCATGCACCGGAGCAACGGATCCTTTGTTAAGTAACCACGTGGTATTTTTGGCACGATATACAACTATAAAAGTAAGAGACGTTTGGTAGAGTTTAGAGTTTGCATAAAGGAGATTTAAAAGGTTGGAGTTTTAGAGTAAGGAGTTTTTCACAAAGTGTTAAGAAAGTGTTTCAATAAAAGATATTAAAGTGTGTTCGTGTTACTCCAGTACATAATTCCAATGTAGCGAACAGTCTAATATAGCTCAATAACTAAAGGAATAAAAAACCCGCTACAGGCTTTTTAGATTATTTTTTTGGTATATTTTCTTGTAAAAGACGCTGGCAAAGACTGAAACGCTATACACGCCAATACTAGTAACTTACCTGCGGCAGATATAAATGAGTGAAACGGAAGTGAAGGAAAATGACAAACTGCGTCGCCCACATATGCATGCATACACTACATAGCACACATTGGCGCTATATGACCTATAGTGTATCGAAGTGCAGTTAAACCCAAATAAAATTGACCATTTGATCAAATGCGCTTATATCCTATTTTTACATTTTCGTCGAAAACTAATTAATTAATTCAAGGCACTTTCATTAACAGGAAAACCATATTTAAATTTCGAATAGTTTATATCCTGAACAAATGCTGATTTGCTTTGGGTCTGATGAGAATTTAGCCCAAAGAATGCGCTGCATTACTACCACAGTAAAACCTCTCTATAACGGCCACTAAAACGAGGACTAATTGGCTGTTTAAATGACAGGTGACAGCTTAAAGCAAGGTGACAGTAAAACAGAAAGCTCCTACAGGAGCTTTCTGTTTTACTGTCGTCACCATGCTTTAAGCAGTCACCTGTCAAAAACAACTAACAAATTAGCACACTTTAGTGGCCGTTATAGAGAGGTTTTACTGCATTGCCAGTTGTTTGGCCGTAATTTATAGCGGAAACATTTCCGATCTATGCCCTTGACTTAAGCAACTCTTATTATTTTAAGATTGGACAGTTCAATTTAATATAAACGTTTATTACACCTCGCTTTGAGTTACAATGTTAAATTCCCATAGACCTACATTTAACATTTTGCATGTCTTTTACATCTATACTGTCACTCTTTATGATATTCTTTTTGTGACGTCATTCTAAAGGACATGCCTTTTTTACTACGTCCGAAAACGTACTGTCAGCCTTGATATGCCAATCGCTATTGGATACATTGGAACGTTTTAAAGAGTGGTAACCTATAATCAACTTTTCGCATTTTCTGTACAAGTTGCTTCCTTTTGTCCATTCCTTAACGATTTGCCATACTTTCGGGAGAGGATATTTGCCACCTAGACAATGTAAAGACGTTGTTTCTTCAATTTACTTATCATAACGTTCTTCTTTGTTTACTTGTAATATAATTATAAACAATGTGACGTCGTAAGACGTCGACTTCATTTCCCGCGTTATGTACATGTCCGCGCTAAATTGGTGTTCACAACACATTTTATAAAAGACGAATAAAACGATTCCAAAGCCAGGGTTGATAAGCTCGGTGTAATAAAATAAATATTAGATGTCAGTTTGCGTGACATTCAAATTGTCAACCCTCGAAAACAAGAATGTCACCCTCGGCTACGCCTCGGGGTGACATGCTGTTTCTCGGGTTGACAATTTGAATGTCACGCAAACTGCCATCTAATATTTATATAACAGTCTATGTATGACTATAACGATTTGATTTCTGTAAAATATTGCGCAATGACATGCAGTGCATTAGTCATTAGGTACTGTTCACTGGTACACAGCAAATCAAACGAAAGTTCATGTAAAATAACTTATGTGACCCAATTTCATTGTAAAGTAGGTCGTAAGTGTTTCCAACAACCCGTTGAACGCATTCCACATTGAAACTTCAAATAGACAGTCCGAATACTAAACTTAAAGAGCCAAAATTGTAAAATCTATCATGGGTTATTAATGTCATTATATTTAAGCATAACACATATATCTAGTGCATACAGTGGAGAATCTGTTATTCTTTCCCAATAAACGCTTTTACGCTAAAAATATTATTTGCAGTGCAAACAGTTTGGAGCCAGATCAGACGCCGGGTAACCCGGCGTCTAATCAGGCTCCAAACTGTTTGCCACCAAGATAAACAAGAATTATCAGAATTGTCCAAAAGTTGTTCTTTTCTACGTTTTAGTGCTTTGCGTTTGCGTACGTTTGCGTTTAAACGGGAAAGAATAACAGATTCTCCACTGTACCCAGATCAACAGACATGAGACAACATTGTACACAGAGATCATGTGATCTTTACCCATTTACTTGTTGAAAAGGACGCACATTCGCGTCATTAAATTGCAACTGGTAAGCTACATGTACTTCTCCTGTTGAAAGATCGTCGTGTTTTGGTTTGCTTGTTGAATAATGACTGTCATATTAGTCTCTATGGAATCTATATTAACGAATCAGAACGCTTGAGTCAACTCTCGGTAGTATGGAACACTATGTTGCATTGTTAAAATACAAACGACCGAAAACATGCTATTTTAATCGAAAAGAAACCCGGCGTATGAACAGGCTCGAAACTGTTTGTAATTAAGATTACAATTATTTGTCATTTTCTAAGTGTTGATCTTTCCTCATTGTTTAGTATTGTGTCTTGCATCTTTTCAACCCTTTAAGGCCGCCATTATAAAATCTAGAAGAAATCGCTCTGTTGAACAGTTTCTGACATTTTGCAATTCTGATGGGAAAATCACTTGATGTGGTTTAAAATTAGCAGGGCAATCGCTGAAAATAAGAGAGAATGATGGCATTTTATTACCCCTGTGGATTGGTGGTGATAAGATTAAATAAACAGAGGGGGATAAAATACGCCCAATTCCTCTATTTCATCCGGATTTCAAAAGAGGTGCAACTGCATCATAGCATCATTAAATTTTATTCATTATACTGGTACAGTAAAAAAGATTGAAGTTGCTTTGGTCGAAGAGAATGCGTTAGTGCTAGAACAATTACAGTGGAGAATCTGTTATTCTTTCCCATTTAAACGCAAACGTACGCAAACGCAAATCACTAAAACGTAGAAAAGAACAACTTTTGGACAATTCTGATAATTCTTGTTTATCTTGGTGGCAAACAGTTTGGAGCCTGATCAGACGCCGGGTTACCCGGCGTCTGACCTGGCTCCAAACTGTTTGCACTGCAAATAATAGTTTTAGCGTAAACGCGTTTATTGGGAAAGAATAACAGATTCTCCACTGTATTATGTTCATATTATAATACAGTGCTTTCTCTCTCTCTCTCTCCAACAACACCCAATAAGAGACAAAAAATGCGTTGTTATAGGACGACACAATGGTGACTCGATTTTCATTTGTAAACAGGTTTAATCCATACCATAATCCATATCAGACGCCGAGTTCACACTCGTCATTATATTTATTCGGTAAAAATCCACTAATGTGTAAATTTTAGAAAAAACAGCAGAATACAATTTTAAACAAACGATATTGCAGTATTGAAAGGGTTAGACATGCGTAATTGTCTTGTTTTGGGAAACATCAGTACTCATCATGATGGTTAAACATATAGTAGAGGGAATTTACAGATTTTGGGGAACTAATTTGTACAGAAATGATTTTTGTGTTTTCATATGCTATGACATGAACCGAATAACAGAAAAAAAGTCCCAAGAAATCACACAATGCGAAATATGATTTTTGGGGTAAAATGACTAAAACAATAAACGAAAATGCGAATTTTTGGAATTTCGCCACTGTGACCATGGTTTTGAACACAAAAGCTCCAAATTTTCAGATTAGGTACATATTCCATTACACTCCAGGCTAGTACCACACCAGTTTAAGAAAAATTAAAATAACTGGATTTTTTGGGGTAAAATTGTAAAAAATAAGTTAAAAAACACACATTTTTGGAATTTCGATACTGTGTCCTTAACTATGAAAAAAATGCTAAAGTTTGAAATAATAAGTATTATATTGATTTTATATCTAAATAGTACAATTTATTTCCGCGAAGGGCTGGCGTCCCTAGTTACGATACTAGTCTCGCCCATAAGTGCAAGTCACGTTTATCGTCACTTCCGGCCCACGCTGGGCTTTATAAGGACGAAGTGCTCGTGTCACTTCCTCTTTTTGGCTTATCGCTACAACTACAAACCCCACCCACCCAGTCCCAGTTTGTCTTCCAATATATGGTAAATTATATGCACAGATGTTGGGAATTTTGTAACGTAGACGTACCAGAACAACAATGCCCTTGTTGAATCCTTATTTATTAGTCATAGCGAACCTTGTATTCATGTCAACTTAGCAAAGACATTACTGGTCCTAGTTTGGATGGTTACAATTTAAGTCAGTTACATTTGGTGCAGCACATGCTCAGAATGGCGTTTTTGTCTGTGCAAAGAATTTTTGAAGCATCTCATGTGAGGCCTGTATCTGGCAGCGATAATTTGAGTAGTAAATCTCATTGGAAAACCCTTGTGTGAGTATGTCGGGCCTCTCTGGACAACTTGAGATGGCTCTGCACACTTTTCTCATGCTTTACAGCTACTTTCACGTCTAGTGAGATCAATCCGGGGGATCACTGAATGGACAAAAGTAATGTCTTTAAGTGCTTTTACACAGTTTCTGCTGCCGAGTTATTCTATTTCAGGCCATATCTGGAAACCCCTGCTACAACTATCCAGCCATCAGACCGCATTACACAGTCAATCCAAGTGGAACTTGGAGCGTAAAGGGCAATGACAATGTTATACCAAGGAACAGATCAACAGCTATTGTAGAATACACAAAATATGAGGACAATTAAAGACTTTGTTTAACTGGATCTGTTTGCCAGCAAGTGATAAGTGCGGTTTAGCGTGAACATTGCCTTGTGGAAGCTAGCCAATTACGAGCCAAGAGACATATCAGGTGTACATGTAGTAGGAGGCAATTGCTTGTTGTGCTTTTTATTAATATTTCTCGGCTCCCAAACTAAAATTTACTGAAAAAAGAGAAAAAGAAATGAAAAAAGTTTAGACATACATATAGGATGCAAACCAAGTCGGTGCAGTCCAATTTCGGTGCAGTCCAACTTATCACTCATATCGCATAAGGACATAAGTAACCGAACTTCATAGAACAGAGAGAAATATCGACTGTACTTTAAACATCTGCGTATAGGGAGGTAACTCCTATTGTATGGTAACTGCTGTACCAGTCATAAACGAGAGGTCAGTCATTGTTTCCTCTTGAAAGTTAGCAGTTGGGTCGGGAAAGTCGCCAGGAATAAAAACCCAGCACTTTGTAGAATCATTCTTTAGAACTGCGTGTACAATCGCCTGTTGAAAATGCGAGTTTTTTCAAATTACCTCCCTTTGCATGGAAAAAGGAGTACATTTTGAAACAGTAATACATGTACTTGAAAACAAATTTATAGGGCAACAGATATCTCTCAATGCCACCTCCTTAATTGTGAACCTAACTTTAATTTTACTGTTCCATATGCCTGTCTATGGGAAAGCCTGTTAAACAACTGTCTAAACTTTTTTCGCTCAGTATAGTATTTAACTTTGTAAAGTCTAAACGATAAGTCTGAGGAAGCCAGATCAGATGTCTATTGATTAATTAGAAGCTGGTCTGGTTCCCTATCAAGGTTCAATTCACCAAAGCAAACCTCCTTCTCTAATTGCCTCTCGGCTCAAGCTCGCGGATGTTGTGGTAGTATTTAAACAAAGCCACACAGTGTAATACTAATACAACTTGATATTTTCATCGTCACGGGTTGGTTTAGGGTAATCTTGGTTGTCAACATTTGAGCAGAGGCACTTGATGGTATTCGAGTAAGGATCTCCTTTACTTTTTTCACAAAATAATCAGTTGGTTTGGGTTTAAGGTTCTGACTGGGGCTATTCCCTTATCATCAGTCCGAACAAACCTCAATTCAATTGTCAAATCAAGTTAATTGTAAGGAAACTATACCAGTTTAAAAAAAAAATCAAAAAAAATCAGTTGGTTGGGTGTAAGGTTCTGACTGGGGCTACGCCTTATATCATCAGTCTGAACAAACCTCAATTCAATTGTCAAATCAAGTTAACTTGTCATAGATGTATGCCAGTCTTCATTCCACAATCAAAGGCTTTCGACGGGTAAATTTATACCATTATCGCAATTGTCAGTGGAGCAATAACACTTATTTGAATACATGGTTATTGGTTAAAGATCTAAATTCAAGGCAGTGGTTTCTGATTATTAAGCCGTCTGGAATAGCATACTTGGCCTGTAGTAGATGCGAACATGGGGGTCTGTTCGGTCGGTAGGAGTATTGTGTGCTGTCCCAGGACATTAGTTGCAAAATTGCAGCGTGTATTGCTTGGTCCTAGGCTGAAGTTGTGGAATGGCAGGGCAGCTTGGTTTGCCTGTGTATGAGCATTTTGTCCGAGTCTAGAGTTGAGAAATTGCGGAAGGTGTAGGTTTTTCAAAGTTTGAGCATGCTACTGAGCGTCCGAGGCATGAATAAGTTGGAGCAGGCTGCATATTGTCCGAGGTGTGTAATTGCAGGACACGTGGGTTTGTCCAAGTATGAGCAAGCTGGTAATTGTTCTAGGCCAAAGTGGTGTAATCGCAGGACACGTGGGTTTGTCCAAGTATGAGCAAGCTGGTAACTGTATTAGGCCAAAGGGGTGTAATTGCAGGACACATGGGTTTGTCCAAGTATGAGCAAGCGGGTAATTGTATTGGGCCAAAGCGATGTAATTGCAGGACACGTGGGTTTGTCCAAGTATGAGCAAGCTGGTAATTGTATTAGGCCAAAGTGGTTTAATTGCAGGACAGGCGGTTTTGTCCAAGCATGAGCAAGCTGGTAACAGTATTAGGCCAAAGTGGTGTAATTGCAGGACACATGGGTTTGTCCAAGTATGAGCAAGCTGGTAAATTGTATTAGGCCATAGTTATGTAATTGCAGGACACGTGGGTTTGTCCAAGTATGAGCAAGCTGGTAATCGTATGAGGCCAAAGTTCGGAAATTGCAGGACAGTAGCGTGTTCAAGTACCGTATCGGAAAACAATAACGTTAACCGAGGCAAGCAACCTTTATTGTACGACATCCAACATTCTTCAATACTCTCCGATAATAATGCATTGCCCCCGTGTTTATTTACTTTTCAAGGGTACAATCAAACTATGTATGAATCGAAATAACACACGCAAAGTGTACTATTCAACCGAAATGCATCAAACTTATCGCATATAAAAATAAGATTTAGCTGCGTAGATGTAAGCTTCTTCGTTTGATGCATTAAGTATCGAAAAATGTTGGTTAATTGATGAGAAATTAACTCAGGACCGTTTGCTGTCGTTTGTATACTCATGTGGTCGCCATTTTTTTTTTTTTTTTTTTTTTTTTGTTCGCCCCGTCACACTACCTCCGAGGCCGTTCGGGCCGTTGTCCATTGGTATTGTGCAAACAGGTCGTTTTCTTTAAATTGTTGCGTTTTTTAGGCTATTGAAACGGTAACTGAACGCGCTACAGTAGGGTTTGTCCAAGTATGAGCATGCTGCTCATTGTCAAAGGCCCGAGTTGTGTAAAAGTATGTTGCTCATGGTCAGAGGCCCGAGTTGTGTAAAGTGTGCTGCTCATTGTCCGAGGCCCGAGTTGTGTGTAAAGTGCGCTGCTCATTGTCCGAGGCCCGAGTTGTGTAAAGTATGTTGCTCATTGTCCGAGGCAAGAGTTGTGTAAAGTATGGTGCTCATTGTCCGAGGCCCGAGTCGTGTAAAAGTATGCTGCTCATTGTCCTAAGTCAGAGGTGTTTAATTGCATTCATGTCGGTTTGCCTGCTCAAAGTATGCTGCTCAAGTATGGTAATTGTAGCGCATGTGGGTTTGTAGTCGCAATATATGCTGCTCATTGTATGAAGCCAGAGTATGGTAATTGTAGGGCATGTGGGTTCGTCTGTGTACGGATAGGCTGGGAATGGTCCGAGGGCGAGTCTAATAATTGCAGTATTGTCGTTTGGCCTGTAGGCGAGTGTTCAGTGTACGGTCAGGGACCTGAGTGGTCAGTCTGATCGCACGTAGGAGGTTTTCAGTATGATGTCGAATGGTGCCATAAGTATGCTGTCTCAGTCGAAATGTTCTACTGGACTGTTCTCCTTCAATTATAGCACGGCTGCTGGTTTTGCCTATTAGGCCCCCTTTAAGACATGGGGTCTTCGACTTTGGATGCTTGTTGACTTTGGATTTGTTTCTGTTGGAGAAAGACCTCAGTGCAGCTGATGTCTGAGGGCTATGCCGCTTGTTTTGGGAAGATAGCCTACAGACACTAGTTGCAACTATAAGTATAACATAGCCCATGGTAATTTATAGTAATAGATAGCTTGGGTCAATTTGCAATAGTCATGCCAGGGGCCTTTCTTGTGGATTTACACTATGTATTCTTTGAACTTGGCGGTGATTCTAAGACTGGTTGGTAGTTGAAGCCTAGCAGGTCGGGTTTTGTCCATGGAAGTAAGCGCATCTCCTGGCCTGCATGGCTTAATGGTCTTCAAAGGTCAACCGCCATGTATAATTAAGTGGAACTGAGTGTACTGCCTCCTGCTCAATTGTGTTCAGATAAAAAACAACCCGTGGCCATTTTCCCCACAAACTCTATTTATCAATGAATGAATTGTCAGCTAGCATGTACAAAGCCAGGTCATATTAAATATGTATTAAGTTGTCATGTCTTGTTAGTCCTTAGCAGAGTGGCATACACATTAGTGTGTGTTGCTCTGTTTCTTAGCCCGGAGTCATTGAAATAATAGTTGCACACACCTTCTAAATAAAGTATGTTATTAGGTAAAGATAACTATTTGTTTTAAAAGAATGTGTTTTTATGGTAAAAATGTTAAAAAAACAACAAAAAAAACCATGGATTTTTGAAATTTATATATTATGGCTTTAATATGAATATAAATGCTCCAACTCAATACGTTACACAAAATGTTCTATTAAATTAAATAAAAAAAGATCATTACCAGATAAACAATGAAATATTATTTAAAAACAAATATATTTTTGGGTAAAACCTTAGAAAATTCCTAAAAATCAGGATTTTAGGAATTTTGTTTCCAGTGGCTTTGAATATGAATCATTTAGCTCTAAATCTTCATGCAAGATACATATTCCATTTCAATGTTATAAATTACTTGTAAGAGTACCTGCATGCTTGAATAAAAGTTTATTATGTCAGTGAAAATGAATTCAGTTAAATGAACACACGTTAAGATCTTGTAGTAGAGGGCATTTAAAAATTTGGGGGGAAAAAATGCACAGAAATGATTTTTGCGTTTTCATATGCTCCAATATGTACCGAATAACAGAAAACAAATCTAGGAAAATCAAACGATGCGAAATCCGATTTTTTGGGGTAAAATGATTGAATTGATAAACGAAAATGACAATTTTTGGAATTTCCATACTGTGATCCTGGGTGTTAACATAAAGGCTCCAAAAGGCTCTACAAATTAGACTGAAAGTTATATGCACTGTCAAATAGTACTAATTGGGATATATAAAACTTTCAAAAAATGGTTTTCATGAAAATATTAAACACAAACCAAATTTTTGGAGATTTTAGTAGAGATTACCTGATGTCAAACACGAAAATATGCACAGAAATGGTTTATATGGTAGAGCATGTACCAAATAATAGAAGAAAAATCTAGGAAAATCAATCTATACGAAATGTGTGTTTTTTTTAGGCAAAATTGTTGAAATAGTAAATGAAAACGCTACTTTTAGGGATTTCAGTATTGTGTCGTTCGTTATCAATATAAAAGCTCCAAATTTACAGGCTAGATACTTATACATCTCTATTGTGAAAAGTATTATTAAGGATAAATAAAACTTTAAAAAATGAATTTTGAGGTAAAAATGTTGATATAATAAATGAAAATGCGAATTTTTGGAATTTTCCTACTGTGAACGTGGATATCAATATAAATACACCAAATATGCAGGTTAGACAAAAATCATTTTAACTGTGTAATGGTACTAGTCAGAATAAATAAAACTTTCAAAAAACTGATTTTTGGCTTTAAATTGTCAAAATATTAAACCAAAATCACCAATTTTGGGGGGTTTTGTAGACAATCCCTGCCATCAAAATCAAAATTGATTTATGCGTTATCATATGCTTTAATACTAGTATGTACAAATTAATAGAAAAATAATCTAGGGAAATCAAACAATACCAAATATATTTTTTGGGTAAAATCGTTGAAAAATAAAATGTAAATGGGCTTTACATTGGGCTTTACATGGGCTTTTAGTTGAAATCCGCTTAAGCCGGTGCTAGGGGGCGTGAGCACTGTTGCACATTTCAGTATTGCTCATGAACAGACTCAATTAAACCGAGTCTGCGATTTTCAGTATTTGCTTTGTTTTCTGTGCTTTCAAAGGATCTCCCCTTATTCAGATTTTTATAATTCACAACAGCAGATGTTAAGTACTTGTGTGGTGGCTGTAAAAAGTCGCCCCGTACTTCATTCTCAGTGTTGTTATACTTTCTGGTCCTTGGGAATCATTGATTTCAGCGTATTTACAGTTGAAAGTTGAATTCCGCTTAAGCCGGTGCTAGGGGGTGTGAGCACTGTTGCACATTTCAGTTTTGCTCATGAACAGACTCAATTAAACCGAGTCTGCGATTTTCAGTATTTGCTTTGTTTTCTGTGCTTTCAAAGGATCTCCCCTTATTCAGATTTTTTTTATTTAGGATTTTACTACTGTGGTGGTGGCTATTAAAACAACAGCTCAAAATCTACAGGTTAAACGAATACTCAATTGCACTGTGGAATGGTACTTATAAAGATTAATAAAACTGTCAAAAAACTGATTTATGTAGTTAAGTTGTTATAATAATTAAACAAAAAACACCAATTTTCGAGATTTTAGCAGAGATCTCCTGGTCTGAAAACTCCAAATAAAGCCTTAAGCAAATAAAGGGAAAAGCGTTGAGAGTTGATTTAAGTGTTTGAGTATGTTTCAACATGAATTAAATAACAGCAAAATAAAGGAAATCCAACAAAGCCAAATACATATATGACATTTCGGAGTAAACTGGTTAAAACAATTAGTTTCAATGTGATTTTTTGGAATTTCCACAACATGGCTTTAGATATAAATGTAAAAGCCTCAAATTTACAGGTAAGACACAATATACTTTGTACTGTAGGCTATAATCACTCTGATTTGGGTCCTCACTATTTGCCAATGATATATATTCTCGTTCCGCATACAATTAGGGTTAAGTAACAACCTATATTCGTTTCACACACAATAAGGGTTAAATGACAGCATTTTGATAATTAAACCAATGTACTAGCTTAGAAGCAGCATTTAAAATGCCACTTGTCAAATCAGAGTGTGCACTGGTAGTAGACAATAAGCACCACAAAAAGAATATTGACTGTTATTGACCTGGTGATATATATACTATCAGTTATTTCATATACATGTATATATAGCAAGCACTGTTAGATCAATTAATTACATTAATTACGATGTATGCCCAATGTGCGTATACTATGATTTGCTGATATTTCACACAGTTGTCAGATTCCATTATGACAGCTCAAAGTACAGGATAGCTCATGTCTATTTGTTTCCAACCAACACCAGAACCAACCAGTATCGTGCAGAAAATCCAACAATGCAGAAAATTGTTCGTTTATGTTTTGATTTCTTTTATTGATGGAGGGGGTGTATTTTTCCAAATCACTATAATATATTTTTGAGCTTGTTATGTGTAATTTTGGATAAACTAGTTGCAGGTCTCATTTGAAAGGACTGTGTCAAGCCTACGTTATTTGTTCCAATAACTAATTCGCTTATTGTTTGTACATATAACCGAACCTTTTCCTTTAAAACTTGACACGAGGACATCTGAAATGCTGATCTCCCTTATAAATGGACTCGGCCACCCTGTGACATATCAGACCTAGTTGTTTGACCTTAGTAATGAATTTCAAAACAAATTCAAAATAGTAGTTATCCTTAATTATAAAAGTCTCCATTCATATATTTGTCTTAACTATATTTTTAAGTTTTATATTCATGTTATATTGCTGTAACAATATACTCAGTGTACTTTCAAATGGATTTGGAGCTTTTCTAATCATATTAAAGGTCATAATATATACATTAAATGTGCCCTATTTAAGTTTACCATTTTTACTTAAAACTTTTAATCAATTAAACTCTTTGATTTATCTTCACTTGAACTAAGCTACATTAAAATGGTGTATGTGTGTAAGTTATAGACCTTGAACGTATAGTTTCATGTCTAAGGTCACAGTATGGTGAAGTGAAAAGATATGGGTTTTCATTTAACTATTTACATTTTTCATTTTTAACCCCCCCCCCCCCCCCCATCAGATTTTTTAAACCTTATTTCATCCTAATAAGTAAAAGGCTACAGTACACAGTAATATGTACCTTACCTGTAAATTTGTATCTTCTATATTCTCGTCTAAGTCCATAGTGTGGAATTTCCAAAAACTTGCATTTACATTAATTTTTTTTAATCAGTTTACCCCAAAATTTATATTTGGCTTTGTTGGATTTTCCTAGATAATTTTACAAACAAGAATTGATGATTTTGGTTTAATATTTTGACAATTTTACCCCGAAAAATAGTTTTTTGAAACCTTCATTTATCCTAACAAGGACCATTCTGAAGTAGACATGAATATTTGTCTAGCCTGGTATATTGATATCCATGGTCACAGAAGGGAAATTCCCAAAAATAGCTTTTTCAGTTATTATTTCAACCATTTTACCCAAAATCATATTTCGGATTCTTTGATTTCCCTACATTATTTGTCTGTTATTTGGTACACATTGAAACATATAATTGCTGATAAATCAATTATGTGCATATTTTCCTTTATTTTGATTTCAATGTCAAAATCTGTCAACAATCCCAAAAATATGAAATTTTGGTTGAATAATTTTACCCTTTTACCCCAATAATCTTTTGTTTTAAGTTGTGTTCATCCTACCTAGAGCCATTCCATGATAGACATGAATATGTGTGCATACTGTAGATTTGGAGCTTTTATATTGATATCCTCGATCACAGAAAGGAAATCCCAAAAATTAGCGATTTAAGTTATTATTTCAACCATTTTACCCAAAATCATATTTTGCATAGTTTGATTTTCCTAGACTTTTGTCTGTTATTTGGTACATATTTAAGCAAATAATATCATATAAATCAACTCTGTGCACCATTTCCTTTATTTACTTTTTGATGTTAGGGTCTGTTTGAAATCCATAACATTTGTGATTTTGGTTTAATATTTTGACAATTTCACCCCAAAAATCAGTTTTTTGAAAGTTTTATTTATCTTAACAAGAACCATTCCAAAACTGACATGAACATTTGTCTAGCCTGTAGATTGCGAGCTTATATATCTATATTCTCGATCACAGCAGGGAAATCCCCAAAATTAGCGATTTAAGTTATTATTTCAACCATTTTACCCAAAAAACATAGTTTGCATTGTTTGATTTTCCTAGACTTTTTGTCTATCATTTGGAACATATTTAAGCAAAAATTAACATATAAATTAACTCTGTGCACCATTTCCTTTATTTCCTTTTGATGTCAGGGTCTGTTTGAAATTCTCAAAATTTGTGATTTTGGTTCAATATTTTGATTATTTCACCCCAAATATCAGTTTTTTGAAAATTTTATTTATCTTAACAAGTACTTTTCCACATCTGACATGAACAGTTGTCTAGCCTGTAGATTTGGAGCTTTTATATCGATATCCTCGATCACAGCAGGGAAATCCCCAAAATTAGCGATTTCAGTTATTATTTCAACCATTTTACCAAAAAATCATAGTTTTCATTATTAGATTTTCCTAGACTTTTTGTCTGTTATTTGGAACATATTTAAGCAAATTATAACATATAAATAAACTCTGTGCACCATTTCCTTTATTTGATTTTAGATGTCACGGTCTGTTTGAATTTTTCAAAATTTGTGATTTTGGTTTAATATTTTGAAAATTTCACCCCAAAAATTAGTTTTTTGAAATTTTTACATATCTTAACAAGTAACATTCCATAGTTTACATGAATATTTGTCTAGTCTGTAAATTTCGGGCTTTTATATTGATTTCTACGATCGCAGTTTGGAAATCCCAAAAAATCGTGCTTTTACCTATTATTTCAGCCATTTTACCCCAAAAATCATATTTCGCATCGTGTGATTTCTTGGGACTTTTTTCTGTTATTCGGTTCATGTCGTAGCATATGAGGGCACAAAAATCATTTCTGTACAAATTAGTTCCTTTATTTGTGTTTTTGACGCTAAATGCCCTCTACTAATAGGGAATCGTTACTGCAATATGTTTATACAGTGGAGAATGTGTTATTCTTTACCAATAAACGCGTTTACGCTTAAACTATTATTTACAGTGCAAACGGTTTGGAGCCAGATCAGACGCCGGGTAACCCGGCGTCTGATCAGGCTCCAAACTGTTTGCCACCAAGATAAACATGAATTATCAGAATTGTCTAAAAGTTGTACTTTTCTACGTTTTAGTGCTTTGCGTTTGCGTTTCGTTTGCGTTTAAACGGAAAGAATAACAGATTCTCCACTGTAAGAAGGCAACACTGTATTATTTGTTGGATGACAATGAAAACTGTTTGACACTAATATACATGTAAGTATTCTGTCATTGCGAAACGACAGTCGGCAAGTTAGAATAAAAACATAACATGCCTGTTAAGGTGTGAACCCCCTCTACTTAACCCATTTGTGCCCACGATCCCATACTGGGACATAGGCAAACAGTGTTGACTCTGATCAGACGCCGCACTATGCGGCGTCTGATCAGAGTCTTCACTGTTTGCTGATAAGAATTTCAATATAAAACAAAATGAAAATGAAATTGCTGACCAGGCATCCCTTTGATAAAATTGACTAATCCAATATATAAACATGGAAGAAGCCACTGGGCGCAAATGGGGTAATATAACTATCTGTAAAACATGACACATTTCTTTGACCTGTTGATATATTGTTATTGATGTTCTGTGTATTGTCCTCCTGCAAAAGTTTAGATTCCGATCAGGGACATGTTTCATAAAACTCTGTACGAAAAAAACGGTCGTAAGTAAACATTTTTAAATAAATTTAATTTCTGATTTCTCTATTGAGAAATGAATAATAATAGAAACTTTTATAATCTGACTTACGACAACATTTGTCTTACGAAGTTTTATGAAACGGGCCCCAGATGCTAAGGTAGTCAGGGAAAAAGATGGATCTACACTATTTGCAAATGTTATTAAAGTGACAACAGTAAGTGTTAATGACAAACTTAAACCTGTATTAACCTTAAGCATTTAACTTATTAGAGGTCGGCAAATGAAACATTACGATATTTATCATTTCATATTCAAATTTATCGTAAGATGTTTAACCTTTCACCGTCATATAGTCGTCTGCTTCAATATTGTTGTCTGCAAAGTCGTTTCAAAGTTAGATTTAAGGCAGTAGAAATGGTGTTATATCAAAACTGTTTGAAAATGCGCTTTATAACGTCATTGAGAGTGATAGGGTTAGATTAAACATAATAATACATGCAGTATATTCTTTTTACAGAACAAATCTACGCTTTTCCATCGGTAGGTCAGCTCATATAAAACAATATGAATTTTAAACTTGTTTCGAAAAAAATAACGTTTATTGAATAGAAATAGCACAATATTGCTTAATCATGATTCACAATTTAATAAATATTTTAAAAAGTCATATTATTTTTTAATTTGTATATGGACCTCTGACATTTTGTACTCATACGAGTTTTCCCGTTTTTACCCCGACATTGTTTCCACTTGCTTTTTTTCTATAGACAGCTTGTTTGTAAGGCAATGCCGTTGATCTTGTAAATGAGGTACTTGGCAGAATTATCCCAAATAAGGCTCTAAATTGCTTTGATCTCTTACCATATGTAGACGAAACTTTAAGAACTTTAAACAACCACCGAAAACATTATGCAAACACCGATGTACGGATATTTTACTACTTTCACATGTAGCATCTACACACACATGCATTTATCTGGCGCAAAGTGTGAGAAGCACATATTGTTTTTATCCATTTTTTCCCAGGAAAACTGTACTAAAATATTTATCAAACAGATGTAACCTGAAAGAAATAGACTGGCTACGAAAATACACATAGTAGATTTCTCTCGAATAGATATCCCATCAGTTCGTATTAAATAACATGGCGTTATTTCGTATCCTTCAGTGACTGAATACATCAGTTCTTAACCCTTTCACTCTAACTGACTCCTTAAAGCGCGTTGCAAACATTTTGAATCCTGGTCAGACGCCGCGTCAGGACCTAAACTGTATGACACTCTTATCGATGTTTATTTTGTCATACAACATTAAATATAAATTTGAAACGCGTATTATGACGTACATACAACAATCCTACAGCCAACGACAGTAAGACCAGGCCTACACTAAGGAGCAGACACGGAATACAAATTTAGTGAATCTGCATCTTGAAACCGTTTAAGAATGTTTTGACTCTCATCCCGTCGTATCAAATTCCGCCCTGTGTTCATGGGTGGGAACTCTACAGAACCTCTCGCCGCGATCCACAGGAGGAAAGAGACTAAAGCATGCAATGTTGAAGGCACTTGAACCTGTGGGCGCCCTGAGGCGAACTGAGCGTGGCGGAAGGATTTGTTGAGTTCTCGCAAGGCTGGTTATTCAAAAACAGTACCAGATTAGCCACGACCAGTAATTCGAAGCGTTCTTTATTGATCCGGGCATGATACATTATAAAACGTTGGCTAACATGTTATGTCTAAGACGCTCTAAATGTAAGAGAGACAGCTATGTGATACACGCTTGAACTAATCAGAGATGCACATTCAGAAACCTTTCGCAAAGCAATAACAGTGCTCCCTCTTCTCAACAACACCTACTGGCAGACAAAGATAATGTTCATTGTTCGGAGGGAGGTATTAAACGGGGTGAAATTTAATAAACTTAGAGTGCTGATCAAACATGGCTTATATTTACTTTCAATTTGAGTCCAATTTAGATGTATGCGGTGTATAATCTAAGTTCAAACTTTTGAGCACTTGTCTTAATGTTTATTCTGTCAAATTGTCCGATACCTAATTTAAAAAAAAGAAAAAAAAAACCAACACCAAACGACATATTAAACAAACGATACTGCAGCAGTAAAACGTTCGACTTGTACAGTGGATAATCTGTTATTCTTTCCCAATAAACGCGTTTACGCTAAAACTATTATTTGCAGTGAAAACAGTTTGGAGCCAGATCAGACACCGGGTAACCCGGCGTCTGATCAGGCTCCAAACTGTTTGCTACCAAAATAAACATGAAATATCAGAATTGTCCAAAAGTTGTTCTTTTCTACGTTTTAGCGCTTTGCGTTTGCGTACGTTTGCGTTTAAACGGGAAAGAATAACAGATTGTCCACTGTATTGTCTTGTTCGAGGAATGAGGAACAGCAGCAAATGTTGTTGTAAGGAGGGACTCGTTTTTCAGAAGGTAGTTGAAGGGAAGGTACACTGTATCTGCTACAAACTGATCACTTTTATTTTTCAAAGTTACAAACCTTTTTTAATTGATTAACCACCAAGTAACTCATCGTATGATGTAGCATACTAGTGTGTTGCATTGGCTAACTGATTCTAGCATAAATGCTATAGTTTGAACTTAGAAAGTTTTTAAACCTGTACTTGAAGCTTTGTTAATCAATGTAGCTCCTCGGGGTATAGCATGGTCTGCATCCGTAGCAGACAGTTCAGATACTTCAAATCCGGGACACTTTACATACATTTTGTCGCAAGACACTAAACGAACTATTTTCACAATGACTTTGAAATATACTCAACTGAGGTGGATAACAAGAGTCCAGCTCAAGGCAACGCAACACCGCTCCCTGTTATACATTTATAACCCTTTAAAGCATTTGCCAGCGCGACTAGGCAGAGATGTGACGAGACGTCTGATATCGATCCAAACTGTATGCCTATCATCCTCACTTTTTCGTTACATTATGAAAAAAAAATCCTAATTAAGATTTCTTTTCCGCACACGATATATTTGAAGCAGAATACAGTATTTATGATAAGGGTGAACCCTTCCACTCTCAATGACGCCAAAAGAGGCGTTTGATCCTCATATCGGTGTTTCTGAAGTCATACTACATTGAACCTTATTTTTAAACAATCTTTCAGACAACACTATTTAAGTAGACGACAAAAAAGGTGTGAGGGGTAAAAATCTCACTATAAATTTGACCATGAAGGGTTAAAGTACTACCATCACACGCAATGGACATAACGGTAAGTGGTTGTATTGGTGTCGTACTGACCTAGCTACAAGACTTGTCTCTGCAACTAGCCTCAGGTCAAATAGTAATTAAACATGAGCGAAAGCCTGGTTTTCTTTGGCTTCACACTTGTGTCGTCAATTAGAAACAGGAGAGGCGAAAGTTCTGTAAAGAGCACTTCTCTTATTACATACTAGAAATATGTGACACAGATTTAAAGAATGACGCTGTTTAGTAGTAACGCGTTAGATTGCCAATCAAGGAGTTGAATAATCCGCCGGACCACGTCCTGCGGATGAAATTTTAAACCCAGATCTCATGTATCAGTGCTATAAACTGGACATTCGAAAAAAATTAAGGGCTCTATCAAAAAGAGTAGGGCATGGTGTCTTTGTAAACGCTTTTCGCTTTCTCTCTAGAATGTCTAATTAGCCGAGTTCTGGCAGCAGAAGATGACGTAGATCAAACATCGGTCGACGCTGATAATTGTGGTATCTTATTTCTGTCTGATCTTATTCCGCTATATAAACAACTAAAAATACGTTTAATTCAGTAAAAGGCGCGAGTACAACAATGGTTTGAATAAGATTAGAAGCCAAATAACAGAGAGAAATATCAGTACAAGTATCAACAAAGTTATATCCTGATCAGATGCCGCGTTACGCATCCCAATTGTTTACAAAGTCGACTTTATGCGACTACGGCGGTAAATAATAATTAGAAAACGATAACGCGTTTCCACTGTATTTAATTAAGACCTGGCATAATGAGAGTATCTTGAAAGGTGATGTATTTTAACTTTAAGGAGTTGCTATCCCTTATTGGTTGTCTTATGTAAAGTATCCGTTGGTGGTGCAGTATGAACCCTTTACCCAAAAGCAGGTTAAAAGTAAAACAAAATGCTCCTGAAGAATTGTCTTTCATACAAACTAATTGATACATATATATGTTTTTGTTACACATGTTTTCACCAGAGTCCAAGTTGTTTTGCACTTGATATCCAACACAATTCAATTGTGAATACAATGTAAGATAATGAATATTGTTTGATTTACTGTACTAAATTGCTATTTCTCATTCTTGCTTCTTTGATATGGGCTGACATCAAATAAGAGCTTTATGAGTTACTAATTCTGCTCGCTAAACAATTAATGTGAATACGGGAAAGGTCAAACAGAAAATAATAGAAAACACGATAATAAAATTGAATACTATTGATGTATACAAAACATATCTGGTTGTTGAAATAAAGCAATAAAGCATTTATTTATTTATTATACCCGATTAATATAGCGCTATTTGCAAACAGGAGTTGCGCTTAACGTTATTCTTTCCCAATAAACGCGTTTACGCAAAATCTATTATTTCTTTTGCAAACAGTTTGGAGCCAGACCAGTCGCCGGATTACCCGGCGTCTGATCAGGTTCCAAACTGTTTGCCACCAAGATAAACATGAATTATCAGTATTGTCCAAAATTGTACATTTCTACGTTTTAGTGCTTTGCATTTTGCGTTTTGTTTGCGTTCAAACGGGAAATAATAACGTTTTCTCTACCGTAGATGGTTAATAGGGAGGAGAGGTTATACTGTTAAAAAAACAAAGTGTTTGGGTTCTTTGTCTCTCATTTAGGCTGTGAAAAATTATTTTCTGCTCCAAAGTCCGACATTCGTAGTCTCTTTACCATGCAAACACATAATAAAAACGTTTCCCCTACTTTATTCCATCGGCGCACGTGGTCCAGTGATACCGCGCTCGATCTTGCTTAAAGGCGACGTGTGTTCGACACCCGCCGGACCTAGTCCTTCACTTCAAACTAGACATAATAAACCGAGGTCCGATATATAACCAGAGAACCCTGTCGATACTTAGCGTAACGCCTGGGTTTTTCTGCACCCAGTCGCTCGTTCATCACACATATAGTTGTCAGAAATGTACGTCTACAAATCATCTTACCAACTTTAATACAATGTAGTTAATCAAGAGGTTTGAGAAATATTACAGCATCCTATTACAAACTACACCTTAGTCACGTGCACTTCGGAGACGCGGATTTACATGATTGTTGATTTTTTTATGGATATTTAACTGTGTGGTACATAATAGTAATATTCATTTCTTACATATTCTAAACGTTTCAATTTCTCGTACAAAATGTGGAAAGCAATACGTCGTGGCGGTGTTAATCACCAATGAGATGTCAGAACAGTTGGCTGACAAAGTCCGAAGTACTCAGACGAAAGCTACCAGGTATTGCTTTCTACATTTTGTGTGAGAAATTGAAAAGTTTAGACTATGTAAGAAATGATTCTTGTGAACATAGTATGACTTAAGGTATGCAGGGCTGCAATTTCTCTGGATTTTCCGAAATCTTTGGATTTTTCTCTGAGCAGATAGAAGCTTAAAGCAGGCTGAAAGTAAAGCAGTATGCGCCTTAATGCTAACTCTGCTTTACTTTCAGCCTGCTTTAAGTCATTGCGATTGACAAATTGAACATTTGGAAATCTTGAGATTTTTCAAGATCAATTTATAGCAGCTCTGGGTATGGACGTTCAGGGAACAAATTTCATCAATTGATATGAGCTTCATCTTTGCTTGCCTGTGATTGACTACGTTTCTGACTGAATCTACTTCTTTATGTACAAACATATTAGAGCCAATTCAGAAAAAGGATAACCCGGTGCCTGTAAGGGCTTCATATCATTTGCTACTGTTTTACAAGAAACTGCCATTGTATCATTTATTTAAATTACATAGGTGTTTAGTGTGTTTAAAACCTTCACTCGCACGATGTCATCAGTTTAGAAAAAATGTCGTCTGTTTTTATTTTAGAATTTAGGTAGATCTACAGAAGGATCTCTCTCTTACGACAACTAAAACGAAGGTTGTTTGATTGTATGAAAGGCAGACTCCGAGGTTATAAAGCGTTTTAGTTGAGTCTGAGAGTGTTCCCAAGCTTTTGATTGGTCAGATTTGAGCCTAGGCTCAAATCTGACCAATCAAATGCTCGGGAATGAGTTTAGACTCAAGTCAAAAGCTTTATAACCTCGGAGCCTGGTGACAGCTCAAAGCAAAGTGACAGATAGCTCTTAGGGAGTTATATTTTCTGTAAATACCTAATAACGCCGCGCTACGCGACATCTGATACAGTAGAGAAAACGTTATTATTTCCCAATAAACGCACTTACGAAAAAACTGTTAATTCCAATGCAAACATTTTGGAGTTAGGGTAACCCGGCGTCTGATCTGGCTCAAAACTGTTTGCCAATCAGATTTAAACGAATACTCAGAGTAATTAAAAAGTTGTCATTTTATTCGTTTAAGTGTTTTGCGTTTGAATTTCGTTTGCGTTTAAACGGGAAAGAATAAAGTTTTCTCCACTGTAACACTCAAAACTATTTGCAAATAATAATTGGATTCGGTGTACAGCAGTCGCGGGTCATATAATGGGGTGTTTATATGTTTAAAACAATGTTGATTGAAAATGCTTCTGAAATGCAGGTGAAGCACTTGCCTTGTACACTGTATGTAACATGCATGTATCATTTGACTAGCAGTATTACGCTGCAATCATACCCGTATAACTTACCAAGATATATCTTAAAAAGAGACATAATCAAATTTGACTGTAACTAAGATCTCTTGACCTTTAGAGAAAATAGCAAAATCATCTTTTCCAGCAAAAATCAATATGAAATGTTCAATTTTAGAACCTTTAAATTCAATTATAGCGACCAGGCTATTAAATAGTTATAAACTGTAAGTTGGTTAACAATTTGAAGAGTTTCACTACTTGCATTGTCTACCATTGAATTCGAATACATCTTGACAAAAACAGTCTGTTTCACCGTTTGATCAACTGCAGTTTGTTACAAACTGATTTTAAGTCGGTTTGAACCTCAACGTCAAAGCATAGCATTTTCATTTAAACAAAACAGCAAACAGAGTGAACCGCCAAGATTTTTTTTTCTACTTCAGCATTTCTCTGAGTTCAATTACAATACCTATCGATACAGCGCTCCCTCTCTACAACGACTCTCCCAACAACGACTCCCTTCTTACAACGACACTTGCCGCTGTTCCCTAAACAGGACAATTATGTCTAACCTATTCATGTCGTCTGCTTAAAATTGTCGTCTGCTTTTTTTCTCAAAGTTGCATAATGGACTTTTTGAGAGAAAACAATTAATTACGAGTGACAAACAGCTTGACTCCAGATCAGACGCCGCGTTACGCGGCGTCTGATCTGGATTCAAGCTGTTTGCGAATGTAAGCCATATTCCCTCCCTATAACGACTCCCTCCGAACAACGCACACATTTTTTGTCTCCCATAGGATGTCGTTGTAGAGAGGTAACGCTGTACTATGTTATTTCCTTCACCTCAACCAATCCGTAATTTAATGTTGTGTTCGGGACATTAACGATGGCATCATAACTAGTCTGCGACATTCGTCGCGATCATATGCCGCTCACTGCTTTTAAGTGAGATTCAAACATTTCCATGTTTGTTTATTACATATCTATTGCTTTGGTTTGGCTAGTCTTGTTTTCTTCAAAGCTAAAAATGCAGAACTGTATTTGTCAAGCATATACACCTCGTAACATAGCCATAACATAGAACATTTCTCCTTTTCCTAATTGTCAAAATATATATTACCCGAGCATGTATTCGGACCTCACTTAAATGTTGGCCCTGTTTTCTTTGTTTGAGATTCATAGGAGAAGCCTGTCTCATATTCATTGCACAGACTTTTCTCACATGTTCGACTATTAATGTCAACGTCTCACAACCAAGGAGGTCGCTTACACTAGATAACGTAGATTGTGGGACATGATTTCACGTGTTTATGTCTTCAGTTGTCCAAAATGTTTTAAGATTCACTGAAGAAGCAGTTGCCTGTGCGACTCCTGGGATAATTTCTTGTCCAAGTAATCATGTGTGGCAATAGCTCCGAGGTTAATCGGATGCAAGTAAACGGGCGTGTTGCACGGCTGACTCTGATTGGTAGATCTCCTTAGATTTAAACAAATGGAAACTAACTTGAATTAATCCCTTCGCCGCTATTTTGACTGAGACAGACAATATAACACAGTCGTTGGCACAATATCGTCTGCTTAATATTATCATTTGTTTTTCATTATAAAGTTTAGAACAATTCATTGATCATCAATATGCATACCGCGGCAAACGGTCTGGATACAAACTGTTTACATAAATAAGCGTTATAGAGGGAAAGGGTAATGCTTTTCGGATGAATGGGTTGTTTAACTCATTAGCGTACAACCGAATGCATTGCTGAGGACGTCATCGCAAAAGAAACATAAACTCTCCCTATATGTAAAACATAAGAGCAACTTGACCGTCAATAACAGCGAAATAGAAAAATACATGGTTCTTAGAAATACGTTATTTGTTATTTAGGCCTAAGTGCTTATACATTCCGAATATGCTTAGATGTGTTGTCTATTCAGTGTTTAAATTGACACCAGCATGTTGCCAAAATACATTTGGTCCTCGGGAAAAACACGTTTTTGATGTAAAGGATGCTGCTGTTTCCGAAGACAATATGCCACAGGATATTTCTGAATATAGCTGCTATATAATAGGCTGTTCTGCATTACTTAACTGTATTTCTGTGTTAGTTCCAAGAACCATATTTGCTACATAATGTACAATAATGACCGTAATTTCGACAAGTTAAAGGGCGATTACATGGTCTTAGTATTTACATTGGCTATTAACCTGCAGAACGACCAATATACAATGCTCCTTCCCTCCAACGTCTCCCTATTTAACGAGTCCCGGATAACCACACCTTTTGCCGCTGTTCTCGAAAGGAGAATTATTGAAACCATTTTACGCTGCCATACCGTCTGCTTAAAATTGTAGTCTGCTTTTTTAATGACATATAAGACATTTTGACAGTACAAAACATTATGACGAGTGACAAAAAAGTTTGAATCCAGATTAGACGCCGTGTTACGCGGCGTCTGAAGTGGATTCACGCTGTTGCAAATGGTAGCCAAGTCTTAGTTTTCCTTCCCTATAGAAATTCCCTCCGAGCAACACCAGTAATTATTGTCTGCCATTGGGTGCTATTGTACAGATGGATCACTGCAACTTGGTTACATTTGACAAAAACAACCAATTCTCTAAGACTTAATTCTTGCCTTTTCCAGGACCTAATTACTAAGTCTCTCAGAGCAACGTCTGTAATTATAACTGCTGTTACTGTTCCAAATTACGGATAACAAGGTTGTTCAACCAATATGTAAACAGTGCTCCCTCTCGACAACGACACCCACTGGGAGAAAACAATTGTATGCGTTGTTCGGAGGGAGTCGTTTAAGGGAGGAACAATTTAGACTTGACTTACATTTGCAAACAGCTTGAGTCCAGATCAGACGCCGCGTAACGCGGCGTCTGATCTGGATTCAAGCTATTTGTCACTCGTCATTATATATATTCTATCAAAATGTTCACTTATATGTAACGTTGAGAAAATCAGCACACAACAAATTTAAGCAAACGGTATTGCAACCAGAAAAAGTTGGACATAAATGTTATAGGGAGGGAACATTAAGACTTAGCTTACATTTGCAAACAGCTTACATCCAGATCAGACGCCGCGTAACGCGGCGTTTGATCTGAATTTAAGCTGTTTGTCATTCGTAATTATAATTATTCTATTAAAATGTACACTTATATGCAACTTTGAGAAAAATGCACACGACAAATTTAAGTAGACGGTATTGCAACCAAAAAAAAGTTGGACATAAATGTTTCGTTTAGGGAACAACGGCAAGGGTCGCTGTAAAGAGGCGGTGGTTGTTGGGAGGGCCGTTGAAGGAAGGGAACGCTGTATGAGAATTGTACAAGCCTTCCGGCATGCATACGTATATACTTTTTGAAAGGAGGAAATTTTCTTTGCCTTGGCAGTTTACAGTATTGGTTAGCTTTATAATCTCGCTTATTTGTAGACATGATGCAAAGAAAAAGATGTTACTCGGTTATGTTTAAACGAAAATTAAACGCAAACTCTATTTACAAAAAAATATTAATTACAACTTTTCAAACATGTTTGCAATAACAAAGAGCATCTTAAAACGTTTGAACCATACCAGATGTTGTCCTGCGTCAGAATTTGCTCCAAATTATTTGCAGCGGTCATATTTGTTATAACATCATTGACCGTATTTAGAAAAAATTACAGCTCCTCCGCTCTAAGGAATCAACGTCAGGAACACTCTCTTCTGCAGGAATTCTTAGATTATAGCTATCTTCCGATATCGTTTTAAAAATAAAATATGATAATAATGTCAAGCACTTTGTATCAACCGTTATCGTGCTAAAATATCGTTTGCATCAGATATGTTAAACACAGAATTATACACTGATGTATAATTCCGTGTGTTAAACAACAAAATAAAACGTTTATTTCTTAACTGCAGAACGTCGAGTTTCAATACCAAAGTGTTTTGATTTAAACGCGTGACGTTGTCTCTGATGTTTAGCAAATCTATTAAGATGTGCATAAAATAGTCCATTAAATATATATATAGCTTTTGACAGATGATACTGTTTTAAATAATTTAAAATTCGTTTGTATGATGAAACAATTAAGTAACCCCGTGAAAGTAATTTTGTACATGTAATATGTTTAGCTAAATATGTTAAAACTACAATATCAGAACACGAAAATCGATGACGAAACCCGGAAGTAAAACCCTCAATCGATTAACTTTGGTTATTTTCAATGAGGTATTTAATCAACAATCGCCTGCTTAAGACAAATACATCCTACACGTGGCTGATATCTTATTTGGATTCATGTTTGAACGCAAATCTGTATTCTTATTTAGATATTTTTTGGCTTCTCTCATTCGTATTCCATTTTAAATGGACAGTGGATTGCGGCTGATATAAAATGTGTTTTAAAATAGTTTGTATCATGAGTAAATGCCACCTAACTCTATGTTTTATTGAAACTGCTGGGAAAGTGTTAATGCTCAAACAAATTATGATACACTATCAAAATATTCAAATACGTTTCAGTATTGAAGTTTTTTCATAGCTTTTTCATATTAACGGAAACCAATACGTCAGCTAGTCTGTATTACTGTTTGAGTTCCGTTTTATACATATTCGGTATACTGAAGGTATTCTGATCACGATAGTTAATTCGTGTTGATCTAAAATTTAATTCATTTTTATTATTTTTTTTATTTTGATTGAATGTAAAAATCGATATGAAATTCAAACTGCTCAGAACTGTTGGCTTGTTCAGCGCTGTTGTCGAAAGATTTCATAATGAATTGCTTCTTATGTGAAAACACCTTGGACCGTATACGCACTGTAAACTATTCATCATGTACCTCATTATTTCTCAATTAATTGAACAATGTTTGGATAATGCACCAGGGGCCCGTCTTACTAAAAGTCGTAAGACACATATTGTCGTACGTCAGATTCTAAAATGATCTGATTCAATTGTAATGTACTTTTTCGTCTTCTCATGTACTAGAATATGGTTTTATAATTTTTCTTGAAAGGACAAACCCAAAGAAATGTTACAAGACTGAAATAAGATGGATATATACGAAATTAGATGCATTTTACAGTTTTAACTCACGACCATTGTTGTCGTAAGATGGACCCCAGGTCATTGTGTACGTAATTCACATATTAAGATGCGCGTTGTCTAGTTGCACTCCTAAAGGGGCAATCCTTTAAAATGTTATAATGGGGTAAACATATTTTGAAACTTAAATTGATGCCTAAATGTTTACACGATATTGATATTGTTTGCAATGGGCATATACTCTAGCCCTAAGACATTTCTATGGAATAATAATGTTTGCTGTGTTCCCTTCCTACATCATCCATAGAGAGGGAGCACTGTATTCCATATATTTAGCACCATACGGAACGAATCAATAAAGTTGTCATACGACTTGTCACTAAGCAAGTTATTTAATGGTGAACATATATACCAGACTTGTGTTGCACAATATCCTCTGAGTTTTGAAGCCTGATAGTTAACTCTTTCAATCCTAAATTCAAACTGTTTAGAACCGTACGAAAATTCAACAATATCCGTCAAATTTAATCTTTAGAAATACAAGGAACTACTGGTGCCTTAATAGTTTACGTCTGTTAAGAACTTAAGATGTATAAGGGGAACCCAGGATTGCACAGATTCTTACTTATCCTTGAATCTGATTTATTCGAATAAGCAATGTATCCAGCAAAAAATAGGAAGGAATTACATTACGTATTCCCCTATAGATATATGGTAGTGATTTTTTTAGCAAATATAAAATACATTTAACGCCTCAATTTCAACTGCGCTTCAATGTAGTTTATCTCCCTTATGGCATTACACTTGGTGTGTTCAACTGGAGGTGATTTTACCGTACGTTTTATGTCCATGTGGTTAAATTCCCCTGTATCACGATGGACAAATACTTTTTTCCATATTTCATATTGTACCTGAGAAGGAAGTTAAACTTTCGAACGGTTTTACAGAAACAGTCATTGCAATACTATATAGTAATTCAAACACGTTTGTATGGTTAATAAAGCATTGTCGAACATAATTGGTATCTAGACTAGAAACAACATGTAGGTAATATGGCTTCATATCCAGATACAATCGAGAATATTTTTTCCCCGTAACCTCAAACAAATCACAAACACAATCCATTGAAATGTTCTGAATTTTGTTAAAACATCATCTTTTACTGAGAAGAAAACAGTGCAGAGCCTTTATCAGACGCAGTGCACCCGTCGTCTTATCTTGCTGCAAACTGTTCGCAACGGAAATAAATGTTTTTACGCGGTTTTGGTAAAACACAATGACGTCGTATTCACTGCATTAGCTGTATGTAACCCTAGGCAATATGTCGTCAGTAAAAGCATGCTACGTTGTTATCTAACGTTTTATGTGTTGCGTTATTTGTTAAATGGCATAGGACAACTGCGGTCGGCAGTAACAAAATAAATTTTTAACGAAATGCATATGATCGTATTAAATGTTTGCATAATGCCGTTAAATCCTTAATGTTACATCAAACGTGCTTGTGTCGGTAAACCTCTTTGTTCTTAATATTCCCATCCTGCAGGTAATTAACAACAGTTGAAATGATGCTAACATCGAATTGGATGGCTCATTTACTACCACTTTAACGATTCAGCATCCATATATATCTCCTACGTACAAATGAATTGCTTCGAGTGAGACAGGCACGACCTAAAGTAGATGTTGCCTGAAGAAGATTAAGTGAGTTTGTACTTTTAATAGACTACAGTGCTCCCTCCCTACAACGGTCCTTTCAACAACGAATCCCTCCTAACGACGACGCTTGGTGCAGTTCCCTTAACATGACAATAAGTATGCCTAACGCTCCACTGCTGCAATATCGTAAGTTTGAAAAAATTAGAATAGTTTCTTCCAGAGACGGTTCTAATAAGAAGTGACACCATATACTTGCAAGCAGAAGTAAATATATTAGTTTTATGAAATTCTCCCTTAATCACAAGCCCTATATATGTGGGAAAATAACCTCATATACACTGCGTGTTCAAATATTAGAACTAAATGGTCAATCGTGACGCTCATAATTGATCGCGCGACAATGAACACTTAACTTAATCTGTGAGATAAATATACGATCTTACAAGGGTTTTCAGTTGGATCAAACGAGCGTTCGAACTTTTTTACTTTCAGTGACACCAAAAGGAACATTTTAAACAGTTTAAATCCCGAAATACTCGTTTAGAAAAATAGTATGTCAGTCGTACTGCATTCAATCTCTAACTTTGAAACGAGATTACAGACAGCAAAATTGAGGCAGACAACATTTTAGAGTTGAAGGGGTACACCACTTACTATAATGTGGACGATGAAATGATTAAATGAATTAAAACCTTTCTCAAATAGCATGAAATTCTGCTTTATATTAAGTATCTAGAATGCGTCAAACAAGTATAATGTACGTCATGGTAATGTACGGTTTATTTAAAGTTATGCAGTTTCTCTGAAAAATCAGTTGGATCATCTGAACACATTGGCCAACATGTATTTATTCACACCTGGGTACATTTTTAAATCAGACTTTTGAAGTAAATATATTCGGCGTTTGCTCTGGCTTTACATTTGGTGCCAAAGACAAACTTGCTTTTAAGCACACGTACGCTTATGTGTGAAGTAATTTCTTCTATACTGTAACATACTTATTTGACATTTTCCAGAACCAACGAGTTTATACGGACGGTATTCCAGCAGGATAATTGTTAGCATTTTACACAAAGGATTAAACTCTATTCCGACAGCTGTCAGCATTTACGTCATTGGCTAAAAAGTTCTTAAGATAACGCTATTGACTTTCCATTATTTCTAATTGCATATCTCCACCCATGATATCGTTTGACTACTCACACGAACTGTATGCTTTATGCTTGCTATGCCAGATGCCGGTTAATGTATATTTTGTAAATAGTGTAGAACTTGTTTTATTTCTTTTTCATACTGTCAAATTATGATATCTGAACTCTAATTTCTATGTTTTTCTATAGTAGAACGTATTAATTTCTACCACGTTTAAGTCAAATTTATCAAAACAAATATTTCAAAGTTTAAACGTTGATTTACGAGTTCGATATTTCGACAAATTATTGACTAAATGGTCGAAATTAGAATAGACAGTATGAAATGTTCGACACAATCAAGTCAATTATAGAATTTGAAATACCCTTTTAACTAAAGCAAACAAACAATAATAGTCGCTTACATGAACACTATGCAGATTTATATATATATAAAATAATGACAAATTGTTGATACCCCTCCCACAAAAAAACCCCAATAAAACACCCCACCCCCACAACACACAAAAAACACCCAAACAACCCAACAAACAAAGAGAAAAAACTAGCATGCGTTCAAATTAATATTAAATCTGTTGATAAATTTTAACTGAATCTAAAAAGACTTGTTGGAATTGAATGGAAATTGAATTATTAAGGTCTATTCTGTCTCCAAACCTTTTGGAATAGGACTATTTTGTCGAACAAACAAACTAATTATGGAAGTCTGGCTAACTATCCTGAATTCCAGATAATTTCAAACTTGATAAATCAATACAGATCCTTATTGGATAATGTTGTCGATGCGAATGACAGACACTTTAACCCTTTCCCTTATAGAAGCTACTTTTAGCACATGCATTTTATTCATCCGCTGAAGAAAATAGTGCCAATATATACCGTAATGAATATGTGTCATATTTAATATTCCTTATTCTAGCAGGTAATAGCTTAAAGCAGGCTGAAAGTAAAGCAGAATGCGCCATATGGCGCATTCTGCTTTTCTTTCAATATGCTTTAAGTAGTCACCTTTTTTCAAAACTAGAAATGGGCTATGGGGTAAAGGGTTAAGCATTAAAATCAAGGGCACGTTAAACTGTCCTATTACAAATTGAGTCATAGTACAAGTAACGGTCTGTAGACATTCTTAAAATACCAAGCGTTACCTCATTGATCAAGGGCACTTCTATTTAGCCCATTATGCCGAGTTGAGTCTTCCTTGCTTATCTACTAGATTAGTTTATTTATAATTCTAAACAAATCTGGAATTAATTGTCATTTTCGTTTTGTTTTAAATTGATATTCCCAACAGAAAACAGTGTAGACTCTATTCAGACTCCGCTTAATATTCCGACTGATCAACTTCTACACTGCCTATGTCATTGTATGGGACACCAGGCACAAAATGGTTAATAGTCCCAGTTCTTGCAAGCTATTGCAAATAATAAACATTGCATGTCCTAATCAGAGGGATTCGTAACTATTTGTATAGGACAGGTGTATTCGTCACAGGTTTATCATGTGTAAAGAAGAAGTATACAACTCGCAACTGCTCGATTAGTCAAAAACTAATCCCAGCCTATTTCTAGACTTAGGAGTCATTTATAATTCATTTTAATCACCACCGCTTCTCTACACGGGAATCACAAGGTTGATTGAGATTTGGTTATGACACAGCTACCGTGCTAAACTGGCAACTGTATTGGATACGTATATGCAACCCGTATCAGATTAATCAGAAATAATAATGGCAAAATAAATTAGTCTTCCACTGAGTCAACACATGTGATATCAACTGGAAGTATGATATGCCACATATATGGGACACATACCTTATTTGTGTTTAACCCCTTCACTGCCTTACCCCGAGTACAACGGTTATTTGCAAACAGTTTAAATCCTGATTAGACGCCGCGTAACGCGGCGTCTAATCAGGATTCAAACTGTTTGACACTCATTTCAATATGTCTTAAGTCAAAATCGCTAAAATTTAATTTTGAGAAATAACAGCAGACGACAATTGTTAAAACTTGATGACGTCACGGCAGTGAAGGGGTTAACAGCTGTTGTGGTTGCTTGCTATACAGCGCAACAGACTAGACGACAGTTTTCTCCCTTCTAATAGAAACTTTCCTTTCTGATGGAAACGTAACATAAACGCAAAGTAATCTAATGTAGGGAATGGATACTTTGGAAATATTTGACAATATTTCTCGTACAAGCATAACAAAATCAAGTTATCTTCTGATAAGAATAAAAGATAGACTGCGTATAATCTGACTCCAAACTTTTGAATTTGACATACTGGTTTAAGAATGACGCTTCTTTTTTTGAAAGATGAGTTCCCATCTTATAGCAAATCAGACACTGTCTTAATTCCAAAAAACAGTCATACATGTATATAGAAAAAATCATTTCTGAAAAACTAATAACATATGATTGGTTGAATAGTGGACTAATATTGTTATTGCACAGCAACGCTGGAAACAACATTATTCCTTAAAACATTCCTTCGAACATATAGTTATTTTCATTAAAAGGCGCTTGCTTTGCAGGACGAAAATTGATTATATTTCAATTCAATAACGATATTTGAGACATCTCTCAAGCAACTATCATACAGTAAAACCTCGTCATATGTGCTTACACACGAACAAAGATTTTGAACTGATTAGCGTATGAATGCAGTGTCAATATGGTGAGACGTATTACAAAAAATCTCCAACAGGGTGTTGATTTAAATTGTCCTACTGACAGAACAACATTTCTACAGTACTAACACGAACGCCTCCTTTTAGCAGTTGGTACGGCAAAAGTGTGTTGTACACAAGCGGCAATAATTTTTTATTTGGACAATGCACCATCAAACGCAACGTCTCCATGTCTGAGCATTAATTTAAGGTTTGCAGGGGAAATTTTCTTCCATTAGCTTGCCCCAAGATGCGCGCCGGCGTGCATAACGCAACGCACTGACCGTAAATGGAAAATCTGAAATTATAACTGCAGCCAGATTCAGTGACAGAATTAAGAGCTATAAAGACAGGCCATGGCTCCTAACAAACATCATGCGTGAGACAAATGACAACTACTATTTAAAGTATTAATGCAGTCGGAATAGGTTTGGCATTACTGTCCTTTTTAGGGAACTGCGACAAGGGTCGTTGTAATGAGGGAGTCGTTTCTGGGAAGACCGGTGTAATGGGGGAACGCTGTATAACCAATCGGTATATAATAATGCATACAGTTAAACTGTCTTACATAAACATTCTATTGAAAATGCATTTGCATTTAGAAAGCTTAACCTTGAACCTCAATGTACTGAGACTATTCACAGAATTAACAACAATGAATCTGTTGTTAAAAACAACAGCGTCATTTTATCAATAAATAAATCAATATGATCCATTTATATTTAGTGTGAAGTTGCAATGTCAGCAATAAAAACGAAATAAAAGCAGATACCTGTTTCAATAGGCGATGTGTTTTGGGTATACGTGCATTGAAGAACAAGCCTCGTGTAATGGGGAGTAACTATATAACGTTTACATTTAATTAAACGACAAATACAAAAGAACCTGTTTTTTACGGCCACTAAAATGAAGACTAATTTATTGGATAAAATACAGATGACTGCTTAAATCAATGTGAGAGTAAAACAGAAAGCTCCTAAAGGAGCTTTCTGTTTTACTCTCACATTGCTTATAGCAGTCACCGGTCGTAAACACATTATAATAAACACTATTTGGTGGAGCTAAAAGAGGGGTTCTACTGTACATATTTTGGACGCAAACAAACAAATACTCGGGTATAATTTGCAACAATAAAACTTCGAATAGGCATACGTGTACAAGGTTAACAATGTTGTGGTATTACGAAATAGTAAGACACCCTAAACTAAACATATTATATCGTACAATAACGTGAAACAACGTTTGAAGTTCTCAATTTTTAAAAGAAATGCTCTGAGTAAAAGTTAATTTGCTTGCAATACTTACGTTTCCGTGAAACCATTTCTGTCCATGTCAATATGGTACTCCCTTATCTCGTTCAAATATAATCAGACTAGGTAAAGAAATACGTGGTATAGATACCTGCTATCGCAATAGCTTACACGCTTATGTAAAATAGGTAAATCCCAATCGTGTCGACATCCTACTGAATCTTATAAATGTCATGACCTAGGAAAAAGCAACATACTTTTATTGTCAGTTTATCTGGCCACTCAGCTTCACTTTCAATTCACTTTAAGATAAGCCTATACTCAACATAAACAACCTAATGTTTAATTGTGATACGTATGTGGAATTGTAACCATTGGTCACTTAGAAGGAAACGAATTCGCAAACATAAATATTTATCTCATTATAAAACGTTAATGTAGAACACTGTTATTCTTTAAAAAAAAGTTTATGAATTATTCAACTGTGACAGGCGGAATGAATTTAGAATGATCAGTTGCCGAGTCTCTCGGCATCGTTACTAACATAAAATAGTTTATAACCTATATATTGTTTTAAAATAAACGCGATTATTGGGAATATATAATTTTTAATAAACACAAAAAAGACTAAATCGCCAAAAGTATGATTCTTTCTTTATTATCACTGTTTTAGTTGACATTGTATAAAGAATCGTATAACAATTAAACGTCAACATTCTTCATCACAGGTTAATTTAAAAGATACATGTATAACCCTTTTCTGAGTAAAGTATCCACATTTATACCTAGTGGCAAAATCACTAAGAAGTGTAAATATTGTTAAACACATTTGATAAGAAACACAAAACACACGCGAGCAAAGTAGATTTAAATTTGCCAGAAATGTTAAAAACATATCCATACCTGTGCACTATTGTTTTCAAATGACTAGTGCATCTAATTTTTCTTGAAGTCCACAATTCTGACGTTACAATGAGAGTGGAAATCAAAGAGAAACGCAATATGAAATGTTCAATTATCAAACAATTAATTGAATCATGGAATTGGGTTATTATATACATGTACATGACGCAATGCCATTAAGGTAGTTCAGATGTTCAAAACTTGCACAAATGACATTGTCTTTTTCTAACTCTATATAACCCATTTGCGCCCAATGGATTCTTCCATCTGTATATTGGATTCGTCCATTTATTTTCAAAGGGATTTTCATTTTCATTTTGTTTTATATTGAAATTCCTATCAGCAAACAGTGTAGACTGGTCCATTAGAAATGAGAAACACAGATTTGATGGTCGAACTCGTGTCGCCAGTATGCAGTCGCATAATGCTTGCCTATGTCCCATGATGGGATCGTGGACACAAATGGGTTAATTACGATTGATTATTTACACATTGTTTCATGAGAGATATTGGCTGTCTAAGTTTTACCGCTTGATTGATTAACATACACATTGGCGGCGCTTGATTGATTAACATACACATTGGTAGTACAATATGGTGCATACAACTGTGTGGTAAGATGGTGAAAGAAATTGAAGCTTGATGTGCTTGAAGTTACTCATCGGGCATATAATAAATACCGAATAGTTGTGGACTGTTTTAAAGGATTGTCAGATATATTATTTGGCCTAGAGTGTTTGCTAATAACCCGTTCGATTAATGTCCGTTCAAACGCGCGATGCAAACAAAAGTCGCTTAAACTATAGTTGATGCGTACATGTAGATATGTTTTGATACATTGGGGTAATCCAACTGAAATCTTACGAAGTACCAGTTAATCTCCGAAAGTCGAATTTCTTAAATCTCGCTTGGAATCACGTAAAATAATTCCTACTTTTGATACAAAATGTGTTTGACTGGCTCAGCCAACGATTGAAAAAAATAGATGTAAATCGATTGGTTTTATAGGGTTATTGGCAGATGATGACTGGTTTATACACGACATAATATTATAATCTAAAATACACATAATTGAGCTTTATAAATAATGTTGGCTGTAGAAACGAGTTAATCAGTTTTAATCGATACCAATTCAGTTGTGTAAGACTAACTACTAAACATGTACACACTCTATATCAATATAAACCAAACTTGTATACAATCAGAGTAATCGTTTGATGGGCGACTGTTCCTACACTTATTTTTTGTTTAATTGTTCATAGAGTCCCGTGTTAAAGAAACAGTGCAGACTCAGACCAGAGGCCGCATTGTACGATGTCAGGTTAGTTTCCTATGCATTAAATAAATACGAAAGAAGACTCAAGCAGGAAATGCAACACAAACAATACACCCATCTCTTAAGCAGAACACACACACAGCCATACCATAACAAACAAACACACACACATACAATACCGCCTAAACATGCGCACAGAAGTGGTCAATGCTGTTTCAGCTTAAAACGAACCCTGTCCCATTTTCCAAAAGTCGTTGATTTCTGTGAGTAAATGCAATTACTGTTGAAAGTGCATGCTGACACTTGGTTTCATGTTATGTTTTGTTATGGAAGGGTGTTATATTGGTTAGAAAGAAATGCAAAATGGGTGTCGTTTCATGAATTATTTTTCATGATATGCCCGGTTTTGTCGAGATAGGGTGATATCATACTAACAATCAGTTGTACCCCACGTCTCTGTATATACCTTCTGACGATTGTTTCTCTCAAAAAGCAATCGTGGAAGGACCCTTTTGGCAAAAGTACCAAAAAAGTGTCAAAATCAGGAAGCATTTACCAATAAGGTTTTACGTATTAGTACAAGTTTGGTGTTTGCCCTCCATAGGTAAAGTCTAAATAATACATATTATTATTGAATAGTAAATTAACCACTTTCAGGAATATATATGTATAAGAGTGTAAAATGGAGACTGTACTGTACAAGTATGTTCAAAAATGCAAGTAGACAATAAACATGCGTTCAGATCTTCCCTGTACATGAACTTTAAGGGACATTCTATATATCTGGCTGAACAAAATAGAAACACACAAAAGCGTGTACAAAAACAACAACTTACTTTGTTCCGTTAATGTAAATTCAAATTATAAGGTAAACAAGACAACCATTATGCATGTGGCTTGTCACTTGTCAAACTCTTTCCATAAATGAAATTTCATCTTAAAAAATCAATATAACAGGAGTTATCAATCGTGACGCACAAAACGTGGCGAACAGACATACATACAAACCGACATACGGACGAAGAGACGCCGGAAAAATGATCACTCAGTGTCACCTCTGGCTACAACAGGTGGCAGAAAAATCAGTATATTAACAGGATATGATTGGAAACGTTTTCTATTGCCTGTTAATCATTACATGGTAGAATACAGCTCTCACTGTGTGATAATTGTTTAACCGAAGCAATACCGTTATATATGTAGCTGTTTATCAATTTGTATCCATGATTAAATAAAACAGACATATACCCGTTTGGTGAGTACAATTAATCCTTGATTTCGCCATTCAAAGGAGAAACGTATTTTATATCAAACAGATATATAGCTTTACACGCTATTGAGCTGCGTATTTCTATTATGAATAATAAAGAGACATATTTGCTTGAATCTATTACTTATTCGAAGATTGTGGATTTAAAGGGTATCCGGTTAGATCCTGTTTTAATACAAACTTTTTTTTATATTTGTTCAAAACGATAAAAAAACTTGAAAGGGATGCATACAGCGTATTTTTATTGAAGCTGTAAGGTAGAAATGAAACAAAAAAACTATCTGAACAAATAATAATTGTGTCCGCCTCTTGCAAATGATCACAACTATTGTTGTTTGGAATAAGTGTGTCAAAGACCTCGCAGATAGGTGCACGTGTCTCCGTTCGGGATGCAAGCTGAATCACGATCCATAAGTATGGACACTTGCAGAGACAGAGTAACTCTGAAATATGGCATGTTATTAATATGTTGCATTGGGTTATTTATTAATTTTTCATGTTAAATTGGTGCAATAAAAATGTAATCATTTCGACAGTTGTCTTAATATGCATATTAGCAAAAACAATTGATCCGAAATTGGACGATAAAGACATGCGCTATTGGCGGTTTTTTTTATTATTGACGTGTGATGATGGTTGACCGATGATTTTGTTGCAAGACAAATTACTAGAGACACATGCTGATTGGTTGTCCAAGGTCCGATTGCAAGCATGTTCGCTTATCAGCATTATTTGATTAAGTGCAGTTAAATTTGATGATTAATACAACCTTTTGTCCCTTAAACATTAATGATGCCTAAGGGAAACACGGTACCATGGTACAGTATAGCTTTACCAAATGCATGGTCTTAACGGTCTCTGTTATCAAGAGTATGTCAGTGTCCAATCTTTAGATAGTCTATAGTTGGCAAAGGCAGCACAGAACAAAACAAGTATTTTTCACGTGTAAGAATAGGTTTGTAGCATTCATACTGATTAAAAGTATACACTTCCTTATTGTTCTAACACGTATGATGTTAGTTACACTACAGTTACTATTCCATCACGATTTCTGTAGCATTGAGTAAAAGTTTAGAACTATTTAATCTGTTATAAAATACTGTTTGTATTATCTGAGATGTTGTAACATAGCATTAATAGAATACGGACAAACATCTATACACTACTATGTGACATATAAACGGATTATTGATTTAGTTGCCTGACAAATAGGAAAAGTACAATCATCTCTTTAAGGCACATTACTACCGAAATTTGTGCTTAAAGCGCGCAATTTCTTATATGTGTGCATTGTACATGTATTATAACTAAGTGAAATTGCGTGTAAGAAGCCTGACATATGCCCCCACTTCGTAAAGAATACTGCGACGATAATTCATGTACACTTTGTGCAATGCCGAACAAAGCCGGAACATTTCCGTAATATTTCGTCTACGATCGAATGTCAACAAAACATATTTAAAAGTCAATTAGTTTCCACCAATTGCACGGGTTTGTAAGCAATGTTGCCTCCATAATCATCCGGGGCTACTTCTTTTTGTAAGTTTAGATTACGAAAGTGCCTACATTTTCAGGTTTTAAAATTGCGCGTTTTTGGCAAATTGACAGTAATGGTGGGACTTTAAAACTTTGTGACATGTCTAAACATATAGGATGGTACATGTACGCTGTCATGTAGCAGCTTCGGACATATCAATCGGCACAATGGATTTATTTTCGAAAGGTATTAGTAACCTAATTAAAAAGGTACAAATTATAACAACGTAATTCAAATAGAGGCTTACGAACCAATTTAACTTATTTTCTTGCTACTTTCTAGGAACATTAAATACATCGTAAGGGTGATCCGCATCGTCATCATCTTATATACTGACATACTAATGTGTAATATAATAAGGCGTATCCTGTAAATTGAAGAAGATGCACCAGCGTACATCTTTTTTATTTAAACAACCCCGTCTTTTAAATAGTTTAACACGTGAGAGTACGGTCGTTCACTTTAAATTCTGTGGAATAGAGCTACCGAGTCTTCCACATTAACATATATCGAATGTGTGCTACAAAATTGTTTCGACGCGTTTACAAATTTAACAAACACCTATTTCGATAACACTCTTGTTTTTCAAAGCACATGATAGTTTGCAAGTGCATTATTATCAATCAACAATATTATCTCTGATCATATTATTTCGTCTCTTATCTGTATATGATTCACACTATCTCCAACCGCTTGAAATAGACTTTGGGTATGCTTATAAACTAAGCAAAGTTCCTGGCAGATCTAAGTAATGAATTGAGAGTCCGGCAGGAAGGAGGTTGCGTAAATTTGAAAATAAAATGAACACTTACATAATTATATCAAGCGTTTATAACCGATGCTGTCACTACATGGTTCAGTGATAGTCACTATGTGCTTTTCATTCAATGTTCAATCAATTGTTCATAGTACATGTACAATGCCGTTGGTACTGTGATGGATACAAATTGGACCCACGTCAAATGTTATACTTCATTTTTTCAAACGTTTGTAATAAACCTTTGTGCAATATAGTTAAAGCCTTTGGGTATTTTAATGACTGTTTTAATTATTTCGCTGTCAAACTAATTGTCAGAGTATTACGCCTTAACCGTTTCATTGTTTTCTGCTTCCACATTGTTGTCTGCAATATCGTTTCAAAGTTAAATTTAATACAGTATGAAAGCAGAAAGTTCAAGAAGATTATCAAGCAGTTTTGATTCTAATCAGACGCCGTGTCAGTATCAAATGTGTTACCGAATGCGCTTTATGACGCCGTTGAGGGTGAAAGGGTTAATGATGAAGGAAATCCCAGTTCAGTACTTGTTGCTCTGACTTACTGGTTGAATGTCCACACATTTCCATTTCAAACAAATGAATTACTCTAAGTGATACAAGCTGGAGGTTGTGTACAAGCATTTATTTCCTAGAACAGCTTGAATAAAAATAACTACCATGCAAATATAGCCTGAAGAATATTGAAGAATTTTTAAGCTTATCACATACAGAAAAAGCCGTGCGTCCGTTTGTCTACAATTAAGCATTTTGTACTTCTAATAATGTTGACACTTGTTATGGACTTTTAGTGTGTAAATTTCAATGATATTGTAGAAAAAGAAGTGGTATAAAATTTTAAACTGGAGACAGTTCTGTCAGAAAAACACTAAGGTAAGAGACGAGATTTATTCTGAAAGAGTCATGTTAGGGTCTAACAGGTGGGAATACATTTTACCACGTACTACGCTTTGACACAGTCGCGGTTAACCGTTTCTAAGTCGGTAGCCAAAATCGGTTATTTTATAAGTGATACCATTTAAACATGGCAAATAAATACATTTATACGTTGTATCAAGATCAGTAATTAAGCATGGTACCTCTTCTATATACATGTTGAAGCTACTAGAGATTCGTATAGATATAATTACATTCATAATACATTAACTGATTGCCTGTCTATTACGACTGGTATATGAAAATAGTTTACATTCAGAGATAACTCATGACTTTGAGGCATCCGTGCGTTAGTTTGTAATACATATCAAATGTATGTGTGTTTTTTATTATGCAAACACAAACTTGAAAGCTTGCCGAAAACGTGTTTAATCTATGCCAGAGGGGGGAGGTGGGGTAACGTAATTTAAATATGAACAAAAAGACTTACATTTGTCAAACGTATTTAACACATACTGTTATCGCATAGATCGGTGGTAGTCACTGTGTACATTTCATTCAATGTTAAATCAATTGTTAAAAGTACAATGCCGTTGGTATTGCGATAGATACAAGTTCGACGTTCGTCAAAAGTAATATAATATTAATCTTTCAAAGGTTTGTAGTAAACATTTGTTCCATATATTTTAAGCCCTCAGGTATTTAAACGACTATTTTACTTCTTTCGCTGCTAAATCAATCGTGGAGATTATTACTCCTTCACCGTTTAATTGTCCTCTGCTTCATTTTGGCAGTCTGCAATATCGCTTTAAAGTTAAATAAAGGCAGTATGACAGCAGACATTCACGCGGCGTCTGATCAGGATCAAAAGTGTTTGCAAATGTGCTTTATGACGCCATTGAGAGTGAAAGGGTTAATGAGGACGGAAATCCCAGTTCAGTACTTGTTGCTCTGGCGTTACTGGTTGAATGTCCTCACATTGCCACTTCAAACAGATGACTGTCTCTAGGTATTACTAGCTGGAGGTTGTGTTCAAACATTTATTTCCTAGAAAAGCTTGAATTAAAATCATAACCATGCAAATATAGCCTGAATAATATTGACGAACCTTTTAAGTTTGTCATAAACAGGAAAAGCCGTGCGTTCTTTTGTCTAACATTAAGCAGTTTGTACTTCACACAATTTTGACACTTGCTATGCACTTTAACTAGGGAAAATTGAATTGATATTGTAGAAAAAGATGTGATATACAATCTAAAACTGGAGACAGTGCTGTGAGTGAAATGCTAAGGTAAGAGAAGATATAACTTCGACTAACTTACACATTGATTTATTTATATGCGCCAACACGGATTACAATGCTACAATGTAGTGTTAATGTTGTGAAACTAAATGTATTACCAACCAGTTGATATATTTTAATGTCAAAATTTCACAAACTACAGTAAAACCTCTCTATAACGACTAATACATTGAAGGCTGATTAATTGTATAAATACAGGTGACACATTAAAGCAAGTACTTAGTAAAACAAACAGGCTCCTTAAAACTGTTTCTTTTATACTGTAATTTTACTTTAAGCAATCACCTGTCGTAAACTCTTAATAATCAATACAATTTGGTTGTCGTGATTGAGAGGTTTTACTGTAAATACAAACGCAATATAATGAAATTGAAAACATAGCAAAATTGCTTTTTATAATGAGAGACTCACATAAGGGTCTAACGGGTGAGAAGACATACTACCATGTACTATGCTTTGACATAGACCGCGGTTAACAGATTCTAAGTCGGTATCCCAAAACGGTCAATTTATTACCATTTAAACATGGCAAGTGAATACATTAACACGTTGTATCAAGATAAGTATTTAGCATGGTACATCTTCTATATACATGTGAAAGCTGCTGGAGATTCGTATTGATATAATTACATGCACAATACATTTATTGCATGTCTGTTACTCCTTGACTTATAAATGATAAAGGCTTGCCTTCGGAGATAACTCATGGCTTTGAGGCATTCGTGCGTTAGTTTGTTATACATAACCAATGCATGTATGGTTTTTATTATGCCAACTAACATTTGTCAAACGTATATAACACATTCTGTCACTGAACTGTTCGTTGGTAGGCGCTGTGATTTTTTCATTCAATGTTCAATCAATTGTTTAAAGTACCATGCCATTGGTATTGCGATAAATTCGAGTTTTACTCTCGTCAAAATTTATGTATTCATCTTTCAAACGTTTGTAGTAAAACTTTGTTCAATATACTTTTAAACCCTCAGGTACTAAAACGACAGTTGAACTCTTTCGCTGCTAAATCAATCGTGATATTATTACCCCTTCACCGTTTCATTGTCCTCTGCTTCAATATTGTAGTCTGCAATACACAAAGTTACATAAAGGCAGTATGACAGCAGCAATTCGAGGAATAATTTCAATTAGTTTTGATCCTGATTAGACACCGCGTCACTCGGGGTTTGATTGGTATTAAAACTGTTTGCAAATGCGCTGGATGACGTCATACGAGGGGTGTTTCATAATCAATGCAACTCGATAAATTACTTCGATATAATAAGTGTAATCTGCATATGCGATATATCGTTGGAAAGGACAATTTCTCACGTATATGATGGTATAATGCACACTTTGATCACAATACTCGATACATCACAATATCAACTTCAATGATCCCTTCTCAAGGACACTGGATCATAAACATTTTCAGCCTTTATCTATTGACCTAACAAGTTCTTAACATGTAAAATATCTAAACATTGTTTTTGAAATATGTCAGTTTATGTCTGAATTTTAATGAAAATAAAATTTCATTACAAATTAATAGGTCAAGTGTCTTAAATCTCAATTTTGCCAATGACAAAAGGTGACATGAATTTTCGAACGCTATGCAAATATTTTAGATCCCTATATCTATGTTTTGATTTTAAAACATGAACATCTATTTCAATAGCTTCAATTATAGCCTGATTTGATGTAATAACATGTGTTTTAGATTTCAACAAATACTCTTAAACATAACAGTAGCGTGATTTGTCATGATCTTTTTCGTACGAGTAATTATTAGCTATATGTGTGTCATTTTACACAATGATTATATTTTAAACAACGTCCGATTTTATTTGACCGAAAGGTTCATAAAAGTATTCCAAATAATACAGCCGCTATAACAATTTTAGTATCAACATTTGTTCGAAAGATTACCTCAAAATGCACAAAAAAACTGTCCAGTGCCCTATACTTGGGGTCATTTAGGTTCGTGTTGTGACTTAATTAGTGCGTTAGCTTATTGTGCATTATGCCATTCTGTAGGCGAAGAATGTCACACACGCATGTTGCACTTGCTGTATTGAAGTTATTGATCAAGTTGCATTTATCATGAAACACCCATCGTAGAGAGTGGAAGGGTAAATGATGCCGGAAATCCCAGTTCAGTACTTGTTGCTCTGGCATTACTGGTTGAATGTCTTCACATTGCAACTTCAAACAAATAAATTACATACTAACAAGCTAGCGGTTGTGTTCAAACATTTATTTCCTAAAATAGCTTGAATTAAAATAAGTACCATGCAAACGTAGTCAGAAATATACCGACGCACCTTGTCAGTTTATCTGGTATAGTAATAGCAGTGTGTCCATTAATCTACCTCTTAGCATTTTGTACTTTGCCAAATCTAACCGGCTAGCTATACATGGCTGAAACGTTTTTGTATGGTTTACCTATTATCACTTTAGCTAAGTACGATATTTTCAATAATTGCTTCTGTTTATTTCTTCTTAAAACATACATGTTCACCTATTAAGTTGTTTTCCAGACTGCATTGTCGTCGTGGACATAACATCAAGTAGGGCACATTCACCTATTTCTGAACTTGACTTTATGAGTTCCAACACGAACGAATTGATACATTTGAGATATAAACGTTGTGCATTGCTTAAGGTACAATTTTATCCGCAATGACTGCAGATCCTGAAATTGCTCAATGCATTTGCTCAATTATCTGCATAAAAACGGTCACTTCCTTATGTTTATGTGCACATGCATTCAGTGTGTCTGTAAATACACTTTGCTGGTAAATGATAACAACAATTGAGCTAATATTGGAAGTTGCCTATAAAGTCGACTGTTAACCCATTACCCGATAGCCTGTTTGTAGTTTTGAAAATATGTGACTACTTAAAGCAGGTTGAAAGTAAAGAAGAATGCGCCATATGGTTCATTCTGCTTTACTTTCAGCCTGCTTTAAGCTATTACCTGCAAGAATAAGGAAAGTATTAAATACGACACATATTCATTACGGTATGTATTGGAACTATTTTCTTCAGCTGATGAATATAATGCATGTGCTAAAAGTCGCTTCTATAAGGGATAAAGGTTAAAATGCGACGCAAATATAACATTTCAGACATTCCTGGCATAAATAGCCGCCCCTTGAGACTTTTTTCTAACTTCTGCTAGACCTTTTTACTAAGTGTCTCAGAGCAGGGTCAGTAAATTTAATTAGCAGACATTACTCCATATTAGGATATTATGACTGTATGTATAATATCTCCCAGGTGCACTGCGTTTTTACACACTTTCAATGTGAACGGCCAACATTTATTTGTTCCGAATTTTGAAAATGACCTTGCATTTACTAATATGTTTCGTGCTAGCAGATTAGAACATGGTCAGACGCCGAACAATGCGGCGTCTGATGAATGTCTTATCTGTTTGCTGTTAGGAATTTCAATATAAAACAAAACGAAAATTTAGATTTTGACCATGTACCCCTTACATCAAATATGGATTAGCAGTATTTCAATGTATAAGCAGGGACGAATCCACTTGGCATAAATGGGTTTATCATCTGTATGCTTCGTTTAAACCATTCACTTTCTTACCCCGAGGCAAATGTTTATTTGCGAACAGTTTGGATCCTGACTAGATGCCTGCATTCAACGGCGTCCGATCATGACCTAAACTGTCTGACACTCAATCATAATTACAGCCATTACGTCAAAGTTCTTAATTTTAAATCAGTTATCTAAATAATATGATGTTATGGCAGTGAAGTTGTTACAGTGGACAATCTGTTATTCTTTCCCGTTTAAACGCAAACGTACGCAAACGCAAAACACTAAAATGTAGAAAATAACAACTTGACAATTCTGACTGTTGATATTTAGCTGAATGGCAAACAGTTTGAAGCCTGATCAGACGCCGGATTACCCGGCGTCTGATCTGGCTCCAAACTGTTTGTATTGGAAATAATAGTTTGAGCGTAAACGCGTTTATTGGGAAAGAATAACGTTTTCTCCACTGTACTAAATGTATAATCAGTATGTCACATAGTTTATGTTTGAATGAGACGCTGTATTGTGTTGCACTAAAGTTTGAAGTTATATCAAAATGATCAATCCATGTAAAAACTATAATCGCCAAGTTTACCGTGAGGTTTGTATCCCTTTACTGAAATATGATGTTGTGTTTTGAAATGGGTGTAAACAATACTGCTCAAATAAGATTTAAAGTGTAGTTTGACTGAGGACATATCGAAATGAGTGTACTCAAGTTTTGACAATGATCAAACGCTGCAGATTGTTCAAACTGTTTGCTAAGAACGCCCGTTGGCGTTACAAGCCTTAGGACCACATATCTCAAGTTTGTATATGTGCAACAGAGAACATTTGGCTCACAACCTTTTCATTGATGTGTTGGGTCTCTCAGACCTGTACATTGAACTCAGTCAATGCAATTAAATTTCGCGGCGTGTTTTCGCAACTACTATACATTTTAACCTAAAGCTTACATAATTATGCTATTGGCATTATACGGCATTTTTAGTGACTGGATCAATCGATTTACATGTGAAATTTGAAATTAAAGTACTAATAAACGGTTTTAAAAGTTTTGACTTTGCTATTGCTTTAGATTAAATAGGCAATTTTATCTAGAACGGCATTTCTAAAGCAGAAAAACAGTGCAATTAAAATATCTAATAAATATACATTGCTGTAAGGTAGTACATTGATTATCACAAACCTTATTAATGGCTTATTTACTGTTGCTTTACTATTAGAGTGTCTATATATAGCAAGTGTGAACACACGAGTTGCTCTAAGTGACGCAGACGTAAAGTGTTGTTTATCCCTTTGCCTGCTGCTTGCGACTTCACTCTTTGTTTGCAAACAGGTTGGATCAAGATCACACGCCGCGTAACGGGGCGTCTGGTCTGGACCAAACTGTTTGACACTCGTCTTTAGATGTAGCCACTTAAGTATGACATTAATAAATCAAAATGTAATATATTTTGCAGACGACAATTTCAAAGCAGACGACATCGCATCAGGATAAATGTTAACCATTTATTCCCTAGAAAAACACGACATAAAATAAACACCAAACAGATGTGGCCTGAAAGAAATTGACAAAGCGCGTACTATTATTGGTACAAACATAGTCCTGGGACTGTGTTTGTTCTTAATGCACTTTGTAGCAATAAAACAAAACACTGGATCGGTAGTTGGCGGCCATTGCTACTTTAAACGGTGACTGCTCAATACCAACAGGGAATGAAGGCAACAACTCACTTTGTAATGTATGTTTCTGGAATAAGCTGTTACATGTTTTAACCCTTTACCTAATAGCATTGTTTCTAGTATTGAAGATATGTGACTACTTAAAGCAGGTTGAAAGTAAAGCAGAATGCGCCCTAAGGCGCATTCTGCTTTACTTTCAGCCTGCTTTAAGCTATTAACTGCTAGAATAAGGAAATTATAAAATATGACACATATTCATTACGGTATAATTTGGAACTATTTTCTTCAGCGGATGAATAAAATGAATGTGCTAAAAGTCGTTTCTATAAGGGAAAGGGTTAAATCAGACATTGAAAGGTAATGGAGCCAGGCTCAAAGTACCCATTGCAGGGACCTTTGGATGAACAACGTGTACGCTTTCTTGCGAATGCCGGGACAAGTTTCAGGGAGTTTCGTGTTGTATTATAACTCTTTCCCCCATAAACACGATTTTGTATGCCTCTTATTCCTCCACTGAGTAAACTAATTCTTATTAATACAGTACTGAAGATATGTTTTAAGAACTATTTTTCAATATTCTATCCGATGGTATATTAGAGCAGGTTAAAAGTAAAGCAGATAGCGCCTGAAGGCGCTTTCTGCTTTATTTTTAACTTGCTTTAAGTGGTTACTTATTTTCAGAACTATAAACAAACTATTTGGTAATTGTAGGTTAATTCACGATCTGAATTGGTAAGCAAGGGTATTCAAAGTTGACAGTGGTAGTATAATATAATATTATAATGGGAGGTGAATGGATTGCAAATAGTGTGACGGTCTCTTGTACATGTTCATCAAGTGATGATTTCAAATGTAAGGTCAATATATTGACTTTCAGAATATAAATGCATTGTCTTTCAACATGGTTTAGATGAAAGTAAAGCGTTGAAGTGAAAGTTGATGGTCGTTAGGAGGAATTTAAAATAGCGTGATATACAACAGCTTACAAATTGATATATTATAACTGCTTTTACAAACACTCCGCCAATGCAAAAGAATGGTGATCTACACATTTGCTAGAATAACGGGTCTTTCTAAAAGCTAGCACATGTCATATACACCCACACACACTGTTGGTTTGGTATTTGTATTAGCAGCCATTGATTTACTATCCTAGATATGTTTGTGCAACTAGCCCTAGGTTAAACAGTAATCAAACATCACTAGATAGCTAACCTTCACACGCATAACACTTGCGACATAGATTAGAAAAAAACCAAGAGACGATCCTTCCATAATGATCAATTTTATATGGCCATACGCTATATTTGTAAATGTGATTAGAGGTATTGGAATGTATTAGACGGCAATTGAACCAGGTGACGAGCAAATATTCTAAATACGGCGTATCATCACTGATTGACTAGTTATTTTTATATGTAATTAAGACACGCAGCGCATCGTCAGTAAAATACATGTTTACAATATGGAATGCATTCTTGTATCCCAAAGGGCAAGTCTATATTGAATCTACAGTCTATTGCAAACGACTTGAAACCAGATCGCAGTATCAATTTAAATTTTGGCATTCGATAATAATTAAGCGCTTTTTTAATAAAAGTAAAACAATTAATATACCCCTGTTAAACTATGTTCTTATAGTTTCGGTACAGGAGGTAATAGATAATGTATCACTCTAGCTAACAAAGATGCAGTTAAAAAACAAAAACGAATGTCAATTTAAAGCAAGAAAAGCATTATTATGTAAGAGTGTATCCATCAATACTGACAAGAGTCTTACTACGTCTACCGTTTGACTTTGTCTGAAAGGTTTCGTTATTTGTACAACACAATCGATACGAAATCGAAAAACCCAAACGTTACAAATGTAAATTTAAAAGCGCGGCTCGCTCAGCAATGATTTATGTTGTATAGTATCTGACCTGGCTAAATCATTAGCAATGGGCATCCCCTTTGTTGTGAAGCAAAACAGTCATGCCAGTGTAACACTATTCGAATCACTGCTAATGCGCGACATAATTATAAATCTTATAAAACATATTTCAGAAGAAACAAAAAACATGCAATATACTAAGTTGAACATATATCGTGTACACTATCAGTCACTCAAATAAATATGTATGTACTCGTTATATTATTGTCAGACTTCAAATACATTTTAAAAAACAGCAAACCTTATATTTAAGCGACAATCAAATATACCAGAGAATATCACTTTTCTAGGAAGATGCCTTCTGTCTGTAGATACTCGTAAGAATTTAAAATACGTTTGATCTGGTTGAGGTTTCGAATGTAGGCATTTTTTAGATATATTTAGGTGCTTCTATGATAATGTTGTTGTTGTGCTGATATGTTCTTGAAAATTGAACACGTAAAGGCTGAGAATTTAGTTAAGCGTCCAATTAGGTATACAATGCAATAATATTGTTTTATCATAGGCTGCAAATAGATGTTTATTCCGCTTTAATACCGATTGTATGTGCAATAAAATCAAATAAGGATTTTATCAGCAACACATTGCATGGTAGACGAATCAATTCCAAAATGATGAGAACAAAAATGAATAGATGTCACCTGTAAATAGAAACAGAAATACTTTAAATGAGCACACAAATAATATTCGGTCGATATTTGAAACAGTAAAATGACAATGGTGTTGTGTATCGATACGATTGGCAACGTATAGCAACGGGCAAAGTGTCTATTACTACGGTTATGTACAGTTCTCGGTTCACAATGGAATATAAATATAAGAAAAACAATGCGTACTTCAGTTATTCATGAGCTGATGCAACTCCAATGCCTTTACTAGCAAAGTTAAGCGAGAAGCCCTTCGGGCTTCACGCACTTTGCTAGTAAAATCATTGAAGTTGCATCAGCTCATGAATACCGGAAGTACGCAATTCATTTCATAAATGAAGCAAAAAGTAAACAAAATATTTCAAAATGTACAAAAGTAGTGTTTTACCCGCACGCAATTTGATTTATACTAAGTCAAACAGTTTGAAGCCAGACGAGACATAGAATTACAATGTATCTGCTCTGATTCTAACCCGTTTGCAAAGGTTGTACCTTTTTAGCATAAACATATTTATTGGGAAAATCAGAATTTCCCATTAAAGTAATTATCATGCATTAAATCCCACTGGGATCAGGGTTTATGCTGATGAAGCGTTTGAGCTAAATCTCAAATCGTTCTGAAGCATTTTATTGGTAAGATTTGAGCCTAAGCTGTGCTAGCCTAGGCTCTAATCTGACCAATCAAGGACTTGAGAATGATTTAAGACTCAACTCACACGCTTTTTAAGCATGGACCCAGAGTACTGCCAAACTAGCATATGATGGAGGTAAAGTTTACAAATCAGACAGTATGGTAATGATTTTGATCCCCGTATCTGACGACACGTTACGCGGCGTTTAATCAGAATCCAAAATGTTTAACCATTGTATAGACATTTCATCAGTTAAATCAGCTCTTAAGGTGACTTATAAAATATTACATACGACACTTCCAATGCAGTCGATATTTCCGCGGTGAGGGTTAAAGCAAACGATTAATATTGGCAATGAAAGAGTTAATCAAATATATATCGTTAACACACATCAAAACGTACATATATTGCTCTACGATATGAATTATCTATTATCACATGTCATCAATTTGAAAAAATATACAAACGTCTGCATAATGTGGATTCAATTTAACGTTTTCAGAGATAATGTGCAATTATCGTGTGTGTATGTACCACGTCATACATAATACGATTCAAACATCGAAAGTAAAAAAAAAAAATACAGAAACTAATTATCTGCCAAATAAAATAACGTAAATCCATTTGATATTATTATGCTCTACACTCAATGCCTTAGTTGTATCAATATCATCCCCGAACAAATACATATGTTGTTCACGTTTTGAGTCCCGCTTAAAACAACCAAATTAACTTAAATTAGGCATGCGACAAATAGTTGTTTAGAATACTAACCTAAGAAAATTGTTCTGGAAAATAAATTACCTGACATTAAAACAATAACCCAAACTATGCGTTGTAATCCACTGTTTAAAGTTATGTTTCTGTTATGTCCCTACACTTCAGATTTAAAGGAAATTTGGCATAGAAAACATTGGTTGTAGCAGAAACGTGATTCAGTCATGGCCAGACGCTAAAATAATCCTATTTTTTAGGATATGCAAATTAATTGAACATTAAAATATCATCATCATCATCATCACAAACAAGACGTCAAAGAAGAAAATAAGCAATAACCACAGCACAGTTAAATAATCAAATAAAAATGAAATACATTACTATAGGAAAGTTACGGAGTGACAATTCGATTTGAACATACTGAAATGAAATGTTATCTAGAGCAAGCTTCACAATGTGGATTTCATTGCCAAGAGCTGCTTTCAGGCATTTCGGTGAACATATATAATTACTGACGTTGTTTGATTTGTGCTTTTCTAGATTCAGCATGTGCAGTTCATGTTACACTCGAATGGGCCAATACCGATTTAGAGATTGATGATACCGACACAATTGAGTTACGCTCAAAACTCTCTTATTATCTCGAGCATTATTATACACCTTTAACATTGCATGCATTTGTCAACTTCGAAAGTCTGCTCTGTATAAGATTAAGTAACAAGATACTACAGGCAATATATCGATACACCGCCAAATCAGGTAAGATTCCGACCATAATATATGGCACCAGTGTCCAAAGTTATAAAACGTTTGAGTTTAGTCTGAAATCGTTCTCAAGCATTTGATTTGTCCGATTTATTTTTTTGCAGAGCATTGGGACTTGGTCAAATTAAAACAGCGTTAATGCAAACTGCACAAAAGCTACGTCGTGAATATCAAACTAGATTACTAATAACTGCTGGGGAAATTATGAGTAGTGAAATAGATTTTTTTCTTCTAAAAACAAAAAAAAAGCAAAGGGTATTTTTATTTCTTACTTTCTTTGAGCCCAAGCCGGTGCTAAATAGGTTATACCATTGTTGAGTGCGGCCAAACGATATAGTTCTCGCGGAAAACCATTTCCCCTACTCCCCATCGGTCGGACTGTATCGTTTAGTCGCGTTTGACCTTGATTAACCTATACATAGCCAAAAAGGAAAGATGTACTACTTCAGCGACATCAAATTTATTTGTTCAGTAGACCACAGTAAAATGTATCGTTTGAAGTCTGTATACGGTGGAAAGTCAGGTTACCTCGATGGCCGCCACCATACCGCAAATATTACATGTTTCCCCCGATAAAAACCTTTGAATTTCTTGTTGGTTATCATGTGTCTAGGGTAAAGCAGATGTGATCGGTGCCAACAATGTATATCGATGGAACTGCATGACTGTTATGCTCAGCAAGCGTACAGTTATCGCCACAGATATATCGGCACAGGACTCACCCGTTGCCTTTCGCCTGGATATCTGCCGTTTCAGTTGGTAAACAAAGTTTCTGTTGAATCTGCATGGTTACAGTTGATTTTAAGTTATGTTGTTATTGACGGGTATTATGTTATTTAGACAGAAATGCAACAACAGTTATAATTTATTAATTATTTTTCACGATATGACAAGCTTGTTACATTTTGTTTGAAAATCAATCGTGTCGCGTCCCTTAGGTTCTACATTAATGTATATACGAACGATATAAACACGTTTCACACATATACGCTCAAAACTACTGTACAAACTTACGATGATACATGAGTAATTCAATTGATGTAATTCAAATACGACTATAAAGGACACACCCATATTAAATTTGAAATGCAACACTCACCCAAGATATTATTACTCCTATAAGTGTAGAAAAGACACTATTATTCACAGTGAAAGCATATGTGTCTTAACACTGTCGCTCTCATTGACGCTTAATCCTCACCCGGACCTTGCAAAAACGACTTTTGGGGTCCATTGGACCCCATTGTGCATTTTTGTTGTTTTTCTTAGTCAAGAAAGGCATTTGTGACATAACTGATGCCGTATTATAAATTGGTGTGTTTATGCTATATGCTAATGATAAAACCGAAACGTTGCTCTCCCTGTTACCAAGGCAACAAGTGACCATAGTAACACAATAAACTAATTATTTTGCTATAAAATCGAATGTTATCTATTTATTTGTGCAGAAAATGTACAGATGGGGAAATGTGGACATATTTATGACTAGATATACCTTTTGTTACATTAATGGTTTAACTTTAACTGAACTATGTAAATATTTAGAAGAAACTGACATAAATATGGTTGGGGTCCAGTGGACCCCAAATAATATTTATTCATATTAACATGGGTTACTATACAACTTTTAACCACGACTGATTTAAAAACCTTATTGGTGGAACAGATGTATCCAAAACAGCTTCCCCCTGATCAATATCGTCAATTTGTTCAACTTTGTTTCTGCTTCCAATTATTTTATGGCAAAAGTTGTCCAATTTATTTGACCTGTAACCGTGCATGTCTTAGCTCCGTGCAGGATCCATGACACTGACACTGAGACAGTGGTATGTCAAATATATGTGATAAAACCAAGTATGGTAAACTTATGTAATGAAAGTAACACATACATAACTTCAAATGATAAAGCTATAAGAGTTTTGAATATCAATTGCTTAACACCATGTCTCGAGTATGTCTGCTTCACGTCATCACATATCTGATGAGCTGCATGATAGTGTCCTAGACACAGTTGCAGGTGTAACCGCGGTCCGTTTGGGTCAATGGTCTTCACCAGATTTTTGTATCACTGTAATGAAATAAGATTTGAGGTTTCCTGCGATCATCATCTATTGCATTAATTTTGATTCATGAATGAATTAACAAGAAATTGTATCAAACATTAGGTTAAGCCACTGCTGAACAGGTGTTTGCCAAACAGCCTAATTGGAGCAGTTGTGTCTGCTGTATATCCGTTTTCCCCTGTAGCTATAAAGTTGACTCTGATATACTGAAAAATGGCAATGAAGCATTGACATAGCCGTCTTAAATACCGACCGACCAGACCTCCTTGGCCAACGTTCAATAGGGTCAAGGTCAAAGGTCAATGTCACTTATCTTGGCCACTAACGTCTATGGAAACTTCCAGAAACACCAGAACCAAAAATGATACAGTACACTTATTTGAATCTTGAAATCATTTGCATATATTGAGGTCAGATATAATTGTATTCGTTCCATACAGTGTGAATCCCTTGGACACGCGGTTGGCGCTCCGGGGGTAATAATATCCAAGGGAAATAACTCAATCACAAGATCGTGAAATATATATTTATATGTGCAATTGAGGAACAGTATTACCGGGGTTATATAGTATTCAATAATTGTTATTATTGTAGTTGTAAACAACAAGGCACGGTTTTAAAATGGCCTGAAATTCATTTTACTAACCGTTAGAATTCTGGGGTCCGGCTGGACCCCAGCCGTGTTTTGGAAATAAAATATATGCGAATTGGCCTATTTAGTACGTATTTTACTAAAAGTGTCAACAACGACCATAGAAACAATGTCTAAAAAAGTCATTCGTGTCATTAGGCTGAATACTTTTTTCTAGCAAAAATAAAGCCGTTAGGGTCCAATGGACCCCAAAAGTCCGGATGAACGTTGAAAGCGCGTTTGCAAACAGTTGTGACCCTGATTATACGCCGCGTAAAGCAGGCGTCTGATCAGGATCCAAACTGTTTGACGCACGTTTTGAAAATTTTCTGTCATATTGCCTTTTAATTCAACTTTGAAAGACATTGCATTCAACACATTTAAAGCAGACGACTATGCAACGATGAAGAGGTAAAAGTCTCACGAACAATTTGGCAGTGAAAAGGTTAACCTATTGGTCGCTGGCAAACATTTAAGTGTCTGATCAGACGCCAATTTTCTGCATCTGACAATGCTCCGTTGGCATAAAAATACGTTTTACGCCTAAGGTATTGCATATTAAATCGCTCGAACTGGTAGCTACAACCAACATTAAACAGTGAAATAAATTAGATAATACAGTCACGTCTGTCAAATAAAGACACTCCCTTGAGACTTATATCTAGCCCCTGTCACATGTTGTTACCTAATGTATCAGAGCCAGGCTGAGAATCTAATTTATATCAAGGTTACATAGTTGACGTGTACCGGTCGCATTACATGTGTAATCACATTCAGTTAGAACAAAAGCCATGTTATAGTAAGTAAACGAATATAGTTTGCTTAACGCAGCAGTTTAAAGAATCAAAATATCTGTCATTACCGCCTTATCATCAATACATTAGTTAACATGTATTCAGATATGAAGCCAACTCGATAAGTATATATAATTTCATCTGGTTTGAACGTTGATCTACTGATAATAGATTTAGTATTACACTCTAACGTTTTCCTTTCAATTGCAACTGATGCAAATATATAGATCATTTAACACTGTTTTTAGAATAAAAGCGATCATATTTTGCAAATCGGAAAGAACTAAAGTCAAACGCTGGTATCTAGAACTCGCTTGTATCGAAGTTATATGCATTTCTACGGTCGTTAGAATACATTGTATCAAACTCGCTTTTAGAAGTGACTTAGCCAAATTGTAGTTCGAATGTACTATTTACTTTAAGGCGCCTCAATGAAAATTTCAAGTAGGATTGTTATCCTGTCAAAACATTGTATGCATTAATTGAAGACTTCGATACTTTGTCAAATGAATTCTAATATTGCTCTGTAAACTTTGAACTACCTCCCCTCAACGGAAAATATTAGATAATTGACTGTCTATTCTCCTTCTCCTTAAAAAAAATATCGGTATAATTGTGCATTTGATTTGTTTGTACAAGAACAATACTAGTATGTATTTTAAATTAACCATCAGAAGGGATCGCCAGACGGTTGTACCGAACGGCCTCGTTTGATTGGTCATATCCAGCGGCCTGAAATTGTGGCCTCTTCTGATCGGTCGAAATGTCTATAAAAGGAAACCATTATATGATTACGAAAGGTCAGTGTGTGCAGTTGGTCAGCTGAGAGGGCCGGCATAAGGAGATATGAAGCGGTAAAAGAGGACTTGTTTAACAGTTCACCAGAACATTAAAGTCGTTGAGGCTATTAGTTATTACTTAACTGAGTTTGATAATACATCCTGGCGATTGATTGCTTAAGAAATAATCTAACCAACCGTTGTTCAACGGTATTAAACAACGATTGGTCGTTTTGATGCGCAAGAATTTATCACTCAGGTCTTCTGTCTTCGTGGTCTGTTCCTGCGCATAACAACGTCCAACCGTCTAGTATATGGATAATTTCGATGTAAACATAGCCACCTTTAAAGACACCGATTTAAAAGGAGAGCTGTAGAAGCAGTTATCCGACCGACTCCTGCGGCTTTTACACGAGTATTACACCCCTCAAATATACATATTGACCGTTCCGCTATTTGGCCAAGAAGACACTTTACATGGAACAAGACAGAACAATGGAAAACACACAGATAACATGACCTTACGGGCTATAGTAAAACATTTGAATTTTAAAAAAAAAACTGTAGGAGCGAATGCATGACGACACGCAACGTCATCCGTTGTTATTTACCCGCGGGAGAAGCGGGGAGGGAAGAGGGTTGTTAAACGTCTCAGATGTATCACGATGATGTTCCTCCTTTTATACTGACAAAACACATTTCATGTTCGACCTTTGGTTTCAAGGCATCGCAACACAATACTGGTTACAAAACGTAAATTCGTTTGAATGTAGTAAATGCATGATGTCACATTTTGATGAAATAATTATACCCCCATTCAACTGGGGTCATATTCTGTTGTCGGCCAAGTCATTACACTATTAACATTGAGTCCGTTGGCTCTAAAATGAGAATATCATTGTACTTTGAACTATTGCAATAGAGCAGTCTATTCGATTGTAATTTAACGTAGTCCGTATGGTGTATTTTGTACGTGAGAAATAGAGTATTAACATTCTTTTCACGAATTTGCTTTTTATAATTGATGTTTTTTTTTCATATTTTCCTCTAAAATCACAGTTCATATCATTGGTTTTAATCATTGAACTCATTATTAACGAGATACCTGGGGCCCGTTTTACTAAACAACTTACGCAAACATTTTGCGTAAGTCAAAATTTTATATTTTAATTTATATTTTTCATTATCACTTGCTACAAACAGCAAATAGCCAGATTAGAGGACGCGCTTTTAGCGCGTCCTCTGATCTGGCTATTTGCTGTTTACACACGTTTATGATCGAAAAATAAGAGTTAAACGATTTTGACTTACGCAAACATTTGCGTAAGTTGATTAGTAAAACGGGCCCCTGATGCGAATGTCAATTGGTGTTGCGTTCAAAGCCGTTGAATCAGTTTTTTGTCCGCATTTTAGAACAGAAAACAACCATGATATGCCCCTTTAATTCTATTATCTTTGCTATGTTTGGGCTACGATATTATAGATCAGATCAAAATTGAGTCCAAAACCTAAACAAATAAAAACCGGTGTCGGCGATGACTATGCTTCAATAATTGATAGGCTAGATATCTCTACGCTAATCAGCGATGGCCACCGAGCCGTAATATTGGAGGGGTGTGATACGTATACAATTTGGCTGGTGCACGTTGTTCATGCATGACCGATATATTAACCCATTTACACCCAGTGGATTATTCCATTTTTATATATTGGATAAGTCTATTATTTATCAAAGGGATGCCTGGTCACAATTTCCATTTTCTTTTTGTTTTATATTGAAATTCCTATCAGCAAACAGTGTAGACTCTGATCAGAGGCCGCAGAATGCGGCGTCTGATCAGAGTCTACACTGTTTGCTTATGTCCCATATATAGAATCGTGGGTACAAATGAGTTAAACGGGCAGCATGCATTATTATAAATTGTCTCAGTGCAAAAGCATAACTCATCAAAGATTTACTTAATGATAATCGAACTGAACTGAACGTTGAAACTTTCATAATACATAAATATCTCGTTTCAATTCAAAATATATATGCATGTCTTAAATAAGGAGAGACAATCATTGAATCGAAGCAAAATTCAAACTTGGTCTGAATATTACGTTATGGAGAATGGACGAGTATCTCACCATTCCTGAAAAATAATGGAGACGAGGCCCCGAAGGGGCCGAGTCTGCAATATTTTTCAGGAATGGAGAGTTCATTCTCCCACTTAAAATACACCTAACATGAATTTAGTATTGTTAAATAACAAATGAATTCCCGCTTGTTCTCTCAGCTAAATATTGTGTAATTGCACTGTTAGTGATACTCATGCTGATGAGCATGTTTTTTTCAAGAAATTCTAGCAATTAGAAATAACTCTCCATTCCTTACAGAATGTCGTGTACAGTGACTGTGTACAGTGTTTTAACTGGTCATTTCGTGTAAAATCACCGTAGACAATGGCTGACCAGAACATCTCTGGCTATTCTGTCTGGGTTAATATGACACCGTGAAACTATTTGAAAACGTTGGATTTATTTCATAATCTGGATTTTCCTTCTTTCGAAAGGGACTTATACTTGTGTATGAGTGTATATTTAGCAGCTTGAAAATATCTTCTAAGTAACATTAGTCAAACATCTTAGATCCGGAACCGTCGTCGACTTACCCGGCATATGATCTGGATCTAAGGCGTTTGTTCATGTTATTATGGTCACAATTGTAAGTACGGGTTCAACCCATACCAGACATCATTTGAGCAATTTATACAGTAAACCCCTTCTATCACGACTACTAAACAAAATACTAAGTGATTGTATAAAAACCAGATGGGGCTTAAAGAAAGATGAAAGTAAAACAGAAAGCTTCAATCGGTGCTTTCTATTTTACATCAACCTTACTTTAAGCAGCCATCTGCCTTAAACACACACAAAAAATAAAATAACCTAGTTTAGTGGTCGTAATAGAGAGGTGTAATTGTATACCAAAGCCAGTAGTGTCTGCAAAAGTTATCGTCTGCTTCACTTTGAAAGCTAACCAATATCAGTTACGCGTATACTTGAGGATATGGATATATTAATCAAGTGTTAACCAGTATGGATCCACATGAGACATCGATGTATTTTGTGTCAGGGCTGGATCCAAGCTGTTTGCAAATTTATTATAATAGTATGATGTTAAATTGATTGGATTATGTAAAGACGCCGACTTTTTCGGCGTCTTATTACATTCCAAGCTTTTTGTAAGGGTATTCGTTTTGAAGTGTCTAGTCGTTTGTAGCTTGCTGAAGACGAATAGAATACAAGTGACAGGTAAAGGAAGATATAAGTAAATCAGAAAGCTTCAAAATGAATTTTCCGTGTTACATTCACTTTCCTTGATTGGATCTAATCACCGGTCTTAGACACCAAATAGTAAACAAAAAATAATTGTAGTAAAAGGGAGGTTTTACTGTATGCACATTCAAACCTGTCTTCAGCTACCACTAAAAATCGACATACATGTATTTGGAGTTTTCACTGCAGGTTGCGGCTTAATGCAGGACAAACGTAATACAGAATGTTCATATAGGAGCCGTCTGTTTTGTTTTTGTCCTGCGTTTAGCGGCAACCTCTCTTGTATTTGGATTTTTTTTAAAATTCTGAGTATCCGTTTTAATCTGAGTGGCAAACAGTTAGGAGCCTAATCAGACGCAGAGTTACCCGGCGTCTGATCTCGCTCCAAACTAACTGCAATGGAAATACTAGTTTTAGCGCAAACGCGTTTATAGGGAAAGAATAACGCATTCTGCACTGTATTCAGGAATGAAGCGTTCGGCACAATAAGTCTCCATTACTTTTTCCAACACAATTGTGTAACTATTACACACCTGTGTAGGGAAACGTAATGGAGACCTATTGTTCCGAACGCTCCATTCTTGAAAAATAATGGAGCGTTTTTGAATGGGATAATAGCACAGGTGTATTTTAACGTGATGTATCCATCTCAAAGTTCAATTCAAAATGTTCGTGCACGACCACGGTTATGAGCAAAAACCACACATGACTGGGTACTTTTTAACTCCAAAGAACTTATCTTTTTAAAAAATAGAAATTGACCGTTGTACATTTGTGTACCTATCTTTTTTAAGTCAAAGGGACATAACTCTGTCGATAATTTTTCGTCCGGTTCCAAGTATAAACTTGACCTGAGTAGTACCATTAACTCAAAGGGTAATGGTTTTCCCAGTGTAAAATCCAAATTTAATCAATTTAGTGAACATCAGTCGTTATATTTGCACGAGTGGCGAAGCCACCAGAAGTAATATAGCAGTCTGATGTTCACAAAATGGATTAAATTCGATCTTACACTGAAAACATACAGTTATTCTATTTATTTATGCTTTTAACCCACGTTTTAAACACTTTTGATCGACCCTGATTAAAGCGAAAATACATTATCCCGTGCTGAGCCCCAAATTATATCGAACACATTTGTTTGACAGGTGCCGTACAATGACGTCACTTATTTATTGATTTGACATAATCGGAATTACGTCCGAACTTCCGATATTGCATTGGTGTTATTCCGCTGAGTGGTTCGTGAAAAATCGAGCTGCCGAAATTTTACGATAAGACACGATTGACTACGATTTTGGGGAGCCCTACAGGGACAATTCATAAAAGAAGCTCGCGCGTCAATACTCCCTCTGCTTGAAACAGTGAAATTGTCAAGTGATAATCCACTGCTTTTTCCCAGTAACCCACCGTAAAGCAAAATTAAATATCTATACATTGTACCAACTTTAAATTCAAAGTACCAATGCGTGATATGGACAATGATCAGAAACCACAGATAATCAGAATTGTCTCAGTTCAAGAGCCATAATAATTATTTGGTCAGAACAAAATTCAAAATTATCCTTTGTGATGTAATGATCGATCTATATGCTAAATTTGAGTTCAAATGCGCATCTAATGCAGATATAATGAACGAAAACTGTATTATGAGGAACGGACGGAATGACGGAAGGACGGAAAGGGAAAAAAACTTTCTGTGACAGCCATTACAAGACCGGTTATAGAAAAACAAAATACAACTTTAATCACTGGCGTATCATTACTTATATTCTCCACCAAGTTTGCAAACCGGTTCTTGTTAATATCTTAATATTATTAGTAACTTGTTAACGTCCGCATACAGGTTCGCGAAAGTGTTTTACAGAAACATTTTATGATTTAAATGTCGACACTTTTTCATATAAACTAATCAACTTATGTTAACACAGATTTTGATATGTTAATGATTTTAACTGCCACCAGTTAATGAATAGGTAACTCGATATTTTTCGCGAACTAGAAAACACCGCACCCCTATTCATACACGCTATATGGAACGCGTTAGCATACCTGTTCACGAATGAGTTCGCGAATTCAGTTATGTGTTATTCGAATGTTTTTTTAGTTATCGGTCATTAACTTTTACGATTCGTCGGAGGACTTGGACGTAACATTTGCAAACAGTTAAGATCAATATAAGAAGCAGTGCAGCGTAACGCGGCGCCTGATATGAATCTAAACTGTTTAAAGTTCATAGTAAATTTTTCTTCACTTAAAAAAGGATAAAGCTTGATAGATTTTCTGCAGACAAAATTTAGTATATCCGAGAAGAATTACAATTCAGAATAATGGGATATAACCTCTTTCCTCCCTAAAACTTTTAGTTTCCTATTAAGTCTAGATCTAGTTCACTTGTGATTGTTCAGTGTTGTTTTGATTTGTTTTTTCAATTTATTGCAAAATGATAAAAAGTTACATATCCCAGATATCTCCTTGGAAGCTCTCTTATCTACGTTTCCGCTGTTTGCATAGAACAATTATAGTTATTTTCTTCCCAAATGACGCTGGATGTGACTGTGGCCCATACGGTTAAACCGGATTATTGCAATTTTGAAATCAGACAAAAGTTAAGGTTCTAATACATGGATTTATAGTTTATAAATATAAACATGTTGCAGATACATGTGATATATCTCGACAAAAATAGAAATGTTATTCCTTTAAAATTACACAATTTATCCGATTTGAACCTTGTTAAATTTTAGATAACTGTTCAGGAATCGACGAATGTGTTCGCGGATGTGTTAGAGAATCGTTTTGATCTAATTAAATATATATCGGGTTATTGTAGAACACATATACAAGGCATTATCGTATCACTTTTCTTGATAACATTATTTATTGGGGGAAATCGCTCAACTGTTATGAAAAATGCTAAAAAAGAATTTGATCGCGAATACTAAGTTGTTAATGGGTGGCGCATATGCACTACGTTTGCAAACCAGTTCAAGTTAATATCTAAAATAAATACAAACAATAGCTTCAGTTCGCAAATAGTTTCGCGTTAGTGTTTCATATAAATATCTGATGTTTGAAATCTAACGCCTATAACGTAAGACATAACGATACGAGATAGGCACCAAGTCTTTCAATGCTACGAACGATATCATAGCGTTTATTGATGGGTTTCGTTGTTACGGTAATGCGACATAATTAACTGGTCGCCGATGCGTATGTATACAGTGTTTAGGCAGCATGTTTAGTAGAATCTTACCCCTCGGAGATCTGGATCCAATATGTTAGCATAACCGCTCATAGCATGCTAAGGTTTACCTCTGCTGAGGACTTCCACATTCGTAATAAAACTATTGCTGAAAAGCTTCTTAAACAGGGGTACAACTTTCATAAACTTCGTAAAACATTTTCTAAATTATTTTATAGACATCTTACTCTCATGAACAAGTATAAATGTAACTTAAAGTCTTTTCTGCGGCAAGGTATTTCACATCCGGAGTTTTATGGTGATGTTATTTACAGACTTCGTAAGATTCTTGGACATATGCACTTTCAAAACCTGTTTGTAAAACGTATTAGATTTTTCCTCAAAAAAGATTATGATCCAACTATATTGCTGCGCATTTCACGTTTGGTTATCGATCAATCTACAATTGATAACCATGCTTTCCTCTTTGGTTGTGCCACGACAGACAGGGCTTAGCACTACATGATGTATCTCTAAAGCCGTCCTTAACCGGGAGAGTTATGTCGGGTTTTCGTGCTTTGTTTTTTCTCTCCCTCTCTATCGTACCCTGAACTCATCCATGTCTTACAGTTACGCGTGACTACAGACTAGTCGCTTGAGTACAATTTGACCTTTGCCACAGTGGGTTATTTTTAACACGGGCCTGAATGTTAAATTATTTCCCGTGTTACTAATAATCTTGTCATATAATTTTTGTTACATGTTTAACATGTATTTACTGACTATGTTGGCGGTCTTTTGGATTGTAAGGTTTTGGAACAGGGTTCATATTTTATGTACACTGCTCGTCTTTATAGGTGAATATAGGAGATACGAGTGAGGTTGGGCGCCCCTAAACCCAGGTTTAACCACCCAGTGGTTGTTAATAATTAATTTATAATTAATTATTGATTGCTACTGACCGTACCAAGGCGGGCTCCTATATTCACTTTGCTTTATGTTTGTCTTGCGTGTTGTTTTTTATTTAGTGTTTAGATGAAGGAATGGTATTGCGTGTGTGTGTGTGTGTTTGTAATGGTATGACTGTTGTGTGTTCGGCTTGAGAGGTGGGTGTATTGTTTGTGTTGCGTTTCCTGCTTGAGTCTTTCGTATGTATTAATATAGGATTTGTACATAACCATTTTTTAATCTAGGAGAGAACGTCTTGTTGATGTCAATCCCAATGTATTATACCTACTTTAAATATGTTCTGAATTTGATTGGGAAAGAGGACGAAATTTATTCAGAGAATCATTGTTTTCCGTGAAAATGAGAGGAAACTGTATATCTTTATAAACTCTACGGGTTGATGGTAGCAAGATATAATGAACTAATAAAATACGCTCAAAACCGTTTACACAACCGCATTTCAATTTTATAAAACTGCCTCAGGACTAAATTACAGATGATTGAGTTCACTAGTAAGGAATCTTCAGTAGGTTATATTGTTTCCCATTGTTGTATTTCTATTTTAAACAGTTTACACCTAAATGATAAGACGCTCATATAATCGTCAACATAGTTTGAACAGAAAACAAGCTCGTTCGTTTTCTACACTTGTATAATTTCTTCTAAACGCTCCTAATATTCTTCTGATGCTGAAAAGTGTCAAACTCTGACGACATTTGGATGACGCATCTGAAAATGATTAGTTGGACGCAAAACATAAGAAGGAACAACAACAATTCGAAACCCCTCATGAGACTCAAAAGAGGACCGAGCTACAAATGTACCGGTAAGAACCCAACTGACAAATACATATACTTTCAATATTTATATGCTCATATAGACATACGCTGTAATACATCAGCCTACAAAAGTGTCTGATTATGTTTTTAGCTAAAGCAATAATGCACTATAGCCACAACTGGTTATAATATTTAGGTTGAATAAATAACAAAACAAAATGTCACATTTAGTAATATATTTCCCCATAAATATTGCGTTACTTGAAGAGTTTAAATAGTAGTAGCAAGGAATAAATTTCTTCTGAAACAATGCATGATAGTGAATAGGGTCATTGCTGGATTTTAATCGCATGAGTTGAAGAGTAACATGTGGTCCATTGGCGTTGAAATGTATAACTTGTCAATTTCTATTCGATTAACCCATTTATGCCCACGATCCCATATATGGGAAATGGACAGACAGTGTAGACTCTGATCAGACGCCGCGTTATGCGGCGTCTGATCAGAGTCTACAATGTTTGCTGATAGGAATTTCAAAAACAAAATAAAAATGAAAATTTAGACCAGGCATCCCTTTGATCAAAGTTGACTAATCTAATATATAAAATATGGAAAAATCCACTGAGTATAATGGGTTAAATAATCCATTCCATTGTCAAAATTCCATTATACGCATCTGTTTAGTTATTGTGTTGTCGTGGATGTTAAACTATGTAAAATGTGCACTTCGGTCGCTCCCTAGCGGTTATTTGTTTATCAAAATCGTTTCAGAAATTATGAAAGTCTTACATCATTGAAAAATTGGCAAACTCAAATATTATGTAATTGCATGAGATAAGAGTGGTGTATCCATTTTAATAAGACACCAGTGACGCTCGACAAACCTCGAGACAACTGATTTATTGCCTCGCACAATAAACCAAGCCTGTCTCACGCAGTGACATAGTATTATCTAGGTCAGCCTTTGTTCAAAATGGTATCTGCCTTAAGGTAACATTGAATACGTTGGAACATATCAAGTAATGCTTTTTCTGCTGTTGCGTTTATGCTTGAAATTCCTTATATAGCTACTTCAAACAGTCGAATCGTTCAAAGTGAAAAAAAACTTCTTTATATAGCTACCTCAAACAGCTGACTTCCTCCTAGTAATACATACGTCTTTATATAATTACGTTTAACATTTGAAATGCTTAAAATGAGACTTATTTTTATAGCTTATTTAAAAAGTATATTGCTCCAAGTGTGAGACACCCTTCTTTATATAGCTATTTCAAACAGATGACAGCCATGATGCGTTTTCAAACATTCTTAGATCAACATGACATTAAACAGTCACCAACCAGCAACAGTACTCCCTCTCAACAACGACACCCAATGGGAGACATATAGTGTTCGGAGGAAGTTGTTATAGGGTGGGAACAATAAAATTAGGCTGGCATTTGCAAACAGCTTGCATTTAGATCAGTTGTCGCGTAACGCGGCGTCTGATCTGGATTCAAGCTGTTTGGCACTCCTCATTAAGTTTTGGTTCTGTCAAAATGTATGTTATGTAACGTTGAGAAAAACAGCAGACGACAGTTTTAAGCAGACGACGTTGAAGTCGTGAATATATTAGACATACTTGTCCTGCTTAGGGATATGCGGCAAGGGTCGTTGTAAGGAGGGACGTTGTAGGGAGGGAGTACTGTATACCTATTTCAAACAGTTGACAGACATGAGGTGATTTCAAACATTTAGTTCAAACAACACCATGACATAAACTATTTACCAAACAGATATGTCCGGACCGTAACTAACGGAGCATGTACATGCATACTTACATTTATTACAGTGGAGACTCTCTTATTCTTTATCGTTTAAACGCAAACGTACGCACACGCAAAACACTAAAACGTAGAAAAGTACAACTTTTTGACAATTCTGATATCTCATGTTTATCTTGGTGGCAAACAGTTTGGAGCCTGATCAGACGCCGGGTTAGCCGGCGTCTGATCTGGCTCCAAACTGTTTGCACTGCGAAAAATAGTTTTAGCGTAAACGCGTTTATTGGGAAAGAATAACGTTTTCTCCACTGTATTATAGGCATAGTGGTTTGGATGTGTTCAGTTTTGAAGCGTTGTGCATTATAAATACGTTGACTGACTGGTTGTATTAACGGCCTCTTGAACCTTTTTATTGTCAGTGACGTCAAACACAGCTTTTTCAAACATTACTCTTTATTGAACAGCCGCCGCGAGATGCAGCGTTTAATCAGGGCCTATGACTGTTTGACACTCGTTTCGAAATGTCATCAGTTATCTTGTCTTAAATTCAACGATATAATTGGAACGATAATGCAAACGACAATGTTGTTTCAGACAACCATATGGAAATGAATGGGTAATCAACCTCTCAGTACCTTTGACTATGAAAGATTAACCCTTTCACCGCCAGAATCGCATAACGTCGAATTTGAAAACAGTTTTGATCCTGATCAGGCACCGCGTGACGCGGCGTCTGATCAAGATCAAAACTGTTTGACACCCGTTTCGATATTTCTTACCTCTTAATTCTAACTTTGAAATTATATTGCAGTCAAAAATATTGAAGCAGACAACACAATAACGGTGTAGGGGTAAAAAACTCAAAAATAATTTGGCGGTGAAAGGGTTAAAGACAGACCAGCTGATAGAGTACATAAAAAGCGTCTCGTCTTGTAATACACATCATATTTTTGCAATATAATTATTTTTTTTGCACAATATTAACACAATGTCTATATTAAACAAAGAAACACATTGCAACAAATTGTACTACAACGTTTAGAAATGACACGGCAGGTGCCCGATCAGTCTTTATTTTCACTTTGACAGTTGAACTACCTTGTGCAAATATAATTGGCCGCAGATAATATAGGTCCTCCTCAGGCACCTATTGTCTTAGTGCCTGTCTTAGAATCCAAGGGCCCGTTTCATAAAATTTCTTACGACAAAAAACGGTCGTAAGTCAAAACTTTAAAATACACTTAATTTCTAATGTAATCCTGTCTTGTGACATCTCGTTGGAATCGTCTTGAAAAGACGATTCCAAAGAGATGTCACAAAACAGGATTTGATGGAGAAATAAATAATGATTGAGACTTTTATAATCTGATTTACAACAACATTTATCGTAGGAAGTTTTATGAAACGGGCCCCAAATTGGTTGACACTCTGGTCAAATCTTATTCAGCAATTGTACATCAACTCCACATCTGAGACAAGTACTTTCGGCAAAAGAGTTTAGAAGCATATACGCCGTCGTCTTATACATCGTTCGATTTTGCTCAAACTGCTTGTCGCTCAGATTAAAAAGACATAACCGATTTTCTCAAATACTGTTATAAGCTATCTCATTGTTTTGATGTTAAAACAATTATTTCAATTAAACGCCAAATAACTGGCTTAACCTTACAATAATACAAACGTGTATTCTTACTCAAAAAGTAAGTACAGTTAAAGTTTTCTATAACAACCACTAAAACACTAAATTATGATATAAAAGGCAGGTGCCAGCTCAGAGCAAGGAAACAGTAAAACAGAATACTCGTGTATGTTTTAATGTCACATTGGTTTAAACAGTCACCTGTCTTACAAACCTTGTAATTAACACAATGTAGTGGCCGTAAGATAGAGTTTGTAATGTACATAACCTAATTGACAGCATGAGGAAAGGGTTTCCCCATTACAGCACGCACGTTAAACTTTGTAACGATTTTGCACCCTAAGCTTCTAGGAAATTGAACTGTAAGCGCAACCACTATTTTATCAAAATATACACAACCATATTTTGTTTATATCCAGGCAAAGATAGTATAAGAACGGATGTTCGAGCATGATGATAGTAAACATTATGTTGCCGGATTCAGTTTTTTCCGCAGCTGTCAGATTGTGCGTCATTGGATAAACAACTATACAGATAAGAGCGAGTAAAAATAACTTGTTCCATCAGCTCACGATATATATCTACACATACAATTGTCGCATGGCTACTCATAAAAAACGGCTGAAATGGACGAGTTTATTGCATAGTCGAAGCATTGGATTGAATAAAGATAAGGTTCACTTAGCATTTAACCGTTTCTTGGTCAAATTTACCGTGATGGTTTTACCCCTTCATCACTATGTTGTCGTCTGCTTCAATATTGGTTGCAATGCCGTTTCAAAGTTTGATTTAAGGTAGTAAAGCTGACGTAATTTCATATCAGAGGCAAACAGTTTTGATTATGATGAGTTGAGGCGCAGGGTTTCAAAACAAATGGCAAACATATATGATCCTGACCAGGCATTGCGTTACGCGGCGTCTTATTAGGATCGAAACTGTTTGCAAATGCGCTTTATAACGTCATTGAAAATGCAATGGTTTAAACTGTTAACCCTTAGCCTGCCAGTCACGACTATAGCTCCATATGCAAACAGCTTGGATCCGGATGAGACGCCGAGTAACTCGGCGTCTCATCCGGATCCAAGCTGTTTGACACTCGGACAACATTTTCAGCAATTTTGAGCAACTTTGAAGCACTTTGAAACTTGAAGCAGACGAGAAATATAGCAGACGACAATTTATTTGGCGGGCTAAGTGTTAATGACGCAAAAAGATGCGATGGCAAACAGTATGAATTCTGTCGAGAATTGACGTCTGACCAAGATCCAAACTGTCTGAATTCCATTTCAAAATATGTTCAGGCATACTGTTTATAATTTAACTTGTAAACGACACTGCAGACAACCGTTTTCAAGCAGAACACAATAAACTGTGCCTGGGGTAACCCCCATGTTAAATGTGAACACGAAACATAAACAATATCGTGCTGTCTGAAGCGGTGATAGTAAACACTCGTTTCTGAACAAAGTGTGGGTACCTTCATTGTCTCGGTTAGGCAACAAATATATTTAAATTCATTTTAAAAACCATTCAAACTAGAGTTATATTTTAACTTTATTTCTTCATGTTCATAAACTTGCAGGGTTAAAGCTTGGTAAGATATCGACTTACTTCATGTCTGATTTAGTTCAAAAGTGTTTGCAGATATTAACATTTTATCACCATTTATATCGACAACAATTTAAACGAAGTACAGTAAAAACAAGGACTTCTTGTATGCCAGAGAAATATACTAACATAAAACATTTAAAATGGACACCCCCCTCTCCTCTCCTTACAACGGCACTTCCTTACTACAATCCAACATGATATTTCTGTTTTATATTTAACTACTGCAACATCGTCACGTGTTATCCCCCCCCCCCCCCCCCCCCCCCATATTTACGTATTGGACATTTTGACAGACGAAACACGACTAACAATCGCTTGACAAAATGTTTGAACCAAGACTAGACGCCGCTTAAAGCGGCGTCTAGTCTTGGTTCAAACAGTTTGCAAATGTATTCTCAGCATTTTCCTTTTCTGAAACAACTTCATCTATGTAACCCACATTGATGGTGTCTTCAACAACACCCAATGAGAGACACAGAGTGCGTGTGTGATATTCGGAAGGACTTGTGATAGGGAGGCAATTCGGCTTACATTTGCAAACAACTCGAATTCAGATCAGCCACCGCGTACCGCGGCGTCTAATCTGAGTCCAAACTGTTTATCACTTGTCATTATTTTTATTCTTTCTAAATGCCTAATATATACAATTTAGACACAATACGGCAGACGTTCACAATGCAACCGCTTTAATCTTACGCATAAAGCCTGCTTTGGATTCACAGATAGTTGGCACTTTTGAAAGAAAATGGTTCGAAACCTAATTGTTACTACCTAGAAACACAAGTATAGTGTTCCCCTCTACAACAACACCAAATATAAGTGTGTGTGTTGTTTCCACGGGAGTTATTATGAGAAGGGACATTGACTTTCGTTTGCAGCAGCTTGAATCCAGACGAGACCACATAAAGCGGCATCTGGTCTAGATTCAAACTGATCGTCACTCGTCTTTATGTTTCTTCTATCAAATTTACCAATTCATATATTTTGATAAAAATGTCATTCTACTTTTATTTTAGCAGACGGTATTGCAGCAGCAACATACTTGCCTTATGTGGGGAACAGACGCAAGGGTTGTGTAAAGAGAGGTCGTTGTTGGTCGGCCATTGTTAGGAGGCCACACAGTAAGATAACTGATCAAACAAGGCGCATGCCTTGTGATTGTGATATGGTAAACCATTAAAATAGTATATCAAAAAGAGATGTATCCTTTCCTGACTTACACCTTAATTTATATCTCGGTCTTCTGTATCTTATGACATGTTTTTTTCTTAAATCGTTTAACGAGCCCCTGATGTGTAATATCGTTACTGTCTGCAACGAATAACGATCATGAAATTCCCTTTAGGAGCTGTTTGGATTAGTCAAGATGTCATTACTACGGCGATGACATTTATCTTTTGCCACCATCGCGGCATTGGTACCCAATAGGTTCATGAATGTAAACAATTAGGAGGCAGCCGGTACACGTTTAACCTACTACTGGTCATGTTGCAATGTTCGTACGTGAATGGAATCGTAAGTATTGTTTTGTACTTAGCCTAGGTTTTGTCAGTGGTAAACATAAAGAACGTCAGACTTCCACTGACTTCGCTATGGTGAAACCAATTAGAAATAGACATGGCCATTCTATAATGACCATCTCATTTATGTTACGTTATATTAAGGATGTGTGTGTTCCAAAAGGAGTATCAAGGTATCAAGATCAGAATAATAAATACAAATCCAACTACTATGCACAACGAGCTAACGGCTGTGTCATGTCCGGATTTTTTTACTACAAAATGTATTAAGTGTTGCCAAATAAAAACAAAACATACGGACTCCGGAAGTCTTGAAACATAGAATAAATGTTTTCGGTTCTATTTCATTTGTTATACAGCGCTCCCTCTCTACAACGACACCCAATGGGAGACACATATTGTGTGTGTTGTTCGGATGGAGTCGTTTTAGGGAGGGAAGCTGGTGTACATTTGCAAACAGCTTGAATCCAGATCAGACGCCGCGTGACGCGGCGTCTGATCTGGATTGAAGCTGTTTGTCACTCGTCATTATTGTCAAAATGTGTATTATGTGACTTTGAGAAAAACAGCAGACGACATTTTAAGCAGGCGATATTGCAGCAGTAAAAGCGTTAGACATAAGTTTCCTGTTTAGGGAACTGTGGCAAATGTCGTTGTAAGGAGGGGTTCGTTGTTTGGAGGGTCGTCGTAGAGAAGGAGCAATGTATTTGCTGACTAATCAGTCAGGTAGGGCAAATAAAGAGTCTGACCTTATCAACCCTGAATTTGCAAAAAAAGTATTCCACTTTGAAACTATATCAAGTCTAGTGTTACACATCTATGGTTTGTTTTATCAATATAAGACTCAATGGAAAACAATGAGGAACTTGATCAAATGTAATCAGGGTCTACATTATTTGCATAAGTCAAGTGTAGTATTCATATATACAGTGCTTATATCAATGACTAGTATACTCCTGTAAGAACTGATTGCACAAAATGACAACGACCCGTTTCTTGCATTTTAGCAGTAAACGAGAAAGGCCCTACAGCAGCATTGTGGGTTTTTTGAGTTTGTATTATACTAAGAGGTCATCCATACCAAACGCCAAACCATTCATGTTATTTCTAAGCTAGAAAAGCTTTATATTGTTTTTTAAGGTTGTGTTACTAGAATAGGTTTCAACGTGATATTGTCATGAGGCAAACATAAACATGAAAGAAATAATAAAAAATCACGTTTTAGATACTGCAAATTTTTATTTAACCCCTCCTCCTTATAACCTAAAACTTTTCAATTTCAAATTAACTATTCCGTGTTGAAAACTGAGTATCGGTTTAATTGGTACTCCAAATGGACACATATTGTCGACCCTGATCATAGGACTTCTTTGGGAGTTCTATGATAAGGATAGTAATAAGTTGCATAAAATAATGTTATTCGTTATACTTAAAATAGTGTTATTACTGATTTACTGATTGCAGCTGGGTTTAAAGTTTGGATATTTTTTATTGCTTATAAGTTTTACATTCGTAACAATCTCCGACTTTTGTTTTGTATAAATCTTATTAAGAGTCAATATCTGATATTTATCGTATAGTGAAATGCACTCATTGGTGCAATATTAAATGTAATGACACAAATATAAGGTAATAATAAAAATCTTCAAAAACAGTAAAACCTCTTTAAATCACGACCACAAAGATGTATTAATTATTTTGTGTTTAACCCTTTCCCCCATAGAAGCGACTTTTAGCGTATTTAATTTATTCCTCCGCTGAAGAAAATAGTTCCAGCTTATATCCTCATGAACAATTACCATTACATTTTTTTATATAGCCTATCAGATTTTAGCTTAAAGCAAGCTGAAAGTAAAGCAGAATGTGCCTTAAGGCACATTCTGCTTTACTTTCAGCCTGCTTTTTTTGTCACCTGTCTTAAAAACTAGAAACAGGCTATGAGGTAAAGGGTTAATACAAATGACTGCTTTAAAAAACTTAGGCAAAATTCAATGCTCCTTTGGGAGATTTCTGTTTTACTTTCACATTGCTTGAAGTTGTCACCTGCCTTTTATACCATCAATTAACCTTCGACTTAGTGGTCGTAACTTAGAGGTTTTAAAATAAAATGAAAGAAACAGATCAAAGCAAAGGTTTCTCATCACACAAACACTAAGTATAAGGCTTATTTGCTAAAACTATTATTAATATTTACAACCAGTGTTGTGTCGACGCCAAAACCCAATAAAGGTGTTTAAGACGTCACAGACAATATTAGGAGTATATTATTTTTCTTCCATATACAGAATGTTATATAAGTTTCTGTCTTTAAACATTATATGATAGCAGTTTGTGTGAGGTATTTTCCCCTACATTACCATATTGTCGTCTGCTTAAATATTGTTGTCTGCAATATCGTTTCAAAGTTAGATTGAAGGCAGTATAACTAACGTTATTTCAAAACAAGTGGCAAAACTGATCAGGATCAAATTTGTTTGCACATGCGCTCTAAGACATCATTGAGAGTAAAAGTGTTAAAACTGGAATTCAAAATAGTTACCCATTTACTACCTCATCCCGACAACAGAAGTTACTTGCAGACAGTTTTGATCCTGACAAGACGCCACACAATGCGGCGTCTTATCAGAGTTCAAACCTGATGACACTTATTTACATTATTGTTTCTTAAGTAAAAATAGTCAATATTATAATTCAAGACGACTATCTTTTACATCTAACGCCCTTTGATCCGTTGTATCCAATGATTTGTCTTGTTGACAAAGTAAGCAGCAAGTCATTTCTATAGAATCAAGTAAATAGTTGTTTGTGTGTTTCTATCATTTAATTCGTCCTTGAAAACAATGTTGTATACTTATGCTGTTAGATCTACAGCGTTCCCTCTCTACAACGGCCCTCCTTACAACGACTCCCTCCTTACAACGACATTCACCGCTGTTCCCACGAAAATTATGTTTTATGCTTGCACTGATGCATTATCATCTAGCTAAAATTGTTGTCTGCTGTTTTTCTTACATAAATGACATTTTGACAGAAAAAACATTATGACAAATGACAAACAGCTTGAATCCAGATCAGACGCCGCGTTACGCGGCGTCTGATCTGGATTCGAACTGTTTGCAAATGTCAACCAAGTTCCCTCCCTATAACGACTCCCTCCGAACAACGCACATATTTGTTGTCTCCCATTGAGTGTCGTTGTAGAGAGGGAACGCTGTATATGATGTTACAAATTTAATTAATTAGCGAACCGTTTTTTAATACAATACAATGTGCATTGTTTTATGGGTATTTAGTTGTTTATTCCTTTGGCGTGCCTGTTTGTGATGCAATAAAACCACATACAAACTTAATCAGTTACAACACTACCAGGTTTACGGATTAAATCCGATGTGGCAAGAACACAAATATATAGTAAACACGTATGCATGGGAAACAGGAATACTTGTGAAGAATGCGTCCATTGAATGAAATCGTTATGGTTGACAACGAGTGGGACGTCAATTATATATTTAAAAAAAGAACGCGAGCTATCATATTTTAATGGATTTGATTGTAATCCATCATTAATGTCCAATGCAATCAAATGCTTTTTTGAAGAAAAACAAAAACAAAAAAAGACACAAAAACTGGTAATATAATGTAAAGCCGCATCATATCCAACGTCGCCATGTCAAACATGAAAGGGATTGAACACAGAGAAAATTAACTTGCCTTTAAAACAAATGTCAGTACACTCAGTGCAAAAAGAAACGCACACTTTTATTACAATATTATCTGTATGTAGAAGGAACGTATTTGTGAAATAATATTTTCATTACAGCCAGTAGTTCCGTCTTGGGCTATCAATGTTGAAAATGGGAGGTTTATCATTGAATTGGTATCATCACAACCTGCACACATCGATGCGGTGTTTTCAACAGGCACTAGTTAACTCCTTCGCTGCCAAATTAATCGTGAGATTTTTATCCCACCACCGTTTCAATGTCGTCTGCTTCAATTTTGTTGTTTGCAAGATCGTTTCAAAGTAAGATTCAAAGTAGTATGACTTAAAGTATATCTATACGAGTGTCAAACAGTTTGGATCCTGATCAGACGCCGCGTTAGGCGGCGTCTGATCAGGATCCAAACTGTTTGAAAACGCGCATTTTGACGTCATTAAGAGTGAAAGGGTTAAAAGACAGCACAGTAATTTTAAGTATATGTTTTTTCTGAACTTGTTGCAGAATTGAATTGATCATGAGATATGGTCTTAGTATCTTAAAAAAGTCTCTTAATCTGCGCCTGAGCACGATGTGCGTTTCTTTTTGTACTGAGTGTATTTGTAAAAAAGGGGAATCAATCTGATTACAATAGTCGCAAACGTCAGAAACGTAAACTCGTTCGAGCTACTGTGGTTATGAAAACTTGATTTAAGGCTACCCATTTGTGCCCACGATCCTATATATGGGACATAGACAAACAATGTACATACTGACCAGACGCCGCATAATGAGGCATCTGATCAGAGTATACACTGTTTGCTGATAGGAATTTCAATATAAAACAAAATGAAAATGAATGTTTTGACCAGGCATCCCTTTGACAAAAATGTGACTAATCAAATATATAAACATGGGGAAAGAATTCACTGGGCGTAAATTGGTTAAAACCAATCAAAAAAGGTTAGAGAGAGAGAACGTTAACAATCCAAGGCGAACGGACGGACGAATTGCGTACGGTATATCATACTGTGAACCCGTTTCTCGGGCATATGAACACCTGTTATTTTCTATATTTTAGTCTGTGATTGATATGATTTTAGCGACGCATAGATATATGCTCGTCTTTGCATAGCGTTGACGTGTTTTAAGATACACAATGGTAATATTAAACAATGCTATAGCCTAGGGACGAAAACGACAGCCTAGAAAGACAATAAAATAATAAAACATAGGGCTACCATGGAAACAAATTAGATTAAAGTTTTCCTAATAAAAAACTACTTAAACCCTCAAGTGAGTGCCTTTTACACATGTTACAAAACTGTCCAATTTCAACGTTACGTTGTGTAGACAATCATGAGTCGATAGGTGCTATTTCAATAGTTAAATTAACAAAGAACAGCTTACAAAATTAAAGACTGAGCGTTGTAAATAACGATTACAGCGCTCCCTCTATACAAAGACATCCAAGGCAGACAAAAATAATGTGCGTTGTAAAGAGGGAGTCGTTATAGGGAGGTAACGTGGCTTACATGTGCAAACAGCTTGAATCCACATCAGACGCCGCGTAACGCGGCTCCTGATCTGGGTTCAAGCTGTTTGTCATTCGTCATTGTGTTTCATTCTGTCAAAATGTCCAATGTGTGACTTTGGGAAAACAGCAGACGACAGTTACAAGGGGGGCCAACTAGGTATTACGATTCTACGACAACCTATATAGGTATTATAACAGATTTGTATAGCTACGAAGTCAGTGTATACAATGAGAAATATGTATCTACGAAAACAAAGTTGCCTTCGTAGCAATACACATTTGTTATTAAGCCCATATAGGTTGTCGTAGAGAAACATTTCATCGTAATACCTAGTTAGCCCCCCGTGAGTTATATGTAGACGATGTTGCAGAAGTGAAAGTTTTAGACATATAACTGTCTTGTTTGGGGAATAGCGACAGGGGTCGTTGTAAGGAGGGAGTCGTTGTTGGGAGGGCCGTTGTAGAGAGGGAACACTGTAGTTAAAACTGTTGATGACAGACACTCTTCGATGCTAGCTTATATCATGCTTTGGAAGTGAGATAATAGTAAATGGAATCGCTACCATATACATGTACGACATCAACTACTTTTCCATATAACCAAACAAAACACAGGCGCAATGTAAACCAAATTAGGAAGTGTAAAGCTTAAGAAATTATTGACCACATAGTGTAATCTGCGATACAACCAGTATGAAATATAATCAAACACTGGCGTTTAACTTGATTCAAAACTGTGTGGAATAGAAATAAATATTAACGCTTACTATTAAAAGGTTGTTTGATAATTTGATTTCAGTTTTGAATGCAAAGGTTGAAGAATAACATATATAACGGAGCCTTCACATACACGTTATTCTTACGATTCCTTACGGATCGCTAATTCGTAGTCATCAATCCGTATATGGCATGTGTGTGTCTATTGATAACTCACACAATTTGGTAAGGATTCGTTGAAAAAAATGCCATTTTTATACGATTTTCAACGGACTCATTGTTCCACTTAATCCTCCGTAAATAGTCCGCCAGTATCCGTAAATTCGCCGTGGCGTGTTCGTATTCTTCCTGGGAAATATCGTAGAGTTTTCCGTCAAACAATTGCATAATCTTGCCAAGTAGACCACAAATATTTCAGTGAAATATTATTTTCGACCATATCGATGTTCTATCGCTTCATGCCAGTTGTCGAGTTATGACACATTAAAAATTGCATATTGTTTAATCCTGAAATGGTAAAACGCGTGAAGTTTCGTAAGTACCTATTGGAAATTCATAAAGGTGCCTTCACATTCATGGTTGTTTCTCACGAGTCCTTACGGATCTTCAAACCGTAGCCATTCGTAAACATCCGTAAATAACTCGTTAATAACCGTAAACACCTCGCAAATTTCCTTGAACAATCCGTTACTACCCGCAAACTCGACGACATCCGTAGGCATCCGTTAGAAGAACATCATTTTTTTGACATGTCACAAACATTGCTACGATTGACCACGGATGGACTTTTCCGTAAATAACTCGTAAATAATCCGTTACAATCAGCAACTCATCGTAAATCGTTCGTAATAAAACGTAATCATAACATTTGCAAACAGTTAACATCAAGATAAGACCGCGCGTGACACTCTACCTCTCATCAGGACTTTCTCTAATTGAGTCTCTAATCTTATGTTTTGAGACATTTTAGAAAAAGTTTATATAATAACAGTAGCACACACAATTTGTTGCAGGCGGTAATATTACGTACTGTTAACGATTAAGCCCTTTCACTGTCATCATGTAATGTGCTTTGAACAATTTTCGTCTGCGTTTATTTCTCAAATTTTTATTTGAGATATTTTGATTTAAGGAATATAAAATTCAGTGTCAAGCATTTTGATCCTGACTTAATGCCGTGTAACGCGACGCCTGATCAGGATCTAAACCCATTGCATGTAATCATTGTATTCGGTGAAAGCAGTGAAGGGGTAAGTACAGCCAAGCTTGTATCGAATGACCTTAAAGTGAAAGTGCGTACAGGTAGTGAAAGGAAGGTGCGACTGCTAAATTATGTGGAAAACTTATGCAACAATCGTGGAGTTGTGTCGTAAATATATCGTAATAATTCGTAAGAAACCGTAAATATCTCGTAAAAACTCGTAACAAATTCACTCTTAAAAATGGCCTACATCGTAAGACACCGTATATTTTAACGGATTTAAGCCATCCGTAAGGGAATCGTAGACATTCAGTGTATGTGAAGACCTTATTATGCTGATTGTTTCTACTATACATGCAGCTGCTAGATGGTTAAGTGCTAATAAGAGTCATGATGCTAACTTAAAACTAGTAATACAAATGTTTAATAACAATGCTTAACTATGTTGTGTTCTCAATTCCTTTAATTTTGATGTTTTAGATATCAATCTTTTAGTAAACAGTTAACACTAGTCGACGTTTTAGAAAAATGCTGGAAAACAAAATGTACTAGACATATTGTTACCAAAATCGTGTTTACATTTTCTGGTACACGTACATAATTATCTCCCTACAACGGCCTTCCCAACAGCGACTCCCTCCATACAACGACCCTTGCCGCTGTTCCCCAAGCATGACATTTATGTCCAACCATTCAATGTCTGCAATACTGTCTGCTTAAGTTTGTTAATTGATGATTTTCTCAAAGTTACATATAAGTGAACATTTTGATAGAATATATATATTGACGAGTGACAAACAGCTTGAGTTTAGATCAGACGCCGCTGTACGCGGCGTCCGATCTGGATTCAAGTTGTTTGCAAATGTAAGCCAAGTCTAAATTGTCTCTCCTTATAACGACTCCCTCCGAACAATGCACACAATATATGTCTCCCATTGGGTGTCGTTGTATAGAGGGAGCACTGTACCACAATCATGTTTACAGTTTCTGGTTCATGTATATCAATAGTTCAGTGATACGTGAACGGTTCTGAGCAAACTGGGTTACAGCATGGTCAAACATGCGTATTTATAATTAATTGAAATATATTCCCAAATTAAATTTGTGCGTATGAGTTTATTTAAGCGCTTATAACAATATAGGAAAATAGTATATATCGTCACTGACTGTTAATGTTTCTAAACAGTACAGTTGTTATGGTACAAACATGTATTTATTTATATATCACTCCGGGGTTTCTATCAGTATAAGATTAAACACATTTACATTCATTTATACGACTGAGACCCCAGGAAATCACATTGTAAGGACTATTACAACAAGTATACATTAAAAATAATTCATTTCGAACAATCATTCATCGTTGTTGATAACGAAGGATGCTTATGGAGTTGCAATCTCATTTAGTATCTCTTTGAATTATGTATATCTGGCATGGTTCATCATTTACCACGTCAATGAGCATATTGTTGATATGCTACAGGGCGGAGGTTGTCGGTAGTTTACTCTTTTTCCGATCTCATGGAAATAAACTGTACCTTTGGGAATTTTAAACGGAAATCCAATGAAGCGGCATGGCCAATGATTTTATCGGCAAATCTGTTGCCGATTGTCTATATATAGCATAGCGGAGAAAGCATCTGTTCACTGCTAACATCTGTATAGGATACCAAGTGGAACAATATGATGATTCTGATGGTTTTCAGCTGTAGATATATTACTGTGGACATGTCGTTATTCTTTAAAGTTTATTCGCTACTGAATGCGAATGTAGTGCAATGAAATGTAGAAAATTGACAGGCTGTTTGGAAATACACCGCATCGGCCAGAGTTTGCTTCAAATTCTTTCTAAGCAACCCATTTGTTTACGAACATACGCTTTCATATGAAATATGCGTGTTTGCCAATTGCGTTTAATGTTAACAGTGTTTGATATGCTACTTTCTAGATCATGTTCCATTGAGTGAAATCATTAAGACCATGTTTCACGCAACGAAATCAAACCGAAGTATTGGCAACGTGTTATCAGTTTCTATTGCAATAAGGTAAGCTACTTTAAATTGTTTTTGACATAACGTTTCCCTTAACCCTTTCACTCTAAATGACCCCTTAAAGCGCGTTTTCTAAAAGTTTGGGTCAAGATCAGACCAAAACTGTTTGACACACTTATCGATATTTTTTAAGTGATACAACTTTAAATCTATCAGACAACAATACTAAAGCAGACGTCAATAAAGCGGTGAGGGGGTGAACATATCCCAAATAATTTGCTTATGAAAGGGTTAAAAACATGCACACAACTTTTATACCAACTTTCAGTGTACGTAAGTTATCATAAACGCTAAAACAACTTCATGATGACAATGACATTATTTGAAAGTGACGACTCATTTAGAATTTTTGAATATAGTTTCACCCATTTACGCCTAGTGGATATGTCCATGTTTATATATTGGATTAGTCCATTTTTTATCAAAGGGATGCCTGGTCAAAATTTTCATTTTCATTTTGTTTTATATTGAAATTCCTATCAGCAAACAGTGAAGACTCTGATCAGACGCCGCTTAATGTGGCGTCTGATCAGAGTCTACACTGTTTGCTTATGTCACAGTAATGGGGTCGTGGGCACAATTGGGTTAATTACATTATTGAGCAACCTTAGCCTATTTCGTTAAAAAAGTTGTGCAAAAGTCTTTATTTCGTTTCACCCGTTACGCCACAACCAGGTATATTAACACCATCAATTCATTTTTAAATAATATGATACATGAGTAATATTTTCGATATCATAACCGAATGGAGCTTAAAGCAGGCTGAACGATAAATAAAGTGTGCCGTATGATGCATTGTGCTTTTTTTGGGCCTGATTTCGGCAAAAAAGTCAATACAATAACCAGACTATTGGTTAAGGTTACTGCCACCGTGTAAGTTTAAAAATATGAACATTTTACTGAATTATTGATTTCTACATGTTTAGTTGCTTAACATTCAGTTTTTTTGTTGTTGTTTATTTTTTCTTTTATTATTTTGGAATGATTCTTATCACTGTACACACTGTTCAGAATGCGTTTGAAATGTGTTGCAATGTTATCTTATTATTTACTTCCTAATTTATTTATTTTTTATATCATCACAGTTAACATAACGCTCTTTTTTACATAGGAAATGTGCATTGAACAGCTCCATACATGGACTTATATCCGTGTACGTATAAAGTGAGCAATTCAAAATAAATTAATTTACACAAAGGTCATATAAAACATTAGATAAAGGAAATCCTTTCCAAACGGCTTTTATATTAGGTCTTAGTGTAATGTCTATATAGGAGCTCATACTACTAACATTTGGTCTACTTGGCCATATCGAGTCTTGTTGATAACGTGTTTGTATCAGTAACTCTGACTCTGTTTACTCTGACGTCTATTACAGTGTTCCCTCCCTACAACGACCCTCCCAACAACGATTCTCTCCTTACAACGACCTTCGTCCAAGTAACCCAAACACGACAATTATGTATAACGCTTTTACTGCTGCAATATCGTTTGCTGAAAGTTATGATCTGCTGTTTTTCTCAAAATTACATATAAGTGTAAACGTAAGCCAATTTCCCTCCCTATAACGACTCCCTCCGAACAACGAACACATTTTGTGTCTCCCATTTAGTGTCGTTGTGGCGAGGGAGCGCTGTATATCGGATTTAGTGAATTTTATGTCTAAGAATGGATCTCGAAGCGATGCCATGTTGCCTCCGAGTGCGCATTATGTGTACATATATTTGAATTGGCTAACTAGTGTTGCTTGCAGCGTTATGTACATTCTCTAGCTCTAGTTATGCTTATCTATAACTTTCTCATTTTAGATATATGTCAAAAACACATCTAATATATTAATATAAGCAAACACTTCTTATTTCATTACAACGAATGTATATCAAGGCTAGCTAGACGTGGCATCTGGTTTTGATCTATACTGTTTGATACCCATATGCATCTAAATCATATTATGTATAGGTTAGACCATGGTTGATCGCAACTAAATGATATAAAGTTTTCCTTCCCTACAACGACTCTCAAAACAACGATTTCCTCCTTACAACGACCTTCGTCCAAGTTCCCAAAACACGACGATTATGTGTAACGCTTTTACTGCTGCAATATCGTTTGCTGGAAGTTATGATCTGCTGTTTTTCTCAAAATTACATATAAGTGGACATTTTGATAGAAACAAAATAATGACGAGTGACAAACATCTTGAATCCAGATCAGACACCGCGTAATGCGGCGTCTGATCTGGATTCAAGCTGTTTGCAAACGTAAGCCAATTTCCCTCCCTATAACGACTCCCTCCGAACAACGAACACATTTTTTGTCTCCCATTGAGTGTCGTTGTAGCGAGGGAGCGCTGTATATCGGATTTAGTGCATTTTATGTCTAAGAATGGATCTCGAAGCGATGCCATGTTACCTCCGATTGCGCATTAGGTGTACATATATTTGACTTGGCTAACTATTGTTGTTTGCAGCGGAATATAAATTCTTCAGCTTTAGTTATGCTTATCTATAACTTTCTCATTTTAGATATATGTCAAAAACACATCTAATATATTAATATAAGCAAACACTTCTTATTTAATTTCAACGAATGTATATCAAGTCTAGCTAGACGTGGCATCTGGTTTTGATCTTTATTGTTTGATACCCATATGCATCTAAAGCATATTATGTATAGGTTAGACAATGGCTGATCGCAACTAAATGATATACAGTTTACTCCCTACAACGACCCTCCCAACAACGATTCCCTCCTTTCAACAACATTCGTCCAAGTTCCCCAAACACGACGATTATGTGTAACGCTTCTACTGCTGCAATATCGTTTGCTGAAAGTTGTGATCTGCTGTTTTTCTCAAAAGTACATATAAGTGGACATTTTGAGAGAAAAAAATATAATGACGAGTGACAAATAGCTTGAATCCAGGTCAGACGCCGCGGTACGCTGCGTCTGATCTGGATTCAAGCTGTTTATAAACGTAAGCCAATTTCCCTCTCTATAACGACCCCCTCCGAACAACGAACACATTTTGTGTCTCCCATTGAGTGTCGTTGAAGCGAGAGAGCGCTGTATATCGGATTTACTGCATTTTATGTCTAAGAATGGATCTCGAAGCGATGCCATGTTGCCTCCGATTGCGCATTAGATGTACATATATTTGACTTGGCTAACTATTGTTGCTTGCAGCGGAATGTAAATTCTCGAGCTCTAGTTATGCTTATCTATAACTTTCTCATTTTATAATATATGTCAAATATATATTCAAGAATTTTCTAATCGGTCTCCTTATATTTCATTCAGAAATAGAAATATGAAAAATGTTAAACCATGTAATTGTGTTACAATGCCAATATAATCAATTTTGAGACGGACTACCACACTTGTTCGGCTATCACCTTTCCTCCTAATCTTTAACAACAACTTCTGTGGAGGCACCCCATATTTTAAAAGTCACAGTAGTGTTTTTCAGTTCTTAGGCCCAATGTTATGAATGCTTTATTCCCCCGCAGCTGAGATAACAGTTTCGTATCGACTTCTCATAGACGAGGAGAGTTCAGTAAAAGTATTGATGACCTAACTGTCCCACATAGTGACGACGTCACGCTCCAATGCGTCAAACTTTGGAGGCTTGGGTAAGGCGCAAACGCGTTTCTTTAGAATGGCGCAAATGTGTTTTGTAGTGTTAAACACATCTGTATCGTCGGTCCAAAGCTGCATGGTGATGACCTTATCTTAAGGTGGCCGTCGGCTACGACCACAGGGACCCGGCACGATTGATTTTTGAGAAAAAAATTGTCAGAAGGTATATATAGAGACAAGGGGTACAACTGATTGTTAGTATATTCTCACCCTATCTCGACAAAAGCGGTCATATCACGAATAATAATTGATGAAACGACACCCTTTTTGCATTTCTGTCTAGCTAATATAATACCCTTTCATAAAAACATAACATAAAACCAACTATAAGGATGCACTTTCAACAGTAATTGCATTTACTCACAGAAATCAACGACTTTTGGAAAACGGGACAGGTGTTCGTTCACAGCTAACACAGCATTGACCACTACTGTACGCTTGTTTAGGTGGTAATCGAGTGTTACAGTCATTGACAACTACTGTACGCTTGTTTAGGCGGTAATATCGGGCATGACAGTCATACAGTTCCATAAATATACATCTTTGACACCGATCAAAGCTGATTTCTTCTCAAATCATTGCCGTACAAAAAAGCCTACGTACAAGAATAGCTTTACTGCCGATGAAAACATGCGAATTTGTTGTTGGTATTGCAATGGTTTGAGTATAAATCAGCCTTGATCGGTGTAAAAATGGATATCCATGGACCTGTATGACTGTCCTGTTCGATATTACCGCCTAAACAAGCACCCAGTAGTGGTCAATGCGGTGTCAGCTGTGAACGAACACCTGTCCCGTTTTCCAAAAGTCGTTGATTTCTGTGAGTAAATGCAATTACTTTTGAAAGTGCATGCTTACAGTTGGTTTTATGTTATGTTTTTATGGAAGGGTATTATATTAGCTAGACAGAAGTGCAAAAAGGGTGTCGTCTCATCAATTATTATTCATGATATGCCCAGTTTTGTCGAGATAGGGTGAGAATGTACTAACAATCAGTTGTACCCCTTGTCTCTATATATACCTTCTGACAATTTTTTCTCTCAAAAATCAATCGTGCCGGGTCCCTGTGGCTACGACTGCCCACCTCTGGCAGCCGATTACGTACCGTCTTGGGTGTGACGTTACGGCCGTGTTGACCCTTAAGCTGTATTGCCGTATTTGCAACGGGAAGAAATATGTCGCTGAGGTGCGGCACTACAATGTTTCGGTCCTATGGGTGTTGTTTCCCATCGTTTGTGTTTCCTTTAGGTGGTCTGCTCTACTTCCGGTGACGTCAAATGTCCGCGTTTTAGCCTACGTTTTGGAAAGTGTCTGGTTGAAAGTTCTAGCCACATGCAAATGGGCAGAAAAAAATTCCTAATATGGAATACACGGAAAATTAGTCTTGTTATGTTTTCACTTCCGGTATTCCTCGGTGGTTGAATCTTATTTGCCATCAGAATACACCGGCGTGCAACATTCCGACGGTTCTGCTGCTCTCCTCGTGTGTTATTCTCGCCATTTTAGGTGTTTTTCGGGCTAGGTAGTCATTGGAGTTTACATTCGTGTAATATTGCGGGCAGAGACTTTCTGTCACACTTTACACATGCAAATTAGGCCAAACAAGCCACGTGGTTGTTCTGACGTTCACGACGTAGAGTAACGTGAATAAAACCAAAATTAAAGAGCGCTAAGAACCCATCATACTGTGTGTAAAATATCATAAATGTGAACTTAGTATTTACAGACATGTGTATATTTAGAAAGTGACCGATTAGAAATTTTGTTAAGTATACATCTAATATATTAATTTAAGCCGTGCCATGACAAAACACTTCTTATATCATTACAACGAATGTATATCAATGCTAGCTAGACGCAGCAACTGGTCTTGATCTATACTGTTTGATACCCACTTGCATCTAAAACATATTATGTATAGGTTAGACCATGATTGATCGCGACTTAACGATAAATTTCGATGGGGCGTAGCCCCCGATAAGTATGTCGTTTAGTCGCGCGCAACCATGGTCGAACCTATTTAGCACTGGCTTTGGCTCGAGGAAAGACAATACCCTTCGTTTCTGCTTTTTGTTTTAGACGATAAAAGTCATTTTATTTGTAATGATTTACAAAAAATTGAAAGTTATTTCAATTCGAAGCCATTAAGCATGCTTTGACACAAAATACAAATTTATCTTATTAAAGCTCAATTAAAGCACAATTCATTAGCAAATGTCCTTTAAGTCTAGGTCTCAATGTTTAAAAATGAAATATAACGTCATCCTGATCTCACCTGGTTTAAAAGACAAGTAAGACATGCAGATCCCGGTTTTTACATCTACGGCTGATACAATGCATATCTAGGTCTAGCTGGACGTAGTGGATCTAGATATATTATTTTTACTGTGAAATCCCTGTATTTCATCAGCTTAAAGACTTTTCCTCAGCCAATTGATGGACTACCCCCCAATTGTCTTGATAGGTGTTAATTTAACTGTCAAAGCATGCAGCACATGCTATACCAATCTCAATTTACTTGGTGAGGCCCAGATTATACTCATGCTCTACTGATTTTCAATGGTAATTTCTAACCAAACTATCAAATATAACGGTTGGGTCTCACACGAGAAGCTTCGATTGTTATTTGCTACTGACATGTCTATAAGATCCTTGATGTTTGCAAAGAAATTGTCTGGCAATGCGTTATGATCGAAAGGTCGTCAGGAGATTATTTTTTGTTAAGCCTACAGTGCAGGCAAAGGGTTTTCGCGGTGGCTCACTCGGAAGGTTGCTAGGATTGTGACGTCAAAATTGCCTTCAGATGACGGAAGCGTGGATTAAATGAACAGTTTGTTGGTTAGTCCATGGCTGTTTGAAAAGCGTTGAACTAAACGATATAGTCCATGTTCAATCAATGTGTAAAGTAGCTTTACTGCATACGGTCTTTGGCAGTGTATACAACACTCTTGTACACAGCCTGTGGTGACACCACAGCTTTGGTTGTATAGATCGATTTTATTGACCTGGCAGGGCGTAGTTTTGATACGGAACTTTGCATTTCAACTAGGGGCCGACAGCACGCTCTTTTATTATCGGAATTTACCGTTGTCGTCTGTCGGTTTTTTCTCAACATTACATATCAATTGACATTTTGACAGAAGGAAGATAATAAAGAATGACAAATAGCTTGACTCCAGATCAGACGCCGCGTTACGCGCCGTCTGATCTGGAGTCAAGCTGTTTGCAAATGTTAACCAAATATTCATTTCTCTACCTATATAGGATATAATAATTCCCTACGAATAACTCACGCAATCGTTGTCTTCCATTGGGTGTTGTTGTAGAGAAGGAGCAATGTATATACCAACTGCATGTGGATATTGGTGCACGCATACATTTTGTTTCTTCAAGATGAAAGTATCTTACAATAACGATATAATACGGAACTATACCCATCTACCCTAAAATCAAAAGTAAATTAGTTTATCTTTGTCAAAGGTTAGCTCCGACCTGCCGGTTGAATAAAATTTGCCTATACAGTGCTGTAAAGCAATACGGCAGGGTTTGTCATGACGCGGCTCATCTATATAGTACTACAGTGCTCCCTCTATACAACGGCCCCTCAACAACGACTCCCTCCTTAAAACAAACTTTGTTGCAATTCGCTAAACACGACAATTATTTCCAACATAACAACAACTACAATGTCATCTGCTTAATTTTGTCGTCTGCTGTTTTTCTTGAATTTACATAAAGATTGTTTTGACAGACACAATACTTAATGACGAGTAACAAACAGCTTGAGTCCAGATTAGACGTCGCGTGACGCGGCGTCTGATCTGGATTCAAACTGTTTGCAAATATGGACCTATTTCTCCCCCTATAACGTCTTCTATTGCAATTGAACTATGTGGTTTAACAAATCGCTCCACATAACACCAAGGATAATGACTGCATCCTTGCTTATGAATAATTGTTAAACAACCGGAGAAAACATTGGGCAATACACCATCTTTTGTCAATTACCATGTTTACTTTTGCACGACAGAATATTTAATTCTAAAGAAACAACCATTCAAACGACGAATCGTTATGTAAACCCTTTCTTTAAACGACACCCAATGGGAGACAACAATTGTGTGCGTTGTTCGGAGGGAGTCGTTATAGGGAGGGAAATTGGCTTACATTTACAAACAGCTTGAATCAGATCTGGGTTTAAGCTGTTTGTCACTCGTGATGAAATATTTTTTTCTAAAATGTTTATTGTGCAATTTGAGAAAAACAGAAGACGTCAAATTTAAACAGACGATATCGCAACACGAAAATGTCTAGACATATATGCATATTTTTGGGTAACAGAGACAAGGTGGTTGTAAGGAGGGACTAGTTGTTTAGAGGGCCGTTGTAGGAAGGACACACTGTAACACACACGTCATTTGTCAATAAAAGAGATAAAATATCATATTTAAACTAATATAAATTCAGTATGTAAAGGTTTACGATCCTGTCTTATATACGATTCTATTTAATTTTACCTTTTTTACAAGCTCTTTACAACAATAGTGAAACGATATAAGTTGTATTGTATTACTATCTTATTCATTTCTACCCAATAAATCTAGTACAATGCTCCCTCTTTACAACGAAATCTAATTGGAGACGAATATTGTAAATGGAATGTTGTTCGGAGGGAGGTGTTACAGGGAAGGACACCTACTATCCTAACAGAGACAGTGTATGGACGCAGTATTGTATAGGCAATGTTAACCCATATACACCGAGTGGATTCTTTAATGTTTATATATTGGATTAGTCCATTTATTATCAAAGGGATGCTAGGTCAAAATGTTCAATTTCATTTTGTTTTATATTGAAATTCCAATCAGCAAACACTGTAGACTCTGATCAGACGGCACATACTGCGGCGTCTAATCATAGTCTACGTTGTTTGCCTCTGTCTCATATTTGGGATCGTGGGCACAAATGAGTTAAGTAGGTTTATAACGTGCTGTTAAGCCAGATAATGCGCCCAATGTGCTATATAAGAATTAAATGGCTCGTATTATGATAAAGCCACATGCTTATCTTAACAATTGAATATAAATAAGCTGTACTATGACAAACCCTGCTTTTTTACATCGCATCATTAAACAAACCAAATACGGTTGTTATCCCAGGCTCTGTATCTGAGTTGACAAACAGTCAGTGTATATCAAGACCAGCTATCGCGTCTTTGACGCGGCAGATCGTCTTGTTCTACTCTGCTTGCAATGTAAGGCTGTATCATGTAACAGCTCAAATATTTTAGATGTTAACTTTGCTCTGTTGTCTTTTTAAAAATGTTTCCTAAGATCCTTATTGAAACATTTCTTTATAATAAGTTTAAATTATTTTCAGATATACGATCAAACCTATCTTTTGCGACCGCTAAATCACATTGATTATTTGATGTTTAAGACAGGTGGTTGTTCAAAGATTTTTTATGCACTTTCACCTTGTCTTAAACTGTCACCTGTTTTCATACAATAAAAAATCCTGATATTTAGTGGTCGCGATTTCTTTATACTGTAATTGTGTAGTCCAGAGAGAGCGCAAGGCATAGCAAAATAGCATAATTGATTACAACGTTTATTTCATATTTGTCTTTGAGCTAAAACCAGCGCTAATGTGGTTAATCAATTGTTGACAACGACCAAACGGCAAAGTGAATTTGTCGCGATAAGCCATGGTTTACTTAACACATATACGACGCTCGTATACATAGCACAACAAAGAAAAATCTTATATAATATATCGTGATTGACCTCATATCATTCATAGCTAAATCCTTTATAGTTTAAACTAAAATTTTCAATTTCTGATGCAATCTTTCCTTTTCTGTATCAAAACAACATGTTTAACTTTCTCATTGATACAGTATGTGACTTACTTTTCTCGCCAATAAGTAAATTGAAGGCTCATCCTTTTTTCATTCTAGACTTTTCATTTTTTGCCCGGTATTTTTTATTTGAAAAGGAAGATAAATTATATAAAAACCTGAAATGTCGATACCATAAAATGGTATTAAATTGCTGTAGATGAGAGTTCAACAGCTTTTTCGAACCAATATTGTTTTCACCAATTTCAATTCCGCCGTTATATCAAGTAACGTTAACAAAGAAATAAGTTTTACCGTAAGCAATACGTTAATTGAATTCAAAACGTGAAATCAGAAATAACTCGTTGTTGTACGAGACACTTTTCCGGCATTCGTCTAAGTGTTTTATTGTTTCTAGCTTCGAAACATTATTTAGGTATGAATATGTTGCAACATGAATAAATACAAAATAAGTTTCTTTTGGCATATTTGCTATTCAGTTTGCTATAAGAAATATTGTTCATCGGCATTATATTACATCATGATGTAAATACTTCATCAAACAATTATGATTAACTTCTAAACTTTTTGATTTAACACACAAACATATTGAAAGCTTTACCTTTGGGAGCTTTCGCCTGTGTACTACAGGCGTTTTCAACCAACTGATGTTTCACTGGGACTTGACATGGCATGATGGGACCAGACGGTAAAATAAAAACTACAGTCTATCGAAAAACAACGCATACAGATCAATACCTTGACTTTGAATCGGCCCACCCGGAAGCACACAAGCTTGGTGTTATTCGAACACTACACACCAGAGAGCAGAAACAATGATCACAGATCGGAATTTTTTGAAAACGGAAATAAGACACGTTAACAAGGTTTTGAGTGTGTGTAAATACCCCAGATGGGCAATAAACAAGGTCACCAAGAAACTTAAAGCCAAAAAAGAATGGACCAAGAAACAGTCTCCTAAAAAGAGAGACACTAATGGCAGTGTAGTTTTACCCTACGTGAAAGGGAAAGGTGAGACCTTGAAAATAGTTTTCAACAAACATAAGGTAAACGTGTGTTCCAAACCTTACAAAACTCTCAGACAATTATTGGTACATCCCAAAGACAAGTCAGATAAATTCGAGGTCTGTGGCCCCATTTATCACATCAAGTGTGAAGGAAAAAAGAAACATCAGTGTGATAAGGATTACATCGGGGAGACGGAGAGACATCTCAAGGCACGTTACATGAAGCACAGACGACCTAGCTCAAGCAACAGTGAGGTATCACGCCACAAAAATCAGGACAATCCAGGACATTCCGTTTCAACGGAATCAGTGCATATACTAGACCGTGAACCCTCTTGGTTTGAACGGGGGGTCAAAGAGGCAATTTACATCAGAGCACACAAGCCGGCGCTCAACAGGGACGGGGCTGCTACAACTTCCCACACATCTGGGACAATGCATTAACATCGCTCACTAAAGCCTCGAGCGATGTCAAGTCCCAGTGAAACATCAGTTGGTTGAAAAAGCCTGTAGTACACAGGCGAAAGCTCCCAAAGGTAAAGCTTTCAATATGTTTGTGTGTGAAATCAAACATTTTAGAAGTTAATCATAATGAACAATACCACACAGTTGAATTTCCACAAGAATCATCAAACAATTTTGAGTACAATATTATATTCAAATGATTGTTCACAAGTCAATTCTAACCCACCGATTGAAATTTAATCTTAAACTATGCCTTATTATTTTATTTGTGTTATATATCGATTTTATTGACCTGTCTGAGCGGAGTCTCGATACGAACTTCTTCATTTCAACTTTAGGCCCGGCAGCACATTCTTTAAGTATCGGAAGTTACCGTTCACGTCTGCCGGTTTTTTCTTATAATTACATATGAATGGACACTTTGACAGAAGGAAGAAATTGAAGAATGACAAACAGTTTGATTCCAGATTAGACGCCGCGTAAAATGACGTCTGATCTGGATTCAAGGTATTTGCAAATGAAAACAAAGTCCTTATTTCTCTTCCTATAACAAATTCCCTACGGACAACACACGCAATATATGTCTTCCATTGCATGTTGTTGTAGAGAGGAAGCACTGTATATACCAACTACACATGGATATAAGTGCACGCATAAATTGTGTTTCTTCAAGTTGAAAGTATCGGATAATAACGATGTAATAAAGTAAATTATAACTTACTGTTGTTTCTTAAAACTTTGCTGTAACATTTGGTAAGATATGAACAATGAAACATTTATTGAAAATCGAACGTCGTTTCAACCTCGTTTTGCTAAACGCTCTCTAACACTACTATATTCAAACAGTCTGGATAAGATGAAACCAGACGTTGCGTAATATTGCGGCTGATCAGATTCCAAACCTTTTTACACTCATATCAATGTTCCATGTATTTTAGAAGAAATCAGACGACACATACAAGCAGACGATATTGTGTCAAAGACTATAAAAAAATTGGTAACGGAACATAATAGGGCGTTGTTCTGAGATAAAATATATTAATCTATATTAACTGTATCACGAAATGTTCATTTCTATGATATCTTTGTACCATAAAAAAACAATTTTTAGAATCATTCATATATAATTGGAGTTTAATTTGTTCCTCAAGTATTAAAACGTGTTAAAAGAGATTGTAAATAGTGTTTTACTTCTTCTAAAAGAAGAATTACCAGATAGAAAATGTTAAAAAAAGAGAGAGAAATTACTCAAGCAAAGAAACAATGGCACATCAAGATCGTTATAACAAGGTCACTGCGAAAAGGCATACACAATTGGAAAGCGCATTTGATGGATCTATTATGACTGATTGAGATGGCTTTTTAAGAATGACCCGGTAGTCGGTACGTTAGACAATGACAGCATTGTGTAAGTTGTACGTGTTTGAATTTGTGCATCCAGTAACCATTAACACAACTTATCAAGCCAACTGTACTTGTCAGACTGTTAACCGAATGCCCTTTAAATAAGAGCCTTTCACACTTTTAATATTTACCTCCGCAGAAAACATAGTTCCTATTCATAAAATCATAAGTCAATGAATATAGATTTCTATAAGTAGTTTCATTATCCTAGCCGAAATAAGCTTAAATCAGGCGGGAAGTAAATCAGCATGCGCCTGAATGCGTAGTCTGTCTTACTTACATCCTGCGTTAAGATGGCACATGGAAATCAAACCTAGAAACAGGTTTTGGGGTAACGGGTTCAATACTGACAATTATATTGGCATTTTATTAGTTTAAAATTTGATTTGCTATAAAAAACAAACACGTATGTATACATAAACATTTCACAAGAATGTGTTGAGTTAAATAAAATACTCGTGTATACAATTTCTAAGCCGTATATAAAATATCTAACTGCAGGAAGTCTAGTTCAGTACACTATATGTGATGCAGCGTCTGGTCTGGATAGAAGCTTCTCAAAAATGTCAAATTACACTTAGCACCTTGATTTTAAGTCTTGTTTCGGTTGAAGAGATTCCAAACTAGTTAGTACTGATATCTATATTTCTGCAATGCACAAGCTTAAATTTGACAATAAGTCATGCCAATAAATACTCGACTATTTGCTATCAATACCGTATCATCGACATTTAGGAGCTAGGAGCTTAAGCAATTGTGTTCGCACATTGATTGCATGCATTTATTCTCATAGCTAATCCTAACTTCTATCTCGTATGTTGCTAAAAGCATATCAGCGAATTGCCAAATAGTTGTGTAGTACAACGCCCAAATATTCGTTTTCATCTGTTTGCAGATGAATGCAGTTATCACATATTTGCCCACACTTTATAGTTTAACAATTTAGTCAGCTAGGTATTGTTTATATGTAATGCAGGTCGATATCATTGTTTTGACATTGGCCAAATCACTTATTTAATTTTTTATATCATTGTGAGCCAATATCTTGCATTAGCAAAATCAGTCCCAATGTAAAATTTATCTTGTACGACCACTTGCTTGTGTTAATCCATTACCCCATAAATGCGCATTTTACGCCTTTAATATATTCCTCCACTCTAGTACATAATTCCAATATAATATATGGTCATGATTATGTATGATAAGAAAATAATTCTATGTTCCAGCAGAAAAAAGCTTAAAACAGGCTAAACGTAAAGCAGAATGCACCTTAAGGTGCATTCTGCTTTACATTCAACCTGTTTTAGGTAGTCACATATCTCCAAAACTGGAATCATGCTATGGGGTAATTGATTAATCAATATGTGTTCCCGACAGATGAAAGCGAGGTGACAGTAACATTGAAAACACATTTTGAGCTTTCTGTTCCTCTGCCATATTGCCATATCCTTCAACTGTCTTTTATACAATCAATTAACCTAAGATTTAGTGGTCGTTATTGATCAGTTTTCTGGTATATTATAACTGGGGTTAGGTGTTAACTATATTGTTGTCATTAAGACCGACCTAACTAAAAAACGACCATGATGTATTCTGCGTGCACGGCAATCATCAGTGTCCATATACTAAGGTATGTTGCGGTGTCCAATCTCGCCTCAACAAACTATTCTTTAATTGTTGGTGATGTCATGTTTGTACACTGAAAGGGTTAAAAACAAAAGGAAAATATTATTACGGTCATTTTGACGGTCAAGTGGATTGTTTCTGTGTTTCCTATTTGGGTGATAAAGAAGTTTGGAAAAGTCTAAATATGTACTCTACCTAATCTTATGCTTATAAAACGAGTCTGCGATCGTTTTACATACTTTTTATTAGTCAAATTTGAGCAGAGGTTCTCAAACAGTATTCTTACGAACAATGTAAGACATACGCATTTGGCCGGTAGTTATCAGCATTGTATAGAATTATAACAGAAGTTGTGAAGATGCAAATTAGGATTAGATTTAGATCAAAAAGTAAATCGGAATTTGAAGTGTGACTTTTAATAATAACTGATATTTGAACTCTTGGAACGAATGCATTTGAACAGTAAAAAAAAAGGGTTACTATTTCTTTTTAAACGAAACTAAGGGATACTGTGATGCTAAAGGTAGTATATAACGTTTAACCAAATGTTTTAATAGGTTATCAAATATGTGTGTGCGTGATCAGATGCTACGTTGCAGTTAGTAATAATTATTTATGTAAAGCTCGTTTCCTAATCCCTTGTAAAGCTTATAATTTCACCAGCCGGGACTTTATTGAAAATAATACCTTACATTTAAGAAGAATCAGTGAACTCAAAAACATCGCTCTCAATTATTACATAAATTAGAACCGTACCATGACCAAACTGCTGTTATGGCGTTGAAACACTATACAGACCGAGCATCGGGTCTGTATCAGTATTTTGTTAAAATTGACAGATCGGTTAACAATTGACGTAAGGTTTTTAGCATAAGAAGGAGTTTATGGAATACCATCTTATCGTCTGTATTTTGCCTTAGTAGATTATGTTTATGGCAGATAGCGTTAACCAAGTCTAAATTGTGTCTGCTGCAATAATATTGTAATATTTATTTAATCAATTACCCAATAAATACCATTTTTTACGTTTTCCTCCATTGAAGAAAATAGTTCCACTTAACACAGTCATAAATATGCATCATAAGAAATATGTTCTTTATCATAGCAAATGGAAGCTTAAATCAGGCCGAAAGAAAAGCAGAAAGCGCCTAGGGGCCTTCTGCTATACTTTCAACCTGCTTTAAGTGGTCACCTGTCTTCCATTGGGTAATGGGATAAATGCAAAACATTTTTACTATGGAGGAATATCGCAGGGCTAGTAACAGCAGGTTGCTTTCTAAACAACATTCGAGCTATGTTTAATCTGAGCTGGCTATGGAACGTGTTCAACCATACATTACATAAGCAATTAATTACCTTTCACTTTATGCAATTACAGTTCCTTGTTTTCTAGTATATCATATCAGTAAAAGCAGATTGAAAGTAAAGCAGAATGCGCCTTTAAGTACACTCTTCTATTTTTTCAGCGTGTTTTAAGCTACCATCTGCTAGAACAAAGAAATACTTTTTATGGTGCATAATATAACTCAGAGGCATAAAAAGAGCATTTACGAGGAAATGGGTTAAACGCAAGTATGCTGTTATGCTTTAGTTCAGTTTCTCTTTTTCAGGCGACAGTGCACATCATAATGAATAATTCAACAACGATGTCGCCCGAAGGGAGCAATTCCACGTTCTATCAAAACCTCGTAGCATATGCCGAGATTGTGTGGGTGATTCATCCCTACATCAGCCTGACCATTTGCGCCTTTGGGATATCAACAAATGTCATTAACATTGTCATACTAACACGACAAAAAATGTTAAACCCGATCAACTGTATCCTGACTGGAATAGCCATATCTGATATTGTGACAATGGTGGATTATATACCATTCGCCGTCCATTTCTATATACTGACAGGATTAAGTAAGTACAATTGGGAAGTTGTTAACTATTTGAACACTAGTCACGCATAGTTGCGATATTTGCAAACAGCGTACCTGTGAGGAGTACATTTGTCCATTTTAAACAGTGTAGACCCTGATCAGAGAGCTCATTACGGAGCCCTCTGATTACGATCGACACTGTTTATCTTTTTAACATACATTGTAAAAATCAACCAATAAAAGTAAAAAATGGACTTGACTAAATTGAAAACCAGAATTGTCTATTTGAGGTTTCAGGGAGAAAAGGGTTAAGGTACCCGTTTAAACGCAGTTTAAATAAATGTAGAAAACTATCAACCCTTTTATTCAATAGATACATATGTTAACGCATTGAATGATTTCCTCCACTGAAACAAATCGTTGCAATCTAAAACATTCATTCGAGCTATTTGACCTATTTTGTGTCGCAGTACAGTAAAACCCGACGCATCTATTAAACAGTCATGGATATATATCATAATAGTAAAAGAGAAATATTCTTGCTGATGGTAGCTTATAACAGGCTGACGGTAAAACAAATTGCAAATTAAGACGCATTCTGCTTTGCTTTTAACCTGCTTTACATAGTCACATGTTTTCAAAACTGGAAATATGCTTTTGGGTAATACATTAAAGTTTACTGAGGAGGTTGAAGATAAAATAAATAGTAAATTAGCAAATAATGTGGAGACTGGTCAGACACTGAGTGACTGGCAATCTGTAACGGTTCAATGCTAGCTGCAATATGAATTTTTGGTTAACTTCTGAGCACTTTAATTGGGAAATTATAACATTAATTCCAATGCTGTTAACCGGTGTATTGTTAAAGAAACTGTAACGGGTAATCTATCTAAATAGTCAAATGCTTCACGACGGATATAATCATTGTTTCATCAATCATATTATTTGCGTAATAAGTTTTTCCGATCAATAAATAGATGGTTCATATCAGTATATTTTGTCCTTCTGTTTTGAAGACTTTCCGAATTATCTCCATCTGTTATACAGTGCATAAGACGTTACTATGTCCAGTTTGAACGCAAAAACAAGCACATAGTTATAAATGGAGAAAATGTCTGAGGCAGTTCTGACTTTTAATTTACATCTGATGTCAAACAATTTGAGCCTGTTCAGACAGCCAGTCACCGGGCGTTAGATCTAGCTCAAACTAGTTTGCAATGAACATAATTATTTAAGCATAATTGCGTCTGTAGTAAGGTACTAAAGCAGAGGACCAGGTGAAAGAGAGTACACTGAACAAATCCAACATTCTCTTGCTCATTTAGAGACGATTCTAATGAGTAGTAACACCATAGGGTTTTAATGCAGAAATAAAAAAAAGTTCCTGAAAAACTCTCTTAATCTGGAGCCCTGTGACTTATTTTCCACTCCACTGTAACTTCAAACGGAATGATAGTAATACAGTTTAACATTGCTATTCCGAAATCTTGCTAAGCCAGACCCTTATTTTATCAGTAAATGTATTTGGGACTCAAATGTCGAAAGTCATACAGTCGAACTTTGTTATCTCGAACGCCTTTAAGTTGAGCTAACCATTATCTTGTTTATGTATATCTATAATCCGATAACGAGCTCGCTTAAGTGGAATAAATCCGTTAAAAAACGTAAAAACGTGAAAAGGTCACGTTTTAACTTTAAAATGCGTGTTGGCGAGTATGATACATCAAAGTGCAGCTGTATGTCTCAATTTTGACCTAACAGTCAAACTTCTTTATTCAACATCGTCATTACATGTTAGTACTGACGATTGTCGAATAAGGCAGGTTTAATTATATAGGAGACAATTTATCCAGCTGATCGTTGATAATATCGGCTTTAAAAGAATTAAAATCACTCTAAGGATGCATATGTTCCACTGTGATATGTAGGACGCCTCTCAAATCTTGATAAAACTCTTTTACGAGAATTCTATTCGACTTTTATATTCCACGAGCTTCCTTTTAGTAGTCGTTAAACACAATCGTGTTCGAAAAGTAAGATGTTGATCTGTCACACATAGATTCTATACTCTTATATCTTTCAAAACCAAACACAGGTATACAATGCTCCAGATAAGGGGAATATTTCAAAAAACAAACTATTTATTTCTGTCTTAAACCCTCCCTTTGGTGTCACTACTCATTAGCATCGCCCTGAAAAGACGATTCTAATGAGTAGTTACACTACAGGGCTTCGTACTTTGTGCTGAAATAAGCGAGATCATGTTGAATTTTTTCAGTTTACTCCTGGATAAATTTCATATGCATCACAATTGATATCACCACTAGTAATAATATATAAACAGTGACGATATCAAGTTTGTGACGTCACGTCACAATATCTGTTGTAACATTGCGCGTAATTTTGTGTGTTTTCTCTGTAATACAAAGTCAATAAAATGTATATGATAAATATAATAATCATTTCATTTGGATGGACATACAACTTATATCACGAAAATGGATTGCTATCGGTTGAAAAAACAAGTCAACTGATCTCGTTTATATACCAGATAACGACCCATTCTGGTGATATTGTTTTCATATCCATCCAAAGGAACCGATTATCCTCTGTACAATCTTTTTACTGCCTATATAACCTAATTATATCTTTAACAGTGTCGACGCCAACGTTGCGCCTGCTTATGGTTTTCGTCTACCTTTACTAATACATTTTGATTTGTATGCGTTTTGTAATTGCAAAAAGTGTTGCTATGAGGGTTATGAGTGATGAGCAGTTTGATGTTGCGTTACGCAGCGTCCGATCAGACTTCAAACTGAACTATAGATCACTGCAATAAATACACATTACCAGTTGACAGTGCGATACAGAGTGATGTATTTAGCTCGAGACGTTTTTGGCGGAAATAGCCGATCTGACGAGCGCCTCGGCGCGAGTCTGATCGGTTGTTTCCGCCAAAAAGGTCGAGAGCTAAAAGCAACGCTCTGTTGCGCACTGCCAACTGGTAATGTGTTTATTATATGCCTTGAATACAAACCAGAAACAACTAAATAGTTGTTTAAATCATTTTAATTTTTTTTGCCCCAGTTCAAATGAAATATAGTGTGCCACAGGGGTCAGTCCTTGGGCCGAAGAACTACATCTTGTACACAAAACCTATGCAGATGATTCACAGTTATACTTGTCATTTAAGCCTAAAGACACATCTTGTCAACAAGAAGCCCTTTCAAAAGTCGAAGGGTGTCTAAAAGACATAGTATCATGGAGGCACCAGAACATGTTGAAGCTGAACACTGACAAAACTGAGGTCATATTGTTTCATTCAAAAAAGTTTAACGTTCCTGAAGATTTTCACGTACAAGTGGGAAACTCTAAAATCAAACCATCAGTATGTGTGAAGAATCTTGGTGCTAGATTAGATTCCCAAATGGATATGACACAGCACATTAACGCTGTGTGCAGGTCTGGCTACTCACAGCTGCGGCAGATAGGTCATATTAGACAGCACCTTTCTCCAGAAGCTACAAAGACCTTGATTAATTCTCTGGTCACTTCAAAAATTGACTACTGCAACTCACTGCTGTATGGGATTCCCCAGAACTCATTATGCAAACTACAGCGTGTGCAAAATACAGCAGCCCGCATCATTACCAGGACCCCTCGGTACAATCACATCACTCCAGTCTTGAAGGATCTTCACTGGCTTCCAGTTCAACACAGAATTGAATTCAAAATTCTGACACTCACATACAAAGCCATGTGCAATGATTCTCCAAGGTACATTGTCAATATGCTTGACGTGTATAAACCTCGAAGAGAGCTGCGGTCTGCAACTAAATCAGTATCGCTGGTTGTACCGAGGAGTCGTTTGGTGAGGTTTGGAGATAGAAGTTTCATGCATGCAGCCCCAAAGCTCTGGAACAGTCTACCATCAGACATTAGAGATGCAAGCTCAGTTGCAGTTTTCAAAAAGCATCTGAAAACACATTACTTTAATATTTGTTATTAGAACACTGCTACCTATGCAATATGTTCTTGCTGTAGATGTTGTGGGTCCAAATGGGAGTTTATGGAGTATTATCTGGTTTTCGGTCTCTTATAGAAATTTTAGTTATTGTCGCATGCTATTTTTCCTAGTTATGTTACATTGGGCGGCCTGCATTGGGCGTTCTGCTATTACTTCTATCAGTCGGCATAAAGAAGCCATTTGCTTCGTTGCTCTCGATTGTTGAGGTGGTGCAATCGCCGTTTTGGGGGCTGTCTTCTGTATGTTTAGTGGCCTTCATTGGGCGCTCTACTGTTATTTCTATCAGTCCGCATAAAGAAGCCATTTGCTTCGTTGCTCTTGATTGATGGGGTAACGTGATCGCCATTTTGGGGGCTGTCTTTTGTACGTTTATTATGTTTATTTTATATCTAATTGTAGTTATTTGTCTTTTCCTGGCGGCCTGCATTGGGGCGCTCTACTATTGTTTCTATCGGTCGACAATCAGAAGCCGGTTGCTTCATTGCTGATTGATGGGAGTAATGTGATCGCCATTTTGGGGGCTGTCTTTTATATGTTTTATTCATTTTTATTTTAGATCATATTGTAGTTATTTTGTCTTTTCTTGTTTGTAGGTACATTTGTGTAACTTCATGTGAAGCGCTTTTGAACGCACTACCCCTGTGTGAAAAGAGCGCTATATAAATCTGGTATAATAATAAATAATATATCCAAAATTTATTAGTTAGTTGAAGCAGAACGAGAAATTTTGTATGCCACAAAGAATAACGCGGCACTCGTACATGTACGTAAATGACGTCACATTAAATCGAAAGCGAACGTCAGAGTAAAATACAAAGTGGCTGAAACAAGGTGGCTGATACAGACTCTTGTATTTTACTCTACAGATACACGCGGAAACTCTCGATATCATTCGAAGGCATATAATAAAAGGGTTAACTTATATTTCACATTGCATTAACAGAGTCGATGCCAATATTTTGCCTTTTTATATTTTCTGTCTACCTTTATTAATACATTTTGAATTTAAGCGTTTTGTACTGTATATCACAGCAGTGAAATGGTTACATTTTATTTTACATTTATTTAAGTATTATAATTATAAATGTACACTGAAATTATTAGTGTGTTTTTCTATTATCGAAACGGTCTAGACGACGTCCTTGAAAGGCATACGTATCCATGGAGCACCTATCTCGCCGTCCATTCCTGCCTCAGCAACACAACGCATACAATCTCTATATGGTTGGCCGTCTTCATGTCTGCGATGAGGTATTTATTCTTAATAATAAAATTACAGTGCTCCCTCCATACAAGGGCCCATCAAAATAACCACATTTGCTGGTGTTCCCTCACACAAGAACATTATACCCAAGCTATGCACGGCTTCAATGTCGTCTGCTTCAAGTTGTCAAGATGAAGTTGTCTACCGTTTTTCTAAAAGTTACATAATTGACATTTGACAGAAAAAAAACTGAATAACGGATGACAAACAGCTTGAATCCAAATCAGACGCCGCGTTACTCGACGTCTGCTCTGGATTCAAGCTGTTTGCAAATGCAAGCATATGTCCGTCCCTAGAACTACTACCTCCGAACAACGCACACACGTTGTGTCTCCCATTGAGTGTCATTGTAGTGAGGGAGCGCTGTTCAATTAGTTTTGGTACTCTATCAACACTTGATTTGTTAAAAGCTTACAAAGGCTAACATGTTTCCGTTTGATTTTAATCGAAGTGTATTCTTCTGAACTGATTTCGACAGCAAGTTAATATATGTCTGTGGGTAGCCATTGATTAGGTTAAGCAACAACACGTAACATACTGAGTTTAGATTTTGCGATAGTTATCGGAAGCAGATATCACATTCAAATATGTTAACTTGTGTGCAATAGTTCTATACCATATTTTGAATTGGTTATCTTGAGTTGACTTGAAACTTTGGATATGCTATTGGAATGCATTAAACAAAACGGAACAAAGTAGCTTTCAAGGGAATATATGAGCGTATTATCGATAATGTGAACAATGTCAAACAAAAATTAAGTGATTGTTTTCATGTGTATTCAAATGTATATATTGTGTGATGTTCAATATACTACACGTAACATCAATAACATAATATGCAGGATTGAAACTTTATGTAATTACTCTTCCTCTTCACTGTCATCAAATATTTAACCTAACCAGTTTCTGGTCCATTCAAGCTATGCTGTGTTTTCTCTTTTTGTTTAGTTATTTTTCAAATAACACAATTTTTTAGGTTTGAAATGAGTTTCCTGTTCGCAACACTTTTAAGGAAAAAGTGTCTCACAAGTACTATTGACGTCGCCAGTGTTCTCCATTATAACTATGATAAATGGCAGTTGGCAACTGATAACAGCAACCAGGATGATTAATGCGTGCGCCATTATTAGCTTTAACCTATATCATACCGCGTATCGACTTCTTCAAAAACGTGTTTAGCAAATTCAGCTGAACTAAATAATGCATATTTTCATCAATATTAAAATACGTATTCTAAGGTGAAACACAATATATGTTATAGTGTGGTGTCTACGTGAGATGCAAACAAGCAGCACCGTAATCCGGATTGCGCTAAGCATGATAAAAGTTATCACTACCACCAAATACATGTGTCTCTCATTTGTAGCTTGATAAAGCTAATCTGATGGCACAAACAATTTGTATAAAAAAGAACGACTTTTCTGGGGAAATAGACTGCGAAAAGACTGAATTGAAATGTCAAGTTGTTGTCAATTTTTAACTATCACGATACGCATCTCTACTGTCATATGTCATTTCAAATTATAGATTGCATCGATAGTGGTTTTAGAGACAGTATTGCTAGTTCACTGCCAACGGCACCAAAATGAGATTTTGCAAACATTTTTTTATATCCTGAACAGACACGCACGCGGTGTCTGATCAAGATTCAAACTGTTTGACACTCGTATCGGTTTTTCTTCATTCTACACAGCCGTAATTCTGACATTAAAATGTTGCAGACAACACTTTGAACGCACCCGATCTTTTGGCGATACGAGGGTTCAATCAGACGATTAAACCTGTCAGTGAAAGAGTTGATATGCTCTGATACAGAGGAACTGCCGAAATGACTTCTCGGATGAGGTTGTTATAAACACACCCATAGTGACAAAAACAATTGAAGTAGTTTTTACTTGTTGCAAAAAACTAGAACCAGATCATAATCAATATGTTCGGCCTCTGATCTAGCTCCAAACTGTTTGCAATTCAGATATTAATAGTTAGACACCAAAAAGAAACTTTGAACTTGTTAAAGAAATAAAGTTTCTATTTTTGTTAAAGAAATATAGTAAAAATGGCATCAAACTGATAGTAGTTATTTATCTTACACGATGCTATAGTTCTTAACCACATTCATATACATAAAGATGCATTGTTAACGCTTAAATTAAGTAGGGTTAAAAGTAAAAGTTTCAAATCTGTATCATTTCCCAACTTCTTACTAGAATTAAGGGTATAATTTGGAATCTATTAATTCCTTCCCTTCTATTGATCAATTCAAGTATTCTCGAACGCATTGACCTGACGTAACGTATTGTGGCGTTAATTAGGCATCGTCATGTAACACCGACATGCTGACTTGCTGGGTCATGATTGATTTTCAACATTTCTTTTTTGACGGCAAAAGTGTCGAAGGTTCATGATTACATTTCTTGAAGCCGTGGCAGCGTGATAACGAGTGTAATTCAAATGTACTGTGATCTTAATATTACATAACCAGTAAAGATATCGGTCAGTGACGATATGTACTTGTACACATGAAACACAAGCAGCGAACAAAAATGTTGCATAATAGGCTTTGGTATGTTTGAATGACGTCCATGTGATTACATATTGGGTAAACTAGTGTAATTTGTGAATTATTGAACAATCTTTTCAGTAAAATTTATTATTCTAAACTTATTAACGAAAAGGTTTCGCTAAATATGGAAGTGCACATTTTCTTTTTGTGTATATGGTCAATAGTCTAGTGTCTGTTTCTTTTATCCCATTGTATGATCGGTTGTACGAATGCATATGTTTTACACCAGTTAAACACTTAATTATTAGAAAAATAATCCTGTTTCCATCACACATAAATATTTGACAAGTAAGTTTTCGCGCATACGTTCGCGTTAGTTTGCAGATACATGTACTGTTCTGTGGAGAGGAATATAGAAACTTCCAATATGACCAGATACAGATATCAAGATAAACGAATTTATCTCGTTAAATAACTAGACATTTATCACAAAACAGATATTTACCTAAAATAGTTTCGTGTTTCTAGTTGTCTAAAGGTTTAAAGATAAGTTAACACTAACGTTTTAAAGAGCAGTTTCAGTTATTTTATTAAATTATTTTGGAAGTAAGCGACACTTACAGATTATTTGACGCGATACGATAATTGGCAGATTTTTCAGGAAACTATTACACTTGTTACTCAATATACAACTGCGTGAGATATCAACGAGAAAATTGACAGATAATCTATGCAGTAAGTGGTGTCAGAAATATGCCATTTAAAGTGTCTTTCTCCATTTGTAATATCAAAGTAGGGTTAACACGTGCAGTGATTTTTGTCTTTTCTTCTGTTGACGACACATTACAGCATAGAGCAGGTAGAACGTTAAATATAATCCTGCCAGTTGTACTTTAATTCATTATAAACCAGACATTTATCATAAATTAAGAAATCGGCTTTTCATTTATCAATTCGCTCACACATGTACGTTTTCCTACCCACGAATGATGCCCTATAATGCAACATAAATCAATAAAGTGTCTGGCAGACAAACAAGTAAACAGCCAGTAAGATTGATGCGGACAAAACTTTAAGTCCACCAGTGGCATGGTATTGGGGAAGCATCCTGCTACATATCCTCGTTAAGCAGTTCACGTTAGTTGCATTCCAAAAACAGTATCTAAATAGGATCCTCAACGGAAAATGGTATTGACATTTATCTAGAAATACTGGTTAAGCCCCGTGACTCTATATCTACACACTTTTTCACATTTAATTATTTCATCCTCTTAGGTGAATTTTTTTTTGGTAAATAGTTTAGAATGTGAACCGTACTAAGTGGTATTCTAAAGAAGTTTGAAAGTCAACCAGAATGAGCGGAAGGCATATTCTGGTCTACGTTCAACCTGTTTTAAGTGTCTTCTGTTTTTAAAACTACACACATATCATGGGCTTAATTGTTTAGCTGGTAACAAACGAGTGTGTAAACAGTTGCATTTCAGTGGAATATAAAGTAAGAGAAAAGAAAGTTGACTGGTTTTATATTTACAACATCCCATAGGATACGATCTCGTCTGTTACAGTATTAATGTTGGTCTTATTGCCTGACTAAACAAAAGTGTGTCGCAAATACTAGGCGAACACGGAGAAACACACACATCCTTAAACGTATAATCCAAATAGCAAATAGGTTGAGGCATTATCTTAGGACGATATATACACATTACCAGTTGACAGCGAAAAACAGAGTGATGCATTTAGCTCGAGACGCTTTTTCCGGAAAGAAAACGATCTGACGATTGCCTTGGCGCGAGTCTGATTGGTTGTTTCCGTCAACAACGTCGAGAACTGTAGCACTGTCAACTAATGATGTGTGTATTATATGACTTTAATACAAATCAAAAACAACTAAATTACTTGTTTAAATCATTTTAAATCCAGAAACATTATTTTTTTGAAGCAACGTAAGAGTTATTGTATGCCACAAAGAATAACGCGGCACTTAGATATCCATTTTAGACCAATGCATAGGCTCATTCGTTGCTCAAAGATAACTTAACACAAATTTGACACGAGTTTATGTCCTTTTAAGAACCATCTGATACTCAAAGGAAATTTAAATTTAAACCAGACTGAACATACTAAAGTATAGACCGTCAAAGGCGGTACTACCTCCCGTCATATAAAATAAATGTAACGTTAAACGAAATAAGCGCAATGAGATGAAGGGGTTTAGTGAAATATTGATTATTTTTTGTATATTTTAGCGTCAGTTTATGATCCTAATTTTTATGACTTACATGGCTCTTCATGGATTGTAACGGAAACCATTGTTTTAGAAAAAGAACAGCTTGTTCTATATATAAACGTTAGAAAGGGCGTTACATGTTTTTAAAAAAGTGTATGTGGGGAAAGAAATAATCAAGTGGAAACATTTTCATAAGTCGTCTTTTGACCAGGCGTCCAACGTTTCTTCAATCAGAATTAAGTAATTTATTAATATTTCCAAAGACACTACTATTTGCTATGTATTATTGGTTTTTATTTCGTATTATTTTTAACCCTTTTAAGGCCCTAGTCGACTAAAGTCAGCGGCGACTGATCAGGATCCAAACTGTTTTACACTCGTTTAGAAATTGCGTCAATCATTCTGCTTTAAATATAACATTGAAACGATTCTACAGACATACGTATTGAAGGGGTAAAAACCTCCCGATTAATATGGCAGTGAAAGGGTTGATAAGGGTTGTTTTTGTATGATGACTAATAAATTATTGTTCTTTTTTACAGATACATTTTCATCAGGACAAGGGGAAAGTTCAGCCTCAGCATTGGACATACACTTGCTGTTATACTCGTTGTTTATATATTTTCCGTTGTCGTTTTCATTCCAAACTATATCGTGACAGAAGTCCAGCCCCATTTCCGTAAAGAGTACAACACAACTATATATAGGATAAAAAACCTTGATATATATTTGGAGAACTCCTCAACAATAAACAGTATAAATGTATGGTGCTTTATTATTGTGGGAAAGGTGTTACCGTGCCTTTTGATATGTGTTTTCGGCGGCTTGTTGCTGCGAACCTTAGGAGAAACCAAGAAACTTTCAGAATCGTTGAAACAAACATGCTCACAGCGCATGCGCGCTCACAAGCGAACAACGTTAATGCTTTTGACAATCATACTAATGTTCATCATTGCCGAGTTGCCGTCTGGAGTTCTGGTATTGGTGTCCGTGTTTGTGGAGGGTTTCTTCATGGACTACTATCTTCTCTTTGCGGATACATTAGATATTGTTTCGTTGACCAACAATGCAGTGAACTTCGTAATGTACTGCAGCATGAGTCGTCAGTTTCGTGAATGCTTGTGTGAATCAATGCCTGTTTGTAAAAGAAAACTAATGATGAGAGGGCGATATACTAAGGCGAATACAACCGTATCAAAATTTTAAATTTAAAAAAGCTCGCTTATATGGGAAGCACTTAGTCGCTTGAAAGAAAAGCGTTCCTATGATGAATTGTGTTCAGTGAAAACAGAATATATAGTAATAAATTAGCGAGTACATCATCGTCTAATCAGATTTAATACTGTTAGCCACAGAAGTTGTACCAACTAACCATTCTGCAATGTCGTCAACTTTCAATTTATTTTGTCGCCGAAACGTACACACGTCAATTTTTTTTCTGTAAACTGAAGAGATGTTAAGTATGTGTGACAAACAGTTTTGACCAAGATAAGAAGCCGCCTTACGTGGCGTCTTAACTGTATCAAAACTGTCTGTAAATATTATCTACGTCGCGCTAAGCACGATAATAGTAAAATTGTCAAACATTGTAGAGAAACGTCATTGTTATAACTTAGTACACAGGCCTAACAGTTAGATATGTTTATAGAGGAAACACTAGTTCCATTATATTTTTTGACAGCTGTTATAGCATCTGATTGGAAGTGTTGTTTGACTTTATTGTCAAACGATTCGATTATTTGAATGAAGAGACATTACTACAGACAACGTTATTTATCAATATTTAAAACCAATTATTCAAATTGAATTCAATATAATGTAGGTATTGCTTGGTGACTGATACATTTACGATTGATATTGTTTTAATATCGTTTTAATATTGTTTGTAATATTGTTTTATTCCAACATCGAATAGTTTGAGTCTCGATAAGACGAATTAATTAGGCGTTTGATCTGGTGTCACACAGTTTACTACGAGCAAAGTATTTTGTTTAAACACATTAACTTTTGTTCCATTTGTTTCTTGTATATGAGTGATAAGCAAGCCAGTAATACTGACGAAATGCAAGACGAGTTTTCAACAGTTTGGTTCTGATCAAACGCCGTTTTGAGCTACGCGTGATGAGGAATCAAGCCATTTGCAACGCGCTTATTTACAGTGAATGTGCTAAAAAAATTGTCACATTTTTTCAATAGCCATTTATACATTCTACACTTTATTGGTTTCCATATTAATTTAGTTCTGCTGAATAAAGAAATAATTATGTCTTTCCATTGTGTCTACAGGATTCCCTCTCTTCAACGAGATCCAATGGGATACTCGAATATGTGCGTTGTCGGAGGGAGTCGTTAAAGGGAGGGAAATTGGCTTACATTTGCAAACAGCTTGAATCCAGATCAGACGCCACTAAACGCGGCGTCTGATCTAGATTCAAGCTGTTTGTCACTTATTATTAAGTTTTTTCTGTCAAAATGTCCATTATGTAACTTTGAGAAAAACAGCAGACGACAATTTTAAGCAGACGATATTGCAGCAGTGAAAAGTTTGGACATAAATGTCTCGTTTGGGGAACAGCGATAAGGGTCGTTGTAAGGAGGGAGTCGCTGTAGGGAGGGCCGTTGTAGGGAGGGAACTCTGTACAATCGAGTGCGAATAAAAATAATACCATGGTTGCCTGCTAACCCAATAAGCCCTAGTGACGCATATATGCGTCATTTACCACTAGTACACTTGTCTTATGCAAACATTGAATTCCCTGATTAGAGGGCTCCTGTAGGAGCCCTCTTATCAGGGACCTCACTGTTTGACATTTTGAAATATATTATAACGAACAATCGTAAATAGTCTAAAAGGACCAATATTTATTGTACACTCGCGTTGTCCGATGGCAGTTTCAGGGGATAATGAGTTAAATTGTTAATCATCGTTATGTGATTAGTGTTATATTATGTTACATTATGTACAGGGATATGATAGGGCATTTCACAATGATTAATGTACACAATGTAAATCAAGCGAATCGAAATTAGAATACATGTAATACTTGCTATGTATATGTTGTATTGACATTACATTGTGTCAAAAAGAGATTTTCTGTGGGACGTAATTTGTTAAAAATTACATGTTTAACAGTCGAGTTTTATTGTCTGTTTCAACCCTGATACTATCATCTGCAGTATAAATTATATTTAGCTTTTGGGCACGTTGAATACATGTATCACTAATGATCATACACGTTTGGTGCTGATCAGAGGCCACTTTCAGGGATAACTGACCAGAATCTAAACAAATCGTAAAGTTTCATTTATTTTGCTATGGATGAAAAAGGAGTGAAATCATGCTTAAAACTCAGGGGCCCGTTTAATCAAATGATGTATGACAAAAATGTCGTAAGTCTGATTCTCTATTTAATCGTGTTTTATTGCATCTGTGTGGAATCGTCTTTTAAAAAGACGATTCCAAAGAAATGTCACAGAACAGAATTACATGGAGAAATTAAAAGTTAGCGGTATTTTAAAATTGTTATTTGTGTTTTCTTATGACCTGTCAGAATTATTTTTAGATTGCAACATTCTAAAATTTTAAAAGGGATGATCACCGTACTCGTTGATTTCCGTACGATCAGCCAGGGATACGGAAAGCCGTATTTATGTTGTGTAATGTACAGTAGAGAAGACATTATTATTACCCGAATAAACGCAAACACAATGCACTAAACTTTAGAAAATTGATTTTATCTTTTAAATCTGGGTGGTAAACAAGTTGAAGCCTGATCAGACGACGGGTTACTCGGCGTCTGATCTGGCTCCAACCTGTTTGCAATAGATATATTGTTTGGTTTTATTGACCTGTCAAAAATTGAATATTCATACGTCACTGAAAGGATATATATAGCTTCGGTTTAAAAGTCGATACTTTTCGTTTTGATTTACGGAAAGAAATATAAGGATACTGTGCATTCTGTGTCGAATTTAAATCAATAATCGAGTTAGAGCAATTGGTAGCGTGTAAGGACACTTGTAAAAGAGGATAAGAGGTTGTGGGTTCGATCCCCGTTAGGTTCATTTCTTTTTTTATTACAATATTTTTGTCTCATTATTTTTCAAACGAATATTTTACTTAAATTGTTCAACATAGAGATCTCTATAATGCAAAATGTGTCATAGATCTCTTCTTCTTCTTCCCATTAAGTGCAGGGCCCCTCTGGAGCATCGGCGCACTGTGACTAACGTTACGCTTTGTAAACTTAGTATAGTCCATGTATGACAAGCTCTGCAAAACGGCAAACAGTGTATGTATACATGATCAGAGGGCTCCTTAAGGAACCATCTGATCTTGGTATTCACTGTTTGTATTGGATAAGTGTATAGGTAAACTCTTTGTAAATGACGAGTTTACTCGTCGCTAGGGTTCAATATCTTTAGTTTAAGTTATATGGGATCAGATCCAAAAGGACTTTCAATTAAATCTGCCTCTCCTTCTTGCAGACTCTTATACATCAAAAATAAAAAAAAATCGTCCGCCGCTTGGAATCGAACTCACGGCCATACTCAGTAAAATACTACTCTACTGTCTCGACCATAATGACATATAGGTTTCGATATCTTATTCTAAATATAAACCCATCTTTCAACCCAGATTTACCCGTAAAACATAGCGGAAACAGTCGATATCAACCGAAGCTATATATAGCGTGTTCAACCAGCGTATAATTATTTAAATTTCGACAGGTTAATATAACACAACAATAATAGTTTTTAGCATAAACACGTTTATTGAGAATGAAGAACATATCAGTAAAATTAGCGCAGTTGTCTCGTGCTGCACGAGGATCATGTTTATCTCAAGTTGGAAAGTGTACGACTATATAGATCCGATGTTACCCTGTTATCTATTTACCATTATAAACTATTCTGTTCTAAAATAACTCTGACAGGTCAGAAAAATCGGACACTACTTATGACCGTTTTTGTTGTACGACATTCCAGAAAACGAACCCCAGGAGCATACAGAACTTTTCTACTGTTTTTTTCATAAGTGACAGACATTTGTTAACTTTATTCAAATACCGAAATAACTTATTGTCTGATAAGGGTAACAACAGTCGGTAATTGGATTTCAAAATTGTAATTTTTATTAGAAATCCCCCGAGCAAATAATTTACGCAAAGATACAACGCCATTTTCCATACAATAATTTGAATATTGTGCCATAAAAAGACTATGGGACAGGCGTCATAGTGCTCCCGCTCTACAGCCAAGGGGAGACAAAGATAGTGTGTTGTTCGGAAGGAGTTGTTATAGTGAGTAAACTTGGTAAGCATTTGCAAATACAGCGCTCCCTCTCTACAACGACACCCAATGGGAGACAAACATTGTGTTCGTTGTTCGGAGGGAGTCGTTATAGGGAGGGAAATTTATTTTCAATTGCAAACAGCTTGAATCCAGATCAGACGCCGCGTAACGCGGCGTCTGATCTGAATTCAAGCTGTTTGTCACTCGTAATTATGTTATTTCTGTCAAAATGTCATTTATGTAAGGAAAACAGCAGACAACAATTTTATGTAGACGATAATGCATCAGTGCAAGCATTACACATAATTTTCTAGGGAACAGCGGCACATGTCGTTGAAAGGAGGGGGTCGTTGTTGGCAGGGCCGTTGTAGAGAGGGGACACTGTAAATTGATTTCATCTTTGTAATAAGACGGGGGTCGTTGTTCGGAGTGCCGTTGTATGGGGGAACACTGTATTATTCAACTGTTCACAGATTTTTTTAGTTTCAAACTTTTTACCACTCAGAAATAAAAAAGAATTGTGAACAAGTTTAAAATTTTGCTATTAACCTTTTTGAAGTGAACCGGGTTTTATTTTAGTTTCATGTTAACTGGATAAAAATGCATTCTGTACTATAAAATGTGTAGAAACGGTTACGTTATCATTAATTTAGAACATGTCATTTGTTTTGTAACAAAACAATTAATTGTGTACATTTATTACGAAAATATATGTACGTTGTTGTCTTCTGTTTTATCACCTTTGATCTATTTTTTTTGGTATTTACGTAACTGTCTTAAGCTGTTGCACTGTACAGTCTTCCGTGGCGTGTGCCCGATAAAGTATTGCCCATATCATTTTTATAAAAGATAATGTCTATGTTTGCTTTTTCACTCATATGAGGTTCAAAAAACAGTTGAAATACAAAGCCAACACGAGAAGCAAGCAGTGTAAACATGGCTCCAGATAAAGGGAGTATTTTGAAAACTAAAATCTTTATTTCTGCATTTAACCCTATGGTGTCACTACTCATTAGAATCGTCTCGAAGAGACAATTCTTATGAGTAGTAACACCATAGGATTTTGTACTGAAATAAGAGAGAAATTGTTGGATTTAATCAGTTTACTCCTGCTTATCTGGAGCCCTGTGTAAATGTAAAACAGTCATGTCTGTACTGACTAACCATTTAGTTGAAGATGGTTTGTTTGTTAACGTTCGTTTCTGCAATATATGTGCTATTAGGAGAGAGAGACAGAAAACCCGGGCGCGATACCCTTCTTTTCATAACGCCAGAGTCATATGGTTAGTTTGGATGCCAAATGCAAAAACATATTGGACATTCGTTTATAAAGTCCAATCAGATGGACTTTGTCCGCGGGGATTCGAACTCAGAACCCAAAGTACCGTAGATTAGCGGGTTATAAGATATTTTAAGACTTGTTATGACTTTTGCAATAGGACACTGTCGATTAAATACAGAATATAAAACCAGTTTATAGGCACAGTAAGGCCGTCCTATTTTACCAACTTAAATGAAGGCCAATTGACTTTTTTAATGACAGTTGACAGCTTAATTAAATGTGCCATTTTAAACTGAAAGCTCTTTAAGGAGCCTTCCCTTTTACATTTATATTGATTGAAGCAGCCACTTGTCTTAAATAACTGATAATTTACACAATTAAATGGACGTAATAAAGGGTTTATTTACTGTAGTGCGTTATGTAGCACTGAAAGGCTGTCTTGTTAGAAAAGATCTGCCTAAATCCGATTTGCAAAATCACATGTTCAGATATACAGCGCTTCCTCTCTACAACGACACCCAATGGTAGACAACAAGTGTGTTCATTGTTCGGAGGGAGTCGTTATAATTGGGGGTGGCTTACATTTGCAAACAGCTTGAATTCAGATCAGACGCCGCGTACGCGGCGTCTGATTTGGATTCAAGCTGTTTGTCAGTCGTCATTATATTTATTCTATCAAAATATCCATTTATATCTTACTTTGAGAACAAACTGAAACAGCAGACGATATTGCAGTAGAAAAAGCGTTAGACATTATTCTCTTGGTTAGGGAACTGCGGCAAGGGTCGTTGTAAAGAGGGGTCGTTGTTGGGAAGACCGTTGTAGGGAGGGAGCACTGTACATCTCAATGTATTAACAGGGTTATATAAGGACGTTGCACTCAGAACGTTAATATCAAATTATGTTTACAGTTCGCAAAAAGTACTTTAACGCACACGATACCGTGACTTGGAAATGGCTTATTCAGAGATAATTAACCCCTTCGCTGACGTGATGTAATAACTATCAAACAAGTGTCGCCTACTTTCATCTCTAAAAGTAAGGTTTTATGTATAATAACTACAGAAAAAATGTAAAAAGATTAGAGCCCTTAGCTGACGCCGCGTTACACGGAGTCTGCATAAGATCATGTTTCAAATGACCATTGTACTAGAAGTATGGCAGTTAATGGTTTAATACAATAGCAAGAAAATAATCATGGGAGTAAATGGATTAATACAATAGCAAGAAAATAACCAAGGGGAACATAATCTAGAAGTCAATGGTTAGAACCTTTTAGTGGTTTTATGTACATTCAGAAGCACATGGACTTATACTTTATCATTTTTTGTACAATTAAAAATACACTCTAAGTTCAGGTTCAAAAGAGATTTAACACAAATGCATAGCAGTGAAAAAGAGAAAAAGTAATATTGTTACAGTTATTGAAGATATTAGTGTTTTCTTCTGACCTGTCGGAGTTATGTTTAGATTGGAACATTCTAATACTTTAAAAGGGATGAGTTTTCTCTATATCCAGTTAGAGATACGGTTAGCTGTAATGTTTGTGCGTATTGTACAGTAGAAGAAATATTATTATTTCCCGTTTAAACGCAAACGCAATGCGCTAAACTGTGGAAATTTACTTTTAGAGTTTTTTACTATATTTTTAATCTGAGTAGCAAACAGGTTGGAGCCCGGCGTCTGATCTGGCTCAAACCTGTCTGCAATGGAAATAATAGTTTTAGTATATAATTGCGTTTATTGGGAAAGAATAAGATAGTAGTAAAGTTAGCTCAGCGGTCTCGTGCTGCACGTGGATCATACTTATCTCAAGTTGGAAAGTGTACGACTATATATATCCGATGTTACCCTGTTATCTATTAACAATTATGAACTATTCTGTTCTAAAAATAACTCCGACAGGTCAGACAAATCAGACAATATCATGATTCAATATTTACAATTTGTGTAATCGGTCAACCCTTTAACTCACGGATTTATAGTCAGAGTTTGACCACTTCATCATAATATCGTCGTCTGCTTTATTGTTGATGCCTGTAATATAGTTTTAAAGATAATTTAAAGGCAGTAGGGGCGACATAATTTCAAAACAATTTGAATCTTGAATTTGCAAATTTTTAGATCGTAGTCTGGGACCCGTTTCATAAAACTTCTTACGACAAATGCTGTCGTAAGTCAAAACTTTAAATTACATTTAATTTCTGATTTCTCTATCTAATCATGTCTTGTGACATCTCTTTGGAATCGTCTTTTCATGATGATTCCAAAAAGATGTCACAAGACAGGATTAGATGGAGAAAAACAAATAATTAAGGCTTTATGATCTGACTTACGATGATATTTGTCGTAAGAAGCTTTATGAAACGGGTCCCAGTAGTCGCGGAACGTGGGGTCAGACAATGATCCAAATATTTATTAAAAGCGCTTTTTGGCGTCATTGTCGGTGAAGGATTAATACAAACGCGTAATAAAGTATGCATAGGTCGTATAATGAATATATTATACATAAGCTAAACGTTATTCTTTATTACAAAAGTTATTCGTTAAAAATGATTGGAAGTCCTATGTTAAAAATTCCAAACGTTTCATACTAAGATTAAGAATGTTATTTTAGTGCCATAATTGTTTTTATTTCCCCCACCAACCATGTTTTTGATATTGACTGGTACACAATTGATATTAACATTTTGATAAGCGGTACATTACAGTACAATTTCGAGCAGATTTTCATATCCACTTATTTCGACATGGAATGAAAGTGATGCAAACTTTTGCGTTCTTTAACACTATCGATTTGGGGAAGGGGTTATTTATGGTTTGGTATGTATTGCATTCGCTCTACTCGTCAATCAACGACGTCATTTAAAACATTATAAGAGTGTATGCATTCAAAATTTGGGAAGGTTTCCTTCCTAGATAAGTTTAGGAAATGAATCCTAGGTAAACAGTCAAGATCAATATCATTTTAAATTTACAATTGCATGATATATCCGGACATCCAAATAGGTACGTTCATATACAATCTGGTATCCCAAACTTATTCAATATTGGACATTTACTACGGACAAACTTCTGCTATAATTGCTCGCAATAGTCCGCACCAAGATCGCGGTGACATGGAATTTAGAAGAGAAATTCCGTCAGCCTACTAGTATGTCCCCACATGAAAATTAGTTTTCAATAGCCGATTCGGTAATTACAAATTTCGTCAAATAATTATGAAGCTAAAGGTTACACTGTTACCCCTGTTACAAAAATACTTACCTGAAAAGGAAATTCAATATACATTATATATTCTTACACCTCGCTTTTAGTTACAATGTCAATTTCCAAGAGATCAAAAGTAAGCATTTTGCATGGCTTTTACATCTATCCTAAAAATATTCTGTCACGCCATATGATATTATATATATATCTATTTGTCGGGAAGCCTTCCAGCTGGCTTGCGGAATTTCGGTGGTTCTACCCAGTTGCCGATTTGTGCCTGAAACAGTGCATAAAGGACTGCTGGGGTCTTCCTCCACCTATAATTAGCTGAACGTCGCGATATGACTGAAATACTGTTGAAAGCGACGTAAAATCAAAACAAATCAAATCAAATCAAAACGTTTTCTATAAAATACGAACGAGACGATTCCACAGCCATTGTTGATAAGATAGGTGTAATAATATAAATATTAGATGGCAGTTTGCGTGACATTCAAATTGTCAACCCTCGAAAACAAGAATGCCACCCTCGGGTTTCTCGGGTTGACAATTTGAAGGTCACGCAAACTGCTATCTATTACAGTGTTTCCTCCCTACAACGGCCCTACCAACAACGACTCCCTCCTTACAACGACTCTTGCCACAGTTCCCTAACAGGACTAACGCTTTTATTGCTGCAATATCGTCTGCTTAACATTGTCGTCTGCTGTTTTTCTCAAAGTGACATAATGACAATTTTGAAAGAAAATAAATTGATGACGAGTGACAAACAGCTTGAATCCAGATCAGACGCCGCGTTACGCGGCGTCTGATCTGGATTCAAGCTGTTTGCAGATGTAAGCCAAATTTCCTCCCTGTAACGACTACCTCTGAACAACGCACATAATCGTTGTCTCCCATTGGGTGTCGTTGTACAGATGGAGCGCTGTATTTATAAACTATAACATAAAATTTTAGAATGTTCCAATCTAAAAACAACTTTGACAGGTCAGTAGAAAACACTTGCATTTACCTATGATATTTAAACCTCATTTGATGCTGAAACAAAACATATTCTGAGACTGTCATTTCCAGCATGACTTTGTATTGTGTGTGTATTGTGATGTCCTAAACACACAATTAGACAAATGGTTTTCATTGTGCTACATCAGAAGCAGCAGTTACCACTGAATTAACGAATCGTTATCTTCTCAAAGAAATATATTTGACATGGGAAACCCTTTCACTCTCTATGGCCTTAAAGCGCGCTTGCAAAAGCGTATCGCGGCGTCTGATAAGGTCTAAAATTGTTTGAAACTCGTTTCCATATTTGTTATAACAAACAACCTTTACTCTAACTTGACACGTTTATTGCAGACAGCAATACTGAAGCAGACGACAATAAAGCGGGGAGGAAGTGTAAATCTCACGAATGATTTAATCATAAAAGGGTTAACAGACAAGCTAACAAATACGCTTAAATAGGGACTATAATTATCCTGACTAGTCAAACCCACTTATAACTTACAACTACTAAAATGGATGAACAAATGCCAAAAAAATCGTATGTCATTATAAGGGAAAATATTGTTTTTCATTAAGATGAATATATATCCGCATTATTCTAAAACTTTGGAATTTACTAAATTTTAAACATGTCCGTTCTCCTAAAGTTCAGATATTTCTTTTCAGAATAACGGTGTATTCGCTGCCATTTGAATCAACTGACAAAATATAAACAATTAGTGTGTAGCACTATCGTACATGTACAAATACAAGCATAATATCGACGAAAATATATCATCAAAACAAACAAATAACTACCAGTGTTTTAGATATTTGTCATCGCTATTTCACGCTTATTATAAACGGAAACGATATTAGTTCAATGTTACCACATTAAAACACTAGGCGGTCAAATCACACGAGTAGGGTCCAAGGTTATAAATCGTTTGAGCTGAGTCTGAGTGTATTCTCAAACCTTTGATTGGTCAGACTTGAGCCTAGGCTCACATCTGACTAATCAAATGCTTAGGAACGAATTTAGGCTCAACTGAAAAGCTTCAAAACCTTGGACACGGCCCGGTATCCAACTGTGAAGAGCATGGAACTATATTGTAGGCAATATATAGTTTTCTGCACAATTTATAAAATGCAATTGATTCGCATCTCCTTTAAAAAAAATATTTTCAATTACAAACATTTTTCAAAAGTATTAGTTTCGAGTTAATAAAGGCGCATGTCGTATTCCAGTGCTAAACGTCTCTAAGAACAGTTTAGAAAGAAGCTTTCTGGAAACAAAAGATGAACCGTGTTGATGTTAGTAGCTTAACTATCCAGGGCTCCAGGAGTTAACTGAACAAATCCAACGTTTTCTCACTCATTTCACAAACAAATCCTATAGTAATACTTCTCGAAGAGACGATTCTAATGAGTAGAACCACTTAAGGGTTTAATGCAGAAATATAGATTATTTTTTTTAATCAACCCTTATTTTGAGCACTGATATCGTTAAACATTTCTACATTGGTCAGAATTGATGCTTTAGATTATATCATCAGCAAAGTAGAAGAGTTCATAAACGGAATAAAATACAGTAAAACCTCTCTATTACGACCACTAAATTATGTTAATTATTAGGGTGTTTACGATAGGTGACCGCTTAAAGCAAGGTGACAGTGAAACAGAAAGCTCCTATAGGAGCTTTCTGTTTCACTGTCACCTTGCTTTAAGCTTTCACCTGTCTATTATACACTCAATTAGCCTTCGTTTTAGTGGTCGTAATAGCGAGGTTTTACTGTAGTCTAATTTAGATATTTGCAAAGGATATCAGTATTTCCTTCTACCCAAATAACTGCTGTATTTGTTATAGAGAATAACCTAAACGTAAAGAAAATATATTGTTAATCCCATACCATTTTGGCTTACGATGTTGGTGACTGTTTACAACATAAAAAAGTTCCAACAGCAAGTAATACATGTATGTCGAATAATTGGCTTTTGGCGCTTACACGTTGATTTAACCCATTACTCAATAGTCCATTTCTTGTATTGAAAATAAGTGACCACTAAAAGCAGATTGAAAGTAAAGCAGAATGCGCCTTAGGGCGCATTCAGCTTTACCTTCAGCCTGATTTAAGCTACCATCTATTAGGAAATATAAAACATGTGTGGTGATAAATATTCATATTTGTATAAATTGGAACTAAAAAAGGCGTATTTATTGCGCAATGGGTTAAATTAGACGTATTATCATTTAAGTACTTCATTACGGAGAACAAGTGTAGTGTTAAAAACAGTTTGTCAATTTACATCTTAGAATTCAGATTGCAATTGGCAACAACTTGCAATAAATTTACGTCTGACTGCCTTACCCCAAGATCAACAGATATCTGCAATCTGCTTGAATCCTGATCAGATGCAGCGGGACGTGGCGTCTGATCAGGATCCTAACAATTTGACATTAATTTAAAAAAGTTAGTAAAAAAACTCATTTGTTCAACTGTGTTCTGCTTGAGAGGTGGGTGTATTGTTTGTGTTGCGTTTCCTGCTTGCGTCTTTCGTATTTATTTGAGAAATAAAAGCAGACAACACGTGTTGGCAATTGATGACGACATGGCAGTGAAGGAGTGAACACAGGTTAGACCCCGCGTACCGCGATATGTGAAAATAATCCAAACTGTCTGGCATTCGTTTCGAGCTTTCATCTAAATCCAAGCTAAACGCAAATTTAGAAGGAGTCGATATTATAACAGACAAAGAGTTAACCCAGAAAACATAGCGTGTTAATACGCATGAAATGGATGGCTTTAAATAATTGTACATATCATATTTCCTCCAAAGTGTCAAATAATTGTGATTGTGTAAACCTATACATCCCCGCATACGTCATATATAATTGAATTCGAAACTAATACGTACAGTGGAGAAAACGTTATTCTTTCCCAATAAACGCGTTTACGCTTAAACTATTATTTCCAGTACAAACAGTTTAGAGCCAGATCAGACGCCGGGTAACCCGGCGTCTGATCAGGCTCCAAACTGTTTGCCACCATGATAAACATGAAATATCAGAATTGTCCAAAAGTTGTTCTTTTCTACGTTTTAGTGCTTTGCGTTTGCGTTTAAACGGGAAAGAATAACAGATTCTCCACTGTAGCTAGTCTTTAACCCTTTCCGTGCCGGTAGTGCTTACCAGGGGCCCGTTTCATAAAACTTCGTAAGACAAATGTTGTCGTAAGTCAGATTATAAAACATTCGATTATTATTCATTCCTCAATCTAATCATGCCTTGTGATATCTTTTTGGAGTCGTCTTCCAAAGACGATTCCAAAAAAGATGTCACAAGACAGGATTAGATAGACAAATCACAGATTAAATGTATTTTAAAGTTTTGACTTACGACAACATTTGTCGTAAGAAGTTTTATGAAACGGGCCCCTGGGTCATTTGGAAACGTTTGATAAAGCGGCTGTACATTATATAATATGCACAGAATGTACATAAAAGTCCTCATCTACTGAGAGATACAACCTTCCCCTAGCGAAAACATGATATTATTATCGGATAATTAACTAATCACCTACATGCCATTACACGTGTAGGTATATTACTGTGCATGCAATATGCCATGTCTCAAATACTCCCGAGAGAAGTTATCTTAACGGAAATACGCCATTCACGGTAATACATTGTACTGATTGACGTGTAACAGGAGAATATTAATGGTAGCTATCTTGTACATTCAAATGTTTGTATTATTCACACTTAACACGTATTCTAGAATACTCATAATTTGAACAGAAGAGTAGCTTAAAAATTGCAAACAATAACGTATCTTAGATTTGTGATGACACATCCTCGAAACAGTATTTCGTAAAACAAACTTATTTATATAATTATATTCTTAATTTATGGTTAGAACCATAAAATACTACTATAATTACATGGATATTGGGTTTCAGTTTCCCCACCCACTTTCTAAAATCAATACTGGAACCAATGGTTTAGCTGGCAAAGCTAAACTCGCCTAAACTACTTTAATAGAGTCCCCAGAAGGAAAATACAGAATTCAAATCTAGAAAACTTAACATGCTTAGAGAAGCTGATTATCCATATAGCTATGTTTTTACTAGAATAATGAAGTGCTATATTTGATAAAATGATCGTCTAGTTGGATTTTATATATAGATTGTATAATAACCGATAGGTCTTTTAATAACTAACTTTTATTCCAAAGTACTGTTAGACTCATCTAAGATAATATCAGGCTGAAAGATACTTGAAAAGTGTTCATCTCGTGTATCCAAAGAGATTTTCAGTCAATACTTAAAATCAGTTCTTGTTTGAATATGTATAGAACAAAACTGCTCAGATTTCTCATAACAAATTTACTTTAAATGTCTCGCTGAAAGGCTAATCTTTCAGAACATGTTCACTTTTCTTTTTATAAAATTAGACCAACCGATGTAAATTTATAGCTCAATTATCAGAATGTTCTAAATGCCTATTGTACATGGGCTATTCTACCGGTAAATAATGTCGTTATTTCGTTGAACTATTTACTGTTGTAGACCCAACGTTCTGGAAAAGAAACGCACATTAATCAGTACACCATACCCTTACCAGAGGGCTCGAGAAAGAGGGCATACTCGTACACTGTTTGTAGTATAGTATGATTTTCACTTTTCAGCATGTAAATGGTTAATACGAATAATCCATCCGTGTAGTCAAACCTCCATGAAATACTTTCTGCCTGACTGTCTCTAAAATTGATACTTTTTAACGCCCGTTTCGGCCATTTACAGTCTATTTGGACGACATTAACAGATCATATAATGCGGAGAAATGATGAGGGTGTTGCGATGAGATGATGATGATTTCAGGAAAATAATTTCGGCTAATCCCATTCGTTACCAAGCAGCGCATGGGGTCAAACAAAACCACCGACCTGCTTTCATTTCAGTTCTTTGCAGAGGGAATAACCTCGGTCTAATAAACAGAACTAATTTTCTTTTCCCAGATCCAAGACAAGGCAATGGGGTATATTGGACTACCACTTGACCCCGTCCGCTGATGAAAATATGTAATATTTTAAATTCATGTCGGAGTATTTTAATGAAATAGTAGTTATTCATGTGCAAAACTATGAACGATATGAATATATAGGTGCGATATGATGTACTTACCTGTTTTGCTACTTGCCTTTGATATTCTATCCTCCGTGATGCCGTGATAGAAACAAAGCAGTTCAAAGAATATGTAAACTAGTAAATAAACTTCTAAATAATCATTTTATGTCAATTTTTTGCCTGTTTCAATTAGCCGCACATCGTGACTTCCGAACGCAGTTCATAAGATGATATAAAAGAAAGTCGGTTATTTTGACGAAAAAGGTCATGAAGTACCAATACGTTATCTATTCCTATACTGATATTTTCAAAAAGAATAGTTCGTTATAGAACACTTCTAACAAATGTATAATGAATGTTGTTACCGTATTATAAACCATTTACTTGATAGAAGCGCATTTTAGCACATCTAAATTATTCCTCTGCCAAATAAAAAGTTAAATATACAGTCTTGAACATGTACAGTATACAATATTGCATATATAAGCAGAAAGTAGCTTAAAGCATGTTGAAAGTAAAGCAGAATGTGCATTAAGGCGCGTTCTACGTTGCTTTCAATCAACTTTAAGAGGCCACTCGCCTTCAAATCTAGAAATATATTATTGGGTAAAGGTTAAAATAGTTCAAGGTGATGAAAACAAATAAATATATATGATAGACCCTGGTCAGGTCATTTCTTACGGAACAGACTGAATTAAGGTTCACATTATTACAACATGCGTTGCATAAAAATACTGGCTTCGAGCATAGAATTAATATGTTGTATGTTATAATTGTATGTGACCTGATCAAATACAACTATAACAGTGAAGAAATAGTGAATCTAACGCCATGAGTGTCATATAAGGATATCCTACCTAAGGTTTGAACATATTTTAGGAACACGCGGCTTTGCCGACTGTTCCTTTAATATCTTCAAACCGTGGGTTAGATATCCATCTGACATTAAAATGTGGTGATAGATTCATTTTCTCCCCTAGTTAACCCTCAAATAGTATACAGTGGCGAGTAGTATTTTCGCACTCGCCTCATGAATAGCGGACGATTATCTTTTGTAAATTGACCCGATTACATTTCCAATGAACTTACGCAGAACAAAGAAGTAAATATATAAAAGTTTCAATTATTTAATATGCCTGTTCTATTATTATCCCTTTCCCCAATAGAAGCGCCTTTTAGCGGATATGATTTATTCATCCGCTGAAGAAAATAGATCCAATTTAATCAGTAATGAATATGTATTATAGGGAATATTTTCTATGTTATAGCACATGATAGCTTAAAGCAGGCTGAAAGTAAAGCAGAATGCGCCCTAAGGCGCATTCTGCTTTACTTTCAACCTGCTTTAAGTAGTGACTATATCTTAAGTACTAGAAATAGGATATCAGGTAAAGGGTTAAAACCGTTACCTCACTTGATATATTTTCTATATCGCCTTTGTGAACTGAATATAGATCTACTTACCAGATTCGTTAGCGAGGGTTGCCTCATCTTGTCAAAATTCCACATTGACCATATGCTGCTTGAAATCATCTTCCTTTTATGAGGCGTTTTCTTAGTTGTTTTCCGAACGGCCAAATAATAGTGTAGGCGTGTAGTTGTGCAGACGATCACATTTTCCGAGCCCACGATGCAAGGATTTAGTATACAACTAGCATCTGAGACCGGAATATAATTTACATTCCCGCCTTCAAAACTGTCTGATCCTGCCTTTTATTCTCCTCCGTGAGTGAGTGGTTTTGCTTCACAACATCCTTGAATAATATCTGGAAAGCGTAATCTACAAAAATTCTACATGTTTATCCTCCAAACACAAAATTACAAATACTGTTATTCACCTAGTTCCTGAACAATTTCCACCACGCTTCATCAACGATTAAAAATGGAGGTTTGTGTATACACGGCTCACGTCATGAATCATGATTGATAACGTCATCACCTAACATGCCGAAAAGTCGCTCGAAACTTTACGTCGGCCAAAGAAACGTTCGCCATTCTCCGATAGGGTGACCTCATTATAATAGATTTGCATAGAAATTAACGGTAGCCCCACCGGAAATTACCGAGAGAATCGATCGTTTACGTCATCCAATGGAACGCTATACAAACGTTCGATTATTGTTCGGAAAGGATTCGTGAATCAAATAAGCAAAATATAGCTCGGCTTTTCTGCCCAGACATATGAGGTTATCTGACACACCCTAGATGTCAGGAAAGCTCTGTCCGAGAGATAAGAAAACGTTATTCCTTTCCAATATACGCGTTTACGCTAAAACTATTTGTGTTTGACCAGGCTCCAAATTGTTTGCCAATCAGCTTAATATTAATCGTCAGACATGTAAAAACTATTTTCCTACATTTTAGTGTATTGCGTTTGTGTTTCGTTTACATTTAAACAGTAAAGAACATTTTTTTCCCTCTGTTATATGAAACGCGCTAAGCAAGATTATCACGAACCTTGTGCATGATATTCATTTTACTGTCTGACACTCACATCAAACAATCACAAACACGGGTTTTGGGTATTATCACAGACCGATTGTTTATAGCAGATGCATACTTTCGAAAAATAAAAAAGATAAACAGTTTATACGTTTCTCATTGAAGAATAGAGGGTCGATCTCTTTAATGAAACGCCCTCTTCTAAGACACGTTTATCAACTCAGCTCGTGTGTATCAATGTCACCGTAGCCTGTAATTACCAAGAATGTTACGCCTATAATTTAACCCTTTCACGATCATAGTTATTTGAAAGTTTGTACCCCTTCACCACCACAGTGTCGTCTGCTTTAACACTTTACCTTATAGAAGCGCCTTTTAGCGTATTTAATTTATTCCTCCGCTGAAGAACATAGTTCCAGTTTATACCTTCATGAACAATAACTATTACAAATATTTTATATAGCCTAGCAGATTTTAGCTTAAAGCAGGCTGAAATTCAAGCAGAATGTGCCTAAAGGCACATTCTGCTTTACTTTCAACCTGCTTTAAGTAGTCACATGTCTTCAAAACTAGAAACAGGCTATGAGGTAAAGGGTTAATATTAATTTCTGCAATATCTTTTTCAAAGTTACATTTGAGGCAGTTTAACTGACGTTTTGCAAAATAAGTGTCAACCATTTTTGATCATCATGTTACGCAACGTCTGGTGAGGATCAAAACTGTTTGCAAATGCAATTCGTATGAGAGTGAAAGGGTGTAACTATGACCTAACTTGAAGACTTTATGATATCTATCAACCCCAGAGTAGCTTAATATTGCAGTAAAACAACGACTTTTATACTTACTAGAATGATAAACAAAACAAACTGATCAAATTATCCTGAGAAGTTTTACCCCTTCGCCGCTTAATTATCGTCTGCTACATTATAGTTGTCTGCGAGACACGTTTCAAAGTTAGGTGTAAGGTTGCATGACTTAAAGCGACTCGCAACCAGATGGTGCATTAAAAATAGTAATTTGTAAATATGTGTCAAACGCTTATATAAATGGTAAAGAATTAGTTTAGGATAAGAAATTCTGTTTTAAAAAAATGTATTTCAATAAAAAAAAATATTGGTCTCTGGTGGGATTCGAACCCGGGGCCCGGCATTGGCGGACAGAAGGCAAAATAGGGGAAACCGCTTAGACCAATGGACCACGGAACTATCCGTTTATCTCGGATCGATTTAACGTATTTCAATGTGTAGCGGTCGAAAGTGCATACAACTTCGTAATTCGGCTCGTGTTTATGTCTGAGCCCGTGTAGAGAAGCAACAACAACAACTATACCGTCTACTAGTCGGTATAGAAAAACGATGGAAAATATCTAAAAATCTAAGATTCGGTGACGATTCTTGAGACTGTTTTTGGACTGATCATATTTTTTTAATGTCAGAAGCCAAATAATGCCACAAATTTGCTTTTATTTGAGTATTTTATTTTATTTTGACAAGTACACCATCCGGTTGCGAGTCCCTTTAAAAATACCAATAAATGTATCAACCAGTTTGAGTTCTGATCAGGACCTAAACTGCTTGCAAACGCGCTTAAAAGCGTCATTGAGAGTGGCAGGCTTAAAAAGAGTCACATGACGTTATTATTTTTCCGTTTAAACGCAAACGAAACTCAATGGCAGGCTTGTTCCCAATATTTCTTTGCTTGGTCTAATCAAATCAATCAAAACGTTCTTAAAGGGACTCGCAACCGGATGGTGTACTTGTCAAAATAAAATAAAATACTCAAATAAAAGCAAATTTGTGGCATTATTTGGCTTCTGACATTAAAAAAATATGATCAGTCCAAAAACAGTCTCAAGAATCGTCACCGAATCTTAGATTTTTAGATATTTTCCATCGTTTTTCTATACCGACTAGTAGACGGTATAGTTGTTGTTGTTGCTTCTCTAAACGGGCTCAGACATAAACACGAGCCGAATTACGAAGTTGTATGCACTTTCGACCGCTACACATTGAAATACGTTAAATCGATCCGAGATAAACGGATAGTTCCGTGGTCCATTGGTCTAAGCGGTTTCCCCTATTTTGCCTTCTGTCCGCCAATGCCGGGCCCCGGGTTCGAATCCCACCAGAGACCAATATTATTTTTATTGAAATACATTTTTTTAAAACAGAATTTCTTATCCTAAACTAATTCTTTACCATTTATATAAGCGTTTGACACATATTTACAAATTACTATTTTTAATGCACCATCTGGTTGCGAGTCGCTTTAAAGTGCCAAACATTTTATATCTATATTTTAAGTAGTATTTTCTTCGAAACAGAGCACTAAATATCATTTACATTAACGGTTTCGTCTCTCACTGGAGAAATCATCGGAAGTGCCAAACTACACGCTTTCGTCATGCTCGACGATTTTCGCCACTTTCCGTAGATGTGGCGAAAACCTGGTCGTAAACCCTCGAGAGCTTGTAGACCTCCTCGTATCGGTTCATGACGTCCTTGTTGACTCGTATATGTATTGACTCCTATCTAGTTAAGATAACAGTGATTACAACTTTTAAACAGCGTCAGAAATACATATTACTGCTAGGCACCATTCTACTGAAACATCCAGACCAGACATGGGGTCATTGAAATTGATAATTTAATTAATTAATAATTAATTAACAAAAGTGAAGTAATTGGAGATAATTGTTAATTGAGCAATATTTCAATTACATGTACTTTAATTGTAATTTAATCATTACTTTTGAAAAAAGTGGGTAATTGTTAATTGAATTTCAATTACTTTTCAATTAACCCTGCACAATATGTACATGATTTTGAACAATAACATTCTGAACTCATATTGAAAACAAGATAAGCCTATGTGCACATTTTCTAGCATGTTCATGTTAGTTTTTAAGATTGATCTCATCTTAGTTAAAACATTTAATTCCATAATATAAATTTTCAAACTGACATGATTGAAACACATATAATAATAACAAGGGCCACCATGGCCCTAAATCGCTCACCTGGTACTCCATATAAAACATGACCTATAGTGACCTAGATTACGACTGGACATGACCCACACTCAACCTTTAGAGTGTCAACACTATTTTTCTATGATTTGACCTAGTTTCTGACCAGATACAATCCACATTTGATTTTGACCTAGATTTGATGTAGGCAAACATTCTGGCAATATTTCATTCAGATCTAATGAGATGTGTAGCCTCTAGAGGGTTAACAATGTTTTTCTTTGATTTGACCTACTGACCTAATTTTTTGATTCGACATAACCCATATTATATCGTGACCTAGTTATCAATCAGGCAAACATTCTGACCAAGTTTCATTAAAATCCAATGAGATTTAAAGCCTATAGAGTGTTAACAAGGTGTTTCTATGATTTGACCTAGTGACCTAGTTTTTGACCGGACATTACCCACATTCGAACTTGACCTAGATATGAATTAGACAAACATTTTGACAAAGTTTCATGAAGGTAATGTGAGATTTGTAGTATATTGAGTGTAAACAAGGGTTTCCTATGATTTGACCTAGTGACATAGTTTTTGATCCGACATGACCCATATTCAAACTTGACCTAGATATCAATTAGGCGAACATTCTGACTAGGATGCATTAAATTCCAATGAGATTTGTAGCCTCTAGAGTGTTAACACAAGGTTTTCTATGATTTGACCTAGTTTTTGACCGAGCATGACCTATATTCGTACTTGACCTCGATATCAATGCGGCAAACATTTTGACTTAATTTCATTAAGATCCAATAAGATTTGTAGCCTCTAGAGTGTTAACAATATTTTTCTATGATTTGACCTAGTGACCTAGTTTTTAACCGGACATAACCAACATTTGAACGTGACCTAGATTTCATCAAGACAACCATTATCATCAAGTTTCATGAGGATTGGATGAAATGTTTAGCCGCTAGAGTGTTAACGAACCAATTGTGAACGGACAGACAGACAGACAGACGACGGACAACGGATATCCAGCGATTCTAAAAGCTCACCTTGGCATTTCGTGCCAGGTGAGCTAAAAAGGGTTAGATTAAAAGCTTATTTGGATCCTCTCTATGTTGTCAATAACCAGTCAACAATCTACAAGTATAAATGATACACAGGTGGTAATGCTTAAACAGTTTTAATTCTCAGGTCAATAAAACCTGGTTTGTTAAAATATGTGTTAAAATGCATGCATGTTGATGTTGTATCTTCATCATGGATGGACATAAATCCTTATTAGCTGCAATAGTACATGCACCATGAGGCAATACCCATTATTTTTAGCTCTTAATTATTCTCAATTCTCAATTTGCAAAATCGAATTACTTGACCCTTACTGGAGTTGCTCATTGACCAAATAGATTTTGGAAATATACTATGAATTCATTTCACTTGAAAAGTTAGTTTGAACTTTGAATATAGATCAAGTCACACAAGGATCCCATCAGTTTAAACTTCATTTTATATATTTGTGAAAGTATTAGACAGAAATGCAAGTGTTTTCTTAAAGACTAAGACAACAACTTTGCTGTCAACATTCACTAAAGGTGCATTGGGTTCATCAAGCCTTACCTGCTTAAGAAAGGTGACATTAGTATTCTATACACAAAGCTATTTTTCACACATTGGGCACTGGGCAATCATTAAGTGTTAATATTGTCATCTGCTGATTATAAGTGTCAGGGATCCAGATTGGGGGAATATTTTGAAGACTTAAATCTGTATGCCTGCTCAAAACCCTATGGTGCATAGGTATTTGCATTGGAATTGTTTCATTGAGATGATTCTAATGCATAGTCTCACCATTGGGTTTGGTTTAAACACAAATGGATGTTTGGGAAATATTTAGTTTATACACCCTTATGTGTGGCCCTGTCATGATGTGTCATCTGCTTTGAAAAATAAACACTTAAATTTTGGCAATTTCACAACAAACCTTAGCTCGGCATAAACGGCTTCGATCCTGATCAGCTTCAAAATAAGTCTGATCTGTTTCCACACTGGTTTCATAATTCTACATATTTGTGATTGGCAGTGACATTTTCCAATGCTTAGGATTGCGCTGTATAGTAAATAGAGCAGACTCTTATCAGAGGGCACCTTCAAAATCCTCCGATCTGGGTCTATATTGTTTATAAAGAACTAATAAACTTGGATAATATAGTGCAACGGTGAAAAGTAATTGTTAATTTAATTTAAATGAATTACTTTTGGAAAAACAGAGTAATTTAATTGGTAATTTAATTGCATTTTATCCAACTAATTGGTAATTTAATTAATTACTTTGCTAAGTAATTGACCCCATGTCTGATCCAGACACATCTGATCCATACACATTAATAGTAACACAATTAGAACAGTAACTGTTGTACAATTTAATATAGTATTTTGATATTTAGTATGTATTGTATTTCAAACTAATTAAAGTGAGTATATGTCATTACAACTGGAACCACCTTTGTTGCTAAGAGTCCAGCTAGCTCGGCATTTAGGATTTGTCTACACGATACGTTGTTTTTAACATTTCCAAAGAAGAGATCTGATGTATTTGAGACTTAACACAATCAGCATGCAAGTCAATGTCAATCAAGATAAGACGCCATCTACACTGGAAATGGCGTCATTAATTTCAAATAAACATGATGTGCTTAAATACATACGAGGGTAGTTAAAAAAATGATATTGGATTAATAGGTGCAAAATGTTTGTTTGATATATCATTTTAGAGAATAAGTGTTTTCATATACGATGTTATAATGCACAATAAGATCGCTTACTTGATCAGCCCCAACATGAACCTCGAAGACACTCTACCTTTTGTGCATCGTTGAGTTAATTTTCTGAGAACAATTTAATACTATAATATGTATTACGGGTTTATAATTTTGAATAATAGGTTTATTCAATTTTCTGTCAAATATAGTCAGACAATTAGACAAACACTACTCAGTTTTAATGTTATTATTATATAAAAAAATAAGAGCAAAAACTAAGCACGTACTGAAAATATAATAAAGGGTTTATCTACTGTTGTGTATAAAAGTAGTTCGGGAAATCACAAGCTCATTTTTCATATTAAACCAGGATATAGTTGAAGCCATTTGAGTGTATTTTTATGTCTAAAGATCAAAATGTAGATATATTGAATTAGAACATGTTTATAGCGTTCGAAAACATGTCCCCGTTAGTCATTAGCAAAATAAGAACTGTTGTTTTTGAGAAAAATGATATTAAAGACAGTTAACCCTTTCAATAGAAAAAACATTTTTTATCTACATTACAATTAAGACATAAACTGATAAAGCAGTAACTGGAAATTGTACTCTTTAAGAATGTATTACGTCAAACAAAATGTTTGAAAAGTGCTATGTTCCAGTGTCATTGGGTACATTTCAGACAAGAAATTGGAAATTGTGTCGTTAAGAATGTATTACGTCAAAATATAATGTCTGAAAAGTGCTATGTTCCAGTGTCGTTGAGTAGGAGTAATTTAGGTTCATATCGTGACTCATCGAGTTATGTGATCTGATTTATCTTTACACCATCGTGTAGGCAAACTATTGTTCTTTACAATAATATATCACACATGCATTTGCACTTATTATATTGAAGTTATTGATCCAGTATCAAAAATCTACCCTCGTATGTTATAATTTCAACCAGTTTTAGACTCAGATAACAATGAATCGTAAAAACAATTAAAGCGGATACTTTCTACATTGAATTCAATGCGTTGCATTTCATGTTGTTAAAACATGAAATACTAGCGTCTACTGCACTCCATGTAAGATATGTGTCTTAGTATTTAAATGTAGATTGCATTTAATACTGGCAATCCGCCTATACTTTTTTGAAAATATCAATCTACAATGAGAATAGACAAGAACTGTTTTATTTCATTATTGTTTCCAATACAGCAATTTCACGTCAATTTTATCGTCCCTATTTCATTCATTCATCCCGTGAAACTTCAAATGGACAATTCTTGTTTTCAATAAAGGATGATCCATTTTAGACTATTTTGGGTGTTTTTGGTATAAAATTATATAATGACAAACAGTTACGTCCCTGCAGGAGCCCTCGGATCAGGGACTTCACTGTTAGCATAGGACACAGGTACAATGTTCGTGTAGACAAATATATACGTCATAAGTGTTAAATGAGTGAATATGTTGACATTTCTTCGATTAAGTTCAATCTTAGGAATAAACAACGATCCATTATGCCAGGGGATATGTTATAAACCAATAAGTAATACTCGCAAGTGGTGTTTTGGGGGTAAAATAGTTTAGTTTAAGAATTCTTTCTGAAATAACAAGGTTGAGTTTGATTTTTCCTAGCACAATACTTTAGCTACTGTACGATTTTTCTACAATGAATGAGAATACTTATAGAAGTTCGCGACTAGTTCATACTACATCGGTGTTCATATGTAAAATCTTGTGTATAATGTATCCCTTTGACTTGTTTATCTACAAGGTTAGACTTGGAACATAGCCCGCGTGACTCGATGATGAATATAGTACAATATTATACAATTGTCAGATTTATTTATACCGAAATCCGTACTACTCGTATCAGTCAATTGTTTCAACAACAAATACTCACTTTGCGTAGATACCGTGACAACGTTTAGATGATTACAATTATAAAACGATTATTTCAATTATTTCACTTTCAGCGGCGCCAAAAGACGACTTTGCAAACAGTTTAGATATTGATCTTATGCCGAGTATTGATGTGTCTGATCATGATCGAAACTGTTTAACACTCATATCGATATTTCCTTTGTCGGAAAACGCTTAATATGATTTGAATGTTTTTATTCCAGACGACATTTTCAATGCAGGCGATATTTTAGCAGTGTGAGGAAAACACATTGGTAACAGATTAGTGTATGACAATATTTAGACAGGAAACTTTCAAAGGCAACTTTCTGTATTATGTAATCAAATATCGTTCGTGGTTTTCTTTTGTTCCAAAAATTGTCCGATTTTACAGAGGGTTAACAGCATATATGATATCCTAGTGAAGGATAACTCCTCCGTCGATTCAATAACAAGAGGACCATTACCCACAATTCGCTCACCTGAGAGCATTGTACCTAAGCTGAATGGGCGGCTAAGAGTAAAACCATTTTTGACCCCGGGTCATAATTTGAACAATCTTAGTTGAGAACCATTAGGCAAAACTACATATCAAATATAAATAAACTGGGCCTTATGGTTCCAGAGAAGAAGAATGTTAAAGGTTTTCCTATGAAAAACTGATAACCCTAAGGGTTTGGTCATTTTTGACCCGGGGTCATAATTTGAACAATCTTGTTAAAGACTAAAATATATAGCTATATGTCGAATATTAAAGCAATGGGCTTTACAGTTTCAGATAAGAAGATTTTTAAAGGTTTTCCAATACAAGTCTATGTAAAACTGATAAGCCAAAGGGTTGGGCTATTTTTGATCCGGGGTTCCTCATAATTTGAACAATATTGGTAGAGCATAAGGTAAAGCTACACATCAAACATAAATAATCTAGGCCTTACGGTTTCATAAAAGATGATTTTTAACTATTTTCCTATAACAAAAACCTGATATATCCAAGGGCGGGGCTTATTTTGACCCGGGGAATTTTAATTTGAATAACCTTGTTAGAAGACCATTAGGTTATGGTAATACCAAATATCAAAGTTATTGGCATTGGCCTTTCAGTTTCTGAGAAGAATATTTTTAAAGCAGTTCTTATGCATTAAAAGTTGTCTATACGGTAATGTTAGAAAAACTGCCCCCTAAGCAAGGGAACTCATTTTAGCCAAAATCTTTGAATTAACATTTCGTTCCTCCTTGTCACTGATGCTTCAGACAAAGTTTGGTTGATATAGGGTCAGTGGTTTCAGAAGAGATGTTGTTTGAAAATGTGAACGAACGACGGACACCGGAGGACGGACGCCAGACATCGGACGTTGGATGACGGGCGGAATGGCATCACAATATCTCATTCTGAGCCTTTGGCTCAGTTGAGCTAAAAAGAGGAGAAATTGAACAAAGCAACCCTATCCAATTGCCAAGTTATGAGATTCTGATGTGAAACCAACTTGCTCGACGTTTTATAGGAGGTTTAATGTTCATAATGGAGTCTTTTGTTTGGCTGTTAGTCATGCATTGATTATACACGCCAATACTATTCCCAAACGTATTGCAAAATGTAAGAATTATTTTTATTCAAAACCAATCGGTGCATCAAGACGAAATCTGCAGTAAAAGCGGCTTCTAAGAGATATGTGTTTATTGGCAGAGTCACAGAGTCGAACAGAAATAACTGGAAATATTTTAAGTTAAACATACATCGATTTCATTGGTAAAGGTGGCTTGGCCACATTTCGAAGTTTCAATAAAAGTATGATCAAATGTGATATGTTCCAACAAGTACCTTTATACAATCATAATGTTCAAGGCATTATTATAATTTCATAAATAGCTAAAAATTAATCGATTGCCGTATGTACTTGGGATGGCAGTTTAGTGTTTTCTGTGTTTATGTCATATTTTCTAAATTGCCTGTCATTTTCAGTGTTTTTCAGGACAATGGAGGATACTTAATAATAATAATAACTAGCATTTCATTGAAAGGTAGACTCCTAGGATAATTATATGTCAGGCACGACATTGAAAAAATAAGGAGCTGATGCAGATCAACTTGTGTATTCTGTCAAGCTTAGTTTTTGAATTGGATATACAAAGGATCACCAATCCTTACCTCACTATGTTTGAATATAGTAGAAACACGACATATATGTATATTGTAGGATACCATGCACTAGGTGAATCCGATTGACATTGCAAACGGCTGCCAAACTGAAAGATTCATGTTCCTATCGTAGTATTGAAAGCTTTGAAAGTATTATCTACACACTTTGTCAAATTCAACTTGATGCATGTTTTAGCTGCCGGGCCTGAGAGAGCAACCAAATAATTATCCAAGGGTACTACAGTGCTCTCTCTCTACAACTGCCCTCCCAACAACGATTCCCTCCTTACAACGACCCTTGCCGCTGTTCACTAAACAGGACAACTATGTCTAACGTTTTTACTGTTGCAATGTCGTCTGCTTTAAATTGTCGTCTGCTATTTTTCTAAAAGTGACATAATGGACATTTCGACAGAAAATAAATTAACGACGAGTGACAAACAGCTTGAATCAAGATCAGACGCCGCGTTACGCGGCGTCTGATCTAGATTCAAGCTGTTTGCAAATGTAAGCCAATTTCCCTCTCTATAACGACTCCCTCCGAACAACGCACACACTCTATGTCTCCCAGTGGGTGTCGTTGTAGAGAGGGAGCGCTGTAATTTGCCCTTCATATGCCTACTCTCCCCGGACAATTCACACAATATTTATCTCAAATTGGATGTTGATGTAAAGTGGGCACACAAACCGTTTTTGTGTAACATCTTAATTCATAACATAATGATATTTGTGTCAAACAATGTACATCATGCATCATGCATCATGACCAGAGCGCCAAAATACTTACAATCTGATTAGAATGTATGAAATTGATAGTAGACAGAGTACTACAAAATAACAATACATTAAACATAACACAAATATTTACAAAAATCGTTCCGCCGCCATTATGTTAGATTTTATAAGAAGGACAATCCCCTGTTATTAAAACACTCCAGTGTATCGTTATGCGTATGCCTCACGATTTTCTTTATTAATATTTCCAGCGCTTTTCTTAAAACCTAAAAATAGCTCTCAGATCAAAGAATTCACGATGTGAAATAACAAGTATTCACATCATGTCAGGTTAATGCTCATTATAGATACTTTTATCCTAAACGGACGATATCATTTAATGTTATATTATTAAACAATACTTCAAAACAGGTCGAGTGCCAACTCGTTTGTGATCGCTGTAATTAATTCCGATCCAGAACAAAAGCCATGTTAGATGGTTAATATCCGGCTCCGGATCGAATGCCATTCAGAATTTGATTAATCGTCAGTATTTTAAAGAAAAGTAAAAGGTTTTTGCGTTTCATTTAACTGTAAAAGAAATAAAATATGTATACACTAGTTTAATCAACGTAACACTATAGAACCGGGAATCGTGGTAAACGCCATCAACATACAGGTAAATGGTAAAGCCCTGTCATTGCCGTGACTTCATAAATATTAAACAATTGGCGTTTGCTTAAATGTTTCTAAACTTTAGATTTGACGTATTTAGACTTAAGCAATATTGAAATTAATTCCAAACAGTTCGATCCCTGATAGGACTCTGTTGTTTGCAAAAATAATTTACTACTCAGGTTAAAGCAATGAAGGGGTTTTGAAAAGCGGTTGTATCGTTTTGCATTGGAACGTCGTGTTTATTGGAAATGTTATCAAGTGTGTTATTTGATCGTGTGGCGTTATCAAGAATCTAGCTTCCGTGTGTCTGGTTTGGTGCAAAAGTGTTTGCAACGGGTTTTCATTAGTTTTAATGTACACTCAGTGCAAAAAGAAACGCACACTTTTATTACAATATTATCTGTATGTAGAAGGAACGTATTTGTGAAATAATCTTTTCATTACAGTCAGTAGTTCCGTCTTGGGCTATCAATGTTGAAAATGGGAGGTTTATCATTGAATTTGTATCATCACAACCTGTACAAATCGGTGCATTGTTTTCAACAGGCACTAGTTAACTCTTTCGCTGCCAAATTAATCGTGAAATTTTATCCCACCACCGTTTCATTGTCGTCTGCTTCAATTATGTTGTTTGCAAGATCGTTTCAAAGTAAGATTCAAAGTAGTATGACTTAAAGTATATCTATACGAGTGTCAAACAGTTTGGATTCTGATCAGACGCCGCGTTACGCAGCGTCGGATCAGGATCCAAACTGTTTGTCTCTTAATCTGCGACTGAGCACAATGTGCGTTTCTTTTAGTACTGAGTGTAAATGCTCCTGATGAACAATAATGCAATTATGACTTTCCAATTTGTCGGAATCCATATAAGGAAGGAAGACGAGATAAGAATGCATTTAATCCTTTCCCTCTCATGTACGCCATAAAGCGCCCTTTGTAAACAGTCGGGTCATAGACAGACCCCGCGTAACACGGCGCCTGACCAGAAAACAAACTGGTTAACCCTCTTTTCCAAATGTTGTCAGTCATATTGCCTTAAATCTAACTTTGAGACGATATTACCGACAACTAAGTAGACGACACTATTAAGAGGAAAATACATTTGGTTATGAAAGAGTTATCCATTCAATTGCAATTGGTTACTAAGTCGACGTTGTACACACTTCTAGCCAAAATAGTAATCGAATCACTATTATTTGATAAAAGACAATACTATCAGTATACGTTACCTGCAAACGTGTGTATATTGAATGTACTTAATCCAAAGCGCAATATTAATTTCTGCCTGACCGTGGTTCTCAAACTTAATTGTCATTTAGAATTGTGTCTATTTGAATAACCGAGCTTATCCTCTCCAAGAACTTAAAGGAAGGCATAAAACGGGTAGAGGTTTTGATCGAATGAGATTAGCCTAACTCATCTGCCTGAAATGCATTATTTCTAATTATTTATCGACGCTGTATGACCTAGTATGTGTTCAAACCCAACTTGTCGTCATTTCTAAAGAGAATAAGTACACTGTTAACATCTATTTTTTTGCGTTTTGAGGACAAAAACATCCTTCTTAGTAAACGACAATCAAGCGAATCCTTTTTATGAAAAATATAGACAAAACATTTCAAGCAATTTTGAATCTTAGAAAAGAAACTCCGTTTAACCAGAGAAGAAGAAAAAGGAGTGAAATGAAATGTAGGAAATGCAGATTACGTAGAGGATAACTGTCTTTTCAGTGTAAGATCGAAATTTAATCCATTGAGTGAACATCAGACGTTATATTTTCACGAGTGGCGAAGCCACGAGTGGAAATATAATAGTTTGATGTTCAAGAAATGGATTAAATTCAATCTTACACTGCAAAAATACAGTTATTCTATTTATTTATGCTTTTAAGCCACTTTTTAAACGAAATTGTTTGGCAATTGAAAGCGAAAGTACACTATTTATCCCGTGTTGAGTCCCAATTTTATATCGAACACATGAGCGTGACAGTTGGCGGTACAATGACGTCACTTATTTATTGATTTGACGTCAACGGAATTACGTCGTTACTTTCGATCTTGGATTCGTGTTCTTCCGTTGAGTCGTTTGCGACAAATCGGACTGTCGGAATTGAACGGTACGACACGATTGACTACTATTCTTGGGGAGCCCTACGGGGAAAACTCATAAAAGAAGTACGAGCGACGATAATCCAACTGCTTGAAGCAGTGGATTACCAAGTGATAATCCACTGCTTTTTCCCGGTAATCCACCGAAAAGCATAAATAAAGTAACACATCTCTGTAACCACCAATACCAAGACGTTGCATTAACCAATTTATAACCAGTGAATTCTTCCATGTTTATTTATTGGATTAGTCCTATTCTATCAAAGGGATGCCTGGTCAAAATTTTCATTTTTCATTTTGTTTTATATTGAAATGTATAGCAGCAAACAGTGTAGACTCTGATCAGACGCCGCATAATGCGGCGTCTGATCAGAGTCTACATAATTTGCCTATGTCCCGTATATTGGATCGTGGGCATAAATGGGTAAATGGTAGTGTGGAGAATCTGTTATTCTTTCCCGTTTAAACGCAAACGTACGCAAACGCAAAACACTAAAACGTAGAAAAGACCAACTTTTGGACAATTCTGATAATTCATGTTTATCTTGGTGGCAAACAGTTTGGAGCCTGATCAGACGCCGGGTTACCCGGCGTCTGATCTGGCTCCAAACTGTTTGCACTGTACATAATTGTTTTAGCGTAAACGCGTTTATTGGGAAAGAATAACAGATTCTCTACTGTATACAAAACAGGTGACATCTTACAGCAAGTTTACAGTAAAACAGTAAGGTCTTAAACAAAAGAGTTTTCTGTTTTACTATAAACTTTCGTTAACCCTTTCACTCTCAATGACTCTTGAAAGCGCGTTTGCAAACAGTTTTGATCCTGATCAGACACCGCGTAACGCGGCGTATGATAAGGATTCAAACTGTTTGACACTCGTATCGATATGTTTTTAGCCATACTGCATTGAATCTTACTTTAAAACGATCTTGTAAACAACAAGCAGACGACAATAAAACTGAAAGGATATAATTATTGCGAATTTTTTGATCATGAAAGGGTAAGCAGCCGCGCCTTAAATTCCTAATAATTAATACAGTTTCCAGTGGTCCTTATAAAGAGGTTCTTCTGTACTTTGTCGTCATCTTAGTTGCATACAGTACTTAACGTCTTACCACGTTTCAAAACGATTGCAATAGCCTTTTTTATTTTGAGGGGGAAAAATTGCCGTTCTTTCCTTTTCTTGTAAACTACTCTTTTCATGCGATACCCCTTATACTGCCGATCTCGACTCGAGTGATATTCGTAAACAATTTGGATACTGATCAGGCACGGCTGAAAAAGACATCTGATATGAATCTGATATGAATATAAAATGTCTGTTACTCGTCTTTAATAAAAGAAAAACGAAGTGGTATTTATTCTTCCTACCACTCAAACAATATTGATTTATTGTATTCAAAACAAGTGTTTTTTTAAAACATGATATAAGTTAACCATCACATACTATTTAACTTAAAATAGTAGTCGCTTTAACAATAATTTTTTTTCTTTAAAAGAGGACCGTTCTTGGGTAACTCGGAGTATGGATTGAGCAAACGTATCTTACAATAACACTAGACGATATATTGACGATCGAGGTCTGCAACGGTCATAAAATGCTCCGTTTTCATATATCAACCCATATGTGCCAACGATCCCATATATAAGCCATAGGCAAATAGTGTAAACACTGTTAAGATGCCGCATTATGAGGCGTCTGCTCAGCGTCTACACTGTTTGCTGATAGGAATTTCAATAATATGTATTTAGGCTTCGCCTATGGACGGAAAAAAAGCAAAATTGTACTAATAAGTAAAACTTAATGCTTCTCGATTTTGACAATATTGTGGTACTTTTACCTAGAATATTAATAAATTATCATCTAAGATATGACATTGTGACCTGCTTTTGACCCCATACGACCCATATTCAAAGTGGAGCTATAACTCTTCAAGATTAATATCCTGAGCAAATATGATCTTGATAGGGGTAAATATATGGCCGCTAGACTAAGAGTGTACCAAACAAAATGTTGATGGACAACAGACATTTACTGATCACTATAGTTCACTTGTATCGGGTGAACTAATAAAAATAGGATGACGAACAAGAATGGTGTCACAGAAAGTGACAAATGCCCCCGACGGCCGAGGTTTTTGTCACTGCAATGTATTCATTTGGCTTTCAAATAAAAGCATACAGCAGGCTATAATTGTACTCCTTCTTGTTGTTGTGTTGCAATATATAACAGTCCTACCCTTTACTGTATGTAAGAGCATGAGATTCATACTCCGCTGTCAAAGCCAAACACTAGTGGAAATTTGGCAAACTTACATTAAGTGTAGGTCTGATAAAGAAAAACGCTTGTTCTAGCTTATTCAAATGCATCATCACCATAGTATCATGACGTCATCTGATGTCATGATGACGTCGTCGTCATAACAAGGTTTGTCAAATATCATGAGGACTTATTTCTAAATTAAGAAATGATCAAATGAACAGAGTTATGGCCAGTTAGGATGAGTTACCTCCCTTCCTATTCACTTGAAATAATATAGGATGAGTTATCTCCCTTTTCACCGGATTTTACATCAAATGATCTTGACCTTTACAGGACATGACCAAAGTTGTACTGACCTCAAGAGCTTCTTGGGATGAGTACACATACAAAATATAAAGTCTCTATCCCATGTTATTCAAAAGTTATGGCCAAGATTAAAGATGACAGACAAACAGACCAAAAACAATTATACTCCCAACTAAATCGTGCGGGGCATAAAAATGATGCAAAATACAGCAGTGCTGTGTGGTCAAAACTTGCATTCTTTTGCAGTATAACAGAGACCATATCGTTCACCCTTTCCTCCACAGAAGTGCCTCCAGCACCTCTACCTACACCTCAGTATAAGGATATCAAATGAGTACTTGCTACCAAGTGACTGTTTTGAACACATGAGGTAGTTCAAAGCAAGATAAAAGTAAAGCAAAAAGCTCTGACAGGAGCTCCCTGCAAAAAGTTACTTTCATCTTACTTTAAGCAGTCAGTGTTTTTGACATAGTTTGATAACCCGTGACAAAAAGAAAAAAACCCGTGACAGAACCGTCACGGGTTTTAGTAGGTCTGGTTTGATATAGGAGATTTGCACTCTTTGCTATGGAGGAAAGGGGTAAATCAAGGTGAAAGTAATCAGAAAGCACCTAAAGGACTTTGTGCTTTATTTTTATCTAAATATTCTTGCATAATGCAGTCACTTGACAAGTTGTTTTGCACACTAACAATTGGACCTCATGTAGTAGTTGTATTAGATGTTTTACTGTAAATGAGACAATTGTTGGCATGAGATTCAAAATAAGTCTGTCAGAGATTGAAATATCACATTGACAAAAAGAAAAACATGATCTTGTTAAAATTAAGGTTCTCTAGGGCTTTCAATTCTGATTTTTTGTTACTGGCACTTTAGGAATTATTTATAAACACAACAGGAATTTTTTTTCTTTTTTCATCAGTTCTGATAATACACAGCAGTAAAAAACACAATAACACTAAAGTTACGTTACAATTTCATATATACATAATTACAGCTTTTATAGACTACATTAAACTCATTTGTCACAAATTACAACAGCATAGTTTTTCTTTTAAATAATTAACATGGATACAGGGCTCCACATAAGGGGAGTACTTCAAGAACTTAAATCTTTATATCTGCATTAAACCATATGGTGTGATTACTCATTAGAATTGGTTTAAAGATACAATTTTAATGATTAGTTAAAATACACCATAGGATTTGGTGCTGACATGGAATTTGATCCATTTTAACTTATCCACCGCTCTGATCAGTTCATATATTTATTACTCCAATTCAGCACATAATTATGTTGTTCTCTTTTGAAAAAAAATCAGTTTTAATTTGCATCACATTCTCTGACTATCTGTATGAAAGTCCATCTTGGATAGGAAACTGCTGAATGTCATGGTTGATTCTTGTCCTACATTGTTGACCACCATAAAGGCTATGCTGATTCTGCAATAGATAGTAAATAAATAATTTATTGTTATGTATAAGGCACTCTAGTCTACAGACCTCAAACATCTCAGGACTTTTGTGTTGTTTACTTTTATAATTTTAATCGTGTGTTGTCTTTTGATTGCCTTTTTCTTAGATTTTATAATTTTTGTACGACTTAACATATTGACCAAATAGCAGGTTTTATTCCGCACAGTGACACTAGTGGTCTCTAACAATTTCCCATGAATTTTTCAGCATGTCTGGTAAATGTATTCAATTAATGGAGCTAAAGCCAAATCAGAATGATAATAAATTAATGTTGACATAGTTCTACTCATACAGGGCTACAGATAACTGAAAATAAATTCGTTATGTCTACATTAAACCCAGTGGTGTGACTACTTATTAGAATCCTGTTCTCGAGACAACTCTAATGAATGGTAACACCATAGGCGTTGGTGCTGACATGAAGAAAAGCTGCATTTGGTCTGATTACATATGTTGATATCTGACTCGTAATTATATATCAGATTTCATGGACTGAAATGAAAATTATTATACTGTTTGTGTCAGGACTGTACACATAACTGCCTTATTTTTCAATCTAAAGACCCACACACATTGCCTTTAACTTGTCTTTCAAATGTTTTCTTTCAATTATTTACTATACATATATACTGTACTTTGTAGGCTCTCTAAATTATAACATAACATACGAAAATATTTTGCATTTTAAGTAAAACTTCTTGTCTTGTAAGGAGACTCAGCTTTTAAAGGCCAAATAGGCAGAATTTAACATTGGCCATAAGTCCATAACTTTGTGACTACATGTGATAGAGACTTCATTTTGGCATGTGCACTAAAGAATCTCTTGAGAACAGTACAACTTTGGTTAAGTCAGACACATATCAAGGCCATGTAGATGTCATCTAAAGGTCAAATAGGATGAATTTGACACAGGCCTCGACTTTGCAACTTCATTTGATAGATACTTCATATTTTGCATGTGGGTCTACACTGTTTGCAAAGGTAGTTTGTATCTGGTTCAAGTACTTGAAGGTACAACCCTTTACATGTCTTATATATTAATTTACACATAGTCTACACAACATAGCTACATGCTCAGTATTGTATGATAAACAAGTACAGTCGCCACGCCTGACATATGCCCCCAACGTGTTTGACACCCAAATGCATTTTGGTGATTTTTTTTACAGACAATGTAATGGAGGTGTAACATAAAAATTTGATACTGTTAAAAATGACCCAGGAGTCAATTATTTTCATTAAAAACAGAACAGTTTGCGACACTCCTCAATAGAGATATGCTCCGGACAAGCTTTTTGTAAAATTGAAGTCAGAGGTCACGGTCTGAGTGACCTAAAAATGCTATGCGACACTCTGCCATCCCAAGATGAACTCACAAACCAAGTTTCGTATCCGTAGTTGGTAAGGTTAAGGAATTATACTCTGGACAAGCTATTGGTTAAATCATGGTCAAATGTCTACGTCAAAGTGACCTGAAAGTGGTATGCGACACGCCGCCATCCCAAGATGTACTCACACACCAAATTTGGAATCCCTAGCTGGCAAGGTATATGAGATATGCTCCTGACAAGCTTTTTGTAAAATTGCGGTCAAGGTCACAGTGACCTAGATGTGGTACACGACACTCCGCCATCCCAAGATGTACTCACACACCAACTTTGGAATCCCTAGCTGTTAAGGTCTAGGAGATATGCTCCAGACAAGCTTTTTGTTAAATCAAGGTCAAAAGTCAAGGTCACAGTGACCTGAAAGTGGTACGCGACACTCCACCATCCCAAGATGTACTCACACACCAAATTTGGAATCCCTAGCTGGTAAGGTATAAGAGATATGCTCCAGACAAGCGTTTCGTTAAATTGAGGTCAAAGGTCAAAGTCACAATGACCTGAAAGTGGTACGCGGCACTCTTCCATCCCAAGATGTACTCACACAAAAAATTTGGAATCCCTAGCTAGTAAGGTATAGGAGATATGCTCTGGACAAACTTTTTGTTAAATCGAGGTCAAAGGTCAAGGTGACCTGAAAGTTATAGGCGACACTCCACCATCGCAAGATGTACTCAAACACCCCATTTGGAGTCCCTAGCTGGTAAGGTATAGGAGATTTTGCTCTGGACAATCATTTGGTTAAAGGTCAAGGTCAAAGTAACCTGAAAGTGGTATGCGACACTCCACCATCATAAGATATACTCACACTCCAAATTTGGAATCCCTAGCTGGTAAGGTATAGGAGATATGCTCCGGACTCCAAGCTTTTGTACACACACCCACCCACTGACACACACACACACCAACCCACACAAAGTGCGTTTACTATATGTGCCCAAAGCTTTGCTTTGGGGGCATAATTAAAAATTTATTTTACCTAACAGAATAAGAATCTGAATGTCAAACAGAGTAGATCCAGATCAGGCCCCACATAAGTGGTGCCTTATCTGTATCAAAACTGTTTGCAAGTCTCAGATGAGTAACAGGTTTTTTTCACTATGTTGCAATTTCAATAAAGGTTAACCTCAGCTGACTGGTGTATAAGTTTTAACTTTTTCTAAATTTATGTATTTTTTTAATGAAAGAAGCAATAATTTACCTATTGTATATCCCATTGTATGGCTGTTGAATTCCCCTTGAAAGGTCTGGTATCATGTTAGTGTGACGTTACCATGCCCTTCATCGAAATCAATGAGATTAGATGAAATCAGCTGTCCTGAAATCATCTTCATCTCTTCATCCCGCATCATCCATCGGTGCTATGTGACCAAGTTTGTGCTGTGGTGCCATACAATCTGACTCATCCATTGGATCCATCCATACCATGTTACCATTGCCCCTGTTGAAATAATTTAGAAATATGTGTAAGTTTTCACAATAAACAACCAACATAAATCAAAGAGTGAAGGTCTTGAGAGTTGCCAAGGATGAGGTTTTGCAATCCAGTAGACCACTCTGTGGCCACAACTGAAGCTACAGTAATCATTTATTGTATGAGGCAGGTGGTCACTTAAAGAAAGATAAAAGTAAAGCAGATAGCATTTAAAGATGATTTCTGCTTTTAATTGTTTCACTGTGCTGTAAGTTGTCAGCTATTTTTATTCCATCAATAAGTATTGTTTAGTCCTGGTTACAGGGGGGTATATCCTTGCTTCTTGTCAATTCGCCACTTTCTTGTCATCGATTCGCCACCTAAGCAAAATTTAGAATCCCGTCACAAGCAGGCTACAGAGAATGTCCGAAAACTACAGACGATCCCCGAATACTAGGACTGTTTCACTCAGGTAGATTTCAAGTGAAAGAAACAGATAAAATAACAATAATTCACAAAAAGTTTCCAATCAAAAGACATGTTGGTAATTTTAATTCTAGTTGTTATGAGTTACTTTTAAAAATATTAAATAATTCAAAATCATTAAAAAATATTCAAGTTTCATGAAACGAACTATAACATACTGACAGAGCCTACATTGACCTAATTATCGAACGACCAATCAGAGGTGGCGAATTGACAAGAAAGCATCCCGGTGATCCAGAGCAATGACCTCATTCGAAAACGGTACAGTTATTTACACTTTGTATTTATTTGACAAGTTTTATTTGTACTTATACATGTACGTGTAATTGAAGGTTCAGTTAAGAATTAGATCTGTGAACAAGTAAGAAATGTTACATCAGATAGGCGCATGCGCGAAAAATATAGCTAAGGGTGGCGAAAACACAGGTAACCAGGCTACATCAAATGATTAAGCAGAAGGTACATTTTGCACCGAGATGGATCTACTGCTTGATTCACAGGGGTAAAGAATTTTAAATATAGACAGTGTCAAATTCCATCTTTGAAAGGCAGTTGAAATGCATTTACTTCTTTCATGAATGATGAGAATATTTTAAGATAAATCTAATATTTTTTATTTTGTAATTTGTTGATTACATGTACCTGCATGTGTACTCAACTGAAAAAGCTTTTGAGCTTGAGTACAAAATGGGTAATGTCAGACAAAGGTCATGGTTATTTAGAGACTTTTTACTTAAGGGGGTATAGTGTTTCTCTTGTTTTCATTCAATTTACTATACTTATTACACTTAAAGAGGCTCGCAACCGGATTTAGCATTAAAAATGGTAATTTGTAAATATATGTCAAATGATTATATAAATGGGTAAGATTTAGTTTAGGATAATAAATTCTGTTAAAAAATGCATTTCCAAAAAAAAAAGAAGAAGCTCTGGTGGGATTTGAACCCGTGACCCTCCATTGCGGAGACAAACAAGAAAAATGAGGACATGCCTTTACCGCCTAGACCACGGACGCTCTCTATATATATGGTAGCGAATTAACGTACTTCACTGTTAGCGATTAATACTACATTATTCGGCTCCGGTTTATGTCAGAGCCCGTGTAGAGAAGCGACAACAACAACAAAATCGTCAGCTGATGCTATGGAAAAACGATGGAATATATGTAAAAAACTAAGATTCGGTGACGATTCTTGAGACTTTTTTTGGACTGATCATATTTTTTTATTGTCAGAAGCCAAATAATGCCACAAATTTGCTTTGATTTGAGTATTTTATTTTGACAAGTACACCATCCGGTTGCGAGTCCCTTGAACAAAAATAGAGCGAGCTACTGCGGGGCGGGGGTCGACGGGCGTCTTCCGCAGATAGCGCTGGCCATGGGGCGCCGAGCGATGTACGCCATACCAGCCTGGCGAGCTACTGCAGGAGTCGAAGGCCGTCGAACGAAGATAGCACTGGCCCCGGGGAACAGAGTTCTGATGCTTGCCGTACCATCCCGGAGAGCTACTGTGGGCGGGGGTCGACGGCCTTCTTCCACAGATAGAATACTGTTGTCTCCTATTCTCGTGTGGCTAAGCCTTAGAATATGTATAAAACCCATACATTGCTTTTAAGAATTCTCCTTTTTGGCTTAAAAAACAGTTGAAACTCCCAATAAAGTATAACATCCATAATTATAATACTAAAAAAATAATATCTAGGTCATTTCTACGTTTGAATATACCGCCCTGCATGATCCGAATCAGTCAAATGTTTCTCGTATTCTCGTGCCTTTTGATTGGTTGTCAACGTTTGTTGCTATGGAGGGGGTTAACTCTTCAGTTCAGCTAAGTGTTTTAGAGTCACTTTAAATCTATCATATGGACAATTTCTGTGTCTGTGGCATCAATTTTTGTGTGTTTATTTATTTTTAACAATGAACTACAGAGCACCAGATAAGGGTAGTTTTTCAAAAACCAAAATCTTTATTTCTGAATTAAACCCTATGGTGTCACTATTCATTAGAATCGTCTCTTTGAGACGATTCTAATGAGTAGTAACACCATAGGATTTGGTTCTAAAAAGAGTGAGAAAATGTTGGATTTGTTGAAATAACTACCTCTTATCTGGAGCCCTGGAACTAGTATTAATGAATTACAGTATCCAACACATTTTACATGTGAAATTTCGAAAAAAGATAATTCAAACCCAATTGATGTTTTATTGGTCCAAATACAACATTTTTCAAAATAAATTAATCCGGGGACAAGAGTTGATATATTTCTGGATGTCAGGAGTGTCCATTTAATCTGTTTTTGTAAGACACGAGATTATGAAAAACCACGAGAATACGAGACTTGACGAAACATGTTCAGGATAAAGTTGGCGACAGGTGCAGAACAAATACCCGATTGACACGACCAACAACCTCAGAAATGCTCGATTACGAAAATGGCAATCCCACATTATTATTCCTTTCAAACGCAATGCAATGAAAATGACAACTTTTTGACAACTCCAACTACGGTACCAGTTTTAGTTTGAGTGGCAAACAGTTTGGAGTATAGTGACCGGGCCCAGGAATCGAACCCGGGACCTCCCGCTTGCAAGGCGAGCGTTATAACCATTGAGCCAAAAGTCCGGACGTTAGGCTCGAGGGCCTAACACTCCCTGTATTCAGTACAGGAGGATGATCAGACGCCGGGTTACCCGGCGTCTGATCTGATTCCAAACTGTTTGCAATGAAAATAAAAGTGCAACCGGGATTATTTGGAAAGAAAATGTTTTTACTACTGAAGTGTACTTTGCACAAACTGCTTAGACCTAAACAGCAATCAGTGGTAATTTATCACGCTTCAATCACTCTCCGCAATTTGGGATCAAACAATTCTATTTCTTTCTGTGGCGCTTAAACACACCTTTAACGACTGGTGGTCTCTAGCTCTTCATTCTTTCAGACATTTCTTATAGATGTCGAGTTTACATATCAAACATAGATCATACAATCCAAAGAGTTCGTCGTTTCAGGGCTACCGCGTTGTTCAACTTGTTGTCAGCCATCTTGGGTGCAGTATAATTCGACAGTCCCACAAAGTTTAATCGCTAATAATCGGGGGTTTATTCGGTTCCAATGTAACGTGACTTTTTCAAGAGTAACTTTAAGTTAATTGACTCACCCACTCTGTGGCAATGAACTCACCCAAAATGGCGCAATGGGCCAGTTTATTACCTTCCCTGACCCGCGCATGTACATAAAGTAGTACCGGTACTTCCGCGAAGTAGTTCCTAGAGGTCACTCACAACAACGTAAATAACGTCTTTCTTCATCAAGTATTGCTTCATTAAACATCATAAGTTGAATTAAACAAAACGAAAATTTGAATCAAGAGCTTAAAACTGGCGGCTATTTGCTTTTGTTGGATTCCCAAGGCCTAACTACTTCCAAGATGTCAGCCCCCATGTCGCATCGTTGCTTAGTTTTAAGGAAGTTATGCACGCGCAAATCAAACACTTTTCAAAGTCTATCAGTGATTGAAATGAATTGGAATACCTTTGTTTTTTCCATGCATTACCTAAGAACGGAAAAAAAGCAAGCTTTTTTTCCGTATAAAACAAAATGAAAATTAAAATTTTGACCAGGCATCCTTTTGATAAAAAGTGGACTAATCCAATATACAAACATGGAAAAATCCACTGGACATAAATGGGTAAATATAGCTAGAACAGATTTACACTATCATCATTACAGAACCACTTACAAATAAATGTATTGCATACTTAACTTCTTTATCATTCTGAAAACAATAAAAGTGTTCTAGGCCAATTATTATATATTTCTTCGAATAGTATGAAAGAAACAAAGGTTTTAACACATCTTTGTCATATTGTTGTCTGCCTATTTCATTGTTATCTGCAATATCGTCTCAAAATTAGATTTTTGGCAGTAAATCAAAGAGAGTCAGGATCGAAAAAGTTTTTCAATGCGCCTTATGACATATTTGATAGTAAAAGAGTTAATATATCCCATACTTACCCTGAAGTTTCCAATGGACAATTTCAGTTGCCAATACAGTCTGGTCCATTTTAGAGTATTTGGGGCTGTTATTGTAATAAAAAGGAACATGACAAACAGTGAAGTCCCTAATCAGAGGGCTCCTGCTGGAGCACTCTGGTCAGGGACTTCACTGTTTGCCTAGTACACGACGTGTTTTCTTCACACGTCAGGTACTAATTTTATAAAAGACGCATATATGCGTCGCTAGGGCTCAATGAGTTAAGGGATAAACGCCTCACGATAAATTTGACCATGAAAGGCCTAACTTACAGTATGCAGATAGAACGCCAAAATCCTCAGCATCTTATCTGCATCATAACTATGTGGAAATATTGTTCGTTTATAGAAACATTCTTGCTTTTGCGAGTTCATGTCAACACAGTCAATATGCCTTAAATCCTCAAACTAGGGGCGGGAGTAGTCTAAAGCTGATATGATATGGAGCGCAATCGTTGCCAATAATCTAGACATGTAGATGCTAACATCTATTTTGTAGTTTGTATAAAATACAAACCCGACTGTACAAAATATAAATGTGACTTGTCCATAAGTTAGTCATGACCATACAATGCTATTTTTAGAATTGACTTTCTGCTTTGTTCAAAGCAAACACCCGCTTTACATTTCATGAAATTGACAAATTAATCCTACAGATCAGAATGAAATTCCTCAAACCGTCACAAGCAAAGAACTGCATCCGAAATTCCAACTGAAATCATCTGTTTTCAATAAACTTGAACACAGATATAAACCGAAAGTTGCGGATTGACGACCGACATTGACATTTCTCCAGTGTACAGTTGACTCTTGCAAGTCGAGAATTACATTTCTACAAATGCAAAACTAGCGAATTTTGCTATGACCTTATAAGGAATTTTTACGGAATACTACGAATATTAATTTGGGCGGAGTAAACTAAATCGGATCTTACCGGAATCGTTCGCCGGGGGTTTACCTATCCCTATGATTTTACAGTGGAGAATACGTTATTCTTTCCCGTTTAAACGAACCGCAAAACACTAAAACATAGAAAAGTGCAACTTTTGGACAATTCTGATAATTCATGTTTATATTGGTGACAAACAGTTTGGAGCCTGATCAGACGCCGGGTTACCCAGCGTCTGATCTGGCTCCAAACTGTTTGCAATAGAAATAATAGTTTTAGCGTAAACGCGTTTATTGGGAAAGAATAACGTTTTCTCCACTGTATGTAGCCAGTTAGACAGACAGGTGCTTGCTTAACCCATTACCCCATAAATACACCTTTTTACGCCTTTCATTTATTCATCCACTAAAGAATTAATTCCAATTTTTACAGCCATGAATATGTATCATAAGAAATGTTTTCTATTTCCTAGCAGACTGTTGCTTAAAGCAGGCTGAAAGTAAAGCAGAATGTGCCTTAAGGCACATTCTGCTTTACTTTCAACCTGCTTTCAGTGGTCACGTGTCTTCAATACTAGAAACAGGCTGTGGGGTAATAGGTTAAGCAGACTGAAGTAAAGCAGATTGTTCCTGAAAGAGCTTTTCTGCTTTACATGTACCTGCTTTAAACATCCATCTGCCCAGATGCAGGGCAGGGGCCCGTTTCATAAACATTGTTGTCGTAAGTCAAAACTTTAAAATACATTTAATTTCTGATTTCTCTATTTCTTAATCCTGTCTTGTGACATTTTCAAGACGATTCCAAAAAGATGTTACAAGACAGGATTAGATTGAGAAATAAATAATACTTGAGACTTTTATAATCTGACTTACGACAACATTCGTCGTACAAAGTTTTATAAAACGACTCAAGGTTTCCAATGACTCTTTATCAGGATAATATTTGTAGAAGTATGAAAAGGTACATGCATTAAATTTGTAATAGGAATAATTAAAAAAACTGCCAACATGTGCATCTATGTGTGAAATGGTTAAAGTGGTTGCTTACAGCAAGATAACAGTAAAGCAGAAATCTCCTGTGGCAGCTTTTGATTAACTGCTTTACTTTTATCCTGCTTTAAGGTGGGCTCAGCTTCTTTAACCATTTGAACCCTATTGGTGCATCTATGGGTCCTTTGAAACAGTGTACCTGTGAAGACTTAGTAACATTAACCCTTTACCTGAGAGCCTTTTTCTAGTATTGAAAATAGGTGACTACTTAAATAGGCTCGCAACCGGATCAAGCATTACAAATAGTAATTTGTAAATATAGGTCAAATGCTTATATAAATGGGTAAAATTTAGTTTAGGATAATAAATTCTGTTAAAAAATGCATTTCCAAAAAAAAAAAGAAGAGGCTCTGGTGGGATTCGAACCCGTGACCATCCATGCGGAGACAAAAATGAAAAATGAGGCATCGCCTCTACGCCCTCGGCTACGGACGCTCTCTATATATATGGTAGCGAATTAACGTACTTCAATGAGATGAGCCTACTAACAAACAAGAGCAGCAAGACATAGCCAGAATCCAGGCATGTGTGGCGCTCGGGCTGGAGGACACTGGGGTGCACGGCCGAACAGGGGGTGGTATGAATACCACCTTATGGTCGGACAGGCGCCCTGTGACTGATGGGAACGGTTCGAGTGCTGCACAGGCCAACAGGATCCGGAACCATGGTACGCACAAGTTAAAAGGGGGATTGCACTCGGACGCCTGGATGGTCGAATATGAGCACGGCTCGGGAATAGCCTGACAGGCATCCGATGTGAGCTCCGATTCGGACAAGGTTCATCATGGATCTGTTAACAACTAACCACTGGAAACCAGAAACAACAACACCTCCTTGACAAGACAGCATTTCCTCCTTCCGACGACCAGCGGCAACAAAAGGCCCTTCTCAGGGCCACCACTGCAAAGTCCATTCAACAATAGGCATGATGCTGACCATTGTCCCAAACCTGAGACAATGGGATGACGCATCTGATGAAGCTTATGCGGGACTATAAACCTCAGCAGAAACACACAAGTACTTCAATGATAGCTATTAATAGAACATTATTCGGCTCGGGTTTATGTCTGACCCCGTGTAGAGAAGCAACAACAACAACTATACCGTTAGCTAACGCTATGGAAAAACGATAGAAAAAAATCTAAAAAACTAAGATTCGGTGACGATTCTTGAGACGTTTTTTGGACTGATCATATGTTTTTAATGTCAAAAGCCAGATAATGCCACAAATTTGTTTTTATTTGAGTATTTTATTTTATTTTGACAAGAACACCATCCGGTTGCGAGTCCCTTTAAAGCAGGTTGAAAGTAAAGCAGAATTATAGTCACTCGGAACACCTCAGAGTTCTTGGCATACGTTCTAGGAAATACCGAAACTTCACGAAGGAAAATTGACGCGTCGAAGGAGGGGCTTATGTAGCTAAGACACGCCCTCGTGACTCATTTGTTACTTTCTACATTGTCCGTTTTACATTGGCGAATATCCGAAGTTCATTGTATGGTGTCTGTTTGCAAAAGGTGAAACGTCTTTCGCAAAGCGTACTTTCAATTCTTCCAGGCGGAAAATGTTTATTTCAAATGTTGGTTATATGTAGTTCTGTCTTAGAAATTAACATTAAATCATGGATTTTGGTTCCCTTGTTAACAGCTTTACATGAAAGAATTGCAAGTGTTTAAAGTATAAACTATAAATACCTTTTTATGGAATACAGTATACACATGTAAACAGACATTTACATGTTAAGTTTGCATGATTCTAAACGACATTTATACAAATACATATCGTTTTTGGCCAAACAATAATTGAAAACTGGGTGATTGCATGTCTGGATTTTTGGCAACGAATGCGCTCCATAATATAAATTCTAATATCCTTATTCCAAAGCAGATAATTAAGTTGTCTGAAACAATTAAAGCCTATTTGCCGACACTACCATTATTCCTGTAACAGAACAAGTAATTGTAGTTAATTATAGAGTATGTACAACCACATGTCCTAATCACTTCGGAGATATCTTAATCTTTAAGAATTAATATAAACATGCTTAAATAACAGTTTTCATTAGTTTGGTGCGAGATCCGACGACCAAAAAACCCATAAACGTCCTATCAAACGTTCTCTATACTGTTTGCCATTTCGCCGGTATTTTTGAGTTAATATCAATCTCTGCATTTATCCTTTAGACCAAGCTGTTTCTATAACAGGGAGATAATATTTGGTTAGTTTGGTTTCTCCGAAAATAAAAAGAAAGACTGTATTCGAAAACATAAAATAAAACCTCCTTATTGCTGGTATTTTGGACTTGTGTTATTAAACTTAGCTTATTGCTAATGTATAGTGTATATATTACAGGTAAATGCACGTTTGACTTAAGCAAATGTAATTGATGGACGCGACCGTGCACTGGGTGCACAAGTGCAGACAGCCTTAAAGGGAAATGGACAGCTCCGGTAAAGTCGGTCTTAAATTGTAGATTTTGTCTTAAACACAACTAATGTCCAAATTCCGTTGTTGTTGGGGTGCATATAAGAAAAAGAAAATAGACTTGGTGAGCCTTCCCTAATTAGATAGGAGGACGCTATCTTTGCAGCGGAACCCATCGGTATTTATGCTATTTGTTACGTCATATATCCCATCGCATGTGTCGGGTACTTTGGCTGTACAGGGTACATACAGGTTAAGTAATCATTTCTCTGATAAAAAGCTTTTAACCTCTAACTGACTTTCAAAAATTACTAGTTCAACTGTTGATAAAAGTACAATAAGACTTAATGATAAACGGGAAACGTAGCAAACCCCTTGTTCCACGTTTTATTTTAACACGAAAATACTATCACTACTAAACACACACGCAAACAATGGCGTGGTGCATCATGATTGCAATTAGTCAGTCCCTCGTGATAATTGATACCCTTACCATCGGTAAAAAACACTAATCCGATTAATGACAGTAGAGTTATTAACCAACCCATGAAGCCATGAACCACCCGTCGCGGCACACTTGCTATTTCGTCGACATAGGCGCTCGCCGCTACTGGAAATATGCGATAACAACTGCTTTATTGACCTGTCGCGTGAAGGATCGGTACGTCTGATGTTTTGCTCACTTTTTTAATGGCCCGTGTCAAAATTTCAAGGGTATTCTTTACACAATTAAAGGCATTAAGCTGCGAAACGTATTCGAAAAATATGGTCGGTTTCGGACATTTCTAAGTATTTTTGTGAATTAAAATATTATTTAATAATTAAAAAAATAACAAAATCGAAATACCAGGAGATTTCAAATACCATGGGTATTCGCACTGACACCAACCGTGCATAACAAATGAATGTTTAACAAGTTTTAACTGTTCACGTTAATCTTATTTTCTCAAACAACCTGTCTTCTATGCTATAAACATATACCGATAGGGGATAAATGATGTCACACAGGTAATAAAAATGGCGGCCTCTATAAAAGATCGTTATCAAAACTTGAAAATGCTATAAAAACATTATTTTGAAAGATTTTGGGGATTTTGTTTCAATTGTTGCATTTTGAATCCATGAACTTTCGTTTAAAACCAAGTTGTAATCAGTTGTCCATTGTCCTTAAAGGATTTCACCAACTATTAATCTTTGGTTGATATATTCGCACGCAGTTTGATCAAATCGACTCGTGTAAAGTCGATTGTGTATATTATATATCGAGCGGAATACTTCTCTTCCAATGTCCTTGCTAAACCTTAGCAAATGATAAAGTGTAGTCATTCGCAATGTGTGCACGCATAATTTAATTACTCCTTTGAGACACAGTTTATGATTCGATTTACTTAATTGCTAGCCAGTAATATTCTAATCTCCTCAAGCGTAAGTGGAACAAATGGAGTACCAACAGCGTTAATTACGTCGCCATCGCAACATGTTTAAAGAACCATCTGAATTACGATGGTAATGGTAAAACAGACCAAGCGTATATTCAGTTGTAGAAGGCGTAATCTGTCCCAGTAAGCACTTTTTTTTTCAATGTCTCTTGTAAACACTAACTAGTTCACCATTAAATGCCTTTAATTGTCATGTTTTCTAACCGTTATAATCATACAACACGCGTGTTCTGATATAAAAATAAAAGTATTAAGAAATGTGTTTTTTAGTTATTTGATCTAGAAATTCATATTCACTTTTTTTTCAAAACTAGCAGTAAAAGTAAATTATTCTGTATTTCCGATTTTCTCCATCACGATGTTTTCTGTTATGAATATTTTATACGCATGTAACGACAACGAAACACAAGTACACTAGGTTTCCATTGCCTCGTCACCATGCTTGATTGATTAATGGCTCTCTCATGGTATGACCTCAATCTCGCTTCAGTCCAGAAATAAGATAATAGGCTTACGGGTAAGCCCTCTTCCATATTTGTTTGATATCACTGTGTGGCAAACAATTCCGGAACACCCACATGATAAAACACATTCGATGTAAGTTGTCCGGTACAAAGTGTACATCCCTCTTTACAATAATGCTTGCCGCTGTTAAAAAAACATAAGCACTATGCCTTACGCTTTCAATGGTACAGTATTGTCTGATTTTAATTGTCGTTTGCCGGTTTATTTTCTAAAGTCACGTTATAGACATTTTGGCATAAGAAGCATAAAGACGGGTGACATTATATAGTTTGAACCCGGATTAGACAAAGCATTTCGCAGCTTCTAATTCTGTTTCAAACTATTTGCAAATTATCTCTAACGGCATTAAGTTTTCTCTCTATTATAACAACTTCCTTAGACCAACACACGCAATTGTCGTCTCACAGTAGATGTTGTCGTAAAGAGGGAGCAATATTTCTATTAGAACAGTCACTTCATTCTATTCTTATTCGAAGTCACACGTAAACATTTGGTCTAGACACATGCTGATTGAATTTCCTTTTCTTGAGCTATGTTTACACTCCTTAGCAAGTTGTCCCTTCGTCGCTTTATCTGGAGTACAACGGATATTTGGAAATAGTATTGATCCTGTTCAGACACCGCATAACGCGGCGTCTAACCAGAATCCAACCTGTTTGCTAATACACATTTTGATATTCCTTCAATCAAAAAATCTCTCTCTCTTCTTTTGAGAAATAAAAGTAGATGCCAATTGTTATAAAGTAGATGACGTTATGAGAGTTAGGTATTAATAACTAACACATTTATTTACAACATATGTCATTACTGTGATAATTTTGTATGCAGTTTTGTCGGGCTCATCGGTGCAATGAACGACTCGGAATAATTCCCGATGCATTTCCTCATAATATATTGTTCTGTCTATCTATAACAAATAGCCGGATTGGCTTGTCAAGCTGAGACTGATAGGTATCGACAAAGGTGATGATTACAGTTGAAATACGGTATATTTGCCCGTTCATACGGAAATAAATGCAAACAAAACGCAACAAAATATGACAAATGACAATGTGTCGGTCACATTGACGATTCATGTTTTACTTGAGTGAGAAACAGGTTGCTTTATGTTTGTCTTGCGTGTTGTTTTCTATTTAGTGTGTAGATGAAGGAATGGTATTGCGTGTGTGTGTGTGTGTTTGTTGTGGTATGACTGTGTGTGTGTGTTCTGCTTGAGAGGTGGGTGTATTGTTTGTGTTACGTTTCCTGCTTGAGTCTTTCGTATTTATTTGTTGCCACAATAGTGTTACTTGTGCCGTGTGGAGGCCGTAAAACGTCGCCCCGTACATTTAATCAATAGTGTTATCATTCCTCCTGCAGGAGCGTGCACTTGTTGTACAACTCGTCTCTTTGGCTTTCTTTCTTGCACCGTATGGTAGGTCTCTATGTACCGATGGTCAGATGAGCTTCGGTATTGTACCGGTTCTTCACTAACTCTTTACTACTTACATTAACCATTTTCAATCTTTACATTTTCCAATTGGTATGTATTAGTTATAGTTCATTTTTTGAAAATTATGCAATATAACCTGGAGCGACCGTAGGGAGCGAACAGGTTATGTTGTATAATTTTCAAACAAATGAACTATAACTGATTTACCGTTTGCCTCAAATATGGCACGTTAGCTAGTGTATGGCAGTTACCGTTCAACCTACTTTACCTATACTAAGTTATCGCTCAACCCAAATTACCGCTCGACCTAGTTTGTCGGCCAATGAAAGGGCGATGGGCGGTGCTTTGTATTTTCGGAAGCCGGCGAGTTCACTTTTACATATGACGTCACACGAAAAACTAGAAAATCGACCGGGAACCCTGTACGCGTGTAGAGCTCGCTGTAGGCATTTCCAATTAGAAACAAAACCGAGCATGAGCTAGCGTGTCACCCAAATGGAATTTAAAAATAGATTCAATTGAGGACGATTTTTATTTGTGTTCCGACAGTAAAGCATTAAGTAGCACCTGATCAACCAAGATTCGAGTCCTTTCTTCATTCATGCACTAATGGAGCCAAGCAATAATTGTTTTAAATTCAGTTTAGAAACCCCCCCCCCCCCCCCCCCCCCACAAATTATAGGGTTTATAGGGTTAAAACATCCTAAGTCAAGAGCATTCTTGGTTTTTAAATGACATTCATCTGGACTGTGTTGTTTAGTGCATTAAACTATTAATGACAAAAATGCACATGTCACCGAAGGGGTTGAAGACGGGTGGCTGTTTAACGCAATAATTAAACGCTTATAGGAGCCTCTGTATTGTTTGCCTTATGCATTGATAAAAAGCAACCGTATTTTAGTACAATATTGAAAATAAGCACATTTCTTTCGAGACGTTTTACAGTCAAATATTTGTAAAACGATTACACAAAAGAAGACAATACCCACAGATCGACTGCTTAACCCTCTCAACCCAACACTTGAACAATGAACAATTCGAGTCTAGGCCATTTTGTAATAGGAGATCTACGATGTGGTTCTACAATGTTTGCAGTGGACAAGTGTAACGAGTACATTTTAAATGACGAGTGTACTCGTCACCTAGGGTTCAATGAGTAAATGCAGGACATGATTAATGCGTTTCATATTAATTTCATTATGCACTAACTATAGTCTCCTGTCTACAGAAATATTTGATTTATTCGGGCCTCTTCATTGAAAGGCCGCAGTACATAGGTTATACTGTAATTCGCAGCTGAGCGGTTGCTGTATGACGTAATGATGCGCTACGCTCCTCCTTAGCACGCGGTGTCCTTGACCGGTTCATGACTTGTTTATTTCTCTGCCATACCCAAGTACAAAATTGAACGAATATGCGATATATTTTTTCATTTCTCGCTGAAATGGAGCCCTACCATTGGCTGGTAATCTAGGGCAAACGGTAATACTTTATAATAAATTTCGAACTTTCTTTCTATAGAGTTATAATTACATTAACTATTTTCAATCTTTACATTTTTCAAATAGGAATTACTTTATAATAAATTTCGAACATATAGTCGATACATAGGGACAGGTGCTTACTTGCTTCTCTTAATTATGGAACTACAAACAAACAAAAGACTAAAAATCCCCCTTACACCACTTAGAATGCACTCTGCGTGTTCTGTTCATATCCCTAGAAATACTACTAATTTTGCATCACTACAGCCGTCCGTACAATTATCACCACTTAAGCTCTATTCGGCATCTTCTTTTCACATTCCATCTCTTTCTATTAATAATTGTTTTCATAATGGTCCAAAAGTAGTGCTTTCACCTCTAAAATATTCTATTCAACGCAATAATTCTGTTGTATTACGACCATTGAACAAAAAACGTAGAGTGCATCCTATTATTGAAAAGTGCAATGCTAAGAGGTGAGCGTGTTGCAATTATTTATCTTGCAAGTCTACTATACAATGAACAGTAAACGGTAGATTATTTAGTGTTGTCATAGATTCAGACATCAACTGACGAACTAATCATGTTATATACGTGTTAACTTGAAAAGCACCAGGTTGTGGTATCCAGTATGTTGGGCAAACCGGTCGTCCCCTCAAAACTACATTTAATGAACATCTTCGTACTTGTAGAAACAAAAAACTGAGGAACCTTCTGTATCAACATTTTCGGAAATCTGGACATGGATTAGATTTTATTTCAATTCAACCTGTCGAACATATTACGTATGATCAAAATGCTACTAATAGTTTCAAATGTAAGGCTAGATTTATAACGGAATTAAAATGGATTAAAAAATTTACAGACACCCTTTCCTTTAGGCTTGAATGATAATATATACCAATCTTGCAATATTTCTAAAGAACCTTCAATTGATATTTTTTCGATTTATTCTAAACGAAACCGTAAATCTAGATCGCATGGTATTCGTACAAATGGTAATATTAAACGTAAATCACGTCAGTCGATTTTATTAACGATTTGCATAATCTGCTGTTACATTCTGGTAAACATAAAATGCTTTCTCGGCTTTCTTCGTTGTCATTGTCGTCTTTAAGAGATATTGACGACAAGGCTGATAATATAATTTTACGCACAGATCCTCTGTATCATACTGCAGGTTTAATACAAAGTTATACTCAGCATGTTCTCAGACCGCATATTGATTCTTTAAACGATCACAAAAGATTTGTCATTAAGGTCCCTTTTATTAATAAAGGTATTGATTTTATAGATTTACAAGGTATTTTCCGAAACAAAAAAGTGATGAATGCTGTTCCAAATTATTTCAAAAATCTTGAACCACCTATTATTTGCTATAAGTATAATAAATCTGTAAGAGGGTTAATTTTTAACTACAATAAAATTGTTTCTGATCTTAAAATTCTCGAAAATACACCAGCTACATGAGATTGTACCTCTTCTAAATTCTGTTACGCCCCAGTGGGTCATATAATAACAGGCAATTTTGATATCATTAAAGATAAACGCATCAGAGCGCTTTTGAGGAAGGGACCTAAATTTAGATTACCTGCCTTAATTGATTTCGATACTTGCCGTAATCATATTTCGGAAGCTTTGAATAATTATAGTACCAACTGGTGCCGAAGAGAACATGCTGAAAATGACGCTCTTTCAAAATGGAAAGATTTAATTTTTGATATTATCGATATCCGGATTTCGTTCTATTTATCCAATAACCATCTTTTACCACCTAAACCTAAATTTAACATTCGTCACTTAAAGAAGGGCATACAAGACTTTTATTCCAAGTATGTACTCGTTCCTGCTGACAAAGCATCCAATAATGTGATAATTGTATGACGATTACATTATGTTGATACTTTAAACCAGGAACTTGTGAATACCAATTCCTATATATCTACCAATTTAACGGAGCGTAATGTAGTATCTGATCATCTTGATACATGTAAACAATTAAAAGCTGATGTCAACATACCAAAACTCCACAAAACACCTTATAAGTCTCGTTTTATTGCTAATTCAAGTGCATGTACTACTACTAAGCTTTCCAAAATTTTAACATCGTCTTTAATTAAAATCAAAGAACATGTTCAAAGGTATTGTGATAAGACTTACGAAAATTCTGGACTTAATCTGTTTTGGTCTATCAAAAACTCTAATGAAATTTTGGCGAAGCTTGAATATAAAAAATACCAAGCTTGCAATATAAGTACGTATGACTTTTCAACACTATATACTACCTTACCTCATAATCTAATAAAAGCTAAACTTATACAACTTATTGAAAATACTTTTGCCAGAGAAAGGAAGCTATTTCTGGCGTGTAATACTAATCGTGCATTTTTTACAAATGACACGGTTAAGCATTACACTATATGGACTTGCAACGATGTCTGTGAATCACTAACATTTCTTCTGGATAATATTTATGTACGTTTTGGGAGTACCATATACCGCCAAGTGATTGGTATTCCTATGGGTACAAACTGTCGCAGACCTATTTTTGTACTGTTATGAGAGGGACTTTATGCTTAGTCTAAACCCTGATACACAGGCAGATATGATCGAAGCCTTTAACAATACATCGCGCTATCTAGATGATATTTTTAATATAGACAACCCATTTTTTGATACGTTGTTTCCTTTTATTTACCCAAAAGAACTACGCCTTAATAAAACAAACGAGTCAAATTTGTCGGCACCATTTTTAGATTTGGATCTTTTTATAAATAACGGAATTGTTTCTTCTAAGATTTACGATAAACGAGATGATTTTGATTTTAGTATTGTAAATTATCCTCATCTAGATGGCGATATTCCCCGTTCCACGTCTTACGGGGTTTATATTTCACAACTTATTCACTTTGCTAGGGCCTGTACCTCTGTTGAGGACTTCCACATTCGTAATAAAACTATTACTGAAAAGCTTCTTAAACAGGGGTACAGATTTCATAAACTCCGTAAAACATTTTCTAAATTCTTTTATAGAAATCTTCCTCTCATTAACAAGTATAAATGTAACTTAAAGTCTTTTCTGCGGCAAGGTATTTCACATCCGGAGTTTTATGGTGATGTGATTTACAGACTTCGTATGATTCTTGGACATATACATTTTCAAAACCTATTTGTGAAACGTATTAGAATTTTCCTCAAAAAAGATTATGATCCAACTATATTGCTGCGCACTTCACGTTTGGTTATCGATCAATCTACAATTGATAACTATGCTTTCCTCTTTGGTTGTGCGACGACAGACAGGGCTTAGCACTATATGATGATGTATCTTTAAAGCCGTCCTTAACCGGGAGAGTTATGTCGGATTTTCGTGCTTTGTTTTTTCTCTCCCTCTCTGTCGTACCCTGGACCCTTCCATGGCTTACAGTTACTCGCAACTACAGATTAGTCGCTTGAGTACAATTTGACCGTTGCCATAGTGGGTTATTTTTAACACGGGCTTGAATGTTTAATTCTTTCCCATGTTACTAATGATCTTGTCATAGAATTTTTGCTAAATGTTTTACATGTATTTACTTACTGTGCTGGCGGTCTTTTTGATTGTGAGGTTGTGGAACAGGGTTTATATTTTATGTACACTGTTTGTCTTTATAGGTGAATATAGGAGATAAGTGTGAGGTTGGGCGCCCCTAAACCCAGGTTTAACCCCCCAGTGGTTGTTAATAATTAATTAATTTATAGTTAATTATTGATTGCTACTGACCGTACCAAGGCGGGCTCCTATGTTCACTTTGCTTTATGTTTGTCTTGCGTGTTGTTTTCTATTTAGTGTGTAGATGAAGGAATGGTATTGCGTGTGTGTGTGTGTTTGTTGTGGTATGACTGTGTGTGTGTGTTCTGCTTGAGAGGTGGGTGTATTGTTTGTGTTACGTTTCCTGCTTGAGTCTTTCGTATTTATTAGGCCAGATAAGATCTATAGTTTAACCGTCGTCTAATCTAGTATCAACTGTTGCGACTATGTAATGTTATATAAATAACCAAGTTTTTAAAAACTGAGTCTATTTTATAAATTCGCTTACACAATGTAGAATATATGTGCAAAGGCATCGTGACGTCAAAAGCAGATTCATGTTTACAGGTTATAATTAATTGCATGTTTAATCAAATACAGTAAAACCCTCCATACCGAAACCTCTAAATACCGAAATTCTCTCTAAACTGGACAAAAACGTTGGTCCCATTTCCAAACTTCTTTTTTTAACCCATTAAAACATTAATATTCCTTATTTACGCCTTTGATTTATTCCTTCACTGAAGAAAACACATTAATAGAATATCTTAACATTTTGGCAGATAATAGCTGAAATCAGGTTTAAAGTAATGCAGAATGCGCCTAAGGGCGCATTCTGCTTTCCTTTCAACCTTCTTTAAATGATCAGCTATGTTCTATACTAAAACAAGATATAGGTTAAAACCCCTCTTAACCGGACACCCCCTCTAAACCGGGAATTTATGTTGTCCCTACGCATGTTCGGTAAAGAGGGGTTTCACTGTGACTTGGTTGGACAATGTCATTTTATGAAACAAGAACAAACAGGCCATTTTTATACTAATCTGAATTGTCTGGTATTATCATGTTCTCTATCGCTGTTATCTAACATACAGGCATTGTCACTTCATCACCAATAAAAGAATGTCAAGCTTTAAAACTCACAGACATTGTCCTGAAGCTTTCCAGACTTGTAATAACCTTCTGAAAATAACTGAAAAGCATAATTATGTGCCAGACAAACCTACACAAAAAAATTGATTTACTTTCATACGGTTGCGAACATATAGAAGAAACCTGCTCAATATGCAGTGTAAGGTTGATTGTGCAAAATTGTGCCCAGTATTTGTAATCATTACAAAAGGAAACAAAATTGGTTTCAAACAAACAAGATATCCTTGTTACCTTGAATCAGAGAAAAAACATGAATGGACTAAATGTACTAAACTACATCAATTAGGGTTTGGTGTAAGAGTACAAATCAGGAAGGCAGAGTGGCACATGTAATAGTCAGATTAACTGTTTCTCAGATTTTGACCTTGACATTCAGATTATGTTGTTCAAAAATCACATGTCCTAAATTATTTCCTATACTACATTAGACAAATTTTGAGTAAATAAATATTAGGATGATGCAGTGTCGGGAATATAATTAGGTAGCTGTGACCTTAAGCCACGATTTCAATTATAACAAGTGCTTGTCTGGAGAATATGCCTTATACCATATCAGCTAGTGATAACACATTTTGTATAATTATGAGTACATCTTCTGATAGGGTAAACGTTCTGTCATTATAACTCATTTGTGCCCACGATCCTATATAGAGGACACACGCAAACAGTGTAGACACTGATCAGACGCCGCATTATGCGGCGTCTGATCATCGTCTACACAGTTTGTTGATAGGAATTTCAATATAAAACACAATGAAAAGAAAATTTTGACCAGGCATCCCTTTGATAAAACATGGAAGAATCAAATATATAAACATGGAAGAATCTACTGGGCACAAATGAGTTGATATCACTGACCCTCGAACCATAATATATATTGCCCGGACCACATTCCCTATGTAATATCAGCTGCGAGAATCAAATTTGGTGTGTGAGTTTATCCTTGCACGGAACTGTATATCAAATTATTATTAGGTTACCATGACATTGTCCATGACAGTTTACCTCAATATTAAGCAAAACCAAAGTTGTTTTTTATATTAAATCATCTACAGTAGTGTAAATGTTTGTGGAAGAATTGCTTGCTATGACGGGGTGTTGCGTACCAATAGTGTGTATTGATATATTCATATACAACAACAAAATGCATTGCAGGTCAATAAACGCTTTGGTATCACATGTCACTTACTATGTCTCAGGTATGCCACCTTCCTACTTGAAAGCAAATCTATCTATTTCGGAAGTGCTGTGTATTAGAGCGACATTTATATAATTCAAAGGAGTGGGAAACCATCAAACGCTGACATTTGAAAACCCGAGATAATCTATTCTTACGCGCAATGCCTATTTGACAAGTCTGACAAACTTAAGTTACAAACCATAGAGTACTGCTTTAGGCAATATGACTATTGTATTAAATTACAAGGAAGACTAATAACTGAGCCCTCTGATAAGTGTAGGCACTATTATATTTATGTTTATTCTCATTGAACTGCTTTCAAAGTACAAAAGAGCTTTCCCTTTTTCATAACAATTAATGGTTGATAGTTGAGCGACGAATGATGCATTTTCCTCCAAATACATAGTTTAAGTCTTAAACTCGTGTAGTTGTGATACTTGATTTGTGTTTGCTGTTTTTACTTTTTGTCCCAAAGGCATATTAGGGACATATAGTAACCTATAACATTTTTGGGTATCTATATCCTTGGCTATGATATTCGTTCTGTTGTATATAAGACACCACACTTAAAGTTGAGTAATGATATACAAGTGTTTATCAATCACAATTCTGGAAGCAGCGATATGTACTAAGAACATTTGCCTTGTATTTCATATTCCCGCTTATCTAGTGTTAAATTCGTTTTAGTTGCCTTTCATTTCTTGATCCGTTTGACACCATTGAGCATTTTAAAACCGCTTTTCCAAATAATTAAGATCTTAAAGTATCAAAATAAGCACCATTTATTTGAGAAACAATTTCATTTCCATATACAATATTATGCTTAAAGAAGATCACAACAATTATAAAGACATTCTTACGGCTTCATATGTAAAAAGCAAAGTATTAAATTATAGTCTACTTTCAGTCCGAATGACCGCTCAGACGACTGTACATTCACTCCCCTGAACATTGATCCATCTTGACTAAACTATTGGGCACTGCTAACAAATGGCGCGTAGGCAGCCGCAGTACCGGCGCAGATACTTCACAGGTACCCATTTTAACCCCTGGGTTGAGAGTAGTAATTCGCGGTACATGTATTGTGCAAGAGATTTGCTGTTCATTGTCGGGGATTGGGAAACATCCGCTTGTCAGACCGCTGGTACGGCGGGGGATCGACCTCACGACCTCTGGTACCGTAGCCCAATGTGTTACCACTGGTCTATTACCGCCGGTAGATTAAAACAGTGATGTGGCTTAGTAGTATCACGAACCATTTCATCAATCCTCAGATTTAATGGACCAATTATATTTCATTTAATGGCCATTTAATTTGTAAAGAATAAATGTCAACAGTATTGGTGTTATTCTAACCTGTTTCTATGACAACGAAAATGATTTAAATTACCTTTTGATTGAAACCAGTAATTGCTAAATGAATATGATATACAGTATTGCCTTCCAACAGCGGTCCTCCGAATAACGATATCCTCCTTACAACAACGCTTGCTGCGGTTCCCCTAAAACAAGACCATTATGTCAAATGCTTTCACAAACTGCAGTATATTCTGGTTACATTATCGTCTGCAGTTTTTTCTCCACGTTACAAATAAATCCACTTTTTGGTAGAAGAAATTTAATTTCGAGTGACAAACAGTTTTAATCCAACTTGACCTTGATTCGAGTTGTTTGCAAATGTAAGTCTAATCTCAATGTTCCTTCCCTATAACAACTCCCTCCGAACTACACATACAATATTTTTCTTCCATAAGGTTTTGTCGTAGAGAAGGAGCACTGTATACCAGAGATATACATGTATACTGACGTACTTTCAATAAACTGTTTCTGACAATATTCCGCAGTAAATGAATTGTAAAAGTTCTCAGTGTTGTTATACTTTCTGGTCCTTTGGAATCATTGATTTCAGCGCATTTACAGTTGAAAGTTGAATTTCGCTTAAGCCGGTGCTAGGGGGCGTTAGCACTGTTGCATATGTCAGTATTGCTCATGAACAGACTCAATTAAACCGAGTCTGCAATTTTCAGTATTTGCTTTGTTTTCTGTGATTTCAAAGGATCTCCCCTTATTAAGATTTTTACAGTCGAAGTTCGATATCAAGATATTAAGTTTGCGTTATATTTCAATGTTTTACCTATTTGTGCCCATGGTCCCATATATCGGACATAGGCAAACAGTGAAGACTCTGATCAGACGCCGCATTATGCGGCGTCTGATCAGAGTGTACACTGTTTGCTAATAGGTATTTCAATATAAAACAAAATGAAAATGAAAAGTTTGACCAGGCATCCCTTTTATAACAATTGGACTAATCCAATATAAAACATGGAATAATCCATTGGGCGCAATTGGTTAAACAACACTGTCGCGGTAACACGTTGAATCATGGCGTAAACAATGTAAGTAACTGGACCAGGTGTCACTCAATCAATATAAAATAGCACTGAAACAATAAACAAAGCCGCGAACGACCTATGTCATTTATTTGACTGGCAGATACTGTTCTTTAAGAATTTGTTACATGTACATTACACATTGTATTACATTTCAGTTTAATCACCAGTATAAACTAGAAAAACAATAAAAGACCAATAAAAATATAGTTTAATGTATTTGATTGTATGATTGTGATAATTCAACAGTTTTCGTCGATATACAATATGAATCGTAAAAATAACCAGGTACAGGGAAATATTTGATTTGACTTGCATAAGACTTTAACCCAGTAACGCCCAGTGTATTCTTCCATGTTTATATAATGGATTAGTCTAGTTTGTATTAAAGGGATGTCTGGTCAAAATTTTCATTTTCATTTATTATATTGAAATTCCTATCAGTAAACAGTGTACACTCTGATCAGATGCCGCATAATGCGGCGCTGATCAGAGTATACACTATTTGCCTATGTCCCATATATGGGATCGTTGGCACAAATGGGTTAAACAGAGTAATCGTTGAGACATCTAGCAAAGTTCGGGGTCAGATGAAGACAAAATATGTTATTCTAGGTCAAATAAGTGCAAAAATAATTAACCGTGGAAATATTTCAGATGAATTTGTCATTCAACTATTTTAGGTCCAGCTACATTAATAAAACACAGTAGAGTTCGAAACAATGTAACTCTTCCATTTGGGTTTTTTGTTAAACAGTTAAATATATATACATTGTATTTGCACAACAAAAAATATATCAATACAAAACATTGAGTTCGTCTCCTGCACCATAAATGATAATTAACCCATTTGTGCCCACGATCTCATATATAGGACATAGGCATTATGCGGCGTCTGATCAGTGTCTACACTGTTTGCTGATAGGAATTTCAATATAAAACAAAATGAAAATGAAAATTTTGACCAGGCATCCCTTTGATAAAAATTGGACTACTCAAATATATAAGCATGGAAGTATCCACTGGGAACAAATAAGTTAAGTATAATCGTGTGAGATGTCAGTACATATTAAACATTTGAATTGAAATGGACACCATTTGTACCGCTGCGAATTAAACTATCTATTATACGCAAGTCAATCTACTGGAACGCAAAGTTCAACCCCATACGTGCGACCTGACAAAATTGCAGAACCTAATCGGAACTCAGATTCCAAGCAGCTGACAGCATGGGAATTGTAGATGTTATATTATTTTTCATTTCCGGGTTCATGAATATACTCTTTTACCAATAATCGTTTACACGGAAACGATAGTTACTACCGACACTCATTTCCTAATTACAAACTAAATCCTCAGTGAATTCAAATAAAAAACATCGTTTTAACGCTCCCGTGAAACCCAATTTAGGTCGCGACTTATTTCAAATCAGACAAGGAAGCATTTAAACCGTAATTACATCCAGTGATAGGAACCCTTATACGGGGCTCCAGATAAAAGAGAGTAAACTGAACACATCCAACATGTTCTTACTTATTTCAACACCATAAGATGTTTCCAATGAGTAGTGACACCATAGGTTTAATACAGAAACAAAGATTTTAGTTTTTTAAGTACTCCACTTATCTGGATCACTGTCTCACATCGCTACTATATTTAAGAAATTAATTGATTTTGTTCGGTGTTCAATAGAAATGAACGACAGAAAATTATCGGCAAATACCATGGTAAATTTGTCGCTTGAACACCGAAAACAATCTGTTCATTTCTTATATTTACATTATTTTATCTTTATATTTTTTTTATGAAAAAAATTCAGACCTTCAGTTTTTAAAGGAGAAGTGGTGTTGAAAAGGGGAAAAGTACGTCGAAGAAATAAACTTGAAAGAACAGCTTTAACGAAGTTAACTCCGCCCCCCTGTAACCAAATAATATAGCTAAATCTCTATGGCGCGGATAATATAGTTCTCAAACTCACTTCAGGTTTTTACTAGGGAAAAATACTTTTAAGTACATCCAATTACGTTTTCTTATCCTCAATCGGGTTTTTAATTCATGCAACGGTGCAAGTGTGAACGAACGCTAATACCGTAACGGACACGGACCATATAGAAATCCGGAGCTGAGAGGCACCATATGGGTTATTTATGGTTTTGGAGCCAATACTCGGAGCCTAAGTTGGAACCGGACAGGAGCTGAGGATTACTAGTGTTTTTTTTTGTTTTTTTTTTCTATCATTAGCGCTATTTACCATTAATTTCAGTGATTTTTCTGTAAAGTTTCTGTGCACAAGTTTCAAGTTGTCGGGGGAGTATGTCACAGTGTGTAGGTTTATCATGACTTGAACGGCCTTACTGTACAAGTGCGCTTTTATGGCGTCGTGGTAGTGTGCATGACTGCGAACATGGCGACCCGGGTCCAAACATTGGACGCCAAACATTGTTTGCGGGGGTATAAAAATTCGTAGCAGACGGACGAAGTTTCGGAGCGCTTCCCATTGCATTTTTTTCGCAATGAGTGTAAATAATTTATATCAATATGAATATAAAATCTATATATATTGGTATTTAGTATTTAAAAAAAGATTGGGAAATAAACTAGATTCAATCTAGGTCAAATACAACGTGGATTTCTAATTTTAGAGTAGTGAATATTAATGCGCAGCGACTTAACCCTAAGCTCCGCCTCCTAAGGTTTTGGTGTCTATAAGAAATGAACACGGATTTTTACAATGGAAAGAGATAGGGCGAATGTAAATATAATCGAATTAACAAACATTACGCATCAAACTGTTAGGCACACGTATTGATTGTGTCAGTCAGAACATCAAGTCATTGAATTTCATATATAACTACAAAGACACATCTATGTAAATAGAGATAATTTCATGACTAACCATAACATATTAACAGCTGCAATCCTGTCAATATACAGTACTTCCTTCCTACAACTGCCTCAATTATATCCAACCTATTCACGGCTGAAATGTCGTCTACCTAAAATTATTGTCTGCTGTTTCTCTGAAAGTAACATAATGGACATTTTTGACAGAAAAAAACTTAATGATGAATATCAATCAACTTGAATCAAGCTGTTTGCAAATTTAAGACACTTTTCCTCCCTATAACGACTCCATCCGAACGACGCATACAGTGTGTGTCTCTTATTGGGTGTTGTGTAGAGAGGGAGCGCTGTAGACATTTCAAAGCAAAATAAATTTACATGTAGTTAATTAATCAAAAATGAATATTCAGGGCGCCTAACTATCTTTTGTTTTGCATTATTGAAAATATTTATCGCGATAGACTTCTTCCGGACATTTTTTCTCAATCCAGTTCTAACGTTATTTATTTAAGAAATAAATTATTCATACCAGTGTTTTATCGTAGCAACAAAACACGGGTATGAGTTGAGATACGTAAGAATAATTTAAGTACCAGCATCTCAACGAATACCCGTGTTTTATTGCACGATAACACACTGGTATGAATAATTTATTTCTTTAATTAAGAAATAATAAATTCATACCAGTGTTTTATCGTGCAATTGAACACAGGTAGGAGTTGAGATGCGTAGTAATTTAATCACGAGGCCTTTAGCCCGAGTGGTTTAATTACAAGCATCTCAACGACTACCTGTGGCAAAAAGGAAAGCAAAGACATTCTTAGATTATTGAGTACGATTCCGTGTAGATACACATTTAGTATAATAAATCGTTTGTAAGTTCTGTCGCAAACAATTTGGAGCCTAATCAGACCCCTCATAACGAATATGAACACTAATGTGACTTGAACTTTCATTATTTTAAGAACTTACAGTTGGCCTTCAATTTCCAACATTTTCAAATAGTTAAAGACATGAAAAAATACACTCACGCTGATTTAATACCCCTCTTATAGCGGTCACTGTAATAAACTATATATACTCTGGAATAAGTAAATGAATGTGTATGTATTACCTTATAGAATAATAACATAATTGATCTGAGATGTTGATTACTGATTATTACATGTATCAGTGTATGTCTAGTTGATGCTTGCGGAAGTGAAATTTAAATAACACCTAACGTTTATAGAACTGTTAAACTCATTAGGGTAAATGTTTCGAAAAAAGCTATTAGAATATCGTTTATATTGCCAGCATAGCCAATTCAATATCATTAATATCAGATTGACAATATAGAAGCAACTTAGATCTAAAGACGGTATATTGTAAACGAGAAATGTTATATGTTCCGGTTTTCCATGTCGGCATTATGACAATACAACAATGCTTATATTAATAGTTCTCTTAATGGATATATACTGTTGGAGATTAGGTAACGCAAACGCAATGAAATGAAATGTAGTAAATGGCATCTGTTCAAAAATTATGTTTTCAACCCAGAACAAAGAATTGCCCAAACTTTATGTTTTAATGTATATGAATAAAGCTATTTTATCACAATTATTGCAAAACACATTTAATTTCTTATTTCTCCGTCTAATCCTGTCTTGTGAGAGACATCTTTTCAAGACAATACCGGAGTAGATGGATAAATAAATGACAATTGAGACTTTAATATTCTAACATACGATAACATACATTTGTAGCACGAAGTGTAATGCAACGGGGTACATATTGATACATTAATGGAATACATTGTATCATGTACTATATGATTATGTTATTGATAGCGACATGTATCTTATTCGCCATATCAGTAACAAGAAATTAAATGCCAAACTTCCGTCAGATGTAATAGATCGGCGACAGCAATTAACCGAATGCTTGGAGATGTGGAGTTTTAAGTCAAGTAATATGTTTACACACAAAGAGAAAGAGGGACAATGTATTTAATCCACATGCGATCGAAATCAATTATTATATATTAGATGCATGTCGTTGAAAGCAAACACCTGGATTGTTTACAAACACAAACGGTTAGAAAATAGTTAAATGAGACTTTTCACAAGATACCATATTGTAAACCGTGTAGAACAAACCCACGTGTCATTTCTGGTTCTGCTGCTTCTACGATTGTATACATTAATTTACTTTTCAAATGGTATTTCTCAGAAAAATACTAGAGATGCTTCTGCGTGTCAGTCAGGGTAGATCTTGGCCGATCGCTATATAGTTGACGTAGAGGCTGATGGGAATGTACAATGTTAACAATGCAATTTACGTTAACGAGGTGCATGAAGTTTATTGTATTGTTTCGCATAACTAATATTCTGGCCACTATCTTATATTTAATATATAATTGTTTGTAAAATAGAGAACGCATCATTTTAATAAACGAATTGACTAAAATAACATGACGCGTGCCTTGGCGAGCGCCAAACTTATTGTAATTAAAGTGTTTTATTAAAAAAGTTAAGTCATGGGCACGAATTTCAGATGTGATATACGGCTTCAGCGACATTATTGAAAACTTGGTCGCAGTCATAACAGCTTTATACGTGGCTTCGCTAGAATGAAAGAAGAAGCTTATTAAGCTTGTGAGCTTATCGTACATAAATTGTTAATTCATTCTCACAACTGACGGTATATTTCCTGCCTGTACAGTTTGCCTTACATTGTTAACGTTTTTTCTAGCATTTCAACTGCAAATTCAATTGTATAATTTCTAAAGAATCGTATCAATATGAATATGATATATATTTCAGAAAAGTATGTGTAGTTTAAGATGTAGACACTCTCGTTTAGATGGCAAAATGTCTGGGTCATTATGACAACGCTATCGAAAACAATGTAATATTTCGCCAACACCGAAAACATTCACAAGATAAACTCATCTCCGTTCGCTGACATTTAACACCTGGAACATAAATAAATGGATATATAATAGGTTCAGCATTTAAAACAATGTTTGCAAGTCTGCAAAACGGAATTTACTCACCTCTTAGCGGTCTCGCACGTCCGCCAGTGTGACATATTTCGTTGCAGTGTTAAAAACTACCAGTATAAAGATCAAATACAATGTAACCCCATACAGGTTTATAATCCACTCTTTGACTGCAATGCGATAAAAAGAAATAAAAAAATACCAAAACACATGGACTACAGTAAAATGTTTTCCATTGTAACCCTTTTTCTGCCGATCGAAACTTGCCTGATATTTGCAAACATTCTCAATTAAGACTTGACGCAATGTAGCATGGCTTCTGTTCTTGATTTAAATTAGTTGTCACCCGATTCTAAATTTGTTAAATCAAATTAAAAATGTATTCATAATTCTAAAGCAGGAAATATTACGGCATGGTATGGGTTGTTGTATTATCAATGTTACGACCGACGTGAAGGCGTAGCAGACACTGAGGTACTCGTACTATGTTGAAACTCCAATCCGCTTATAGCAGCTACATGTACAGTGGAGAATATGTTATTCTTTCCCGTTTAAACGCAAACGTACGCAAACGCAAAGCACTAAAACGTAGAAAAGAACAACTTTTGGACAATTCTGATAGTTTATGTTTATCTTTGTGGCAAACAGTTTGGAGCCTGATCAGACGCCGGGTTACCCGGCGTCTGATCTGGCCCCACACTGTTTGCACTGCAAATAATAGTTTTAGCGTAAACGCGTTTATTGGGAAATAATAACACATTCTCCACTGTAACGGTACTGAAAATACAGCTTGACATGCTTTATCTTAGTCTACTGTAACACAACTATACCCCAACGCACCAGAATAAGATGTAGACAATTGCAGATACAGTGCTCGCTCACTACAAGTATATCAAATTGGAGACAAACCTTGTTTGAATTGTTCGGAGGGAGTTGTTATAGGAAGGGAAAATTAGGAGTTGGCTTTCAATACCCAATAGCTTGAATCCAGATCAGACTGATCAGGATTCAGACTGATGTCACTCGTCTATATATTTCCTCTGTCAAACTTTTATGTAACTTTAAAAAGAAACAGCCAACGATAACATTAGGCAGACGGCATTGCAGCAATTAAATTGTTAGACATAATTGATATGTTTTGGGAACAACGGACAGCATGTTGTAAGGAGGGAGTCGTTGTTAGAAGGGCCGTCGTAGGTAGGGGCACTGCAGCTTTATATCTGCAACGATTTAATATAATCTAAGGAGCAAGCGACTAAGACGTTGATCAGACCGAAGGATACATGTCGTCTCATCTGGCTCCAATCTGATCGCCATTACAATAATTGCTTCATAACCATTGCAACTATTGCACAATAATTATGTTTTCTCCATCGTTTTGAGCGTATTTGACAGGAAACAATATCGCTTCCCCTGTATTATGCAAACTGTTCTCCGGGCGTTGACTGCCGTCCATAAACAGATCGAACCTGCCATACATCAATCAAAACGATATCAATTTCCACTAAATAATTAAACATTATATTTCAATTACGCTGTGGTATTACAGTTTCGCGTTCTCCGTAACATATAGTACAGCCAGTCTTATGATAAGCGACTACTCGATAGCAAATTCGTTATTATTTCTAAATATAGGGTGAAGCTTAACAGGGGACAACACACTACAAACAAGCCAAACAGTAGTATCATGACATATGCTATATAATTAACTGTCGATTGGTAATTAACATATTGGTGCGTGATACTTCAACCAGATGTCGCATTATACAGGCTTGAATATTTTGTCAACATATGGATTTCGTAATTCAGCCTAGCCATTCAGAAACATAGCAGGTTTAATCAATTTGACATTCTAATTAGAAACGCGTGTTAGATTTGAATTGCATGCTTAGAGAAATAATGATAGTTCATCTAATAATTGGTTAGATGACATCATACTCGTTAATGTTTTAATAAATATCATTATAAAATTGACACAGCTTTATCTAAACCTTAAACAAATTGGACGAGTGTCACACTACACACATGTGGTAAATCCGCTACTTTTTCCCAGGTCATCACATTGTAACGTAACAGCCAGGCAATACAATGCAAACAATACGGACTTGATTTCAGATTAAAAAAATCTGGGTAATAAAGTATCAAAGGTCGAATCAGACACCACGTTTCAAGTGGCCTGATCTGGTTCTAACAGTTTGCGAACAGGACAGAATGAAGCGAGCATAATACATGCACTTGTTTATCCGGAGAGAATACGGTCACTTCAACAGTCAGATTAGTGCAGATGTGACCTCAATAGCACATACGTTAATGTGTCCCGTTTAAACGAAGGAAGTGAAACGCAAGTGCGATGCTCAAAAATGCAAAGTAAATATATTAGAGCCTGATTAGACACAGGGTTGCACACATTGTTTGTAATGGGCCTTATTGCTTTAGCATGAACGTATTTAGTTGTTAGGACTACCGTATTTTCCTCTATATCTGCATACCCAAACGCCAGTAGTTGTTTGTGTCATCTTTTACGCTGCGTCTGATCTGGATTCAAGCTGTTTGTCACTCGTCATTAAGTTTTTTCTGTCAAAATATCGAATATGTAACTTTGAGAAAAACAGCAGACGACAGTTTTAAGCAGACGATATTGCAGAAGTGAAAGTATTAGGCATATAATTGTCTTGTTTTGGGGACAGCGGCAAACGTCGTTGTAAGGAGGGAGTCGTTGTTGGGAGGGCCGTTGTAGAGAGGGAACACTGTACATGTTTTTGTAACTTCTCTGAACCGCAATGTCATTTGCATTGGTCGGTCTTTTAAATATTACAAATGCATTCTGATGATCAAGTTGTCTAACCTTTATTATCAAAAGTAGCTATGTATACAACAACCAGAGATGCATCGTAGGGACCTAGACGCATCGAATATACCTGTTACATTATTCTTCTAGTCAAGATCAATATTTTATCTTTAAAAGTGCATTGAGAATGGTATGTTATTTTTTAAAGTGTGATGACCTTTATACTTCCCCAAATAATCGCTACAACAGTGATGTTTATTACAAATCAGCTTGAACCTAATGAGGTTCCTTTTTAATTGGTATAACTGCAGATTACAAATTGTTGCTAACCTACCATTTCCAGGGGTTCTTTTTTAAAAAAAAATAAAGATATAGATTGACAACATGTAGTACAACTGCAAAATCCGGGCTCAAGAATCGGACCTCTTCAAAAGACATGACGCTGTTCTCAGTTTGGAAAGTTTCGTCTACTTGTTAGTTATCTTAGCTCATTTCCTATAGTGTTGTTTAGTCAGGCATGTGCTAAGTGAACAGGTAAATGTGATATTTCAGTAAAACTTATAACTGTTTATGGCATCCTGGTGCAGGGCAGAAGTTATGCAGATGGCTAAAGGAGTCTCCTACACCGTTTAGCCCTGCACAAAAGCGGCAAACTATCACTTACAATCACGGTGTTTCTTTCGGTGGTCTCTGGACACGGGTCTGTCTATATCTCTCCTTTCTGCTGTTAGTGCTGTGTTTATGTAACCGTCTCGAAAAGTGATGCTTATACCATCTGTTTGATGTTTGTTTGTGTTTAGTTCTCCGGAACTACTAGTATTCAAACTTGGACCTAATAATACACTGTGAAACTAGTACAGTGTCCAATGAATCAACGCACCAAGTTATACAGAACAAAACAAATAGTTTATTCGACTTGCTTGAACCCACCTTTTATATGTAAACCGTTTCTTTTGCAGACTTTTCCTTTTTACAATCGGTTTACTCTCGTTTATATTTTACCTACGTGTGTTGGAAAATAGCTGGTACATCTTATGGTTACTGTTATATTATATCCGACACCGAATAAATCGTCTTGTATATTTTATCTTGTTTCTTTTTTTTCTTAAATACGCCGCTTAAGTTAGATTCTGAGAAAGTCCTTAGCTGTTTGACAACCGTGTTGATATTTAAAATGTAACAGTGTTATTTTTAGCTGGAATTGCTAGTTTATTTGAGTGTAACGCCAAACGTAGGATTAAGAAATAAAGTTGACTATCATTTCACGATTTCAATCATACAGTTGTACATTTCGGCTTTTGATCAGTTCGAAAAGGAAGGACAGTCTTATTCATATCCACAAGTACTACACTGTTGTCAGCATTCATAACAATTTAGTGTATGTCTAACATTATACATTTTGTTGACATATTAAACTCCTTGAACTGCGAGATACTCTAAACCCTTCATGGACAAATTTATCACGAGGCCTTTACCCCGCTTACTGCCATGCTGGTGTCTGCTTCAATAGTGTTGTCTACAATATCGTTTCAAAGTTCGATTTAAGGCAATATAGCTGATGTAATCTCCGAACAAGTGGCAAACAGTTTTGATCCTGATGAGATGCCGCACTACGCGACGTCTGATCAGGATCAAAACTATTTGCAAATGCGTTTTATGTCGTCCTTGAGAGTAAAAGGGTTAATAAATATCCTGTCATACATATATTTATACTTATTAGTTTCACTATTTTCGTTTTTCTGATGTTGTATGTTCGGTAATGCTTTCTGTTTATTGCAAGGAAATGTATTAATAGTATAAAAGTATCATTTAAGATGATAATTATGTCTGAAAAGCCATTTATCTCTTATACGTACATGTAATGTTTGTTTCTTTCAACGTTATATTTGGTTCGACAGAATATAGAAAACAGAATATAATTTCGAAATAAGCAATCGACAAGCAGTAATGGATAGGTAATTTTCTTTCTTTGTGTTGTATAACAAGTTTATTAAGATCGACCAGTGCAGACACGATTTCAATATAACCTCGGACTGGAAGTTGGGTCATGTCCTTCACTGATTTAAAGAAAAGGGTCGTTCTTAACAGTGTACTTTCCATTCATATGCAGAGTTTGCTACTCGGTAGCTAGTCAGAATCTACACAGTTTTAATACAATGTCTGGTGTTGACATGGCATGACTCACGCATTTTGCCATATGGAAATGAGTTTGCTCTGTGTTTTTTCTCAATCTGTAGTTTGACCCTTCACTGCCAACTTTTTCGTAAGTCGTTTTCCCCTTCACCGTTTTATTGTCGTCTGCTTCAATTTACACGTTTGCAAGATCGTTCCAAATTAAGAGCCAAGAAGAATGATTTAAGAAATATTGATACAAGTGTTTTGATTTTAAGCGTCATTGAGAGTGAAAGGGTAAATGACATAAGCTAAATGAAATGAATATATTACTTATATTTACATTCGCCCTATGCAATGCCATTGACAAAAAGGTGTTCATTTCGTATAAACACCATTTCTCGAGATGGCGAGACTTGTGGAAAAGTTTCGCAGAGAAGGTGGGGCATATGAAGTTTTCATTCGCGAATAAATATTTGGAACTTGGGACAGCAAACATTTGGCGGAATTTTTAAAAAAATAATTATTAACCGAGTTATGCCTTCCAAGTAGTGGAAACCATGATTCCTGACTTATATGCTTCCTTATAATGAGATAATTGGCAGGAAAATTGACATACACTGATAAACAACAACTCTTTGAGTTCCTTTATGCCAAAAAACCCGATATATATATCCTACTTTAAAAATGGCGTCACTTCCAATGACGTCAAATCGTCATTTTTGCGCCAAAATGCCAAAGTTGTTTAACTAAATAGAATGTAAAACAATGGAATTATTTTGCTTTCGAATGTACGCAGCTACATTTATTAGTTCATGGCTGTTCCTGATAGGTTACACATTATTCGTGTTATCAACCTCTAATATGGATTAAACAGACATGCATACTTACAAAATGTTAATCTAATATTAAAATTACAGCAAATACATTGTAAATATAAGAAATGAATTGATTTGTTCGGCGTTCAAGCGAAATGAACGACAAAAAAGTATCGGCAAATTTACCTAAGCCACGTTTTAACTTTGAAATACGGGTATGTTTGACTAAACTAAGCATAAAATATTGCAATTTATGATAAACAGCAATTTATACGTGTAGCATTTGGCAATATGTTTAATGTTTTTTAATGTGTTTCATGGTGATTGTGTTTGTAAATATTTCATGTCATAACTGATATATTGCCAGTCGAAAAAAAATAATTATGCAAGATGATAACCTGATCGTGTTGCTTTTAAGATCTTAATAACATACACAACTTTCCCCAAAGACGAATATATTTTCAGAAAGATCTGAACATTACTTTAAATTATATTGAAGAGTTGTCAGTCAGCTGTCAGCCGTCTTCCCCTAAAACGATTGCCAGAAGAAATAAATTTCTTTCTCAAACCACAATGAAAACGCGATACAAGTTCCCGTTAATAAGGCGGATTACACCACCATCTATTGATACAGGGAGTTTAACTTTATATTGTACATACAACACTACAGCTGCATCACATAATATATTCATTCATTTAAATATTCTTTGTAGTGAAGGCTGTTCGACAGAGATCACTATTACTTTTGACTATAAAACCTACTACTAGCCAACATAATAGCTTTAATAAGTATAAATTGATAGTAAGAAGACTGGAATTGCAAATGTGGTCGGTTATCTTAGTATCACTTAACACAAGCACATCAAAGTAATGGGGAATATTTATATTGGTTTAAAACTAAACTACACGGGTGAAAAAAGTACCAGGAGTTTACTAATTATGAAATAACTGAGAGATCTATACTGTTTGGAATATGTAGTTAATATTAGGATTTGAAACTAGTTAAATAAGTTATTTGTATGAATATTATATATTCAATTAATTTGGAACATTAAATCATATCCTTTAAATATCATTAAAGACTATCAAGGAACCCGTTTCAAAGGCCTCGAAAACGACCGTGATGATACCCAAGGTACATCTGCATTTCCAAGCGGCATGCTTTATTCCTGGTCCCGAATTTATCCGGATACAAATGAAAGTGAAAGTGGTTCTACTACTTTGCGTTCGTTGGCGGATAAAGACTGATTTTTTTTTTAAAAACAATTGATGCTGGCAATAACTGGTTTCAAAGAGTGAAGCAATTAAAATCATAATACTGACGACGTTACTTGTTCTTGTAAGTCCGTTGTTGTACCAGGTCCAATAATGTGTTTGTACCGGTACTTCACCCGTCAACACATCAGAGGCCCGTTTCATAAAACTTCGTACGACAAAAACGGTCATAAGTCCAAACTTTAAAATACATTTTATTTCTTATTCTTCTATCTAATCCTATCTTTTAACATCTCTGTGGAATCGTCTTTTGAATACGACTCCAAAGAGATGTCAGAAGACGGGATAAGATGGAGAAATAAATAACAACTGATACTTTTATAATCTGACGGTCGTTTTAGTCGTACGAAGTTTTATTAAACGGGCTGAAGAATAACACATCAGTGAGATTTTATTTGAATCTGAACCCATTTCACTGTCAGGTTTTGAAACATTGAGATGCATTTAACGGTGACAATATTTGGTGGAGTTTTACCATTTTGAAATTCGCGCTGTTGGTATATTCTAATATCCACCCCACCCGACTGGACGTTTCGATGTAATGATCTATAATAATAACATATTTCGACCTAGATCAGAGTTCGCGTAAGGATGCGTATTATCAAGAAATACACCGCTAGACTCATATAAATAATTTTAATGTAAACCTTTCTAGACGTATGAACCATAGGTAGACGAATAATGTATGTGCAGATGTTATGGCAATAAATGGTTTATGGCGTCGTATTGACAGTTAACCCTTTCATGGTCAAATTATTCGGAAAAACTTAACCCCTTCACCGTTTCATTGTCGTCAGCTTAAATTTTGTTGTCTGCAATATCGTTTCAAAATTAAAACATAAGGCAGTACGACTGAAAAACATTCAAAACGAGTGTCACACAGTTTGGCGTCACGCGGCGTCTGATCAGGATCCAAACTGTTTGCAAACGCGCTTTTAAGCGTCACTGAGAGTGAAAAGGTTGAAGAGAACATGTTTAACGTTGTCACTGCAGTCCCAAAAGCACAAACAGTTTGGATCTCAAACAGACACAGCATTTGGTGGGACAGTGATTAAAACTATTTGACGATTTTATAGTATGCATAAACCAAAACACGTTTATACAGTAAACCTCGATTATAACAAAGTCGTTAATCCATTTGTGCCTACGGTCCCATATATGGGACATTGGCAAACAGTGCAGACGCCGCATTAGTCTCAACTGTTTGCTGATAGGAATTTTAATCTTAAACAAAAAGAAAGTTTAATTTAGACCAGGCACCCTTTAGATAAAAAATAGACTAATACAATATATAAATATAGAAGAATCCAATGAGCACAAATGGGCTTATCTGGACTCCTCAGCTATAACTATTTACATCAAATGCGTGAAAAGCATATGTACAGAGTACACGTTCAGAAAGCGGATGTTTTATTCTCCAGAGGCATGTTTGTATATAGTAATATGACCACTACGCTAATCTATATTCTGAACCGCTTCGTTGATTAATATAATCCTTCCATGGTGTATAGCACTGTTTAACACATTTGTGTCCACCATCCCATATATGGGACATAGGCAACCAGTGTAGACGCTAATCAGACGCCGCATTAAGTCGCGTCTTATCAGAGTCTACTCTGTTTGCTGATAGGGATTTCAATATAGAACAAAATGAAAATTTGATTTTTGACCAGGCATCCTTTTGATAAAAAATGGACTTATCCAATATAAAACATGGAATAATCCACTTTGCGCAAATGGGTTAATGTCAGACGGATCATATGGAAAACCAGTACTTACAGTGGAGAAAACGTTATTATTTCCCAATAAACGCGTTTACGCTCAAACTATTATTTCCAATACAATCAGTTTGGAGCCAGATCAGACGCCGGGTAACCCGGCGTCTGATCAGGCTTCAAACTGTTTGCGACTCAGCTAAATATCAATAGTTAGAATTGTCAAGAAGTTGTTATTTTCTACATTTAAGTGTTTTGCGTTTGCGTACGTTTGCGTTTAAACGGGAAAGAATAACAGATTCTCCACTGTACTTTTATCAGACAGTACCTTAAAAATGCTCAAATATATGTTAATAGTAAACAAAAGGTTATGTTTCAAATGCATTTTACAAATTATAGCACCATGCAAAAGTATTGGTAATCAGAGGTTGTTTTCTTCTTGTTATTTTTTGTGATAACTGTTTAAAAAAATGATTATAAAATATGTATGAAATGTCGCTATATTCGGCATCTGCTCTGCATCGATACTGTTAACTTTTTCAAATAGTTGTGTCCTTAATTAGAGTAATCATTTGTCTTCGTTTGAGTATTTTATTGAAAAACACTGATCAGTAGATGCTGTTTTTATAGTAAACATGGCTAGTGGAACGTTTGATTTATAGTTCTTCCTCACCCATTTGCCAATGTCGGTGTTTCTACTATAATCACTCTCATTGAATACAACACGCATCAACTATTCTACGGAGACTCGGATAGTATCCTTAGAGAGTAATCACAGTAAACTTCAAAGTGATATTTAGCCGCGATATTTATCTGCAAATCATTAAGTACAGACCATGTTGGGTTTGACATATATCGGGAAATTATGTGCCAGTACTAGTAATCTGCTTTATTTCAAGGGAATGGAAAATGCTAGAGAGTTAACACGAGTTGTCTCCCATTGACGGCTAAGAAGTTTAATTACACTTTTTGTTTCGTAAGGCTAGCCATGTCTCTAACAATGCATGTCATTACTTAACTGTCAATTATAACTTGCTTGATATAGATATAAAATCTAATTACTGGTGCTGACACTAGTGACATATGAGCCGTCCCATGACAAAACATGCTTTATTGCACTGCAACATTGCACAGACCAAGCACCGCTGTCATCACTGGATCTGTATCTACATTACCAAATACCACATATAATAAGCTAAATAAAAAGCTTAACGTGGATGTCAAACAATGTAGAACAAGACCAGTCGATGCGTTTTTGGTGCGGCGGCTGGCCTTGCTCTACGCAGTGTGCAATGTAAAAAGTGTAATAAAGCAAGTTTTGTCATAGTATGGCTCATATATACTGAGTGCAAAAACGTTTAGACAGTTGTTTAACATGGAATTACCCTTAGACAGCTTTCCCAGTTTTCTGTAGGTCTTGAGAGCAATATCATAGTCATGTGGAACAGCAGAAAATAAAGTTAGGCTAACAGTTTAGGGGATAGGATTGAGATGTATCTGTTGCAATAATTTCTTTTCGAGTGTTATGGTTTCAAAATGTACTTCTTTTTCAATGAAAAGGGAGGTAATTTAAATATCGCCTTTTCAGCGGACGATTCTACTCACAGTTGTAAAGAATGATTATCCAACGTGCTGGAAGTTTGTTCCTGGCTACTTTCCTAACACAACTGCTTACTTTTATGAGGAAACTATGACTGACATATTGTTATGACTGTTAAAGCAGTTACAATTCAAGATGAGTTACCCCCCTATACACAGATGTTTAAAGCACAGTGGATATTTCTCTCTCTCTGTTCTACGATGTTCGGTTAGTTATGCCATTATGCAATATGATCGATAAATTGTACCGCGCAAACGTGGTTTGCATCCTCAGTGTATGTCTAACCTTTTTTCGCTCAGTATTTATTCGAGACAAATGCACCAGACGTTGTTTGTTACGCATAAATACTTTAAAGTCAGATGGCGCAGTATAAATCAATAATCGCAAGCAAATCAGCGAACCGAACATGGTTGAGAAGGTTCGATCAATCACGTGACCAGTGTTACAGTTATTATTTAATCCGCGTTTTAAGCGAATACAAAAGCGCAGGTTGCGTTTTATATTGAAATGTCATTCTCGTAAGATCCTTTTTACGGGAACTGGTCATTTCGTACCCAAGTCATTTCGTACCCAAGACATTTCGTACCCACATCATGGTCACTTCGTACCCAAATTGAACTCATGGTCATTTCGTACCCAAGCCCTTTCGTACCCATTACCTTGGTCATTTCGTACCCATTTAATTAATCTACCCCACACTAACATTTACCGGGTTTTTATAAACTGTCTTGTAAACAAATATTTAACTAGTGAAAATAGGCAGTATGAGTCCCGTTTCAAACCAAAAAAAAAAGGAAAAAATAAATCTTTTTTTGGCTTTTTTAACGTGGTCATTTCGTACCCACGAATTAAAATCAACTATAAAGTACAAGCTCAGATATTGTATAAAACAGTTTTATGTGATCTATAGCGCAGTTGTCTTCAAATCATGTTCATTACAAAGCTGTCTGACAAAGAATGTAGAATATTGTATGCCTAAATGTAATACAATTGTTTTTTCGAAACACGATTTTTATCAATTTCTTTTCTAATCTACATAAAACGTGTATTTCAAATTCACAAATCTCACTCTAAGTTTTGTTTTTTTTGTTTCTATTGAACAACCGAAACGTAATTTTTTATATCTTTAAGTGTGCCGCGAGTTGTTAATAACCGTGTCAAAATCCTTTAATCGACAGCATTGTCGCACGTCGACCCGTGCCTTATGATTAAGATTGTGTTCTGATAACAGTTAAATATATCTTATTCGGCATGGGCCAATTTCACACCTGATTTGGCAAGGTTATCGACGGGGGACAACAACAAATCGTACTTGAATTATTCAACACTTCTTTAATAAGTTTCAGAGAGTTTCAACATTTCTTTTCCAAAGCAGAAAGCTGTCACCTGTTTAAAACAGCCACAACATGTTAAAATTGGATGTCGTTCAAGAGAGGTTTTAATGTTTAACCTTTCACCCAATAGCCAGTTTTTAGTTTTGAAGACACGTAACAACTTGAAGATGCGGCTTAAGGTGCATTTTGCTTTACTTTCAACCTGCGTTAAGCTAAAACTTGCTAAAATAAAGCAAATATTCCTGATGATTCATATTTATGACAGTAAAAATTTGAACTAATTTCTTCAGCGGAGGAATAAAATAAATGCGCATAATGGTCGAAAGTTTTAGTATCTTGTGATTTCGTAGCGGTTTTTTCACACCTGTCTTACAAATAACTACTTGTGTGAAGTTTGCGACATATTACTTCTTAAGTATCTTAGTGTGCGGCTATAAAGTCAAGGTGGCAATCACCGCTAAGCTACTTTAATTGGGCGCAGAATGTCCCAGCTAGCCGCGTGCCGGCTTTTGATGGGATTTTGACACGGGAATATCACACTTAGTCCCGTGCTTAATCAACTCGTGATATGACGGGATCAGCGGCACACTTCTAAAGTACACATGGTACGGATCTTTCAAGTGTGTAAAACAATACAAATGATGTATAGTTGCAATTACAATATCTTTTTTTGCAATTAATTGAATATTAATTGGTACATTATCCGGTAATTAACATGCATACTTATCCACTGATTTGACGAGATTAAAGACGCTTCTTTTAACACATACAGTGATAGGAATGTTTAGATTGTAACATAATGTTATCATAACAAACCATGTAATTATTTTCTAAAATCTTTATTCAATTTAAGACGGTTAATTGAGGCAAATATCGATAAGATTGCATTTCAAAGCAACAAAATTCATATTCAAAAAGGCATCTTTCAATCCATATACACATAAATGATACCAAACATAATAATTAATAACTTTGATAGTGTTTATTCGTTGAAAATGTTCACCAAAATTATTGAATTATGGAATTTGATGGGTTTTTATATATGGGTACGAATTGACCACGTACGTGGGTACGAAATGACCATGATAGAGGGAATTTGATGGGGGTGTTTATATATGGGTACGAAGTGACCACGTACGTGGGTACGAAATGACCATGATAGTGGGTACGAAATGTCTTGGGTATGAAATGGTTTGGGTACGAAAGGACCAAGATGTGGGTACGAAATGTCTTGGGTACGAAATTACTTGGGTACGAAATGACTTGTATCCCTTTTTACCATCACTTACGATTCGAGCCAATTTACGTTGTATACCTTATTGACAAATAGTATATGCATCTCATCTACCAAAGGTATGTCGTTTGAGCAAAGGATTAGTAACGGCGGTATAAGGTTAATATTCTTTATTGTTATAACTCTAAAATTATATATGGTTTAGATATTAGCTAAAAGATTGTGCATGTCTCTCCGACATGAAAGGCAACCTTTTTCACCTAATCAGAGAATGGGTGCTTCAGTGATTTTGTCTAGCCCCGAGTTGAATCAAATTTCAGTTCATTCAGATTAGGTCAAACTTGGCATAACAATTGAGCACATCATACTGAAGCGAACGTAATTGCATGGCTAGGAAAACTCATTACATTTAATACATAACTTCCTTGACACGTAACTGATAACCAGCCGGAAACCGTTATCGAACAAGCGATTTCCATATTTTGTATAACAGTGAAGAAAATTAAGTTTTGAAAACTCTATTAATATCTTTCTCCAACGGTTCGGTTCTTTTTTATTCAATGTCTCTCTAGTATACTTGTCAAGAGTGAGACAAAAATATAAGAACATTATGCACTTAAGAAGATAACTATACTAATGAAATGTTTATCAGCACAGGTGTCCATCGCATGTTAAGTCATCATAAAAATTCATATTTTGAATTACAACTCATGTCCTGCTTTTTTTGTTTATAGTATAATCCTTAGAAAGATGTCCAACGTCCGTGGAAATAGGCTCCACATTCGGTAGGTGCATTCGCTGCGTTTATCTTTGAAAGCTTATATATCCGCTGCGTTTATCTTTGAAAGCTTATAATACATTCGATGAGTTATCTTTGAAAGATTACTTGACAACCAATTGGAATAAACTTTGTCTCATTTATCGAAGAAAAGAACAGTTTTGATGACCGACCGTCTCTTTTTTATCGGAATATTAACACACCTACACAACGAGTCGGCAAAGGTCGCCAACACTATAGGAGAATGAGTTTCTACCGACATGTAGATACACATGTTAAGACACACGCTGTTGGTCGGTAACCGGGTCAACACACAATATACAAGTTTGAATGCTCGCTGCGAAATTACAGCCGTTGCATGATACTGTAGAGTAGTTTGGCCATGACATAATTGTTAAGTTACCTTTTTAAATTAGAATTATAGAAATATTGCGAACACGGAGTCCTTGATTTAGATTTAGGGTATAAAACGTACATGGAGCTGTCGGTACAGGTTCGCTCTAATACGTTTTCGACTCGTTGTGAAAGTGTGTTAATACTTTGAGAAAAAATAGATGTTTGGTCGCTCATCAAAACAAAAGTGTCGTCTGCTATTTTTTCAATGTTACTTATAAGTGGACATTTTGATAGAATAAATAAAATGACGAGTGACAAACAGCTTGACGCGGCGTCTGATCTGGATTCAAGCTCTGTGCAAACGTAAGCCAAGTCTTAAGTGTTCGTCCCTATAACGAGTCCCTCCGAAAACACACACATTCTATGTCTCTATTTGGTTGTATATACTTAGTCTACAGGGTGTTCCAAAAAATCGGGGACCGAATATAAAGGCCCGTAACTCTTTTACCTATAGATAGTTTTTGCTCATATTTCATCATGGTATAGAGTACTAATAATCTTTAATGAAGAAATACAATTTAAGCAGATATATATTTCCTCTAGAGAAAATCACTATGTGATTTTAAAAAGTTGAACATCAGATTTTGTAAATTCAAGAATTTCTAGAAGTTTTCACTTGAAAATAAATAAACAGTTCAAAGCTCATAATTTTAAGTTCTAATGAAACATCAGCTCTAATAGTAACACCTGGTTTATCTTATAGTTTAAAATGCATATCTTAAGGAATAAAGTATAAACAGTGTGAAAAAGTATCTCCAAATGACCTATTTTAGCACAATAATAGTCAGGCCAAAATAAATCATGGGTAATCTCATAAGGTCAAGGGTCAAAGTTCAAGATCAAGGTCAAAACAAAATAGATGGAAAGAAAGATATTGTCATGGTTTAACTTCCTGTCAAATATGATACTTTCCATTCAGCTTAGATTTAAAGTTAATGTAAAAATAGTCTTTTATGAGGGTCATTTTGAGGAACAAAATGACAACAAAGCTATTACTTTATAATTTAACCCTCACCAAAGACTGGACATACTATATATTATTTTCAATTGAGTAATGAATAGATAGTAATTTTGAGAATGAAACAGGCTTCTGCACGTTATAGATAAACATGCTTAACAGTATATCTACCGATTACACATAGAGTTAATGATATTTACTGTTGATATGAAATGACTGGCAGGTCGCTAATGGCTATTGAAAGGTGCAGTATTGAACTCACGACACGCGTCTGGGAGCTGACAATTCAGTACGGTAACTAAGAATTATGATATTTGTAATTTTTCCCAGAGGCCAAATATTGTGTTCGGTCAGACCACATGAGCGTTCATCTACACAGTGTCCGGACAGTGTCTGCTATACCCCTTCACTGCCATGACGTCTATATGTTCAACCAATGCCGTCTGTTTTTATTTCTCAAAAGTAAAAATGTAGGAATTTTGACGTAAAAAATGTTGAAATAAGTGTAAAACAATATTGATCCTGGTCAAACGACGCACTTTACTAGTGCACTTGGTGTAAGGCAGCAAAGCAATAAATACGCTTGGATTGATTATATTGCTCAACTTTCAGATTAATCCTTTCTCGCCAAATTATTTTTGAGTTTTTTACCCCTACACCGTAATTGTGTCGTCTGCTTCAATATTATTGTCTGCAATATCATTTCAAAGTTAGAATTAAGAGAGTATGACATACGAAATATCGAAACTATTTGCAAATTCGACTTTAGGCGATTCTGGCGGTGAAAGGGTTAAAACATTGGATTGAAATATTTAAAAATCGACTTAAACGCCAAACAGTCTTGATCAAACAACGCGTATCTGGATATATATCACAAAATAGAACAACAAAAAAAACAATCGCTGAAAATAATGCGGTTAGTATGTAAGCGAGCGTGTAAAAATGGTAGCGTATTTACCAAGACATATATATGTCCAGTCACAAATCACTGTGTTCGCATTGTGGTATGACAAAGACTTTTTTATGTTATTTACACTGAAGGATATACAGTATACTGATTGCTCAAATTAACATGCATGTAACATACATGTATTAGATATATGTTTCACAATATGACTTAAACACTAAATTTATTTAAGACTTAAGCTGACGGCATGGCACGAAGACGTTAGGGCAAGGTCAGACAAAGTTCTTCAACCACAGGTCCATATCAGAAAACGAAAACAGTTTTCTGTTTTAGACACTTTATAGTTTGTTACATTGATGAATAGATTGTTTAACAATACGTGTATGTATTATGTGTGCAATATTTAATGTATTACACATATTTAGATTTTGTATGAACTAGATTCAAATGGAAACTTGAATAGACGATTTGACATTTCGGGATGGAAAGTAAAGAAGCATTGTTTTTATCTAATACATACATATTTCTCGTGACAGAAAACTATATTGGGCACCTGATAAACGAGATGGTCGAGCATGTCACGCGGTTGGTCTTGAATACAGGGATAATACGTTCGACACCCGATGCTAAAAACTGCTAGACTTGGATGTTCCGGTGGTGATCATGAATGTTCTTGAGCAAGATATGCATCGAATATTACTTCACTCCAAACGGGGGTTAAAATGGATACCTATGAAGGGTCTGAACCGGTCCTGTGGTTACCAACAGGTCATATGTAAGCAGTGCTTTATATCGTAGGTAAGATGGCTCATTGGTCAGGGTATTTAATATAAAGTCGGGACTTTAACCAATGGACACTAAAAGCCAATTTTACAACACCGAACAAACGCGGTGAAAACATATAATAGATCTACATCGATTAATATTTTATGGTAAGTAAGTGTCTTTTATCTGGTGCAAAACTGATTGCACACACTATTGTTTCCAATTACTGTTTATGACATATTCTCGTTATCGATAGAACGCTTACAATTAGAATGCAATCAGGAAGAAATGAGTTTCAAGACTATAACATATATTTGTCTCAACTTTACGAGGCTAGGTAATATAGCAATAATACTAGCCTTAGGTTAAACGTCACCAAGCACGACTAACCAATATCATATCGAGGACACAAGTACAATAAAACCTCCTATGACGATCATTAAAAAGAATGCGTATTGATTACATGAAAGAGATGTGGCTGCTTAAAGTCACTTACATTAAATACAAAATAGTTTTTTTGTAATTTAGTGGACGTAATAGAGAGGTTTCACTGTATGTATGTTATTGTGTTGCAACATTTGTATAGGTTGCTACATTAACTCATTCCTACCTTACACCTCAAATGGACAATTCTAGTTTTCAAATAAATTTAGTCCATTTTTTGACTTTTAAAGGTTGATTTTTACAATATTTGTCAAACTGACAAACAGTGTAAACCCTGATAAGATGGCTACTTTAGGAGCCCTCAAATCAGGGTCTCCACTGTTTGCATAGGACAAGTGTACTGCTCACAGGTACGCTGTTCGCAAATGACGCATATATGTGTGACTAGGGGTCAAAGAGTTAACGGATGAAATAGTTCACACATTGAATACTAGCTACGAGTTGACTCGGCATTTACAAATAGAACATGTTTAAAATATACAGTTGTCTTCAACAAAAAGTGTAGGCCTAGATCAGATTGCTCGTTTAGAGTATGCATTGTTTGACGTTTTGAAATATATTGCAACCACATACCTTTTGTAACTAGAACATCAATAATACCGCTCTATAACGACATATAACACGAATGCTATTGATTGTTTAAAAAATCAAGGAAACAATAAAACATAAAGCTTCTAAACATTTTATCACAGACAAAGATTTAGTTAATGTGTGAACAATCTTGTTTGTGCTAGTTCGGTGTATACATTATGTCTATTTTAAATAATGCTGCAACAGAAGTGCATTTTGGATTAAACCTTAGCCTGGAACACTCGTGTAGTTTCAATGAGTGACCAAATGCGTCCAAATGTACGCATTAGTTTGACAATTTGATTTCAACAAACTTAATAGGCTTTACAATATATTTAGTAAGGTAATGTTTTAATACTTGATAACGAACGGTGATTGTGGAGAACACTTGTTATTGTCATGTCGCAACAAATTGCTGGATGACATGTTACCAGAAAGACAAAATTTAAATAAGAGTCGGCTAAATGCAGCACTGATACGTCACTCAGTCATCTGCAATGCTTTAAACATAGAAGGCACAAAAAATGACGCATTAAAGAAATAATTGATATGTGTCTTGACTAGATAAATTAACTTAGGTGTTGGAGGCGACCTTTTTTCAGTGTTCTATATATTATTCTTACTGACAACACACAATTCTAAATATTAAATTGATATCAAACTATAAGTAATTACATCATTACATGCATCTCTTACGATGAAAGCATAATTAAAACTTGAAAAATATCAGAAATATAGAGCAAGTTTTATGGAATTAATGTATATACAGTGCCTTCTTCCTACAGCGGCCCTCCCACCAACGACTCCCTTCTTACATAAACACTTGCCACAATTCCCTAAACAAGACAATAATATATCACGGCTGCAATATCGTCTGCTTAAAATCGTCGGCTGCTGGTTTTCTCAAATTTATATATTGGACACTGTGATAGAAAAACATAGTGACGAGTGACAATCAGATACAATTCTGGTCGCGATTCAAGCTGTTTGCAAATGTAAATCAATTCCCCTTCATATAAAGACTCCCTCCGAACAACGCACACATGTGTGTGTCCCATTGGATGTCGTTGTAGAGATGGAGCGCTGTATTACATATCACATTTACACAATGAGTCGTACAACTGTTATGAAGACGTTATTATTGCAATTATAAACGTTTAAGAGACATGCACGGAAATGAAAACATTAACAACGAATAGTATACAATAATTCAACCCTTTACCTGATAACCTATTTCTAATATTGAAAATAGGTGACCACTTAAAACAGGCTGAACGTAAAGCAGAATGCGCCCTAAGGCGCATTCTGCTTAACTTTCAGCCTGTTTTAAGCTATCATGTGCTAGACTATAAAAAATATTCCCTATAATATATATTCATGATTGATTAAATTGGAACTATTTTCTTCAGCGGAGGAATAAATCAAATGTGCTAAAAGGCCCTTCTTTGAGGGAAAAGTTTAACTTTTATTTGGTCGATGTGAGAATCTTTGGAGTACAGAAAAACACTATCGACAGAGGCCCAAGGCCGATGTTGATATTGTTTTCCTTCACTCCATAACTGTTAATATCGAATCAATGAAAGTTCAATAACTGTTCTATTACATTTTATCGAAATTCTGAGATTTAACCAGTATATCTAGATCCAGATCTTTCGGAGAGCTGGCTATAATCTAGGTCTACACAAACGTTTCATAATGAGATTTCTTGGTTATAACATTAAAGGAATTATACAAACTGTAAGGTGTATCTCACCTACTGTGGCCCTACATGCATAGGTTTGAATTTTCGGATCTGACCCTTTATTTGCATTATTAAAAACTCTCAAACTGCTTTAAATTGATGATCAAAGTTTAAACGTTATCTAAAATGACGCTTTAGCGCGTAAATGTGGATTTGACGTCATTTTCAGTTTAACCCTCATCCGGACCTTGCAAAAACTTCCATTGTGAGACTGTTGGGGTCCATTGGACCCCATTGTGTATTTTATTATTTTTCTAAGTCTAGATAGGCATTTGTGACATAACTGATGCCACATTCTAAATTGGTGTGTTTTTGCTACATGGTAGTGATAAACCGAAACGTTGCTGTCACTGTTACCACGGAAACCAGTGACCATGGTAACACAAAAAAGTAAGTGTTTTGCCGTATAATCGAATTTTATCTAATAACTTGTGAGGCAAATGTACATATGGGGAAATGTGGACATATGTATGACTAGATATACGTTTTGTTACATTAATGGTGTTTCTTTTACAGAACTATATAAATATTTGGAAAAAATTGACAAAATTATGGTCCAAATAATATTTATGCATATAAACATGGGTTACTTTACAACTTTTAACCACGACTGATTTGAAAACCTTATAATAGTAGAATATATGTGACCAAAACAGCTTCCCAGTTGATCAATACATATAGGCAATTTGTTAAGCTTTCTTTCTGCTTCCAAATTTTTCATGGAAATAGATGTCCAATTTATTTTACCAGCCACCGTGCATGTCTTAGCTCCGTGTAGGATTCATGACGCTGACACTGCGACAGTGGCATGTCAAATATATGTGATAAAACTAAGTATGGTAAACACATGAAATTAAAGTAACACACACATAACTTCAAATGGTGAAGATATGTGTTTTGAATATCAATTACTTAACACCATGTTTTGAGTACTACTCATAACTATGTCTGCTGAACATCATAACATGTCTGATGAGCTGCATGAGCTGCATGATAGTGTCCTAGACACCGTAACAGGTGTAACAACAGTCCGTTTTGGTCAATAGTCTACACCAGATATTTGTATCACTGTAATGAACTATGATTTGAGGTTTCCTGCGATCATCATCTATCACATTAAATTTTATTCATGAATGAAATAACAAGAAATTGTATCAAACACTATTAGGTTATGCCACTGCTGAACAAGCGTTTGCCATACATCCTAATTGTAGCATGTTTGTCTATTGTATGTCTTACTCCCCCTGTAGCTATATATTTGAATCTGATATACTGAAAAATGGCAATGAAGCATTGAAATAGACGCATCAAATACCGACCAACCAGACCTCGTTAGCCAACGTTCAATAAGTTCAAGGGCATAGGTCAAGGTCACCAATATTTGCCTATGACTGCTATGTAAACTTCTAGAAAAGACCAGAACGAAAAATAATACAGTACACGTATTTGAATCTTGAAATCATTTGCATAATTGGAGGTCAGATAGAATTGTATTCGTTCCATACAGTGTGAATTCCTTTGACTCGCGGTTTGCGCTCCGGGGTTATAATATCCAAGGGACCTAACTCAATCACAAGATCGTGAAAGAAATATTTTGATATGTGCAATTGAGGAACAGTTATGTTGGGGTTATCTAGTATTCAATAAGTGTCATTATTGTAGTTGTAAACAACAAGGAACGGTTTTAAAATGGCCAGAAATACATTTTACTAACCTTTAGAAATCTGGGGTCCGGCTGGACCCCAGACGTGTTTTGCAAATTAAGTTCATACGAATTGACCTTTTTTGGTTGGTTTTTCACACAAGTGTCAAAACAGCCATAGGAACAATGTCTAAAAATGTCATAAGCGTCATTAGGCTGAATACTTTATTCTAGCAAAAATAAAGCCGCTCGGGTCCAATGGACCCCAAAAGTCCGGATGAGGGTTAACGTCATTTCAAATGTTATATCGGGAACCACCCAGGTATTTCTGCAATTAATCGATATGTATTTCTGCATATAAACGATATAGACGAGAGTCACCAAACGAATTCCGATCGAATTTTGGACGGCTACGAGGGTTGTGATTGGCTTTTTAAAAATGACGTTGATAGTACGTCATCTATTTCTCCTAGGTTTATGTTTTGAAAACTGACCAATATGATGATTCATCTGGTTCGATTTTATAAATATCTGTGCAATATGATTTTAAAGGGATGTGATGTGCCTGTGATCAAGGGTACATGTAGATCAATCGAAGTGCAACACAAAAAGAAATTGGTCATGTAAAATCATTAACATTCACTGGCAAACAGTTAGGAGGTTGATCCCCCTACGAGTAACTCTACCTCATATCTAGTTTCCTGCTTAATAAGATATCACTGCCGTTTGATCAATACAAGACACTAGAATAAAGGAAAATCTCCTTTAAGAGCTTTCGGTTTAACTAATGATCTGCAAATTACATAATGTATTTATTTTAAACTCTGTAAAACGGTGCGACGATAATTCATTGTTTTGGACCAAGAAACTTCAATGGTTGTAAGGGACATCAAGCTTTGAATAACCCGGCGTTCGATGTTAGCACTATGAAGCTGATCAGATATACGTTTCGCTAATATAAACTGTAAGATTGTAATGAAAAACATATCCTTCATTTGAAATCTGTGCTCACATTGCACATATTCATTTGAAAGAGATGTGAGAAATACTTTTTGTTGTATTGATTAACTAAGACAATACATATAACTTTAAAAACTTGGAAGTCATTACTGTTTGACACAAAATATTATTAAGATAATAAATAAGCAATATGCCAGCACTAAACATTTATTTGTTCCTTTTTCCCGAACATCTACTGCACGTATAAAGCAAATATTTGTATGTTACATTTTGATGATTATCTCAAGGACATACTTAACGTAATATTTAAACGTGTATACTATGATCAGAGGGTTCATTGTGGAGTTCTTGAATTTGCATTTCAATCATGTTTAACGGTGTAATATATTCTAGACTCCTTTTCTGTAAGCCAGAACTAATGTGTGTTTAGGGAAATTAACTTATTCGTTATTGGCTATCGCATTATTCACTATAAAACACAGTTAATCATAAACAGAAATAACCTTTATTATATCAATAAAAGTATGGATATCGTGTTCACAAATACAATAATGTGTTTGATTTGGAGTTAATACAATGCTAAGATATCATTTGCTGAACTGTTGTCGTCAGTATGTTTTATATCAACATTGTATTCTGGTCATATCAATGAAAGTAAATTGGTACGAGTTTCGGGTAGTTTTATTTTTACTGCATGCCAAATAACGTTTGCGATTTGAACAAGATCTTGGGGTGTGCATATAAATAATTACTCGGAATAATTCATTGAAAGGGATAAAGTAACAAAAACAATATTATAAATTATAGTTTTTATATATTGATATAATTGAACATACACATATCAAACGAGATGCTTGGTAGAATATACTGGTTTTATATAAAACATTCGTTTTAATTCCTGATTAAACACTTAATAGGAATGACATTCCACAATACCGAATACAGCGTGTGGTCCGCCGTACCCACACCGGTATTGCCAGGCCTATGGTTAATGCAGTGGGTAGGCTTACCAGAAACTGAAATTTGTGACTTTTGAATGTCTACATGTCTTGTTTAAGACATTACGAGGGCGTTCTTTTAATCTTGTCACCGGGGTCCTTATAGGCGCAATATGAGATATGTGCATACTTCGTTCTGTACAACCCTAAGATACATTTCTCTTTGACAGAAATATATTATTTTACTATTCAAATTTGAATTTAAAAAAGTGGAAAAATAGCCTTTTCCAGGTGTACCCCGCAAACACTGTAAAACGGCACGGGTCGGCTTACATTGAGAGATGGCTCGGCATAAAATGTCATCTGCTTTGATATAAGGAACGAAAATTAAATATAAGAACCATATTGTGGTGAATAAAACAGGTGGGTAGCTGGGTTATCGTTTGACTTTCCAGGAAATCATTTACCATTATACAAGTGGAGAAAATCTACAATTTTATTTATGAGGCATATCTTTAAATTCGGATTGCAGGTTTATGTTTTGCATAATTATTCTCCTTTATTTAATTTCAGTATATTGACTTAATAAACCTTCCTCAGAACTTTTACATTGGCTGGTTTTAAATTTTAAGAAAAGCGTAGTCAGATTTCTAACGTAATTGCATTTAAAACTTTTTCCCGCGCATTTTAGTATTTCGCAAAAAACAATCTTAATCTATCATTTACACACCATCTGGCGATAAAATGATTAATTAGTGATGCTTATAATTATAAATCACTCTTGAGGCAGCACAAAAATGTGTAATTTGTTTATATTTCTGCTTTTTAACAAGGATATTACAACGTATTTCATAAGTATGTAGTATTATTCTCAATAAAAAGATACGGGGTCCACCACACAAAACAATTTCTAACTTTACACTCCGGTATCAAAAGCATATGATTTGAACCCGATAGTTTAGCAACACCGTCAGTTAAATATTTAAATGCTTATCTTGTGTGCTGAATTAGTAGATTAACCACAGCAGCAGTTTTAACTTTGACACCCGACAAATTGAATAGTGTCCGTCCATAAGTAAAACTAGTTATCTTTAAATTGTTTGTTTTGATAAGAAAATGATATCCATGACTCTGCAAATCTTACATCTATCAAATCAAGTTCAAAGTATATCAATGAAATCCATTCGACTTTTACCGTTAGCCCGTATTTCACTGTACGTCATTACATACACTACATTAGCCAGTGTCTATGGATGGACCAACTTAAATCTTCAATAAAATCTAAACTGCTTGACGGAATCAAACGAACTTTTCAGTGAATATGTACAATCACTTGCGTGTGAAGTACAAACTATTCCAAAGCTCTGATATTAGGTGTAGGGCAGAAAAACGAAAGAGTGACATTATTAACTGAACGCTCCTCGTACTTTGTAGAACTTACCATGAATTTCACAGGTACTGTTGTGACAATGTGTGTTTAAATGCTTCACCGTTATCTTATTTAAAAGAAATTTCAGAAACCCTTTCACATAAACAAATTAACTTAAATTTTACGGCTAGTGCGTTTTTATTGCGTTTGAGTATAATATATATATACATATCTTGTTTAGGGAACAATGGCAAAGGAAGGGGTTGTTAAATGGTGTCGTTGTAGAGAGGGAACACTTTACTTCTACGCTCATGCACCTTACTGATGGCTATTCAGGCGTATCAAGTAAGCACACTTTCATTTCGAATTAGGTTCTGTAGTGGCATCATTTCTATTGAATAATTACGACACTGAAATTCAATTAAAGACATTAGAAGGATATGATAAGCGGCACATTCCATCTTGACCTGCGTATTACTTGTTTGGGTAGCAGTATAAACGTTTCCGTGATATCTGTAAACAAAGAAACCAGTTATGACCGTAGCTTAACACTGAACGTGGTGGTCTTCCTTACTTCATACGTTTGCAGTTTGAAAAGAAAATGTCGGTAACGCACGCAATAACATCCAATCAAAAAAAGGTAAAGTTTTCCGCATGATTGGGTACAAATATTCTACAACCGTCAAACCATAGTGATTGGAACTGAAATGAGAACCCGACTAGAATGTGTTTCTTTGTAAAACATACAGTGGAGAAAACGTTATTCTTTCCCAATAAACGCGTTTACGCTAAAACTATTATTTGCAGTGCAAACAGTTTGGAGCCAGATCAGACGCCGTGGAACCCGGCGTCTGATCAGGCTCCAAACTGTTTGCCACCAAGATAAACATGAAATATCAGAATTGTCCAAAAGTTGTTATTTTCTACGTTTTAGTGTTTTGCGTTTGCGTACGTTTGAGTTTAAACGGATAAGAATAACGTTTTCTCCACTGTATGATAATCTATTTAAATAACATACGGTTACAATTATCAACTGATTGTTTTCCATTACCATTAAATGAGATATCTCCCTAGCGATTATTTTCTCACGCGAAAGCAATGTTTATATACCCTTAAACAATATTATTTTTGAATTATCCTTATACTCAGTGGGGAAGCCGGTATAATTTCCCGTTTATGCCCATGCGTGCGAAACGCAAAATCAAACGAAACGCGTTATAAGCGCGTTTGGAAACGCATTTGTCACTTATAAGATAACTTAAGATAAAATCAATGCGTTTATGCCTGTGAATATCTGGAATACCTTATTGTATCACAATTGTCCCAAATATTACGAATTAGGATATATTACGACACGAAATGTTGAACTAATGACCGATTTGGTATACTTCCGACTTTTATAAAAAACATTCATCGTAGTAATCCTATGGTTAGCTTATCATTCGTTATTTTTATCATACGTTTATGCAACCAATACTTAGTCAAGTTCAAAGAACCTTGGTTGCTGTATTGACAACAGTATACAGTGTTCCCTCCCTACAACGGCCTTCTCCCAACATCGACTCCCTCCTTACAACGACCCTTGTCGAAGTTCCCTGAACAGGACAAATATGTGTAACGTTTTAAAGTTGCAATATCGTCTGCTTAAAATTGTCGTCTGCTGTTTTTCTCAAAGTAACATAAAGGATATTTTGACAGAATAAAACTTAATGAGGAATGACAAACAGTTTGTATCCAGATCAGACGCCGCATGACGCGGCGTCTGATCTGGATTCAAGCTGATTGCTTATGTTCCCTCCATATAACGACTCCCTCCCAACAACGCACACATTCTTTGTCTCCCAATGGGTGTCGTTGTGGAGAGGGAACGCTGTATATGTCATTGCATGAGGTAGATGGGTAATTATGCGAGGGGAAAAAACATTTATCGAGAAGCTTGCCGAGCGCTGACTAATTTCTCTTGGAGTTGAAAAACCACTCCTATCGCATGAAATGATATATTATTAGATTTATCCCGGAATTTAATGATTGTGGCCTTCCAAATTCCACTTATACTACATTTGACTACTTAAATCGACGTCACATCGTATCTGCTTCCTTGACATACTGGTTATGATGGCCGACTTTGACCATGGCAACCAGAGTTCGAATCCTCCTCGATCCGTTCGAATTTTTTTTTTAAAGGTGTTAATTGTGGATGCTTAATAGTAATAAACATATTAATGGTGTTTTTCTGCTACTTGTTTACAGTAATGCAAACAAAATAGTTTCGACTAATTCATTCACCTACTATTTAGATTAACTTGTTACAGATACATCTAGGTATATTATGCTACCCTTTTAGTATGTCAGCGGAGGCTGCGGTGACGGGATAAATCTCATTATCTGTACCTGTGATTTACAAAATGTGTCAGTGTTTCGAGCCCTTCTTACCCAGGCCCCTGTTGAGTGTCCATTTGCAGATTTATTACTCTTATTTAAAGAGCCAATCAACTAACAATTGGACGTCAACAGTATGTTATATATGTGGTCATAACCGATCGGATAATTGGTGCCTCGGGGGTAAAGTGTGTCATTATATATACATGTACCTTTAAACTGTTAGAATCAATGTAATAAAGTATATTTCAAAGGCTCTGTGAGTGTTATTTTCACAGAAAGTACGTGGTCAATATAGCATCTCAGGTGATATCATACGCCGTATATGATATTGAATTACGCTTTGTTTCAAAGCAATTCTAAATTATTGCCATTAGAGAAACTGGTCTTATGATCTGGCTCAAAATTGTTTCTCCTTCAAATATCAGAAACTAACTAGTGTATTGTTCTTGTTGTTTGCTTGCTGTAATTAAAACTAGTATACTGTAAAACAGGTATTTTTGCGTAATAAATATTTCGCGTAATACGATTTTGTATTAATTTGCGACATCATGCAATATTTCTAGCAGGTGGTAGCTAAAGCAGATTGAAAGTAAAGCAGAATGGGCATTAAGGCACATTCTGCTTTATTTTTAACCTACTTTAAGAAGTCACATATTTTCAAAACTACAGACATTCGCGAATTAACGCATAAATTATATTCTCGCAAATAAAATCGAATTTACAGTACACACAATTATTTTCCAATGACAAAAAGTTCAGCAGATGCGCCTTATGCAGAATCCAAATATCTATGAAATTGGAACATTGAACAAATGAAGCTAATTAACTTTTAAAATCAAACTGACAGAACTGGTTCAATATACATTGACATGTGACTACTACATAATTTAGCTCAGAGATGTATATAGCATGGATAAAACATATGTTTTGCTGAAATAAGAAATTCGTTCGGAACTGTGAAAACTGACCGGCATGTATTATCTCCCTTGTTTGGATATGCGTTTAAACGTGTTTATACGCGAAAGTGAACGCGGTTATGCTTATCGCGTTTAAAACGCGTTCAAAACGCGATAAACTGGAAAGAATAAAGTCTTCCCCACTGTAAGTCTGTGCCCAAATCCTGTTTCCAGTATTGAAAACGGCTTGGCCTAAGAGCAGGTAAATACGTATTTGAAAAGAAAGATTCAGCCTGATTTAGGCAACCATATGTTTGGATATATAACAACAGTCTATTGTTCCTTATTTATAGCAGTATAAAGATAATTCATTTGCAACAGAAAAGGAATATATGAGATCTAACATCGCAAAAAAGGAGTCTCTATTCGGCCTCGTGATTCGGCCTCGACTCAAGCTATCCTTCGGCCATATAGTATTTGAAGCAAAACTGATTACGTCAGTGTGCCATTTCCTGTTTTGATAAATTTGAGTTTAAAAAGTGAACGGTTAGAAGATCCTCTGAGTGTAGGTATATTTTGTTATTGAAAATAGGTGACAATTTATAAAAGGTAGAACCAATTATTTGTTAGTCTGCTTTAACATTCTTTCCGCAGAGTCTCTAAGGATACAGAATGTTTTTTTCTGATGGTACATTGTCATAACTGTATAACGTGGAACTGTTTGTCAGTGCGGGAATGGATGAAGTATGTAAAATGGCGTATCTTGGGTGTGATGCGTTAAGCAATATCTGTTATGTATAAAAAGTTCGTACACATGATATGAATTTGTATAATTATAGTAGCTAAATTCTTACAAAGAATGAGCAACTCCTAAACCTAGCATTTCCAAGCCTAACTAAGGTGAACTTAATTACTATAATTCCCACGTCTTCTGTCAGATCGTGCAGGGGAATTGTGAGCAATTACAATAAGATATTTTCCACACCACCTTATCTGAACTAGTTTTGTTGGTGCGGATGTTACCGGATACCACATAGACACCTTGTTCAACCTAAGGAATGCCTTACATCAATTATAATACAATTTCAGAACAATTTAGATCCTAAGCAAACGCCGATCATAGAGGAGACTAATCCACTTGAAAGCCACTCTCAAAACACATGCATGCATGCAACGACTGTTACCCATATTCACATTAACTAATTTGATGAAAGTCAATGCTCTGTATCAAGTTAGAAACTGTACAGAAACAGTATTTAATATTTTTATAACGATATAAACAATCCTTCAACTGATATTTTACAACATGAATGCAACAGCAGAAATAAGATTTAATATCAACACACATGTACTACATGTATTTGTAAAGATTGTATTAGTGTTTTCTTCTGACCTGTCGGAGTTATTTTTAGATTGGAACATTCTAAAACTTTCAAAGGGATGAGTTTTCTCTACATACGGTTAATGAAACGGATAGCTGTAATTTTTGTGCGCAATGTACAGTAGAGGATACCTTATTCTTTCCCGTTTAAACGCAAATGCAATGCACTAATCTGTGAAAATTTACTTTAAGAAATTTTAATTATATTTTTAATCTGAGTAGCAAACAGGTTGGAGCCTGATCAGACGTCGGGTAACCCGGCGTCTGATCTGGCTCCAACTTGTTTGCAATGGAAATAATAGTTTTAGTATATAAATGCGTTTGTTGAGAAAGAATAACATATCAGTAAAGTTAGCGCAAGGGTCTCGTGTTGCACGAGTATCATGTTATCTCAAGTTGGAAAGTGTACGACTATATAGATCCGATGTTACCCTGTTATCTATTTACCATTATGAACTATTCTGTTCTAAAAATAACTCCGACAGGTCAGAAAAATCGCACAATAGTTGTCTAAAAAATCAAAACAATCCGGAAATGTCATCATGTCAAAAAGACAGACCGACATCCTAAACACATTGCGTTTAAATTTAGTTTTTCAAGCTTGGAATAATTATGGTCCCCGTGCGTTAGTGAATAGCAATGCTATGCTGAACCACTGGTATAATAGCGTTAATACGTTATCGTTGTCTTATACAGAATTCCCTCTCCACAACAAAACGCAAGGAGAGACACATACTGTGTGCGTCTTTCGGAGGGAGTTGTAATAGAAAAGCAACAGAAAAGGCAAATGGGATTAATTCTTAGCCTGAAATAATCGAATAAGTTTGTTCCATGTGTCATACTCTGCTTTCAACAATGCACATGGCCAATAATAAGTGCCACAAAAAATCTATATTCAATCTGATAACCCTTATAAGACATTGGATATGGTTATTCTCTAGTACTTGATGAAGAGCGACGGGACTTGGAGAATATTGGTTATTGGCATGTCAAGAAAATTGCTGGATGTCATTACAAGAGAGACAACTTTTAAATTTCAGTCTGCTAGAGTCAGCACTGATACGTGATCTCTTTATACTCCATGCTAAATACATGTACATCTAACATAAAGTGAAAAGTATCTATTTCGACCGACTGTGTTGTAGTTTAACCCATATCCTCATGACCTATTTCTAATATTTAATGATAGGCTTCCACTTAAAGCAGGTTGAAAGTAAGTCGATTGCGCCTTAATGCGCATTTTGCTTCACTTCAAGCCTGCCTTTATCTACTCTCTACTATGATATAAAAAAATTCTTATGATAAGTATTCATAAATGTATAAAGCGGAATTAATTTTTAAAGTAGATGAGTAAGTTAAAGTCGTATCGAGGCCTATTTATGAGGTAACTGGTTAAGTGTTATGAATGGTTAGTCTTTAATATTAAGTGATAGTAAAAAAGAAAGCTCCTTTACGAGCTTTCCGTTTACCGTCACCTTGCTTTAAGCTGTTACATCTTTTGTACAACGCACAATTGATTTGTATTCTTCGTAATGGAGAGGCTACACTGTACAGTGGAGAATCTGTTATTCTTTCCCAATAAACGCGTTTACGCTAAAACTATTATTTTCAGTGCAAACAGTTTGGAGCCAGATCAGACGCCGGGTAACCCGGCGTCTGATCAGGCTCCAAACTGTTTGCCACCAAGAAAAACAAGAATAATCAGAATTGTCTAAAAGTTGTTCTTTTCTACGTTTTAGTGCTTTGCGTTTGCGTACGTTTGCGTTTAAACGGGAACGAATAACACATTCTCCACTGTACATGTATATGGCACAGCGACATCATTAAATATAACAACTATTAGCTGTGTATCTAGACAAGGAAAATAGCATGGCATACTGGAGGCGACCTATTTCCTGTGACCTATATATTTTTCTGCTGACAACACGCATTTGGAAATAATGAGGCGTTGTCAAACTATAAGTAATTACGTTTGTACAGGCACTGCCTTAGACAGTCAGTCTGTTATGGTGATAGTACAATTAAATCTTGGGAAATATCAATGATAGATGGTATTTTTAAATGACATCCGTGTGTATAATTATACATCACATTAACACCGAGTGCCTAAATAACAGTGAAGAGGACGTTGTGATTTCGGTTAGACAACAATGGAAAAGCTAAATGAAGACTTGAAAATGTACTAAAATATTAAACATTTCTCGAGTTTCACTTGCAAACATTTTGGGGTTGATCAAACGTCGAGTAGTTTGGTGTAGGGTCCAGTTTACAGACTTTGAAAAAGTTTAGCAGGCATTTGACCTTGGTTTATATCGCTAATTATAGAAAAATAATTATTTAGAAATATTCCGTATAACTAGTGATATTATACTATTTATAAACAACTTTGCTCGATGTAACAATGGGTGCATACCCGCATGATATAGTTAAAAGTGTATCGGCAGTTGTTTTTTCTATAAGTATATTGCTTCTTATGTTTTAAGTTAACTGACCAAACAGAGCTCTACTTAATACAGTTAGAAAACAGGCGATATGGTAATTGGTTACAATGCTTATTCAAAGTGAGTATTTACACGACAAGTTACGCTGTAAGATGATTTAACAGACGTTTGTGTAATTTTGATGACTACATAGTGTCCACCACGTTATGCTATTTAACCCTTTCCCTCATAGAAGCGACTTTTAGCGTATTTAATTTATTCCTCCGCTGAAAAAAATAGTTCCAATTTAATCAGTCAAGAAGATTATAGTATAGGGAATATTTACCATATTCTAGCACATGGAAGCTTAAAGCAGGTTGAAAGTAAAGCAGGATGCGCCTTAAGGCGCATTCTGCTTTACCGTCAACCTGCTTTAAGTGGTCATCGATTTTCAATACTAGAAAAAACTTTAAAAAGGAAGCCTGACTGATGAGACGTTAAAATGTGTGTTTTCTTAGTCAGTAAATCAAATTTTACAAAACTTAAACAGTTTGTGTTAACGCTTACAGTACGATTATCCTGTTTTCTTAAGCATTTAGAAGGATTTACTTTCGTAAATAAAAATCGTTCCAATAAACAACATGCTGTGACGTCATTTGTGCTCTGAAGTAGAGTAAAATGAAATTAAGTAAACTAATCAACCCTTCCGTAATGACTAATTACTTAATTGGCTGAACATTCTCTTTTCGGAAGTAGGCCACTTTGAATTGAATTGTAGAGGATAAAACAAAAGTATTGTTACGTATGTAAAACAACACGGTGATAAGTTTGCAAACATCGTAATATTTCACACAAAGGATTAAGTTATTTATAATTTTATTTTAATCCAATGAGACTTAAATAATAGTGTAGGACCATTTGTATATATTATCAGTCTCTATTGTTTGATTACGTATTTTCAAGAGTTTTATCCTCAGGGCATTGAACGTCAACATTAAAGGGACACCAGTCTTAGTTGGCCTCACTCAGTGTTTTGTTAACCACTTTACAAGATTTCTGACAAAAAAGTATATTAATTTAGCCGTTCAGAAATATGTATCTCGTCCGATTTAGGGCTGTTTGGACTAAACCAATAACGGTACGAGTGCCATATAGTTTGTATCCTGAACATACGTCTTTGACATCAATGGCAGTGAAATATATATTACGCATTGCATACACTGTCAATAGTTTTTTTGCTTGGCATTGAAATCCACAAAGTTGCCCGCACATGTTTTAAGACAGATACATGTACGAACTATATCGACCACACTGGGAGAGTGGTACTGCGCCCATGTACCTTACTGGTGGAGCATAAGACGCACCGAGTCTACAACAGTCTTGTGTTGATTAAGAATTATATTGAAACCTTACTTAAATTAAATTAGTCCAATACATACAGTTAGCACAAAACATATGGATATCATGAGCAGAAGCATACTATGCACTCATTACTTTGAATTTCTTAGCTTTTCGTAGTTAAAAGTTACAGATTTGAAACCATATATTTGGTTCGCGGGACCAACATATTGCAAGTGTGCTCCATGGCGTTGAGTTTGTGTAGGCATCCTTAAAAGTGATCGCATGATTAATTATGATTCATGTTGTTATTATCTTATAATTCAAAGGTAATTGGTTTGATTTAGCACATACCATGCTGAAGTGTCCTCTGTTTGAAATATATCGTCCGCGAACAAACATAAAATCAGTGTTTTAAATCTAAATTGAATATTAGTGATATGCGGTGTCTGATCTAGATCCAGATCATTGGTATCAAAATCGAACTCAGTATTATAAAATAGAAGAGTACCATCATTATACAAAGGGTAGGGCGAAGTGAAGACGTTCTGAACTATTTGCAAAATCACAGGTGATGTATGATAAAATCAGTCCTTCGCCAGATTGTGCTCGATACTTCTTACCAAGGTGATAGCTGTATGTAAAATGTATTTAATTTATCATCAATCTAGATAATAACTCGGTATTAAAGGTAAATGTATTCCACAAGCATATTTCTGAAGATTTCCAGTGTATGTACCATTTCCATTGAGTTGTGGTAGTACTAGATTTTACTGATTCGTACGACATGCATTTGGGTATGAACTATGTATGATTGTGTCCAAATGTCACACGTTTAGTTGAACATGGCCTTCAACACATGCATTGTGCTTGTGTCACTGACCAACTCAGTAATATTACCTTATAAGTTGTACTTAATGGTAGCTGATTTTATATTCATAACTAGAACATTTGTATTTAAATACAATGTATAACCTGTACGGTTTAACTGTTTAGTATACCGACTCACTAGTTTCCTATATTTTTGGTACTTCAATATAGATGTCGCCCTTAACACTGAACTCGTTCATGATTAATTTTACCGTGAGATTTTTACCCCTTAACCGCCTTATTGTCGTTTACTTCAATGTTGTTGCCTGCTATACCGTTCAAAAGTATGACATCATAGAGATTGAAAGGGTTAAAACTTATTACAAACGTTATTCTCCAATTAGGCCGATGCTACGTCCCGTTCAGTGATACCACTCACAATGCCATTAGGCCTATCATCTTGATTATTTTTTATGAGTCTCGCTCGTTATCTGTGATCACTATATCCTATACTTTTTATATAATGCTGGTAGTATGGGGACAAATATCCTGCGATTTAGTACGCCATGATAACTTACCATATTTGTAGCTATCATATTTGTTAGATTTGGCTTTATAAAAGACGTGTGTTATCACGTTTTAGCCGTGGGTCAAGCGCAGTAAAACCTCGATTCTAGTATTGAACTCGTGTTAGCTCTAACATACCCATAGTTCAACGTTAAAACGTGGCTTAGTCACGTTTTAACTTTGAAATACGGGTATCTGCGACTTCAAAGAGATCGAATTATCAAAATTCAACTTACGAAATACTGGTAAGATCGATTTAAGCGAGTTCGTAGTATCGAGTTTCAACTGTAGTTTATAAAAGAGTGATCCGAATCACAGCCTCATTGTAGTCAATATTGGCAATCAAAGGACTAAGAGTCAAGCCCAGGACACGCGCCTGGAAGCCAACAATACCGAGCGGTAACTAAGAATAAAGATACTCCCGAGAGTCTAATTTCGTGTTTTGGTCAGACAACATGCGACTTTATCTCATCCAATGCAAGGTTAGAGACTGCTTATATGATTCCAACTGATTAAATATCCCATATTTTGACTGAGATACCGTAGTGTGCCCAAACAAACAATGTTTGGGAATATAATTATAGGAGTAAGTGTGTCGGTCTGTCGGTTGGTAAGTCAGTCAGTCGGAATGCGATAAAAAAGTTGTATGAAACTTTATCATACAAAGTAGATGCGTATCTGCCTTTTTAAGTTAGTTGAATTTCTTACGGAACAATGTCTCTCTGTTTGAAAACGGTCTGTTCAGGTTTTTCTCCGAGCAGTTTTTTAATAACTGCTGACTTGAGTGCGATGAAACTTGGTATGATGATGTTTCATCTTAAAGAACAGGGACCCGTTTTACTAAACTACTTTCGCAAATTATTTGCGTAAGTCAAAATTTTTAATTCTAATTTATATTTTTTATTATCACTTGCTACAAACAGCAAATAGCCAGATCAGAGGAAGCGCTTTTAGCGCGTCCTCTGATCTGCCTATTTGCTGTTTGCAAACGTTTATGATCGAAAAATAAGAGTTAAACGATTTTGAATTACGCAAAAAATTTGCGTAATTAGTTTAGTAAAACGGGCCCAAGATTCGCAACTGACAACATATTTTAGTTATTTGATTTTCTGAAAGAGTAATGCCCCTTTGTTTAAAATCGATATGTTGTCTATGTTTCCGCGTTGTTTCTCAGCAACAACTGAGTACAGTTTTCCCTCTCTACAACGGCCCTCCAAACAACGACTCCCTTCTCACAACGACACTCCCAACAACAACTCCCTTATTACAATGGCCCTCCCAACAACGACTCCTTCTTTACAACGAGACGTACAACAACGCCTTTCTCCATACAATGCCCCTCCTAACAACGTCTACCTCTTTACAATAACCCTCCTATCGACGACTCCCTCATAACAACCACCCGTCTAACAAGGACTCTCCCTTACAACGATCCTTGCCACAGTTCCCTAAACAGAACAAATGTGTCATATGATTCTACTGCTGCAATATCGTCTGCTTAAAATTGGTGTCAAAGTTACATTTAGGTAGACATTTTGATAGAATGAATATAATTATGAGTGACAAACTGCTCGAATCCAGAACAGACTTAGCATTTCGAGGCGTCTGATCTGGTTTCAAGCTGTTTGCAAATGTAAGCCAAGTCTTCACGTTCTCCCTCTAAAACGACTTCACCGAACATCACACACGTGATGTGTCTCCAATTTGGTGTCGTTGTGACTGCTGACTTGAATCTGATAAATGCACATTACCAGTTGACAGAGCGATACAGAGTGATGTATTTAGCTCGAGACGTTTTTGGCGGAAATAGCCGATCTGACGAGCGCCTTGGCGCGAGTCTGATCGGTTGTTTCCGCCAAAAACGTCGAGAGCTAAATGCAACACTCTGTTGCGCACTGCCAACTGGTAATGTGTTTATAATATGCCTTGAATACAAACCAGAAACAACTTAATAGTTGTTTAAATCATTTTATATCCAACATTTATTAGTTATTTGAAGCAGAACGAGAAGTTTTGTATGCCACAAAGAATAACGCGGCACTCGTACATATACGTAAATGACGTCACGTTTAATCGAAAGCGACGTCAGAGTAAAATACAAAGTGGCTGATACAAGGTGGCTGATACATACTCTTGTATTTTACTCTGCAGATACACGCGGAAACGCTCGATATCATTCGAAGGCATATAATAAAACTTGATAAGATGCTTTTCTAAAAAAAATAAGTGCACCTCTGATATATATTTTTTCAAGATAGACGATTTCCTTATTTGTTTTTATATGTATCTAGACTCTATGTTGTATTTGTTTTTGCGTTGTTTCGAATCAACTGCAGAATAAAATCCGAAGAGACTTGATCAGATGCTTTACTATTAAAAGGAGATGGGCGTCTTGTCGGTCGTTTTATTCGAACAGTTATGTCCCATTGTTTGCAATTATTATCTGGTCACGCAGTCGCTTTTATTTCAGTGCAGTCTATCAGCATATACTGACACCAATCTGATGCAACTTCACATTATACCTTATTTAAAATGGATATGGGCAGTTATCCAGTTGGTTGGCTTCCTGACAGAGTTGTTTCCCTATATTTGAATGTTATAGTTTGATATGTAATTTCTGTTATAATAACATTTCGCATATTGCACTTCACACTTTCACTTTAAATTAGGTCATACAGCGCATTTGAAAACAGTTTTAATACTAACCAGACGCCACGCAACAGGATCGAAACTGTTTGCCACTTTTGTTTTTAGATTATGTATAATCTAAGTTGTACTGCCTTAAATCTCACTTTGAAACGATATTGACTACCGGTACTTATGCCCGTTTCGTCCGACATGTACGTTTGTTACGGTATTAATCATCTTCAGTGACAGTTCTAGTTGAAATTGTTACATGAGTGACACACAGCCCTGATCATATACCACCAGACTTGGCATAGATATTAACAAATGCCAATACCCACGTGATTACTGTTCACAGTTTTGTGTGCATTTCTTCTTAGTCCCGACCTGATTCCGTACGTAAGATAAGGAACCCCTCTCCGACGGCAACTAGGTGAACGTATTAAATTTTCTCACGATTATCATGATGAAACTATTGTGTCCCAGTTACCATTAAATTAGATATTCTTTATAACGACTGATCGCTCTCGCGAAAGCAATATGCAGATGTTATTTAACAAAAAAAAGTCCTTTATTCGTATCAATTTGGTTTTGCTCGTCTCGTTTTGCTTTAACCCTTTCCCCAATAGAAGCGCCTTTTAGCGCGTTCAATTTATTCATCCGCTGAAGAAAATAGTTCCCATTTAATCAGTTATGAAATTATATTATAGGGAATATTTTCTATATTCTAGCACACGATAGCTTAAAGCAGGCTGAAAATAAAGCAGAATGCGCCTAAAGGCGCATTCTGTTTTACTTTCAACCTGCTTTAAGAAGTCCCCTATCTGTAATACTAGAATAGACTTTCAGGTAAAGGGTTAAATTTCAGCCTGAAAAACGCAACCATACGATAGGATATAGAACACAATTATAATGGTGGAATGTATCAAGTGAAACTATCTTCTTTAATCCTTTCCCCCATAGAAGCGCCTTTTAGCGAATATGATTTATTCCTCCGCTGAAGAAAATAGTTCCAATTTAATCAGTTATGAATATATATAAAAGAAATATTGTGTTATATTCTAGTACATGATAGCTTAAAGCAGGCTGAAAGTAAAGCAGAATGCGCCCTAAGGCGCATTCTGCTTTACTTTCAACCTGCTTTAAGAAGTCACCTACATGTATCTTCAATACTATAATTAGACTATCAGGTAAAGGGTTAATAAGGAAATATATTAAATACGTAAAAAGTGTATTAACTGAGTAATGTGCTAATTGTTGAAAACACAGAAACCTAATGACATCAGATACGATTAAGCTCTAGGTTCGACAAAGAAAATCAAACATGGAATATAATTATTACATGTCAGGAAAAGAAATTAGTCATCTAGATAGTTGATAGTATTTACCACTTAAGGATATTATGTAACATATATATATCGTACTCTGATGTATGCACTTCCTACTACATACTGAAGCAACAAAGTTAAGTCGATTGTTTGATGTAGAGTTTCCCATAAACAATATTTCCAGTTTTATGTAGATCTGAAATTCAATATAAGACATATGTAACAGTACACAATAACATAAGGCACCACATAGAAGGTGTCATATTTAGAAACATCAATGGCAATTTATTTTTATTTTCATCTTATTTTTTTTAAATTAGATATATTACATTCAACATATCATTTGAAACATTATATACAAGCAAACACACAATGTAGTAAACGTTGAAAATTGAAATGAGTTCAATGAAATATGTATCACCAAAACAAAATGAGTTTGAAAAATGCAATTTGCCTCTTGAATTTAAATATTAGAAAATACATTTTAACAAAAAAAATGAAAGAACACAATTCTGTTAGTTTCCTTTTAATGAAAATGTAGTTATTTTCAACGAACAATTGTTCGCAATCTGCTGAAAAAAGGATTCTCCGATCAAGTGGTTGTTTGTTGTTTGAGCTTACAAAGAAGTTACAATGAACGGGGAGTTACATCCCTTTGTACACATGTTCAAAGAACCGTTGATATATCGTTTGATTTATTAAACTGCTCCTGTTTATGTAATTATGCAACATGAATTATTAAATTGTTTCCTGTACACATTGTTTAAATTCTTAAAGTATGACTGTACATTATTCGGTCAGTATATATACCATATAAGTTGATCCTATACCAAGAGTTGTGATCACAAACAATGCATTACTGTTAATTCGTTCTTGAAGTGAAAACCACTTTGGTTTAGAAAAACAAATACAGTCGAAACTCGATACTTCGAACTCGTTTAAATCGACCTTATCAGTAGTTCATATGTTTAATTTCAATAAATCCTTTAAGTCGAACTTTGCCGTAATTCAAAGTAAGCCACGTTTTATACCTGAAATATGGGTATGTTCTAACTAACGCAAGTTCGAATTATCGAGTTTCGCCTGTATATGCTATTCAGTATAAAAAAAAAACTTGATCGAAATGATCTGATACTCACTTTGATATTTTTCGAATAAGTATCACTTCCTTATAAGGATGTGAAGCTTGGATACAGGGCTGCCATAAGTTGACATGAACAATCCTAAGATTTCCAAATTGGCATTTTTCAAGTGCGATTTTACGAATCGTACCTTTATCCCATAGCCTGTTTCTAGTTTTGTTGACATGCTACTACTTAAAGCAGGCTGTAAGTAAAGCAGAATGCGTCTTAGGGCGCATTCTGCTTTACTTTCAGTCTGCTTTTAGCTACAAGGAACTGGAAAAAATCCGAGATTTAGGAAAAATCCGGAGAAATGGCAGCCCTGTGGATCGTGTACGAGTAATAAAACATCTTGCAACATCGATATTTGACAGACAATGTTCCTCGACTAGATTTTTCAATCAAAGTTACAGTATGTTGACTTGCACTAAATAGGTATATACGAGTTTGAGAACTGCATTCGCTTTTAATGGACACTCTATGTTTGATCGCAGTAAAAATCCAATAGCAGGGGGCATAACTACTAATATACAGTTGGAATAACGGATACAGTTGCGCATCGGTTTAAATACAAAGTAACGCCCTACCATATAATCACAGACAATGTGCTACTCTTGATGTGCTGAAATGTCGTGTCTCTGCCGTGTTAAAACATAATATAAAGCAACGCCGCTTATTAATAACATAACTTTATCCTTCCATTATAATACTTTTTTACAGTCTACAACAGGTGCTTAAACATTGATTATGGGTGCTTATTTTCAAAGCTATTTGGATATTAACAGTATTAGTGCAGAAAACGTAATCAAATCCCGTACCCGAATGCTCCCTCAATGCAATTTCAGTTTAGGATGATATTTACCGTAATGGTAGTTACTCAAAAGCTGAAATGCTTAAGCATAAACGAAATTATTAGCAGAATAAAACCCCACTTTATTTAATGTTTAATTTGGCCAATACTATTAATGAAGATGCTTCAATCGTTTCCAAATATAAATGTAAAGGTCTGTGCAACTGGTCAGTCAGTTTGTATAAAAACCCTAAGAAAACAATGGGAAATAATTTCGATAAATCGCTTCTGTGTAATTTCATTTTTTACGAACGTTTGGTTTGTAAGTGTCTCCTAGACATACAGTGGGGAATGTGTTATTCTTTCCCAATAAACGCGTTTACGATTAAACTATTATTTGCAGTGCAAACAATTTGGAGCTAGATCAGACGCCGGGTAACCCGGCGTCTGATCAGGCTCCAAACTGTTTGCCACCAAGATAAACATGAAATATCAGAATTGTCCAAAAGTTGTTCTTTTCTACGTTTTAGTGTTTTGCGTTTGCGTACGTTTTCGTTTAAACGGGAAAGAATAACAGATTCTCCACTGTAGTTGTTTACTCTTTACCCCATGTATGCCTTGCGGAAAAGTTCATGTTTACATTTGGATGAGTATATATACATATTCTTCAGTAAAGGAGTGTCAGGTCAAATTGCATATTATCATTTTACGTATGATAGAAATTCCATATAACAAACAGTTCAGACCATGATAAGACGCCGCTGTCTGATCATGGTCTGCACTGCTTGTTATATGGAATTTTGAGTTTTCACTGCCGGCCTATGACCCATTTATTGGATGATGGAACAAATGGGTTGAGTTGTATGTGTTTCTTATATTATATGGGAGTTTAAATCAATACATAACTTCTTCTTCTTCTTCTTGATACTTCTCTCCATCAAGAATGATGATTATGAGAAGGCGCTGTATCATAAATTATTATTTACAAATGTGAAAGTTATAAATATACAGTGAATATTCTAGGATGAGTTGAATAATTATGGATAGTTCGCCCTTAAAGCAGGCAGATAATCTAAGTTTAAATTCTCCCAAGAGATCGGGTTCTGTGAGAATCGCGTTTAAATGCGCTCTTAAGGATTCGTATGGGCGTGATTGGTTTGGCAAAGCTGCATTATGTTATGAGCAGAAACCTTGAAGAGATGGCAAGGGACCAATCTAGAATACTTTAAGCATCTATAAATGTATGTTGTAGCCAGATATTGCTTCTTACCTACATACTTAGAGTTAAGAGTTGTGCGGATACATGAAACCTACTATAACGAGACTGAAATACGATCGAGTGACATATATGTCTGTTGCTGTTTGAAAGATGTATGTTATGTGTATAGTTTAGAAAATATCAAGACAAGTGTCCCCAGTGAAATGGGGGGGGGGGGGGGGGGTTGACAGAATACACCTACTTTCACAAATGCAGAGTGGTACGAATGCACCAAACTGCGTCACCTACTCATGCAGCTACTTAAAGACATCACATGATCTAGCTTGGGTGGTAACACCTACTCCCGTAGATAGTTTGAGTCAAAGCATGGAGAGCATGCACTAACGGTGGTAGCGTCTAGGCAAATAATCATTCAGGCGTTTCATGTGAGGCCCGCACCGAATATTTGATAGCTTGGTTAGTAAAACCCATTGAAAAACCTATTGAGATCTATTATGTAAGGGCCTCTATTCAAAGCTCTCAGATGGCTGAGCAGTTGCCTAAAAATGTTCTTATACTATACGGTAAACTACCTGTATTTTCACACGTAGTGAGGACAATGGGGTGGTAATCAATGAATGGACTGGCTTGATGTCTTTAATACAAACAATTCAGCTCTCGATTACCAATATTGTGTTGCAGTGCCGAAAATTCAAATCAAACAATCCATTGAATGTTTTATGTATAGATTGTAAAGTAGTACTTACAATGTCGTTTATTTTGGTAACGCATCATACATCAGATTGCTTAGTTTTATGTTTTAATGTATAATGTATACCGGCACCGTTATGAGAAAGTAAATGTATGTGTATTATTCAACGCATGTATAGACTTTGCCATCTGCCTGTCAGCTACATGTTTTTCATTCCTATTTAACAGCAGTGCGACTCTAAAATCATATATAGGTAGTACTGGTTTCTTAAATCATATATAGGTAGTACTGGTTAAGTAAAAGTTAAACAACAAGATTGCTAATTGACAATGTTTTTTAAACATAATTCAGATAATCTAACAGAAGGAATATGCTTGCAATGCGTCTGGCGTTGATCTACATTGGTTGCCATGCAGGTTTTGTCATGAAAAGGTTCATATGTATATAAAAAAAAATGTAAACAATATGAAAACGTTCTCTGTAAACTAATTTGGAAGAAGCACCGGCAAATTGATTCTATTATAACATCATCTGACAATTTGTAACATAAGTATTTTTCCAAATCTAATGTTTACGTGTACTAGTATATAAATACCCCTAATACTGTTGTATGCCAATTGTTGTCCAATATCGTTCAACGATTAGCTTGTTGATGTAGATTCGAGTAAGGTAAGAATAATCCCTGACTAAACATTCTGCTCTTCTTATCGTTAGACACAACTTAGGTACAGTCACTGTGACTTACATCACTAAGCTCCTCACCGCTGTGAGTTCGAATCCCAGTAGGGTCGTTCGGATTTTTCATGTGGGGAAGACTTCCAGCTGGCTTGCGGAATGTCGGTGGTTCTACCCAGTTGCCGATTGTGCCTGTTACAGTGCATAAAGGACTTCTGGGGTCTTCCTCCATGTGATTAGCTGGACGTCGCGATATGACTGAAAAACCGTTGAAAGCGACGTAAAATCAAAAACAAACAAACAAGCAAAAAAACAGACACAACTTAGACAATAACTTTGAGCTCGACTACAGCATAGCAATGTCAACACAACAAAATATCTGGGTACTATTGATGGATTCGCATATCGGTTTTCGTAGAATAGGTCATACCTATCTTTCCAAGAAATGTTAATTTGATTGATGTACGCTCGTAGTAAATTTAAATGTATATCGAACATTCTGAACAGTAGAACCTCTCTAGAACGACCACTAAAACGAAGGATAATTGATTGTATGAAATACAGGTGACAGCTTAAAGCAAGGTGACAGTAGAACAGAAAGCTCCATAAGGAGCTTTTTGTTTCACTGTCACCTTGCTTTACGCGGTCACTTTCCTCAATTATCAAATAATTAACAAAAGTGAGTGGTCGTTATAGTGAGGTTTTACTGTAATTAAATACATTATTACAGGAAAAACAACCATGTACAAGCCTTACGTGCGATTGACACAGATTTAATTTCGATTTTATTCTTTGGGTAATATAAAATATAGTAACACTATTTAATGTATTAATACACTTCTATTAGGTATGCAAGTTTGTTTGCATTTACTGCCAATAAACTAGGCATCTATATACATTGGGGTAGTACACATATTAGTTTTACGCGCCGCAGAATGTGCCGTCTATGATATTCTTATATCAATAATCAGAAATATTTTGAATACATGAATATTTGGAAAGCTATTCTACACTACAACCGGTATAGCTCTTTAATTTCAAACTTGAAAAAAACCCACCTTATTCACTATAGTATGTGATTTATGTTTAAACACGGTATGCATTGGCTATATCGTAATTCTAATGTCAAGAAATATAATTTATTATCAATGCTTTTAGCTCATAGTGGTAGTGTTTTGTCAGTCCGATCATTTTAACTGCTTTAGAATTTTCGGTGATAATTTCTTGCTTTTTTATTTTGTCTCGGTGCGTTGAGCAGTATTATTTTCCAATGCCAACGGCGAGTAACAACGGCTGGAATGTTGTTTATGAATGAGACGTTGTTGTTGCCGATGTTTAGCGAATATTTTAATGAAGTTAACATTGAAGTCCGTAAGGTGTCTCTGAGAAACGTTAAATTTGTTTTTTCCTCATTATTGGACTAAACGATCTATACTCACAATTACTATAGTTTAGAGTAACATGTTTTAGACAAGATGTAGTTAAATGCTAGCTCTGTACTTAATACAGTGTTCCCTCCCTACAACGGCCCTCCAAACAACGACTCTCTCCTTACAACGACCCTTACCACAGTTCCCTACACAGGACAATTATGTCTAACGCTTTTATTACTATTATATCGTCGGCTTAAAAGTGTCGCCTTTAGTTGTTTCTTAAAGTTACATAATTATAATTGATATACATTTACTGACGAGTGACAAACAGTTTGAATACAGATCTGAATTCAAGCTGTTGGCAAATGTAAGCCAAGTCTTAAGTTTCCCTTCCTATAACGACTCCCTCACCACTAAACAAACAATTTGTGTCTCCCATTGGGTGTCGTTGTAAAGAGGGGGCACTGCAGTGATATTCGGTTGCTGATAGTTGGCATAGAGGTTGCCTGGAGTCTAGATTGCCTTTTGTTAAACAAAAAACAAAAAACATACGTTTCACATTCAGAATTATCCCAATATGTTTTACTTGACCTTTTGTACTATGCTGTAGTTAAAGGCTATTTTTCATTATTATATTAATATTAGGATGGTGGTATTTGGCATAACTTAGTCGTCTACTGTAGCTAGTATATATTGTACTGTTTTGAACTGTTCTTATGTTTTTTAATTGTTTAGATATACGATGTTCCCTCCCTACAACGACCCTCCCAACAACGAATCCCTCCTTACAATGACATTTGACGCAGTTCCTAAACAAGACAACACTTTACCCGCTTCAATATCGTCTGCTTAAAATTGTAGTCTACTGTTTTTTCTCAAAGTAACATATATGTGGACATTTTGATAGAATAAGTACAATTGCGATTGACAAACAGCTTGACTCCAGATCAGACGCCGCGTAACGCGGCGTCTTATTTGGATTCAATCTGTTTGCAAATTTGCAAAATTCTTAATTTTCCCTCTCTATAACGCTTCCCTCCGAACAACGCATAACATATGTGTCACCCATTAGGTGTCATTGTAGAGAGGAACGCTGTTGTTTTATAAATCTCCCTTTATTGACAACCAGACCTGACATAATATACTCAATACATGTGTCTTATAATAAACATACTCAAGCTATGGTATTTGTTCTGAGTTATCAACATACAGTGCAGAATCTGTTATTCTTTCCCAATAAACGCGTTTACGCTAAAACTATTTTTTGCAGTGCAAACAGTTTGGAGCCAGATCAGACGCCGAGTAACATTATTATAATTGATCAGGCTCCAAACTGTTTGCCACCAAGATAAACAAGAATTATCCGAATTGTCCAAAAGTTGTTCTTTTCTACGTTTTAGTGCTTTGCGTTTGCGTACGTTTTCGTTTAAACGGGAAAGAATAACAGATTCTCCACTGTACTCCCAACCCAAGTTCAATCTATAGTCTCCAAATCATCAATATACCAAACTTTACTACATTACATGCATACACCATAATAGTTTTGTTTGACCAACGCGCTTTCTGTACTCCGTCATATACTATTCGTCAGGGTACATGTTTATATAAAAACAAAATATTATACCAAGTTATGGTCTTCTTTCAGTCCGAATGACCGTTCAGCCTACTGTATATTTATTCCCCAGGGGCCCGTTTCATAAAACATCTTACGACAAATGTTGTCGTAAGTCAAAACTTTAAAATACATTTAATCTCTGATTTCTCTATCTAATCATGTCTTGTGACATCTTTTTGGAATCGTCTTGTCAAGACGATTCCAAAAAGATGTCACAAAACACGATTAGAAAGAGAAAGAAATAATAATTGAGAGTTTTATAATCTGACTTACGACAACATTTGTCGTAAGAAGTTTTATGAAACGGGCCCCTGATCATTGAGCCATCTTGCCTACATTATTGAGCACTGATAACATATGGCACAATTAAAGTAGCCGCAGTACCCATTTTTAACCCCTGAGTGGAGAGGAGCGACTCGCGGTACATGTATTGCTCAAGAACATTCCGGTACATCATCGGGGATTCAGAAGAAAAACTCTAGTCAGACCGCTGGTCCGCGGAAGATCGAACTCACGATCCCTGGTACCGCAGTCCAATGTGTTACCATTGGACCACTGCCGCCAGTATATGGTGTTCACTTTTAAATTAGAGATTACAAATTGGCGACACGCTGCACCAAACAGTTAAAGTGTATGTGCTCAAAGAAGTCAATATCACCGTGTTATGAATAACTTTCAAGCCAGAGTAGATCCACGCAAGCCAATATTTTCATGTAATAAGGGTTGAATATCAAACTAGGGTGTGTTATTATCATTACCAAATACCGACACACTCATTAAATTTATTTCAAGATATATTCATTACACCCTTGCGTATATTGTTTTCATGTGACGAACAGGCTGTAACGCTTTCACAACATTTTCAATGCCAAAATTCACCAAAATGCGAATTTGCCAACAACGCAGACTCTGAAATTCCCATGTGTGACAGTTTGTCCGATACATACGGTTAAATATTTTAAATAATTCTCGATTAAGTTGAGTATATTTATTTAAAAGTGAATCAGCTGTATTTTAACTTTGAATTGCGGATATGTTTGACTAAGGCGATCTCGATGTATTAGTATTGGCATCAACATTATTTTGACTCAATATCTGACTTTCAAGGCGTTAGATAAAATAAGACAAGGTCGGTCAGCAGAAGGAAAGGTTGTTATTGCCGTCTGTTTTATAAACAGTCTGTTTACATCACTTGCTAGAGGGTATAATATGTCTCAATCAACATTTTTCAAGAAACCTAAAGCAAACGCAATTACATGAAATGAAAAAAATCGAATTATATTACAAGTTTGGACTATCTAATTTTGTCTGAATGACACACTGTTTTGATCGTGATAATATGACGAGTATCCGGGTGTCTGATCTGGTCCAGGCAGTTTTTAATTCATAGATTGTGTTTAGAATAAAACGTGGTTATTGGAAAACCATATTTCTAAAACGCATTATCAGATAAATACCTGGTCAATTCCTTGTGAAAATAAGTAGTAATAAGCAGAATTGTTTACGTAAATTCATAACAGACGTCGTCTATGTATGCTTATGGATGACACCTATTTCTCAACATAACAGACTTAGCAATCAAATGCATTCATCCGTGTATGTATAATTTATCTCTCAGAAAACAAGTCTGGTAATTTGCTTAGGCGTGCATCTGTTTGTGTTGTCTGGTGTGAATTTAGGAGCATTATTTGGTATTTATATAATGTAGCATGGTTCATTAACTTTGATTAGTTAATAAATGTCTGTCTGTTATATGATTGGTATGTGAAAAATAGTTTAGAACTTGACCAGAACCCGGTTTACCCAGCTTCTCATCTGGCCTAAACTGTTTAAAATGGAAATATAGTTAGGAGTAATAAATCACCATATCTAACTGGAATCACCATGTCCGTATAAATATAAATGTGTATTCACGTTTTTGTTTTGAATACACACCATAAATCCGACTGTTTAATAGCATCATGTTATTTGATATAACAATATGATGACATATTTACAACCAGCATACTTTTGCAATTAATAACATGGGTGTGATTCCTATACAAGTGTAGGGTCCATGCTGTTTAAAGAATAAACTTGTTCGAATGCTCTTGAAATAAGCTTGATAAGAATCTACATGTACAGTGCTATTCTTTCCCGTTTAAACGAAACGAAACGCAAACGCAATACGCTAAAACGTAGAACAGTACAACTTTTGGACAATTCTGATAATTCATTTCTATCTTGGTGGCAAACAGTTTGGAGCCTGATCAGACGCCGGGTAACGCGGCGTCTGATCTGGCTCCAAACTGTTTGTAATAGAATTAATAGTTTTAGCGTAAACGCGTTTATTGGGAAAGAATAACGTTTTCTCCACTGTACTACCATAACTCATAGGTAAACTTATTACGATAAGCATACATTTACGAATAAGTGTAATAGATACGAATACTGGCATATATATATTGGGAGCTGTCTGATTACTGTTAGCTTGTCTTCTAATAATAAAATAAATCTGATAAAGTTATTTGTATAAAGTCGAGGACAAGCTCAATGAAACCGTAGCCTAAAAATGACATGCTTTATAAAACACTGTAAGTATCACTGCGGTTAGGAATCGTAAACAGGGAAATCGTTGACAGTCAATGATTATGCCTATCATACTGTCTGAATTCTCGCAATACCAGGGAAAAACTACGTATATCATATCAAAATGTGTAATAACTATCGCGAAAGCTATGCCATTCACAATAACATGATGTCAAAGTGCCTTGTCGATTTTACTATTACCCCATGATTGAAACAGACGTGTTTCTCCGTGATATAATTAATGACACAATCGGGGCACATACAATTACATAGATTCTTGAAACATAATAGTAGTCCAGGACTAGGCCTCTAGATCCGTTTGCAAAATGGTGTTGAGAGAGTTTCTCACTTGATGTGAGTTAACGAGACCATAGATATCACAAATCACCGAGGTGCTTGTCTGCCACACTGTCACATTTCCCATAATATCCAAATCCAATATGGCCGCCGCCAGCCATTTTGGAAAAGCTAACTTTTTTGTTTTTTGGAGAATAAATAAGTGTAATACCTCTAAATTGATTGTTTTTTGGTGTGGAACTCATTTCTGGTGCCCTTTGTGCAATCTGGGGTGTCTTTGATTTGGAAAGGTCAAATTTCACATTAGTCAAATCCAATATGGCCGCCGCCAACCATGTTGGAAAAGCATTTTTCGTTGTTTTTTACGAAAAATCAAATATAATACTTCTAAATTGATTATTTTTTAGAGTATAACTCATTTCTGATGCCCTTTGTGCAATATGGGATGTCTTTGATTTGGAATGATCAAGTTCCACGATAGCAAAATCCAATATGGCCGCCACAAGCCATGTTAAAAAAGCTAACTTTTTTCTTTTTTTGGAAAATAAACAAATGTAATACCTCTCAATTGATAATTTTTGGGGTGTTGAACTCATTTCTGATGCTTTTTTGCAATCTGAGATGTATTTGATTCGGAAAGGTCAAGTTTTACAATCGCCAAATCCAATATGGCCGCCGCAAGCCATGTTAAAAAAGCTAATTTTGTTTCTTTTTTGGAGAATAAACCAATGTAAAACCTCTCAATTGATAATGTGTGGGTGTTGAACTCATTTCTGAGGCCTTTTGTGCAATCTGGGATGTCTTTGATTTGGAAAGATCAAGTTCAAAAATAGCCAAATCCAATATGGCCGCCGCAAGCCATGTTAAAAAAGTTAATTTTGTTTCTTTTTTGGAGAATAAACCAATGTAACACCTCTCAATTGATAATATTTGGGTGTTGAACTCATTTTTGAAGCCTTTTCTACTATCTGGGATGTTTTGATTCGGACAGGTCAAGTTTCACAATAGCCAAATCCAATATGGCCGCCGCAAACCATGTTGAAAAAGCTAATTTTGTTGTTTTTTGGACAAAAATCAAATGCTATACTTCTAAATTGATAATTTTTTAGAGTAGAACTCATTTCTGATGCACTTTGTACAATCTAGGTTGTCTTTGCGTTGGAAAGATCAAGTTCCAAAAGAAGCAAAATCCAATATGGCCGCCGCAACCATGTTGAAAAAGCTATTTGTTTTCTTTTTTGGAGAATTATCAAATGTAATACCTCTAAATTAATAATATTTTGGTGTGGAACTTATTTCTGAGGCCCTTTGTGCAATCTTGGGTGTTTTTGATTCAGAAAGGTCAAGTTCCACAATAGCATAATCCAATATGGCAGCCGCAAACCACGATAGAAAAGCTTATTTAAAAAAATAATAATTAAGAAAGATCAAATATACATGTAATACATGTATATCTTAATTGGTTATTGCTTGTGTTTAACTCATTTCCTCTCTGAGGTCCTTTGTTCAATATGGAGAGTCATTGGTTTGAAAAGGTCACGTTCAATGTCTTTTTGATACATTAACGACCTTTGGCTTAGCTTGAACAGTAGTCGTCAGTATGTAAACAAGATGTAAGTAAATGGCAACTCTCTAACATTAGACAGAGAAAACACGACAGTGAGCGGGACTCAATCCTACGTCCTGAGGTAAGAGGCTTTTATCCTAACCACTAAGACTATCACCGGCCTATGGACAGACGGTAGGGCCGGGGCAGAATATATAACACCTTGTTCCACATGCATAGAAAGATACATCAATAAAGCATCAACAATTGATTAGATACACATGTAGTTCCAAAGTCATTTCGTGCCGGGTTTTCACAGGGTGAAGAAACTGAAGTGTCCAGTTTTCCATGACAAAATGTGTTGCAAAAAGTACCTCTGCAGCACGGCAAAGACATCAACGAGTATCACACGTCTCTGTACACTAATACAATGTGAGCAGACTCTATGGTAAAGGCTTAAGGCACTTTTAGGGCAGCAGAGTACCAATGTACTCCTTACCACAAGGATCCGACACGATTGATTTTGAGGGGAATAATCGTCAGATGGGATAAATAGAGAAAAGGGATACAACTGATTGTCAGTATATTCTCACCCTATCTCGACAAAACCGGGCATATCATGAATAAAAATTGATGAACCGACACTTTTGTTGCATGTCTGTCTTCAGTTTCTTCACCCTGTGAAAACCCGGCACGAAATGACTTTGGAACTACATGTGTATCTAATCAATTGTTGATGCTTTATTGATGTATCTTTCCATGCATGTGGAACAAGGTGTTATATATTCTGCCCCGGCCCTACCGTCTCTCCATGGGCCTGTGGTAGTCTTAGTGGTTAGGATAAAAGCCTCTTACCTCAGGACGTAGGATTGAGTCCTGCTCACTGTCGTGTTTTCTCTGTCTAATGTCAGAGAGTTGCCATTTACTTACATCTTGTGTACATACTGACTACTGCAGTTCAAGCTAAGCCAAAGGTCGTTAATGTATCAAAAAGACATTGAACTTGACATTTTCAAACCAATGACTCTCTATATTGAACAAAGGACCTCAGAGAGGAAATGAGTTAAACACAAGCACTAACCAATTAAGATATACATGTATTACATGTATATTTGATCTTTCTTAATTATTATTTTTTTAAATTAGCTTTTCCATCGTAGTTTGCGGCTGCCATATTGGATTTTGCTATTGTGGAACTTGACCTTTCTGAATCAAAAACACCCAAGATTGCACAAAGGGCCTCAGAAATAAGTTCCACACCAAAATATTATTAATTTAGAGATATTACATTTGATAATTCTCTAAAAAAGAAAACAAATAGCTTTTTCAACATGGTTGCGGCGGCCATATTGGATTTTGCTTCTTTTGGAACTTGATCTTTCCAAAGCAAAGACACCCTAGATTGCACAAAGGGCATCAGAAATGAGTTCTACTCTAAAAAATAATCAATTTAGAAGTATAGCATTTGATTTTTGTCCAAAAAACCCAACAAAATTAGCTTTTTGAACATGGTTTGCGGCGGCCATATTGGATTTGGCTATTGTGAAACTCGACCTTTCCGAATCAAATACATACCAGATTGCACAAAAGGCCTCAGAAATGGGTTCAACACCCAAACATTATCAATTGAGAGGTATTACAATGGTTTGTTCTCCAAAAAAGAAACAAAATTAGCTTTTTTAACATGGCTTTGCGGCGGCCATATTGGATTTGGCTATTTTTTAACTTGATCTTTCCAAATCAAAGACATCCCAGATTGCACAAAAGGCCTCAGAAATGAGTTCAACACCCAAACATTATCAATTGAGAGGTTTTACATTGGTTTATTCTCCAAAAAAGAAACAAAATTAGCTTTTTTAACATGGCTTGCGGCGGCCATATTGGATTTGGCGATTGTAAAACTTGACCTTTCCGAATCAAATACATCTCAGATTGCACAAAGGGCCTCAGAAATAAGTTCCACACCAAAATATTATTAATTTAGAGATATTACATTTGATAATTCTCTAAAAAAGAAAACAAATAGCTTTTTCAACATGGTTGCGGCGGCCATATTGGATTTTGCTTCTTTTGGAACTTGATCTTTCCAAAGCAAAGACACCCTAGATTGCACAAAGGGCATCAGAAATGAGTTCTACTCTAAAAAATAATCAATTTAGAGGTATAGCATTTGATTTTTGTCCAAAAAACCCAACAAAATTAGCTTTTTCAACATGGTTTGCGGCGGCCATATTGGATTTGGCTATTGTGAAACTCGACCTTTCCGAATCAAATACATACCAGATTGCACAAAAGGCCTCAGAAATGGGTTCAACACCCAAACATTATCAATTGAGAGGTATTACAATGGTTTGTTCTCCAAAAAAGAAACAAAATTAGCTTTTTTAACATGGCTTGCGGCGGCCATATTGGATTTGGTTTTTGTGGAACTTGATCTTTCCAAATCAAAGACATCCCAGATTGCACAAAAGGCATCAGAAATGAGTTCAACACCCAAAAATTATCAATTGAGAGGTATTACATTGGTTTATTCTCCAAAAAAGGAAAAAAGTTAGCTTTTTTAACATGGCTTGCGGCGGACATATTGGATTTTGCTTCTTTTGGAACTTGATCTTTCCAAATCAAAGACATCCGAGATTGCACAAAGGGCATCAGAAGTGAATTATACTCTAAAAAATAATCAATTTAGAAGTATTATATTTGATTTTTCTTAAAAAAAAACAACGAAAAAAGCTTTTCCAACATGGTTGGCGGCGGCCATTTTGGATTTGGCTAATGTGAAATTTGACCTTTCCAAATCAAAGACACCCCAGATTGCACAAAGGGCACCAGAAATGAGTTCCACATCAAAAAACAATCAATTTAGAGGTATTACACTTATTTATTCTCCAAAAAACAAAAAAGTTAGCTTTTCCAAAATGGCTGGCGGCGGCCATATTGGATTTGGATATTGTGGGAAACGTGACAGTGTGGCAGACAAGCACCTCGGTGATTTGTGATGTCTATGGTCTCGTTAACTCACATCAAGTGAGAAACTCTCTCAACACCATTTTGCAAACGGGTCTTCAGGTCAGGTACAGGACTATAGTAGAAGATGCGGATTTTATTTAGGTTTAACTATTTCAGAGTCCATGGTTATCGTTATATTGTTTTTTCATATATTTGAATTATTATGTCGTCAGTTAAAAGAGAGCAAATGGTTCAGATCTTATTTTTAATACAATACACCTTTTCGCAATAGATAGTGTCTAACTATTCAGACCTTGCTGATTATTTGTTTTAGAACAGAACCTTTTTATAATGTTTTATAGGTTATCAAGGTGAATTCGGATATATATTCGTACGTTTTCAGACTTAAGCTAAGCTTGATGCTCGTGCAGCTCGAGACCGCTGCATTTACTTTACTGTATTGTTAGTTTTTCCAAATAGTATTCAGTTATTTCATGTGTGTTTGGGGAACAGTCAAAAATATTGGCCCGAGTTATCAGGGAAGACTTTCGAACTGTTGCCCGAGGCCGAAAGGCCGAGGGCAATAGTTCGAAATGTCTTCTCTGATATCGAGGGCAAATAGTTTTGACTGTTCCCCTATCACATATTAAATAACTGTTTTATTACCTAATAATCTAAAACTAAAAGTATTTCAAAAAGAACTAATATGTGCCAAAATACAAATGAAATAAAATTGTATTAGTCATTTTGAGTTTTTGCACGAATGACAAACACAGTGTTTGTTACTCGTTCGTGGTTTTTGACAGACGTCTGATGAACGATCAGCGTCTTCCTGTAAGTGCTTGCATGTTTACATCCACACATTATTGTAATTTTCGTGTCAGTGTTGTTTTTCGGTATAAAGGATAACGTTGATGTGTATTACAAACTCGTCTCAACGATTATAGTGTTATTATAAATAATAATAAGGCATGAAATAAAGTATTTAACATTTACCAGACAACAATCAATGATAACCATTCAATACTGTTTCATTATAATGCGGCAATCCGGGGTACCGGAACACTTCTCAATGATCCTAATTTGAAAACTGGTACGCATCGTTTACGCGCAGGGGAAACAGTTCGTCCTAGCGGTCAATAGTTGAAATTATTACCTAATGCTCTATATAACTTGTAATTCGTTATTTTTGACTGTTTTGCTGTGTTGTTCTGACATTGCCTAATCCAGGGGAAATAGTTTTAACTATTGTCCTCTAGAACGAACTGTTTCCATGCGCGAAAAAGATGCGTAGAAGTTCTAACATCAGTGTCATTGAGAAGATTCCCCGTACCCGGAATTGCCGTACTGTAATGAAACAGTATTGAATACTTATCATTGATTGTTGTCTGGTAGAGGTTTAATACTTTATTTAATGCTTTATTATTATTTATAGCAATACTATAATCAATGAGACGAGTTCATAATACACATCAAGTTTCGCCGCTATCCTTTATACAGAAAATAACACGGACCCAAACATTGCAATAATGTGCGGATGTTAACATGCAAGTGCTTACAAGAAGACGCTGATCAGTCATCAGACGTCTGTCAAAATGAATGCCGTGTAACGAATTTATTTCCAGTCTAGATCCAATACAAGAAAGAAAACATACATAATCTGACAAAGTTTTACTCAATTGACCTTAAAAGTTGACACTTGAAATTGACATCATGTCACTGAAAACTCTTGCGCTAGAGTACACACATTTATACAGTTAAGCCTCGATGTCTGGGGCTCGCATAAGTAGAATTTACCTGCTTTTCTACAGATAGGCCTATATGCCATAAACCCGCTTCTTTATATACCGCTTCTGTCGAAAATATCCGTATTTCAAGCTTAAAAGAAGGCATAGCCACTGTTCGACTGAAATGAATTCAAGATAGGCCCTAAGTCCGACTGTATCTAACATGGTTACGTCATCACATGAACTGTAGACATTATAAACGTTCATTACATGTAGGCTACCAGAATATTTCGAACGGACATTTATGTTTTATGAAACTCTGTAACGGTTAGTTATAACAAATGAACGGAAATAATCAGGAGCGAACGAATGAATACGTTGGTCAGTGGCTACGCATATCGAGTTTAGTCTATTTGGTTTGATTTCGCTTAACATATTGATCTAAATATATCTTAATTCAGTGTCAATTTCATTATAAACTAGTGACAAGTACCTTTGTACTTTGCATTGTTCATTTCATGTACAGTCATTTGTTTACCATGGTAGCAACGCGGGTGGGGTTATCAGACAAAACATAGCAAGAAATTAGCATTTAATCGATATCTGAGTTACGCATAATGATAGGTTCAAAACTGTTTATAATTAAGATTTATTTTTATTTCTTGGAAAACAATTGCTTAATAAACAGAAAATGAGAGATTATCTACGTGAATGGATCGAGGGGGAAATTCTAATTAGTCACGTGATCCGTACTACATGTACCCGGGTAAATCAATGTGTACGGTCTCGTACACATTGGTCACGTGTACAGTTTCAGTCTATCAGAGTCCAAGAATTCATTATTACTGGAAATAATAAATCTGTTTTCATTTGTATTTTGGCTCAGATTAATTATTTTTGAAAATCAAGTTGGCCCTATATAAAGTATTAGGTAATAAAACAGTTATTTCATGTGTGTTAGGGGAACAGTCAAAACTATTGTCCTTCGTTATCAGGGAAGACATTTCGAACTGTTGCCCTCGGCCTATCGGCCTCGGGCAACAGTTCGAAAGTCTTCCCTGATACCTCGGGCCAATAGTTTTGACTGTTCCCCAAACACACATGAAATAACTGTATACTATTGCCCCCGGATTAGGCAATTTCGGAACGACACAGCAAAACAGTCAAAACTAACGAATAACAAGTTATATAGAGCATTTGGTTATAAACGCGTTTATGCTAAACTATAATTTCTTTTGCGAACAGGTTGGAATCAGATCAGATGCCGGGTAACCTTGCTTCATACCAGGTTTCGACCTGTTTGTCTGCAAGATTAAATAAATAACTAGAAATTTGTTATTTTCTCTTCAGTTTAGTGTATTGTAAATCCGTTAAAATGGGAAAAGATACTGTTTTTCATTGTATAATATGCACACTGAACACAGCTATCCTTATTCCTATCTGGCTGTACGGAAATTATTGAGTCCAATAGTAATCGCAATATCAGTTTTAGATTGTTCCAAGCTAAAACCAAATATGCCATGTCAGAACAAAACACTTACATGTGTTTCTGTAATGTGTCACCTGTTTTTAGGAACATACTCACTGGAAATGTGAAATGAAAAACCAAATGAGATATCATCAAAAACCCATTCAGTGTTAAGTCTAAATGTTAATTGCATTTGAAAACAGTTTGCATCGTGATCAATGTCCATTGTCTTTGACATCCATCATGTTGTGTCTTTACTCTAATAATTATTGATAATATTGATTTAGCACATGGCTTGGAGCTCTCGGCCAATCAGATGCCTCAACAACCTGTGAATATATCGTTTATTTCAACAAACCATGGAATAACTAACAAACTGTTCACTTATTCCTGGCTTCCGTCATCTCAAGGCAATTTGACGTCACAATTCTAAAAACAGCTGAGGTCAGAGGTGAACTGCACACGCTTCATGACGTTTTATTATGTACAGTGAGACATAGACTTTAAAGACAATTACTAATGAAGTGTGCTTACATATAGAGCTTCAATAAGCGTTATTTATGTTGGTGTTAAGGGTGTATCAATGTCATGAATTTGGGAACTTTTCAAAGTATATGAAAACACTCTACGATGGTTTTGTATTGAAGAGCTATTTAAGATGAATGAAAAAATAGAAAAAGTGTACATTTTGGTGAACAACAGTTGGCTCTACGGCCATGTAAAATTTACCCCACCCACTTCCTCTTATTTTGTCCTTTTCAAACAGCCCGCTTCAATAAAACCCATTTTAAATGAAAACAAATATGATAATTTGGTTTTGTGTTATTTATTTCCTATCTATGGTAGTATTTCTTCATACAAAAACTAATTTAAGAAAAAAAAGGCACCAAATGTGAAATTTATAAAGCTCTAAATAGCATCGATATGGTACTTTTTTGTAAATTTTGTAAGGGGCGATAACTCTTTTTACTTTAATAACTCAAAATTTTCAACACTGACCTTTCAATTTCTTTTCATATTTTGAACTGCCTTAGTATGGGCTTACATCTGGTAGAATATAAGAAAAAGTTAAATACTAGAACTATTTCATTTTCAAACTTTTTTACTTTTTTTCATAAAATAAAAAATCTAATAAAATCATGCCCTAAATAAAGCATATTTTTGATATTCAAGGATCCATATTGTTCAAACCTGGTGCCTGCTTTGTCTAAATTTGGTTTTTATATGTGAACATACCACCATAGACTTGAAATAAATAAAGAAAACCCAAATTAACATTTTTGTTTTGTTTTGAAATAGATTTTACTGAAGCTTGTACTCTGAATGGGTAAAATTTGAGAAACAAAATCCAAATTTGACATACCTTTTTCAAATCGCTGTAGCTCAAAAAAAAGGACACCACCATATATATTTTTTTTCATTTTTTCATTCATCATAAATAGCTCTTCCAAAAAAACAATGATAGACAAAAAGTTTAATACTTTGAAAAAAATGGCTCATGACATTGATACACCCTTAAAGCATGCTTAATGTCTCAAACTTATCATTTGAAATAACCTTTCAATTTTAGTAAAATATTACAAACAAAATGACTTTTTCGTCTAAAACAGAAATCAGAAACGAATGGTTTTCTTGTTTTCCTCGAGCCCAAGCCAGTGCTAAATAGGTTAGACCATGGTTGCGCGCGAATAAACGACATAGTTCTCGGGGGCTACGCCCCCTCGAACTACATTGTTTATTCGCTTGCAACCATGGTCTAACCTATACTTAGTGATCCCTTTCGACAACGACATACTCTCGGAGACACATATTGTGTGTGTTGTTCGGGGTCGTTATAGGGAGGGACCATAAATAAATGGCTTTTATTTGCAAACAGCTTGAATCCAGACCAGATCTGGATTCAAGATATATGTCAATCATGATTATATTTTTTCTATCAAAATGTCCTATTTTAATTTATGTTACTCTGAAAAAACAGCAGACAATAATTTAAAAAAAAAAGAGATCTTCCAACTGTAAAAGCGTTATACATTATTGTCCTGTTTAGGGAACTGGATCGTTGTTAGGGGGGTTGTTGTTTGGAGGGCCGATTTAGGGGAACAATGTATAGTAAAACAGGACAGGGCAAGCAACCGATTAAATCTGTCAACTAGATAGGTAATGGCGTCATTGTTATTTAAAAGGTTAAGCAAAGTGAAAAATATTAACCCCGTTTTCTAAATACAAAACCTTGATATTTCTGTATTATCCCTTTACCTGATAGCCTATTTCTAGTACTTAAGATATGTGACTACTTAAAGCAGGTTGAAAGTAAAGCAGAATGCGCCTAAGGGCGCATTCTGCTTTACTTTCAGTCTGCTTTAAGCTATTATGTGCTATAATATAGAAAAATATTCACTATAATACATATTCATTACTGATTAAATTGGAACTATTTTCTTCAGCGGATGAATAAATCATATCCGCTAAAAGGCGCTACTATTGGGGAAAGGGTTATACATTATGTGTTGATGTACAAAGTATGTATTCAATATCACTAGATTAATTGGGCAAATATATGGTGCATCTGAAGTTTTCAAATAACAAACAAAATGTTTTTATCAATTACAATTCCTGAATACCAGTAGGAAAATTCGAATATGCATGTTAACGATATTCCTTCGAGGATCGCTGTCACAACTAAACCAAAGACAAGTTATTAAATTGTAATGAAACAGATTGCAAAATGAACGATGGAAATATTTTTACAGTTTTCATATATCATAATGTTTCTATAGGAAATGTAAACGAATGTCACAACATTTGCACATTGATACAAACCCGTGCAGTTTTTAATTCGCTCTTAGTCGTTTTAAAAACAAAACGTGTATGTTGCACAACATATAACGAGCAATTGTAAACATTCCGAAATATTCCATGTGAAGGTATTAAGTAGGATATGGTTGGCGTTTAGCCAAGTGACTGCTAAACATGTTTAAATAAACAATATACTCGATTGAGTGTCGATCTTAGTGAAATGAGACGTGAAGCTCAGCATCTGGTAACGCTTCAATTTGTTTCAAACCTACCGTGTATTGCACTGGATCTGCGATCAGTAATATTTAACCATTTCACTCTCAATTACGCCATTGTTTGCTAACAGTTTGTGTCCTAACCAGACGCCGCGTAACGCGGCGTCTGATCAGGGCCTAAACTGTTTGACACTGTTATTATCGAAATTTGTTGAGTCAAAGAACTGTAAATCTACCTTTGCAACATTCCATGCAGACAACAATACTGTAGTAGACGAAAATAAAGTGGTGAAGGGTAAACATCTCCAAAGTAAGTTGATCATGAAAGGGTTAAACGGTGATGTTAAATGGTGTCCTTAAGATACAAACACTGTATTATTCATTGATTACAATATGAAAAGAAGAAAGTTAACTTTCCTACTTTCCTAATTAAATGTAACCATAAACTGATTAGACATTCGAGTGGGTAAATAACTGTTCATCAAACATCATCATTACTTCTTGGAATTTTTGTACTTTCGAAGCTACTCTTTGTTTTTTTCTAACTCAATCTCTATTCGCATACTTCTGTTTGTGTTTGAGTTGTTTTGGGTAAAGTTGTTTTTTGTTGTTGTTTATTTTATATATTTTTAGGGGTTTCAGAGTCTGAGAACGCTGTTTCTTAAAGGAAAAATATCATGATTCAATCAACATGTATTTTCAGTGCTATAATCAAACTTCGTCGATTTTGTGTCGGTACTGATACCTTTATAACCTGGTAAATATGTTTACTACCAATTTATGACTTTACGAGTCATTTGCCGAAAGGCAACCGATAATTGAAAAGACAAACTCGTGCCAATTAGTGTTTTTCTGAAATATACTAGTTGGTGGGAACTGAGTTACAGCTAAAAGGTGTTTGACAATCAAAAGCTTGCAAACGATATCAGACTCAAACGCTTAAAGCTTCAAGCATCGAATATGTACATGTTCTGACTTATTTGTTTTCTATCATAAAGGAGTATGCATCCATATATGCTGTACTATTTACCTTGATCTTTGGAATCCTAATAAACATCTTAAGACAAATATTGTCGTAAGTCAGATTCTAAAACTCTCAATTATTATTTACTTCTCTATTTAAAAAAAAGAAAAGAAAAGACGATTCCAAAGAGATGCCACTAGCCAGGATTAGATAGAGCAATCAGAAATGCATTCTAAAGATTTGACTTACAACCGTTTTTGTCGTAGGATGTTTCGTAAGAGTACCTCCTGGATATTATAGTATGCAAGATCCTGAGTCTAACTTCATACTATCTGATATTCGTTTAAGTAAATTAACTTTGATAAACCACATATGTTTTAAATTGTGTTTATTTCGTTCGCATTTAAGTGCACTTCTAAATGGTGAATGTCACAAGTTCGCAATAGCCATCCAATCATGTTTCATCTTTGAGCTGAAATAAAAACTGAAACTGAAAGGTCACTTACACTGGTAAGGACCCGTTCAGGTAGCGTTACAAATATGCAATGGCTGATATTATATAAGTTCAATGTGTCTAGCAAAGTAATCGTACAGAGCTATGTTAGGACATTGGTTAAACCAAAGAAATTATGTACTCAAACTCCAACATGTCGTCAAATTACAAACATGGGCTAATGACTAGAATACAGTGAATACAGTGAAAGCTTTATAAACGGACATGTATGGGGACAACATACATTTCCTGTTTATAGTTGTTTCCAGTTCAGATGGATTTTAATACATTACCTCATAGCTTGTTCCTGGTATGGAACTGAGCTGGCCACTGAAAGCAGGTTGAAAGATAAGCATACTGCGCCTTAAGGCGCAGGCTGCTTTACTTGTAATCTGTTTTTATTAAGGCGAATTCTGCTTTAATTTCAACCTACTTTAAGCTATCATCTGCTATTTTTGATGATACATATTAAATAATGTATAAAGGGAAACTATTTTCTTCAGTGTAGGATTTAATCAAAGGCGCAAAAGGTGTTTTAATGGTGTATTTGGTTGAAATAAAGAAGAGTTGGATAGGTGATCATTGTTCATATCCGGTTTAGAAAGAATTGCGATATCTAGAAGGCTCCGCTTTAGAGAGGCACAACTGCATTTATTCTTCAAGTTAAATATTAACCTGTCATTAAATGTCTGGCCAATTATTTCTTACGATAAAGGTTAACATCGACCCTTGAACGACTAAAACACCTGCTGCATCATATTACGGTGTTCTTTTGTTGAGGTGTTTCAGGTTTTTAATATATAAATGATCGTTAGGAGTGCCAAGTGGCTTGGTTTCTCCTCAGATAACGATATCATTGAGACTTATTCAGCTCCAAACTGCTAGTTACATAAATAAATACGAAAGAATCAAGTAGGAAACGCGGGTGCGTCGGTTCAGGGACACAACTGACCATGAACATCAATTGTTATCAAGCTGTCTGAACTATCCAATTCCGTGGTAAGACACGACCAGAACTGTAAACATTCAATCACTATGCGTAATAAGGATCAAACGAATACGTCCTTCAGGACAGCCATTTTTCACCATGTCTTATGATTTTCATTAGTTCTCGATATTGAAAACAGACACACCTGTCTTTTTCGTAACTAATTACAGTCAAACCTTGATATTTCGAAATCGGTTAGCTCTTTCATGATCAAATTATTCGGGAGATTGTTACCCCTTCACCGCTTTATTGTCGTCCATTTCATTCTTGTTTTCTGCAAGACAGATGTCAAAGTTATATTTTAGATTGTATGACTTAATAGATATCGATAAGAGTGTCACACAATTTGGGTCCTGAACAGTTTTTAAAAAAGTCTAACAGATCCGTGTTAGACGTTAAAACGTTGTTTGAAATTAAATTGAAGAAGTACGGTTTTAGTACTGTTCCCTCTTTCATGATTAAATGTATCTTTAAATGTCCACCCAATCACCGTGCCATTGTCATTTGCTTCAATACTATCGTCGGAAATATTGTTTCAAAGTTAAATTCCAGGCAGTATGACTATAGAAATTTCAAAAAGATTGTCAAACAGTTTGGATACTGATCAGATGACGCGTTATGCGTCGTATGATTCGGATCAAGACTGCTCTCAAACGCGTATTGTGGCATCATCAAGAATGAAAAGTGTTCAGGAAGTTCGGGAAACCAAAGTTAGACTGTATTCTAATATTATTAGAAGAAAGTAGCTAAAATTGATATTTTTCATTTGAATCATTTCGATAAAAACATTCAGTAAATGCCTAATCGCGATAATATGAACAGTTTCAAAACTACACTGAAAGAGCTATGTAGATATTGACCATACAATTAATTACCTGTTTATTTCGCTTAAACGACGAAACATTCAGTTTTATTTCTTATATTTACATTATATTAGCTGTTATTTCTAATATTAAATAAACATTTTATCAGTATGCATACATGTTTAATCAATATTAAAGGTTGTTAACACGTATAGTGTATACCCTTAAAAGAACATCCATTTCTGTCTTGTTTTTTGTAAAAATTTTTAGCCTTTTTATTATTTTTTTCGAGTCCGACAGACACTCAAATATGCCACTGGAAAATGTAGTTTGTGTAGTGGCCCATCATTTATTACCCCCCTTTAATGTTTTGTTTAGCATCAGCAGTAATAGCTTTCTTAAATGTACACTTAAGGTAGTTGTTGACGATCGATACTGCAAGCGGACTTTTCTAATTAATTGTCGTGATTGATGATTTTACCCCCCAATTTTATAGCTGACGGATGAAAATAGTACCCATCCCATCAGAATATGCCAATTTACAAAAAAATATTTTATTTTTTTACGATTTTTAGGAACATTTAAAAAAAAATCAAACAACGATATCATAGCCATCTTTATTTGTAACATGATTAAAATTGCCCAAAATACTCTTTATAAACATATCTAGGGATAGGTGTCTCAGATTTTTAAAATACCGCTTCAAGCCTTTGTTATGTAACATCAAATATTTTTTACGGTTTAAAGTCGACCACTATTACGTAACGATTTATAACAGACCACTGGAGCTACTTATACAATTTTTGAGATACTTCCCTCGGGGAGATAATACCCTTTCATTTGCTTCAAACCGCACGAAAATTGAACCCCAACTGCGAAAGTTAGGGGTGTTCAAAAATACCCCTTGCTTCAAATGATGTAATGCCGGAAACTCCAATTAACTGACTGATGTGTCAATTATGCTCTCGTGACCACCCGATATTCAACTAACACCTTCTGTTGCAACAAATAACATGACCCAGCTTATGATAAACTATTTCGTTAAGCTCCGCCCCAAATTAACAAAGCCAATCATATAAAAATAACGATTTTAATACGGTAAAAGTCGTAAATCACCTCTGACAGATTCGGAGTAAACCACATATATAGTCACGTAATCTACGCAAATGAGGCACCCAGTGGGTATTTTGACGCGTGATTTACCGGTAAAATGACCGAGAAAGCAAGAGAGAATTTGGTAACTTGTAGAAAATACCTTTATCTATCAGGATTTGTAAACAAGTATAAAACGACTATTTTACCATTTATTTCGTAAAACGCTACCTTAATGTAGATCTAGTACATTTTCCATATATTTTATAACTAAACATTGTACAAATAATTGTTCAAATCAATTGCACTAATTTCCGATAAATTCGCGAAACTAAAGCCTGTTTTATCGTAAATATCAAAATTATATTATATAATATTATTTTAGATTCACATAAAAATTCGCCGATGCCCAGCGTCACAAATTAGTGACCGCTAATTGTTATACTTGTAAACGCAATAAAGGAGCGACTGTAGACCAGTTACACACCCAGAATTCATAAAACGAGTGAGAATCTTATCTCGAGCATCATTGTTGTGATAAAAATTAATTCATAGCAGACGGACAAAGTTTCGGAGCGCTTCTTACTGCATTTTTTTCACAATGAGTGTAAATAATTTATATCAATATGAATATAAAATCTATATATTTAGTGTTTAAAAAAAGATTGGGAAATAAACTAGATTCAATCTAGGTCAAATACAACGTGGATTTCTAATTTTAGAGTAGTGAAGATTAATGCGCAGCGACCTAACCCTAAGCCCCGCCTCCTAAGGTTTGAGTGTCTATAAGAAATGAACACTGATTTCTACAATGGAAATATATAGGGCGAATGTAAATATATCTCATTAACGATCGGCGCTATATGACCTTAAACTCAACTCATCTATTCCTCATCATTAATTTTGATTTATGAATGTTTATATAACTATATGCTCACAGAAATCTATTAAAAGGTTACTCTTGTATTATCAACTGTAATTGCAACTAAAACCAAAATATTTGAACGTAAATTTTTATGTTTACTTCGTATTTCTATTCCTGTAAAATCGGAGATAAGAACAACTTCGCATTATTAATGAAATAGTCTGCAAATGCAATTCCGCTTTCTGAATCAAAAGAATGGCATACACAAGTATCTAATCGCATAACTGAGGTCACATATTTCATGTTCTTTCCTGTCGGGACTAAATTCCGAACAAATACTTCATTAAAGAACGTGTCGAGATATAATTGTTCTCACGTTTCTGATTTAGGACACCATGCGGATTATATTGTCATGTATCATGTAACAATATACAGTAAACTCCCTTTATTAGGGTCAATCGAATGAAGTCTGAACAGTTGTATATGTAAACGACAGGGAACAGCTTACAGCAAGGTGACGGTAAAACAGAAAGCCATTTGTTTGACTGTTATCGTTGCTTTAAAAACTCACATATCGTAAACAACTTATATCTAACCTAATTCTATGTTCGTAATATAATGGTTTTACCGTGTTTGAAAAGTATATTAATGGTGTTTGAACTATCCACAACTAGCATTACTCAACGAAGTATGATTTGATACAATAACGGCTTCTTACTTACAAAATACCCTTGTCTCTCCCTACAACGGACCTCCAAACAACGACTGCGTCCTTTCAACGACCCTTGTCGCAGTTACCAAACAAGACAATATTGCCTTACGCTTTTGCTGCTGCCATATCGCCTGCTTAAAAGTGTCGACTGCTTGTTTTTTCTCAAAATCACACATAGGTAGACATTTGGATAGAATTGACATAATCACGATTGACAAATAGTTTGAACCTAGATCAGACGCCGCGTTACGCGGCGTCTGATCTGGATTCAAGCTGATTGCAAATGTAGGCCAAGTCTTAATTATTCCTCCCTATAACGACTCCCTCCGAACAGCACAAAAATATGTGTCTCACATAGGATATCGTTGTAGAGAATCCAAAGCACCAGCACAAATATGCAATCACATGCTCATACATGCAACTTCTTTTAAGGAGTAATATCATATGTTCGTCTTTATTACTTTCCACTTATTTACCCAGAAACATTCAAGCGTGCATGTTTGTTATGGTCCTGTGAGAAATGATGCATGATAAAGCCGAATAACTGTTACTTACCGTAATTGACAAACCTACTGAGTTATATCACAAAGTAGAATCTGCATAATTGTACATGTACAAATTAAGAACGTTTATATTAAATTTATTTCTTACAATACGAACGGATTTAAAATGGATTTGAATATCTTAATGGAACATTTGTACCACAAATTAGTTGAAAGTGGGCTTAAATCAATTGGAAACTTGAATTGGTCATTAATGGTTAAACATAATATCTATATTTTAGAAACATAAGTGTTGTTTAATTAGCAGTTTTCCAGAGCGAGCGTGAGTACTTTTGATTTATACATAATTATTTACACTTCTATTGGTTTAAATGAGAGCATGTACTGGAGTTGCATCTGATTACTGTAAATAATCACATATACTGGTAGGACAATATACAATTTTGTTTAATGTCGTACTACTATTAAATAAAATCTGGTGGCGGATCTTCTTAGATTAATGCAATTTATATTTTGATAGTCGCCAAATAAAGTACATAAATAAATATCAATGGATTAATTACAAGAGTTTAACTTTATTCTACGGATTGTCTATCACAGCCATTGTTGATTAGATGTGGATTCGATATTCTCTCATCCAAAATTGATGATTTATAACATAAATTCAAGATTGCTTACACCAAAACCAATGGAACCTTACAAATTATTTCGTCTCATCCACATTTCGTCATATCAATAAAAAAATATAACGAAATGTCGTTGTAAATAAGTTGCATATTATGAATTTAGTACTCATTGTATTTTTGTACATAATTGATTCAAAACATAAATGTCAATAGTCACAAAGAATCGTAAATATTAACTGTTGAATTTTTCCAAATATAAACAAATGAGAACAAAATACAATTGGCTATGAAATACGAAACTCCAAATTTGTTCTTGATAATTGAACCTGTCCCATGCTAATATTATTGCAAAGCTCGTTTTCTGATCCTTGTTTTATATTCATTGAAAATTCAACCTAATGCGAAATTTAATCAGAACACTTTATTGATACGAACCCTCTCTTTTAATAGATTTAGTCTGCTTATATATAATCCGTAATTAATAAGGTTCGTTTTGCAGTATCTTGTTGTCAAGCAGCATGGCCTTGTTTTCAGGTATCTTGTCAGGATCCAACAAAATAATATGCCCAGTACTTGTATGCAAACATTTCCAGTTGTTTCAATGGTATTAATAGCATGTACTATATTTATAACATGTTGGTTTGGTAATATTTGACATCAGAGGTGATAAGCATTTAAACAATTAAGTACTCCCAAGTTTGTATACGCAACTTGTCAAAATGTGATAATGACGGTCATTTTGTACTAACAGACCCTAAGCTGACGAAAATGTTTGATCAATAGTCGGGTTTGGGAACAGTGGCAAGCGTTGTTGTAAGGAGATAACCGTTGTTGGAAGGGCGGTTGTTTGGGGATATCACTGTATGTGTTTGCTTCTAACATATGTCTTTTCGACTTTACCCTAGGACAATAACCTATACTTATATGTGGATTTAATGTTTTACTGAGTCACGCCACAAGTGCGATGACTGTAAAGAAACTTGAAACAATGGCTTCTTGGACATTCATTCTCTTATAACCCATTCACTCTCAATGACGCTTTAAACGCGTTTGCAAACAGCGGCGTCTGATCAGGACCCAAACTGTTTGACACTATTATCGATATTTATTTAGTGATAGAACCTGAAATCTAACGTTGAAAGGTGTCTTGCAGACAACAAAAATTAAACATACGAGAATTAAGCGCTGAAGGGACAAAATGATCCCGAATAATTTGATCATGAAAGTAAAAAAGATGTGTTTGTTTTATATGCTAATGATAAGGTTGGTTCTAAAATAGTGTGTGTATTTGAAGGTTCGCAAGGGCCTGAGTTTAAGCGTTATTTAAGTTGCGGTGTCGACCACATATTTCAGAAATGAACTACAATTGTCGATGTTTAAGCGAAATAAACGACAGAAAGTAATGGGCAAATTCCATGAATCGTGCTAGCGGTTCATGGAATTCGCCGATCATTTTCTGTCGTTTATTTCGCTTAAACGCTAAACTAATTATGTTCGTTTTGTCTGTATATACATTAGAATATACGAGTATATTGATAACTCTCGAATACTTCTTGGATTACTTAATATGTGTCTACTATTTGGCATTTGTACATAACATGTTTACTATTTAAAACAATATCTGGTCTATTACAAACTTCGTCAACCTTTAATTCCAGGATATGTGAGAGTTGTATTTCATATCAAAGCTACCATGTTTCAGTCAAAGTATAGTTCATGCTAAAATCATTGATATTTAAAAGCGTTAACTGGGTCATATTATTATTGGTGACTTGTTTGCTATGTTTACTTACACTTTATTACCCTGAAACTATTTTCTCCGCAGTTAATCAAATATTGAAAGCACCAATGTCATCCAATTAGTGATTTCCGCTGTATGTTATTTGCTTCAGAAACACTCAATTTATCGTGTATCCGTGCACTACTAGTTGCAATTAGCAATCTATTTTGCAGCGTGAGCCCTTGGCATTTGTACCAGCAAACGTCTCAAGATGTGTTCAATATATTTTTACAATTTCCTCTGGCGGCATTATATTCCAGCTTAAAATTGTTTATTTTCAGAGGAGTTAGCGCCTGGCCGCTGCATGATTTGAATAATTATTCTGTTTAAGTTTGCCTTGATTAAAAAATGCATTTACCGGTACCTGTATTTTTACTCAAATCTCGTCAGTTACGTAGGTATACCTTTCAATGTAAACACTATAGTTTGGCGAATACTAATGGTTGCTGATATAACTATGGCACAGTATGAATTACAATAAGATAAAAACAAAACTGTTTATGTAATATTGCTTCTCTACAACCAGGTAAACCCAATAAATGATGTCGAATGTTTAGAAAAACAGCAAACATATGGTTTCGTTGCTTTTTGTAAAGCTTAAGATGACACATATTCAAGTTGAGACTTACAGTGTCAATAAGCGTTGTAATTTAATGAAATGTAACAGGATGAGGACAACGTTCAGTCATATAGGAACTCTATCCCGCGACCCCTCGCTTTGCTTACACGACGTGTGATCTACCCGGACCGCTTACACAAAAACATCACAAGTTTGACAAAAAACTCAACGCTACTTCACACACACGAAATATACAATAATTCGTCTGACATTCTTACTGAACCCATTTAGCCCTAGTGACGCATATACGCGTCCTTTACCAAATCTATACAAGGGTCCTATGATTGACCAAATGACACATTCTTAGCTAAACCTTGTTTTATGTACATACACATTACCAGTTGACAGTGCGATACAGAGTGATGTATTTAGCTCGAGACGTTTTTGGCGGAAAAGCCGATCTGACGAGCGCCTTGGCGCGAGTCTGATCGGTTGTTTCCACCAAAAACGTCGAGAGCTAAATGCAACACTCTGTAGCGCACTGCCAACTGGTGATGTGTTTATTATATGCCTTGAATACACTCAAGAAACAACTAAATAGTTGTTTAAATCATTTTATATCCAAAAGTTATTAGTTATTTGAAGCAGAACAAGAGTTTTTGTATGCCACAAAGAATAACGCGGCACTCGTACATGTACGTAAATGACGTCACGTTAAATCGAAAGCGACGTCAGAGTAAAATACAAAGTGGCTGATACAAGGTGGCTGATACAGACTCTTGTATTTTACTCTGCAGATAAACGCGGAAACGCTCGATATCATGCAAAGGCATATACTAATATAATTTATTGGTCGGTTTCTATTTGGAAATAAATGTTTATAGTTTAATCAAAATATACAGTATGTGGCTTCAACCTATGGTTTATGACCTTTATGTTGGAAAAATACTATTTATGACTTAGTCAATATATTTACTATCTTTTTTATGGCTCCATAAAGAATCTGCCGGTAGACAACCAATAATTGAAATGTACAACGACGTCCAATTAATGCTTCCTGATAAATATTAGTTTGTGGGTACTGGTCTCAAACCTAGTATCCTTACATTTTTATGTTACAATAAGAAAGTGTTTGTTTTATAACGTGAGCTCTTTGGAATTTTACTGGCTAACTCTAAGTGTTTAGTATAGCTTTTATGCTATGTTTATATGAGGATATTGCATCTTAGGTTATTATAAATGTTACAATGATCACTGAACTCCGTAAGTTTATTTTTTATATCGAGTCTGGTCTCAAACTGTCACATATTTTTTTAAAAGTAATCATCATTTAAAACAACACTATTTTATATGTGTGACATGATGTGTGCCTTAGATCTATTTTTTCAAATACATTCATGAAAATGCATCATTAGCAATAGTATAACACAGATTAGAAGTAAAGCTTTAAGTGATCAGCTATCTTACATACTAGAAACAAGCTATGGGTTAAACCCCTTTTAAATCGGAAAACCCTCTAAACAGGAAAATTATGTTGTCCCCACACATGTCCGGTTTAGAACGTTTTCACTGTAAAGGCACGAATGTTTGCTACCTCAAAAAAATTTCACAAACTAATTATGTTAAGGCGTTTTACCTATAACATATATATAGGCGAGTCAAACAGTTTAGTATATTTTGAGATGACGATGCAATCATCCTTCAAACTGTTCGTTAAGTCTAATACGCTTAAGGCACTGTCGTTAATGGACATTACATCAAAATCCTTCATAAAGTCTGAACAATCCTAGGCTATGGTAAGGCCAGACAAGAACTTAATATATACAATCACAAGACGTCATAACTATCAAATAGGTTATGCCAATCTATAAAGCTATTTGTCACTTTGTCTAATCTTTCTCCTGATGTTCGATATTGAAAACAGAAAGGCCTGTCATTGTTATAACTAAAATATACAAATATATAAGTATAAAAGCAGGAAATCTGGCTAAACAAATATCGCTCGTTTCAATACACATAAAGTACTTAATATTTGGTGAACGCCTAATGGAACCTTAATTGAATCTTTTTAAAATCGGCACTGTAAACACCGTGTACGTAGTTGATACATTCTATATTAACCAGTACCCAAAAAACCCTATCGGTAACAGACGAAAACAATAACACAAACTAGCCAAGCACGAATTCAGGTATTGTGACGACAAATAAAACATACGAATCGTCATTACTCTTAAGTTTACTTTCAATTTAACTCACGGTTAAATCTGAGAAAAAAAAGTTTCGCAGTCATAAGGAAAATCGTTATCTTCCAATCCTTACGTGAAAAATATGTAGAGTAACATACCTGTACATTAGCCGGAAATACGTATGTTGCAGAGAAATACTAAGTGTTATTCCGTTTCTTGACTGAATCACAAACAATTACATAAATAAACAATTGATTTAGATTTGATTTTTCTACATGCATGTCTTTGGGTTAATACTCCATTTATATATAATTTTTTCTTGCAACTTGTTACGTAATGATATATCTGACACATAAAACAACAATACAAACATTAACCACACAGGTGTATGCACTGTTCAACATGTGTGTTTTATAGTTTCCATTTCTCACATAATTTTGTTACGAAATCTGTTCTTATGTAAAATGAATTTATTTCGCAGCGACATCAAGGATAACCAATAACATGTAGTTTCTCATATGGCATTTAAATATATTTCCTCCTGAATTAAAATCAAATTACTTTCTGATCTACATATTTGTTGCAATCCTCTGGGGAAAGCATGCAAGAAAATACCGAATAATATTAACTGATTAGCATTTACGGAACACAATACACGCTGGTTTCTCCTATGATACATTCGTCTTCAAATGTGTGCATAAATTTCAATTAACACATTCATATTATTCAATTATAATATTTTTTCAAGAATATTAATCGTTACTCTTATCCGGATGGTACTATTTTAAAAACACAAACTGGCTGCTCTAAGACGAATGAACTCTTTGCATACTAACGGCGGGAATATCCCACAGCAAACACCTTTGTCAACAGTTTGGATCCAGATGAGACGCCGCGTCTCCAAACTGTTTGACACTCTGATCCTGTTTAAAATTTGGAAAGAAAATTTGAACATTATATTTTTAGAACAATAGCAGAAGCCAATGTTGCATACGAAGACATTACCCAGCATGCAAATAGTTAAATTGTATAAGTGTTATATTCCATTTTCTAAGTAACTTTGTCCTATTCGACTGTCATGTGAAAATAACTTGGATTTAGATCAGACGCCAATTATGATATGGCTTCTGTGTAAACCATCTTGAAGAGTTTTTTTCTCTACGATCGTGTTTGGTACAATTACGCACACAATAGAAATAAAACAAAGCAGACGGTTTTATGATAGTTTTACCCATTTATACCCAGTGCATTTTTCCATATTTATATATTGGATTAGTCCTTTTTTATCAAAGGGATTCCTGGTCAATATGTACAGTTTCATTTTGTTTTATATTGAAATTCCTATTAGTAAACAGTGTAGACTCTGATCAGAATCTACACTGTTTGCCTATGTCCCATTTGATCGTGGGCACAAATGGAATTATTGCTATTCTGAACATTACGAAATTGCAACTGATGTTTGTACTGGCAACAGGTGACATTATAAAATTTCAACCAATGTCAACTTGAGATTTAGTCGATGTAATCCGTCTCATTGCCAGACTTACCTCCCTTCCCATATGAACACGTTTTGACAATTGTACTTAGTATCTTTAGATATTGGCGCCATGTGGCATTTTTATGTGTTGCAGTGCCGTAAAACCCCCTTCAATCAATCTTATTTTGTAATAATCTATCACTCAGTGAATACAAAATTATTAGAAAAACTGAAAAACGAAATTGGACATGTACGAAGAGGTATTATTTCTAATTTACATACCGTTATTCACGGTTGTTTTACATGCTAATCAGTTTAGCAATTTCTTGTTAACACGTCGCTATAATTTCTTAGTCGTACTTCCAATGGCGTATATATTTCTGCAACATACAATTAGGTGAATGCTGTGCTTGTCCCACTTTTTTTTGTCCAATTTAAAGTGAAGTTATTAATCATAATATAAATGAATGTAGACGTATCAAACTTCTAGCAAATTAGTTTCAAAAAACGTATATTTAGATAATTTATACATATATGATTCAAGTAGTTTAACAGGGTAATAGTTTGTATAACAAAACAACCATCGACCAATTACAGCATACTAGCAGAACGCAAATACGACAACGTTGAATACCCTCGATATCTATTATTTTAGCACTCTGGCTGGAAAACAAACCATGGTTGATCTGACATTATATAGTGAAATTTACTTTGTACAGTGGTAAATACGCTATTCCTACCCACTTTTCGCGTTTCTTAAGCGTTTCTTACGCGTTTATTATCCATTTCGTTAAACGCGTTTCATTGCCGTTTCCGTACGCGTTTCTTTACGCGTTTAACCCTTTCACCAATAAAAGCGCCTTTTAGCGCATTTGATTTATTCCTCCACTGAAGAAACTAGTTCCAATGTATACAGACATAAACGTACATGTATAACAAACGTACAATTGTCAAATCCTAGCAGATGGTAGCTTAAAGCAGGCTGAAAATAAAGCAGAATGTGCCTTAGGGCACATTCTGCTTTATTTTCAACCTGCTTTAAGTGGTCATCTGTATTCAAAACTAGAAACAGGCTATTTGGTAATGGGTTAAAAGAGCCCGGATGAAAAGTTCATCACCGTTAGCCGAGCTTACATTGGTATTATCTATTATTAACGCGTTTAAACGCGTTAAAAACGTTAGGCGTCAACCGTTCGTTAACCGTTCACTATGCGTTTCTTACGCATAGATTAACGCGTAAATGGGTAGGAATAGCGTATTTACCACTGTAACTTAAAAACGTGTGATGTCTAAACTATCCATTGTTAACGCAATGGGGCCTTATATGACGTCGACACAGCTCCAATTGCTGCTTTAAACGTACGCTTGTCAGGAGAATGGTAACCTTATTCGATTTTTCACTTAGAACAAATACTCAACTCTAATGTGTAAGCAATGTTTCATCGAGTAACGCCTGAGTTTAAATGGTTATAAAGTAATTATTAATAATGGTCTATTGAACATGCTGTATGTGTCATATATCTATTTTTGTTGTTTATTTCTTGTTTTAAAGTGTGTGTGGACTTTCGTTTGCATGTGCTTGTCATTGTTCAGACCCTGAGTCATGGTAATGAGCAACTAGGTTTCTTTATTCAGTATAATATTCATTATCTGCCACCAGGTACCAATTGATGATGTCGGATACAGAAGTGTACCGGTAAAAGCAGGTTTCAGATATACAGTAAAAAAATAATATTTGATATTCGCTTTACTACAGTATATATGTATTTCCAAGTTAAAACGCGGCTTTGCGACTTCGTAACTTTGCAATACGGATGTGGTACACTTAAGTGTGATTGATATATAGAAATGCATCAAAATAAATACAGATTTGCTCGACTTCAACGAAGTTTAACTCTATGCCATTTGACATTTGAGTCCGAATATCATTGTCGGATAAAACAGGTTGCTGGATATACCAGGTTTGAGATAAGCCAGGTTTAATATTATAAGAATATGCTGATTAGTGGAACAAGTTCACGTCATTTGGTATTTGTTAATTTAACGCTGTTCAGAAATAATTTTAGCCTCGTTTAATTTAATTTTGAGGATATTAGAACACTGCATCATATATCAATAATGTTCTGTTTCCATCCAAATATCTCAAGTCGGCCATAAACACATTAACTTGCTAATTGTGTTTACTACCAATGTATGGCCATGAACATATTTTTACGGAAGATAATCTTCTTCTTCTTCTTATAGCGAAAGCACCAGTGCAATCCAATTAATGTTTGTCGCTGTACGGTATTTTGCCGGAACTGCATTCAATTTGTCTAATATTCATGCATCACTTGTTTCAATTAGCAACTATTTTTTCAGCGTGCGCTCGTGGCAGTTGTGATAGCTTACACACAGACTTGGTGTTGTCTATCGTAATCACAATGCCATTGAAAGGCTCTGGTGATATTACTTCCACTCTAAATAATGTTTTATTTCCGGACATTTTAGCGCTCGACGTCTGAACAGAATGAAATGTTCTGTTTAATTTGCGCCATAATTGAAAATAACAGTTGCCTCCAACACATCCTAAACATTCTAGTTTAGTTGTCGCGATATCATTTCTAATTGTAAATTCTAATTTGGGGTTGTTAAGGTTTGCTGATTTTTACCAGTTTTAATTTTAAAAAAAGGCTTCTTTTTTACTGTTTTTACATGCAAGTGGACCTTTTCACTTATGTTGTATCAGCATTTGCTCAATTCGATATAGTTTGCTTTTGGGTCGACAGTCGACATGCGCTGGAGATAACATTGTTTTGATTAAGGCTTTAAAGGGTAAAAATGCTTTAAAACAATATCACTGTCTACATGGTTATCGTTTCAAGATTTGAAATTTTATTCTGAATCGAGTGTCGAATTACGAAAACCTTTCAAGTTCAAACGTATACCGGTCGATGTTTTATCATAATGCTTTTATATGTATGTGTGACGATTTAATTGTAAAGTTGATTTAAGCCTGTCTCTCTCAATGACGTCATAAAGCGCAGTTGCAAACAATTTTGATCCTGATTAGACACCGGGTAACGCGGTTTCTGATATGGAGAAAAACTGTTTGCCTCTTATTTTGAAAATACGTTAGTTATACTGCCTTATATATAACGTTTAAAAGATATTGCAGACAGCACTATTGAAGTAACCAACAAAATGGCGGTGAAGAGGTACAAACCGCACGATAAATTTGATCATGATTAGTGTACTGTTTATATTTAATAAAGACGACCAATCCCAACGGAACTTGTATTGTATTCCTTTTCGTTTATTACATATCAGATTATATAACATACGAGGATTCCTAATTAGCAGAATGGTAAATTAAGGGTATGCGTTTAAATTATTTAGTTGCTGAAACATAGAAAACATAAAAAAATCACTTGCTTTTAACTACCTGCCTTAACCACATAGTCACTGATAGTCAAGCTCAATTACATGTTTAAAGAAACCCTAGGGATCTAGCAAATTATTTTATCTTATCTTAATATCTAATCCATAAGACAACATGTTGATATTAATGTTTGCATATATGATAAAATGTATTACCCATAATATTCTTAATACTAAATTTATTTTCAAGAACAATAAAAAGAAATAGACATTTTCTAATTAAATATTAAATTTTACAAAAAAATAAATGAATGGCTACAAAATAGGATTATCTACGAAATAAGATAGTCTATGTTAAAAAATATTTCCCGATCCCCATCTAATGTTCATAAATATACTCCAATAATTATGTTTCCCTGATTTTATATTTTATGCCAAAATTAACCCATCAGGAATATTTAAGAAGTAAACTTTACTTATATGACACTTTCACGTCTGATCATACATGTACCTATGTCAATAGAATAAAAAAGGACAAAAGATGGGGGAATCATCTTTAGTTATATATTAAGCTGTATATCGTCCTTTCCAAGCTCGGAATTAGTTGGTTATGGGTACATGTGTAACCAACTTTATTTGTAATGACCAGACTAATCTGTATTTCTTTTTTTCTTTTGGATTAGATTAATACTCTTACAATAAACTCTTCCTTATGAGTCACGGTGAAATAGAAGTGTTTTGTATATTCACTCCTCTCGTTCAAATGTTTGCATTCAGTTAACTCTTTAAACACCAAGAGCCTGTTTAAAATATACTCATGGCATTTGTAAATAGTGTAGACCAAGATCATGGGGCTCACTGTTTGCTAATCTATATTCAAATAGACTGGTTTATGTTTTTGTTTCTATACGACGCACAAAGGAACACAATAATTATATAGTGTTAAAAGAGTTAAGCCTGTTACGAAGGCATAGAGCTTTTGACATTTCATACCGAATGAAACTATTCAGGTCCTTAAATATTACACTGTACTACTGGTAATCTACTTTGAATTGCAGTTCATTTAAAATGAATTTAGTATACACAATAAAGAGCCTCGTGTCTTTTTGAGTATGTCGGCATTCGATACTGTCAGAAACGTGCTGAAGCGGTTGTGGGATTGTTTAGGATGTGGCTGCGAACATGATGATTTACTTATTGAAGTAGATTTGTCACAAAATTATCGGAAAGTCTCCGGACTTAACTGATACATTGGGGTTTATATACGTCCTTACAAACGTTGATCACCAGTTTTTACAGCTTCTTTATACAGCTTTCCATTTAGCTTTTATTTCACGTTTTGCCTTATTTCGGTCGATCGTCCCTTAAACATCTACGGTGGAGTTTTAGTTATTATTTCCGGTCTAACTCCTTCACTGCCAATGGCGCCAACATTCGACTTTGCAAACAGTTTGGATCATGATCAGACGCCGCGTGACGCGGCGTCTGTTCAGGATCCAAACTGTTTGACACTCCTATCGCCAACTCTTCAGTATAAATGCTCTAAATATATTTTGACACAATATTCCAGGCGACACTGTAAATGCAGACGATAATTTGGCAGTGAGATGGTTAAAGCAGACGATAAACTTAACAATGAATGAGTTGAGTGCAAATGAAACGAAAACACAAAGCAATAAATGGCAAATATTGGCAATTTCTGTTTCTTGTTCAGTAAGATCTAATAGTTAATTTACTAAAACACAGAGGGCAATACAGTATTATAACAAATATACTTATTTAAACTTTGAAGCCATTTTAGCAGACATAAACTGAATAGGTTACAGTCTATGTACGAATACGAATCATATTAAATTAATATCAACCGTTTTAATCAGTGTACTAGAATATGTTTTCTTGTAACTCCATAATGTATCATGTTTATTGTGAATGTAGTTATTTGTCTTTTCTCGCTTTGTAGGTACATTGATATAATTTCATGTGAAGCGCTTTTGAACGCACTATCCCTGTGTGAAAAGAGCGCTATATAAATCTGGTATAATAATAATAATAATAATAATGTGCATACAATTATCTAGCATTTTATTACAGTGCGTTCTTTTTCTGTCGTTTTAACGTCCCTGTCAACGTCGCTTACACTGAGTTTGCAAACAGTTTTGATCCTGATCATACACGACATGTCATCAATATTTTTACTGTTTAACAATCATATCAATGTTTTCTTAGTCGCATACTGCAAAAGGCTACAGTGGGGGAGACGTTATTCTGTCCGCTTAAACGCACATAAGACGCAAACGTAACACATTTAAATGTAGAAAATCATTTGTTCGATATTTCTTACTTAATTTTTGATAGTAGCAGCATTATCCAGGAGCAGGTTACCCGCTGTCTGATCGGACTCCAAAGCGTTTGCGAAAGACATAACAATTTTAGCGTCAACGCGTTTATTGGGAAAGTATAACGTATTCTCAACTATACAATTTCAATTTTCAAAAGCAATAACAGACGAAAAAAAACAAAATATAACCAGAGGATAGTTTGACAGCTTCCTGTTTAACCCTTTACTCCATAACCTGTTTCTAGTTTTTAAAATAAGTGACTACTTAAAGCAGGTTAAAAGTAAAGCAGAATGCGCCCTAAGGCGCATTCTGCTTTACTTTCAGCCTGCTTTAAGGTACCACCTGCTGAGATTAAGAAAGTATTCCTTCTGATACATATTCATGACTGTATAGATTGGAACTATTTTTTCCGCGTTGGATTAAATGGAATGCGCTAAAATGCGCTTCTATGAGGTAGAGGGTTAAGAAGAATGTTTTCGTCATAATGGTAGCGGAAGGTTTAACGGGTAAGGCGCTATGCACTTGCAACTGTAAATTAGAACTGCTTCAAACACATCGTGTCGTGGATGCATTCACAGCACATTCGCTGTCACCATGAAGCATTTACTTCTTCAATGCTACTTTTGATCGTCTGCTTTAACCCTCTTATCGCTAAACAGTCGTCTGCATTGATACTATCGTCTGTAATATGTTTCAAGTCAGATTAAACAAATTGTAGACTAAAGAAAAATTGGTACGAGTGTCAAAACAGTTTGGATCCTGATCAAACATTCGTCTGATCAAACTTTCGTCTGTTTTGATTTAATAACATTTGGTAATTTATAGGTTTTTACTTTAAGAAACTTTAAGAAACGTTGCCGAGTAACGCCGCATCTGATCAAGATCTTAACTGTTTGCAATGCGGTTAGTCTTAGAATGTACTAGTGTGTCACAGAGAGTTTTATCACGCCTGAATGCTACAATAGGTAATTCCTGAAATACTTCTTTCAGTCTCTCTGATTGGTGTAAAACTTTTGAGTGCTTTTTAACAATGTCGTGTATGTTGGGCAGTAGATTTGAATAAGTCAGAACTAAAGGAACCCTATCCGTTTTTCTATTATCTGATTTTTTCTTGAGAAGAGTATCTGGTCTATTAAGCTTATCAACCCTTACTAACTGACTTTCTATCATCCTACCGCTATGTATATATACATTCTAAGACTAACCGTATTTATAAACCTAACAATGTGGTTTGTTCGCAAGAATGTGCTGTGTAGTATTCTTGAAATTTCAAGTGTTAGAGACACATATGAACAATCAATTTTCAAGGTGTGTACTAATATTAACTGTAGGGAAAGAAATGTCGTATATGCAATCAAATGCAATAAATGTGATAGGATGGTGTATGTGGGCGATACTGAGAGAGAACTCAGAGAGAGCATGAAAAAACATTTGAGTAATATCAGGCATGATAGAGAGAAGCCAATTAATAAGCATTTTTGAGTCGGAGGTCATAGTAGTGATGATGTTGGGTTTGTCATTTTGAAGAGGATGTTTAATAGAAGCAGAATTGAAAGACCGATTGGATTTGGAAGCTGCGAACGTACAGACCATATGGCTGTAATGTTAAGGAGGATAATGCGCTAATGCATGTATGACGCCATTGCACATATGGCGTCATGATGATGACGTCATGATGACGTCATGATAACGGCAAAAACAAACAAGGTTGTAAACATTATTCTCTTTGATTTTATGGCTGAATGCATGTAACAAATTGTGACGTGTGCTTTGACGTGATTTTCTTTGAAAAAGGCCCTTAGAGGTCGAAATATTAGAAAAGAGCAGTTTATAAATTATTATTAATTGAGTTCCCTTGCTGGAATATTGAAAAAAATATTGTCAAATATATAGTTGGTCAGAAAAAATTAGAAAATAGTACAGTCAGGATTTGTTGTAATAACAGATTTTCTTATTAAAATGTGGGGAATTTGAAGTTGAGATACAGTTACCCACCTTAAAATTAAAATTTTGTCATTAAAATGCATTATTATGTATTTATGGACTTACATTAAAGGTTAATTATATTATTTAAACATTAAAATGGGCAATATCGACCTTTAAAAGGTTGACGTATTGATAAGCTGCGATGTGTTGCTTTATAGTTTGATCAAATCTTATACATGTATACCGATTTTATGGACTTATAAGTCATTAAACTAAAACGTGCATGTAAGTGGACATGTATAATTGGACCGTATATAGCATCACTAATTTTAATCGACGAAGACTAAACATAACATGTCCCTTGATCACTGCGTTATTGATCGACAAGTCAATAAAATCGGACACTTCATTAAAAAAATATTTGGACCGAATGGGACTCGAGGAGTGCTAGTCAATCACTCTACCGACTGCGCTATTGAGGACTATACTGAATCGTATCAATATTTCCTTTATATAAATGTTCTAGTATAAGCACGTGCGGAAAACGTCATCAAGATGCATTTCCGCTCGCCCATAAGACCGACTTCCGTGTGCGAAAGGCCTTAAAGCAATATGAATTTCGAAACAAGTGTCAAACAGTTTGAGTCCTGATCAAACGCCGCGTTAGACGGCGTCTGGTAAGGACCCAAATTAGTTACAAACGCGTTTAATGAAGTCATTGAGAGCAAAAGGGTTAAGAAAATGTGCGGTTTTTTGTAGGCAAATATACAAACACAAATGACAAACATCACATGATTTACTTTCTCATTGTTTTTTGAAAAATTGTTTATACATATTGATGTCAATAAAAGTATATACATGTATGACGTTGAAACGAAGTTAAAAAATTAAGCAATGCATGAGCTATATATATGTTCTTCCTATACCCCGAATTATAAATATGCAGTGCTCCCTCTTAACAACAAAACCAATTGGGAGACAAAGAGTTTGTGCGTTGTGCGGAGATAGTTGTTATAGGGTGGGAGACATCAATACCATTAGCTTACATTTAAAAACATTTTTTAACCCAGAAAGAAGACGGCGTAACACGGCGTCTACTCTTGGTTCAATCTGTTTGTTACTCGTATATTTTATGATTCTTCTGTTTATATATCAAATACGTAATGTTGAGAAATACAACAGGCGAACATTATTTTAAGCAAATGATATTAAAGGAGTAAAAACGTTAGTTAGAAATGTCATGTTAGGGGAACAGCTCTAAACATTGTTGGGAGGAGGGAATCATTGTTTGGAGGTTAGTTGTAGAGAGGGAACACTGCATTGTATGTTTTCATAACCGCGTTTTGGTTCATTAAGTAAGGATCAGGTAATATCGGACACTTTTACCCCTTTACCCCATATTTTTTTTCTCATTTCGACGACACGTGGTCACTTAAAGCTGGTTGAAAGAAAGGTAGCATGCGCCTTCAAAATATGAACGTAAAAAGTGTTGCCACGATATGTAATTGAAACAATAATTTAAAACAACAGGTGACAGCTTACTCGTAAAACAAGGTTACAGAAAAAACAGAAGGGTCCTATTATGTTATAGTTAGAACATATTAAGTGAAATCTTAATGATAAAGAAGGGGCGTAACGAGCGTTAGCGAGTGGCCCCTTCTTAACCATTAAGATTTCACTTAATATGTTCTAACTGACTTAGAATATAACCTATATTTTTATTGGCCGAGGACGACATAATTCCCACGTATCGTAAACAAAGCTGGCTTATTCTGGTTGTGAGATCGCCCAAATATGGCATTCTTTACAACTAGTTGCTACGAGGCGGAGTTATCTATACCGCGCACAAGACACCACGCGACGTCAAAACACAACAAATTTTTTAATGATTAAGTGCCGTACTTAATGGGGCGCAAACGGCAGTTTGATTGGTTAAAAATGTAGGTTATATTCTTAATAGTAACGTAGTTTTCGATTTTGCTGTCGCCTTGCTTTAAGTAGTCACTAGTCTAATAATTAACAAAATAATGTGGTCGTAATAGAATTTTTTTTCTGTATTTTCTTAAAACACCAAATTGATAATAATATAATTATGATGTTTCTAATTGGAAATAGACGACGTGAAACCAATTCATTAAATATGATTCCCCTGCTGTAAATATTGGCAACACATTCACTTCTAAAACATTGTACGACCGATTCTAATTTCCACTGAAGTATGGTCAGTATTTGACTGTTAGATGGTTAAATCTTACTTTAAAATGACAAGCAGTGAATACCCCGACCATATAGAGGTATATTTGAGAAGCAGCCTACACTGGCTGTATAGAAGATGTACATGTATGTTTGTTTCATATGTACAGTGGAGAAAAAGTTATTCTTTCCCAATAAACGTGTTTGCGCTTAAACTATTATTTTCATTGCAAACAGTTTGGAGTCAAATCAGACACCGGGTAACCCGGCGTCTGATCAGGCTCCAAACCATGTGTTCCTCAACTTAATACCAATAGTTAAATACTGGTATTTTCTACATTTTAGTGTATTGAGTTTGTGTTTCGTTTGCGTTTAAACGGGATAGCATAACGTATTCTCCACTGTACAGTGTGAATGATGAGTATATTAGTCGTTAAGGTTGAATGTGATTGATAAACTTGTTTCAGCAGATATCATTTAGCATCTAAACCCTGTGCCTACAATGGTAATATTTAAACCGTCACCCCATAATTACGCCTTTTTACGCGTTTTCCGCATTTAATTTATTCCTCCACTTAATAAAAACAATCCGTTTTATATAGTCATGAATATGCACTATATGAAACGTTTCTTTTTTCTGGCATATGGTAGCTTAAAGCAAGCTAAAGGTAATACCCATTCTGCTTTACTTTCGACCTGTGGAAAGTGGTCACCTATCTTTAATACTAGAATACGGCTATGGGGTAATGGTTAAACATAAGTGTAAGTTATAGTTAGAACATATTAAGTGAAATCTTAATGATTAAGATTGGGCGGAACAAGCGTTAGCGAGTGACCCCTTTCTTAAACATTACGATTTCAATTAATATGTTCTTACCAACTAATATTTTGATATGCCGTGGACTACAATATTCCCACGTTAATGTAAACAAACCTGTCTTATTCTATTTGTGAGATCGCCCAAATATGGCAGTCTTTACAACTAGTTGCTATGAGGCGGAGATATTTATACCGCGTGCAGACACCACGCGACGTCGAAACACAACACATTTCTTAATTATTAAGTGTCGTACTTAATGGGTTGCATAAAGCAGTTTAATTGGTTAAAAATGTAGATTATATTTTAATACACATTAAGGAAAATTTCTACATTAAACAGTTCAGCAGGTTGACTTCTATTCATATTTATGGTTTCCGACCTGAATCAGAAAAGTCCGTAATCTAGTCAAGACGCGCTTTATACAAAACCCATTTGTGCCATCGATCTCATATATTGGACATACTCAAACAGTGTAGACTCTGATCAGAGTCTACACTGTTTGCTGATAGGAGTTTTAATCTTAAAAAAAATGAAAATGGAAATTTTGACCAGGCATCCCTTCGATAAAATGGGTATAAATGGGTTAAAAGGCGATGGATTAATGACATGCATGTATCTTTTTAAACTATCGTTAGAAATAATTCATAAATGCAGTGTCTGTATACGGAACTAAATGGGTTACATGGTTTAAAACTTATGTCCACACCATATCCACAGCTCAATGCTATATTCTAAATACATATGTGTCGTACCATGATAAAACCTGCCTTATTGCATTGCAATATTATACAGACCGAGCACCGTTGTCATCCCAGGTTATGTATCTAAGTTTGTTTTTAACTGCCAAACACCGTATTAAGTAAAACCTCTATATTACGACTTCTAATTTGAATGCTAATAGATATTTTAAAAGACAGGTGACAGCTTAAAGCAAGGTGACAGTAAAACAGAAAGCTGCCGAAGAAGCTTTCTGAATGTCACCTTGCTTCAAGCAGTCACCTGTCATAAACATCTAATAATCAACACAATAAGGTGGTCGTAATAGAGGGGTTTAACTGTATGATACATCTACATACAATGCTTTATATACATGTGGATGTCAAACAGTGTATATCAAGGCCAGCCGCCGCGTTTGCGGCGGCTGGCCTTGATTTGCACTATTTGTAATGCAACAAGGCAGGGTTTCTCATGTCACGGCTCATATTGTTGTGGTCATCCTCTTCAGCGTGGCTACTATTCAAACTTTGGTAACAGTTGTATTCGCCTTACTGTATTTCCCCCGAGTTTTATTTTTACATACTGGCAGCGCTTCACACAAGCATTCACGAAACTGGCGGCTCATGCTGCAGTACATTACGAAGTTCACTGCATTATTAGTCAACGAAACAATATCTAACGTATCAGCAAAGAGGAGATAGTAGTCCATGAAGAATCCCTCAACGAATGCGGATATAAATACAAGAACGCCAGACGGTAGCTCAGCAATTATGAACATCAGAATTATCGTCAAAAGCATCAATGTTGTCCGCTTGTGAGCACGCATTCGCTCTGAGCATGATGTCTGTTTTAACGACTCTGATAATTTCTTGCTTTCCCCCAAAGTCCGCAGTAACAATCCTCCGAAAACACATATCAGCAGGCATGGTAAGACCTTTCCAATAATGATAAATGACCAGACATTTATGATGTTTACCGTTGATGAATTCTTCAAATATATATCAAGGTTTTTTATCCGATATATGGTTGTGTTGTAACCCGGATGAAAATGTGGCAGAACTTCCGTCACGATGTAATTGGGGATGAAGACAACTACAGACAGTATGTAAACAATGACTATGACAACTAGCGTGTGACCAATACTCAAGTTGTTTTTTCCTCTCGTCCGGATGAACACGTATCTGAAAAAAGAATTATAATGATTGTTAGATAGTGACAGTTTCATCACTGGATACTATGGTAAATCAAAGTAATCATGTAAAACTGACATACAGTTTTCCCTCCCTACAACGGCCTCTAATCAAGACAATTATGTTTAACGCTTTTCGTGCAGCAATTTCGTCAGCTTAAAATTTCCGTCTGCTGTGTTTCCTTAAAGATACAAATAAGTGGACATTTTGACAAGTGACATACAGTGTTCCCTCTCTACAAAGACACCCAAGGTGAGGCAAAACATATGTGCGTTTTTTGGAGGGAGTCTTTGTAAGGAGGGACATAAGCTTTCATTTTCAAACAGCTTTAATCCAGATCAGACGCCGCGTTATGCGGCGTCTGGTCTGGATTCAAGCTGTTTGCCACTCGTCATTTTTTCTGTTTAAATCTCTAATATGTAAATTTGATTTGAGAAACACAGCAGACGACAATCTCAATTGGACTTTATTGCAGCCGTGAATAGTTGGACATTATTATATTGTTTTGGGAAGAACAGCGGAAATCGTCGTTGTAAGGAGGGAGTCGTTGTTGGGAGAGCCGTTGAACTTGTATAAGCGACCACTCAAATATTTGTGCAGTTTTGAGAACAAATTGAACGTATACTCAGAATGATATTAATGCACAGGGCCTTTCTGTATTACGTTTGCGCTATATTAAGCTATTTTCTACCTTTGCCCTTTTACCACAGTATGTTGTCAGATTTAAAGACGTGTTGCTACTTAAATAAAGCAGAATGCGCCTATAGGTACATCCTTCGATACTTTCAGTTTAGTTTAAGATAATATCTACTAATATACAGTGTATTTCTTAATGTAACTGTTCACGGTTGTATCACGTGTGTCTATTTTCTGCAGTGGAGTAAACTAAAAGCGGAAACGTAAGTATATAATTGTAGGGTAATTGGTTAACTGTCATTAGATCTCTTCATTATGTTGCATTAAGTTCTCTTAACACAGGTTTAACTAAAATGTAGGCGTGTGGGCTAGACTATAATAAAGGCCTCTAGAGTTTCCTTAAACCCACCTACGAATATCTTAACGATTTCCAGTCTAATATACAATAGGATACAATACAAATGCTAGTTGCTAGACAATAACAGGCTAACAACCAATATACCATATCAGAGCCGTTGTTTATATAAATCTCAGAGTGCATCGATTGTTGCATGTGAGACAGTTTATTCCTTGTAAATAAAAGGTTTGTACTTTTCTATATTGCAAATGCTTATGAGCGTTAGTACAAGTTCAGTTTCCAAACAGTTTGTTAATGGAAATGCAATTAAATTTTCAGTTATTTTCCATACTGGCTGCGTCGTATCCTGGTATACAATTGTCCAAAAGGACGAATGTATACCCAGATAAGACACAGCGAATATAGAAACTATCTAGAATAATGGCGTGTTTACTGTATATTGTAGTAAGTGGTTTATGGCTCGACGGCTGCATCAACATCGCATTCTGGCTGACCTTTTATACGGTGAGACACTCAGTTAAATCGAAGTAATGTATGATTACAGGAAAAGCAGGGGATAGTTTATCTCCTAAATAACACATTGTCTGATTTATCCACATAAAGCCCTATCTCTGTTTTATTTGTAGATGCGATGAATCATTTGCAACATGAATCATTAGCAGTTACAGTGGAGCAAACGTATTTCTTTCCCGTTTAAATGCAAATGAAGCGCAAACGCATTGTACTTAAATGTAGAAAACTACAATTTGTTGGCAATTCAGACCATTGATGTTAATCTTAGGTGCAAACAGTTTGGAGCCTGATCAGACGCCTGGTAACCAGGCGTCTGATCCGGCCTTAAACTATTTGCAATATAAATCATTGTTTTAGCGTATATGCGTTTATTTGGAAAGTATAACCTCTTCTCCACTGTACGTGTTGTGAAAATTCCTATTGTTTGGTTTTATTGACCTGTCGAAATTTGAATATGCATACGTCACTGAAAGGATATATTTAGCTTCGGTATAAAGTCGATACTTTCCGTATTGATTTACGGAAATAATGTAAGGACATTGTGTATTCTGTGTCGAATGTAAATCAATAATCGAATTAGTGTAATTGGTAGCGTGTAAGAGTACTTGTAAAAGGATAGAAGGTTGTGGGTTCGATCCCCATTAGGTTTTATTTCTCTTTTTTTCTTTTTTTTCAAACAGTTAGTTTACTTGAATTGTTCAACATAGGGATCTATAATGCAAAATGTGCCATAGATAACCTAACCGTTACACTTTGTTAACTACTGAAAGTTAATGTATGTAAACTGTTACCCGATGTGGTCTCTTACTGCTAGATAAAATGCCTTAACTCATTTATCACTCAAACTTTTGATAGACTCATACAGTTTCTAATTAATTCTAGTCAATGTATGACAACTAAATAATGGCAAACAGTGTATACACCAAAATAATGAAAATAATAAAAAATAAAAATAAATAATATGAAAGCCTACGCTGGGTATCGAACTCATGACCATGCATGTACTTAGTAGACTACTGTACTGTCTCAACCACAATCACACATATATATCGACATCTTATTCTTGATATGAACTTTATGTTCCAACCCTGACCTACATTGTACCCGTAAAACGTAGCGGAATCAATCGATATCGACCGAAGCTAAATATAGCGTGTTCAGCCAGCGTATAATTATTTAAATTTTGACAGGTTAATAAAACACAAACGTAAACGTAAACATGCTGCATTATACAGTGCCCACCTCCTCACCCTACAGCGGATTTCCGAACAGCGATCACTCATTACATTACAACAATGCTTTCAAGACAACTAAGTCTACTCTTTCACTATTGCAATATCGTATGTCTTAAACTGTTGAATTTTCTCAAAGTTACACAACTAATATAATTTAAATTTTGACAAACGGAACAGAATGACGAGTAACGACATTTTTTAGTCTAAATCAGACGCCGCGTTTCGCAGCGTCTGATCTAAATTCACGATGTTTATCAGGTCAGGTCGTGTTCATATCTCTAATTGATTAGGCTTTCCTCCCTAAATCAACTCCCTTCAAACAACAAACACAATCTATCTCTTCGATATGGTGTTGTTGTACAGAGGGAGCACTGTATCGCAGATACAGTGGAGAAAAGGTTATTCTTTCCCAATAAACGCGTTTACGCTAAAACTATTATTTCCAGTACATACCGTTTGGAGCCTGATCAGACGCCGGGTTACCCGGCGTCTGATCAAGCTCCAAACTGTTTGCCACTCAGATAACAATGAAAATCAGACTTGTCAAAAAAGTGTCCTTTTCTACATTTTTGTGTTTTGCGTTTGCATTTCGTTTGCGTTTAAACGAGAAAGAATAACGTTTTGTACTGATTGTTGTTATTTGTAACCGAATTGTTTTAATCAGTTTTAGTCTGACTATTGCAATGAACGTTCCACCAAAAGCGACACTAATACAGTTGCAGTGCAATTTGATCTAACAAACTGACTTTTAACATCAGACAAAGCGCTTTTATTTCAGTTCCAATACGTGTCCAACTTTTTAACCACTTTTTCTGTCAAATACACTATAATGTATGTTTGCAAGCAGATTGGATCCTGATCAAACGTCGCGTAACGCGTCATGTAAAAAACAGTTTTATTGCAATATGTTGCAGTTTTGCCTTCTTTACCACGTTCACTGTCAATGACATCAAAAAGCGTGTCTGCGGCTTCCGATCAGAATTAAAATTATATGACACTTGTTTAGAAAGCAATTCAGTCATACTTCTTTTAAACCTTCCTTTGAAACGATAGTATAGACATCAATATTGAAGCCGATGACAGCATGGTGGTAAATGTTTGAAACACTCACGATTTATCTATGACCATGAAAGATTCATACGGGAAGGAAAAACGTCTTACCCACTTTAAAATTGGCATGTAGCAAATGACCGCAGCAGTAGTAATCAAGTATGTGTTTCGTATCAAGAGTATTCACATTTATAAATAATTTGTATTTACTATACAACTATGCAGTATGGTAATTTCTATTTGTTAACACTACATGTTGCCATAATACAATTAGGCGAAACACAAACGCGGACTCATAATGAAGAATAATTATATTAGGTTTACAGTGGGCAATGATTAAGTTTTGCTAAAGCAGTGGCATAATAACGCCTCCCGAAAAGTATAGCAGATAGCGTTTGTTAAAATAGCCAGAAAAACATAGATAATAGCTTAAATAATGCTATAAGAAAACCGGAAAGTCATGAACATTTTGATTAACCGAATGTCTGCTTTAAAATGTCACCAACTAGCTATCAAACGAATTCCTGGAGACTAACAATCATTGGTGATCTTGTTTGAACACAGTTTCCGTCCAGATCCAAGGTTATAAAGCGTTTGAGTTGAGTCCAAGACCAATCGGAAGCATATGATTAATCAGATTTGAGCTTTTGTTGGCAAAAGCTACATGTAAAAACTGACCACTCAAATGCTTGTAAACGAACCAAGACTCAACTATAACTCTATAACCTCGGGGTAAGGATTCTTATTAGGCATGTGAAAGATTCACTTGCCTAGCAATCCCATTGTTGCTCTTACCGAAACACAAAGCGTACTTGGCACTAAACCATTTAGAGTCAGATCAAACACATGCTTACCCCAGTTGCAATGTATGCAATGAAAATAACATCGTGTGGCAATATAAGATACATAAAAGCCTGTTTTTTTAGACAATAACGTCTTACTTTTTTACATGAAAGAAAACAAATCTGAATAATGCACGTGTGTCTTAAGAGTGATGTTTATTTAAAACAGGTGAACGATATTGACCATTTTCTATTTGCCCCGATATTTCTTCATATTTGCAGTAAGGTTTGTACAGAAAACGTCGTCCTACTCACTGTAAACTCCATGATTTACGATGTGGGGTACCAGCATTATATTGAGAGAGGGATATTGACGACTACTTGGCCTTTCTCTACTCATTTTGGCAGAATGTCTCAAATAAGGAAACGGCCCACTTGATACTAATTACTTGTGGTCCATTTCTATTCGGATAACAGATAAAATCTGTTATTGGATATTTCTGTGATAAATTATTTAATTGCTTAGACATCAATCATCTTGTGTACCGCATGTCTTTCTTAATGCGATTTATCATAGTTGAATTGCAGCATACTTTATACAGAGGAGACGGCGTTATCATATCCAGTTAAAACAAACCTAAATGAAAATATAATTAAAAAAAGTGAAGAAAAAATGCGAATGGAGTAACAAAATGTTTTGAGCCTGTACAGATCGAGTTACCAGGTGTCTGATCAGGTTCCAAACTGTTTGCCATTATCATAATATATTTAAGATCAATGCGTTGACTGGAATGTCGAATGCCAATATAAAACCTTTCGAAGACTGTCAGACATAGCTGACAGTACATCTAAGTTTTTTACAATGGAACAGACGTTTTTGTTCCGCTTGAACGAAATACAAAGCGCACGCAAAACAGTAGGTCCTTTTGAAGTTGAAGAGAGCGCATAATTTGAGATAAATATAATCGGAAATAGCCACAATCGTTATATCACAAACGCGTTTATTGGAACGGATCAGTCTTATATCTGCAATGTGACAATTAATAGTAACACTACTATTGTTTTGTTTCCCCGTAGAACCTGCGAGCTGATTAGTACATAGAAGTTCCCCTAGGGAAGCCAAACATATTTACTTTACAGAAGGAAGATGGCCAACTGCTCGACTCCATCGCGGCTTAAACAACAATTTCACCAACATCTACGCTTGATATATTTATTTGTATAAATCCGTGACTCTTTCTTACACAGAAAGTGTTTCAGCTTAACCACAGTAGCATTATACATCTACATTAAACATTCTATTGGGACATTCTGCCTCTCACTCTCATTCAAGGTAATGAGTAATCGGCATTGAAACACAGAAGGTGACAAGTATGCAAACGTACGGATGACATTATTTCAGAATAAAATTGACTGTGAATAACGAGATTTTCTTGAATATGGATTTTCAAAATAATTCAGCATCAACTATTCAGAAACTACTGCAGTGTAGTTTCCCGAACTGGTAAAACATTGACAATCAGAATGGATCAAGAGCAGACAACTAGTCGCACAAACACAACACTACATCGTTGTGTGTCTTAACCCTTTCAAAATCAAATGTTTCGTGAGATGTGTACCCCTTCACCGTTTCATTGTCGTCTACTTCAATTTTGCTGTCTGCAATATCGTTTTAAACATTCCTGTACGGATACGTTACGCGGCGTCTGATCAGGATCCACACTGTTTTTAAAGGCGCCTTTAGTCGTAATTAAGAGTACAATAATAAAAGGGGTCAATGCTTAGAGTACTATGCAGGCCAGTGTATTGGTAAACATATAAAAATGGAATGCAATTAGTGTCCATGTTTGTTTTCCGTCATGTCTGCAGAAACCTACATAGTGATACCCTCAGTTAAACTGAACCTGCCGGTAGGCGAGGTTAATACGGTTTTATTAGCCGGTCACTTATCCTCGCATAACTGATTTAGATAGAGTTGGTACAGTTTGAACAATTTATTTCACCCATTTTAGCATTTTAATTACGCAACACGCTCATTTCTCATGAGACTGCCCAATGCATTATTTGAATATCAGGTAGACCTTATCCATGTAGACCTTGTTGATCTTGCTTTTTTAAATCACCTTCACCAGGTTTTGTATATGGAAATAGATTAGAGGTACTAGTACATAACATTAATATTACCTAACTGAATCAAGACTTCTTAGAGCAGATCAATCTGATCCCCATACATTCTAAGTTAGAATCGTAGCCAGGCTTCAATTAGTTACAATGCTACGCTTAAACTACCATCTCAGATACGTAACATTATGATACGTCAGAGTTTATTTGATTTCGTCATAACTATAAAAGGTTGCACTGTTGTTGTTTTTTTGCAATCAGTCTTTTATTTGCGTTTAAATTGTCGTATTCATGAGATATAACAGCGCATTATGTAACAGTAGATTAGATTTATTCCCCGTTCGATCAAAGCTAAATGCGAACGCAGGTATAACAAAAATCCGTCCAATGGATGCTCTTTTGAACTACTTGCCATTTATTTTAACAAATAGGTTAGCTGCTAACACGCATTTGACGTACCATTTTAATCACCAATGCATATATTCGAAGAGAAAAATGTCTTAGAATCAGTGCTCGGAAAAAATTGACACGCGTTGTTAACAGTTAAAGTCAATACTAGAGGTCGAAATAAAGTGTGTCTGACAGGCAGGTAAGTAGGATTACCACGTCTTGTTTCTTATTGCACGGCCCTTATTTTTATGTTCAATAATGTTCTCATTGTAATTTAGAGTTAAAACAAGATGTTTGTTTTATTATACAGAAAAAAAACCTTCTATTGCAATCGATAAAACGAAGTATAAATGTTAGTATTAACAACAGGTGACAGGTTAAAACAATATCGACGTAAAGCAGACTATTATATGGTAGACTTATTTTTATATTGCCTTTTACCCTTTCCCCATAGTAGTGACTTTTGATGTATTTGATGTATTCATCCGCTGAAGAAAATTGTTCCAATTGATACTATGAACGTTTACCATAAAAACATAGTTTTCTATATCATAGCAGATGGTAGTGTAAAGCCGGCTGAAAGTAAAGCAGAATGCGCCTTAAGGTGCATTCTGCTTTACTTTCAACCTACTTTAAGTGGTCACCTGTTTTCAAAGTTGTAACCAGGTTATTGGGTAAAGGGTTCATCAGTCGCATACCTTTGAACATTGGACAGGTTGCCCGTTTTAGTGGTCGAATTGAAATGTTTTACTGTATATAGCCTTATATCGGTACAGGGAAGTAGACGCAATTCAGTCAAAATAATCATTTCTGATAAAAAACGTAATTTCCATTTCAAACGGTTTGGAGTCAGATAACCCGGAGTCTAGAAGCAGGTTTCAAACTGCTCGACATTCAGCTGCCACCAGCAGTTTCAAAATTGTGCCTTTTCCTACAATTAGGTACACTGCGTTTGCGTTTCTTTACGATTAAATGAAACTAATAACGTCTTTTGAACTTTATCTATATGACACAGTAATCATTTATGTCTTGTTTCCTTTGTGTTCATTTTCAGCATCAATGAATAATAATATTTGTCAGTATTAGAAACAGATTACCAATCCTACACGTCTATAGAGTTGAATATTGCGATGCTTTGGTAATGTGATCTTACTTACGCTGAAGGCGCTAGCCATTTTAGTGACATTTCCATAACACCAGAACTGTTCGTCATGATCAGATCGGATATAGTTGAGAAATATAAATAGTTTTTCAATAAATGCGCTATGCTAGGGTTTTTATTTCAAAGGCAAGATTTGGAGCAAGATTAAAATGATTAGTCAGAATTGTCAAAGCATTGACATTATCTTTATTTGATTGCGATGCGTTTGCGTTTCCTTTGAGTATAAACGGGAACCTATATAACGTATATTCCACAGTACTAAGTGCATCCAATACATGGGCATGAATAGTGAACATGTACATGTACTAATAAAGACATATGTTCGTTTTAGATCGTAAAGATTACAGCATTTGCAATTTCAAATCTGCGTTCGATCAACAGCCTTAGATGTGCACAATCGGTTTGCTTGATGAGCGCACACTACTATTGGAATAATCCTTTGCTCACTACCTGCCTGGGGATTATTCCACACAGTTTGGGACTATATGAGATACCAAAATTTAATGACCCAGCTTCAAATATTGATCCAAATTGTTAGCCACCCATGTTACAGATTCTGACGGAAAATAAAGATCAGTAAACTTTGAAAAATGTTGCCAATTCTAAAAACTATTAAAACGTCAATTACATAGCATGCTTCACGTTTTAAACGATATATTGTATTGTCATATTCCTTTCAAATAAATGTTTTGTACACTATAACAAGTGTTTCCGTTCCAAAAAGTTTGGAATCAGCTCAGAAGAAGGGTCCCCATCTGAACTGTTAAACATCTAAAACAATATAGTGTTCTACATTTTCATTGCATTGGTTTTGGCATTTCGTCTCGTTTAAACGGGAAATAATAGCACTTTCTTCACTGTTATACACAGACAACGAATACTGTGATAAAACACCTGTTGGGTATTCTCTGTTCGCCGTATTCAATATAAGCGACTGGTTTATTAGACATATACATGTAGCTACACAACATAGCATTAAGGTATAAACCTTATTGTTTAGCATCCCCGTAGATTGTTAGCTTATATCATATCGTATTGCACTCACATGTGTATGAAATATACGGGGAAGGAGACGTAGGTCTTCTTTTTCAACGAATCTAAATACAATGCAATACATTGAAAACATGTTTGTTACTATTGATTTCAATTCTAAATAAGGAGTAGCAAACAGTATGGAGCCGAATCTAATGCCAAGTTTACCAGCCTTCGATCTGATTCACAAATGTTTGTTATGGGCATACAAGTTTTAGCAAACATTGGCTCAGATTAACGTATTCTCTACTGTAACAAGGAGAATCTCCTAAGCGTGAATGATTGTAAGATTTACACGTACTTATCAGATAAGTCGGGCATCAAGAGAAATCTGATCAGTTTGCAACTGTGTCTGAAACGCCTACTTATTTAACTCTTTCAACAGAAGGTTTTATTGTCTGCTTAAACCTTCATATCGCCGCAACTGCATTTGGAGTATAGTCTGCAACTTTTCTAAAGTCAGTTTAATGTTTGTTTTGACTAAAAATATGTCGAAACGAGTGTCAAACAGTTTGGGTCCTGATCAGACGCCGCGTCACGCGGCGTCTGACCAGGATCCAAACTGTTTGCAGAGTCTCATTATGGCACCATTGGACGTGAAATAAAGAGTTAACTCTGTCAAAGCAAACCTCAACCTAGCAAAATATCGTCAGCTAAAATGTATGTCTGCAGGTCTTTGTCAAGTTCTATATTTCGATGATTTGAGATAATAGACATTGATATATAACATAAAACCTTTGTATTCTAATCAGAAACCGATTTACGCGGCGTATAACCTTGATTCAACTGTTGGAATAGTCGGTTTTAGAAGGGGTTAAATGGATTGCTTAGAATTACAAAGAACGAACAAGTCACGCCACTGCATTTGGAATATCAACCCTTAGCCCGCCAAATGAATTGTCGTCTGCTATATTTCTCGTCTGCTTCATGTTTCAAAGTGCTTCAAAGTTGCTCAAAATTGCTGAAAATGTTGTCAAAGTGTAAAACAGCTTGGATCCGGATGAGACGCCGAGTTACTCGGCGTCTCATCCGGATCCAAGCTGTTTGCAAATGGAGCTATAGTCGTGAGTAGCAGGCTAAGGGTTAAGCGATTTGCATATCTGATATCTGATAAACTGGGACGAAGCTGTGTGACAAATATAACTTCTAAAATGTTTCTTTCGTTACAATCTAAATGAAATATATTGGTGGTATAGTAGTGCAGACAATTATTTCAAACATAAGAAACCCTAACAATAAAATGTTTAAAAATATCCAGCTAGAACTATTTTATAGCGATCAGACATGAAAAAGCACAATATGTAAAGTATACAGTCATTGTATTATTGAGACCCAGACATTCATAATACAAAAGCAAATTAAATATACAGTAATAGAGACGTTACATTTTCCTGTTTGAACACGAACATAAGCCAATCAGTGCAATACAATGTCGAATATGGCAAGTTTTTTACCTGTTTCGCTCTCAACGCTTACAAGCGAGTTTGCAACAATTTGGATCCTGATCAGACGCCGCCTAACGCGGCGTCTGATCAGGATCTAAACTGTTTTACACTCGTTTTGAAATTTCTTCAGTCATACTGCCTTGTTTCTTTCAATTTTTAAACGATATTGCAGACAATATAATTCAAGTAATGAATCATTGAATGGGTAAAACACTCTGGACATACTTGATCATGAAATGCTCAAAAGGTTCCTTATTGTTTAAACTGTACTTCACAACAGTCTAGAGCTTGATCAAACACCAAAGTATTCTGATCAGGTTCCAAAATATTGGCAGTAATACGTTTAACCATTCTGAGTTGTCGTCTGCTTTCAATATATCATCTACGAAATATATCAAAATAGTTTTATTTTTCCTAAACTGAAGACAAAATAAATATAAGTGACAACCAGTTTGGATCATGATCAGAAGCCGCGTCTGATCTCGATTCAAATAGTTTGCATATGTTCGCTAAGTCGCGCTTAGCACGAAACTTGTTAAAGGGAGCTTATTGATAAGTGATATAAGAATCACTCATAAATATTCATTAGACATGTAAATATAAGTTACCAAGGGTCAGAAAATGGTGTGGGTCGAGACTTTGTGTGCGTTTCTAATCAAGAGAAGAATATATTTTTTCTACTGTGATTGAAGAATGATGGAGGGTATTTTTATTTATCAAACCACCATTGGCCCACATATGGACCATAGTTTTTCGTAGTGTCTAGACAAATTGCAATAACTGGTCGCTATTGTTACATTAACCCATTTTTGTCCACGATCCCGTATATTGGACATAGGCAAACAGTGTAGACCCTGATCAGACGCCTCATTATGCGGCGTCTGATCAGATTCTACACTGTTTGCTGATAGGAATTTCAATATAAGACAAAATGGAAATGACAATTTTGACAAGGCATCCCTTTGATGAACATGGACTAATCCAATATATAAACATGTAAGAATCAACTGGGCACATGTGGGTTAATATTTTCTCTACTGTATACGTTTGATTTATATAAACTTCCAATTGCAATGCAATAACACATTATACTTGTATTTAATGTTTGCATTCAGGTTTTACACGCAATGAATGATTAGGTAGACAGAGAAATGATGTTTTTACAGCATAGGACAGTGTCTTCTAACCCAAGCATTTAACAGGCGGCACATTAACCCATTTATACCAAATGAATTATTCCATGTGTAAATATTGGATTAGTCAATTTATTTATCAAAGGGATGCGTGGTCAACATTTTCGTTTTCATTTTGTTTTATATTGAAATTTCTATCAGCAAACAGTGAAGACTCTGATGCATAATGCGGCATCTGATCAGAGTCTACACTGTTTGCCTATGTCCCAATATATTTGATCGTGGGTACACACCTCAATGCAGATACATTTTAAATCGTACGCCTTTTACGCCTTAAATGTATTTGTATATTAATACACTTTATACAGTCATAGATATGTACAATAAGAAAAATGTTTAATATCCCAGCAGAAGGTACTTAAATCAAAGCAGATTGCTTGTTAAGTCGCATTCTGCTTTACCTTTAGCTTTTGTAAGAAATCACCTGTCTTAAGTTCAATACAAAAGTCATATGTACTGCAAAGAGAAAGTATAAATTTACTTGAATTTCACACAAAGCATTCAAAAGAACTTTACCACAGAATATGATGCAGCGTTCCCTCCCTATAACGACCCTCCCAACAACGACTCCCTCTTTACAACGACCCTTGTCCTAGTTCCATTAAAAGGACAATTATGTCTAACGTTTTAATGCTGTAATATAGTCTGCTTAAAAATTGTCGTCTGCTGTTGTTCTCAAAGTCACATATCGGACATTCTGACATAAAGAAACGTAATGACGAGTGTCAAACAGCTTGAATCCCGATCAGACGCCGCGTTATGCAAATATAAGCCAATTTCACTCCCTATAACGACTCCATCCAAACAACGCACACAATTTGTGTCTCCTTTTTAATGTCGCTGTAGCGTGGGAGGGCTGTACTTCTTAATTGACCATAGTATAGTTAAACAACTAGGTATGACGTGTCACAATGTCGCCGAGTCCATTTTAAAGGAACATCAGCATTTCGGATATCCTCGTATTATTCTTTTATAGAAAAGGTTTAATTAAAGATTTACACAATGAGCGAATTAGTTATCAGAAATAAAGCGTAATTGATAGGTCGTTGGGCCATAATCGAGTATATGATCGGGGCAATTTTATTTGGCGTTGGTTCGAATCTCGCATCAACCTAAAACAAGGATTTACCGTTCGACGTATACAATGTACTTACCTCATTGCAGACATAAATACTGCCAGCCAAATGGAAATCGTATGAGTTGTGTTACTTAGGCAGGAATGGACGGCAAGATATGTGCTCCAGGCTTGAGTGTGTCTTTTGAGAACGTCATCTACAAACAAAATAAGATAATTTAACCCATTTGCGCCCAGTGGATTCGTCCATGTTTTATATTGGATTAGTCCATTTTTATCAAAGAGATGCCTTGTCAAAATTTTCATTTCTATTTTGTTTTATGTTTATATTCCTATCAGCAAACAGTGTAGACTCTGATCAGACGCCGCATCATGCGGCGTCTGATCAGAGTCTACACTGTTTGCCTATGTCCCATGTATGGGACACTGGGCATAAATGAGTTTATCCTTTCATGATCAAAGTTATCGTGAAATGTTTTACCCCTTTCACCGCCATATTGTCGTCTTTTTCAAAAGTAGTGTCTGCATTATCGTTCCAAAGTTAAATTCAGGGCAGTACATGTATGACTTAAGAAATTTCAAAACGAGTGGCAAACAGTTGGGCTCCTGATCAGACGCTGCGTTACGCGGCCTCTGCATGATATAAACTGTTTGCAAACGCGCTTTTTGGCGTTATTGAAAGTGAAAGGATTGACCAAAGTCATTACCAACGCTTCTCAAACCGTGAAACAGCGTATAAAATGTTGTTCTATCCCATATAAACGTTTTATGCTTAAATATATTTCCATCGTTGCCACATAGATTAACTAATTTACGCCCTATGGGTTCTTCCATATGTTATATTGGATAAGTAAACTTTTTTTATCAAACGGAAGCCTGGTCAAAATGTTCATTTTCATTTTGTTTTATATTGAAATTTCTATCAGCAAACAGTGAAGATGCGGCGTTTAATCATATTCTAAACTGTTTGCCAATGTCCGATATATGGGATCGTGGGCACAAATTGGTTAAAATAAATTGTTAGACTTTTCAAAACATTTTATTTCATTTCGTGTGTAACGATTTCGTTTTAGTTGGAGGAACAATGTCTGCTTCATTGTTCTTCTTATTACACATGTTATTTGCACTAAATAAACGCATTTCTACTACAAGTATTACAAATGCAAAAGGTTTCGAGCCAGAACATACACCGAATAACTCGGTGTTTAGTCTGGCTCCAAATCGTTTGACTCTCGAACGTGAATAGAACACAAACTCTTTCACTACAAATACTTAAAGCAGTTAACAACACATTTCCCGAAGTCATCGTGTCTTTCTATGTATATTCAGAACATTCCAATTGTCATATTGCATGTTACAGCCAAATACAGACTTTCGCTTAGACTTGGAGGACTCTTCATTTATTGATATATCTAATAATACACACTGTGTCTCACCAACAAGATCAAAGCGTAGTAAGACCATCTCATTATTAAACCTTTCATGATCAAATATATCGTGATATGTTTACGCCTTCGCCGTCATATTTTCCTCTGCTTCAATATTGTTGTCTGCAATATCGTTTCAACTTAGATCTAAGACAGAATAACTGAGCAGACGTAATTTCAAAACAAGTGGCAAACAGTTCTGATCCTGATTAGACGCCGCGTTACGCGGCGTCTAATCAGGATAAAAAATGTTTGCAAATGAGCTTAATGACGTTATTGAGAGAGAAAGGGTTAACTATATAAATCATATTTCCACTGTGTCCATTGTGGTCATACTCAGTACTACGAAAGTGTTTCCTGCACGTAAACCATGTATGGAATAGAACTTAAGAGGAAACAGCTGTTCTTGTCCAAACAATGTGATTGTAGTACGCGGTGAGATGTCCAATGCAAACTTGTTGACCATGCGGGTTTAAGAAATCAATATTGGAAACTTTTACTCTGTGTGCGTTTCGTTTTATTCAACCAGGGCATAGTTCATATTTCTCTGCTGTTATATTTCCTTTCTTTTTTTTAATCCGATGACTGACCGTACCTAGATATTATATTGACTTCTTGTGAAACGATCGCGATATGTGTTTGCAATCAGTTTGGGTACGGATCAGGCGTCACTCGGAAGCTGATCAAGACCAAATTGCTTGACATTCGTCTTTAAGTCAAATAAATTAGAAATGTACAAAATAAATTTATTTCTTTGCAGGCAAGAATAAGTTAAAACGTCTCTTTTTCGACCATTAAAAGAATCGCTTACGGACTATACATTTATAAATTACAGGTTCTAGCTAACAATAAGGTTACAGTAAAAGTTGATAAAATAGTTATCTTTTTACTGTCACATTACTTTAACACAATTAAGTGGGCGTTATTGAGATGTTTGACTATATGTATGTGTATCAAGGAGACTATATATCAGCGAATAAGAAATAAACATGGCTATTAACGGAATAACACAGTACAGCAGAAGAAATTATATCCCTGATTCTGCCTTTCTTGAAATCATTACCAACTTTTATCTACTTTCGATGGTGCGTTTTGCGGCGTACATGTAACTGATCATTGCTAACGAAATCAACCAGCGAGACTAGAGATTCCCTCGCGGAGGGAAATGGGACCATTGTGCCATGTCATACACTGCCCTGATCCCAGATCGATAAGGGTGTCAAAACAACCCGACGTGTCGTCAGGATTATTCAGGATTAGTCTGCAAATGTAAGCTCAATCATGCTTAGCATGATTAAGAATACGTTGCTACAGTCGTTGACATATTTGTTACTAGAGTCCCATAAATGAAAGGTAGGCAAATAGTACAAACTAGGTCATACGCCGCATACTGTGACGTATAATCCGAGACTGCGTTCTTTGCTAACAGTAGTTATTTTATCACAACTTAATTGAAAATTGATAATAAAATAAAAAAGACCAGACCTCCCTTAAATGACGTTTGGACTCATTCAAAAAGTACTATTCAAGAATCCGCTCGGCGTAACTTCGAGGAAACGCTCTGTCTATAAGTTAGAGTTTGCCAAACATGTTTATATTGCGTGTAGTTGCAATGAAGAATACGTTATTATTCCAAATTTATGTGTCAGTGCTAACACAATTAAGCAACACTTCTCTATCACGACCGTCGTATTGTATTAAGTATTAGGCGATTACGACAAAGGGCTGTTTACAGCAAAGGATCGGTAAGAGATATATCCTAAAGGAATTTTCTGTTTTACTGTCACCTTTCTGTAATATGTCACGTTATTTTTCATACAATACGTATGTTAGTCTTCGTTTTAGTGTCCTAAATATAAACGTTTTACTATATTGCATATCATTACATTAAGCGTCTTAGTTAACATGTTTCCCAACCAGATTAAATCGTCATAATTTAAAACCAGCTGTCACAGTTTTAATTTTTAGTGTATCTGTTTGTGTTTTGTTATCGCTTAGAGAAAGAATAATGTCTTCTCTCACTGTAACATTGATGTGCTGTCGAATGTCGATATCTCTTATCCGGTTAAATCGACCATACCCATATTTCAAAGTTAAAACGTGGCTTGGCCACGTTTAAACTTTGAAATATGGGTATTATATGTTCGACCTATCCGAGCATGAAACAATGCAGTTCATGTGTTGAACTATCGGATAGTTCGAGTTTAGCGAGTTCGAGATATCGAAGTTCGAGTTTTTATTGAAAACAATTAGGGGAGCCAGTGCAGGTGACAAGTAAGTTTATGTAACTAATTAGACTACAACATGCCAATTACAAACTAATTTGTCAACTTTAAAAAATATGTCAATTTTGATATTTTACTTAATTTTCCTGGCGTTTTATTATGCGTTAACGAATGATAATCACGTGTTTCCTACTTGTATTACCCCAACGCATTCCAGAATATAATCATATACAGTGCTCCCTCTCTACAGCGACACCCAGTTGGAGACAAATCATGTATGCGTTGGTCGGAGGGAGTCGTTATAGGGATGTTATGTAATGTAACATTTGCAAACAGCTTGAATCCAGATCAGACGCCGCGTAATGCGGCGTGTGATCTTGATTCAAACTGTTTGCCACTTGTCACGTGATTCCTACTTTTATTACTCAAACGTATTCCAGAATAAAAGAAGATATTGATTTGGTACAGCAGCAACGTACTTATTCCCGTTGATAAATAGAAATGGACAGCGAACGGTATATATTCCACCATTGTCACTATGTCGGAGATGGCTATTCCAGTCAGGATACAGTTGATTGGATTTAACATCTTTTTACGTGTCAGTATGACAATGTTAATGACATTTGTGGAAATTCCGAAGGCGCAAATGGTCAGGCTGATGTAGGGATGAAGCAGCCACACAATCTCGGCATATGCTACGAGATTTTGATAGAACGTGGATTTATTCCCTCCGGATGTTGATAATGTGCTTGAATTATTCATGCTGACACGATTGGCCGTCTGAAATAGAAAAAAAGCGTTCATCAAATGACCACTATGACGTAATAATATTTATTTTCATATCAACACTTTTACTGTCGTTTTATCCTCAATTGCTGCACATGAAGAGTTCCTTCATAGATGTCCATTTGAAAAGGTTCCTAAAGCAATGCTATAAATGTGCTTATTTTCAATACCAGACGCCGCCGAGTTACTCTCTGAAAGAATATGGGTTCATAGGAACTAGGTTGCAAAGGCAAAATAACTGTCAATCTAGAGATTGGCATATAGATGGGGGAATACGTTAGTATTTCCAGACGTACGTGTCTGTGCTAGAACAATATAACCATTGAAATCATCACGGGACTTGATAAGGTGGCTACTAACTCAGTGCCTTACCAGTCTTCAAACGTGTTGACTGCTCTGATTTAGATGAATTATCAACATGTTCAAATACCAATCATTTTCGATATTGTACTGATAAATATATATTTAGTTCTTGTTAATCGTTGGTGCCTTAGATCCAATAAATGGGACATACTTAGTAGGTAAACAGTGTAGACTCTGCGTTAACAGTATAGACTCTGCGTTAACAGTGTAGACTCTGCGTGAACAGCGTAGACTCTGATCAGAGTCTACACTGTTTGCTGACAGGAATGTCAATAAAACTAAACACAATAGTTTTGGTGACCAGGTATCCCTTACAACCGGACGAGTCGAATATATAACATCCGAATAATTCACAGGGCGGAAATGGATTAAAAGAGTAATTCGTCTTCATTTCTTCATTGTGCACTGTTTGACAGTTTATGAAGCTGATATTGCCACACAATTACTTGTGCAAACGATGCGTGCCTTTAACAAACAACAACCCTTGCATTGTTGTAAAACTGATGTAAAATACCCTGGATACTATTTCTGCTCTGTGAATGATGTACCAAATGTATATGTACTTTATCTTTGCCACATTTCTCTTACAGTGGGGTAAACGTTATTCTTTCCCAATCAACGCGCTCAAGCTTAAACTATTATTTACAGTACAAACAGTTTTGAGCCAGATCAGACGCCGGGTAACCCGGCGTCTGATCAGGTTCCAAACTGTTTGCCACCAAGATAAACAGGAATTATCAGAATTGTCCAAACATTGTACTTTTCTACGTTTTATTGCTTGGCGTTTGCGTACGTTTCCGTTTAAACGGGAAATAATAACGTTTTCTCCACTGTATATCCTTGTAATTGGCCAAAGGCAGTGAATTTGCTGATTTGCTAATAAAGCTGCTGTGTTAATATATGGTTTAAACAATTGCGACTGTTTATTTTCAAAAGCTAGTCTTTAGCCATAGTGGCTAGTGATAAACACAAGCGTCAAAACAAATGAGAATCGTATCAAATGGTGTGTTACTCGGCGTCTGGTATATATGATGAAACCGTTGGAAAATGTATCCATTGCTCTTTACTGTTTGTATTAGTATGCATGTAACAACTCGGTTTGGATACAGTAAATACGACATTATTATCAGTTTCTGTATCCAAGCAGATGATAGCTTAAAGCAGGCTGAAAATAATGCCGCATTTTCGGTTTACCTTTCAACATGCTTTTAGTAATAACCTGTCTTCAAAACTAGAAATGGACTATTGGGTAAATGGTTAAAACTCAAAGTGATTGTAATACCATTTGTTACAACAGGTTGTCTTACAGTGGAGAAAACGTTATTCTTTCCCGTTTTTAAACGCAAACGAAACGCAAACGCAAGGCACTAAAATGTAGAAAACAACAATTTGTTGACAATTCTGTCAATTGATTTTAATCTTAGTTGCAAACAGTTTGGAGCCTGATCAGACGCCGGGCTACTCGGCGTCTGATCTGGCTCCAAACTGTTTATACTGGAAATAATAGTTTTTGCGTAAACGCGTTTATTGGGAAAGAACATGTTTACAATAGACATGAGAGTTTAGCATAAAAGCGTTTGGGAAAGGAATCTGTATACTATAGAATATATTACCGTCAATTAGTCACAGCCATTACACATACCCATTGTTTAGACTAATCATTTTACCTGTTTAAAATATAATCAGTACATTTGCAAACCGTGTAAACCCAGATCAGAGGGTCCCTATAGGAACCCTATGATCGGGGTCTACACTGTTTGCTGATTAAGGGCAGTATTTATTTAACTTCCCATACTCAAAGTATATTATATGTTTTGTTATTTAAAATATCCACAAGGGAGCCTAACAACCCACAAGAGTTACTTAGTGTTGAAAGATTGTAAGTGTATATGATATAGTGCATACCGGCAAGACAAATAACAAAATCTTGACGATCTCCTCTGAGAGCAATTTGTCTTGCTGCCTTTCCTTTTAATATTGCTACAATGCACCCTCTCTACAACGACAACCCTATTGGAGACAAAAAGTGTGTACGTTGTTCGGAGGGAGGGAGGGAACTTGGTTAAACTTTACATTTGCAAACAGCTTGAATTCAGATCAGACCCCGCGTTACGCGGGGTCTGATCTGGATTCAAGATGTTTGTCACTCGTCATTAAGCTTTTATCTGTCAAAATGTCCAATATGTATATTTTAGAAAAACAGGAGACGGCACATTTAAGCAGACAATATTACATCAGTAAAATCGTATGATATCATTGTTTTGGTTAGGGACCTGTAGGAAGGGTCGTTGTAAGGATGTAGTCGTTGTAGGGAGGGTCGTTGTAGGGAGGGAAATCTATATTTGTCTTAACATTTACAATGCCTGATTTTCAAATGAATTTCCCGTATATTAGTATAGCGGATTTAAGCTGTTTGTAAATGTAAGCCAAGTCTTGATTTTCCCTCCTTATAACACTCTCAATCTATGTCTCCATATGGTGTCGTTGTAGAACAAATCGTATGTCCTCTACATTGTTTCCAAATATATTAACCTACAGGGACTTGACTTAACCTGATTCCCGAATGCATCTGCTCAACTTTGATAAAATATTATCCGTTCGTTAGGGCATCATCCTACGAAACGCCCACCTTTTTATTGCTACACTAAGCAACGTAGTCTCAAACTAGGGAATACTACATAAATAAAGTGTCTCAAATATATTCACTGTTTGTAGCTTTAGGCATTGTGAAAGAAGTAAAGAACGTTCCTTTATACATTCTGCTTTATTTCAATCGTCTTTAAGTAGACACCCATCTTCAAAACAAGAAACAGTCTATGGACTGAAGAATAAAATAAATATTCAATTCTCAAATAGCTGAACATTTGATCAGGCTCACAATTGCAATTGTGAAAATTGTCAGTTCAGATTTAAATATGTAATAAACTTTCATGTACAACCTTTTCTACGTTTTCAAAGACGAATAATGACGTTTCCAAAGTATATGTTTACCGTTATAGATTAGCATGGCGCAATACCTACAGTCAGTAAGCACATAATCCTATAAAAGGAAGACACAGTAGTGTAATAAAATGCCATTGTTTCCACCCACATACAGTGGAGAAAACATTATTCTTTCCCGTTTTAACCCAAACAAAACGCAAACGAATTTCATTAAAATATAGAAAATAACGATATTTATTATGCTGATCAATATTGATTTAACTCTGAGTGTCAAACAGTTTGGAGCCTGATCAGACGCCGGGTTAACCGGCGTCTGATCTTGCTCCAAACTGTTTGCAATGGAAACAATAGTTTCAACGAAAACACGTTTATTGGGAAATGATAACGTTTTATCCACTCAAAGTAATTATAAGCTTTAAACCGTAAAAAAACATCGTATATCATAAGGGAATATACTATTGATAAACAAACGTATTAGTGTAATTAATGGACTTTTGTTTACAGCAAAACTCAAAACAATTCATCTATTACGTGAGGGATATATAGAGGGCGTAGTATGTTTATTAGTAGTTTAGTCAAATAAATAACGCCAACGCAATGCAGTACTGTGAAGGCTTTTGTAAACTTTAAAGGATATTTGCGACATTTGTGATCCGATTGTTCTGACTTGTCCGAGTTATTTAAGAACATAATAGTTAATAATAGTGAATAGGTAAGCAAGGTAACATCGAATATATAATCGTACACTTTCCTACTTGAGATAAGTATGATCCTCGTGCAGCACGATGCCGCTGCGCTAGATTTACTGTTATTTTAATATTTCCCAATAAACGCATTTATATACTAAAACTATTACTTCCTTTGAAAACAGGTTTCAGCCAGATCAGACGCCGGGCTCCAACCTGTTTGCTCCTCAGATTGAAAATATAGCTAAAACTTCTAAAAGTAAATCTTCACAGTTTAGTGCATTGCGTTTGCGTTTAAACGGGAAATAATAATATATCCTCTTTTGTACATTACGCACAAAAGTTACAGCTATCTGTATCTCTAACTGGCTGTAGAAAAAAACTCATCCCTTTTAAAGTTTTAGAATATTTCAATAAAAAAATAACTTGAACAGGTCAGAAGAAAACACCAATAGAATGGACTGGATTGACCAGTTTGATAAGACATCCAGTAACTGTCATTCTCTTTAACCAATTACCCAATAGCATGTTTCATATATGAAAACAGCTGGGCACTGAAAGTAGACTGAAGTTAAGGCAGAATGCGCCTTAAGTTATTATCTACTTAGAATGTATAGCATTGAACAGTTTGATAAAACAAAACGTCCTGCCTCCAGTAATTGTTACTGTTTTTAACCAATTAACCAATAGCATGTTTCTATTTTTAAAAACAGTTGGGCACTTAACCCTTTACCCCATAGCCTGTTTTCAATATTGAATGCAGGTGGTTGCTTAAAGCAGGTTGAAAGTAAAGCAGTATGCGCCTTCAGGCGCATGCTGCTTTACTTTCAGCCTGCTTTAAGCTACCATCTGCTAGGATAATGAAATTGTTGTCCATGTTTATGACTGTATAATTTGGAACTATTTTCGTCGGCGGATGAACTAATGAAATGCGCTAAAAGGCGCCCCTATTGGGGAAATGGTTAAATCAGGCTTACAGTAAAGCAGAATGCACATTTGTGCACATTCTGATTTACTATAAACTTGTTATAGTTACTATCAACTAGGATGAAGAATATAGTTTTTACAATATATATTCATTACTGTAAACAGAGAATCTATATTCTTTAATTAAGGTAAATCAAACGCATAAAAGGTGTTTGTTATGGCGTAAAGGGTGACTGCTGTTCATAACCTCATACATGCTATTCTAATAGTCGTCTACATACAATGGAGAATCTGTTATTCTTTCCCGTTTAAACGCAAACGTACGCAAACGCAAAGCACTAACACGTAGAAAAGAACAACTTTTGGAATATTCTGATAATTCTTGTTTATCTTGGTGGCAAAAAGTTTGGAGCCTGATCAGACGCCGGGTTACCCGGCGTCTGATCTGGCTCCAAACTGTTTGCACTGCAAATAATAGTTTTAGCGTAAACGCGTTTATTGGGAAAGAATAACACATTCTCCACTGTACGTGATGCCTGCACCAATTCTAAATGGTGAGTTGAAGGCATTTCTTTCAGACAATTTACAATCAGAGGGCGAAGAAAATCTTATCAAGATGAGACGCCAATCAAAAGATTTTGCGATAGTTATCACAATGTTACCACAGCGTGCTGAAGGTTACTTATCAGGTATAACGGATGTTTAATTAATGCTTTATGTTGAGCACAGAAAAGGTATTTGGGAAAGAAAAACGTTCTCTCCAAAAATGAAACATTAGTAGATATACGTGCATGTTTAATTACTAAAATTGCATGCAATTATCGTGTTTGTCGGAACTGAGACTTGTTTATAATCATTTTGCTACAATGTATCTTACCCATCTCACTGTTATGGCTGACAACGTTGATATTTGCAAACAATTCTCGCGGCGTCTGATCAGGAATTATACTGTTTATCATTGATATCATGATTTCCTTAGTCAAATATGCAAATGTTTCAAAATTGTAGAAGTAAAATAGAAGAGTATTATAAGAATACGATTATGTGGGAGTAACTGCGTTATACGGCTAGTGAAAGGGTTACATTGAAGAAAACGTTATTCTTTACCGTTAAAATGCAAACGAAACGCAAACACATTGTAATAAAATGGACACAATGACAATATTTTGACAAATAAATACGAAAGAAGACTGATTTTTAATTTTAATCTGAGTGGCAAACAGTTTGGAGCCTGGCGTCTGATCTGGCTCCAAACTGTTTGCATTGTAAATAATAGTTTAAACCTAAACGCGTTTATTGGGAAAGAAACACGTTTTCTTCACTGTACAAAGGAAATAACAAAATGAAATATCAAGGCGTGTCTCTAAGGTACAGGCTGTTCAAACATTTTATCTGCGCTGCTATTTTTATTGTCTTTTGTAACACGTTTACCACCATAAACCCGACTTGATCGAAACTGCTGTCTGCAATAGGTTTGCAAAGGTAATTATTTTATTACAGTGGAGAATCTGTTATTATTTCCCAATAAACGCGTTTACGCTAAAACTATTATTTGCAGTGCAAACAGTTTGGAGCCAGATCAGACGCCGGGTAACCCGGCGTCTGATCAGGCTCAAAACTGTTTGCCACCAAGATAAACAAGAGTTATCAGAATTGTCCAAAATTTGTTCTTTTCTACGTTTTAGTGCTTTGCGTTTGCGTACGTTTGCGTTTAAACGGGAAAGAATAACAGATTATCCACTGTAGCTCGTGAGATGCTGCAGTGCGTTTATCTTAAAAACAAACCAATAGTTTGCAATATATATGAATTTTGTTGCATGTACGTATCAAAATATGTATGCTAGAATAATTGAAATAAATATATATTAGAGCTATGTTGAGTGCCGAGTATCAAACTTTGCTCTTGCTTCTCATTCAACATCACAAACTTCCCTTAAGTAAGTTAAAACATTAAAAGCATGTACTGTACTATTCCTAGTTTGACGAACAAAACATCTGAATGTAATAACTTGTAAAACATATACAGTGAAGAAGCTGTTTTTTTCCAATAAACATTTTTGTGTTGAAACAATTGTTTCTGGTGAAAAGGATATGGAGCCAAGCGACAAGTATACCACTAAACTGTGAAGATTTAAGAGAAAATTAAATCGTTAGCCTTTAGTAAAAACTGTCATATTCTTAAGTTAATCATGCATGTGCGTTCAGCTTTATGTTTAACGTGTTCTCCACTGTAGCACGTTTCTTACCTTATCAATTGCTTAAATACTTCCTAGAAATAAAACATTTCCATTTCAAACGTTTGAATCAGTCATATTATGAGTGTTATTATTATCAATATATCCGGCAACGAGTGGGTATCGGAGCGGTTTAAACCACGGACAGATGTTAACTGTGAGGAGCTGATTTCTCGCGTATATATAGGCACTCGGTAACAGATTTGTCGATAAAAACACAGAAGATGCCGCTTCAGAGGAGTTCACTTTGACACTCCCGGCGGTATCATTAATATTCTGGACATCGCAAGTACCGCAACATGACTGTTAATCCCTGTTCGCAAGAGATCATCACTTATCGGATAAATTACGTTGTTTTTACAATAATTCCTAATAGAATTATACAAAAACTTCAAATGAACCTTTCAAGTATTCCAATAACGGTAGTATTTTATTGACTGTTAAGGGTTTTTAACAGACTTTTGTGCAATGTAGCACACAGAACTGACCTCTTGCAGAGGACTATTTTAAGAATCCCCTTTACGCGGTGTACACTCTTGGCATGGGCTTAGTGTACATTCATAGAAACAATGTGTGTGGTTGTACGCTTCGCTATTGGGTAAACACTTTGAAATATGGGTATTTTTAAAATATACTTAACGAATTTAGCAAACAGTGTAGACCCTGATCAGAGGGTGCATATAGGAGCCCTCTGCTCTACACTGTTTGGGAAATGTATTGATTATAAAAGGTATTTGGTGATGAAAGAGGTTGGGCGTGTTTCTTAATATATATGTTTGGATTAATATATTAATGTTTATGAAACCATCTCTATTTTATCAAAATGTCATAACTTGTATGCGACAGATTAATTTATATACTATATGTGCATGCATTTGTATTGCCAGGATATGACACAGTTTCCAAAACAAAATTAATCAATAAAAGGTTAAAACATGTTCAAGGGGAAACAGAAAAAAACTAATAATTGAGATTTCTACTGTAGTCATCAGTTTGCTTTGATACTGTAAGGCATAAAATGGTTATTTATTACAGTGGAGAATCTGTTATTCTTTCCCAATAAACGCGTTTACGCTACAACTATTATTTGCAGTTTGGTAACCCGGCGTCTGATCAGGCTCGAAACTGTTTGCCACCAAGATAAACAAGACTTATCAGAATTGTCCAAAAGTTGTTCTTTTCTACGTTTTAGTGATTTGCGTTTTCGTACGTTTCCGTTTAAACGGGAAAGAACAACAGAGTATCCACTGTAGAACAGCGTTGACACGTGACAAGGCATTACACCCTTAACTGCCATGACGTCATCAACTTTAAATAGTTATAAAATTAAATCGTCTGATTTTATTTCTCAGATTGAAATTCAAAGTAGTTTGACTTAACAATAAGTTTGATCTTGATCAGACGGCGCGTTTGATCAAGATCCAAACCGATTGCAAATAACCTTTTTTTACTCAAAGTAAGGCAGTTAAGGGGTTAACATTTATCCAGGGTAATGTAAAAGGTTTGAAACCATATGGCTTTGAAGAACAGATCCAATATATATTACTTTTTTTACTTATTTCAAACAATTTTTTACAGTGTGGCCTCATTATCATTATTCCGTTAAAGCCGGACATTACAATCTAAACAGCTACTGAAAACAAAATAATGGTGTTAAAGAGATAATATTTACATTCGCCCCAATTAAATCCATTGAAAAAAATTGCGTTCATTTCGTGTAAACGCTATTTTTCAAGAGGGCGGTACTTATGGATAAGTTCGCAGAGGAGGCGGGGCATAAGCATTTTTCATTCGCGAATGATTCTTTGGAACTCGGACAGCAAACATTTGGCGGATTTTTCAAAAAAGTGTTCTACATCGATGTATGCCTTCCTTTTTGCAGAAACCATGATTAACGACTAAAATACTTCTTAATTAATTGGATAAACAGCAAGAAAATCAATATACCTTATAAACAGCAGCCGTCTGTATTTCTTTATGTAAAATAATCGATATATTTATCCTATTTTAAAAATGACGTCACTTCCAAATGACGTCAAAACGGCATTTTGGCGCCAACTATCAAGTCGTTGACATTTGAATGTAAACAATGGAACTTATTGGTTTGCTTTCGAATGTACACAGCTTCATTAATTCGGTCATGGCTGGTCATTGTAGGGTACACATTATTCGTGTTATCAACTTTTAATATGAATGAAACATGCATACGTATTAACAGATTGTTCATTTGATATTGGAAATTACAGCCACTATATTGTAAATATAAGAACTGAACTGATTGTTTTCGGTGTTCAAGCGAAATAAACGACGGAAAATTGTCGGCAAATTTACCGCGTTCGCCGATAAATTTCTGTCGTTTATTTCGCTTGAACGCCGAAAAATTATCTGTTCATTTCTTAGATAATCTGATGACAAATAGAACACAGTTTGGTTAAATCAAACGCCCATAACTATTGACATCATTTTAACTATTTGTTTACCTCAAGTATTGAAGACAAGTGATAGTAATGGAAATAGAACGCAATACAAACCAATTCAAATGTAATCTGGTTACATGTAGCTCACTTGGTAGGGTCGTCGATTGAAATGGCGTACCCTTCTGGTTTGAATCCCAACCTAGAGAAACTATAGCTAATATATATAGCTGCAATTTAATTGACTTTAAGTCAAGACACGTTTACTGCCACTGATATATTTGTGTTTATAACGATATCTGACATCAAGTTACAACATGTTTTGAAGACTAGATCTGGTTTTCAGCCTCTTTAAACTTAAACGCCGAAAACCAATATATCGTTTAAGTTGCATAATAGCGTGGGTTTACATCAATTTAGAATCTAATTACGTTACTAGTCATTTAGTAATTATTATCACTAATACCTTAAATCAGATTACGGGACAATCGTGCTTTAGATGTTAAAACCCTTGGTGCCTATAAAGACAGAACTGTTCAAAAGTGAACCGAGTTTTATTAACCTTCATCTCTCAAAACAACTTTTAAAATCAATATCCTTTAACGTTGGTATCTTCTTTACGAAGAACTATGATTTTGAAACAGTTTACAAATTCAAAGTATTTGCAAATTTTATCACAAACTCTCTCTCTCTCTCTCTCAGCGTGTTGACTGTCGAATGGTTTACCCTTCTATATTTACAATATAGTGCACTCTTGGGGCTATTCTCTTCTTCCCAATAAGCACGTATGTGTGAAAAGGAAACGTTTAATTGCATATAGCTTGAAACCAGAACAGACAAGGCTCTCAAATGTCTGCCAATACGATTAACACGAGTAGTCGATTGTGAAGAGATGCAATATGCACCTTACATTGTACGGCATTTGCGATTATGTTTTATTTAATAAGGACAAAATGACTGGTTCAGTAAAACATACATTATTCTTTTCCGTTTAAACGCAAACAAAACGCTAACGCACTGCAATAAAATGTAGAAACAGGCATCTTTTGACAACAATGAAAATTTGAAGTAACCTGATTGGAAAACAGTTTTGTGACTGGTCAGACGACAGGTTACCCGGCGTGTGATCTCAATCAAAACCGAAATAATAGTTTTAGCGTAAATGGGCTTACATGTATTCGACAAGAATAATATTAACACTTTCCCGCTTTGTATTTTAGAATCAAAACATCGGTTAATTCGTTGGTGGTAGATCATAATTTCAATATATTTATTACTGTGCTTACTTGCTATCTAAAAGACAACAAACTATCAATATCTAATGTATATAGGTGCTCGATGAGGGACACCATCAACTACAATACCCTATATGGAACGTATCCGTTTACCCTTAAAAGTATAGCCTGTTTCACGTTTTGAAGATAGGTGACCACTTACAGCAGGCTAGAAGTAAAGAAGAATGCACATTAAGTCGCATTCTGCTTTACTTTCAACCTTATTTAAGCTACCATCTGCTAGAACATACAAAACATTATTATTGTACATATTTAAGAAGGTTTACCCACCTCTCGTAGCCGATTACGTACCGTCTTGGATGTAGCGTTATGGCCGTGTTGACCCTTAATAGGTAGAGCATAATAAGTGAAATCTTAATGATTAAGAAAGGGGCGTAACGAGCTTAAGCTTTTTAAAATACAAAACTTGCCCGCCAACAGCATTTCCTCGCCAAGTACGTGTGACGTCACTAATTTCTATTCCTTGAAAACAGTATAAAATGGATGGCGATTTCGATCTCGGGGATATATGACAAATTCGAGGAGATAGACTTGGCTACTTTAACTCAGCTGTTCGACATTCCAACGCAGCACTTACTGCAAAATGACGGCGTCGGCAGATCAAAACCAACAGGAGGATGGGATTCCAAAAGAAACTGGGAAGGCAAATAATTGGACTTTAAATATGTGGAAGGATTGGCTCAAACACATACATGTAAAGATAGCGACACCGTGTGAGCTTGATTACAAGCCTATATGTGAAGACATTAGTGAATTAGACAATGTGTAGTTGGATTTCTGGATGCAACGTTTTATTGCTGGTTGTAAGATTTGCTTTGCCAAAAATGGCAGTGTTTACAACTATCTGCTAGTAGACGGAGTCATGAGAGCGCGGGTAAAAACCGCGCGAGATCGAAAAACCACAAAATTCTTTATGATTAAATGTCGTACTTAATGGGGTACAAACGGCAGTTTGATTGGTTAAAAATGTAGGTTATTCTAATATGGAATACACGGAACTTAGTCTTGTTTTGTTTCTCCTTCCGGAATTCCTTGGTGGTTGAATAGTATTTGCCGTAAGGATACACCAGCGTGCAACATTCTAACGGCTCTCTGCCGCTCTCTTCGTGAGTTTTTTCTCGCCATTTTAGGTGTTTTTGAGGCTAGACTGTCATTGGAGACTTTCTTTCATACTTTACACGTGCAAATTAGACAAAACAAGAGACGTGGTTGTTCTGACGTTCACGAAGTAGGACACTGTGTATAAATCCAAACATAAGGCGCACTAAGAACCCATCACGATGTGTGTAAAATATCATAAATGTGAACGTAGTATTTAAAACATAATAAGCTTTAGAAAGTGACCGATTAGAAATTATGTTATGTATACAGTGGAGAATCTGTTATTCTTTCCCGCTTAAATGCAAACGTACGCAAACGCAAAGCACTAAAACATGGAAAAGAACAACTTTTGAACAATTCTGATATTTCATGTTTATCTTGGTGGCAAATAGTTTGGAGCCTGATCAGACGCCGGGTTACCCGGCGTCTGATCTGGCTCCAAACTGTTTGAACTGCAAATAATAGTTTTCGCGTAAACGCGTTTATTGGGAAAGAATAACAGATTCTCCACTGTATAAGGTATCCATATTTTTATCTTACCACATCGCTGAAAACGTTGGTGGCTAGTGGGTTTGACTGTTCACAACTAAGCATATATTTTACTCTTTCCCTTTAAATGATTTCATGGTGCCATAATGCAAATAGATTGGATCCTAATCAAACGACGCGTAACACGGCGTTAGATAAGAATCCTAACTGTTTAATAATTATATCACTTATTAATATTTATGTCGAAATTTCTTCAGTGATACTGATATACGCTCGTATTATCTTTGAAATGATATTGTAAACAATATTGAAGCAGACGGCAATATGGCGGTAAAGGGGTAAGAAACCTCACGATAACCTTGACAATGAAAGGGTTAATAATGTTAAAATATCCTTGTACATTTGTGAATATTCATATTTCCCAAAAAAAGCTTGTATGCTATACTCTTAGGCCAAAAGCAACATTTTAAAGAAACATCAGGGGTTTGGTATTTATTCACAATTTAAATTTGATATACTGGTTTACATTTTCAAAACTTGCAATTATCAACGTTTGATCAGTTTGTGTTGCCTATCATTGCATTTGAGCTTGAAATAATTACGTATTTCTCACTGTATGACGGCGAATATACATTTGTCATTTCTCTTTTTTATGCAATTGCAACAATTATTTATGACATATGCAATGTATCTTCCTTTTTTCATGTAAATCCATGTTCGATTAAGTGTTCCCAAGTTATAAATATTCTGGTTCGACTGGAGAAACAGATAATTTAGTTGTACTGATAAAAATACATATATGTATGTGCAATGTGAAGGAAATTATTCTTTCTCATTTAGCCATTTCACTGCCAATGACGCCAAGAGGTGCCTTTGCAAACAGACTTGATGCTTATCAGACACCGCATAACACGGCGTCTGATCAGCATCAACCTATTATGCACTTATTTTAAAAACACGATAGTCATACTGCATTAAATTTTACTTTGCAACGGTATGCCGACAACAATGTTAAAGCAAACGACAATATAGCGGTGAAGGAATATACAAATCCCGATAAATTTCGTGATAATAGGATTAAACAAATTAAACGCTAATTCGATGATATCGAATGTAGATAATGACTGGTGCTTGGAACTATTAACGATTAAATTGTGCAAAGTATTTCAGCATTCTCAAGCACCGAGCTACTCGTCTCCTTATTTTGACTGTTTGTAAGTTTCAAAGGGAAAATTACCAATCTAATGTAGACGTATAGATTATCATCAACTAACGAATTAAAAAAACAACGTTAAGTATCCTTGAATGACAAATTGGGCATTACCAAAGTAATTTGTTCACATTAACCTTGACAGAGACATAGGAGAAATCCAATGATAGTACGTAATTTGAAAGAATATCTACTGTCCAGATGATGTAGTCTACTTATACATCCACTCGACAGAAAACAGCTGCCTGATGTTCACCCTTTCATTGGTGAATTCGTCAGCCACCTTTTACCCTTTCATGGTCATATTGTTCGGGAGACTTTTATCCCTTGACCGCGTTATTGTCGTCTGCTTCATTATTGTAGTATGCAATGCCGTTTCAAGGTTATAAAGAATAAGGCAGTATGACTGAAGAAATTTCAAAACGAGTGTCACACAGTTTGGGTCCTGATCAGACGCCGCGAGACTCGGCGTCTGATCATGACTCAAACTGTTTGCAAACGAGCTTTAAAGCGTCATTTGAAGTGAAAGGGTTACCAAACTTCATCTTTAAAAAAACATTTGCTTTGAAATTACTGCATGTGCATCAATCGCAAAGTAATGTTTTCTTGACAAATAACAGAAGAACTATCTTTAAGATTGTCAATAAGGTATGATTCAGAAACAAACATGGCGTAATGCGGATTCTTATCTGAACCCACACTGCTTAACTGTAAACTTTAGTTGCTTGCGTTTTAGTCTGAGATCGTTCTGAAGCTGTTAATTGGTCAGAATTTAGCAGCAACTTAAATCTGAGCAACCAAATGCTTGAGAACGAGCTCAGAGTCAACTCAACGGACCCAGGTTTCTTCTAGACGCCAAGTAAATAACACTATGTGATTATATAAGCTGAACGTCATTACTCTGGTGCGTTGTATGACCATATCCCCTCCATTGTTCTCAATAAAATTAACTGTAAACTCATACTGTCAAGAGAGGCATCAATGTACTCAAACGTAAGGTATGTTTTAAACTAAACCATTAAACAAGAAACGGGCCTCATGTTCTCATTTATCAACTCGCTTTGCACAACACTTAGTTTTCTTATATTAACTATTTATTGAGAAAGGGTCAATCTAATTTAGATATATAGATTATAAGTAACTAAAACATAAAATAAACAACGATAAGTATCCATGAATGATACATTAGGCATTATCAAAGTAATTTGTTTACATTAAGATTAATAGGAGATATGCAATTATTTCAACCTAACGAGAACGATTATTTACTGTCTAGGTAATGTAGTCGCTACTTATACACCCACTCAACAAAATACATCTGTCTACTTTAGCAGTGTTAAAAGAACTTAAACAAAAATATGTACTAGTACTAAATCCCATTTTGTCAAACTTTTCACTCGCGCCCGATTACAGCCTGCGAAAAAATTGCACTTGATTATAGGTAGAAATCTTATATCTTAAAAAAACCAAGCGAACCAACAGCTTCCAAAATAGTCGAATGGTTAACGTGTACTACTGTGAAACTATCAGCTGCCAGGTGACCTAAAACGCCATCTAAACCTCAGCGCCAGCAGTGCTTTGATTCTAATAAGACATTCTGTCACCAAGAGTCAACTCGATGTTTACATTACTAGGAGTGATCACCGAAAATAGGTTAGGAAATGGTTTTCAACGTTTTGTCAGAACAAACTATACCTGGTGGTTTAATCTGTTGTTTATTTCAGGAACTATCCAGGGGCCCGTTTCATAAAACTTCGTACGACAAATGTTGTTGTAAGTCAGATAATAAAAGTTCTTAATTATTATCTATTTCTCTATCTAAACCCGTCTTGTGACATCTCTTCAAGACGATTCTTAAAAGATGTCACAAGACAGTATTAGTCGAATCCTGCCTTGTGACATCTCTTTAGAATCGTCTGTTCAAGACGATTTTAAAGAGATGTCACAAGACAGGATTGGATAGCGAAATCAGAAATTAAATGTATTTAAAGTTTTGACTTACGTCCGTTTTTGTCGTACGAAGTTTTATTAAACGGGAACCAAACGAGGCTGCAAATTACTAACATTTTTGCCCGTAGCGTGTAGAAGATAACGAGAGTCAGGCAACAACAGATACTATTTCATATTTTATCATGGAAACAGTCATTAGAGACAACGTAATTCAATATATAACTTCATTAATGGTTTCATCTTTTGCCATTACCCCACGTGACCTTAAACTATTTCACTGCCAAAGTTGTATCGCCTGATTAAACAATTTTACCGCTAAATGTTCGTCTGCATTCATAGTGTCGTATGCAATATTTTGTCAAGTCAGATTAAGAGCGTTTTTGTCCGAGGAATTATCGATACGAGTGTCAAACGGTTTTGATTTGGAATCATTGATTTCAGCGCATTTACAGTTGAAGGTTGAATTCCGCTTAAGCCGGTGCTAGGGGGCGTGAGCACTGTTGCATATTGCAGTATTGCTCATGAACAGACTCAATCAAACCGAGTCTGCGATTTTCAGTATTTGCTTTGTTTTCTGTGCTTTCAAAGGATCTCCCCTTATTTAGATTTTGATCCTGATCAAATCAGGATCAAAACTGTGTGCAATGTTGTCAGAAGGCGTCATTTGCAGTGAAAAGAGTTAATGTTGTAAACTATCTTTCCTGAAAATGGGGTCCTTTTATGATAAATGAAGTCCATCGGGAAATATCTTAAACCTTCTAATATTATTTGCCATATATTCGTTGTATATTACGTTAAAGAGATTTACTTTAGTCTTCCAAACTGACGAGCCAATTTTACGGGTTACTATAAAAAATATTGTTCCAAATTCAGGTCTAAATGTTAAAAGCGTTTGAGTTTTTGAAAACGCATTTGATTGGTCAGATGGGAGCAAAAGTTCAAAGCTAACCAGTCAACTGTTTGAGATCGATACAATGTTCAATTGAAACGCTTTATAACCTTGGACTCACAACTCAAAGGACAAACCAACTCGGTATCTAATCAGGCTCCAGACTATTTGGCGATCAGATCGAAACGAACCATGAGCCATTCCGTTCAATACTCTATTCAAATGAATGAGTTTCTTAAACCCCGGGAATAAAATATTTCCTACGCTAAAAAACTTAAACATATTAATGGACACATGTTCACACACAGTGATACATGTGTAGGCCGATTGTATTGTCCTGGCAGGGCGGAGTTTCGATGCGGACCTTTGCATTTCAATTTGAGGGCCGACAGCATGTTCGTTTATTATCGGAATTTACCGTTGTCGTCTGCTGTTGTTTCTTAACGTACATATGTAACATGTTAATGGACATTTTGACACAAAGAATATAACGACGAGTAACTGTTTGAAATCCAGATCAGACGCCGTGTTACGCGTTAAGCAAAGTCTTATTTTTTCTTATAACAACTCAATCGGAATAACACACGCTATCGTTGTCCTCCATTGAGTGTTGTTGTAGAGAGGTAGCACTTTATATATCACTTTACGTTGATATGGGTGCAAACATAAATTGTGTTTATTCATGTTGAAAGTATCGGACTATAGCGATACTACGAAATTATACATATTGTTCGATTTTTCTGACCTGTCAGAGTTTCTTTTTAGAACAGAATAGTTCATAATGGTAAATAGGTAAGCAAGGTTACATCGGATCTATATAGCCGTACACTTTCCAACTTGGTATAAGCATGATCCTCGTGCAGCACGAGACCGCTGCGCTAACTTTACTTCTTTCTTATTTTTCCCAATAAACGCAATTATATACTAAACAATTTTTTCCATTGCAAAAAGGTTTGAGCCAGATCAGACTCCAACCTATTTGCTATTCAGATTAAAATATAGTAAAAAACTCTTAAAGTAAATTTCCACAGTTTAGTGCATTGCAAGAGAGAATAAAATATCCTCTACTGTACATTACGCACAAAAATTACAGCTATCCGTATTTCTAACTGGATGCAGAGAAAACGCATCCCTTTTAAAGTATTAGAATGTTCCAATCTAAAAATAACTACGACAGTTCAGAAGAAAACACTAATATACATTTCACCACTGAAATCATTGTATATTAGTCTTTGGCAAAGGTTAGCTCCGCCCTGCCAGGTGAAAAGGATATGCCAATATCGTAATCTTACTTTAAGGTATAATATATATACGGTTGGTTTTGTAATTACTCATTCACCACGAACCTTTTTATTAGAACACTTTAATTTCTGATGAATTCTAATCTGTTTTACTAATGAGGGTTGATTTTTTAACAATATATTGCAAAATGACAAACATTGCATACCCTGATCAGAGGGCTCCTGTAGGAGCCCTCTGATCAGGGTTTACATTGTTTGCATAACTTAAGTGTACTATCCACAGCATGTACACTATTTGTTCAAATGACTAGAGTACTCGTCGCTAGGGTCGAACAAGTTAAGCAATTACCTTGAAATAATGATACAAATAAGCCTGCAATAAGTGGCCACATAAAATTAAGAATCCTTAAGGTTTTCATGCAAACAGTTATTTTATATTTTATTGACTGTATGCATAATTTCCCTTTAAAAGCATTTCTTGTTCTTGGAATCCTGAGAAAAATGTTGTTATTATGCCTTAAAAGAACATTAATTGATATGTTGCGATCCTGACGGTCGATCACGTATTGTGTAGGTCATTCAATTTACTACCATCTTACTATATACTTCAATTGGTTGAATTGTTTGAGTACCAGTCAAATAGGCGCTTTCAGAATCCGAAAACAAGTTGAACCAAAACAAGTATTTTCCCTGTCATAACATAGAACCGACGCCTAATCTGGTTCCAAACAGTATGCCACTAAGATGAAACATTTTCAAGTTGTGTTTTACATAGTTTTGCACTTCGTATCCGTTCCGTTTCGTTTACATTTGACAACAAAACATAGTATCTGCTGTGTAAACATGCATGTTGATTAGGTCCAGACGCAGAAATAGATAAGCATCCAACAGTTTACGAATGTGACGATCAGTTGGATGTACTTTGATATATAAAACAGCAGTATAGTTTGTTAATGGAGATACTATTACATCTAAGGAGTTAGAATAATGCCGTACTTTATAAAACTTCGAAAACAGTGAAACGCATCTTAACCCTTAACCTCTAGATACCGGAATACTCTCTAAACCGGACAAAAATATTGGTCCCGTTTTCAACCCTCCTTTATGATGACCCATTATACCATAAATATGCATTTTAACTCCTTTTGTACTCCTATTTTGTATAGTCTATAGCAGATGACAACTTAAAGCAGGTTGAAAGTAAAACATTCTGCTTTACTTTCAACCTGCTTTAAGTGATCAGCTATATTCCATACTAGAAACAATAAATGGGTTAAAACCCCTCTAAGCCGGAAACCCCTCTAAACCGAACATCTATGTTGTCCCCACACATGCTCGGTTTAAAGGGGTTTCAATGTATTCTGAAATGTGTGATATCTGTTACAGAATAAAATCATCTGCATTCAAATTTCCCCTATTACCCATAAAACAAAAAATAAACCGTGTGATCTTTTGTATAAATTTCTCGGGTTTCTCAATTTCAAACAGACATTAACGATTAACTTTTAACCTTCCTTTATGCATTAACCTTGAAGCTAGAGCTGGCAAACATTGTACGGCGCTTGGTTGCAAAACAATCGGTTCTAACTGTTTCCCCACTGTATATTTATATAACAGACTCGGAATGGAAGCAAATACTCTCATCAAATAAATCACGTATCGCCAAAGTATTTGTAAACCTACAATCAGGAATAGAAGAGCGACAGTTGCACGTGTGTACGAGCAATGGTATAAATGTAAACATTTATAAAAGGCTGAGTTGATTGATTCCAATCAAACGATTAAATGTTGACTTGATATACAGCTTTCCATCCCTACACCGGCACTCCCAACAACGACTCTCTCCTAACAACGAAACTTTCCGCAGTTCCCAAAAGAAGAAATGTATGTCCAACCATTTCATAGCTGCAATACCGTCTGCTTAAAAGTGCCGTCTGCTGTTTTTCTTAAAGTTACACAATGAACATTTGACATATTAACAACTTAATGACGAGAAACAAAGAGCTTGAATAGAGATCAGACACTGCGTTAAGCGGTGTCTGATGATCTGGCTTCAAGCTGTTTGCAATTATAAGCCAACTTCCCTCCCTAAATTGATTCCCTCCGAACAACGCACATACTTTTTGTCTCCCATTGGGTGTCGTTGTAGAGAGGGAGCACTGTATATCGTTTGTTCTCCGCCTGTATCAATATGATTTGTTTAACGGAACTCAACTATTATTAAACAAATTTAGGTTTTAGTGAATGGCTTCGTTTATGGACTTATCTCCCCTTATTAAGATTTTTATAATTCACAACAGCAGATGTTATAAGTGCTTGTGTGGCGGCTGTAAAAAGTCGCCCCGTACTTCATTCTCAGTGTTGTTATACTTTCTGGTCCTTTGTAATCATTGATTTCAGCGCATTTACAGTTGAAAGTTGAATTCCGCTTAAGCCGGTGCTAGGGGGCGTGAGCACTGTTGCATATTTCAGTATTGCTGATGAACAGACTCAATTAAACCGAGTCTGCAATTTTCAGTATTTGCTTTGTTTTCTGTGATTTCAAAGGATCTCCCCTTATTAAGATTTTTAAATAAAATATCAATTTATTAGAATGCACAGGTACTCTTATGGCAGTTAGTTGTTCCATACTCAATGTGCAATTAAGTTCGTATTTTTCTGTTTGAAGTAAATGCAATGCCATAAAATGTTATGTTGTTGTCTTAAAAGTTTACCCCTTAAATGATTTTTTAACCACTGAAAAGAATGGTAACAATACAGTCATCAATAAGCAGTTTTATGCCATACTATGAAAGCTTAAAACAGACTGACAGTAAAGCACCTGTCTTTACAACTAGAAGCAAAAGTATTACATGAAGGGCTAAACACAGACACACACAGTTAGTTGTCGAATTACGCATCAATTCACTCTGCGTTTGAACTGGCTACATATGGTTTACATGGGACATTATATAAATATTAGATGGCAGTTTGCGCCTCGGGTGACATTCTGGTTCTCGGGTTGACAATTTGAATGTCACGCAAACTGCCATCTGATATTTATTTTAAAATATGCTATGGATACCAATTAAGAGCCGCCGTGCACGTAACGCGGGAAACGACGTCGACGCGTACGACGTCACATTTTTATATCATTACAAAAAAGTGAGAAGAATAGAGAAAATAATATCATATAGAGTGACAAAAAGAATATCATAAAGAGTGACAGTATTTTGGATAGATGTAAAAGACATGAAAAATGTTTAATTTTGGTCTATGGGAAATTAACATTGTAACTCAAAGCGAGGTGTAATTAATTTATTATCGCAAAAAGTTTATTTTAAACAGAAGTGTTCACCAATATAATCAACATAACTTCAATAATTATCATGTCAGAACTAAAGTGAGTTCGATAACTGTATATCTGTCTCTTCAGCGCTCTCGTACCTTCGTCCATAAATGGAAAATATATTTTTGTAGTATCATATCAAATGACTGTAGGAGCCCATGTTACAAAATGCATTAGGTAGCCTAACAGCCAGGTGTCCAAAAAAATTACCAAGGTAACGTGTAATTACGTCAATTACATGTATATGCCACCTGTATCATACCGATGTAGATTGTTTTGTTTCATGTTCAACTAAACTACCTGTCTCCCTCTCTACAACGACACCTAATAGGCGAAAGAGATGGTGTGCGTTTTTCGGAGAGGGTTGTTATAGGGACACATGGCTTATATTTTCAAATTCCTTGAATGAACTATTTTGGTAACGCGGCGTCTGATATGGATGTCAGTTGTTTGTCACTCGTCATTATATTTTATCTATTTATTATGTACACTTATTTGTAACTTTGGGAAAAACCAACAGACGCCAGTTTTTAAGCAAACAATATAACAGCAGTTAAAGCGTTTGACATAATTCTCCTGTTTAGGCAACTGCGACAAGGGTAGCTGTTAGGGGGGAGTCGTTGTTTGAAGGGCCGTAGTAGGGAGAACACACTTTAAGCAACTATATACATGTAGAAACTGCATATTATTTCTTTAAAATATTAACATTTTGTCACAGTGTGGGTGTCCAAAATATTTGAAGCCTGACCGGTACCTAACTATATTATTTGAAATGTTGTAAACTTGATTGTTGTTACAAATTCTGGTTTAATTGGAAATAGAAAGTCCATTTGCCATGTAGTTATATAATGAGATAATGTCGTTTCAATTTAGCCAAGTGTTTGGTGTACTTCTCCCTCCCTACAGCAGCACCCACTGAAAGACATATATGTGTGTTGTTTTGAGGGAGTGTTAAAGGGAGGGACAACCTTATAGCATAAGACTAATGAGCATGGCTTGACTTACATTGGTAAATGGGTTGAGCCCACATCAGACTCCGCACAACGAGGCGTCTGATCTGGGCTAACACTATTTGTCACTCATCTAAATGCTTCTGTTGTCAAATTGTCCAATACAGAACTTTGAGAATATACAGCCAATTACATCAAGCAGACGATAGCGGAAATGAAAGCGTTAAAAATACCGTAAATGTATTGTTCGGGGAACAGTCGTTTTATGGAGGAATTCGTAGTTCGGATGTCGGTTGTAGGTACACTGTTGTATTAATATACGTGGAACATATATGCATTATACTTAAATTACATAATTATGAACTGCGTTGGTGAAAGTGTGACAACACATGTTTCTGTAGGCCTCTGAAGGCCAAACAAGAATAAAACAACTGAAGTCAATTTGCCCCCAACATAGTCTCCCAGACGTTGTGGGAAATGAAAGACAAGAAACAGGAAATTGCCTGATAGAAGAAATGGTACACTTTGGAGGAATTTGTTGACTCCTGCATTGCGTTCTACAGTGGAGAATGTGTTATTCTTTCCCAATAAACGCGTTTATGCTAAAACTATTATTTACAATACAAACAGTTTGGAGCCAGATCAGACGCCGGGTAACCCGGCGTCTGATCAGGTTCCAAACTGTTTGTCACCAAGATAAACATGAATTATCCGAATTGTCTAAAAGTTGTTCTTTTCTACGTTTTAGTGTTTTGCGTTTGCGTACGTTTGCGTTTAAACGGGAAAGAATAACAGATTCTCCACTGTATGATAACGATTAATTTCGGTAAAGGAGAGAAAACGTTGAGTGTTCCCTATAAACATTGGTGTTGCTTAAACATTTATGTCAAATGAAAACAGTTTGGAACCTGATTAGAATCCGAGCAAATTAAAAAAAGTTATCAGCGTTATCAATAGCTTGCAATAGTCCATTGCGTTTTTGTCACCCCTTGTTTGCTGATCGCGACTTAACTGATTTTTGCAAACAAATTGGATCCAGATCAGATGCGGCGTCTCATCTGGATTCAAACTGTTAGACATTCGTATGTATGTAATACTTGAAAAATGTATAAATCTACATTTATCGAATTTTGCAGACGACAATTTCGAAGCAGACGATATCACCGCAGGATAAGGGTTACTATAAATTTGAACGGGCAAGAACGCCGTCTTTTACATGTAAAACTCTTATTCTAACATGACACGTGAATTCGTCTCTTTAAACAAAGAACAGGTATATCGTGGTATACCTGAGACGGTATACCACGCTCTTCCCTACCCCGCTCCTCCCACGGTTATATGACATGACGTGACCACGTGCGTTCATACGTTATGTTTTTTTAATTTCTTTCGTTATTCATAAAGCCCTTGAAGACCATATACTTTTAACCAGTAACGTTACAGTAATTTTCTCATTCTTCTGTCTTGTTTGATGTAATGTTTGTTCTATGCCAGATTATGGATCGGTAATTGTAAATTTGCTTATGGGTGATAGATTCTTGTAATGCCGCGGAAAAAGTTATTCGGTCGAAAAACTTCATCCGCTGAGGAAATAAGAATGGGACATTTGATTTCCTGTCTAATGAATTTCCTTACATCTGGTCATGTTACAATCGAAATAATCTATGTTCTACCGTTGTGAAACTATATTTTACAACGGTCGGTCGTTGTGGTGCGCAGGAATTGACCACTCAGGCCTTCGGCCTTCGTGGTCAATTCCTGCGCACCACAACTCCCAACCGTTGTAAAATACCGTTTCACAACGGTTGAATATTTCTTAATTTAAACACCTTTAACTAGTATACCTTGAAAACATTCATATTACGTACATGTACATGTGCCGTCTTCAAATTTCTCATTTTTTTTTTTTTATGAGATAGAAGGGGTTTATGCTGCGAGAGGAGAAACCATTTAGCGCCAGGCTTGTCGACCATCTGTTAGGAAATAGAAACTAGTTTTATGATACATATTCTAGTACGTTGTATAAATTGGAATATTCTGTTCAGTGGAGCAAAAAAAAGGAAAACGGCGTGTTAACACAATCACTCTCTTACCTGAAGTGCAATTATTATTTACAAAGCACCACGCGGCTTCTGATAAGGATCCAAACAGTTTGACACTCATTTCAATTTTTCTTGCGTCAACATTCCTAGAAATTAAAAAAAAAAAGCAGACGGTAATTGTTTAAAGGTGTGCCCTCATGGCAGTGAAGGGGTTTAGCTTTTAGCGGATTACATCTAGTTAAAACAAAGCGTCTTCGGATTTAGTCACACCTTTCATTTTGCTGATTGCCTTAGTACATGTTTCTACTTACTATTGAGTGGGATAACACTTTCGAGAATGAAGCCTTACAGGCGTAATGTACTGTGGTAAAGATTGTGTTATTTCCAATTTGACTCTTGCCCTTGCAAATATATCGTCTGATTTAACCATTTTACAGCCAAAATGATGTATGCATTTGTAGTGCCGTCTGCAATTTTTTAACGTCAGTTTTAGGGCTGTTTTGACTGAAAAGATATGTCGATGCGAGTGTCGAACAGACGCCGCGTTACTGTTTGCAAAGTCGCCGTTTAGCGCCGTTTGCAGTGAAAGAGTTAAACGATGCTAAAGGCAAACGCAATGTAATTATTTCTTAGAAATTGTACACGGATTGTCTAATTATAAATGGCTAATTATAAAACAGGTCATCAAACTACTAATGACTTCAACTATTTCGCAATTGACAGTCTTATTGGATCAAAACTACATTTATTGGAGAGGAATAACACCCCCAACTTCTGTAAACGAACCAGATAACATAAACACATTGAGAAAATCCTATCAGCACTATGTCTGAAGCAACAAGTGGTTCCGTCTCTTTTAGGAGTGGAAACTAATGTAAGTAGCAACCAGCTTGAAGCTTGATAATTTATTAGGAAAATATAACCTCTGCCGACTGTACTTGCATTTGCCTGAAGGTTAGATAATTAACAGACATTGATTGCTGTGCGATTTTATCCGATTCCCTGTCATACCGTCATCATTTAAAAACAATTCGTCGTGTGCGTGTATTTTTGCAATTCAAATTTGATGTATTTTGACTTATTGATTATTGCAAGGAGTGCAAAACAGTTTGGATACTGATCAGACGCCGCGTTATGCGGCGTCTGATCAGGATCCAACTTGTTTGAAAATAACTAGTGTACTACTGTAACGGTATGGTAGGAAGAGAAGGGTTCCGAATGCGATTTGTGTGTCACTAGTGGCGATGTTTCATTTATATTGCCTTTCCGTAAAACATGAAACAAACTACCTGTAATAAGACGACGTTATTATGGCAATAAAGCAATTTATTGTTATATGAAAAGTCATAAGTCTAGAATATTATTTTTAACGGTGAAGTTCGTGCAGAAAATAATGTCGTCTCGCCAATTAAGGAGTCTCAATGGAAACAAATGTTAAACCTTTGACATGCGAGGGTAACTGTAGTCCCACACATTAGTCTTCTGCATCAATTTTAGCCCCTTCTCCATTGGCCATTATATTTATTTCTCTACTGAGTAAATAAATCAATTTTACAGTCATCAACATATACTAAAATATGTGTGTCTATATCCTAGCAGATGGTACAGTGGAGAATCTGTTATTCTTTCCCGTTTAAACGCAAACGTACGCAAACGCAAAGCACTAAAACGTAGAAAAGAACAACTTTTGAACAATTCTGATAAATCAGGTTTATCTTGGTGGCAAACAGTTTGGAGCCTGATTAGACGCCGTGTTACCCGGCGTCTGATCTGGCTCCAAACTGTTTGCACTGGAAATAATAGTTTTAGCGTAAACGCGTTTATTGGGAAAGAATAACGTTTTCTCCACTGTACTTAAAAGAGACTAAAGGTAAAGCAGAATTAGCAGAATGTGTCTCAATGATCATTCTGCTTTGCTTTCAATCTATCCTGCTTTAAAGTTCCCCCTCGTCAGCACGACTAGAAACAGGTTATTTATAAAGATGCAGATTATCAAAACGTGTGAGTCCATTTCGTTGCACCCCACCTATCTTTGAGTCAAACTTTTTATGTCTTACTTTGAAACGCATAAATCTATCATATTACAGGACATTGCTAAATGACTGTAGGTCATATGAAATATAAAGCTTATAGACTACTAAAATACCAGTTTCTGTTTGAATGATCTGCAACTCGTTTAAGGCATATTTATGGTGTAAAATGTTAAAATAAGGAATGGTTGGAAACGGGACTAAAGTTTTGGTCCGGTTTAGAGAGAATTCCGGTATTTAGAGGTTCCGGTTTAGTGGCGTTTTACTGTATATGTTCTTCATGAGGCTTTTGAAGAAATTTTATGAATATATATATTTCCATTTGGAAGAGTTTGAAGCCATATCTGGAACCGGATAATTCCTTAATCCGAAACAGACTCTCCTTTTTATGGTAACCGTTGCTGTTTGCGTTTACTTTCGTATAAACTTGGAATTTTAACATTAAGTAACTAGTATTGGTTATAAGGTTCCCTTGAAGATCGTTTAATAATCAAACCATAAATGAGACTACTTGGTAATTTAATAAATATTGGTCTTAATTAGAAAAAGGTGTAGAACAAGATAAGAGGAGCCCTCTGGTCTTGGTCAACACTGTTTGCAAATGTAATGAGTCTCTTTTCAACAGTTCAATGGTTTGGAAAGAAATAACTTGGAACTTGACCGATATTTATTTTTAAAAAAACAAAACAATAAAAACATAAAATACGCACAGTATTGTCGGTTTTTTAATGCAGCTGTATTATATTTTGTTTCACGGAGAGAGCATTTCGTGACATTTTAGTGGGTACAACAATGTCATGACCATTGTAATCACGAACCCTTAAAAATAGCCTATTGATGCAACTACATGTAGGAGGTAAACACATTGTCGATATTTTGTTTAGTTCGTATCATATATAGTCCAAACGCCTTTTGAGTGTTGGAACAATGCCTATTTTACCATTACAAACTGTTTGGATCTTGGTCAGACGCCGAGTTACTCGACGTCTAATCCGGATCCAAACGTTAAGTCACCAGGATAGTAAGTATACAATTTTTTTTAAAAGTATTTTCATTGTGGGAACAAAGTCATTTCTGCCATTACAAACTGTTTGGACCATGACCAGAACCGAGTTACTCGGCGTCTGATCAATATCCAAACAGTTTGTATATCGAGTGTACATATACAAGTACGAAAATGAAAACACTTCTTTCAGAAAAAAGGCAGACATTATTTTAAGCAGAATAGACATATCCAGCAGTAAAATGGTTAATATTGATACGAATCTTCTTACAAGGAACCAAGAGACACGTTAAGTAGCGAAAAGCGATACACTGGAGAGATTGAGCCAGAATAATATCGCGAGAAGATTTTTATCAAGGGACCATTACTTCAAGAAAGTACTGACATTTAAGTGCCTGATTAAATGGAGTATATTTTATAAATCTTAGACAAATGTCTTTCTTTCTTTTATGATAAAACCAAGAACTTATGTTCCGAAGTTCGTGTCGGGTTTTCAGAATGGTTAACCAATAAGTTATGCAAATAAATATAGAACATTACTATTTGGTTGATTTACGAATGGTCGGTGTGCTGTATAACTGTTCTCTGATGAACGAATATGCCGTCTGAGCCAGTTCAATCTCCGTATAATTAAACAGTACGTCACATCAAGTGCTTAAAGTGGAGAAGACGTTACCCTTTCCTGTTTAAACGCAAACGAAAATAAATGCAGTGCCTCTAAATGTGGAAAATGACAACTTGTTAAAATATATTGACGACTATTTCTAATTTAAGTAACAAACAGCTTAGAGCCTGATCAGACGCCGACTCAAATCAGTTTGCAATTGAAACAGTATTTTAAACATATTGCTTAAATTAGACATACATAGTACCAAATGGACTTAACTAAACTGGAAATTAATATTGTCCATTATAATTTTCAGGGACACATAAGTTAAGAAACTACATACCTATTATGCTTAACGCTTATCAGATCGTACCTTGTAGATATTCTTGTAGTCTCATTAGTACCCGCATTGCAGCTGTATACTGTTTTATCGTATTCTACGCATGCTTTTGTTGGTGAATAGTACTCAAACGCATAGCGTACTGCGAAATGTCATTGACGAGCGTTTCATGTCACAGGTATTTTGAAACAGTATACCAGTGACCTACAACCACTCGTCTCATACAGCCTCTTTTGTTTCAAAATATCTATTTCAAAAAATTTTACCCCCATAACCGAACCACAAATATATTATTTACGTTGTATACATAACCCCATGCTGTATATCATATACCTGGGTGAAATAAAGTTATGTTCTGTTCTGTTCTGTTCAGTTATTGGGAAAGAATTGCGCCTCCGCTGAACCCCCCTCCCTTTAATGCCTTCATAATTTTTTAAAACTAACGACTTCTTCAAATTTAAATGTTAAGTATGTCAACTTCAGAGATATTGAAATGCGTTTTAACTAGTTTCGATCCTGATCAGACACCGCGTAACTGTTCACAAATAGCTATTGAAATCTTGGTAGGACAATTAAGGGTTTAATAGTTCGGACATGCAAGTTGTGCTTGTATGGGACTTTAGTTCTTAAAATACAAACAGTGTTCATAGCACAGGGAGCCAGAACGTAGGGGGTATTTGTGGCCTTAAATGACCAAAAAAAAAATTAAAAAAATTATATGAGTATATATCATAGACAAGAGGGTCGAACTGTCAATAGGGCCATTTCACTACCTCCCATGATAAACACGTCATATTTTCTACACGTTTTGATCAATTCAACTAGACTCAACAGTTTCAAGTACCTAAATAGTCACACTAAGGATAACCATTTACTTTTATCCTGCAATTGTACTTGGTCTCGAAAAAAAAAGCAAAATCCTAGCGGAACGATGCCCAATTTGCGAGGTCGGCAGAAATGGTGCAATCCTCATTTTCAAGACTGAACAGCAACATAACGCCATGCAGGGGAGAAACAGGAGCATGCAATCAATAAACGAACATATTACATGCAACTTTCTAGACATATAGATGACCACTTAAAGCAGGTTGAAATTAAAGCAGAATGCGTCTTAAGACGCATTCTGCTTTACTTTCAACCTGCATTAAGCGACGATCTACTAGGATATAGAAAATATTTTTATGGTACATATTTATATCTGTATGAAAGGGATTTATTTTCTTCAGTTTAGGAATACATTTGAGGCGTAAAAAGCAGTACTCATCTGGAGATGGGTTAATCTTAGTGGCGATGAGTGTGGGGTCTGGTCATCAGGGCCCGGGTGCATGACACATAGTTAGTGTCTACCTGTAAGGTAAGCACTTCGCAGTTAGTTTATCTATACTGTAGTATAGTAGTAAAAAATCAATATTTAACTCTCAGCGATGGAGTTACCATACAGGTAGACACTAACTATGTGTCATGCACCCCGGCCCTGTATGCTATCTCCATCGCTGTATAGATAAACTAACCGCGAGGTACTTACCTTACAGGTAGACACTAACTATGTGTCATGCACCCGGGCCCAGAGTACTAGGCGGGCGACAGATATGACTCAAGTTATTTGCAATCGGTAAAGGTAGAGAGTTTCAACATAATTGGACGTTTTTATTTGAAGCTCATTCTGCCACTGTATGAGTACATTTTACTTACCGTGTAGAATATGTTATTTTTCTATCGCTTTAATGAAATAAAGGCAAACGTAGTTATAGAATTAAGAGCGGCTGAAAAATAGTTGTGTAACTGTGAAGTATACTTAAACCGTGTTGTTATTTCCAATTCACATGTCAATTAATCTTTCTGTCATTTAAGATGTTGCTAATGTTTTCCAATATGCTTTCCAATTTCTTTAATTGCATCAATGTAAATTGCATCATGCAGCTGTTTCAAACTGTTGTTTCGCTTTTGCTGATAATCAGAAACCTTATCAATGGCTTGCCTATAACTATAGCTGGGATTGGGAGCAAACTATTTGTTACAGTGGAGAATCTGTTATTTTGTCCTGTTTAAACGCAAACGTACGTAAACGCAAGGCACTAAAATGTAGAAAAGAACAACTTTTGGACAATTCTGATAATTCATGTTTATCTTGGTGGCAAACAGTTTGGAGTGCGATCAGACGCCGGGTTACCCGGTGTCTTATCTGGTTCCAAACTGTTTGTATTGTAAATAATAGTTTTAGCGTAAACGCGTTTATTGGGAAAGAATAATACATTCTCCACTGTATCATGTCGGCCATAACTCGGTAAAAACTCATGTTTTATGCCCTTAACATGTAACTCATTCATTACTGAAACTTTGAATGAACAATTCCAATTTCAAAATAAGAATTGTCAATTTCTTACTATTAAGGGTTGATTTTAACAATATATTTCTAAATTACAAACAGTGTAGACACTGATCAGAGGGCTCCTTAAGGAATCCTCTGATTAGTGTATAAAGTTTTTGCATATAATAAATGTAATCATCACAGGTACATAGTTTGTAAACGATGTATATACTCGTCGCTTGGGTTGAATGTGTTAATTCCTACAATCATAGATATGCAACATAAAACGAATTTCCTGTATTCAAGCAGACGGTTGATTAATATTAAAATGTTCTGAAAGTAAAGAATAATGCGCACTGATGCGCGTGTTGATTTACTTTCAACCTGCTTTAAATGGTCACCAGTCTTTAAAACTAGAAGCTATTGGATAGTGACTTTACTGAAACTAAGCACAGACGGAATGCAGTGTAACGTAGAACAAATTACATGAAAATAAAGACATTAGTTGATCAGACCCAAAATAGTTAGCGATAGACGGACATAACAGTTCAAAGGCATTGTTACCGGAATTATAGCATACTGAGCAGGTATTGTCGATAAGGTTTGACCTGTCAGTTGTTGAATATTCCGTCTTTTTCCGTAAGCTATCATTACGTTATGCAAAGCTCTCTCTGGCAAAAAGCACGATTTGTTTCTTCTGTATTTCGTTAAGCAGCAAGTTTTTCTTTACCCAAACGTAAACTGTTTTATTTTAAGTAAAATATATAATTATCGAAAACAAAACACCTGAAGCTGACATTTACAAAACAGTGTATTGAATCGAACCAACGACCCTAGCACTACTAGTCAATGACACTATCCACTAAGCTATTGCGACAGTGGCGTTAGTTCATCGACTGAAGTATACTACCTGAAGTTTTCATTGGTCTATAAATAAAGTATACGGAAACTTCCGATGGTGCCAACGAAAGTTGACGGAAAGTGATGACCGACAGGTCAAACCTTATGGATAATATTTGGTTAGACCAAATATAGACTGATTTCAATGATAATTACGGTGTACTACTTGTTGATGTACAGCGCTCCCTCCCTACAACAAAACTCTATACAACGACTCCCTCCTTACATCGACCCTTGTCACTGTTCCAATAAACAAGACATTTATACTTAACGATTTCACTATTGATATAACGTCTGTTTAAACTTGTCGTCTGCTGTAAGTTACATACATTTGTATAAGTGGACATTTTGATACATGTTTAATAAATATAATGACGAGTGACAAACAGCTTGAATTTAGATCAGACGCCGCGTTACGCGGCGTCTGATCTGGATTCAAGCTGTTTGCAAATGTTAGCCAAATCTTTATTTTCCCTCCCTATAACGACTTCCTCCGAACAACACACTATGTGTCTCCCATTAGGTGTCGTTGTAACGTCTTTGCCATTGTAACAGGGAAGAAAAAGTTATTCTTGCCCGTTTAAACACAAACGTTTGGAACCTGATCAGACGCCGGGTGTTCCAAACTATTTGCAAAGGAAATAACAGTTTTATTGTAAACGCGTTTATTTACATGTATCCACTCTACAATTGTATTTAAGTACAATTCGCTCTTTTTTCGGTTAGGGTCACACAATGTTCGATGTCTAACCATTATTGACCTACAGTGGAGAATCTGTTATTCTTTCCCAATAAACGCGTTTACGCTAAAACTATTGTTTCCACTACAAACAGTTTGGAGCCAGATCAGACGCCGGGTAACCCGGCGTCTGATCAGGCTCCAAATTGTTTGCCACCAAGATAAACATGAAATATCAGAATTGTCCAAAATTTGTTCTTTTCTACGTTTTAGCGCTTTGCGTTTGCGTACGTTTGCGTTTAAACGGGAAAGAATAACAGATTCTCCACTGTATGTGAAATTGGTCCATTGTGTTTGCGTTTATGCCAGTTAAGGACTGATTCAGTTGACATGGGTATCTGTATCAAAGTTAACATTAAACGCTGTTTTGCAAAACAACCGTTGCCATAAAATGAAACAGAGCTTTGAAAAGAGCTTGGAGCCAAATAAGATGCCGAGTAACTTGGCGTCCGAGCAGACTCCAAATTATTTGCATTTTAAATACAAAAATAAATTGGAATTTTGGAAAAGTAGCCATTTTCTACACTGTATTAAATTGCATTTCGTTTCGCTTAAACGGGTTAAAGTAATGTAGCTTCCACTGGGAAAAAACATGCCTACTTTCTATGGATCATATCATTGTTGGGGAAACAACACAATTGTGTGTTTGCATTATAATCTACTTACGTTGATGATGTTGTTTTTGTCAGTCTGGATATAAAAACACCTCATTAGAAATCAGAACAGTACCAAATCTAATAAGGAATAAAAAATGAGACAATATTTTATTTCAGTGGAATTATATGTAGCCAGTTTTTGTTTTCATAGTCTTGTTTTTGTTTTTATAAATATATTAATTTAGCCTTTATCTTGTGAAAACTATGTCACTTGCTCCCGTCTGTATAAACAATGCTATACGGACGCACCTAGCGTTACTTAACGTGCGTACATGTAACAACAGTAAAGAGGCTTATCCGACGCGGGATATATATAGGATATTTCATGAGTCGATATTTAAGACAAGCTGATCTCAAACGAGTCTAGAATTGAAATGTTATTAAGCGAGCCTTGGCGAGCTTAATAACTTTTCTATTCTAGACAAGTTTGAGATCAACTTGTCTCAAACATCGACGAGTGACAGATTCTTTTTCTCACATAACCAACGATTTTAAGCTATTTTTTTAAAAGCAAAATGCATTTTTTTAACCCCAGTGACGTCAAATCGCCTTTATAAATAGTGACGTTATAGTGACGTCATCAAATTGATCACACATGTTGGAGACAAGGATATTCGTGATCGGTGTTCGCTTAAGAAAACAGGGGTTGTTATGTGAGAAATATAGGATCTGTCATGAGTCGATGTTTAAGACAAGCTGATCTCAAACGAGTCTAGAATTGAAATGTTATTAAGCGAGCCTTGGCGAGCTGAATATATTTTCTATTCTAGACGAGTTTGAGATCAACTTGTATTAAACATCGACGAGTGACAGATTCTTTTTCTCACATAACCAACGATTCTAAGCTATTTTTTAAAGCAACAGGCATTTTTTTTAAGCCCGGTAACGTCAAAACGCCGTTATAAATAGTGACGTTATAGTGACGTCATCATATTGATCTCACACATGTTGGAGACAAGGATATTCGTTATCGTTGTTCGGTATAGAAAACAAGGGTAATTATGTGAGAAATGGATATACTTAATTTAGTACATTGGGGAAAACGTTATTCTTTCCCGTTTAAACGCAAACGAAGCGCAAACGCAATGCACTACCATGTAGAAAATAACAGCTTTTTTACTATTCTGACTATTGGTATTAAATTTATTGTGTAAAACAGTTTGGAGCCTGATCAGACGCCGGGTTACCCGGCGTCTGATCTGGCTCCAAGCTGTTTGCAAAAGAACTAATAATTTGAGCGTAAACGCGTTTATTGGGAAAGACTAACGTTTTCTCCACTGTATATACGTCAGGTGACAGCTTAACCCTTTAAACCCTAGTCCCGCATATAAGCGTCCTTTTCAAACAGTATACATGTGAAAAGTGCACTTGTCCTATGCAAACAGGGTCTTCACTGTTTGTCATAATGCCAAACATTGACAACAACAACCCTTAAAAGTCAGAAATGGTTTAGACTAAAATGGAAACTGGAATTGTCCATTTAAAGTTTTAGGGAGTAAAGAGTTAAAGTAGTGGGACAGTGAAACAGAAATATCCCAAATGAGTCTATTTTCCTATTTTTAGGGGTAGGTCGTTTCGGTTAATTTGGTGGTTGTTTTCCGTCTAACATTTCCTTAACTTTTATCATTATCTAACGAATAAAATCGGCTCTGTATTAACATGCTATACAAACAGTGTAAACCTTAATGATTTGATATTTTAAAAAAGATCGAATATATCAGTTAATGATCTTATTAATGTAATAAATATTCATGAAAGTGGTAAAAGTCTGACTGTGAATCCAGATCAAAACATGCAGAAATACGGCATTTATAAGTGCGTATAGTTACAGTGGAGAATGTGTTATTATTTCCCAATAAACGCGTTTACGCTAAAACTATTATTTGCAGTGCAAACACTTTGGAGCCAGATCAGACTCCAAACTGTTTGCCTACGAGATAAACATGAAATATCAGAATTGTCCAAAAGTTGTTTTTTTCTACATTTTAGTGCTTTGCGTTTACGTACGTTTGCGTTTAAACGGGAAAGAATAACAGATTCCCCACTTAACATCAAGAACACATAATGAATAACCCTGCCAGTGCTTTTCAGCATCTGGTCTGGTTTTGATCTGAATGGAAACTGAGTGGCGCTTTGGTGAAAGAGATCTTAGTTATGAATATTTAATTATGCTTGAAAAAACACGTTCTCCATGAACACATTTACAAAATAGGGTTAAGACCAAATCCGGTTTTCAGGCTCTTTACAGTATTGTTATTAGTGTTTTCATCTGACCTGTCAGAGTTATTTTTAGATTGGAACATTCTAAAACTTTAAAAGGGATGAATTTTTTTCTCTACATCCAGTTAGAGATACGGATAGCTGTAATGTCTGTGCGTAATGTACAGTAGAGGATATATTATTCTTTCCCGTTTAAACGCAAACGCAATCCACTAAACTAAGGAAAGTTACTTTTAGAAAGTTTAACTATATTTTTAATCTGAGTAGCAAACAGGCGTCTGATCTGGCTCCAACTTGTTTGCAATGGAAATAATAGTTTTAGTATATAAATGCGTTTATTGGGAAAGCATAATATAGCAGTAAGTTAGCGCAGCGGTCTCGGGCTGCACGAGGATCATACTTATCTCAAGTTGGAAAGTGAACGACTATATAGATCCGATGCTACCCTGTTATCTATTTACCATTATGAACTGTTCTGTTCTTAAAATAACTCTGACAGGTCAGAAAAATCGCACAGTAGATATTTCATGAAACATTGTTCTCTCAGACTTACAGTTCAGTTTGAAACCATCATCAGTGCTCTCAGGAACTTTGATTACTCTCTGTCCTCCTAAATAAGCGTCATATTTGTCGCATTAACCTCGTCAAGATAAAATCTAGTTTTTACTATACAACATAAACTCGTAGACAAGTGGTCTTACATGCCACCAGAGTACTGTTTTAGTAAAGTAAACCTCAACAAGAAGTTAGTAAACGATGTGTCTGCTTTTTTACAGACTGCCTTAGGTACATGTACACATATTTCTTGATAATGAAAACAAAGTGAGAACGGTTAAAGGGGGGGGGGGAGCAAATCGCCTGAATGACATCATGCATCGAGGTAAATATTTCTTGTCCAACTAAGGCGATTATGCTTGAAAAATAGTGCCATTGTCAACGGTTTAGACCCTTACAAGACGTCTGGTTAGGTCCTACATTGTTTGCCGCATTAATTTAGTGAATCACAAACGAATCAATAAATAACACTGTCCGTATTGTGTTGTTTTTTCATTTAATATCTACAGTAAAACTTTTTTATTACGACATTCAATGTATGCTAATCATTAGTCGTTTATAATAGCTGACTGCTTAAAGCAATTTGACAGTAAAACAGAAATCTCCTGTAGGAGCTTTCTGTTTTACTGCCAACTTGCTTCAAGCTGTCACCTGTTTTCATACAGTGCTCACTCTCTACAACGACACCCAACGGGAGACACAGATTGTATGCATGTTATGAGGGAGTCGTTATAGAGAGGGAACTTTAATACTTGACTTACAATTTCAAACTGCTTGTATCCAGATCAGACGCCGCTTAACGCGGCGTCTGATCTGGATTCAAGCTGTTTGTCACTCGTCATTATATTCATTCTATCAAAACGCCCACTTATATTTAACTTTGAGGAAAACCGTAGACAACAACTGTCCTGTATAAGTAACAGCGTCAAGAGTCGTTGTAAGAAGGGAGTCGTTGTTGGGAGAGCCGTTGTAGAGAGGGAACCCTTTACAATCAATAAGCCTTCGTTTTAGTTGTCGTAATGTAGAGGTTTTACTGTAACAGAGGACAAAATAACGCGTCCCAGCTGTACAATGTAAAGGCGTTCTCATTCCACGTTGATTCCCTTGACTGCAATAGTGTATTGATTTAAGTGAAAATTGTTCTTGAAAAGTAAGATAGAAGAAAGTGCAGTGTACATGTATTGTAAAATCGAATTAAAAGTCTGCTTGAGTAATATTCATTGTAAGCTGTTACATGTATTTCAAATAAATGGATTATACTGACATTTTCTGGTATACCGTAAATACTCCCAAGATACTAGGTATTTTTTATGTTTAGCCAATTACTCCATACATACGTTTTTTTACCTGTTTATGCAACATACGCTATATAGCATTCTTTTTATCCTAACAAACGTTCCCAAAGGCCTTCCTACTTTGTAGCAATTCTGGGGCCCGTCTTACGAAACGTCGTGGAGCAAAAACGGTCGTACATGTAAGTTAAAATACGACAATACATATAAATGTTATTTATGATTTCTCTATCTGATCCTTTCTTGAGACATCTGTTTAGAAGTGTCTGTTCAAGATGGAGAAATAGGTACAGTGGAGAATCTGTTATTCTTTCCCGTTTAAACGCAAACGTACGCAAACGCAAAGCAGTAAAACGTAGAAAAGAACAACTTTTAGACAATTCTGATAATTCATGTTTATCTTGGTGGCAAACAGTTTGGAGCCTGATCAGACGCCGGGTTACCCGGCGTCTGGTCTGGTTCCAAACTGTTTGTATTGTAAATAATAGTTTTAGCGTAAACGCGTTTATTTGGGAAAGAATAACACATTCTCCACTGTATAATAATTAAGAATGATAGAATCTGACTTACGACAACACTTGTCGTACGATGCTTTGTAAGGCGGGCCCAAAGAGCTTAATTGTCAAAGGGAATCGTTTCTGTTTACTAGACCGAGATTAGACCCCCTGCCAAGAACTTATCGCAAGGGAAGTTTGTAATTTTAATCCCACGCGATGCTCCGCAACGAATGAGATTAGTCGAAATCATCTTCCTGAAATAATTTTACACCCCTTGATATTATCAAGTGGATTAAAAGTCTAACAAAAGAATAACATCATATTAAGTTTACATTGTACATGTACATACATGTATAGCCAATGACAAGAATAAACCCTAGGACATGGAAGAAAATAGAAGTTTTTAGAAAATGATGTTTTCAAGTTATACGTACAGTGGAGAATCTGTTATTCTTTCCCGATAAACACGTTTACTCTAAAACTATTTTTTCTTTTACAAACAGTTTGGAGCCAGATCAGACGCCGGGTAACCCGGCGTCTGATCAGGCTTCAAACTGTTTGCCACCAAAATAAATATGAAATATCAGAATTGTTCAAAAGTTGTTCTTTTCTACGTTTTAGTGCTTTGCGTTTGCGTACGTTTGCGTTTAAACGGGAAAGAATAACAGATTCTCCACTGTACAGTGCTCCCACTCTACAGCGACACCCAATTGGAGACACAAATTATGTGTTTTGTTCAGAGGGAGTCGTTATATCGAGTGAAACTGGCTTACATTTACAAACACCTTGAATCCAGATCAGACGCTGCGTAACGCGGCGTCTGGTCAGGATTAAAGTTGTTTGTCACTAGTCATTATAAGGTTATTTTTTTCCTGTTAATATGTCCAATATGTGACATTGAGAAAAAACAGCACGCGACAATTTTTTAGCAGTCGACATTACGACCGTGACAAGGTAGGACATAACTATTCTGTTAATGGAGCTGTGTGACAAGGGTTGTTGTAAGGAGGGAGTCGTTGTAAGGAGGGTCATTATATGGAGGGAGCACTGTAATATGAGTCAAGGCATTGCCAAACACTTCACAGTCTTAATTACACGTATAGTGCTCCCTCTCTACAACGGCCCTCCCAACTACGATTCAATCCTTACAACGACCTTTGCCGCAGTTCACTAAACAAGACACTCATGTCTAACGCTTTTACTCATTAAATATCGTCTGCTTCAAATTGTCGTCTGCTGTTTTATCTCAAAATTACGTTTTGATGGAATAAATATAATGACGATTGACAAAGAGGTTGAATCCAGATCAGACGCCGCGTTACGCGGCGGCTGATCTGGATTCAAGTTGTTTGCCAATTAAGCCACTTTCCCTCCCTATAACGACTCCCTCCGAACAACGCACATATTGTTTGTCTCCCTGTGGGTGTCATTGTAGAGAGGGAGCACTTTACTTATTCTTAACTTATTTAGTACCATACTAGCCGACTACTCATCGTCGATTACGGAACAGAACAGAACAGAACATATATTTTATTGACTTGTACATAGTACATCATCATATATACAACATATAATATCAGTTATATCTTACAGTATCTTCATACCATATGTAAAGATATAATGATTGAAAAAAGTCACGTTTCTAAATAGTTTTGCAAATAGAGGATGAATAATTAAGTGTTATGAGTTAAACTAAAGCGATATGAAAATGCAGCTTTAATATATCTTGCAAGATTTAATAAAACGGCATAATCATTTGTTTGGAACATTTCTATAAATTTTTGCATACTAGGTCTTACATAATAGTATTTTTTAATATATTTCTTTCTAAATTCAAAAAAGCATGGGCATTTAATTATAAAATGGTATTCATCTTCTATCTCAGTTCCTCCACAATATACACAGTATCTCTCCGCTCTTGGAATTCTATTTCTCCCATAACGCCCTGTCTGTATATGCAACGAGTGCGCAGACAGTCTGATTTTACAAATATAATTTCTTAGATCAAAAGGTAATATGTCTAAATAGGCTTCATAACCAAATTTCTCTTTAACATTTCTATATAACATCAACACTTCATTTTTTTCCGTATCTGAGTACCAACTTTGATAAAAATTATCCAGCAAACGTTGTTTAAAGATTTTAATGAATATTTTTTCATTTGTTATATATTGTTGCTCCCATACATATGCGAATCCATTTTGACACAATAGCTCTTTCAGACTAGATAACCAACTTTTTCGTCCAGCCAAACATTCTTCAAGGGACAATTTATACATAGTTTTTAAAATGATATTATCTGTATTGACAAGTTTGAACCAATATTTCAATATTCTCACATAACGAGATATATATAATGGATATCTACCCAGTTCCCCATACACACCAACATTCGAGGTACTAGTTCTTACATTTAAAATTGCTTTACAAAATTTTAGATGTATTCTTTCTATTTCTTTTGATTTACTGTAACCCCAAATTTCTGAAGCGTAGCCTAAAATCGATCCAACAAAGGAATCAAACAGTTGGCAAAGTAATTTTGGTTTCAACTTAAACTTTTTACATTTAATCAGCAACACGTGTAAAGCTTTTAAAGCTTTACCAACCAAGTGCTCCTGATTAAGTGCAAACGTTCCTGTATAATTAAAAACACTTCCCAAGTAATTAAAATCGTTGACTGTATCTAATAATTTACCATTTATATGGAATGTTACATCTTTTGACAACCGACCTCTTTTTCTAAACACCATTACCTTTGTTTTATCTGTGTTTACTTCTAGACTCCATTTATTACAATATGTATGTAAAAGATTAAGACTATTTTGCAAGTTTTCCGGTGAATCGCCAAGTATAACCATGTCATCTGCAAACAATAAAAGTATCAATACAATATCATCAATTCTTAATCCTGAGTGTATGTTATCTTGTAAAAATAACTCTAGGTCCTCTAGATAGAGAGAAAACATTATCGGGGAAATTATCTCCCCTTGTCGTAATCCAACGGCATACTCGAAAAACTGTGAGTAGTCATTACACGCTCTTACGCACGATTTGACTTTATTGTACATGTTTTTTATAACCCTTAACACTTTCCCATTAATACCCTTTTGGTGTAATTTTAGCCACAACCCATTTCGATACACACTGTCGAAAGCTTTTTTGAAATCAACGAATGCACAATAAAGTCGTTTATTTTCATTCAAATACTTTTGCACAATAGTATGTAAAATAAACAATGCATCTACAGTGGATTTACCCTTTCTAAAGCCAAATTGAGAATCCGATATAACGTTATTGTGTTCACAGTAATTAACAATACGCCTATTCAGAACAGACGTAAAAATCTTCGATAAACAGCTGACAAGCGTGATTCCTCGATAGTTGTTTACATCAGTTTTAATCCCCTTTTTGTGTATCGGTACGATAACCCCCTCGGTCCATTTATCTGGGAAATGACCACTGTCTAAAATTGCATTAAATATATCACATAAATGTAAGGCAAGGATATCAATACTTTCAATAAAATATTCATTGATTAAAAAATCATTACCACCTGATTTTTCCCTTTTCAAAGAATTAACAGCTTTTATGATTTCATTAACTGTTATTTTGCTATTTAACATATCATCACTATACTCTTCTTCAACATAAGAATTGCTTTCTTCATTTTCAGCATAATCATTTTCATGCTGCTGTTGCCGATGATGATGTTGATGATCATACTGATCATCACCAACTCCATCGCCAACAGCAACATCTTCTACATTATAATCAATATCATGATGTTGTTGGTGATGATGATGTTGATGATGATAATACTGATTACCATCTCCATCATCATCATCAGCAGCAGCAGTAGCAACATCATCAACATGAACACGAACACCATTTTCGCCATCAACGATAAAGGAAGTATCATCATTATGACCATGAGATGGATGACAACGACGGTGATGATTGTCACCATCACCATCATCATCATCATCACCTCCATAATTACTAGCAACAACATAAACATCATCAGCACCACCAATCCTATCAACAACGTTAACATGATGTTGATGCCCCCTTACAATCCTTACAACGACCTTTGCCGCAGTTCACTAAACAAGACACTCATGTCTAACGCTTTTACTCATTAAATATCGTCTGCTTCAAATTGTCGTCTGCTGTTTTATCTCAAAATTACGTTTTGATGGAATAAATATAATGACGATTGACAAAGAGGTTGAATCCAGATCAGACGCCGCGTTACGCGGCGGCTGATCTGGATTCAAGTTGTTTGCCAATTAAGCCACTTTCCCTCCCTATAACGACTCCCTCCGAACAACGCACATATTGTTTGTCTCCCTGTGGGTGTCATTGTAGAGAGGGAGCACTTTACTTATTCTTAACTTATTTAGTACCATACTAGCCGACTACTCATCGTCGATTACGACGGAGGAACATCACCATACTAGCCTACGCAAAACCTTGAAATCCATTACAAAGACATGTAGGAGAAACTAATAGCTTACTTATACATGTAATACACTGATGTATTGTTGTCTAGAGCTCTTCTAAATCCAAATTACCTATATTATCATAGATACATGTAAGAGGTTAGTCCTTCCCAAGAAAGGCATTTACGCTACAGCTATTATTTGATTTGCAAACAGTTTGGAGCCTGATAAGACGCCGTGGATCCCCGGGTCTGATCATGCTCCAACTTGTTGAAACTCAGATTAAAGTAGATAGTTGGACATTTGTCATTTTCTACCTTTTTAGTGGATTGCGTTTTGTTTTTGAATGAGGAAGAATAACGTATTCGCCACTTTTTACAATTTAAGATCACTACATATATTTCGAATTAAATAACGCCGAACGTCCCCGTTGTTCAACGTTAATAAAGTGGAACACAGTATATTTTCGACTTCAACGAGTATGAAACATGGGATTTAAACTGTAGATCTGCATTAACAGCACTTCTTCTCTACAAGGACACCCAATAGGAGACAAAGATTATGTGTTTTGTTCGGAGGTACATGTAGTCGTTACATATGTATAAAGAGTGAAATTTATGATCTGGCTTACATTTGCAAACAGCTTGAATCCAGATCAGACGCCGCGTTACGCGGCGTCTGTTCTAGATTCAAGCTGTTTGTCACTCGTCATTATATTTTTTCTATCAAAATGTCCACTTATATCTAGTTTCGAGAAAACTAGTAGACTACAAATTTAAGAAGACGATATAGCAGCCATTCATGAAATGTTTGGACAGAAATGGCTTGTTTGGGGAACAACAACAAGGGTCTCTGTAAGGTGGGGTCGGTGTTGAGATGGCCGTTGCAGGGATGGAGCACTGTTTTATGCATTATTGTTGCCTTCTTCCTTGAGAAAGTATACAGCAATAATAAAACTCCCTGTAGATACTGGCTTATTTAACCACATTCGGTTATCTGCGTTTAACTATTTCATTACAGCAATATTGTCAGCTGTTTTGTTCTCTCTAACAAAGTATTTGATCTTTTGAAAGAAGAAAATACAGACGAGTGACAAACAATTTTAACCCAGCTATACAAAAATAAGTAAATGTAATATAATTAAAAGCAAATAGTGCTGAACGGATCCAAAAGTCTGTTATTGCAATAGCTGACTTTTGAATACAGGTACACGAAAAAGGCTTACAAATAAATTCTGTAAACCATATACGTGTATGACCGTTCACGATTATTTAGCTCTTATGTAAATTTATGTTTTGCTTGTTTTATTTGGCCTTGATCTAAACATGCTGATGTATGTTTTATGCCATAAATGATTGAATTGAAAACAGAATACACATCTGCACGTGAACGAGTTGTACCATTGACGCTTAATTTGGAACAGAAATCGTCGTTTTTTATTGTTAGACTGTGTATAAAAACCGCATGTACAATGGATAAAACGGAAAAGAATAATGTTTTCTCCACTGTGTTGTCAGCATTCCCAGACAATCTGTGGGATTTCTATGAAAATGCTTCAACTGTTGGAGTTTTTAGATAATTGGCTGTCGGAGAAGAATGCGATGCAGTTTTAACAACGGAATCTGTGCCATAACACTAATTGGCAAATAAAACAAAAAACAATAGTGTTGTTAACCTCTTTGCTACCTTACACCGAGAACAATGGTTACAGTGGAGAAAACGTTGTTCTTTACTTTTGCAATCGAAACGCAAAAGCAAATCAAAAACTGAAGAAAAGGACAACTTTTTTATGATTCTGACTTTTTATTTTTATCTGAGTGGCAAACAGTTTGGAACCTGATCAGACGCCGGGTTATCTGGCGTCTGATCTGGTTCCAAACTGTTTGTAATTGAAATAATAGTTATAGCGTAAACGCGTTTATTGGGAAAGAATAACGTTTTCTCCACTGTATTTGAAACAATTTTGAACCTGATCAGACGCCGCTTTACGCGGCATCTGATCTGGCTCCAAATTAATTGACACTCATATCAGTTTATATACATTTAGCTTAACCAGTATATAACTAAAATTTAAATTTTAGAAATAAAAGCATTCGACAAAATTATTGACGTCATATTCAATGGTGTTAAGCGTCTGTTTAGATTGGTTCGTTTGCATTGTTTGCGCAATACAGTGTACAATAGAACCTCTCTATTACGACCACTACATTGTGTCAAATATTAGTCGTTTAAGACAGGCGACTGCTTAAAACAATGTGAAAGTGAAAAAGAAAGCTCCTACAGGAGCTTTCTTTTTCACTTTCACATTGATTTAAGCTGTCACCTGTCTTTTATACAGATAATTGGCCTTCTTTTTAGTGGTCGTAATAGAGAGGTTTTACTGTATATCAATTACTCCGACTTTTCTTTAAATAGTTGCGTAGACAGCTCCGTCTTGTCTGGCCATTTTACATGTTACAATGTAAGCAGTTTGGATCCAGATCGTTCGCCGCACTACACATCACCCGATCGGGATCCAAATTATATATCATTCAGTCAGCACTTCGAGCGATTGCATTTTATACATGTACAGTTAATGTTATTATTTCCCAATAAACGCGTTTACGCTAAAACTATTATTTGCAGTGCAAACAGTTTGGAGCCAGATCAGACACCGGGTAACCCGGCGTCTGATCAGGCTCCAAACTGTTTGCCACCAAGATAAACATGAATTATCAGAATTGTCCAAAAGTTGTACTTTTCTACGTTTTAGTGTTTTGCGTTTGCGTACGTTTGCGTTTAAACGGGAAAGAATAACAGATTCTCCACTGTAATAACCAAACGTTAACACACGAAAATGTTAAAGAAACAGAAGGTAAAAGGGTTGATTAAAAGTATAAACCCGAAGTAATAAAATGTAGAAAATGGTAGTGTTTTAAGAATATACATACTCTTTGGCAGACATTGTTCTATCCCGTTTAACCCTTTCACTGCCAAATATTTCGTGATTTGTTTACCCCTCCACCGTTTTTTGTCGCCTGCTTCAGTATTGTTGCCTGCAAGACATTTTAAAGTCTGATCAGACGCAAACATTTTTAAAAGAGTAGAAAACGACAGCCTTTTTTTTAATGTTTTCAGAATTATTCGAATTTGAATTGCAAACAGTTGGCTGCCTGACTAGATGATGGGTTACACACTATTTCCAATTTACATTGTTTAAACTCTTTACTTATATGTAATAGCCTGTTTCTAGTTTTGAAGTCAGGTAGGTACATGTACTGAAAGCAGGTTAACAATAAAGCATAATGTGCATTCTGCTTTACTTTCGGCCTTTTTTTTTAGCTACATGTACCATCTACTAGGCTCTTTGCTAACATCTACTAGGATCTGTGCTAACATGTTTAGGACTATATAAATACATGTAGGAACTATGCTCTAAAGTGGAGTAATATATTTCACTGGCTAAAAGGCGCTTGTATCGGGGAAAGGGTTACTTAAACAGATTGTGAAAGAATAATGAACATGTATATTCTCCGCGCGGGAACATGTCTAGTTAGCGAGTTCAATTATCTGGGCGTTTCTCATACAGAAATATCAAATAACATGTTATGCTTTCCCTGGGCCTCACCTACGAAGCACTCCTAACATTTATTACCGTGTAGGAGACGATATTCTTTCCCAATTAACGCGTTTAAGCTAATTGTTTCCATTGCAAACAGTTTGGAGCCAGACCAGACGTCGGGTTACCCGGCGTCTGACCAGGCTCCAAAATGTTTGCCATTCAGATAAAAAAAGAACATTCAAATTTGTCAAAAGGTTGGCATTTTTCAAAATTTTATTGCAATGCTACAGTGGAGAATCTGTTATTCTTTCCCGTTTAAACGCAAACGTACGCAAACGCAAAGCACTAAAACGTAGAAAAGTACAACTTTTGGACAATTCTGATAATTCATGTTTATCTTGGTGGCAAACAGTTTGGAGTCTGATCAGACGCCGGGTTACCCGGCGTCTGACCTGGCTCCAAACTGTTTGCACTGCAAATAATAGTTTTAGCGTAAACGCGTTTATTGGGAAAGAATAACACATTCTCCACTGCGTTGAAACGGTACAGAATACCGTCTTCTCAACTGTATCTAAGCAACATGCCATAATTACACCTCTCCTGCTTCTGAAGCACTAATGAAAAACAATCAAACTTGTATAACACAGTCCCTGAAATGATGATGAATTACAGTGGAGAAGACGTTATTCTTTCCCGTTTAACCAGAAACGAAACGCAAACGAATACATGCAGCAGTAAACTGAAGATAATGACAACTTTTAGAAATTTCTAACTATTCATTTTAAACTGAGTGGAAAACAGTTTTGAGCCTGATCAGACTCCAAACTATTGGCAATTATTGCAATAATAGACTTAGCGTAAAACGCGTTTATTGGGAAAGAATAACGTTTTTCTCCACTGTAGCCTTTAGTACATTAAGACATGTGCCATCTTAATAATGCAGGGCGACAGTAAAGTAAAAACTAATCTCCAATAAAAGTATATTATCTATACTATTCATTTGGGTTACACTGTCCCCTCGTTGTTTGTTTGAATATTATTGACACATATGTATGCGTCTGTGCAAACAGTGTATATCCAGATTGGAAGGTTCCTAAACACCTCTAAACAGAGTTTACACTGTTTGTCATTTTACAATAGATGGTAAACAAATAACCCTTCATAGTCACAAATGGACTAGACTGACTTAGAATATAGAATTGGCCGTTTCACGATTCACAGAGGAAATATGTTTCAAGCGTGCTTAACCCATTTGCGCCCCAGTGGATTATTCAATGTTTTATATTGGATTAGTCTATTTTTTATCAAAGGGATGCCTGGTCCAAATTTCCATTTTCATTTGTTTTATATTGAAACTCCTTTCAGCAAACAGTGTAAACTCTAATCAGACGCCGCATAATGCGGCGTTTGATCAGAGTCGACACTGTTTGCCTATGTCCCACATATGGGATCGTGGGCACAAATGAGTTAACATTAGTTTCACTGCAGAAACAACCCTATCACATGTATTTATTCAGAACGTTTATTCATTAACGTCCCTTTGACAGGTTGTTGGCATTAGTGAGTTCCACATACCTTTGTAATTAACCCCATTCAAAAACGTTTATACCTCCCTCCCATTGTCTTGTTTCTTCCCCCCTCTCCCTTTCTCTATCCATCTCTCCTTTTATCCACCTCGCTGTCCCTATGTCTTCCCCTTACTCTGTCTGTTTATCTATCTGTCCGTCTTGACTCACTTTCTCTCTCACTCTTTTCTTTCTATCTATACTTTTGTTTACCTACACAATACCTTTCAGCACTTATTTTCGACCAAGACCAGTCGCCGAATAGAGCAGGATTAATATTGTTTGACCCGAATATTGTTTCATCGCTAAATTTAGCGTGTCGTTGTACCCCTTAGCAGCCATAGTTATATATATGTCATTAAATGTTGTGCCCATAGTTATACATGTATGTAGGTTAGTGTATTAAACAGCTTTTATCCTGACCAGATGCTGTATGACACAAGGTGTAATCAGAATCCAAACTGTGTGCCTGTACGACGAAAACTTTCGCCGCATATGACTTTGAAATTATAAAACGAAAATAACTGACAGATTAAAATAAGAAAAATAAGAATCGTTTAATTCATGGACGTTTCTTCGCGTGCTTATGAATATTCATTTTGCGGTATGAATGATACATGTAAGGTGTTGTGTCATTTTGTTTAAAACTGAATTACAAGATGCCGATGACGTTAAAACTGGTCCCCTATCAATTGCCTAGAGAGGTGGTCTCTAGAGAGAGGTTACATGTATCATGGTGTAGACTACATTATTATTTCATGTTTAACCATTTCGCTTTCAATGACGCTTATACATGTAAGCGCGTTTTAAACAGTTTGGATCCTGATCAGACACCGCATAACGCGGCGTCTGATCAGGATCCAAACTGTTTGACACTCGTATCGATATTTCGTAAGTCATACCTCATTGAATCATACTTTAAAACGATCTTGAAAATTAAAATTGAAGCAGACGACAATGAAACGGTGAAGTGATAAAAAACTCACGAAAGATTTGGTAGTGAAAGGGTTAAACGAAATTAAGCGATAACGAAATGCTCTAAATGTACACTTTGTTTTCTAATTAAGTTCTTATTTAGGTGACACATTTTTTAGCATGATCGGATATTTTTTATATTAAGGCATTGTTTTGGAGAGAAACGTATTCTACACTTAAACTTAGATTCGCGTATTCTAAAAACAAACCAGAGTGTGTTTTTATAAATTCTAGTTTTACATGTAATGATAGAAACTGTTAGTGCAGAAATCTCTCACAGAAGCAGTCTGCATTACAGTGGAGAAAACGTTATTCTTTCCCAATAAACGCGTTTACGCTAAAACTATTATTTGCAGTGCAAACAGTTTGGAGCCAGATCAGACGCCGGGTAACCCGGCGTCTGATCAGGCTCCAAACTGTTTGCCACCAAGATAAACATGAATTATCAGAATTGTCCAAAAGTTGTACTTTTCTACGTTTTAGTGCTTTGCGTTTGCGTTTAAACGGGAAAGAATAACAGATTCTCCACTGTAGAAGTAAATTGTCTGTAAAGATCCCAATGTCCTTACATTTGTAAAATGAGTGGCCGTTTATCACAGATTTTACTGAAGTGGAGAAGAGGTTATTTTCCCCCGTTTTAGCGCAAACCAAACGCAAATGCGATGCACTGTACAATGTAAATGTAGCAAATATCATGTTTTCGAATGTTCTAACCATTTATTTTAAGACGTCTGATCTTGCTCAAAACGGTTTGAAATGGAAAGAATTTGCTTTGAGCGTAAACGCGTTTATTGGGAAAGAATAACATATTCAACATTGTATTCTTAATGTACCTTTGCAGAAATATGTTTATTAGTAAATAACAACTTCATAACTGTGGTACGTTATGCCATGCTTATGAAAGAGAATATTTGTAATTTAATTATTTTGTTTGGCCAGACGTAGTTATGTAAATAATGCAACAGCGAAGTCAATGGTATGTTTACAAGTGAGAATATGTTGATACTAAAACATTATGTGATTACAGAACAAATTAGACGACCGGCTATCGAGTATACATATAAAAACAACTGTTAATATTTTTAACACATGTAATTATTTTTTACATTTGCCTGACGAATTAATAAAAGAGAAGCGAATTGAATTTTTTTCTACTTTAGTAACATTTTTGAAAAAATAATTTATTTTAAGTTGCGGTTAAATCAGATGAAGGCATTACTGCAATAAAATGTAGAGAAAATAACTTTATAAATTTATGACAATATGTAATGTTATCAAAGTCTCCACACGATGATGGTCTGATCAAAGGTATGCAGCTAATATACGCTTGTTCTTATCTTAATCCTAAACAATCATCATTCTGTATCGTATTCGTTTTGTGTTCAATAAATTACTTTATAAAATGGCAAAAACGTTTATTATTTCTCAGGAATGAGTCCCTGTTAACATGGCAATATTCATTCCGAACATGTCTGAGCCAGATCAAATGCTTCTGTTATCTTTCCCAATAAACGCGTTTACGCTTAAACTATAACATGTATTTCCATTGCAAACAGTTTGGAGTCAGATCAGACGCCGGGTAACCCGGCGTCTGATCTGACTCCAAACTGTTTGCCACTTAGATTAACATGAAAAGTCAGAATTGTCCAAATGTTGTCTTTTTCTAAATTAGAGTGCAATGCGTTTGCCTTTTGTTAGCGTTTAAACGGGAACAATAACGTCTTCTCTGCTATAAGTAAGTCGGTCTCTGATGTGGCTCAAAGTTGTTACATAATGTTTTACAGAATGTCATCGAAATCGCATACGTTTTCTTAGCTAGTTTGCATAAGTGCAGCAATTTACTCGTTGTAACATAGATTTGAATTCAGAAAACGGAATTTATAGTCAAATTACGCACAGAAAGATGACTTGAATAAATAGGATATGCAGTGGCTAGGGAATAAAGCAAATTACGTACCGCGGAGAAAACGTTATTCTATCAAAATACACGCATTTACGATAAAACTATTATTTTTTTGCATATTGTTTTGAGCACGATCAGACACCGGTTAACACGGCGTCTGAAAACGCTCAAGACTCTTCGCCACTCAATTTAAAATGAATGGCCAAATGTTCATAAAGTTGTCATTTTAGCCCTTTTAGGGTCTTGCGTTTGGGTTTCGATTGCGTTAAAACGAGGAAGAATAACGTCTTCTTCACTGTACATGTAGCTTGATATCATCATATTACCTAACTTTGTTAAACCTACGCCAGACGTTTTCCATAAATATATTATTCTATTCCTGTTTGTTAATGTACAGTGGAGAAAACGTTATCCCTTCCCGTTAAAACGCAAACGAAACGCAAACGTATTGCAATGAAATATAGAAATTACAGCTTTGTGACAGTACTGAATACAAGTTTACAACATCGTGGCATGCAGTTTGGAGCCTGATCTGAAGCCGGGTTACCCGGCGTCTGATCTTGCTCCAAACTGTTTGCAATGGAAATAATAGTGTCAGCGTAATGTAATATTATATTGGGAAGGAATAAAGTTTTCTCAAATGTACACTATTACTAATGTTAATTTTTTACAGGGTTGTGAAAGCTAGTTTACAACGTTCTAAGGCAAAGCCGACTTATCTGTGACATAATGATTGAATTTCGTGTTGCTTTTAATGAAATCAAAGACAGATACAGCGGGAAAAACGTTAATATTTTCCACAAACGAAGAGCAAACGCAATTCAGACTACAAGGGAGAAAACATTATTCTTTCCCGTTTAAACGAAACGAAACGGAAATTGAATACTCTAAAATGTAGAAAAAAACAATTTTTGATAGCTCTGACTGTTTATTTTAACCTGAGCGGCAAACAGTTTCAAGCCTGATTAGACGCCGCGTTACCCGGCGCGTCTGATCTGGCTCCAAATTGTTTGCAAAGGAAGTAATACACTTTAAGCTTAAACGCGTTTATTGGGAAAGAATAACGTCTTCTCCACTGTATGACAATTTCTAATGTTGGCGATTGTTTTAAAGTGAATATCAAATACATGTAAATTGAAATAGAAGCTTTTCTTTCCCAACAAACGTGTTTACTCTATAACTACATTTTTCAAATTTCAAACGGTTTGGAGCCAGATCGGACGCATAGAAACCCGGCGTCTGATCAGGCTTCGAATTGTTTGCGACTCAATTTAAAACGAATAATTAGAAAATTCGAAAACATGTCACTTTCTACATTATAGTGAGTTGCGTTTGCGTTTAAACGGGAAAGAATCACGTGTTTTCCACTGTAGTAGTTAGTATGTTCAAGTCACAACCGCTTTTACCTATATTGGCATTATTAGTTTACCACAAATGGATATATATTGAAATATAACCTTTTTCTCGTTTTTCATGCTGAAGCTGCCATTTTGATTGATTGATAAACACATGTTTTTCTTCACTAAAGCTTCTCTTGTGTATACTTATTTCCATAGCTGTAGCTGATCTAATTATAAACAAACGTTTTATTTCTGTCTGATGACTTAACATGCTACATGTACATGTATGATTTGCCCTCTCGCTATCATGACACCATCTGCTTGAAATCTACGGCATGATCTTACATTGTATTTATCACAGGCAAATATTTAAATATCTACTGCACAACGTGGGTGTCAAATAGATTGAATTCCAGATCAGACGCTGAATCGTTCGGCGTTTGGTCTGGATTCAAAACTTGTTTCAAATAGAATACGTATATGACTTTGTAGTGAAGAGTGTTCGCAATTCGCCATTTAACAAGAATAACATTTGTCACTCTGGGAGGCCATTTGAAATCTAGCCTCGTGGCTATCAAGTCATTAACACTTACTTTTCTCCAATATCGTCTGCTTTGACATTTTCGTCTGCAAAATTTGTAAAATTTAGATTTAAAGTTTGAAAATAGAGAAACCTAAAGACGGATGTCACAATAGTTTGGAGCCAGATCAGACGCCGCGTAACGCGGCGTCTGATCTTGATCCAAACTGATTGCGAAATTCGGGAAGTCGCGATCAGCAAGCAAAGGGTTTAGGCATACTAGCCAGACAAGTTTATCGAATTAGCAGATGACATATGTGCCCAGTGTTATGATTATACAGGCTTTTACTTTTATCCAAATTGAATAGATTTGTCTGGTGAAAGCACATACCCAGACACTTTTCCATGGCGTTTAGTCTTTATGTGTTTTACATATTGTATATACAAGATATTAATATATATGATCGTATAGAGTGAAATATTTCTTAAAACCAATTATTGTTAAACGATATTCGACTTAGATCTGCATGTACAGTGGAGAAAGGTCCAAACTAAATTTCAAAGCTCCATAACAGTTGAAAAGGTAATATACCTGCTCACTACAGCGGAACCCCTATGAACCGGAACCTCTAAATACCGGAATTCTGGCTAGACCGGACAAACAATTTGGTCTTGTTTCCAACCTTCTTTTTTATTTTACACCATGAAATCGCACTTTATACATGCATGTATATATATGATCAGAAATATATTCCTTTATTCTAGTAGATTACAGCTTAAAGCAGGTTGAAAGTAAAGCAGAATGCACATAAAGTCGCATTATGCTTTACTTTCAACCTGTTTTAAGTGGTCAGCTACTTTTATATTCCATACTAGAAACAAGCAATAGGATAATGGGTTAAAAGTCCTCTAAACTGGAAATTTCTCTAAACCGGACATTGATGTTATTCCCACACATGTCCGGTTAGAGGTGGTTCACTGTAAATGATGATCTGTTAAAATATAATGATGTCACTTGTAAACGGTTTGGTAACCAATTTTTTTTATCTAATTGCAAACTTTTTGAAATGCACATATAAAAAATCGTTAACTTTTTTCAGAACTATTGTATGCTTTACAGTTAATTGTAGTAACTTTGCGTTGAATTTTGGAGATAGTGAAGAGTTCTTGTCCTTTGAAAATAAGTCGTACCGTGATCAGAGGACATATATAGGAGCTCTCTGATCAGAGTCTTCATTGTTTTTCATTTGGCAAACTATTCATGGAATCAATCATAAATATCTATTGACTAGATTCAATTTGAATCTGGAATTGCCAATATAGAGAATCTCGTATGAGTGCTCATTATTTATAATTTTTAATAGCACGAATGTTAGATTCTATTTATCACATAAAAAGTTTAAGCAACTATTAAATTAATTAAAGACGTACATGTAGATTGTAGACCCTCCGCTATATAGATTTTCCGCCAAAACGTTACGTAACGTTATTAACGTTAACGTCGTCGTCTCAAATAACGCCATTTGGCGTCCCGCTACACGCAGCGCTTGTGGACGAACAGGTTTGGCCGGAGCCTAAAAAGTATATTCCACTAGTGGAGTACGATATTTACATAATGGCATTATGTCACTCCCAGACCCCAAGTTATGTGATGAAAAATGATTCAGGAGTACATGTACATGAACTAACGTGGATTAATCACCTGTCAGAATGCAGTCAATGCTAGTGTAGTGTAGTGTAGTGTTTTTTTGCGAGCGACATACACTTGAGAAGACGTAATAGTTTCTCAATTAACGCGTTTTTATATCTCTACTGCAAATACTTTGGAGCCCGATCAGTGTCCGTGTAATCTACTGTTTGATCAGTGAACTGTTTGTCACTCTTAAAGATCAGAATATTCAAGAACATTTTATTTTCTCGTACTCTTACATACATGTGCGTTAATCGTCCTTTCAACGGGAGATAATAACGCCTTAACCACTATACCGAGACAGAAACAAACATGACATATGTTAAGGTCATAACATATTATAAGTCCATGTAGTCGAGGAGCCATGTATACCCTGCTTAAACGAAGGGAAATGTGAAGGGAATGTATTAAATGAAGTTTATCAGAATTTCTTGAATTGTTGACAATATGTTTTGATATAAGTGGCAAACAGCGACAAGCCAAACTGTTCTCGAGTTACAGTGGAGTAAACGTTAATCTTTCCCTATAAACGTGTTTGCGCTAACCCGATGTCTGATCAGGATCCAAACTGTATGCCACAAATTTAAAATGAATAAGCAGAGTAATCAAAAGGTTGCCATTGTCTCAGTTTAAATGCGTTTCGTTTGCGTTTAAACGGGAAAATATAACGTTTTCTCTATGTTATATTTTATTGAATAAGTACAACGAATTGCATATTCGGGAAACAGTTGCGGTTTTCCCAATGCCAAACACTTCTGTGTGTTATTTTCATGTTGTAGAAAACGTTTGAAAATGGTATCTATACATGTATGAATCCAGAAAACCTTATGCAATATCCGTTGGTTTATACTTAAGCTCAACGGAGCTACTGAGTTTTAATTATTATTAAATGAAAATACGAAATGTGTTAAGTGTTTAAGGCAGGTTGTTACTCTATACACAATGACAATTCTCCCTTAGACTCTCATTAGAGTCGGATACACTATTTTAGACGTGTTTAGAATTTGCCCCTGCATTTAACAGTATGAACTAATCTCTTTCTAAGCGGTTGGAAAAGTGAGACTTTACTTAAACAATGGAGAAGGTACATGTAATACTTTTACTTCCATTGCAAACAGTTTGAAGCCGAATCATACGCCGGGTTACCCGGCGTCTGATCAGGCTCCAAAACGTTAGCCATTCAGATAAAAATGAATTGTTAGAAATTACAAAAATATATATTTTTATCTATTTTATTTGCAGTGCGTTTGCGTTTCGTTTGCGTTTAAACAGGAAACAATAACATATCCACTGTAAGAACATGTACGTGAATAAGATATAGAACAAACCATAATATATTCGTCTGAACAGTTAGTCGCTTTACCTTGGTTATGGCGAACACACAGGTATATATTATGTTAACCTTTCTCGCCCTACCTTTATTGCGCAGCGGATAATACGTTATTATTTCCCGTTTAAACGTAAACGGAACGCAGACGCAATGCACAAAAATGTAGGAAAATGTCATTTTTTAACATATGTGCTTTTATGATTCTACAATGTATATGGGTAACAAACAGTTGGAGCCTGGTCAGACGCCGGGTAACTCGGCGTCTGATATCGCTTCAAACTATTTGGAATAGAAATGATAGTTTTAGCTACATTTACATGTACATGTACATGTAGCATAAGAACTTTAATTTGGAAATAATAGTCTTCTTCACTGTGCGTCTTAATATTTTCACAGCCAATGCTATTGTCTGCTTTATTATTGTTTTTGTGTAAGGAAGTGTTCATGTACACATGTATTTAATAAATATCGATGTAAGTTGCATAAAGTTTTGACCATGAAAAGACATTGACAAACTCGGCGTCTGATTTTTGGTTTATTTTAAGAAACCGACATGATCGAAATGGCGTTTATATGGTTACAATGTAACCTGTTTTCTTCTACATCGCGTTTATTAATATCATTTCTAAATAAAGTCTTCCATGTCAGGTATTTATGAAAAAAATGCCGTTTTTTACATAATATCATCATGACATTGAGTTTCGATTGCAATTAAATCAGAAAAAATAGCATGTTCTCCGTTGTTATGTACAGTGGAGAAAACGTTATTCTGTCCCAATAAACGCGTTTACGCTAAAACTATTATTTTCACTGCAAACAGTTTGGAGCCAGATCAGACGCCGGGTAACCCGGCGTCTGATCAGGCTCCAAACTGTTTGCCAACAAGATAAAGATGAATTATTAGAATTGTCAAAAAGTTGTATTTTTCTACGTTTTAGCGCTTTGCGTTTGCGTACGTTTGCGTTTAAACGGGAAAGAATAACAGATTATCCACTGTACATGTACATCTGAATATATTTTTATGAAGTTAAACGTTTTGGTCATGCAATAAAGTTGATGGTGAAAAGGCCAGAGAGTAGTTTTTTATTAGACCAACTGACTAACATGTACACTTGTAAGAGTGTCATACTAAGATCTTGAATTCAGATTTTCTTTTCAAATTATAGCTTAGCTTGCGGGTTTGCATTAATATTAATGAAAAATTCCCATGCTACCATAACTGTCACAAGAAGCGAGGTTTCAATATTTCAAATCAAATTATATGTCTCTCGTTGTGTTATTATTCCCAAGTTAGTTTCAGAGGAAACGATGATACATGTTTTATTTCATAAAAACTTCAGTGGGGTCGAGCAGTATCTAAGAAATTGCCGACATAATTGGAATGGGGTGGTAACATCTAAACTATGTCGATGATATTTCATCCGAATGGATTCAAAGAACGTTCATGCATGTTTTGTTTAGTTTAGCTAAAACTATACCCACAGCCAATAACTAAAAGGAATACATCACATCAAAGCAAATGCATTTATTCTCAGTCGCCGAGACATATAACAATAAACGTAAGCTGCACAACTTTTTATCCTACTGAAAACAATTGTAAGCAGTAAGATAATGGTAAAACAGCGATTAACCATTTCACTCGCAGTGCCGACATAAAGCACGTTTGCAAACAGTTTTGGTCCCGATCAGACGCCGCGTTACGCGACGTCTGATCAGGACCTTAACTGTTTGACACTCGTTTCGAAATATCGTCATATTGCCTTAAATCTAACTTTGAAACGATATTGCAGACAACAGTATTGCAGCAGACGACACAATGGCGACGAAAGGGTAAATGCTCTCGATAAATTTGATCATGAATGACACATGAGGCTTGCTAAAGGTAAAACAGAACGCGTTTTAAGACTCGTTCTGCTTTACTTTCAATCAGCTTCAAGTGGTTACATGTACCTGTTTTCAAAACTAGAAACAAACTTAAATACAGTAAGTATTTCATAGTATATATTCACAAAATGTGATAGAGATTGAAGCTCACGACTTGAGGCTGATGAGAGTAAAACAACATGCGTATTTAGGCTATTTCTGCATTACTTTTAACCGGCTTTAAGTCGTAACCTGTTTTCAAAATAGAAATCGACTGAAATACAGTATATATTCCATAGTACATGTATATAAATCAAACTTAAAACTGGCTTGTAGTGAAAGGGAATACGCATTTATGTAGTTTTTATCCCACATACCCACTCGATCTTCATTACGCTTGTCCGTGTATTGCCTTTTAGAATTACTGCAATAAAGACGCATTTTTTCATGCTAAATGTTTTTGTGCTAAAACAGCTATTTCAGTTGCAACAGCTGTGGTTCTTAATCAGACTCTAACCTGTTTGCAACTTACACAAAACTATACCGTAAATAGGTTAAAATTATTAAATCGTGTTGACAGTTATTTGAGTTAAACGCATGTATGCCCTATTGATTATTGCATACAGATATACTTGATTGGTCCATTTTACATTTGTATTTATCTAAAGTGTGTCTGGTCTAAATGTTCATGTTCTTTTTGTTTTGTGTTGAAATTCCTATAAGCATTATGCGATATCTGATCAGCGTCTACACTATGAACACTTCAATACAAATGGGTTAAACTGAAAACAGTTCCGTCTGTTCCATTGTATCTGGAGCTTATTAATGAATACACAACAATACCCAAATCTACTATTTTACGTACATTGGGATTACATGGTCTGTATACATGTACGACTTGCAGTTTAAGTACAACATATAATTACATTAAAGTCGTCTCTAAAATTATATGACATGCTTTCAAAAGTATGTGAAAGTTTTAAATTACATAAGCCCATCCAAGAGAAAAAAATACCTCATAGCATTGCAAACAGTGTAGATCACGGCGGCTGGTCTTGATATACACTGTTTGACACTTGCATGCTTCTAAGACATTGTATATGTATATGTAGCTGCATTATATACGGTATTTGACAGCATTGACAGAACTCATATATAGAGCCTGGGATAACAAAGATGCTTGGTTTGTACATTGTTGCAATGCAATAAGGCAGGTTTTCTCGTGGAACGACTCATATAATTTAAATATATTCACATACCTTTGAAGCATGTAATATAATTTGAGAGGTGACTTTAATGTATTTACATAAAATGCAGGTCGTATTTAATTGCCCGGCCACACCTGTATAACCCCAGCGTGTCCTTTTTCATCAATATTCCTATGACCAGCGGCAGTTTAGACGTGAAAGGTTTACAAGACGTTAATGGCTGAACAACGTTGTTAACGAGCTTGACCATTAATAGAATATGTTTCCTTATAATCTCGAGACTTTCACGTTTCGAATGTCCAGTGTATATGCGTCACTCAAATGTGTTCCACAGGTTTCGGTATTCGGAAACAAACGACTGAAATGAAATGCCATAAAGGTCGACATGGCACTGGACTTTCGTGTTAGCATTATATAATATGCTGCTTGTATACTTTCTATTGTTCCTGTTGTTGATTAAACTTCATCATGAGTTTTTACGCACTTAATCTAAAGGGACACGAAGAGATTCCTGAAGCACCCTCCATGGTTGAAGATTCAGGATGCAAGCTTACCAAATATTTTGTATTACTAGAGGTTAGTAAATATGCTAAGATTCTTTAGTTTTATCATGGCGATCTCTTGACTAAATTTTTGTTCTGCAAACGTTTTAAATACAAAAGACACTTTTAAAGTAACAATTGTAATTGCTAATTGCGACTGACACTATTATTATGCTAAAAAGAATTATGCCATTTTTGTTTGTACCATTACAGCTCTTTACGTGATTTTTATATCTGATTCCTTCATGTATTGTTATTATTGTCATTAATAATTTGCACTTTATATGGCCTGAAGCAAGATACTTTGCTTAAAGCGGATATAAAGAATTTGAATTGAATTTGAATGTGTATAGGGATGATGCGAGTTTGACTTTAGATACTAGGGGAAAACTAATGATCATTAAGACCATTTCGTTTAGAATTAGTTTCTGATCATGCAAATGACATCTCATTTACACAAATTATGTATTTGTTCATTTATCGTTTGCTTAAACAAATATTCTGCTATTTGCTTTTAAATGACAAATTGATATCGGCATTTGATGTTACTTGCAATCAGGCTGAGCATAATAAGTATACGAGGTACTCGGCGTCTCATCGGAAAACTGTTTGCAACAAAGATATAACTATATGGTTGTACGTTTTTCTAAAATGTTGTCTTTTTCCACATATCATTGCATATTTTGTTTAAACGAAAACAAATCACGTTTTCTTCACTTTACGCTGTGCTTGCAGGATACAAGCAATTACAGACACGAGCCTGCACATGCTCTTCAAGGTCGAGACAACGCAGCTTTTGCATTGGATATTTTAAACGACAACAATTATGAAGCAAATCCTGATCACCAGAAATCAACAAAACTGGATTTACCTGAGGTCTGTGATAATAACAATAAATGTGAGCAAAAAGGCGAAAGTTCAAAGAACTCGATCAAGAAATCCCACCTTAACAAGAATGCACACCAAATAAGAAATGTGCAAAACTGTTTATGTGCTTACAGCCGTGATTCCACATACTCCACAAACTCTACTGATACGTGTGTGTCCTCTGATCGGGCATCGTCCAGTGATTCTTGTAAGCTTCGAAGGAGTCACTCTGTTGGAGACTTTCCAAGGCCAACAGAAACGGTAAGGCTCTTTGTTATAAAAAGTTAGCACTTGATGTAACTTTCATCTATAAAACAAATGTATCGTCTGCATCAATTTTTAGAGTTTGATTCAGACATACAGTCCAAACTTGATACTACGAACTCGATTAAATCGATCTTTCCAGTATTTCGTTAGTTTAATTTTAAAAATTCGATCTCGTTTAAGTCGAACATACCCGTATTTCAAAGTTAAAACGTGGCTAAGCCACGTTTTAACTTTGAAATATAGGTATGTTTGAAGTAACGCGAGTTCGTAAAATGTTACTGTAATTGTTACAATATTTACAAGATAGTGGGGGTTTTACTATATCGCCGAGTTACATGTACACGGTGTCTCAGTTGAAAGTTTTACAAAGCTGGCAGACATTCGCTTTTAACACTGTCACTGCCATAAGTGCAAACATGAGACTTTGCAAAAGGTTCCTGTTTGCAACTTTTATCAACATTTCTTCAGCCAGAGCGGCCATAAATCTGTCTTAAAAATAGCTCGGACAACACTACTAAGGCTGACAATATTTTGGCGGTAAGAGGGTCAAAGCAGACGATAACAATTGACGAGGAAATAATTAATATTCAACAGGTTAACACAGAGATAAATATTTGAATAGTTGACGAGTTTTATTATAAAGCATTTTCGCATGTTTCAAGACAAATTTAAGAAGACGATATTTTTTCAACTACTAGGTTAATTCAGACGGTTTGATTTAGAGATGAAATTAGTAAATCTCTTAGCTGCCTTATCCTCGAGTACAATAAGTATTTTCAAACAGTTTTGATCCTTATCAGACGCTGCGTCACGCAACGTCTAGTCAGGGTCCAAACTGTTTTCAACTCATTTAAATATGTCTTTAGTCAAAATATCAAAAGTTAAAATTCGAAATTTCAGAGCAGACAATAATACAGCGTTCCCTCTCTACGACGATATCCAATAGGACAAAAACATGTGTGTGCGTTGTTCGGAGGGAGGGAAAATTGCTTACATTTGCAAACAACTTGAACCCAGATCAGGCGCTGCGTAACGCAGCGTCAGATCTAGATCCAAGCTGTCTGTCATGTATTATTAAGTATTTCCTGTCAGAATGTGCATTATGTAACTTGGAGAAAAACAGCAGATGACAAATTTAAGCAGACGGCATTGCAGCCATGAAAAGCGTTACACATAATTGTCTTTTTTGGGGAACAGCAGCAAGGGTCATTGAAAGGAGGGATTCGTTGTTTACAGGGATGTTGTAGGGAGGGAGCACTGTAGTTCAAAATAATGTATGACGTGGCAGGTAATGAGATAAGTTGTCTGGCTATGAACGTGTCAGAATAGTTGAATCCTGGTCAGATTCCTAGTTATCCGGAGTCTGTTCGCATACTTACCTGTTACAAATGTCAATTAATTAGTGAAAGCAAGCCGATGTTTACAGTAAACAATATAACTAGTCAATTTGTATAGTATTTCAAATAACACAGATTGTTTGGCGCTCATTAACCAATCCATTCACGCTCAATGACTCCGTAAAGCGCGTTTTCACACAATTTTGGTCAAGACCAGACGCCACGTAACGCGGCGTCTGATCAGGACCCAAACTGTTGGACACATTTATCGAAATTTATCAAGCCATACAACCTCAAATCGAATGTTTAAACGTGTTTGCAGACACCAATGCTGAATCAAACGACAATAAAACGGCGAAAGGGGTAAACATCTCCCGAATCATTTGATAATGAAAGGGTTAAGACAAAACTTGCTTGTTTTCCCTATGAATACCATGAAATGTGCAAACTTATCTTTCAAAATCTTTATTAACTTTTGAAATCTTTGAAGCTTTGAATATGCGTTTGGATTCCTGCATATCAGTATATCAGTCACCTTGCTTCTGTACAAATTATGTCCGTACTGTATTCGTTTGTGCAGTCATTTTACACATGATTGGCTGTAAAAGGGACTAGTCCATGTTTATTGACGAGCAAACATTATTAGTTCTCATTTAAACGAAAAGGATTTAGTTAATAATGTTCCCCAATTATAACTGCCTCCTTTAACGTTAGTGTTAAATTGTGTACGACCAGGACACGAGTTATCCGCCATCTGAGGGGCCGGTTTCATAAAACTTCGTACGACAAAAACGATCGTAAGTCAAAACTTGAACATATATTTAATTTCTGATTTCTCTATCTAATCCTGTATTGTGACATCTCTTTGGGATTGTCTTTTCAAGACGATTCCTAAAAGATGTCACAAGACAGGATTAGGTGGAGAAATGAATAATAATTGAGACTTTTATAATCTGACTTACTACAACATTTGTCGTACGAAGCTTTATGAAACGGGCCCCAGAGCTTGCTTCAAAGGGTCTGTGGTGGCCAGCAAATCTTAGAAAAACAACCACTGTAGGTGTGAAGGACAATGGACTACTTATTATTATTTCTCATTTGAACGCAGACAAAACTAAATGCAATAAAATATAAACAATTCTCCAGTAAAACATCTCTATTACGACCACTAAATTGCGTAAATTATCAGGTGTTTACGACCGGTGAATGCTTAAAACATTGTAACTGTGAAACAGGAAGCTCCTATGGGAGATTTCTGTTTCACTGTCACCTTGCTTTAACCTGTCATCCGTGTTTTATACAGCGATTAAGCCGTCATTTCATTGCTCGTACAGTGGAGAATCTGTTATTCTTTCCCGTTTAAACGCAAACGTACGCAAACGCAAAGCACTAAAAAGTAGAAAAGTACAACTTTTGAACAATTCTGATAATTCATGTTTATCTTGGTGGCAAACAGTTTGGAGCCTGATCAGACGCCGGGTTACCCGGCGTCTGATCTGGCTCCAAACTGTTTGCACTGTAAATAATAGTTTTAGCGTAAACGCGTTTATTGGGAAAGAATAACACATTCTCCACTGTAATAGAGAGGTTTTATTTTGTGCATTTAAATGACAGACCAACATTTAATCTAATTTTGAAACGGATTAGTTCTTGATCAGAGGGAACCAGTTACCCGGCTCCTGTAATACATGTACGTCCAAAATATTTGCAAAGAAAATAGTTTTTCTAGCTTAAACGCATTTATTTGGAAATGATGTCGTCATCATCACTTCATTAAAGTGTTGCCCCTTATTCTTATTGAAACTCCTAAATTCCAGTCACAAAATGGCAGTTCAACCAAGGAAGAAGATGTTATTCAAGTCAACACTACTTCATGTTCGAACTGTGGAGCAAGGTTCTCATCTGATGGAAGTTATGAACAAGCAACGGGTATGTAATACATTTAAAAATCAGTACAACTTGCATTCAACAGTTACTCATGCCATTGTTATTATTATTATAATTATTATTATTATACCAGATTTATACAGCGCTCTTTTTACACAGGGGTAATGCGTTCAGAAGCGCTTCACATCAAATTACAAAAAAGTACCTTCAAAGCGAGAATAGACAAAATAACTACAATTAATATAATTACATGAATAAACATACAAAAGACAGCCCCTAAAACGGCGATCACATTACCCCCATTATTCAAACATATTGACTAATAAATTCGTCGTTAAGATACAGTGTACCTAAGATAAGTGCAAGTGTCCTATGCAAACATATTTGACCCGAATCAGAGGGCTTCTAAAGGTGGCAACTAATCATTGTCTTCAATGTTTGTCATTTTGCTAAAGGCCGATTTATTCAACTGGCACGGCGGAGTTAACCTTTGGCAAAGATAAACTTATTTACTTTTGATTTTAGGATTGATAGGTATAAATCCGTATTATATCGTTATTGTCCGATACTTTCAACTTGAAGAAACACAATTTATACGTTCACCAATATCCACGTGCAATTGGTATATACAGTGTTCCCTCTCTACAACAACACCCAATGGAATACAAAGATTACGTGTGTTGTTCGTAGGGATTTGTAATAGGAAGAGACATTAATGCATGTACTTAGTTATCATTTGCAAACAGCTTAAATCGAGATCAGACGCCGCGTAACGCGGCGTCTGATCTGGATTCAAGCTGATTGTCATTCTTTATAATCTTCCTTTCTGTCAAAATGTCCATTAATAACTAATGTTGAGAAAAAACCGGCAGACGCCAACGGTTAATTCCGAAAAAAAGAGCGTGCTGCCGGTCCCACAGTTGAAATGCAAAGGTCCGTATCGAAACTCCGCTGCCAGGTCAATAAAATCGATCTATATACATAGACAAAACAACAACAACACCTAACTAATAACTAGATTTATTTAGAAACTGGATTTTCCATCTGAAGCTTCAAGGGAGTAGGACTTTTAGAAGCATTTGTCTCTATAATCAGCAATGAAGCACTCCGTCGACTGAGAAGTAAGCGCTATTCTATTCCGATTAAATAGAAAGCAAACACATAGAAATAAAATGGGAAAAAAAATCGACAGTTTTGACATATCATGTTAATCTGCTGATACAAAGCTTGGAGCCTGACCAGACACTGGTTTTTCCGCCGTCTGGTCAGGCCCCAAACGGCATGCGATATACGTCATAGTTTTAGAGAAAGCTATTGAACCCTTTTATACCAAGTGGATGTCCCATGTTTATATATTGAATAAGTCAATTATTGTCAAAGGAATGCCTGGTCAAAATTTTCATTTTGTTTTATATTGAAATTCCTATCAGCAAGCAGTGTATACCCTGATCAGACTCCGCATAATGCGGCGTCTGATCAGAGTCTACACTGTTTTGCATATCCCCCATATATGGGATTGTGGGCACAAATGGGTTAAGTGTAAGCTATTCTAAAATAACAACGTATTCTCGACTTTAGAATGAGGACTGCTGATAAACAAAGCCGTAAGAGGTGTCGAGTTTGATAGATCTGAGATTTATTCTAACAGATTCCCTGCCCGGAACTTGTTTCCTATTATTACCCCGATTTATATTTAGGCGTATTGACTACGGAAATGCCGACTTTCGTGGCAGACAGGTTGGATCCAGGTCAAACATATAATATTTGTCAATGTATTTGCAATTTCCTTATTACGGTAGGTATTCTTCACCGGTATTTTTATACATTTTTGTCTGTTCTGTTCTGTTCACTTATCGTACTCTCTTTCTCAGATGACGCCTATGAAAACTGGCGCATATCACTCGAACAGTTCACATCCAAACGTCTTGGAGATCGACGGAAATCCATGGGGTTTTCAAAGCCATTGAGGTAAAGAATCTACTCACATCACTTGTACCACAACTAAATTACAGTGGAGAAAACGTAATTCTTTCCCAATAACTATTATTTCCAGTACAAACAGTTTGAAGCCAGATCAGAGGCCGGGTAACCCGGCGTTTGATCAGGCACCAAACTGTTTGCCACTCATCTTAATTTTAATAGCGAGAATGGTAAAAAAGCTGTCATTTTCTACATTTTAGTGCATTACGTTTGCGTTTCGTTTGCGTTTAAACGGGAAATAATAACGTTTTCTCTGTAGCAATTGCAAACATTTTGAATCTAAATGAGACCTACAGTGGAGAACACATTCTTTCTCGTTTGAAAGCAACACAACTCAAAACACTGTGAAATTAAATGTAGAAAATAACAGAGTTGAGAGCCAGGCTTCAAGGTTATAAAGCGTTTGAGCTGAGTCTCAGTGTTTTCTCAAGCATCTGGCCAATCAAATGCTTGAAAACGACTTTAACTCAACGCAAAAGCTTTACAACCTCGGACACTGATCAGACATAGGAGAAAACGTTAGTTTTCCCATAAAATAGTGTTTGAGCTACAGTGGTAAATACGCTATTCCTATCCACTTTCCGCTTTTCTTATGCGTTTATTATCCGTTTCGTTAAACAGGTTTCCTAGCCGTTTCTTTACGCGTTTCTTTACGCGTTTAAAAGAGCCCGGATGTCGGTCTTAATTTTCTAAAGAATACTACTGAAATATTGACTCGGGTCATTCACAAAGTGAGCAAAACATCAAATATTCCGACATTTTATGCGGTAAGTAAAGATTGCAGTCGTATCGTAGCGGCGAGTCCAATGCAAGTCTGTTGCGACGGGTTGTTTATTGATTTATGGGTCTGGTGTCACTAATCGGATTAGTGGGTTTTTCATCGATAAGATCCGAAATCTCCGCGTGAAACGCACCAATCGCAACATCTCTGGTATAATCGTTTATTTACGCGTTTAAACGCGTTAAAATTGTCAGGCGTTAAGCGTTCGTTAAACGTTCGTTAACCGTTCACTATGCGTTTCTTACGCATAGATTAACGCTTAAATGGGTAGGAATAGCGTATTTACCACTGTGCAACTACAGTGTCCAATCCAAATTATTAGGAGATTGGCCATATGGCGTGTAACCCGACGTGCGATCTAGCTCAAACTGTTTACCACTCTGATTAAGATTCAGTGATTCCATTTTTGTTCTTTTTGTAAATCGAATTATTTCTGAATTATTGAATTGCGTTTATTTTAAGTTTCGAATTATGCGTAACAAAAAATCATAACGTCAGTTTTACACGACTGAAAACAGCATTGACTGTATACATTTGTATGTCAAGCACATGTACAGTGGAGAAAACGTTATTCATCCCCATTTAAACGAAATTAAACACACTTCAATGAAATGTACAACAAAACAAAACATTTTTGAAAACATTTTGACTACAGGTACATGTATCTACATTTGTACATGTCTCATATTTTCCTAACGATACTATTTTAGTCTGATCAGACACCCGAATACCCGGCATCTGATATGGCTCCAAACTATTTGCAGTGCACATAATAGTTTTAGCAAAACATGCGGTTTTAAGGAAAAAACATCGTTCCCATTTATGTACTGTACATGTATTGCATAGTAAAAAGAAGGCAACCCATAGAAACGCTTTACATGTATTATTATTTGATATATTCTTATCTTAATCCGATATAATACATGTATATACTATCTATAGTATTACATATTAGATAGAAGACAAACCATAGAAAAGCATTATTAATATTTTTATATCTTATTATCTGAATCTAATATAATATTTATTACTAATACATCTTTGTTACGAATCTCTCGTACTTTTTTTCATTTTTGCGTTTGAAAATACTTGATATTACTACGACATTCACCCGGGTATTAACCTTTTCCATTACCATCATTATATTAGATTGTTTTAAACCTTTATCCTGTTCTAATATTGTCACTGCTTGAAATCGACGTCTGTAAAATTTGTTAAATTTCGATTAAGACAAATTGGAATTATAGAAATCTTAAAACGAGTGTCAAACCAAACAGATTTGATCCATATCAAGCGTTGTATTACTCAGAGTTTAATCTGGATCCAAGCTGAGTGCCAATACAAGTATAGATACGATCGGTAAAATGAGGCTGAAATAAAACGTCGTTATCTTCTGTTCAAATACATGTGTATATTTTTTTTATACATTGTATTATGCATCTGTATGACTTATCATATTGTTATTGGTATACCGTTGCTATTCTGATTACACGCCAATTTAATCGGCGTTTTATCTGGATCTATCTATCTATCTATGTTTATCACTGTTCCGTCAAACTTGACGCTTACACAATGTTTTGGACTCGGTAACGCTAAGAAAAGAAAAAGAAATATAAGAGAAAAATAGGTAGGAAGAAGATATTGAATACAACTATAATAAGGATGATATTGATAATCAAAAGAGGTAGAAAAAACATAAGATATAAAAGGTATTACTTAATTATGATCAGGGATGTACAGAATAAGAAAAGGCAGAGTAAAAAAGAAAAAAAAGATCTATCCTGGTTACAATGTAATGATTGGATTGGCAGCGAAATTAATAAGTTTCAGGATAACGGTTAAGATATCGCCATGGAAATTTAAATGCGAGTGTGACATATATTCGACGTCACTTCATTACAAACCAATTTGTCCAGAATATTGGGGTGACTTAATTAAACGGTCATTGGGTTGCGGTAAATCAAATCAGACGGCACAATTATAAACGACAATAATTCCTAAATTAATAGTGAATGACCATTATACACGTACATGTATGTTGTAAGAACTCCTATGGCGTATAGAAGGAAGAAAAAACTCAGGGCTGCCACAAGTTGATCATGAAATATCCGAAATTGTCAAAATTTTCTATATTTCAAGCGGGAAGTTACATGTACGAATCTTACCTTTAACCCTTTATCCCATAGTATTTGTTATAGTTTTGAAGACACGGGTCTATCTAAAGCAGATTGAAAGTAAGACAGAATGCGCCTTAAGCATTAATATCTGCCTACAGCATCTGATTTAACATTTTGTTCCGTATAGGCACCTTTAAGCGCATACATTGTATTCCTCCACTGAAGAAAATTGTTACAATTTATACAGTCATGAACATGTAAGATAAGAATTTTTTTTATATACATGCACATTGTATCCTAGCTTAAGGTAGGCTGGAAGTTAAGCAGAATAAGCATTGAGGTGGTCAACCTGCTTTCGGTATGCACCCGTCTTCTAAACTAGAAATATGCTACAGTGGAGAATACGTTATTCTTCCCGTTTAAACGCAAACGAAACGCAAACGCAGAACACAAAAATGTAGAAAATGACACTTTTTGACAATTCTGACTTTTCATTTTTATCTGAGTGGCAAACAGTTTTGAGCCTGATCAGACGCCGGGTTACCCAGCGTCTGATCTGGCTCCAAACTGTTTGTACTGGAAATAAGAGTTTTAGCGTAATCGCGTTTATTGGGAAAGACGATGAGTGAATACATGTACCTAAGCGAAACATGGAAGTAGAATATTTTCTGTAGTTTTCGTCTTTATAACATCCTTATAACTGCAATATCCATATACATGAAAAGGATACTTTGTCGGTTTCATTAGAAAGATTATTCCATACTGAATGAGACACTTATACTTAATACTGGACAGGGTCAGACTTGTCATTTTGTCCGTGAATTAGACATGAGCCTATAAGGATTCACACTAGTTCTACTCTATGAAAGGGTCGTCAATTACCGGGTATATTGCTGAAGTCTTGTGACTTGTATGGTTTCCACAAATCTGATTTAGTATAATAAGAAAATTCCTATTTCAACAGTCCGGCTCCTGCAAGGTGAAGAAAATACGGCGATAGGGCGATAAGGTATACACTAAGGTACATTGTACGGATTAACCGGATTCTGACCATGCCCTTACCTACTTGAAAGGTACATGAGGGCTTTATCATATTTAAGTTTATTTAAGAAATAAAAAATTTATACCAGTGTTCTATCGTGCAATCGAACACTGGTAGGAGTTGATATGCGTAGTAATTTAATCATGAGACCTTTAGGCCGAGTGATTTAATTACAAGCATCTCAACGACTACCTGTGTTCGATTGTTAGATAGAACACTGGTATGATTTTTTTATTTCGATTCTAACACATAATTCAACCAAAATTTGCACCGAAGCAACGGCGCTACATTTCTTGGCGTACGCACTTTTGAAGCCAAATGACGTCACGTTAGAACGTTTAGCGCGTGAGTGTTCTACTGAACATTCGTACACTGAGACGGTCCTTCTTCGCTTATATAGGGGTGTGGGCGAGGTGTGTTAGAATGTGAAATAAAAACGTGTAACTAGGTGTGGCAATGTACGCTTCCAAAGTATGTCTTTAAACTAATATTAAATGTTTTTTATAAATGTTTTTATCACAGCTACATGTATACTGCAGTAGGGAATTCGTTAATATTCCCATACACACGTTTATGCCACAATGGAGAAGACGTCATTTACCCCTTTAAACCCTTTCACTGCCAAAACTTTCGTGAGATTTTGACCCCTTCATCGTCATGTTTGATGTCTGCAAAATCGTTTTATAGTTAAATATAAGACAGTAAGACTGGTGAAATTTCATAACGAGTGTCAAACAGTTTAAATCCTGATCAGACGCCGCGTTACGCGGCGTCTGATCAGGATCCACACTGTTGGCAAAAGCGCTTTTAAGCGTCATTTAGAGTGAAAGGGTTAAATGCGAACAAAACGCAAACGCAATGCGATCAAAATTGTACGTTTGATTTAAAATTTATGACGATTTATTGTATTCTGAGTGACAAGCAGTACGGATTACCCGGCACTTAATCAGACTCTAAAATGTTTGCAATGGAAATCATAGTTTTAGCATAAACACAATTACTGGGAAAGAATATCGTCTTCTCTCCTGAATAATGTTTAATAAAACAGTTCAAAGCTAGATCAGACGCCGAGTAACCATGTGTATTGTGCGATCACAAACTATCTGCCACTCAGATTACAACAAATCTACACTTCTTTGAAAGGGCTTATGTTTTCTTCATTTAATTCGCATTTAAATATGCGTTTCTATTTTTTCCTTTGAGCGGTATAGAATAAAGTCTACCATATCACATGTATGTATGTTCAAATACGTGTAATAAAGTTGATTTAAATGTTGATTCCATGCATAAATTATGCTGTTGCAGATTATTTTACGACAAACAAGATACTTTGATCGGCGAGTTTGAAGAGCTGCGTGATTCCTCGCTGAGTGATGAAAGTTATGTTGAAACTCTTCAATATCACCCGTTATAACTACATAAACAGAGAAACATGTATCAGATACCCTCTGAAAACCAAACCATTCTATATACGTGTTAAATGCAATCTTACTGCAATGCAGAAATATTTTGCATTACTGATGTTAAATAGTTTAAATGGATTTTATAATATTGTAACAGGTACAGTAAATTATCTCTATTACGACCACTAAAACGAAGTATAACTGATTGTATAAAAGGCAGGTGACATCTTAGAGCAAGGTACATGTAACAGCTTAAAGCAAACTGATAGTTCAACAGAAAGCATTTCTGTTTAACGTTCACCTTGTTTTTAAGCAGTCGTCCGTTGTAAACACCAACTTATTAGAGAGGTTTCACTGTACTGTGGAATGAAGGAAACTTCTGGCGTATGTGGCTTCGGTTTTCAGATTTTTCCCTGTGTATTCACCCATCCTAAAACCCATATATCAACATTGAATAGCTATATAATAGATGTACATATTTCCCTTACCAACAAATATAACCGTGATCAATATCATCTTGAAATGTGTATCTCTTTTAGTTTCGATACCTTTAGTCTGTGGAAGGTGTCATGTTGTTCATGTAGAGCCGTCGAGTAAAACTGTGTTTGATCAGGATCGAAATTATTCGACACACATGTCTAATGGTTATGATGCTGACCCATTCGAAATTCTACTTCTGCAGTCTGCTTTGAACATATCATTTGGAGTATAATACATGTATACAAACGTATTATGTATTTATAAACGCTTACACATAATAACGAAAGTTATTCAGTTTATATCTAGTTCAGACACGGCGTTTTGTGCCATCTGATCTGGATTCATAGTGTTTGCAAATAATATTAAGTCGCAATCGAAATCCAAATAAATAATTAACAGAATTCGACGATAGATATGGAGCTCACAATTTCTCACCTCTCGGACAGAGGTATCCCGAAATCTAGGGGGTGTGAGATAACCTTATCTGTCCGGACAGCCAAGCTGAACTCGGCAAGCCTCGTCCCTGCATGAATTTTCTGACCCTCGGGGGAGAAAATTCCTATCCTACATCAACAAAACGAATGGTGGATTTTTTTTCTCTTATTTAAATCATTAAAACGTGATACAAATAACAAAATAAATGCAGTTTGTGTGCACCTTTTTCCGCCAAAACGTTGACGTTGTTTATAGTAACGTCATTAGAAATGACGTCATTTAGTTACCCGCGTCATACAGCGCTTGTGAATAAGCTGGGTAAACAATAAAAGACTCACGTGAAAGGACTGATATGCAGCTTCTTCATAATTCATTAATCCATTCACTACCTGTCCACGAGTACAAAGGTTATTTGCAAACAGTTTGGATCCTAATCAGACGACGCGTAACGCAGCGTCTGATTAGGAAACACACAATTTGCCCCTTAATTCAGTATAACTATCGTAAGTCAAAAAACGTGCAATTCAAATTTGAGAAACAAAAGTAGACAATTATTTTAATTGATGACGTCAGGGCATTAATGAGTGAAGATATTTAAACATGAATTAATAATGCGTAAATTTAGTCACAATAATCGAAGCCCATGCAATATTAGATACTTCAAATTTATAATATATGAAATATGTATGTGTTTTCTTAGCGAATCAACAAATCGATTACACATAGAGATTACCTTTCACAATATTAAGCGCCAATGCAGTAACATTTAGAATTTATTTTAATCCTGACCACGGGTAAATTCTGTTTGATTAAGATCAAACTCGTTTCATCTGCTTAAACGTAAAATATTTGGCAATGCATTTAAAAACATGTTTAATTGCAAGACAGGGGCTCTTAGAATGTTAAACATATCGATTCCGACAACATTGCCCTCAACAGGATTAAACCTTCACTGATATTACGTCATCAATTTCAAATGATTTTGGTCTGCTTCCATTTATCAGAATTAAAATTGAGGTGTTTTGATTGAAGATATATCTAACGAGTGTCAAACAATTTGAAACCTGATTAGACGCCGCGTTACGCGGCGTCTAATCAGGATTCAAACTGTTCACACATAACCATTGTACTCGGGGTAAGGCAATGCATGGGTGAAATTAATTTAGAGAAATGGACGGATGTGTCACTTACGTTTTTCAACTGCTCAGCTGTTACTAATTGAAATGGGATTGATTTCGTGATTGGCCTCTCCAAAAGCCGGACTGTGTTCGATAACGGTTTGACATGTCATGCACTTTATTCATTCGAAAACCTGCTTCAGAAAAGGCGTTGAAAATAAAAATGCCTGCGGGCAAATTTGTACACGCGCTAGCTGTCAAGGTTAACTTTGAACAAATTATCGTCCACACCAATCGGTCAATCAAGTGTTATGACTGTCGTTACGTGGCTACTTTTTCCTGAGCAAAAGCAATGATGAAAGCTCACTGATAAGGAGTTTCTTGCATAAAATATGTTCCGAATTAAGGTGAAACGTATTGTTTAATGTCCGCATATTTTCTTTAGAATTACCGCAGAGCATACATGTATGTGTTAAAGTGAAAAATACGTTGTTCTTGTCCAATAAACGCATTTCGTCTAATTTATTAATAAGAATCATTTTGAAGACTGGTCAAATGCCTGCATGATATATTTTACACGGTGTATGTTCAGATTTCAAACGGTTTTCCATTCCAATTTAAATAATTTTTCAAAAATAGTAATTTTGTTTATTTTATGCCTCACGTGTGCGTTTCATTTGATTTATTCTAGAACAATAACGTCTTCTCCACTTTGCTAACATTTAACCCTTTAAAACTTGTTTCTCGTTCTGATACAATGTACTGGTCAGCACCTACGGCAGGTTGAAAGTAAAGCGGAAAGTTCATTGGGGTGAATTTTGTTTCACTTTCACACTGTTTTCAGCTGCCATCTGCTAGGGTATAGAACACATTTATTATCGTACGTGTCCAATACTGTATGAACTGGAACTAGTCCATACAGGGGGGGGGGGGGGGGGGGGGATAAATTAAATGCGCTGCTCAAAGGCGCCACCTTGGGGGAAATGGTTAAATACGTCGTTTGTTAGCTGTTGCACTATTTCAACATGACCAGTTTAAGTTTGACAGACTGACATATTGTTGTCAGTCTAACTGATAATTTGACAATTTAAATTGGTCTTACATCCCAATCGTATTGACCCCAATAGGTACGGTGGAGAAAATGATATTCTTTCCCAATCAACGCGTTTACGCTAAAACTATTACTTCCAGTGCAAACAGTTTTTAGCTTGATCAGACGCCGGTTTACCGTGCGTCTGATCAGGCTCATAACTGTTTGCCACTCAGATAAGAAGCTAAAGTCAGAAATGTAAAAAATTGTCATTTTCTACATTTTTGTGTTTTGCGTTTGCGTTTAAACGGGAAAGAAAACGTTTTCTCCATTGTAAATCCAGACTTATTCAATATCAGCTAGTATATATTTGTTATTGTCGATAAATTATATCGGTTAAGACGCAAAAGTAAAGTAAACACGAGTATTTTGATACATTTGTCCTTTATCAAAACAACTGTAATATGTTCGAAAACAGTTTACAAACAAAAGGTACATTATAATAATTATGTTTCATATCCTATCGGAAAGGTGGAACAGCTTCTGCAACTTTTATCTTAGAGACATTGTTCTTGGATAGTAATTCAAATGATACATGTACGTGTATCTTCAACTTGCATTTAATAGTAATTGCAATAGCAGGCATCATATAAGAGCATTTAGGTGAACCAAAAAGGCTATCTCAGTTTTTCCAATAATAAGTGTTGACGGTCACATAGGTTTGACGTACACTATATATTTGTCCTAAAATAGGAATATAATGAGGCAAACAGTGGCTTTTGAGCTATATGTACATGTAGTATACATTTGTTTTCAAAACAACGTTATACACGTATATCTAGTTAGTGAAGCATTCGTTCCTATAGTGGTTTTCTGTTTGACCTTTAATCTGCAATACGCTACTGTCTTTCATAAACACTGCTACATGTATTATTATTATTTATAATTATTATAATTATTAATATACCAGATTTATATAACGCTCTTGTCACCCAGGAATTTTGCGTTCAGAAACGATTCGTGTGCAATTATATACATGCACTTACACATTGAGAACAAACAAATAACTACATTAACAGTACAGTAAGAAAACATTATTCAATTGATTTACATTGTACATGGAAAAAAATATCCTAAATAAGATAAATTATTTCAGTATAGTAATTAAGGTTATACGAATTATTATTATTTTAGAAAGGCACTGCTAATTTGTCGTTTACCGTGACCGGATTCTTTGGCTTATAAAACCAGTAAACAGAATGCAAAGAAAGAACGCAGACTCGTATCAGATAAACAGTGTTCCGTGTCTACGAAAACACTCAATATAAGGGAAGGCAAAGAGTGCGTGTGTTGTTTGGAGGGAATTGTTCTAGAGAGGGACATTGGGTTCCACTTACAAACAGCTTGAATATAGATCAGAAGCCGCGTAACGCGGCGTCTGATCTGGATTCAAGTTGTTTGTCACTCATTATGAGTTTTTATATAACTTTGAGAAAAACAGCAGACGACAATTTTAAGCAGATGATATTGCAGCCGTGAAAAGGTTGGACATGGTTGTTTTGTTTGGAAACAGCGACAACTGTTGTTGTTAGGAGGGAATCGTTGTTCAGAGGGTCTTTGTAGGGAGGGAGCACTGTATTCTATAAAACGCCCAACCTGAAGCACCCAGCCTGATTCAACAGTGTTTCAAACAATCAATACCAAGTTACGCTAGTAGCAGGAAAACATTTTATATGAATGCACGGTGATGGATTTGGAAAACCGTAGATGCCTTTATTTAATATATATGACGTTTTATCATTTACACATGCATCTAAAAGCGTGGTAGGGACGGAATAAATGTACATTGTAAGATGAATGATACCGTGATAGGGGAAGTCAGTCTTCAAACCTATCCAGACCAGTCTACTAACACAGGGAGGATATTTGTTCCGGTTCAAATGCAAACGGAACGCATACGCATTGCAATAAAATTTAGAACATGACCATGTTTCAAAATGTCTTACTAGTCATGTTGATCTGGCTCCATACTGTTTGCAATGATTATAACGATTTTACCATGAGCGCGTTACAGTGGAGAATCTGTTATTCTTTCCCAATAAACGCGTTTACGCTAAAACTATTATTTGCAGTGCAAACAGTTTGGAGCCAGATCAGACGCCGGGTAACCCGGCGTCTGATCAGGCTCCAAACTGTTTGCCACCAAGATAAACATGAATTATCAGAATTGTCCAAAAGTTGTACTTTTCTACGTTTTAGTGCTTTGCGTTTGCGTACGTTTGCGTTTAAACGGGAAAGAATAACAGATTTGTCCTATGCAAACAGTGAAGTCCCTGATCAGAGGGCTCCTGTAGGAGTCCTCTGATCAGGGACTTCAATGTTTGTCATTTAGAAATTATTAAAAATAAACTACCCTAAATAGACTGAATTTGATCATCCTTTATTGCAAACTGACATTGTCCATTGGAAATGTCAGGGGATAATGAGGAATACACCTTTTCCCCAAAATATCTGCCTTCACCAGTTTTCCTTTGTAATACATGTAGTTATATCTGGAGCTAGACTATTTGTGAAGTTGTCTTTAACAGTATTCTGTAGTAACAAAATGGTCACAACTGACACTAAGCAATGTCGCTTACTCAAATTTGTTTTTGACGAATATAAATACATGTATAGGATATTTTTAGACTCAAAGCATGCTTACGGATATTTCAGCTTTTTTCTAAATATCAACATCGTGTCTGCTTCAGTATCATAAGAGGTAATGACTTTTTTTTCTCGTTTCATGTATATGCAAACTTAAACGCTAACATGCGTAATACGAATAAAAAAAGTAACTGCTTTTTCAAAAATTCGGCATATCTTTTTTAATCCGAGAGACAAATCGTTTAGCCCCGGTTATCAATCTGTTCTGGCTCCAAACAAATTTCAATAGAAATAATTGTTTTAGCGCAAGCGTGTTTAATCTGGAATGAAAAAAGTCCGTCTTCCCTTAAAGCATATCGTGACTGACAAAAGCGTTGTTTACTTATGGACTTGAACAAATGCAAGTTTTAGCATGGCTGTGTATTTGTCTATCGAGAACATCAGATAATAATCAAAAGAAATCGACCCCAACCACACAAGCGGACCATGTCCTTCGGATGGAACTTTAAACCGAGGTTCCCATCAGTACATGTATTACATGGGCATGCAAACGAAGGCTGTAAAGAAATTGCAGGACATTGCCTAGGTTCCTCGGTACAGTGGAGAAAACGTTATTCTTTCCCGATAAACGCGTTTACGCTAAAAGTATTATGTCAAGTACAAACAGTTTGGAGCCAGATCAGACGCCGGGTAACCCGGCGTCTGATCAGGCTCCAAACTGTTTGCAACTTATATTAAACTTAATTGACAGAATTATCAACAAGTTGTAGTTATTTTTATTTTACTAAAATGCGTTTCGTTTGCGTTTAAATAGGAAAGAATTACGTTGTATCCACTGTATATGCGTTTTCTCTCTCTGTGACCACAGTAGGAATAAATCGACTTCAATCAAAAAAGTATACATGTGTTCTATTACATGTATATGTCACGCAGACAAGAATAAATCATCAGACTTGTCAAAAATCGGAAAAGTTCAATATTCTTTAGCGTATAAAAAGGGAAAGAACATATAATATCAACCCTTGTATGTCGCTTCATTCAAAACGATCTTTAATAAGAGTATTATGCACGGGCACTGTTTATGCATACGTCAATGGTTCAGTGAAATATTAAGTATTCAGCATAAAACGTGTCACTTTAAGATACAGTAAAGGAATTGTAATTTTGCACTATTGATGTGACACGAACTGCAGTGCTATTTATAGTAGATATGAACGTTTTCATCATCTGATTAAGCACAAAGCGATTTGAGCTAAGAAAAATGTTTTCAATGCCTGCTACATTATTTGTTGGTTATTGTTTTGTTTTTTTATAAAAGTTTCTTGAAAGCCAGTGGAGAAAACGTTATTCTTTCCCGTTTAAACGTCAACGAAACGCAAAACTCATAAATGTAAAAAAGGACAATTTGTTCACAATTATCCGAGTGGCAAACAGTTTTGAGCCTGATCAGACGCCGGGTAACCCGGCGTCTGATCATGCTCCAAACTGTTTGCACTGGAAAGTCCAGGTTTAGCGTAAACGTTTATTGGGAAAGAATAACATTTTCTCCACTGTACATGTACCTGTAAGCACTGTTTGTTGCGACACGTGTACGCATATTTCTATATTTGTTCTGTTTTGACTCAAATGTCATACTCAAGAAGTATCTAAGAACATTTTTCAAACGCCCACTGGAATAATAAATCCGCAAGTTTTAAGAGCATACATACTTCATGCATAGGTAAAATATATGAGCTTTGCATACACAGTACCGGTTACTAAGTGTTCCTTTGGTACAGATACACGGTTCAGAGTCCGTTGCCATGGTAACCAATCTATTACATTCAAATATAATATATTTTATAATTCTCCATATACATATTTCTTTTTTATCACTAAAGTGAACACTTACAGTACAATAAACCCTTGTAGTTACAGTAAACGCATAAGGATAATACAATATTCCCTCCCTACAACGGCCCTCTCAACAACGACTCTCTCCTTACAACGACCTTTGTTGCAATTCCCCAAACTAGACAATTATGTCTAACGCTTTTATTGCTGCAATATTGTCTGCTTAAAATTGTCATCGGCTGTTTTTTCTCAAAGTTACATGTACATATAAGTGGACATTTTGATTGAATAAATATAATGACGAGTGACAAACAGCTTGACTCCAGATATGACGCCGCGTTAGGCGGCGGCTGATCTGGAATCATGCTGTTTGCAAATGTAAGCCGCCAAGTCTTAATTTTCTCTCCGTATAACGACTCCTTCCGAACAACACACAAAGTATGTGTCTCCCATTGGGTGTCGTTGTAGAGAGGGAGTACTTTATTACATGTACATATTATTCTTTCACGTTTAAACGCAAACTAAAAGGAACGCATCGAAATCAAGAGTAGTAAAAGACAACATTTCGACAATTCTGGCTGTTCATGACAATCTGAGTGGCAAACAATTTGAACGCGTTTATAGGGGTTTAATGATATTCGTCTAAAATCTCTTTACCCTTTAACTACATAATTTTCCGTGAGATATTTACCTGCTTCAATTTTGTTATTTGCAAGAACGTTTCAAAGTAAGATTTAATGTAGTATGACTTAAAACATATCGATACGAATGTCAAACAGTTTGGATCCCGATCAGACGCCGCGTGACGCGGCGTCTGATCAGGCTCCAAACTGTTTGCAAACGCGCTTTTAAGCGTCATTAGGAATGAAAGGGATAATGCTTTCAGGATGTCACTTTTTCTGTTTTCTGTGTTAAGAATGTTCTCTAGTGACATTTATGTTTGTTTTCTGACATTAAGGATAATAGAGTTTCAAGGCGGGAAATCAAACCTATCTCACTTAATACGATGTTTTTCTCAATAGAGATAGAGTAGAGCTGATGCTTCGCTTTTACTACGTGGTTTGTACAAAAACATAACCATTAAATCGGTTTTCATGCTAACAAATATGGTGATCAGGAATTAGGAAGCGGAATTCGGAGAGGGTTTTAACTTGTTTAAAAGCTGGCATGTCTTGAAAGTTATTAAACACATTCAGTAAAAAAGATAATTTCAAAGAAAGTCAAATCACGCTATATTTTCTACAAATTTGAAAAGAGTTCATTATTAAGTTGACGACTTGGGGGTGGGGATTAATCCGTACACTACTACAACGCTATGTGCATTAACCCTTTTCCCTATAGAAGCGACCTTTAGCGTATTTGATTTTTTCCTCCGCTAAAGAAAAAGGTTCCAATTTATACCATCATTAACATTTACCATATACATATTTTTCTTTATTAAAGCAGATGGTAGTTTAAAGCAGGCTGAAAGTAAAGCAGAATGTGCCTTAAGGCACATTCTGCTTTACTTTCAACCTGCTTTAAGTACTCATCTATTTTCAAAATTATAGATACATGTATGTTACTGGTTAAAGGGTTGAAGAAATATATTACGCATTCTCTTCTTGATGTTTTATTTAAGTAATTTGGCTAAAAATAGGTGATATATATGTACATTTGTACATAGCGCGGCCTCTGGTCAAAATCCAAACTGTTTGGAAAAAAACATTGTACGGTACAGAAGATGTTAGCCCTTCCAATGTAACCCATTACTCAAAATGATGCCTTTTTACGTCTTTAATTTATACTTTTACTGAAGAAAACAGTTACAATTTATGCAGTCATGAATTTGGAAAATAAGAAATATGTTCTTTATCCTAGAAGAGAATACATTAAAGTATGTTGAAAGTAAAGCAGAACTTTACTTTCGTCCTGCTTCAAAACTAGAAACATGATATACGGTAAAGGTTTACACGAACCAAAATGCAAACGAAGTTGAACAGCTTGTTAAAAATGACAGCGTTATGAGGTTTTGACACTTTGTTTCAGTAAAGTGGATACTGATACATCATGTAAGACGGCGCCTGGTCTTTCCCGTTTAAACGCAAACGCAAAACACAAAAATGTAGAAAATCACAACTTTTTGACAAGTATGACTTTTCTTTTTTATCTGAGTGGCAAACAGTTTGGAGTTTGATCAGACGCCGGATAACCTGGCGTCTGATCAGGCTCCAAACTGTTTGCACTGGAAATAATAGTTTAAGCGTAAGCGCGTTTATTTGGAATAATTTACGTTTTCTCCACTGTAAGACGGCGTCTGATCTAGGTCCTGTCTGTTTTGCAATAGAAACACATTGTTTATAGAACATCGCGTTCGTTTAGAAATTATAACATATTACCCAGTGCATTATAGATAAGGCAGCGAAGACGTTATTCTTTCTCTTTTAAACGCAAACGAAACGCTAACGCAATTTTTTTTGGACAACTTTTTGACAATTACGACTTTTTATTATTCTCTGAAACAGTTTGGAGGCAGATCAGACGCTAAGTCACTCCGAGTCTGATCCGGCTCCAAACTGTTCCCAATGGAAATTATAGTTTTAGAGTAAACAGGTTTATTTGGAAAGAATACTACAGAAATGTATCAATTTTATTCAACTGATTGATCTCGTTAAATCTAAAATTGTACTATAAAATAAATGAATTGCAAATCTCATTCAAATCTGGCGATAGCGAATATTAATGCATTCAATAATTTGCCGTTCTAAATGTTATGGATGACCCTATTAAAAAGAGAAAATTGTGTTTTTGAGATGCAATGCATGGAGTTATGAAAACCTTAGACATCTAAGCAGTTGTCTTGGAAATACTTCATCATATTCTCTAATACAAAACACAAAAGGACATGTTGTTTTTGTTCGCAAAAGAGCGGATGTACTAGATCTAGTATTATCCATAAGGTTTGACCTAGCAGTCATCACTTTCCGTCAACTTTCGTTGGTACCATCAGAAGTGTCCGTATACTTTATTTATAGATCAATAAAAACTTCAGAACATATACTAATTTAGCCGATAATCAAAAGCCACTGTGTTGCAATAGCTTAGTTGATAGTGTCATTGACTCGTAGTGCTAGGGTCGCGGGTTCGATTCCAGGCACTATTTTGTATACGTCGGTTTCAGATATTTTTTTATGTAAGTATTTATTTTACACATAAAGCAGTAAAACGTTTTGGTAAAGAGCAACTTGCTGCTTAACGAAATAACAAAGTAACACAGAGTGCTTCCTGCCGGAGAGTATTTTGCATAACGTGATGTTGCTACAGTGGAGAATGTGTTATTCTTTCCCAATAAACGCGTTTACGCTAAAACTATTATTTGCAGTGCAAACAGTTTAGAGCCAGATCAGACGCCGGGTAACCCGGCGTCTGATCAGGCTCCAAACTGTTTGCCACCAAGATAAACATGAAATATCAGAATTGTCTAAAAATTGTTCTTTTCCATGTTTTAGTGATTTGCGTTTGCGTACGTTTGCGTTTAAACGGGAAAGAATAACAGATTCTCCACTGTATTAAAGCACTTCTCTATCCAAGTTTCCTTAGGCAAGTTTCACTGTACTTTATTTTATATAAATGCATGAATGTCATGGTTTGTATATGTCTACCATAAAAAAAGATTAAAAAAAAAATAATTATGAAATAGATCTATTACAAAACAAACTCTATCGGGGATCGAACCAACAACCCTAACGTTGGTAGTGCAGATACATAACCACTGAGCCATTACCGACTGTGGTTACTTTATCAGATAATATACATGTAATCTAATTCGAGTCATCGTTTAATTGCTTATTTACCATACACTGTAGTTGTTTCCGGAAGATAAAAATAGCTTACGGAAACAGACGGAATATTCATAAACTGCTAAGAGCGGTGACATCTTCACTGTTTTATCTGAATGGATGTATGGATTGGATTTTACATCACTGCGACACAATAAAGGTCATATAGCACCGATGAATGATGAGGGGTGATTAGATGAGATGATGATGATTTCAGGATGGTGATTTCGGCTTATCTCATTCGTTGCGAAGTAGCACATGGGATCAACCGACCTTCCTTACGTGTAGTTATTAGCAGGGTGGATAATCACGGTCAAACAAACAGAAAATTCCCAGAACTACGACAACTTATAAGAGTCACTTGGGTTCTGAATATTAAACACTTTATATCCTGCATCAAATAAAACCTTTGCTCAGGGACCCTAATTTCCTTTAAAGCAACAGAAATGAAACAAAATTCTAAAATAGATACATGTAGTATTTGATGTATATTACAAAATTATATGATCTGAGTGGCAAACAGTTTGGAATCGTGATTAAATTCCGGGTCACGCGGCTTCTTATCAGGATCAATACTCTGTACATGCAGTTAAGATGTAAAGCATTGTGCTGGTAAATCGGACATTTTATTTACTGAATTATTGTTGTACATGTATGTTCATATTGTTTTAATCAGGACCGCCTTTTGGTGAAACTATGTACCGTTGGCCAATCAGAATCCGTCATTCAGTTCTTCCGTTTTCGTGAAGACTGGATTAATACCGCCAAAATGAAGGTCTTGTGAGGAAACATTGATTGCCAGATTATCGTTGCTGGCGCGTGTGTAGAATAGCAACCACCAATTGCACGTCACATAATGACGTAATGTAGCTTTGTAAACACTATTCCTTATTTGGATTTATGGGCGGTCACAATCGGTTAGACTGCAAAAGACAAGTCTTTGTGAAATAGACAGGCTCCGCTAACGCTCCGCCCTGTCTAGTTCCCAAATACTTGTCCTAATGCAGTCTAACCTATATTTGGTATCATCTGTGTGACCTGAGGTACATATTATATTGTATTGACTGTATGATTTATGTTACCCAAAGATGGACGTATAAGAAAGCTCTCACAACAGGACATTTTTTAAAGATGAGCAAGACGATTAATAGCAGGTAACTGCTTATTACAGTGGAGAAAACGTTCTTTCCAAATACACGCGTTTACGTTAAAATTATTATTTCCATTTAGTCCAGTTTGGAGTTAGACCAGACGCCGGGTAATCCGGCGTCTGATCAGGCTCAAACTGTTTGCCACTCAGATTATTTAAAATGAATAGTCAGAAATATAATGTCATTTTCTCCCTTTTATTGCAATGAGTTTGTGTTTTGTTTGCGTTTAAACGGGAAATAATAACGTTTTCACCACTGTATATGACACATGTAACACTAACTAGTACAGGCTGCTCCTCGTTTCTAGTACAATTGTAACTGATTGCCTTCTGTACTACCTTTATCCATTACAGTGGAGAATCTGTTATTCTTTCCCGTTTAAACGCAAACGTACGCAAACGCAAAGCACTAACACGTAGAAAAGTACAACTTTTGGACAATTCTGATAATTCATGTTTATCTTGGTGGCAAACAGTTTGGAGCCTGATCAGACGCCGGGTTACCCGGCGTCTGATCTGGCTCCAAACTGTTTGCACTGCAAATAATAGTTTTAGCGTAAACGCGTTTATTGGGAAAGAATAACAGATTCTCCATTGTACTGTGCTGCAGTAGAGAATATGTCATGTTGATGTTTTCGCTAAAACTATATGTTCAATCGCGATCAGTATGGAGCCAGATCAGACGCCGGATCATCCGGCGTCTGATCAGTCTCCAAACTGTTTGGCATTCAAATTATAATAAATAGTAAGAAATTAAAAAAAAATGTAATTTTCTATATGTTTTGTACAGTGGAGAAAACGTTATTATTTCCCGTTTAAACGCAGCCTACACGCAATGACTAGAACGTATACATGTATAAGTACAACATTTTGACAATTCTGAAAATGCATGTTTATCTTAGTTGCAAACATTTTGGAGCCATATCATACGCCGCGTTATCCGACGTCTCATCGTAAGGCGTTTCCGATCAAACGGGAAAGAATAACCTCTTTTAAACTGTACATGTAAAATTTATAGTGACGTTCACAAATGATATTGTTCAGCTCCAATTTAACAGCAAGTGGGTAAAAGAGTTTTATAAAATAAATTAGTTGTAAATCGCATTCAAACTCCATCAAATCAAGCGATACTGAAAATTAAAATTAATACATTAAATAATTTGCAGATCTTTATGTTATTTCCGATCCGTATTTTTATAAATAGTTGTATCTTTTTTTTAGAAGTAACGTATGGATTTTAGAAAACTTTAGAAGACATTTAATCATTACAGAAGAAAGTCGTTTATTTATATTGAAATTTGGTTTCAATTGAGTGGCAAACAATGTATGGTTTTATCAGACTCTGCCAAACGTGGCGTCTGATCAGGATCTAAACTTTTTGCAAAAAGGCATTGTATTCAGGGTAGGGCAGTGAATAAGTTTTCGTTTAAGAGGGCGTTATAACAGATTCGACTGGTTTCACTTCTTTTCGATGATTACTTTGAAACCGAACATTCTTTTACCCTTCCATGATCAAATTTGTCGAGAGCTTTTTGCCCTTTTGTACCTCTATAGTGTCGTCTGCTTTAATACTGAGGTCTGCAACAACGTTTCAAAGTTGGATTTAAGACAATTTGACTGACAAAATTTTGAAACGAGTGTCAAGCAATTTGGGTACTGATTAGACGCCGCGTTCGCGGCGTCTGATCAGAACCCAAACTGTTTGCAAATGCACTTGATGGCGCCATTGAGTGTGAAAGGGTTAAGCAATAACTTTTGTCATCTCCGATTCAATTTTAAGTCGTTTTTAAATCTACAATTGCACTATAAAATAAATGAATAGCAAAATGCATCCAAATCAGGCGGTGCTGAAAATTAATGCATTCAATAATGTGCCGTTCTATATGTTTGCACGAGCCGTATCTAATAAAGATTTGTGTTTTTGAGATTAGCTTCTAAAAGATAAATCATTATTTGCCTTAAAGAGACTGCACACTAAATTTGGCCTAAAATCAAATTGTTTTTTGTAAAATTGATGCTAGGCGCCTTTACAAAAACGTATAATTTTATACATGTATTAGATTAGGTGAAGGATTTATGATAAAAACTACAAATTTAAAGACAATTCTAGTACGAGTTCGCTTCGGTTGAAACCGTGTGAAGAAGTAAAATCAATGTACAGTGCCCCCTCCCTACAACGGCTCTCCAAATAACGAGTTCCTCCTTACAACAATGATTGCCACTGTTTCTAAGACAATTATACCTTATAGTTTCTCTGTTGCAATATTGTCTGCTGCCTTTTCTCAAAGTTTTATTTTGGATATTTTACAAAAATCATAATGACGAGTGGCAAATAGATTGAATCCAGATCAGAGGCCGCGTGTCACGGCGTCTGATCTGAATTCAAACTGTTTGCAAAGGTAAGCAAAGTCGCACTCAGCACTCTTTGAATATAAGTAGAAATGGCGATGACAAATAATCTTAAACACAGATAAAGAGACTTTTGACGATGTTTTTGAACCGATTATATTGGTTAGAATCAAACTTTTGTACTCAGCAAAGGACTTATCCCCTTGTCCTGCTGCAATGTCGTCTGCTTGAAATTGATGTCTGCAAAATTATTGAATCAATATTTATACATTGTAAAAGTAAAGAAACTTTAAGATGAGTGTCAAACAGTTTGGATCGTCATGCGGCGTCTGATCCGGATCAAAACTGTTTGCAAAAAAATAGCGAAGTCGTGATCAGCATGCAAAGGATTAAGAGCAGTTTTTTTACCGATCAGATGCTGAGACTCGTGCTATGAGCGCACATATTTTAGCAATATATAATAATCGACCCAGGAGACCTCCCTACCTTGAAGCGGTTCTAGGGCTTAATTGATATAGGGGATGGTTTTTTTAGTTGAGAGAGATTATCCCTTGTGCCAAAACTTAGATGAAAGGCAAGTCGGCGGTTTTTATTCCATGTGCTTTTTCGACACGATTGAGATTAGACAAAATCATCTCACTGAAATCGTCTCTAATCATCAACCCATCTTATCCTTCGCCGGCGATACATGACCTTGTCAGTGTCACAGTGCCGTAAAACCAACTCATCCATCGATCGATTAAATATAATCGGTTGATTGTAATAAAGTTGTGTTATCTGAATCGAGAGTATACAAGCATTAACAACTTAACATGCACTATCGAATAAAGCGTTTTTTTCACTTCCGAGTGATATTAAAAAGATAAAACAGAAATTGGTTATTAAAATCATATTCGTGATCGCTTAGAACAGGTAATTGTATTTTATTTTTAGGCGTAAAGGCAGGCGACTGCTTACAATAATGTGTCAGTTAAACAATTAGCATTTAATTTAGTGGTCGCAATAGAGAGGTTTAATCCTACATGTAATTCCATAGCTCTTTCTCTACAGTCGCAAAATTAGCGTTGTCTTATTGCAGTAGAGAGGACTTTACTCTTTTCCCATTTACACGCATACAGTGGAGAATCTGTTATTCTTTCCCGTTAAAACGCAAACGTACGCAAACGCAAAGCACTAAAACGTAGAAAAGTACAACTTTTGGACAATTCTGATAATTCTTGTTTATCATGGTGGAAAACAGTTTGGAGCCTGATCAGACGCCGGGTTACCCGGCGTCTGATCTGGCTCCAAACTGTTTGCACTGCAAAAAATAGTTTTAGCGTCAACGCGTTTATTGGGAAAGAATAACGTTTTCTCCACTGTACGAATTACGATTCAATACCCTTATCAAATGACTGCTATTTCAACTTAATTATTGACCATTTATTTCAAATTGAATGGCAAACAGTTTGGAATGGATCTTCAACTATTTTCAGTATAATTATTGGGAAAGTATAACGTCTCCTCCAAAGAATGGCCAGTGAATGGTACAGCGCTCCCTCTCTACAGCGACACCCGATGGGAGACACAATTGTTGTTCGAAGGGGGTCGTTATAGGGAGGGACATTGGTTTTCATTTTCAAAAAGCTTGAATCCAGATCAGACGCCGCGTCACGCGGCGTCTGATCTGGATTTAAGCTCTTTGTTACTAGTCAAATTTTATTTCTGTCAAAATGTCCATTATGTAACTTTGAGAAAAACATCAGATAACAATTTTAAGCAGACGATATTGCAGAAGTGAAAGTGTTATACATATAATAGTCCTGTTTGGGGAACAGCGGCAAGGGTCGTTGTTAGGAGGGAGTCGTTGTTGGGAGGGCCGTTGTAGAGAGCGAACACTGAATTAGCAACAAAAACTATTGACTCTCCGGCATATTTCCAATGCGATTTTCTTGTTCTTTATTCTCGGGTCGTAATCTTTAATGTTTAAGTGTCTTATGTGTTTCCCTAGCCTTTGCGTTTAACACGGTTAACATTTAGCTCAACGAATGTGTATGTTAGTTAATTGCCTAAGGGATTTAGTTTCATAAACATGTCAATACAGTTGACAGGTTCGCTCACATGTCAAATAATCTTATCAAATAAATTTAACCTTATAACCCTCACATATTTTTCAGATTTTATTTCTGATTTGATTGTTGAACGATACCAATTTGCATGTTATAATCAACGAACAAATATATATATATATTCTGCTCTAGGCGACCAAGATGTATACATGCATGTACATGTACAGTAAAACCTCTCTATAACAACCACTAAAATAAATGTTAGTTACATATATAAAAGACAGGTGACAGCTTAAAGCAAGGTGACAGAGAAACAGAAAGCTCCTTAAGGAGCTTTCTGTTTAACTGTCACCTTGCTTTAAGCAGTCACCTGTCATAAACAAAAACTATTTTACGCAATTTAGTGGCCGTTATAGAGAGGTTTTATTGTATATTGATACGAAACTTAAAGATTATCGTCATTCCCCGTGTTACACAGATCTATATTAAGTTATTAATTTTGTCAGCGTAATCATGATTGGCTTGAAGTGAATATAAAAATACATGAATGGTTATTTTTTTACATAATTATGTATATAAATCACTTTCACAGCACAATGAAATGATACTTTCTACCGTGTTTAATGAATTCAGTGGGCGAACTGCCTTGAATGAGTAAAATGTCACTAAATGGCTCCGAGGTTAACATCTTTTAACCCTTTGCCTGCTGGTCGCGACTTTACTCTTTTTTGTAAACAGTTTGGATCTAGATCAGACGCCGCGTAACGCGGCGTCTGAACTGGATCCAAACTGTTTGATACTCGTCTTTAGGTTTCTTTACTCGAAAAATGTATAGATCTAGATTTAACAAACTTTGCAAACGACAATTTCGATGCAGACGATATTACCGTAGGAAAAGGGTTAAACAGTAGATACATGTAGCAAACATTTAACCTATAACCCCATATTCTGTTTCTAGTATTTAGGATAGGTGACTACTTAAAGCAGGCTGAAAGTATAGCAGGTTGCGCATTAAGGCGCATTCTACTTAACTTTCAGACTGCTTTAAGCTAACACCTGCTAGGATATAGAAAATATGTGTCAGGGTGCATATTTATTACTGTATTAAGTGGAATTATTTTCTTTATTGGGGGAATGACGTGAATGTGTAGAAATGCGTATCTACAGTGGAGAAAACGTTATTCTTTCCCGTTTAAAAGCAAACGAAACGCAAACGCAAAACACAAACATGTAGAAAAGGACACTTTTTTTGACAATTCTGACTTTTCATTTTTATCTGAGTGGCAAACAGTTTGGAGCCTGATCAGACCCCGGGTTACCCGGCGTCTTATCAGGCTCCAAACTGTTTGTATTGGAAATAATAGTTTTTGTGTAAACGCGTTTATTGGGAAAGAATAACGTTTTCTCCACTGTATAAGAGTAATGTGTAATATGAAAACGAACAATTATAAAGTATACATGATAAGTGTTAAACCTTATTAAGGTAATTACGTATAATATTGAACAAAGTTAAATGACGTAATAAACACAGTTCGCATACTAAACATGCATGTAATATAAACTTTATACTAATCATGTATAACTATTTATGTTTATACTCAACATGCTGTTCACAGAAAACAAGAGGCGTCTCGTTTAGATCCAAACTGTTTAACACGCTAACGATATTTTCTGTAAAGAAATTCCATTAATATTCCATGAGAAATATTTAGTTATTCCAAACTGAAAAGTGTGCAGGCGCCATTGTTTGTACATGTAGGCGACAGTTGCACAGTGTGCAAAACGCGAAATGCAACCGCGTATTTCCTTTTGACTCACCTGTCATTATGTAAAGCAATGAGATAAACGTCTCTAAACACGAACATTATTTTGAAGAGAAGTATACAGAAAAAAACGTTTTACTAAATACAGTAATACCTCTCTATAACGACTAATTGAATTGTTTGAACTATAAGGAGCTTCAGATAGTTGACTGCTGAACACAATTTGACAGTAAAAGCAATATCGGCTTGCTTAACATGTAAGCTGTCGCCTATTAATTTTTTTACAATTAATTAACATTTCTTTAATCGGTCCAAAAAGAGAAGTTTTAAAATAAACTGATACAGTAAAGAAAAATAAACGCCTTTACGCCAAAACTATTAATTAAAATGCAAACAGTTTTGAGCCATATCAGGCGCCGGGTAACCCGGCGTCTGATCAGGGTTCAAACTGTTTGCTAGTCAGAGTAAAATGAATGTTCAGAAATATAACAAAAATGTGATTTTCTACATTGTATTGTAATGTATTTTCGTTTTTTTGCGTTAAAACGGGAACAGTAACGTTTTCATCACTGTATCCAGTGTGAACAGTGTTACCTGCACTGCGAACTCTATAGAACCTCTCGCCACGGTCCGCTCGCTTGAATGCGCACAAAGGAGATGTGACCTTTGGGAACGACAAAAGCATGCAATGTTGAAGCACGTGAACCTATGGATGCCATGAGGCGAGCGGGCCGTGACGTGAGGTTTTGTTGAGTTCGCGGTTATGAACGCAAGACAGTTGTCAACGGGTTTAAATACCTTAAATACTGTTTTTTACTTCTTGCAGGTCTTTCTATAAGAGCCAAGATGATCTTATTAACCATTTTGAAGAGGTCCGACTGGATGTTGATGACGCAATGGAAAATGCTAACTACATAGAGACATTGAGAAAGAGAGCCAGCTTCTTCGCCAAGTTAACATTCGTGGTCAACCTTGTAGGTAAAACATTTCCATGACACCAAACCAGTGCACAAGACCAATGACATGGCGTTTACATATTCTTCTGTTACAGACATTACATTTTAAGCATTTCCCAAATACCCTGTTACCAGTTAATAGGACATGTGGTTGCTTAAAGAAGCCTTAAGTACAACAGTTACCGACTTTGGGAGTGTTTTGCATTTTGTCTGTTAAATATGTTTTAAATTTTTTCATTTATTCCTTGTGTAGTAGGGCATGAAAAAACATGGAAAGACAATTCTATAAGAATCTTCACTTCGCCAAAAAGGCACTTCAATTGGGTTAAGGGTTATTTAAAGCGAGGAAACAAGTACTTTTATATGTCGCACACAAACCATACGACACTCCATCAGCAATATTTTACTATTTATGCACGACTGAGCTTCCAAGTGTCTTACAATTTTGAACTACATTTTGTCAAGTGACTGCATTGGTACGTTAATTACATGCAGCCTATATCGTACACTGCAATGTAAGCCTTCATAAAATATGCATGTTAAATAGAACTTCGAAACTTAGTTGGACTGTGTTTGCTCTTCAAGGCAATTGTGTACCCACACTGAAATAAAAGGCACTAATACAGTGGACAATCTGTTATTCTTTCCCGATAAAAGCGTTTACGCTAAAACTATTTTTTCGTTTACAAACAGTTTGGAGCCAGATCAGACGCCGGGTAACCCGGCGTCTGATCTTGCTCCAAACTGTTTGCCACCAATATAAACATGAGTTATCAGAATTGTCCAAAAGTTGTACTTTTCTACGTTTTAGTGCTTTGCGTTTGCGTACGTTTACGTTTAAACGGGAAAGAATAACAGATTATCCACTGTAGTTCATAATAAACGCCTTCGAAACAGTTATTTCCATGGTAAATGATTAGAAGCTTAATTAGACCGCCGACTAACTCGGCATCTGATCAGAGTCTAAACTGTGGGCTACTCAGAGTTTAACCCTTTCACTCTCAATGACGCCTTAAAGCCCGTTTATAAACTGCTAGGGTCCTGATCAGACGACGCGTTACGCGGCGTCTGATCAAGACCCAAACTGTTTGACACTCGTATCGATATTTATTAAGTCATACAACTAAAACTTTACCCTTGAAACGTGTCTTGCAGACAACAGTACTGAAGCAGACGACAATTAAGCGGTGAAGGGGTAAAAATACCCCGAATAATTTGATCATGATAGGGTTAGTAATATATGCAATAATACATACAGTGGAGAATCTGTTATTCTTTCCCAATAAACGCGTGTACGCTAAAACTATTATTTCCAATACAAACAGTTTGGAGCCAGTTCAGACGCCGGGTAACCCGGCGTCTGATCAGGCTCAAAACTGTTTGCCACCAAGATAAACATGAAATATCAGAATTGTCCAAAAGTTGTACTTTTCTACGTTTTAGTGCTTTGCGTTTGCGTACGTTTACGTTTAAACGGGAAAGAATAACAGATTATCCACTGTAAATATGCTAGCCACTGCATGATCTACTTATAAAAATACATTCTTTGCCTGTCCTGCGTTCATTAACGAAAGCGCCTCGTGACGCCTTGCCACGGCCCGCTTACCTCAGGGCATCCACATGTTCATGTGCCTTCAACATTGCATGCTTTTGTCGTCCTACATAGTCACCCCACCTTTGTGCACCTTGAGGTAAGCGGGCCATGGCAAAGCGCCACAAAGCGCCTTCGTTAATGAACGCAGGGCTGTTGTTATGGTTATTCTTGTTTTGTGTTTGCGCTTCATTCCTTGTCAATGGAACATATAACGTCTTTCTCACTATAGATACTGCTTGCTATCAAGGTGGTGGCCGTTGCCCTATCTGGATCCATCTCCTTGATTTCTAGCCTTGTTGATAGCTGTGTAGACTTGTTGTCGGGCATTGTCATCTGGATCACCACGAGAGCAGTGAAGAAGACAGACCGCTATGTTTATCCACAAGGTAGTATATGAAAAAATCTTACTATTTTAAGCACTTATTAGCAATGTAGTCAACATGCTTTCTAGGCGACACTTTCAATAGATAACTTACATGTATTTGTAGTTTAATAGTTTTAGATACACGTTGACGCGTATCCCAGTATGAAACGTCATGTTTTCAGTTTTGAAGACAGATGACCATTTCAAACAGGTTTGAAAGGAAATATGAATGCGGCTAAAGGCGCATTCTGCTTTACTTTTAGCCTGTTATAGAGTACTATCTGCTATGATGACTGTATAAAAGTGAACTAATTGCTTCATTGAACGGATACATACAATGCATACAAAGGTGTTTTACAGAGGAATGGGTTAAGGCAACGGATTGAATTGTTAAATTGATCAAGTTTGAAGTTTTCATATCTAAAACTACGTTAACTCAGTAGCCTCTAGTTACGCGTACATGTACATGTGTCATTTACACGCAATGTATTGCTGACGTGTATCCTTAAACAAAAGAAGAGTGTATACCCTGATCAGAGAGTTGGTACCGTATTTTTGGCAATATATCACTAAAACATCCCTTAATAATCAAAGATGGACCACCCAAAATTGGAAACCTTACATAATCCATTTGGAGTACACAAATACAAATTTAAGGCAAATTCAAGCAAACACTGTTGTAGTGAACGATTGGATATATATAGTCGTCTATTATTATAGGAATAAACAACATATATTTGACGCTCATGACGGTATGGCTACATTAACTTCGCAGGGGGTAAATTGCGTAAACGCCCGAAGGGCGTTTTCGTTAAATTTACCCCCCGAAGCTAATGTAGTCATACCGTCATGAGCGGCAAAGAGATGTTTTTTTTTTCTATATTTATATTTATATTTTCTGTCTTGTCAACTTAATGTGCTTATTGGCCAGATTTGTTTTTCTGTATAAAAATTTATCATATACCGGTCAAAGAGGTTTGATAGATGTAATGTCGATGTAATAGCCATTCCAGTTTCTAAATATGGTGAGAAAGTAGTCCCAACTACATGTACTGTAACTGTATTAAAAATTCAGGATTTTTTCCAGTAAACTTTCTCTCTGTGAATGGAAATGACTTACAAGGCAAACAAATAACAGTGCAACTTGAATATCTATTGCAAAAGCACATTCTAAAAGTACAGGTCGCGGTTGTTTTCTTAACCCATTTACACACATAGCAACGCGATGGCTACGACCTATGGGTCTGTATCACTCCGCTAGTGTCATATGACCGTCGACCAATGGGAGCTTAGTGGTAAGTGCCCGATGTAGTCTATTTGAAGAAGTCCACGAATAGCACGGGCGAAATCCGAACTGGCTCAGACCAGTTCCGAAGTGTAGGTTCATCGGCAGATGTACCGCAAATTTTTAATAGGATTACATAAAGACTTTACAGGGTGAATGTAAATATTATGCGATGGATGCGCATTAAATACATACAATCTTAACGAGCCTATATCGTTTTCTTTCTGTGCAAATAAGTATACACATCAGTGCTAGAAGGGAAAGCTATATTGATACAATATTGTCATGTTTCCTCCATTGTTTGCAGGCCGGACAAAGCTGGAGCCGATTTCGATTGTTATTCTCTCTGTAATAATGTCGGTCGCATCCTTGCAAATTATCAAAGAGTCATTCGGAAAGATAATTGGACTGTCGGATGGTTCACAATCACCTCCCGCTATGGATTGGGTTACCATCGGTATTGCAAGTGCAACGGTCGGTAAGTTAAACCATTGCTGCTGTTAAATTGGGCAAACGTGTTAGACTACAACAGAAAATTATGAGTTTGATATACAGTGGAGAATCTGTTATTCTTTCCCGTTTAAACGCAAACGTACGCAAATGCAAAGCACTAAAATGTAGAAAAGTACAACTTTTGGACAATTCTGATATTTCATATTTATCTTGGTGGCAAACAGTTTGGAGACTGATCAGACGCCGGGTTACCCGGCGTCTGATCTGGCTCCAAACTGTTTGTATTGGAAATAATAGTTTTAGCGTAAACGCGTTTATTGGGAAAGAATAACAGATTATCCACTGTACAGAGGGACAATCATTATTATGTTCTGTTTGCACGTAAACTAACGTCAACACTTTAACAAGATGTAGAAAGGTCAGGCTCTTGAAAAACATCGAGCATTTGTTTGAATTGCAGTGGCACATTATATAAAATTTTACCGAAAAATATATTTAAATTCACTGTTTTGTTATTTCCTGTTAGTTTTACATTTATGTGCATAGTCTATAATGATAATTTACCATATTATGGTATCGTTCCTTCCAAAACTAGTGTAGAATTTTATTCGTCATATCATACATTGGCTGCCAAGCCCAATAGCATTTGCGTGCAAAGTGTATCTTAAAAAGACGCTGTATAACGCTCACATCAATGTTACTGCATAAATTTCAAAAGCATATAAAGGCAGGCGAAGATTTTCAGCAGAGGCTAATATGACAATAAATATTTTTGTTAACGTGGTCACCAGTGTTTAGCGATATCCACATCACATTGGTCAACGTGTATTAGCTGAACACGTGACTGACTACATACAATGTAGTAACTAGTTTACAGTTAATAAGTACATTTATTATATACCTACCAATGTTCTGCCTGAAATATTTCTGTATTTTATCGAACAAATACACCTTGACGGATTGAAAATTCGTATTACCCATGTACCTTGTGTAATGGGAAAAGAACGTTTACTGTGTAGCCGGAAGTTCGGAACTACAGTAAAACCTCTCTATTACGACCACTAAATTATGTTAAGTATTAGGGTGTTTACGGTAGGTGACCGCTTAAAGCAAGGTGACAGTGAAACAGAAAGCTCATTTAGGAGCTTTCTGTTTCACTGTCACCTTGCTTTAAGCTGTCACCTCTCTATTATTTAATCAATTAGCATTCGTTTTAGTGGTCGTAATAGCGAGTATTTACTTTCACGCGCCATTCCCCCAAGTGTGACGTACGGGAAATCCCGTTTATTTATAGTAACGCTCGAAACATTTCTATCGTTTTTCATTTTATTTTTTTTATAAGAGGTATATAATAAAAGGAACATTACTATACTTTGCATATCTTATGTACCGGATCACTCTCGTTGTGTAAGGCTATACATGTATCCAACTCGACCTTCGGTCTCGTTGGATATAGCCTTTACACACACAACTCGAGTGATCCGGTGCATAAGATATGCAAAGTATAGTAATATTCCGTTTGTATAACCATCTATTTCCAGTCTTGAAGCTCGTTTTGTACATAGCCTGTAAACGGGTTCCACATCCTACAGTGCAGGCTTTGGCTCAGGACCACCGCAATGATGTACTATCAAACGGTCTTGCGATTGTATTTGGATATATTGGTAAGTAAACCCAACCCTTAGTTGTTGTTTTTTACATTCCAATCTAAGTAAACATTCTGACAATTATGCTGTTATTATCATAATAACTTTTAATGAATTTAAGTACGAGTTCAAATGAAAAAATGAAACTTAGAACATAATTTTTATTCAGACAGTTTCTGCTTAACTCTTTTACTCTCAATGATCCCTGTTCCATGCTTGTTTCATGTTATGGTGCAGTGGATAACACTTTGTTGCTTTTCTAATGAACGATTTTAGACAAGTTTGTCCAATGGAAATAGGTATGAGCCAGGTTGGACACATAATAAATCGGTTTTTACTTGTCAACTAACTTTTATTTGGTCCTTTTAAATGCACCGCATTGGCTTTTAGATTCATTTGATGGAAGAGAGTTGTGTCTTCTCTGTTGTTAGTAATTACAGCTACATAACTGTAACGAATATGACATACTAAACGCATCTGCACCCATACTACAGTGGAGAAGACGTTTTTATTTCCCATTAAAACTCAAACGAAACGCAAACACTTGAGATATTGTAGCCGGATTGAGTTTATGCTTAAATGGTGAGAAATTTGTGTGCGCGGTCCGATGGCTCACTCGGTAGAGCACTTGCCCTGTAAGCAAGGGATTCCGGGCTGACTGCATATTTTCTCCCACCATGTTACATTCGGTGTCCAACGAGCTGTCTGTGACTGTATATGCTCCGAGTTTGAACCCAATTTGTTCTCATTCCCGTATAAAGATTCTCATCAGATTGGCAAAATGTTCGGAGCCTTAACAGATGCCGGATTATCCGGTATCTGAGTTGGCTCTAAACTGTTTGAGGTTGAAATTATTAATTGTCAATAAATGTGGAAAAAATAACGCGTTCTCCATTGTACGAGCATATAAATCAATATCAATTGCAAACAGCTCCATTCAGATGTGACGTCGAGTAGCTTTTCAATTTTCAATATCACTATTATGCGTTTCTCTACTTGAAACGGAAATTGATATTGTTTTCCATCTTTACTTGATCAATATTTATATTGCTCACAGGTAAGCCAGCAAACAACACAAACAAAACTTATGAACCTTTTCAAAATATAAATACTTTTCAGGATGTACTTTGTATCCTATCCTTTTAGTTTATCTGCGTAATGAGTTTGCCATATTTTATTTAATTGCTAACGGTGCCACATAGGGTCATAGCAATTGTTAATTCATATGATGACTTTTGTGCGTGCACAAACATATTTAGGCTATTAATATCAGACTTATATATCTAAATTAAATATGCTTTTGGCCATGAGTTACCATTAATGTGTCAGACCGTTTACAAATGAATAGATATATTGAACCATCGACTCGTGAGTGTAAAAGTGCTTTCAATTATTATCATAACAACCTAGATGTGGTTTATGACCATAAACATGGATGTTTGTTTAATACGATATTGCAGACAGCCGTCAAATAAATAGCCTATATATAGAGAATAATATGTCATTGCAGGATATAGGACTTGTTTATTCTGCGAGAGGAGTAATCATTGACCACGAGGCTTGCCGAGTGGTCAGTGATTTCTCCTCGAGCAGAATAAACAAGTCCTATATCCTGCAATGACATATTATTCGATTTATCCCGTCACTGACTGATTCTGGCCTTTCAAATGTACAATAATTCTTAATTTGACAAATTTTATGTAATTTCTGACATACAAAAAAATAATAACCGCTCCCAGCCGAATTGCGCTTAGTTATACTTACACAACAGAAAAAAATGACCATAACAAAATGCTTGGAGTGACAAACTGGCAACAAACTGGAAAAGTGAGTCGATTCAAATTTGACAAGTTATACATTTTAACTCAAATAGGCTATACTTTACGCTTCAACTCAGAAGTTAAAATTGCCAAAAATAACGACTGGAAATTGTCACCAGTTTTCGCGTTACTCGTCAAGGTTGTTTATTGTTTTGGAACAGTTTCTTTTCTGACCGCTAAGATTCAAACTCTACATCCCATCCAATGATTATGTTGTAATTTGCTACTAAAGCTGGCTTTCTGCTTTGTTTATAAGCCTACCTAAAGTTTCCTTCAACTTGTTGCTCTACAGTACACAGTACATGTATTGCTTTAGCCACAGGTATTTGACATATAGATCTAGATCTATTAAAAACTAGACATCTATTACCGTATATATTAAGACAAGGTATACAACGAGGATCTAACAGGTAGTCTAAACTATTAACTAAAACTGATGCTAAAATAGAGTAGATCACCGGTATTCTCTTGTGGTGCCCTCGGAAAACGAAGTCAAGTACCTGTGGCTTTACTTTAGTAGAAGTAGGCTAAAAATAGAATCAGAGACGATTGCAGAATGGTTCCTAAAAGCGTAGGTCCATATGAGAATAGAAATAATGTATGGATATGTAGCTTGATTTGTGAACTTGTTTTTAAAAAACAATGTTTATTCTGGTTAGTTTCTATCTAAATGATTTTTTTTTTAAAAACGTGTCAATATACAAACTTTATATAACTTAAATCGACGTCGCTTTGTATGTGCCCCTATGGTCCAGCGGTTAGCATCGACGTCTCCCATCACGGCGATCCGCGTTCAAAACCCACTTGATCAAAACTTTTTTTATTTTGGTTAATATTTTTTTTCTATTTTTGTGGATGCTAAATCGTTATCAAACATATTAAGGGTGTTTTTTGCGTCTAAAATCAACGTCTTCGCTATTTGCTTTGAGTAATGAAAATAAAAATAGTTCCGGTGTATTCATACAGCTACTATACAGATAAACCTGCTACTGTACAGATAAACCTATAGTTTATTATGCTACCCCTTTATTATGTCACCGGAGGTTGTAGTGACGGGATAAATTAAATAAACGTTATATGCAATAGCGGTATATTTTAAAGTATCAATGCTATTCTAATACGTTGTTAATATGAGACATATTAAGGGCTAGATTTATTCCGGTACAACTTCTTGGGTTATTGTCATGTGTTGTTAGATTCCGAATTTAAACTAAGTTAACTTCGACTATTAACCCATTACCCCATAGTCTGTTTCCAGTTTGAAGACAGGTGACCACTTAAAGCAGGTTAAAAGTCAAGCAGAATGCGCCTTTAGGCGCATTCTGCTTTACTTTCAGCCTGCTTCTTTAAACTAGCATCTGCTAGAATATAGAATTTATCTTTTATCATAAATATTCATAACTGTATTTATTTTCTTCAGTGGAGTAATAAATAAAAGGGCGTAGCAAGGAGTATTTATGGGGTAACGGGTTATTCTATTCTTGTACCAGAAAATGTATGTCACATCTATTGGAATATTTGCTACGATAGGAACACGTTATTATTCAAAAATGCATGCGCTTGTGTCAGTCAAATATGTATGTTTTTTTATAATTTCATATCCACCCCAAAGTTAAACTTGTACGCTAATGAATATGTTATAACATGTAATAAACCGGTACTTACAACCACTGAAAGTGCACATCAGATGCAATGTACCTTAACGTATGCTTTGGATCCAAAATGTTTGAAATATCTACTCATAAAGCAGATTATGTTTCAGGCGAAATATAAAACAGCCTCAATGCAATAAATTAAAAGTGAAAGATACAATATTTAGACACTTCTTCCAATTTATATTGTATCTGATTGAGCAGATCAGACATCACGTGTAACTGATATGTCTCCAGACGGTGTGAATTGGTCATTTCTGTTTAGTATAAAAGCGTTTATTTAGAAACTGTAGTAAACACGAATGAAATATTTTGGATGTTATCAATTTTCAATGTTCGCAGCAAATGCAGCTGAAGACACATGTGACAGAACTGATCTACCTTGACCCTATCGGAGCCCTTGCTATTAGCATTTACATCATTGTTATGTGGTGTATAACTGGATGGGGTAAGTAGTTGTGTCATGTGTCTAAATGCTACAGTTTCACAGTTGTATTGCCGTTTAATATGTTATACCAAATAATGTTCCCATAGATGTCCAAATATTTGAAAAAAGCAATTCAGTATTTATTGGTTCCCTCTGTTTTATTTTTTTTATATTTGAAATGACATAATGAAAATCAAGTTGTCAGAACTTTAAAGCGTTACATTCAGCTTGATGCTACATGCCATGTCTGACTTTAACACTGGACTTATAACAGGTTATGTGTTTATTCAGCTAATACAAATGCAAGATGGCCTCTTAACAGCATTCTTAACTAAGACTACTATGCCGAACAGAAGTCCTTATAGTAGAGTAATTCTTATAATACTGTTGTTGTGTACTTCCAGATCAAATAAAATTACTGGTCGGTCACACTGCCACGCCAGAATTTTTAAGCAAGATAACATGGATATGTGTGGACCATCACAAATACATTCAAAAAGTGGATACTGTCAGGGCATTTCATTTCGGCAACCATTTTCTTGTGGAGGTAGATATAGTCCTACCCCCGGAAATGACGTTACGCCAGGCGCACGATATCGGCCAACCACTACAGCAAAAACTTGAAAGACTTCCAACAGTTGAAAGAGCCTTCGTTCACATTGACTATGAAGCAGTGCATGATCCAACAACGGAACATAAAGTTGTTTGAAAATAGTGTAGTATATACTATGCATATCGTGTGGATGACGCTATACTGTCCAATTAAATGCAATCGAAACACAAACATATTCCGACATAAATTGCAACGTACAAATTTGGAATCGAACGATTTATTTTAGGAAGCATATCGAACGATTTCGTTTGTGGATAATAAATTATAATTTCCCATATAAACGAATCAAACCACAAACCCCTTGTATTAGTATTTATAATAAGACGTGTTATAATTTTTCATGTAGACAACTCATTTAATCAGACTTGCTAACGCAGTTGTCATATATATAATTTAGCAATATCGCGTGATTTATAAGGAAAGTCCCTCTGAAACTACCAATTTGAACATAGACTGAATTTTAACGAAACATTACATACATATTCATTATGATGTTTCACTAGAACTGCGCATATATAAATATATATTTCGGTTTATCGGACTAAATTAAAAACATGTTCCTATTTTGTTCAAGAAGACTTTTTTATGTTCTCAGTGGCAACATGACGTCATATAACCCTGCATCTGGCCAAGTGTCAAGTGTGTTCCTAAATTAAACAATGTCAAGCACCACATTATGGAAACTCATTATTTTTTAGTTTGCAATATTACTAAATACTTGCCATGTTATTATTCAAGTACATTGCATGTGTTATATCGAGTGGTTGATATGTAAGGAGTATCGCTACCTACTTCCTAAATTTAGATATGTCACTACTACCAAGTACTTCCGAAGAACTTGAAAGTCATAAAATATTTTGAAAATAACATGAAGCGAGTATAAATATATAAGTTTCAGGTCATGAATGTATATCTCGTTATTGGACAAGGGGAGAGCGTTCACTTTATCACTTTAACCAACACTTTTTACCACCTAGTGTAACCCATGCGTAGTCAACATACGATTATTGTATGCTAAAATTCATCGTATTCGGGTTTTTTAACATTGTAAATGTATCCCAAGTTATATTTTTTAAGATTTTACGTAAGAAACATTGATACATATGCTTGTAATATTGACCTCAGTCAGTCCCATACAGTGATGGAAGGGTGAATCAAAATGGGAAAAAGTTTAGAGCCGAATCGGACGCCGAACTCTTACTAGAGCACACACACGTTATTGGCAATAACTTTGACCTCCTTGTGTGTAACTCGTTTGCTTATGGAATTGTTGTATACTGTATGAGAATTTTTTCAGACGAACTAGTTTATTGTATACTGTTATAAGATGTCACGTCCTACACATACTTTGTCATTGTGCCTACAGTGCAGAATAAAGTACCCTTTCCCGTTTAAACGCATACGATGCATGTGAACATATTGCAATTACATATAAAAAATCAACTATTTGAAATTTCTAACTATTATTTTGAATGTAAGTGACACACTTTTTGGAGCCTGGCGTCTGGTCAGGCTCAAGACTGTTTGCAATTGAGATTATAGGTTTAGTGTTAACGCATTTATTAAGAAAGAATAATTTCTTCCGCATTGCAAAAATTGTATTATTTGAAAAAATATTTGTTTTTACTATATTTATGGGCACAAGTTCATACACAGTTAATACCTGTTTGTGATTTATTTTTCCAACAGTAACGGATCAAGATTAGACCTTGAGTAATCCCACATTTGGTTTTAGCGAAAAGCAGCTATATCGAGCTTCAGAGGTGTTACGATCGAACAAGTATGAATATGCCAATAGCATAGTATGTAGAAGATGAAAACATATACATAGTGTGTTTATTGAGTTATGTTTCGAACTTTTGTGTTTTAAGTCATCACATTGGCCTAATTGAATATTATGGGAAGTGCCGAATCTAATGTTGCAATAACTTGTGACCCAACCTAATGTTTACATTAACAAATTACATGATGCTTGTGTGAATATGTAAACTAATTGAACAATACAATATTATTAAACTAAAATTGAATATGTTACGGTTCTATATATGTATCTCAGTCTGATTTACATTGTCTTCTGTTATGGCGTCAAATAAATACTTTTTGCCGAAGTGCACAGGGATTTGATAGGACACCAACTCTTTTATAGAATGGATATAAACATTGCAAAACATATATCCGTAATTAACCCATTTATACCCATTAGACTTTTCCATGTTTATACATGTATATTGGATGAGTCCATTTTTTATCAAAGGGATGCCTGGTCAAAATATTCATTTTCATTTTGCTTTTATATTGAAATTCCTATCAGCAAACAATATAGACTCTGATCAGACGCCGCATAATGCGGCGTCTGATCAGAGTCTACACTGTTTGCCTATGTCCCATATATGGGATCGTAGGCACATATGGGTAAACTCTTTCTGCGCCAAATTATTTGGGAAATGTTTACCCTTCCACGCCTTATTGTTGTCTGTTTCAGTAGTGTTGTCAGCAAGAACGTTTTATGTATAGGTTAGTGTCTATTAGTCGATTTTAAGTATAGGTTAGTGTCTATTAGTCGATTTTAACAAAAATTAAAAGTCAAGCGAGGGGCACCCGAGCGACTTTTAATCTTTTGTTAAAATAGACTAATAGACACTAACCCATTTAGTGGTTGAAATTATTTTTTTGGTACCGACAAAGAGCTACACCGTCAATTGCAAGTAACAAAGCGTTTGTACTTCCCGAAACACCCTTTTTAAATAGTACCGACAAAGAGATGTCAGAGGAAATGGACATACCTTTAAATAGAAACAAAAATCAGTTCATTTATATCAATTCCAAATTAGAATGGTTTGCGCCGAAATGACAATATGCGTTTCATTTCTCATCTGGACGGATATGCTCCAGGTGCAAGCATAATGTGTGAGGAAGGTGGCTAACGCAAGGTGAAAGTCAAACAAAAATCATTAGGGGCTTTCTGTTTTACTTTCACCTTGCTTTAGGCTGCCACCAGTCTTTCATACAATCAATTATTCTACCTGTTAGTGGTCGTAATAGAAAGGCTTTGCTGTACATACTTTTCTAATTTTAATTGCATAGTTCTTGCATTTGTATTAGTTAAAACGGTCGGCGCCATATGACCATTTCATGTGTCGCGGTGCCGTAAAACCCAACTCAACTCAACCCATTAGTTAAAACGGCAAATTACCATTGATTATTGCTTAACCCTTAACTCCATAGCCTGTTTTCAGTATCGAAGACAGATGGTTGCTTAAGATAGGCTGAAAGTAAAGCAGAATGCTCCTTAAGGAATTGTCTGCATTATTTTCAGCCTGCTTTAAGATACTATCTGCTAGGATATAGGTAAATTTCTCATGGTCCATATACTTGACTGTATAAAATGGAGGAGGAACAAATGAAATACGTTAAAATGTGTATCTATGGAGTAAGGGGTTAAGAGAAGTATCACTGTGCTAGTTTACTGTTAAGACAATCATTTTCTAGTTTTGTATAATTAAATATCTACATTCACTATCACTAAAAATGTTGGGGTTTTTTCAGGGTTTTTATGTTTAGTGTAGATTCCCCAAACCCGACATTGCACTGGAAATCTGCCATTTCTCCGGATTTTTCCTAAATCTTAGGATTTTTTTCTTGTACTTGGTAGCTTAAAGCAGGCTGAAAGTTAAGCAGAATGCGCCTTAAGGCGCATATTGTTTTACTTCCAGCCTGCTTTAAGCAGTCACGCGTCAACAAAAGTAGAAGCAGGCGTTTGGGTAAAGGTATGATTTGTAAAATTGCACTTGAAAAATGCAAATTAGGAAATCTTAGGATTTTTCATGTCAACTTATGGCAGCCCTGCTCATCAAAGGCTCTTTGAGGCTTACCGACACACCTGCGAATCAACCCAAATACGCATGCGCAGGATTAAATTTTTTAGTCGTTGTTTAGTGTTTGATAGTACTGACTTACAAAAATTAATCCTCGAAAATTTTCAAAAATACTTAACTCTCATTGGTCAAAAAATAATTTCAACCACTAACAAAAATTAAAAGTCAAGCGAGGGGCACCCGAGCGACTTTTAATCTTTTGTTAAAATAGACTAATAGACACTAACCCATTTAGTGGTTGAAATTATTTTTGTGGTACCGACAAAGAGCTCTACCGTCAATTGGAAGTAACAAAACGTTTGTACTTCCCGAAACACCCTTTTTAAATAGTACCAACAAAGAAATGTCAAAGGAAATGGACATACCTTTAAATAGAAACAAAAATCAGTTCATTTATATCCTTTCCAAATTAGAATGGTTTGCGCCGAAATGACAATATGCGTTTCATTTCTCAGCTGGACGGATATGCTCCAGGTGCATGCATAATCTGTGAGGAAGGTGGCTAACGCAAGGTGAAAGTCAAACAAGTATTAAATCATTAGGGGCGTTCTGTTTTACTTTCACCATGCTTTAGGCTGCCATCAGTCTTTCATACAATCAATTAGTCTACCTGTTAGTGGTCGTAATAGAGAGGTTTTGCTGTACATACTTTTCTAATTTTAATTGCATAGTTCTTGCATTTGTATTAGTTAAAACGGCAAATTACCATTGATTATTGCTTAACCCTTTACTCCATAGCCTGTTTTCAGTATCGATGACAGGTGGTTGCTTAAGATAGGCTGAAAATAAAGCAGAATGCTCCTTAAGGAATTGTCTGCATCATTTTCAGCCTGCTTTAAGATACTATCTGCTACAGTGGAGAAAACGTTATTCTTTCCCAATAAACGCGTTTACGCTAAAACTATTATTTGCAGTGCAAACAGTTTGGAGCCAGATCAGACGCCGTGTAACCCGGCGTCTGATCAGGCTCCAAACTGTTTGCCACCAAGATAAACATGAATTATCAGAATTGTCCAAAAGTTGCACTTTTCTACGTTTTAGCGCTTTGCGTTTGCGTTTAAACGGGAAATAATAACAGATTTTCCACTGTAGGATATAGGTAATATTTCTCATGGTGCATATACTTGACTGTATAAAATGGAGGAGGAACAAATGAAATACGTTAAAATGTGTATCTATGGAGTAAGGGGTTAAGAGAAGTAGCACTGTGCTAGTTTACTGTTAAGACAATCATTTTCTAGTTTTGTATAATTAAATATCTACATTCACTATCACTAAAAATGTTGGGTTTTTTTTTTTTTTGGGGGGGGGGGGGTTCTGGGGTTTTATGTTTATTGTAGATTCCCCAAACCCGACATTGCACTTGCAATCTGCTATTTCTCCGGATTTTTCCTAAATCTTAGGATTTTTTTCTTGTACTTGGTAGCTTAAAGCAGGCTGAAAGTTAAGCAGAATTCGCCTTAAGGCGCATATTGTTTTACTTCCAGCCTGCTTTAAGTAGTCACGCGTCAACAAAAGTAGAAGCAGGCGTTTGGGTAAAGGTATTATTTGTAAAATTGCACTTGAAAAATGCAAATTAGGAAATCTTAGGATTTTTCATGTCAACTTATGGCAGCCCTGCTCATCAAAGGCTCTTTGAGGTTCATTGAGGATTACCGACACACCTGCGAATCAACTCAAATACGCATGCGCAGGATTAAATTTTTTAGTCGTTGTTTAGTGTTTGATAGTACTGACTTACAAAAATTAATTCTCGAAAATTTTCAAAAATACTTAACTCTCATTGGTCAAAAAATAATTTCAACCACTAACAAAAATTAAAAGTCAAGCGAGGGGCACCCGAGCGACTTTTAATCTTTTGTTAAAATAGACTAATAGACACTAACCCATTTAGTGGTTGAAATTATTTTTTTGGTACCGGCAAAGAGCTACACCGTCAATTGGAAGTAACAAAACGTTTGTACTTCCCGAAACACCCTTTTTAAATAGTACCGACAAAGAGATGTCAGAGGAAATGGACATACCTTTAATTAGAAACAAACATCAGTTCATTTATATCCTTTCCAAATTAGAATGGTTTGCGCCGAAATGACAATATGCTTTTCATTTCTCAGCTGGACGGATATGCTACAGGTGCAAGCATAATGTGTGAGGAAGGTGGCTAACGCAAGGTGAAAGTCAAACAAAAATCATTAGGGGCTTTCTGTTTTACTTTCACCTTGCTTTAGGCTGCCACCAGTCTTTCATACAATCAATTATTCTACCTGTTAGTGGTCTTAATAGAAAGGTTTTGCTGTACATACTTTTCTAATTTTAATTGCATAGTTCTTGCATTTTTTGTATTAGTTAAAACGGCAAATTACCATTGATTATTGCTTAACCCTTTACTCCATAGCCTGTTTTCAGTATCGAAGACAGATGGTTGCTTAAGATAGGCTGAAAGTAAAGCAGAATGCTCCTTAAGGAATTGTCTGCATTATTTTCAGCCTGCTTTAAGATACTATCTGATATAGGTAAATTTCTCATGATCCATATACTTGACTGTATAAAATGGAGGAGGAACAAATGAAATACGTTAAAATGTGTATCTATGGAGTAAGGGGTTAAGAGAAGTAGCACTGTACTAGTTTACTGTTAAGACAATCATTTTCTAGTTTTGTATAATTAAATATCTACATTCACTATCACTAAAAATGTTGGGGTTTTTTCAGGGTTTTTATGTTTATTGTAGATTCCCCAAACCCGACATTGCACTGGAAATCTGCCATTTCTCCGGATTTTTCCTAAATCTTAGGATTTTTTTCTTGTACATGGTAGCTTAAAGCAGGCTGAAAGTTAAGCAGAATGCGCCTTCAGGCGCATATTGCTTTACTTCCAGCCTGCTTTAAGTAGTCACGCGTCAACAAAAGTAGAAGCAGGCGTTTGGGTAAAGGTGCGATTTGTAAAATTGCACTTGAAAAATGCAAATTAGGAAATCTTAGGATTTTTCATGTCAACTTATGGCAGCCCTGCTAATCAAAGGCTTTTTGAGATTCTTTGAGGCTTACCGACACAACTGCGAATCAACTCAAATACGCATGCGCAGGATTAAATGTTTTAGTCGTCGTTTAGGTATAGGTTAGAGCATGTTTATTTCATACTACGGAATATAGTCCACGAGGCGCGGGACGCGCCGAGTGGACTATATTCTGTAGTATGAAATTAACATGCTCTGACCTATTTAGCACATGGATTGGGCTCGAGAAAAAAAACAATACTCTTCGTTTCTGCCTTTTTGTTTTAGACGAAAGAGTCATTTTATTTGTAATATTTTACAAAAATTGAAAGATTATTTCAATGTGAAGTTTGAGACCTAAAGCATGTTTATTCGCGCGCAACCATGGTATAACCTATTTAGCACTGGCTTGGGCTTGCGGAAAATAAGAAAAGACATGACCTTTCGTTTCTGCCTTTTGATTTTAGACGAAAAAAAAACATTTTAATTTTAATGTTTAACAAAATTTGAAAGACTATTTCAATGTGAAGTTAATTGAAGTACTATATGTATAGGCACATTTCATTAGCATGCAATTGTCTAGGCTAGGTCTCACTGTTCATTTTAAAGATAAAATATGAAGTCATCAAGCGTCTGTCGTTCCCCTCTGATCTCAACAAAAATTTTAAAAAGACAATCTAGGCATTTAGATCCCGTGTTTTACATCTACAGCTAAAAAATGCATAAATCTAGGTCTAGCGGGACGATGTAGATCTAGATATATTATTGTTACTGTGAAATTCCTGTATTCCTTGATATTTTGTTTATTTCACTTAACTTTCGATTATTTATCGTTACGCCTACAGAGCAGGCTAAAGGTTTTTGCAGTCGCTGGCTCGGAGTATTGCTAGGATGTTGATGTCAATTACCTTCAGATGACAGAAACGTGGACTATATTAAATAGTCCATGGTTTTTAAAATTTACACGATATAGTCAACAGCTTTTGAGGCACCTGATTGATCGAGAGCTCCAAGCCATGTGCTAATGTTTGATAGTACTGACTTACGAAAATTAATCCTCGAAAATTTTCAAAAATACTTAACTCTCATTGGTCAAAAATAATTTCAACCACTAAAGTTAGATTCAAGGTAGTATGAGATACCGAAATAAACGTTCCTGGTGTTACGTTTGGATATCCTCGGTAGCATCAATACATCTAACTGACAGAAAAACAAAGACAAATGTGTTTGTGACTAACCGCATACTATACATGTAGCCAGTACTCATTCCAGTACAAAGAAAAATACTGATTACGTAGAATGGCCTTGTACATAGACGTAATGGTATTGGATGGGGCGAAACGACATGTATTGTCCGCTATTCTACAATGCAGAAAAGTGTACGTAGTTATAGATTGGGTGTAATTAACCTAGATCATGACAAATTATTTACACAGCTAACGACCTTTATCCAGTTTGTTTACTTCTTGTAAACCTCCGTAAGTTTAGGTACTAAACAGAAGGATCACAATGTGTCTGTGCCAATATACAGTGGAGAATATGTTATTCTTTCCCGTTTAAACGCAAACGTACGCAAACGCAAAGCGCTAAAACGTAGAAAAGAACAACCTTTGGACAATTCTGATAGTTCATGTTTATCTTGGTGGCAAACAGTTTGGAGCCTGATCAGACGCCGGGTTACCGATTGCGATTGTCGGTGTTATTCATTACTGTAATATGAAAAGTTTTGAAATAAATTATATATACGGTCAGAACTCGACACTTCGAACTTACTTTTAAAAATCGAATTTACCCCATTTACTTAGGTTGAACTTTGATACATGTGTAACATGATTTCGGGGAAGCCCATCATACCCGTATATCAATTAGAACGTGGCTAAGCCACGTTTTAACTTTGAAATATGGACATGTTCGAGCTAAATCGAGTTCAAACTATCGAGTTTCGACTGTATTAATAATTCAGGCGTTTTTAATGTGAAAAGTCGTGTTCTATTATATGAATGGAGAAAATAAGTATATCATTGAACATAACAAGACATTTCCATTTTTCCTCATCCTACATGCTTACTCTTTTGTTGTCATATTTACAACGGGATAAACGACAACCAATCACCATTAATTTTGTCTCATTTGTCTTTGTCTTTGTCTGTCATAAGACCATTACCTTTTTTGAAAATCGGAATGTTGCGAAAGAAAATATTTTTTTTTAGACGACTTTATGATTCGCGTTGTACTAAGATAGACATCAGCAAATTTTGCAGAACACGTGTTATCAAGGTCTACACATTTTTCTATTGCAAAAGACAAACACTAGAGTGTCTTTCCATAAGTATTTCGCATGTATAATAAAAGGTTCAAAGGAAGAATTTATTACAATATGCCATCATAAAAGGGTTGACAAAACATATTATTAATGTCTGATATAATCACTTTGATAGTAGAATAAGTGTCCCCCTGATCGCACTGTGATATAAAATCACACGGTTTGCAAGTATTTACCAGACCGCTGTTGGTAGGAAAATGAGTAAGCTTGAACTAGCTTGTGTGTGATTACACCTGCTCAATTAAATTACTTGTATATCAAGTCAACAATCAAATCAAATTTTCTTCCGAGCACTGACTAATGGTATATCATGTGCCGTTTCTGCCACAAATCTGTACATATTGGAGTTACATACATAAATCTTAAACATTTAAAGTAACATCACTGGATCGCACTTTTTCAAAAGATTAATTATTCGCATAGCATTAACCTTCGTTCATGTCTTGAGGTATAGACATGTCTTTCATCGATTCTGTCTTCGATTTAGATAACAAACTTACATGTACAAACTTCTATAGGCGAAGTGGCTGAATGAGCAATTATGTTGCCGCGACAACCGCTGTCCGAATCCCTGCTTCATATAGTTTTATTTCAATTGTTTCTTTTCTTTAACCATTAAGATACCAAAATTGATTGTTCCCTTTTAACCATTTACTCTCATTATATCGTTTGCTCTATAATACTGCTCTGAAGTAGTGCGTTAAGCTAGATTACAGACACACTAAATTGAGACATATCGAAGTAATTTTCAAACAACAATTTGAGCCATATATCTGTCGTGCAATAACTGTAGCATGCTCTGTCCGAAAGGGAAATAATGATCGCAGAACAGTTTGGTTCCCGATACATCAGAGTGTCGAACACTTTGAGGCAAAGTAAGACGCAAAGTTACTCGGCGTCTTACTTTGCCCCAAAATGTTTGTCACTCCGAAAATATTTTCTGAAAGAAAACTCATATAAGAATCAAGTCCAATAATAGTTGCGGACTAACTTTTGCAGAAGTCAGTTACATGTACCTAGCGTACATACAAAAGTTTCAAATGCAATCTCTGGTACAGACAGAAGTTTAGGCCTTTAATTTGATTTTAAAGATAAAGTTTATGTTTTCTTAATTGTGATGTTAGTGTTATTGTACTTTTTGTTCATAATAACCTTTTTATATTGTTTTGCTAAATATCGCCCATTGCTTTACTATTTTGATATTCTTCACTTTACCACTCACGGATATGCACCATAATTTGCATGTTTCCCAGAACAACAGTTATTTCACCGATAAACCTAGACATATCAATCACTCAACGTATAATTCGTTTAACTTGATGTCTATCACAGTACTGGAAAGTAATTTCGGTTTCTCTTATCCTACACTGAAAATGTTTAAATCGAACGTCTTGTCTGTAAAATGACCCAATGTTTCCTTTAACTCGTTCATTAGTTCATTTTCATGGTTAAATGCAAACATTTTAAATCTAGATCAGGGGCCCGTTTCATAAAACTTCGTACGACAAAAGTTGTCGTAAGTCAGATTATAAAAGTCTCAATTATTTTGTTTCTCTCCATCTAATCCTGTCTTGTGACATCATTTTGGAATCGTCTTGAAAAGACGATTCCAAACAGATTTCACAATACAGGATTAAATGGAGAAATCAGAAATTAAATGAATTTTAAAGTTTAGACTTACGATCATATTTTTCGTACGAAGCTTTATGAAACGGGCCCCAGACGTCGAGAAGCTCAGTGCTTCTCCATGATCCAAACCTTTTGACATTTGATTTGTTACAATGTTTCTTGAATTTAATATTCTAAACTTCTTTTGAGTTGACAAAATTGCTGACGATTTTTTAACAAACGATATTTAAGTGGTGAAAGCTAAAACAGTTAGTATCAAATCGGTTTCTGTCTAATAATCCGTCGGGATCATTTAAAAAAAATGTTAAGCAATATATGTAACAGTTAAATCAAAGGAAGCAGAGAGAAGGTAAAATACGCAGTGCTTGTCTCAATTGTCACGATAAATACTTTGAGGAATAAGTTGGTTTGAATATGACTTGTCAGCGATACAATGTTGCCATCGAAATATTGTTCCGTTAATGTTCTGAATACGACAGGTGTCACTTCTATTCTATATCAATACCATTCAGGTTCGTGAAAGTTTTACATCAACGTAAGCATTAGAAACCTTAATATGTTGATTCTAAATTTATTATATATTAAATTACTAGTTTGCATCAACTCACAATGTGTATGTCTTATAACATGCTCTAACTATTCCATTGTCAATAACGCAATGAGGCGTGTTAAGCGGCGTCTGATCATGCTCTGAACTTTTTGGACATTGCTTCAAACTTTCGTTAACCCATTACCCCATAAATACACCTTTTTACGACTTTAATTTATTGCTCCACTGAAGGAAACAGCTCCAATTTATACAGTTAGGAATATGTAGCAAAATAAATATGTTCCATATTATATCAGATGATAGCTTAAAACAGGCTGAAAGTAAAGCAGAATACGCCCTAAGGCGCATTCTGCTTTACTTTCAACCTGCTTTAAGTAGTCACCTGTTTTCAAAACTAGAAACTGCTATAAATATGGGGTAATGGGTTAATCATTGAACCTTAAACATGACTTTGAAACAATATTGCAAACAACAATATTGAAACAGACTACACTATGGCGTTGAATGGGTCACAATATCAAAATTAAGTTGACAATTTAAGGGTTAAAGTACGACAATTAGTACTTGCGCTTATCAGACATGTGATCCGTCAAGAATCCAGGCTCCGATGTTATAAAGCTTTTGACTTGAGTCCAAAATTGTTTCCAAGCATCGGTTTGGACAGATTTGAGCCTAGGCTCAAATCTGACCAATCAAATGCTTGGGAACACATTCAGACTCAACTAAAACGCTTTATAACCTCGGAGCCTGGGATCGAGGTGTTCAGTTAGCAAGACATGTACATTGTCGGTACGGCGCTGGTTAACATGGAGAACGTATATTAAAATACATCAACAACAACAACAATTATAACTTTAAGTTGTAATACAGTACTCCCTCCCTTCAACGGCCCTCCCTACAACGACTCCCTCCTTACAACTACATTCGCCGCTCTTCCCAAGAAAATTATGTCTAATGCTTGCACTGATGTATCATCGTCTTCTTAAAATTGTTGCCTGCTGTTTTTATTACATAAATGACATTTTGACAGAAACAAACCTAATGACGTTTGACAAACAGCTTGAATCCAGATCAGACGCCGCGTTTCGCGGCATCTGATCTGGATTCAAGCTGTTTGCAAATGTAAGCATACAATTCCCTCACTATAACGACTCCCTCCGAACAATGCACACACGTGTTGTCTCCCATTGGGTGTCGTTGTAGAGAGGGGGCGCTGTACCATTATTTTGACACAGAAATATAAATAAAAGTCGCATTTTTCAATAGCCGCATGATATGCATACTTTCTTTTATGTATTCCAATATGACAAACAGTGCATTCCCTGATCAGATAGCTCCTTTAAGAGCCCTCCGATCTTGGTAGTTACTGTTTGCATTGAACAAGTGTACTTTTCACAGGTATGCAGTTTCCAAATAGGGCATATATGAGTGACTACGGTGCAAAGGTTATCCACATGCAAATTATATCTAATCCACCATTACAGTTCTAGCATTAATATTAGAAACATTTGGCACATCGTATATAGTGCACTCATCGAGTTGCACGCCCTGAATACCTCTGATTAGTATATACATGTACACTTGTTCTCTTGCATTTCAAATTGTTAAAGTTTACACTTGTACTAAATTAGACAAAGTTAACTCGACATGTTACGATGTACATGCACGGGAAAGTTTGTTTAGTATATACCACGGGCACTTTAGAACGTACATTACATTATGTATTTGTAACAATACAATGGAGAATTCGTTGTAATTTCTCTTTTAAACGAAATAAAAAGAAAACAAAATCAATGAAATGTAGAACATGACATTTTTGGAATGGTTTGGCCATACATTCGAATGACAAACAGTGTCCAGCATGTTCAGACGCTAGGTGATTCCAACCTGTTTGCAACGGAACAATTGTTTTAGCGTAAACGTGATTATTTTCGGAGAATGTTGTCTAGTGCTAGTGCATTCGAACTGCAGCGTAATATCCAATAAATGTTTATTTTGTCTTCGTAACCTTTTTCATTCTATGGAAACGTCCGTCGTCTGTTTCTTAACCTTTTCCCGAATAAAAGCGCCTTTAAACACATAATTATAAAGTATTCCTCCACTATAGAAAACACCGGTAGTTCCAGGTAAGGCTGTCATAAATAACTACTTAAGTAATTTATCTATGGTCCAGCATTTGGAAGCTACACGCCATTTGAAAGTAAAGCAGAATGTGCCTTGAATATATAATGCGCATACTGCTTTACCTTTAACATACTTTAATGGTCGCCTGTCTTCGAAACTAGACACAATGTTTTGGGATAAAGGGTTAAAAAGACTCACCATAGTGTCATACTATTTCAGTAGACGAATACATTGATTCAGTCATCAAATATTTAAAATAACTTACAGATTCCGTTGCCACTATATCTCAGCACTAAATATGGATGTATTACCGCTACAAACAACATGGCATATACAGTGGAGAAAACGTTATTCTTTCCCAATAAACGCGTTTACGCTAAAACTATTATTTCTATTGCAAATAGTTTGGAGTCAGATCAGACGCCGGGTAACCCGGCGTCTGCTCAGGCGCCAAACTGTTTGCCACCAAGATAAACATGAATTATCAGAAAAGTCCAAAAGTTGTACTTTTCTACGTTTTAGTGCTTTGCGTTTGCGTACGTTTGCGTTTAAACGGGAAAGAATAACAGATTCTCCACTGTAAGAGACTACAGTGCTGAATCACTACAACGGCCCCCGAAAAACAATTTCCTCCTTACAACAACGTTTGCTGCTGTTTCCCAAACAAGACGCTTATGTCCGACCTTTCCACTAGTGCAAAATCGCCTGCTTAAAATTATCGTCTACTGATTTTTTCAAAGTCACATATTGGAACGTTTGACTGTTATAACATAATGCCGAGTAACAAACAGCTTGAATCCAGATCAAACGCCGCGTGACGCGGCGTCTGATCTGGATTCAAGCTGTTTGCATAATCATGTTAGCCAATTTCCCTCCCTATAACAACTCCCTCCGAACTACATACACCATATGTGTCTCCAATCGGATGTTGTTGTAGAGGGGGAGTACTGTATTGCATGTTTGTAGATGTTCTTGAAAGTCCTGTTACTTTGTTTCTATCAATCATTCGCTGTTTACATCAGGTTAATAAACTTTCTTTATCCGGTCACGGCCAGAAAATCAGTTGTATTTATAAAGTGTTGTTTTTCTGCTTTTATCTACGCCATTTAGCTTTCAAGCATTTTAACCTAAACCGCTGTTGATCCTGTTAAGTAGGCTTGTAAACCGGCGTCTTATCTGGTTCCAAACTTACGATGGAAATGGTGAACAATGCTAAAGCAAAATATCATGCTCGTTATTTGAAACTGATAATATCTCGTTTGGGGTTTTCTGTCTTAACCCCTGTAACGCCTAACTTGTGTTTGCACACACTTGATCCTATAAGCATGTTTTTAGTCGTTTTGCCTTACTTATTCAATATTCAAACCAGCTCACCTATATCTCTGGGGCGTCAAATTAGACGGCATATTATGACAGAAATAACAGATGGCAGAAACGGACGTTAACAAACAAATACAAACTAAACTTCAAGCAGACATCATCTCATGCAGCCAATGTCCTTGTAGTGCATGGGGTTCAAAGCCTGATAAATGGTACAGTGTATTAATCACCGAGGGTAGCTAAAGACACACTTATAGTATACGATAAATCTCTTACAGGGTCGTTCTGTTTTAAATATGTAGCCGAGTGCCCATATAAAGAAACGCTCGCGCCGACCAGGGTTTAAACCGGGTCGCCAGGTTCGCTGTCATGCACTCTACCACGTCGCCATAAAAGCGCGCTTGTACAGCAAGGCCGTACAAGTGATAATAAACCTACACACTGTAACATGTGTACAATAGAACCTCTCTTTTCCGACCATTGAGAGAAAACACTATTCTTTCCAAATAAACGCGTTTACGCTAAAACTATTATTTCCAGTTCAAACCCGGCGTCTGATCAGGCTTCAAACTGTGTGCAACTCAGATTAAAAAAACAATAATAAGAAATGTCAAAAAATAGTAATTTCCTACAATTTAGCGATTTACGTTTGCGTTTCGTTTGCGTTTAAACGGGAAAAAATAACGTTTTCTCCACTGTAATTAACTCAATTTAGTGGTAGTAACTGTATCTTATTTATTTAAACAGCCGTTTTAAACAGTTTGGAGACATTTTAGACGCCGAGTCAATCCGCAGCTATTCGTTTCTCTAGCTGGCTGTAGAGAAATCATCGAGTACGATACTCATCCCTGTTCAAATCTAAACATAACTCGGCCAAGTCAGAAGAAAACACTTATGACGCAGACTACAGTGATCCCTCTCTTCAACGAAATTTACTTGTTTTATATTTGCAAACAGCTTGAATCCAGATCAGACACCGCGTAACGCGGCGTCTGATCTGGATTCAAGCTATTTGTCACTCGTCATTGTATTTATTCCATCAAAATATCCACTTATATCTAACTGTGAGAACAACAGCAGACAACAAATCTAAGCAGATGGTATTGCAGCCATGAAAAGGTTGGACATAAATGTCTTTCGGGGGAACAGCGTCAATGGTCGTTGTAAGGAGGGATTCGTTGTTGGGAGGGCCTTTGTAGGAAGGGAGTACTGTATGTCTTCATGTTTATTATAAATTTCAGCTTCAGGCAAGAGAGTCAGAGTACCTCTATATCAACAGCTTGATTTAGGTTTTAGCTCGACTATTCGAAGAATATGGAGGGCTATTACAGTCGCCCTGGCGTCGGCGTCGGCGTCGCCGTTGCACTGGTTAAGGTTTTTTGTGCAACCTACAAATAAGCTTGTATTTCTACAACCAATACTTGTATTGCATTATAACTTCACCACAGCCTCCCCACTACTGCAGCAAATCATGGCTGGTAACTCTGATTTGGATTTTGTGTGAGTTATGGCCCTTGACGGACTTAGAAATTTTGGTTAAGGTTTTTTGTGCAACCTACAAATAAGCTTATATCTCTGCAGCTGCTGCTTGTATGGGATTATAACTTCACCACAACCTTGCCACTAGTGCAGTCAATCAAGGCAGGTAACTCTAGTTTGCATTTAGTGTGAGTTATGACCCTTTATGGACTTATATATTTTGGTTAAGGTTTGTTGTGCAACCTACACATAAGCTTATATCTCTGCAACTGCTGCTTGTATGGGATTATAACTGCACCACAACCTAGTATTTTGCCACTAGTGCAGTCAATCAAGGCAGGTAACTCAAGTTTGCATTTAGTGTGAGTTGTGGCCCTTGATGGACTTAGATATTTTGGTTAAGGTTTTTTGTGCAACCTACGATAAGCCTATATCTCTGCAACTGCTGCTTGTATCGCATTATAACTTCACTACAACCTTGCCACTAGTGCAGTCAATCAAGGCAGGTAATTCTAGTTTGCAGTTAGTGTGAGTTATGGCCCTTGATGGACTTAGAAATTACCTTATATATTAAATTAGAAAGTTTATACTTAGAAATTAAAAATTCTGCTACTCTGCAACCACTGTTTCACCGTACCAAGGCAGGTAGCTCTGGTTTCAGTTTACGTTTTACATTTGAACAAGAAGAAGAAAGTTTGCTTTTCGTCAATACCAATACCTGGAATAGTCGAGCGTGCCATCTTGCGGTGACTCTGGTGTTATGTAGCAGCAAACAACATTCATAATAAATAACAAAACAATATTATAATTGGCCGTAATTCCCAGGCATTACCTTAGCAAGAAAAATATGTCTCAAGTAGAATTTCAGCGGTGTAATTTAATTAGATATTTGTTATAAACAAATTTATTATATGCCTTCGAATGATATCGAGCGTTTCCGCGTGTATCTGCAGAGTAAAATACAAGAGTCTGTATCACCCACCTTGTATCAGCCACTTTGTATTTTACTCTGACGTCGCTTTCGATTTAACGTAACGTCATTTACGTACATGTACGAGTGCCGCGTTATTCTTTGTGGCATACACAAATTCTCGTTCTGCTTCAAATAACTAATAAATTTTGGATGTAAAATGATTTAAACAACTATTTAGGTGTTTCTGGATTGTATTCAAGGCATATAATAAACACAATATCAGTTGGCAGTGCGCAACAGAGTGTTGTATTTAGCTCTCGACATTTTTGGCGGAAACAACCGATCAGACTCGCGCCAAGGCGCTCGTCAGATCGGCTATTTCCGCCAAAAACGTCTCGAGCTAAATACATCACTCTGTATCGCACTGTCAACTGGTAATGTGTATGGATCCGTATAAAAACAATTGAACTATTCAGATAAACAATTCACATCACGGTATTCGGAATAAAATTTACGATTTAACCCTCCCATGATCGAGTTATTCGGTAGATTTTTACCCCTTCACCGCTTTATTGTCGTCTGTTTCATTATTGTTGTCTGCGAGACACGTTTCAAAGTTAGATTTAAGGTTGTATAACTTGATAAATATTGAAAAGAGTGTCAAACAGTTTGGGTCCTGATCAGACGCCGCGTTACGCGGCGTCTGGTCAGGACCCAAACTGGTTGCAAACGCGCCTCAAAGCGTCATTGAGAGTGAAAGTGTTAAGTAAGAGAGTAGTACACCTCAAAATGCTACACTATCTCATACATCTTGTAAGATTTAAGCTGCCACGTGTTGTTTTAAAAAAGAAAGATTATTTCTTCTCAATCCTATTAATTCAGATTTACTTATTTAATTTATAAATGTAATTTGTAACAATCATACATCGAAACGTCAATCCTTGTGCAATAGTTTGTACCAAATTCATCACTTAGATACTAACCTACATTTGTAATTATCTAATTTACTGCCATGACAACGTCGTAAAGCTATTGCCAATTGAAAACACAACTTAGTCATTTGTAGAAAATAGGCGTTTTACAGACAAAAAACAATATAAGCGGCTTACAGTTTACTTTAACGCTGATTGACATGGAGTATGATATTAGTTTATTCTGTTTTACAAATATCGTTGAAGTCGATATTGATGAAAGAGGCTATACAGTGTACATGTGTACGTCAATTAAATGATAAACTAGACATGGTTTGGTTAAACACGGATTTTCTGCAGTTTACATGTCTTTAAAAGTCAAACACTCTATTATTCCATAAATTAATTAAACTTAAAAGTTGAAGATTTAATTAAGGTTACAGCAGATATAAATATCAAAAGGTAATGTAGTCACATTGCAAAACTACGCATTTGGTACAGTGGAGAGTCTGTTATTCTTTCCCGTTTAAACGCAAACGTACGCAAACGCAAAGCACTAAAACGTAGAAAAGGACAACTTTTGGACAATTCTGATATTTTATGTTTATCTTGGTGGCATACAGTTTGGAGCCTGATCAGACGCCGGGTTACCCGGCGTCTGATCTGGCTCCAAACTGTTTGCAGTGAAAATAATAGATTTAGCGTAAAGGCGTTTATTGGGAAAGAATAACGTTTTCTCTACTGTATATGGTGGATGTGTATAATCATGAAGGTGCGAAACATAAGTTACAGTACGTGAACGATAACTTACCTAAACTCAAAATCTTAACTACGAAAACCCACGGATGGACAGTTTAAGGTAACAGAGTAAACTTCGCAGCCCTTGGTAGCATATATTTTAATCTACCTTGCAGAGACATCATGTTATACACTGTACTTTTATGGTCACTACAGTTTGACTGCGCTCTTATGATAGACGCCAATATATGTGTATGCTTATTTCATCTACAGCTTACAACTTACACCTTACTCTACTTGTACTGCAAGTTGTTGCATGTCATAACAAATAACAACACTGATGAATTGTTCGTGGTTCTAAGAGTTAAGATTATTTTAGTTCATATATCTATTGTGTAACAGTTATAAATCAACATGTCAAAATCTGATCACCAGATGTCGGCCAGAAACACTGTACTACCGCCATTACTCAACTACTAATCTATTTATCGCTTCCCCATTGACAATACAACGCTTAAATTTACAGTGACATCTGATTTAAGTATTAAATTAAGAAAGCTGAATTTGAAACAGGAGGTGAATGAACGCGTGTGTCACAGGATGAATCTTTACCTGACTAACCGCCTGAATTTAAACGGTTTGCAATATTTAAATAAATGGTAATGGCTAGTGAACACTTTGCACTACTTGTCTGTCATCTTTCTAAAAATCAATACGTGCAAAACATATGAGTTGTGTCATGTAAAACCTTACATTATTGTATATCAAACACTGTAGATCAAAGTCAGCCGCCGCGTCTTCGACATCCACATGCATCTGAAACATTGTGTTTAGCAGTATCATATACGTTTGTTTGGGCAGAGAAGGCCAAACTCATACGCAGAGCCTGTGATGACAACGGTGCTTTGTCTGTATAATGATGCAATGCAATAAGACAGGATTTACCATGGCACGGTTCATATATAATTAAACCGTCACCTTGTTATGAATATCTCAATATGTGTGGTTGATAATGATAGGGATATCAACAGATGGATACTACTTAGCATGAGAAAGCTTTAAAGGAATTTAAAAGCGCATCTTGACTGAATAGATACAAATAAATACGAACGACTCAAGCAGGAAACGCAACACAAACAATACACCCATCTCTTAAGCAGAACACACACACAGTCATACCATAACAAACCCACAAACAGTCATACCCTCGGCCACCGCACTTACTTCTGTAAGTGTACAGAACGATATCAACTGTCCATTTTATTTACTAAAATGGAAAATATACTAGTCCTACTCTGGAAATAGACCTGTATGACTGTTTTCAGATTTCTTGCAACTGTCTACTGTTTTAGAAATCGTAAAATACTACCAGCTTGCGTACTAATGTTAGTAAATGTACATTGCTTAGATAATTATTTGGAGCCAGGTCAGATGCCGGTAACCAAACTATTTGCCACTCAGATTAAACAAATAATCAAAATTATCAAAATATGTTCAGTGTTCTACATTTTATTGCAAGGCAATTGCGTTTTGTTTTTGTTTAATCGGTAAAGAAAAATATATTCGCCACAAATAAAAAACTGGACAACCAACTACCATACATTTGTAACACAACGTTTTTGAATTTCACCAAACTAATTCCCGAAACGACAAAATTATCGCTTTTCATCATACATATATTTTAAATGTCTATCAAGCCTTTGAATACCCATTGTATTCCTTTCGTGTTTCTCAACGGGAAGTTGTAAACTGATAAGTATTGATTTGGTGCTGGCTGAACTGAACCTAAGTCGACTTATAATGAACTATTATGTGTTTGTCGAAATCTTCTTTCACTTGGTAAATGCATTTGAGTTAATATGTTCAATCACGCAACGGAATGAATAAATACCAACAATCACCACGCTGAACAGCGTTGTTGCATTTAACGTATACGGAATATATTACAGTACAGAAAACGTTATTCTTTCCCAATAAACGCGTTTACGCTTAAACTATTATTTGCAGTGCAAACAGTTTGGAACCAGATCAGACGCCGGGTAACCCGGCGTCTGATCAGGCTCTAAACTGTTTGCTGCTCAGCTTAATATTAATAATCAGATATGACAAAAAGTTGTTAATTTCTACATTTTAGTAGAGTCACCGATAAACCACCGATAAAACACCGATGAACTGATACTTACCACCGATGAAAAAAGATGAGAATTTAAACGCGGGATCTCGTCGGTTTTCATCGGTTGTTAATGGAAGTTAAATCGGTGATCAATTGGTGATCAATCGGTTGCCGCCAGCATTTAACCGGTGCTTTATCGGTATTCATCGATTATTGATAGGTTGTTGGGCGCTTTTAATCGGTGGCCCATTTGATTTCATGAGTCGCCAATCGGTGGCCAATCGGTGACAATCGAGGGCGGGGTGGCGTTTGACCGATTGAACAATTATTCATCACCTATACCCGGTTACACAGAAAGCCTGAAATTAAATCACTTATGACAACCGATCAAAACAGCAAATAATTTGACCGATTGGCCACCGATTTAAGCCCGACCGTCTGTGTAACCGGGGTATAAAGCAAACGATTAAATTTTAGAGCGAAAACGTTAAACGTCAATGCTTATTTCTGTGTTTTTTTATGTTTAGTAAAGCTACTTATGAACAATGTCATGTACAATTTATGTAAAACCTTGCTAAACATAGAAGTATGACCGTATTTAAATGAAGTGTATACCACGTCATTGGCCAATTTGATTTACTGTTAACACAAATTGGATCTCTATGAGACAACGATTAAAAGATGAGGCAAACACTCTTCCATTAATAATTTCAATGGACGTTATTTTGGACAAAAGACATTTGTATATACAGTGGAGAATCTGTTATTCTTTCCCGTTTAAACGCAAACGTACGCAAACGCAAAGCACTAAAACGTAGAAAAGAACAACTTTTGGACAATTCTGATAATTCTTGTTTATCTTGGTGGAAAACAGATTGGAGCCTGATCAGACGCCGGGTTACCCGGCGTCTGATCTGGCTCCAAACTGTTTGCACTGCAAATAATAGTTTTAGCGTAAACGCGTTTATTGGGAAAGAATAACACATTATCCACTGTAGGTCTTACATGAAGTAACTGAATTACCTTAAAACTTGACGATCAATAAACAAACCCTTTTTTCAATTATAACCTAGTCAGCTCTGTCTATTTAGGGTTACCGGTATAGTCATATATTGTAAAGATGGCAAACGAGGCATACCTCAAATTATTATGCTAATCCGGGTATACACTCAGTCGGGTTGTTCGTATAGATCACTTATACTATTTACAGGTGCATTAATTGTATCTGACACATATTATATGCGTCACTAGGAGTTACTTGGTAAATACTTGTGTAATATATAGAACATAATATGTCAATGCATAGAACAAAAATGGACAAGTGAGTCGATTCAAATTATACAAAGTATATCACAACGCAAATGGACCATACAATACGCCTCACCCCAGAAAAAGTTTTACAAATTGACTGCAAGTTGTCACAAGCTTTAGCATAACTCTTCAAAGTCATGCATTGTTTGGTACAGTTTGTGTTCTGACTTCTCATTTTCGAACACTTTGGTCGACTCAGTGTTAAGGTCGATATTTGCCACAAAAACTGACATTTTGCTTTGTTTATTAGCCTAGTATACTTTAAACATCTTTCAAGTTGTGGTTACATTACCGCTGTAGCGAAAGACATTGGTGGTGATATATTGCAGCGTATATCCTATAAATATTTAATTACTATGCATTAATATACTGGATCTTACTTTGTAAAGCAAGAGTTGAATTAATCATGCTTATCTTATTTTCTATTTATTTGTGTTTTTTAAAAGCTGCGCAAATGCAATGCTTTATATGCACCTAACATTGACATCAAATTGTACTTGTCGACGTAGCGCTATGGATATGATATCCGCTTCCCATCACGTCTTCCCAGTTTGAATTTAACCCAATGCAGATATGTTTAGTTTTGTTTGTTGTTGTTGTGTGGTACACATACAGTGCTCCCTCTGGACACCCAGTTGAGGACACATATTGTGCGTGTTGTTCTGAGGGAGTCGTTATAGGGAATGGAAATTAAGAGTTGACTTACATTTGCATTAGCTTAAATCCAAATTCAAGTAACGCGGCGTCTGATCTGATATCAAGCTGTGTGTCACTCGTCATTATATATATTCTAACAAAATGTCCACCTATAAGTAACTTTCAGAAAAAAATGCAGACGATAATGTTAAGCAGAATATATTACAGCAGTTAAAGCGGTAGACAAAACTCTTATATTTAAGAAACTGCGGTAATGGTCGTTAGAAGAGCCGTTGTAGATATGGAGCACTGCATGTTAAGTTTTATTGAAATTGCGAAATGATAATTAAACGTATGTATTTCGCGTCTGTAAATACACTACTATTCTTAATGTTTTTATAATAAATAATTTTCGAATAAATAGTTCTGGTTTATTCATATTCCTACTATACGGACAAACATGCTACTATATTGAAAAACATAAATTTATTGTGCTATCCCTTTATTATGTCACTAGAAGCTGTAACTGCTACTGAAATGGAACAAGTGCTACATATTAAAACTGTAACATAGGACACCTGTCTGGCATAAACAATACCATGTTTGATACATCCGTGCAATTATTAGGCATTCACAAACTTAATAGAGAACCTAAGTTACTTAAAAACTGTTCGACATACAATGTACTTATAGATACTCTGCAACAGCATCAAAATTAAGTGATTTAACGCGAGGTTTTTGTTGTCCGGTTCCCTTGTCATATTGTTACAGTGTGGCCAGCAAAGATGATTAAATGTACACGGCCAACAGCTTCTTTTTAAAGCAGACGTCTGGATTTTTATTGTCTGACATTAATTCAATTATTTTGACACTTGCATTTGCATGCCTTGATTGGAAATATTGTACATGTACATGCAACATAGTTTTAAGTGCAAACGATGCTATGATGGATTAAGGTTCCAACAAATCCCTCGCAAATGATAAATTTGCCAGTTTTTTTCCCAAAACATTATTTGTTCCATGTTAGTGTTGTCTGGATATCGTGTTGTCTGCGATCAATACAGTGGATAATCTGTTATTTTTTCCCGTTTAAACGCAAACGTACGCAAACGCAAAGCAATAAATCGTAGAAAAGAACAACTTTTGGACAATTCTGATACATGTATTTCATGTTTATCTTGGTTGCAAACAGTTTGGAGCCTGATCAGACGCCGGGTAACCCGGCGTCTGATCTGGCTCCAAATTATTTGCCTACGTTGTCAAGAAATGTGGCCGTAGCGTGCAATAGGTTAATAGTCGTGCTAGATATTTACTGCTTGCCTTATTATAGTTTATTGCCAATAATTCTGATTCCCCTTCAGGGGGCGTTTCTTATTACCTAGATATAGGCCTAGTTATTACATACATTTGTACATAAATTGGATTTGTTGGATCCAATGACAATTTATTTATGATCGTTGGCTACAACTGTGTCACGTTAGGGATAGGCATGATTGTTCTTGCAGCCATGAGTTCAGCAACGAAATCGATGGCCGTCGATGGCCATCGATTGCGAGTTAGCTACAGGGCTGAAATACAGTAGAACAAACGTTGTTCCTACGTTCAAACGCAATGCAATGTCATATAGAAAACAAAAACTTTTTGTCAATCCTTACTACAAATTTTAATCTGATTGCAAATAGTATGGAGCCTGATCAGACGCCGGGTTACCCGGCGTCTGATCTGGCTCTAAACTGTTTGCAATGGAAATAACAGTGTTAGTGTAAACGCGTTGACTGGGAAAGAAAACGTTTTCTCGACTTTACTCTGCACGCATTACATGACACAAACTGCTAACCTAAACAGCAAACAGTGGTAACTGAACATGCTATAGTGTTGCCCTCAGTATTAGAAATCATGGTTTTAGAACAACACCAAATGGCATTCCTAAGTAACCGTTAAATCACATATTTGTAAAACTATATCATGTATCACAGTCTATAGAGAAGTTTAAGCTGGCAAGGTGCTGTTCCTTATCCCTCTAGACTCCACCAACGTTCTTGACCCAACACTTTTGTTCTACATGCTCACACGAATCATATTCAATAAGATATATGTAGAACTATCTGCTTAATGCAATAACATGAAAGGAAACAAAAACTATCGAAATCAGTTTTCCGTTTTGACAGCAACACACCGTTGATTAGAAGACTGCAGTTTCAACTGTTTTTTAATTTAAACTGACTATCTAAAAACGGGAATCTTTTCCAGATCGTGGCTTTTTTTTCTCGTTCCGGTGTGAGATATTATTTTGACCCGGGCGGTAAAATGACCCGCGGGTGAAATGCCCCCCCCCCCCCCTGCGGTATTTTGACCCTCCGCCCTTCCTAAATAATGGAAAATGACTTGAAAGTATTGTTTTTCTACATATTAACAAACAAATCAAATAATTTATGTTTCAAAGTCATTTTAAGGAGAGTTTCATCTAATTTAAAGGGGGGGGGGGGGGGGGTCAAAATACCATGGCTAATCTACCTGGGGTATCATGACCCGCGGGTCATTTCACCGCTATGGTGAAAGGACCCCCCCCCCCCCCCCCCCCCCCTCACACCCATCTTCAAAATCATAGTAATGGACATGAATTTGCTGTTTGTTTTATTTATATGACTATTACATTATACTTTGGTTGAAAGATGTTTGAAAGAATATTAAATCTGCTTCAAGGGGGAGGGGGGTCAAAATATTATGGCTAACCTACGATGTAAAAGTCATTTAAATGAAACCAACAGCAATTCCATGCCCATTACTTGAAAATATTGTTTTCTATATATTAACTAAACAATTCCAATTATTTATGTTTTAAAGTCATTTTGAGGAGAGTTTCATCTAATTTAAAGGGGGATCAAAATACCATGGCTAATCTACCTGCGGTATTTGACCCGCGGGTCATTTCACCGCTATGGTGAAATGACCCCCCCCCCCCCCCCCCTCACAATCAACTTAAAAATCATTGTACATAATTAGCATGGAATTGCTGTTGGTTTTATTTATATGACTTTAACATTATACCTTGATTGAATGATGTTTGAAAAAAGATTAAATCTGCTGCAAGGGAGGGGCGGGGGTCAACATACTATGGTTAATCTACCCGCTGGTAAAAATACAGCTATGGTATTTTGACCCCCCCCCCCCTACACCCAACTTCAAATCATTGTAATTAACATAGAATTGCTGTCGGTTTTATTTATATGACTTTTACATTATACTATGGTTGAAAGATGTTTGAAAAAAGATTACCCTTGCAGCAGATTTAATCTTTTTTCAAACATCTTACAACCATAGAATAATGTAAAAGTCATATAAATAAAACCAACAGCAATTCCATGCCCATTAATATGATTTTGAAAGGGGGGGTGTGGTCAAAATACCGCAGGTAGATTAGCCATGGTATTTTGACACCCCCTACCCCTTTGAAGCTGATTTAATCTTTTGTCAATCATCTTTCAACCAAAGATGACCTTTTTGTTTATATTATGTATAGAAGTTAAGATATTCCAGGTCCTGTCTATAATATTTAAGGGGAGATTGACCTTCATGCAGTGTGAATCAAAATACCATAGCAGAAAAAAAATGTATCTTAATGGTCAAGTCCTGCAATACCTTACAACAAGTTTCCTTCATTAATTATCATTGATTATGCAGTAGAATGTTAATTTTTAGTCATTTAACAAAAAAATTATGGAGCGGGGTCAAAATACCGCAGGGGGGGGGGGGGGTCGAAATAATTTAAGTTATTTTGACCCTCGGGTCATTTTACTACCGAGTCAAAATACCATAATGACACCGGGACAGTTCTGTTTTCAGAGGCTTTTCTTACTCGAAATAAATAATCCAAATGTGGAATGTAATGCTTATCTTGTAATGACATGTCAATAATAATATTAGCCGTGTCATGGCACAACCTGCCTAATTGCTTTGCAAACAGTGCATAGACGCGGCAGCTTGTCTGGATTTACTCTGTTTAATACCCATATTCATCAAAAGCATTGTATTTAGCAGTATTATATATAGTATTTGGTAGTGTAGACCGATCTCAGATGCAGAGTCTTGGATGCCAATGGGGCTTGATGTGAACCATTGTTTCAATGCAATAAGGCAGGTTTTTTATTTATGCTTTTCGGTGGATTACCACGAAATAGCAGTGGATTATCACTTGGTAATCCACTGCAGTGGATTATCACCAATCGCTTTTATTATGAATTTTCCCCGTAGGGCTCCCCAAGAATCGTAGTCAATCGTGTCTTATCGTTAAATTCCGGCAGTCCGATTTGTCGCGAACTACTCACCGGAAGAGCACGAATCCAAACTCGGGAGCAACGAAGTAATTCGGATGACGTCAAATCAATAAATAAGTGACGTCATCGTACGGGAAACTGTTTCGAAAATGTGTTCGATATAAAGTTGGGGCTCAACACGGGGTAAAGTTTTTACTTTCGCTTTCTCAATTGTCGAACAATTTCGTTTAAAAAGTGGCTTAAAGCATAAATAAATAGAATAATTGTATTTTTTCAGTATAAGATCGAATTTAATCTCGTGAACATCAGACTACTTCGCCACTCGTGAAAATATAACGTCTGATGTTCACTCAATGGATTAAATTTCTATCTTATACTGAAAAAAAACAATTATCCTCTATATCATGGCACAGCTCATATGTATTAACTGCCGTAAGAAAAACATTTTACAGTGAGAATGACTTAGTTTTTCCGAATATACGCGTTCACGTTGTAAATGAAAGAGTTTGGTCTCGTGCATCGTAGTATGTCATTACGACGGATAAACAATTTGCGCACATTGAAAGTAGTAGTTTTGTTTTTGACCATTACTTTCAATAGAAATTTGGTTTTGATATCCCCAGTGTTAGTGCATAATTGTTTTGTTTGATTCAATTCTCATAGTTGATATGCTAAGACCCGAATGTCCATTGCTAACAGACTTGCGCATGGTAAGAAGACGGCTCAAACCTGTTTGCCAATCAGATTAATATAGATATTTAGAATAATCAAAGACGTACATTAACTACATTTTATTAACAACATTTGGGTTTCGTGTCGTTTAAACAGGAATAATAACGTGTTCACCACTGTAAAGGTCTCCAGATAATTTAAGTCATAGCAATACTTTGAAAATAAGCCAGCTCCCTAACCTTTATCCTGGTTTGTAATTAAACAATGCCATACATACGAGTGTCCAATTTTGATCCTGATCAGATACCGCGTAACACAGCATCTGCTCCTGATCCAAACTGCTTGCAAATATTATATTTAAGTCTGGCAATCTTGGCATGCAGAAAGGTAACTGACCGACAAGTCATTTTCGAGATAGAGATAAATAGACGTCGTGACGGCTGTTTGTGTCGTATCTATATTTGTCAAGATCAGTCCGGTTTCATTAACGGCTTAACAACGGGACCAGTATGCTATTGGTGGTTTTTTATAAGACCTGTCAGTTAGTCATAACAGTTGATTCTGTTTAGTCTGTGAGATCTCGACACAACCATTGAACAATGCTCCCTCTTTACAACGACACCCAATGGTAGACACGTATTGTATGTGTTGTTCAGAGGGAGTCGTTATAGAGAGAAAAAATTAAGACTTGGCTTACATTTGCAAAAAGCTTGACCCAGATCAGACGCCGCATAACGCGGCGTCTGATCTGGATTCAAGCTGTTTGTCACTCGTCATTATATTTATTCTATCAAAATATCCACTTATATGTACTTTTGAGAAAAAAACATCTGACGATAATTTTACGCAGACGATACTTGCAGCAGTACAAACGTTATACATAATTGTCCTGTTTAGGGACCGCGACAAGGGTCGTTGTAAGGAGGGAGTCGTTGTTTGGAGGTCCATTGTTGGGAGGGAACCTGTAGTATTTAAGCAACATGCCACAATTTAACAATACACTAATATGTTTAGTGTTTATCTAATGTGATGCCATACTGATGTTCAGGCTAGTCTAAATGATTTTACCGGCCATTTAATCTGCAAACATATACAATGTACACGTAGCAGCTAAAGCGTAATACCATTTTATTCATAAAGGTAAAACTCAATATTCTTCTCTAATGTCAAATGACACAACTCTAATATATCGTTTTCTGTCTCAAAATACTGGATTAAATGTTTTACTGTAAGTTTTATGTCTATTTAAATGGATATAATATGTGATAAAATTAAGTAAACAATTATTTTAACATAACGTATAAGCCCAAAATACGTTTTATTGACGAACCTCTTATTTAACGCTTATCATGCTAATTTGTCGTCTGTCTCAAAAGATTCTCCTGAATAAAATTTCAAAATCAACTATTAAGCTATTGAGATTAAAGAAAATTGAGCCTGAGTGCCAAACAGTTTGGATGATAATTAGACGCTGCTTATTGCGGCGTCTGAACTAGATCCAAACTGTTTGCAAAGCATTGCATGGTCGCGCTTAGCATGATACGAGGTAAGCTTTTAAGTCTCCCAAATAAATAGATACGTTTATTCCTTTGGAAATGCCCTTTGGTATACCATGTACTTGAGATTTTCTACCAGATATTACAGCCACTCAAAAAACTCGGTATGAAGAATGGGTGACACCTTAACCCGTTGCCTGCCGAGGTCGAAATAATTGATACTTGCAAACGGTGTTTACTCCTTCGTCGTTTTCAGTTTCAAAACGTATATATCATAATTGGTAAGTATGTACCATGTTTTGTCATTTTACAATTAATTAATTATAACATCTTATATAGTAACTCCTGGACTATACTTTCAAGGAAATTGGTATTCCAAATACAGTGGAGAATCTGTTATTCTTTCCCGTTTAAACGCAAACGTACGCAAACGCAAAGCACTAAAACGTAGAAAATAACAACTTTTTGACTTTTCTCACTATTTATTTTAATCTGAGTGGCAAACAGTTTGGAGCCGGATCAGACGCCGGGTTACCCGGGGTCTGATCTGGCTCCAAACTGTTTGCAATGGAACAAATAGTTTTAGCATAAACGCGTTTATTGGGAAAGAATAACAGATTATCCACTGTATGTACCATGTTTTGTAATTTTGCAATTAATTAATTATAACATCTTATATAGTGAATCCTGGACTATACTTTCAAGGAAATTGGTATTCTAAATATCAGGTTCCTACAGTGGAGAATCTGTTATTCTTTCCCGTTTTAACGCAAACGTACTCAAACGCAAAGCACTAAAACGTAGAAAAGAACAACTTTTGGACAATTCTGATATTTCATGTTTATCTTGGTGGCAAACAGTTTGGAGCCTGATCAGACGCCGGGTTACCCGGCGTCTGATCTGGTTACCAATTGTTTGTAAAAGAAACACTAGTTTTAGCGTAAACGCGTTTATCGGGAAAGAATAACAGATTCTCCACTGTATGGTGGATGAGTTAACAACAGAGTAGTGACTAAATTAAGATGAAAGATAAAACGGGCATGTATTAGCTCAAAGTTGTAATGTTATCCTGCATAATCTAGTATATTAAGAACTGACTAGATGGCCTTACTATCTTGGCTTCCTTTCAAATAAACAAAACGTCAAGAGATTAACTATTGCATTCCAGTTTACTGGTATTTAAATAACTTATATTGAAAAAGAAAATGTTTGCATAGCGTATTTATATTTATTTTAAACCTTACTCTTTCGAGAATAAAAGAGTAGGCGTGACTTGCAAAATGTTTCGTCTGTAGTATTTGGATCAAAACGGCGTTCAGATGAATACACAATTGAACTATTAACCCTTTGCCTGCTGGTCGCGACTTTATTGACTTTTGCAAAAAGTTTAGATCCAGATCAGACACCGCGTAACGCGGTGTCTGATCTGTATCCAAACTGTTTGACACTCTTCTTTAGGTTTATTTACTTAAAAAATGTATAAATCTAAATTTAACAAACTTTGCAGACGACAATTTCGAAGCAGACGACATCACCGCAGGATACGGGTTAAGGCGTATGTGATGAGCAAACGAAACCGTGTCGTGTAGTCAATTTGTGCATGAATCAATCTTTTTGTAATTTCTATAAATCGCTAAAACAATAGAATCCATCAACTATGGATACTACAACAATAAATAAAAGGGTAAAAAAGGTGTAGTTTACATACAAATGGAATCCAATTTAGCGATGGTTCTCCCCACAGAGACCAGATCATGCTCTTTTATAATGATAGAAAATTGAATTTTGTAGCTGAAATTACAGTTCTTATCAGCTGCAAATAGTGTTTTAAACTGAAAGTGAAGAAGACGTTATTCTATCGCAATATACGCGTAAATTCTTACATGTAAACGCATTCTGTTAGCGGCGAACAGTTTATAGCCAGATCAGATGACAGTTAAATTTGGAATTTAAGGCTTTATTGTTTTACAGATACAGTGGAGAATCTGTTATTCTTTCCCGTTTAAACACAAACGTACGCAAACGCAAAACACTAAAACGTACAAAAGTGCAACTTTTGGACAATTCTGATAATTCATGTTTATCTTGGTGGCACATCTTGGTGGCAAACAGTTTGGAGCCTGATCAGACGCCGGGTTACCCGGCGTCTGATCTGGCTCCAAACTGTTTGCACTGTAAATAATAGTTTTAGCGTAAACGCGTTTATTGGGAAAGAATAACAGACTCTCCACTGTATGGTTGTCAAACAGTAAACAGCCATATCAGATGCCGCGTCAGGCGGGGAATGATCTGTGCCCAAATTATTTGCATAATAATGTTAGTAATACAGTCAGAGTCCGGTAGCGAAAGGGTTAAATGTACGATTTCTAAAATCGCGCTTGAGCATTTGGAAATCTTACGATTCTTTATGAGCAACCTATGGTAGCCCTGAAATGCACTCTTTGAGTTGTAAATGAATGCGTCACGAAACGTTTATGAAGGTGTATCTAATGGTCAAGCTGCCTATTCACTATCTGATCAGTACCAAACCTGTCTGTAATGAACATCAGTACATGAAGCAGACACAACGTTTATTTTGGCACATAATTGTATATTAGTGTTTGCTTCTGACCCGTCCAAGTTATTTTTAGATTGGAACATTCTAAAACTTTAAAAGGGGTGAGTTTTCTCTACATCCAGTTAGAGATACGGATAGCTGTACTTTTGGGGCGAAATGTACAGTAGAGGATACATTATTAGTTCCCGATTAAACGCAAACGCAATGCGCTAAACTATGGAAATATACTTGTAGAAATTTTAACAATAGTTTTAATCTGAGTAGCAAACAGGTTGGAGCCTGATCTGACGCGGGGTTACCCGGCGTCTGATCTGGCTCCAACCTGTTTGCAATGGAAATAATAGTTTTAATATATAAATGCGTTTATTGGAAAATAATAAAATATCAGTATAGTAAGCGCAGCGGTCTCGTGCTGCACGAGGATCATACTTATCTCAATAAGAAATGTACGATTACATAGTCGATGTTACCTTGCTTACCTATTTACCATTATTAACTGGTCTGTTCTTCAAATAACTCGGACAGGTCAGTAAAATCGGACAATACCGGTATCTCAAGATAATATACAGTCAAAACTCGATACTATTCACTCGCTTAAATCGATCGTACCAGTATTTCATAAATTGAAATTTGATACGTCAATTTCGATTAAATCGAATATACCCGTAGTTCAAAGTTAAAATGTGGCTTATTTTTAAATATTTGTATTCTCGAACTAACGCGAGTTCGAAGTATCGAAATTTGACTGTATTTACACCTCGAGGCGTAAAGTTACATTAACGTGAAACACTTTAATCAATTAACACGGCGGATGTAGTGTTCATCAAATATTCCAAGTTGCTTGACAGATACAAAGTGGATTCCGAGTGAAGGACAACGTAATTAGTTGGTGACTGTGTGAAATACTATTTAACTGAGTGACAACAATGCTAATATTTCAACAATTTCTTTCCAGGATTTCTTTTTTTTTGTTGGTGAAGCCTAGACTTCTTTTATTCATTACTATTTACATATACACAGACAATAACATACATACATGCATGAGAACTAACAAACCAGCAAGGTCATGTAAGAATAAAACTATACAATCTTTGTGTTGACCTGCTAAATACCGCAAAGCGGTAGTAAGTAAGGGTATTTTAATTGTCGTGATTAACCCTATGATTAGAGTATTCAGGTATAATTAATATTTCTTTATATTAAGGGAACAATGCTTTTTGAACTCTTAAAACAAAAGGATTCGTAAATCCTTTATATTTCAAGAATTCGAGGAGTATTTGTGTTTCATAAACGAAAACTTTATAAATATCAGTTTGTAGTGTCCAGTTTTCGCTTAGAAAGTACGATTTGTATATACTGAAACCAACAATAGTTAAAATTATATTGACGTAAAAGTAGTCCGTGTTTGTTATCTTATATCCTATTAAAAGTGTTTTCAGATTTTTTATATTACGTTCTATACCACATGTTTTAAACAGCGACACAATTTTTATCCAAAATGGTTGCACTTCTGAACAATTAATGAAAATGTGTTCATCGTCTTCGAATTCATGACATATTAGACAGTTTGGAGAGTTTTCCATTTTCCACTTGTATCGTATTGATCTTGATGGGAAAATGTTATTTATTGTTTTATACTTGTATTGTTTGTGCCTATTATCGTAAATTTTATTAATAAAGTTATATATTTCCGACCATGGTAATTTGTCGTCAAACTTGTCATTCCAGAACCTATGTATTATAGGTTCATGAAACTTTTCAGACAGAAGCTGTTGATAGATAGTTTTATTGTTGCTTTGTATAAAATCTATGTTACGAATATATAAAGATAAAGACGTTTTAACTTTAGTTTTAAAAGAATTTTCGCTTTTGATTAATTGCTTCCATCTGTTAGGAATTGCTTTATTAAGTTTTGCAATTTCACTTATCCAGTTTCTTTTATCTAAGAGTTTTTCTAATATATACTCCTCTTTTATTTCCCCTCTTTTGTTAATAATATCATTTATGAAAATCAAATCTGAGTTTATCCAGCTTGTAAACACAAGGCATTTATTATTAATTTTAATAAATTTATTTCCCCATATAACTTGTTTTCTGATGTCACTAAATGTCATGGTGCGTTTCTCTTTGAATGTTTTATTGCGTATCCATGATTCTAGTATATTTTTATAAAATTCAGGAATATTTGTTGCATTTATACTTTTGATGCTGTCTAAATTGTAGTAAAATACCAAAAAATCATTTCCAAAAGCTTGGAAATAATATTTTGGTATTAACTTCCAATTAGCGTCGTCATCTGATAACATCGATTTTATCCATTTTAATTTTAATGTAGTAATGTAAGTTTCTAAGTCAATCATTTGAAGTCCACCCTCTGATCTGTTCCCTATTAAAGTTGCTCGCTTTATTTTTTCACGCTTTCCACTCCATAAAAAGTCATATATAATACTGTTTATTTTAGTTATAATCTGCTGCGGTACTATCATACTATGAAATAAATATGTAAATTTTGGTATCAATAGAGTTTTTATTATTTGTATTTTCCCATAAAAAGTTAAATTACGCTTACGCCAGTTCTCTATAATGCTTTTACAAGTTGAATATTTTGTGTCCCAATTTAGCACGGAACACTCATCTTTATTGTGTCCAAAATATACCCCTAGGGCCTTAATAGGACCATCTGGCCATGTAATATCTCCTACGTTATCTTTATGTAATTTATTTTTCCCAATCCACATTCCTTCCGTCTTGTTTTTATTTAATTCAAGTCCAGAGTATTTTCCAAATTCTTTAATGATGTTTAAGGCCGAAACGATTTCTTGTCTATTTCTGAGGAATAATGTTGTATCGTCAGCAAGCTGAGAGATTTTAAGCGATCGCTTCTCATTAGTAAGTTTAACCTCAATTCCTAAGATGTTATTAGAATTTCTTATATTTATAGCAAGAACTTCTGCTGCAAGAATGTACAATAGAGCAGATATCGGACAACCCTGTCGAATACCTCTTGAGGGATTAAACAGTTGTGATCTGTATCCACTATTAAAAATACAAGATTTACAGTCTGCATATAAAACTTTAACCCATGTGATAAATTGTTCTTTAAAACCAAAGCGCCTTAAAACACTAAAAAGAAAGTTCCACTCGATTGTATCGAACGCTTTACGAAAGTCTAAAAATAGAATTGCGCCTTCTATTTGTAGATTGTCAGTGTAGTCTATTATATCTTGAATTAAACGTAAGTTGTAACCTATGAATCTATTTTGTATGTATCCTTGTTGGTCTAAATGAACAATTTTGTGTATTACCTTTTTCAGTCTATTTGCTAATGCTCTGGCTGCTATTTTGTAATCATTGTTTAAGAGCGATATGGGCCTCCAGTTTTCTAAGTCTGACGGATCACCTTTTTTGTATATTAATGATAGAGCACTTATTTTTTGTGAGTTTGACATTTCCATACAATCAAAACATTCATTTAAACAATCAGTAATAATGTTTTCAATGAGTGGCCAGAAATGTTGATAAAATTCAGAAGTAAGGCCGTCTAGACCTGGACTTTTATTTGTTTTCATTTGCTTTACTGCAATACTAAGTTCGTTTATGGTAAACATACCTTCACAGCTGTTGGCATCTTCTTCTGTTAATGTATTATTAAAAATTGTATTATCCAGGTAGTCATTTATATTACATTGATTTATATTACTTGATGAATATAACTTCTGATAAAATTTAACTTCTTCTTCAAGTATCTTAAAATTATCACATATTTGTTCGCCATTGCTGTTAAGCGACGTAATTGACTTCCTTGCCTGTCTGGATTTTTCAAGGTTAAAAAAATACTTAGTGCATTTTTCACCTTCTTCAATAAAGTTTACTCTTGATCTTATTTGTGCACCCTTTGCTTTAATATCATATAAAAGTTGAATTTCATTTTCAAGACGTAGTATGTTGTGTTTTGTGTTGTTATCCGATTGTCCGTTCATTTCATTATCTTTTGCAAAGAGGTTAGCTAATTCATGTTCTAGAACTGCAATTTGCTCTTTTCGCTGTTTTGTCTTTTGTTTAGCGTATTTTATCGAAGTTTCTTTGATATCTAATTTGGTAAGTTCCCATAAAGTTTTTGCTGATTCATGTTCATACTTTTGCTGATTATTTTTAATTAAGTTACCTATGGTATTTGTAAACAAGTCATCTTTTAGGTGCATATTATTAAATTTCCAATATCCTGGTCCGCGTGTATTTTGCTTCGAAATTTTGATAGAAATAGCGAGATGATCTGTGTATTTAATGCATGCTGGTCTAATATCTACTTTATTAATAAGGGGCATTATATTACTTTCTATTAGCCAAAGATCGATTCTACTTCTTTCTTTTCGATTTTCCTTTGCCAAGTGAACTGCAATTTCGATTTATTTTTCTCTCGCCAAGCATCTGAAAGGTCCTGTGTTTTTATGAAATTTATAAGTGATTTTACTGGTTTGCATGTTGTTTTTGATTTGCTTGTTTCGTTATATCTATCCACTGATTCTAGAGTGTCGTTCATATCGCCTCCTATTATTTTTATCCCTTGTGCGTTATTTTCAACTAGTTCATGAATGTTATTAAAATAAATGTTTCTGCTTACTTTATCATTGTACGCGTAAATATTTACAAGTGTGTATGTTGTGTCATCTAGCACGACATTTAATAGAATGTATCTTCCTATTGTATCTATATGAGAGTCGATAGTGTTACATGACAGTTGTTTATTTATAAATATTGAACAGCCTCTGCTAGAGCTAGTACCAACTGAATGAAATATATCCCATTGATCAAATTCATACCTAATCAAAGTGAATATATCTATTGTAAAGTGTGTTTCTTGGAGAAAGAGTATATCAACTTTTTGTAATTTAACATATTCTCTTAATCTCAGACGTTTATCTTTACCTCGTAAACCTTGGGCATTGAATGAGAGAAAATGTATTTGACTAGACATTAAAGATTGTGAAAACGTAATACGAGGGCAACAGCCCAATATAGACATACAAAGGGGAAGAACCGCGTTCGTTCCATAGCAATATATACATACTATAACAGTATCGCTTCACCACGAAGACCAGTAGTTTACATGATAAGCAGGTGTTTACCCGTAAATATGTACCCTGCTTAACCCAGACCTTTGGAACAGCATTTTCCAATACTGCACAATCAGTCAATTTATTTACACCTGTAATTTTACATGATAAACAATTACCAAAACTTGTACAGAGTTTAAACTGGTCCGTCAGTGCAGTTTTGTTCGATACTACACTGTCGGTCCAGCCCGAGCGCCGATACATACATGTATATTTATATAATATATATCTTATTGTTTTACATGATAAACATGTATATTTATAAAATATATGTCCTATTATTTTACATGATGCATGCCTCGGTATATATCTTACTGCTTTACATGATACAAAGTTATCCATCCGTAGTTTTAAAGTGCATGTGCAGAGTTTAAACCGGTCCGCCAGTGCAGTTTCGTTCAATACTACACTGTCGGTCCGGTTCAAACTCCAATTAAAATTTAAAACATATACAAATGGGTCGAGATGCATGTCTCGATATATATCTAATATATTGACTTCGTATGTCGTAATTCAGCATAACTGAAAAGTACTCGAACAACAGTGTTGACTCTGACGGGGCCAGACCTGATGTGGTCTGCACTCGTTGTATGTATAATATGTATAACTAAACACTAGAATATTTACAAATTATATATCGCCATGCATACAGTGTAGACACAGATATGGCGGTAAAAGTTGTTACTGTCCTATGTGGTTCTTCACTGTATGTCATTCTGCTTTTTGCATTTACATGTTTCCGTTTTACTGCGTTTGCAGATAACAATGGATTCGATAATTTTGTCGAAAGCGCCTTTTTGTTGCTTACGGTGTGTTTAAAAGACATCACATATTTAGAATAAAACATTTTTTGAAGTATAGAACCCGATCCACAACGCGTGGCAGATAAACAGCGTACATATTAGCGACAAGCTTAAAGCAAGTGATAGTACGATGTGTAGATCCAGATGATATCTCTCTGTTCGGAGTGATATAATCGGGGTTTTCACTGTTCTTTATATGTAAATAAATCAAAAGTGAGCTAGTTTTAGGTATGCAGATGATGCAAACATCATATCCTTCATAAATGAAAAGATTTGAACTGTGGCGGTGTGCTATATACGATATCACCCAAGTGCGACTGTGTGTACACATCAGTCAGATTAGAGCACGTGCTGTTTTCTATAGAGCACATGAATCGATATTCGTCATATTTTTTCAATCGTTCTGTCTTCAAAAGACTACGTTGCGTACCTGTCCTAGGTAGCTTTATATACTTATCCTGTGTTATACTATGGATAACACATGATGACATAATAATGAAATCGTAATCAAAATCATAGTCCGTAAAGCTGTCCGTGTTCGAGTGTTTAATTAAGGGTGGAAACACTGTTTAATCGTCAGCGTCGCTATCGCTATCGCTGTCGTTGTCACTGTCACTGGTGCCATATCGAGTTTTCTTAGAAATGTCATACAGGATCTCGGCTGGTGTAGGTGGTGAGCGTGTAACAGAGCTGGATCTTTGTTTGCCTGGAGTACGTTCGCTCTGCACAAATCGGTCCATGCTCGTCTGACCTTTGGTAGGTCCATTTTTCTTGATGTGTTTTTTTTTCGACTTGTTAACGGGGCTAGAGGTCAATGTGTCTGTTGGCGTGGTACTCGTGTTACCACGTGCGCCTTCGTCGGTAAACACATCCTTGGAGTTGCCGTCCGCTACCATGTTGCGACTGATTGGAAAGGGCGTTTGGACATCCTCAGTCTCATCAGCTATGGTGGTGTTTAAGGGACATGATCCCTTTTTGTGTCCTGGTAACTTGCACTGGACGCATGTCCAGTCATTCTCACAGCTATCAATGGTATGCCCGGATGCTAAGCACTTTGAGCACTTAGGGTTAGCAGGCGTTTTGTTTTGGCCTCTGTGTATGACCTTGACCTTGAATTGTCCAATATACATAAATCTATTGAGAGGCTCTTTAAGGGAAAGTGTTTTCACGATCACTAGCCTGTCGCCTGTCTCACAATTTGTGAGTTTATCATTTATTCAGAGCTTTTCTCTGGTACACGATATCACATCAATGCCCTTGAGAACAAATGTTCTTGTTATCTGGCCATCATCGGCTGACAAAGGGATGTTCTGTACTCGTATGCGGGTGGTGTTTTCGGAGTCTAGTCTATAAGGGTTTGTCTGTAATATTGCCAAATGATGACCCCTTATGGTGACCCCATCAGTTATAAGCTTGGCTTTATCTTCAAGATTATCTATATAAATCCGCCATAGCCCATTAACACGCTGAAGACCCGTAATATGGCTTTGGTCTATGACGCGAGACAGGGTATTGAACATTTCCTCATGTTTCAAGAACTCAGTAAAGTGAGGTTTGCGTTTTCCAAATAGCGCTTCCTCCTTCAAGAAAACGATAGGGGCGCCATTTTGTTTGTTTTTGTCCACTGTACATATAATGTCACTTACGTTTGTACTGTTTCTATCATCCATTTTCACAACACTATCCGACTATTTCACAGCCGCGTATTTTATACACTATCTAGTTCAACTTTGAACAATTAATATGTCTTTTTAACTGTATTGTAACATTGAATTTACAGAGACTTTCTGATCCTGCCGTAGCTCGTCTCAGTTATCTCCCCTCCAGGATTTCTTTATCCTTTCTGTTAGTTACATTTAACACTTATCATGCTGAATTGTCGTATGTTTCAAATGCATCGTCTGCGAAATTAAAATCAAAATAAGTTTTTTAGCATTTCAAACTGACAAAAGGTTGGAGATCAGGGTTAACAGTTTTTTTCTGCGAATGTAAGCCAACTCGCCCTTAGCAAGGACAGGATTAGTGTATATAGTAATTGCTACAGTAACTACAGGTAAGAGGGCGTTATACGAGCGTACATACCCGCTGAGACAATTGGAAACACAAACGCTAGGCAAAAAATTGTATAACTACAGAGTTTTGAAATTCTGGCGGCTTATTTTTATCTGTGTGTCAAATAGTTTGCAACCTGATCAGGCATAGTATTACCCGGCGTCTTTTCTAATTCTAAACGGGTTTCAGTGGAAATATGCTTTTTAATATACACATTTTGTTTTGGAAATAATAACCTTCTCCCCAGAGTATTACCTGTCACATTTGTGTTGTTGTTTTTGTTTAGAAGAACTATCTATAAAATATTACTATTTAATACGAGCTCTTGCAATGCAACTCCAAGTAGCCGTTTTGTCATTGATCTATTATATAAGAAAATACCCTGAATTTTAAATTCACGAATGGAACCATAATCGGACGTTTTTGGTTATAGCATGTGTGATTTTGCAAACTTCGTTTACACAGTCATTATTGGACAAAACATAGCAATTATATTAATTTTATTACAGCATGTTTACGCTTATTGTCTTTAAAACAGGACTTTATGCATCCCTAACAAAACTTAATTGTCTTTCGTTCTAGTTTCACAGTAATTGGCGAAAGTAATGACATAGAAATACAGGTTATGTAAACTGGGACTAACTGAAATGTACTTTACTAAGAATACCTGAAGAAACGAATACATACTTATAGTGGAAATGTGCTATTCTTACAAACATATATTTATGCTAAAGCCTTGTGACTATTGCCGACCGATCGGAGCAATACCATACACCAGTTAAACCGTATTCTGAATAGGCTCCAAACTGTTTGGTATTCAAATTATTATCCATTGTATAACTCGGAAATGGTTAACCTAGAAAATGACGAAGATACCAGAGATAACTACAGTGGAGAATTTGTTATTCTTTCCCAATAAACGCGTTTACGCTAAAACTATTATTTACAATACACACAGTTTGGAGCCAGATCAGACGCCGGGTAACCCGGCGTCTGATCAGGCTCCAAACTGTTTGCCACCAAGATAAACATGAATTATCAGAATTGTCTAAAAGTTATTCTTTTCTACGTTTGAGTGCTTTGCGTTTGCGTACGTTTGCGTTTAAACGGGAAATAATAACAGATTATCCACTGTACATGTATATCATTAGTGTAACTGTGTACAACACTTTTATATAAAAACAACCCAAAAGCGACAAAAATCCGGAAACATTTTTCTGATTACAGCGGGTAATGTTTGCAAATAGAACACACTTAAGCAAAATGTATGTGTCCAGAAAGAAAGAGGGAAAGTGTTTTATGCTGTGTATTAGGCACTATGCTCAAACAGAAGGCATACACATGTATAGCATGACAGTTTTTATATCTAAAATAAAATGACAACTACATATTCAAATCTTGATAGCAAACAGTTCCAAGCCTCATCGTGATCGGCGTCTACTCTGGTACATGTATTAAACTGTTTGCAAAAATTCAGATCCTCTTCGGCCTACTGACACAATCTTTCAACAATTATTTAAACTTCATCGCGCCTTAATAAAGTATCCAATACCATAGCAATGTTTCGAATGGCTGCAACAGCTTGTGTGTTCTTAACTGATGTCTGCCTTCTTTTACCATTTGCCCAAGTAGAATCTTTAATGGTTATACATGTATCTTGAATGAGCCCACTTTTGATTATAAGTGGTGTCTGGTCTAAATTATCATTTTCTTTATGTTTCATATTGAAATCCCTATCATCAAACAGTGTATACGCTGGTCAGACGCCGCATAATGCGCGGTGTCTGAACAGAGACTACATTATTTGCCTATGTCTTTTTATAGGACACTCTATAGGCTAACATCGGCTAAACAGTTTGTGGTTTTCTACAGCAATAATTGGTCTACACTACACATGTATACTTCAGTAAAGTTCATGTAGTGCAAGAAATAACATTTTCCCGCCGGAGGGAATAAGACTTACCTACTAAATGCAGCCAACGCATTCAAGTTCTGTCAAGGGGATGCGAACCAGTAAATACAACTACTAATTTCCCATAAAACATTACAATATTGTCATTTCCTAATCAATACAAGTATGTTGAGGTATATAAAAAGGAATATCCCCTCAGTGTGTGACCTGGTGTCTTGTATCAGCTTTTGGTTGTTTGTGGACTCAAAATCACATGCGAGGCTACGCCTATCGTGTGAATGAATACACAACCAACTGGAATTGATACAAAACACCGGATCACACAATGTGGTGATATTCCGTTTGTTTATACATGTACTACAATTAAAAAGTTACAAGAGTTAAAATCATATTGTATTTCTCCATAATCGTCGATATGCATATAACAACTATGCTAACAATTTTGAAGCAGACACCAATCCCAATTCAAGATATATTCAGTAAAATATTGCATTCCGTGTTGGACCTTGTATATTTACTAAGTATTTGGTTAGTAGAGTGAGCAATATGTGGCGGATTTATATTTAAACGTAAAAATTTAAACTAATATTCAGCGAATGTCACCTAAATCTAGCTCTTTAAGTTTTATAAAGTCGTTATTTACAAGGTCTTTGGCGTAGAATTATTTACATTCGCTCCATTCAAGTCCATTGAACAAAATGACGTTTAATTTTTATAAACGTAATTTAAAGCGATTCATAGAATTTGCCGATCATTTCCGTCTTTTTTTCGCTCAAAGGTCAAAATATTCAGTTTATTTCTTGAGTGTACTACAATGTACGTCTGGAACACAGGAGAGTACATACTGTAACCTTTGGCCAACACGTTACTCCTTTTCGACTTCACAAATCAGAAGATAAATTGGGAAGCAACGGTTGTTTTAAATCTGAAACGTTAACCATTAGAAACCTGAGTAAGCAGTCTGTCAATAAGCTGTGTACATGTAATTCGGCGTTTGACATCGCTTAACCCTTTTACTTTTAATGACGCTTTAAAGCGTGTTTGCAAAATAGTTTTGTTCATGATCAGACGCCGCGTCACGCGGCGTCTGATCAGGAACCAAACTGTTTGATACTTTTTTCGATATTTATTTTGTCATGTACACAATAAGGCGGTGAAGCGGTAAAAATCTCCCGAATAATTTGATCATGAAAGGTTTAACCCATTTGCAGCCGTAATGATACAAACGTCAAGTGCAATATTATAATCAGCATTTTTTTTCATCTGTTTTCACTCGGCGTCTTGTCAGGACCCAGACTGATTGCAAATGTCAGTGTGTTTCGGCTTTTGAAATGAAACTTGTAAAACCGCTGTACCATAAAAAAACGTATCCTAAATCCAGGCACGTGGTAGCTTGAGGCAGTCAGAACGTAAAGCATAACCTTCAGGCACATATAGCTTTACTTTCAACCTGTTTAATCCTTCCATTCTCTATGACGCATAAAAGCGCGTTTGCAAACGTAACGCAGCGTCTGATCAGGATCCAAACTGTTTGGTACTCGGATCGATATGTTTGAAGTCATACAACATTAAATCTAACTTTGAAACAATCTTGCAAACAAGTAAATACAGGTAGACGACTACTATCAAACGATTAAGGTGTAAGATCTAAAAAAAATGGCAGGGAAGGGGAAAGTAGCCAGCTGTCTTAAAAATGTAAGAAACGGGCTATGGTGAATGGGTTTAGCTACACGTTGCTAAGATATAGAAAAATTGCTCGTATCGCACTTGTTCATTACTGTAAAATTAGAACGTTCAGGGGAGGAATAGATTAAATGCGCTAAAAGTCGGTTCCATTGGGGAAATCGCAAATCAATTAACATTGTTAGCAGGACGTTCATCAATTGTTCCCAGCTTCTTCACAACTCCTAACTTGATTCTGAATGAAGAACAACATAGTTAAGCGAGTTGTTTGGAGAAATATTCGCTGAATGAGTGACATGTAGACTATGCGAGTGTTGTCATTATTTCTCCGAGATTCTTTAATTTGATATTCGGTAAATGTAAGTAGTAATAACTGCTACGTTGATCCGTCAAACGATGTCATTAAACCCATTTATGCCAAGTGGATTCTTCAATGTTTTATATTGGATTAGTCGATTTGCCTGGTCAAAATTTTCATTTTCATTTTGTTTTATATAGAAATTCCTATCAGCAAACAGTGTAGATTCTGATCAGAGTATACACTGTTTGCCTATGTCCCATATATGGGATCGTGGGCACAAATGGGTTAAAAGAGTGCATAGTTGGTTCACTAATGCTTAAAGAAAGAACACAGAAAAGCTATATCGAAGTTCCCCACATGTTTAAACCCTCTTACCGTAAAAGTATCGTCTGCGTTGGTAGTGTCGTCTGCAATATTTAAAAGTCAGTTTTTAGACTGTTTGATTGAAGAAATGTTGATACGAGTGTCAAACAGTTTGGACCCTGACCAGACGCCACTTTACGCGGCGTCTGATCAGGATCCTAACTGTATGCAAAGTCACCTTTTTGGTACCATAAGCAGTGAAAGAGTTAGACCTGTTCAATATGTTCAACAACAAATTGCTTTCTCAATGTGATATATGTGTATTTGAGTTCTTCCGTTAAAAAATAAACTTTATTTTGTTCCTGATTATAATACGTTTTATTATTATTATTATGGACATTAAACAGCCGTCATCAGATTCAAACTTTAAGTGTTTTAAATTTTTTAAAAACAAATATATATAAACAGCGTTGAAATAGTTTTTAATCCTGGTCATAAAATGAATTCACAATACGCAGCGAATGGTCAGACTTCAAACTATTTACGAATAACCATTGTTCTTCAGGTGAAGGAATGGCGAGCTTACTACCGTACATGGTTTCAATAATAGACGAAGTTAACGGCTAACTAATAACGGTCACAGAAAAACACGTTTCGGTTATATATATATTCACTCTAACATACATGTATGTATCTTAAAAGTACAAAAACATATGTCGACTTTCGATTGCAAAGTGTTCCTATTGGACATCAAAGTAATACTACTTGCAATAAAGAATTGGTCGCATTATATCCTTCTTTGGTTATGTCGCAATTCCTGATTACTGCATCCGTATTTAAGTAATGGTATTATTAATATTAACTGTGTTTTTTTAAATGTAACAACGGTAAAAACAGTGTAAAGGCCTTTATTCATTATTAATTAGCGCGTTTTTGCTAAAATATATTGTCCATTACAAACGGTTTGCAGCCACATCAAATGCCAGACATGTACTACATGTACCCTACTTCGAGTGCAATGATATTAAGATATCATTTTATGATGTTTGGCGTAATGCGGCGTCTGATCAGGATACAATTGTTTTACACCTACTCTTATATTACGTAAAAACTCCGACGAGTCCTTATACGAGTACCAAGTACATAGACAACATTGTAAAGCATGTTTATTTAACAAAATATCTTTGATTGTAAAGCAATTGGTTGATTCTTGGAGGATACGTATAAAGCAATATAAGTTTTCAATGAGCTTTTTCAGGTTCTTAAATTATTATAATTATATAGTTCATGTACATAGAGCTTTGTTTTCAAATTCAACAAGCGTCCGCCAAACAAATAACAATGGAGACAAACGTTATTCTTTCCCGTTTAATCGCACACGAAACGCAAACGCAATACACTAACATGTTGAAAATAACAATATGTTGACAATTTTTACTTTTGATATTAAGCTGTGTGGCAAACTTTTTGCAGCCTGATCAGACGCCGGGTTACCCGGCGTCTGATCTGGCTCCAAACTGTTTGCACTTGAACAAATAATTTTAGCGTAAACGCGTTTAATAGGAAATAACAACGTTTTCTCCAATGTATATAATGCAAAATAATCTCAATGAGCTCTCTCAGGTTTTTTGATATTTACAATTATTGGAAGCCCCCTTCAGGGGGCTTCCTCAGTGTTTAAGTTGAATGTAGCCATTTTCTTGGAAGGAAACTTCTGCTTATTGCGAAACGATGAAAATAATTGGCGCAATATTGTACAAGCAGTCAAAAATGCATCGGCTGCGCATACCTGAAACTAGGTTGCATACATTTTACGCAGCAACCAATTTTTACGAAAATCGAATATTGTGGTTAGGAATAAAACCCGTACCGGAACCTATCACTTCGATAAGGAATAAAACCCATACCTTCTCTACATAAGATGTTAAATGCTTGTGTGGCGGCCGTAAAGGTCGCTTACAACTACTAAACTATCGCTAATTGATTGTATGAATGACAGTAGGCTGGTTCAAGCAAGGTGAAATTAAAGTTGAATCCTTATACTCGAGTTCTCTGTTTACTTTCACCTTGTCTTATAAGCAGCATTGTGTTAAAAAACGAACTTTCTAAAACAACAATTATACTCGTGTCTCCTATTCTCGCGGGCTAAGCCTTAGAATATATATAAATCACATAAATTGTAAAGTCTTATCTAGGTCATTTCTACGTTTTGAATACACCACCCTTCATAATCTAAATCAGTCAAATCTTTCCCCATATTCTTGGGCCTTCTGATTGGTTGTCAAGGTTGTATGCTATGGAGTGGGTAAACTCTTTTAGTTCAGATAAGTATTTTAGAGTAACTTAAAATCTATCATATTATGGAAAATGTCTGCATCTGCGACATCATTTTTTGTTTTTTTTATTGAGATTTGAACTATGCAAAAGTATTAAATAAATGACAATGTGCAGCAGGTTTTACAAGTGAAATTTCGAAAATAGAGAATTCAAATCCAATTGATGATTTTTGTGTTCATGCAACATTTTCCAACAGCAATTTATCGGAGGAAAAAAGTTGATATATTTCTGGATGTCAGGAATGCCAATTTCATCTGATTTTGTTAGGCACGAGATTATGAGAAACCCTGAGAATACGAGAATTGGCGTTAAAGCAATTTACTGGTCGCTATATATGAAGAGGTTCATTTTACATAAAATATCTTCTCAAATATCTCAAGTATACCTTTCATCTATATTACTCTTTTCCCCAACCCTACATAGTTTTGTTTCATACCATATACCATGGAGAAATTACAGATCTGTGTCTGCTCCGTGCATATACATGTCACTTCATTAAAACTGCTCGGCTTCCCTGGCTTCTTTTTTAAAGAAGCCAACTTGTATAGTTTATGTACATAGAGCTTTGTATTCGAATTCACCAAGCGTCCGCCAAACAAATTAAGAGTGGAAATAGAAGTGATGCGTTCGTGCTCCTGCATTTTGATTGATTGTCAGGACTCAGAGATGCCCCCGGTGAACAGACTCGGGTCATTGTGACCTGATCATGTCACGCAACGAATACAGTACTGAACCTTAGTAAATTAAATTGATAATCGCAAGCGAATTGCAATCGAATTGCCATCGAATTGCCATCGAATCGGGCGCTTCAAAAAACAAATCCTACGTTTGAATATTTTTACGCGAATTTTCTGAAGCGGTTGTGACAAAAATGGAATCGAAAAAAATAACGAAAGCATATTTGCGAACATTTGTGAGAAACACAACTCAAGAAAAAATTTCCAAGGGTGAATTATTTTTTTGAGATCGAAAGCGAATTGCCATCGAATTGCAAGCGAATTGCCATCGAATTGCAAGCGAATCGCAAAAATTGTTAATTTAATAAGATTCAGTACTGTAACAGCTTGTCTGAAGGAAAAGGTGATTGAGATAACCTTGCAAGGCAAACCAGGTAAAACAAGTTCTGCGTCATGAGTTTGAACCAAACTAATCGGGGTTATTGAATTCCTATAGTCTACTTCGTGTAAATGACCACTTTAATAAAAACGAAAGACTCAAGCAGGAAACGCAACACAAACAATACACCCACCTCTCAAGTAGAACACCCACACAGTCATACCATAACAAACACACACACACACACACACACACACACACACACGCAATCCCATTCCTTCATATACACACTAAATAAAATGGCAGTGTAAACCAACATGATTTTGCTATATGATTCAGAATATAAAGCGCATAAAATACCTGATGTTTAAATTGCTGCACTTTTGGTTTTAAACAAGTAAGCCTTAAATTCAGCAAACGACTATGGAATAAAGGGTAAAAAACAATTGATAGGTGGCAAACAACACAAATATGTGCTACAGTCATCATTAATTCATATGTACATGTAACCATTTTTCACAAAATATTATTTATTTGAAGAAAACCACCACTTAGTATTGACACTTATATTTGAAGCATACTACATAATAATGCCATGTCATGGATTCAGATTGTACTTTAAACTCATTCTACATCTTTCCTTGAATGAATCGATTGGATTTACTTTATAGTACAGTAAAACCTCTCTATTACGACCACTTAAATGTGTTAATTATTAGGTGGTATATGACAGGTGACTGCTTAAAGCAAGGTGACAGTTTAATAGAAATCTCCTTTAGGAGCTTTTTTGCTTTACTGTTACCTTGTTTTAAGCTGTCACCTGTCTATTATACAATCAATGAGCTTTGGTTTTAGCGGTCGTAATTACGAGCTTTTACTGTATTATAGTACGCTCATTTACAGAGGAAAATGTGTTATTCTTCCCCCAAAAAATTGTTAACGGTAAAACTATTATTTCCAGTGCAAATTGTCTGGAGCATGATCAGACATCGGGTAACCCGGCGTCTGATCACGCTCCAAAGTGATTGCCACTCAGATAATAATTAAAACTCGGAATTGTCAAAAAGTTGTCCTTTTCTACATTTTAATGTTTTGCGTTTGCGTTTCGTTTACGTTTAAGAGTAACGTTTTCTCAACTGTTTACTACGTTCATTTACATACACTATACAAATGTATCAATCTAAATTGACAGGCTATTGTTACCCTGGAATAAAGTATGAACAAACATATTTATTCAGATGCCTAATGGAGACAGTTGCATCAAGTAAAGTTAATATAAGTCTGCCCATTATACATACCCGGCTGTTACAGTGGAGAATATGTTACTCTTTCCCAATAAACGCGTTTACGCTAAAACTATTATTTGCAGTGCAAACAGTTTGGAGCCAGATCAGACGCCGGGTCACCCGGCGTCTAATCAGGCTCCAAACTGTTTGCCACTCAGATCAACACGAATAGTCAAAATTGTCGAAAAGTTGTCCTTTTCTATGTTTTAGTGCAATGCGTTTGCGTACGTTTGCGTTTAAACGGGAAAGAATAACAGATTCTCCACTGTATTACACTCGGATTTGGCGGCGATTACAGTTTACATAAAAAAGTGAATACCACAGGACATTACCGATGGTCAGTGGGAAATACTTAAATACTAATTAATTATTCGTAGATTACAATATAAACATATTACAGTATGAAACACACTGTTATTCAAATTAAGTTATGTTAAAAATAAAATACGTTAACGAGTAATTAACATCTGATTGGCATATAGTTGTAGCTAGATCTACAGAGGGTATCACGGTCTGGACGCAGACGCTGATATTGGGAAATACTAAGATATATTCTCCTTTAATATGTGTATTTTACGGTCGTCTAATTCATGTTAAGCATCGTCTGCTACTTATATTATCAAACCTTTTGTTCCAAGGTAATTGGTTTATATGTAAATGGTTACAGGGGATAATGCGGGTTTTTTTCATTCCCTGTAGACACATATTGCTTAAACGACTTCCCTCAATGCTAACAATCTTGAGTAACATGGTGTCTGATCTGGCCCCAAACTGTTTATCTCACCTACTATACGATCCGTTAGACAATTATATCTATATTTTCTACAGTTTATTTGATTACATTGACGTTTAGTTACTTCAAAACTGACAAAGAAACATGCACTGTCCCATTGCCACTAGGATATCAAACTGTATGTTGTAAATGGGTTCCAAGGTTATAAGGCTTTTGAGTTGAGAGTGCAATCGTGCTCAAGCAGTTCATTGGTCAGGTTTGAACTTTTGCTGATCAAACAATTGTCATTTTCTACATTAGGGTGCACTTCGTTTGCGTTTCGTTTGCGTTTAAACAGGAAATCATAAGATCTCAACTTTAACTTTTTTTTCGTTCGCTGTGTCATTTGATAACTAGGAATAAATGTACTAGTATGTCAATGGCGTGGGTATCTTATCTCGTTTGTTTGACGCAATTACACTAAAACACAATTAACTAGATAATAACATTTGAAAAAATGTAACAACTGTTGTTTTTCAAAATTATTTGGAGCTTGACTACATGTCGTATTTAAGTTGGCGTCAATTTGGCTTTCACGTTGTTTGCGATGAACATCCATGGTTTAGCGGATACACATTTCTTATGAATGATCGGCGTTTCCCCTGACAATTACAAAGCGATGAATTATTAATAAACCATGAATAATAAGGTATGATTTCGTGATATTTCTTGTATTTTTATCATATATTCAATGATGTAAAAACAAAATTGTTTCCCGACTTTAAATCAAAATTATTGTACATAATTATGTTTTATTGCGTTCTACCATCTGCTAAATCAAAACAAAATGGAGTTCATAATTATATTCCTCGGGCGAGATATGTCGACGAAGCAAAATTATATAAAATTATATATTCCAAATACATTCATAAAAGTGTACTATATAGACTTTAACCAACTTGCAACTGCATGCTTTTTAAGAAAGATAACTTGTACACGTTTGCCTCGGGGTGATATTCTGTTTCTCGGGTTGACAATTTGAATGTCGCGCAAACTGGCATCTAATATTTTTTATTACACAGAACTTATCAACCCTGGAGGTGGAATCGTCCCGTTTGTATTTTATGAAATATGTTGCGAATACCAATTCAGAGCCGCCGTGTACGTTACGCGGGATACCGCGTCGACGTCTTTGACGTCACATTGTTTATATCATTACAAACAAGAAAGAAGAAAAGAGAAAATAATACAGTGGAGAATGTGTTATTCTTTCCCAATAAACGCGTTTAGTTTACACTAAAACTATTATTTGCAGTGCAAACAGTTTGGAGCCAGATCAGACGCCGGGTTACCCGGCGTCTGATCAGACTCCAAACTGTTTGCCACCAAGATAAACATGAAATATCAGAATGGTCCAAAAGTTGTTCTTTTCTACGTTTTAGTGCTTTGCGTTTGCGTACGTTTGCGTTTAAACGGGAAAGAATAACAGATTCTCCACGTATCATACAGAGTGACAAAAATATCATTTAGAGTGACAGTATATTTTGGATAGATGTAAAAGAAATGCAAAATGTTTAATTTTGGTCTAAGGGAAATGGACATGATTAGAACTTAAAGCGAGGTGTAAAAATATATAAATACCACATGTCTTACAAGGTGACTGAACAAATGCCAGCTTTCGGACAAATTCTGTCATGCGAGGTGAAGCAATACTCCTCGAGCGAGTTATGTCGTCGAAGAATAATTATTTTAAATTATTTTTTCCAATTTCATATATAAAAGTGCACTATGGAGTTCGGATCTAATAACCAAAACTTGAGTTTCCATAATAAAGTTATCTTACCAATTTCCAATTGCAAGCTGCTTAGGAAAGATGTCTTATGCATGTTGACATGTACTATTTATTTTATTATACCGAAATTCTTGGCTTTCACCAGAAAATCTAGATCTTTCATAAAGCAGGCTGGACTCATGTATGTAACTAGAAGCGCATACTATTCATAATTAAATTCACTGTTTATAAAACTATTGGCATTTGAAGGAAGTATACAAACTCTAAGAATTGTATAAATAAACGAACAAAGGTTGTAACATACCGTCATAAATAGGTTTCCTTTTTCCGATGTGACTGTTATTTGCATCATTTAGTCAACGTAAAGCTTCGAACTGCTTCAAGCTGTAGATCCAAGTTTAAACGTTACCTGAAGTGACGCTTTGGCTCGTTAACGTTGAGTTGACGTCATTATAGGACTTACGTCATTTGGTACCGGGCGACAGTATTTTTCCGACAGAATTTTTTTTCGGCTTGATCTGACAGCATTTTTAGGTCACGGTGGATTGTGAGATAATAACATTGTAATTAAAATTGAGGTATAATAATAGAAAATGTGTAACGAGTCAACTTTATTACACTGCAAAGCCAATGTAGACCCTCGTCAGAGATGCAATCGTGATACCATGCAACCGTAGATGCCACAGCTTAATTATAACTTTTTTCTGAAATAATTACTAACAATACGGCCAAGAAAGGGATCCTGTTTTGGTGTGGAAACAGTTATGAAAAATATGGTTATATCATTAAGTAGCACCATGTTAACCATAACTGAAACTTTATTTGAAACACTCCCATATAATGCGCTAAACACCAGTGCCGTCAGTTTATCTATACGGATGTGTTCGACTGAAATTGAAATTGGCCAACTGGGGAAAATTTGACATTGAAATACAGGCATTGTCGTTCTGGCAAACGAATATTATAGAGGTTCTGCATTATTTAGACAGTTCGATGTTTCTGTTATCATTACAAACTGGATCGAACTGTATACTGAATGAAGAATAAGTAGCAGCTTAAAGCATTTTGAAAGTACAACATAAATAAATACGAAAGACTCAAGCAGGAAACGCAACACAAACAATACACCCATATCTCAAGCAGAACACATACACACAGTCATACCATAACCATAACACACACACACACACACGCAATACCATTCCTTCATCTACACTAATAGAAAACAACACGCAAGACAAACATAAAGCAAAGTGAACATAGGAGCCCGCCTTGGTACGGTCAGTAGCAATCAATAATTAATTATAAATTAATTATTAACAACCACTGGGGGGTTATACCTGGGTTTTAGGGGCGCACAACCTCACTCTTATCTCCTAGTTTCTTCGTGTGCTTTCGGTTTTACTTTCTAATTGTTTAAAGCAGCCACCTGCCTTAAACGCCAAATAATTAGTTTCATTTCAGTTATGGTAAAAGAGATTTGTTTACTGTTATGACGATGTACCTTGGCTATAGAAATACAAACCTGGGGCCCGTTTCATAAAACTTCGTACAACAAATGTTGTCGTAAGACAGATCATAACAGTCTCAATTATTATTTATTTCTCCATCTAATCCTGTCTTGTGACACAAGATGTCACAAGACAGGATTACATAGAAAAATAAATAATTAAATGTATTTTAAAGATTTAACTTACGACAACATTTTTCGTAAGACGTTTTATGAAACGGGCCCTTGTTTGTTTGGAAAGCATGGTGTTTTTTTCTATTTTACTGTTGATCTAAGACAGACGGTAATGGAGTTGCTAATTTAGATGACATCAATGAGAATGACAGTGTGTTTAAATTACATTTAATAGCATTGTTAACACTAATGCCGTTTTCATCACCAAACCTGATTAAAACCCAATTAAGACTTCATGATTTGTTTCAACATGGGAACCATTTTAATGATAAAAACGTTCGTAAGAAGAAACTGAGTATTAGACGACCTTGTCTTTTAATAACGTTTTAAATGGAAACCAAATATGAATTGCTTAATCCATATCTTGTTAAGAATTATACGCTGTCAGTAACTTGGCACAATAGTATTATGTACCATCGGAACAGTATGAAGGCAGTTAAAACTCTGCTTTGAATTGTTAATGTTTTATGTTAATTGCCAAATGTATGAGCCTTTACAGACGCCAAGTTACTCACACGATTTGAAATTGGATAATTCCGAGTATAATCGTGATTTATGTGATATAAGTTAACAGCCTCACCGCTGCCATATAAAGCGAAGAAAATGTTATTCTGAACCATTTTGACATACACCGATAACGCATTATAAAAATACCACGTTTCGAAAACTCCTGCGGGTGGCAAGCACTTTGAGACCTAGTCAGACGCATGGCTTCCCGTCTGATCTGTTTCCAAACGATTTGCAATGAAATAATTGTTTTGGCATAATTTGATTCGTGACAAGAAGTATTGTTCATGAACCCTGTCAAGCAAAACATATGTATCGACAGATTATGTAGCCCATATATTGCAAATTGTGCCTGAGTATTGCAATGAACTCTTTATACAGTGGATAATCTGTTATTCTTTCCCGTTTAAACGCAAACGTACGCAAACGCAAAGCACTAAAACGTAGAAAAGAACAACTTTTAGACAAGTCTGATAGTTCATGTTTATCTTGTAGGCAAACAGTTTGGAGCCTGATCAGACGCCGGGTTACCCGGCGTCTGATCAGGCTCCAATCTGTTTGCACTGCAAATAATAGTTTTAGCGTAAACGCGTTTATTGGGAAAGAATAACAGATTCTCCACTGTAGGTGATTGCTGGCATATTTAATAACATATAAGCAAGGGAGGTCTGATATTACTACATCGCATGAGCAAGTTGCATAACGTTTTATGTGACAAAAAAGCATCCAAACGATATTTAAAATATGGTTTTTATGTCCGAAAATATAACTGTACCTACAGTAAATGTGTGCGCTTCCAACGGTGTGAATTGTGCTACCTCTATATACAATAACTAAATAATTCAGACCAAACAACTCCACTTTAATCGGTAGTGGAATTAAACCAAGCTGTGAACAATGACGATATATACTTTGGAGCTAACGGATAAGTCAGGGAATGAAAAATGAGTTATCCACCAATCAGCTCAATCTGGGATTCTTTATATATCATACACTTCTTAACGTACAGAGTACTAAAATTAGCCATGCTAATTAAGGATTAACTTATGTTCGACCTCATAATGGGATAAGCGTTATACTGTGTGTGTATCAGTTACATCGCTCAAAGTAGGTAATACAGGTATCATAAGCCTAATGTCTATCACTTACCTTGTGCTTGTGTACACCTATCTAAAACAGTATAGCATCAACAAAACGACAAATACTTTCAAAGTAACATTCGCTGTTGATGTTTTAAACCATGCGTGACTTTTATAATAAAGAAAGACGTAAGAGGGTCCATTGTCTCATATTGAAATGTTGAAATGTTTTACAAGCACCGTTGTAAAATGTGTCTTTCTACACGATTGTTATAAGGATATTCCTTGTAATAAAGGTATCCATTCAATAGTAAATGAAAATCTTAATCACCACAGATATTACTTTAGATTACTGATGATATGATAAACTCCTCTTTTACGATTACTACATGGTGTTTGGCCTCTGGTATTTAAGACAGGTGATAGTCGACCTCATTTCTGTTAACATTTATTTTGCTGCATGCCATCAATTGTCTAAACCATTTCAACCCTTAATTTGTCTTGTGGGTATTTATAATCCTTTTGGACTCTTCTAGTACGGGTATTTAGAACTAGTTTACTGTTATATAATTTGTATGACAAAAATCATTGAAACTGTCAAACAGTACAGACCCTGATCAGAGGGCTCCTATAGGAGCCCTCTGATCAAGGTTTACACTGTTTGCATATGTATTCAATAATCTCTACAGATGGCTGTAGGGTTGAAAGTGTTATAACATCAATCACTGTACGCTTCCGTAGTCGCAACTGAGATATTATATAGTACAGTGCATAATACGTATTTCTTTCCCGCTTAAACGGATCTAAACGTGACGATACGTATTGCAGTTATTGACAGCGTTTTGAAACTATTGAAGAGGTATTTTAATCTGACTGGACATTAGTTTTTAGCACGATAAGACCTGGCGTTAGATATGGATCCAACCACTTTGCAATAAGACACTTTTGAGCACAATCTCTACTATAACCACACTTAAACGCCGCGCAATAGCAAATTACTTATCGATAAAACCATACCTTTACAATTATACATTAGTATAAGGTATAATTTCCTAGTGATATTGGTTTAAAATAGATATCGTAAAACGTTTTATTTGAATCAATCAACACCAAATTGTCATTAAAAAGATACTCTACAATAGGGTTCCGTGTCATTGCCATTCAAACGTTCGTGTTCATTACGCTTACATGTAATAGTTGAAGGAATACAAAACAAGCATACATGTACTATATGAGAATATCTGCTTCACTTCGCACTTGTGTACAACAATCTAATTGTCTACATGTCGAAAATATATCTCATTTATATAGGCATTATAGAGAGGCTTTACTGTAAATAATGTCCATTACTCGTAATTTAGGAGAATATCATGTTTTCTATCCCAAATCTAAAAAAAACAACAATTCATTCATGGCTTTATCTCCAGTGAACTGTATTTGGTAATTAGTTTGGTACCAGACCACACGCGAAAATTAGCAATACTTGAAAAGAATCAAGATAGTGTCACTCATAAATAGACTTCCTTAGTCACAATTAATAACGTTAACCCATTTGTGCCTACGATCCAATATATGGGACATAGGCAAACAGTGTAGAATCTGATCAGACGCCGCATTATGCGACGTCTGATAAGAGTCTTCATTGTTTGCTTATAGGAATTTAAATATATAAAACAAAATGAAATTGAAAATTTGACCAGGCATCCCTTTGATAAAAATGGACTAATCCAATATATAAACATGGAAGAAACAACTGTGCGCAAATAGGTTGAATAATACCAGCGAGCGAATGTGGTTTTAAACCAGGCGATATCCAGTAAGGGGACGGGTTAAGCACGGACCTAATTCATCAATGTCAATATTTCTCATTAGGTTTCCGAGCGCATGGAACTGTTTCGGGTTAAAAAATGATTTTACTCAATGCCCTTATTTAATCATCTCGTTATACACCAGCAACATATTCAGTGCCCAACACGTGTGGAAAGCTTCATGTTTTGAATTGATATAGTTTTGGCAATATTGTGTTTATTAAAACTTAAGCTAGTGACCCAACACTATTCAAATGTACACCGTAAAGTAATCGGTGGATAAAACGTTGCTTTTATGGAAACAAACGCGTTGGTATTGAAACTAGTACACAGTCAAAATAACCTTGATAGGTGTATTCTTACACCATCACATGGCCGTCTGCTTTCGTATTATTGTCGAATACATTCCGATACGAGGGTCAAATAGTTGGGATCCACTGGGCCTGATCCAGATCCAAACTGTTTTCAGAGTTAACTGAACTCGCCTACGGTGCTACAGACGTTAACCAATCTGAGATTTTCGCAAAACAGTCTGATTCAGGTAAAAATATGCATACTCGGCGCCCAACCAAAGGTTATATACTGCTTGATGTAGTTTGTCCTTTAATTTACACTTAAATACATCATAAACATAATAAGTACTCCGCCGTGACAACCGTTCACATTCATTTCAAACATGCTGAATCCTAATCAGACGTCTTGACAGGTGTTGTTGTTGTTGTTGGCGTACCTGTGCTTAACACTCACAGGACAGCTTGGTACAGACAGAATTGCCTGTCAAGCTGGAGGATTACGTGCATAGCTGTTTTCAATTACCTCGCCATTTAGGCAGCTATGCTCCGTCTTCAGAGGATTTTAAATACCCTATAAAGGGTATAGAGCTGCTATTGAATGAGATGAACCATATTGGTGCACTCCACTAAACCCTGCCAGTAACAGAGTTGAACATAGCTACCCATGAGCAACTCCATTTTGACAAAGTAAAACTTTAAGGGTGCTTGATCTCGCATAATCCCTAAAGATGATTTGAGATCGGTTCTCTCTGCTCAAAAGCATAACAACTTTTTGCTATTGGCCCCATTGGTTTCATTTTTTACCTATGCTGTCAGTGTGAAGCAACTGAACATTGATAATGCCCAGTGAAACACATAACTAAGGTAAAAACTTCGGCCGAGGGCGACAGGTGTCACTCCTTTCGACGAAACTAATGTTTGCTGCGAATCTTCTATATATTACGTTTCCCTATATATCTTACTCTATGTAGCTAGAGAACTAGGAAAATATTTTAATGCCTTCAATGTCATGACGTCATCAATTTTAAACAAATGTTGTCCGCTTTTATTTCATAAATTTAATTCGTAGGTTAAGAAGTATTGCAATTAGATTCAAACAGTTTGGCACCTTATCAGACGCTGCGTTTCGCGAACTGAGATTTCCGACAGATGTCAACCGTTCTCTGGTCTGTCTAGCATAAACACGTTTATTGGGAGAGAATAACAGCTTCTCAATTTGATATGAAGGCCAATCGTAAACGTAAATGGATTACATATTCTATCTAATCGCTTGCCTAAACATAAGAGTGTTTATGACAAACGATGTGTGTGTGACCTATATGGAAAACAGCGATGATATAATTGCGTGACGAGGCGGTTTATGAAGAATTGAGCATGATTTATGCTTTTCCGCTCCAAAAACATTATTTCATAACCTATATTTGACCATAACTTACACCTTCTATCCCAGTATGATCAGATATCCACTGTATGAAAGACATTGTCTCTTGAAAATGAAACCTCGTCTTATGAAATGGAACTAAGTACGCGTGAACAAAAGTGTAGCCTTTAGAATACTGACCATTTTCGTGTTTAAAACAATATACATTGTATACATTTTCAAGTATATTTAACTTCAATCTATTATGCTATAACACTAGTTTGACTTGTCAGACCTTGTAATTTCATTCCCCAAATGGCTGTTTACATTCAATGTAAATTAATAACAGTGTTGATCAAGAGGACATGCTGAGAGTTCCCTCGTTAAACCAAGCATTTACAAACATAGCAAATAGTATGTTTATCTTATACATGCTATTAAAATATATCTGCTATGGCATATATTGCTTTGCTCGAAGATTTAAAGCACGACATTCGCCATTGGTGTGAACCTAGCATTAACACAGAATGCCGATACACGTTCTCTTCTCCACACGTGACATTCGGCTGAATCGTATGACTTTCAATTGTAAATCATTAATGAATCTACTTAAATCACGTTATGTGAACACGTAGTAAATCTGATCCTATTACGTTTCGTCTGCACACACAGTTAACACGACAACTCTGGCATAATGACTTCCTTAAATGATGTAAATGCTATCGTTGTTCGCTTTATTTCAATGCAAATCAAATTGTAATGCGCCTGATCAATTTCAATATGCTACATATATTTTTCATTGAATAGAAATGTTTGACACATTCATACCCATGCTACAAGAAACAAATATCATCAGTCAAGAACCATCAACAAGCAAATTTTTGCTCGTTAATCTTAGATTTTTTCTTTCCGAACGGCGAGTTCAGAATAGTGATTAAGCTGTTAGTCTGTGTCCTTCGCATCTAATACGCAAATTAACACTGATATCCTCCCGTATTCATGACACGAATACAATGCGGTTAATTCTAACAAACTGCAGCTACATTGGAGAATCTGTTATTCTTTCCCATTTAAACGCAAACGTACGCAAACGCAAAGCACTAAAACGTAGAAAAAAACAACTTTTGGACAATTCGGATAGTTCTTGTTTATCTTCGTGGCAAACAGTATGGAGTATGATCAGACGCCGGGTTACCCGGCGTCTGATCTGGCTCCAAACTGTTTGTATTGTAAATAATAGTTTTAGCGTAAACGCGTTTATTGGGAAAGAATAACACATTCTCCACTGTATCTTGGACATTGTGGCGGTTCATGTCAACCTGAGAACTTAGTTTCTTCGACATGTTTGTCACTGACACGAGTGTTGACTTCACATGTGTTAAAACTACAAACATAAGTGTTCGGGTCAATGTACACAAAGCAACTTTTAAGTTCTCGAATAAACAAAACCCGAACCCTGTCGTTCTCAATGACGCTTTAAAGCGCTTTTGCAAACCGTTTGGGTGATGATCAGACGCCGCGTTACGGCCCAAACTGTTTTGGCACTCTTATAGATATTCATTAAGTAATACAACCTTAAATCTAACTTTGAAACGTGTCTTGCAGATAACAATAAGGAAGCAGCCGACAATAAATTGGTGAAGAGGTAAAAGTCTCCCGAATTACCGGTATTTGATCATGAAAGGGTTAAAAACAATCAAGCATATAATAATGTTTTTATGCATGCAGCTGTGATAACAAAAAATCATACACTACGAGTTTAACTCTTTCCTCCCTGAAACTTTAAATGGACAATTCCAGTTTCCATTTTAGTCTGGTCCATTTCTGACTTTTAAGGGTTGTTTTGTCAATGTTTGGCATACTGACAAACAGTGAAGACCCTAATCAGATGGCTCCTTCAGGAGCCCTCTGATCTGGGTCTTCACTGTTTGCACAGGACAGGTGTACGATTCAATCGTACACTGTTTGAAAAGGACGCCTATATGCGGGGCTAGGGTTCAAAGGGTTCAAGCAGCGTACTGATTCAGAACAGCATTGTTGTACAAATTACATATTACCAACAGTGTTTTCATATCCGTCTCCCATAAACTATATTTTGCGACGATATAGAAACAGAAAATAGCATATTCGGGTTTTGTGGTGGTTTACTTAATTTATAATCCTTCGAAGTATTATTACCCAATCACGTTTCAGTCATTAAGCACGTGGCGGTTATGTTCAAAATCACATTTTGCGGTATCTCCATATGGGCTAAATAGTTGTAATATTACATTGAGCTATCTCCAAACTAAACGATTGAGCCACAGCTTCCGTGCCACGCCATGTCTGGTATAATAAATGAAGAATACGGGCATAACCGTAAATGTGATCAGAGCATACAAATTTGTGCTAAATAATACTCTATTTCCAGATATTTGTAGATACATGTAGCTCAGTATAATACTGATTTTATTTCTTAATTTGAGCTATATCCAAAATTAAAATTAAAATTATGGAAAAAGTATTAGATGAATGAGGCTGGTATTGTGTTTGGTTAGAGAAATGTACAAGGTCTTTCATATGTTTTTTAATTTCCAAAAAAGAAAAAGCAAAGAATTAATGAAATAACACACTTTGAATGTTGGAAGGTTTTTTTTTTCGAAACTGTAAAAATGTAGATAGTACATTATAAGAATTATGCCTACCTTAATTGGAAACTGCTTATGTTAATAAGATCATTAATCAATATGATATACATGCTATTGGCATTAACCCTTAGCCCGCCAAATAAATTGTCGTCTGCTATATTTCTCGTCTGCTTCAAGTTTCAGAGTGCTTCAAAGTTGGTCAAACTTGCTGAAAATGTTGTCCGAGTGTCAAACAGCTTGGATCCGGATGAGACGCCGAGTTACTCGGCGTCTTATCCGGATCCAAGCTGTTTGCATATGGAGCTATAGTCGTGAGTGGCAGGCTAAGGGTTAAAACTTTATTAACCCGCTGCATTTGACAAATGTATAGAACTAGTTTCGATAAGTATGCTCTATGAACAGGACACTTTGATCGGGGCTCCAGAAAATGGGGATCATTCAAAACCTAAATTCTTTATTTCTTCGTTTAAATATTAAGCCTCACTACTCAATAGAAGTGTCTCTTTTTGACGGTTCTGATGAGTAGAAACACTACAGGATTTAGTGCTAAATGACTGAGAAAATGTGGGTTATGTTCAGTTTAACCCCTCTTATCTGCAGCCCTGTTTGATATGCAGACACTTATTTTCTGTTGACACTTTAAGGATTCCAATAAAATATAGATATGTAATAGTCAGCGGCGTTGTTGAAGCTTTCACAGGGTATGAAGCCTTTCTCGGCTAATATACTGACACCTGTCATGCAGAATGTGCGTCTGTCTATTTATTAACACTTGTCGGGTTACGCAACCGGTGAACGACTCATTGATTTTTCTCTTAATCTAACAACAAACTCCTCCCTAAAAATGAGTCCTATTTTACATACATTTTGTTGTAAGCATTGCAATTTATTCGAACACAAACAATACTATAAAACAGCTATTGTTCGCGTCATGAGTATTTTGCGTAATGCGATTTTGTATCAATTCGCGACATCATGCAATATTTCTAGCAGGTGATAGCTTAAAGCAGGCTGAATGTAAAGCAGAATGTACTTTAATGCAATTATGCTTAAGTTTCAACCTGCTTTAAGTTGCACCTATTTTCAAAATTAGAGACGCGAGGCAACATATTCGCGAATTAACGTGTAAATTATATTATCGCGAATAAAACCGGTTTTAAGGTAATTTAAGCATTTCCAACTGCTAACTTCATGTAATCCGTTTAAATTCAATGCCTACATTTCGTCATGGTGATCTTTGTGTGCAAGTTTTATGATAATGCAGCTACAATATTACCCCTCAATTGATCAGGAGCCTTTTCGATGCTTTCACCTACTGACATTCTGTTGAATCTAAAGTAACCGATCTTCTTACATTGCCTAACTGTTGGCAAGATCATCATTCTAAGTAAGTTACAAGACGAATAGATCAAAACAAGGCCCTGGAGTGGCCAAAACTATTTTATATGAATTGGACCTACTGACCTACAGTTGAGAATCTGTTATTCTTTCCCGTTTAAACGCAAACGTACGCAAACGCAAAACACTAAAACGTAGAAAAGAACAACTTTTGGACAATTCTGATAATTCTTGTTTACATGTATCTTGGTGGCAAACAGTTTGGAGCCTGATCAGAAGCCGGGTTACCCGGCGTCTGATCTGGCTCCAAACTGTTTGCACTGCAAATACAGTACTGAACCTTATTAAATTAAATCGTTAATCGCAAGCGAATCGCCATCAAATTGCCATCGAATTACCATCGAATCGGGCGCTTCAAAAAACAAATCCTACGTTTGAATATTTTTATGCGAATTTTCCGAAGCCGTTGTGACAAAAATGGAATCGAAAAAATTAATGAAGACATATTTGCGAACATTTGTGAGATACACCATTCAATAAAACTTATCTGAGGGTAAAGTTAGTATTTTGAATCGCAAGCAAAGTGCCATCGAATCGCAAGCGAATTGCCATCGAATTGCAAGCGAATCGCAACAATTGTTAATTTAATAAGGTTCAGTACTGTAATAGTTTTAGCGTAAACGCGTTTATTGGGAAAGAATAACAGATTCTCCACTGTACCTAATGATGTGATAAAACCTCATGTAGGACCTAAATGGTACCATGAATATGCCATTGATTGATCTCATAAAAAATTAACGAAAACTACAACTTCTAAAATATTATTAAGTTTTGATTCAAAATTACCAAACACAGAACGTTATAACAACCCCGTATGCGACGTTTTTACGTATCAAACTATTTGTAAAAGGTTGCAAAGTCTATGAAAAGAACGTTGTTTCGGTGCAAACCAAATAGAAATCGAACCATTCGTTTCCGAGAAGAAGACTTCTCTAGTTAAAGTGCACGGTTGATATGGCAACAACCCTCTTTTAAAATTTAAAGTATTAAAAAGTTTAATATCGGTAACGTAGACTAATCTTAGATAAGCCGACCTAGCTTAAATAATCCATTTGTACTCAATCTCGAAACCAGGCTCATTGTTTTAAAACCATTGCGAGACATTACCGTATATTCCGTAATTTGGCAATACATCTCATTTATGTCAGTTTTCGATCAAATATGGGCATAGCATTTAATTCAATCCGTTGCTCTCTCGGAAGGCAATTTATTTAGCAAATAAGTTTGATAGTGATCGGGCGTGTATCTCTTTATCTAGAAAGTATCCAAACCATTTCCACTCATAACGACATGTCCTTTAAATCTTAATAATCAGAAACATAAGCAGACACTTTATTTAACCAGACATTACCCTGTCAGTGAAGGGGTTAAGCACATCGTGATCAAATTCATTGTGAGGTGTTTACCCCTTCACCACCATATTGTCGCTTGTGTCAATATTGTTCTCTGCAATATCATTTCAAAGTTAGTTTTAAGGCTGTATAGCTGACGTTATTTCAAAACACATGGCGAACAGTTTTTATCCTGATCAGACGCCGCGTTACGCGGCGTCTGATCAGGATAAAAACTTTTTGCAAATTTGTTATTTGACGTCATTTAGAGTGAAAGGGTTAAGTATTCGCCTAATACATCAATGTCAATTTCTCCCATTCGACTGCCGAGCGTAAGGAACTGTTTCGGGTTAATCACGAATTTAATCCATGTCCTCATTAATTTCCCTCATTATACCCCCAGCATCAGCCGTGTTTGATAATGCTATAAAACCACCACAAAACAAGCTTCAAGCGTTTGTCTCAAATGCAGTGGAAAATCTGTTCTTCTATCCCGTTTAAACGCAAACGTACGCAAACGCAACAAACTAAAACGTAGAAAAGTACAACTTTTGGACAATTCTGATAATTCATGTCATAATTCATAATTCATAATTCATGTTTGGTGGCAAACAGTTTGGAGCCTGATCAGACGCCGGGTTACCCGGCGTCTGATCTGGCTTCAAACTGTTTGCACTGCAATAATAGTTTTAGCGTAAACGCGTTTATTGGGAAAGAATAACACATTCTCCACTGTACTTCCTGATAATTCTTATTTGTTGCAACTCGTACATTACTTGTTCCACCATCATATGTACATTGGATTAATCGTGACTAATTTGATCGAACGCATGTATAGATCTACCCAGAAGTACCAAAGTAGGAATCATTAATTATTTCCAATGAACGCCTTTAGGCTAGAACTATTATTTCCATTGCAAACTATTTAAAGCAAGATAATATGAATGATACATGTAGCTCGGTGTCTGATCAAGTTCCAGACGTTTATGCGTCACAGATAAAAAGGATTTTTAACAAGTTTAAGGAACGGTTATTGGTCTGTATAGTCGTTTAAACCAGACATATTTAGGTCATATGTTTCGTTATGATACAGACTCAAGCAATATCAGACAATTAGGAACTCGGCATCTCGAAACAATTATCACTGTTTGACTTCCATGGTTACATGTAGATAAATTGTTTTTATTATATACATATCGATGATTTATAGAGATTTCTCAGTTAGATAAATTTGGTATCGTCACTGTTGCTATCATCACTACATGTAGTGATTATATCACTTTTTGTGACGTCACGTCATAATTAGTTAAGTGGCGTCGCGGTAATCAATGTTGTGTGTTTTTTCTGTAAAAACGTCATTAAAATATGTATAATAAATAGAATAATCAATTCCTTTGAATAGATATGAAAAATATATCACTCGAATGGGTTGTTATCTGGTTAAAAAACTCGTCCTGCGGACTCGTTTTTTAACCAGATAACAACCCATTCTCGTGATATATTTGTCATATCAATCCAAAGAAGTTGATTATCCTCTATCTATTTTTCCAAGCAACACAATAATTCTACATTATTATTGTTATACAGATTCTATTCTACCTTATATAATCCATGTCGAGCGTATATCAAGCTGAAAGCAATGTGTCAGTGAAAAAGAAAACTCCTTAAGGACCTTTCTTTTTCACTGACAACCTGCTTTAAGTAGTCATCTGTCTTTAACATCTAACAATGAACATATTTCAGTGGTCGTAATGGAGAGGTTTTACTTTACAAACAAGTTCGTTTACCGGCGTAATATATTCTAAAGGAACATTGTGATTTTTATAACATGCGTATTGGTATAATGCTAATCGATTTCATTCTGTTGGTGCCATTTATCTCTTAGTTTTCACGTATTTCGGTCTGTCGGTCTGTTTTTTATTATTTTTCTGCATAAAGTATCGTATGTCAATCATTCTGAAAAAAAAATTATTTATTAAAACATATGTAATACAATCATAAATTATTAAACTTACCTCATTTATATCGAAAATACAGGAAGATGCTAGGCGCTTTATCGGGATGTAAACTGAATGCAAATACAGCCCTCCCTCTCTACAACGACTTCCAATGGGAGACAAAGATTGTGTGCGTTGTTCGGAGGGAGTCGTTATGGAGAGGGAAACAGGTTTACATTTGCAAACAGCTTGAATCCAGATCAGACGCCGCGTAACGCGGCGTCTGGTTTGGATTCAAGCTGTTTGTCACTCGTCATTATATTTATTCTATCAAAATGTCCACTTACATGTACATTTGAGAAAAACAGCAGACGACAAATTTAAGTAGACGACATTGCAGCTATGAAAAGGTTGGACATATTTTTCTTGTTTGGGGAACAGCGGCAACAGTCGTTGTAAGGGGGGAGTCGTTGTTGGGAGGGAACACTGTACATGACATAATTGTATATGTCAAGTGAATGTCGCTCGGAGAAGGGCTATTCTTTTATTCTCACATTTATTTATTTTCTCTTTTTAGTTATCTCGACATTTCTTCTCGCGGTTGCCAAGCTCACCTTATTCACTTAAACTTTCTATATTTTTCTGCTGTATCAATAGCCCGTCTACTTCTGTTCAAAAATAAGATGGTGTCTATATATCATCCTCATAAAAGAGTAAGACCATCCATAAGTTAAGATCTTTGTGAGGCACCGAAATAATCAACGTCCCATCTGGATAAAAACGTCTTATAAAGTCAATAATTATAGCGTCCTCGGTATTCAAGGCGCTAACTCTCATTCTGTGGCTTGCCTAGTACTTGTATCTACCAGTTGAGATCAATATCAGTGTGTGATCTGGATCTTAATTTTTTGACACTGGTATTTTAATAATAATCGAATAAATTTTGCAGACGACAAATACCAAAGCATATAATCTTAACCCTTTGCCTACTAATCGCGACTTTTTCTTCTTTGCAAACGGTTTGGGTACAGTGGAGAATCTGTTATTCTTTCCCGTTTAAACGCAAACGTACGCAAACGCAAAGCACTAAAACGTAGAAAAGAACAACTTTTGGACAATTCTGATATTTCATGTTTATCTTGGTGGCAAACAGTTTGGAGCCGGATCAGACGCCGGGTTACCCGGTGTCTGATCTGGCTCCAAACTGTTTGTATTGGAAATAATAGTTTTAGCGTAAACGCGTTTATTGGGAAATAATAACACATTCTCCACTGTACCAATAAGACGCCGCGTTTCTCGGCGTCTGATATGGATCCATACTGCTTGACACTTGTCTTTAGGTTTCTTCACTTAATAAATGTATAAATTAAAATTTTACAACTTTTGAAGACGGCAATTTCAAAGCAGACGATATACACTGCAGAAAACGTTCTTATTTCCCAATAAACGCGTTTAACGCGAAATATATTAGATCAGGCTCCAATCTGTTTGCTGTCCAGGTTAAAATTAACATTCAGAATTGTCTCGAAGTTGTATTTTTCTTCATTTTATTGCAATACGTTTGCGTTTCGTTTGCGCTTAAACGGGAAAGAAAAACGGTTTCTCTACTGCATCAGCAGAATAAGGGTTACGAAATGATAAAGGTTAAGTATTAGACAATGGCAGAACACAAAAACCTGACACCACTCACATTCTGCTTGTAGGCAGCAATAAAATTATACCCACGAGTGAACCGTAGACAAATATAATTGCATTGGCGTCTAAACAAACGTCTTGATATGTTTATCATATTCTATACAACACCCTGACATTGCAAAACTCATCTTATTCTCATTAAAGTTGCATACAGGATTCAAGATAAGAGTGAGTAAATTTAATATTCCAGTCTTTCTCTCCTTAAGTCTCAACAACTACCCTATTCGTATGTTTAGCTGAGACAAAAGTGAGACAGTATCTTAAAAACCTACTACATTTAGAATTCGATCAAACATTTCTCAATTCTAGAAGGTCCTTGGATATTTGTGAATGTGTGTGAGGATGCGAATATTCTACAGTCGAGTTGACATTAATGCAGGCGTCTTGGACTAACAAATCACAAATATATACTGCAATCGTACGAGTCGAATTTCACGCACGGAACATTTATACAGACTTAATGGTTTTCGACACCGAATTCCGTTGCTCTATCGACTTAGCTACCGGGGTCATATGTGTTTGCTCTGAAATGACGAACAGTTCAAAGCCGTGGAATACATGTAGTTGAACTACTGTCAGTCCATTTGCTGGCAAACGATACTATTTGGATACTAAACAGATACGTGTAATAACTATGAAATCGGGAAAAGTATTGTTAATGCATGTCGGTCATGAAAGTAAATTAACAAACAATGTAGATCTCGACGAGACACCTTAATGTTCGACATTTTATTAGGGCTTGCAATGCTTGTTATTCAATATGGAATAGGTTACTGTATAAAATATACTTTAGCGATATTAGCTAATTCACCTTAACCCATTACCCAATATCCAAGTTTTGATTTTGGAAACGGGTGACCACTTAAAGCAGGTTGAAAGTAAAGCAGAATGCGCCTTAAGGCGCATTCTGCTTTACTTTCAGCCTGCCTGAAGATATAATATGCAAGGTTAAAGAAATTTGTTCTAATGGTACACACTCATAGCGTAATAAATTAGAACTATTTTCTTCCATGGAGGAATAAATTAGAGGCGTAAAGAGGCGTATTTATTGGGTAATGGATTAACTACTGCGTCTAGATTAGCAAAATATCAAATAATTCACTCATTTGCCGTTTGCTACTGTTCTCAACTAGGACCCTTCTAAAGTATTATTCTATATTGTGGTCATGGCGCCATACAGCTTGGCTCTTAATACGACCCCGTTTTACTCGGAGTCTCATCGTAAACAAAACAGTCAGCAAATTCAAGCATTGGTTCCATCGTTGTTGTACACAAACAATACAATGCTAAATGGTAAATCACTGAATTGTCCTCTAATGAAGCATCCATGGTATTATCAGGAGTTTTTCTTTATAACACTTTCTTACCATTACTGATGTTCAATTAGAGCATACAAAGAAACCTAACATATAATAATAACACATTTTAGTACAGATATGCTATTGTTTTCGTCCTTGGTAATAAGTGTATCGAGGTTATTTACATACACATGACCTTGTTATTGTTGCTGTGCCTTGTCCGATTTCTTTCCCTTTCGGCCAGTATTTGTATCCATATACATGCTATTTGACCGATGTAATTTGTTTGTCCACTTTTATCGACGGAACGTTGTAATTTTATCTGTCTCTTACATATGAGGTACACGTACTATTACTGCCAGTCTTAGATTCGTTAATAAGTGTAACTCAAATAAGAATCTTTTTGAGCATTTTCTTAAAATCTGCATGCACGATGAATAACCTTTTTACTCGTACAACGGTTATTTGCAAACATGTTTGATCCTGGTCAGACGCCGCCTTAAGTGGCGTTTGATCATGATCTAAACTGTTTTGAACTCGAATAAGAATGTTTAATTTAAAATGTTACATTTTTAATACGAAAAACAGAGGCAGATGACTATAGTTTAAAATTGATGACGTCATGACAGTAAAGGTGTTATGAGTGATACATCGTTCGAAAATAATGTTTCCGGAGCATACCAGGATGCATAAAACATTGGCAACAATACTACACTAGATTGTGTAAAAAAGATGGTCTGGCGTTGTTTTTGGCAATATTTGTTACTGAAATTAATTCCTTTGATTTTATCATTTGGCTAAGTAACGAGATTCGCCTATTCATCCGCAATCTCGAGTTGAGCTAAACCGTTCACAATACTTAAAGACATCAAGCCAGTCCTTTCACTGATTCACCCCCCATTGTGATAGCTAGGTGTAAATGTAACTGAGAATCATGGAAAACGTGTGCAAAAATGTACCACAGCCATATCAAGTTGTATAGAGAAACGCCTGACTGATTTTGGCACACACATTATCACTGCTCTGAGCATGTGCTGCACAAGATTTAACCAAGTAGGTGTTAACCCCAAGCTAAATTATGTGATGTCTTTAAGCACCTCACGTGGATTTAAAATGTTTGGACCACATTGCGCCTCATCTTGCTTTGCATCATTTGCACACGTTTGCCACCAATCGTCCAAATACAAAAATACAATAGACCCCCTCTATTACGACCACTTAATTGTGTCAACTATTAGTCGTTTAAGACAGGTGACTGCTTAAATCAATGTGAAAGTGAAACAGAAAGCTCCTAGAGGAGCTTTCTGTTTCACTTGCACATTAATTTAAGCTGTCACCTGTCTTTTATACAGTATAATTATTAGCATTTCTTTTAGTGGTCGTAATAGAGAGGTTATACGGTATGTTGAAGCGGTCAGTGGTTTATGTAACAGTAGATGTATTGGTAAACCTTGACTTGTTGTATAATAATATCCTCTAGTCTCGCTGAAAGCTTATATTTTCTGTTACAATCGAAACTCGATGATTTAAAATTGTGTTTGTTCGACCATATCCATATACAAAAGTGACTTCGCCATGTTGTAACTTTGAAATACGGGCATGTTCGAATAAAGCAAGATCAAGCAATCGAATCTAAATTTAGGGACTACAGATCAGGTTGATTTAAACGAGTTTGAAGTATCGAGTTTCAACTACAGTGGAGAATGTGTTATTCTTTCCCAATAAACGCGTTTACGCTAAAACTATTATTTGCAGTGCAAACAGTTTGGAGCCAGATCAGACGCCGGGTAACCCGGCGTCTGATCAGGCTCCAAACTGTTTGCCACTAAGATAAACATGAAATATCAGAATTGTCAAAAACTTGTTCTTTTCTACGTTTTAGTGTTTTGCGTTTGCGTACGTTTGCGTTTAAACGGGAAAGAATAACAGATTCTCCACTGTACAAGCACCATATACTGTGGCGAGAGTGTTATTGTTTAACCCTTTACATCATAGCCTGTTTCTAGTTTTTGAAAAAACAGGGGACCACTTAAAGTAGATTGAAATTAAAGCAGAATGTGCCTTTAGGCACATTCTGCTTTACTTTCAGCTTGCTTTACACTAACATCTGCTAGGCTATATGAAATATTTGTAATGGTTATTGTTCATGAGGGTATAAACTGGAACTATTTTCTTTAGCGGAGGAATAAATTAAATACGCTAAAAGTCGCATATATGGGGGAATGGGTTTATGGAAACTAATCACAAACGCGTTGCAATGAGATGTAGCGAGGGACAACACTTTAACAGTTTCAGTTTCAGTTTTATTAGCATATCAGCAATATACATTGCCTTTGACCATTAACAAAGATATAAGGAAATATGGCAAAAACAATGCTTACATATTACTATGAATGGCAAACTGTGTAGAGCCTGATTTGACATCAGATTACATGGTGCATGTTTCTGATAAGTCTTCTTAATGTTTGCAGTGAGAATCTTTGCGTATTCGCGTTTATTGGTAAATAATAACATATTATCCACTATAAATATATATTAATATTAAACATTTTCGTCTACGCAATATCATTGTCCAGGGTCTTATCTATCAGGTCGTGAGAGTTATAATATTGGTAGCCATATGATACATTAATACAATACACTGACCCTTCTCTACAATGACCATGTTGTCATTTGCAAACAATTAGTATCGCAATCAGCTTTTTATTTAGATACATGTACTCATGTTTCACATCCGTGTGGGTATTACTTAAACAGGTTTTGGATATAATATTAACAATTTTTTCAAAGCAGGCAGCGTTATGTATGTTGATACGATATTAAAGTATGGTTGTTTATTACTGCATCAATGGTATATACTCACTTGGGATTTGGCCAAGTCGTCGACCGATACCAGCAAGTTCACACGAGTTAGCCGAAATAGCGCCTTTATAAGGAGGAAATGCAGCTCCGTTTTATATGCCAACATTTCAAAGGTGACTTAGCCATGTTGTAACTTTGAAATACGGGCATATTCTGCTTTATTTTCAGCCTGCTTTAAGCTAAAATCTACTAGGCTATATAAAATATTTGTAATGGCTATTGTTCATGAGGGTATAAACTGGAATTATTTTCTTCAGCGCAGGAATACAACCATTCGATGAAGGCAGCGTTATGTAATTTGATATGATATTTAAGTATGATTTGTTTATCACTGTATCAATGGTTTATACTCACTTGGGATTTGTCCAAGTCGTTGACCGATTCAAGCTAGTTCACAGAGTTAGCCGAAATAGCGCTTTTATTTGGAGGAAATGTACAGTGGAGAAAACGTTATTCTTTCCCATTTAAACGCAAACAAAACGCAAACGCAAAACACTCAAACGTAGAAAAGTACAACTTTTAGACAATTCTGACAATTCATGTTCATCTGAGTGGCAAACAGTTTGGAGCCTGATCAGACACCGGGTTATCCGGCGTCTGATCTGGATCCAAATTGTTTCCAAAATAATTGATAGTTAGAGCGTAAACGCGTTTATTGGGAAGGAATAACGTTTTCTCCACTGTAGCTCCGTTTTATATGCCTAAATGGTACCGGTTTATAAAAGCGGACATATAGCGGATAATTAAGATGAACGCGGCACTTGTTCACTGATGGTTTCTTTACGGTAGAAACGACTTAGCAATGCTTGTCACGCGGAAAAGAAGGGACATAAATTATCTAGATATAATCATTTCTTTCAGTTGATAAACCCTGTATTCATACAATCATTTGCGAATTTAGCTAAGTTTACATTCAACATATATAATTTAATTACAGTTTCCCCATGCATTTACCTTTCATATGTCTGTAGGGGAAATGTTTCTATAAAAGTTGCAATAAATGACCTGGTTTTCAATTATTCTATCGGTGGGTGTCATCAAGAAACATGTCATATGAGCAGCTTTCAACCGGTTTGTTTGAATTCCAAAATGTGTACAGTGGAGAATCTGTTATTCTTTCCCAATAAACGCGTTTACACTAAAACTATTATTTGCAGTGCAAACAGTTTGGAGCCAGATCAGACGCCGGGTAACCCGGCGTCTGATCAGGCTCCAAACTGTTTGCCACCAAGATAAACATGAAATATCAGAATTGTCCAAAAGTTGTTATTTTCTACGTTTTAGCGCTTTGCGTTTGCGTACGTTTGCGTTTAAACGGGAAAGAATAACAGATTCTCCACTGTACATGTATTTAAACTGTGATTAAGTGAGATGAGTTTATTTCTTTTAAAATAAGCCGAATAAATTAGCGTGTAAGCAGGTTCCAAAAGTTCTTTATTGATCGGATCCCGCCAATGTGTTCAAAGAGCCCAATTATGCTGTTGCACTGTTCGTTATGTGTCGTTCAAACAGCTTTAAATGTTAATTTCAGGAAACATTTGAAGCCGTTCAATCGCAGGCTAAATCAAAGTCAACTCTTGCACAGTCAATGCCTCTACAAACACATTTACAGTGCGCATCTTGGTCAGAACGCCGAGTATCACGGTTACCGATCAGAATCCACACTGTTTTACATTCGTTTCGAAATTCTGTTACTTATATTGTCTTTAATCCAACTTTGAAACGATACTGCGGACCACAATACTACAGTGGAGAATCTGTTATTCTTTCCCAATAAACGCGTTTACGCTAAAACTATTATTTGCAGTGCAAACAGTTTGGAGCCAGATCAGACGCCGGGTAACCCGGCGTCTGATCAGGCTCCAAACTGTTTGTCACCAAGATAAACAAGAATTATCAGATTTGTCCAAAAGTTGTTCTTTTTTACGTTTTAGTGCTTTGCGTTTGCGTACGTTTGCGTTTAAACGGGAAAGAATAACAGAGTCTCCACTGTAGCACAGACGACAATATGGAGGTTATTGGGAAACATTCTCACTAAATATTCACACTGGTATGGCAAAACGAGCGGACTACCGCTTAACGCTTCAGTTCCCGTTAATCTAACGTATCGGTTCCCGTTAAAAAATGGCGTCAGTTGTCAAATCGACACATGTGAGTATACAGATATGATGTTTGTCCTTGGATATTGCTTGAAATGTAGACCAAGATTACTCTTACGGAGTGTCTCACACACTGATGCAAGCATATGTAAAACTTATTTATAGGATAAATGCTTGAGGTTGGTGTTTAACTTGAAAAGGTTTCTACCGTTACGGCGATTTCTGAAGAAATTGATGCTCATTAACCATTAATTGTTCTGTATAGGCAACAAATACAACTCTTATCGACACCAAATATGTCCGTCGAGTAGTCTGGGTATAATCGTCATATGCATTTAAAAAATAATCCGTTTAGCTATTAAACAAATAAGATTTTGATTATTTTTTATTAAAACGAACCAAGTTCCAGTTGTGTGTACAACGAACACGCTCTCGATCAAAATCATTGTTGATGGTTTTTCTCAAAAACTCTAGACCAATTTGAAATAAACCTTTGCATCTGAAATAAAATATCTTATCCACTGCTATCGCCGGATCTTTTACTGAGAATGGTTGGATATCCTCAGGGCATCCACATTTTTGGGATCCAAATTGTTAACAGACTTTATGTACGTGTCTGCATACGTCAATTTAAAAGCAGACGATATTACGGTAGAAAAAGAGTTAAAACTTAAATAGTTTCACTGAAGCTAATTTGAATTTAACCGACGCCCAATTTTACATTGCCAAGGGGTAAACAAGTCCGTGTTCTGTTAAAATGTAACCATCGGCACCATAAACCCATTTAACCCCTTCACTGCCGTTACATCATCAATTTTAAACAATTTTCGTAACGCGGCGTCTGATCAGAATTCAAACTGTTTGCAAATAACCATCGCACTCGGGGTAAGGCAGTGAAGGGGTTAACTCTTTCAACACTAAGTGCCTTTGCGGGTTATAAGTTACCTTATGGGTCATATTAGTTACCAAAACATGAATCAATCTTCTTGGAATTCTGGGTAGACAACTGGGTCGTGCAAATGCATTTAGTATATTTTAAACATACATGTAGCAGGACATTGACAAACAGTAGATTATTATTAGACGCAGCGATACGCGAAGCCTGGTTTCATTTATCAAATGTAGTTATTGTTTTAGGTATTTAGGCCTGAATTATTGAGATGAGCGCAGAACGCAAACGGAATGCAACAAAATGTAGAAATACGTTTTTGTTTTTTCTTCCGCTATATTTTAATCTTAGTTGCAAATAGTTTGGAACCTGATCAAATACCGAGTTACGCGGTGTCTGGTCTGGAACCACACTGTATGCAAATAACTAGATCTATCGTACTCGGGGTAAGGCAGTGAAGGGATTAAACAAACACAACAATAGACACACGAAATATAACTCTTTGGCAGTCTAAACTGTTTTTGGCTGCCCGCGGGTATAACACCTTGTTCATATGCAAATCAGGGACATACCGTTTGGATTGCATACATTTGGGAAAGCAAATTTAGAATTTTATTAATGTTAACTTCTTTAAAGAGGTGAGAATAAAACCGAATAAATATTTAAATAGGATTATTATTTTTAAATGACACACATGAAAGCAATCGTCCGCTTGAATGAACCAAAATGAGTTTGAAGGCCATTTTTGTCTCATAACTTTTTCATTCACTCTGCAGAGACTTGTCCAACGTAAAACTGTGTTTGTATATAATCCCTGTGATATATTTAAGGTCAATTTCACTGTATGGCACAATGCCTTCTTTGAACTGACACCCACTCGGGAGTCAACGACGCCTTTGTATTTGTTTACATTGGTGTATTTTTGCCTTTTCCGTGCACTACTCCTGTCCCACAGGGGTGTTAGTGGTAGCAGTGGTAGTAGTAGTAGTTGTTGTAGTAGAATTTATCTAGCTTTAGTGTTAGAAGTAGATAAAGTACATATATAGTAGAATGCTAAGATAAGGGGTAGACGGAGTAGTGTTGGGAGTAGGTAATGGTAGTGTTATGAGTAGGTAGTGGTAGTATTAGGAGTAGTGTTAGGAGTAGGTAGTGGTAGTGTTAGGAGTAGGTAGTGGTGGTATTAGGAGTAGTGTTAGGAGTAGGTAGTGGTAGTGTTAGTGTAAGGAGTAGGTAATGGTAGTATTAGGAGTAGTGTTAGGAGTAGGTAGTGGTAGTGTTAGTGTAAGGAGTAGGTAGTAGTAGTATTAGGAGTAGTGTTAGGAGTAGGTAGTGGTAGTGTTAGGAGTAGGTAGTGGTAGTATTAAGTAGGTAGTGGTAGTATTAGAAGTAGTGTTAGGAGTAGGTAGTGGTAGTGTTAGGAGTAGTGTTAGGAGTAGGTAGTGGTAGTGTTAGGAGTAGTGTTAGGAGTAGTGTCAGGAGTAGGTAGTGGTAGTGTTAGGAGTAGTGTTAGGAGTAGGTAGTGGTAGTGTTAGGAGTAGTTAGTGGTAGTGTTAGGAGTATGTAGTGGTAGTGTTAGGAGTAGGTAGTGGTAATATTAGGGTAGGTAGAGTAGTGTTAGGAGTAGGTAGTGGTAGGGGTAGGTAGAGTAGTATTAGGGCAAGGTAGAGTATTGTTAGGAGTAGGTAGTGTTAGTGTTAGGAGTAGGTAGTATGAGGGTATGGAATTAATTTTCAACGCCAATGAAGATATATATTTTCACGTGCTTGGTGTTCTTGGTCTGGTCAAATATACATTTTAAGGGATGTTATAACAAACACAGGTGGAAGATCCGCTTTCGTTTCTTTATCTATACCTGCAACGAGATATAATGCCCTGTGCTTGAAAATTAATTTCATTCATAACGTCTGTTGACAATTTGGATCCCAAAAATGCGGGTGCCCTGGTCTCAGTAAGAGATTTATATTTTAAAATAACAGAGTAAACTTACAAAACATTGCCGGCGATAGCAATGGAGACGGTATTCTACTTCAGATGCAAATATTAATTTCGAATTGGTCTAGAATTTTAGAAAAAAAACCACCTCTACAATGATATTGATCTGGAGCATGTTCGTTGTACACACAACTGGAGCGTAGTTCTTTGTAATAAAAAACAATCAACTTCTTTATTTGTTTAATAGCTAAACGGATTATTTTATATGCAGTTGACGATTGTATCCAGACTACTCGACGGACATATTTGGTGTCGATAAGAGCTGAATTTGTTGCCTATTCAGAACAATTTATTGTCAATGACCATCATTTTCTTCAGAAATCGCCGTAACGGTAGAAATTTTTTCAAGTTAAACATCAACCTCAATCATTTATCCTAGAAATCAATTGTATGTATGCATGCATCAGTGTGTGAGACACTCTGTAAGAGTAATCATTGTCTACATTTCAAGCAATATCCAAGGACAAACATCATATCTGTATACTCACATGTGTCGATTTGACAACTCACGCCATTTTTTAACGGGAACAGATACGTTCGATTAACGGGAACTGAAGCGTTAAGCGGGGGCCCGTTCGTTTTGCCATACCAGTGTGATATTGGACCATGTTATTAGTAATACAGGCGATAAGGATTGATGGAGGAAGGGTAATAACAGTTAGTGTTATTACAACGAAGGGATAACTATTCAATTAAATATTTCAATAATGTGTGATCTAGTTGTTGCGGGATTGTTGTATATAGTTACTCTACAGTAGAGAAAACGTTATTCTTTCCCAATAAACGCGTTTACTCTAAAACTATTATTTCCAGTACAAACTGTTTGGAGCCAGATCAGACGCCGGATAACCCGGCGTCTGATTTGTGATCAAACTGTTTGCAACTTAGCTTAAAACAATAGTCAGATTTGTCAAAATGTTGTTATTTTCTACATTTTAGTGTATTGCGTTTGCGTTTCCTTAGCATTTAAACGGGAAAGAATAACGTTTTGTCCACTGTGGTGGGATATATAAAAGTTGATGACCGATCGCAACTCCTCGTCGGTCAATGGCAACAACGCTGGTTATATAAATATATTACTTGCCCCGCCCGCATGATGAATTGACCTATTAAATACATTTGTATACGAGCTCGTACTTGAGACAAACGTGACAACTTGTATCTATGACAGAGACAGTTTTTCGTTGGATATAATTATTTCTATGGTTTAAATTACACTAACATGTGTACATTATAATGATATTTAGTGTATTTGGTAATCAGCATAATTTTATACACTTTAATCATTATTTCTTTCGGAATACAACTGTCACATTTCTTGCGCAAACTATATTCTGTAATGGTTTGCAATAGATAGAGTAATCATTTATATGTAACGGACATGTTGATAATAGCTGTATCAAAAGTATCGTACTCGGTTTGGGTGATGATTGTTTTTATGCTTTACTATGCTCTTACAGTATTGCCCTTATGTGGCAGTATGTGTTCGCAATTGGGTCATTAACTTGAAGGCTTACAACCAATAATAATTAGGAATGGTTATGCTAACCTGAGTGTACATATGCACCCTGTCTTCATCCTTCATATCATAGCACAGAGACAGAATTAAATATCAGATAGTTTGAATAATTCACTGGAGTGTCTGCTTAGTACGATGCCTCAGTGAATAACACACTGTGTCTACTTGTCTGAAACAGTGTATGCGCGTTTGATCAGAGGCTACACTATTTGCTAGGACGTTAGGTAAAACAATATTGTTCTTTGTGATTTGTTGCTTGTTTGATTGGCTGTTTTGCTACATTAATGTTTATGGTAATGTTGTTATTAAGAGTAATGTTTATTTACTTGTTCTAGTTGGGATAATAACCTGGCTTTGTCCTCCCTAATTGGCAGGCTCTTATTTAGTTCTGATTTACGACGTGCCTTTGTTGTCGTGTATAGGAGTTCTTTGCACTTGTACGGCATAATTGAGTACATCTCATATGTTTGGTATTCTCCTGGTTTAGTATTAATCCTTCACTCTTCCTTAAGTTAAGTGCAATGGTGAACTAGGTATTTACAAACAGTTTGGGTCTTAGATAGACCCTGGGAAACACGGAGGCTGATCAGGACTGCTTGACCACTTTATGATATTGCTTTTAAAGAAAGAATAAAGTGCTCAGTTATAGTCTTTTTGCAGTCTGAATGACCGTTCAGCCGAATGTGCATTTACAGTACTTAACCTTATTAAACTAAATTGATAATCGCAAGCGAATTGCCATCGAATTGCCATCGAATTGGGCGCTTCTAAAAACGAATCCTACGTTTGAATACTTTTACGCGAATTTTCAGAAGCGGTTGTGACAAAAATGGAATCGAAAACATTAACGAAGGCATATTTGCGGACATTTGTGAGATACACCACTCAAGAAAACTTACCCGAGGGTAAATTAGTATTTTGAAATCGCAAGCGAATTGCCATCGAATCGCAAGCGAATTGCCATCGAATTGCAAGCGAATCGCAAAAGTTGTTAATTTAATAAGATTCAGTACTGTACTCCTCTGATCATTAAGCCATATTTATACTACTAATATTCATATTTAGCTTTGGAATTCTAGTGTATCTAGACATAGTTTAACTATATTTTGATGTTTAGAATATTAATTGTAGCACTATTATTTATATTTATTGTAAATTACCATCCGCTCTAGAATGTAAAACATCTATGACAAGGAGAGGATCTGAAATCCGTTTCTGCTTTCGATCTCATCCTTTGTGACATTGTTGTATGTAATAAGTAAATGTAATGATTTATTGTGAAATAAAAACATATTTAAAATAAGCCATATGTTCTAAACACTGGGTACTGCTTACAATGTAAGTAACATATGGCGCGTAGGCAGCCGCTGTAACGACTGAGACCCTTCACAACTACCAATTGTAACCCCTTTGCTCAAGAACATTCCTGTACTGATTCGGGGATTTGGTAAACATTTCTAGTCAGATCACTGGTGTACCAGGGGATCGAACTCAAGACTCTTGGTACCGCAGTGAGTGTGTTACGACTGTACTACGTCCGACGATATAGCAAACTTGCCTGAAATAAAAATTTGAGAAATAAATACAGCGCTCCCTCTCTACAACGACATCCAAAGGGAGACAACAACTAAGTGCGTTGTTCGGGGATAGTCGTTATAGGGAGGGACATTTGCGTATATTTGCAAACAGCTTGAATCCAGATCAGACGCCGCTAAACGCGGCGTCTGATCTGGATTCAAGCTATTTGTCACTGCTCATTAAGTTTTATTCCGTCAAAATGTCCACTATGTAAAACAGCAGATGACCGCTTAAAGCAGACGATACTGCAGCAGTAAAAGCGTTAGACATACATGTCCTACCTAGGGCACTGCGGCAAGTGTCGTTGTAAGGAGGGGTCGTTGTTGGGAGGGCCGTTGTAGAGAGGCAGCACTGTATACAATATAACTGTTTACTGTATGCGACATCATGGCAGTGACTGGGTTAAAAAACGAAGTGGGTAAATAGAAACCTCGACACATTATTTCATTATCGTAAGCATTTAACTCTCAGTGACGTCACAAAGTGGATTTGGAAACAGTTTTGATCCTGATCAGACGCCGCGTTACAATGACAACAATATTGAAGCAGACGACAATATGGCGGTAAAAGAGTTAACACCTCACGATACATTTGATCACGAAAGGGTTATTCAGTTGACAGTATTAGTGTTGATCAGATGCAGAACTTAATATGGATGATAAACTAGTTCCATTCGTTATTTTGTTATGTAATACGTCAGGTTTTCTCATGACACCGGTCCAATTTAAGAACAATGGTACATGACACTTTCTTAATTATAGTATGTGCAGACAGCCTACAAAAATGAAGCAATATAGTAAGATCATTGATGTTCGTCATTGAAATAATTTTATAGTTATATCATTAGCTTTTATTTGGTTAATATATATCAGTATAAGTGAACATACTATAACTGGACGTCCATATATACCATTATTCGCTTTATTTTTTTAAAAATAGATATAACAACAAATATATACTATGCTGCCTATATCAGTTGCTTAACAATATAATTATAAAAGAAGCATTTTCAAACACGACCATATACTTAGATCGCAAAATATTCGTCTCATTAACGCACGTTAAATTGACATGTCAAGTTTCAGGTTAAGTCTTGTGCATTTTGAATATTTTATGGTTGGTTAAACAATTTATTGCAAAATGATTAAGCAGTAGGAATATCTGACCAGCGTCGACATCGTTTACTTGAAACAAGTATACACTTCGATTTTGACAGTTTAAAAGTAGTGACGAGCAATGCAATCTAAAATGTCTGGGTGAGACAATTACTCCTACCAGTCCCATTTGCCAATGGGCCATTGATATCATCCCCTTAAGCGGTACTCGAAACTTACTAACTTTCGATTAGTAAGGAAGGTTGGCGGCAAAAGATGCACTTAAATAGATGAATAGACAATGCCAGAAACGCTTTTTAAATGAAGTGTGTCCTGATTTAATAAATTTACCTGAACAAGACTTAAATAAATTAACTCTGCAATAGTTGTTACTAAAGCAAAACATTGCATGGTAAACTTGTGTAGTGCCCAACGATAGCATGCATTTTAAGTCATTGCCTACTTATGCCGGTCGACCTATCCCACTATTTTATTATCGTGCTTGTATAAGTCTAAAGGTACAAGATTGGCTTAACAACGTTTTAAGTTTTAAAAACGGGTAAGGGTGACTTTTTCGAGCGCTAGCCATTTGAATTTGACTGTAAAGTTAGAACACAAAGTGAAGCTTACAAAGTGGAGAGTATTGAATAAGAAGGTAATTTCACAATGCCATAGTGTTAATGGTATGAGACGGGGTTTCTGCTAGTTTCCGTTTTTAATATTTATATATTGCTATCCTACATGTACTGTTATTTACAAATGCACTTTACCGATAGGTATGCTTTAAAAGCCTTAAATACCATGATTATGATTTGCAGACACTCACATTTAGCTGACACTTGATTCACTCTAGGGCTTCCAATAAAACATAGATATGTATTTTGTAGAAATGTCTGAAGGCTTGTACAGAATATGAAGCCTTTTCTGGTTCATTTGACATCTGTCATACAGAAAACGGTGTCTGTCTTATTAGAAACTGCATTAGATACTAAGCGTGTATGTCTATAAACCTTAATTCACATAGCTGTCAGTACACATGTTAAAGACAAATGATTGCTTACAGCATGCTGTTAAGGGGAAATATAAGGGGTGCGTTCAACCCTTTCAATATCAATGGTGCCTTTAAGCGTGTTTGCAAACAGTTTCGGTCTTGGTCAGACGCCGTGGAACGCGGCGTCTGATAAGGACCCAAATTGTTTGACACTGTTATCGATATTTACTAAAAGTCAAACAACATTACATCTAACTTTGAAACGCGTCCTGCAGACAACAATACTGCTGCAGACGACAATAAAGCAATGAAGGGGTAATATTCTCCCAAATAATATGATCATGAGAGGGTTAACACTATGAGGTCATCATTTTAATGACGTCAAATATTTTCAGCGCTGTAAATTTTCACAAACATTCTCATATGACGATGCAGATAAGCAGTTCATATTGTAATCGTACTTGTCCGTTAATGAAACTTTAATTTGAAAGAGGGTGAATAATTTTGAACTATTTAAATCTACATGTTTCTGTTTTTTGAAGTCACGATAATATACATATTGTCAATATATGTACAGTGAAACCCCTCCATATCTGAACCTCTAAATACCGGAATTCTCTCTAAACCGGACGAAAACTTTGGTCCCGTTTCCAACCCTTCTATTTTTAACCCATTACACCATAAATATGCCTTTTTACGCCTTTAATTTATTCTATCACTGAAGAAAATACATTCATGAATATGCATAATCACAAATAGTTTCTATATTCTAGCAGATGATAGCTTAAAGCAGGTTGAAAGTAAAGCAGAATGCGCCTTCAGGCACATTCTGCTTTACTTTCAACCTGCTTTAAGTGATCAGCTATCTTTCCTACTAGAAACAAGCATTGGGTCAAACCCCTCTAAACCGGAAACCCCTCTTAACCAGACATTTATTTTGTCCCCACACATGTCCGGTTAAGAGGGATTTCACTGTACACCATTCAAAATAGTCTATGAAAACCTTTACGGATTCAAATATTCAAATTCAGGGGAGCAGACGTTATACTTTTCCAAGTGAACGCGTTAACGCTAAAACTATTATTTCTAGAGCCAACAGTTTTGAACCGAATAACCCTGTGTCTGATTTGAATAAATAATCAAAGGCATAGGTTCAAAAAGGAGTGAAATTGGCCCTATGTCAAATGTACACCAACTTTTCACAGATGATAGATAGGTATGTGGTATAAGAAAAAACAACTTTATTTTCTCCATATTCACTTCCATGTTGTCATAGCAACCAAATACAATGTACTTAAAATAACATAAAAATGGCTTGTTTTTTTCAAAATTTTATCATGTCAAAAGGAAAACATAGTATTTGAACATAATTGATATAATGATAATCAAACAATGATAATGCTATTTAACAAATAGTGAAATTGATAGAGAAATATGTATGTTGCTATAGCAACCAGCTATCAGAAAATCTCCAAATGGTGTTTTTGTCGAGAACCACTCAACGGAAGAACACGAATCCAAAATCGGGAGCAACGACGTAATTCGGATGACGTCAAATCAATAAATAAAGTGACGTCATTGTTCCGCCAAATGTCACGCTCATGTGTTCGATATAAAACTTGGGCTCAACACGGGATAAATAATGTAATTTCGCTTTCAAATGTCAAACAATTGCGTTTAAAAAGTGCCTTTAAAAGCATAAATAAATAGAATAACTGTGTTTTTTCAGTGTAAGATTTAATCTTATCCATTTTGTGAACATCAGATTGTTATATTTTCACGAGTGGCTTCGCCGCTCGTGAAAATATAATGTCTGATGTTCACGAAATGGATTAAATTTTATTATTATACCAGATTTATATAGCGTTCTTTTCACACAGGTATTGTGCGTTCAAAAGCGCTTTACATGAAATAACACATACGATCGTATGTACCTATAAATCGAGAAAAGACAAAATAACTACAATTAGATCTGAAATAAAATATGAATAAACATATAAAAGACAGTCCCCCAAAACGGCGATCACATTAACCCCATCAATCAGCAATGAACCGACCGGCTAACGATTGCCGACCAATAGAAATAAAAGCAGAGCGCCCAATGCAGGCCATCTAATGTAACATAACTAGGAAAATTAGCATGCAACCATAACTAAAAACTCTATAAAAGATCAATGACATGATTAAAAATGGTGAAAGCTGTCCAAGAATTATACCACAGACCCCGCCAGCTGGTTTCAAAAGAGACCAGAGCCATATCCCAACCATCAAAGATCCACCAGACAGGCATTGGTCAACGGTACAACCCCAGAACTAAAAATTAGACCCATAACATTTAAGGAATAATTCGAATATTTATTGTACTCATGGAGGTATGAAAAAAACCCTGGTCACACTGTATGAAACCGCGAAGCGGTTTCATACAAAAGTGTGACCAGGTTTTTTTTTCATACCTCCATGAATACAATAAATATTCCGAATTATTCCTTATAATTTAATATCACTTCTGAATTTAAGAAAGTAGTTGAATAGAGAATCTAAGGCGAATGTTCTTTTGTTAACGCTTTTCAAACGTAGGTTGTAGTCCCTCCGCCATATATATTTTCCGCCAAAACGTGTCGTTGTTATGTAGTAACGTCGACGTCAATGACGTCATTTGGCATCCTGCTTCATGCAGCGCTTGTAAAGAGCAGTTGGACTAAGGGAAAGTAGTCCTGACAAGGCGTGGCCTGCATTTTATTATATTCATGGAGTTATGAAACAAAAATTATAGCCAATCACAGCTAACCAAATGTAATGAAAACAAACAATATTAAATTATATACAGAATGAACACAGCCCTAGGGTAACAGTCATCTACCCTCTCCACCCCACACCCGCGGAACCTACATGTTCAATGGATGAAATTACACCCTTACTCTATAAAACATCAAGATAAGAAGCTGTCCCTGAATTATACCGCAAATCCTAAGCCAGTCGGTTTCAAAGAGATCAGAGGCAATCCCTACCATCAAGATCCACCGAACAGGCATGGGCAAACGGTACAATTCCAGAACTCCCATTTAGACCCACAATATATACAGCAAGAACATAGCCCGGAGGTAGCAGTCATCCATTTCCTAATGTGTTCTGATAATAAATATTAAAGAATTGTGTTTTCAGACGTGTTTTGAAGACTGCAACTGAGCTCGCATCTCTGATGTCTGATGGTAGAGAGTTCCAGAGCTTTGGGGCTGCATGCATGAAACTTCTATCTCCAAACTTCACCAAACGACTTCTCGGCACAACCAGCGATACTGATTTACTCGCAGACCGCAACTCTCTTCGAGGTCTATACACGTCCAGCATACTAACAATGTACCTTGGAGAATCATTGCACATGGCTTTGTATGTATGTGAGTGTCAGAATTTTGAATTCAACTCTGTGTTGAACTGGAAGCCAGTGAAGCTCCTTCAAGACTGGAGTGATGTGATTGTACCGAGGAGTCCTGGTATGATGCGGGCTGCTGTATTTTGCACACGCTGTAGTTTTCGTAGTGAGTTTTGGGGAATCCCATATAGCAGTGAGTTGCAGTAGTCAATTTTTGATGTGACCAGAGAATTGACCAACGTCTTTGTAGCTTCTGGAGAAAGGTACTGTCTAATATGACCTATTTTCCGCAGCTGTGCGTAGCTAGACCTGCACACAGCGTTGATGTGCTGTGTCATATCATTTGGGAATCAAATCTAGCACCAAGGTTGTTCACACACAATGAGGGTTTGGTTTTAGAGTTTCCCACTTGAACATGAAAATCTATGGGAACGTTAACCTTTTTTGAGTGAAACAGTATGACCTCAGTTTTGTCAGTGTTCAGCTTCAACATATTCTGGTGCATCCATGAGACTATGTCTTTTAGACATCCTTCGACTTTTGAAAGGGCTTCTTGTTGACTAGATGTGTCTTTAGGCTTAAATGACAAGTATAACTGAATCATCTGCATAGAAATGATGATACAGATCATGATTTCTTCAAATTGAGCTGACAGGTTTTGTGTACAAGATGTAGTTTTTGGGTCCCAAGACTAACCCTGTGGCACACTATATTTCATTTGAACTGGGCAGATAGTTCTCCATCTACTGCGACTGTTTGGTAACGGTCATTCAAGTATGAAGTCATCCACTTTAGTGGGTTACCAATGATTTTGAAGTCGTTTTCAAGGCGATTGAGTAATGCTTCATGATCAATTGTGTCGAATGCGGCTGATAGGTCAAGCATCACCAGAATTGTGATTTCATTCTTATCAAGATATTGCCATTTTGAACTTTAACAAGAGCAGTTTCTGTAGAGTGATGCTTTCGATATGCTGACTGATGCTGTTCATGCAGATTGTTTGTGGCCAAATGAGACTCAATGCGTCTGTCTACAACTTTTTCTAATACTTTGGAGAGAAATGGCAAATTTGATACAGGCCTGTAGTTCTTAAGATCATTTGTATCGAGATCAGGTTTCTTCAAAAGAGGTCTTACATGCGACTTTTTGAATTATTTTGGAACATACGCATATTCCAGCGAAGAGTTCACACTTTTTGTTAACGACGGTAGGAGCTCGCTAAGGCAACACTTTAAGAGCCATGTAGGTATTGGGTCAAGTTCACAGGACTTACATGGGGATGCCTTGACAATCTCCCCGATTTCTGCTGCTGTAGCAGTGTCAAAACTTTCTAAAGAGCTCATTGAATGCAACGTTTCTGTGATGACTGGGGTGCATGCCGTTGATTCAGAGGCAATGCCTGTTCGTATTTTGTCCACTTTTTCAATACAAAAAGTCGCTGAAATCATGCGCAAGTTGTTTTGAGGACAAAGTTTTCGGCAGTGCAATTTCACTGTTTGCACCCAGGAGATGCTTAGTGACTTTAAAAAGACTCTTCGAGTCCCGTTGACAGGATTCTACTTTTTCTGTGTAAAAATTAACCTTTGACTTTGCTCTACAATTTGTTTACTTTAGCACACTGGTCTCGATACAGTTGATGATCAATTGCGAGTTTGGATAATTTCCATTTTTGTTCCAGCTTACGCTTTAAGTGTTTAGCATCGTTAAGTTCCTGGGTGTACCATGGACATGATGGCCTGAGAGTTATGGTCTTAGTGCACAATTGTGCATGCTTATTGGCCAGGGCTTTCAGTTCATGTGTGTATACACTGACAATTTCGTCAATATCTGTCATTTTCAGAATTTCTTTAATTGAATCTGAGTTAAGGATATCTCTTTTAAATAAATCGACATTAATGTCCCTAAGCCTTCGAAATGAAACAGTTTTTCTGATGGGCGGAGGTTTTTCTGCCTTTGCTCTGAAAGACACAGATAAATGGTCTCTTGAGATTTTGCCACTACTGTCAGATAGTCCAGGGTCAGTGACTTCGATATTTGACACACAGTCTTCGTTATCTCTTGTGATAACAACGTCAAGAGTGTGTCCCCCGACATGAGTGGCTTCTTTGACATGCTGTTGAAAACCAAATGAATCCATTGTACTGACGAAATTGACAGTGTTCCTATCGTTTGAGATATCAAGATGAAGGTTTAAATCCCCTACAATGATGATTTGTTTATCAATGGTTGAAAATTTCGATAAGAAAAGTGGTCATTCCTTGTCAAGAAAGTCTGAGATTTTTAGACCGTTTGCAGTGGATGGAGGGGGTCTGGAGATGACTGCTAGGCCACTGTGAAATAGATTATGCTTAAAGTACAGTCAATGTGCTCAAAATTGAAAAAACACGAAATAGCAGTGGATTATCACTTGATAATTTCACTGCTTTAAGCAGTGGGATTATCGCCACGCGCGCTTTTATTGTGAAGTTTCCCCGTAGGGCTCCCCAAGAATCGTAGTCAATCGTGTCTTATCGTTAAATTCCGGCATTCCGATTTGTCGCGAACTACTCAACGGAAGAACACGAATCCAAACTCGGGAGCAACGACGTAATTCGGATGACGTCAAATCAATAAATAAGTGACGTCATCGTACGGGAAACTGTTTCGAAAATGTGTTCGATATAAAGTTGGGGCTCAACACGGGGTAAATCATTTACTTTCGCTTTCACAATTGTCGAACAATTTCGTTTAAAAAGTGGGTTAAAAGTATAAATAAATAGAATAATTGTATTGTTTCAGTATAAGATCGAATTTAATCCATTTCGTGAACATCAGACTGTTATATCTTCACTCGTGGCTTCGCCACTCGTGAACATATAACGTCTGATGTTCACTCAATGGATTAAATTTCTATCTTATACTGAAAAAAAACAATTATCCTGTATATAATGTAGATTCCAACCTTCTTATTCAAACAAATGGCCAGGCTGCACAATAGACTGTATCATTGCATGATTGGCCTAAATTGCCATAACATAAATATACTCGTCATTTACAAACAATTTATCTGTTGCAAACACACGTCCCCTATAAGAAGCGTACACCCATGTCAGATGGCTCCGTTCAGCGCTTTGAACAGAGTATACACTGTTTGAGTTTTAATATATTGCAAAAACATACGCTTGTAAGTAAAGCAGAGTTTCAATACTTGTTGTGTATAGCAGAACGTTCAACTGACCAACATAACACTGTAATCGTCATTTATCTTTGATTTTAACCCTTGAAACCCCATTATTCACTGTGAAAAGTATGATTTAGGGTTATGTCAGTTTGATTTAGGTTCTTTTTTTATTTGTACATTTTACAGTTTGACAAACACTCACAAAATACGGAGTGTAATAGGTTTACAGAATGGGGAATAGTTAAGCTCTGGTTAAGCATCTCGTTCTTAACTGTTGTTAATTTAGTAGTGTGTTGAATCGACATATTAATAATGTAATATTTACTTTATGATACTCACGGTTTGTTTCGTTTGACTTTGATTAACAAAAACTCAAGGGAAAAGTTAATCAAACGATGTCGGTGTCATCTGACATAGCTTGCCTCCGGGTCGGTGCCTTAGATTGTGTTTACCAATACTGCGCCAATATCGTACTTTCATTTGATTTACTTTCGTTGCTATAAAATCGCATACGGTTTGTCGTATATTTGCACAAATGTGTTGCTTCAGACTGCCTGTCCATGGGTCAATGTTTTATCGTACCATTACGATGTCAGACATTTCGTGTCCGGTCTGCAACTATCGTACAGGTCAATTTATTTAAAAAAAACTTCTGGTTACATATATTTTCCAGATAAAGGCAATGTGCCGTGTTTAACTCCCTTGCCTTTAGGTCAAAGGTAAAATCCCAGGGTACTTTAGATAGATAGATAGATAGATTTATTTCAACATAAAATGTATGTACAATAACATGGCAATCTGTTATTAAAAACATACACAGTAAACAATAAGCAACAATATGTATGATATAATACAGCCATGTCACTCAACATTAGATGCCAAGGATAACACAAAAAAGAGTAAGAATTACCATGTCAACTTTCGTATCGGTCAATGGATTTCAAAAGTTAACGTTGCACAATTTCAACCAAATGAAGACAATGTACCAATAAATTCACCTGAAAAGATGATTCCAAAGAGATATCACAAGACAGGATTAGATAGAGAAATCAGATATTAAATGTATTTGAAACTTTTTACTTACGACCGTTTTTGTCGTACGAAGTGATATGAAACGGGCCCCTGGTGCCTATATAAAATTGTAAGTATAAGTCTAGACAAAAGAGTTTTAATAATCAAAATACTTGGAAAGAAACAACTCAGCTATATTTGGATTAGAACTCGTGTGGAGAAGACAAGGAAAAAAGTATAACGACAGTAAAACCTCTCAATTACGACCATTTTTTAATTTTGATTATTTTGTGTTTACAGCAGATAACTGCTTAACGAAAAGTGATAGCACCAAAAGCTCCTTTAGGAGCTCACTGATTTACTGTCAACTCGCTTTAAGCTGTCACTTGTATTTTATGCAATCAATAAGCCCTATTTTAGTAGTCATAATAGAGGGGTACTTGATTGCTTTATATGTTGGTCTCCCAGCTTATTATGACATATTATAATATAATTGTTTCTGTAATGTGTACGAAATATTTGGAACAGAGTTTAAAACAGTTCTACTTCGCCTAGAGACAGCGTAGAAAAAACTGTTGTTTATAGCTAAAAATGAATTTTCTTGAGTATGTTTTATAGGAATTATTATTTAACTGTAACATGCACGATACTATCGTTTCATAGCAAATACACCGACGGGTTTTCAATCTTTTCAAACGAGCAAATACAATCATAGAGGTACTTAAACATTAGTATCAGTTAAACAGACGATGCATCGTTTCCATTTAAAGCATCCAGAATTAAGGTGGTTCGTCGGTTTGCTTATTCCCTGTCAATTTTCATTGAAACCTTGATAACTTTGAAATATACAATATGGAGAGTGAAAAATGGTTACAATAAAAACATACGGTACCGTTTTTTTCTGACTGGACCTTTTGTCGAGAAAAGTTCCATTTTAGATAAACAGGAACATTTTCGTTATCAAAAGATAATATGACTCAATAGTGTCTATACATTCAAGTTAACTATACAGACAATATAAGATATTGTCCAAAATAAAATAATTTCATTAACTATTTTCTGAAAACATCAATGTTTAAAAAAAGGAAAACTCTAAAAAAGTCTCTAAATGTCAAATTACAAAAAATCTAGCTGTTTAACATACACTAAATTTAAACTTATTAGATAGATATTACTTAATTCTACTAGTCACAAAAAATAATGAAAATCTACAGCAGAATTTACCTTTTATACATGCTTTCCAGAAATTCAGACAAAATGTTAACTCAAACCGAGTTACCTCCCTTGAGTTCAACTTTAAAATGGTGTCAGCTCTGTATAATAGCATACGTCAAACATGTAATAATGGACCAATAGATAGGGTACCCTGTAGATCTTTAAAGACTGCTGACTGCTTAATGCATAGTAGAAGTAATGCATAAAAACTTCTTTGTGATCTATGTGTTGGCATTACTTTTGTCATGTTATTAGTTTAAACAATATCTATTTCTAAATAGTACATATTTTATAATACAAAATGAATATACTTTAGAACGAGAACGAAAGCAATGTATGTTTATTAAGTTCTTCTCCTAGTCATGTGTTTAGCTGTCATCTGTCATGTAGGCTATACATCCCCCCAAAGTTCAGTTGTCACTTGACTATATTTGCATCTGACATTATTTATTATTACATTTGTGACTAAACATAACCTGTCCTTTAACTCACTGCGTTATGGACTGACAAGTCAATAAGATCGGACAATTTATTTACAAAAAAGTTTGAATCGAATAGGACTCAAACCTAGGACCTTTGGATTTCTAGTCAAATACTCTACCAACTAAGCTACATGTATCGAGGAAGACAATGAAGCTTATCAAACGGTTTTTTATATAAATTGTCTACTATAAGTACGTGCCGAAAAAGATTATGTGAAAGTCATCAGTACTTCCGGAACTCGAGATGCAGGAGGCTCGCTTGCGATCAACCATAACCCTTTATTGATCAAATTATTCGGGAGATTTTACAACTTTATCGCTTTTTTTAGTCTGCAATGTCGTTTCAAAGTTAGAAAATAAAGCAGTTTGACTAGAGACAATTCAAAACGAGTCTCAAACAGTTAGTCGCCTGATCAGACGCCGCATGACGCGGCGTCTGATCAGGGTCCAAACTGTTTGCGGATGCGCTTTGAAGCGTCATTGAGGGCAAAAGGGTTAAGGAACAGTAACACAGCTCTACTCGATTGAGACAAGTTTCTGTTTGTAGTGCGCACATCTCATAAATGAACGGTCGTTTAATTACTCAAATCCTATGTGTAATATGTATTTAGGCTTTGCCTATGGACGAAAAAAAAGCAAAATTGTACTAATAAGTAAAACTCAAGGCTTCCTGATTTTGACAATATAGTGGTACTTTTACCTAGAGTCTTTATAAGTATTATCTAAGATATGACATTGTGACCTGCTTTTTGACCCCATATGACCCATATTCAAAGTGAAGCTACAACTCTTCAAGATGAAAATCCTGAGCAAATATGAACTTGATAGGGGTAGATCTATGGTCGCTAGCGTGTACCAAACCAAATGTTGACGGACAACAGACATCTACTGATCACTATAGATCTAGTTCACTTTAAAAGTCTCGGATGAACTAACAAGAGCCCCATGGGGCATATTTCGCTCACCTGAGAAAAGCTGACAAAACAGAGATAATGATTTATGTCCAGGACGGGGTCATATTTAACCAGGGCATAATTTGAACAATATTGATAGAGGACTTGAAGATGATGCTATGTGCCAAATATCTAAGATAAGAGTACTAGGCTTTTAGATAAGAAGATTTTTTTAAGTTTCCATTGAAAAATCTATGTATAGCTCATGTGACCTAATTATGCAACAGACTGGAACAATTTGTACAAAATAGGTAAAGGACATCTAGAACTGTCACCATGCCGAATATCAAAGCTCTGGCCATATTAGTGTCAGAGAAGAAGACGTTTGAACTTTTCACTATATAACACTATGCAAAACTGTGACCCCCGGGGCGGGGCCAATTTTGACCCCAGGGGCATAATTTGAACAAACTTGATAAAGGATCTGTAGATCATGCTATGTGCCAAATATCTAAGCTCTGGCCCTTGCAGATTTTGACAAGAAGATTTTTAAAGAGTTCCTTATTTTTTCACTTTGTTTGCCATCTGCATTGTTTTTAATTCTTTGAACAAATTTGAAAGAGCTTGACCCAAGGAACATTTCTGTAAAGTTTGGTTGAAATCTGAGGAGGAGATGTCATTTGAAGCAATTGTTAACGACGACGGACGACGACGGACACAGGGCCATCCCAATAGCTCACCTTGAGCCTTTGGCTCAGGTGAAATAATAAAACAATTGATGACAACAAGAATGGTGTCACAGAAAGTGAGAAATGCCCCTGAGGTTTTCTGCAATGTATTCATTTGGTTTCCAAGTAAAATCATACAGCAGGTTATAATTGTACTCCTTGTTGTTGTTTTGTTAAAATGTACAAAGAAACAAGCTTTTTCTAGCTTATTCAAATGCATCATCACCGTAAGATCATTACATTATATTGATGTCATGACGTCATCGTCATAACAAGGTTTGTCAAATGTCCTATTGAGGACTTATTTCTAAATCAAGAAATGATCACATGATCAAAGAGTTATGGCCAGCTAGGATGAGTTATCTCCCTTCCTATTCACATGAAGTAATACAGGATGAGTTATCTCCCTTTTCACCCGATTTTACCTCTAAATGACGTTGACCTTTGCCAGACATGACCCGAGTTGTACTGACCTCAAAAGCTTCTTGAGGTGAGTACACACAACAGATATAAAGTCTCTATTCCATGTTGTTCAAAAGTTACGGCCAAGGTTAAAGTTGTGCACAGACAAACAGACAGACAGACCAAAAACGATATGCCCCCGACTAAGTTGTGCGGGGGCATAAAAATGAAACCGAAATACAGTAATACTGTGTGGGCAAAACTTGCATTCTGTTGCAGTACAATTAATTTAATTAATTGTAATGAGATGTCAGTGATGCAAATATAGCCTATCATAGTCTATCAAAGTGTCAGATTATCAGAGACTAGAACACTAGTCCAATCCGGTGACATAAATCGGCCTCGTTATTTAATTACTACGCATCTCAAATCCTGCACGTGTTTTAATGCCAAGATAAAACACAGGTATAAATTCATCATTTCTCAGTTTTGATGCAAATATCACCTGCCCAAATCAAAAACCACTTGTCCCTGTATTAAACTGTGTAATGCAGTGTATTGCTAAAGGCAAAATCAAAAGTAAATCAGAATGCTCAGGTAAGACATTTCTGTTTTACTTTCATTTTGCTTTAACGATGCAACTTGTATTGAATACCATAAAAGACTGTTCATTTGGATAAATCAATAACACCAAAACAGCTCTTATTTCAATCACTTATGATCTAACTATTTGCTGTGTTTTAAAGACAGGCAAAAGTTTTACCCTTTCCTCCACAGAAGTGCCTCCAGCACCTCTACCTACACCTCAGTATAAGGATTTCAAATGAATACCTGCTACCAAGTGACTATTTTAAACACATTTTCAAAGCAAGATAAAAGTAAAGCAAAAAGCTCTGGCAGGAGCTCCCTGCAAAAAGTTACTTTCATCTTACTTGAAGCAGTCAGTGTTTTTGACATAGTTGGATATAGGAGATTTGCACTTTTTGCTATAGAGGAAAGGAGTAAAGCAAGGTGAAAGTATTCAGAAAGCACCTAAGGGGCTTTCTGCTTTACTTTTATCTAAATAATCTTGCATAATGCAGCCACTTGACAAGTTGTCTTGCAAACCAACAATTGGACCTCATGTAGTGGTTTTAATAGATATGCTTTACTGTAACTGAAACAATTGTTGGCATCAATATTCAAAATAAGTGTCAGCGAGTGAAATATCACATACAAAAAGAAAAACATGATCTTTTTAAAATTAAGGTTCTCTTGGGCTTTCAATTCTGTTTTTTTTTACTGGCACTTATACTGCACCAAGATTTTAGGAATTATTTAAAAACACAACAGGAAAAATATTTAATTTATATTTAATTTGCTTTTTTTCTATTTCATCAGTTCTGATAATACACAGCAGTAAAAAACAAGAACCCCATGGGGCATATTTCGCTCACCTGAGAATAGCTGACAAAATGGAGATAATGGTTTATGTCCAGGAGGAGTCATTTTTTACCCGAGGGGCATTATTAAATTTGAACAATCTTGATAGAGGACCTGTATATGATGCTATGTGCCAAATATCTAAGATCAAGGTACTAGGGTTTAATTAAGACAAGAAGATTTTTCCATTGAAAAAATCTATTTTTAGCTCCTGTGACCTAGTTATGCAACCGACCAGGACCATTTGAACAATTTTGGTATAGGTCATCTAGAAGTGCAACCATGCCAAATATCAAAGCTCTGGCCATATTAGTTTCAGAGAAGAAGACGTTTGAAAATTTCACTATATAACTCTATGTATAACTGTGACCCCCGGGGCAGGGCCAATTTTGACCCCAGGGGCATAATTTGAACAAACTTGATAGAGGACCTGTAGATGATGCTATGTGCCAAATATCTAAGCTCTGACCATTGCAGTTTTTGACAAGAAGATTTTTTAAGATTTCCTTATTTTTTCACTTTGGTTGCCATGGCAACCAGAGTTCTGCATTGTTTTTTATTCTTCGAACAAATTTGAAAGAGCTTGACCAAAGGAACATTTCTGTAAAGTTTGGTTGAATTCTGTCAAGCGGTATAGGAGAAGATGTCATTTAAAGCACAACGGACACAGGGCCATCCCAATAGCTCACCTTGAGCCTTTGGCTCAGGTGAGCTAAAAATCACACAACATAATTTTTCTTTAAAACAATTAACATGGACACAGGGCTCCAAATAAGGGGAGTACTTCAAGAACTTAAATCTTTATGTCTGCATTAAACCATATGGTGTGACTACTCATTTAGTGATTAGAATTGGTGAGGCAATGCCTGTTGTCCAATCCATTTCATTATTTGAATAAAGTATTGTTTAAACCAGAATTGGTTAAAAGAGACAATTCTAATAATAAGTTAAATTACACCATAGGATTTGGTGCTGACATGGAATTTCCATCCATTTCAACTTATCCACCGCTCTAATCAGTTCATATATTTATTACTCAAATTCAGCACATAATTATGTTGTTCTCCCTTGAAAAAAGTCAGTTTTAATTTGCATCATAGTCACTGACTCTCTGTTTGAAAGTCTATCTTGGATAGGATACTCATGGTTAATGCTTGGCCTTCATTGTTTACCACTCCAGGTAGGGAAACGTTCCAAACATTGCACTGGTTGTGATGATTCTGCAATAGATAGTACATAAATAATTGATTGTTATGTATAAGGCACTCTACAGGTCTGAAACATTGCAGGACTTTTTGTGTTGTTGTTTTCTTTTATTATTGTTGTACAACTTAACATATTGACCAAAAAGCAGATTTTATTCCACACAGTGACACTAGTGGTCCCTCACAATTTCCTGCTTTAGCAAAGTTACTTGTGCGAAAGCAGGAGGTTATGTTGAAGATTCTTTAACTATTCTTTATAAAGCATAAGCTGAATTTTGGAGGCAATGTTAAGTATTATTTGGCTTAATGGAAACATGTGAATAAGGCATGGTTTTGGCTAATTTGTACTGTCCCATGAATTTTTCAGCATGTCTGGTATGAATTCAATCAATGGAGTTAAAGTTCCAAATCAACATGATGATAAATTAATGTTGAATAGTTCTACTAACACAGGGTTTCAGATAACTGAAAAGTAAATTCTTTATGTCTACATTAAACCCAGTGGTGTGACTACTTATTAGAATCCTGTTTTCAAGACAATTCTAATAAAGGGGAACACCATAGGCATTGGTGCTGACATAAAGAAAAGCTACATTTGGTCTGATTACTTCAACTTATGTGGAGCCCTGACTCGTAATAATAAATCCGATTTCATGGACTGAAATGAAAATAATTTTACTGTCAGGACTGTACACATTACTATCTTATTTTTTCAATCTAATGACCCACACACATTGCCTTTAACTTGTCTTTCAAATGTTTTCTTTCAATTATTTACTATTTGTAGGCGCTTTAAGTTATAACATAATGTAAGAAAATATTTTGCATTTTAAGGAGACTCAGCTTTTAAAGGCCAAATAGGCAGAACTTAACATTGGTCACATGACTACATGTGATAGACTTCATTTTGGCATGTGCACCAAAGAATCTCTTGAGAAAAGTACAACTTGGGTTAAGTCAGACAAATGTCAAGGCCATGTAGATGTCATCTAAAGGTCAGTCTACGCTGTTTGCCAAGGTAGTTTTTATCTGGTTCAAGTACTTGATTCTTAAATCAGACCAATAGTTTCAGAGAAAAAGATTTTTAAAGATTTTCTATATAGAAATATAAGGAAAACTTGCCCCACCCACTGGCGGCCATGATTTTAAAGATAACAAAATGATTTTAAGAAATCAGGTAGAGAGTCATGAATGGATCATTTGTGTAAAATTATTTTCAATTTGGACCAGTAGTTTCACAGAAGAAGATTTTTAAAGTTTTTACTAAATAGTAACATAAGGAAAATGTGCCCCACCCACTGGCGGCCATGTTTTTTAGATATCAAAATTATTTTAAGAAATCTGGTAGAGGGTCGACACCCATGGATCGTTTGTGTGAAATTACTTTCAATTCGTACCAGCGGTTTCAGACAAGAAGATTTTTAAAGTTTTTTCAATTGGTTGCCATGGCAACCACAATTTCAATTGGATGACCTATATTTGAAAAATCTGAGAGAGTACCCTACAAGGAACAATCCTATGAAGTTTTGAAGAAATTGGCCCAGTGGTTTCTAAGAAGAAGATCTTTAAAGAAAAAGTTTGACGACGGACAGACGGACGGACGACGACGGACACAGGGCGATCACAATAGCTCACCTTGGCACTTCGTGCCAGGTGAGCTAAAAAAAAAAAAAATTTACCTAACAGAATAAGAATCTGAGTGTCAAACAGAGTATATCCAGATCAGGCCCCGCATCAGTGGTGCCTTATCTGTATCAAACCGTTTGCAAGTCCCAGATGAGTAGCATGTTTTTTCACCATGTTGCAATTTCAATAAAGGCTAACCTCAGCTGACTGGTGTAGAAGTTTTAACTTTTTCTAAATTTATGTATTTTTTTAATGAAAGAAGCAATAATTTACCTATTGTATGGCTGTTGAATTCCCCTTGAAAGGTCTGGTACCATGTTAGTGTGATGTTACCATGCCCTTCATCACAATCAACGAGATTAGATGAAATCAGCTGTCCTGAAAGCATCTTCATCTCTTCATCCCTCATCATCTATCGGTGCTATATGATCCATTTTGTGTTGTGGTGCCATACAATCTGACGCATCCATGGGATCAATCCATACCATTTTACCATTGCCCCTGTTGAAATAATTTAAAAATATGTGTAAGTTTTCACAATAAACAACCAACATAAATCAAAGAGTGAAGGTCTTGAGAGTTGCCAAGGCTGAGGTTTTGCAATTCAGTAAACAACTCTGTAGCCACAACTGAGGCTACAGTAATCATTTATTGTATAAGGCAGGTGGTCACTTAAAGAAAGATGAAAGTAAAGCAGATAGCATTTAAAGATGTTTTCTGCTTTTAATTGTTTCACTGTGGTGTAAGTTGTCAGCTATTTTTATTCCATCAATAAGTATTGTTTAGTCCTGGTTACAGATGGGTATATCCTTGCTTCTTGTCAAATCACCACTTTCTTGTCAATTCGCCACCTAAGCAAAACTTAGAATTCCGTCACGAGCAGGCTACCGAGGATGTCCGAAAACTACAGATGATCCCCGAATACTAGGATAGTTTCACTCAGGTAGATTTCAAGCGCCAAAAATGCGAAAGAAACAGATAAAATAACAATAATTCACAAAAAGTTTCCAATCAAAATACATGTTCTAGTTGTCCGTTGTTACTTTTATATTGTTAAGTTGTAAAAGTTAAATTAAATATTTCAAAATCATTAAAAAATGTTCAAGTTTCATGAAACAACCTATAACATACTGCCAGAGCCTACATTGACCTAATTATCGAACGACTAATCAGAGGTGACGATTTGACAAGAAAGCATCCCGGTGATCCAGAGCAATGACCTCGTTCGAAAACGGTAGTTATTTACACTTTGTATTCATTTCACAAGTTTTATTTGTATATATCATATGCGTGTTATTGAAGGTTCAGTTCAGAATTAGATCCGTGAACAAGTAAGAAATGTTACATCAGATAGGCGCATGCGCGATAAATATAGCTAAGGGTGGCGAAAACACAGGTAACCAGGCTACATCAAATGATTAAGCAGAAGGTACATTTTGCACGAGATGGATCTACTGCTTGATTCACACGGGTAAAGAATTTTAAATGTAGCCAGTGTCAAATTCCATCTTAAAAGGCAGTTGAATTGCATTAACTTCTTTCATGAGAATGATGATAATATTTTAAGATAGATCTTTTTTTTTTTATTTTGTAATTTGTTGAACTTGCTTACATGTACCTGCATGTGTACTCAACTGAAAAAGCTTTTGAGCTTGAGTACAAGTTGGGTAATGTCAGACAAAGGCCATGGTTATTTAGAGACCTGTCACATAAGGGGGCATAGAATTTTGCAAACAAATCCTGTTTTCATTTAATTTATCTATACTTAACAAAAATAGAGCAAGCTACTGCGGGGAGGGTGTCTACGGCCGTCTTCCGCAGATAGCGCTGGCCCAGGGGAACCAAGCGATGCACGCCGTACCAGCCTGGCGAGCTACTGCAGGAGTCGAAGGCCGTCGACGGCAGATAGCGCTGGCCCAGGGGAACGGAGCGCGGATGCTCGCCGTACCATCTCACCCGGCGTCTGATCTGACTCCAAACTGTTTGCAATGAAAATAAAAGTGCAACCGGGGTTATTTGGAAAGAAAATGCTTTCTCTACTGTAATGCACTCTGCACAAACTGCTAACCTAAACAGCTGTTACAGCAACAGTCGGTGGGTAATTGATCAATTGAACACGCTACAATTACTCTCCGCAAATTTGGATCAAACAATTCCATTTCTTTCACAGAAGCCTTGGCGCTTATACACACCTTTAACGACTGGTGGTCTCTAGCTCCTCATTCTTTCAGACATTTCTTATTTATGTCGAGTTTACATATCAAAACATAGGTTTGTGTACAATCCAAAGTTCAGTTTCAGTTTTTATTTACAACTAGGCCCAATAGTACCGCGTCTTGTCAACCATCTTGGTGCAGTATAATTCGACAGCCCACAAAGTGTTAAATCGGGGCTTTATTCGGTTCCAATGTAACGTGACTTGTTCAAGAGTACAGTAACTAAGTAAATTGACTCACCCATTCTATGGCAATGAACTCACCCAAAATGGTGCGAAGGGCCAGGTTATTACCTCCCTGACCCGCGCATGTATAGCTACATAAAGTAGTACCGGTACTTCGGCGAAGTAGTTCCTAGAACGCAAACGGAATGCAACAAAATGTAGAAATACGTTTTTGTTTTTTCTTCCGCTATATTTTAATCTTAGTTGCAAATAGTTTGGAACCTGATCAAATACCGAGTTACGCGGTGTCTGGTCTGGAACCACACTGTATGCAAATAACTAGATCTATCGTACTCGGGGTAAGGCAGTGAAGGGATTAAACAAACACAACAATAGACACACGAAATATAACTCTTTGGCAGTCTAAACTGTTTTTGGCTGCCCGCGGGTATAACACCTTGTTCATATGCAAATCAGGGACATACCGTTTGGATTGCATACATTTGGGAAAGCAAATTTAGAATTTTATTAATGTTAACTTCTTTAAAGAGGTGAGAATAAAACCGAATAAATATTTAAATAGGATTATTATTTTTAAATGACACACATGAAAGCAATCGTCCGCTTGAATGAACCAAAATGAGTTTGAAGGCCATTTTTGTCTCATAACTTTTTCATTCACTCTGCAGAGACTTGTCCAACGTAAAACTGTGTTTGTATATAATCCCTGTGATATATTTAAGGTCAATTTCACTGTATGGCACAATGCCTTCTTTGAACTGACACCCACTCGGGAGTCAACGACGCCTTTGTATTTGTTTACATTGGTGTATTTTTGCCTTTTCCGTGCACTACTCCTGTCCCACAGGGGTGTTAGTGGTAGCAGTGGTAGTAGTAGTAGTTGTTGTAGTAGAATTTATCTAGCTTTAGTGTTAGAAGTAGATAAAGTACATATATAGTAGAATGCTAAGATAAGGGGTAGACGGAGTAGTGTTGGGAGTAGGTAATGGTAGTGTTATGAGTAGGTAGTGGTAGTATTAGGAGTAGTGTTAGAAGTAGGTAGTGGTAGTGTTAGGAGTAGGTAGTGGTGGTATTAGGAGTAGTGTTAGGAGTAGGTAGTGGTAGTGTTAGTGTAAGGAGTAGGTAATGGTAGTATTAGGAGTAGTGTTAGGAGTAGGTAGTGGTAGTGTTAGTGTAAGGAGTAGGTAGTAGTAGTATTAGGAGTAGTGTTAGGAGTAGGTAGTGGTAGTGTTAGGAGTAGGTAGTGGTAGTATTAAGTAGGTAGTGGTAGTATTAGAAGTAGTGTTAGGAGTAGGTAGTGGTAGTGTTAGGAGTAGTGTTAGGAGTAGGTAGTGGTAGTGTTAGGAGTAGTGTTAGGAGTAGGTAGTGGTAGTGTTAGGAGTAGTGTTAGGAGTAGGTAGTGGTAGTGTTAGGAGTAGTTAGTGGTAGTGTTAGGAGTATGTAGTGGTAGTGTTAGGAGTAGGTAGTGGTAATATTAGGGTAGGTAGAGTAGTGTTAGGAATATGTAGTGGTAGGGGTAGGTAGAGTAGTATTAGGGCAAGGTAGAGTATTGTTAGGAGTAGGTAGTGTTAGTGTTAGGAGTAGGTAGTATGAGGGTATGGAATTAATTTTCAACGCCAATGAAGATATATATTTTCACGTGCTTGGTGTTCTTGGTCTGGTCAAATATACATTTTAAGGGATGTTATAACAAACACAGGTGGAAGATCCGCTTTCGTTTCTTTATCTATACCTGCAACGAGATATAATGCCCTGTGCTTGAAAATTAATTTCATTCATAACGTCTGTTGACAATTTGGATCCCAAAAATGCGGGTGCCCTGGTCTCAGTAAGAGATTTATATTTTAAAATAACAGAGTAAACTTACAAAACATTGCCGGCGATAGCAATGGAGACGGTATTCTACTTCAGATGCAAATATTAATTTCGAATTGGTCTAGAATTTTAGAAAAAAAACCACCTCTACAATGATATTGATCTGGAGCATGTTCGTTGTACACACAACTGGAGCGTAGTTCTTTGTAATAAAAAACAATCAACTTCTTTATTTGTTTAATAGCTAAACGGATTATTTTATATGCAGTTGACGATTGTATCCAGACTACTCGACGGACATATTTGGTGTCGATAAGAGCTGAATTTGTTGCCTATTCAGAACAATTTATTGTCAATGACCATCATTTTCTTCAGAAATCGCCGTAACGGTAGAAATTTTTTCAAGTTAAACATCAACCTCAATCATTTATCCTAGAAATCAATTGTATGTATGCATGCATCAGTGTGTGAGACACTCTGTAAGAGTAATCATTGTCTACATTTCAAGCAATATCCAAGGACAAACATCATATCTGTATACTCACATGTGTCGATTTGACAACTCACGCCATTTTTTAACGGGAACAGATACGTTCGATTAACGGGAACTGAAGCGTTAAGCGGGGGCCCGTTCGTTTTGCCATACCAGTGTGATATTGGACCATGTTATTAGTAATACAGGCGATAAGGATTGATGGAGGAAGGGTAATAACAGTTAGTGTTATTACAACGAAGGGATAACTATTCAATTAAATATTTACGCTAAAACTATTATTTACAATACAAACCGTATGCAAATATATTCTAACTATTGTTCTCCATGTTACAGATTTATTGCCACTACCGGACGCGCGGTGTACAGTGGAGGAATATGTTGTTCTGTTCCGTTTAAAACGCAATTCAAAAGTAAACGCAATGCAATAAAATGCAGCTAATGACGGTTACTAGATAAATCTGATTGACAAGCAGTTTGAAGCTTGATCCGACTCCGGGTAATCTGGCATCTGATCAGAATTTGTTACAATCGAAACAATTGGTTTAGCATTAAACAATTATTCGGTAACAATGATATATACTAGTACAGTGGAGAATCTGTTATTCTTTCCCAATAAACGCGTTTACGCTAAAACGATTATTTGCAGTGCAAACAGTTTGGAGCCAGACCAGACGCCGGGTAACCCGGCGTCTGATCAGGCTCCAAACTGTTTGCCACCAAGATAAACATGAAATATCAGAATTGTCCAAAAGTTTTTCTTTTCTACATTTTAGTGTTTTGCGTTTGCGTACGTTTGCGTTTAAACGGGAAAGAATAACAGATTCTCCACTGTATGCGCTGATTAAAAATCATTTCCACTGCAATCTAACTGATAGAAGTTATATCGTCTTCCCAATACTCCGTTTTATGCCCATTTTGGCTAGGACACAATCGGGGTTTGGATCTTTGGACAGTCATATTTTTTTCTGGAAAGTTTGAAATCGACGTCTACGAACGTGCCTTTTTTCTTTTGAATAGTAGCCGTCATGAAGCGTGAAGTCATTTACGCTCAATATCATCTGTTTTGACGCGATTTTATAACCGTTTACTGAGTGCAGAACACGATATATTCCGAAATAGTTCGTTTGGACTGTAAAAACTTTTGCAATATATTAATTTCGTTATACAGTTTCTTCCTAGGGTAAATGATGAGTTATTCTTAACAGCTCGGGCAACATGATTTTCCTCAGACGGCAATAAATCCTCTTGAACCCTGTGAAGAAACTGTATAACCAATAATGTAACAGCTCAGTTATTATTGCAGGGAAACTTTTAAATGTCTCCGCATGCAGATGCACCTCACATATTAAAGACATCAGCGAACATGCATGTTTAGTTTATAGGCAAATATAGACACGAGCTATGCTCAGTTACCGATGTTAACCCTGTAACTGTAATTACATTACAACTCGTCTTACACAATCTTAGCCATAATATCATCTGCTCGCAAACATATCGTCAGTGCTGCCATTTCTCCGGATTTTTCGTAAATCTTCGGATTTTTTCCCAGTACATGGTAGCTTAAAGCAGGCTAAAAGTAAAGCATAATGCGCATTAATGCGCATTCTGCTTTACTTTCAACCTGCTTTGAGCATCACGTGTCTTAAAAACTAAAAATAGACTATGGGTAAAAGGTTTAATTCGGAAGATCGCGCTTGAAAAATTGAAAATTCTGAAGTCTTTGGATTTTTTTTATCAGCCCAGTATCGTCTGTTTTGATGTCTCACTTTTGACTCAATGGAATAGCCGTAATTTCAAACATTTTGTATCCTAATCAAACGCGTCTGCTTTGCATTCAAACTGTTTGCTAATTTAAGTGTTATAGCGCTTGGAAGTGTAAAGGTTAAAACTGTTTAATGTCATATCCTACAAGATGTGCCAACTTCCATGCATGTTTAGATTACCCTACTAGTCTGTTATAAATGTCCTGACATTCTGATTCATGATTGAGACTCTTTGATTTAATGTCCTCTTTAATCCGTCTGATGTTCTTCACGCAGTCACTGTTACAACATTACGACCCCTTACACCATAATTCTACGATAAACCTCTCTTGCTATGTTTCATAGGTCTCTTTCTACTGCTCTTCATCATCAGACATGTCCATGCCTCTCTAGATATATTATTTATATCTGTTTCTGTTTCTCGCTTGCTGATCCCCTCTCGCTATATGTATTTACCCTCTCCACCCCATCTCTTTCTGTATCTCTGTCTCTATGTCTCCCGCTCCCCCCTCTCTCTCTCTTTCTCTCTCTCTCTCTCGCCATGTCTCTCTATATATCTCCCCTCTCTATGTGTATCCCTGTCTATCTCTCTCATACTAAACTTAGCAAAAAGAAAAAAAGTTCATACAATGATGATGTTATCGTTTCCTCAAAACTGTTGATCACTTGTATATTAACACTTGTCAGACATTACAAAAGGTGGAAAGGTCTTTGTCTTCGTTTTACTGCATTGCTTGTGTGATTGATTTCATTTAAAATCTATCATACGACATTTCAGAAGACTGTCATATTTTTATAGTGGGTTGCATTGCTTTTAGGATCGATACATGTTTTAACTGAAAGCGTTACCAGATATTTCAGATATTTCTGTCACTCTCTATGTTGTATTGCACTGCTTTGTAATTTGTTTCGTTCAAATCAAGAAAGAAAAACGTCGTGTTTTAAAGAAAATATCTAAAGCGACTGAAAACCAAATGGGGTATTTGCAAAAATACAAGGAAATACTCAAATGAAAGCAAATGTGCAACATCATATTCAATCTGGCATTACAAAAATTATAAACAGTCAAAAAAAGTCTTCATGAAAAGTCACACATTCTTTGTGTTATATACTTTCCATCGCTGTTCCAATTGAGTCGACTAGACTCAATTGAAATCGTTCAAATCAATGTGCATCTTTTGCGCACTCGCATGCATAAATCGGAAAGAATACCGTGTTGTCCCTGGCTGTACAGATAAGTACGCCAAATCGATCGCCGTTAATTGAATAGCCCGCTTAGCTCAGTCTCTAAGACGTGATATTTAAATGTTTAATTTCCGTCCCCGCATGCAGGGTCCCGGGTTTCTTTGAAATTCATTTTCTAAACAGAAATTGGTTGCCAGTCACATCAAAGGTGAAAAGGTTTACGGTACATCGCCAGTCGGTCCGTTTTGTATTAAGATATTTGATTTCATTTAACGCAAAATAAGATTAACTTCAATAACAGTGAGCATTCCAATAAGATAGAGACATCGATGTATGATGTTGCAGGGTATTGTGCAATAACTAACACAGACCCAGACGATTTATGCATAGTTTCTGCCACAAATAATGTTTAAAGCAATTGTTACAACGCGAAACAGCACCTTAAGTATTGGCCGAAGCGCCTGACGGTGTCTTACTCAAATTGTTTATATTTTAAACAAAACAGGAGTTTGGTAATTCAGTTTATATTGGCGGTGTTTAATACACCACCGCATCCCAAAAGATTTGTGTATATATTGAAGAGAGTAATGGCTAATAACATATAAGCTGTGATTGTTTGTGAAGTATGTTTCGATATATAAGTACATGTATAAATTGGTTCAATCTTAATTGTTTCTCAATATAAGTGTATATGCTAAATCTTCTTTTTTTATTTTTAGAGATATTGGAACCAGTTTAAACCAAGGTTTACGCGACGTCAAATCAAGCTCCAAGTTGTTATGCATAGTTTATATTAGAGAAGAGCTTTGTTTTCTGCAAAAGATAGGTTTCGATATGAATAAGAAGTTCACCAATTTTCGGTCAGTTTTCAAGAATCATATTTGTGAGAAACAAGTCGCCTTTATAAGTTTAAGTAGCTACCATCGGCTTCTAAAGGCATGATGTGTGATACTACTGAACGTTGAACAGCACGTCAACGTAACCCTTGTACTGTCATGACATAAAAAAATCATTGTACTCAGTATGAGGTATGAATAAGCAGAATAGCAAATACAGTGCTCCCTCTCTACAACGACACCTAATGAGATACACATAGTGTGTGTGTTGTTCGGGGGAAGTCGTTATAGGAAGGGAAAATTAAGACTTGGTTTATATTTGCAAACAGATTGAATCCAGATCAGACGCCGCGTAACGCGACGTCTGATCTGAATTCAAGCTGTTTATCACTCGTCAATATTATATTATATCAAAATGTGCACTTATATGTACCGTAAAGAAACGCAACAGACGTCAATTTTAAACAGACAATATATCAGTATTGAAAACGTTAGTTATAAATGTCTTGTATATGGGAACAGCCGTATTGGTCGTTACTGAGAGATCGGTTGTAGGGAGGCGGGGCTGTATGTACTTCTACGGATACAACTTTTAGCACTGGTGAATAGCACATAAGACTTTCTTTCCCCTCAAAACCATGAACTAAAAAGAAATGCATCAAGTTGAAATATAGAAAATAACAATTGTTTGGACATTTTGACGAATCGTTTAATCTCAGTGGTAGATAGCTAGCTTAAGGCCTGATAAGACGCCTATTGTTTCGCTATAAGTATTACTGTTACAGTAAATGATCACGTACTTCAAATTAATTATTTGGAAACTGTGTAAAAGTATACGTTGTTGTACATATTGTAAGAGTGTCAAACGTACATGGGTTTAAACATTTGCCCAGCGCCGCAAAACTGCACAACTGTTAATTGAGTTACTTTTAGCAATCAAATCCCTGATGGCGCTGAAGTTTTACGGCTTTTTAGATAATCTGGCACGCAGTGCCAAGGTCATCAGTGAGATTTAAGTCTGATTTTATCATTAAAAAAAGGTTTTGCGATCGACAAGATTCGAACCTCTGACTTCCTGTTTCGCAGTACTAAAATGCGTACACGTTTACCACTCGGCCTTTCCGATTGATTTGTCCAGATATTTGACTTCTATTACTGTTCGAGTCAAATCAATGCGTGGAGTTGGTACATCCTCGAGCTGCATCAATTGTATACAATTTTTGGAAATGTGATTTAGTACGCATTTTGGTATAAAATTAGCTTAACTAGGCTTCAATTTGGTTTTAAAGATATATCTAACAAGCTCCATCTGCAAGTCACGTATGTCTGGTTATTCCTGTTCATTCCAAGACCGCACATTAGTGTGTTGCTCAGTTCGGGCAGAAGTGTGGTTTCTGTTTTTGCAGCTAAAGGCGTTCAAACAAAAAATATTCAATACGCTCAACAAACCTCTTAAATTACCGAAATGCAAACTTCCTTTACGATATCAACCCGTTTATTGTCTTTCTCCGAGTACTATGGTATTTGGCATTCAGTTTGGATTTTTGTCAGACGCATCATAACGCGGTTGGTTATAATGATAAAAACTGGGATTATCATTTGGTCAATTAGCTTGCAATTCAAAATTAGATGAATAAAAGTAGGCGGCAATCGATTTAATCATATGACCCAATGGCATTAATGTTAAAGGGGATGTTGTCTTTTTTAATGCGCTGGTTTGTTGTTCCTGTGTGTCATCTCTGATAGAATGGACATAAGAGGATTATCGTAATGGATCTGTAGGATGTGAGCGGCAAATTCATTGACATGTCCTAATGGAGGGTACGTGACACATGTTCCGGAGGGTGGGTGAATTTAGAGATATGAATGGTCATAATCGGCTTTCAGGCCATTAACATTTGTCTGACATGTATGGGCGTCAAAGTTCGGGGTACTTAAAGTGGATCGCAAGCTCGGCCTAGGCATATCGAGTTCCGGAAATGCTCACATGATCTTTTCGACAAGGTCTTATACTAGATAATTACATAAAGAACTGTTTGATCAGTTTCAATGCCTTCCGTGAGAGCTCAGTTGGTAGATTGATTGACTAGCAATTCAAATGTCATAGGCTCGAGTCACATTCCTCCCAAAACTTCTTTTTAAATGCCAATTTTATTGACTTCTCAGTCCATAACGCAGATACGAGATAGGTTATGTTTATCTTAATTTGTGAGAAACAATGTTCGCTATATAGCCTGTCCAATAATGTTTTGGTTATGACTGACACACAGCATTTTGTGGATATAGACTATAGAATAGATGGCAGCTTAACACATGATAAAAGTAATGCACGAAGCAAAAACCTTAAAAACACTTTCATTCATTACCTTTCGAGTGCATTAAGCGGTCAGCCTTCTTTAAAGATATACAGGCTACAATATCAAATGCTTATAATATTCTATCGAGCTGGAGGAATATTAAAGCTGTACCTAAGGGAGGTAATTCTGTTTGAGTAAAATTATTGTCTGAATTTCTGGAAATCATGTATACCAAGTAAAGACTACTGTAGATTGTTACTAAATTTTGTTACTAGTAGAATTAAGTATTATCTATGTAATAAGTCTAAATCTAGTGTATGTTAAACAGCTACTTTTTTAAATTTGCATTGTAAATGGTGACTGACACACAGCATTTTGTGGATATAGACTATAGAATAGATGGCAGCTTAACACATGATAAAAGTAATGCACGAAGCAAAAACCTTAAAAACACTTTCATTCATTACCTTTCGAGTGCATTAAGCGGTCAGCCTTCTTTAAAGATATACAGGCTACAATATCAAATGCTTATAATATTCTATCGAGCTGGAGGCATATTAAAGCTGTACCTAAGGGAGGTAATTCTGTTTGAGTAAAATTATTGTCTGAATTTCTGGAAATCATGTATACCAAGTAAAGACTACTGTAGATTGTTACTAAATTTTGTTACTAGTAGAATTAAGTATTATCTATGTAATAAGTCTAAATCTAGTGTATGTTAAACAGCTACTTTTTTAAATTTGCATTGTAAATGGTGACTTTTTCCGATTTTGACTTTTTTTAAACATTAATATTTCCAGTAAATATTTCATGATATATTAGTATTTGGACAATATCTTCTATTGTCTGTACAGTTTACTTGAATATATAGAAATTATTGAGTTATATTACCTCATAAAAAAGATAATCCTGTTCATTAGACCAGGGCAATGTCACAGTATTGGTTCTACTTGACCTATCAGCAGCATTTGACACACTTGACCACAATATTCTTCATTCCCGCCTGGAACATCACTTTGGAGTTACGGGAAATCCGCTAAAATGGATGAACTCGTACCTAAATGACCGTCACCAAACCGTGTGTATCAATGGTCACCTTTCAGAACCTGTGCTAATGCAATATAGTGTGCCAAAGGGGTCTGTTCTAGGTCCCAAAAGTTACACGATGTACACAAAGCCGGTTGGTGCTATATGTCGTAGCCATGGACTGAATCACCATTTCTATGCGGATGACTCCCAACTGTACATTTCGTTCAGACCAACTTATAGTTTGACAGTAAGTGATGCCTTGAATCGTATCGAAGGTTGTCTCAACCAAATTGTGTCATGGATGCATGAAAACATGCTTAAACTCAATGCTGATAAAACCGAAGTCATACTGTTTTCCACAAACAACAATCATAAATACACTTCTGATATATCTATAAATGTTGGGGGTACCAACATAAGACCATCAAACTGTGTTAGAAATCTGGGTGCCTGGTTAGACTCAAAAATTACCATGGAGCAACATATTAACTCAGCCTGCAGGTCTTGTTATATGCAACTTAGACAAATAGGTCACATAAGAAAGTACTTAACCTCTGATGCAACAAAGTCACTTGTGCATTCTTTAGTAATCTCACGTCTGGATTACTGTAATTCTCTTCTACATGGCGTTCCAAAAACAATCTTCAGCAAACTACAAAACGTTCAAAACACAGCTGCTCGACTTATTAGTAAGACTGCTCGCCATAGTCATATCACTCCTATCTTCAAGGAGCTGCATTGGCTACCTGTTCAATTTAGAGTTCAGTTTAAGATATTTGTGTTGACATATAAAGCTTTGCATGGTCAATGCCCTGTACATATCAGAAGTCTTGTACACGTAAACATGCCAGCAAGAAGCCTGAGATATCAGAACAATGCCATTAGGCTCATTGTGCCAAGAAGTAACAAAGTCATGTCCGGAGACAGGAGCTTTTCAGTTGCTGCTCCCAAACTCTGGAATGCTTTGCCTGAAGGTATCAGAGACTCTGAATCACTAGAAACGTTTAAAAGGTCATTGAAAATACACTTCTTCGTGCAAATACATGGACAATAAATGTCATATTGACTGTGCATCTGTAGAAATATATTTTTATTCCTGACTAGACAGAATTATATTTGTTTTCTTTTACTGCCAATATGCCATCTTTATCTGTAGTCATGCCTGTTGATTTATTTATTTATTTATTTTTTATAACGCAATGATTATGTTTTAAACTGTAGGTAATCTTATGAAATGTTTATTTTAATTGTTACTCTCATTTCATGTTTTATTTGTGTTTCTTTTTAATAATTGTACATGTAAAGCACTTTTGAACGTATGATTGAGTATGAAAAAAGTGCTATATAAATATGGTATATAGTAATAATTAAAAATGTCACTTTTCAATTTTTCTCGAAAAAATGTCCTGTTAAACAAAAAACGGTACTGTTTGTTTATGTTTACCATTTCTCGTTGTCCATATGGTATATTTCAATTTATTCAATGTTTCAATGAAGTTTGACACACGATAAGCAGCCATGCGAACCACCTTAAGCAACTTAATAATACTATATTTTTACTAAGGGGAGTTAATCCGAAAAGTATGGGAGAACTTATCCACTTTTACCCCAATTCACCAAAGAGGGGCTACAGTCTACCTTTTCAAGCAGATTTGATCCTGATTTGCATCTGTTCATGGACAAATCTGTTCCTGAATCATTTTATATGTCCTTAGTCATTTGGCTTTTTTTCTAGTTCTGAACGGTTAGCACAGCCTATATTATTAAGACAAGCCATCATGGTGCAGTAAAAGCATTCAGCATACTCTTCAATTTGGAGAAGAAAGGGTAATATATATAGTCAACTGTTGTAGACAAACTAAGACGCTTGTGTTCATGAGTATGTTAAATATATACAGAATGAGTGAGTGGGTGAGATTGGTTTATCGGCACTGTGATACTGAAACAGGTCATATACCGTCTATCGTTCTCAGAGACAAGTTATTTATCAACTAACTCAAAATATATTAAAAACTCTTCAACAAATTAATCTATACCTCATGTGATCAACGATTGGTGTCATTTACCCCAAACAATTTCAACTATATATAATCCAATTTACATGTCAAGTTGAATTTGATACACGAACAGCAAATACTCATTCATTTTAATATATGTCCTAATGAACAGATTGTTGGTATAATACGTATCAAAGCGGCGTTATTACGTAATAAAACAATGTTTCTGAGTAAAATAAAATACACTTATTGACGATATATCATAAAGTATTTTGCTGTCATTTATGAGCTTACATTTCATTGATGATACATGTAATGATACTTAAAGCACACTTATCGTAGTATAACAACCATTACGTTAAGTGTTTTGTTGCAAAATTGTCTCCATTCTTACTGTATTTATATAAATTTGAATTTAACGACGTATATCATTCTCAATTTAACCCTTTGTCTGCTGATTGCAACTTTCCGCATTGTTGCAAACAGTTCAGATGCGTCTGATCTTTAAGTATATTTACCTAAATAATGTATAAATGGAAATTTGATAAGTTCTACAGACGACGATTTCGAAGCAGAAGATATCACCGCAGGATAAGGGTTAGATAGAATAAGCCTCTAATCTTCTTATGTACAGTCAATATTAGTATTTCGTGCATACAGAAACAGTTGACTAACTATTTGAGGACAACTGATCTTTAGCAGACAAACATACTGGATTTTGACAGGAATGATCACACGAAAGGATATTGTTTTCTTTAAATAGCAAACTTTGTAAAGTAATGACGCATTCGCTGTCTGAAAGACTTAAAATTGTTTTGACTTAAGGGTGTATCAATGTCATGACTTTGGGAAATTTTCAAAGTATATGAAAACACTCTATGATGGTTTTGTATTGAAGAGCTATTTAAGATAAATAAAAAAATAGAAACAGTGTACATTTTGGTGAACAACAGTTGGCTCTACGGCCATGTAAAATTTACCCCACCCACTTCCTCTTATTTTGTCCCTTTCAAACAGCCCGCTTCAATAAAATCCATTTTAAATGAAAACAAATGTGATAATTTGGTTTTGTGTTATTTATTTCCTATCTATGGTAGTATTTCTTCATACAAAAACTAATTTAAGAAAAAAAGGCACCAAATGTGAAATTTATAAAGCTCTAAATATCATCGATATGGTATTTTTTTGTAAATTTTGTAGGGGAGATACCTCTTTTTACTGTAATAACTCAAATTTTCAACACTGACCTTTCAATTTCTTTTCATATTTTGGACTGCCTTAGCATGGGCTTTCATCTGGTAGAATATAAAAAAAAGTTTAATACTAGAACTATTTCATTTTCAAACTTTTTTAATTTTTTTCATTAAATAAAGAATCTAATAAAATCATGCCCTATACAAAGCATATCTTTGATATTCAAGGATCCATATTGTTCAAACCTGGTGCATGCTTTGTCTAAATTTGGTGTCTATATGTGAAAATACCACCATAGACATGAAATTAATAATGAAAACCCAAATTATCATGTTTGTTTTGTTTTGAAATAAATTTTACTAAAGCTTGTACTCTGAATGGGTAAAATTTGAAAAAAAAACGTCCAAATTTGACATATCTTTTTCAAATCACTGTAGCTAAAAAAAAGGACACCACCATATATATTTTTTTTCATTGTTTCATTCATCATAAACAGTTCTTCCAAAAAAACAATGTTAGAAAAAAAGTTTGATACTTTGAAAAAATGGCTTATGACATTGATACACCCTTAAAAGACAGAAGCATGGTGATTTAGAAGTCCTTGCAGTATTATTTGACACGTACGAATCTATAAATAATCAACGGCGCTATATGACGACCCTATGTGAACTATATATATTCAAACTATAAAGAATCTTTATGCAAGCTCTTTATCAAGTGATAGAATCACGTACTGTTTCGGCTTTACACAATTTGTTTTAAATAGGTTAGACACGATAGCCGAAAATATCAACCTATCGCATTAGTTTTATTTACGATAGTCGGCCATCGCTTTCAAAATCAAACTATCGATACTTCTAGGCGATAGTTTGAGCTTTTATCGATAGTTAATCCTGTATCACTTTCAACAAAGGAACATATATAATATATTTGATTTACAGGAAACTCAATAATAAATACTGGTGACAGATGGTAGCATGAAGCAGCTTGAAATAAAGCAGAGTGTGCCTTAAGGCGCATTTTCTTTACTTTCAGCCTGCGTTAATCAACAATCTGCTAGGTAAGAGAAAACATTTCTTAGGATTTAAATTCTTAATAATTGATTGTGTGATAGTATATTATGATAGTGCTTTTAACTACCGTGATATGTATATGTGTCGCTAAAGTCAGTCCTAGTTTTAAACAGGGGTGAATTTGATCGTCGACACTCTTCGCTAAACGTCCACATGACCTCGCTAACTTTACAGCTGCTAACGGATACAGGATGTTCACCCTGTATTAGAAACATCTACCAAAGATTAAAGACCACCCGGATTGTGAGAATAACGTTAACGCGAATCTTGCAAAAAAATGAAATGTCAGGTTTTGTTTGCCAATTTGCATGCGTTACATTACCTGCACGTATTCTTATCAAATTACAGGTACATTTACGAAAGTACATACTAATATATGTCTTCTTGGTGTGACACGTAAATGAACGAGAAACGACAGATATTCGGCAAAAGGTGAATCATGATTTTTGGAAAAATGAATATTGCAATACACAAGAGTTATCATGAAATGTTGAGAACGAAAATAAAGAAAAAAGTGATATTGAAATATTTACATTTTTTATGATTGTAAGGATATATAACTGACGATGTGTATTTAGGGACGAACAAACCTTAAATTCATCCATGAGTTAACCCTTTACCCGATAGCCAGTTTCTAATATTGAAGATAGGTGACTACTTAAAGCAGGTTGAAAGTAAAGCAGAATGCGCCTTAAGGCGCATTCTACTTTACTTTCAGCCTGCTTTAAGCTGTCATGTGCTAGAATATAGAAAATGTTCCCAAAAATATATATTCATGACTGATTAAATTGGATCTATTTTCTTCAGCGGAGGAATAAATCATATTCGCTAAAAGGCGTTTCTATTGGGGAAAGGGTTAAGTGTTTTAACTGTATTGCTGGAAAGTGAATGTTTATATATTGCCAACTTCACAGAAGTTTTACTTCCGGTATAGTACATTTGCCTTTACACAGAAACGTACAATCGTTTATTTCCAAAACAAAATATCAAGTCTCTATTCTTTTCTGTCAGAAACTTGGAGAACACAAACACTATCTGTGTTGAGGTTTCTGTAATAATATTAATCAATGGTTTGATTTTATTACACACCCAAAGGATAGGATATATAGTTTAATCATGAAAAAAGCTCCATAATTATGATTTGATCTTTAATATTCGTTTTAAGCAGTAACGAACAAAAACCTTGGATAAAAGGTCAAATAACGTATAGCAATAATATTCGAATACTTTAAAATAAGTATCTAATGGATATAAGACCATAATTTACAATAGCTTAATGTAACGCTTGATGAAATCGCTATACTTCGTGATATATCATATCCTACGCATTGCGTGAAGAAGATCCAGAGTAGATATTGCAATACCATAAATATAATATACTTGAGCACGCTACGGGTTCTCATTTTACAGATGCTACTTTTAAACTTCTTATGATATGTAAACGCCCACATTATTGTACAGAAGCTGTACTTAACAGGTCAGCTATCCCGGTGAGCATATACTAGTTACATAAATCAAGAGCAATGGCTTCCTTAGACTGGGTAGGAAATATACACTGTGGGTTTCGTTTATCTAACTATCAATCTGTATGCCATTTCCTGTAGTTTATTTTGCTGGAGATACCAAAATGACTTCCATTTACAAACGGGTTGACACCGGCGATGTATCTTCGTACAATTCCTATTGACGAAGCATGTGATACTTATTTATTGCGCAATGCATTGTTACTATCGATGGGAAAGCATAAATGCCATAACTAAATTAACAGTGTTCTATGTTGAGTGTCCTTCCCTCTGTTTAAAATTAACGTCATCGTTTTATGAGTTCACGTAATACTTTAAACCTACAAGTGCTGGTCCCAACGTCATAAAACGCTTTAGTTGAGACCGAGTGTGTTCTCAAGCATTTTATTGGTCAGATTTGAGCATAGACTCACATCTGGCCAATCAAATGTTTGGGAACTACTCTAGACTCAACACAAAAGCTTTATAACCTTGGAGCCTGAACATTTTTGCCATATTATTTGGACCCAATCTTGTAGTGAATATAAATGCTAGTTTGTACCAGACGCCTAACCACGTTCCCTCATCGAAACGGCTTTCGGAGCATTTAAATTATTCCTTCACTGAAGATAAATAGTTTCAATTTATATATTCATAATTATATACCACATGAAATATTTCCTATAACTAAGCAGATGGTGGCTTAAAGCAGGTTGATAAGCAGATTGTGGTTAAGGACGCATTCTGCTTTAATTTCAACCTGCTTTGAGTTGTCACCTGTTGGCAGTGAAAGAGTTAAATCAAATTCAAACATTCAATCTTATTTTCATTCCGCACTTATGAGCATTCTACTTAGATTGTATTACTACCACGTCGTTATTTTTTTTAATGGCTGTATTTAAATAAACTTGATATACATGTACTGATCATGTTATCGTAATCCGTCCTCGGTGTTTTGACTGCTGAAAAGCAAATTGTGTTGTAAACAGCTCGGATTCTAGTTCATGTGTCTACATCTGTTAAACCTCTCTATTACAACCATTACTTGACATTACACTTTCAAAGTTTTAGGCAAGTTGCCGCCTAAAATAATATGAAAGCAGAGCTAAACACACGTATTTGAGCTTTCTGATTTTAAGCTCCCGTAATCAATTACCCTACATTTCAGAGAGGTTTTATTGTAAAGGTTGTTTTTGAAATCGCTCTCATTTCGGGTTAAGAAAATTATAAGGTTTGATGTAATGTATTATTGTTGTGTATGCGAATCCAGGAGAATATCGAATATAACCAGCACATCCAATTAGCTTGAGGAGAACATAACGAACCCTATGCACTTTTTCAAGTTTCCTTGTTATTTTTTTTCTTTTACGTGCTAGTGTCGTTAACCCTTTCACTTTCACTGACGTCATATAGCGCATTTGTAAACAGTTTTGATTCTGATCAGATGCCGCGAAACGCGGCATCTGAACAGGATCTAAACTGTTTGCTACTTGTTTTGAAATTACGTCAGTTATACTGCCTTATATCTAACTTTGAAACGAAAACACTATGGCGTTGAAGGGGGAAAAAAAGATAAATGTGATAATGAAAGGGTTAAAGGAGTACAAATGCAGTCATGTTAACACGCTACTAATTAATAGATATATGATAATAACCATTTAAAATCCAGACCTATAACACGTCAAAACAAACTAACTTACAGACATACAGAGAAATTGCACCAAAAAAAGTTCTGTACAATACGAGTTTATACATATACGTTTAATATGTTTGTCCTTACAACATCATTTGTTACAACTAGAGGACAACAAATCACAATCAATTGATAAATACTAGAATGTCGCGCAAATACGTAGTGAATGATTAATTGCGTCGCAAGTTTCCTTGCAATACTGATGCAAATTGAGAAACATTACTCGAGTTATTACCGCTAACCGCGTTTCTCTGAGTTATTGCTTACTGCCAATAATATTGCTGCATGGTGCAATGGTTTTCTTCTAAATTAGATTATATCAGGCTCACCGGCTGATAACATCAAAATAAATCAAAATGAACGTCTTGGTTTATTACAAATGACAATGATAGATATTTCGATTGTAGTTTTTGTTCTTATAAAAACTTGTGAATTAAAATTTAATTCTAAATTAAGTATTGTTAGTGTACGGAATAACTTGATTGTATCACTATGAAATTATTTACCTTTCGCAATATAATTTGATGAATTTATAATCATGATTCACACATTATCTAGCAGATAAAATAACCAGTGTTCCGATCAAAGCCAGAATCAAAGCCTGCTATTACAGGTATAATTGTTTAATATCGTCTTATATGCATCTGCCCACGTCTTTTGACAATGGTGATTATTTTCATTTGCAAAGTTATTGTTCAGTTGGTATATGTCGCTTGAGATTTTCTAAACACATTATCGTTTGCCGCTGCAGTACAGCGCTGTGCATTTAGCTCGAGAAATGCTTCATGGAAACAGTGAACAAATGAGCTGTTTTGACGCCATTTAGGGCACCGACACCTCGTTATAAGATTATTATATGTTTTCAATTATACATCATCATCAATTAAATGAAAATAATAAACATTTCATATTCAGAAACATTTAATATTCAAAGAAGAACGATGGGTTTTATGTCACAACTTATAACATTGAACACTGTAGCCGGATATCACATCAAAGCTTTAAATAAATTGATATACAGCGTGAGAATAATTAATATAAAAAATGTAGAGATTATATATACATTTGGTGCAGTGGAGAATACGTAAAATATTTCCCAATAAACGTTTTCCCAGTAAAACTATACTTTCAAGGGCAAACAGTTGGAGTCTGATCAGGCACCAGGTAACCCTTATTCTGAATAGACGACAAGCTGTTTGCCAGTCAAATTAAGATAAATAGTCAGATTTGTCATCAATTAAATCAGTTTTTAAACTATAGTGTATTGTGTTTGCGTTTCGCTTGCGTCTAAACGAGAAAGAATATCATCTTCTGAACTGTATCATATAAATACGAAAGACTCAAGCAGGAAACGTAACACATACAATACACCCACCTCTCAAGCAGAACACACACACAGTCATACCATAACACACACACATACATACGCGCAATCCCATTCCTTCATCTACACACTAAATAGAAAACAACACGCAAGACAAACATAAAGCAAAGTGAATATAGGAGCCCGCCTTGGTACGGTCAACAGCAATCAATAATTAATTATAAATTAATTAATAACAACCCCTGGGGGTTAAACCTGGGTTTAGGGGGCGCCCAACCTCACTCATTAATATTACAATCGAAATTAGATAACTCAACATCTTTTAAAACGAGTTACCGTTATGAAATATGATTGCATTAATACTTTAAGAATCCGTGAATAACAACTTATTACTAATGCATCAATATGCTATAGTCAAGGGTAACTAAGGAAGTTTGCTAAATTTCAATGGCATCTCAAATTCATGATAATATCTAGGAGTATACAATATTAATATTGTGGTGTTTTGATGATATGATATATAGACAACAGAATACATTTAAAATGGTTTTATTATTATCAATATACATCAGAAGTAACTACCATTTATCATGCAAAGCTAATTGAGCCTACTCAATTCTAATCAATTGATGTGTATGTTTTTTCAGCGATTGTTCCGATGAAGCACTTCGTAGTAATGTATGATTGTACTTTACATAGATACAATCAGTGCCGCTGTCATATAAATAACATCAACTGTCAGCTACATTATTCAGCGAATTATTCACACGTGCATCAGTAATGCTGTCTGCCTAACTCAATGTTCCAGATAAAATAGCTTACTTAACCCTATCCGCCAAAAGAAGCGCGTTTTAGTACGTTCAATTTAGTCATTCACTACAGAAAACTATTCCAATGTATACAGTTGCAAACATGCACCATAAGTCATAATTTCTTTATATCCTAGATCTCCCAGTGACAGTAGCACCATGTCGTGGTTCTGGGGCTAAATAGTCATAGGGAATGTGTTCTGTTTATAAGACCGAGATTATCCCCTCTGACAAGAACTAAAGAAAGGCATGTTGATGTTTTTAGTTCCCACACGCTGCTTGACAACGAATGCGATTAGCCGAAATCCTCTTCCTTAAATCACCATAATTTCATATCATCATCCCTTATCATTTATTGGAGCTATATGATTTATTTTGTTTCGCTGTGCCGTCAAACCCAACTCACCCATCCATCTTAGCTTAGTATGCTAGCTTAATGCAGGCTTCGAGTAAGGCAGAATGCGCCTTACGAGGCATCATGTCTTGAAAACTAGCAACAGGCTATAAGGTTAAGGGATATATAACGAATAACGACTGTAATCGCCAATAAGTATAGGCATTTTACATGCTATTAAAAAGTATGCATACGAATTTTAATATATATATGGTAGGACTCAGCATAGTTACGTTCGTCGATGTGCCTTTTGAATGGGATATATTGTAATACGAGTTCATTGAATGATTAATACATCCATGTATAACTGATGCCATCACTTTGATGTCGTTAACGATTGTATATAGTAAGTGGCGTTTGTCTGGTTCGTGTATAAGCTATGGTTTAAAATCAAAGTCAAACTCTAGTAGAACTATACTAATAGTTTGTGTCTTCATTTTGTACTCGTACTATATCATCTTACTTAGTTAGTGACCTATAAATTACCAGTGTACGATCTTCAAATATGGTATTTAGTACCACATATTAGATGAAACATCTCTTTTCAACCGCTAGCAATTGAACTTCAAACAATATTCCTTAACTAACACAGACGTTTGTCTATGAACTAACGCCCATGAAGTAGCAGCTAATGATGATTTTGTAAGGTTATTAACTATGTCACTGTCATTGGCGTCAAAAAGGTGACTTTGTAAACAGTTTCGATCCTGAACAGACGCCGCGTTACGCGGCGTCTATTCAGTATCCAAACTGTTTGACACTCGAACCGATTTTGTTTCTCACTCGACACAGCCCTAAATCTGACTTTAAATATATCGCAGACGACACCTTCAATGCAGACGATATTTGTGTGGTAAGAGGGTTAGAACAGAAGATTAACCCTTTCCCCAATAGGAGCGACTTTTAGCGCATTTTATTTATTTCTCCGCTGAAGAAAATAGTTCCAGTTTATACCCTGATGAACAATTACCATTACAAATATTTTATATAGCCTAACAGATTGTAGCTTAAAGCAGGCTGAAAGTAAAGCAGAATGTGCCTTAAGGCACATTCTGCTTTACTTTCAACCTGCTTTAAGTGGTCACATGTCTTCAAAACTAGAAACAGGCTATGAGGTAAAGGGTTAAATTTAGCAGTGAAAGAGTTACGCAGTAGTATTTCATTATTTGGTATTTTTCCACTCTGTTGGTAAATTGACAATAACATTTGAAAATGATTGGAATCCTGATGAGTCGCCGAGAAACTCGGCCAATCATCTGGTTCCAAACTAGTGGTAAATTTTATGTTACATACATGTGTTTACGAAAATAGAGGTAATGACCTCTGAAAAGCTATGCAAGCGATATAACATGTTGAAGGTTATGTTTTAGTAGTGATTTACAATTGTTGTAGTTTACAATAGGTATAAATCAATCAAAATCGGCTCTTTTACCATACCATTGTGATTATATGTTTATATCGTCAATCATAAGAAACTAAACACTATGTTATGTTCATTTATTGCCTATTTCTACGGTTGGTGAAACCACTCATTGTCAATAAACGAACGTTTGCTAATTCAGTGCTCCCTCCCTACAACGACCCTCCACGAACGACTCTCTCCTTACAACGACCCTTACCAGAGTTTCCTTACCAGGACAATTATGTCTATCGATTCTACTGCTGTAACATCGTTTGCTAAAAGTTTGTCGTCTGCTGATTTTCTCATGGACATTTTGAAAGAAAAAAAAACTTAATGACGAGTGACAAACATCTTGAATCCAGATCAGACGCCGCGTCACGCGGCGTCTGATATAGATTCGAGCTGTTTGCGAATTTAAAACTTCCCCCCCCCCCCCCTATAACGACTCCCTGTAAACAACGCACACATTTTTGTCTCCCATTGGATGTCGTTGTAGAGAGGGTACGCTGTATACACAACGAGAAGAGTCTCTATTATTACATTGGGGAAAACGGTAGTGAATGTGATCTGTAGTCGGGTTAGTCGGCGCCGCATCTAACCCCAAAGTGTTTTCAAAGGAAACAACGTTCACGCATAGTACGGATCCCATTAATTCTTTTTTGCATCAGCAAAATGGTACCAGCAACTTCAATAGGGAATGTTAATAAATTACAAATCACTAGACACAATGCACATGGTAAATAACTGTCCTAAAACCATTTAATTTGCTTAACAGAAACGAGTAAACAATTGAAGCAATTGTCTTATCCAATCAAGGTACATGTATATCCAAAGAGTTTGTGATATGTTTAAATGCCGATAAACCCTTGTGTAAACGTGTTTACAAAAGGTGAGTGAAGTTTGCACGACATTCGACAATTCGACATTCGACCTTTCACAAATGAAAGGTCGAACAGCTGTCGAATTTCGACTTTCGACATTTAAGCTTTCGCATAATGTAACACATTTTGCCGATCGACAATTCAGCTTTGCCATAATGTCGAAATATTGTCGAAATTCAACGTTCGACATTCAACATTTTTAAAACACATTACTTTGTCGAACTCATGTCGAATTTCGACGTTCGACACTTATACAAAGTCTAGAAATTGTCGAACTAGGGTCAAATTTCGACGTTCGACAAACTGCAAGTAAGACAAAAAGTCGAAATATTGTCGAAGTTCGACGTTCGACATTCAAAACTTCTTAAACACATTACTTTGTCGAACTCATGTCGAATTTCGACATTCGACACTTACACAAAGTCGGGAAATTGTCGAACCAGGGTCGAATTTCGACGTTCGACAAATTGCAAGTAAGGGAAATAGTCGAAATATTGTCGAAATTCGACGTTCGACATTCAAGATTTCTTAAACACTGTTGAATTTATGTCCAATTTCGACGTTCGACAATTTGCCGGACCCGGAAAAGTCGAAATACAATGTATTGTTGAAATTCGACGTTCGACATTCAACAATTCTCAAACACATTCACTATGTCGACCTTGTGTCTACTTTCGACGTTCGACAAGTGGCCTGGCAGGGAAAAGTCGAATATTGTCGAATTTCGACATTCGACATTTCAACAAAGCCGGTAAAGTGTCGAATTTATGTCGAAATTCGACATTCGACAAATTGCCAGACAGTGAAATAGTCGAAATATTGTCGAATTTCGACGTTCGACATTGTCCTTTTACCAAAATGTCGGAAATTTGTCGAAATTCGACGTTCGACTATCAGCATATCTTAAACACATTCACTATGTAGAATTTCGACGTTCGACAATTTGCCGGGCCATGAAAAATCGAAATATTATCGAACTTCGACATTCGACATTTCAACAAAGCCGATGAAGTGTCGAATTTATGTCGACTTTCGACATTCGACAAATTGCAAAACTGGAAAATAGTCGAAATATTGTCGAATTTCGACGTTCGACAATGTCTTTTTACCAAAATGTCGAAAACTTGTCGAAATTCGACGTTCGACTATTAACATATCTTAAACACTTTAACTATGTCGAATTTATATCGAATTTCGACATTCGACAATTTTCCGGGCCTGGTAAAATCGAAATATTGTCGAATTTCGACATTCGACATTTCAACAAAGCAGGTAAAGTGTCGAATTCATGTCGAATTTCGAAATTCGACAAATTGCCAGACAGGAACTTTGTCGAATATTGTCGAATTTCGACGTTCGACATTGTCCTTTTACCAAAATATCAAAATATTGTCGAAATTCGACGTTCGACAATTTTCCGGGCTGCAAAAGACGACATATTGTCGTAATTCGACGTTCGACCTTCAACATTTCTGAAACACATTCACTATGTAGAACTTATGTCTAATTTCGACGTTCGACAATTTTCCGGGCCGGGAAAAGTCGAACTATTGTAGAAATTTGACATTCGAAATTTCTCAAACTTAACATTTCGAAATATTGTCGAAATCAGAAGTCAACTCTCTTAAAACACCACAGTCATGTGCGGATTAGATAGTTAAACATCTATGAAAATCCTACAGTCAAACCTGTGTCCATCGGTACTCAAAAAGAAGTGCATTTATAAAGACAATAATGGACATGTATTTTGGTGCAGGACAAAAGAAATGCAGAACGCTGTCATAAGGTCTATCTGCATCACCTTTGCTCTGCATTAAACAGTCACGTGTTTAATAAAGTGGATCTTTTGTGTCTGTCCGACTTACAAAGTTATAACTGTATGAATTATGTGTCTATTTAGTTGAAAGATTGATAAATGAAGTTATTAGGTTTGCATGTATTGCGTATATGATTAACGTGCTGAGTCGATGAACTGAAGCAGTCAGCAAATCAAATTTTCTTCATCCTCATAGAGTTTTTGGCGCCAATATTTCAGAAAGGACATGGTCTGATTGGCTAAGGCTACATATTTCACTGACTGCGGTTTAAAGACTTTTCCTCAGTCCATTGAGGGACCACCAGCATATTGTTCTGGATGTGTCAATGTAACTGTAAAGCACGTGCAACACAATCTCAGTTTACCTGGTGAGGTCCAGATTATACTCATGCTCTAGTGATTTTCAATGGTTATTTCTAACAAAACTATAACATATAAAGGTCCGGTCTCACATAAGACGATTCAATGGTTGAATATGCACAAGACCCATGCTTTTTGCAAGGAAATTGACAGTAAATAATCTGGCAACGCGTTATGACCAAAAGGTCGTCAGGAGATGTATTTAAGTTATATATATTGCATGGCTTTCACGAGTCTCACATCTGCCACATTCCAAAATATAGGTCAAGGGCGTAACTATTGCACTTATGCGCTACTGGATCCAAATATTGGGCGTTTTGGAGACCCATGTTGATAACCCATTTGAATGACGAATCAATGACGGGAACGTTGCCGCTTTAATTCTGCGCAGGTTTGCCCAAATATGGAGCTCCTTGGTCATCTAAGTTTGATCCCCACAATACAGACCAATAAATTATTGGAACCTTTACTCACTGACCAATTACATAACTTTCGTGTTAGAACCTCTGAGCAGCTAGTATAAATATCAAGGGCACCAGTCAGAATCCTTACAATGAGTCTCATCTACTTTGAAGCTTAAAGCAGACTGAAAGTAAAGCAGAACGCGTCTCAATGAGCATTTTGCTTTACTCTTAACCCGCTTTAATTGGTCACCTATATTCAATACTAGAAACAGTCTATGGAGCAAATGGGTTTTAATGTTCACAGACAACACATATTGGTTGACCAATTAACCCATTGCTCCATATGCGCATTTCAATTCACTCCTACACTATAAAAAAAATTGTTTCTGCCTAGACAGTCACCATCTTTATCATAACAAATATGTTCTATTTACCCATTACCACATAGCCCGTTTCTTCGTTTTTAAGATAGGTGAATAACTGAATACTTAAAGCAGGTTGAAAGTAAAACAGAATGCGCCTTAAGGCACATTCTGCTTTACTTTTAGTCTGCTTTATGATACAGTTTCATGACTGTATAAATTGGAAGTATTTTCGTCAGTGAAGGAATAAATTAGAGGCGTATTTATTGGGTAAAGCAGTCTGAACTTGAAACTGAACTCGCCCTATAAGGCGCATAATGTTTCAATCTATATCTGCTTTAATTAAGTGATCAGATACAGGAAGGTAAACGTTTGCTTAACTCATTACTCCACAGATACGCGTTTAACATCTTTCACTACTTTTTGCCAAACATAGTTCTAGTCTATACATTCAAGACTATTAATTATAAGTAACATTCTCTATAATCTAGCAGATGATAGTCTAAAGCTTAAATCAGGTTGAAAGCAAAGCAGAACTGGTCTTTAATAGTTCTAGTCTATACATTCAAGACTATTAATTATAAGTAACATTCTCTATAATCTAGCAGATGATAGTCTAAAGCTTAAAACAGGTTGAAAGCAAAGCAGAACTGGTCTTTACTTGCATTCTACTTAACTCTAAACCTGCTTTAGTTGGTCACCCATCTTCAATACTAGACACAGCCACATGTCAATGGTTTCGGATTGAAGACTACCGACCTACATCTAAACACTTTGTCTTATGAATGTTCCATCTTAGTATAGAAATGGCATTCTACCAGTGTTAGATAATCCGTGCATGCAAGATTACTGAAAACAGTGAAGGATCAGCACATTGGCCCTCCCAGGTGACCAATATAGTCCTGGTATAATCAGTATATACACCGTATCTATATGTAAAATATTACTTAACTCTATTACTTAGTTACTCGTACATTTAAGGTTATTGAAGACTTGATCGTGAGCAATTTTAATAGGTCAATGAACTTACCGACGATACGCCAATATAAAATTACACAAAATACATATTATTGTATAATTTTTATAGTGTAGACCCAGCCCAGTGGGCTCTGGTAGGAGACATCCGGCCCGGTGTGACCTCTTTGCGGTCTAGCTGTACCAAATATACATCAATAAGTTACACAGCCGGTTAGACAAGTATAAGATTAACAGTGTAGACCTAGATAAATATAGTTCGGTAGAAGACTTTTAATCTGGATTCAAGCCGTTTTTCGTATAAATGTACAGGTTATACATCTACATACAATTACAAAATAATAGTACGTGGTACAGTAATTCATACTTGTTAAATAAATGTAGTAAACAATGTATAACTAGATCAAAATGCTCTTCTAGGCACATTCGGTCCAGTCCGCAATTGCGCCCATACGTATACAGAATAAATCGCACGACTCGAAGACTTATCCGCACTATCTGCCGTTAAATTGTCGAAATTTGAAATTTTATACTTTTTCTACATTTCCCCCACTTTATAGAAATGTTTAATATTTGGCACTTTGGTGAAAGGACAATGTCGAACGTCGAAATTCGACAATTATTCGACTATTGGCAATTTCTCGCAAGTCGAAATTCGACAATAATTCGACATTTTCCCTGCCAGGGCACTTGTAAAACGTCAAAATCCGACATAAGTTCGACATAATTATTGAATATGGCAAAGAAATGTTGATTGTCAAATGTCGAATTTCGACAATATTTCGACTTTTTCTAGGCTTGCCAAATTATTGAACTTCTAAATTCTACACAAGTTCGACATAGTGAATGCTTTTAAGTAGTGTTGAAAGTCGAACATCGCATTTCGTCAAATTTTCGACATTTTGGTAAAAAAGACAATGTGAAACGTCGAAAATCGACCCTAGTTCGACAATTTCCCGACTTTGTATAAGTGTCGAATGTCGAAACTCGACAGTATTTCGACAATTTCCGGGCCGGTCACTTGTCGAACGTCGAAATTCGACATTAGTTCGAACTTATGTCGACTTTGGATAAATGTAGAATGTCGAAATTCGACCCTAGCTCGACATATTCCCGGGCCGGCCACTTGTTGAACGTCGAAATTCGACATGAGTTCGACATAGTATGTGTTTAAGAAATTTTGAATGTCGAACGTCGAATTTCGACAATACTTCGACTTTTATCGGGTCCGACAAATTGTCGAACGTTGAAATTCGACCCTAGTTCGATAGAGTGAATGTGTTTAAGAAGTCTTGAATGTCGAACGTCGAATTTCGACAATATTTCGACTATTTCCCTTACTTGCAATTTGTCGAACGTCGAAATTCGACCCTAGTCCGACAATCTCCCGACTTTGTATAAGTGTCGAATGTCGAAATTCGACAGTATTTCGACATTTTTCGGGCCGGCCACTTGTCGAACGTCAAAATTCGACATGAGTTCGACATAGTATGTGTTTAAGAAATTTTGAGTGTCGAACGTCGAATTTCGACAATATTTCGACTTATCGGGTCCGACAAATTGTCGAACGTCGAAATTCGACCCTAGTTCGACAAAGTGGATGTGTTTAAGAAATCTTGAATGTCGAACGTCGAATTTCGACAATATTTCGACCTTTTCCGGGCCCGGCCACTTGTCGAACGTCTAAATTCGACACTAGTTCGAACTTATGTCGACTTTAGATAAATGTAGAATGTCGAAATTCGACAATATTTCGACATATTCCCGGGCCGGCCACTTGTCGAACGTCGAAATTCGACATGAGTTCGACATAGTATGTGTTTAAGAAATTTTGAATGTCGAACGTCGAATTTCGACAATACTTCGACTTTTATCGGGTCCGACAAATTGTCGAACGTTGAAATTCGACCCTAGTTCGATAGAGTGAATGTGTTTCAGAAGTCTTGAATGTCGAACGTCGAATTTCGACAATATTTCGACTATTTCCCTTACTTGCAATTTGTCGAACGTCGAAATTCGACCCTAGTCCGACAATCTCCCGACTTTTTATAAGTGTCGAATGTCGAAATTCGACAGTATTTCGACATTTTTCGGGCCGGCCACTTGTCGAACGTCAAAATTCGACATGAGTTCGACATAGTATGTGTTTAAGAAATTTTGAGTGTCGAACGTCGAATTTCGACAATATTTCGACTTTTTACCGGGTCCGACAAATTGTCGAACGTCGAAATTCGACCCTAGTTCGACAAAGTGGATGTGTTTAAGAAATCTTGAATGTCGAACGTCGAATTTCGACAATATTTCGACTTTTTACCGGGTCCGACAAATTGTCGAACGTCGAAATTCGACCCTAGTTCGACAAAGTGGATGTGTTTAAGAAATCTTGAATGTCGAACGTCGAATTTCGACAATATTTCGACCTTTTCCGGGCCCGGCCACTTGTCGAACGTCTAAATTCGACACTAGTTCGAACTTATGTCGACTTTAGATTAATGTAGAATGTCGAAATTCGACAATATTTCGACATATTTCCGGGCGGGCCACATATCGAACGTCGAAATTCGACATGAGTTCGACATAGTAATGTGTTTAAGAAATTTTGAATGTCGAACGTCGAATTTCGACAATATTTCGACTTTTCCCGGGTCCGACAAATTGTCGAACGTCGAAATTCGACATGAGCTCGACAAAGTATTGTGTTTAAGAAATTTTGAATGTCGAACGTCGAATTTCGACAATATTTCGACTTTTTCCCTTACTTGCAGTTTGTCGAACGTCGAAATTTGACCCTAGTTAGACAGTTTCCCGACTATGTATAAGTGTCGAACGTCGAAATTCGACATGAGTTCGACAAAGTAATGTGTTTTAAAAATGTTGAATGTCGAACGTCGAATTTCGTCAATATTTCGACTTTTTGCCTTACTTGCAGTTTGTCGAACGTCGGAATTCGACCCTAGTTCGACAATTTCCCCACTTTGTATAAGTGTCGAACGTCGAAATTCGACATCAGTTCGACAAACTAATGTGTATTTAAACTGTTGAATGTCGAACGTCGAATTTCGACAATATTTCGACTTTTTCCCTTACTTGCAGTTAGTCGAACGTCGAAATTCGACCCTAGTTCGACAATTTCCCGACTTTGTTTAAGTGTCGAACGTCGAAATTCGACATTAGTTCGACAAAGTAATGTGTTTTAAAAATGTTGAATGTCGAACGTCGAATTTCGACAATATTTCGACATTATGGCAAAGCTGAATTGTCAATCGGCAAAATTTGTTACATTATGTGAAAGCTTAAATGTCGAAAGTCGAAATTCGACAGCTGTTCGACCTTTCATTTGTGAAAGGTCGAATGTCGAATTGTCGATTGTCGTGCAAAATTCACACACCTGTTTACAAATAGGATATGTATAGTGGAAGTAAATATGAGCTACGATAAAAATTGGATGCAAGTAGAGATAGATACTGATATTCGTGTTTTTATTTCTCATATCTAGGGTTTTTAACTAGGAAACATTTAAATGAATGTCAAACAGCCTTACGTGATGTTCGAACAGGATACACATTGTTTGCAAATGACCATTGTGTTCGGGGAATTGAAAATTTAAGTATTTTGACTAAGACATATTGAATATAATGAAAAGTGTTGAGGATTGAGTTTATCCTATCCCAAAAGCATGTTTTAATGTTTATTGCAACTTTTCGCTTAAAAAGACTGAAAGTAAACTGGGTTCAAATCGAAAATTCCAGTTTCCAAATTAGTATAGTCCATTTCAAACTATTCAGGATTGTTTTAAAGAATTATTTTATAATTACACATTTTGAACTGATTTCCTTACTAATTCACACCTGAAACTTCAAATGAAAATGTCTGCTGAAGGATATTTGTTTTCTTCTTGGTTCTTACAATTGTTTTATTTATCTAACAATTTGATGAATGAAACTATCTGTTAATGCTGTCTAACAATACTGAATGAATTTAAACGTTAATAGCGTCATATAGTAAAATAAACGAGCGGATTCTAGCGTTTAATTGTTCGTTGTTTTCCGATAGTGTAACTATCTGCAATTAGATTTTGTAAAACTGGGCATCAAACTGTGATTAATCCACTCTAGCTGTCACTTTGTGATTGCTGATTGAGACGTTTTTGTCTTTTATTTTAGAATGAGATTTCTTTGCAATTTCCCTGAAGAAAAAAATTGAAACGAGTGTCAATCAGTTTTTGTCCTTATCTGACATATAGTTTTAATTGAGAAGACGTTATTCCTTCCCAATGATCGCACTCATACTAAGGTTCCGTGTACTTTGTTAACAGTTTTGAGCCAGATCAGACCCGACGTTTGATCAGGCCCCCAATGATTCAATCATAAGAAATAATTTACCACTCTGTTTATTTTCATTTGCGTTGCAATTCTTGTAAACAATAAACATACTGTTCAATGAATGGGACTTCTGCCATCAAACAAACCAGCCATACACTTAACATTTGATGTATACCAAAATGACCAGAGTATGACAGATTTATATTAGTAAAATGTTGTTTTTTCTTTTAGCATTTTCAACGTTTAGTCTACACCAAATATGTACTATATATTCAATGTATTTCGACGTTATATATGCTGGAAAGTGTGATTTGGCTAAAAACTGTTAAGCCATCGAAAAAACAGTTTTAGCGTAATGTGTTTATGTGGAAAGAATAAGGTATTCTCCACTGTATTAAGCTACCTCACAGAATTTCGGTATTTTGATGAGTATTCCATTGGACAACATACCCTAATTAATTAACTAAATGCACATATCTTTTAAACGTGTCCTACAGACAACAATACTGAAGCATGCGACAATAAAGTGGTCAAGGGGCAAAACTCTTCCGAGTAATTTGATCATGAAAGGGTTTATGCTGTTTGCATGGCTATTCTTTCATGTAACATCCAGACCGAATAAAACAGAAACTTTTTAACAAACACTCCTCTATTAAGACAATGACGTTATGAAAGATTAGTACTGCTGTTCAGCGCTATTTTGACAACATTTTAGTTATATTAGCTTGAAATAATTTCTTAGAGTAAGAGTAAAATCTAAGGTGATTTGTGCATGGTCAATTGTCTGATACTGTTTGTTTAGACAACGAGATACAGTGGAGAATCTGTTATTCTTTCCCGTTTAAACGCAAACTTACACAAGCGCAAAGCACTAAAACGTAGAAAAGAACAACTTTTAGACAATTCTGATAGTTCATGTTTATCTTGGTGGCAAACAGTTTGGAGCCTGCTCAAACGCCGGGTTACCCGGCGTCTGATCTGGCTCCAAACTGTTTGCACTGCAAATAATAGTTTTAGCGTAAACGCGTTTATTGGGAAAGAATAACGTTTTCTCCACTGTAATGTCATAATTATTCACCGTTACACATGTATGGTATCCATACCCTAGCAGATGGTAGGTTAATGCAGGCTTAAAGAAAGGTCGGATGCGCCCTAAGGCGCATTCTGCTTTACATTCACCTTGATTTAAATAAGCACTTGTCTTTTAAACTATAAACACGTTTTTGGGGAGAAAGGGTTAAACTTTAAAAGAACCGAATCCCATTTAATTATTTATCTGCAGACATATTGCCGCGGGATACGAATATATTTCTAAATTTAATGTAATCAGAAGTCTAGACGACGTTTAGCCGCTGGTATTTCCTTGGAGCATTTCCGAGTGACCTCTTCGACTAACAGACAGTCAGTTGTATGTCATATTGACAATTAATTAGAAACAATTGAAATACATTCGACGACATAAGGCTACAAAGAATACTCTTCTGACATATAAAGACATTATAGCAAAAGCAAATAAGATAAGTTAATTTCATTTGCATCAATGCAAATTGTTTTATTTGTAAAACAATGGTGGCAATCTCTAAACGCAGATTATTGCTTGTAGTATTTCTGTTTTACTTTTGCTCTGTATATAGAAAAAGTATTACAGGACTTTTGGTGTTTTGAGTTGTCACTAAATACAGTGGAGAAAACGTTATTCTTTCCCGTTTAAACGCAAACGAAACGCAAACGCTACACACTAAAATGGAAAAAATGTCTGACTATTCATTTTAATTTAATTGGCAAACAGTTTGGAGCCGGATCAGACGCCGAATTACCAGACGTCTGTTCTGGCTCCAAACTGTTTGCATAGGAAATAACAGTTTTAGCGTTAACGCGTTTATTGGGAAAGAATAACGTTTTCTCCACTGTACATGTTTACCGTACTGTTCTGAATCGTTAAAATCGTTAGTGCTTACAGAGGAGAGGTCAACATTATATCCCGTTTGTACGAAAAACACGCAAATACAATACCATGGACAGTAGAAATTGATACAATTTGGAAAAGAGTGACGATTTATTATCTTGGACCTCGATCAGACACCGATCCTCTCTAGGTTTGTTCCTTTTCCAAACAGTTTTCGATGGGAATGTTTGTCACACGCGCGAGCTTTGGCATTGAATAACATAATTTCTATAAATTTGACAATCGGATGACTCAATGAGATTAGTCTGGGGCTTGGCCCTTTAACAGTGTTATGTTCGGTGTTAAGCAAACGTTGGATTTATACCACTATACTTCTATTGTATATGTTAAGAATGCACAATAATTCTAAACAGTTCATCAAATATTTTTGCAAAAGGAAATTATCGCATTAAAATGACACCGTGATTAGTTTATCAAATATTGTACTTTACCTACAAAGCATGCTTTATGGGGAAATAATGTTTTAGAATATGGCATTAACTTGATCACCACTTAAACATCACATTCACGATTCCAGTTCAAAATTGGAAATTGTCCATTTATTAGTACAATGCATGGATTATTTTTACGGTGTGCTTTACCAAAACAACACTAATACTATCATTTCTACATTGCGGTTGTGTTTTGTTCTGTGTCGTTTAATCCATTAGTGCCCAGTGGATTATTCGATGTTTATATATTGGATTAGTCCATTTTTTATCAAAGGGATGCCTGGTCAAAATTTTCATTTTGTTTATATTGAAATTCCTTTCAGCAAACAGTGTAGACTCTGATCAGACGCCGCATAATGCGGCGTCTGATCAGAGTTTACACTGTTTGCCTGTGTCCCATATATGGGATCGTGGACACAAATGGGTTAAGTTAGAAATTATAAGTATACCCCACTGTACTAACTAGCATGTGTTATTATGTTTCAGAGATAGTTTTGTATCACAGCGTAGTAAAGGAATCTAAAATGTGTTCTTGGAAACCTCTTTTATAATACCATGGCATTATTGGCGAGTACGCTAAACAATATCAACATTTTTTTATATTTTCTTTATATACGTTTTTATGAACAGGCACATCACGGAGTTTGATATTGAAAATGATAAAGTGCAGTCGAACTACGATACTCGAACTTGCATAAATGGATCGTATTTTTATTACATAAGTTGAATTTCGGCAAGTCGATCTCACTTAAGTCGAATATACCCATATTTTTTAAATAACGCGAATTAGAAATATCGAGTTTCGACTGTATTACGAAAAGGCCCTTACCTAGAATTCTGGTTCTTGAACTGTGATAGTGCGAAAACTAAAACTAGCATTACATGGATTGACTATGTAAAATAGTCAATTTGCAATTTACTAACAAAATTACTGTTGACAAATTTCTGGTATGGAAAGCCATTTAAAGATTGATTATGAACGAAGAATCAATTTCCTGATAAAAGGCTAGTGTCTATATTAAATCCCAGACAAATACTTTCAGATGTTTATTTGTAAAGGAAATAAAAATGGCATACACATATTGCTTATTATCAGGCTACTTATTGGAGCATGGTGTATAACAACTGTATGGTTATCGTGTGGTATTAGCCTTCCTCCGCATTCCTTTTTTGGCTTATAATCTTCACAACCAAGTACAGTAAAACCTCTCTGTTACGGCTACTCAATTGTATTAATTAGCTTCTTTTAAGGCAGGTGAGTGCTTAAAGCAAAGGGAACGTAAAAAGAATGCTCCTATAGAAGCTTTCTGTTTTACCTTCCCTTTGCTTTAAGATGTCACCTTTTTTTTATACAATCAAAAAGCTTTCTTTTTTCAAACGGTAATAGAAAAGTTTTACTGTATAATATGTTATATAATGGCTCAGGCTTGCAGCCAAGTGAAGTGTCATATGTTTATTACATATATGATACATGCATATGGTTAATATCAGCATTTATCACTTACTTCATTAAGTAGTCAGTTCTCTTTTATGTTAGTTTACTGAGTGGTCGCTTGAATACAAGGTTGACTGTATTGTAAGTAATGAGGGTTTTTATTAATTTCAAGTGTCTTATAAAAATACAGGCAATATATCCAATAAAGGCCTTAGTTTCCTCGTTGAGTGTTTTAATGCTTAATCTAGCCTACAGATGTAACGCTGATGACACTGTTGTTATTTTTGTTTAACTCTGCCACTGCCAACGGCGCCAAAAGTTGACTTTGTAAACAATTTGGATCCTGACAAATTGCCGTGGTATACGAATATATTTCTTAATTTAATTTAATCAAAAGTGTAAACGACATGTAGCCGCTGGTGTTTCCTTGGAGCATATCCGAATGCCTTTTCGACTAACAGACAGTCAGTTATATGTCATATTGACAATTAATTAGAACAATTGAAATCAATTCTACGACATTAGGCTACAAAGTATACTCTACTGACATATAAAGACATTATAGTAAAGGCAAATAATATAAATTAATTTCATTTGAATCATTGCAAGTTGTTTTATTTGAAAAGCAATGGAGGCACTCTCTAAACGCAGATTATTTGCTGTAGTATTTCTGTTTTACTTTTTCTCTGTTTATAGAAAAGTAATACAGGACTTTTGGTGTTTTGAGTTGTCACTTAATACATGTTTACCGTATTTTCTGAATCGTTAAAATCGTTAGTGCTAAAAAATATGACGGCAAAATTATATCCCGTTTGTACAAAAAACACGCAAATATAATACATTGGACAGTAGAAATTGAAACAATTTGGAAAAAAGAGACGATTTATCAGCGTGGACCTCGATCAAACACCGATTCTCTCTAGGGCTGTTCCTTTTCCAAACGGTTTTCGATGGGAATGATTGTCACACGCACGAGCTTTGGCAAAGAAAAAAAATTCTATAAATTCGACAATCGGGTGACTTATAAAGATTAGTTTCATGATTGGCCCTTTAACATGTTATGTTCGGTGCTAAGCTAATGTTGGTATTATACCACTGTACTTCTATTGCACATGATAAGAATGCATTATATTTCTAATTGGTTCATCAGGTATATTTGCAAAAGGAAATTAACGCATTAAAATGACACTGTGGTTAGTTTATCAAATATTGTACTTTACCTACAAATTTTAAAATAAGGCATTAACCTAATCACCACTGAAACTTCACATTGACAATTCCAGTTCAAAATTGAAAATTGTCCATTTATTACTATCTATGGTTATTTTCACCGTGTGCTTTAACAAAACAACACTAGTCAGATCATTTGTACATTGCGATTGTGTTTTGTTCTGTGTCGTTTAACCCTTTAGTGCCCAGTGGTTTCTTCCATGTTAATAAATTGGATTAGTCCATTTTTTATCAAAGGGATGCCTGATCAAAATTTTCATTTTCATTTTGTTTATATTGAAATTCCTTTCAGCAAACAGTGTAGACTTTAATCAGACGCCGCATAATGCGGCGTCTGATCAGAGTTTACACTGTTTGCCTGTGTCCCATATATGGGATCGTGGACACAAATGGGTTAAGTTAGAAATTATGATTCTAACATGACACGTGAATTCGTCTCTATAAACAAAGAACATGTCAATCGTGGTATACCTGAGACGTTATACCACGCTCTTCCCTACCCCGCTCCTCCCGCGGTTATATGGCATGACGTGACATCGTGCGTTCATACGTTATGTTTTTGAATTTCTTACGTTATTCATATAGCCGGTGAAGACCATATACTTTTAACCTGTAACGTTACAGTAATTTTCTCATTCTTCTGTCTTGTTTGATGTAATGTTTGTTCTATGCAAGATTGTGGATCGATAAATGTAAATGTGCTTATGGGTGTTAGATTCTTGTAATGCCGCGGAAAAAGTTATTCGGTCGAAAAACTTCATCCGCTGAGGAAATAAGTATGGAACATTTGATTTGCTTTCTAATGAATTTCTTTAAATCTGGTCATGTTAGAATCGAAATAATCTATGTTCTACCGTTGTGAAACGGTATTTTACAACGGTCGGTCGATGTGGTGCGCAGGGATTGACCACTCAGGCCTTCGGCCTTCGTGGTCAATTCCTGCGCACCACAACTCCCAACCGTTGTAAAATACCGTTTCACAACGGTAGAACATAGATTATTTCTTAAATATACCCCACTGCACTAACAATCAGGTGTTTTTATGTTTCAGAGATAGTTTTGTATCACAGCGTAGTAAATGAATCTAAAATGTGTTCTTGGAAACCTCTGATATAATCTCATGGCATTGTTGGCGGGTACGCTAAACAATATCAACATTTTCCTTTATATACGTTTTTATGAGCAGACATATCACGGAGTTTTATATAGAAAAAGGATAAAGTACAGTCGAACCACGATACTTCGAACTTGCATAAATGGATCGTATTTTCATTACATAAGTTGAATTTCGGCAAGTCGATCTCACTTAAGTCGAATATACCCGTTTTGTTCGAAATAATGCGAATAAGAACTATCGAGTTTCGACTGTATAAGGAAAAAGCCCCATGACTACGTAAAATAGTCAATTTGCAATTTACTAACACATTTACTGTTGACAAGTATCATGTATGGAAAGCCATTTAAAGTTTGATTATGAACGAAGAATCAATTTCATGATAAATGGCTAGTGTCTATATTAAATCCTAGACAAATAATTTCAGATATTTATTTGTAAAGGAAATGAAAATGCCATACCCATCATGCTACTTATTGGAGCCTAATGTATAATAACTGTATGGTATTCTTGTGTTATTAGCCTTCCTCCACATTCCTATTTTTGGGCTTATAATTCACCATATTGAGTACAGTAAAAGCTCTCTATTACGACTAATAAATTGTGTTAATTAGCTTGTGATTAAGGCAGATTACTACTTAAAGCAAACGGAACATAAAAAGAAAGCTTCATGTTTTACGTTCATTTTGCTTTAAGATGTCACCTGTCTTTTATACAATCAATTAGCCTTCTTTTTAATGGCGGTAATAGGGATGTTTTACTGTATAATATGTTATATAATGGCTCAGTCTTGCAGCAAAGTGAAGAGTCATAATTTCATTTCTTATATGATATATGTATAAGGTTTGTGGTTGTTAATGGTTATTTTATAATTAATTATTGATTGCTGCTGACATGTACCAAGGCGGGCTCCTATGTTCACTTTGCGTTATGTTTGTTTTGGGTATTGTTTTCTGTTTGGTGTGTGGGATTGCGTGTGTGTGTGTGTGTGTGTATGTGTGTGTGTGTGTGTGTTTGTTATGGTATGGCTGTGTGTGTGTTCTGCTTTAGAGGTGGGTGTATTGTTTGTGTTGCGTTTCCTTCTTTCGTATTTATTTGTATCTGCATTTATCATATACTGTATTCCGTAGTCAGTTATGTTTGATGTTAATTTACTGAATGGTCGTTTAATGCAAGGTTGACTGTATTGTAAGTAATAAGTTTTTTATTCATCTCAAGTCTCTTATAGAAATATCGGCAAGATATATAATAAAGGCCTTATTTCCCTGTTAAAAGTGTTTTAACGCTAAATACAGCGGATCGTATTTGCCTACAGATGTTCCACTGGTGACCTATTTTCGTTTAACTCTGTCACTGCCAATTGCGCCAAAATGCGCCTTTGCAAATAATTTGGATCATAATCACACGCAACGAAAAGCGGTGTCTGAACAGGATCCAAGCTGGTTGACACTAGTATCGACATTTATTCAACCAGAACAGATCTAAATCTGACTTTAACTCTGTTGATACTTTCAATGCAGACAACATCTTACAATGGAGAATCTGTTATTCTTTCCCGTTTAAACGCAAACGTACGCAAACGCAAAGCACTAAAACGTAGAAAAGAACAACTTTTGGACAATTCTGATAATTCTTGTTTATCTTGGTGGAAAACAGTTTGGAGCCTGATCAGACGCCGGGTTACCCGGCATCTGATCTGGCTCCAAACTGTTTGCACTGAAAATAATAGTTTTAGCGTAAACGCGTTTATTGGGAAAGAATAACAGATTCTCCACTGTAGCGGTAAGAGGGTTGAAGCAGACGATACAACTTGGAAGGGAAAGAGTTAAAACAAAATAAAACACAAAACAACGCAAAACTAAAACAAATGACAGATAAATGGAGATGTCGGTTGCTCATAACACTGTAATCCGAAAAAAAAAATTGATATAGAACATGTGCCGGGCTACCCGGCGTCTGATATGACTCACAACTGCCCTGCCACAAAATAGTTCATTTAAGAGAAATATATTCCCAAAGATCAAAAGGGATGTTGCAGAACACAATTAAAACAGTACAAACGACTGATAACTTTGCATCTTACAAGAAAGAGAATGTTGTTATTTCACGGTTAAACGACATTAAACGTACACTTATTCAAATAAAATGTCTGTTTGACAATTATGACGGTTTTGTTTGGTCTAAGTGGCAAATAGGGGAGTTTGATCTTGCTCCACACTTTTTACAATGAGCAAACCATTTTTATAATAAAGTCGTTTTATCAGATGAAAACGTCTTATTCTATATGAAATCTTCTTATTTACATTCAGCGTTTATAGTTTGTTTCTCATCAACTATATGCACCCTACATATTCAACTACAGCGTTCCCTCTTTACAACGACATCCAATTGGAGACGAAAAATGTGCACGTTGTTCGGAGGGAGTCGTTATAGGACGGGAAATTAGCTTACATTACAAAACAATTTGAATCAAGATCAGACGCCGCGTTACGCGGCGTCTGATCTGGATTCAAGCTGTTTGTCACTCGTTATTAAGTTTATTATATCAAAATGTCCATTATGTAACTTTGAGAAACACAGCAGACGACACTTTTAAGCAGATGGCATTGAAGCCGGAAATAAGTCGGACATAATTGTTCTGTTAAGGGAACAATCGAAAGTGTTGTTGTAAGAAGGAATGAGTTGATTGGAGGCCCGTTGTAGAGACGGAACACTGTACTAAAATTATTAGAAACTTTACTTTGTTATATTTGCGTTCAGTTTCGTGTGCATTTTCAGCAAGTTTTCCTTAAGCTAACTTCCACCTTTAAAAACCTTGAAAATTCATGACATTTCGCACTGGTCAAATTATAGTAGTTGGAGATAACCAGGATTTATATATTACATTGTTGTATGCAAGCGCATTCTCAAAGAAGTTTCCTGATCATTAGCCAAATTTCCGATGTCCCATCTGATCTTACAGTTTCATTAATGTATCTTTGCTCGCCTGTTGCAGGGAAAGGGTAGATATAATGAATGTGTTGTTGCCTTGTGTTTTCCGTTTAGAGGACAATTATAATCCATATTAGTCCCAAGTGCAAGATTTGCGTCTATCTGTAAGATATATGAGGCTAGCTTCCAGATATAAAACACAGACAGATATCCTCTAAGAATTCACGAATCAATATTTGTGACCTACCTTTTTATGATGGAGTTCGAAGATAAGATTTACTTTAGTCTCAGACGGTGTGGGTAAATTGAAAAATCAAAACAGTCAAGAAAGATAAGAATACCTTACGTCTCAGTATGCTAGTGGTGAACGCTTGTCCATCAGTTTGCAAACGGCGTCTCATTAAGATGCACATTGTGTTACATTCTGAATCTTAATTCACGAAAAGGTATTTGAAATTCTGTTTCCAAAGCAATAACAGACGACAATTGTTTTTGGCGAATGTATAAAACAGAAAGCAAAGAGTTACGTGCTTTCTGTTTTAGTAGATCACCTACATCAGAAGCTTTAACTTCGGCACCCGTAAACTTGAATAGTGGCCGTCCTTTAGTGAAACTTGTATTCTTTAAATTGTTTGATTTGATTGTAGAATGACATTTATGACATTGCAAATCTTCCGTTTATCACAGTTCTAAGTATATCTATGTAGTCGACATCTATAAAATGATTCGACCTTAACCGTAAGCCCGTATTTCATTGTACGCCTATTACATACACTACAGTAGTTAGTGTCTCTATCACCGAAGTAACATGGGTCTTCAATAATTTCTAAACTGCTTGACTGATTCAAACGAAATTTTCAGTCAATATGTATAATCACTTTTTTGTGAAACAGCCAAAATGTCAATGCGCTCATATAAGTTGGAAGACAGAAATCGCCAGAGTGACATAATTAAAAAACACCCCTCGTATACATTGGAAAGAACAACGCCGCCCTATTGTATCTGAAGATACATATTACAAAGACCTAGAGCGATACTTGTGATTGACCCTTATCCAGCCGTTATGAAAAGCTTTACAATTTTCGTATGCACATTTTGTTGAATATATATTCATTTATTTATTCATTCATTTATAAACAATATAAAGACGAGTGTCAACAGTTTGAATCCATGAGCAAAGCTGCTTGCAGAAAACGTTGAGTCGCGATCGGCAGAGAAAACGTTATCCATTGATTGAAATATGAACTGTCATGTCTACGGTAGAGTTAATATAATTTCAGACAGAAGATTTATATTTTCTTATATGTAAACAGGTCAAGCAACAATGTAATAGTTTATAATTCAATTTATGGGATTGAGCCTATATTATGTTGAAGATTACAGTAAAACAACAAGAATGAAGGTTTATTGGTTGTATAAGAGACTGATGACAGCTTATATCAACGTGGCAGTAAAACTGAAAGCTCCTTACGAAACTTTCTATTTTCATCTAACATTGCTTTAAACAGTCCCTTGTCGTAAACACCTAGTAATTCAAACAATTAAGTTGTCGAAATAGAGAGGGTTTATTGTATTAACATACATTTGATCTGTTACTGTTTTCTGCTTTTGAATTATAACAATGGAAATAACGTTAAACATTTAAGCTTAACGTCATTCCCACTAAGCCTCCTCTGGCTATTTGCACCTTTACTAAGTTGTCATTTATCACATAATCAAATTCATACATAGATTATTGCCGGAGAGAAAGTTTTTGAGTGTACTGTCTTATTTTGTACTATATACAATGTAATTCATTAAATGGATGTACACTGTATGTTGATGCAAATATTCCAGTTTCTATTATACAAGGCACATAGAACCGACTTCCAAAGTTGGTACATGTGAAAATGTAAAGATAGTAGTTAAAGCCAGTATGTACATGTAGCTGTCAAGTAGCCAAAATCGCGCATTTCTTAAACCTGAACATTCAGGCACATACGTAATCTAAACATATAAAAAGAAGTAATCCGCTATGTATATGCGTCTGATCAGGCACCAAACTGTTTGCAACTCAGACTACAGTGGTAAATACGCTATTCCTACCCACTTTCCGCGTTTCTTACCTGTTTCTTACGCATGTCTTACTCGTTTATTATCCGTTTCGTTAAACGGGTTTTCTAGCCGTTTCTTTACGCGTTTCTTTACGCGTTTAAAAGAGCCCGGATTTCGGTCTTAAATTTCTAACGAATACTCCTGCAATATTGACTCGGGTCATTCACAAAGTGAGCAAAACATCAAATATTCCGACATTTCATGCGGTAAGTAAATATTGCAGTCGTTATCGTAGCGGCGAGTCCAATGCAAGTCTGTCGCGACGGGTGGTTTATTGATTTATGGGTCTGGTGTCACTAATCGGATTAGTGGATTTTTCATCGATAAGATCCGAAATCTCCGCGTGAAACGCACCATTCGCAACATCCCTGGTATAATCGTTTATTTACGCGTTTAAACGCGTTAAAATCGTAAGGCGTTAAGCGTTCGTTAAGCTTTCGTTAACTGTTCACTATGCGTTTCTTACGCATAGATTAACGCTTAAATGGGTAGGAATAGCATATTTACCACTGTAACATGAATGGCCATAATTGTCTAAAGGTTGTGTTTTTATGCGTTTTATTGTGATGCGTTTGCGTTTCGTTTGCGTTTAAACGGGAAAAAATAACGTTTTCTCCACTGTTACCTATTTACCATTATTAACTATTCTGTTCTAAAGTAACACAGACAAGTCAGAAAAATCGGATCGATCACGTGACTCTTATTCGACCATGCGGAAATTCTCGGAAGCCGACACGAAGATTTGTTATGTAAACAAAGAACTTATTTTTCCAACTATCTCGATAAGAAATCGGCACATTTATGTATGATTCTTAAAGAAAGGGGGGCATATGTCAGGCATCTGACAACCGTTTTCGCTTAGTTTTAATACATAGAAAATGTACATATATAAGATATTGCGCGTTTTAAACATCTATTTGAGCGATATTCTGCCTTTAAATATATACGATGAAAATTAATTTGTTTTTCTCACATTCCAAGCTTATTTTCTAAGACAAACGTGATCAAAATAGTTTTAGTTCTCTGTGATTTCTGTATCTTATCATAAGTTGACATGAAAAATCCTAAATTTTATAAATTTGCATTTTTCAAGTGTGATTTTACGCATCGTACCTTTACCCCATTGCCTGTTTCTAGTTTTGTTGACATGCGACTACTTAAAGCATGCTGTAAGTAAAGCAATATGTGCCTTAAGGCGCATTCTGCTTTACTTTGAGCCTGCTTTAAGCTACCATGTACTGGAAAAATTCCGAAGATTTAGAAAAATTCGGAGAAATGGCAGTCCTGTCACAGCGACCGACCGTGACTGAAACCCGGTGGTTTTGTCTGCTACAAGTATAGTAGAGACGACAAAATCCCATACATGTACTAGGTATTATATACTCTTATCCATGGCAATCAATACAATGTATTTTATACCTATCGATGATTTATAGAGATAAAAACCATATGCGTCACTGTTGATATCACCGATAGTGATAATATCAGTTTTGCAGTGACGATATCATTTTGTGACGTCGCGTCGCAATATATTTTATGATGTCCCGCGTAGTCAATTGATTTTGTATGTTCTTCTCTGTGACAACGTCATTAAAATATATACATGTATAATAAACATAATATTCAATTCCTTTTGATGGATATGAAACATATATCACTCGAATTGGTTGTTATCCAATTAAAAAAACTCGTCCCGCGGACTCGTTTTTTAACCAGATAACAACTGAATCTCGTGATATAGATTTCATATCAATTCAAAGGAATTAATTATCCCCTTTGTATCTCTATCCCACTGTAGCCGTATAAACATGTATGTATTTAATTTACCTCACTATTTAAAGCTATATAAAGGTATAACAAAGTTTTCTCACATCGACTTAACTCTTTGAACCCTAGTCCCGCCTATAGGCGTGCTTTTCAAACAGTGTACATGTGAATAGTACACATGTTCTATGCAAACAATGAAGACCCAGATCAGAGGGCTCCGCACTGTTTGTTATAATGCTAAACATTGACAAAAACTACCCTTAAAAGTCAGAAATGGACTAGACTAAAATTGAAACTGGAATTGTCCATTTAAAGTTTCAGGGAGGAAAGAGTTAAGAGTATTTCTTTAACCCTTTTCTGCCAAGACCGACAACACTGATATTTACAATAGCAATGTTTATCTAGGCGACAATAGATACAAGTTCAAAGGAAATACAAACGATATATACATGTATAAACAGGCGATTCAATGGCAGTGACTCTCGTAAATGGGCTATTGCTGCATTAAAGCATCGAAAAGGTTCAACTGCAATGAAACCAAACCTTGATAGTTACATCAATGACTAGCTTCTAGCTTTATTCTGTGGATCGAACGCATACTATTTCCCATTAAACGCAGATAAAACGCAATCGTATTGCAATAACAGAAAATGCTCATTCGTTAAGGATTACCCGACGTTTGATCTGGCGCAAAACTACTGCAATGGGAATAATAAGTTTAGCGTTAAAATTAAACTCCTTTTCAAACATGGGAAATAATTAATTAAATTACAAATCAGTTGAATAAAATTCAATTAATTTACCAATTAAATTACTTTGTTTTTCCAAAAGTAATGATTAAATTAAATACATAAAAATGTTCTATTTCCTCTTAATTCAGTTTATACAATAAACTAATTAATTGTATACAATTTATAATATAAACAAGGTATACACAGACTTACGTATTATTCGCTCACGACAGGGGTGTCATTGTATACCATCCAACTAATTTTAGCGAGAAAATGCATTTTTGGTAAAGAGTACAACTGTATAAGGTATATTACATAAACCCTCAACAGGTGTGAAAAGTTGGCGTTTACATATACACTTATTAATAGGGAAGTCTGTTAAATATAAGAATCAAAATAAAATAGTATAACTAAAGCCATAACCAAAAAATATATATACTTCGAGACAAAATTACTGTATATTTATTACTGAAACATGACGACGTTTCTATCATCATGTTTCTAGATGATTTTTTTATTGAATACACTGGTAATAGCTAAACAAATTACTTCACGTTTCAGTGTGTATATGGTAAAATCAAATCAAGACATCTCCATAGACTGGATGATTTGTTGAGTTTATGTCTGAGTGATGTAAACAATATGATAAGCATTTAAGTAACCCGGTTATCACATTTTAAAGAGTTTTGAAATTATTTTGAGACCAGTTTCCTTAAGACCACCGGAAAATGGGCCGGGTGGCATACATTTTAGAGTTAACCACACACGTATGAAGAATAATCATACAAAATGTAACTATTCTGACATAAGTAGAGCAAACAATTATAAACCGTGGAGAAAACGTTATTCTTTCCCGTTTAAACGCAAACGAAACGCAAACGCAAACACTAAAATGTAGAAATTTATCATTTTTGTCAATTCTGACTATTCATTTTAATCTGAGCGTCAAACAGTTTGGATCCTGATCAGACGCCGGGTTACCCGGCGTCTGATCTGGCTCCAAACTGTTTGCAAAATAAAATAATAGTTTTATCGTAAACGCGTGTATTGGGAAAGAATACATGTAACGTTTTCTCCACTGTACGTAACCTACTTTCCAATATATTTATTTACGTATTCGGGACAGGAAACACGTGTTTCAAATTCCACCATTGATTCAGTGTCATTACAGTGTTGTTACCTGTCCATCACTTAGTTGTTTCTAACACAGGGGAAATTTGAATTTTTACGGTGATTGGCCATACTTTTGAAAAAATCTTGTCGACTCCAGGGTATTTTGAATGCCAACAAAAACTGACATATTTTAATGAAAAAAAGAAAAATATACCGGATTAACTTTTTAACACGCAATCTGTTTGTTTGTCCCTGTGGTCTTTATAGTTAGGGACTCTGAAATTATTTTTTTCACAAAGGTTATTCGAAATAGAGCTATAGTCTGAAAACATTTAAGAAAATGGTGAGATTTCTAAATAGCCCAAAATTCAGAGACGACGAGTTAGTCGGTATAAAATTTGTTTCCAAACTGTTTCTAATTATTTAACCCGTTACCTCATTGTATGTTTCTAGTTATAAAGGCATGTGTCCACTTAAGGCAGGTTGAAATTAAAGCGGGTTTTCAGTACGCCTTCAGGCGCATTCTGTTTAACTTTCTGTCTGATTTAAGCAACAATCTGCTAGGATATCGAACCAATCTCTGACGGAACATGAACATTTTCTTCAGTGGAGGAATAAATCATATGACGCGGCATCTTATCTGTATTAAAACTGTTTGCCACTCATATTTATAATTTCTTCAGTTTAAAAAAAAGTGAATTTGATTGTTTTACACCTTTCGAAACGGTATATTTGAAGCAGACAACAAATCAGCATACCAAGGGTTAAAACAAACACAATTTTCAAACAAAGAACGTCTTCCTCACTGTAGGTACAACAAACCCATCAACCTAGACCCCACAATACAGTAACATTTTACAGTGGAGAATCTGTTATTCTTTCCCGTTTAAACGCAAACGTACGTAAACGCAAAGCACTAAAACGTAGAAAAGAACAACTTTTGGACAATTCGGATAATTCTTGTTTATCCTGGTGGCAAACATTTTGGAGCCTGATCAGACGCCGGGATACCCGGCGTCTGATCTGGCTCCAAACTGTTTGCACTGGAAATAATAGTTTTAGCGTAAACGCGTTTATTGGGAAAGAATAACACATTCTCCACTGTACAAGATTAACACAAATAAAAACTATCGAAGAGTATACTCGTTTTCCATAGACAGTTTACCTGTGGAGAGTATGTGTATTATACAAACAGTGTAGAATCTGATCATCGGTCCTTTAAAGCGCTCACAAATAATGAAGTCGTTTTGAAATATGTCAAATGAATTATACTAGTTACAGTACATATCGAATTCTGATTGCATTATTAGAAGTTCCCGTGACCAGGAAATTTGCAAACAATGACGACATGATATCGAATACTGCCACCCTGTTTTAATGTCACTTAAATCGGTGTTGACATGATAAAGTACTAAAATGCATGTTCGTTCGAACCATTTAATGGCCAAATTTTCCAATAGAGTTATACCCATTGACATTTTCATTTTCGTAGGCTTCAACTTTGCTGTCTGCAATATTGCTTCAAAGTTAAAAGATAAGGCAGTATTTCTGAAGAAATTTTCAAAACGAGTGTCAAACAGCTTAAATGCTGATCAGACGCCGCGTTATGCGGCGTCAGATCAGGATCCAAACTGCTTGCAAACGCGCTTCTAAGCGTCATTGAGAGGGAAAAGGTTAAGTGGCCGCTGAGCAGTTGGGCATCTCATCTTACACTATACAATTAAATTGGGAATATTTTTAAAGCTTCCTTTTAAACGGAAAGTAATTTAAACCAAATGAATTAAACATGGATACTGATACTCTCTTGAAAATGCTGACGATTTCTTTTTACCGGTGTGGCTAACGGTCTGAAACCTGATCAGACGCCGGGTTATCCAGCCGTTTTGCAAATAAAAATGTTTTATAAAACATAACGTATAGATTAAAATATTTAAATTCGTCCCTTTCAATTCAAGTGGACAAACTGACGTTTATTCCGTATAACGCAATTTTTCTTCGCAGAGGTGGCGGGGCTTATATTCTGCTCTCCGCGAATCATTTTTTTGCGTTTCCTGGTTAATGGCAGACATGGCTGTTCCTTTCAGGGTACACATTATTCCTATAAACTGACTTTGTCCTTTGTTTCATCGATTGATCTAATAAATGTATCTAACATGTAATGGATTGGTAAGTGCAATGGTTCAGCAGAATGATTCATTGCGATCTTCACATATTACGATACGTCTAATGGCATGTAAGTGTTGCGTTTTATAAGAGATAAGCAGGCTACAGTGGAGAATCTGTTATTCCTTCCCAATAAACGCGTTTACGCTAAAACTATTATTTGCAGTGCAAACAGTTTGGAGTCAGATCAGACGCCGGGTAACCCGGCGTCTGATCAGGCTCCATACTGTTTGCCACCAAGATAAACATGAATTATCAGAATTGTCCAAAAGTTGTATTTTTCTACGTTTTAGCGTTTTGCGTTGCGTACGTTTGCGTTTAAACGGGAAAGAATAACGTTTTCTCCATTGTATACAACGAACCCACTCTATAACGACCACTATATTGCGTTAACCATTACGTGTTCAATGCAGGTGGTTTGTTCAAAGCAATATGAAAGTAAAACAGAAAGCTCAAAAATAGTTTTCTGTTATATTTTCACATTGTTTTAAGCTTTTTCATCTTTTATATAATCAATTAACCACCTTATATTGGGCGTACATGTAATAGAGGGGGTTTACACTATCTGTTTAAGGGCCAATAGTGATTGATTACGTTATTGTTAGATATACTTACCAATTGTCTGTGTTGAATTTCTTCTTCAGTCGGGGACATTCACTAATATCGTATAGTTCTTTTGAGTATAAAACTACTATTGAAAACAATCTCCATAGACAAGTTCATGTCAAAATAAATCTGACGTACAGTGCCATATATTTCCACCAAAGTAAAATATTATGTTCTGAGTAGCGTTATTGCAAGAAAATGACATGTTTGTGGCCATAAAGTTGATACAATGAACAAGCACACAGCGTATTTATTCAATAAACGTTGAATATGGATATTTGGAAGATGTATGAGAATTTGACATGCTGTCTTCTAACGTATATTTGTATTTTTAGTGACGTCTCCTTCAACTGTATCTTCAACAAATGTTTGTAAAATGTATGTTAACTATTTCACCAATGGTACAGTCGAACCTCGATACTTCGAACTCGCTTAAATCGATCATACCAGTATTTGATACATGTACGTTGAATTTTTTCATTCTCGCTAAAGTCGAATATACCAATATTTCAAATTTAAAACGTGGCTTAGCCACGTTTTAATTTTGAAATATAGGTTTGTTCGAACTAACGCGAGTTTGAAGTATCGAGTGTCGTCTTTACTTGAAATGTGCAGTTCACGTTTCAAATCGGGGCTTTGTGACCTATTCTGTGTCGCAGTGCCGTACATGTAACACCTAACTCATCAATCCATCCAAGTTCCAATTGAGTTAAGTCCGGGTGTTGTACTATTTAGTGTTGATTTTAACAATTTATTGCAAATTGACAAACAGTACAAACCTTGGTCATAGGGTTTCATCAGAAGCTATCAGTTTTGATAATTGAACTTTTATTCTTTACGTCCTTGACTTAATTGTTCAAGTACATTTATAGTTGCAAACGGTTAAGAATCAGATCAAATGCCGAGTTCCTCGGCGTCTAATCAGGTCTCATCGGTATCGAACAGGTTTTTACATTCAAGGAGAAAATAGTTTATACGTAATATCTATAAAAATACATTACAATGACTAGAATGAGAGCGTTTTTCTATTACCAATAACATTGTTGTATAAACAAGAGCCATATGCGGCCCTAAATCGCTCACCTGGAACAATTGATGTAAATGTAAAATATCTTGAAAATCTGTGAAGTTATGACAATTATAATGATAGTGCCATTTGCTGAGTGGATGATGTTTTGTGTCAAATATCTTGGTTCATGGTACTGTGGTGTATGAGAAGATTATTTAAAGTTTCTATTGAACAAATCTATTTTTAGCTCATGTGACCTAGATATGCAACGAACAGGAATCATTTGAAAAGTATTGGTAAAGTACCTCTGATGTGTCACCATGCAAAATATCAAAGCTCTGGCCACATTGGTTTCAAAGAAGAAGAGTTCAAGACGTTTAACAAAATTTACTATTTATTTTACTATATAAATCAATGTCAATTTTGACCCCTGGGACATAATTTGAACAATCTTGATAGAGAACCTGTAGACGATGCTTTGTGTCAAATAGCTAAGCTCATGGTACTGTGGTTTCAGAAAAGATGATTTTTGAAGCTTTAAATGAAAAAATCTATGTATAGCTCCTGTGACCTAGATATGCTGTGGACCAAACCCATTTGAATACGTTTGTTAAAGCACCTCAAGATGTGTCACCATGCCAACTATCAAAGCTCTGGCCATAAGTATAGAGAAGAAGATGTTCAAGATCTCGCTATATAACTCTATGTAAATTTGTGACCCCCGCTTCAGGGTCATATTTTACTCAAGGGCCATAATTTGAACAGTCTTGATAGAGGACCTGTAGATGATACTTTGTGCCAAATAGCTAAGCCCAGGATACTGTGGTTCCAGACAAGAATATTTTTTAAGTTTTTATTGAAAAAATCTATTTTAGCTCATGTGACCTAGATAGGCAATGGACGGAACTATTTGAACAATATTGGTAAAGTACCTCTAGAAGTTTCACCATACCATATATCAAAGCTCTAGCCACATTAGTTTCAGAGAAGAAGAGGTTTGAAGATTTCACTATATAACTCTATGTAAATTTGTGACCCCCGGGGCGGGGTCATTTTTTACCCAAGGGACATAATTTGAACAATCTTATTAGAGGACCTATAGATGATGCTTTGTGCCAAATATCTAAGCTCAGGGTATTGTGGTTTCAGAGAAGAAGTTTTTTTGAGTTTTTATTGGAACGATCTATTTTAGCTCCTGTGGCCTAGATATGTAACGGATCGCAAATATTTGAACAAGTTTCAAAGAGGACCATATAAGGATCATTCCTGCCAAGTTTGGTTAAAATCCATCCAGTAGTTTAGGAGAAGATGTCGCTTAAAGACATTGTTGACGACGGACGACGAACGAACGACGGAGGACGACGGACACAGGACAATCAAAATAGCTCACCTTGGCACTTTGTGCCAGGTGAGCTAAAAATACAATACTCTTTAAACTGGTGTATGCTATGTAAAATGTATATGTCCTATAGCTTTTTTGTTATATCATCAACGCGATTACATTTTTTATAAAAAAAGAATATTAACAAATAAAATACATGTATGCTTAACCTATTATACCGGTACATGTGTAGTGCTGTCATCAATTGCGTGCCCTGCTTATGTTAGTTTACGTTATGTCAGGTTGGAAACAGCACAACAAGAAACACAGCACTCCCTTTCTTTAAAATATCATTTATTTCCTAGACATCAATAAAGGCATCCAATAACATACGTACATACAAAACAGAAAAATTGGATACACAATAAAAGAAATAATACCATACAATCATAGCACGAATCAAACATAAAACAGTGGAGAAAACGTTATTCATTCCCGTTTAAACGCAAACGAAACGAAAACGCATTGCAAAAAAAAAGAAAATTACAATTTTGAGACAATTTTTAATGCTGATTTATACCTAGACGGCAAACAGTTTGGAGCCTGATCAGACGCCGGGTTACCCGGCGTCTGATCTGGCTCCAAACTGTTTGTATTGGAAATAATAGATTTAGTGTAAACGCGTTTATTGGGAATGGGAAAGAATAACGTTTTCTCTACTGTAGCACGAATCAGACATAATACACCGTTAACCTTTCGTTAAGCGGTATTTCCTTGAAAAAACATTATATTGTCGAAGAAATGTAATTGCTTTTACAAGGGCGTTCTGTGTAACCTTTGATCTGCATTAAGGTGCCACATTTATATTCGATTCAGAGGCCGACAGTTGAATAGTGAAAGTCAAGATGGTTCTACACTATGGTATGCATTATAGGAATAACGTATATCCGAAGACGGTGTTACATATATCAGTTCCCATTAAAATGAAACTAAAAGCAAACGTAGAACGATATGTTCAAAATCTAAAATATAGTACTTTTTAACTATGTTAGAGATTTGATTTAATGTGAATAGCAAATTGGCTGGAACCTTGTCAGACACCGGTTTACCTTGTGTCTGATCTGGCACAAACCAGTTGCAGAAAACATACTTGGTTAGCACATACTCCCTTAAGAAACAATAACATCTCTGGTGTAAAGGTAATATACATGTTGAATATGCAAATGAAAAGCTTTCCGCGCAATTGTCTATAACAATGACTTACTTGGACAGGCAAATTAAAACATAACGGTTATGTTATTTCTATGATAATTTCAAACTCGTATATTACATAACACTTATATAACAAACCCATGTATGAAAGACTTATAATTGCATGGATTAATGAAAAGTACAGAACAACTAATGATGTAACTGACTTACCTACACACGCATACCATAACATAGCACACATATGTGCTAAAGTCGCTCAAGAGTATATATACAACTATCAATAACATGACAGAACATGGCGAGTGTGCTCGCTATTACAGAGGAGAAAACTATGTTCTTTTCCATGTAAAGGAAAACTGAATGCAATCTGTATGCATTACAATGTAGAAAATGCCATCTTTTTTTAAATTTTGAAATTCTAGTTTTATGTGGTTGTCATACAATTTGGAGTCTGACTAGACGTCGGTTTACCTTGCATCTGATCTGGCAGCAAATAATTTGCAAATGAATGGAAATCATCGTTTACGTACAATGGAGAAAACGTTATTCTTTCCCAATAAACGCGTTTACGCTAAAATTATTATTTGCAGTGCAAACAGTTTGGAGCCAGATCAGACGCCGGGTAACCCGGCGTCTGATCAGGCTCCAAACTGTTTGCCACCAAGATAAACATGAATTATCAGAATTGTCCAAAAGTTGTACTTTTCTACGTTTTAGTGTTTTGCGTTTGCGTACGTTTGCGTTTAAACGGGAAAGAATAACAGATTCTCCACTGTTCGTTGAGAAAAGATATATAATATAGCGTCTTATCCACTGTACTACTCTAGTAACGTGCACTTGTTACTAGAAATGGAGTGGAGAAAACGTTATTCTTTCCCAAATAATCGCGTTTACGCTAAAACTGTTATTTCCAGTGGAAACAGCCTGATCAGACGCCGGTTAACTGTTTGCCACTCAGATTAATATGATAAGTCAGAATTGTCGGAAAATTGTCATTTTTACTTTTAATTGCAATGCGTTTGCGTTTCGTTTGCGTTTAAACGGGAACGAATTACGTTTTCTCCACTGTATTACACGATTATGAAACACATAACTGATATAAAATGTCCTGCTTGCAAAACGTCATCTAGTGTTATGTTTAAAGCTTAGAGTTTTAGGTCGCTGTATTAAAAGTAACATTTATGTGCGCATGATATAGTTTTGATCTTGATCGTACACCGTGTACATCGGTTTCCGATCTGTATCCAAATTATTTGCTAATTCTACTGATGTACAGCTTTGCATTACTGAAGTGAATAGTATTTTAAAGTAGCTCATTAATAGACACATTATACGCCAGTTCCCTCCTGATACAGTGGGGAAAACGTAACAAACGAAACGCAAACGAAAAACACTAAAATGTAGAAAACACACATTTTTGACAATTCTGACTTTCATTTTTATCCGAGTGGCAAACATTTTGGAGCCTGATCAGATGCCGGGTTACCCGGCGTCTGATCAGCTCCAAACTGTTTGCAATAGATGTAATAGTTTGAGCGTAAACGCGTTTATTGGGAAAGAATAAGGTTTTCTCCACTGAAGTTAAGAACTAGTAATGGGTTGATAAACATGCAATTTGTTAAAATACATGTACATGTACACCTCATTCATTCACATTGTTTTATTTCTAGAACAAAAATTAATAAACACAATACTAACACAATGTTACATATTCACATACATACATACATGTACATGTTAAAAACTTAAGACATAGCAAAAGTCCCGCTACCACTATAATCCAAAGCCCAGTGTAATGGCATGTACAAATGACGGAAATTTATTTCAATCTGATTGGTAAATATTTAAGTCAAACTTAAAAATACATATTTCTGAAATGTCCGTTTTATCCTATCTCGTTCGAATATTCTTTTTGAAAACATCAAGCCAGCTGGGGTCCACTGATGTGGATAATTGCCCCTGAACCTGCACGTTAATCAAGAATCCGTTGGTGATGATGATGATGATGATCGTCTGTCTAAAAGAACCCTTAAGACGTGTATTCTAGTCATTTACAAAACAATGTACCTTTGAGGAGAACACCTGTCAAGTGCACACTGTATAGTTTCTGATCAGCGGGCTCATGCAAGCCCAATCTGATCAGGATTTGCAATTTTTGTCATTTTGCAATATATTGTTTCAATCAACCCCCCAAAAGCACAATACTTAATTGGAAACCGGACTTTTTCATTAAAAGGTTCAGGGGAGAACGATTTGATACAATCAAATACTACTTGAGCGTACAGTGGAGAAAACGTAATTCTTTCCAAATAAACGCGTTTACGTTAAAACTATGTTTTCCCATCCAAAGGGTTTGGAGCCAGAGCAGACGCCGGGTAACCTGGCGTCTGACTAGACTTCAAACTGTTTGCATATCAGATTAAAATGAACAGTTAGAATTATTAAAATACTGTCATTTTCTTTATTTTAATGCAATGCGTTTGCGTTTGTTTGCGTTTAAACGGGAAAGAATATAACGTTTTCTCCACTGTAGTAAATAGCGGGACTAATCTGCAAGAAGAATATGAGTTTACTTATAACACTTTTGAAGAAAACATTTAAAACTAATGAGTGCGTTTAACAAATACAAATCATTTTAAAATAGTTTAAAATCAATGACAAACCAAATTGGCACATCGTACATGAAAATGATATTAAAACTATACTGGCCAATTGATGAAAACAATATTGAAGAGAGTAAAACCTCTCTATTATGACCACTAAAAGAAGGTCAATGGGTTGTTTAAACGACATGTTACAGCTGTCTTAAACTTATAACTAACCTACTTTAGTGGTCGTAATTGATTTTCCTACAATGCCTTGTCTCATCGCCAGCATTAACAAACACCATTTGAATCGAGCTTGTATCTCCAAATTCGTGTCAAGCTTTAATTGTGTTCACTGCATCCAACTAGTCCATTAATACGCCAGTTTACGTATCTAATTTATACCCGAAAAGATAGTAGCTATAAGCAGACCAAAAGTAAAGTGACTTAACGAAGAACTAAATGACTTCCAATCTACTTTTTGCGGTCACCTGTCTTCAAAACTAGAATAAGGTTATTTGGTAAAAGGTTAAAATAAAAACTAATAATGATATGGTTACACGGTTCGAATTGATATCAATCGCCGAGGTTTTTTAACCATCTGATCTTGATTCAAACTTCATGCACATTAATCGTGGCAATCAATGGCGGTAAAAGAGATAATAAGCAATAACGGTTCATATTAAGCACATATGCTTATATGTATACAGCTGAGAGGACGTTATTATTTCCCAGTACACTGCTTATGCTACATTTTGTTTACAATAGTATGTGCATATTAAACGATTTAAAGCCCGTTCAGCCTTTTTGCAAATACAATTTTCGAGAACATATGTTTTACTTTTACAGTAAAACTTTTATATTACGACCACAACATTGTGTTAATTATTAGGTTTTTACAACAGGTGTCTGCTTAAAAAATGGTTACAGTAAAACACAACTATTCTTAAGGAGTTTTTTGTTTAACTGTCGCCTTGCTTAAAGCTAGCACATGTCTTTCATACTATTGATTAGCCTTTTTTTAGTGGTTGTAATAAAACATTCGTCTTACTGTATCGTAATGTATATGTGTTTTGATTAACCCATTTATGCCTAGTGTCCTACAGTGGAGAATGTGTTATTCTTTCCCAATAAACGCGTTTACGCTAAAACTATTATTTGCAGTGCAAACAGTTTGGAGCCAGATCAGACGCCGGGTATCCCGGCGTCTGATCAGGCTCCAAACTGTTTGCCACCATGATAAACATGAAATATCAGAATTGTCCAAAAGTTGTTCTTTTCTACGTTTTAGCGCTTTGCGTTTGCGTTTGCGTACGTTTGCGTTTAAACGGGAAAGAATAACAGATTCTCCACTGTATTAAAGGGGCATATGCAAACAGTGTAGACTCTGATCAGACGCCGCATTATGCGGTGTCTGACCAGAGTCTACACTGTTTGCTGATAGGAATTTCAATATAAAACAAAAGGAAAATGAAAATTTTGACCAGGCACCCTTTTGATAAATAATGGACTAATCACAAATTTAAACATGGAACAATCCACTTGGCGCAAATGGGTTAAACTGGGAACCATGTATAGTCATCTGCACTGCAGATTGGGTGATATATAAATACAAAACACAAAGATAAACAGTGGCATGATAACAAATGCTAGCAAATATATAATGTGATGATAACTTAGACGCACTGAAGACAATTTACACGTATTTAAATGTTCAAAGGTGGTTAATATATGTCTTCTTTGCTTCATAAAAGCAAGTTTATCTTACGAGAACTTGTCGACAATTTACTGTTGTTCGCGTATGAAATAAAAACGATTTATAACATTCAACATTTGTAGTGCGGTTTGAAACGGTAAACAATTAATTGGAATAAGGAAGGATGTCAAGCAACGTCTGGTCTGAATCCGCATCAATTCGGACTCAAATACAAAACAATTAAGACTAAATGACAGACAATAGTCAGAGGTCAAGACTTTTGTGGAAAAGGTGTCTTTCTTTCCCGTTAAAACGAAATTTAACGCAAAAACTACATTCAAAAATACAAAATTTGGCCATTTTCTGATAAAATAAGGGATTACTTTAAATATGAAAAAGAAATCATATTTGAGACTGATCGGAAACTGGTTGCCAAGCGCCTAATCTGGCTGTTATAGACAGGTTTTTTGCCTAAACCCTTTCAACCCTAAAGTTCTCCTAAGTATTTATAATCCTTTTGGACTCAGTCTACTGTTACACTTTTGGTATGACAATAAAAATCAAGAAACTGTCAAACAGTGTAGACCCTGATCAGAGGTCTCCTAGGAGCCCTCTGATCAGGGTCTACACTGTTTGCATTTGTAATCAGTAATCTCTACAGAGGGCTGTAGGGTTAAAAGGGTTAACAAGTTTATCGGGAAAGAATAACACATACTTCGCAATGAAACAGTCCCTTAAATGTATCGACGGCAACATGTAAGGTACGTATTTTCACAGAAATTATTGGTTACGTATTGTAATGTTTGGGTTTAAGTGACAGTGACAGATGAGTGCCCGTTAATCTTACTAGCTTCGATTCCAAAGATTACGCCATGTAAATGTCGTAACAACAAATATGGCGTCATGTACTCATAAAAAGTTAAACTGGTTTTAAGCGATCGTTAAACAGAACATAAATATTGATTTTTTTGGAAAGGCAGCAGCCTAACTCAGAACAAACGAAATGAAGAAAGCTCGAAAGCACTGCTTTGAGAGGTCACCAGTTTTTAAAGATCATTATTCACGTACCTTTTTAGCTGTCTCTTAAAACCAGATTGACTTATTTTGATAATAAGAGTTTTTGTGATGAAATTATCCTGAACCGTTTCAGTGCCTTACCCAAGTGAGCTGATTATTTTCAAACAATATTTATCATTATTAGACGCCGCGTAATGCGGCATCTTACCGTGGCTTAATTGTTGTAGACTCATTAAAAAAATTATTCAGTCAAATCATACGAGGTTTAAATTGGAGAAGTAAAAGTGGACGGCAATTGTTGAGTGCAGATGGTGTCATGACAATATAGAGATTCTACTTCACCCATACATTTGTACATGACAAAACATGATTTCTGAATATTTGGTTTGATATAGATACTTTATTTCGGTAAATTTACCTGTAGAAAATGTGTCCAATATGTCAATTTCTTATACGATCTTAAACCATAAACAGAGGGCAAGACATTATCCTTTCTAAAAAAAACATGTTTGTACAAAAACTGCTATTTGTCCATGGCAAACGGTATAAAACCATATTAGACCTCGGATAACTAATCGTCACTAAGATTATAATAGTTGTAAATTATTTCAAACGTTTTTTATTTCCTTTTCTTTTAAATGATTGCGTTTTAACGGAAGAAGATATGTTCTTCACCACTGTGTACGATACTACTTATGTTCCTCTTTGTTTAAAACTGAGTTCCTCTATGTTGAAAAAGTGTTTAACCCATTTACGCTCAGTGGATTCTTCCATGTTTCATATTCGATTAGTCCAATATTTATCAAAGGGATGCCTGGTCAAAATTTTCATTTTCATTTTGTGTTATATTGAAATTCCTATCAGCAAACAGTAAAGACTCTGATCAGACGCCGCATTATGCGGTATCTGATCAGAGTGTTCACTGTTTGTCTATGACCCATAAATGGGATCATGGGCACAAATGGGCGTCACTACATGTAACAGGGACCACAATTATAGTTGAGCAAACACAATCATTTGTAATTGCACGCAACATACTAAAGTAAGACTAATAATGTTTGATTTCAAAACTTGAGTTGTAAAACAGTAAAGTATCATTATTATGATCACTCGAATAAGGTCAGTATCTCCTGGAACATCAAACAGAAACTTCCTGTTCGTGTAGAAGACGTTATTCTTTCCCAGCAAACTTGTTAACTCTTATCCAGATATGGTTTTGCAAACAATCAGGGACCAGATCAAATGGTGTGTAACCAAACGTCTGACCTGGCCCCTAACAAGTTGCAACTAGGGGTTAAAAAAACGTTTTATCATTCAATTGAAGTTTGCTTCTTCTGAGTTCGATCAAACTGAGAAGGTTAATGTTCTCTCTCCTGTAAACTAGCAATATTTTTTTTCTAGGTTCTACTTACAGAACATCTTGGTCTAACGCTTTATAACCGTCGAGCCATCCTATTGTAATAATATTAACGTACATGTTACAATATTAATATGAAATACCAATCAGTCCACGAAACAATAATGTCGCGTCAACTACAACCCCATTAATAGTTGACGTACTGTATCTAAGCACATTTAAAAACAAAATAATTAACAAAATCAGCAGCAATATCATATAATGACAAAATGGCAAAACGGTAACATACATGTACCATCGCACATATTCGTTCATGAAATAAATTATGGTAACGTCACTGACACTACTGTCCTCTTCAGATTAAGCTCCTTCACCGCCAAATCCACGGACGTTTCTATGGCATACAATGGGGATTACGTTATTCAGTACCATTCAACTCGGTTAACTCTAAATAACTATTTTGGGTTTGTAGGTCCCCTTGTGGATCATTTTAGTTACTTAAACATTTACAATTCTATTTGGAATATTTTAAGTAGTTTAATAAATCATGTTTTAAATTATCAAACAATATAGACCCTGATTAGAAAGGAGCCATTTGATCTGGGTATACACTTTTTGCAAATATGTATATTTAAAACAGGTCCAATGAGTCAATGAAATCAAATTGAAATCGCAATGTCGTAGAATGTAGAGAATGCCAAACCGTTTAGAAAATTGATATTAAGTTATATCCAACAAAGTCTTAAACAGTGTGGATTCAAATCGGACGCTAAGTAATTCGGCCTCTGATATGGATCAGCACATTTTGAAAAAGGACATTCGTTCTTGCATTCCAAACTCGTTTGTTGAAGAAGATTAACGTATCTACCCCTGTAGAGTTGACGTTTTGCAGTTTTAAGTACAGTAGACCCTCTCTTCAACGGACCTTCCAATAACGATTCCCTACTACAGTGGAGAATGTGTTATTCTTTCCCAATAAACGCGTTTACGCTAAAACTATTATTTACAATACAAACAGTTTGGAGCCAGATCAGACGCCGGGTAACCCGGCGTCTGATCAGGCTCCAAACTGTTTGCCACCAAGATAAACATGAATTATCAGAATTGTCTAAAAGTTGTTCTTTTCTACATTTTAGTGCTATGCGTTTGCGTACGTTTGCGTTTAAACGGGAAAGAATAACAGATTCTCCACTGTAACAACAATACTGGTAGTTGTTGTCCAAACAAGACATTCTGTCAACACTTTCACTGCTGCAATATAGTATGTTTAAATGTGTTGCCTGCTGTTATTTCTCAAATATGCATATTAACTGCCGTTTGTACAGAATGAATATAACAACGAGTAGCAAACCGCTTGAATAGATATCAGACGCCGCGTAATGCGGCGTCTAATCGAGATTCAAGCTGGTAGCAAATATAAGTCAAGCCTTATTGTTCCCTCTCTAAAATGTTCAACTTCCGAACAACAGACACCATTATTTGCCTTCCATTGGTTGTTGTTGTAGAAAAGGACCACTGTACCAAATACTACATCAGCCCATACATTTCAGAGGCAAAACTCTACCGAAAGTCACGCTATAACATTGTTATGCCTGGTCGTCTGATATGGTTTACGTGGCATGAGAAAAAGCGTCGTTTATGATACCTAGCTATCTACTTACGTCATTTATAAACTAGCCAACTGGTGGCGTTTATTCTGACGTCACTTTTTGTTCTATAACAGTGTCAAATATTGCACTAAGAGTAGTAGAATTGCGTCATCGCACTAAAGCCATCTACCCAATGTGTGTTTGTACCGTCTCAAATGTACGAATTCGCAACACACTTACACACAAACGACGATTTTGTGTTCGTCGTTTGGACTTTTTATAACCCTATTGATTTAGTTTTCCCAACAGTTCACTTATCAGTTGAGTTTACACAGCGGTTTATTAATCAGTAGTTAATCGGTTTATTCCACTACTTGTTATTATTATAGTTCCACTGCCATGGTATATCGCCCCTTCTGGGACCTTTGTCGACCGGACGAACTGAAAGTAAACAAAATAATGTTGTTAACCATTTAACTGCCATTGTTTCGCCCTACCAATCTAACGCATTCATTGCCATAACATCGATTATAAATTGAGGTAGTTGACTTAATAAAGCATGTTGTATACGATGGTATATACGATGGTTGTTATTTAAGTTTGGATACTTTTGTTCCTTTTTTCTACGTTTCATCAATTATGTAGTACAGTGGAGAACCTGTTATTCTTTCCCGTTTACACGCAAACGTACGCAAACGCAAAGCACTAAAACGTAGAAAATAGCAACTTTTGCACAATTCTGATATTTCATGTTTATTTTGGTGGCAAACAGTTTGGAGCCTGATCAGACGCCGGATTACCCGGCGTCTGATCTGGCTCCAAACTATTTGCACTGCAAATAATAGTTTTAGCGTAAACGCGTTTATTGGGAAAGAATAACGTTTTCTCCACTGTATGTTGTATACGATGGTTGTTATTTTTGTTCTCTTTTTGTACGTGTCATCAATTATATGGTATCTACCAGTATATTATCGCTATATAATACCCTCTTGCTCCGATGATACTTATTTTTTTCAAAAATAATTATATGCAAGTGGTAATAAGTTGACTCTATAGCAACCCATGTAACGCTACCCGCCCACTCTGTTTTCATACACATGTATTTTGATTCGTCCCAAAAGCATTCCATTATATAATTTTTATTATTTGATGTTAAAAAATAGAGCGAGAAGCGTTTGTCATGCCTTTAAACTTTGAAAACTATTCACTGTTTGTGAATAGCATTTCGACAATAATTAAATGTAGCGCGGTAAGTTTTTTTTTGTTAATAAAAATAAGGTCAGCGGTTACGTCCAAAAAAAGGCGTTTCAAAAATGCTGTTTTCTATTAGGAAAAGCATCTACAGATACTTTGTGGAAAACTAATAAGAAACCAATTTTTTGTTAGGCACTTGTTTTCAAATGGCTTATACGGTTTAAACAAGGTCGACCATCAATTGAAGAGGGAACGAGATCAGGGCGTTTTGGAACTGTAAAGCAAACTTTAGTTAAATGTGAGTAGGTGAATGATTAGTGCAGAATTTCACCTTTAAGTGAGCAATACTATAATGAAACATAATTATGACAAATGGATAAAGCGAAATTAGAAATGTGTCAAACTCATTGTGATTTACTTTTAAAATAATGAACGTTTCACTTGTTGTTAAAGACTTGACGTAATTTTGAGCCGCTTTATATCTGGACAGTGCCCCGGATCTACTTAGATGTCATCATTAAAATTCATATAACTTTATAGTTGCTTTATGTACTGCTTTTCCAATGGTTTTTGCTTGTATTTTTAGCTACGATTACTTAAACGTTTGTGAAAAATGTCCCCGAACATAAATAACAACCCTTAAATAAGTGTTGAACAGTTTCGATCTTGATCAAATTCCGTAATGACGTGTTACTCAAGAAAAGTGGGACAGTAGATAATTTCGGTGTAAAAATCAAAGTTCACTTAATAAATCTACTCCTTTGAAAATCAAATTTATTTAACACCTACGTCACGGCAGGATAGTGTTATGCACTTGGGGACGTTTCATAAAACTTCGTACAACAAAAAACGGTCGTAAGTCAAAATTTAAAAACCCTTCAATTTCTTAGTTTGCTGTCTAATCCTGTATTGTGACATCTCTTCGAAATCGACTTGAAAAGACGATTCCAAAGAGATGTCACAAGACAGGAGTAGATTGAGAAAAAAATATAGATTGAGACTTTTATAATCTGACTTTCGACATCATTGTGCGCAAGAAGTTTTATGAACAACATATTTATCTACAACATATTCAAACCTACCAGTATATACGACGTATATTGCAGGAAAGGATCGTTAACTGTGTCGTAGTTATGTTATTGTCCGCTCAAAGCAGTACCTTCTGCACTTCAAAGTTTGATACTTTAATTAAAGTAATAGTTATGGTGATAAGTCGAGTTAACTGTCGTCAATTCTGGATTGAATTTTCTAAATTTATTACGACATTAATTCACATAACAATGTTTGGTACATATTTGTCATTTACAAATCGTAACTTATTGTTCTTTTCTTTTAGGTTAATGATGCTCTCCAAATTAAGTATATAACGAGATATATATTCAAACCAGACAATGTTTAAACAACATCATGCACGATCAAGGATAACACAGTATGATAATGTATCAAGCCATAACAAAAGTTTGCTACATACAGTAAAACCTCTCTATTGTAAGCACTAAATTGTTTAAATTGTTAGGCGTTTGAGACAGGTTACTGCCTTTAGGAGTTTTCTGGTTTGCTGTCACTTTGCTTTAAACTTTCAAATGTCTCTCAAACAACCCTTGCCCGTTTTTTAGTGATCGTAACACAGAGGTTTTATTGTATTTTAAACTAGTTCTGCTATAACAAAGAGGTGCACACTGTCTGTACGTGATATATTGTATCAATTATCGTCGTGGATGGACTATTCAAATGCGAATTCGCAACACAGAGTTTGGCTGATGATGTGAGAAAAAGCTGGTCTTCTCAATCATATATGAATATCCACATATACAGTAGAGAAAACGTTATTTTTCCCGAAAAACGCAATTATTAAAACACTAACATTCTCATCTCAAACAGTTTCGATCAAGATCTGAATACCCGACATCTGACCATTACCCAAACTGTTTGCCACAACAGTAGAAATAATTCGTCAGATTTCAAAAACATTGTCATTTTTACATTTAATTGTATCGTGAGCTCGTTTAGTTTTGTTTAAACGGGAACAAAACTAATAATTGCTACTCTATGGTAAATATATATCAGTGTATAAAATTTGAAAATAAACTGAAAGGCGCTAAACTCAAATAAGCACAGATATTACAGTGAATGTGTAACTTCGACGACTGTAGAAAGCACTTGTGATGTTTTTTTACTCGATTTTTTAATTCTCATATCATTTTTGTAAACGCTTTTGTACTAAAGAACGCTTTGTGAGGATACATTCGTAGATTTTCCAGTAAGAATCCATACCGACGAAAAGGGTTGTATCTTATACAAAACTAGTTTATTTAATAATAAAATCAACATTTTTTTTTTATCTAAATAAAGCTTTTCTTCACCGCTTCAACATTCACAAGAAAAACAAGTGCTGGCCCTTTTATAATTCATTGTAGTTGATATAATCAGTAGAATGTTTCCAAATTTTATTAAACACAATAGAGACAACTCATTTCGCCAAAGGGAAAGGTTTTTGGGACATTTTGTGTGAATGGATAGGTCTTTTCTTTATTTATGTATATCAAAAATGAAAGCATACCTCAAGGGCATAGGAGTTGTAAACATTTCACAATGTTGAACAAAACTAAAACGCTTTGGCTGAGGTCAAATTTAAGGTCACAAGAGTTCGAAATTTCACATGGTCGAAAAGATCTTTCCCCACGACACGTGTGATGCAAGTATGCAATACATATACGAGGTGAATATATCGTAGGTGAAAAGTCATAAAAATTGATGAAACAGCTACAGTGGAGAATCTGTTAGTCTTTCCCGTTTAAACGCAAACGTACGCAAACGCAAAACACTAAAACGTAGAAAAGAACAACTTTTGGACAATTCGGATAATTCTTGTTTATCTTGGTGACAAACAGTTTGGAGCCTGATCAGACGCCGGGTTACCAGGCGTCTGATCTGGTTCCAAACTGTTTGCACTGCAAATAATAGTTTTAGCGTAAACGCGTTTATTGGGAAAGAATAACAGATTCTCCACTGTAATGTGAACGGGAGCTAAACGCCGATGCTAAACGACCTGGTGACGATATAAGCTCTCCTGGACATTGGTCCGGCAAATTAAAATGCTGAGGCACGTGGATCATTTGGTTCTCTCGAAAGCTATTTAAGCATGTTAAGCGAAGTCGTATGGCAGTTTAATCACTTGATATAAAAAAAAAGAATATATATACCATGCAAAGGAAGGAATTTTAAGTACATAGATGTTTGAATGCAATGCAAACGACATAGTGTCGAAAGCAGATTTTTTTGTTTTTGTCTTTAACACATACCGCTTTCTAGTAATGCTATACTATGACTTCGATAAACAATATATACGAGAGAGACCTCGCTATATTTCCCCTTATGAAACTTTGTCCTAAAATTGTAAGTCAATTGCTAAAACAATTGGTGTCTGATTTATTCAGCATACGATCAGGCAATATGTTGTTTGCCTCTCAGGACAAACTTTCAAACAGTTAACTTTTATTGTATTCCATTTGTGTTTAGTGTTCCTTTAACGTTAATAACATCATATTCAATTATGTGCGACACCTAGACTACAGTGATGAAACTAATACTGCGTTTCGCTTGTGTCTATGCTATCTGCATATCACATTGTACGGAATACTATAACTCTTTCGCTGCCACTTGACGTTCATTTCCGTCTAAAACAGTCGCTCACATGATATCATCTGTCAGTATTTATCATCTGGTTTTATTATTAAAATTTAATTTAAGCGTTTCATTCTATGGAGCATTGATATAAGTGTCAAATAGTTCGGATCCTGATCAGACGTCGCGTAATCTGGATCTAAACTATTTGAATGTGTTGTATTATAGAGACCAGCAGCGAAAGAGTTGATAAGTTGCGCATACGGAATGTGAACGTTGGAACACTATGTATAACCGCCAAGTACCTGTTAAGTCGAAGATTGAACGTGCAATGAAACAGTTTAACTCCAGATCAGGCGCAGACTTACTCGACCTCTGATCGTAATACAAACTGATTCACACTCAATTTGTTATAACACAAATAGAATGTCAATGCCTATGCAAAGACTGTTACTCGCTGTATTCTTCTACCGTATTGATGTGCTTCATTTAGTTTTAAAAAGAAAAGAATAGCGATTTTATTGCAAACCATGCTTTTACACAGAATCTCATAGAAATTAGCATGCACATTCCATCTTACCATACTATCTCCTGTTGTCGGCTTTTTAAAAGGTAAAGAATAAACGTCATTTTATAACGGTTGATACGTTCCATGTACATGTACGTATGCATTAGTATCGTTAACATCAGACTCAGTTAACTTTAAACAATTCAATCGATTCATTTGTTGTGAAAATCTATCATATTCTTTGCTAAAATGATGTTAGTAGATCTAGTAAGAATAAGTTTAACGATATAAACACATATTTCTGTAAAAATTAATTAATTCTGATAGACGTGAATAAATTAACTCGATTTTAGATATTCAACAAATTTTGTTCCAACATATCAGTGATTATCAAACACCACAGATTTCCGGTCTAGATGATACATGTTTTGCTTCATAAAACGACGGCATATACAAATTTGAGTCTTATGGTAAAACATTTTACTCATTTCTCTAGATACACCTAAGCTTTTTCTGGAAACGTTCTCTCTGTAACTCTACATCTAGAACGGTATGTCTGGGAGACTCTAATACGAAACTGTGATGAAACAGTTGCCTTCAGATAGAACAATGCTTTAAAGTCATTTCTTATAAACATATTGCAATACTGGGTGAATATATAATAATTGTCCTCATTGAAAGCGAGAGTATTCCAAAACCACATATCGAATACATAGACGTTTGATTGTGATTAGACACGGGGAATCTCGAAGTCTGATCAGGTTCTGACAATCAGACCAAGATAAAATATAAGTATAGGTTAGACCATGGTTGCAAGCGAATAAACGATATAGTTCGAGGGGGCGTAGCCCCCGAGAACTATGTCGTTTATTCGCGTGCAACCATGGTCTAACCTATTTAGCACTGGCTTGGGCTCGAGGAAAACAAGAAGACCATTCGTTTCTGCTTTTTGTTTTAGACGAAAAAGTCATTTTGTTTGTAATATTTTACTAAAATTGAAAGGCTATTTCAATGATAAGTTTGAGACATTAAGCATGCTTTAACACCAACATAAATAACGCTTATTGAAGCTCTATATGCAAGCACAATTCATTGGTAATTATCTTTAAAGTCTAGGTCTCACTGTACATAATATAACTTCATGAAGCGTGTGCAGTTCACCTCTGACCTCAACTGTTTTTAAAAACAATCTAGACAGGCGTATTCCGGTTGGCTGGCTTGGAGGATTGCTAGGATTGTGACGTCAAATTGCCTTGATATGACGGAAGCAAAGAATAAGTGAACAGTGTGTTAGTTATTTCATCGTTTGTTGAAATAAACGATATATTCACAGGTTTTTGAGGCATCTGATTGGCCGAGAGCTCCAAGCCATGTGCTAATCATTTTAAACTTTGGTTTGTACATCGCTTCCTTGAATCGATTCTTAATAACAACCCTACCACAGTACAGTAAACCTCTCTTTTACGACCACTATAAAGAAGGTTAATTGGTTATATAAAAGACAGGAGACAGCTTAAAGTAAAGTGACAGTAAAACAGAAAGCTCCTGAGGGAGCTTTCTGTTTTACTGTCACATTGCTTTAAGCAGTCATCTGCCTTAAACACCTAATAATCAAGACAAATTAGTGGCCATTATGGACAGGGATTTACTGTTTGTCTTTTTTATCTCACCTTTTGCTGTTTCACATCTTGGGCCAATCCAGTCCTGTTTACAGTGGCAGTAACCAGAGACCGGGTCACATACGCCGTTATTATCACAGTTGCATTGGAACCCACAGTTTGGCCCGAAAAATCCTGCATCGCAAGCTAGTAAAAACAAGTAAAAATAGTTACGTATCAGTCATTGGGTATTTATATTATTAATCTTATATTATAAACATAATAAATGATACGACAATAGTATGTGTATCTTTGACACATTTAATACATCAATACACCAAATACATAAATAGGACATAGGCAAATAGTGCAGACTCAGATCAGAAGCCGCATTATGCGGCGTCTGATCTGAATCTATACTGTTTGCTAAAATCCTGCATCGCAAGCCGGTATAGACAAGTATTAAGAGTAAGTGTACGATGTTTACATATAAGTAATTGGATCCTTTTATTACTAATCTAAACGATGCTACAGCAGTAGTATATGTTTGCTTTACAAATAGCCTACAATCTGATTAGAGAGTATCTGAATATGCATCTTTCTGTATATAGTAAGTGTTTCTTAAGTTAGCTTTAAACACCAATATAATCTGGGCATTTTTCAAAGCTCGTAATAGACAGTATCAAACATTCAGTACAAATGGGTTAGTTGAACAATTATATCCACTACAATATAATAAACCTTATTTAATATAAACTTATATTTGTTCATTTAATTAAAAAACCTATACATAGGCGCCTACTTGACATGCAGCTAACTACGAGTATAACTATTATAGTTGGGAATCCTGTAAGTCACGGTGTCTTACAAGATATGTCATTTTTTTTTATACAAAACCCTTCGAAGCCCTAATCAGGTACTCTGGCTATGTGTAAACAGACTGTATCAAGACCAGACACCGTATCAACCGACGTCTGATCAGAATCCAAACTATTTGACACTCATTTTATCATGTTTTAAGTACATATACTTAAAATTGATGACAACATGACACTGAATGGGTTGATAATATTAATACATGTAGTAAAGAAAACAAGAGACATACGTAGTACACAGTCGGGCAGTCTATATCCTGGAGGACACATGCACTCCCCTGTCACGTGCTGACAGTCACCGCCACCACACTGGCAAACACCTTCACAGCGTAAACCATAGGTTCCTTTAGGACAAACTGTTAAGTAAAAAAGAAGATTGTCATCCAAACTAAATAATGTTTCTTATATTACACGTAGTTGTTTCATTAATACGATGTCCTCAAAAATGCATATCGGACGGACACCGATAAAACAGTTTACCCTAGATACATCGTCGAGATCATATAGAGAACGTTATTGTTTCCTGATTTAAGATGTAGGTGTATTGTTTACAAGCAAGATGTAAACATTTGTTTCCAAAAAGAGATTTTGTTTACAAAACAATACCTGTAGCGCGTTCAAGTACCGTATCGATTGCATCGATTGCATCAGAAAACGGTAACAATTTAGCTTAAACGACCGTTTGGTTGTAACCGATTGCGAACGGCACGAACGGCCTCAGAGGTAGTTAGCCATCGCAAACAAGGAAAACAAAATGGCGACCAACTGAATTTAATAAAACCAGCGCGAACAGTCGCGACTTAATTTCTCATCAATAAACCAACATTTTCCGATACTTAATGTATCAAACAAAGCAGCTTACATCTGATCAGCTAAATCTTATTTTTATATGCGGTAAAATTGATGCATTTCAGTTGATTAATACAATTTTGCGTGTGTTATTCCGATTTGTACATAAATCGTTCGTACTCTTGAAAAGTTGATAAACATGTGGGCGCAATGAGTTATTATTGAAGAGTATTGGTGAACGTTAGATGTCGTACTATATGGGTTGTTTGAATCGGTTAACGTTGCTGTTCGCTGACACGGTAGTTGAACGCGCTACTGTTTGTGAAAACATTTTTATGACAAAAATGACGAAGCATGACACTTTCTACATCGGACGCGAACAAATGGAAAACAAACTTTATATACGAATGTCGCTAGGGAGTTGTTTGCATTATATTACATTTGCACTACTCTGCATCCTTTTCAATTATCTGCTTGCTACGTTAATTTTCCCTGCATTATTGTCTTTGGCAGTCTTTCTTCAAATATGATATTTATGTCCGTTTAGCTTGAAACACCTAGAAGCGAGTTAAAAAACTATTTTGATAATTGTATGTCGCCCAAGATCGTCGTTAGATCTGGATACTTATTTCCCGGTAATCCTGTCCAGTCTACCTTGCCGGCAAAGGGTTGACCTTTTCATTGCCAATGGCGACCTCGCCTTTAGTTTCAAACAGTTTAGATCCAAAATATTTCGTTACTTATATCAATAATTTTTGACTGGAAGTTCAAACAATTACTTTGGAAAACAATTGCAAACGGCAATTGTTTACAGATAATTTATTTGAGTAGTTTAAGAGCAAAGGACAGACGTGACTGATTACCAATGGCCATTTACCAATGGTCATGTTACACAGGTTTAGCTGTACTTTCAGACAGTATTGACAGACCAGAACGCCGACATCCATCACAAAAATCTCAGGAGAAATGTAGTTATGTTAAAATGTCAAATTACCTTGGTACAAATCTTATTAGTTCGAACAAAAGACTATTTATATTCTTTATATACAGTGTTCCTTCTCTACAAGGGCCCTCCCAACAACGGCTCTCTCCTTACAACGACGCTTGTCACAGTTCCCTTTACAGAGCAATTATGTAAAAAATATTCACGGCCGCAATGTTGTCTGCTTTAAATGGTCGTCTGCTGCTTTTCTCAAAAAAACATAAAGAATATTTTGAAATAATTTTTTTTAATGACGAGTGACAAACAGATTGAATCTAGATCAGACGCCGCGTTACGCGGCGTCTGATCTGGATTCAAGCTGTTTGCAAATGTAAACCAAGTCTTAATTTCCCTCCCTATAACGACTCCCTCCGAACAACGCACATACTTTTTGTCTCCCATTGGATGGCGTTACAGAGAGGGAGCGCTGTAGACAAAACCCTCGTGCAAATCGAACGTATTTGTCTATCAAAGATAAAACGTGATCCAGTCATAATTTCATTAGAAACCGGACATGCTCAGTTGTTCATTAGTATGAGTTCATTTTGTAATTGAGACAGTATTAAAGATACACTGGAAACACGAAATAAGTCAATCCCCTGAGTAAATAATGTAACATAGTAAAGAACCTAATTAAAGGACATATTTTGTGATTTCCATTCGTAATTAGTTTGTACTTCTTAGATATTATAGTACATTTCACAAGATAATTGACAGTTAAACTTTATCTGTCTCGTTAGCTATAACCCATTTGTGCCCAGTATCCCATATATGGGACATAGGCAAACAGTGTAGACTCTGATCAGACGCCGCATTATGCGGCGTCTGAACAGAGTCTACACTGTTTGCTGATAGGAATTTCAATGTAAAAACAAAATGAAAATGAAATGTTTGACCAGTTATCCCTTTGATAAAAAATAGACTAATCCTATATATAAACATGGAAGAGTCCACTGGACGTAAATGGGTTAAAGAGGGGAAGAAAAGAAATATTTTTTGCAGCCGTAAAGCAATACGATGCAGACAATTAAAATTGAACGAGTTATTTTGATTTGAGTGTCAACCGATTTTGAAACTGTTTACTAGTAGGTGCATACATTGCGATCTAGTTCCAAACTATTTGCTTTGAATAACGTATCTCGGGGATCAAAATCAAGAATTCATCCTAATACGAATGTATGCTTAGCATGTGACTTGCATCCCAGTAATTCTCGTTATTATTGACATCCATTGGGAAAATACTGCTAGTATCTAATTTCGGGTCGGCGAATTCATCTTCCAACTACTTTCACAAAAAGGATTAGACTGAGTAATTAGGCGTCTCATCTTGTTACAAGCTGTTTGACAAACTGACTACCTGTTGTAAAACAAGCATTGGTATCTAGTTCTCAGATCACCCTCAAAACTGTTTGACACTTAGATTAAATTAAAACGGCCAAAAAACGAACATACTTTTTTATCTCCGTTCTGTACGCTGTTGCTGTGTTATTATTCGTTAAGAAGGTTAAGAATCGCTTCTACCTAACTCATTATCCCCTGAAGCTTCCAACGGAAAATTCCAGTCTGCAATAAAGGCTGGTCCATTTAAAACTATTTAGGATTTTTTTTAAATATATTACAAAATTACAAACAGTGAAGTCCCTGATTAGAGGGCTCCTGCTAATCAAAGACTTCACTGTTTGCATTAAACAAGAGTGTACTATCCACAGGTAACTGTTGGTAGAGGACGCATACAGTGGAGAATCTGTTATTCTTTCCCGTTTAAACGCAAACGTACGCAAACGCAAAGCACTAATACGTAGAAAAAAACAACTTTTGGCCAATTCTGAGAGTTCATGTTTGTCTTGGTGGCAAACAGTTTGGAGCCTGATCAGACGCCGGGTTACCCGGCGTCTGATCTGGCTCCAAACTGTTTGCACTGCAAATAATAGTTTTAGCGTAAACGCGTTTATTGGGAAAGAATAACACATTCTCTACTGTATATGCTTCACAAGGGCTCAATGAGTTAACGTACATTCGTCACAAGCGTCCCCTGTAAATCCTGATTTACAATCACAGGAACCATTGGCCGGATCACAGGAAGCCCCGTTGAGACAATTACATCTTTCTCCACAGTAATCACCATGGGTCCCTGCTGGACAGACTGCAAGACAAAACATATCCAGGAATTAATTCCAAGTATAGTGTATAGTTACCATTTTATACTGAAAACAACAGTTATCCTTTATTTCTTCGCCGTGCAATAAGCTAAATAACGCTCCCCTAGATACAAATTAACAATGTTGTATTTTAACTATCGTATGACATTGTTCGTAAACCTTTTGTACGCAGTGGGCAAATATATGGTAAATATAAGTGTACATCTAGATTAAACGACGAGTTACTTGGCGTTTTATCTGAATCCAACATTTTGGCATTCGGATTTTATTTTCTGAAATAAAATCAATTGTATTTAACTTCTGAAAATTGTTGCAGACGAAAAAATTTGCCGACGATAATGCTAAATTATAGTGTGCAGAAGGTTAAAGAGACTCGCAACCAGATATAGCATTAAAAAAAGTAATTTCTAAATATGTGACAAACGCTTATATAAACGGGTAAGAATTAGTTTAGGATAAGAAATTCTGTTTTTAAAAAAATGCATGTCAATAAATCAAATATTGAGCTCTGGTGGGAATCGAACCCGTGACCCGGCATGGGCGGACATAAGTCAAAATGAGGACACCGCTTGACCCACTGAGCCACGGAACTATTCATATATCTGGGATCGATTTAACGTATTTCAGTGGGAAGCGATGAAGAATACATACAACTGCATAATTCGGCTCGGGTTTATGTCTTAGCCCGTGATCAAAATCAATAGCAACTGTAGACGCTATGGATAAAACGATGGAAAATAACTAAAAAACTAAGATTTGAAGACATTTCTAGAGGGTGTTTTTAGACTGGTCATATTTGTCCAATGCCAGATGCACGACAATGCTACCCTTTTGGTTATATTTGAGTATTTTATTTTAATTTTGCAAATGCACCATCTGGTTGCGAGTCGCTTTAACAATTCAATGACATCTGAAACTACAAAGCTTCAACATTCCGATAGTTATGCTTACTTAGCACCTTCAATGCAACAACGTGATCAGCTGAAGCAGTGTCGTCTTCTTTTATTATTTAAATTCACAGTTGATGTATTTTGGCTTAAGATGTATCACAAAGAGTAGCAAACAGTTTAAATTCTGATAAGACGCCGCGATTATCGGCCTTAGATCAATTAAAAGCTGCTTGCAAATGATCATTACGCTCGGGGGAAGGCATTTGAGGGGTTAAAGGTTCCTTTGAAATAAAACGCGGGTTTATTTCAGATTATAAACTTGAAGATGATTATATATTGTTAATCCTCGAGTAAAATAGTTTGCAAGGCTGCTTTGACTCTCATAAAAAATATATTATAATAATATAGACGATAGGTTTTCTCAATAAATACTCGTTATGTTGCACAATCATTTGTCATTTTAAACAATTTGGAGCCAAATCAGAACCTCGTTGTCTGGTTAGACTCCAAATCTTTGACTTTTTTGTCTTGGTAACATCAACATGTTCCGAAACATGCGGTTTTCTTCATTTTACTGTATTCGTGTCATTTCTTTTTTCCCTTTCGGCGACGAAGTTGCATATAGTCGACTATGCATACATAAGTTTAGTTTATACTACATTGAATCGTACTTGAAACAATATTGCACACAACAATATTGAAACAGACGACAATACGGTAAGGGGTAAACACATTACAATTTATTTGGCACCGAAAGGGTTAACAGGAAAACAATAAAGTTCTCTATTGAACTCAATCACTGTTAATGCTATGAATACAGTAGTGTTACTATGCTGTCTGTTTTATAGTCAAATTGGCACAGAAGGCATTTTTATGCTCCCATTGATATGAGAATTAAAGACGTTGCATCGTGATCTGACTCTAAAAGAATGTTCAGCTTCGGCGGGATTTTCAAAGCGTATTTGTAATTAAACGTGGTAATTAATTTAGGTATGGAAATCAGACATTATTCAAATAGGGTTTTGAAAACATGTATTAAAATTAAAAATTGAAATGAATGTACCGCAGTTGCACTAACACAAGGTTGCATTTTTCTCGTAGTGAAAATGAAAGTAAGATTAATAAAAGGGTTAATAATATTTTAAGAAATAATAGAGAAAATTTGTATTGAAGTAATACAGTGGAGAGTAGAGTTTAATATTACTTTTATTATGATTATTAGTATTAGTATTAGTATTTTTATTTAGCGCTCGTTTCATATAGGCATTGTGCTCAATATGTCTTACATGAAATCATATACATCTACTTACAAAGTGAAAAAGACGAATATAACATAAAATATAAAGCACAAAATAAAAATAAATCCTAAAAGGATTAAATTAATTCAGTATAAGTTTTAACAGATTAAAATAAATATTATGATTATTATTAGGTATAGTCTTTTAAATCAGTTGTAAAATGCTTCCGATAACTAAAAGTTTAATAGCAGGATGAAAACAATGTTGATACTAAGTTTACACTAGTTTTTCAAAGTAAATGCGTTATGCTAAACCCTAAAGTCAGCTACATATATTTTGCAAAGGGACAAGACGTCTGGTCACTTAGTGGAAAGTTCTACTTCATCTGTATTATGCATTAAATAGGATTCTGCCGTTTACACACTTAAAAAACGTCTATTTGCACGTTTGCCAATAGATAAGGGGCTATGTTTCGACTTGCAAACGCCTGTGCAAGACTGGAAATTATTTTGTAGATGAAATGTCAGTTTTAATGTACACGTATGATTCGATTTGGTATCTCTTGTGTGTTGTAATACCACATAGACGTGTAAAAAGGCGCAGCTCTATATAACGATGGTGAAACGAAAAGCCAAGCTACTGAGGATATTTTGTGTTGTGCGTTTTTGTTTGGAGACGTTCATCTTCTCTTTTAAGATACAGTAAAACCTCTCTATAACGACCACTAAAACGGAGGCAACTTGATTGTATAAAACACAGGTGTCAGCTTAAAGCAAGGTGACAGTAAAAGCTTTCTATAACGACCACTAAAACGAAGGTAAATTGATTGTATAAAAGACAGGTGACAGCTTAAAGCAATGTGACAGTAAAACAGAAAGCTCCTAAAGGAGCTTTCTGTTTTTCTGTCACATTGCTTTAAGCAGTCACATATCTTAAACACTATTAATTAGTACAAAACATTGGTCGTAGTAGAGAGGTTTTTACTGTAATCTTATTTTACAAAAAAACAATAACGGGTTCAATAATCACTCACTAAGTTCACAACTTTGGCCAAAGTAACCCGGATTACAACTACAACAGCCTGTCACGGGATCGCACGTGGCATCGTTCTGGCACGTGCATGAGTGAGCACAGCCAGGTCCGAAAGTTCCTGATGGACAAATGTCACCACAACTTGTCCCATGCCAACCGACACCACACTGGCAATCTCCGGAAATGGGGTTACAGTGACCCGATAAACCACATTCACATTCGTCTTCGCAATCAACTCCATAATATCCAGGCTCACAAGCTGTTTATAAAATAAAAATATACAGTGCTCCCTCTCTACAATGCCACCTAGTGAGAGACACTAACTGGGAGTGTTGTTCGGAGGGATTCGTTATAGGGAGGAAAAATTAAGATATGGCTTACATTTGCAAACAAATTGAATCCAGAACAGACGCCGCTGGATACAAGCTGTTTGCATATGTCCCTACCTATAACGGCTCCCTTCGGAGCAACGAACACACTGTGTGTCTCCGTTGAGAGGGAGTGTGGCTATGTCTGAATTGTTTGTTATGTAAAACGACTGGCTCTCCTAGGATATATAGTATGGAAGATAGTTTCAGGTACATGTAATCTTTGGGACAATACGTTATATATTACATTGTATACCTTTTAGATAAGTCAGACCGGTTCAGTTAGGCAAACTAAATATAATAAATGCAAGTTGCTGTATATGACAAGCACATGCATATACCAGCAGTAAAATAATACAAAACAGTTCGATTTGTCTAGGACTTTCTAAGTGGGAACTTCTTCGCTTTGTGTTGGAGTAATTAGAGAACTAAGGTATGAGTTTGACTAGAAATGCATATCGTTTGTGACAATTTAAAGGTTAAGTAAATGTATTTCTTATTTTCCCTTCTGAAGTGCCGCATTTGCCGAAATTAATCCGGATAAATACCAACCTTTCTCACACTTTGCGCCAGTATATCCTGGCGGACATTTGCACCTTCCCTTTACCCTTCCACATGTTGCCCCGTTTTGACAGTCACACAGTTCCGTGCAGTTTTCGCCGAACCTTTCACCAGGACAGGCTTTAGCACAAGTTGGTCCTGGGATTTGAAAAACAAATGTTCAACTCTTTGCATTCTTGGTTTTGTTTTTATCTGAAACAAGTGTCGTCTGCTAGTGTTCTAAAATTAGAATTTTCTAATTTTCTTTTAACTTCAGTGTCAGATTGGCAAACAGTTTAGAGCTTGATGAAATGCCGCGTTGCGCCGCGTCTCATCTGGATCCGAACTGTTTTCAAATGTTATCACTGAGGTAGGGTAAGAGTTATTAGCGACGCTTAGTTGCTTAACTCTTTGCATGCTGGGTAATTTTATTCGTCTGCAACAATTTGTCGGCTGCTATCGTCCAAAGTTAGAATTTTCAAAAATCTCTTTTAAATTCAGTGTCAGAATGGCAAAAAGTTTCATCTGGATCTAACCTGTTTGCAGAGATAATAACTATGGCAGGTATATCCGCCGCTATCGCGCAAAAAGTGATTGCCTAATGGCTTGTTTAAGCATCATGAATGCAACAGATTCAAAATGATTACTTAACCCTTTGTGTGCTGCGTGCACCTTGAATCATATTTACTGTTTTCATTTTGATCAGGACCCGAATAACTCAGCGACTGATCAAAATCCAAACGTTTTTGCTACCCATGTTGATATTTCCTGGGTCAAATTGCTTCAATTATAAATTTGAGATATAAAATGACAACTGTTTGTGTAATCCATATTATAACAGACAAGGAGCAAAACACCGATGGTATTGCAATTATTGCTTGGAGCCATAGGCTAGCGTTCTGTAGTGAAAGTTGATTAAGGTGCAATTCGTTATTGAAAAAATACATTGATTGATGCCATTGCCTTAAGAAATGGCTGTTCAAACTGAATACTCTGCTAAACGCACATAACTGGCCTGTACACCGCGCAATAAAATGAACAGGGCAGGTATATACTAGTTTTGTTACCGCTTATTGTACTTTATTACCGGTAGTAGAGTGGCGGATCTATTCTATGTGGGAAAAGGTATATGAATAAAATATCAAGCCTTGTGTATATGCACATAATGCCAAATTTAGTGCTTTTCTTACTTATTGTTGTATTTTTCATGTTCTTGTTAATTATAAATCTACATGTTTTTTCTAGTGTCATTTCATGACTAGATGTAGCAGTTGTATTTAGTGCAAATACAGTGCTCCTCCCCACTTAACCAAACACCAACTGGAAGACAAATATTTTGTATGTAGCAAGGGGTTGTTATAGATCCAGGGAGGGAAAATTAACCAAGATAAGTGTATTGATTGCGCAACAGTGGCTTCCACTGTTATAAGGACGGAATTGTTGATCGGAGGGCCGTTCTAGAGAGGGAGCCCAGAACAGTGTATAGTACAGTATTTTACAAGTATACCAATATGGCCATGGCGGCAGTAACACCTCCCAGTCTCAAGGTCACATTCTGACCCGGGCTCACACTGACATACGTGTTCACAATTTGGCCCATATTTGCCTTCTTCACAGCCTGCAATACAAATCATTTCTTATTTACTAAACAAAAACTATTATTAAATACATTTATTCATTGTGTACACACTCTATTGCACCGTTAAATAGAATACAATACAATACAAAACAGATACATTGTTACTGCGAAAACCAGTATTTGTCATGCGTGTAATAATAAGGATAACGTTGAAAACACTGTTTAACATCCCATATATGGGACATAGGCAAAAAGTTTAGACTCTGATCAGACGCCGCATTATGCGGCGTCTGATCAGAGTCTAAACTGTTTGCTGATAGGAATTTCAAAATAAAACAAAATGAAAATAATTTTTTTAAAAAGGCATCCCTTTGATTAAAATAATGAACTAAATAAATCCAATAAATAAGCATGGAAGAATCAATTGGGCGCAAATGGGTTAAACCGATCAGTCTTAGCCATGCGTATGCTCATCCTTTGCAAACGGTATACCTATAAAGAGTACATCTGTCTAATGCAAAAATTGTAAATCCAGATCGGAAGGTTCTTACAGCAGCAATCTGATCAGGGTCCACTATGTGTGCCATTTTGCAATATAATGCTAAAATCAACTCTAAATAGTCACGAATGGACTACACTTAATTGGAAAATGGAATTACCTATTTAGCTTTCCAAACTACAATCTTAAATGAATGAAACAACTCAATAAAGATGACTGACCTTCTTGGTAATTAAATACATGTACTGTAAAACAGGTATTTTTCGAGTCATGGCTATTTCGCGTAATGCAATTTCGTATAAATTCGCGACATCATACACTATTTCTAGCAGGTGGTAGCTTAAATCAGGCTGAAAGTAAAACAGAATTCTGCTTTACTTTCAAACTGCTTTAAGAAGTCACATAATTTCAAAACAAGAGACATTCGCGAATTAACGCAAAAATTATATTCTCGCAAATAAATATGGTTTTACAGTATTGCGAAGGTATGGCAAATTTGACAATGGTACAACATACAGCTCTATGATACGCAGTAAAATGAAAACAATTCGTACTGTTTAAAGGTAGCGTGCCAGATATTGTTTCGTTTGTTTAATCAGATTCATATATTTCCATAAATGTCTTAACTATTACCTGTTCGGCATTAGTTACAATGTATGCACAAGTTATATGTGCAGGGAAACTATTTAAACAACTCAATGTCCAGACAAGACTTTGAAGAAATTGCGAAAATAAGGAAACAAGCTTCTTGCCGTTATTTTCTGCAACAGCCACATTTGTTAGGCTTAATTATGCATACATCTCTCAATAGACCTAATCAGAGGTGCATGTTGCAAGCTCTCATGCCAAGTAATTGAATTGAAATCAAGCAAAGCTAAGCTTTTGAATTCTGAAACAGGAATTAAGCATGTTTACCTTAGCAAATACGTTGTTGAATCATTTAAAAGGAACCTTATCCCCAGTGCAAATGAAATCAGAAAATGCAGCTTCTATATGTAAATGTACTAACCTTGTGCTCTGACTAAAAACTACAGTGGAGACAACTTTATTCTTTCCCGTTTAAACGCAAACGAAACGCACACAAAATCGCTAAATGTAGAAAATATTTTTTTTGACAATTCTGACTACTGTTTTTAAGCTGAGTGGCAAACAGTTTGGATTCAGATCAGACGCCGGATTACCCGGCGTCTGATCTGGCTCCAAACTGTTTGTTGGAAATAATAGTTTTAGCGTAAACGCGTTTATTGGGAAACAATAACATTTTTCTCCACTGTATACGCTATTCTCCACTGTATACACTTAACATTTAGACGTTAGTGTACAAACAGTAATTGTAGTCAAGAGCATTTACTAATTCACTAAATGTGAACTACATACAGTGGCGAATACGTTATTTTTTCGAGTTAAAACACAAACGAAATGCAATTAATTGTAGAAAGTAACATTGTTTTAAAATGTCTTAAAACGACTTATTTTAATCTGAAATGCAAACTGTATTGAGACTGATCAAACGCACGGTAGCCCGACGTCTGGTCTGACTCCAATTTCTTTTGCAATGGATATAATTTTTGTATATAATAGTTTTCGTATAACGTGTTTATTTGGAAAGAATATCGTCCTCTCCACATTTAATACATGTTTTTTTCAGATATTTGTTTAAACGTATAAGTACGTATATAAATTCTCTTCACTGAACTCTACACGTATTATGTTTTTCTTTCCCGTTTAACAGTAACTAAATAGATCTACGAATGCAATGGAATAAAATACAAACAATGGAAACTTTCTGACATTTACGACAATCATTTTTATCTCGGTGGCAAACAGTTGGACACCTGATGCCGGTGTCCTCAAAATGTTTACAATTGACATCATTATTCAGCACAAGTGCGTTATTTCGGAAAGAACAACGTCGTATTTACTGTACTATTTGTGGAGAGGCTATTTTCCACTTTGAAACGAAACTGAACGTTAACTAATGTAACCAAACGTTCACAAACATAATTAATAAGTTGCAAAAAAACCTAAAAGCTGTTTGCGATGGATATAATTGATCCAGCACAAACACATTATTTAGGAAAGAGGGACTTCCTTACTGTATCTCTAAAAGTCTACCAACGTGATACAGTGGTGAAAACGTTATTCTTTCCCAATAAACGAGTTTACGCCAAAACTATTTTTTTGCACTGCAAACAGTTTGGAGCCAGATCAGACGCCGGGTAACCCGGCGTCTGATCAGGCTTCAAACTGTTTGCCACCAAGATAAACATGAATTATCAGAATTGTCCAAAAGTTATACTTTTCTACGTTTTAGCGTTTAAACGGGAAAAATAACGTATTATCCACTGTACGAAGAACATTTTACCACTTGTTTATTGCCTCGTATATCCCATATTGTCCTTTCGAAATAAAGTTCTTATAGGATATACAGAATTACACTGATCATATATACTCTCAAACCATTACACTTACAAGATATACTCTCAAATCAAAACACTTACAAGATATACTATCACAATATTACACTCACAAGATTAACTCTCAACAATAAATACAATAGTATATTGTGATATAATACTAAAACTAACGCTATCTTAGTCTATGTGTACTGAGTGAGAGAAAAATCGCCTATTTAATACAGTAAACATATATTAACCGGGACTTCTTTATGTTTGAAATAACACTATTAACTCTTTCAACAATAATTAACTTGTGTTAGTTAATATTTTCCCTTGTGGATCTTTTAAGCTGCCAAAACATGGACCAGTCTACTTGAAATTATTTGTATCAAATAAATACTGGTATAAAGTAGCAAACAATGTAGACCCATAGAATCCCTCTTATCTGGGTATATACTGTTTGCAAATGTTATAAGGTCGATGATGTTGAAGGAGTTGAATCATGCAGTACATTTCTCTGTCGAAGTTACTCATAATCAGAACTAGTTGGCTCTCATGGTTATGTTTTGAAGTCACATATACAGTGGAGAAAACGTTATTCTTTCCCGTTTAAACGCAAACGAAACGCAAACGCAAAGCACTAAAATGTAGAAAATAATAACTACTTAACAATTCTGACTATTGATATCAAGCTGAGTGGCAAACAGTTTGAAGCCTGATCAGACGCCGGGTTACCCGGCGTCTGATCTGGCTCCAAACTGTTTGCAATGGAAATACAAGTTTTAGCGTAAATACGTTTATTGGGACAGAATAACGTTTTTTCTCTGTAGCTCGTTCGCTGCCATCATTACGTAATAACCCGTTCTAACACAGTTTATGTCAAAATATCGTCTGCTTACTTTTACTTACACCGTTTAGAATAAATTCTATGCGTCTTTTACTTACGAATCGTTCAAACGAGTGTCAAACAGCTTTTACCATGAACACATGCCACAGAACGATGCCTCTGTTCATGGTCCAAATATTTGCAAATTTCAGTATTGTTGACCTTTGCAAATAATAGATTCACTAAATGTGTAGCACTGAAAGCAGGCTGCACTTTTGCAGGCAAACATTATTCTGGGTTTGACAGGGTTACTATCCATGTTGGTTTATTTTGTGAATCCGGTTAAAAGAGGTTTCACTGTAGAATACAGAATTTAGTGAACATTTATACAGCCAAACTTGCATTTTAAACAGCAAACTTTGAGGTGAAGAATACGTTATTATACCGGGCATCCATCAGTACTTGACTAACCCTATACAGCGCTCCCTCTCTGCAACAACCCTCCAAACAACGATTCCCTCCTTACAATGACATTTGTCGCTGGTCCCCAAACAAGACAATTATGTCCAACCATTACGTCTACTTAAAATTGTCGTTTGCTGTTATTCTTAAAGTTACATAATGGACATTTTGACAGAAAAAGCCTAATGACGAGTGACAAACAGCTTGAATCCAGATCAGACGCCGCGTGACGCGGCGTCTGGTCTGGAGTCAAGCTGTTTGCAAATTTATGCAAATTTAACTCCCTATAACGACACCCTCCAAACAACGCATATACTATTTGTCTCCCATTGGGTGGCCTTGTAGAGATGGAGCGCTGTATATAAACATTAAATAATCGGTTAAATTCGAGGAATTACCAAATAAAAACAAATTTGACTGTATATCTTTTTCTGATAGTGTAGCCAGTGTACAGTAAAGAATACGTTATTATTTTACCGTTTAAATGCAAACAAAACGTAAACGAAAAACACTAAAACGTACAAAAGTACAATTTTTGGGATATTCTGACGAATGCTGTTTATCTTAGTGGCAAACAGTTTGGAGCCTGATCAGACGCCGGGTTATCCAGCATCTGAGCTGGCTCCAAACTGTTTGTTATATAAAGAATAGTTTTAGCGTAAACGCGTTTACTGGGAAAGAATAACATTTTCCCACTATATTTATTATTGAATCACTCCACATCATTTACACTTCACTTTACCTGTCCTTAAGTCAGCTTGCAAAGAATTAACAACAGAATCTGTAAGTAAGATTGTAACGAAACACTATCAGTGTACTAGATCTTCAGAGGTACACGTACCCTTACATGTTCACAACTGTTTTTATTATATACATAGAGGATAATTAATTACTTTCGATTGACTTGAAAAATATATCACGAGAATGGGTTGTTATCTGGTTATAACGAGTCTAAATGATGAGTTTTTCAACCAGAAAACAATCCATTCGAATGCAATTTTATTTATATCTCCAAAAGAATCGATTGTTTCATTTAGTATACACATTTAATGATATTGCTACAGGGAAAACACACACAATGTATTGTTTACGAGCGACGTCAAAAAAAAAGTTTGTGACGTGACGTCACAAAAATAATATCGTCACTGCAAAAGTGATATCACAACTAGTGATCACTGTGACGCCTATTACATGTATCTGAGAAATCTCTATAAATCATTGATAGATACATGTATCTAATAATTTATTTTATTATCGACCTTTTATATGTTGATTTTAATGATAATTTTGAACAGTATTTGGAAGAGAATGCGAGTCAGCGTACATTGAGAATTCAAAGCATTTACTTTAGGATGTGATATAAGCATTTAACATAGAAAAACATATTCTTAAAACGATATTCAGTTTTCTTAATTTAACTTGTGAAACACTTGTCAGATCGATTTAAGCGAGTTTGATGTATCGAGTTTCGACTAGTTATAATATTGGGTTGAGTAGGACTCTGCGGCTTCGGTATACATGAAATGGTCTTGTGTTGCCAAAATACAAGAGCTGATAACATTGTTACCGAATGTTTAATCAAACAATGAATACTATATTAATATTGTATCAAATATACAGGTGAGAAGACGACATACAAGTATTTTAAAGTTCAAACGTAAACGAAACGCAAACGTAACTGAATAAACTGTAGAAAATTACATTTTAAATGTCTACGTCTCATCCTAATCTGAATGGCAAACAATTCGAGCCAGATCAGGTGCCGAATTATTATGTGTTCGATCTGGCTCCAAAATGTTTCCAATCCTAAATAATAACACACGCAATAACTTAGAAGGAACCACAGCCACTCACTAATGATAAAAAGCTGTTATGTTTCCGTTTATTGTATTACGTTTTCGTTTTGAATCGTTTAAACAGAACAACATACAGTAAAACCTCTCTAGTACGACCACTAAAATGAAGGTTAATTGCTTGTATGAAAGACAGATGACAGCTTAGAGCAAGGTGATTGTGAAGCAGAAAGCTCCTATAGGAGCTTTCTGTTTCACTGTCATTTTGATTCAACCAGTCGCCTGCCTTAATAATCCCTACATCCAATAATGAACATAAGTTAGTTGTCGTATTAGAGAATTTCTACTGTATTGTTTTCTCAAGTACCCAAAGTCTTTTTATATACGTACCTAGTTCCAGTCCTCGTTCTTGTAAATCTTGCCAGAACTTTGATCTTAGTTTTCCCTTGCGTGTGAGTTTAGCCTTCTTTTTGCCCTTTGCTGAAGCGTAGTTAGTATAACGTGCAATATGATTATCATTTTCACTTGCAAAAACAATAACAAAAGCTTAAAGCCAAATGATAATAGTCAAGCTATTTAGCTTCCATTGTAAATCCTGATTAAAACGAGCAAATAATATGATAAACCATTAACCATTATAAAGTCCATTTACAATTTACAGTCGAACTTCGATATCTCGAACTCGGTTTAGTCGAACATACCCGTATTATAAAATTAAAACATGGCTTAGCCATGTTTTGACTTTAAAATACGGATATGTTCGACTGAACCGAGCATGAAACTATGCAGTTCAGTTGTCGAACTATCGGATATTTCTAGTTAAGCGAGTTCGAGATAATTGAAATTATGTTCGCCCAATTTGAAATAATGGGGGTGGGTGTTGTCAGACATTATTTATTAAAATACTCCAAATATATCTAATTCGTGTAATCAATTTCTAGCAAGTCTGTTGCATGCTTTTGTAACATGCTGTTTTTAATGCAAAATTTAAAGCATAAATGCATAATTGATTAAAATGTTCAAATAGGAACTACATGTAATAGAAAATAAAGATAGAATCAAAGCTAGGTATGCTTACTGCATTGTTTTATGTTAAAGTAATCGCCCAAAAGCACCTGCAAATTCTCACGTACGCACACACACACGTACCCACAATCACATATGTACAATGCGCACAGGAGTGCATACACACGCATACATGTACATATTCGATTTCACGTAGTTGTGGTCAGTAAACTATTGATAAGGTTGTCTGTATTAAACGTGTATGCCATGACATTTTATGCAACCTTTCGAGGAATTATTTCAGACAATTTGACCTGTGAACATTAAATCTACATAAAATGTATCTTACAGTTTTGCCATCGCCAATAATACATGCTTTATAAACGACAGCACAGCAATAGCAAATTGGTATTTATTGAATATTATTTTGTAAAGCAATGCATGTGTACAAATAATATAATTTTGATTGCTTTAAAGCTTTGAGAGCAAACCGCCGTTACTATGACTTATTTTCAGACGTTAACCCTGTAATCACTGCACCGCCATAGTGTTGTCTGCCTCAGTATTGCAGTCTCAGAGCACCAGGTAAGGGTAGTTTTTCAAAATCTAAAATCTTTATTTCTGAATTAAACCCTATAGTGTCACTACTCATTAGAATCGTCTCATCGAGACGATTCTAATGAGTAGTAACACCATAGGATTTGGTCCTAAAAAGAGTGAGAAAATGTTTGATTTGTTGAAATAACTACCTCTTATCTGGAGCCCTGAGTCTGAAATATCGATTCAAAGTAATATTTAAGACAGTACGGCTGACGGAATTTCGAAACGAATTTCAAACAGTTTTTCCTCTGACCAGACGCCACGTAAGGCGGCGACTGACCAAGTATCAAATATCATTGTGAAGACGCCTATCAACGCCATTGACAGGAAAAGGTTAAGGCGGGGTGTACCTGGAAGCACAGTACAAGTAAAGCTGAAAGCTCTACAATGAGTTGTCCACTTGTCTGTGATTTCGATTAAAGCAGCTTCTTGTCTAACCCTTTCACTGCCAACCGGACCAAACTGCGATTTTGCAAACAGTTTGGATCATGTTTAGACGCCGCTTTACGCGAGTCTGAGCAGGATCCAAACTGACTGACACTCGTATCGACATTTCTTCAATCAAACCGTCCTAAACCTGACTTTAAAAATATTGCAGAAGACACTATCAAAGCAGGAAATATGTTGGCGGTAAGAGGGTTAAATAAAACGATACAACTTTGTCAGGCAACAGTAAACCAGCTGATATCTATCATTCAAAAATAAGCAAACAGTGTAGAGCGTATGTACTGTTTGTTATTTGATATGGAATGATGTGATGCAAGTCTTGTACAACCAGCAGTATCTTAAGATCACTTTATTTAAGCAAGCACATGTGGAGCGGAGCGTCCATTGTAATATCCAGGCATAAAAACGTTAACCATTTCCCCATAGTCTGTTTCTACGTTTGAAAACATGTGACCAAATTAACCCTTTACCCTATAGAAACGCCTTTTAGCGGATATGATTTATTCATCCGCTGTATAAAATAGTTCCAATTTAATCAGTAATGAATATGTATTATAGGAAATATTTTCTATATTATAGCACATGATAGCTTAAAGCATGCTGAACGTAAAGCAGAATGCGCCCTAAGGCGCATTCTGCTTTACTTTCAACCTGCTTTAAGTAGTCATCTATCTTAAGTACTATAAATAGGCTATCAGGTAAAGGGTTAAAGCAGGCTGAATGTAAATATGAATGCGCCTTACTTTGCATTCTGCTGTAGTTCCAACCTGTTTTAAGCTACCATCTGCTAGGATGTAGATAATATATATTATGTTATAATATATACTATGTTACATGTTTATTTTGTATCATTTGGACCTATTTTCTTCAGTGGAGGTTTAAATTAAATGCGCTAAAAGTCGCTTGTATGAGGGAAAAGGTTAACACAGCATCGCTCCCTTCACATGACCATACTAGCATGTCCGTTATGGATAGCAAAGCATATTACGACATACCCTTCTTGCACTGTTTCCCTTTAAGTCCTGGTTTACAGACGCAGTTGCCAGTAATATGGTCACAGTTGAAGTTCCGTCCACATAAACAGTTCCCTCTGCATTCTGGTCCAAATGAGCCTTCGGGACAATCTAGGTGAATACACAGGCAATAGTGTACTTTAACCTATTATATGCTGGTTAATTTTGGCGGCCATTTTAGAATGTCGTCTGCAGCGGGTATAACTCAAGTATTTGCAAAATAATTACGCAGATTCTGATAGAATATTGACTTGGCTGCAAACAGTTTTGATCTCAGATCAGGCAGATCAAAACGGTTTGCCTAGAGGTACACCTAAAAGTGTATCAATTATAAAATGGGTTAAATTATTACGATGTTAATATGTTTTATTCTATGCTTTAATATTATTTGTTTTCAGTTTTTTTGGTGAGCTGTGGTTGACTGTAACTGTTTTCATACTCCAATGAAAGAAACACTTAGACTACAAGATAACCTGATAACCCGCAATAAAGACTTTGTGTTGAGTGAAAGAGTTAAAAGTAGTAGTCCACGGTTGTTCTAGATGTTCTAGCTTTACTACATTTAATAATTGCATTGTTATTATGTTTAGTGCTGTATAATGTCTACCCCGCTGTTTATATATACATGTACAAAGAACTCACGTCGGTCGCATGCGGGTCCTGTGTAGCCCGGGGGACACTTGCATTCGCCAGTCACGTGATAGCAGGGTTCACTTTCCTTACATGTGCATACTTGCTCGCATCTGTCCCCGTATGTGCCAGCCATACAAGCTGTAATATATATCTTTCATCGATAACATAAGCATCATTATTCATAAGTAACACTCAGCCATATACTTATATAGTCAAAACTTATATATGAGCCATGCAATGAGAAATCCTGACATAATGTATTGTAAACAGTGAATATAAAGGACAGTCGTCACATCAGAGACGCGGCATTTAGTCTTTATCTACACTGTTTGACACACACTTGCATCTAAAGCATTCCATGTACATTATATATAAAATTTGGCAGTGTAGGCCAAACTCAGATATAGCGCCTGGGATAACAACGGTGATTGATCTGTACAATTTTGCAACGCAAGAAGGCTGGTTTTGTCATGTACATTTGTACGAGTATGAACTTTTAACTATTTCCTTATAGTTACGAACACTTTATTCTTTCCAAATGAACGTGTTTGTTCAAATTAGCTATGCCCTTTGCAAACATTTGGGAGTCAGATCAAGCTCTAAAGTATTTGCTATTCAAATATAAAGATATGGTCGACAATGGCATGGAATTGGTAGTGTCTACATTTAAGAGAATTGCCATTAGTGTAGTTTAACTACATGTATTTCACTGCCCAGTTTTATAGTCTGCTTTAAACTTCTAAACGCTAAAATACCATCTGCATTGGAACTGTCCTTTGCAAAAGTTTAAAGTAAGCTATACGGCTATTGATTGACTGAAGGTATGTGTCATCTTCGCAAATATATATTAACATCTACGTCTTCACTAATAAAGTAACAAGAAAGTAACCATTTACCAGTATTAAAGCCTTCGACATCTATCATTTGTAATAGTATTGACCTATTTACTGATATGGCATCGTTTACTCATATATGCCTGAACCCCATTTATTTATTCACAAATCTAAAATCCTTGATTTATAACATAATAGCAATAACCCAGTTCTGTATGTCATAAACATATCCTTACATAACATCCTAAAGTATTGCACTTATATCAGGGCTCCAGATAAGGGGAGTATTTCAAAAACTAAAATCTTTATTCCTGCTTTAAACCCTATGGTGTCACGACTCATTAGAATCGTCTCTTTGAGACGATTCTAATGAGTAGTGACACCATAGGATTTGATGCTAAAATAAGTGAGAAAATGTTAGATTTGTGCAGTTTACTCCCTCTTATCTGGAACCCTGTTATATAATAGCATAACCCCTTCACTAATATAATGACAGTAATTCCTTCAGTTACATAATAGCATATGCAATTTAATAACAATAGGGTCATGTGGCCCTAAAATGCTTGCTGTGCGGGATAATATTTTATCGAAAGGAATAGTTTGTTCAAACTTGATACAAAACTTGTGAATTATACTTTGTAGTTTAGGACAAGAATATGTTCTTAAGTTGACGTTGAAAAATGTACAATGTTTATTGTTAGCTTCTTCGACATAGCTATATATCAAAATGAAAACTTTAAAGCTAATTTAGTAATGGACATCAAAGATATGTCTATCTTATTTTTAGAGAAGAATGTGAAGATTTCACTAAATCCTTTACTCAATGTACATGTGTGGCAATTTAGGACTTCGGGGACATAATATGAACAATCTTGGTAAAGGACATGTAGATGATGATTGTGCCAATTTTCTAAGCTCAGCCTACTATTGTGACAGACTAAATTGGATAAGCTCCTGCTACCTAGATATGCAACAGACCGAAACCGTTTCAGCAATGTAGGTAAATGTAGGTAAATAACCTCTAGAACTGCCACAATTCCAAAACTCAGAGCTCCGGCAATTTCATTGAAAGACTGGAAAATGTTTGAATGTTCCACAATATAACTACATATATGCAAAACTGAAATTCGGGGTGATGTCAGGTTTGGCCCTAGGGACATGATTTGAACAATCTTGATAGAGAACTTGAGTAGAAAGCTTTGATTCAAATATGTAAGCTTAGCCTCCTCTGTACAAGAAAATCATTTGCAGTTTTCTTTGCAAAGTATTTTTTAGCTGCAATGACCTAGAAGTTCAACGTACTGAAATCGTTTAAGTAATACATGCATTGGTAAATGACCTCTTGGTGTGTTACCATGTCAAATATTAAAGCTTTGACCATATTCAGAGAGATGCTTTAAAGTTTCATTATATAACTATATATGCAATTATGACCAACGGGGTGAAACTAACTTTTTTATTAATAAAAAACTCCTGTTAGAGGACCTGTAAATTGTTTTTTGTGAAAATATTTAGGTTCAGGGTACTGTGATATCAGACAGAAAATATGACAGTCTTGATGGAAACAATACATTGGTAGCTGTTGACACCTCGATTTACATTGGACTGTAACTATTTGAACAACCTGTTGTGTTGTGTTTCCCTTATGGAGCTTGTAATGCCGTAAAACCCATATCATCCATCAATATCACTTCATGTTATTTTGACATTAAACTTTGACTTCAAATATTGAAACAGGTTATAAAAAAAATCCTAACGACAGCAGCTAAAGAACCTATAGAAGGTGTTTGAATACAACTTTGGATGGAAGAATGTCGGATACCATTTAAAGAACAGTGTGAATTGATCTCCGAGTTCGATCTCAATTACAAAACAGCATGATCGAAGTATATTTTTATACTACGTCTACTAGGAGTACTGAATTTGATATTTGGATACATAATGATATGGCGGAATGTAACACACAATTATTTCAGGCCATTATGCCCTTTACATTTGAGTTATGTTATAGTATAACACTGACCCAAAGTGTATACGATATCAGCTACAGATAAAATAAATATGTGTTGATACATCGTAGCATGGCCGAGTATGTGACGCATTTTATGTGCAAATATTTGGTATGGCAATACTAACAATTCTGCAAAATGTATTTCATCGGGGATTCCATCTTACGAAACATCGTACGACAAAAACGGTCGTAAATTAAAACTTTAAAATACATGTACATATGTGTCTGATCTCCTTCATCTAATCCTGTTCTGTGACATCTCTTTGGAATCGTATTGAAAAGACAATTCCAAACAGATGTCACAAGACAAGAATAGATGAAACAATACAACATTTGATAACTTTAAAATCTGACTTACGACAATATTTGTCGGACGAAGTTTCATAAGACGGCCCCCTGTATTTTACCATGACACAATTCTTGTTTCCTTTAATTTCAGTAAAAGCAATTACCTATTTCTTAAAAGGTTTAATTAGCATTTACCCAATCTTGTTTACCATATTATCCTGAAATCCGAAATTGCGTTGGAACCCTTATTCTGCTACATGTAAGTGTGACTGAACGAGCATTAAAAATTAAACAATGAATGAAGATCTAAAGCTGACGCTGTTAAGCGTTGCGCTGTATCAATATTGAAACTATTTGACACAATTTACAAGACATTTCAAGTTAGAAAAACTAAAACTCTGTTTGAAGACAACAGTTTCGGGGCAGGCAGAATCCTAATTACAAACGCCGGGTCCCTAATTACTAGTTCTTTTCCTAGTTGCCGAAACTTTAGCCTTGAGCTATAATAGGATAATGCCCGCTTTAACGTTATATGGTACTGCTTATTAATAAACTAAAGACGGTTAGAATTGGATAAGGCGTATATTTTTCACATTAAAAGGCGATTACATTTCTTCTCCTTACATTCTGAAAACTTATTCGGGAAAAACTTTATTTTTCTCAATAAATATGTTAACGCTTAAACTAATAGTTCATTGTAAACAGTTTAGAGCCAGATCAGACGCCGGTTAACTCGGTATCTGATTAGGTTCCAAACTGTTTTTCACTTAGATTTAAAGGAATTGTCAAAGTTCAACTCTACATTCCATTGAATTACGTTAGATTCTGGTTTGCTTTGATTGGGAAATATACCACATTCTCGGCTGTACATAAAACTTAAACCTGTGCAAACAGGCCTATTAAAAGGACGATTTCTGAATGGTCTTAAATGCTTTACGTTTTTATCTTGCATATTAAAAGTAATTCAAAAAGCTCCTGTAGGAACTTTATGCCTTACGTTTATTCCGCACAAAGCAGTTGTCTTTCTTCACCTACAGTAAATACTTTGTTATCATTTCCCAATAAACAAGTTTACGCAAAAAAAACATATTTTCCTTTGCAAACAGTTTAGAGTCAGATCAGACGCCGTGGAATCCGGCGTCTGATCAGGCTCAAAACTGTTTGAAACTCTTCAGAGTAATATGAATAGTTAGAATTGTCAAAAAAATGTAAGTTTTTACGTTTTATTGCGATGCGTTTGCGTTTTAACAGGAAATAGTAACGTTTTCTTCACTGTATCTCATTGACTAGTCTACATGTATGCACAGCAAGCTACCAACACTAACTTACTTTACTGCATTCTTTATAGCTGTATTCCCGAAAGACGTTGTATTTATTTAAAATATCGCTCAGACAGCCCTTTATAAGATTGTCGCATTTTGTAATTTGATAATAATAAGTTATTCCATCAAACCGCAGAATAATTATTAAAACCTATAGTAAATGTATGTATCCCTGTCACACCCTTACATCGTTAAAATGTAGCATACATTTCAGAGTGTCTTAGAAAAATAATGGATGTATGTCCTTTAAACACAAACTAGAGTTGGAGTTTAACATGGTTTGGATCTGTGTCACGTGTTTCGTTTGTTAACGTTTGATTTATATCGAAACTGCTTACATGCCAGTTAAACCCAACTGTGGAGGACAATATACATAAGGTTTCTCACAATTTGGCGAATTGATTATTCTTTGTAATGTGATTGTTCTCTTCCCTTGTGATAGAACCAAGGCTACTGAAATCACTAATTTTACTTTAGGGGATTTGAAATGTGTTGTTTCTCGTTTGATGCCATTTTGTCTTCTTTTTTTATAGAAATCATCTTGGAGCTGGTACAGAGTACAAAATATTGTCATTTTGCAAAATGAACACTTTTACTTAAACAACGAATGCAATTTGAACTTAAAATTTCTTGGAACTGATGTCCAGAGGATATGTCATATAACCAGATCATAAACCGAGTTAGTCCTATAAAGGAGTATAGTGGTCACTTGTCTGAGATAACGCAAACATTATTTATTTCCTGATCCCGTTGTACAAGTTTTAATATATTAGCTGATTTTCTACTACAACTTTTTATTCAACAAATCTAGTTTCTAATAAAGTTGTGTAGGACCGTTCTAAGTCGTTTTTATAAAATGACAAATAGTACAGGGTCCAAGGTTATAAAGCTTTTGAATTGAGCCTGGAGTCGTTTTCAAGCATTTAATTGGTCAGATTTGAGCCTAGGCTCAAATCAGACCAATCATATGCTTTAGAACACACTCAGACTATACTTAAACGCTTGATAACCTTGAGGCCAGACCCTGATCTGAGGACTCCGATATGTATCTATTCTTTTGGCACAGGAAATGTGTCAACTGTTTTCTGTTCTGTGTGTAAAGGACACATGTCATGTGGCGCTAGGTGCACAACAATGAGATAAAAGGTGACGTCATACATACGTTTGTGACATCGTTTCCCTTCCCATCCTGCCTTGCACATGCAGTCACCCGTGTCGGCCTTGCACGTGCCATTGTTATCACAGTCACACCTCTGTAGACAGTCACTGCCGTGAAACCCGGGCTCACAGACTACAATAAAATCAACGTCATACAATACAGTCGAAGCTCGATACTTCGTTTTCGCTTAAACCGACTTAATCAATATTTCATAAACTTATTTTCGTAACTCGATCTCGCTTGAGTCGACATGCCCGTATTTCAAAGTTAAAACGTGGCTAAGCCACGTTTTAACATTGAAATATGGGCATGTTCGAACTAACGCGAGTTCGTAGTATCGAGTTTCGACTGTATGCTATTTGTCCGCTTACATTTATACAATAGTAAACAGAATCCACATGCAAAACGATATAGGACAATGACACCCGTTTAAACCATTTCCGCCACAGAAGCGCATTTAGGCGTGTTTAATTTGTTTCTCCAATAAAGAAAATAGTTCAAATATTGATTAACAATAAGTGGTTATACAACCATAAAATTATTTACATAATTATGCTTCTAGAAGGTGCCTTTGCAAAAACGAAAGTCCATTACAAGCTGATAGTGCGTGGAGTTCTGGGGCCCGTCTTACGAAACGCCAAACGACACAAATGGTCGTAAGTCAAAGAAAATAATTTCGTCTAATTTCTGATTGCTCCATCTTATCTTGTGTGACATCTCGTTTTAAATACAAATGTACGAGTCCAAAGAGATGTCACAAGACAGAACCAGACGTAGAAATCAACAATAATTGAGAGTTTTAAAATCTGACTTAGGACAATATTTGTCGTAAGACGTTTTGTAAGACGGTTCCCAAATAAGGAATCAAAATGTTTAAAAAAAAAGTCACCGTGAGACGTTGAAAACCTGGACTCACGTAACCGGATACATGTACAATTAATTATCAAACAAGCGTTTCGATCCTAAAATATTTTATATTTCTATTTACAAACAATTCAATGAAACATATAAGGACCTCTAACCGCACATGGTTACTTCATACAAGACAAAGGTAATGCGGAAATCTCATTAAGGAACGTTCCACGTTACTGTGATCCTCCAATTAGGTACACATTTACCATCTTACTTACAACTCTGCAATATAGACTTCTTTCGTAAGGTCGCGAAACATCTCTAGTTCAGAAGCCCAAGTAAATTTCGCTCATGCTAAAATGGTTCGGATATCTTGGATTCCTTATACAGTGAAACCCCTCTATTACAACCACTAAATCGAATACTTATTGATTGTATAAAAGACAAGTGACATATTAAAGCAAGCAAAGTGACAGTTAAACAGAAAACTCCTATAGGAGTTTTGTTTTACTGTCACCTTGCTTTAAGCAGCCGCCCAACCGTAAACTTTATAATTCACACAATTAAGTGGTCGCAATAGAGAGGGGACCGCAAAAGAGAGGTGGTCGCAATAGAGAGGTGGTCACAATAGAGAGGTTTTTATATGTTAATGTTTACCATCTTCGCACTCCTCTCCCTTATAGCCTGGACTACAGTGGCAATGTCCAGTGGCCTTGTCACAGGAAATACTGTTTGTACATTCACACTTGTTCATGCAGTTCCGGCCATATAAACCTTCTTTGCAAGCTAAAACATTAAACGAAAAGCATCATTATTAGGTTACACAATATTAATTGCCATGGCAACAACCTACAAAAGTATGTTTTATGAGAGAATACATTATTATTTCCAAACACGTTTGAGCTATATAAAATACGTCTGTGAAAAACAGTTTTGGGCCAGCTCGAACGTAAAGTAACATTTTCTACAATTCCAGAACGTTTGGTTATTAATTAAAGTTTTAATTAAATCATACGAAATTATTTTTGTTGTTGTTCTTACTATATAGTTAGTGTTCTAAAGGTTCAAAACATGTTATATTCTACATAATTACTTTCACAACATATTTGTTTAGCTTCGTTTAAACAGGAATAAATGATGCCTTCTCCACTGTATATAAATGTATACATGGGGTGAAATGCTAGTTTCTTCCAACTAAAATTAGATCAGTCACCACAAAAATAATCTTGCTCCAAATTGACTGCAAAGTTTACAATAACCAATAACCATTATTGGCTTAGATCAAAAGCGTCTATTTTGAATTATTAACGATTCATTTCAACGGGATAAAGTAACGTATTTGCCAAGACTGCTATCCTAAATCAGAGAAATAAGAAACCAGAGCTCCTGATAAGGGGACGTTAATTGCGCAAATCCAACATTTTCTCACTTATTTTAGCACCAAATCCTATGGTGTTACAACTCATTAGAATCGTCTCTTTGAGACGATTCTAATGAGTAGTGACACCAAAGGGTTTAAAGCAGAAATAAAGGTTTAAGTTTTTGAAATACTCTTCTTATCTGGAGCCCTGAAAACACTGAAAAATAAAACAGGTAATATGTAACCATTATACGGAATAATTTTATAATTCCACAATTAAAAATATGGAATTGTCAGACGTGTAGCATGCTAAGAGCTGACAAGGGATTTTCTAAACCCCTACTAGTGCTTCTAATGTCGTCATGAGATAAGCTAATTCAAGTTTTAATGCAATTTCTAGTACATGCTTAATGTATTTTACAGATAGTGTTATATAATGAAGACAAAAATAATAAAATATTGATGCACTCAATTTTATATTACAGTGAACCTTATGTACTGCTGCAGCCCAGAGGAAAATAAACTTCAAGTGAGATATTTAAAGGATGCAGTATAAAACAGAGCAAATGTTATATACTAAGAGAGCCGAAAGAGTAAATCGCCAGCATTTTTAAAGATTTGTGTATTTTTGTCTCTCTTTTCCTGTCAATTTGTATATTTTATTGATTTGCGTTTGTGTTTCTGTTTTCGTTTAAACGGGAAAAAATAACGTTTTCTCCGCTGTATATGCTTACGTTTTTCACAAGCATCCCCTGTGTAGCCCTCTGAGCAGTTGCATTTGCCGGTTACCCTGTCGCAAGCATGACCGTTACAGTAGCATCTATACAAACAGTTGATGCCGTATGCCCCGTGTTGACACTCTGAAACAAATCAATCAATTAATGGACAAAGTAATTACAAAACTTATCTATCACGACCACTTAGTTGTGTAAAATAGTAGGTTTTACAAAAGATGACTGTTAAAACAATGTGACAGTAAAACAGTGTTAATCATATGTCTGTTATACAATCAAATTAGCATTCGTTTTTAACCCTTTGCCTCATAGCCTGTTTCTAGTTTTGAAGACAGGTGACCACTTAAAGCAGGTTGAACGTAAAGCAGAATGTGCCCTAAGGCACATTCTGCTTTACTTTCAGCCTGCTTTAAGTTAATATCTGCTAGGATATAGAAAAAAATATAATGATACATATTCATGACAGTATAAAATGGAACTATTTTCTTTGGCGGATGAATAAATTAAATACGCTAAAAGTCGCTTCTATAAGGGAAAGGGTTTACGAGGTCGTAAAAGAGAGCTTTTAGTTTACTGTAGACAATAATACCTGCTAACTATGTCACACGTGCTATGCCGCTCCGAAATAAGTTACATAACCAAACGGACAAAGTAATTATACAGTTACTAGATATATGGTTGTACCTGCTAAGATACACTGGGGTCTCTTCCCGATTGCATCCGTGAGCAGATTCAAATTTAAACCTTTTTTACACTGTGATATGTTTTAAGAACAAACAGTAAACTACGCTTATAAATATTGAGTAATGGGCTCAACACAAAATACAACAAACACCATAAACAAAATTAATACAGAATTTTCATACACCTTTCTGTGCTTCTCTCTGACAAGAACTAAAAGGAAGGCAGGCCGATGGTTTTGATACCATGTGCTGCTTAGCGACGAGTACGATTAGCCAAAATCATCTTCCTGAAATCTTCATCACCTCATCTCATCATTCCTCATAATTCACCGGCGGTAAATTATGACATTTTTGTGTCGCAGTGCCGCAAACCTAATTCATCCATGTATCTATTGCAAATTAAGTATCTTTTACAGAGGTAACCTTAATGTATTTGGAGTATGTGTATCAAAAAGACTTATTCTAAGGTTTACCTTCTTCACAAAGTTTTCCTTTCAGCCCATGTGGACACATGCAATCACCGCTGACCTGGTCACATATACCTCCGTTTAAACACATGCACTGTCTCTCACATGACTTTCCATAGCGACCCTAAAACATTGAAACGTTTACAATATCAACAGGAACAATAATCGGTCGTTCATACAAAGACAAAGTGCAGTTACAATTAGGTCTCGTTAATATTTACATATAAGGGTTGTTATTGTAAATATTTAAAAACCGTGAAGATCCTGATTAGAAGGCTAAGAAACATATGATCAGGGTCGACACAATTTGCATAGGACAAATGTACTCACTAGGTACACTGTTTGTTAATGACAAGCATACTCGTCGCTAGGGTCGTATATGTATACGTTATACTACATATAAAAACTTAACTCATTATGGACATCTATGCTTTGACTAATGCAAATGAAACAAAATCCAAGGCAGCCTAGCAGACTCACGTCAAACATATGAGAAAATAGTACAGACCATAATCAGACAATTCCTTTGAGAGTTGTCTAATCGGGGTATTCATTCATTTGAAGAAGCGGCAGAGAACAGGGTAAAACAGCATTACATACCTCTGGGCATTTCTCTGAGCAATTCCTTCCCGTATAACCTGATTTACATTTACACTCGCCCGTCACGTGGTTACAAATGGCGTTATTCGCACACGTACATATACCATGGCAGTCTTGGCCGAAAAATCCTTCTGGACATCCTGTAAATACAGATAGAGGGGAAGAGGTTATTAATATAGGACTGCCATAAGTTCATAAAACAATCCTTAGATTTCAAATATGTTAATTTTTCAAGCGAAATTTTCCGAATTATACCTTTAACCCATAGTATTTTTCTAGTTTTGGAGACACGTGATGCTTAAAGCAGGTTGCAAGTAAAGCAGAATGCGCCGTCAGGCGCATTCTGCTTTACTTTCAGTCTGCTTCAAACTTCCATCTGTTGGGATGATAAATCCGAAGATTTCGGAAAAATCCGGAAAAATGGCAGCCCTGTATTATTTCTTCACAAACAGATTTAATCTAAGTCGTAATACATGTACAGTACTCCCTCTCTACAACAGCACCCACTTGGAGACACATATTATGTAAGTTGTTCGGATGGGGTTGTTTAAACGGAGGGGAAATTAATACCCTTAGAGAGATGAACACGACTTGGCTTACAATTGCAAATAGCTTGAATCCAGATCAGACACCGTGTAACGCGGCGTCTGATCTGGATTCAAACTGTTTCAAATCCACTGTTATTTTTGTTTTTTAAGTCAAAATGTTCGCTATAATTATATTATTTTGTGAAACTTGTTTTTGAAACGGCGACATGCGTTTTGATAAGGAGGAAGCCGTTTTTCGGAGGGCCGTTGATGGGAAAGAGCACTATATATTCCGATATAAAATATTAAGAGCCAGGTCTGACTCCAAAAAGTGCCTGTCAGATTAACCCATGTATTCATATATTAGATTAGTCAATTATTGACGTAAGGAGTTCCTGGTCTCAATCTCAATTTTCGTTCTGTTTTATAATGAAATTGCAAATTTACCATTAATTGCTGGCGCAATTTGTGGAATTTGCCGATCATTTCTGTCGTTTATTTCGCTTAAAAGCCGAAAATATTCAATGAATTACTTAAATATACCATTCTTATCTATCAGTCTGATACGGCTCCATACTGTTTGCAAGGGAAGTTTTGTTTTAGTACAAAGCATTTATTGGGAACAAATCTCGGCTTCCCCATATACACTATTCTTTATAATACCCATGACCATAGCTATGTATGTAACTACATTTTATGTATCTTAAAATGTTAAATTATTGTAGGAGAGTTCTGGTTTAACAATCAAAACCTAGCTGCTTTATGATGAGAAGTTGTTTGGTACAATGTACATGTATATACAAATGCAGTGGTTACCGGAATATGAGGAACATTTATTGCAATACGTTTACGTGCAGCAGCATGGAAGCGGCAAAGTGACATCAAAATAATTACTTACCTTTGTCGCAGTACCGCCCTCGCCATCCGGGTCTACACTCACACACGCCGGTCACGTGATCACAGGTAGCGTTGTTTCTACACTTACACTCCTGAGAACACCCAGGACCAAAGCTGTCGTTGGAGCATTCTAAAGCGAAACAAGAACATGTATAATTAAACCTGTATCAAGCGATCATTAACCCTTTCCCCCATAGAAGCGACTTTTAGCATATTTAATTTATTCCTCCGCTGAAGAAAATAGTTCCAGTTTATACCATCATGAACAATAATCATTACAAATATGTTATATAGCCTAGCAGATTTTAGCCTAAAGCAGGCTGAAAGTAAAGCAGAATGTGCCATAAGGCACATTCTGCTTTACTTTCAACCTGCTTTAAGTGGTGACCTGTCTTCAATATTATAACTAGGATATCAGGTAAAGGGTTAAACTAAGAAAGATGGTTACTTGTTCTGGTAGTAGAGTATTTGTTGTTTATTCCAATATGCATGTGTGGTATTGATCTGGTTCCAAACTGCTTGCTCTCTATATTTCATTATAAACCAATAATTCCAAGAACCTGATATGTTTATCCACTGCTTGAATTCCCTTTGGGGTAATTGTTAATTAAACAGAAAGCGATTACTTGTTTGTTCTCAACTGTAACCACATGCTGATGGTTTCAATGCAAAACAATATTAGTACATTTATCTCATCGGGGACTTTCTTCATTAAATCTGGTCTGCATTAGACATATGTGTATATGCACCTAATTTCCACAAGTCGTACAATTTCGAGTTCGCTATTTAATTTTCCCTTGCTTTAGGTCATAGTATTTTGCGATTAACACATTTGCGCCCAGTGGATTCTTCGATGTTTTATATTGGAATTTTCCATTTTTTATCAAATAGATGCCTGGTCAAAATTTTCATTTTCTTGTTGTTTTATATTTAAATTCCTATCAGCAAACAGGGTAGACTCTGATCAGACGCTGCATAATGTGGCGTCTGATCAGAGTCCAAACTGTTTGCCTATGTCCCATATATGGGATCGTGGACACAAATGGGTTAACAGCGGCGCATGTTCATAGTTTTCAACCAACCTTATTAGATATGAACACATTTGTTTCTATTCTATAATAAACAGTAACTTTTGTAAACGGTTAGTTCAGATACCCCTCCGCACAAGATAAAATGTTTGTAGTTGAGGTATTTTTGTAGCCTCCTCGTTTTGGTTGTTCTGGGTTTTATTTGTTTGTTTTTTTAAATACTGCATAAAGGTTTAGAAACTGTCTCAATGTTTTAACCTACTGACCTACTTTTGAATATTATGTACCCCATGCTTAAACATTGCCTAGCTTTTGTTGCGATTATCATTCTAAGCAAGTTTAAGAAATATTGGGCTCAAAGCTAAAATACTGTACTGGTCAAAAGCATTTTCCCGCACTTTGACCTACCGACATACTTTCGAAACCCATATATAACCAATATTCATACATTGACTAGCTGATGTCACCATCAAGCTTGTGCATCTTCTCCGCATTAGTTCAAATCCGGACTGAGCTCCTTAAAAAATGCTGTGCAATACATTTTAACACAAATCCTTTCCATAAACTAATATTTACATACGCGCCTGACATCCATTCGAGTTTATATGACAAACCTTGTTTTAATTCTCTTTTATTTGGGAAACAGATAATGCATAAACACCGGCTAAAATTTAGAAAATAACAATACAAAGAACTCCTTATGGAGCTTCCTGGGTAACTTTTTCCCAGCAGTCAGCATCAATATGTCTTAGCGCGTCTAGAACTACATGCACGTAAAACACTTCAGTTAAACAAGAGGCATATGAACCCATATATCGTTCACCTGACAATAGTTGACAAAATGGGGATAATTATTTACGTTTCGGGGCGTGGGTCACTTTTGACCCAAGGAGCCTAATTTGAACGATCCTGAAAGAGGACATGTAGATGCTACTATGTGCCAAATGTCTAAGTTATGTGTACTAGGGTTCGATACAAGAAAAAATAATTTTTCATTGAACACATTTATTTTTAGCTTCTGTGACCTAGATATGCAATTGACAGGAACCATTTATTCCATACTGGTAAATGATATCTAGGAGCGTCACCATAAAAAATCAAAATTCTGGCAATATTAGTTTGAGAGGAGGAAATGTTTGAAATGTTCTCTTTATAACTCTAACTGTGACCCCCGGGACTGAACCAACTTTGACCCTGAAAACTATTTGAACAATCTTTTAGACAAGAAGATTTTTAAAGTATTCTTTGAAAAATCTATTTAAAGCTCCTATGACCTAGATATGAAACAGATTAAAAGCATTTCAACAATATTGATAAAGGACATCTAGACGTGTCGCCATGTCAAATACCAACCTCTGACCGTATTAGTTTCATAGGAGAAGATGTTTGAAAATTTCACTATGTAATTCTATGTTAATCTGTGAACCCCGTGGCGGGGCTTTTTTTTTTCTAGGGGCATAATTTGCACAAATTTGATAATGGACCTCTAGATTATGCTATATGCCAAATATCTAAGCTCTGGGTACTAGGGTTTTAGACAAGAAGAGTTTTAAAGTTTTCATAGAACAAACCTATTTTAGCTCCTGTGACCTAGATATGCAACGGACTGGAATTTTTTCACCAATACTGGTAAAGAACATCTAGAAGTGGTTCCATGCAAAATATAAAAGCTCTGGCCATATCAGTTTCTGAGATGAAAATGTTTGAAACTTTCACTATATTACTCTTTGTAAAATTGTGATCCCCGGAGCGTTGCCAATTTTGACCCCTGGAGAATATTTTGCACAAACTTGATAGAAGACCAGTAGGTGATGCTATGTGCCAAATATTTAAGTTTTGGTCCTTGTGGTTTTTGAAGAGGAGATTTGTTAATATTTCCTTATTTTGTCACTTGGTTTGCCATGGCGACCAGATTTCTGCATAGTTTTTAATTCTTTGAACAAATTTTAAAGAGCTTGACCTAAGGAACATTCCTGTAAAGTTCGGTTGAAATCTATCCAGCGGTATAGGAGAATATTTCATATGAAGCTATTGTCAATGACGACGGACGACGCACACCGCACGACGCATGATGACGGATACAGTGCCATCCCAAATAGCTCACTTTAGGTGAGCTTGAAATATAAAACATGTATGCTTAGTCAAAAAGCAACAAGTCCACCGATAAATCAGAATCTAAATGTGTTTCTAATGTACTCCTTTATCACATAACGACTTAAATCGAAAGGATTTTAAGAACATAGATGGTTAGAAGCCGACAACATACTAACTTATACGTGGATCAAACAGATTATTTCGATTTTGCCTATATACTGTTATCTTAAAAGTTGAAATAGCTATTGGTTCCTGTTTCAACACGATGACATGAAATACAGAAAATGTCATATACATGCAGTGTTTAAATGTTAACGTTTTATTCAAAGTACAATGCCAAATAGTTTAGTATCTGAATTTGATCCAAACAATGTGAAATAAGCATCTGTTAGTTTAATATGTTTGTTTTGGAAAAATGATATGCCTTACGTAAAATTAGTGTCTGTGTGTTTTGTCATCGAGTCAGGCAGATATGAAAATATACCAGGAGAAAACCGAGTTCTACTTCTTATTAGTCTGTCCACATTAACGGGAAATTAGAATGAAATATTGGAAAGCTTTTTGGGCAGGTGTACAACAATTAATAAATTTGAAATCTTTTATCGCATTCATCGAAAAAATATTTAGATACTCTGACAAAATTTATTTATTACGCAATGAAGATATGTTTGATATAATAAATAATTTTATATTGTAAACCTTCTATCACGACCACTAAACAAAATACCCACTTGGGATATTAAGGACGGGTGGCGGCTGGGAGTAGGCTTAGAGTAAGGCAGAAATCTTTTTTGGGGGCTTTGCTTTCATCTTGCTTTTGGCAGCCGTTTGTCCTAACGGACACTCTCAACTCATTTAGTGGTCGCGGTTGAGGAGATTTACTGTATTTACTTGATTTGGTATATAAAGTTTAACATTAATTTAGATCATCGACCGATGCTAAATTACTTTAGCTTAAAATTGGAGATGTTGGGAAAACATCATGACCATTGTCTCTACTGTATTTATTATGTTTTTGTTATAAGCATTGTATGTAATGCTTTATGCAATAAAACCATCGTATCGTGTGTTTTGTCAATTTAGTTTGTATAGTCACGCGTCAGGCTGTTTGTAACTATTCATTAAGGTTTTTTTCTGTCAAAATGTCTATTATATAACTTTGAGAAAAACAGAAGACGACATTGAAACAGACGACATTGCAACCGTGAATAGGTTTGACATAACTGTCCTTTTTTAGGAAACTGTGACAATGGTCGTTGTAGGGAGGAAGTCGTTGTTGGGAGGGCCGTTGTAGAGAGGTAGTGCTGTATAATCATAGTGTGTCTAGTAAATAAAGAGAGGATAAAGAGGGCGACGTCTTTTGCATGTGATAAGGATCTGAAAGGCTTGATAATACAAGTCAGCCTTGATGTGAGGAAACTTCAACGCCTGCATTTGTTCAGAAAACGGAGAAAAATAAGTGCAAGCGTTTTGTTTCTCTATCTCCTATGGGAGAGACGGTTGCTTTGGAAACACAAATAGTATTCATAAAGTAGCAGAAATTAAAGATACCCAAAAGATTGAATGTCCTTAGTGTGAATTTGGAGAAACATTAATAGATAAAAACGAACATCTTTATCGCTTTCACTGTCGATTGGGAATTTAGTTGACATTTTCAAAACGTAATTATGCGTATTATCTGGCTCTAAACTGTTTTTTTTATTTGTTTCAGTTTTTCTACAGTCAGAATTCACTAGTTCTAAACAATTTAAGCGAAAAAAGTAGAATAACTGATACAGTGTAAAGTGTGTATGTTACATGAAGAATTGGTTTATTGTAAAATAAAAGTTTCGAAAAACTGTAAACTTTGTTTCCGAAAATAAAAGAAGTATAGGTGGTTCTTCGTATCACAGAACAGTGTTTACTCGTATATCTCAATATTTATGTATTCATTCTGCTTCTTTCTGCAATGTGCAGTCTAGAGGACGTTTTTCTTTCTCCAAACCCGCGTGTTATGCTAAAACGTAAAGGCCATTTCAAAAAAATGTAATTTCAAACAATTTGGAACGAAATTGTTTGCCACTTAGAGCAAACTCAATCGCTAATATTTGCAAAAGGTTGTTTTTTCTACATTAGATATCCTTTACGTTCCGTCTCTTTTAAACGGGAAATGATAACATCTTTTCCACTAGTATAATATTTAACTAGGGTTTTTCATTGCAAATGCGGAAGCCCTATAGGAATAACATTTTATGTCTGTATGTCCGTATGTCCGCCCGCCCGTCAACACTTTAATAATCCGCGATAACCCAAACACTTCTTCACGTATCGGCTTTATATTAAGAGCATATGCTAGGTATCACAAGAGGAAGACACCTGTATAGCGTCTGTGTTCAATCCAATCATTACGTCCAGAGGAAGCTGCCCTTGACTTGTCAGAACTCCCATATTCAACTATGATTATACTCTAGCAACTTCAATTGCCCACCAATTCTATTAACATTTTGACCGAATGTGTACCAGGATACGATCATTATATAGTATTGCAATTTACTAAACTATAAATAGATAATGCCCCTGATTTATTAAAAATAAATACAATATGTTGCCTTGTTCAAAAAATTGAGAGGTTTTAATAGTCTAATAGAGAGGTTTGACTACAATGTATATCACTGTTCTTTCTACTTACTTTGCTCACACCGTTCCCCTTTCCAGCCTGGTGTACAAAGACACTCCCCTGTCACGTGGTGGCATTCCGCATTGTTTATACACGTGCACATCTCTGCACAGTTTATCCCGTGTCGACCCGCCGGACAGGCTGTAAGTAGAAGAGGTATATAGACATGTAAGTAGTTGACATCATTGTACTTTGAAGTCCCCTATAGTCGCGTAAGTCTGCCATACAGACCAGTGAGGGAGAGACGTCGTGTATAAATATGAGCCGTTTCACGACAACACCAGCCTTATTCCATTGCAACATTGTGCAGACCAAGAACACTGTGACCCCATGCTCTGGATTTGAATTTGATCTACACTGCCAAATACCGTATATATATAATACAGCTACATAAAAAGCTTTAGAAGAATAACGGTGTCAAACAGTGTAGATCAAGACCAGCCGCTGAGAAGACAGTATCCGTTCGTATTTAAATAAAACGACACGCAATGCACTCAGAGGTGACCAATGGACATGTCTTTATAGTTGTTAACGGGTCGTAAATAATTTGGAACCTGACTGGAATCCCAATCTGCTCAAAATGTTTGTAATGGACATATTTCGAGCATAAATGCGTTAAATCAACCCATACAATCTATGAAGCCTGACTTGGTATTCTCGGTTTGCAATAGCATACTCACTTATAAACTATAGTTAAAACTATAGTTAATGTATTTTGCAAGGGTAGTCTATCCAAGCATTTTAAAACCACGCACAATTTCAAGTTAACTACATTCGAACAGCTTTAGTCATTTTGGATGATTAAAATGTCTCTATTTCCCTAACGTGACCCTCAGGCAGCTCAATGTCTGCTATTAAACTATTTCTGTCAAAATTTTATTTCGATCAGTTTTATTTCAACCCGTTTGTGTCTGACATGCCATAAATGGGTCATGGAGAAACGATACAGACCCTGGTTATACGCACCATTATGCAACTTCTGATCTGAAACTGAACTGTTTGCTTACATGAATTTCTATTCAAACAAAATTAGATAAAATGAAAAATGAGAAAACGTCTCTTTTGTCTTAACACCTCCTCAAGGCAACTCGATGTCTGCTACAGTGGAGAATCTGTTATTCTTTCCCAATAAACGCGTTTACGCTAAAACTAATATTTGCAGTGCAAACAGTTTGGAGCCAGATCAGACGCCGGGTAACCCGGCGTCTGATCAGGCTCCAAACTGTTTGCCACCAAGATAAACAAGAATTATCAGAATTGTCCAAAAGTTGTTCCTTTCTACGTTTTAGTGCTTTGCGTTTGCGTACGTTTGCGTTTAAACGGGAAAGAATAACAGATTCTCCACTGTATTAAAGTATTTCTGTCAAATATTTATTTCGATCTGTTTAATATCAATACAAATCTGAATATTATTTTATGTATGTAACATCCAGTCATATAACTCTCCATTAACCCTTTGAACCCTATTCCCTCATATAGGCGTTCTTTTCAAACAGTGAACATGTGAATAGTACACTTGTCCGGTGCAAACAGTGAAGGCCCAGATCAGAGGATGGAGCCCTCTAATCAGGGTCTTCCCTGTTTGTCATAATGCCAAACATTGACAATAAACAACCCTTAAAAGTCAGAAATGGACTTGACTAAAATGGAAACTGGAATTGTCCATTTAAAGTTTCAGGGAGGAAAGAGTTAGGTACATTATGCCATCAAAAGATAGTGGATGCACCAATAAAAGGGATGTAGACGAACATTCTAGAGTATGGTCAGTCGCCGCATAATGCGGCGTCTGATTAGAGTCTACACTGTTTGCTGATAGGAAATTCAATATAAAACAAAACGAGAATTTAGAAAAGGCACCCATTGTAGTTTCATCAAGAATGGATTCATCTTATATATAAGCATTGACGAATGTACTCGACAAGTTTGACTTTCACATCATTTGTTGGTCTATCCGTATATTGGTGTGTTGAAACAAAATTACTCGCAAACATGTTGCAACAAAATGTGGAATAGTGTGTGCTTATTAATGAAACAAAAGACAAACAGCAGTTTATTGGTTGCCTTTTTATTTCCGTTTGCATGATATGGAATAAATTATATATAATGTTCAAATAGTGTTTGGCAATATAGTGTTTAGACTTCCTGACTGCAAAACACTCTTTTGCGTCAGAAAATGGAAAACAATATATTAAAGCCAATGTATAAACACCTACAGTGGAGAATGTGATATTCTTTACCAATAAACGCGTTTACGCTAAAACTATTATTTCCAATACAAATAGTTTGGAGCCTGATCAAACGCCGGGTAACCCGGCGTCTGATCAGGCTCCAAACTGTATGCCACCAAGATAAACATGATATATCAGAATAGTCCAAAAGTTGTTCTTTTCTACGTTTTAGTGTTTTGCGTTTGCGTACGTTTGCGTTTAAACGGGAAAGAATAACAGATTCTCCACTGGACCACGTATTACACTTTAGATTAATGCTTTCACAAAAAAAGCTGCAAGCAAAAGTTTTATACAGAGTTATTAATGAATATTAATGTACATGTATTTACATTCCGTTGGGGGTGCTGTATTCTTAAAAGAAAACCAGGAAATTCAGAAACTAGGATCTAACTGTTAGAACTGAAACCATGCGTTAGTTCTTGAAACAGTGGATTAAACATTCTTTCCAATAAATGCGTTCGTGTTAAACAGTGACGACGACGTTATTCTTTCCCGTTTAAACAGAAACTAAACACAATTCACTTAAGTGTAGAAAATGAAATGTTTTATCGAATTATCTAACTGCTCATGTTAATCTTAGTAGCAAACCATTTGGACTTTGTTCAGAAGCCGGGTTACCCGGCATCTGATCTAGCCCCAAACGGTTAGCAATGGAAATAGTAGTTCTAGGATACACGCTTTAATTGGAAAGAATCACGTCTTCTCCACTGTATTTCAATTGCAAATAGCCTAGCTTAGCGTCTAAGAATCTGGCTACAATATGCGTATATACATGTATATCAGGATATACATGCGATATGTATAAGGTTTAAAACTGTTTGTCGCACAAATAAAGAATACCATTAGACATTTATAACAAATTGTAAGTTTCTATATTTGGCATCGCGTTTTTGATGTTTTGCGATTTAAACTAGAAATAGTAAAGTATTCTCCAATGTACTTATTGTATGCAAAACTTTTGAAAGATTTCGCTAAGCGAAATTTTGGCTTAAAAGCTATTGTCAATAACATAGATTCATGGAGATAGAATTTTTACCCCTTTAATGCTACGATATCATCTGCTCTAAGCCATTGCTATCTGATATCATTAATCATGTTTAAATGTTATTTAAATGTTAGACAAATTGGCAAAAGTTATTTCCTTTTAAGTATCAAACAGTTCGAATTCCAATAAGACGACGTGCCTGACAAGATCCAAACTGTTTACAAACACATTTAGCCATTGTTCTCGAGGTAAGGCAGTGAATGGGTGTTAAAGCTTTCTTCGCATTGACATTTATTAGTTTTACAACAAACAATATAGTATGAAAGTTAAGAATTAAGTTACAGGAAATAATCAGTATTCAACGCCCTGGAGTCACGTACACCAGAGAATTCTTCCGATTCATTAGAGAAGTCGATTTGTTTAATGAATTTTTTGAACATCTTTCCACAGCAATATCTTCGTCTCATCAGAGGACTGAGCATGATTTGACTAAAAGTTGCAAACAAATTGGATTCAGATCAGATTGAGACAATTAATATTTGGAATATAAGGTGCAAACTTTGGCAAGAATGTACGTTTTAGACATCTTAATCGTTTCACGCTCAATGATGCTTAAAAGCGCGTTTGCAAACAGTTTGGATCATGATCAGACGCCGCGTTACGTGGCGTCTGGTCAAGATACAAACTGCTTGACAATCGTATTGATATGTATTAAGCCATACTACATTGAATTTTACTTTGAAACGGTGTTGCAAACAACAAAATTGAAGCAGGCGACAATGAAACGGTGAAGGGGTAGAAATCTCACGAAAAAAATGGTAGTGACAGGGTTAATGGCGCCTAAATTGTTTGTGAATGCCACTAAGGTGGTGATGTTCAATCAGTCCCTAAGGTTGTAGACCTGTTGACTTGAAACTGAGATCAGGTTTGACCAATCAAGTGCTTGAGAACGGTCTAAGACTCAACTCAAACACCTTCTTAACTTGTTCGTAAAACCGCATCAGATCAGGATATAAACTGTTTGAAACTAGAATCTAGTGTGAACGTGTATTCTACAAGTATTCCCAAACTAAAGCTTCGAAAAACATAAGCAGACGAACAGTCTAAGAATACGAAATTATAGAAGAAAATGTTGACAATACTTTCTGCAATATTGCGTTGTAATTATTGTTCAATTGAGAGAAGTGGTATTTGATTAAGGTAATGGTAAACCTTGGACAGAAGTCGGGTTTCTGGGCGTCTAAACAGCATCCAAATTGTTTGAAATCGTGATTACAGTGGAGAATCTGTTTTTTTCCCGTTTAAACGCAAACGTACGCAAACGCAAAGCACTAAAACGTAGAAAAGTACAACTTTTGGACAATTCTGATAATTCATGTTTATTTTGGTGGCAAACCGGCGTCTGATCTGGCTCCAAACTGTTTGCACTGCAAATAATAGTTTTAGCGTAAACGCGTTTATTGGGAAAGAATAACGTTTTCTCCACTGTAGCACTTCTAGATACACCGGCAATAATTGTTATTCATTTCATGTTACAGTACTGAACCTTATTAAATTAAATTGATAATCGCAAGCGAATTGCCATCGAATTGCCATCGAATCGCGCGCTTCAAAAAACAAATCCTACGTTTGACGATTTTTACGCGAATTTTCCGAAGCGGTTGTGACAAAAATGGAATCGAAAAAAATAACGAATGCATATTTGCGAACATTTGTGAGGTACACCATTCAAGAAAACTTACCCGAGGGTAAAGTTAGTACTTTGAATCGCAAGCGAATTGCCATCGAATTGCAAGCGAATTGCCATCGAATCGCAAAAATTGTTAATTTAATAAGATTCAGTACTGTAACCCTTTCCAAACCAAAGAAGCGCCTTTCAATACGTTCCATTTATTTCTCAAACGAAGAAGATAATTCCAATTTATACAGTTATAAATATGTACAAAAATAAAACAATTATGTAACCTGGCAGATATTAGCTTAAAATAGGTTGAAAGTAAAGCAAAATGTGCCATAAGGCGCATTCCGCCTTACTTTCAATCTGCTTTTAGTTCTCACGTGTCTTCAAACGTAGAAATTGGCTTTGAGTAAAGGGTGTACATACAGTACTGAACCTTATTAAAAAACAATTTTTGCGATTCGCTTGCAATTCGATGGCAATTCCCTTGCAATTCGATGGCAATTCGCTTGCAATTCGATGGCAATTCGCTTGTGAATATTTTCCAACGCAATTAACGCGTTAAGTTTGCCTGAATTGTGTATCTCACCAATATTCGCAAATATGCCTTCGTTAATGGATTTCGATTCCATTTTTGTCACAACCGCTTCGGAAAAATCGCGTGAAACGACTCAAGCACACGATTTGCTTTTTGAAGCGCCCGATTCGATGGCGATTCGGTGGCAATTCGATGGCAATTTGCTTGCGATTATCAATTTAATTTAATAAGGTTCAGTACTGTAGTTTAAGAAAACCCAACGCAGTAAAATGTACATTTTGTTCTAAATGCCAACGATAATGTTTGATCTAGAAACTTGGTAAAAAATAATTCAGTCAGTCTAGTTAATTGTAAAAGGCATCTATTTTAGGGACATAATCTTTTTTACTTCCTTTACAGGTACTTTATTATTATACCAGATTTATATAGCACTCTTGTCACACAGGACTTGTGCGTTCAAAGGCGCTAAAGTGAAGATAAGTACATGTAATAAGAGGTTGAAACAATAAAACCACCATTCCTTTTCGGGAAGGAAATATTTCCACTGTGTAAACGAGACGAAACAAAACGAATTGCGATAAAATAAAGATTGCCACGTTCTTAAATACGTTGGCGGTATATGTATACAGTGCTTCCTCTCAACAACGACACCCAATTGGAGACACAGATTGTGTGTGTTGTTCGGAGGGAGTCGTAATAGGGAGGGAAAATTAAGACTTTGCTTACATTTGCAAACAGTTTGAACCCAGATCGGACGCCGCGTGCCGCGGCGTCTGATCTGGGTTCAAGCTGTTTGTCACTCGTCATTATATTTTTTCAATTAAAATGTCCACTTATATGTAATTTTGAGAAAAAACAAACGCCAATTATTAGCAGACGATATTGCAGCAGTAAAAGCGTTAGACATGCATAATTGTCCTGTTTAGGGAACTGCGACAAGGGTCGTTGTAAGGAGGGTGTCGTTGTTGGGAGGGCCGTTGTAAGATGGGATCACTGTATCTGCAATACAAATCGTTTGAAGCCTGATTAGAAGCACAGTTAATTTTAGTCTAATCAGGTTCCAAACTGATTCCTATTATCTCTATTACAGTGCTCCGTCTCTTCAATGACACCCAAGGGGAGGCAAACATTGCGTGCGTTGTTCTGAGGGATTCGTTATAGGAAGGGAAATTGGCTTACATTTGAAACAGCTTGAATCCAGGTCAGACGCCGCGTAATGCGGCGTCTGGTCTGGATAAAAGCTGTATGCCATTCGTCATTATGGTTTTGTTTTCTATCAAAATGTCAAATATGTGACTTTGAGAAATACAGCAGACGACATTTTTCAGCAGACGATATTACAGCCGTGAAAAGGTTAGACCTAATTGTCATGTTTTGGGAATACCGGCAAGTGTTGTAAATAGGGAATTGTTGTTCGGAGGGCCGTTTAAGAAAGGGAGCACTGTATTTCCAAATTACGCGTTTACTTGCGAAGAATACATGTAAGGTCTCAAATCTGTAATATTTTTCAATAACGTCAATGAATGTCCTAATTCCATGTTAAACTATTTGCATGCTAGATGCCGATACATGTGCCACATTGATTAACATTGCAAATAGTTTGAATTCTGATGAGACGCCGCGTCACGCGGCGTCTCATCAGGATCCAAACTATTTGCCATTCTGACCCGGAATTTCAAAGAAAATTAGAAAAATCTAATTTAAAAACAGCAGCAGACGAACAAATAACCCATCATGCAAAGAGTTAAATCTCTATCCAATCATTATATAGCTACCAAACGTGCTGTAACCATGGATACCCTGAGTAGGCGTCTTGTTAGAGTACAGACGCGTCTCGAGACACATAGAGACGTTTCAAGATGACTCAATTAGTTCCAATCGTGTCAGTGAATCTCGCCTTTACGACCAATCGAAAGAAGATGGGTTTTAAGTACTCAACCTTTTTACCACGTCAAGTATTTTTCTAATCGTCACTTCTCGGCAAATTCCGATGTTTTATTTTGCGAGATGTTCCGAATGGGGACGCATGTGTCCACCTATACACGAATAGGTAGGTGTGATGCGCCTCCTTCACGCAACGTGCCCACTAGAGAAAATGTTGAAGAATGGAAACGTCGTGTTCGATAATATGTTTGAATCAAGGTGAGACCTTTACTGCCATGACGTTACCTGCTTAACACATTGAACCCTAGCGACGAGAATACTTCTCATTAACAAATCATATACCTGTGAAGAGTACACTTGTCCTATGCAAACAGTGTATACCCTGATCAGAGGGCTCCTTAACGAGCCCTCTGATCAGGGTCTACACTGTTATTCATTTTGAAATATATTGTAAAAATCAACCTTAAATAGACAAAAATGGACTCGACTTTTTTTTAAATTGGAATTGTCCATTAACAATTTCAGGTGTGAATGAGTTACAAAGTTGCCATCTTGTTTTATTTCTCAAATTTAAATTTAGGTTTTTTGACAATCGGAATACTTAAATGAGTGTCAAACACTTTGATTCCTAAAAGGACACGGCGTTATGTGGGGTCTGATCAGGATATACATGTAATCTGTTTGAATGTGATCAGTGTACAGTGGAGAAAACAATATTCTTTCCCAATAAACGCGTTTACGCTTAAACTATTATTTCCAGTATCACAGTTTGGAGCCAGATCAGACGCCTGGAAACCCGGCGTCTGATCAGGCTCCAAACTGTTTGCTTCTCAGCTTAATATTAATAGTCAGAATGGTCAAACGGGAAAGAATAACGTTTTGTATTTAGAGTAAGGCAGTGAATAGGTTATCACCACTAATTAGTATATTTCCCAAACCTTAGAAACCTATAATATTTTTAATTTAAATTTCATTCTAAAGCTTAAGTGTAATTACAATTCTTAATGGAAACAAATCAGGACATAAACAATTAAAAACAATGTGAAAATAGAAGTGGAATTCTATAACAATTGTCCATGCCATAGTTATTCTGTCCCGTTTAAACGCAAACGAAACGCAAACACAAAACACAAACATGTAGAAAAGGACAATTTTTTTTTACAATTCTGACTTTTCATTTTTATCTGAGTGGCAACATGTTAGAGCTTGATCAGACGCCGGGTAACCCAGCGTTCAATCAGGCTCAAAACTGTTTGCACTGAAAATAACAGTTTTAGCGTAAACACGTTTATTGGGAAATAATAACGTTTTCTCTTCTGTATCATAAACGAGTTAGTAGGAAAAATAAGCGCCTTCTCTACTGCATACACCTCTGCAAAATCTAAATCTTAAATGAAGAAACCGTGAAACTATTCACTAATAAAGTCTCTTTTTTTACCATAATTAGATGTAGTTAAATGTCAATTGCCTCTGTATTCAACACGTAATGAAGGCATAGCTTTGAATTAGTCTAATCAAGTGCTAAAGATAATTTTAACACTTTGCATGCTGGGTGAATTTTTCGTCTGCGACAATTGTCGTCTGCTTTTGTTGTAAAATTTGATTTTTCAAAACTCCTTTTTAAAACAAGAATAGAGTGTCAAACAGTTTGGATCCTGATGAGACGCCGCGTAACTGTTTGCAAGATATTCACCATTTTGCCACTAGCGTGCAATTGCATTAAAGAAGACATATTTCTTTCTCGTTAAAAAGAAACTTGAGGCAAATGCGTTATAATAAAACGCAGAAAATAAAATGCTTTGAAAACTCTGGCGATTTGCTTTTATCTGAATTGCAAATAATTAGGAACCTGATCAGACGCCAGGTAACCTTGCGCCTGATTTGGTTCCAAAATGTTTTCAATTAACGAAATATGCTAACAATGTATCTTGGACGCGTTGATTGGGAAGTAATGATGTTTTCTACTCTGTGAACTTATTATTGTTCTATCTCACAGCGGCGAATATGTTATTCAGCTCCAATAGCAGAGTCATACCCATTGCAAAACAGTGTGTAGCCCGACTAGACTCCGAGTGACTCGGCGTCTGCGGGCTCCAACATTGTTTTGCTTCCTAGATTTAAATTAAGACATCATTCTTTGCAACAGATACATGTAGCAATAAAATTTAAAAAAGAATTATTGACAATAATTGCTATTCATTTTAATCTGAGTAGCAAACAATCTGATCTGGCTCCAAACGTTACCTGGCATCTGATCAGGTTCCAACTCCAATCTGTTTGCAGGGAAAATTTGTTTTAACATAAACGCGTTTATTGAGACAAAATTACTTCTTCTCCACTGTTCGCATTTATTGGGAAACCATCGCATTCAATTCGACTTCTTGACTTACCTTGGTCACAGAACTGCCCCACATAGCCCATTCTACACGTGCAGTGTCCGTGCTGCGGGTCGCAGTAAGCCTCGTTCTCACAGCGACACTTTTTCTGACATTTGTCCCCAAAGGTTCCGCTCGTGCATGCTGAAACATTTTAAAGCACAGAAATTTATACGTTATCATAAGTATTCAGTCATATATTGATAGCTCTGACCATTTTGACAAACAGTAACTGTTTGTTAACATGTTGACGTTCTTTGCAATTCTGTCCTATTTCATAATAGCCAAACATCTAAGAAAAACTCAATTGTTTAGAGTAGACTTTATGGAACTGAATTGTTAAGTCAAACATATCCGTAAAATGAAGCAATGCTTAACATGCACATTTTTTTTAATATTTGCTATATATTAAGCCCAGCTAAAGAGAGAATAAAGTAGTCGAAAATAGTTTGAGCCCACATGAGTTATTCCCCTTACTATTAGAAACACAAGATCCGGAAAGAAAATCGTCTTCTTCAGTGTACCAAAGCTTAAATTTGAACTTTTGCCCCAAACTGTTTGCCATATCGGATTAAAATCATAAGAAATGTATTAAAACGAAATTTTCTACTTTTTATGCAATGCGTTTGCGTTGTGTGCGTGTTTAACGGGCCAAAACGTGCTATCCACTGTCAGCATTTGATATGAGTTCTCATATATTAGAGAACAAAATACGCTATTATTTCTAATACTTGTTTAAGGCTAAACATTTATACGTATTTTGATTGCAAACAGTTTACATGTAAGCCAAGTATGGCTCCAAATAGTTTTCCACCTATAATAGAAAGAATCGTCACCGTTTTCAAGAAATTGTCATTTTTGAAATTTCAGTACATTGTATACAGTGCTCCCTCTCTATAACTACACTAAATGGGAAAGAAAGATTATGTGAGTTGTTCGGAAGGAGTTGTTATAGGGAGGGAAATTGGCTTACATTTGCAAACAGCTTGATTCCAGATAAGACGCCGCTTAAGCGGCGTCTGATTTGGATTCAAACTGTTTGACACTCGTCATTATGTGTACTTCTGTCAAAATGTCCATTGTGTGAAATCATGAAATTACAAATATGATTATAACATGTTTATATTCTAACAATATCTTCTCATGTTGAAATATTTGTGTATATATTATGTATGTAACGAGAAATATTATATGTTTAAGTTACAATTAAACTTTTGAATCTTGAATCTTGTGACTTTGAAAATAACAACAGAAGACAATATTGCAGCCGTGGAAAGAATGGACACAATTGTATTAGTTTGGGGAACAAGCGTTATTGAAAGGAATTATTCGTTGTTCAGAGGGCCGTTCTCGGGAGGGAGCATTGTATTTGGGTTTATATTTGGTGTGCACAAGGCACGTACATACTTTCATTATACGCGCTAGCAATTTTTTAACATAGCGGAAGTCAGAGCGAGCGCCTGCGCTTTGCTACACAAAATATGACCACGTGATAGCGGCGCACATAAATTCAAAAACTCTTCCCATACTAGACTGCATATATCTTGTTTCGTTACTCTTTAAATCGTTCTGACTGATAGTAGATCTGATACCGTGATAATTGTGTACAGTATCATGTTGGCAATACGAAGTGCTCGCTTTGACACATACGGGCGCAGTGTATATTGCATACTGTGTACTTTCGGTTTCAAAAATTGATTGTTTACCATGAAAACTCCTATGTTTACCATAGAAACCGTATATGAATAGCAAGGGAATTACATTAACTTAAAAGAAAATTGTATATTTCTTGGTAAAAATTCGAACTTAAATTTACCAAAAGGTTGAAATACTCTATTTTTCTTTTTTATATGAAAGGGGCGTAATTTGGCAGATTTGAGACAGATTAATAGTTGTTGTCTTTCGTGTTTTGCTTATATGGTCGACTGAAATTATATAAGGAACTTTCTTAGTGCAAGGAAGATGTCTTGTCTCCTAAAATTACCTTTGTCACATCTAGGACCGTGCCAGCCGGCTGTACATAGACATTCCCCAGTGATAGGGTCACAGTCAGTGCCCTCTTTACAGTCACATTCCCGCCTACAGCTGACCCCGTACTGGCCGCGTGGACACTCTGCAAGGGAAGTCACACATTTTCACATCTCAAAATAAACATTGATAAACTAGCTAAGAAATGCTCAACCACATGAATATTTTAATAGTACGCCCATTAACCAATTACTGTACTGAACAGAATGTACTACGAATTTCAAATATGTTGTACAAATGTAGTTAGACCATGCACTGTGTAAATCGGCGTTTGATCAGGATACAAATCGTTTGCTATTATTGTGTGCCTTTCTCCAAAGTTAACATGTTTGTTAAAGTTACAATATTAGCATTTACCCTAGTAGCATTAAACTATTGACTTGCCCCCACAGCAACAAACCCATTTTCAGGCCGTTTTGGGCCTTCCTTGAATGTGTTGCACTGACTCGGATATGTTTATTGCGCAGAAAGCCGATAGTATCCGTTTAAGCACATGTCACACGGGATTCCAAAATATAGCATGAGATGAGCGATATGCTCTATACACACTCGCCGACAAGGTTGAAGTTTTACAATTTTTCTTGTGTAAATCGGTCATACCAGGGCTGCCATTTCTCCGGATTTTTCCTAAATCTTCGGATTTTTGTCTTGTAAATGGTAGCTTAAAGCATTCTGCTTTACTTCCAGCCTGCTTTAAGTAGTCACATGTCAACAAAACTAGAAATAGGCTTTGGGGTAAAGGTACAATTCGTAAAATCGCACTTGAAAAATGCAAATTTCGAAATCTTAGGATTTTTCATGTCAACTTATAGCAGCCCTGTCATACAAAGCATACCGTTTAAAAAGCATGTGTGTGTTTAAGTCATGACAATTAACGAAAAGTGCTCCCTTTTGGTATGTTCAACCTTCATTTTGAGTGCCTTCTTATTTAAAATAAGGAGCCATTTGCTTATAATTATCTCCGTATTGTATCGAGTAACTGCATTACACATTGTGGACTTTACATTGCTAGAACCGCTTGTATAGACCTATTATCCTGTTTGTATATTAACCCTTATCATGCTGAGCTCGACTTGGCAACATTTAAAAACAGTTTCGATACATACTACATTATGTATCAGACATGTAAATTATAAATTGGATAAACCATCCTTTTAACAGGAAATTTAATTTTACTGCAGCGAACGACTTACTCTTGGCACAAAAAACGCCCATCCGACCCGCGGTACAGTTGCATTCTCCCGTTACTGGATCACACTCGTTATTGCCACAATAACAACGTTGAGCACAATGTAGACCATAGTGACCCGAGGGACATGCTGGTGAAATGGTAACGTTCAAACATAACACAAAACTACAAACAAAACTAAAACAGGGTAAACCTTCTACATGCTATGGCCGAATTTGTGTTTTATGTTGCAAACAGTTTGGGTCCAGATCAGACGCCGATTAACTCGGCGTCTGATCAGGACTCAAACAGTTTAATACTCTTTATGAATCCCAAACAAAAATTGTTGATGACAACAATTTTACATACAGTCACTCTTAGGTACCTCGAATTCGCTAGACTCGATTATTTCCGTATGTACACCATTGAATGTCATTATATTGGACTCGCTTAAGTCGAACATATCCATATTTCGAAGGAAATATGGCTAAACCACGTTTTAACTTTGAAATAAGGTTATGTTCGACTTAAACGATTTCGAGATATCGATGTTGGACTGTAATTGCAAAAGGCCAAACTAACAAAATCAACTGAATCAACTTACAACCACAAACAACATGCTTTGCTTGTGGACAGGTACGATAATAATAAACTCCAATCTATAAACAAATGAATGAAACAATAATGTATATATGCACTAATGGAGGGTTAAATTAAAATATGAACTTTGAAATATGGATCAATAATTATGTATATATTCAATAAAAGTTAGGAAATGTTATCGAAACTATAAACGTGCATGCAATGATAAAGACTACAAAAGCACCGTCTTATTTTTAAAAGTTTAAATCTCTGCAAAATTCTATTTTGTACCATTTTACCCTTTCTTACCCTTTTTGCATACGTTTTAACTTGGATGTTGCTAGTGTAAAAACAAAACTAAGTTAAAAACAAAAACTAACCTAGGACAACATAAAATTGAATGGTAAAGCGGAGAAGACATTATTCTTCATAAAAAAACCTGGTTGTGTTAGCGATTTTATCAATTGGCAACAGTTTGAAGCTAGATCAGACGCCAAGTACCCAGGCGTCTGGACAAGCTCTTAACTATTTGCCTATCAGTTTAAAATAAATCGTTTGCATTTTCATGAGCTTCTCAGTTACTACATTAACCCATTTGTGCCCACGATCCCATATATGGGACATAGGCAAACAGTGTTGACTCTGATCAGACGTCGCACTATGCGGCGTCTGATCAGAGTCTATACTGTTTGCTAATAGGAATTTCAAAATAAAACAAAACGAAAATGAAAATTTTGACCAGGCATCCCTTTGATAGAAAATGGATTAATCCAATATATAAACATCGAAGAATCAACTTGGCGCATACATGTATGGGTTAACTAAAAGCCATTGAATTGTGTCTTCTATACTACATTTTTATACAACAGGGTTACAACAATCAAATCTACTATAATGTCCATGCAATGTTTCTTACACAATGTGTCGACCAAAAAGGGATTGGCGAGTAATTGCATACAGGTTGGATTCAAACCATACGCCGAATAACTCGTAGATCCAAAATGTTTGTCAGTTTGATTGCTTTCAGCATTTGATTACAACGTTTGAGTTCAGTAAAGTTTGTACCGAGAACGAAAATGGGCCTCTAAACAGTACGAAAATAACTTTGAATCCGTTTCTTAAAACTTCGTACGACGTATGATGTCGATTGTCAGATTATAAAACCAGTATCTATTTCATTCCAAAGAGATGTCACTACATATTTTTGTATACAAGCTTAGATAGAGAAATCAGAAATTAAAATTATTTTAAAGTTCTGACTTACATGTAAGAGCGCTTTTGTCGAACGAAGTTCTATGGAACGGGCCCCTGAACTTGATCATAAATGTTGTAAAACACTAACAGATTGACCCCATCTCACCACGATCACCCGTACACATGTACCAACCTTTGTCACAACTTGGGCCCATGGTTCCTGCGGGACAGTTGTGCGTGCAGCGACCTGAGATTTTGTCGCACTCCATGTCTTCGTCGCAGTCACATCGCACAGCGCAATTGATACCATAGTAACCACTCGGACATTCCTTCTCGCAGCGCTTGCCGTGGAAACCTGGCTTGCATATACACTCCCCGGTCTTGTAAAAGGAAAGATGTGTATTGGTATAAGTCAGAAATTTGAAAGACCCGTGTCCGATATCTGTCACATTTTCAACTGGCCAGTTAATTCAGTCAGCATGTCATTTGGCTAAAGCCTTTAATAAAAGCAGTAACCCTTAAGGACCACAATGGAAATAAGGGATTTCCCTTTTTTGTGTTATCCTTGGTGTATGATGTGACTGTCATGGTCCATTATTTCATTTATGTACTATTTATCTATTTTACAATGTTTGTAATAATGTCTTAACATGTATTGTTACATTTTATGCTGAAATAAATCTATCTATCTAACCCTTTCAACCCTACAGCCCTCTGTAGACATTACTGATGACATATGCAAACAGTGTAGACACTGATCAGATGGCTCCTATATGAGCCATCTGATCAGGGTCTGCACTGTTGTCATACCAAAACTGTTACAGTAGACTGGATCAAAATACTTGTACTAGAAGAGTCCAAAAGGGTTTTTAATAACCACAAGAGAATTTTAGGACTGAAAGGATTAACGCAACATTGGGGACAAGGAGTACATTTCATGCTATCAAGTTGACTGTTTAAATGGAATAAAGCAAAAGTAACTCACATACAAACTGACACTTTAGTTTATATATGCTACTCAAAGTTAGCTAAGCTCCAAAAGGTATAATTTCCATCGGAACCAACGCATCGCCCCTTTCCACAGTTTTGTTCAATTTCAAACGTTTGCAGGGGTTGCAGCTAACGGTCCATTTGACAGGCTCTAATTTGCCTTACACATAATCTATCCATGAAGGTGCATTGGTACAAAAGATAAATCATTACAGTTGCAAAGAAAATTGCAAAATTGACAAATTGTGAAGGAGAAAAAAAAGATCTGAAAGTACTTGTACATAAAGTGTGTTTGCAATTCATAAACTATCTGTAAATACTTTTTTATCATTAATTTTGCATGAACACTGAAAACATCATTCCATTTCTTATATTTACATTATATTTCCTTAGTCATAGTAATTATTGCCCTACTTGTACTGACTGTCTAAATACTGTATCAGAGAAATACAGTTAAACCTCTCTATTACAACCACTAAATAATTGTTTAAAGACAGGTGACAGGTTAAGGCAATGTGACAGTAAATCAGAAAGCTCTTACAGGAGCTTTCTGTTTTACTGTCACCTTGTCTCTTAAATTAAGAGACAATTTATTAAACGCATAGGTGAAACTACTCATTTTTGAAGTAGTAAAGTACATGTACATGTTTAACTGCCATTATGTTGTCTGATAAATATGGTGAAAAACTATTTTTTGTTTTAAAATGCTCTTTTGTTTTTTTCAAAATTGTTAGTAGTACTACTATTAACAATTTTGATAAAACACAAAAGAGAATATCCTAATGACAAAAGAAATTACTCGAAACTTACTTATACTATTAAGTACTGTAAACATGATATGTTGATTATTTTCAACGCATGCAATGTTTATATGTATGTATGTATGGTGATGAGCTGTTATGCTTAAACCAGAATAAATATTCTGTTCTGTTCTGTTCTGTAATCAGTCACCTGTCGTAAACACCTAATAATTAACATCATTTCACGGTCATAATATAAAGATTTTACTGTAATTACGTGCAACAGAAATACGTGAGTCAGCATGAAACAGAAAACTTGACGGAAACAGCCCATTCGTTTCCACTATACAAACTTAGGTTAACTTACCGCCCCGTCACAGCGTAGACTGTTCTTAATAAAGCATTCGCATTTTGTCTTGCAGTTTCCGTAAGTGAAGTTAGGACAGTTGAACTCGCACATACTTCCGAAGAATCCAGGTGGACACTCGCACAATCCCTTTTCTCTATCACACCGATAGTCCTTGCACGTTTTCTTGCACCTTTTATCACAGTTGATTCCGTATTTGCCCGCCGGACAACCATCTTCACAGAACTCGCCCTTGACATCAAACGGACAGATGCATTTTCCAGTCACGTGATGACAAGTTCCGCCATTTTGACAGCGGCATATGGTGTTACAGTCTTGGCCATAGAATCCCTAAATAGTGAATGAAGTTTTGTTAGACGTGAGATGGGACACTATTCTATCCTATCAAACGCATTGTTTTAATCAGTTGTTGTCCATTGCAAACAATTTGGACACATGAGTAACGTGTTGTCTTACAAGGGTCCAAACATTTTGTAATTCGTATCTATAGTTCCTTAGTCATCTTTATGATACAATACATCTACAATATCAACAACACAATCATTAAAGGCTTTTTTTCTTTACCGCATTTGTTTAAAACATTATTCCCGTGGCAACCAGGTTGAAGTCATATAAGACCCTGAGTAACCTTGCGTTCGACCACGATTCAAAAGTTTGGCCGCTCGGCCAGAAATTAATCACATAATTTATTTCGTAAATTTCTTTACTTTTGTTTTGCGTATGCTCTTAGTCTTGTACGGGAAAGTAAAACAGTTATCCTCTATAATAAACTCTCAGTATTAAAAGAAAACGTAGACGGCAAGTTAACACATCTCTGTCCACGATTCCATAATTATATGTGACATATGCATGATCCGGCGTCTGATCAGAGTATACACTGTTTGCTGATAGGAATTTCAATGTAAAAAAACAAAATGAAACTTTAGACACCCCTTAGAGCCAAAACGGACTAATCCAATCTATAAAGCAAGGAAGAAACCACTGTGAGCAAATGATTAACCTATTTGTGCCAACGATCCCATATATGGGACATAGGCAAACATTGTTGACGCTGATCAGACGCCGCATCATGCGGCGTCTGATCAGAGTCTACACTGTTTGCTGATAGGGATTTCAATATAAAAAACAATGAAAATGAAAATTTAGACCTGGCACCCCTTAGGTAAAAAGGGACTAATCCAGTATATAAGCATGGAAGAGTCCACTGGGCACAAATGGATTAATACCTCTAGACACGTTTCGTTGCATATCGTTCCTCTCCATCCATCCCCGCAGATACAACCATTCCTGTCTTCATTACAATATCCACCGTTCATGCAGTCCGTACACGTGAAGAAACACTCCTGTCCGAAACGTCCTGGTATACACTCTACAATGAACCAACATACAAGTACATGCATTTAGTGTCCGGAGATATGATAGAGCGCTTACAATAACAATACCAACAAATAAAAGTATTCGCCTTCAACCTTTACGTACCAGTGAATGTAAAACAAATACTGTTCATGTTTAACAATTTCTTCCGCATATAAGCACCATTTGACACCCAAACTACTTTCCTCTTTCGATATTGGACTACGGAGGAAACGGAAAAGAAAGTGCTTGTTAAATAAAAGAAATTAAAAATGGGCATCTTGAAAGGCAGTTGGTTTTAGAGACTGAAAACCAGATTAAGCCTACAATAGTATGGTATACAATTTTTATAATTAGATGTTACATGTAGGTGCCCATTTTATGACAAACATTCAACTACATGTACATAATGCACCCAAATATATTTTTCTTCATTCTGTTTTTCTTTTAAAAAAAGGACGACTGCCAATTCTTCTCTGGTATTTAGAATCTTTAATGCAGGGCAAAAGAAATGAAAAAAGACTTAAGGTACATTCGTCCATCAACTTGCGTTCTTAAGAACAGGCATTTACATTAGAGAACACGTTATTGTATTACAATAAACACGTTAACGCGAACACCATTATTTCCATTGAAAACATGAATGGACCAGATTAAACACCCGGCTACCTGGCGTCTGATCAGGCTCTTAGCTATTTGCCTCTGAAATGTTAAAAGAAAGTCACCAAATTTCTCAAGAACCTGTCATTTTCGTCATTCTGCTTTATGTTACAAATGTACGTGGAAAACACGTTATTCTTTCCCAATAAACACGGTTACGCGAAAACATATATTACCTTTGCAAACAGTTTACCGCCAGATCCAATACCGAGTAACCAGGCGGCTCATCAGGTTGTAAACTGCTTGCCACCCAGATTTACATGTACATGTATAGTCAGAATTGTCGCAAATTGTCATTTTAACGTTTTATGGCCATTCGTTTGTGTTTCGTTGCGTTTAAACGGTAAAGAATAACGTTTTTCAACTGTACATGATGTTTCCCTTTTGATTGGTTTAAACAAGAACGAACGAGAAATGTCTTCTCTACTGCATTCTATATCGCTGGGGTTTTCAATTCAGATACAATGATACCTAATTATAACATTTATAAAACTGTTGTCGTAGAATATGTTCACTAGTTTAAAATCAAATTTACAGTGGAGAATGTGTTATTCTTTCCCAATAAACGCGTTTACGCTAAAACTATAATTTGCAGTGCAAACAGTTTGAAGCCAGATCAGACGCCGGGTAACCCGGCGTCTGATCAGGCTCAAAACTGTTTGCCACCAAGATAAACATGAATTACCAGAATTGTCCAAAAGTTGTACTTTTCTACGTTTTAATGCTTTGCGTTTGCGTACGTTTGCGTTTAAACGGGACAGAATAACAGATTATCCACTGTAAGAACTTCGGGTTATATAAATAGTTTCTGCAGATCCTTTACCAATTTCTACACTACATATACATCTTCTAATTGTACTACAAGCTAAACATGCACATTTACAGTCAGACAACTAGAAATTGAGCATGAAAATACTTATTGTAACATGTGCAGTATACAATTAATGTTCAGCAACAATATAATAAAGAATTGTGGCTACAGTGGAGAATGTGTTATTCTTTCCCAATAAACGCGTTTACGCTAAAACTAGTATTCCAATTGCAAACAGTTTGGAGCCAGATCAGACGCCGGGTTACCCGGCGTCTGATCAGGCTCCAAACTGTTTGCCACCAAGATAAACATGAATTATCAGAAGTGTCCAATAGTTGTACTTTTCTACGTTTTAGTGCTTTGCGTTTGCGTACGTTTGCGTACTGTACCAGCTTGTGAATTTATAAGCAAATCTGTAATTCTGCTTTAAACGTTTCATAGTAATTACATGTAGCAAGCACTATGTATAGTGACGGTACTTCAATGCTCTCTCTCCACAACAACACCAACTAGGAGACCAATAGTATGTGTTGTTCGAAGTCAGCTGTTGTAGGGAGGTAAAATCCGGATTTTCCTAAGTATTCGGATTTTTATCATAGCAGATCGTAGCTTAAAACAGGCTAAAAGTAAAGCAGAATGCGCTTGAAGGCGCATTCTGCTTTACGTTCAACCTGGTTTCAGCAGTCATGTGTCTTCCAAACAAGAAACAGACTATGGGGCAAAGGTAGAATTAGTAAAATTGCGTCTGAAAAATTGAAAAATTGAAATCTTAGTATTTATGATCAACTAAATGTAAAAGTCGGCAAAATACGTAAATGAAGACTTTATAAACTCACACCTTTTACTTTACATTTAACTAATGGCAGCCCCGAAATGCCTTTGCAATCAGTTTGAATCCTCAACAGAAGTCGCTTTACGCGGCGTCTGATCTTGGCTCAAACTGGATGTCAGTCGTACAAGTATTTATGTTTCTTTGGTCAAAATGTCCAACACGTAACTTTGAGAAGAAACGGCAAAGGACAATATTAAGAGACACGTTTGCAGCACGGAAACGTTAAGCATAATAATGTTGTTTTAGGAATAGCGGTAGCATTGGTGTAAAGAGGGAATCGTTATTGGCAGGGCCGTTGTAGGGAGTGAGCACTGTACAAGTTAAAATAACATGCTGTGTTTCTACGTGCATTCTCCCAGTATATCTTTTGCTGGAAGCTGTAATGTAATTCTTACCTGATCGTAACAAATTTGATTCTAGTCACATGGAATATAAGAATATACATATAAATAGAACATGCAGCATGCCTAACATGCGGTAACATACATTTCACACACAGAAGGGTTTGCGTTACAGAGTTCCAAGTACACGCGTGCATCTTAAGATTATATGACACTTGCAAACAGTTCGGAGTCCTATCAAACGCAAGGTAACTCTGCGTCTAATAAGGCTTCAAACACTTTGTCATTCAGATTAAAATGAGTGGTCAATATTTCCAAAAAAATATTATTGTTATTATAAGTTATTATTATTGAGTTATTTTCTCAATTTTATTTCATTGAATTTGCGTTGCTTTTCGTCCATATTTACTACACCAATACCAGATATTTTCAAATATTTAGAAGCCAGATCAGACATCGTGTAACTCGGCATATGATCAGGCTCAAAAATAGTTTATAAATGCAGGGTTCATGATGAGGTGGAGTAAACTGAACAAATCAAACAATTGCTTACTCATTTTAACACCGAATCCTATGGTGTTATTACTCATTAGAATTGTCTCTTCGAGACGATTACTACGCATTAGAATCGTCTCTTCGAGACGACTCTACTGAGTAGTGACACCATTCGGTTTAATGCAGAAATGAAGATTTTAGTTTTTGAAATACTCCCCCTATCTGGAACCCTGCACATATTTTATAAAAAGAAATAATTCAAAGACACTTTCATACATGTTTTTTACATGTCACTGAAATGCATTTTTGTTTGGTTCTCTGTTTTGTGTAAACGGGAAATAATAGCTGTTTCACCATCTATATTGCACAACATACGAGAAATGAAACACACACTAATATAGGTATTACGTGACACCCTTCGTTCGTTGATTATTAAATAATAAATATATTTAAGTCAACGCAATTTGTATATCTATCATACACACAATTAACGGCTTATACAACAAGGAAATCCCTAGGAATATACACTAACTCTAGCCAGATAGGCATAAAGAGTTCAAACTGGAAAAATGCAGTTCACACGGTATCTGCAGACTTGGTACGTTTTGGAACTACTTCACCCAATTAACTAAAATGGAAAGTTTTTATTTCCAATAAGGTTATCTTCATTGTATATTTGTTCGATTTTTTTAAACAATTTATTGCAAAGTGAAAAACAGTGCAAACCAAGATCAAATTATCCTTTGAAAGCCCTGTGATCTGGGATTACATTGTTTGCATAAGATAGGAGTACTCGTCACCGGTACACTGTTTGTAAAAGATGAATATATATATACTAGTCCTTTAGGACTCAATGAGTAAATTATCATGTTGGTACAAAAATGTTTTCAAAGGTTTAACGGATTTGGACTATCATGTTTAAACTGTTAATATAAGACATGACCTAAAACATAAAGTCCAAAGGATACTCGTTGAACGTAAGACATTTTAGTAGATAATTAATACACTCGGTTAAAATGTTACTAAGGAGCCCGCACGATGCATTCAAAATCGTTAATGGTTAGTTAGGCAACACTATGTTTCCTCACCATATACTATTTTCTGATCTTTTTGCTCTTGGGGTAACTGGATGTCAACCTCCTCGATCGGGATTACGGGTATGGGTGTGGTGGCGTATTGTAATACGGGGAGATCACCGCGCTGTGGGTCTGAGTTGTACGCCGTGCGACGTTCCTCCGCTAAATAATGTGACAAGAACAAAACATACTACATCAAAACCAAAAAACAAAAACCATAGGCAAAACAGAAACACAAAACAAAACTTACTGAACTCAAATAAGTGAATACACAAAATACATTTTACGTCAATGAACGGAGAAGAAGTTGTTATTTTGCCCATTAAACACATTTATGCTAAAAGTAGTTTGTCACCTACAAATAGCTCGGCGCCAGATAAAATGCCGGATGGCACGGACTCGGATTTGGCTCGAAACTATGAGTAATTCCGATTAATCAAAAGTTCAAATGTTTGCAATAAATGGCTCTTTTCTACGTTTTATTGTAGAAGTTTGCGTTTGACTTCATTTTCGTTTGAAAGGGGTAAAAAACGTCTTCTCCAATGTGTCATGAGAGAAAATTATTGAACATATAATTTGTTTCTTCATATTTTTGTTTTTAAGGGAGATAACTGAAAAGTGTCGGTTTTGTTGAGCTCCACCAGGGTGATTGCCCTTATCATATAAGCGCTAGTTTTTTCAAAAGCGATTGTTGAGTACAATTTGTAGCAAGATCACTCGCATGATAACCTTGATCAGACTCAAAACTATTTGCAACTCACATTAACATAAATCAGCAGAATTTCAAAAAGTAAGCTACCATTTTTCTACCTCACGTTTCATTGTTTTTGTGTTAAGTTCCGTGTATTGTTCGATTTTTCTGACCTGTCGGAGTTATTTCTAGAACAGAATAGTTGATAACAGGGTAACATCGGATCTATATAGTCGTACACTTTCCAACTCGAGATAACATGATCCTCGTGCAGCACGAGACCCTTGCGCTAACTTTACTGATATTTTATTCTTTCCAAACAAATGCATTTATATACTAAAACTATTATTTCCATTGCAAAAAGGTTGGAGCCAGATCAGGCGACGGGTAACCCGGCGTCTGATCAGGCTCCAACCTGTTTGCTACTCAGATTAAAAATATAATTAAAATTTCTTAAAGTAAATTTCCACAGTTTAGTGCATTGCGTTTGCGTTTAAACGGGAAAGAATAAGGTATCCTCTACTGTACATTGCGCACAAAAAATACAGCTATCCGTATCATTAACCGTATGTAGAGAAAACTCATCCCTTTGAAAGTTTTAGAATGTTCCAATCTAAAAATAACTCCGACAGGTCAGAAGAAAACACTAATAACAGGGGGGCAATAATGTTCTAGAGTCAATGTACTGCTGAAAACTTGAGTTTTTAACTCAATAGCAAATATTTTGTTCATTCTACAAGATCACTTGCAAATCTAAACAGATTTATAATTGCTTTCAAAATTGGTTAAATATTATAATTATAGCTACATGTACAATGTATATACACATTTATGAAAACAGATTCCCTTTTAAATTACAAATATTGTCAAATTAAAATCGTCCAAACCTTCCAAAAGCTGGGCTTTAGATTCCCCACATACATTTTAAACTTATTCAGACTGCTTCTGTCGATGCTTATTGATTTAATGACTAATATACAAGTAGAACTAACTTATGTTTTTATAAAATTGTGATGTTACAAATTGATTAATAATGTATGTGTATAGCACAACAGATAGGGCCACATTTATGCATGCATGCACATTTACTTGTACAAAAGTCAATTATATGTGTACCGTACATGAAAGGTACTGACAAAACAACAACATACAAACTAAGACATCACTTAAAAACACGAATTACAATTCCGAAAGTTATGATTAAATGTTTAATTGTGCACACCCTTTTGATATAAGACATGTTCACGTACATGTATGACAATTCTAAAAACACTACCAGAATATTAAAGCAAGTACATGTAGATCTAAACTGTTATAACAAAATCATTAAAGTCCAACAATTAAAATTATTGATTTCGTGTATAATGTATCAAATCCGCTGAAATAAAAAGGAAAACTAACATGTGCAATAAAGTAAAAAGTGACATGGTCTCAGAAATATCAAATGATATAAATATATACAACAGTTTATAGCTACAGTGGAGAAAACGTTATTCTTTCCCGTTTAAATGCAAACGCAAAGCACTAAAACGTTTCAAACGAAAACTTTTTAATAATTCTGAGTATTTTTTTTAATCTGAGTGGCAAACAGTTTGGAACCGGATCAGACGCCGGGTTACCCGGCGTCTGATCCGGCTCCAAACTGTTTGCATTTAACATAACAAGTTTAGGGTAAACGTGTTTATTGGGAAAGAATAACGTTTTCTCTACTATATTCTCACCTTTACATCCTTTCCGGTCTGGGTCGAGATAAAACCCTTCCTGGCAGGCACAACTGTAGGCTCCCTCAGAGTTAACACACAGCTGTTCACAGCCGCCGTTATTGGCGTTACATTCGTTGATATCTATAGCAATGTAGTTATGCCAGAAATAAGTAATAAGGAGATTCTATAAAACATATAAAGTTAAATACATATACATGTATACCAAATACTGTATATGCGTTTATGCGAAAATCATTATATAATATACCTACCAATGTTCTGCCCGAACCATTTCCGTATTTTATCGAACAAATACACTTTGACGGATTGAAAATTCCGTATTACCCATGCACCTTGTGTAATAGGAAAAGAGCGTTTACTGTGTAGTCGGAAGTTCGGAACTACTTTCACGCGTCATCCCCCGAAGTGTGACGTATTTCGTTTTTTGTTTTATTATTATTATAAGAGGTATATAATAAAAGGAACATTTCTACACTTTGCATATCTTATGCACCGGATCACTCTCGTTGTGTGTGTAAAGGCTATATCCAACTCGACCTTCGGTCTCGTTGGATATAGCCTTTACACACATAACTCGAGTGATCCGGTGCATAAGATATGCAAAGTATAGTAATGTTCCTTTTATATCATTGCAAACAGATTTGAGCGTGAACTGGTTGTACATGTAATAAAATCAAGTGGCAGAAGACATAAATAAAGTATGCTGAGAGTATAAATATATATACGATCAAATTTATGTTTGCGTGTATTCATTAAAGAAATCACTTACGGTTCTTGTCTATAAATACGTAATACAGTGGTAAGCCATTATTATATATCAGTACATGTCTGTCTGCTAAAGCTATTACAGTGGAGAATCTGTTATTCTTTCCCGTTTAAACGCAAACGTACGCAAACGCAAAGCACTAAAACGTAGAAAAGAACAACTTTTGGAAAATTCTGATAATTCTTGTTTATCTTGGTGGCAAACAGTTTGGAGCCTGATCAGACGCCGGGTTACCCGGCGTCTGATCTGGCTCCAAACTGTTTGCACTGCAAATAATAGTTTTAGCGTAAACGCGTTTATTGGGAAAGAATAACAGAGTCTCCACTGTACATGTTTGTCCATTGTTAACAAGTTGGAACATGATCAAACGCTGGGTAACGTGTAGAGAGGCAGAACTGTATTGCAGTAAAATGCTTTGGTGGGGGACAAGAACATTTGAAACCTTGTTATATCTGGATCATGATGTAAACGCGACGATTACCTTCGCATTTGCAGCTCTCGCTCCCAAGTTTGAATCCCTCATTACAACCACACTGGTACCCTCCCGGCTTGTTGGTACAGAGTTGTTGACAGCAGTGGTCCCCGGTCTGGCACTCGTTTATGTCAGAACATGTCCGATTATCAGGCTGAAACATTGTCGAACATATAATAAGTAGGTAATAACCATAGTTAATTTAAAGATACAAGTATGTATTGTCCTTTAGTTTCTAAACATGACTCTTTCTTCATCACATCTCCAAATATAACTACAAACTGCATGGGTCTTACAGTTAGGCGTCATTCTATTTCAATAGGTCTTCAAACATCGAATCGTATATTGTAGTCAAAATACGATTGTTAGTCCCAAGGTAAAAACATTTAGATACTTCAAATGGTGACGGTATGCATTGCTGTTGATCAGACGGAATGTCAAACTACATGTACATTGTCCATAGCCAATCGATGTCGATTGTTTTCTTCATAAGTTCTTCAAATTAATTTCTTTGATTAAACAATTCACTCCACACTGGTAAGCCACATCATAAAAAATATAATTATATAAATAGACATTGCCAACAGTTTTGGTCCCATCAGAACGGCGAATTATCTGGCTTTAATAGAAATCGCTAATATGTAAAACAATGCCTTTTGCAATATTTCCTCGCCTATCATGCGAACTCTCTGACAACAATTTTGCCAGTTTGTCAATGTGCCAGATACTGTAATGCGTACAATGTACAGTGGAGAATATGTTATTTTTTCCCAATAAACGCGTTTACGCTAAAACTATTATTTCCAGAACAAACAGTTTGGAGCCAGATCAGACGCCGGGTAACCCGGCGTCTGATCAGGCTCCAAACTGTTTGCCACCAAGAAAAACATAAATTATCAGAATTGTCCAAAAGTTGCACTTTTCTACGTTTTAGTGTTTTGCGTTTGCGTACGTTTGCGTTTAAACGGAAATATTTACATTTACCCTGTAAAGTCTCTATGTAATCGTATTAAAAATATGCAGGTCAATTCTCGATGAACCTACGAATCGAATCCGGTCCCAGCTAGTTAGAAAGAGGGCGGAGTCTCCGCCGCGAAGAAACTCTTCCATACGGCGGAGAGATACCGACCAAGTTAGGATCTACTTTTAGATTATCCGTTTGGGTATCTCGAAACCCCTATTTAAAGTCGCAGACAGTTCAATTAAAATCAAATTGCGATAAAAAAATATTAATTGCTGTTTTTAAGGGAGGTTATCTTATTACACTCCGTCATTAAAGCTGTACGCGTTCTCTCCCTTCTCCGAGTGAGCATGGATCTATTTATAGATTAGACAAGTTGTCTTCCAATTACGGTTTGAAATTGACAATTTCAAACAATTTGTTCACCAGAATACATAAGAAAGTCGCTCAAACATAAAGCAAAATAATGCATTCACACTTACTAAATTGGTAAGGTAATGTTCCGTTATGACATATTTAAACTAGCCTATGTGTATCGGATATGCCACGGATAGCCGCGGGTGTGTGTACACGCTGACTGTGTACATGTAGTCGCATTTCAGCGTTGCTATTCGCGTTGCTAAGTGTAAAGCGTGTATAAAAACTTGCGCCACCTAATTGTTTAAAATACGCTTTGATAATGGATATTCAGATTGAAATTTTTGTTTTAATTTCTCACGAGCGTTCTTAAAGCACAGCGAGAAAGTTTACTGCGTAAAACCCTGAAATTATCATGCAAATACAGTACATGCAGTAAGGACTCCTTTTGACACCATATTTAGAAACTGGAATGGCTATTACATCGGTATTACATCTATCAAACCCATTTGGCCGGTATATGGTATATTCATATACATGAAAACAAATCTGGTCAAACTACACATTAAATGGATGACAGAAAATAAAAATATAAATATAAGGAATAAACAACATCTTTTTGCCGCTCATGACGGTATGGCTACATTAGCTTCGGGGGGTAAATTTATTGAAAACGCCCTTTGGGCGTTTACAAAATTTACCCCCTGCGAAGCTAATGTAGTCATACCGTCATGAACGTCAAAAAGATGTTGTTTATTCCTATAAAGAATAACAGATTCTTCACTGTACAATGTACCATGATTTGTCAAACAAAAGACTAGGTTTTATTGCAATATACAGTGTTCCCATTCTACAACGGTCCTTCAAACAGCGACTCCCTCCTTACAAAGACAGTTGCCGCTGTTCCGTAGACATGACAATTCTGTCTAACGCTTTACTGCTGCAATATCGTCTGCTTTAACTTGCCGTTTGCTGTTTCTTCTCAAAATTCCATATAAGTGTACTGTTTGAGAGAAGAAATATAGTGCCGAGTGACAAACAAGCCGTTTGCAAATGTACGCCAAGTCTTAATTTTCCCTCCAAAACAACACACACAGTCTGTGTTTCGCGTTGTCTGTCGTTGTAGAGAAAGAGCACTGTATTATTTTCCACTAAAATTCCAAGGAAAAAGTTAGTTGATGAGGACACAATGGCATTAACTATACCTGTAAGGAGTATCCCTTTCGACAGGAACATCTAGGTCCGACCTTGCTATGTTGGCACTTGTGTTGGCAGTCTCCATTGTTCTCCGCACAGCTGTCTATTGGTTGGATAGAGATACCTATATTATTCGGTAACAGAATCGAAAAGAAACAATTTTGTAAATTTCAGAATTTCAAGCAATTCAGACGTTGAACCTATCAAATTGCCCCTAAATGTATAACCCCTTTTGTAGTATGGTCAAACGTTGCATTCATGTCAAAAGGAATCACTGGAGGTTGATTGAACATAAACAGTCGAAACCGCCCTATCTCAAAACTGGCATTAATCAAAGATATCTGCATGTCAAAGTGCCAACTTAAAGAATAGCCATGTTTAACTTTTAAATACAGGGTCCATGCTTATAAAGCGTTTGAGTTGAGTCTGAAATCGTTCTGAAACATTTGTTTGGTCAGATTTGAGCCTAGGCTCAAATCTGACCAATCAGATGCTTGAGAATGCACTTTGACGTTAAGTAATGGAAGTTCGACTTGTGTTGCTGCTTTGACAGGACGCAAAACGAGATATGCTCTTGCTCAACCGTTCGAAAATGTTTAGACCTACCATTAAAAAAGAGGTTATACCAGGACTTTCTAACCCGTTCACTGCCAAGATACGACCTGCTAAATATTGTCTACTTTGTATGAGTTTGATTTACTCAGATACATGTAAGAATTGATATTTTAAATACATCCACTGTGTGCTTGCTTCAGAATTTCATTATAGAGAAACAGTGGTAATTTAAAACAAAAACTACAACCCATTCATACAACATAAGATTTCAGATCTACACTGTTTGCGAATGTCCATGTTGATCGACAAAGAGTTAAATGTCGAATGTTGCAACAGTGTAGATCCTGATTAGATGCCGATATAGTTGACACCTGAGCTTGATCAACACTGCTTGTAAATACTAGGGCGGTCAGACTTGGCAGTGAAAAGGTTACATATCATATATATACAACAGCTACATAAATAAGGAAAGTTTTTACCGTTTTCCACCACTTCTTTGACAGGGGGCGTCAAATGTATCACCTCTGAGTGCATTAAAACAAGACATCAGACTAATTATCAATTATGATATAATCATAATATAATTAAACACATGCCGTTCCTACATGTACATGTAAGAGCATTAAAGCAAATTTTAGCAAACCATTTACTGTTCTGATTTACATTTACTTAATCCGCAATGGAGCACATAAGACCTTATTTAATTTTCATCTAAAGAAAACTATAGTTGTGAAGCAAGGAGGTCATTTGTTTTCATAACTTTTTCATGAGTTGAAATCCCTTATTTCTCGCTTTATTGTACTCTCTTCCTAATCAAAATTAACTATTGCGTATGTTTGGAAAGAATGTTGAGCATGTATAACCATTCACATTATTTTACAATATGATAGTAATACTATTTGATGTATAATATTACATTCTGCGAATAATAACAGTATGCATTTACGTTTAATGTTTTTATTGCTTTCTATCATTAATTTTTGAGTAGATCAATACTAATATTTCTTTTTTAATCTAGAAGCAATAACAAAAGATGAACTTTTTTTTTGAAGACACTTATATGAAAATAACATCAATACAACACAATACAAAACTAAACTAAATTTACCAAAACAATTTGTAATAAATCGGAAAATGAGTATATTGTGGTAATGCTGATATAAACGGAATATCACCACAGTGTGTGATCCGGGGTCTTTATCAGTTCGAGTTGGTTGTGTATTCCAGATATCACGAGAGGCGTAGCCTCGAATGTGATCTATATTACAAAACCAAAAAGAAACGGAAATGAACTGTTCAAAGTTATTCCAACTTTTTTATAAAATAGCATCGGGACCTGGAATTCCGAAACTTAACGCGCAACGCTTCTGTTTATTACTGGTAATAGATCGTGTACAATTTGTGTTGCATAAAATCAGTGACGTCAAGACAACAATGTGTAGCATATATGCCATCTAATACGGACCATCTGATACGGAAAAATACTATTGGGCCTGTTTCCGCTTGTTTTTAGAATAGGTGTATAATAAAGCAAGATAACCAGACTGGTTTACAAACAATATGTACAATGTACATGTACACTGATCCCTCGTTGTTTAAGAGACCTGTCAGGGGCTAAAGTGTTTGAACATAATTAACATTTACCGTTTTGAAGCATTTAACTACAATCAGTTTGGAGCTTGATAAGGCGCTTAAGTTACTCAGGCTCCAAACCGTTTGAAATTGTCATCTGTGCTATGCCCAGGAAGAATATCGTTTGATGTACGTCACACATTAACACCTTCACTGCCATGACGTCATCGATTTTAAATAATCAACGTCTGCTTTTATTTCTCAAATATAATTTTTTGATATTTTGACATACGAAATCTTGAATCGTTTGTCAAACAGTTTGGATCCTGAACAGACGCCGCGTCACGCGGCGTCTGATCATCATCCAAACTTTTTGCAAATAAGGTTTATAATCGGGATAAGGCAGTGAATGGATTGATGAAAACAAATAAAGATGACAAAAACGCAAATACAGAAACTGTAACTATAGTTACAACACAAGTTGTTAAACCTCTGTGAGAATCCTGTCCGATTGTACCTACCGTATAGACACGCTGCTATTCCAAAATAGAACAAACGCCGGCTTAATATAATTAATAGATTTTTTTCTATAAGCAATACAAATTAATTATCTCAAACTAACATCACATATAATGCGTAGAATGGTAGTACGATTGTGTATTTCCATCGGACGTTCTGTTACAGTGCAAAAGACGTTATTTTGCTCTGTTTAAACGCAAATGACACGTAAACGCAATGTACTAAACTCTGGTTCAAAACTGTTTGCAATGGAAATACATGTACAGTGCTTCCTCTCCACAACGACATCAAATGGGAGACATCTATTGCGTGCGTTGTTTGGAGGAAGTTGTTAAAGGGAGGTAACATGAAGACTTGGCTTGTATTTGCAAACAGTTTGAATCAAGACCAGACGCGGCGTGACGCGGCGTCTGGTCTGGTCTGGATTCAAACTGTGTGTCACTCGTATTTTTCTATCAAAATGTAAAATTTAAGCAGACAATATTGCAGCAGTAAAATTCGTTAGACATAAGTGACCTGTTTAGGGTGCTGCGGAAAGGGAGGGTCGTTGTTGGGAGGGTCGTTATTGGGAGGGAACACTGTATTTATTTGAGAGAAATAGTGTTTATTGGAAAATAGTCGTAATAACGTCACATGTAAATGTACCTGGTGGAGTGTTGACAACTTGAGATTAGAGCAGAAAGGTCATGTTGGATTTTTCTGCTTAACATTTCTATCTGCTTTAGACTGTCACCGGATTTAGAAATAACAAAGGCTCTTATAACGGTCAACTAGTTATTCCTGTTTGCAATATTCTTGAAAGTGTTTCTTTAAAATATTGCTGATTCTATTCAATCTGAGTGGCAAATAGATTTGAGCCTCATCAGACGCCATGTTACCCGGCGTCTGATTTGGCGCTAAACTGTTTGCCAAGGACAAAGACTTTTAGCATAAACGCGTTCCCAAATGTACCATTGTCTACTAGAATTAAGAACACTTCAGAACTGCTGAAGTAAGACATCAATACCAGTAACTTTCTCACATGTGCCCATCAATATCATGTATCTGATTTGTGTACAGTGGAGAATCTGTTATTCTTTCACGTTTAAACGCAAACGTACGCAAACGCAAAGCACTAAAACGTAGAAAAGTACAACTTTTAAACAATTCTGATAATTCATGTTTATATTGGTGGCAAACAGTTTGGAGCCTGATCAGACGCCGGGTTACCCGGCGCCTGATCTGGCTCCAAACTGTTTGCACTGCAAATAATAGTTTTAGCGTAAACGCGTTTATTGGGAAAGAATAACGTTTTCTCCACTGTATACATCAACACATTACCCTATATAACATTAACCTTAGTCGGCTTGGAATTTGAATGCATTGAAATATAACGCAAACGCAATTCAATGAAAATATGCAAAACGACCATTTCTAGAAAAGGTTTAACCTGGCATTTTCTATATGTTGTACTGCGTTTGCGTTTTGTTTCGATTACATGAAAAATAATAACGTCGTTCCCACTGCACGGAATACATGTACTACGTATCTCTAATCTGATCTGACTGCGACAATAATGAAACTCTCAGCAGCACATTTCGCCGATATGCAATATCATAATCTTTCACCTTGAATATGCTACCAATAGTTCGTCTCTTATAATTCTTATTAGACAACTAATTGGTATATTTACAACAACAATACAATCAGAGTACCAAACAGTTTTGGATCAAGATGAGACGCCGAGTTACTCGGCGTCTCATCTTGATTCAAAACCTGTTTGCAACAGTTTTATCAAAATGAGTCTATTACATACTAAAGATTAATATCAGAATTAGGCAGGAGTGAAAAGCGAATCTGCCTTTTTAAAGGAGCATCAATGTTTCGCAGATCTTGAAAATTTCCCAGCTCTAATTTCCCAGAGGTACCATTTACAAATTTATTTCTATGTTAGCGTACGTCTGAAGCGCTGATCAATATGGACTCTCGACGTTGTTGTGGACGGAAAGAATTGGAACAGGTGCCAAATGCTTTTTATACACCAATTTTTCAAAACGAGCACTTCTTATGGTCCGAGACAGGAGTTTTGTTTTAGTCCAGACCATGGAAAGGCGCAACTTGATTTGCATTTACTAATAAATTAGATCATGATCAGACGTGCAATTCAGGATGTTTACTTTGTGACATTCGTTCATGTACAGTAAAGAAGATGCTATTTTCCCCGTTTAAACAAAACGGGGGAAAGTATAATTATGTAAATGTAGAAAAGGACAGCTGTTTTGGAAAAAGTAACGATTTGCTTCAATCAAAAGAGCAAATTTGAAATAAATAGCAAGTTTGAAGAATTATGAGACTTCGGATTACCCGGGGTCTAATCAAGCTCCAAAATGTTTGTAATTGGACCTGAAGTTTTTCGCATATATGCCTTTATTTGGAAATAATAATTTGTCTAGTACAGTTTGGACCTTTGTAAAACAGTTACAGTGGAGAAGCCGTTATTATTTCCCAATAAACGTATTTACGCTAAATCTTACATTTCCATTGCAAACAGTTTGGAGCCTTATCAGATGCCGGGTAACTGTTTGCCACTCAGATTAACATTGATAGTCAGAATTGTCGAAAAAGTGGTATGTGTCTAGTTTTTATTGTGATGTGTTTTCGCTTTGGATGAATTAAATACGTTTTACTTAAATAAGAACAGAAAAAAATTCCTCAATTGAATCACCGTTATTAAGAAGACTTTATCCTATTCCGGTCAAACACAAACACAATGCACAAGCATTGCTCTAAAATGGAGACAGATACAGTGGAGAATCTGTTATTCTTTCACAATAAACGCGTTTACGCTAAAACTATAATTTGCAATGCAAACAGTTTGAAGCCAGATCAGACGCCGGGTAACCCGGCGTCTGATCAGGCTCCAAACTGTTTGCCACCAAGATAAACATGAATTATCAGAGTTGTCAAAAAGTTGTACTTTTCTACGTTTTAGTGTTTTGCGTTTGCGTACGTTTGCGTTTAAACGGGAAAGAATAACAGATTCTCCACTGTAAAGCTTTTTGACATTTCTCACGATTTATTTGCAAAGGAAAAAGTAGTTTTAGCGTAAACGCGTCTTTTTGGAAATAATAACTTCTACTTCATTGTAATAATTATGCTATGATGTATCTACAGTGGAGAAAACGTTATTCTTCCCCGTTTAAACGTAAACGAAACGCAAACGCAATACACTTAAATGTAGAAGATAACTACTTTTTGACAATTCTGACTATTGATACATTGTATTAAGCTGAGTGGCAAAAAGTTTGGAGCCTGATCAGACGCCGGTGTAATGCGGTAGAATGACCCATCCCTGCAAAAGGACCCCGGGACTTTATGCTACGTAGAGAAATGACCCCATACCGTGGGTCTTTTTCTACGGTCTAGGGTAATTTTTCTACGTAGTGAAATGACCCGGGTCACTGTTCTACGTAGTGACATGACCCATGGGTAATTTTTGCAGGGGTGGGTCATTCTACTGCTTTACACCGGCTCCGAGCTGTTTGCAAGCAAATAATAGATTTAGCTTAAACGCGTTTATCGGGAAAGAATAACGTTTTCTTCACTGTAGATGCTGTAAAGGGTTGCTCCCTTTCGTTACGGAAAGACTTTTGGTTTAAAATTTATACTATGCCGCGATGAAACTGTTGTGTCTGTCTATCTTTTGTATTTTATAAATACAATGGAAATACGATATCGCTTCCAAACAAAAACGTGTTTATGCTACAGTGAAGAAAATGTTATTCTTTCCCGTTCAAACGCAAACGAAACACAAACGCAAGAATTTGTGTAGAAATGGTCAACATTTTGACAATTCTGAATGTTGATTTTAATCTTGATGGCAAACAGTTTGGCGACTGATCAGACGACGGGTTACCCGGCGTCTGATCTGGCTCAAAACTGTTTGCATTTGAAATAATAGATTTAGCGTAAACGCATTTATAGGGGAAGAATAACGTTCTTTTCACTGTACAGAAACAAGAATAACGTCTTCTCCACTGCTAAATGTGGGCGTCGTGTTGCACTTACATGTATACAGTGGCTAGTACAGTGGAGAACACGTTATTCTTTCCCAATAAACGCGTTTACGCTAAAACTATTATTTGCAATGCAAACAGTTTGGAGCCAGATCAGACGCCGGGTAACCCGGCGTCTGATCAGGCTCCAAACTGTTTGCCACCAAGATAAACATGAATTATCAGAATTGTCAAAACGCTGTACTTTTCTACGTTTTATTGTTTTGCGTTTGCGTACGTTTGCGTTTAAACGGGAAAGAATAACAGATTCTCCACTCTATGTTATTATTTTCCCGTTTAAGCAACGAACATGCACGACGTAAATGGAAGATTTTCTGACCCATGTGTTCCAAGTGGATTCTGTCATGCTTATATATTGGATGAGTCAATTTTTTTTATCAAAGGGATACCTAATCAAAGTTTTCATTTTTATTTTGTTTTCTATTGAAATTCCTATCAGCAAACAGTGTAGACACTGATCAGACGCCGCATAATGCGGCGTCTGATCAGAGTCCTCACTGTTTGCCTATGTCCCATATATGGGATCGTGGGCACAAATGGGTTAAACTTTTGAAAAACAAGGCCAACCTGATTATACGCTAAGTATATTTGGAGTTTGATCTGACTCTAGATTGTTTGCAAGGGTCTTGTGTATTTTAGCATAATTACATTTATGGGGAGGAGGATCCTATATGATCTGTCACAAGTCGATCTTAGAGACAAGCTGATCTCAACCGAGTCATAAATGCAATGTTATTAATCGATCCTTGGCGTACTGAACAGCTGTTCTATTCAAGACGAGGTTGAGATTAGAATGCTTAAACGATCGACGAGTGATAGATATTTTTTTCGCACAAAACCAACGATTTTAAGGAATTTTAAGCACTGAGGTGCGTAGGAATACATAAGGCCTTAGCATGACGTCATCAAAGTGATCTCACACATGTTAGAGACAAGGATATTCGCGATCGTTTGTTCGCTATTGAATACAGAGGTACATGTACTGCAGATGCGTGAGAAAATGTCTTCCCCATTGTGGGTTATATAACATCTAAGTAAACGGAATTATTAATGATATCAAAAAGAAAGGAAATAACAATGATATAGAAACTAATCCTATTAGAATACAAAAATAGTTTTGGGGGGAATTTGTCTCGACAAATGACATTTATCTCTAGTATTATAATCGGTTATGTCTGTTTATCTGACTGTTTACTTATTACAAATTCAGACAAACAGATGTCCATGCATTTCATACAGTGGAGAATCTGTTATTCTTTCCCGTTTAAACGCAAACGTACGCAAACGCAAAGCACTAAAACGTAGAAAAGAACAACTTTTGGACAATTCTGATAATTCTTGTTTATCTTGGTGGCAAACAGTTTGGAGCCTGATCAGACGCCGGGTTACCCGGCGTCTGATCTGGCTCCAAACTGTTTGCACTGCAAATAATAATTTTAGCGTAAACGCGTTTATTGGGAAAGAATAACGTTTTCTCCACTGTATATTGGCAATACACTTAACGTTAACTTTATTAAGGGAACAAGAAAAATACTTGATTATTTCCCAATATAGAACGCGTTTACGGTAAACCATTTAAAATGCAAACTGTTTGGAGCCGGATCTGATCAGGCTCCAACATGTTTGCTAATCAGATTTAAAATGAATAGACATACTTTTTAAAAGGTTTTTATTTTCTACATGTTGTTACAATGCGCTTTGCGATTCGTTTGCGGTTAAACTGGAAAGAATAACGTCTTCTCTACTGGAAATCGCTTGCTCCCATATTGTCAACAGCAGGTACTGTTATAAATTCGTTATATTGACAGTTTAACTGCAGAAGTATCGACAGAAATGTTTACCTTGATCCATGTCTTAGGCTGTAGTATGCATCATGAGTCCGTTTTACGAACCCTCGTACGACATATATTGTCGTAAGTCAGATTATATAATTCTCAATCGTAATTCATTGCTTCATCTAATATTGTATTATTAGTCAGATGTCGCATGATAGGATTAGACAGAGAAAAAGAAAATAAGTTGTTCATGTATTTTAAAGTATTATTGATTATTTTATGACCTAAGACGTTATTTTTTCCGTTTAAACGAAACGAAACGACAACTTACATGTATTGCAACAAATTGAAGAACATGACAATGTATTGGATATTATTACGAATCGAATCTGATTCCACTGAGTGGCAAACAGATTTTGACCTGATCAGACACCGGGTTATCTGTTGTCATGGATTTTATTGACGTGGTAGTATTTTGTGTAAGATCCACTCATACCAATATAATTAGAAAAATGTATATTTTGTATTTGATTGGCCGGAGGCATAAGTGCTTGAATAAAGTTTTTGTAAATGACTTATTAAAACAATAGTACAGTGGAGAAAACGTTATTCTTTCCCAATAAACGTGTTTACGCTAAAACTATTATTTCTATTACAAACAGTTTGGAGCCAGATCAGACGCCGGGTAACCCGGCGTCTGATCAGGCTCCAAACTGTTTGCCACCAAGATAAACATGAATTATCAGAATTGTCAAAAAGTTGTACTTTTCTAAGTTTTATTGTTTTGCGTTTGCGTTTCGTTTGCGTTTAATCGGGAAAGAATAACGTTTTCTCCACTGTATGCGACAAGATCATGTCCTTCCTACTAAGATTTGTCATTAGTAGTTCGTGTAAAGAAGCAATATTTCAGACCGAACATCTGTTTTAGCTTCAAGCAGTATTTCATTTTGAGCCGATCATTCATCAGCCAGTTCTTAAATTCTTCCAATACTAATATATTTTACGATGGACCATAAAAACCACACAGAAGCCATTATTTTACAGAGCAGTGCATGAGACCAGTTTAAACAATCGAAAACGTATGCGTTCTAGAATTCCTTGTCCTAACTACAATGGAGAAGACGTTATTCTTTACCAAATAGCGCGTTTCTGCTAAATCTAGTTGGTTTTTTTTCAAACAGTGTGGAGCCAGATCAGACGCCGGGTAACCCGGCGTCTGATAAGGCTCCAAACTGTTTGCCACTCATATTAAGAAACATTCAAAACTTGGTAAAAATTGTCACTTTCAACATTTTATTTCAATGCGTTTGCGTTTAATCGGGAAAGAATAACGTCTTATCCACTGTATGCGTATGAAAACGGTGGTTCCAACTAAGTTGTGTTACAGAAAAGGCGACGTTATTCTTTCCCGTTAAAACATTGTGTTTACGAAACAGAAAATAAACGCAATGCAATAAAATGTAAGGAAGTACGATTGCTTTAACTGTAGACAATATGTTGTAAGAGAATTAAACAATTTTTAATTTAACAATTCGCCGAGTTACTCCGGTTTAATCTGACTCGAAACTGATATCAATGGACCTTAATTGTTAGATATGGAAACAATAACGTCGCCTTTTGTAGACATAATATTATGCTACATGTACTATCAGCAAACGATTTAGATTTAGATAGCACTTCAACTTATAAATATGAATATCATTGGCCAATGCAATTTAATCAATTATTTACAATTTTGCAGTGTTGGAATTTCAATACAAGAGGGCCAGAATGGCCCTTGATCGCTCACCTGACAATGGTGACACTAGGATGGGTCACGTGATTTCAGAAAAGAAGATTTGTAAAAGGTGACCCCCAGGGCGGGGCCAATTTTGACCCCAGGGGCAAAATTTGAACAACTAAGATAGAGGACCTGTAAACGATGATATGTGCAAAATATCTTAACTCAGTGTACTATGGTTTCAGACAAGAAGATTTTTGAAGTTTTCATTGAAAAAATCTATTTTTAGCTCCGGTGACCCAGATATGCAACAGACCAGAACCAATTCATCCATATATGTGAAGGACCTCTAAAAGTAACACCATGCCAAATATCAAAGCTCTGGTCATATTGGTTCCAGAGAAAAAGATGTTTGAACATTTCACTATATAACTCTATGTAAAACTGTGATCCCCGGGGCGGGGCCAATTTTGACCCCAGGGACAAAATTTGAACAACTTTGATAGAGGATCTGTTGACGATGCTATGTGCAAAATATCTAAGCTAAGTGTACTATGGTTTCAGACAAGAAGATTTTTTAAGTTCTCATGGAAAAAAAATCTAGTTTTAGCTTCGGTGACCCAGATATGCAACAGACCGGAACCGATTCAACAACATAAGTCAAATACCTCTAGAAGTAATACCATGCTAAATATCAAAGCTCTGGACATATTGGTTTCAGAGAAAAAGATGTTTGAACATTTCACTATATAACTCTATGTAAAACGTTGACCCCCGGGGCGGGGCCAATTTTGACCCTAGGGGCAAAATTTGAACAACTTTGATAGAGGACCTATAGGTAATGCTATGTGCAAAATATCTAAGCTCTGGCTCTCGTGGTTTGTGACAAGAAGATTTTTTAAGATTTCCTTATTTTTTCACTTTGGTTGCCATAGCAACCAGAGTTCTGCATGGTTTCAAATTCTTTGAACAACTTTGAAAGAGCTTGACCCAAGGAACATTCCTGTGAAGTTTATTTGCAATCAAGCAAGTGGTTTTGGAGAAGAAGATGTTTGAAGAAATTGTTGACACACGACGCACAACGCACGACGACGGACGCCGGACAAAGACCGACCACAAAAGCTCACCTTGAGCACTTTGTGCTCAGGTGAGCTAATAAATGTAAGGGGTGTTTAATTTAAACTGTACTCGATTCTAAACGAATCTTTGAACGCAGACGGCTTTGTTCTTACATGTACATTGGATGATATGGCATTATTTACAAATAGACGCGTTTATGACAAATATCATTAAACCGATTGCAAATAGTTTTGAAGCAGATCAGAAGTCGGATGACTTGGCATCTAATTAGGCGTCAAACTGTTTGCCACTCAGTAGAAACAAATCATAAGACATTTCAAAAACTTATATTTTCCGTCATTTAATTCCATTAGCAGAGTTTTTTGCGTTCGTACATTGAGTTAATGGTAACACAGTTGCGTTTTTTAACATGTATTAGCGTTTGTAGGCCTTCATTAATTTATCTCATTGTGGTTTTTAGCATGGTGTACAGTCCTACACTGAGTTAAATATTTAAAACCACGATCAACGAATCTGGTTTAGAAATTGTAATATGCAATTTATACTGATTATCAAAATTCGAATAAAGATGTTTCTACGGACGACACATCAATGAGAGCGTCAAGCAGCTTTTTCTCTGACCAGACAGTAAGTTATCTGGATCAAAACTATCTACAAAAGCTGGCTTTGTCTAACAGTACATATGAATGAACCCTTAATATGCTATAAACCAATATGTACAGTGGCGAAAACGCAAACGAAACGCAAACGCATCACAACAAAATGAAGAAAAAAAAAACATTTTGACAATTCTGAATGTTGATTTAAATCTTAACGGCAAACACTTTGGAGCCTGGTCAGACGTCGGGTTACCCGGCGGCTGATCTGGCTCCAAACTGTTTGCATTGGAAATAATAGATTAGCGTAAACGCGTTTATTGGGAAAGAATAACGTTTTCTCCACTGTATATAGATGTACTGCTCAAAGAGCGTAGACCCTGACCAGAGGAATCCTTAAATCCCTAAACATCAATTTCAAATTGAAATTGTTTAAAAGCTACAACGTCCGTCTGACACAATCAACCTGGAAAAGGTTCAGCTAGTTACACATAACCTTCTACAGTGGGGAAGAGCTTATCTTTTCCAATAAACGCATTTACGCTAAAACTATTTTTTCCATTGGATACAAATCGGAGCCTGATCAGACGTCTGATCAGGATACAAACTGTTTTCAACTAACCACTGTAGTCGGGGCAAGTGCGTGGATGAGTTAAAACCACAGAATGTCATGCCATGTAAACAGCTCAGACCAATAAAAGAAACTCCCATTTAATTCTACATAACCATTCTACGGCAATGGTATTTTTTCCTAGCCAATGCAAAATAGTAAAGGAGAAAAGCATTACAGTGTCTCTTTTGTGCCTCCATGGCCGATTTCTATTGACTTTTCTGTGATTCTATAATTGCTCATTTTCCCCTCAGTCAAGTTTGAGCGCTTTTGACAGGCCTCATATTTTCTCCGATTGTAACTGATTTCTCTAATGGCCGTAAAGTGAATTATATTGTTATATTTCAATCAATTTTCCGCACTGGCGCGGGAAACAGCGTCAGTTATAACAGGCTCGTTTGAATGCCGTTTCAATAACATTACCCCAGCAATGGAACGAGTCTTGTCTCCGTAGACTTTCTACTCCTATTATCTAGTTTGATATCAAGGAGTGAGAAAAACGCACCATTACAGGGTGTCAAAATACTAATATTTCATTTGCCGAACCCTTCGACGATGTCTGACTGATAAATATCAATTTTAGTTTTCTCCGAACAAAAAGAAATTCGGCGACTGATAAAGCGTATTTTCTTGCTGAGTATACATGTAAAATACCAAGGCAGCTTCATGTACATATACCATTGCCTTGCTAAGTGCGCTTTGATTTGAAGTTTCCAAAAGATGAACAAATAACAGACGATGGACAACAAACTCGGTGGTTGATCAGTATGTATTTAAACTCTGGTAGGGGTTTTAGTACCAATTGATGCTAGGTAGACATGAAATGTTTGTAAAATAGTATCTACATGTACATGTAATATGAAAACACACCATTAACAATCACTCAAAGTATGTTTTTCATACAAATATAGCGGATAAAACGTTATTCTTTCCCGTTTAACCGCAAACGAAATGCAACGCAAAAACACAAAAATGTAGAAAAGGACAATTTTTTTAAAATTCTGACTTTTCATTTTTATCTGATGTGCAAACAGTTTAGAGCTTGATCAGACGCCGGGTAACCCGGCGTCTGATCAGGCTCCAAACTGTTTGTACTGGAAATAATAGTTTTAGCGTAAACGCGTTTATTGGGAAAGAATAACGTTTTCTCCACTGTACATGTACCACAGCGGGACAAAGGCAAGAACCCGCACTCACATCTACGGTGAAAAACATCTCAAGAGACTCAAAGACGTAAACGGCTTCCCATAGTGTTCTAAAACTGTTTAATTGTCGATGAGGCAAGACAACGAACTGGTACAGTGGAGAAAACGTTATTCTTTCCCAATAAACGCGTTTACGCTAAAATTATTATTTGCAATGCAAACAGTTTGGAGCCAGATCAGACTTCAAACTGTTTGCCACCAAGATAAATATGAACTATCAGAATTGTCCAAAAGTTGCAATTTTTTTACGTTTTAGTGCTTTGCGTTTGCGTACGTTTGCGTTTAAACGGGAAAGAATAACGTTTTCTCCACTGTATCAGATAGTGCAAGTGTAGCAAATGGAAAATACATGGGGGTAACACAACACCACTCTTGCTGAATCAGCGTTATACTGAATTTAGTTCTCAATTAAGTGACGCATTATTCTATGTATTTAATATACTGGCCCCCTACTTGCATCTTATACAAACAATTGTACTTTCGAAGTGTAAATTTGTCAGATTTAAACAAATTGAAAGGTTATTTGAAATATGGCGAGGCTCCATTAATATTACAATAATACATATGTATATTGTTTATATTTTACGAAGTTTTAAGAAATAAAACCTATGGAGTAGTTGAATGTTCTTCTACATTGCAATGTAACACCAGGAGCAACCGACTTAACTGGCTTAAGCAGACAGATTTGGGTATGATCAGACTTTGACATATTTGGAGTCTTTACTTGGCGTCTGAATGGGTTTCAAACCACTTGGCACAACCGTTTAAAAGAACATATTCGATAAGTGTTGAGCAGATGCCACTTGTTACTATCATACGTAACAAGAAATGCATTGATTGTATGTTATATTGTGCTTTATTTTTATCCGGCCATTTAAGTCTTAAAGGTATGAACATTATTGGTACAGTATTCCTTATTCTCTCTAAATTTGACTTACGATAGCACGATTTTTTGTCCAATCCCAACTGGTACCCGGGCGTACACTTGCAGTAGAATCCGCCGTCCTCGTTCACGCAACCATGGGCACAGCCACCCTTGTTAACACTGCACTCGTCCTCATCTGCAAATGAACGCAAAACAACCCGTTATTCTCCTTAACAAAAAGCGTTTGTTAATACAGTTAAACCTCTCTATTACGACCAATAAATCGAGATTAATATATTGTATAAAAGACAGATGACAGCTTAAAGCAAGATGACAGTAAAACAGAAAGCTCCTGAAAGAGCTTTCTGTTTTACTGTAACCTTGCTTTAAGCAGTCATCCGTCGTGACCTACTACTACTTAAAAATTTAAGTGGTCGTAATAGAGAGGTTCTACTGTAGTTTGTTATTGTTCAAATTTAACAAGTTTTCGTTTATGTCACCGACTTAAATGATAGTATTACAAATCTCATAAAATTTCGTACCAAAAAGACGGTCGCAAGTCAAAACTTAAAATCTTATTTCTCTATCTAAATCTATCTCGTGGCATCTCGTTAGAATCGTCTTTGTAAGACGATTCCAAAGAGATGTGACACGACTGGAATAGAAGGAGAAATATATAATAATTGAGACTTTTATAATTTGAATTACGACAACCTTTGTCGTACGAAGTTTTATGAAACGGGCCCCTCACCATTATCAATATAAATACTTATTTTCCTGAGAAACCAATTAAATTCTCAGGAGGACAACAAAAATTTCATGTGAGAAACGTATTTTCAAGACAGGTAACTTTAAATAAAGATAATGCATCTAGTTCAAAATACCTTTTAGGCTGTAAATTTGAATTTATATACGCTAAGAATCGCCGAGAATGGTTGGTATTATATTGTCTATACGATTAATATAAAATGTCATGGTCATCTCTTACATGTAAGATTGAACTGTCTTGAATATCTGCCGATAAATGAGTTTCTGTAAATCACAATATACCAAAATCTAGGAAGGTATCCTTGATGTAATCAAATTTATAAGTATGCTTCGAATGTTTAAATGTAAAACTGAAAACGTGTTGTAAAGTGGAAAAGCAGGTGTTTATTTCAATGTCACCAGACTATAGGATACAATCTGATGCATACACGGAATACAAAGGATAATGAAGTATAAGAAATGGTGTCACAACTACATGTGTTCGAGGTTTTAAACTACGAATCGAATAACAAAATGTGATAAAAGAAGCTGTAAATGCACCAGACCTGTTAAATGTGTGCTTAAATATTCCAAAACAGTTCGAGAGTGTTCGAAGATATATCGCAAGACAGTGTGAGCTATGGATATAAATTTTGAATACAGTACTTCTCTACTTTATCATTGTAAATGACACATACAAACGTCACTAGGGTCCAATGTGCAAAGGGTATTGCCTGGTAGAGGATTTTAGAATGGAGTTTCTTCTTCGTTATTCTTTCCCGTTCAGACGCAAACAAAACGCAAACGCATAACAATAAAAAATAGAAAATGACACTTTTGACAAATTTTACTAATCATTTTAATTTGAGTAGCAAACAGTTTGGAGCCTGATCAGACGCCGGGTTACCCGGCGTCTGATCTGGCTCCAAACTGTTTCCAACGGAAATAATAAAATAAAACGCGTTTTTTGGAAAAGAATAACGTCATCTACATTGTATGACGTCACGAATGACGTCACAAAAACGTCTTCGCCATTGAAGCATACGAACCTTCACACGTTCGTCCGTCTGATCTGAGACGATAGCCAGGGAAACATTTACACGAGGCCCGTCCCCTGTCATTGGAACATTTGTGCTCACACCAGCTCCTGTTTTCTTCACAGGGATCTTGAGCTGGTAGTAAAGATAGATTGTTTTATACAAAATGCGAGTATAGGTAATCTTAAAAAAATAAATTAAATATCAAAATGTAAATGGTAGATGGTAACGGCTTTACAGTTCCAGTTCCAATATGTACAATAAGATTGATATTTTCTTTATTCTAGCAGATGGTACCTGAAAACAGGCTTGCAGTATTAAATCACCCACGCTACCTTAAGCAATTAACTGTCTTAAACATTAGAAACAGACTTATGTAGGTGGACAAGCATTAAGAAACTCTCTGATCTGTATTTTCACTGTGACCAACAGTCTGTTAGCATTAAGCAAGTGTACTCATATTAGTTTCACTGTTTGCAAAAGAAGAACATATGAGTGGATAGGACTCAAGGGGATTAAAAAGCTTTGTATATTTTGTGTGTATCGTAACCCCACTTACGGACACAACTCTTGGCATCTGGACCTAGGAGGTATCCGCTCCGGCATAGACAGAAGAATATCCCCGTGTATGACTCCTGGCACTCGTGCTCGCAGCCTCCGTTGTTCCGACCACACCCACGCTCAGCTAAAATACCAAGAAATAATATCATCAAACTATTACACATTGTTTAAAAATAGCTAATGGTAGTTTAGAATCACTTATATACATCAGTTTCCCTTCTTCTATAGTTTACGATCATTTGCATTTTTCAGGTTGGTGTTAAAGCAACCAGAACAACAGAACAAATCTTTTATTGTCACCCAGGTATAAACATACAACATGGGGAAATGACATAATTACATATATCAATATATTTACAGAAAGCTAAGAGTTTGGGGAAAATGAACCTCTTCACAGCAATTGCGTCATAAATAAATAAAGTGTGCAGGGGCTCATGAACTTTCTGATTTACGATTATATCTATGTAAGCTGGAAAGTGCTTGGCCTCTATAAATTGATCTTCTTTTGAAATATAATCTTTAAGTATTTATTATATTTAAATTGTGACAGTTGTATAATAGATTTGACGACAAAAATCAGCTCTAGGAAAGTTTCAATTCAGGTAGAATCGTTTAGCAATCCTGTAAATTTGATTACGTTTCAAAATCTTTATTTTACATTTCACTATTTTGGACATTCTATAAATTTACTCAGTATAATTGCCTGTTAAACGTTTCAGAGTTGATCTATCCAAATTTGCTTAAAGAAAATGCTTTCGCATCAGGGTTTCAAACATTTTAGATCCAGTTGAGATGCCAATCTCAAATGGATAGCAAATGAATGGTATGGTATAATTGACCTTGTGGTCAATTCCTGCGCACCACAACGACCGACCGTTGTAAAATACAGTTTCACAACGGTAGAACATAGATTATTTCGATTCTAACATGACCAGATTTAAGGAAATTCATTAGAAAGGAAATATAATGTTCCATACTTATTTCCTCAGCGGATGAAGTTTTTCGACCGAATAACTTTTTCCGCGGCATTACAAGAATCTAACACCCATAAGCAAATTTACAATTACCGATCCATAATCTGGCATAGAACAAACATTACATCAAACAAGACAGAAGAATGAGAAAATTACTGTAACGTTACTGGTTAAAAGTATATGGTCTTTACCGGCTATATGAATAACGAAAGAAATTTAAAAAACATAACGTATGAACGCACGTGGTCACGTCATGTCATATAACCGCGGGAGGAGCGGGGTAGGGAAGAGCGTGGTATAACGTCTCAGGTATACCACGATAGACCTGTTCTTTGTTTATAGAGACGAATTCACGTGTCATGTTAGAATTGACCTTTTATTTCTTGGATGGACAAGAGTACAGTATATAATCAAAGTTATTTTAACCATAATCTTACCTTTTAACATACGATAAATGTAATTAATTTTTAACCCCTTCCGCTGCTGCTGTTTTAAGATATTGCCCTGGTCATTGCTTTCCACATTTAGATTTACGAATTATGCTGACTTGACCAGCATCGACCCTCTTGTCACACAATACGGTATCGAGATGAGGCACCGAATTATTCGGTGTCTAATCAGGATCAATACTGCTAGCAATAACATGGGCATAACTGCTTAGCAGTGGAAAGAGTTAATCATTTTCCAATATAGCCTTTTAGTGCATTTAGTTCATTCCAATCTATGAAATCGTGAATTTGTATCATTAGAAATAGTTTCTATATTCTAGCGGAAAGTAACTTAAAGCAGGCTAAATGTAAACCCAGAATGCGCCTTAAGGCGCATTTTGCTTTTCTTTCAACCTGCTTTAAGTAGTATTTATCTTCAAAACTAGAAACAGTTATTGGTTAAAGGTTTAATCGAATACATGTCTCTTAACGCACGTCACCAATTTTGGCATGGCTTTCTCTCAAGCCAACGACACAAGATTCCCTTAGACAATTTTCAATTAATCAAACGCCATACTCCGCTTCACTGTTTGACAATTAAAACACAGCCTGCCTATTCTTTCGTCTACGTCCGGAAAACGTGCTGGGAAAATTACCCGGGTTTGAATAGAAACAAAAACAGCAGACTGAACGGGGCGGATAGGTCATGGGGCCTTAATCAATCAAGGTTCACAGAAGTGTAATTAACTCTACGGGACAACATAGGTAACCGTATCAATAAAGTTGCGTGTATAAGCATTCAGTCGTCAATCTTTCCGCGATTTAATATCTTTTTACTACAATTGTAGTTTCAAAGGATAAAATATTCCACCTTAAATGTCAAGGAATAGATTTGTCATATGAGCCGAGTCATGAACGCAAAGACTCCCTGGAAAGGCAAGAACTGTTTCGATTGTTCGCTCGGTAGAGAGTCAGGGGTATCGAGTGTTATGCTGGGCATGTATTTCCAACCATGACATACATAGTTTAACATATTTCCCCATTATAACGCCTTATTACGCCTTTAATTAATTCCCTAGCTGAAGAAAACACGGACATTTTATGGTCAAACAATGTACAAATGCAACATGTGAAATAGTTCATAGTGCACCCTAGCAGGTGGTAATTGTAAGTAATACAAAGTAAGATGTATTCTGCTTACATTCAGCCAGTCTTCTAAACTTTTAAAATGCAATGGGGTAATAAGGTAAACAAAAGTAAACACACTACAATGCAAAACTAGGTAGACAATTACTTTCCGAACTGTTAAATGTAAATTTAATTAATCTCAATTTCAAATAGTTTAGAATTTGACTTGTAGCAGAGTAAATCGCCGTCCCAATATTATCGCACTATTTAGGACATTACATTGAAATGTATATTTTTAACTTACGACAGGGCGACTTATTTTGAGCATATTAAATTAAACAAAAATTTCGTTGCCTTATATTGTCTATTAAGACATACGTGTAGACATTTGCACTTTCTCCAGTAACAATTAAGACAACTTAAACTTCAAAACTAGTTTGAAAAGCAAAAAAAATGTTTGACAAACACAGGGTTGTCACTCTTCAGAGAAATAGAATACCACCCACCTAAGAATTGACTTTCTAATGGTTTTCTTAGATATATAAACTTCTGAAGAAGTTTAACACATACGTGTACACTACATGTACATGTATGCCCTATACATGTATCAATCAATTTATTCTGCATAAGCTTATAATAGAAAAACATAGCTTTTTTTTTACTATAGCAGGTAAATGGTTACGTCAAAGACTACCAAGAAACACAAACTACATGTATATCCAATAATCAAAGATGCGGTATATCTACCATATTGGCTTCAATAATTAAGATGCGCGATTAACCCATTACCCCATAGCCTGTTTATAGTTTTGAAAATAGGTGACTACTTAAAGCAGGTTGAAAGTAAAGCAGAATGCGCCATATGGCGCATTCTGCTTTACTTTAAGCATGCTTTAAGCTTTTACCAGCTAGAATATGGAAAGTATTAAATATGACACATATTAATTACGGTTTATATTGGAACTATTTTCTTCAGCGGATGAATAAAATGCATGTGCTAAAAGTCGCTTCTATAAGGGAAAGGGTTAAACAAACAGTGAAAAAGAAACCCGTATGGTGGAGAAGACACCCATTCTTTCCCAATAAACGAATTTTAAAACAACACAAAAAGACAGCTACGTCGCCAATATAAAAACAATATCATTACAAACACCAATTAACCCATATTAGCCATACATCCTCTTAACCGGTAACCCCAATTAACCGGACACCTCTCTAAACCGGTAACATCTCTAAACCGGCCTTATGGTTGGTCCGAAAGCGTTGCCTTGTCATAGACGTGCATATACAACGGCGCAGACGCTGTTTTTTTCTAATCAGTACATTAATTAGTGCTGAAATAAGTAAGTTTCTATGCAAACAGTTTGGAGCTAGATCAGATGCCGAGTTATCCGGCGTCCGATCATGCAATATTTGCCAATCAGAATACATCTTTAGATATTTCAAACAAGCTGTAATTTTCTCTAATTCATTGCACTACGGTTGTGTTTAGTTTCATTGAACTCTCTCAAACCTTGGACCGGTTAAAATATACTCATGAAATTTGCAAACACTGTAGACTCAGATCAGAGGGCTTCTAAAGAAGCCCTCTGATCTGATTCTACACTGTTTGCTAATTTAAAGCAGTATTTATTCAACTATCAAGAATTCCAAGTAGACCGGGTCATATTTTAGTCATTAAAAGATCCAAAATGACTCCTAATACCCACAAGAGTTACTTAGTGATGAAATAGTTAAATAGAAAAGAGTAACGCCTTTCCCCACTGTGTTTGCCAATGTCCTCTTTAGTAGACGCTTAGATGAAATAGGATAACGACAAGGCCATTGAGAATTCGAAAGTATTCAGCTTATGAAACTTAATCGGGAGAGCATAGGGTATTGGGCCTGCTAATTACAATGAACGAGAAGGAATGAAACATTAGTTGCGGTTGTCTTTCTCTGTCTTAAAGTTACAGAAATAATTAAACAATTGTCTTGAAAAATCTCTGAAGACCCCAGTGAAGAATCGCTGCGACCTTTTCCATGAACCTGCTGTGGTGATAAAATTTGAAAATAAGCGAGAGTTTGCGATTCTTTGACAGCAGTTCTAATATTTCACTTCTCTAAAAACAGCAGAGGCATCGAAACGGGCAATGACAAAACGGCACCTGCAGCGGCCTAATAGTAGGGAGAAAAGCGAAGGAATGCCATTCGTATGGCATTTGTAAAGTGGGTAAACACTATTTGTATTGTTTGAACCATTTGCACCCAGTTGATTCTGCTATGCTTATATTTTTATCTGGTATCTGGTCTAAGGTTTCGCTTTGTTTATACAATATGATTTTGCTTTGTATATATTAAAATTCAAACCATGAAGTAGTAAAGATACTTATCAGACGCCGCATTGTGCGGCGTCTGATCACCATCCTCCCTGTGTGCATATGTCCCATATATAGTTCATGTACACAAAGGTTTAACTAATACGAAACACAAACGCAGTGGAATCAAATGTAGTATATAACAGGTTCTTGAACATTCTTCCAATTTACCAATTCAATTCAATTCAATTCAATTCATTAAATTTGAATTCAGTTGAAATGAAATGCCAATCCATCATACGTCCGTGTTCTTCTCTTGCTCCAAACTGTTGACAAGGGCATTGTTGGTTAGTTCATATACGTTTTGGGGAACATTTGTGTTCTTCTGTCAAATAGCCCTTGCAGGTTCCCGAAGTTAGGTGAACTTAATTCGTTTCCCGTTTATAAGAAGCAGACAGAATGTAAATGCAATACAAAAACATAATATTATGTTGAAAATGACATGTTTTCAAATGTTTATAGTTATTTCTTATATAAATATGGCTGATTAGAGATCGGGTACTCGAAGAGGGGTTTTGCCATAGACTGTCTGCAATGGACATCAGTTATTGCAGAGCTCAGGATTTTGGGAGAGATACTTTGAAAACTAGCACCGGGGACCCGTTTCATAAAACTTCAGACTATAAAAGTATCTCTTAACATGTATTTCTTCATTACATCCTGTTTTGCGATATCTCATGGAAATCGTTTTAAAAAGACGATCCCAAAGAGATGTCGCCAGACAAGATTAGATGGAGTAATCAGAAATTAAATGTATTTTAAAGTTTTGACTTACGACCATTTTTGTCGTACGAAGTTTTATGAAACGGGCCCCTGGACACGAAATAGTTTGCAAAATATACATATAAATTTTCCTTGCTTCCTCCATGGAAATAATTAAGGGGAAAGAATCTCATCGAAATACCAACAGAACAAAAGAATAACTTTACCGACATATATCTATACAGAATGCATGTAACTATACCACTAAATATCTGCATACAATACGAATCAAGAACATAAGGAACGAAAACCACTATGCAAATTGAACTACCATGAAACACCAAAAGGAGAAATGAAGTTCGAAATATTGTCCATTTTGACTATTAAGAGGTTTTCTTTTCAATGCATTGCAAAGGTATAAAGAGTGTCGACCCTGATCAGAGTAAACGTAAAGAGCAATCTGACGTTGGTCTACATCGTTTTATACAGGACTAGTGAAATCGAAACAAATACATACAGTCGAACTTTGATATCTCGAACTCATTTAACTCGACCTATACGATAGTTCGACATATGAACTGCATTATTTCATGCTCGGTTAAGTCGAATATACCCATATTTCAAAGTTAAAACGTGGCTAAGCCACGTTTTAACTTTGAAATACGGGTATGTTCGACAAAACCGACTTCGAGATATCAAAGTTCGACTGTAGTTTATTAACAACGCGTTCACGCATAACTAGTATTCATGTGATAAAAATTATGTGAAAGCAAAGAACGCATATTCATACCAAAAAGAATAGTTATACCGACATATATACACAACATAGGAATCAAAGAACGAAAGAAAAGGAAAAACAACTCGTTCACCTCTGGAACTTCGGATGCATAATTTCAGTATCAAATGAAGTCCAGTCAATTTGTGTTTTTTGTTTTTAAATATATTGCAAAATTGACATGTACAATGCAGACTTTGATCAGATAACACCTTTAGGAGCCTTCTGACCATGGTGTGCTCTGTTTACATATGGCAAGTATACTCTTCACAGGTACACTATTTGTAACGTTCGAGTGTACTCGTGGCTTGGATTCACTGAGTGAAACAAAAAATACGTCAGACAACATCATGTATACAACATTAGAGTGTACCATCGTTCACTTCATCGATGGCCAATGGCTTTCTCTGACTCGTGAGTTTCATTGCTATTGGATAATCTCCAAACAGATTTCCAAGCTTTATACTTTCAGGTGGTTGCTCTCTGTCCGTTTCTATAACTTGGTCTACATCGTTAAACCGGCTATTTACGTTGTTGTCGGCATGCTGTGTTAGTTCGGTATCCTGGGTTATTTCGGTGTTAGTAATTGCGTTACTTGGTATTTGGTTAGTGAGCAAAGAATCTAAATAACCCTCGTCCTGTGGTTCTGTTGAATTAATATCTGTTGAAAGTATAATAGTACATGAACGTACAGTCATACTAGTATCAAGTGACTACTGGAAAATAATTCATTTGTAGTCTTCTAGATACAATGTAGCTGTTTGCTTTATGCAAAACATACTTTATACTGCCTTATACATTGCTTTTGTCATGTATTAAACGGTAACCTGTCCTTAATCGCAAGTAACATTCCATTTTGGAGGGGCCGCTTATCTGATTACAGTAAAACCTCTCTATTACGGACACTAAAAAGACAGTTATTGAGTGTATAAAAGACAGGTGGTAGCCTAAAGCAAGGTGACAGTAAAACAGAAAGCTCCTACAGAAACTCTCTGTTTACTGTCATCTTGCTTCCAGCAGTCACCTGTCAGAAACACCTAATAGTTATCGCAATTTAGTGGTCGTAATAGAGAGGGTTTACTGTATCATTATGGGATTAGAATGAATCAAGTTATAGATAATTATTTAGTTCCAGTCTAAGAATGTGTGTACAAATTCAATGCACGTTGCTGGAATAGAAACACCTGTTAAAGAATACAATTGTTGTCATTTGGTATACCTCAGAAACGCAGACAGACGGGTATTTTCTATGTAAAAAAAGAACTGCAAAGGAGAAGACGGTATTACTGCCCGTTTTAAACGAAACAAAACAAGAACAAAAACATATAGATCTGCACATAATATGGAGATTTATCAGACGCTAGAATACTTGGCGTATGATCTAGCTTATAACTTTTTTGTAATGGACATAATTGATATACGCGAAAACAATACCGTCTTCTTCACTGTACAGTGGGGAAAACCTTATTCTTTCCAAATAAACGCGTTTACGCTAAAACTATTATTTCTATTACAAACAGTTTTGAGCCAGATCAGACGCCGGGTAACCCGGCGTCTGATCAGGCTCCAAACTGTTTGCCTCTAAGATAAACATATTTCGTCAGAATTGTCCAAAAGTTATACTTTTCTACGTTTTTGTGATTTGCGTTTGCGTTTCGTTTGCGTTTCGTTTGCGTTTAAATGGGAAAGAAATACATGTAGCATCTCTACTATATAACTATGGTTAACCCCTTCACTGCAGACACAAGTACAGTGGAGAATCTGTTATTCTTTCCCGTTTAAACGCAAACGTACGCAAACGCATTGCAATAAAACGTAGAAAAGAACAACTTTTGGACAATTCTGATATTTCATGTTTATCTTGGTGGCAAACAGTTTGGAGCCTGATCAGACGCCGGGTTACCCGGCGTCTGATCTGGTTCCAAACTGTTTGCACTTCAAATAATAGTTTTAGCGTAAACGCGTTTATTTGGAAATAATAACGTTTTCTCCACTGTACAAATGCATTTCTAAACAGTCTATTCAGAAATTGAATAAATTGGCAACGGACAAAGATCCGAACTATTAAATATTAAAGTGGAAGTTTCTCCAGTCAAAATTCACACAAGTGAAATTTGAGAAATGCAAATCGGCGCAACCCCAGTAACCAATAATTCTCCATAAATACGCCCTTTTACGCCTTTGGTTATTTCTGCAACACAGACAATATTCCATCTAGAAAGTCCTGAACATAAAACATAAGGTGTTTCAGTTATATTTCTAGATGGTAGATTTAAGCAGCCTGAAGTAAACCAGAATGTTCCTAAAAGAGCATTCTTCTTTACTTCGGCCTGCTTTAATGGCACATCTGTATTCAAAACTTGACGTAAGGTATGGGGTACTGGGTTAAACCATACCATTGCCTTACAGTGATGGGGCTACATTAGAAAGTTGAGATAAACAAAGAGAGGTAGGTTATTGTCCTATACGATAGTGTTAATCAAATTACAATAATCATAAAGCATGTTGAATATATGGTACGTGAGAAGAAGGCTGTCATGAAATCTAGTGGTTTCTGACAATCTGTACCTTGCAACCTATCAAATTAGACATTTTGCAGCATTGGCTTAACTTTCTGTACCTTTCAAGCGAAGGTTTGCCAACTTTTGCAAACAGTTGGCATCTAAACGAGACAGTTGGCTACAATCTACCCGGGTCAAAAGTTAGAAGGCTTTTTAGTTATGTCTGAAGTTGTTCTCAAGCATTTGATTGGTCAGATTTGAGCCTAGGCTCAAATCTGACCAATCACATGCTTGAGATCAATATCAGACTCGATGGAAACGTTTTAAAAACTTGGAGCCTGATGTCTCAGTTGTACCCAAACTGTTGGTTTTATAAACCGAGTCGTGTGTTGAATTAAAATCCAGTACATGAAACACTTGCATGTATGTATGCACATGTTGCTATTGGCCAAAATGCATTTTGCATGTAATTTAATATTACTACCGTAAGTGCTTGCTTTTTTTAACCAGTCATTATAGCTGAACTACACTGTAGCTGCTTACCTATGCACGTGCGTCCGTCCGCGTGAAGCCGTTGAGTACTAGGGCACTCACAGCGGTATCCCCCGTCGAGGTTCCTACAAGCATGTTGACATCCGCCTTTACGTACTTTACACTCGTCAATATCTAAAAATAGATTAGGTAAATTACTTTAACTAAGGGAAGGGTGCATTGTGTTAAGTTTTCCTCGGGATCTACACAGTTTGCTAAGGTATGTTTAGTGAACACTAGCCTTATCGCTTTCATGATCAAATTTGTCGAGAAAAATGTTACCCCTTCACCGCCATATTGTCGCCTGTTGCAATATTGTTGTCTGCAATATCGTTTCAAAGTTAAATTTAAAGCAGTATAACTCAAGTGAGTTAATAAACAAAGGACAAACAGTTAAGATCCAAATCAGACGCCGCGTGACGCAACGACTGATCAGGATCAAAGCTGTTTGCAAATGCACTTTATGACGTCATTAAGAGTGATAGAGTTTAATTGGATTTAGTTTACTTACCAACGCACGATCGGCCGTCGCTGCCTAGTTCGTAGCCTCGTTTACACTTGCAGGTATAGGAACCAATGGTGTTGCAGCATTCTTGTTGACATCCACCATTGTTCGTATTGCATTCGTTCCTATCTGGAATATAAGAAAGAAAAAGATGACAAAATGACAGTAAAGGAAACGTACCATATTCTCACATTACTATTAACTATCCGTGCATTCAACAGCGAACAACGATCGCGAATATGCTTGTCTCAAACATGTTGGAGATCGCTTAACTCTAATGCCTACATGTAATATACATGTATTCCTGCTTAAAACCTTAAAATCGTTGGTAATGTCACTCGTCGATCTTTGAGAAACGCTGTTGTCAGCCTGGTCTAAAATAGAAATATTATCAAGCTCGCCAAGGCTCGCTTAACCTCATTTCAATTCTAGACTAGATTGAGATCAGCTTGTCTCAAAGATCGACTCAAAACATATCCTATATAACAGCCACATTTGGCATTAAATTTAATCAACATTTAAATAAATTAATGAAGAAAGACCGTAAGCTAAAGAAAGGATGGGAGAAAGAGAATAAAGAAATCTGTATCACGTGAACACATACATGTATAATAACCCATATCCATGCAATTTTATTTTACGGTTTCTAATGTTACATGTACGTTTACTTCCTCATATAATGAGAGATTTATAGTCTATTGTTTAGTAGATCAGGTGACTACATAATAGTTCCATTCTGTCTTATATTTCGGGTGTTAAAACATTTGTTATCTCCAGGCATTCGCCAGAGTGCACTTTTGTATAGCATCTGCTACGCAACCACTTGTTAAGTGTATAAAATGTTTAAAATAGCTTAAACATTTCAATCCAGACTCTTACCCATATGTACGCTGCAGGCGAAATATTCATAACTAGCGCAAACAGTTTGGACCCAGATGAGACGCCGAGTTACTCGGCGTCTCATCTGTTTCCAAACTGTTTGACCATCAAGTGATATTTTCTGAAAGAAAATGCACAAATGAATATTTGTAAATTTCGTTGCCAACGATAATTTGTTGTGGACGACAGAGGCATAGCATGGTTATGGTTTAGAATCTGTCTGGAGGGTTTGAACAAAGAGAGCGGTCTGTTAATAAGTGTGTGGTAATTTTACCAAGCAATTGTAATAAACAGGTGTGATGCTATATTGCAGTTTTATGGCAATTTAAGTAGTGTTAACCCTTAATTCACCGAGCATGGTTTGACTATTACACAGCAGAAATTATAGAACAATATCCAATATAAGTAGAGATCCTAGAGTCTTCACGGTTAGCTTTTGTATTTAAGATCACCATTTTTCCACATTTTGCATACAGAGGACTATAATTGTTTCTCGTTTAATAGAAATTAAATGCAATCACAATGTAGTGACTACATGTACCAGCATTTTAACATGCCGTCTATTCATTTTAATCCTGAATCGCAAACTATTTTGAGCCTGATCAGACGAAAGGTGACACTACTGTTCACGTTTATATTGAATATCATTCCGAACAATAATTATGATGATGAAATTTGACCTAGATCTAGACACAGGCATCAGATCTAGAAAAAATATATGTGTAGTAGAGACGTCGTTATTCTTTTCCGCTTCAACGCAAACGAAACGCAAACGCAATGAATTAAAAGGTAGAAAATTGCAATGTTTTGCAATTAATTTCTCTCGCTTTATTCTAATCTAAGTGGCAAACAGTTAAGAGCAAGATCAGACGCCGGGTAACCCGACGTCTGATCTGGCTCCATACTGTTTGCAATGGAAATAATAGTTCATGCGTAAACGCGTTTATTGGGAAAGAATAACTGTATTGAATATAAATCAAACCAATAATTATGATGATGCATTCTGACCTAGATCTAGACACAGGCATCAGATCTAGAAAACAAAGTATAAGCAGTCGGACATGATTATATTTATCCCCGGTATCTATTATATATTTTACGATGTTTGTTCCGTATGAAGTGGATATGTAACATGCAATCCCTGCCATTCCAGTGAAAACATCATCAATCACACAGTCTTCCGCCTCTACCAGAATAATGGTCTTATATAGAAACAGAAACTGTAGGGGTCTTTGACACTGCTCTCCCTTGCATTGTACGAATACTATCCCTTTCACTCTCGATGACGCCAAAAAGCTTTGCAAACAGTTTGGATCCTGATCAGACGCCACGTAACGCGGCGTCTGATCAGAATACAAACTGTTTGACCCTCGTATAGATATGTTGTAAGTCATATTATATTGAATCTTACTTTGAAACGATCTTGCAAACAACAAAATTGAATCAGACCACAATGAAATGGCGAAGGGTTTAATTCTGGCAGCGAAAGAGTTATAGATCCCTCTAGCAGGATACAAAGCGCTGCATTGTCCATATAGAAGCGATTTATATGAGTGATCAAAGCAAACGATTTGGAGCCAGACCAGACGCTAAGTAACCATCCGTCTTATGATACTTCAAACTGTTTGCGGTTCGGTATATAACTGATATTCAAAGTTGTCAAACAGGCTGTCCTTTTCTACATTTAACTGCATAACACCTGGGTTTAGATTTGCTTAAACGATAAAAAAGAACGGGTAACCTAATGTTCGTGTTCATATTGAATTATCTTTTCTAAGAATATTTTAGTGAACTCATGGTCAAAGTTTAAAAAGCTTTTTGTGTTGAATCTGAGATCGTCCCCAAGCATTTGATTGGTCAGCATTGAGCCTAGGCTCAAATCTGACCAGTCAAATGCTTGAGAATAAGCTCAGAACAAACTCACACGCTTTATTACCTTTGACGCTGACCTAGATCAAGACGTCGGCACCGGATCTAGAAAGTATGTTGCAATATAGGAATAGAAGCAGGTTTAGCTCCTTCCCTGCCTTACCCCGAGGGCAATACATCTTTGCAAACAGTTTTCATCCAGATCAGACGCCGAGTAACTCAAACTATTTGGTTCTTATTACACTAATACCTAATTGTTATAGCTCAAGTCGACACTTGTTGAAAGCAGATCCTACCAAGAGAGTAAAGGAGTTTGAAACTGCTCTCCCTTGTAAACAATCCTTACATAAATATTTCTAAAAGAAATACATTAGTTTAAACTGTTTGCACTCAGATGAAAATATTCGTCATTTTCCAACGATTGTCGTTTTCTACATACTGTTGCATTGGCGGCTAGTGTCGATTAAATGGGAAAGAAAACATTTTTATCTACTGCGTCGCACATAGCAAATACATCTAACGGTATATATGCAGCAAGTGGTTTCAAAAACCTTACTCCGCATATTTTTTGTCTGTTCGTGGTTTTTGTGGTAATCCATGAGTATTTTAAATGTTTTAACAGACAGTTATTCCGTGGCATGTCTGTAGTATGTTAGCAGGGTCCTCTAATAATGAAACAACATAACCAGGTATTAGCATTGACCTTACATGTAACAATACAGTGGAGAATCTGTTATTCTTTCCCGATAAACGCGTTTACGCTAAAGCTATTTTTTCTTTTACAAACAGTTTGGAGCCAGATCAGACGCCGGGTAACCCGGCGTCTGAGCAGGCTCCAAACTGTTTGCCACCAAGATAAACATGAAATATCAGAATTGTCCAAAAGTTGTTCTTTTTTACGTTTTAGTGCTTTGCGTTTGCGTACGTTTGCGTTTAAACGGGAAAGAATAACAGATTCTCCACTGTATAAACCACATGACCTGAACTGAGAAAAAAGGTTAACAATTTGAATTTTTCAGGAATTCAGCGATCGTTTTATATATGTTTGCATATATCTTAATAAATCGTCATTACTTTTAAGAATCTGTCAGTTTCCTCAATTCAATAATTTTTTGTTAATGTTTGGTCTCGCTTTATGAGAAAAAATACCCATTCTTCACTGTACAGTTAAGACATCGTCATTCTTTCCCTATAAACGCGTTTACGCAAAAACTATTATTACCAATGCAATCAGCTTGGAGCCAGATCAGACGCCGGGTAACCCGGCGTCTGATCAGGCTCCAAACTGTTTGCAACCAAGATTAAAATAAATAGTCAGAATTGTCAACATGTTGTCATTTTCTCTATTTTACTACATGATGTACAATGCGTTTGCGTTTCGTTTGCGTTTAAACAGGAAATAATAAGGTCTTCTCCACTGTATGTGAAAAACTGCAACAGGTGTGCGTTTGGCACAAGTTTGTGTTCTGTGGTAATTTGAAGAAAAAATAAATAAAAAAGAAATCGTCCTAGAATAACATGAATTAGAATTTATTTACCCAGATAAGCCAACGATGACTGGTATTTGCAAACACAATTTGGATCACGATCAAACGCTGGTAAACTCTGTCTAATCAAGTTCAAACAGTTTTGCAGACTGATTGATTTGACTTTAGTGTGGATGATATAGAAACATTTGTTTTTATAGATTGTAAATTGAAACAAATGTACCCGAGAAATGCAATGGAGACTGCGTTATTCTTTCCCAATTACCACACGAATAGAAAGCTTAATCGTCAACTGGCGACTGTCGATTTTAGCGAATAGTAAACTGGATCGTCAATTGACAGCTTTTGGCGAATAGTAAGCTGAATCGTCAACTGACGACTGTCTATTCGATTTTAGCGAATAGTAAGCTGGATCGTAAACTTACAGCTTTTAGCGAATAGTAAGCTGAATCGTCAACTGACAGCTTTTAGCGAATAGTAAGCTGGATCGTCAACTGACATCTTTTAGCAAATAAATTGTAGTAAGCTGAATCGTCAACTAACAGCTTTTAGGATATAGTACGCTGAATCGTCAACTGACGACTGTCTATTCGATTTTAGCGAATAGTAAGCTGGATCGTAAACAGACAGCTTTTAGCGAATAGTAAGCTGATTCGTCAACTGACAGATGTTAGCGAATAATAAGCTGAATCGTCAACTGACTGCTTTTGGCGAATAGTAAGCTGAATCGTCAACTGACAGCTTTTAGCGAATAGTAAGCTGATTCGTCAACTGACAGATTTTAGCGAATAGTAAGCTGAATCGTCAACTGACTGCTTTTGGCGAATAGTTAGCTGAATCGTCAACTGACGACTGTCTATTTAATTTTAGCGAACAGTAAGTAGGATCGTAAACAGACAGCTTTTAACGAATAGTAAGCTGAATCGTCAACTGACAGCTGTCATTTCGATTGTTAGCGAATAGTAAGCTGAATCGTGAACGGGCGGTTGTCTGTTCGACTTAAGCGAATAGTAAGCTGAACCGTCTACTGAATATCCAACCAAATCGTCAACTGCCCGCTAACTTCAAGCAGATACTGTTTTGTCCAATATACATGTAAACAGTTTGGATTCAGATCAGCCGCCAGGTAAATCAGCGTCTAATTAGACTTTAAATGTTCAAAGTCAAAACTATTGTCAATACATATTACATGTACATGTAGTACAGTGAAGAAAACGTTATTCTTTCCCGTTTAAACGCAAACGTACGCAAACGCAAAACACTAAAGCGTAGAAAAAAACAACGTTTGGACACATCTGATAATTCATGTTTATCTTGGTGGCAAACAGTTTGGAGCCTGATCTGGCTCCAAACTGTTTGCATTGCAAGTAATAGTTTTAGCGTAAACGCGTTTATTGGGAAAGAATAACATTTTCTCCACTGTACCTCTTTGAAACTAAAAGCATCTGCCAAAATGCATACGATTTAATCCTTTCACCGCCAATTTTTTTTTGAGTTTTTTACCCCTACACCGTTATTGTGTCGTCTGCTTCAATATTATTGTTTTCAATATCATTTCAAAGTAAGAATTAAAAGAGTATAACATAAGAAATATCGAAACGGGTGTCAAACAGTTTTGATCCTGATCAAAAACGAGGCGTCTGATCAGGATCAAAACTGTTTGCAAATTCGACTTTAGGCGATTCTGGCGGTGAAAGGGTAAAGTGTACAGTGGAGAAAACGTTATTCTTTCCAAATAAACGCGTTTACGCTAAAACTATTATTTGCAGTGCAAACAGTTTGGAGCCAGACCAGACGCCGGGTAACCCGGCGTCTGATCAGGCTCCAAACTGTTTGCCACCAAGATAAACATGAATTATCAGAATTGTCCAAAAGTTTTACTTTTCTACGTTTTAGTGCTTTGCGTTTGCGTGCGTTTGCGTGCGTTTGCGTACGTTTGCGTTTAAACGGGAAAGAATAACAGATTCTCCACTGTATATCGTTTTGCCAACTCATGAATCAACTTAAGTACAACTTAATTACTTATCAAGCATTTGAATAATTAAATGAAAACCAACACTTATCAATAATAGGGTATTTAAATAAACTATTGCGTAAATTGTAATATTTCCAAATGGCCCTGAGCAAGCGCTTCTGCAAAGTACGATCTTTTGAAGAAGATACGAATAAATAATTATTTATGACAAAATAAGCATACTTCACCTTTTTATGTGATCTGGTTGTGACTTTTTTATGGGAATGGTTGGTGCAGCGTTGGAAATGAATTCGAAAATACAGTTTAACGCATACAATGTATGAACTGATTTTAGGAGGTCACATAAGCCGGCGATTTGTTTCGAAACTGAAGCGGTTTACCCAATATCATATACATGTACATTTGTAAATCTATTTGTATTGAACTTTTTGCATGCTAGCGGCGGGTATATCTGCCACAGTTATTGCCTGTGCAAACAAATTTAATCCAGATGAGACACCGCGTAACGAGGCGTCTCACCAGGATCCACACTGCTTGATACTCTGACAATAGTTATAAAAAAAATTAAGAACATTCTATTTCTAGAACTATAGTAGACTGCAAATGTTGCAGACGAAACAAATTACCCAGCATGCAATGGGTTAACATTCTGCACGCTACGGCAAATGTGGGATTACAAATACATACAGTGGAGAATCTGTTATTCTTTCCCAATAAACGCGTTTACGCTAAAACTAGTATTTGCAGTGCAAACAGTTTGGAGCCAGATCAGACGCCACCAAGATAAACATGAAATATCAGAATTGTCCAAAATTTGTTTCTTTTCTACGTTTTAGTGCTTTGCGTTTGCGTACGTTTGCGTTTTAACGGGAAAGAATAACAGATTCTCCACTGTAGTAGGAATCTAAAACCCAATGCACTAAATGTTGAAAATGACAAATGATTGAAATGTTTGACGATTCATTATAATCTGAGTAGCAAACTGTTTGGAGCCTCATCAGACGCCAGGTTGCCCGGCGTCTGATCTGGCTCCGAACTGTTTGCAAATGTAATTTATTGTTTTAGCGTTTTCACGTTTATTGTGAAAGATGTTCGCCTTCTGCACTATAGATACCAGAACTCATTAATATTCAAAACTATACCGTTCCAAACGAACAAATCTCAAATACTGTAATCGACGTTAAGTATAGGGTTGTACAATATTAAAAATCTATATATTTCTGCGTTAGGCGAAAGCAGTAACATGTCTTCAATTAAATATAAACAGAACACTAAATGGTTTGTAACTATCAAATTCACATCTGCAGCTGCGATTAACGTCCGTTCTATAGTGAGATTAATTCAGCAGCCTCACCTTGATGGTTAAAGACACGCTATCGTATTTCAGATTTATGCAAAATTACGCGAAATTACGGAGGCCTCAATGCAGTGGAACAGATATAAACGTCAGTAATGAAATTGAAGAACCCACATAAATAAAACTCATCCCGCGTTTTATTACAAAATGCTGTCTAAATGTTTGAACCGGTGATGCAATTTAGAGCACACATGTTCATTATATTTTATTTGTTTCAGAAATGACGCTTTAAAAGTGTTCAACATCGCAAATGTTATTAAGAAAAGCTCCGTTATATCGCATACTTATTACGGGGATAGAAGACGTTATTCTTTACCTTAACTCCTTTCATGATTAAATTTATCCTGAGGTTTTAACCCATTCACTGCCATATTGTCGTCTGCTTCAATAGTGTTGTCTGCAATATCGTTTTAAAGTTAGATTTAAGGCAGTTTGACTGAAGAAGATTCAAATCTAGTGTCAAACAGTTTGGATACTGATCAGACGCCGCGTGATGCGGCGTCTGGTCAGGACCCAAACGGTTTGCATACGCGCCTTTTGTCGTTATTGAGGATGAAAGGGTTAACGCAATTAAATGCAAGTACCCCGTACAGTGCACTAGAATGTTGAAAATGGCAACTTATTGAAAGAGCTGGCGGGTTACATGTACATGTAGTTCAGAATGTCAAGCAGTTGGAACCTGATCAGACGTCGGGTACTCCAGAATCTGATCAGGCAGCATTCTTTTGGCAAAGGACAGACATGTACATGTTATTGATTTATCATAAATGCGTATATTGGCAAAGAATAACGTGTGTCCCCGTTGTGCATGTAGTAGTATCGCGTTAGGTGTTACAGTTAAGAAGACGTTAGTCTTACCTAACAATCATGTTTGTGCTTAAACAAAATAATATTTTCTTGCAAACAGTCGGAGCCAGATCAGACGCCAAGTAAGCAGGCGTCTAGTCAGGCTACAGGATTTTCAAGATTTCAAGGTTTCAAGATTTCAAGATTTCATGATTTATTTCCGTAGTATAAGGCCTCCATCCCAAATTACAAATATACATAATAAGTCAATATATTGAAATGGAATGTTAACTAAAAAATAAAATGAAATATAAAGTAGTAGTCTTGATACTATATGAGTCGCATAATTACATGTATATATTAAATGTATAACTGCAATATAGACTTGTTGATGTCAAAAGGCTCCAATGTGTGTGCAACTTCGATAATAATAACTATTCAGCGTTATTATTTTCAGTTTCACTTGTTTCGACATTTCAGTCTACAGTGGAGAATTTGTTATATTTCCCAATAAACGCGTTTACGCTAAAACGTTTATTTCCACTGCAAACCGTTTAGAGCCAGATCAGACGCCGGGAAACCCGGCGTCCGATCAGGCTCCAAACTATTTGCCACTCAGGTTAGATTGAAAAGTCAGGATTGTCGAAAAGTTGTCTTTTTCTCCATTTTATTGCTATGCGTTTGCCTTTTGTTTGCGTTTAAACGGGAAAGAATAACGTTTTCTCCACTGTATGTTGCGCTTACGTTCAGTTTCGTTTAAACGGGAAAATACCACTTTTTATCACATTTTGATGTAATCGACATAGAAATATTACAAAGACCGATATACACATCTTCTTTATAGTTTTGTTGCGAATTAGCAAGGGAGTTTTATCTGAGATAGATAAAGATCTGCGTTATATCCATATGAACTTAGTTTTTACTCTTTGCGTAACAGAAATTTATGCTGCTCTTTTGTCAAGACCACCCAAGTTAAGATATAACTCGAACATAATACTCTTAATACTGGGGAAATAACAGTATCTTGTCAAAATTATGATACATACATGTATTAACATCGTATTTTAGCTACAGTGGAGACAACGTTATTCTTTCCTGATTAATCGCAAACGAAACGTAAACGCATTGCAGTAAAATAGAGAAAATGACAACGTGTTGACTATTTATTTTAATCTGGGTGGCAAACAGTTTGGAGCCTGATCAGACGCCGGGTTACCCGGCGTCTGATCAGGCTCCAAACTGTTTGCATTGGTATTAATAGTTTTTGCGTAAACGCGTTTATTGTGAAAGAATAACGTTTTCTCCATTGTACTCTTAATACTCGGGAAATACATGTAACAGTATCTTGTCAAATTTATGATACATATTTACATCGTATTATGGCGAATATGTTTGACAATTTGGTTAATATTTTGCGTACAAACGATTTTGCAAGTCCATTACCAACAACAAAATAATTTGTTATTTTTAGAACAAATTTGCTCATCAATAAGGTTGCAACCAGATCAAGCGATATTAGACTCGATGTCTGACAAAGATCTTATTTGTTTATCGCTTTAATTAAAATACATCGTACAGACATGTAGTGATTTTCTAAACTACCTTATACATGTTTTTCATTTCGTTTCGGTTACACGGGAAAATGTTATAATTTCCCCCACTAATCGAAACATTAATACTTATAATTATGTTTATTATATGCCTTTGTATGATATCGAGCGTTTTCGCGTGTATTTGCACAGTAAAATACAAGAGTCTGTATCAGCCACCTTGTATCAGCCACTTTGTATTTTATTCTGACCTCGCTTTCGATTTAACGTGACGTCATTTACGTACGTGTACAAGTGCCGCGTTATTCATTGTGGCAAACAAAAAATCTTGTTCTGCTTCAAATAACTAATAAATTTTGGCTATAAAATGATTTAAACAACTATTTAATTGGTTCTGGTCTGTATTCAAGGCATATAATAAACACAGTACCAGTTGGCAGTGTGCTACAGAGTGTTGCATTTAGCTCTCGACGTTTTTGGCGGAAACAACCGATCAGACTCGCGCCAAGGCGCTCGTCAGATCGACTATTTCCGCCAAAATCGTCTCGAGCTAAATACATCACTCTGTATCGCACTGTCAACTGGTAATGTGTATATATATGGGAAGACATAATGCCACATGTAAAACACCTACATGTACAGTGGAGAAAAACGTTATTCTTTCCCGTTTAAAAACGCAAGCGAAACGCAAACGCAAAGTATAACAACGTAGAAAAGTACAACTTTTGGACAATTCTGATACATGTAATTTATGTTTATCTTGGTGGCAAACAGTTTGGAGAGGCTCCAGACTGTTTGCATCGGAAATAATAGTTTTAGCGTAGACGCGTTTATTGGGAAAGTATAACGTTTTTCTCCACTGTATGTCAATTGAGTACATCTTTAAGTCAGATAGAACACCGGCAAAATCGCGTCTGGTCATGTTTCCAATCGTTTGCTATTCAGATTAGTACAAGTTGTCAATATATTCAAGAAATAATTCTTATCTACATTGTATTGTCCATCATTTCGTTTCTTTTTAACGGAAAAGTATATGATACAGTGGTGAAAAAGTTATAAGTTCCGTTTAGACGCAATAAAATGAAATTTCAATGTTTGAAATTGTTAAGTAGAGTGAGAATAATGTTATTCTTTCCATATAAACGCGTTTACGCTAAAACTATTATTTCCCGTACAAACAGTTTGGAACCAGATCAGACGCCGGTTACATGCCACTCAACTTAATATTGATAGTCAGAATTGGAAACAAAAATTCTACGTTTTAGTAAATTGCCTTTGCGTTTCGTTTGCGTTTAAACAGGAAAAAATAACGTTTTCTCCACTGTCACAGTTTAAGTCTAAATAATAAACAGATTGGATTATGACCAACCACTGGGATACCCGTTGTCTCATCAGGCTCCAAATTAACTTAATGGACAATATGATTCGCAAAACAAATTATACAAAGTAAACAAATTATATTCTGAATTGGTACTCTTGTCAGACGACGAGTTCCTCGCATATACTCTTTAAATGGGACATATAAAACGTGTTTCTATCTGCAATTAATTGTGAGCTGGTTTAGGTGCAGAGAAACAAATCACCTACACATGTCATTCATCAAATGACACATTTAGCACACGTATCAACATGTTCGTCCTCACCTTGTCACTTTAAATTGTTTTTCTTGCACCTGTTTTACTACATCTGGCATCTTGGTTCATCGGTTACAACGGGATACATTTTCTAATAAACGCGTTTATGCTAAAACTATTATGTCAGTTTGCAAACTGCCTGAAGCAAGATCAGACGCCGGGTACCCGGCGTATGATCTGGCTTCAAACTGTGTACCACCTAGAGTAAAATGATCATCAACTATTTTAATACAATATTCATTTTTTGCAATTTATTTTATTTCGTTTGCGTTTAGTTTCGTTTAAACGGGAACGAATATGGTCTTCTCCACTGTTCTTAAGGTGGGTGTATCTTACCCTTAAGCATTATATAATTTGCCGTCCTCATTACTTGTCGTCTACAACACTTTTATACATTGAATTAATTGAACTTCTGCTTCAGAGTATACCATCAGACTTACAAACAGTTTGGATCCAGATGAGACGCCGAGTAACTCGTCGTCTCATCTGGATCCAAACTGTTTGCAAAGGTTATCACAAACTCGACCGTTTGAGCGGAATGTTAAAGTCATTTCAGGATGTGACGAATAAAACATTAGTGCTTTAATTTGAATAATAATGTGTTTTGTCCAACCTGACCAATGATCCCCCAAAAAGATATTTGCTGATAGAAAAAGATAAATAGTTGAACCCAAAGTACTCAAGCTCCCTTACTCTACTGAACGATGTTCTACGGTAGAATGGTATTTCAATAACTTGAATTGCGGTATAGTCGAACATACTTGTACATTGTATTTTACAGTTGAAACATATTGAACCAACTTTTTTATATTAGCATGGGGATATGTTCAACTTAAGCGAGTAGACATAAGTATTGTAGTTTGCTTGTAGAACTATGTAAATGTTTTATTTCATTTGTGCGAGTTTTGCCTCTACTACAGTGGAGAAAACGTTATTTCCCTTTTAAACGCAAACGAAACGCAAACGCAAAGCCGTAAAACGTAGAAAAGTACAACTTTTGGACAATTCTGATAATTCATGTTTATCTTGGTGGCAAACGGTTTGGAGCCTGATCAGATGCCGGGTTACCCGGTGTCTGATCTGGCTCCAAACTGCTTGCATCAGAAATAATAGTTTTGCATCAGAAATAATAGTTTTAGCGTAAACGCGTTTATTGGGAAAGAATAACGCTTTCTCCACTGTACATGTCACAGTAGTTTTTCAGTCACGAAGCTTCGGCCATTTGTCCATTTCTGATGTAAGGGATGTCTTATCTAAGGCTTCATTTTCGTTACGTTGTTATTGAAATTTCTTTCAGCAAAATGTAGACTTTGATCTGTTTTGATACCAGGTATGGACTTTACCTGTTTGTGCCTAGCGTCCAGTAAAAGAGACATATGCAAACAATGTAGATTCTGATCAGACGCCGCATAATGTGGCGTCTGATTAGAGTCTACACTGTTTGCTTATTTGAACCCCTGTACCGGCATGTTAGTTTTGTGATGGCTGCGAACAAATTGTAATCACTTCAAAAGTAGCTCTCTGTTCCGTAGCTGACTAGAGTATTCGCAGGAGTTCTTATAATTCTCAAATATATAGAAGAGAAGAGTAAAGGTGATATAAAATGTCTCACCATATTCGCAACGAGCCCCCTGAAAGCCACCCTGACAGTCACAGCGCTGTCCGTACGATGATAAACATTGCCCGCCATTTAAACACATAGCACTATTGCACTGTCCTGAAATATAGAAAATATAAGTGATAAATTGTTACCATGGAAACATATTTCAAATAACAATGAACAATTTAATAAACAACCGTTTACAGAGGAAAATACGTTTTTCTTTTCAAGTAAACACAATTACATGTATGATAAAATAATAATTTCTGTTTCAAACAGCTTGGAGCTAGATCAGACACCGGGTAACCCGACGTCTGATCAGGCTCCAAACTGTTTGGCTACTAAGATGAAATTTAATCGTCCGAAATTTAAGAAAAACGTAATTTTCAACATTTTGTTGCAGTGTGTTTCAAATGCTTTAAAGAATAATGTAATACGACTGTAACTAAGTTCCCACTGTAATATACAATACAAAAGTTGCCAGAATAAATTATGTAAAGAAAAGCCCAACCCCACGCAGATGGTATAGAAAAAAGGAGGTTACAGTGGAGAAACGATAATCGCGTTTACGCTAAAACTAGTTTTTCTTTTACAAACAGTTTGAAGCCAGATCAGACGCCGGGTAACCCGGCGTCTGATCTGGCTCCAAACTGTTTGCCACCAACATCAACATGAGTTATCAGAATTGTCCAAAAAAGGTTCTTTTCTACGTTTTAGTACTTTGCGTTTGCGTTTCGTTTGCGTTTAAACGGGAAAGAATAACATATTCTCCACTGTATATGAAATACAACTCTTTGCTCTATACAGTGTTCCCTCCCTTCAACGACCCTCCCAACTACGACTCCCTCCTTACAACGATGCTTGCCGCTGTTCCTCAAACCAAGACAATTTTGTCCAACCTATTCAAGGCTGCAATAGCGTCTGCTTAAAATTGTCGTCTGCTGACGGTTTTCCTCAAAATTACATTATTGACATTTTGACAGAAAAAACGTAATGACGAGTGACAAAAAGCTTGAATCCAGATCAGACGCCGCGTTACGCGGCGTCTGATCTCGATTCAAGCTATTTGCAAATGTAAGCAAATATCCCTCTCTATAACAACTCCCTCTGAACAACACACACAGATTTAGTCTCAAATTGGGTGTCGCTGTAGAGAGGGACCACTGTATTATGTTGCATAAATCATAATACATCTGAGACCACTGATGGGTGCATTAATTTTAGAACGATAACTCCGGCCATATGAGCTGCTTTGTAATTACACTTATCTGCGTGACACTGGTTACAGACTGTGCCACACACAAACACGTTTGCGCCGGAGATACAAGGAATACCACACTAATCGTTCCGAGTACAGGGGAGAAACGTCTTTTCCGTTTAAACGAATCAAAACATAGGCGTTATGCAATCAAATTAAGAAAAATACAGTTATTTTGTTTTTGACGGTGTATTATTTCATGTAGCTGAACAGTTTGAAGTCTGATAAGATGCCGGGTAACCCGGCGTCTGATCCGACTCCAAACTATTTGAAATATGGAAACGACTCTATACATGTAGCACACGCGTGTTCATTGGGTATTGTCTGACAATATTGACCTGACGTTGAACTTTATGCATGAATAAATTATTATAAGATGACGCAGTATAAATCAATAATCAATAGCCTACGTACACTTTCGGGTTATTTCGGCTGATTACGTGAATCTTGTTACAATTGTGATCCTCAGTGAATTACCACTCCACATTGAGCAAGTTCAAAAATTGTTGCTGATAAACTATTATTCCCGAGTCTCCTAGTATAATCGCATCTACCAATCGCACCATGTTGCGCTTTCGAGTTGGTTTTAATCCAGGTAAGATCATCGATGTTCTCACCTGCGACTCTTACTAATATATACCTAATTTATAACCCCCAGATGTAACTAATCTGCAATAGGTGTGTCGTTAGAGCATCGTTTTGTAGCATCGAGGTTCCGGGTTCGAATCCCGATAGAGAGGAAATATTTTTATTTTATAAAATGTTATTTTATAGAGCTAACAGACGCTATGACATAATGTTTTTAAAATAAACAAAAGAATCGTGTTCCAAGCGAAATAGATGCTGTATGATTACTTAAAAGAAACAGTATAAATTGTAAAAAAAAAAAAAAAGGGAAAAATGTATGAGTATTGCATGGGATTCGAACCACTGACTGTACGGAAAAATAATGTATAGTCGTCTCTCTTACCACTTGCGCTAAATACCTGTTGATATTTGAAGAACCGGGCAATGCTATATTTCTCGATGCCGATGTGGTAACAATGTGCGTTCTCGTATAAATTATAACGAAGTGTTCCGAAGCTATATTTAGAAATGCAACAAAGTGTGAAATTATGCTAATAGAGGTCACCAACGTCAGGTCAATAGTGTCCAACAATATTAAGATATTAAACGTCTTCTAAATTTAAACATGCAATAGTGTCTAGTAAAATCTTTATTTGTCATTTTCCGGATTGTATCGACTGCTTATCTATATTATTTTCACATTTGTTTTATGTTTGTTAACAGAACATAATAAAAGTTTATACTTTATTGCATTAACTTAAATACGGTGTTTCTATACCAAAAAAAGTAATGCTCTATTATACTTCACTGTGATTGTAACAAATGTTTTGAAATCTTCAACTGCAAAACAACGTTTTTAACGATAGTATGGCAGGAAAACGGTTAATATCTAGGGATTAACAGGTAATATGTGTTTCCCGCAAAACCTCACATAAAGCGCGTACCTCAAAATAGGTTAAGCAAATAAAAACACATACAAACATGTCTAAACATTAATATAACCTGCAGGGTTTCTTACATCATATTAATTGCCTACCCAGGGCATTAAAACAGTGGATAATACGTGAGTATTTCCTATTTAGAAGAAACGAAAAACAAAGGCAATGGAATCCAATTTCAAAACCAATGTAGAAAATGACAGATACGTGAAAGTCTTGACGATTCATTAATTCTGAGCGACAAACAGTTTAGAACCTTATCAGACGCCAGTTTACTAAGTGTCTGACGAGGCTCCAAAGTGTTAGCAATTGACATAATGGCTTTTAGCATAAACACGTTTATTGGGAAATAACCTAGTTCTACTGTATTGTCTAGAGAACGATTCCTGGTGTGTTTACATAATCACGTGCCGAAAATAGCTGATTGTTGTGAGTGCCATGTCAGAATAAGGTTTTTAAATTCCCCAAAGTTCAACACTGTCTGTTTTATTTACAGTCAAACATAAATTTAGCGGCTACTCAAGATAAGACATAAATTAATATTAAATAAAAATGATGGTTTTATGTAGGACAAAAGTAAAGCAGAAAGCTCCTAAAGGAGCTTTCTGCTTTACTTTTGTCATGCATTAAGCAACACAATATCTTACTTCTTATAGGGGTTTGCCGTATAACCCCGGTTTTATTATATTTCTACTCTCTCAGAGAGTTTCCTTGCAGGCTGTTTTATTGCAGGTGAGTTCATAGAAAGACAGTATTTTTGCAAAACGATCCATTCGTTGATAAGATCGAATTGCTTAAATGTTTTTGTGATAATGTTTTTGTCTTGTACACCTACGAGGTGATGTTTTGTTGGCGATGCATAGACAACCAAAAAACCTAGAAGAAATATACAGACTGTTGTAGATCTTGTAGATTACGTGTTGTTAGAAAGTGAACTCGTAGGCGATGGTTTACTTGCAACACATGCGGAAATAAGTTCGTACTATGACTACATTGGAAATCACATTGAAGACTCATGGATTGACAATACATTGACAGTATTTAGGAAAAGAAGTAGTTGAATGTACACCGAAAGCAGTTATGATAGTTTCAGCATGCATTTTATGTTTTAAATACAGTGTCCACATTTACTACATGTAGTCACTTGTCTGTAAATCGATTATGCGTCTTCAATCACATTAACTGTATAACTTCGTTTGGGCTGAAATAATGGTACAGTGGAGAATCTGTTATTCTTTCCCAATAAACGCGTTTACGCTAAAACTATTATTTGCAGTGCAAACAGTTTGGAGCCAGATCAGACGCCGGGTCACCCGGCGTCTGATCAGGCTCCAAACTGTTTGCCACTCAGATCAACATGAATAGTAAAAATTGTCGAAAAGTTGTCCTTTTCTATGTTTTAATGCAATGCATTTGCGTACATTTGCGTTTAAACGGGAAAGAATAACAGATTCTCCACTGTATGTCTTGCAAAGGTTTCAACAATGTCACGGACGCTTTATTTTAAAGTGACTCAGCGTCTGCATGGGTGGTTAGGCTCTAATATGTTTGCCACGCATTTTTAATAAATCGTCAAAACATTTAAAAATGTGTCGTATTCTACATTACACAGCATTGCTGATACAGAGGAGAATCTGTTATTCTTTCCCGTTTAAACGCAAACGTACGCAAACGCAAAGCACTAAAACGTAGAAAAGAACAACTTTTGGACAATTCTGATAATTATTGTTTATCTTGGTGGCAAACTGTTTGGAGCCTGATCAGACGCCGGGTTTCCCGGCGTCTGATCTGGTTCCAAATTGTTTGCACTGCAAATAATAATTTTAGCGTAAACGCGTTTATTGGGAAAGAATAACAGATTATCCACTGTATAATTCGTTAAAGTTCTGTTCATTTTAACTCAATAACGGCTTGTGGTGCAAATACGTGTACATGTATACAGGTAATGTACCTGATCACATGTATACACGCGTCTGAAAAATTAATAGCGACACCATTAATCAGAGGGCTCAAATAAAAGTCTCTGATCAGTGTCTACCCTGTTTGACGGTTGCCAATTGTTTGTGAACAAAATCTTAACCAACTAATGCAAAGTAGATTCTTCCATATTCATATATTGAATTAGTCCAGTTTTTAATGGAAGAGAAATCAAATTTTCTTTTCCGTTCTGTTTTTATTGAAATTCCCATCAGCGAACAGTGTAGACTCTGACCAGACGCCGCAGAATGCGGCGTCTGATCAGAGTCTACACTGTTTGCCTATTTGCCTTTGTCCGTTTTCAAATATTCGACGCTTGGCACAAATGGGTTAAACCATAAAAGGTAAACATTCGACTAGACTTAAAAACTTGGAATGGTTTCATTTGATATTCAAGATGTCACTTGGGTGTATAACAATATCAAAAGTTAACTTACTATATGAGCAAGCGTTGTCCCCGTGCTGTTGTCGCCAGCCATGACAGCATTTGTACTTTGTAATGTACCTGGGTTGATATTGGTCCCTATATGTAGTGTAATAATATGTTCTGAAAGTAGAAAATATAAACATATAAGCCTACACATTATACATTTTATATGTGGGACTACATGTACTGGCAATGTGCCTTGGGTGTTATTGGTCCCTATATGTAGTGTAATAGTAAAAGTAGAAAACATAAAAATATAAGTCTACATATTATACATATTATATGTTGGACTACATTTCCCCCTTATGGGACGCTATGCACAATTGCGTTAAGCGTTAGCGAGGTCGAGTTGTAAACACCGTTAACTTACATGTAACATTTTACGAGATAAGAAAAAACGCTTTAGTATTGCGCGTGCACTGAGTCTACAAGCTGGTGCTGCTTAGCAAAAAGTGAAGGACCTTTAAAATAGCAAACTGCTGTTTGTTCGCCTACAGCATCTACAACAGGTGCTATCTGTACCTACTAGACTTTATTTCAATTTTATTCCCACTTGGTAAATCAATATAGCAAGAAATAATCAATTACTGTAGTTTAAACATATTTTATTTCCAGATATTTTACAATCATATATACATTTTAATACCCAATGTGCTACCAGAAGCTTTGAAATGGATTAGTAAGGAAGCAAACATTGCTGATTTAGATATTCTCTCTAGTAGTGGGTGTGTTCTCATTGATATAGATACATGTATATTGAAAATAAAATGTCGAGTCACTTTTGAACAATTTCAGTGTAGAAAATTAAAGAAAAAAGCGAAGCAATTACATTCATCTCCACTTGTATAATCAAATAACAGTCGAAACTCGATAATTCGAACTCGCGTTATTTCGAACATACCCATATTTAAAAGTTAAAACACGGCTTAGCCACGTTTTAACTTTGAAATACGGGTATGTCGACTTAAGCGTGATCGCCTTATCTAAATGCAACTTATGAAAAACGGGTACATGTAAGATCGTTTTAAGTGAGTTCGAAATATTGAGTTTCAACTGTACTCGAGAGAACTGATGGTGCTTTCAAACACAATCCCGGTTGTTGGAGTTACTTACGTGTCCATTTTATATGTATATATGAACAGATTTAACGATTTGCCCCTTAATTTTTAGTTTAACATATTTTATTCCAGATGTTTTAAACGCATTATACACATCAAACAACATAATGAGTGTTTTTGTGTCCCTTTATACACTGCGTTTATAATGAACGGTAAATGGAATAGCAACAGTCATTGACATTAATTGGGGAAAACTACCATAAAAACTAAGACCTACATAATTGCGTTGATATCAACATTCTCTGCTGTGCAACTGCATTTATATGCCACAATTCTTCCCATTCCTACAATAATGAAGCTAATTACTACCATCTATTCCAGTCCCCAAACGCTTAACCGTGACAGAACTTTATTTTCAAACGGAATCTCCCAGTTTTATCTTAAAGCGACCGATTATATTGACTCGATATGTACGTGCCCAAGAGTGATTTTAGGATTAGCAAAACAGTGTAAACCAAGTTCAGAGGGTTCCTGAAGGAACCCTCTGATCTGGGTCTACACTGTTTGCAAATGATAATATCTTCAGTCCCGTATTGTGATGGTGAAACAACGTGCCAGTTTGGCAGCCTTGGTGATGCCGTTCACTGATACGTGTTTTTATTACAATTTGGCTTGCGCATTCATTGTACAGTAGAGACGACAACACTTCTTGTTCATACGAAGCGAAACACAAAGGCAATGCAATACATATTATATTTGACAGCATCGTCATAAAATCGGACGATTTGTCTAAATCTGAGTGGAAAACAGTTTTGAGCATGTTTAGACACGATGTTACCTAATGTTGATATGGTTACAAACAGTTTGCGGGGGGCATTCTAGATATTGTTAAGCATAAACGTGCTTTTTGAAAGAATAACGTATGCTCTACTATATACCTGCCAGTATCGCTTCAAAGAGTTCATCTGCTAAACCTTTTTAACGACCTGCCCTTTTTGCGAACACTATATAGATAACCAAAGATTTGTGTGTCAACTCTTTTTGATCCAAAATCAGACGTTGTATTGAAATAGTCCTTATCTTATCATTGGCAGGGTTTTAAACCTCACAGGGTCTGTAATGCAAAGGTTTTGTGTACCTTGTTATTTTCCCACCCTTTCTTTGTTTAACTGTCAAGACATGTTACTTTATGAATCCTTAATGAAATCATTTGAGCAGATTCTTGGCATTACCAATGGTCTACCGTAAACCCTCTTTTAATCGGAAGTTGTACTGTTTATGCTAAAATGAAAGTGACAAAATCTAAAGTTCAAGCAGAGTGGAAGTAAAGCAAGGAGCTTCAAAGGAGCTTCAAAAGAGCTTTCTGTTTTATTTTGTTCCTGTTTTAAGCAGTCATGTGTCTTAAAAAATTAAAAGATGCTTTTTTGTGAGTGGTATTTATTATGAGGTTGAACCATATAAAACTACATGTAAACAAATCGTGTGGATCAATTTCAGCCTGCACTCGTGCATTTACAAGTCTTTTTATTGTAGGAAATTTGGATTTCAGACAGCAAGATGTATTTATCATGTATCGTGCTATTGTAGGACATGTTTCTACTTGGAAATTACAGTCCACAGACATTGCCTTCAAATTCAGTTATTTGATTTTAATCTGTTGACGAAGTATGAATATAAATATCAAAGAATATGATTCTCAATCAGACGCCGAGCTACGTACAGTGGAGAAACCGTTATTCTTCCCGAATAATCGCGTTAACGCTAAACATATTATTTCAATTGCAAACAGTTTGGAGCCAGATCAGACGCCGGGAAACCCGGCGTCTGATCAGGCTCTAAACTGTTTGCCGCCCTGGTTAAAATTAACATTTGGAATGGTCAAAAAGTTGTAATTTTATTCAGTTTTCTGTAATGCGTTTGCGTTTCGTTTGCTCTTAAACGGGAAAGAAGAACGTTTTCTCAACTGTACCTATACATGTATTTACAAAAAGGCAACTAGTCTGGAACCATACTGACTATAAAGATTATTTAGAGAAGTCTAGTGAATACAGTGTTTTTATGATAATTTAAAAACTTTGTAATCAATAGAAACTAAAATTGTTCATGTGAACGTCCATGCGTCAATGAGATACATGTAGTATATCGATATGCATAGATCATTCAAAACTATGTTTGCGACAAAACAAATGTGGTGGTTGCAAAAGGTTTGGAGTCCGGTAACCGGCATCTGATTAGGCTCTAAACATTTAGCCATTCGTCATAGAACAAATATCAAGACCCTATCAATATCTTGATTTTTATTGCATTCCGTTTGCGTTTCGTTTATTAAAAAAGGGACGGAATAACAGATTCTCTACTGTATTTGATACAAATGAATACGTGAAGAAAAACAAATGCATGTTAAGCCTATGGCAGAAGATGTTTGCATTGTGGATTTTTGTTGTTGTTTCTATTTATCTATCCTGACATTGACACATATTTTGAGTGCACCGTTTGCGGCAATGTGAACTCTTTGTTGTTGTTCCTGTGCCTTCAGTGGATAAGACGTCGTTTTTCCGAATATAAGCGGTTCTGCAAAGTATCATATGTTTATTGCAAACAGTTCGGAGCCTGATCAGACGACGGGTAACCCGGCGTCTGATCAGGCTCCAAATTGCTTGTTACTCAGATTTAAATACATCGTTAACATTTGCAAGAACCTTTCTATTTCAACATTTTATGTGATTGCGTTTAAGTATCGTTTTGATTAGACGGGATTACAAAATGACGTTTTCTCAACTGTATCTACTACAAGTGAATGAGAGAAGAAAGGCATGTTTAGCCTACGGCACGTGTGTTTTGCGTTGCACTTTTTTGCTGCGTTTATTTATTTATCCTGACATTGACAAATCTGTAAAGTGTACCGTTTGCAGCAATGTGAACTTGTACTTGTTTAACGTGTGTCGGTGCACGTGTTGCTCGATTTGCTTTCTTGTTGTTTAACATCTCTATAAAATTAACACTTTCATGTCAAATGTGGTCGTCTGCATTAGCCCTTTTTAACGGCTTAAATTGTGTTTGTTGAAGGCAAAAGGACCCAGGGCAGTAGTCTTTAGTACTTTGTGGTGAAGAAATAGTTAACAGGGTACAGTGGAGAATCTGTTATTCTTTCCCGTTTAAACGCAAACGGACGCAAACGCAAAGCACTAAAACGTAGAAAAGAACAACTTTTAGACAATTCTGAAAATTCATGTTTATCTTGGTGGCAAACAGTTTGGAGCCTGATCAGAAACCGGGTTACCCGGCGTCTGATCTGGCTCCAAACTGTTTGTATTGTAAATAATAGTTTGAGCGTAAACGCGTTTATTGGGAAAGAATAACAGATTCTCCACTGTACACATATACAATTGTCTGTAACGTTGTCGCTGAAAATATGTCTTAATATCCCCATATACTATTTCTGATTTCTAATTTATTTCCATCAACCTTAAAATAGTCACCTTCCCTACGTCAAACGTAATTCATAAATGTATACCCTTCATCAGCTCTTGATTCAAATGTATTGCAACGGACATAACGTTTTAGTATAAACGCGTTTATTGAGACGAATAACGTACATGTACATGTATTCTCCACTGTAAAGTGTGTCTATTGCAAAGACTGTCTCTCATGTTTTATAAATCTGCCATATGTTCAAGATTATATAGTTTGCTACATTTATTGTACTTCGTTAACGCTTCGTATTATTTATATTTGAAATAATGTATTCCCCCATTTTAACCCATTTGTGCCAAGTGGATTATTCCGTGTTTATATATTGGATTAGTCCATCTTTTATCAAAGGGAAGCCTAGCAAAATGTTCATTTTCATTTTGTTTTATATTGAAATTCCTTTCAGCAAACAGTGTAGACTCTAATCAGACGTTGCATAAAGCGGCGTCTGATCAGAGTCTACACTGTTTGCCTATGTCCCATATATGGGATCGTGGGCACAAATCGGTTGAGGAAAGGTTCAAGAAATAATCTTGTTGTGTGCATAGTTTTGTCAACTAACTCATTATCGAAGCAAATGAAAAAATACCGACATGTTACCCTTACTTTTAATTAAACTCAATCTTACTTCAAACGTTTTACACTTTAAACTGACAACTGTAAACAAACAGCGCATTTTCTCACCAAACGCGTCGCAGCCTCCCTAGGAGCGTGCATCAGGTTTAATTCAAAACTTCAGATTTTCCCACCCTGTCCCCGGACGGCGTATCTTCACGACAAAGAACAAACATTTATGCACGCTGCAAACATTCAACAGCAAAAAACGCTAATTGAGGGCATAACCTCTGTTCATACGCTGTCGCTTTAATTCAGATTCGCCACATTATGTTAAACCCTTAACTCTTTGCATGCTGGGTAATTTTTTCCATCTGCATCAATAATCGTCTGCTACTGTTCGTAAAACGGAAATTTCTTTTAAAAACAGCCCGGTGAGAGTGTCAAACATTTTGGATCCTGATGAGACGCCGCTTTACGCGGCGTCTCATCATGATCCAAACTGTTTGCATAGTTAACCACTGTATGATATGTATCCGCCGCTAGCATGGTACATGTAACAACTGTGTCGTCTGTTTTCACCCATTAACATCCATTTTATCATCTGCTTCAATACTGAGGTTCGAACTATTGTTTGAAATAAAATGACCTAAGACATCTCCAAAAGATACTGTCAAACAGTTTTGATGCTGACCATGCGGCGTTTGATCAGGATCTAAACTGTTTGAAACGTAAAAGGTAGCTGAAGTGAAACGAATAAATAGAGAGTCGGTTTTATGTAATTATGCTCAAGAATTTTGCCAAACTGAAGTGTAAGGTGAATGAAAAGCAACCCTTTTGTTGCAACATACCACGTTTGCAATTTATAGTTCTAATCCAAATCACACGTCTAGAAAATTTGCGCCTGATCTGGATACAAATTTTCAGACACTCGTAATATGTCTTAATTCTAATTTTCAAAATTTTGAATCTGACATATAATGGCAGACAACACTTTTTAATCAGATGATAAAATGGCGATTAAACCTTCTGCAGCGGCAGTATCGTCTGCTTCGATGTTGTTGTCGGCAAATGTCGTAAAAGTTTGTTGGGTTGTTTTTTTTGCATTTTTAAGTATACGGACTCTCATGGCGAGTGTCAGTTTGTATACGGATTCTCGTGAATCGGTGTCTGGTCTGGGTCCAAACTGTTCGTAACTACAGGTATCCGTCAACTCACGGTCGGTAGGATAACTCTTACATTCTTACGCTGAACCAGTTTGAGCGTTAGAAGTCTAATCAGACTAGGCGACACTTTGACAGAAGATGCATGCACTGTCTAGAGGGCAGTTGGCCGCTTAATGTATGCTACATGTAAACCTAACGAATTCGTAACGCGCATTCTGTGTTATACATGTACTAAGATAGCACTGAACAGTAACTAGTCCTTGGGAAACTAATTTTTCATTCAATTAATTGTCGCTCTAGAAGGGTTTTGGGTGTATTTTGTTAATCTGCATTCTTTGTGTAATGTACTGATTACAGGGATGAATTAAAAAGGTGTTTCAGCTTGTTTCACTTCAGCATCTCATTCAGGTTATGAGATTGGCGCTATTTTCATTCACATATTTTGTTTCAATTAACCAATTTAACCAATACCTTTGTTTAAACAGGAGTTCCGCGGAATTACATTCATTACAACCCCACAAACCCAGCTATTCTCCGACCACATGGCAGTATATCAGAACAATGTAATATATAGATGCAGCTTTATACCCGTATTTATTAATGCAGGCTAGACATACCAGGAAATTCCTGGCCATGAGCTTTCTGCATTATTTGTACCCTGCGTTACGCGGTCATGCACATTAAGCTAGATCATCTATTTTTCAGTGAATGACCGCTTAATACAAATTTAACTAGTAGAGAAGACGTTATTCGTTCCCTATAAACGCGACTTTGCTGAAAAATAATTCCCATTGCAAACAGCTTGGAACCAATCCCGGGTAACCCGGCGTCTTATCAGAGTTCCATACTGTTCGCCTTTCATACGGCAAAACATCGCCAACTTTTCCAAGAAAATGACATTTTCTTCAATTTATTTTATCGCATTGCGTCCGTGTTTCGTTTGCATTTAAACAGGAACGAATAACATATTCTCCACTGTACGCCAACCTATTGTAATTTTGCGGTACAACGCGCCCAAACTAAACACTGTAACAATCTATTACGAAAACTGATTTTTGTTTCATTCAAGCAAACTAATGAACGTCTGAGAATTCGCACGGCTTTATCTAGTATGTGAATCTAGGCTTATTTTTAAAACAAAATTGGGGCTTCCCACCCTAGTTTAATGGTGCTAACGTGGACAGAAAGCTTTACTATTTTCCCTGTTGATGCACGATTTCAAAGACTTTTGCAATCTGCCTGGATCCTGATCAGACGCCGAGTAACTCGGCGTCTGATCAGGATCCAGACAGATTGACACACATTCAGTCTCTATATATAACTTTCAGTTACATATTTAAGAAATAACTTTGAGTCGTTTTAGCAGACGACAATTGTGAAGCAGACGATATTATGGCGGGGAAAAGGGTTTTAATTACGACGTGTTCTTGTACGATGTTATCTATACCTGTCTTATGTTTAACCTTTTCCTTCACAGAAATGTTCCAAAACATAATTGTCGTTGGGAGCAACGTTTCTAGCAAAGTTGTTATATTCTATCCTATTGACTGCCGTGACGTCATCTGCTTTAACCCTTTGCATGCTGTTCGGGAATTCCCGGAATTTTGTAAACACTTTGGATCCAGATTAGAAGCCGCGTAACGCGGCATCTGATCTGGATCCAATTTGTTTTATAGTCGTTTTTAAATTTCTTTACCAAAAATTGTATAAATCTAAATTTAACAAATTTTGCAGACGACAATGTTAAAGCACACGATATAACAGCAGGATAAGGGTTAAACGAGTATCGTTTGTTTTTCTCACTTACAAAATTGATATTATTTTGCTCAAGTTATTTCGTAAAGATATCACACAGTTTGGATATTGACAAGAACCTGAAGTCTGATCAGACTCCAAACTGTTTGCCACTCAGATAAAAATCAGATAAATCGGAGAGTTTCCTAGAAATTGTCATTATCATCATTTTATTTCGTTCAACGGGAGATAATAACGTTTTTTTATAATATACACTGCATGGCACATTGGAGAAAAGGCTGTGTTTCCCATTAAAATACAAACGTTACGCAAATGAAATGTAGAAAAATATAACTTTAGTACAATTATGACTATTCATTTTAATCTAAGTGGCAGACAGTTTGCAGCCAGTTTGAAACGTCTATTCTGGCTCCAATTGGTTTGCAATGGAAATTTTTGTTTTAGCATAAACGCGTTTATTGGAAAATAATAATTTTAAGTCTTCTACGCTATACATTGTATAGCACTACATGGATGATAACAGTGTACCACATTGTAGCTTACCTTCTTTCATAACCTATACACCAGTGTCGGTTGTAGCTACACTGCGGTTTCCACACCTTGACCATACGAGTAAAGGCCTGAACACACGGTACCCTGACTAGATCCATCTGTACTTCCTGATACTGGCAAACATTGTTCCTGAAATAAGAAAGAACACGCCCAGTTAATACAGTGTTACCAGTAACTTTACATGCATTGCAATAAACGCCGAAACCAACGACTTTTTGACAATGCTGGCTATTAGGCATTCTATGAATGACAAGCAGTTTAACAGTTTTGAGACAGATCAGGGTTACAGTGGAGAAAACGTTATTCTTTCCCGTTTAAACGCAAACGAAAAGTGCACTAAAATGTAGAAAACAACACCTTTTTGACGATTCTGAATATTGATTTTAAGCAAAGTGGCATACAATTTGGAGTCTGATCAGACGCCGGGTTACCCGGCGTCTGATCTGGCTCCAAACTGTTTGTACAGGAAATAGTAGTTTTAGCGTAAACGCGTTAATTGGGAAAGTATGACGTTTTCTCCACTGTAACCAATCACTTTAAATGCATTGCAATAAAACGCCGCAAACAACGACTTTTTTACAATTCTGGCTACTTATCATAATGCGAGTGACAAACAGTTTTGAGACAGACCAGGATTACCCGACCTCTGATATGTCTCCACTAACAGTTTGCATTTAAATAACGGTTTTACTTCTAGCATATAATATGCGTAAATTTAGCAAGAAGTACTTCTTCTCCCCTGTGTTTGAGTCAAATAAGACGCCAACTAATACGCCGGGTAACTGTTTAGAAGTGCCGTTCTGGTTGCACTTGACAAAGACCTGAAGTCAATTGTGAGCAGTATTTAACACTAATGCTGCCAAAATGAAGCCGTCGATCCAAATTGATATTACATGACAAATAATAGTGTACATGTATATACATGTACAGTTGGGAAGACGTTTTTGTCCCCCAAATAACCTCGTTTAGGCTAAAACCAGTATGGCCATTGCAAACAGTTAAGAGCCAGATCAGACACCGGGTGTCCCGGTGTCTGATCAGGCTCCAAACTGTTTGACAGTCAGATAAGTCTTTAACTTCACTTTAGCATTTTCAAACAATTGATATTTGTTTCATTTACTTGTATTCCATATGTACAGTGGAGAATCTGTTATTATTTCCCAATAAACGCGTTTACGCTAAAACTATTATTCGCAGTGCAAACAGTTTGGAGCCAGATCAGACGCCGGGTAACCCGGCGTCTGATCATGCTCCAAACTGTTTGCCACCAAGATAAACATGAATTATCAGAATTGTCCAAAAGTTGTACTTTTCTACGTTTTAGTGCTTTGCGTTTGCGTACGTTTGCGTTTAAACGGGAAAGAATAACATATTATCCACTGTATGCTTTTTTCGTTTAAACAGGAGAGAACAGCGTCGTCTCCACTGTACAATTAAGTATATATCTTAATGACACTTCTGAGAGTTCCAGCTTTGGAGTGCTAAATCTAGTTAGAATGTCATTTCCGTCGGAATTCCGCCTAATAGGTTTATTACATGTAACATAGGGTACAGCAGAATAGGTGGTATTCACTCCCGTTGAAATGAAACGAAACGCAAACGCAAAACACATCAAAGTAGAAAAACGACAATGTCTAAAAAGTGTTACCGATTGGTTTTAATCTTAACACGTTGCAGCCTCACAAGACGCCAAGATACTCAGCGTCTGGTCTGGTTCTAAACTGTTTGAAATGGACAAAAAGGTATTTGCAAAAACGTGTTCATTGGGAAAGAATAAAGTTTTCACCCCTGTATGCAGTTTTCTGTTTAGAGGTGTAACGGCTCATACTGTGCTTTGATGAACCCATGGCGATGTTTCCTAGTAATTAATATATAGTTTGCAAGTACAGTAAAACTTCTATATTTACGCAGTCAAATTGTGTTTATCAGTAGGTTTTTAATAATCTATTGAGAGATCCTTCAGTACAAGTGTCAATATAGGTATTTCAGGCTTGTGGCTATTTAATGCATGACAACAGTAATGCAGAAATACCTTCATGTGTTTTTCTGCATTACTCTTGTCTGGAAATAACAAATCACGGATAGGTATCTCAGTGGAGTTTTACTATAAAACCCCTCTATTACAGTGGAGAAAACGTTATTCTTTCACAATAAACGCGTTTACGCTAAAACTATTATTCCAGTACAAACAGTTTGGAGCCTGATCAGACGCCGGGTTACCCGGCGTCTGATCAAGCTCCAAACTGTCTGCCACTCAGATAAAAATGAAACGTCAGAATTGTCAAAAAAATGTCCTTTTCTACATTTTTGTGTTTTGCGTTTGCGTTTCGTTTGCGTTTAAACGGGAAAGAATAACGTTTTCTCCACTGTACGACCACTAAATTATATTGAGCATCAGACGTTAACAACAGGTGACTACTTAAAGCAAGATCACAGTAAAACGGAAATCTCATGTTGGAGCTTTCTGTTTTACTGTCACCTTGCCTTAAACTGTCACCTGTCTTTTATAAAGTCAAATAACCTTCGTTTTAGTGGTCGTAATATAGAGGTTTTACTGTTATAAGTTTCCCAGTTCTTATCTTAGTTAACAGCGAAGACGAATGTCTCGGTAATTCTAATAAGTGATTTATAAATCATTAATGAAGAAGCTCCTTGAGATTAGATTTTAATCAGAATTTATTTGAATATGGTTTTACAAATCTAAGTCATTTCGTAAAATGAATGCACTTGTAAAAGGAGCATACGGGTATTCAAGAAGACTAGCTTTCGAGGAATACTGTTACAGAGAAGAGCTTATTCTTCCAAATAAACGCGTTTATGCTTAAACTATTGCTTCACATGCAAACAATTTGGAGCCAGTTCAGACACCGGGTATGTGTATCTACATGTAATACAAATGCAAATGATTCTCTTTTGAAAAACAAAACAACAACCAACAAAAGTCGACCTTGCAAAAAATGTCTCATAAAGACAGTAAAACCTCTCTATTACGACCACTAAATTATGTTGATTAGCATGAATTTAAAACAGATGACTGCTTAAAGCAAGGTGACAAAAAAGAGATATATCCTTTGGGAGCTTTTTATTTTACTGTCACATAGCTTTAGCCGGTCAACGTTGGCTTTTATATAATCAATTAGCCATCGTTTTAGTGGTATTACAACGATTTGAAACCAATAACTCAAGGGTTTCTCTAAATAGGATCAACACTGTTTCTAAATTGTGCGTGAATTCTGTTTAGGTAGCAAATTACAAAGCATGTCGTTTGCTAAGGCTCAATGCATTCTGCCAGTGTCGTAATAAGTAGTTTTCCTCGTTACATGTATGTACAGTGGAGAAAACGTTATTCTTTCCCGTTTAAACGCAAACGAAACGCAAACGCATTGCAATGAAATATAGAAAATGACAGCTTTTTGACAATTCTGACTACTAGTTTTAATCTGAGTGGCAAACAGTTTGGAGCCTGAACAGACGCCGGGTTACCCGGCGTCTGATCAGGCTCCAAACTATTTGCATTGGAAATTATAGTTTTAGCCTAAACGCGTTTATTGGGAAAGAATAACGTTTTCTCCACTGTTAAAGAGATGTAATAAAATATCGAGAGTCGTTAATTATATGTAAATGGTGTACTTTTCGATGATAAAAACAAACTACCGGTTTATATTTTGTCTACCTTTTGTTATTTATGTTTCTAGCAACATATTTGTGAATTACAGACTTTTATCAATAACCATTGTTAGTAGCTCGCTTGTGGCCTAAAAGTGCATGTGCTTGTAAGATATTTTTCTGCTACATATTCGAATAAAATGAATAGTGATTTGTTACAGACAGCTCTATAGTACGTTCGCTTTTAATAGTATTATGTTAGGACTTCAACTTTTAAGAAGACAATAATTCAGAAGCAGGTGGTACTTTTGCAGTAGACAATACAATTAGACATTCAAAGGTATCTTGGAGACAGTATGTTTTCATGTGTGCATAGCAAATAGCTTATAAACGCCACATTGTCTATATGCTTTACATTTTGTTTATTTAATGCATTTGAGAATAACCACTAGAACTCGAACCTTTAAGCATGCTATAACAGTTTGTCTTCTGCAAAGACTAGCCTCTGCAACATTTTCAAAGATGATTAATCTGCAGTTTATTTCAGAGAATACAATCGGAGTATCAAACCATTAGGGTAGTGATCAGAAGCAGAGTTATTTTTAGTCTCATTTGTATCAAAACCATTTGTAACAATTCATAACAATTTAGTCTATAATGTTCAGAAAGTTGTGAGATTGTCAGCAAAATTTGCCATCGGCATCAAACGTTGGACCCAAATGGCTGTCGTTATTTATTCAATTTTGAAATCAAAACGTCAAATGGTTTAGTTCCAGATGACACTTCGAGTTCTACGGCGTCTTATTAGAAACCAAACGATTTTTTAAAAGGATAACTCACAATCGCCAACAACGGGTTACAGGTTAAATGATATATGCATACGTTTAATGGATTATATCTAACCCATGCGCCAGCCCCACAGTAGTTCGGTTGTTTAAAAGCCATTTAGCATGAAAATTTATGTAGGTGCATTTCAGTGCACGCCTATTCTCTCGTTCGTTTTGTATTAACACATATCTTTGCCAAAGTTGACATCACTGGCATTTGCAAACAGTTTGAATCCAGATCAGACGCCGAGTAACTCGGCGTCTGATTAGGATTCAAACTGTTTGTTATTTACGTTACCTCTTCTAAATGTCAAAATATCTAAGATCTAAGTTTTATATATTTTTAGCAGGTATTAATTTAAGAGCAGACGGTTTAATAACAATCAAGTGGTCCGTAGTCTACTTTCTTGAATTTTGGTTTGCATCGATCAAATTACATCATAGGACGTATTGTTACTTTTCACTTCATGCGTAAAATTGCTCAATCGTATGACACAGTTGTCGGTTTTTAAAATGACCATTTATCATGTTCTACATCTAACAAAAATATATGTACATATATTGTAGTTCATATGATGTCACTTTATAATATATAAATCTAACATGTATGTGTACACCAAACCATTATTATTTCCAATAAACGAAGAAGCAAAGTATATCTCACATTTATTTTTACATATAAATGTATGAAAACAGTAATGCAGAAAGCTCTGAGACCCTTTTCAACCACACCTTTGTCTTACAGTAAACAGTTAAACATTTACGGCTGACATACCAGACACCCTTTTTGCAAAGGATTTGCAACACTTTCGAGACTACAGTGCCCCCTCTCTACAACAACTCCCAGTGGGAGACACAGATTGGGTGTGTTGTTCGGAAAAAGTGTTGTAATAGGAAGGCAAATTGGCTTGCATTGCAAACAGTTTGAAACCAGATCAGACGCCGCTTAACGCGGCGTCTGATCTGGTTTCAAGCTGTTTGTCGCTCGTCATTTTATTGTTTTCTGTCAGAATATCAAATATGTGACTAAGAGAATACAGCAGGCGACAATCATAAACAGAAGCAATTGCAGACGTAAAAAGGTTGCACACCAGCTTGAATCATGGTTGTAAGGAGGGAATCATTGTTGGGAGGGTCGTTGTAGGGAAAGAGCACTGTATAATAACCCGCCCAGCACAGCCACTGCCTTGACACCTTCTGTCTCAATATTTTGTCTGCCTTTGTTTATAAAATTTGGTTTTCTTATGTTTTTTAACTGAAGCAATGAAATGTTTGTCAAACAGTTTGGACCCTGATCAGACGCTGCGTAACACGGCGTCTGATCAGAATCTTAACGGTTGGCAAACATCAGTGCAGATAGTCGCTGCAGTAAAAGCGTTAAGGTATGTGCTATTAATCATCCAAAAAGTATATTTATCACAAATTGTAAACTGATATCTCGTGTTCTACGATTGGAAAAAACTTAAGTTCAATTAAATCTCACTTGGAAATCTACAGGTCTAACACCGTGTCTCCGATAAAGAGGGAAAACAATATTACTCTCATAAACCGGATTCCTTTAAACTTCTGAACACCGGCCATACCTCTCCGTCCCATGTACATCTATCTGCTCACTAATTATCTAAACAATCTCAAAAGACAGATGGTAGCTTATTGCATAGCAACAATAAGGCGTTTTCTGAACAGTGTTCCATCCCTACAACGACACCCAATGGGAGACAGAAATGGTGTGTGTTGTTCGGAGGAAGTTTTCATAGGATGGGATAATATAGACTTGGCTTACATTTGCAAACAGATTGAATTCAGATCAGACGCCATGTCACGCGGTGTATGATCTGGATTCAAGCTGTTTGTTACTCGCCATTATATTTCTTCACAATGTCCACAAATATGCAACTTTAAGAACAATCTGTATTGGACGACTTAAAGTTCATCTTTTTTAGAATGGCTGCTTAACATCCCTAGCCGAATACCTGTCTAAACCGAACGTTTGTTCTGAGTAACTCGGTGTCTGATCATGACTTAGTTGTACGACACTCATAATTCTACTGTCAACATGTCTTCAATCTAATATTGTTATTTTTATACATTTTATTACATTGTGTCATCTTTGAGTTTCGTAAGCAGGAAACAATAAGTATTCTCCAATGTATATTACTGTAAAAGCAGAACGCCCCATCAGAGAGTCTCATATTTACTTCCATTCTTCTTTAACCCATTTATACCTAGTGGTTTCTTCCATGTTTATAAATTGGATTAGTCCAGTTTTTCATGAAAGGGATACCTGGTTAAATTGTTCATTTTCATTTTGTTTTATATTGAAATTCCTATCAACAAACAGTGTAGACTCTGATCAGATGCCGCATAATGCGGCGTCTGGTCAGAGTCTACACTGTTTGCCTATGTCCCATATATGGAATCGTTGGCACAAATGGGTTAAATAGTCGCTCGCCTTGTCTTTAAATCTGAGCACAAAACTTTGTTTGATTTGTCAAGCATGTAATAGAGTAAAATTATTAAAATACAGTCAATATTGTATTAAGCGGCCCATGTATAATATATTTAATACATATTGTTGCTTAATGCAGGATAAACATATTGCAGAAATCTCAATTGTCTTAAATGGTTTTTACATTACTTCACTGAGTGATAGTTTACTACAATGGTGTCTTATCAAATTAGTAGAACTCTGCATTGTCATTTAAATACCATAATTTCGAATATAACTGTTGGTCGAAAATGAGGTAGATCTAAGATGTTGACGGTGAACGTTTCAATTTGGAAAGGTAATGACTATACTTATTATCGTATTTGATATCTGCATTACCGTGTTTACAAAACCTTTCAATGTGTTTGAAGTGGTAACTTTGTAACCTTTTTCTTTGTCCAGATCATAATTTGATAGATCAACCCTAATCTCAGATAATTATTGACTTTGATTTGTACTTAGATCTATGATTGCCAATCAACATTCCACGATTATTTATTGTTATTACATTCATAATGTAAATCACCAAAACCACACCAAACTACATACTTTATACCTACATTGTATATGACATTGTGGTATTTTTGTCATTGTAACATTTACAGAAAATATACATACATGTTATGAGACGTGCCATGACAAAACCAGCCTGATTGCAGTGCAACATTGTACAGATCAATCAGCGTTGCCATCCTAGTCTCGGTAAATGAGTTTGGTCTACACTGCCAAAAAGCGTATATACTACAGTATATAATGTAATACAGCATGATTTAGATGCATGTTGTTGTCAAACAGTGTAGATCAAGGCCAGCCGCCGCGTCTTTGACACGGCGACTGGCCTTGATCTATACTGTTAACAATAAGTCGTTTTTTCTCATAGTACGGCTTTTTTCAAAATAATATTATCTTCGACTGATGTTAAACTTGCCCATGCCTTGACAGGTATGATGAGTTGCCACATTTAATACGCGAGACAATACGCCAGAGCTCTTAATTTTCTACAGGGGCGTATTTATTTCCAGTTGAAATGGAATAAACACAAGAGCAGGCACTGGATTAGCCAGGATCTGATCTGGCTCTATCCAAACTGTTAGCAATGGAAACAATAGTCTTTCTTGCTGCTAAGATTGACTTTGCTAACATTTTTAAACATGTAAGATTTTAGCTTAAAGCTTAGTATCTTGATACATGTATCTGACTAGGACCCACTCACTTTGACATTAGTTCTGTTGATGCACTGTAACAATTATTGTTGTTGGCAAATAAAAACATATGTAATTTGAATGAAAAGCATACCAACAATTTTGAACCAGATACATGTACTATTGAAGGACAACAGGGATTATAAAACAATTACAAAGCAGGATTGTAGAACGTAACTCTAGGAGCTTTCTGTTTTACTGTCGCCTTGCTATAGTATAAGCTGTCATCTGTCTTTTATGCAGTCAATAAGTCTTCTTTTTAGTGGTCGTAATATTCTCATTGTCTCATTCATTCTCAGTGTTGTTATACTTTCTGGTCCTTTGGAATCATTGATTTCGGCGCATTTATAGTTGAAAGTTGAATTCCGCTTAAGCCGGTGCTAGGGGGCGTGAGCACTGTTGCATATTTCAGTATTGCTCATGAACAGACTCAATTTAACCGAGTCTGCAATTTTCAGTATTTGCTTTGATTTCTGTGCTTTCAAAGGATCTTCCCTTATTCAGATTTATAGAGAGGTTTTACTGTATAGCTGTCTACATGTAGATATCTGTGTAAAGGATATGTGATTTACGGGTAAGATTATAGTTGCTACCCGTATCATGTTACAGATGGGATACCCAGATATCAAGATTGTGCCCGATGTCGCAGACAGGGTATCACCTTTGGACGGCTGTTACGGCCATCCTCTTAGGTACGATATCGTCTAGTTGGCTCCCACAATTTATAGTTTCTCTCAAAGTGTTTCGAATGTTTTTTGGCATATCTGACCGTTTGGTTACCGCAACACTTGCACAATGTATTGTTTCCCTATAAAAATTGGTTTCAACCTCAATGGTGGTTAGTAAGGGGTTACTAGCTGAAAAGGCGACAGACAAAACTCTACCTGGGGTGTGAAGTCAGATATACATACAGAAACACTTGTATTTAGCATGCAATTATTATTATATAGATGACCCGCTGTAGTTTGGAAACGTTGTCGGGCTTAAATGTTATAAACTAAAACGCAAAGCTCTTAAAAGAGTTTTTCTTTCATCCTGCCATAAACGGTTGCATGTCCTAAGTTTTACATGTATCCACGACGTATATACATTGTCACTTGTTACAGTGGCGAACGCATTATTCTCCGCCAATAAATGGATTTAAGTTTCCGTGGCCGGTCGGACGTCGGTGATCAAACTGGTTTTCACTCATATATAGATGAATATATTCAGTAACTTCAAAACGATGCCAATTTTACAATTAACATTTTAGTCCTTTGTGTTTGTGTTTCGTTTGAAAGGGAAGTAATTATGTCATCTCCACTGTACATGTGTCGCATTATTGAATGTACTTAGAGACGTATCTTGATCTAGTGTGAAGTATCAATTAATATTATTCACCCCCTGTCACCACATTAAAATTTACGAGTCATTCTGATGTCATTTTAAGAAAAGCTAGTCAAGTTTATGTCAAACCACCACTAAATGGAGAGGCATGCATCTCTCTAAGAACTGACGAGTGCTTAACCCTTTCCTCCTTGAAACCTCAAATGAGCAATTCTAGTTTTCAATTAAGTCCAGTCCTTTTATACTTTTTAGGGTTGAATTTTACCATATAAGTCAAAATAACAAACAGTGTTGACCCTGATCAGAGGGCTCCTTAAGGTCTAAACTGTTTGCATAGAACAAGTGTACTCAGCACAGGTACGTTGTTTCTAAATGATGCATATCTGCGTGAATAGGGTTCAAAGAGTTAATGCAGAACGAAATGGAATACAAACTGTTCATAAATTGCATATTGTCAGGAAATCAAATGAGAGTTTAAAAAATCTTAGTGACTTGATAACATGTCGCATTCTTTTAAATGAACTACAAGTGTTTGCAAAATACTATATCATTCATTTCTCAAGCAATGCAACTGATGCGAATTACAGCACCTACAGATAAAAAAATGAATGTGATTCATACGAGAAAAGACATTACTAGATAAGCAAAGCCATTGATGTAAACTTCGCGATCCCGCAGAGACTGAAATTTTTGGCACTATAATATTCACCTGTAGAAATTACATCCACACAGTAGGCCTACATTTACGAATGCTTAAAATAATGTAAATTTCCTATGAAAAACTTGCAGATAACTACAGTGGAGAATCTGTTATTCTTTCCCAATAAACGCGTTTACGCTAAAACTATTATTTCCAATACAAACAGTTTGGAGCCAGATCAGACGCCGGGTAACCCGGCGTCTGATCAGGCTCCAAACTGTTTGCCACCAAGATAAACATGAAATATCAGAATTGTCAAAAAGTTGTTCTTTTCTACGTTTTAGTGTTTTGCGTTTGCGTACGTTTGCGTTTAAACGGGAAAGAATAACAGATTCTCCACTGTAACTAATTTGAGCAGTATTAATGTAAAGAAGGAAAACCACTGCCGTAGCTTGCCGCTGAAAGGCGCTTAACGTTATCATGTTTTAAGCTTTTTTGACACAGTTTAAATGTATTCATTTAAGAGTCCGTTTTTGTGTGGGTTTTCTGTACAAACTTGCAGATGCAGCCACCAAATCATGCCAGCTGGCTTCAATCTAAACATTAACATAATGCCTGTCACTGCTAAAATAAATCCGCAAAGCGTGCAAAAATGATCACCTTTCCTATGAATACAATGGGGAGGACGTTTTAGTTTCCCGTTCGATTTCAGGTAAAGCGCAAGCGCATTACAATAAAATGTAGAAAATAAAAATTTACCGACAATTCTGACTATCTATTTTAATCTGAATGGCAAATAGTCTGGAGACTTATCACGCCAGGTTGCACGGCGTATGATCAGGCTCCAAGATGTTTGCAAAAGGAAGTAAAACTTTAGGCGTAAACGCGTTTATTGAAAGAGAATAACGCAATGCAACCGACTTTGACGAAATAAGTATTTCTTTTTTAGAAAAGTTAGGAAATAATTTAATTGTTCCCAAACACATTTGAGCCAGATCAGACGCCAAAAAGATACAAATAATCTACAGAATTTCAAAAACTGCAGCTATCAGTTGCTAAATTCTATTGCATTGTGTTTACATTTAGTTTCCTTTTTAAAAGGAATGAATAACGTTTTCTCCTCAGTATCAATTGACTGTGTTACATGTACACTGAAACGCTAGACGGGTGTCTTTATCAACATGTATTGTCTGCAATTTCTTTTAAGAACGAGTCTCATAAAACTCATCATCAGCTTTACAACTTGTGGATGCAGATGACAAATCTGGTTACAGTGTATCTCATATGGATCCAATCTGTTTGCAAGAATTATCACAAACTCATCAAATGCGTACTAAAATTTTAACCCTGAACTTTCTGAATAGTCGTGTGCTTCAAACATATCGTCAGCAAAACAAACTCAAAATCTGCTTAATGGTTTTTAAAATTGATGGAAAATTGAGAACGAGTGCCAAACAGTTTGAATCTAGATCATACGCCGCGTTACGCGGCGTCTGATCTGGATCCATACTGTTTGCAAATGCTAGCCAAATATAGTTGAACACGAGAAGAGTTAAAATGATGCTCATTCAGGATGATGTTTCGTAATACCTTAAGGTTCAGCTTTGATTTGTGGGCATACGAATGGCCATATTTAAGATCACCTAAGTGCCTATTTCCCTTCTAAATCTTAAATCTGCCTTAACCAACTTTAGTAGCATTTTGCAAACAGTTTTGATCCGTATATAACATTGATTAAATAAGCGCTCTACCATATACGAAAATTTATTGCGCATATACTGACATAACCCAATTTACTAAGCAATAAAAGTTGCATATACTATTGTTACAGACATCAGTTTTGAGGCAAAGAACATTACCGCAAAATTAGGACAGATATGATTTCATATTCGAGTAATGTTTCAAGTCGGCTCTGGAATATCGTGCTTTCAACCATTCGACTGTTAATAGCGCCTGTGCTAGATTTTGCAAACCGTTTGGATTCTGACCAGATGCCGCCGCGCGCGGATTCGCGGCGTCTGATCTGAATCCAAACTGTTTGACACTCGTGATTAGTTGTCGTATTTTAATATTGCAATAAAATCAGTTTGAGAAAAATAATATCAGACATCAATCATATACATATAGCAGAAGATATTGCGGCGGACGAAAACTAACCCTTGTCCTAGTTAGCGCGAATTTACTCGCATTTGTAAACAATCTGAATCTTGATCAGACGCTGGGTAACTCGGCGTCTGATTAGGATTCAGACTGTTTGATACACAGTTTTAGACTTTGTATAGCTGGAATACTTAAAACAACTAAATGTTGAATATTTTTGCAGATGATAAGTTTGAAACTACTTGTAGCTATGATTCGTTTTATTAATCTTACTATACACGCAACCAGTTCAATATAGTTATAATAAAGCAATACTCTTTTCTAATGTGATTAGTTTGTTTGAGATGGTAGAATCCCTCTTTCCTGAAAAGCGCATTATATGATGCTGTTACATTCTCCTTCGTGTCAATAGGAGAAGAAATTACGCTGTTTCGTAACATTGAAACTATACATACAGTGGAGAAAACGTTATTCTTTCCAAATAAACGCGTTTACGCTCAAACTATTATTTGCAGTGCAAACAGTTTGGAGCCAGATCAGACGCCGGGTAACCCGGCGTCTGATCAGGCTCCAAACTGTTTGCCACCAAGATAAACATGAATTATCAGAATTGTCCAAAAGTTGTACTTTTCTACGTTTTAGTGCTTTGCGTTTGCGTACGTTTGCGTTTAAACGGGACAGAATAACAGATTCTCCACTGTATACATACATTCATTACAATAAAATTTAGAAAATAACGAATACAAATCTTTTGTGGTCAGATGCTAATTTACTCCTTGTTTAAACTGACTTCAAACTATTTGCATATGCCATTAGGAGTTTAGCATTTAAACATTCGTTTGTTGGGACAGAAATACGTCTCCTCCATTGTATGTGGTGTCCCTTCCCTACAACAGCACCCATTTGGAGACAATGATTGCGTATGTTGTTCTTGACAGAGTTGTTATAGGGAGGAAAATTAAGACTTGTTTTACATTTGCAAACAATTTAAATCCAGATCAGACGCCGCGTAAAGCAGGTGTCTGATACGGGTTACATGTAAAACTGTTTGTTACTCGTCATTATAATTCTGCTCTCAAAATTACATGTACAGTGGAGAAAACGTTATTCTTTCCCAATAAACGCGTTTACGCTAAAACTATTATTTGCAGTGCAAACAGTTTAGAGCCAGATCAGACGCCGGGTAACCCGGCGTCTGATCAGGCTTCGAACTCTTTGCCACTCAGTTTAATTTTAACATCCTGAATTGTCAAAACGTTGTCATTTTCTACATTTTAGTGCTCTGCGTTTGCGTACGTTTGCGTTTAAACGGGAAAGAATAACGTTTTCTCCACTGTAAAACTGTTTGTTACTCGTCATTTATTTCTGCTCTCAAAAATACATGCATGTACAGTGGACAATCTGTTATTTTTTCCCGTTTAAACGCAAACGTACGCAAACGCAAAGTACTAAAACGTAGAAAAGAACAACTTTTGGACAATTCGGATAATTCTTGTTTATCTTGGTGGCAAACATTTTGGAGCCTGATCAGACGCCGGGTAACCCGGCGTCTGATCTGGCTCCAAACTGTTTGCACTGCAAATAATAGTTTAAGCGTAAACGTGTTTATTGGGAAAGAATAACAGATTCTCCACTGTTACTCGTCATTATAATTCTGCTCTCAAAAATGCATGTATGTAACTTTGAAACGACAATATTAATCAGATGAAATTGCAGCATTGGAAGTGTTAGGCGTACATGTCTTGTTTGTGGAACAGTGGCAAGCACCGTTGTAAGGAGAGAATCGTTGTTCGTAGGACCGTTGTAGGGAGGGGTATGATATGTGAGTGACCGTTATATTGAGTGTTTTCTGTACTGAACATAATTGGTGGTCGCCAATAAATATGTCAACTAAGATCATTTTACCTCAAATTCAAAGCAATATTCTAGTCGTTATTTACAAAATAAAGAATCAACAACACAATAACACGATTTTTATTATTTCTTTATTTAACCTTTTTTCACTGTTATTAGTGGCTTCACTGAAAAACAATTGACACGCAAACTTTGTTTTTGCTTAGTTTCGAAACTATTTGCTATCCTTACATGTACAAAGGTATCATAGTTTCTTCAATAAAAAAATGCCAGCATTCTAAATTAGAGAAATAAATAAAACGTCAGGTTTCATGGATTTGAAACCAGAAAATATAGCAGCTACCATTTCACAAGCACACTATCCTTTACTCAATCACCCCTGAAACATTTAATAGAAAATTCCAATTTCAAAATCTGGCTAGTCCATTATTGACTATTTAGGATTGATTATAACAATATATTTCAAAATGACAAACAGTGTTGACCCTGATCAGAGGGCTCCTTAAGGAGCCCTCTGATCAGGGTCTTCACTGTTTGCATGGTACAAGTGTAATTACATGTAATCAACACAGGTACACTGTTTGTAAATGACGAGTAAACTCGTAACTAGGGTTGAATGTGTTAAACCTGCAAAGCGTGCTTTCAATGTCATTTTCACACGGTTTGTATACTGTATCCTCTAATGACGTAGAGTAAATTGGTGCCTGATACAGTGGAGAATGTGTTATTCTTTCCCAATAAACGCGTTTACGCTAAAATCATTATTTCCAATACAAACAGTTTGGAGCCAGATCAGACGCCGGGTAACCCGGCGTCTGATCAGGCTTTAAACTGTTTGCTACCAAGATAAACATGAAATATTAGAATTGCCCAAAAGTTGTTCTTTTCTACGTTTTAGTGCTTTGCGTTTGCGTACGTTTGCGTTTAAACGGGAAAGAATAACAGAGTCTCCACTGTAAGTGTCCAAACTGTAAAATATTGAATTGATGCTTCGTTTGTAAAAGCGATACATGTACGACAATACATTTTACATGCAGACACCACTTTTGACGCAAACAATAATGTGTAGGTGTATAAAGGTTTACTCTTTCGCTGACAAATTGTATCGCATCCTTTTACCCAATCGAAGCCAAAATATTGTCTGCATCGGAAAAAGTCGTCCACAATAATTTTAAAGTCAGGTTTAGGGCTGTTTTAACTGAAGATATGTCGGCGACTGATCAGGATCCAAACTGTTTGCAACGCCGCATTTTGGCGCACTAGGCAGTGAAAGATTTAAAGTGTAAAGCTAAACGTCGGCGAGAGATTTAAAAGGGATCTTCTTTGAAGCAGCTCGCTGCGCCTGGCTTAATGATCTTGCACGCTGCATTAAACTTATCATGCTCGCGATAAAGTGCAAACTATTTATTTCTACATTTTCTTTTTAAAGTGCTTTGTCATCTGCGGTAGGGAGAAGTTAAAGTTGACGTGCGCAGCGACAAATTTACACATATGAAAGGAGATCAAACAGAATGTATCCCTTTAGCCATCAATAGCGATGAAAGTTTTATGTCAAACAGATTGGGTCCTGATCAGACGCCGCGTTACGCGGCGTCTGATCAGGGTCCCAATCTGTTTGACACTTATATCGATATTATGTTAGTCAATGCATGAAATTTATACTAAAAAAACAACAACAAATTTAGATGAGTTTGAAAACGTTTGATTGTATAGATAAGAGAAGATAAATACTTGCAATCATTTTTGAAATATCAGTTTGTATCACTTGATTCACTACGTGGTAGATTATCATACTTCAAGATTGATTTACCTGAAAATTGTACAGTGGAGAAAACCTTATATGCCATTTTTAAACGAAATTAAACAAAATTACAATACAATAATATGTCGAAAATGACAAGTTGGTGATAATACTCACGATTTATATCAATCTTAGTTACAAACAGTTTGGTGTATGATCAGACACCGTGTTACCCGGCGTCTTATCTGGTGTCAAATTGTTTACAATGGGCAAAAGGCATATAAACACAAACGCGTATACCGGGAATTACAAACTCCTCTCCACTGTAATACATACTTCAAAATTGATTTACCTGAAAATTGTAGTAAGTAATTCGATAGCGTAACTTTAAATGCTTCGTCACTATAGTAAATAAGACAAGGTGACATACGTTATTATTTCGCAAAACAAACTATTTGTTGTACACTGTAAGTAACTTTTGTCAAATCAAACCTGTCTTGCGCAAGATCAAGCGACGAGTTACTTGGCGTCTGATCTTGCTCAAAACTGTTTATAGTCAACACAATTGTCTTGGCATAAATGTAATCGCGTTTATATGGGAAAATGAACTTAGTAACATTTTCTCAATTGCACGTTTAAGGGTGATTTTAACAGACATATATTTCCTTAAAAGCAGGATAAACGGGAAATAGAAGTCTCAGTGATTGTGTCAAGAATAAATGACCTTTGTGTGTTAATTTCACCTTGCATGTTGCAGTCCCTTATCTTTTGAGAAGCAACCTTCGGTTTATAATAACCTTGGAGCATCAATATGTTGAGTACATGTAAAATACTGATCGACTATATTTGCTATATATTGTATAACTTTTAAACAACAAAACAAAACATATTTTACAGAGGATTTGCTGTGTGACCACCCTAGCACTTCTTGTCCGTTCAAACGGAACTAAATGCAAACACAATACATTTATATACAGAAATGATATTTTCTTAAGCATGTAGACGATCTATCAAAACTTAAAAGGCAAACAATTGAAAACCATGTCAGACACATGGGTAGTCGGCGTTTGATCTAGCTCCAAACTGTTTGTAATGGACATACTCATTTGAGACCAAACACGTTCATTGAGAAAGTCGTTGATTTTTCAAAGAGTGTCTACCACAGTGCACTTACTCGGTTTACAGTGGAGAATGTGTTATTCTTTCCCGTTTAAACGCAAACGTACGCAAACGCAAAGCACTAAACCGTAGAAAAGAACAACGCTTAGACAATTCTGATAATTCATGTTTATCTTGGTGGCAAACAGTTTGGAGCCTGATCAGACGCCGGGTTACCCGGGCGTCTGATCTGGCTCCAAACTGTTTGTATTGGAAATAATAGTTTTAGCGTAAACGCGTTTATTGGGAAAGAATAACACATTATCCACTGTAACCTTACACAGTGATGTTAAAAAAGTGTCAGCAATGTTTGTATTTTTCATTTTGACTTCTCTGTCCTCCTTTTCTTTGCCAATTAATCAAGGTTGTCACCCTGTCACCTCATATCCATGTACAAATCGGGTTAGATTCAAAAGGCAATACTATTCCTCTGAAGGCAACCCAACACGTCTTTTCTTCAAGATATCAAAACAGTTCACCCATGCCCCTACGTGTATGGTACCCTCTCACACCTCCGGGATCTTGACTTCTACCACTGTCAAAATGACATGTGGAGTTTCTTTATCTTCTGATTTATAAACCTCTCCGCTGCGATAAAATATTTTTACTCTTTGGTACAGTGGAGAATACAAGTTATTCTTTCCCAATAAGCGCGTTTACGCGATTCTATTATTTCCTTCGCCAACTGTTTGGAGCAAGATCAGACGCCGGGTAACCCGGCGTCTGATCTTGCTCCAAACTGTTCACCATTCAGATTAATATGAATAGTCAGAATTGTCGAAAAGTTGTCATTTTTACGTTTTAATGCAATGCGTTTGCGTGTCGTTTGCGTTTAAATGGAAAAGAATAACTTGTTTTCACCTGTAATGTGACCCCGAAAGGCATGCCCTTTTCTTAAATTGTAAACTCTGGCGACTGATTTCTATCAAAATACTTTTACTGTTATAAAAGCTTGTTGCAGTCAACATTGCAATATCCATTGAAAAGAACATTAATTTATTAGTATATTTTCGTAAACCAAAAAAATGTTATACAGATATTTTTCACTAGAGCTTTGTAACATTTATCCTGAGTTAAAAATCGAATTGCCTTTAACGTTATTCTTTATCCAATATAAACGTTCAATATAAAACTATTGTTCCTTCTGCAATACTCGAGTTAGTGAAATTCAACTAAAGAAATATCGGTTGTTCAACTAATCCGGTGTCTGATCAGGCTCCAAACTAGTTATCATTCTAGAATTTTCTAAACACTTGGGTTTGTTTGGATTTGGTTTCAATACGGTTGCGTTTCGGTTGTATTTAAAATGGAAAGAATAACGTCTTTCCGTCGGAACAGAGCCCCCTCCCTACAACAACATCTACGAGGGCTGTCCCAAAACACCGTGGACTAATATTTTTTTTGAAGAACCCGACGTAATATTTCTATGATTTTTATACCAATGCTATTTCAAACATTTTCACATTTGAATAAAAAATTATAAGGTTCCTGAACACACCTGACCCTATTTTATTTGGAAATATTAATTGTTGGTTAGATTATGCGGCGCACGCCAAAATCTTAAAGGTAGATTTAAAGAGGTACATTTTACAACCTCCTACAAAGCAATTTCGAATCGGAATTTGCGCAAAATTGCGTCATGAATGTTGACGTTGTTTTATATGACGTCATCCTGGAAAAAATCGTTAACGTAGCGTCATTTAAAAAAAAGATATCTAGTTTGTCTCTGCTGTTTTAACGAACACTTTTATAAGGAAAGTCTACGATGTTTTGGGACAGCCCTCGTAATTGGAGACACAGATTGTCTGTGTTGTTCGGAAGCAATCGTTAACTTATAGGGATGGAACATTAAGACTTGGCTTACATTTACGCGGCGTCTGATCTGGATTCAAGCTGTTTGTAACTCGTCATTATATTTATTCTATCAAAATGTCCACTTATATGTTCTTCTCAAAGTTAAACTTTGAGAACAACAGCAGACGATACATTTAAGCAGACGGTATTGCAGACATGAAACTGTTGGACATAAATGCCTTGGGGGACAGCGGCAAGGGTCGTTGTAAGGAGGGGGTCATTGTTGAGAGTGCCGTTGCACGGAAGGAGCGCTGTATCAAGCATCAAATGACTACTGCTACAAGTTTGGCATCTTTGTGACAATGCGGATTGTTTTGACAGCTAGATTTCTTTACCTTTAATCTCGTGTCAGTAAATCAAGCTCGTAACCTGACTGGTTTTTTATATTATTTACAAATCAGACTGTTTAGAAAAGGAAACTTTAACCCACGGGCGGAAACCCTATGCCGCTTTTTTCAGGATATCAAAACAATTAACCTTCACACCTTACTGGTAAGGTACAATTTCTCACTTTTAGCATCTAGCCTTTTTGCTATCGAGCTTGTTTCAACTGGCAAATGCTAACAGTGTAGATCCTGATCAGACGCCGAGTGCCTCGGCGTCTGATCAAGATATAAACTGTTTGGCACTCAAGTCGATATTTCCTTAGTAAAAACTCGTCATTCGGAATTTTAAGATAAAACTGATATGACGGTTTACATGTAATATAGGGAAATATTAAAGTGAAGGGTTTCACTTAAACTCTGTCAGAATGGCAGGTAGAGATTGTCAGCTCCAACTGATTTATAAAGGTTTTCAAGGCAATATATTTTATACAGGTGTAACTGAAAGTTTTCTTTCAAAAATGAATGAAACTGACAACGTTTGTAACCTATATTTGTACATGTCGCCTACAATATGGTAGACTTTGGTACAGAGGAGAATACGTTATTCTTTCTCGTGGTCAATGCATGGCACTACATTTAAAATGCAGACAATTTCTCACGATTTACTATTACATGTATCTCAGTTGCAAAATGTTTGGGGCCTGATTAGACGCCAGTTTACCAGGCGCCTGATATGACGCCAAACTGTTTGCAATACATACATAATAGCTTTAGCGTAAACACTTTTATTGGAAATAACGTTGTTTTTTGTTGACAGAACATATTTATTTTATTTTTGACTTATACATGTACATACAGTATCTCGTCAATACAAAATAAACAATACACACTATGTACAATAATATATATTCTCCACTACAGTGGCTACATGTATTACATGTACTTGTTCCCGACATTTTAATGCGTTTGTGCTGAAAAAACTATATATTTGCAAACAGTTTTGAGCCAGATCAGACGTCGAGTTACTCTGAGCTAATTGCCATTCAGATTGTGATACATACCAATCTTCTAAACTTTCAATATCTTGTAATTGGCTATATCCTATTGCTTTTCCGTTTGCGTTTCGTTTGGATTAAATGTTAAAGACAGTGTATTTTTCATTGTTGGTAAGACCGCCCCGTTTATGACATAATGTTTGTACGATACTATACTGTAGTACATGTAAGCATCGCAATTACATTGCACCTGGTACATGTACACTATGTAACAAAATACCAATTAGATAGTTAACGGTTTGATAAATATGTAAAGCAGAACTTTCATTTGAGAGCTACATATTTATGAGTTCTTTGTTGGCCATCTACATTTTATCAAGCAGTAATCTGTCATTAAATAATTACATTCGTGTTTCTTCGAACCATTCTACTCTCTATATTATTATGTACAGTGGAGAATCTGTTATTCTTTCCCAATAAACGCGTTTACGCTAAAACTATCATTTGCAGTGCAAACAGTGTGGAGCCAGATCAGACGCCGGGTAACCCGGCGTCTGACCAGGCTCCAAACTGTTTGCCACCAAGATAAACATGAATTATCAGAATTGTCTAAAAGTTGTTCTTTTCTACGTTTTAGTGTTTTGCGTTTGCGTACGTTTGCGTTTAAACGGAAAAGAATAACAGATTCTCCACTGTACACTGACTAGTACACGCATACATACATGTATGCGTGATTATAGCGTTCGCAGGGATAAAGCACGGACTTATACAACGGGTTGTATAAGTCCGTGGTTAAAGCATATATTTTGTTAGGCCTGGTCTAGTTTGATATTGTTTGCATTACGTACTCAACACTCACATTTTTGCTGAAATATTTAATATTCTCTTCTATGAATGACCTACTAAGCAAGAGTCAAACTTTATTATAAATTTTGAATTTATTTGAAATTAATGTTTAAACTATTCATGAGACCGGCTGATTTAACAATTTAATTGTATCAGTTTAGACTCAATAGACACTGACAACCCTATTGTAGTAAACGACTTACTCACAAAGAGCCCTCAAAATGAATACAACTTAACTGTCTCATATGACAAACTACAAGTATTGCTTACACTCACCCATAACATGCTAGAATAAGTGTCTGCTTCATAACTGATGTCTGCAACATAACTAAAATCAGTCATATACCTTTTAGAATAAATACAAAACTCTAAAACGAATTTCAAACAGTTTGGATCAAGTTCAGACAACGAGTTTCTCGGCGTCTGATCTAGATCCAAACTGTTTTCAAATGTAGTAGTTGTGCGTAGTAAAAATTAGCACAAGGCAAAACTAATGATACTCGTCAATGATTGACTGGTGGGTATTGGCGGTGAAATAGGGTGTATCCCGCATATGAATTATGATATACTCTCATTTCTTCCTTAGTATTTAACTCAGTCGTTTAACTAAGCTTGCCAAAATATAGTCTGCCTTGATATTGTCGTCTGCCAAATTTGTGAATCTAACTGCTTTGCATTTTTTAAAGTGCTGATCTTGATCCACACTATTGGCAAATACTAGTCTAGTCGCGATATGCAGACTAAGGGTTAACCCTCTTCTTGCTAGTCGCCAATTTACTTGAATTTTGCAAATAGTTTTCAGCCAGATTCAAAATCAACCGGTAAAGCCAACTGTTTGGCTCTCGTGTTAACATTTCTTAAGCTTAATTGCTTGACATTTAAATTTAAAAGACTAATACAGACGACAACTGAAGAACAGACGAAATTGTAACAGACGAAGAGTTGGCCCCTTTACAGTCATAGCATCATCAATTTTAAACAATTGTCGTCTGCTTTTATTTTTCAAGTTTAATTTTTATGTATTTTGACTTTAAGCAATATTGAAATGAGTGTCAAACAGTTTAGATTCTAATCAGACGTCTGATCAGGATCAAAACTGTTTGCAAAAATACAATGTACTAAAGGCGTTAAACTATATCGTCTGCTTAAATGTGTCGTCTGAAAAAACTTGCATGTCTCACATCTAGAACTAAGCTTATTGAAATTTTAAAAGGACTTTCAAACTACTACTGTACGATTCTGGACAGAAACTGGACTACAAGCGCCTGAACTGTATCCAAACTGCCTGCAAATGAGATTGAAATTTAGCATGACAGCACAGTGGTTAAGTTTGATTTATATACCCTTCTAACAATGCTATGTCATGACATAAACCTCAAAGTCACTCCGTAATGCTTTGGGTTATAAATTCCTAGACACACCCGACGCCAATTTTTCTCATGCTTTCTGCTCTGGCACCGTTGTCTGCCAGATTGTTTGAAGAGCCGAATATCAGTATAGTCAAATAATACATACATGTACAGTGGAGAAAACGCTATTCTTTCCCGTTTAAACGCGAATGAAACGCAAACGCAATACATTTACATATTAATGTAGAAAATTACTACTTTTTGACAATTCTGACTATTGATATTTAGCTGAGTGGCAAACAGTTTGGTGCCTGATCAGACGCCGGGTTACCCGGCGTCTGATCAGGCTCCAAACTGTTTGTATTGAAAATTATAGTTTAAGCGTAAACGCGTTTATTGGGAAAGAAGAACGTTTTCTCCACTGTACAATGCTCCCTCTATACAACGGCCACCCCAACAAAACGAGTCCCTCCTTACAACATCGCTTGTCGCTGTTCCCCAAACAAGACAAATATGTCCACCTTTTCACGTCTGCAATATATTCTGCTTAAATTTTTTCTCAAAGTGACAAAATGGACATTGTGACAGAACAAAACATAATGACGAGTTACGCGGCATCGGATCTGGATTCAAGCTGTTTGCAAATTTAAGCCAATTTCCCTCTCTAAAACAAATCCCTCCGAACAACAATCTTTGTCCCCCATTTGATGTTGTTTTAGAGAGGGAGCACTGTATATACATGTACATGTACATTAATATTTTTTAACCAATTGTTCCCTATAAACAAGCATTTTATTTATCCGTCCACTGAAGAATATATCACCACTCTATACATGTATATAGGTACAGTAAATGTAACTGTTGAGAAAATATTATTTTCTTTTCAAATAAACACGTTTACTCTAAAATCATTTTTTCCTATTCAAACAATTTGGAGCCAGATCAGACGCCGGGTAACCAGGCGTCTGATCAGGCACTTAACCATTTGCCTCCCGGATATTAACATGAATTATCAGAATTGTCCAGAAGTTGTACTTTTCTACGTTTAAGCGCTTTACGTTTGCGTTTTGTTTGCGTTTAAACGGAAAAGAATAACGTTTACTCCACTATATACAGGCATGACTATACAGGCGTCTGACCAGGCTCCAAACTGTTTCCCTCTCGAATTCTAACACATATAAAAATCAATATATTCTTAGCTGTCATTTCCTACCATAAATGTATTTTTAAAAGCATTACAGACATTACATGTAACATTGCATTGTTAAGGAGACGATAATACATGTTTAAGCTGCGATCATGTCTTATATTTACTTTAATTTTAAATGTTCACTGGGAAAAGTGTTCCACCTTCCTTTTCGAACGTAACTAAAAAGCAAATGGACGTATTTTAAACTGAGTTGGGTAACAATTTTGAGCGCATCTGACCAGAATCTACACTTATTTACAGTAGCGACAAAACGCATTTGATCGGAAATGATAACGTTTGCTGTACTCTATTTGCAATGAAACATACATAAACATGACGGCAATGAAACGTACAATAAACTGCAAACTTGAATTCAACATGCATGCATGAATTTTCTTACTAGACTATACGCCCATCATTGCTAAGTGTCAGCATTTTATATGTTGCACTCGATGATATGGTTTAAATCGCTCAATTCAAATATAAACCAAAGGTATTAGGGTATTCATTTTATATAAGGGCAGAGCTTAATGTTATGTTTTTAAATGACAACATTTCTAACTGCCGTGAAACCTTTCCAAATCGGAATCTCTGTTTACCGGAATTCTCTCTAAACCGGACAAACACTTTGGTCCCGTTTCCAACCTTTCTTTATTTCAAACCATTGCACCTTTAATACGCCCTTTTTACGTATTTGGTTTATTGGCTAACTTGCATACTAGAAACAAGCTTTGGGTTAAAACCCCTCTTAACCGGAAACCCCTCTTAAACGCACATTTATGTTGTCCCCATATGTGTCAGGTTTAGAGGGTTTCGCTGTATACAAGTACTAATTTTGTACATGAAAACTGACTTATCTCGTAGCACGTCGCAAACATAACTTGAATTGAAAAACCAGGCATCTGGTCTAAACCCTAACTGTTTGACATCCACACTGTTGTTTTATACCTTATACATGTAAGTAAATACATCAAACATGAGGTTGATATATTTTGCACCTACAATTTAATTTCTGCTTTTTACCTGTAGTTAAATTTGTTTTAAGCGGCCACTCGTTTAAGAAATTAAGCACGTCCTAAAGATGACTGTTTACGGAAAGACAAGTGAAAAACGGAAAGAATTCTGTGTTGACTTTTATCATGCATTTTGCAACCATTCTTTTTGTAAACCAAATAAAAATAATTCACTCTTCTTTGGTGGCCGCTTAATATGAGTCTGATCGTGCGGCTGTGTATATACATGTACATGTAGTGGAGAAGCCGTTATTCTTTCCGAATAAACGCGTTTACGCTAAAACTATTATTTACAATAAAAACAGTTTGGAGCCAGATAAGACACCGGTGTCTGATCTGACTCCAAAATGTTTGCCATTCAAATGGAAATGGAATAAGAAATATAACAAAGTTATCATTTTCTCCATTTTATTGCAATGTATTGCGTTTCGTTTGCATTTAAACGGAAAAGAATAACATCTTCTCAGCTATAGCTAGGAGAGCATTGGTTTATATTTAGATCAGTGAAACTTAAGTAGTACATGTTAGTTCTCTTGCATAAAAGATTATAATCTCCAAAATGCATGAAAAAGCACGGATGCATTTAGACGCTTTGAGAAATCATTTTAACATTCAAATTCGTGAGCTTAATATTTGAAAGGCGTCTGCAAAACAGATTATGGAATGCATATTTTAAATAGTTTTGATACAGTACTGAACCTTATTAAATTAACAATTTTTGCGATTCGCTTGCAATTCGATGGCAATTCGCTTGCAATTCGATGGCAATTCGCTTGTGATTATTTTCCAAGGCAATCAACGCGTTAAGTTTGGCTGAATTGTGTATCTCAACAATATTTGCAAATATGCCTGCGTTAATGGTTTTCGATTCCATTTTGGTCACAACTGCTTTGGAAATATCGCGTCAAACGACTAAAGCACACGGTTTGCTTTTTGAAGCGCCCGATTCGATGGCGATTCGATGGCAATTCGATTGCAATTCGCTTGCGATTATCAATTTAATTTAATAAGGTTCAGTACTGTATGTGCCTGTTATATCAATTTTGTTTTATAGGCAGAATATTTTCCTCCTATATACTGAACATATATAGTGTAGGAAACGTTATTCTTTCCCGTTTAAATGCAAACGAAACGCAAATGCAATACACTTAAATGTAGAAAATAACTACTTTTTGACAAATATTTTACTATTAATATTAAGCTAAGTGGCGAACAGTTTAAAGCCTGATCAGACGCCGGGTAACCCGGTGTCTGATCAGGCTCCAAACTGTTTGCACTGGGGAAATTGTTTTCGCGTAAACACGTTTATTGGGAAAGACTAACATTTTCTCCACTGTAAGCTACATTATTTTACTCAATTTAGTTTCAGTAGAAGCTCATCGAGACATGGGCATGATGAAATGGCTTATAGAAATTAATTCAGCCATATACATGTGTATATATCAACTAAATGAGATATTATTTTTTATATATAGTTTATCATTCTATTGTAATAAACAAGTAACGAACTTAAACATACTTATAACAAAGTTCATTATTCACATTGCGCCAAATAGTGCGTATAATGAAGTGGGTATAATGAAATAATGGATAATATAAAGTGGGTATAATGAAATAATGGATACTAGTCTTGTCTAACAAACGAAACATTATTAACGAATTATTTCAATCTGAGTAGCAAACAGTTTTGGGCCTGATCAGACACCAGATTACCCGGCGTCTGATCTGGCTCCAAACGGTTTGCAATGGGAAATAAAGTTTTAGTGTAAACGCGTTAATTGGAAAGAATAACGTCTTTCCACTGTATAAGTGAGTTCTACTGTATTATAATACATTGTCTCCATTGCAATGTATTCGGGAAAGGCTTCAACGATTTTCGATAAATAATATCACTTAGCATGTCTAGTAATTAGTCGAAGACGTAGAGCCGTAGACATAAGATTATATCGTTAGTGTTAACATTATGACATAGAATATAATGCTAGTAAACCCAATTTTGTAAAATATATAGGTCTAACGTTGCCAAGTAGGCAACGAAATTACCTTTTAATCAAATTCACCCTAACAATAACATTGATACATTCTACTCCGCTTACTGGAAGATTCCAAAATAAGGCATAGGGTTAGTTGATTTTAGCTATCAATGTTTTGTCCCTATAGCTGACACTTAAAATAATATCAGCAAACAGATTAGATCCTGATGAGACGCCGCATAATGCGGCTTCTCATCAGGATCTAAAATGTTTGTTGGAAACCCTTTAGAGAACAAAAGATTTACTCTCGTAAATGGATTAAATTTTTAATAAATCCTTTATACCCCTACTTTCGAAAAACAATAAAACCGAGATCATTGCCTTCCAGGGCAGTAACTAATATAAACGGGGAATCCGATAACAATGGAAGCACATGTTTTCTCCCGAATTAACTACAAGAGATCATAAAATATTCATTACACAAACTGGTTTGCCGTGATTGGTGTGTTAAGCACAGTCGAGATTGTATATTACTCATACAAACCGATTTCGGTGAGAAAGTGGCGACCTCAATAAAGATTTAATATAATTTTAACCCATTCATACCCAGTGGATTCTTCCATGTTTATTTATTGGAATAGTCCATTTTTTATCAAAGGGATGCCTGGTCAAAATTTTCATTTTCATGTTGTTTTTGTATTGAAATTCCTTTCAGCACACAGTGTAGACTCTGATCAGACGCCGCATAATGCTGCGTCTGATCAGAGTCTACACTGTTTGCCTATGTCCCATATATTGGATCGTGGGTACGAATGGATTAATAAGAGAGTGTGTTAAGATAGTTTTTATTCATTAATATGACAAATATCCAATTTATTATTACAAATAAAATAGATGAAAATGATAATATTAGTTACACGGCATTCCGGCAGGATGTACGGGCTTCGCGCGAAGGAAATGCGGAATCCAAAACCGTCATACCAGCCCGTACACCCTGCCGGAATGCCGTGTAACGAATTTATTTCCAGTCTAGATCCAATACAAGAAAGACAGCATGCATCATCTGACATAGTGTTGTTTACTTGATCCTAAATTGACACTTGAAATTGACAACAGTTCACTGAAATCTCTCGCGCTAGAGCAAAAAAGTCTATACAGTTAAACTTCGATGTTTGGAACTCGCATAAGTAGAATCTACCCGCATTTCTACAGATTACAAATGTAATGTCATAAACCTGCTTCTGTTGAACATATCCGTATTTCAAGCTAAAAAAAGTGGCATATCCACCTTTTAAACTTTGAAATACTGATATGTTCGAGTGAACAAAATTCAAGATATGCCCTAAGTTTAACTGTATCTAACATGATTACGTCATCACATTGGAATGTGGGCATCTTATAAATGTTCATTACATGTACATGTAGGCTACCAAATTACTTCGAACGGACAGTTCTAGGACGACATTTATGTTTTATGAAACACTGTAAATATAAGTTTTAACAAATGAACGGAAATAATCTGGAGCGAACGAATGAATACGTAGGTCAGTGGCTATGTATATCGAGTTAAGTCTATTTGGGTTGATTTCGATAAAAATATTGATCTAAATATATCCTAATTATGTGTCAATTTCATTATAAACCAGTGACAAGTGCCATTTCATTTCCAGTCTTTTGTTTACCATGGTGACGGCGCGGGTGGGGTAATCAGGGGAAACAAAGCAAGACATTAGCATATTTGAGTTACACATGCGCATAATGATAGATTCAATACAGTTTTTAATTGAGATTTCTTTTTATTTCTTGATAAACAATTGCTGAATAAACATAAAAAGAGATATTATTTACGCGAATCGATCGAGGGAGAAACATCTATTAAGTCACGTGATCCGTACTACCCGGCAAAATCAATGAATACGGTCTCGTACACAGTGGTCACATGTCATGATGTGCAGTTTTAGCCAATCAGAGTCCAAGAATTTATGATGACTGGAAATAAGCATTCATATTTATTATCGCTTTGTAGAGTTTAATATATTCACTTTATTATATGTATGTCTAACTAAAAGGACTCGTCAATAGGGTTATTGTAAATGTAACAGCTTAAAGTAGACTGAAAACAAAGCAGAACTTTCCTAGAGCAGCTTTTTGCTTTATTGTCACCCTGCTTTAGCTTATTGTCAATTGAACTTCGAATGGTCAGATCAATATTCCAGTCAAGTATCTTTCGGTATGTTTTTTACAATATATTTATATTTGCTAATTGACAAAATGTGCAGACTTTGAAAAATGGTCTTCGGTTGCAGCTTCCGGATCTGGGATTTCATGGTTTGCATCAGAAAAACGTATTTATAAATGACGCGTTCACGAGTCATAATGGGTTAATGGGTTAAGCAGTTACATGTCTTAACAAATATATATTCAGTAGATCTACTCCTTATCAAGATATTGTTTGGAAGTGTAATACATACACTACTATAAGTACTTTATATGAACTTAACACGCCATTGGGTCATGTACCATAAACCATTTTATGTATGACAATACTCTTACATCATGTTTATATGCCAGATATGTAAAACAAGATTTGTTTCGTTCTGTTCTGTCGGGAACATGCCTTTCTTTGATTGTCGAAATAATTTATCAACCTACTAACCCATTTATCTGAAGTGGATTTTTCTATGCTTACAATATATAATCTACTTGAGAAAATGGGTTAGTTGGTTTGATAATCTATTTCGACAATCAAACACAGGTATGTTCTGGAGCTTAAGAAAATGTGTCTGCTATTATATGTAGTACATTAACTAACCTTTCATTTTCAGTTCAATTTAATAAAAAATATTGTTACAAAAACCTTGCAGAGTCAGATCAAATGCCGCATAATACGGCGTTTGGTCTGAGTATGTACTTTTTGCCTATGTCACATTCATCATATGCTGGGAACACATATATATGTGATGTAGACTCTGATCAGACGCCGCATTATGCACAGTTTGCTACGTGTAATAGGAATGTAAATATAAAACGAAACTAATTGAAAATTAAGACCAAGTATGCCTTAGATAAAAAGTGGAGTAATCCAATATATTAGCACGGAAGAATCCACTGGGCGCAAAAGGGTTAAGCCAGAAGAAACTCTACAGAAGCCATATGCCTAATTATAAGGAATACTATTATGTTTGAGGGTCCATGCAATACATTATTCACCCAGCCGATCTCAGGGTATTAGACCTCTCATTTATAAAACTTACAATGAACGTAAATGTAACAATTAAATAGACACAACCCCATACCTCATTGCAATTACTAATTGATATAAATCGTTTTGTTAACCTCAATTGAACACTTTAAGCAGGGTTGGTATTCAGTTATTACATAATATATTTCTTTCCAAATAAACGAGTGTGTGTTAAAACAATTACATGTACATGTCTGCAAACAGTTAAGACCCTGATCAGACGCCGAGTTACACGAAGTCTGATCCTTATCCTGATCTACGTTTCTCAAACAAAACCTGCATCCTATTCACTAAAAGGATACATTCTGCTATTGTTTCATCAAATTTGAATTTTAGACATTTTGACGAAAACATATAGCTACATTGGACGAGCGTCAATCGTTTAGTTAACTATGAGAAGCCAAATACATGTAACTCGACGTCTGATCAGGATCCAACACTGTTTACAACATAAGTATATGCATTAGTCGGGACGGTGGACACATGTGGTTTAGAAAACTTTCAGTATTTAGGTTAATTGGAAAGGACGTTATTATTTCCCCAATAAAGACATTACATGTAATACTAATCACAAAATATCCATTGCAAGCATTTTGGAGCCAGATCAGACGTCGGGTTACCCGCCGTCTGATCTGGCTCCAAAATGTTTACAATGGACATATTAGTTTTAAAACAGACGCATCCATAGGGGGACACAATACCGTTTTCTCCAATGTAGGCATTGTTCTGTTGTTTGGGGAATATCGATGTACAAATATACGTGACTCTATGCTTCGATTTTTCCGTTTCTAACTCCTCCTCTTGCTATACGGGGATTCTGTCTTGCAGAAAACGTCGATTTTATAATCATAATGCGGCTAGGAAAATCGGTAGGCGTGTCCAGCCAAACAAGAGGTGATGGATAGTCCTAGAATGCGAATAGCGAATATGTGTACAGTGGGGAAACGAATGTGCTGTTCTTTCCAGTTTCAATAAACACTCTACACAAATAAAATGCACTGTAGATTTCATATGACTGTTATTTTAAAGTTGTACATGGAGTTACATGTAACCTAATCAAACGCAAATCATAATCAGCATTTAACCATTTCACTGTCAAAGCCATCGTGAGTTATTTACCCCTTCACTGCCATATTGTATTGTCTGCAATACAGTGGAGAATCTGTTATTCTTTCCCGTTTAAACGCAAACGTACGCAAACGTACGCAAACGCAAAGCGCTAAAACGTAGGAAAGAACAACTTTTGGACAATTCTGATAAATTATGTTTATCTTGGTGGCAAACAGTTTGGAGCCTGATCAGACGCCGGGTTTCCCGGCGTCTGATCTGGTTCCAAACTGTTTGCACTGCAAATAATAGTTTAAGCGTAAACGCGTTTATTGGGAAAGAATAACAGATTCTCCACTGTACATGTATCGTTTCAAACTTAAATTGAAGGCTGTATGACTTACGAAATTTAAGAACTATCAAGACAAAAAATTCTGGTGGCAAATAGTGAAAGGGTTAATGTGTTTGAAAATATTGGTGTCCGCTCCTTGAACGTACATTAGATGGGACATAATTATTTCCCGTTTAATCGAAACTAAGTCTTGCTGAAATGCAAGATAAAAAGGGAAATGATAGAATTTAGAGACTTCTGTAGACATTATTATTAACTGGGTGGCAAATCATGTGGAACCTAATCAAACGCCATTTTACACGAGTTATCTGACTCCAAATTGTTACCAATCGCCATAATTGTTTTACAATAAACGCGTTTATTGGGGGAAAACATCTTCTCCATTGTATCAGTTTGTATATTATTCAGAGTAAATCGGCAACTGGTCAGGTTAAAAACTGTTTGAAATATTATTTGTAACATGCAGGTCGAATTTCGGAATTTCAGCAGATAAAATCATTTGAAGCTGACCACATTTATAGTGTTATCAAACAATTAACCCTTTCATAATCAAATTATTCGGGAGACTTTTACCCCTTCACCGTTTCTTTGTTATCTGCTTCAATTTTGTTTTCTGCAATATCTTTTCAAAGTTAAAATATAAGAATGTCAAAGCAGTTTTTATCCTGATCAGATGCCGCGTTACACGGCGTCTGATCAGTATCTAAACTGTTTGCAAACATGCTTTAACCCTTTCCCCCATAGAAGCGAATTTTAGCGTATTTAATTTATTCCTCCGCTGAAGAAAATAGTTCCAGTTTATACCCTTTATGAACAATTATCATTACAAATATTTTATATAGCCTAACATATTTTAGCTTAAAGCAGGCTGAAAGTAAAGCAGAATGTGCCTTAAGGCACATTCTGCTTTACTTTCAGCCTGCTTTAAGTGGTCACCTGTATTCAAAACTGTAAACAGGCTATGAGGTAAAGGGTTAAAGCGTCCTTGAGAGGGAAAGGGTTAAGGTCCATGTATCATGAATCTATTGTCAGGGGACTGTCATTTTATGGCACTGACACTAATTTACATTAATTCTACGGCTACCACTGGCTGACTGCTGTTCCAATGTATGGAATGTGACTGTAAATCACAGCCTAATGAGTGCATGTTAGTTTTTTACATATACATATGAATGAAGTAATGGGATATATGGTACAGTCGATATATGTACCTGTTTAGTGGAGAAAAAGTTATTCTTTCCCAGTAAACGCGTTTACGCTAAAACTGTAATTTTCAATGCAAACAGTTTGGAGCATGATCAAACGCCGGGCCTTATATCCATCGTTAAGAATTGGATTTTATAGCACAGTAGATACATGGACATGTGTACATGTATATACAGTGGTGACGAAAGAATACATCGATCCCTCATAACAGCGGCCCTCCCAACAACGACTCCCGCCTTACAACAACGCTTGCCGCTGTTCCCCCACACAAGACATTTACATGTATGTCCAACATGTTCATGGCTACACTATCATTTGCTTAAACTTGCCGTCTGTTGTTTATCTCAAAGTGACATAATGGAAATTTTGACGGAAAAAATATTGACGAGTGACAAACAGCTTGAATCGCGGCGTCTGATCTGGATTCAATGTGTGTGAAAATGTAAATCAGTTTCCCTCCCGATAACGACTACCGCCGAACAACACACACACTTTTTGTCTCCCATTAGATGTCGTTGTAGAGAGGGGGCGATGTAGTATCTTACTAACGTTCAAAAGGACGTCCATGTTCTGATTTAAATCTTACAGAAGCTTCAAGCGTATTGCATTTATCTGGTACAATGCTTACAGCGAAGGCAGGACGGTATTCAATTTTGCATCTGGCACACTTTTAAATATCTTATCAGTTTTGGAACCACGTCATATTCTTTGTTATAGAAATAAATTGCAATAAAAGACAAAAATATACTACACTTAGCATGGGTGAAATTTGTAAAACAGTTCGAATACAAATCAGACGCTGAGAGACTAGAAGTTTGGACAGAAACTGAATTTCCAAGACAGACATATAAAGACAGAGACTAAGAGAAATAGTTAAAGAGAACGAGTTAATTGGGTATAGAAAAAGAGATGGAGTCACTCACAGACAGAGGGAGATAGCGGGGTTAATTAAGGAGAGTTATTGGAAAATGTTCACTCGAGGATGCCAAATGTTACACCCTAATAAATGAGTAATGACTTTTGTTCGTGTATTGAAGTTCAATTTCATATGACGTCAATGGCAATACATCTACATGTACACAAAAAGTTTAAACAGCAAATTAAACTATTCACTGCCGTACTCCGAGGAAAATGGTTATTTGAAAACAGTTTCCGCGTTACGCGGCGTTCGATCAGGATACAAACTGTTTGGCGCTCCATTTTATGTTTCTAAAATTCATAGTACAGTGGAGAATCTGTTATTCTTTCCCGTTTAAACGCAAACGTACGCAAACGCAAAGCACTAAAACGTAGAAAAGAACAACTTTTTGACAATTCTGATATATCATGTTTATCTTGGTGGCAAACAGTTTGGAGCCTGATCAGACGCCGGGTTACCCGGCGTCTGATCTGGCTCCAAACTGTTTGCACTGCAAATAATAGTTTTAGCGTAAACGCGTTTATTGGGAAAGAATAACAGATTCTCCACTGTACCTAAACTTTAAATTTGATAAATACAAGCAGACAATAATTATAAAGAGATTAATGACGTCATGGCAGTAAAGGGGTTTAAACGCTGTATATTTTGAAACTTCAGTGCCCACAACCACTTTTTCAACTTTGATTTGAACAAACAAAAAACCTGGAATGCAAATAGTTGCAGACGATACATGTATATGCAGACAAACCATACTCGGTGCTAAGATTAAAAACTTCCACTTTGGAACATCAAAAGCAGGCTACAACATTTGCGGAAATAATGTCTAAGTATGTAAGTACAATGGGGAAAGACCAGTAAGGATCAAACGTTGACACTATATACTTTGGTAGAACAAAACTTGGATACTAAATGAGGTACGAGGCTCTGCCTGACACTCTTATTTTAAAATATAAGCTCTTCATTTTCAAAATACATTTGCATTTGCGTGTCGGTCAATCAAACGAAAGAGAATAAAAATGCGACAATACATGCATGTTGGATTTATTCATGCAATGGTTATTGGAAAGCGCCACTGAAATATACAGTATAATCTATTACGACCATTTAATTGTGTTTATATGTAGGTGTTAACTTTTGAGTTAAAGCGTCTGGGTAGCCTAAAAACAAAACGTCATGCAAGGAAAGAGATACAGCAAAATGTAGTCCGCAACATAGCTTGCCCGCAATGTGGACAACTTTGCGCGTCCGAATTTGGACTCCGAAGCCATATGAGGCGACACTGAAGCATCTTCGATTCGATGGCTATCCAAGAAGAAGAAGAAGAAGAAGAAGACGACAGGGGACAGCTTAAAGTATGTGACAGTAAAACAGAAAGCTCCTGAACATTCAGGAGCTTTCTGTTTAACTGTCACATGCTTTAAGCTGTCACTTGCTTTTATACAATCAATCAGCGTTCATTTAAGTGTTCGTAAAAGAGAGGTTTTACGGTACTTATAAATCTAACTTTAACATACTTGGATATGACCAAATATTGGATAAACCAATGCAAATTATTGCCTCATTTCTAAACAATTTATAGTAAAATTGACATGTTATACCACATTCTGGATAAAAGTGATCTTCACTGTAGCTCAATAAATCGAAATTCTGTTATTGAAGACGATTGCACATATACATGTATGCCTTCTGTTATACATTTTGTTTGTGTAGCAAGGTTAAACTGTACTTTCTTAACAATTATTACCCTGTTATCTATTCATCAATGACGTAACTTCCGGAAACTCTATACCATTGCTCTATTATTTCTACAATAAGGTGTGTCCTGTTCCCGATTTTGGAAAACTGACGCCCGTAGCTGTGAAAGAAAGTGTACAGTCGAGAATACTTGATTCCTTCCAAATAATTGCGTTTAAGCTAGAAACTTAAATCCATTGCATTGGAGACATCCGGCGTCCGATCGGGCGCAACACCGTTTACATACAGTACTGAACCTTATTAAATTAAATTGATAATCGCAAGCGAATTGCCATCGAATTGCCATCGAATCGGGCGCTTCAAAAAACAAATCCTACGTTTGAATACTTTAACGCCAATTTTCCGAAGCGGTTTTGACAAAAATGGAATCGAAAAAAATAACGTAGACATATTTGCGAACATTTGTGAGATAAACCATTCAAGAAAACTTACCTGAGGGAAAAGTTAGTATTTTGAATCGCAAGCGAATTGCCATCGAATTCCAAGCGAATTGCAAGCGAATCGCAAAAATTGTTAATTTAATAAGGTTCAGTACTGTATCAGATTGAAATGAATAATCAGACATTTCAAAGGGCTGCCATTTTTGTTCATTTGTATGCCTTGCGTTTGTTTTATTTTTCATTTAACTTTCGTTTCAAAGGGACAGAATAACACCATGTCCGCTGTCCATAACTCAGAGACCCTACCATTGTTTCCTCAATATTAGAGGCATTTCAAAATAGTATTGATCCAGATCCAACGCAGAGTAACTCAATGTCTAATCTACGTAAAAACTACTTTACACTCGTTAGTAAACTTTCTCTATTACGAATCTCTTTTAAAACTAAACTTGAAATTGGGAACTATTTTCTAAGCGGATGATTTTACAGCAGAATAAAGGTTAACATTGTATTTTATTCGGATCATTGCGCGCCTGTATCAGATTTAACACGGTGGTTCGAAATCGTGACAGAAATAATTACACTGTCAAATTCGTTGCTCGTTATAACGTCATTGTTTTTCGCCCGTTCTGAGAGGCAGTTATACACATGAGTTGACGTATAAATAAGACGTCTGGTAGTAAACGCGCCTCGAAAATATGTCGTCTGCTTCATTATATTCATCAAAGGAAACTCTTTATTCCAGCGGAGAAGACGTTATTCGCCCCCATTTTAATCCAAACGAAACGCGAACGTATTGTAATACAGTATAGAAAAGTGTCATGTTATAAATATTGACGATTCTTTCTCATCTGAGTGGCAAACAGTTTGAAGCCTGATCAGACGCCGGGTGACCCGGCGTCTGATCTGGCTTCAAACTGTTTGCAATGAACATAAGGGTTTAAGCATAGATGCGATTATTGGGTAAGAATTTTTCCATCATGCAACTAGCGTGCCTTTGAATCGTTTAACCCATTTGTGCCCAGTGGATTCTTCCATGCTCATATCTTGGATTAGTCTATTTTTATCAAAGGGATGCCTGGTCAAAGTTATCCATTTCTTTTTGTTTTATTTTGAAACTCCTATCAGCAAACAGTGTATACTCTGATCAGGCGCCGCATCATGCGGCGTCAGATCAGCGTCTACACTGTTTGCCTATGTCCCATATATGGGGTCGTGGGCAAAAATGGGTTAATGCATTTGATCTAGTAGGTTGACATTTGCAAACAGTTTGGATCAAAACAAGAGGTCCATGTCGTCATGGCAATTTTACTGCAATGAAAATAATAAACTTGCATTTGCAAACAGCTTGACAATACTTCTAAATGTCTAACAATTTACTTTAATCTGAGTGACAAACATTTTGGAGTCTGACCTGAAGCAGAGTTACTCGGCGTCTGATCTGGGTCCAAAATGCTTGCAGTGAAAATAATTGCGTAAGCAAAACGCGTTTATTTGAAAAGAATAACGTCGTGGGCAAAAATGGGTTAATGCATTTGATCTAGTACGATGACATTTGCAAACAGTTTGGATCAAAACAAGAGGTCCATGTCGTCATGGCAATTTTACTGCAATGAAAATAATAAACTTGCATTTGCAAACAGCTTGACAATACTACTAAATGTCTAACAATTTACTTTAATCTGAGTGGCAAACATTTTGGAGTCTGACCTGAAGCAGAGTTACTCGGCGTCTGATCTGGGTCCAAAATGCTTGCAGTGAAAATAATTGCGTAAGCAAAACGCGTTTATTTGAAAAGAATAACGTCGTGGGCAAAAATGGGTTAATGCATTTGATCTAGTACGATGACATTTGCAAACAGTTTGGATCAAAACAAGAGGTCCATGTCGTCATGGCAATTTTACTGCAATGAAAATAATAAACTTGCATTTGCAAACAGCTTGACAATACTTCTAAATGTCTAACAATTTACTTTAATCTGAGTGGCAAACATTTTGGAGTCTGACCTGAAGCAGAGTTACTCGGCGTCTGATCTGGGTCCAAAATGCTTGCAGTGAAAATAATTGCGTAAGCAAAACGCGTTTATTTGAAAAGAATAACGTCTTCTCGACTGTACACTTCTTAATGCCTTTCTTCTCATCCCGATGCGGGTTGAACATGTGCAAGGAGAAAATGCACCACCAAAGTACATCAATAGTTATATGAAAGTGCATTTGATTGATGCAAATATGCACAATGTTGTTGCAATAAGTTCAATGTAATAAATGCGGCTTTAACGTTTGGCTTCATACGTACCATTAATTGGTTTGGAATGCGACAAATAGAATAATTGACATGTTCTCACGATTGTTGTTACAGTCATGCAACTACGCGAATACTTCAATATGTCATATTAAAACGAAAGAGAATGCATAGTGATATAGATTTCGTTTAACCTAGATATTAGTTTAAAGTCTTATAAGGCATAATTCTGAACAAGTTTGCTTCAAACGGGTATCGTAAATAGGTCCCTATATTCTAGCTGAAAGTAATTCGAAATGCGACTTAAGACACATATTAGTTTACTTCCAACGGGCCTTTAGTGCTCATATGATTTCAAAACTAGAAACAGGTCATGGCGCAATGAGTTCAAACAGAAAACTTAAAAAAAATGTGTATACTTAATTTGAACCATTATCTCGCTGAATCTGCTTAACCCATTTGTGCCAAGTGGATTATTCCATGCTTATATATTGTATTAGTCCATTTTTTATCTAATGGTGCCTGATCTTAATGTTCATTTTCATTTTTTTATATTGAAATTCCTATCAGCAAACAGTGTATACTCTGATCAGACGCCGCATGATGCGGCGTCTGATAAGAGTCTACACTGTTTGTCCATGTTCCATATATGGCATCGTGGGCACAAATGGATTAATATATAGAATGCCGCTCACTACATGTATGAGCTTCTATCATCTAAACAATTACAGAGACTAATTAAATGAGGCAATGTTTCACTATTAGAAAAAAATCATACATGTATCATGGCATACGATTCCCATAAGAAAATAGTACAAGTTCTGTTTATTCAGTGCCTACACTGTTTTCAAACAACTTCAATATATACATATAGCAGGAAAAGGCTCAAGCTTGCTTGTACTACAGCCATCTTCAACACTTTTTAAAGGATTGTACATGCAATGGTTTGGTTTAATCTCTGCACACAACGTGCAAGTATGTGATACCAATTGCAACAATCTGGATCCAGACATGGTTACTCGGCTACTTATCTGCATTATTTGTGCCATAATGAAGAGATTTATATACATGTATGTGTAGTATACATGTATGTAGTATATAACAATCAATGTCACTTAAACCATCTATTATAAGTTCTGTAAAGAATGACGTTGCGCTATTTTAGGACTATTACTGTATATGTATCTGTATATTTATTGAATGTGCAACGATGAGATGTAAATAAAGATTTGATCTGAATTCAAACCGTTGACACAGTGTTGATATGTTTTAAAACAATACAAATAACTTAACTTTGACAATAATTTTAGGCGACAAATTTTGCAGAAGATACTTACATATAGAGTGCTTAAAGTTAACCCTACACTAACGATGTTGGTTCATTGCTCGTGGGAAATAGCTTACATGTAACCCGTTCACTGCCGTGACTACATCTATTACTAGAAAATGTCTTTAGCTTTTATTCTTGATAATTAAAATATAGGAAGTTTAACTTATGAAAATAAAAATTATAATATTAAAAAGAGTGTCAAGCAGTTTTGGTCCTGATCAGACGCCACGTGACGCGGTGTCTGATCAGGATCCAAAACGGTTTGCAAATAACTATTGTACTCAAAGTAAAGTAATGAAGAGGTATTAAGAATCAATTTTGGTTCATTGCTGGCGGGAAGTAGCTTAAACAAGGCGTGTTTGGTTTTTGACAGAAGATGTAAGTCTGTCCAGGACTTTGCTCATTACAGCTTCATTTTGTCGTATTTGTCCTTGGAGGCGGGTTTCCAGTCCGTTTAATGTACTTATTACCCGTCTATAGCCGGAAAGAAATTCTCGCCTGCTTCTTAACCCTTAACCCAATAGCTTAATTCTTTCTAAAAAAATTTAAAGACATGTGAACGCTTAAAGCAGATTGAAAGTAAAACAGAATGCGCCTGAAGGCGCATTCTGTTTTTTCTTTCAGCCTGCTTTTAACTACATGTACATTGTACCATCTGCTAGGACTTAGAAAATGTTTCTTAAGGTGCATGTTTATAACTGTGAAAATTGGAACTATTTTCTTCAGTGCAGAAATATTTTAAATGTGCTAAAAGGCGTTTAGACTATGGTGGAAAGGGATAATTAAGCTCCTGCGAGCTGTGTTATTGTCGTCTGCAGATTTTGTTGTCTGCAACACTTCTCAAGAGTTGATTTATCTACGTTTTCTTATGGAAAATACCATCAGAGTGCTAAACGGTTTGGATCCAGATGACACGACGGGTTACTCGATATCTCATCTGGATCCAAACTGTTTACAAAAGTTATCATAATTTTGCCCGAAGCGTGAAGAAAGTTAAATTTTGTTTCTTAAAGTTTCATATTTCATAATATTAATACGGTTGTTACGAAAACGTCATTCATTCTGATTTCAACGGAACGAAATGAAAACGCTGTGCAATAAAGTGTTTGAATGGCAATTTTAGATGCAAAGTATCCCGGCGTCTGATATAGCCGAAACTACAGTGCTCTTCCTCTACAACAACACCCAATGGAAGACGAATATTGTGTGTGTTGTTAGGAGGGAATTGTAATAAGGATGGACAGTGGCTTTCATTTGCAAACAGCTTGAATCAAGTTTAGACGTCGCATAAAGCGACGTCTGGTCAGGATTCAAGATGTGTGTCACTCGTCATGATTCTTTTTCTGTCAAACTGTCCAAAAGAAGGACAGCCGACGACGTCTTTAAGCAGACGATATTGCAGCCGAATTTGAACCTGATTGTCTTGTTTGAGGAACAGCGACAAGCATTAAAGTAAGGAGGGAATTGTTATTCAGAGGCCGTTATAGAGAGGGGCACTTATGTGCAATGAGCAGTCCGGTAAATGAAAGAATAACATCTATATCTCTGTAGCTAGTGTCAAAAGCAAAACTCGTCTCAAACCTACCAATGCGATTTTTGTTAGATATTATAGATGTTTAGCAGCTAATTTGTAATGCGAGTATTGCAAATATTTAGCAGTCAACTTGTAATGCGTGTCCGCTTAATTAAACTAAATACAGACACCCCGTTGTTGGGTATTAAGCAACCACGCCTTATAGAACTAAGAAATGTGCAGTCGTGTACGGTCGATTTACGTTTAGATGTGCACATATTTATATAGATAAGTTGTGAGCAATATGCTTTTCATCTGAGAGTTTTCGGAAGTGGTATATATGTCTCATCGTTACACTTCATTTGAATCGTGATGCAACTAAAGTGCATTGCCTTATATGTAGCAATTGTTTAAGCTATATATGTCCGTACATGTAGAAATAAATTATGGCATTTTTGACTCGTTGAACAGACAAACACAATGCATCGTGGCACAATACTTTATTTCTTTTCGTTTCATTGAAACAAACGAAATTTAACCCATTTGTGCCCACGATCCCATATATGGGACATAGGCAAACAGTGTAGACTCTGATCAGACGCCGCATAAGCGGCGTCTGATCAAAGTATACACTGTTTGCTAATAGGAATTTTAATATAAACAAAATGAATATGAAAATTTTGACCAGGCATCCCTTTGATAAAAACGACTAATCCAACATAAAAACATTGAAGAATCCACTGGGAATAAATGGATTAAAAGCGATGCAGTAAAATATTAAAATGGCTGTTTCTTCACACAGCTGAGAATAACTTATTCCCCTCACCGTTTACGTTACAGTGGACACAAGGGACATGTCTTGCAAAACGTCGTACGACAAATATTGTCGTAAGACAGATGCTAAAATTCTCTACTTTTATTTCTTTTTTCATCTAATCCTGTCGTGTGACATCCCTGTGGAATCGAAGAGTTGCCAAAAGACAGGATTTGATGGCGAAACCAGAAATTAGATGTATTTTTAACTTTTGACCTACGACCGCTTTTGGTCGTACATGTACAACGTTTCGTAAAACGGACCTAGGGTGTTTCATACATGTATAAGCGCTTTAAATGGCAAAGAACAACATCTTCTCTAAATTGCAAACGTTTAGCATTAATTTTAAAATAAGTTTCAAACATATTTAAGACTTCATATATGGCTCGAATACGTTTGCAATAGCAATATATCCTGGACGTGAATGGACGTCCGACCTTAATACAAACTGTTTGATAGTTCTTTTTCTTTTTCCTGCACTAAATTGAAGTCAGATACAGAAGGGGATGCGTTTTCTTTCCTATGAACCTGTTTATGATCAAAGCCGTAATGCTTATTAAGTACAGTTTGATGCCAGAAATGTCAAAGCGGTCATTTTCAAAGCGTGGGTTTTATTTCGTTTGAGTGGGAAAGATAACATTTTTGAGTTGTTGTAGAAAAAAAACAAAGATGCATGTGTCAAACAGTGCAGATTCTACAATACCACACTTTCAGCAATATGAACAACTCAGTGCAAAGTCATTGTATTTGCACGTTCAATATCATATATCAATTAAACCAGGTGTTTTACAAATATATTAGTATCTTATGATATTATTTATGAAGCTTACAGCAAATACATCTTACTAAAGCAGGTGCTAAACTATTCATAAATAGTAAGGACTGATTGTTTAAGTACGTATCAGGTTCAAATAACAGTGCATTCTCCTTGAAGTAAACCGATAATTTATCAATTTGTAACTAATACGTCTATAAATAATGTAAGAATACTTGCGTAAGGTTCACACAAGATGTAAGGTGGTGTAATTGTTACCTGTATTGCTTTCAAATAAACATGTTTATGCTGAAAACATAGTGTCCATTGCAAACAGTTTGGAGCCAGATCAGACGCCGGTTAACCCGGCGTCTGATCAGGCTCCAAACTGTTTGCCACTCAGATTAACATGGATCTTGGGTAATCTCTAAAACATGACATAATCTAAATTTTCTCGCGATGAAATTGCATTGTGCCTTGATCTGAACGTGTTTGCAATCATAATTCAGTTTTCCATTGTCAAACGGTTTAGTACTAGATTAGATAGCGACAAATTGGGAGCTTTGTCAACCTCACACAGTATGAAACGGTTTCAAACAATTTGCAATTCGACTAAAACAGAAGAGAGTGTGTTAAAAGCTCCCATTAGAACGCAACTGAAAGGCAAACGCAATGCTAAAACATCAAAAATAATAGTTTCAGCTTCAAACCTAATTGCTACTAAGATTTGAAAACAATCGTAAGACATTTCAAAATGTTGTAATTTTCTAAATTTCATTAGAATGTGCTCTCGTATGTAAAGGTTCGATTAAACTGGAAGGGATAACATATTCACTACTGCACAATGCACGCAGTATCTGATATTTGATAAATCTTTTATTGCTCGTAACTTGCCAGAAGTGAGGAATTCTATCTGCAGATTTATGTGCATATTTAACCCATTTGCACCATGCTATTCACTGTGCATTGTTTATTTTACAGTTGCGAAGGCGTTGTTCTATCCTTTCGGTTGCTTCTACGGGGATAGTTATTCGGCGAGTTGATCATGTTTATAATCAACTATTTTCTGTATACAGTCAGCTTATAGAACGGCCGGGTGTTATAGTCCGCATGTTGTTTAAAGAGAATGAAGGCGGTTTTAACTGAGAGTTTACTACATATATTTGAGGTGAAAATAAGACTTTGCTTTGAACTATAACATGTACATGATTTACAACCAAATAAGAACACGCTACGTATTTTACGATACCGCAGTTACTGTTACAAACACTAACACAATACATAGTTCTCGATAAAAGTTTTAGAAAATCTGAATTGCTATTTTTATATATTATATGTATACTTGGCAAAACTGCTAAGTACCCCAGGGACTATGTTGTCATTTTCTTTTTTATGGATCGTGATTACGTAAAGGGCTGTTCAGATGTATGAAATATAAACAGTTTTTAATTATTTCATGAAAAAAATAACACTGTTTGTGAGAAAATGATGCTTTTACATGTATACGTTGATGAACAAAGCATAGTGCCAATCAAAAAGTTACATTTTTAGAGCAATGTCAATAATGAGTATGACCACCATTAGCTCTCACTTAAGTCATGCACCGAGCCTTCATAGCCGTGATGCAATTCCTGATGATGCTGTGCCCATGGATCGCGGACGTATTTGTTCATCTGCTACACTTCCGGTTCTGTGGTACCTTGCCAGAAGCTTGATCATTGTTTGCTTCGGCGAACAAGAATTGATGAAAAGTAAAGTGTATCATACCTTAACAAGTGACGAAGATGTTAAAATGAAAGACGTTTTCAATTACCTCAGCATGGGTTAGCCCATGTTATACACTGCAAGAAAACGCTGTTTGGAGCGGTGACATTTACACAAGGTCAATCCTATTGCTACAACATCTACAAAATGAATAATCTTATAAGCGAGAATCTTATTTATCATTTCAAATTGCAGCATTTTAATCAAACGTATTTCCGACAGCGAGGCTGTGTTTCTGTAGCAAGGGTAAAGTTTACCTTGTGAGTTTGTTCGAAAAAGTTTTTATCATTTTAAATGTATTACAAGTGTATTATGATTGTAATATTCAACTGCAAATCATATATTATATGTACCATATATTAGACTTACACGGAGCTAGCGTCGAGTCTGCATCCTACGATAGTATTGATCAACTATAATTTAAGGCAATACAAAATTCCAGAATGTTCAACCATTAAAGTAGAAACTATTAACAAAAGGCCAGGCGTTCAGTGCCCTCTCTGTCTTATTGATTGGTTTTCTACATTATTTTTAGGGTTAGCTAACTCTAAAACGGGCACCCAGCTACGCCATCAGTCTCATTACTCAATCGACCGATCATATACAGTGGAGAATATGTTATTCTTTCCCGTTTAAACGCAAACGTACGCAAACGCAAAGCACTAAAACGTAGAAAAGAACAACTTTTAGACAATTCTAATAATTCATGTTTATTTTGGTGGCAAACAGTTAGGAGCCTGATCAGACGCCGGGTTACCTGGCGTCTGATCTGGCTCCAAACTGTTTGCACTGCAAATAATAGTTTTAGCGTAAACGCGTTTATTGGGAAAGAATAACAGATTCTCCACTGTAGTACCGAAACATCTTACTATGGAAAAAACGTTATTTTCTTCTGTAAATGTGTTGTGCCTAATCAATTACATATGCTCTTTGCAAAACCCGGTCAGACGCTGGGAAATCCGTCTGCTCAAGTTCCAAACTGTTTGCCACACACATTTTGGGTTTAAAAATCGTCAATAGTTTCAAGAAAATGCCATTTTATCTCGTGTTTATCAATTTTGTTTGAGTTCAGTGGTATCGCATAAAAGGGGAAAATAGCATATTAAATCAGTAGAGAATACGTTTTTTGTGTTTCCAATTTAAACGAAACGCAAACTTATTGTTTTGGAGCATGATAAGACGCCGGGCTGTTGTCTAAGGCTATGCATGTACTATTATAAGCATTTACTCATTTATTGGGAAAGAATACAATCTTCGACACTATATGATAAAGGAATTTATAGCATCTTCCTAACTACACACTAAGATTATTAACCCATTTGTGCCCACGATCCCATATATAGGACATTGGCAATCAGTAAAGACTCTAATCAGACGCCGCATTATGCGGCGTCTGATTAGAGTCTACACTCTTTGCTGATAGGAATTTCAATGTAAAACAAAATAAAAATGAAAATTTTGACAAGGCATCCCTTTGATAAAAAACGGACTAATCCAATATAAAACATGGAATAATCCACTGGGCTCAAATGGGTTAAGTCACCTGACAGTGATTGTCGCAAGGAACATTCATCACATGCTCTCTTTCTTTACATCTACACATGTTATCATTAAAACTATTATAATATATTATATTATGATTCCAGGCTAAAAGTAGAAGTGGTTGCAAATGATTAAGTCAATAGACGGTCGCTAGTAGATAAGGGTGACTGAAATTACTGGTTTGAGCCTTTGTGAATGATGTTGAAGTATATCATTAGTACGTTACACGACGGTGGCCGTCTGCGACCCTAGGCTGTTGTTTATCGCGTCTGACATTTTACTAGTTCTTGTAAAGACCGATTTTATTGGCCTGGCAGGGCGGAGTTTCGATACGGATGTTTTCAACTTTGGGGAAGGCAGCATGCTCTTTTATTATCGAAATTTACCGTTTACGTCTGCCGTTTTTCTCTCAACATTATATAAAGGTGAACATTTTGACAGCAGGAATATAATGAAGATTGACAAACAACTTGAATACAGATCAGACGCCGCGTCACGCGGCGTCTGATCTAAATTCAAGCTGTTAGAAATACAAAACAAGTATTAATTTTCCCTCCCTGTAGCAACTCCTTCCGAAAAATGTACGCCATCTTTGTCTTCCATTGGGTGTTTTTGTCGAGAGGGAGCACTGTACACAGCTTTTCCCAATGTGTTTCTCCATGTTGAAAGTATCGAAAAATAAGTATTCAATACGGAACTATACCTACCACCCCTCAAATGCAAGTTAGTTTATCTTTGCCAAAGGTTAGCTCCGCCCTGCCAGGTGAAAAAGGCATATAGTTTACTAGTTCAGGTACAATGGCATTAATGTACAGTATATGTAGTATGAAAGATCCGTGGTGATTTTTCCACTTCAAGAATTCTTTTTAGCACAATTTCAACTTCACGAATTCACAGTTTGGATTAAATGGTTGTCCACTTAAAGATTTGCGAATTCTTGATTGCACCTCAAACGTTCCCAACTTTCAAAGTTTCTCGATTTCTCAATACAAGAAAGTTATGAAACGAAGAAGCAAAAGCTAATTGAGAAATCGAGAAATTTGGAATTCGGTAAATAAGGGTGTGAAATCGTATACTGATTGACATTTTATTACAATTCGTTTCTTTTTGCAGAAACGGGAAATAAATACATTTTCTCCCCCTATATATTTTACCCCTAAGAAGTTTTAAAAACAACGTGTACTTTTCTTCATTTTGTTGCGTAGTATTACAAATACGTTAGGTAAAACTTATTTTCACCTTTTAATGGCATTTTGAACACAATAATGCAAACTGACAAACAGTAAAAACACTGATCAGAGGGCTCCCGTAGGAGCCTTTTGGTACTGTGTTCTCTGTTTGAATGTGACAACTGTTTTCGTCAAAGGTAAAAGACGCATATAATCGTCTGAAGGGTTACAGTACTGAACCTTATTAAATTAAAATGATAATCGCAAGCGAATTGCCATCGAATTGCCATCGAATCGGGCGCTTCAAAAAACAAATCCTACGTTTGAATACTTTAACGTGAATTTTCAGAAGCGGTTGTGACAAAAATGGAATCGAAAAAATTAACGAAGGCATATTTGCGAACATTTGTGAGATACACCACTCAAGAAAACTTATCCGAGGGTAAATGAGTATTTTGAAATCGCAAGCGAATCGCCATCGAATTGCAAGCGAATTGCAAGCGAATCGCAAAAATTGTTAATTTAATAAGATTCAGTACTATAACTTATTCACCCCTGAAACTTTTAATGGATAATTCCAATTTTCAAAATATATATTGTCCATTATTGACTATGTAGGGCTGATTTTAAAAATATATTTCAAAATGACAAACAGTGTAGACCCTGATCAGAGGGCTTCTTAAGGAGCCCTCTGATCAGGGTCTACATCGACACTGTTTGCATGGGGCAAATGTAATCATCACAGGTACACTTGTAAACGACGAGTATACTCGTCGTTGAATGTGTTAATCGGTTAATCGAAAAAAAGTAGCAAACAGTGCATACCCTATTCAGACACCGATTGTTGGCACCAGACCTGTTTCAATATGAGTGACGTCATTCATGAACTCTTTGAATCCTAGTCATATATGCGTCATTTGCAAACAGCGTACATGTGAGGAGTACACTTGTCCTATACAAACAGTGTAGACCCTGATCAGAAGGAGCCCTCTGATCAGGGTCTACACTGTTTGTCATTTTGGCAGATATTGTAGAAATTCAACCCTAAAAAGTCAAAAATGGACTAGACTAAATTGAAAACTAGAATCGTCCTTTGAGGTTTTAGGGAGGAAAGGGTTAAAGGCTAATATTACTTGATCATACGCTCTGATGCCAGCGCAGGCCAATAATGAAGACCTCTTTCGCTTGACTTCTTATTTCACTAGTCACAGACAAAGACCGATGGTGTCTAAATAGTTAGACAGAACTAAGGCTTGCAATTATAAGGCGAGATTTCAATAGAGAACAAAAATTAACGTTAATGTAGTGTAAAAATAAATGTCTGATGGTATATAAGGGTCAGTTGTCTTTAGGTTTTTCACAGACAGTGACGCTCAGTCTAGCATTGGCAAATAGTTTGGATTCAGATCAGACGCCGAGTAACTCGGCGTCTGATCAGAATCCAAACTGTTTGACAATCCTACCGATATTTTTCAAATCAACTTTCTAAGCATCGGAGCTAAAGGAATAGACACAGACCACTCCTTTCTAATTAGATGATCATATTGCAGTAAGTGTGAAAACTAATATTATTTAAGTGACGGGCATATATAAATTATTATGAATGACAGATCGGTCTTTAGCTCATTCAATCCTGACAATTCTTGACGAAAATCCTGTTTCCAATGAGAAATAGTCCACTTTTGAATATCTATACATGTAGTTGTTTTTTCCTACAATTTCAAAATAACAAACCGTACAGACGCAGATCAGATGATTCCTTTAAGAGTCATCTGATATAGGTCTCCACTGTTTGCTTCGGGCAAGAGTACTCACTTCAGGTGCACAGTTTGTAAGTGTTACGAATACTCGTCGATTGGTTTCCGTTTTGTATGATCGTAACATCGTCTCCATAAATATACAGTGGAGAATCTGTTATTCTTTCCCGTTTAAACGCAAACGTACGCAAACGCAAAGCACTAAAACGTAGAAAAGTACAAATTTTTGACAATTCTGATATTTCATGTTTATCTTGGTGGCAAACAGTTTGGAGCCTGATCAGACGCCGGGTTACCCGGCGTCTGATCTGGCTCCAAACTGTTTGTAAAAGAAAAAATAGTTTTAGCGTAAACGCGTTTATCGGGAAAGAATAACAGATTCTCCATTGTAGTAGTCTGCAATGTCGTTTCAAATTCGGATATTGTAAATTGTTACATAAAACATACCGATATGAGCCTCGAACAGTTTAGATACTGATCAAATACCAAGTAACTAGCTGTGATTACTTGGTTTGATTTTATTCAAACGGAACATAATGACGTATTCTCCACTGAACCGGTTTTGACGCTCCCAAACAATCCGCATGTTGTGCATTTTGAACATATTCATGCGTATGTGGGTTAAAGTATTTGAAACCTATGATCAATGTGTGAGTTCAATGCGCGTTTTGTTAAGTTAAGACAGCCCGTGTTCGAAATATATAGTTAATGTACATGTAAATCCCACGTTTTAATGCAAAACCAACAGAACTGAATCATTGTTACAAGGTAAGGTAACAAGAAAAGTAAAAAAAACATTTCTGCTATATACACATGTATATATTTAGCTCTAGCCTTCGACATGTAAGACAGTTTTTCTAAAAAATAGTTTGTTGTCTGCATTACGTTTAGACCATTGCCTGTCGATAGCGACTTGACAGGTTCTTGTGTTTACATGCAGTTTACATCCTGTCAGGTGCCGTGTAATGTGGATTCAAACTGTTTGGTGCTCATCTTAACGTTTCTTCAATTCAAAAATGTATAAATTTATAGTATAAGTTGCATATATTATAGACGAGAGTTTAAAATACGATAGTGAAATTAAGACAGGGTTGAAGCGAAACAATTATAACCATTAACAACCGCTTGAAGTGTGATGAAATTTTAGCATTCAGACGCCTTGCACACGCTTTCTGTTTTAGTTTCTGTACATGAAATAGCGCCTTTTTCAGCTGTACTTTAATTCATTAACCCCTGAAACTTCCGATGGACAATTCCTGTTTACAATAAAGGCTGGTCAATTTTAGACTATTTAGGGTGGTTTTTGTAATAAATTGCAAAATGTCAAAACAGTGAAGTCCCTGACCAGACTGGTCAGGGACTTCACTGTTTGCATAGGACAAGTGTACTCTTCATAGGTACACCTTTGGTAAAGGGCATATATATATGCGTCACTAGGGCTCAATGAGTTGAGCTACACCAAGCTACACTCACTGACCAGTACTTTAAGGCATTAATTGTCAAAACTGTCAACAGACACTGTAATCCCAGAGTGTTTTATGGGAAAATAAAGTATGATACCCGTAGTAATCTATTTTATGTAGTTAATATAACACTTTAAGCTAATATAAAGATACTAAAATCAATCATGTTGGTCAAACGGAGGGAGCTGTCAAGGTTGGTATGAAAATGAAGAATGACCTCAAAGTGGAGAGGACGTTACTCTTTCCGGTTTAAAGCAAAATTGAGCGCAAACGCAATCCTATCTAATCTAATATATTTAATGTAGAAAATAACATAGTTTGAAAACTTCTAAAGATTTATTTTTATGAGAAAAGAAAACAGTTTGGGGCCTGTTCAGAAGCCGGATTATCCGGCGTCTGATCAAGTTCCAAATTGTTTCAAATGCACACAGGGCTTTAAGCATAAACGCGTTTATTGGAAAAGAATAACAGCTGTCCAATGTACGCCTTTAAAATTAATTTGAATTTAGCTTCTTTTGAAATCTGATATTACTATCCCCGTTTATAAACATTAATAAATGTGTGATATATCGTATCGTTTGATGGTAGTAAAATAAATTATAGTAAAATGAATTACTTTTAACAACAACGTCGCGAAACGGAACATTCGGACATTAGAGAGAGTACATCAAGATTAGCCACTGAAACATACAATGTAGCCAGCTACATGTATCATGCATAGTTTTAAGAGGTTAGAGACACATTTTGTTGGATTGACAAACAGTGTACATTCTGCTCAGCTGCCGTTTACATAAAAGAAGACTTCTGCTTTAAGCAGTCATCTGCAGTTGGGAAAAAAACTTATTATTATTTCCCAAGAAACGCATATGTGCTAAAACCAGTATGCCGATTGCGAACATTTTGAGCCAGGGACACCGGGTTCCAAACTGTTCTTAATTCAGATAAAAAAGATATTTGCAGTAATCAAGAACGTGAAATGGTTGCCAATTTTATTTATTTCATTGTTTTGCCTGTGTACTTAAATTTCTCTTAACGGGGAAAAATAATGCCTTCTCAACGGTGTTGTGATAAGCGTTTTATCTGACCATTCCTTGTTTGAAATGTCAATGCACACATTTCCCCCATAACGTGACTCATCCAGTTCCAAGCAAGTATATCAAATGCAACCTAACAATTATCTACATCGATTTTCAATTCTGGGTATTTTAAGGTTTGTCTCTTTCCCTATTTGGAAACTGAGACGGTTGTTGTTACAACATAAAATACGCAAGTAGTCCAGCGATGTTAACCCCTTCACTGCCGTGACGTCATCAATTTCAATTTTTTTGTCGTCTGCTTTTAATTCTCAAATTTAAAGTATAGGTATTTGTACTTTAGAAATATAAAATTGAGTGTCAAACAGCTTGGGTCCTGATCAGACGCCGCGTTACGCGGCGTCTGATCAGGATCCAAACTGTTTGCGAAAACAACTGTTGTGAACGGGGCAAGGCAGTGAAGAGGTTAATGATCTAATTCTTTGAATCATTGCGCGACTGTATCGAATGTACCACGGAGTTCAACCCTTTCACTGCCAAAGGTGCCAAAAGGGGACGTTGCAAACAGTTTTGATCCTGATCAGACGCCGCTTAACGCGGCGTCTGATCAGGATCCAAACTGTTTGACACACGTATCGACATTTTTTCAGTCAAAACAGCCATAGAGCTGACTTAAAAAGACTGCAGACGACACTACCACCGAAAACGATATTTTGGCGGTAAGAAGGCTAAAGCAGACGATTTAACTTGGCAGGGAAAGAGTTAAGGTTATTGACAGAAACAATCAGGCTGACAAAGACAATGTTCTCAATTACGTCATTGCTTTTCGATTGTTTCGGTAACAGGACGCATTTTATAAACCATTTAATGATATAAAATGTCTTAACATAGTTCACACATAAAGACGAGTATACTCGTCATTTACAAAAGGTGTACCAGTGAAAAGTACACATGTCCTGTGAAAGATCAGATCAGTAGTGTTTGTCATTTTGCAATGTTACAAACACAACTCTAAGTGGTCGAAAAGGGACTACAAATAGTTGGAAACCGGAATTATATAATAACTCATTGAGCCCTAGTGACGCATATATGCGTCCTTTCTCAAAAGTGTACATATGTAGAGTACACTTGTCTTATGCAAACAGTGAAGTATCTGATCAGAGGGCTCCTGCAGGAGCCCTCTGGTCATGGTCTTCACTGTTTGTCATTTTATAATCTTTTATAAAAAAAATAAACAATTCTTAATAGTCGAATTTGAACCAGCCTTTATTGCAAACTGGGATAGTCCATTGGTATTTTCAGGGACTACTGAGTTTAAAGCTTCAGGGGTAAATTAGTAAACCAGGTTATGCCTGGATATTGCAATGTTCTCTCCCTATTTCCGCGTTGGGAGTTTTCATTATAGATACATGTACATGTATACATGTACTAGGGTGACATTAAAATACAACTCTATTTGTCCATACAGAGAATCATTTTATACTTAAATGCAAAGAGTACAAATCTTGGAACATTTCATGCAAAATATTAAGCAAAAACAATATAATGTCGAACTTTGATATCTCGAACTCGTTTAACTCGAACTATCTGATAGTTCGACATATGAACTGCATTTTTTCATGCTCGGTTAAGTCAAATATACCCATGTTACAAAGTTAAAACGTGGCTTAGCCACGTTTTAACTTTGAAATACGGGTATGTTCGACAAAACCTACTTCGAGATATCGAAGTTCGACAGTAACTACAATGCCTCTGTATTCTATATAAGGGTTATCCTTGGAATATCTCATGCCAAATTTTCATACCCATGCTATAATCAATATAAACATTAGTTAGTCGACGGGTCGTAAAGTACCTTAACTGTTATACTATCGAAATAATGTCTGCAGACTGTGTGCCTCTTGTTGTCATGGTTTCCATATATAACATAGCCTTTTTCCTAAACTCTTGAAACACACACATACATTAATGTACACTTAGACGTCAACACGTTCCATGCGCCGTCTATCAATCAATAATGTCAAGCAAATTTACAACGAATTGTGTCCAAAAATAGTTCCAAATTTTAGATAAAAGTCACGTATGAAACTGAATAAGGGTGCCAAATTACTGACTAGAATCCCCGTAGCTGACTATGAAGTATATCATTATTACAGGAAAACCCCGCTAAAAACGACCATCAAAATATTGCCAGTTTGCAGTTTGAGAACCTTATTTCTGTCTTAAAGCAGGATGGAAGTAAAGCAGAAAGCTCCTTTAGGAGCTTTCTGCTTTACTTTCATCATGCTTAAAGCTGTCACTTTTCTTTATAGTTATTTATGAAGATTTGTTTGATATGTGGCAAAAGGGGGATATTTCGGTACATCATTAGTATTGGTCGATACCGTCTCGGGTTTTCTGTGAAATTTTCCCCCTTCCTCTTCTAAAGAGTCTAGACGCCTCCAGGCGACTACACAGTTGAGATGACGTTATTATTTCCCAATAAACACGTTTATACGAAACACACTTTGTGTCAATGGTAAACAGTTTGGAACCCTATCAGATTGATAGGGCTCCAAACTTTTAGCCAGTCAGACTTTGGGTAGATCTATTCGTTAAAAACTTATAAAACCATATCATTTTCTCCGTTTTATTGAATTGTGTTTGCATTTAGTTTCGTTTTAAACAGGAAAGAATATCATTTTTTTCTACTGCCTTTTATGATGGAGGAAACATTATGTTAAAGGATGCGATGCTATTGTTTCCCGTTTGAATAAATCAAAACACTAATCCAAATGGAGTAAAAAGACAGATTTTTTATAACTTATTGACGATTTATTAAAATCTGAAAGAAAAACAGTTAAGAGCCTGACTAGAAGCGGAAGTACCCGCTGTGTGAACAGGCTCCAAACTGATTGCCATTCAGGTCTTAATTAATTTAGCTCTTCAAAACTTCCAACCTGCCTTTTTCTTGATTGTACACCGGAGAATACGTCATTATTTCCCAATGAACGCGGTTTACGCTAAAACTACTATTGACATTGCAAACAGTTCGGAGCCTGATCAGACACCGGGTCACCCGGCGTCTGATCAGGTTCCAAACTGTTTCCCACTCAGATTAAAATAATTTATGAGATATTTAAAAAAGAAAATGTAATTTTCTTCAATTTAGTGCATTGTGTTTGCGTTACGTACGCGTATAAACAAGAAAGAATAGAGTCGTCCTCTCTATGTCATAATAAACAAAAAACAGGCGACTGATAACGTCTTCACAACTGTCCTACATGTATAGATTCCATTATAACATGACACAATGTATTAAAACTACATTCCTCACAAATATAGGGCATAGCACATTTAAAATTGCTTAATAGTTTTGAATGATATATGTCATTCGGTAAATATTCTATGTACATGTATATTTAGAAGATTAATAGACAATTTTTCGATTCCTGCATCACTCAGAAACCTGACATTACATGTAGCAACACCATGCATCTTCATTTAAAGGCCAAATTACACTCAATTTTAAAATATATTTAGGGTACCATGCATGCGATTCTAAAACAATGACTCATATTTACAGTCTTAACACATTCAACCCAAGCGACGAGTTTACTTGTCATTTACAAACAGTGTAACTGACAGGATTACACTTGCCTCATGCAAACAGTGTAGACACTTATCATTTTAAAACATATTGTTAAAATCAGCCCTAATTAGTAAAATGGACTAGACTTAATCAAATATTGGAATTGTCATTTAAAGGTTCCTTGGGTGGATGAGTTTTAACAATTGCTAAAGCGTACATGCTTAATTGTGTGTACACCTTGGAATACATGTTAGATATAAACTTTGACATTATCAAAATATAAATATTATTTTCTACATTTAATCACATTACCCAAGTGTCTGATCTTGCTCAAAACTGTTTGCAATGAAACTATTTGTTTAGCATAAACACATTAATTTAGAAAGCATAACGTTTCCTCCCTTGTAACATTACGTTCGTTTAATTGGGACAGAATATCGCTTTCATCACCATTGTCACGTGTCATCTTATTTAACCCCCATACATCACAGTATTATATCAATTTCATTTAATGTAAGTTGGACTTTTACAGCCCAGGTGCTGGTTGAAACTATGTATTGTAAATCTGTTTTGTCATATTTCCCCCCATCTTTATTGAGATTTAATCCTCTAATACATGTTTTCTGTCGTAGTACATGATTTACGTTTTTATCTTTATCCGGCTAAATTAACTAAGGCTAAACCCATTAACCCATATCTGTTTTTAGTTTTTATGACAAGTGACAACCTTAAGCAGGCTGAAGGTAAAGCGAAATGCGCCTTAGGGCGCAATCTGCTTTACTTTCAACCTGCTTTAAGCTAACACAAGTTATATAAGATAAAGAAAACGTTTCTTAGTGTGCATATTCATAAGAGGATAAATTGGAACTCTTTTCTGCAGGGAATGGATAGATGAAATGTGCTAAAAGGCGATTCTAGTGGGGAAAGCGTTGAACAAAACTATCTGCAAAAAAGTTCAACTCAGCTTTCAAATGTTTAACTTAGCAAGACATCAATACTTGTAAAAAAATAGTGTTTACCCTGATCAGATAACGACGTAATAAATATTTCTAAAACTGTTTGCAAATACAAATCAAATGGTGTCTTGTAGGATTAAGGTTGGTGTGTATTTTATTTGTTTTTAGTACAGTGGAGACAACGTTATTCTTTCCCATTAAACGCGTTTACGCTAAAACTATTATTTGCAGTGCAAACAGTTTGGAGCCAGATCAGACGCCGGGTAACCCGCCGTCTGATCAGGCTCCAAACTGTTTGCCACCAAGATAAAGATGAATTATCATAATTGTCCAAAAGTTGTACTTTTCTACGTTTTAGTGTTTTGCGTTTGCGTACGTTTGCGTTTAAACGGGAAAGAATAACAGATTCTCCACTGTATGTACTTAAATAATGAAACAAGTACAACAATGTATCAAGTTAATAAAAAAAGAACCATGCACGCCTACATAATATAGTTGAAGTTTTTCGTGTACATTATGAAATGATCTACCTCAGATAAGACTCAGATAATGCACACCACACATTCACACCAATTTTGTCGAATTCGTTTATGACTATTTCAGATTGTTTTCTGTTGTATATTGCAGAATAAAAAACAGTGCAGACCTTGGTCAGATGGCACATACATTTGATACTGGTCGCGGTGTTTATTAAGCTTATTACTGATATGTATTTGGGAAAAACAGTATATGGACTTATCAAATTTTTGGCAAAGAAACGTTTTAACTCGTTATTCCCTAAAATTACAAATTGATAACTCAAGTTTCAAATTAAGTTTAGTCCCTTTTTACTATAAGGGTTGTTTTGACAAAGTATTATTAGCATGACAAACAGTGAAACCTTGATCAGAAATCTCACCCCTTCTGATATGTATATTCAGTGTTTGCACAGGACAATTGTATTCTTCTCAGGTACATTTTGCTAAGGACACATATAATTACAATGTATGCGTGTCTAAGGTTCAAATTGTTAAGTGAATTCGAAGTAAAATATTTAGCGGGATTATATCTACAACATTATGTGTTTGTAAAATAATATAAAACTCAGCAAATTTTATAGTTTTAATTGACCAACGACCGGATAATTCGATCTCTGAAAAACTGTCAGTTTAACTACATGGAAAGCCATAATGGTCTACTAAAATCGTCTCCTCCAGACATGTGATATCCAGAACAAACTTATTAAGACCAGGGATCGCTGTCACTCCGTTCTGATAAGCATTAAATGTAGGACCACGGTACTAAGAAATACATAAAAGTACATACTAGGTTCGGTAATTCCTTCAGTGGAGAGGTCGTTGCTCTTTCCTAATAAACGCTTTAACCCTTTACCCCATAGCCTGTGTCTAGCTTTGAAGGTAGGTGACCACTTAAAGCTGGTTTAAAGTTAAGCAGTCACATTCTGCTTTACTTTCAGCCTGCTTTAAGCTTTCTTCTGCTAGAATATGGAAAACATAAATATGAACTTTTTTATTCCGTGGAGGAATAAATCAAATGCGCTTAAAGGTGCTTCTCTGGGGGGGAGGGTTAATGCTAAAATTATTATGTATTTTGCAAACAGTTGTGAGTCTGAGTTACTCGCATTCCCTCTTTAAAAAGCGTATTTATTATTATAATAATCATATCATTAAACCTCGTCTCTATTGTACGTCATGTTGTTGGGGGCGCTGTGACATGTGCTTTTAGCAGCTGCCCTTCCACGTCATTTAACATCTTCATTCACACACAAATGCAGTAATACAATTACAGTGTTCCCTCCTTACAACGGCCCTCCCAACAACGACTCCCACCTCACAATGACCCTTGCCACGGTTCCCTTAACAGTACAATTATGTCTAACGCTTTTACTGCTACAATATCGTCTGCTTACAGTTGCCGTATGCTGTTTTTCTCAAAGTTTCATATTTGACATTTTTGACAGAAAAAAACTTAATGACGAATGACAAACAGCTTGAACCCAGATCAGACGCCGCGTAACGCGGCGTCTGATCTGGGTTCAAGCTGTTTGTAAATGTAAGCCAACTTCCCTCCATATAACGACTACCTCCGAACAGCGCACACAATTATTGTCTCCCGTTGGGTGTCGTTGTAGAGAGGATGAGCTGTGTATCTATAATATGTGACATTTCAATGAATACTGGAGACAAGTAAAGACGAACATTTGGCGAACAGTAGAATTCAGACCAAGTCCCACAAAATGTGAGGCCCGATCAGGATCTAAACTATTCATCACTGTGATAGTATTTCTAGATATGTATTAATGAAACAGTTATATTTATAACTTCAGCAGAAAACATTTTTAACAATTTTTGTTCTCAATATTTAAGAGTTACATGATGATTCAAATAAGCTGGAGCTAAATGACTTTTTTCAGACAATTATGATTTAAGATTGAACGTTCCAAATGAGATCGGGACAATTTCGGTTAAAAAAAACGGTAATCTACGTAGAGAGCTATCGGCCATTCTCGTCAACTGACAGCCTATACCGAGCAGTGTTCGGTACCTTCCGTCAATTGCCGAGAATGGCCGATCGCTATACATGTACATGTATATCATATTACATTGTATACGTGTACCGATTTAGAAATGCTCGCATTAGGGACGTTCAACCTTAAATGTCAAACAAAGAAAATGCCGAGTGTTCTTTATCATCAACTCACCAGAGATCACCTAAATTGAACCATTTTATCGTCTGCTTAACTAGATATATTGACGTCTGCATTTTTGTTCATTTTTACTCTCTGACTTTATGACTTACATGCAATGTACGTTAATACATGTACATGTGCGGGTGTCAAACATTTTGATCAAGATCAGACGCCGAGAATCTCTGCATCTGATCTGGATCAAAACTGTTTGTAAATGACATACACTTTCCGACACAGACAGCGAAGGACTTCATGCAGGTACCCCAGCACGTATGTGACTTTTTCAAATATCTGATTGTCCTAATTATTCCAACTCCTTAATTCCTTTTGTCGTTGTTAGAATGCCACTAATAAACCCTCATCATAGACTTATGTTTTCGTCTGCGTCGAAATTGTCATCTGCTTTTTCTTCATTGTCATTATCTACTTGTAAGTTGTCTTGTTTGACATTAATATACTTCAATACGAATGTCAAATAGCTTCGGTGAGGTTTAGACGTCTGATCTATATCTAATTATTTCCAAATAGTAAAGGAGACGAGCTTAACATGATAAGGACTTAACCGCTGAATCTTTTAACAACTTTTGTTAAATTTAACACGATCGATAGCTTGGCGTTATGCACTGCGGTCGGTCTGAGGTTTGTTTGGGACTTGGATGGGGTTCTTTTCTAAGGGTATTTCCCTTTCAGTGCAAACACTTAGTTAGATGGTCTTGGTGCATAGTTTGAAGCCTGATTAGACACCGAGTAACTCGGCGTCTGGTCAAGACCCAGGCATTTAAAATTGCCAATTTTTATCTGCAAATAGAGATAGGAAATAGTCCATTTCAGAAAAAGAGCGGATGACATTTTAGCAGATGATATTTGATCAAGACCGAAAGGGTTCTACGCCATGCATGGTAATGGCGAAATCGTGATTAACTTTACAAACAGCATGGATTCAGATGTGACATCGAGTAATGCGGCGTCTCATCAGGATCCAAACTGCATGACATTCTGATGCTTATTTGAAACAAAATCCAAGAAAATTTTAATTCTAAACCAGTAGCAGACTATAAATAGTGCAGACGACAATTTCACTCAACACTGATAGGGTTTAACCTTTGCATTGTCAAAGATGACAAAAATGCGGATTTTGCAAACAGTTTATATCCTGATCAGACGCCGCTTGACGCGGCGTCTGATTAGGGTTCAAACTGTTGACACTCGTTTTGAAATCACTTAATTCATACTGCCTTAAATATAGCTTTGAAACAATATTGCAGAAAAAAATACTGAAGCAGACGATTATACTGTGGTGAATGGGGTAAAAACCTCACGATAATTTTGACGATGGAAGCCTTTAATCACATTTTCTGTGTCGATGATTTTCTTCGACTTCATGACATTCTATACAAATAGCCGGAAGTGTTCATGCTATTTTAAAGTCATTGGGTATGCATACATTATTGTTAATATGCTTTGTGGGCATCTCAACACTTTATGATGAACACCAAAACGGATCATAACCTTTTGGATACCTTAACCTTTAGCTCTCCTTAAAATTGTCGTTTAAGAAATGTGTCAACTGCAACAATCTTCAATGTTTATTTATCCTCTACTTTTGTTTAGAAAATGTCTTCAGAGAGCCACACAGTTTGTATTCAGATGAGACGCCGAGTAACTGGATCCAAACTGTTTGGACATTTGTACATGTGTCACTAAGTCTCCCCGTAGTGTGCAGAAGGTTAAAATTTCTTAAAAATCTTAAATACGAATGGACGTCAAAGTTTGTAGTTAAATTCTGATTACTATTCAAAAAGACTAAGAAATGATACGGAGGATAAGACTTTATTCATTCCAAAATTCATCAGTTTTGGCCGTGTCAATCACTGGATGATGACCCGGCGTATGTACACCAAGATATAGTCTACTTTCAGCCCGAATGACCACCCAGCCGTCTGTACATTCCCAGACCATTGAACCATCTTGCCTACACTATTGAATAATATGCACGCCCTGTAATCTCTGGCTCCATCACATTTTCGCGATGTATTAAAAAAGGAGCCAAAGAAACTTCCGAGAAGCAGCCAAAGACAGGATATGGCCACGAAAAGTAAGACAATCAATGCATCGTGCACATATTTCATCCTCTCTAAACGTCATAAAGCATTTTTCAAAAAATCAGGCTTCGACATTCTACATAGAAATGTTCATATCTTAAGTCCGTGTTGATTGATTTGCAAAACAATTCTGTTCAGGCAGCCCCAGTACCGGCTCAGGCCCTTCACGGGTATAAACCCATTTTAACCTCTGGATGGAAAGGAGCAATTATCGATGCATAACCTGCTCAAAAATATGCCTGTGCATACACATGTAATCGGGGATTCGGAAAAATCTCATAGTCTGGCCACAGGTCCGGCGGGAATCGAACTCACGTCTGACCGGGCTCGAAACTGTTAGACAGTGTATCGATATGAATATAATTCAACAATTGAGGCATTTTGATTTAAAGAAACATTGATGTGAGTGTCAAACAAACTTGATCTTGATCAGACGTCGAATGACTCGGCATCTTATCTTGATCCGAGCGATTGGCATATTGTCTTGTCAGTAAATTTGTTGATATCTATTATTCCATACAATAAACATTCATAATTGAAATAAATACGTAGAAAAGTTCGACAATACAGATGATTTGCGGTTAGGACACACGCCTTTGTAATCTTGATCTACACGTAGAGGGTACATGTACATGTATATGTATTTACAATGGGACTAGACAAAACAAGATAAACAAACAATACTACTATTCATGTGTACTTTAAAGCACAGAGCGATAGAATTTCTAGCATGACAAATATCTGTCGTACAAACAATTTACTATACAAATGTAATAAAAAGCATGGGTTTGTAAATAACTTTAAACCATTGAGTGTTAGTGACGAGTATACTCGTCATTAACCCTTTACCCAGTTTCTAGTTTTGAAAATAGTTGACTACTTAAAGCAGGTTAAATGTAAAGCAGAATGCGCCTTAAGGCGCATTATGCTTTATTTTAAGCCTGCTTGAAGCTACAACCTGCCAGATGCGCTTCTATTAGGGAGGAATGGTTAATCTGTATACGAAAACAGGACACTTGTCGTATGCAAACAGGGTTTACCAAGATCGATGATCAAAATCTGCAGTGTATATCATTTAGAAATGATTGTAAACTGACACAACCCTCAATAGTCATGAAAGGACTAGACTACATGTATAAATAGAAACTGGAGCGTTTCATTTGTTTCATGGGGAGGGAAAATGTAACCGTTTACTGGCATAGCTTATCTTCTGAAAAATAATTTCCCCATTTAATAATTTTCAAATCTTGATAAAGATATAAATATATAGAACAAAATATCATAAGAAATATGCTTTAAACAATTTGGAGCCTGGTCATGCGCCGTATAATTCAGTTTCTAATCTGGATATTTACAATTTGCATTTGCACATGTAAGTACTCTTGCTAAAGCAGTGGCATGGTTAACACAGATCTAGATTAAAGCAGGAACGTATATTAAAGATTTAATCTACGTCCCTGATTAAAGGACGAGGTGAAGCGATCATTCAGTGATGCTTTGTGCTTGGATTTTGCACAGTTTGCTGTCAAAACTGTTTCAAATATGTAAATTAGAACGTTGGTGTCTTGTTTCTTCCCTCAACTTATGCATTTGCAACTTGCATTTTGTACTTGTAGAAAGGTTACCCTTTGTGTCTTCTCGAAGTGACACCCACACAAACAGAGGCGAAAAGTTAATTCTTTTCGACTGAAGAAAACGCAATGCAAGCGCTGCAATGCAATCGCCATTCTATACGTATTAGAATATGATAATTTGTTTTGTAAGTTTTGTTAAAAATCTGGATGGCAAACAGTGTAGGTCTCGTTACAATACTCTTTTAGCTGATAATCGCATTTGTATCCATATACTTCATATTGACAAATCCCTCTGATCTGGTTTTATACTGATTGCATAGAACAAATGTCTCTATTGTTCAATGGGTTAATAGCTCAATGTCCCGGAACGCAAATTTTAATATACCATTCAGTGGTATTCACACAATGTTTAGGAAGACGATATTTTTTCCCAATAAACACGTTTACGCTAATGCTATTATTTCCACTGCTACATGTAAGAGCTACAGTAGGAACCCGATCAGACGCCGAATAACCCGGCCTCTGATCAGGCTCCAAAGTGTTTGCTACTTAATTAAAAATACGTGTACGTCTTCAATTCGAAACGTCATTTTAATACATTGAGTTTACGTTTCGCTTCTTTTAACGAGAGATATTAATGTCTTCTTTACTGCTTATCATCATACAGTATGCTGTGAAATTGTCGTCTGCTATATCTTTAAGTTCAGTTTTATAAATATACTATTTGACAAATCTAATAACGAATTTCAAACAGTGTATATTCTTTTCAGACGTAGGATTTCTTTGCTTCTAAACTGTATCTAAACTGCTTGCAATTGTAACCAAAATCCTGGTATACCGTAAGTAGGAAAGTGCTTAATGATTAACAGCGTGAATTCAAATGGGGTAGATCCTATTTTGACAACACTATCATATTCTGGGTGGATTCGGGCCGTCAATAGTAGTCCATATTTCATCAGTTATACATGGGTCACTCACCGTAAAGAAAATATTATATAGGCCTGAGAAGTTAATAAATTATCACCAGTTATTGAAAGAAGCCCCAATGCTGACCTTATTCGGGGTTTTATAAATTAGCTACCCTCTGGTTTTTCAGATCGCCATTCGATAGAGTTGTATGATAGCCCCTCGTATCGCGTTTATCAAATTGGTACGCGTCAGGATGTATATTAATCATCAAAGCTATAAGATGTAGAGGACCTTATTATTTACCCTTTAACCCATGTTGCAAGTATTCAGGAAGAGTTCATTGCAATATCCTTTTGCCAATATTGATTACATGCATTTATTTAATTCGGAGAGGCAACAGTTTTCATACCCGGCATGTACAGTGGAGAATCTGTTATTCTTTCCCAATAAACGCGTTTACGCTAAAACTATTATTTGCAGTGCAAACAGTTTGGAGCCAGATCAGACGCCGGGTAACCCGGCGTCTGATCAGGCTCCAAACTGTTTGCCACCAAGATAAACATGATATATCAGAATTGTCCAAAAGTTGTTCTTTTCTACGTTTTAGTGCTTTGCGTTTGCGTACGTTTGCGTTTAAACGGGAAAGAATAACATATTCTCCACTGTAATCTGGCTCCAAACTGTTTTCATTTGAAACTTATATGTTTTTTGCCCAAACGTGATAATTTAGAAAGACACATGCCAGTCCCATTATTCAAACAGTTTGGAACCAGATCAGACGCCAGCTCCAAACTGCTTCTCACTAAAATCAAATTAAATAGAAAGTACAGTGGAGAATCTGTTATTCTTTCCCGTTTAAACGCAAACGTACGCAAACGCAAAACGCTAAAACGTAGAAAAATACAACTTTTGGACAATTCTGATGATTCTTGTTTATCTTGGTGGCAAACAGTTTGGAGCCTGATCAGACGCCGGGTTACCCGGCGTCTGATCTGGTTCCAAACTGTTTGCACTGCAAATAATAGTTTTAGCGTAAACGCGTTTACTGGGAAAGAATAACAGATTCTCCACTGTACATACATGTACAATTGTAATTTTCTGAATTTTGGTACATTGTGTTTGCGTTTAAACGGGAAAAATAACATCTTCTGTATTATATTACACAGGAAACCAACATTATACATAGCTCTCTGAAATATATTTCTGTATTTCTTCTGTCCTGTGTTTAGCATCCATCTGTCTTTTCAAGATCCGTATTTTCATACACCTTATTGTATTACGTTGCGTATACTTTGGTTGAAACAAAAAAGAATAGCTTCTTCTCCGCCGAATGTTTTCAACAAAAAAAGACATCACCGGCGATGAAAAGTGAAGTTTATAGCAAAGAAGTGTCACATCGGCCGAGGGCATAATGCATCTAAAATGTTAAATCGGCACAATCTCCCAGTGCTGCGAAATATGTGTCGTAAGTTATAGCTGCATAAACAAAGTGGAAAGCGAATAAAACTGACAATATGCCACTTTCGTCTAGTATATTACTATCCTTTGCAACAACGAAATATACAGTGGAGAAGACGTTATTATTTCCCGTTTAAATGAAAAAGAATCGCAAACGCCTAGCAATAACTTGTAAACAAGGATATTTTTTTGACAGTTTTTTGCTTGTTCATTTAAGTCTAAGTGGCAAACAGTTCGGAGCCTGATAAGACGCCGGGTTACCCGGCGTCTTATCAGGCTCCAAACTGTTTGATATGGAAATCATAGTTTTAGTGTGAACACGTTTATTTGGGAAAGAATAACGTCTTCTCCACTGTAGCACTATATTATGCTGCCTTACATGTACATGTTACAAACAATGTACATGTACATGTACCCGAGTACAATGGTACAATATATTTTCAAATAGTTTGGATCCTGATCAGACGCCGAGTAACTATTTATTTTTAAAATTTTGTTACATTTATCACAAACAAATTAGGTAGCGAATACAGTTGTGTGTTACATAAACAATACAACTTCAAACGAATATAAATATTGTTTATGTTTAATGCATGCACTGTGTACAAGATGCAAATAAAGTTTGGGTGGCGTTACTCTTTCCCAGTGAACGTGCTTGCGCTAGAATGGCAATTTCCTTCGCTAATAGTTTCAAGCCAGATCAAACGCGGTCGGGTCAGGCTCCAAACTCTGTATATGTACATTGTTTCATTTAGTTTATTTTCAAAAATATGTCTTTATCTACATTAAAATGCATTGCTTTTGTGTTTTATTTTTCGATTAAACCGGAGAAAATAAACGCGTTCCAAATGGCACTTCAATCCTAAACAAAATACATTTGCAAATATTGATAAAAATATCAAACAGTAATTCGGGGACTGGTCTGGATCACGAACTGTTTGCTACAGTGTGGCTTAATAGAGAAAAGTTTTAAAAGTTAACTCTTCCGTTGCCAAGTTAATCTTAAAGATGTATACCCCTTCACCGTTTATTTCGTTTGTTGCAAGATCGTTTCAAAGTAAGATCCAATGTTGTATGACCTGAAACATATCGATACGAATGTAAAACGTTACGTGGCGTCTGATCAGGACCCAAACTATTTACAAACGCGCATTTTAGCGTAATTAACAGTGCAAGGGTTAAAAACGATATAAATGTTCTGATGTCAAAGGCATTGCTCTCAAATATATAGTTTTCAAGGTCAAGTGTTATTTTTCTCTTCTTTTTTTATTGTAATAAATAGGTTTTTAAAGTGCCTATGTTTAGTGCTGATTTAAGCATTTTTGGGAAACAATAACCGTAGTGTTAATCCTATATATGTGGAAGCAAAATCAGATGGCAATATGTAAAAACTGTAGGTACAGTCCTAAAAAGCGTTTATTGTAAACAAACCTTGGTTTCGTGTTACGAAACTTCGTATGACAAACATTTTCGTAAGTCAGATTCTAAACTTTTCAATTTTTATTCATATCTCCATCTAATCCAGTCTTGAAAAGACGATTCCAAAGTGATGTCGCAAGACAGGGTTAAATGCAGAAATCAGAAATTCAATGTATTTTAAAGTATTGACTTACGCCCGTTTTCGTAGGACGTCTAATGCAAACATTTCGAAGCCAGATCAGACTTAGACCCAAAGCTGTTTACCATATCTGATTAGACTTAACACTCTTTTCCACTCATATTTATATAAAGCATCCGTATCTCAAAGACGTTGCCATTTTACAGGGCTGCCATTTCACCGGATGTTTCCTAAGTATTCGGATTTTTATCCTAGCAGATCGTAGCTTAAAACAGGCTGAAAGTAAAGAAGAAGAATGTGCCTTAAGGCGCATTCTGCTTTACTTTCAACTTGTTTTAAGCAGTCATGTGTCTTCAGAACAAGAAACTGACTATGGGGTAAAGGTACGATTAGTAAAATTGCGTCTGAAAAATAGAAAATTTGAAATCTTAGGATTTTTATGATCAACTTATGGCAGCCCTGATTTTAAGTTATGTTGTATAACGTTTGCGTTTAGTTTCGTTTAAACGGGAAATAATGCCATCTTCTCCAATGGATCAGTTTTATATAGGTGATTTGACACGCACGCTCATGAAAGAAAATGCTCAACATAAATAACAGTCGAAACTCGATACTTCGAACTCGCGTTAGTTCGAACATACTCATATTTCATAGTTAAAACGTGGCTTAGCCACGTTTTAACTTTGAAATATGGGTATTTTCGATTTAAACATGGTCGAATGATCAAAAATTAACACATGAAATTCTGATACAATCGATTTAAGCGAGTTCGAAGTATCGAGTTTCGCTTGTACTTCCATTTTCTATCGCGTGTTCATGCAGCGTATTTATATTTCTTTCATCTCTTGGCAGAATATGAATACACTTGCATACATGTCTTTCGTAAATGATACCTTTTACGAACCGTAATTATTTAATCGATCCAGCCTCATGCAACTTCCGTTACGTGACAAATAATAGGTTTTTAAATTCAAACAAACACCGATTCAAACTAATCGCAGTCCTTTACGTCAGCCCTGTGTCAGTTAATAACTGTTTTATTGACGTTTTTATGAGATCACTTTTCCGTTTTTCGCTAACCCGTTCGCGTGCTCCGATACCGACGAAGAACTTAACCCCATTTTCTGCCAAGATATCGTCTGCTATACTTTTGTCGTCTTCATTCATTTGTCAAAAGTAGGTTATCAGGACTTTTGTGGATAGAACGTTCGATATCAGTGTCAAACAGTTTGGGTCCTGATCAGACGCCGAGTAAACAAGATAAGGCAGCGAAAAGGTTACAAAGTAAAGAAAAAACCCCGTTTAAACGCAAGCGAAATACAAACGCATTGTTATAAAATGCAGAAAATAACAACTCGTTGTAAATGCTGACCATTCATTTTAATCTGATCAGGATCCAAACTGTTCGACAATTTATTCTGTGTAAGACAGTAAATGGGTTCAATATCTCCAAACCCACACAATCAATAACATCCGATCAAAGTCTATTTCAGAACAACAGGATGGGGGTGGGGAAGTACATTTAAGAAATGAATTGACTTTTTTCAGCGTTTAAACTACTACTACTTCTACCGCTTCTACTACTTATACTACTACTTCTTCTACTACTACTACATGTACTACTACCACTAGTTCTATTACTGTGTTTACTACATTAATGCTACGACTTCCGCTAATTCTGTCACTACCACTACTACTACTTATATTACATCTGCTGCTGCTACTACTGCTCCTACTACTTCATATACTGCTGCTACTACATGTACTACTTTTATTATTATTACTACTACATATACTACTACCACCAATACTACTACATGTACAACTACTACTACCACCACCACCACCACGACTATTATAACTGCTGCTACATCAACAACTTCTACTACTGCTACGATTCATACTACTAGTCATTTATATAACTGCATGTACAGCCGAGGCTCATAAGTCTTTCCCCAAAATGGCGGCCGTTTTGTTCTCTACTCTAAGCACATGCAAACTTTAAACATCAACCAACTCAAAACGGCAACTCCAACTTACCTGAAACTTTCAGTATTTTGAAATAGACCAGTTTTCTTTCAGAATATGCCGAATTCTTTTTGAAATACTCTCATAAAGTGATTGTACATAGGCCTGATTGTAACGATCCCAAATGCCAAGAACATGTCTGATAAGCTCATCCTTAATTTTGATATTCACTGCACGCTTGCACAAGTTAGTTTACAAAGATTTCCACACATTTTTTATTGTATTCAAGTCTGGGTTTAAAGCTGGTCGAACCATTGTCGGGATATTATCGTTCCTTGACCATTCGATGGTGAGTCTAGATTTATGCTGAGTAGCATAGTCATCATGGACACTGTAGAGCTTATTTGAGAGCTTTTTAGCAATAAATGGCCACAAATGTGTGTCTAGAGTTTCAATATGTTTCTCGGAATTGATATTACCATCAACTGGTGTCAGGGTTCCATCTCCATCATATGTTAAACAGCCCCTGAGCACAACAGACGCTTTGCAATATGGGGTGGGGTCTGCATGGTTTTCCGTGGTCTCCCATACCCTCCCACTTCGGATCTTGTTTTCGGAGCTCCCTTACTCTCGAAATCTCTTTTTAAAATTTGAATTGGTAGATCTATCGATGTTTTCCGATTGTGAAACTTTGTGAGTACTTTGAGAGTCCTTATTTAGATGAAGGATAACGTTTTGTCTGCTAGTGTGTCAATTCCTTGCGTTTCACCCTTGATATGTTACGAAGCAGACGATCGAAACAAATCAATATTATTTGTTTACAAAAAATGAAGAAGTTATCGGTGCTATCATGAAATTCACTGTGTTAAAATTTCAATCTTCCTAGTAATTAAATCGCGGCGCTATCAAAGTTTTTCGGACGCGGCCATATGCGGTACCGATATCGGCGCCATGTTTTGGGGAAAGACTTATGACCCTCGGCTGTACATACATGTAACATCATCAAGTATTTTAGAAGAATTGCGCAGTCTAATAATGCAACACCTATCCTAACCTTAGCAGACACCATTCGTTCTTGTGTGGTAGCCATTTGTTAAACGGCTCACCGATATAAACGCTCTTTAAAATATTTTATTTCATCTAGTCTTCTAATTACACTTTAGATAATGCACAAAGCATTTGTTCATCGTGCAGATCTTGTGCACCGGTCTTAAATTATACGCCCTACGCTTTGTTCCTATTATCAACATAAACTACAATTTTCTGTAACCCATTAGTCCTTTTATTTACAGTAGAAAAGACATGATTTTTTCCCAATAAACGCGTTTATCCAAAATTCAACGTTTCCATTGCAAACAATTAGGAGCCTGATCAGACGCCGGGTAACCCGGCGTCTGATAAGGCTCCAAACTGTTTGCCACTCAGATTAAAATAAATCGTTAGAAATTTAACACAAAATATGATTTTCTACGTTGTATTGTATTGCGTTTGCGTTTCGTTTTCGTTCAAACCGGAAGTAAAACATTTGTAGCTTCGCATCTGTTCGTTTTTTCTGCACCCATTAGTTAGTTTATAAAGGTTTTATTTACATAATATCAGGTATCGTCTCATCAACTACAGAAGGACCGTCGTACTTGTATTAAATAACAAATTAAACAAAAACAGCACATACTGTCTTTGTACAGATGCATGCGTAATGCAGTTCAAAAAGAATGCAGAAAGTTCTTGTATGGGAGCTCTCTATATTATTCTAATCCTATATTGAGCATGAAATACATATAAGTACATTGTATTTGGTCTTTATACTTCTTTTTTCGTTCAATTAATGATTGGTAAATATAAAGTGAACTGTGCACAATTGGTTTTTGTAAAGGAAATTATTTATCGAGCTAAACGTGTATTTAGGGGGTTTATAATATGCTTAATCTTTGACATCAATGAAAACCTTTGAAATCCGTTTGTCAACGAGTTTGGATCCGGATGAAGCGACTGAATAACTGAGTATCTCACCATGATCAAAACTTATTCCACACAACGATCAAGTTTTACTCGATTTACAAGAAATGATGTGTTTGTTTTAAGATGTATTGAAGACAAAACTGGTAAAGGAGCAATGCTAAAGGTTAAGCAAATATCTCGATGCAGACCACACAACCATCAGGGCAAAAAATGCAGTCATGCCTACAAAGGAGAAGACGTTAATGTGTCTCCTTTAAGCGAAACGCTTAAAGGCAATTCACTGAAATGGAGAAAATGCACAATTCTTGAAAATGTCTGCGATTGATACTAGTCTGAATGTAAAACAGTTTAGATTACCTGATCTGGCTCCGAACTGTTTACAATTGAAATATGGGTTTAAGAATAAACGAGTTTATTGGAAAATGACAAGTATTCCCCTTCTGTACGAGATAAGAGTTCTCTCATGTATCCGAGAATGCTTGTGTTACGTGTTTTTTTTTCGGTTTAACCCTTTCGCTCTCAATGACGCTTAAAAGCGCGTTTGCAAACAGTGTATGCTTAAGTAAAAGAAAACAACATCTTTTCTGTTCTGTTATTTTTCAATAAACATTTCTTCTGCAAAGGGGATTTACGTTATCCTTTCAAAATAAATGCGCTCCAGACCAGGCTCCAAACTGTGGTACATGTACATTCAGAATTTGATAAACTATTCATGACAATGTCATTTTGGACATTTGTATGCATTTGGGTATGCGTTTCGTTTTAACGGAGAACATTAATGTCATGTGATACATGTAACTAAATTTGGAATTAATTCCATACAAAAAGCTCCAAAGTGGAGAAAAAAATTGAAATTTCCCAAACATCGCGTTTATTCTAAACAGAATATATTTATGTACTGCAAACGGTTTGTAGCCAGTGTCTGATCAGGCTCCAAACTGTTTGCCTCTCAGGTAGAAATAAATCGTCATTTTCTACATTTTACTGCATTGCATTTGCGTTTCATTTCTTTTAAACGGCAACGAATTACTCTTCTCCACTGTAATTCACATTGAAAACATTATTTTTTCACTACTTATTCAAACATAAAGTTGATAGACATTTCATTCGCTACAGTTTCCTTTGAAAGACATACAGTTATAAAGGTATGTCATTGATCAACTTTTTCAACACCTGGGCCGTCAACTGAAATCAATTATATTGAATAGTTGACATATATCCTCTGACTTGATTGATGATTTGAGAGATAGAAAACGATCAACAGTGTTCAACAAAACTTTACTTTTACGCCAAATCTTACGAAGACTTGGTTTACATGTTTGTTTGAGGTAGATGGCTGCTTAAATCAAGATCACGGAAAGCAAATCTGAATGATATTTTCTGCTTTATGGTTATTGATGCAGACCGTTTTGCATGTTCCACTATATCATTAAGACTTCAATAAGTGTCCGTCATAATGAGATTGAACTGTTTAGGTAGTTGACTGACGTGTTGTAAAATAGAATGTTTTTCCAAACACTGTTTAGTCAGATGGTTGTCTGATCAAAGTCTGCATTGTTTAGTAATATTTCTCAATATTGCAAAGACAGAAGCCCCAAAGCTCAGTAAAACTGGTCATTTTGTCTTTTACACGGGGAATCAATTTGACAACACTACTATTTTAAGTGGTGAAAAAGCCGCTAACGTTGACCATTTCTCTGTTGAAAAAGGGATATGTGTAACTACATGTAGCAATCAGTGCATACCTTTATCAGAGTCATGGACTAATTAATGATCCCTCTAGTCATAGTTTGCTTTGTCTATTAAAATTCCTGTATTTAGTTCTTTTGCATCCACTAGTCAATTTTCATGTACTAGGAATCTATTTGAAAGCATTCAGCACGATAATAATTACATATTAAAATGAAGAAATCGTTATTCTTTCCCAGATAAACGCGTTTATGCCAAATCAATTATTTCAAATGCAAACAGTTTGGAGCCACATCAGACACCGGGTAACCCGGCGTCTGATCGGGCTCCAAACTGTTTGCCACCAAAAGTAAAATAATTCGCCAAAATTGTCAACAAGTTGTCATTTTTTCAATACTATTGCACTACGTTTCGTTTACGTTTATGCTAAATACAATATCATTATACACTGCAAAGGGGAAAGAATTACGTCTTCTCCACTGTAAAGGGTTACAAGTTAACACCTGTCACGTCAACTGCTTTCAATTACATTGAATTACTGTCCTAAAATAGTCGCCTTGATCGATGATTTGAAAGATAGTAAAGCGAGCAGTTTTTGTTTTGTCTGAATTCATTAGCACAAGTTACAATATGCTCGCCAACTTCAAAGGAATTCTTTAACTATTCATTACTAAATAGACTGTAATTACAGTGAGCAAAACGTTATTATTTCCCGTTTAAACGTTACTTAACGTACTTTCAAAACAGTGGAGATAGTGTGATTCTTTCTCTTTTCAACTAAACGAAACGAAAACGCATTGCAATACAATGTAAAGAAATACATTTTTTGAAATGTATTACAATCATGTTGATCTGATCGAGTGACATACAGTTACATGAGAAAGCCTTGTCAAAAATCAGGCTATCCAAATAGTTACATGGAGCAATTGGCATAAGAATCTACCCTAAACTCATTTATAACCCCTCTGTATTTCCATTTTAAACTGAAAGTAAATCCAATTCCAATACATGTAGAAAAATGACAGGTATATCAAAACATATATCAAACAGAGTGTCGAACAGTTTGGGGCCTGATCAGATACCGATGGTCTATATGTATCATCAGGCTCCAAGCCGTTTGTCACTCGGGTCAAAATGAGTTTTCAATCCTTTTAAAATTCGTCTTTTTCAACATTTTAATGCTTGACATTTGCGTTTCGTTTGCAAGGACAGGATAATGTATCCCCCGACTTTACAAGTTTTTATGCTTGTCAAGACATTTCAACTGTGTTCAGACGCACTTTATATTGAAGCAGACGGTACGTTCAGGGTCGGATAAGGAGTTAATAATTATCTGTACCTAATAGTTATCTTGTCAACTGTGCAAGACAATTATACGCTTCTTGTTATAAATGAACGCAAGTTTTCGTCTGCATTGAATATTATCGACTGCTTTGAAATGTACACAATAAATGTGTTTATGCTAAAACAAGTAGATCTTTTTTCAAATGCAAACATTTTGGAGCCAGATCAGACGCCGGGTAACCCGGCGTCTGATCAGGCTCCAAACTGTTTGCCATTCAGATTAAAATAAATAAACAGCATTGTCAATAAGTTGTTGGTTTCTTTTCTACATTTCAGTGCAGTGCGTTTGTGTTTCGTCTGCCTTTAATTGGCAAAAATATACATGTAACGTCTGCTCCACTGTCTTTTTCTGTAAATGTTCAGAGTACGAATCGTTATTCTTTCTCAGACGAAGCGATTTTAACTAAAACAATTGCACCAACTGCAAGCGGTTTGGTGCAAGACCCCACAACTGTTTGTTTCTCAATTTTAATAAACCTATACATGTAACACATTTAAAATCCTCTCATTTTCTGCAATATTCATTCAGTTTGCTGAAGTGCGTTTGCCTTTCGTTGAACCCTTTACCCAATGGCACATTTCTAGTTTTGAAGACAGGTGATCTCTGAAAGCAGGTTGAAAGTAAAGCAAAATGTGCCTTAAGGCGCATTCTTCTATACTTTCAGGATGCTTTAAGCTATTATCTGCTAGGATTTAGAAACTATTTATTTTGTTACATATTCATGACTGTGTAAATAGGAACTATTTTCTTCTGTGGAGGAACAAATTGAATGTGCCCAAATGCGCCTTCTATGGGGAAATGGTTAAATCAAACAAAAATGAATCTTCTCAACTGAGTCAGACTTAATGTTGTCTAATAACTGGTGCATATGTTCACCGGTTTAACCTGCATATAGATTAATTGCTAAGCTTGTATTACTAACATGCATCTTCATTTCTCTATATGTAATCCGATCTTATAATTAGAAATCTCGGTGTAGCAAACGACCCGCTGAATGCAGTCTATGCAACATTATACATTGGAGAAGACGTTATTCTTTCCCAATGAACGCGTTTTTCTAAACAGTAATTTTCTATGCAAACAATTTTGAGCAAGATCAGACGCCGGGAAAACCGGCGTCTGATCTGGATTCAAACTGTTTGTAACTCATATTAGAAACATGTTATTTTCTACATTTCATTGAACAAGGTTTGCGTTTGCGTTTAAACGGGAAAGAATAACGTCTTCTCCACTGTATAAATATTGCAGTTGCTTCAATATAAGTTTTTACCTTATGTAGATATAATAACGTCTTCAAAGAACTATGATGGAGAATACAGTGGAGAAAACGTTATTCTTTCCCAATAAACGCGTTTACGATAAAACTATTGTTTCAAGTACAAACAGCTTGGAGCCAGATCAGACGCAGGGTAACCCGGCGTCTGATCCGGCTCCAAACTGTTTGCTACTCAGCTTAAAAGTATATATGTAATAGTCACAATTTAAAAAAAGTTGATATTTTCTACATTTTGGTGCATTGCGTTTGCGTTTCGTTTGCGTTTTAACGGGAATTATTAACGTTTTCTCCACTGTTTTTATCAATCAACCCATATGTGCTAATGTAAAACACGGATATTCACTGCAGTTTCTAGCCAGATGTGATCCGGAAAATGGTAAAAAAACTTTTGGTAGGAAATTATTACGTTTAAAGTTCAAACCACTCTGACGTTATCGTATTGGTTATAGCTACATGTGCATGTGATGATGTTTCGTTTGTTTCAAAACATAATTAAACCTGTAAATCAACATACAAAATGATAAAAAACAATATCTCTTATCCACTAATCCAATCATTCTTTCGATAGCCATGAATATGTCGACTGTAACCTTAACACTGCTACATGTAGAACATCGTCTATCTTTTTTTGTCTACTTATATTTTAAAATTTAGCATTTAGAAATTACGAATGAAAAAACATCATTATGAGCGTCAAACAGTTTGGAGCTCGATCAGGCTCTTAACTGTTTGTAAATGACAGAACACGCAAGCTAAAACAGCGAAAGGGCTACATGTACAGTGGAGAAAACGTTATTCTTTCCCAATAAACGCGTTTACGCTAGAACTATTATTTGCAGTGCAAACAGTTTGGAGCCAGATCAGACGCCGGGTAACCCGGCGTCTGATCAGGCTCCAAACTGTTTGCCACCAAGATAAACAAGAATTATCAGAATTGTCCAAAATTTGTTCTTTTCTACGTTTTAGTGCTTTACGTTTGCGTACGTTTGCGTTTAAACGGGAAAGAATAACAGATTCTCCACTGTAATATGCCCAGCTTCGAAGTATTTGCTGCCTTATCATGTTCAGTACTTCAAAATCAGCAGCCTCACTGCAGGGTTTTATTTCATATCTTCGAAATCTGGAAATCACATTAACCTGTACACTGACAAGTTTGAAAAATTAAAACAGGTCTCAAGATATTGAACAGATAAACCACATTCCTATGAAACCGGAAAAAGCTTCGTTTCTGTTATAACTACTACAAGTTGGAAGAATCCCTGAAACCTTGAACGAATATTTCTTATTATGTTTAGTGCATTTTTGACTGTTTAGGATTGGTTTTTGTATGCTTTTATGTGTTATGGCATTAATATTTGAATTGAATCAAATATAATTGAAGTGCATTGCATATCACTATTGTCTGGTTGTCTTTCTTAACCAATTACATGTACCCCATAGATGACAATTAGAACATTTTATAGCTCATGGAACTCCATGTCCAGTGTACCCTTTATGTTGCTACCAAACTTAATGTACTTACCATGTCCTCTTAGAGAACTACAAAGATGTAAAGTGTTCCATCCCTACAACGACCCTTCCAACCAATTTCGACTCCCTCCTTACAACGACCATTGCGACAGTTCCCATAACAGGACAATTATGTTTCACGCGTTTATTGCTTGAAAGTTTCGTCTGCTGTTTTTCTCAAAGTTACAAGATTCAATATTCATATAAGTAGACATTTTGGTAGAATAAATAATTACATGTATGAGTGACAAAACAGCTTGAATCCAGATCAGACGCCCCGTTACAAGGCGTCTGATCTGGATTCAAGCTGATTGAAAATGTAAGCCAAGTCTTTATGTTCCATCCCTAATACGACTCCTTCTGAACAATCTGTGTCTCCCATTTGGTCTCGTTTTGGAGAGGGAGTTCTGAACCAGCAAACTGGCAGGTGGATGCCTAATATGGGCTGAAATTAATGCAGGGATTATGCTGCTTTACTTTCAACAGCAACCAGTATTTAACACTCAAAACAGGCTATGTAGGAACTAGTTCAATTGGGCAATTACAGAATATTGGACAACAGAAATCCCAAAATTAGCGTTCAGTACATGAAGCCTAATCAGACTACGAGTTACTCGGAATCTTTCTCGGATCGTCAAACAGTGTAGTCTCGGTCTACATGTATTTTCCCAATGCAATACATTTGAGCCTTGCCATGACAAAACCTGCCTTATTGCATTGAAACATTGTACAGACCAAGCACTAAATTATCACCTTAGGTCTGTATCTGAGTTTGGTCTACACTACCCAATACATGTACATGTATCATATACATATAGGATCTGTCATGAGTCGATGTTTAAGACAAGCTGATCTCAAACGAGTCTAGAATTGAAATGATATTAAGCTAGCCTTGGCGAGCTTAATAACTTTTCTATTCTATACGCGTTTGAGATCAACTTGTCTTAAACATCGACGAGTGACAGATTCTTTTTCTCACATTACCAACGATTTAAGCTTTTTTTTAAAGCAATATGCATTTTTTGAAACCCCGTTGACGTCAAAACGCCGTTAAAAATAGTGACGTTATAGTGAGGTCGTCAAAGTGATCTTACACATGTTGGAGATAAGGATATTCGTCATCGTTGTTCGCTATAGAAAACAGTGGTAGTTATGTGAGAAAATATAGTCCCCTATCCATATAAAATACTTAGAATGCATGTGGGTACATGTATCAAACAGTGTAGATCAAGGTCAGCTGCCGCGTCTCTTATTGAAATGCAAAAAGTCAGATTTTCTCTTAACACGGCTCATTTGATTTTCTCATTTCACGGTTCATTTACATTGAATTTTGAAAGGTCAAAGCTTGACTGTAAATGTACATATAGAAATGTACACTTGATCAACTCATTCCATCTATCCAATATGGTTAAAATCTTTGGTATTGTCTTTAGGTTTGATGTATTCACCGTCGGCTTGCAGGGAACCATTCATTTCTCTTACTCATCGATCTGTAGGTTTTGGCGTGGTTATCGGGGAACCAATTATAGACATTTTCCCAAGCACGGCCCTGATTACGGCATTTTAGTCATCCCGTGTTTAATCTATCATCCTCTCGTTACGGGATAGGGGAAACTGCACCTACAGTGCAGGGCTCCCTATAACAGGGATTAGCCCTTTCCCCCATAGAAGGGCCTTTTAGTGAATATGATTTATTCCTCCGCTGAAGAAAACAGTTCCTATTTATACAGTTATGAATATGTATCGTACGGAATATTTGTTTATTCTAGCAGATGGTAGCTTAAAGCAGGCTGAAAGTAAAGCAGAATGCGTCTTAAGGCGCATTCTACTTTACTTTCAACCTGCTTTACAGTGGAGAAAACGTTATTCTTTCACAATAAGCGCGTTAACACTAAAACTACTATTTCAATTGCAAACAGTTTGGAGCAAGATCAGACGCCGCGTAACCCGGCGTCTGATCAGACTCCAAACTGTTTGCCACTCAGCTTAATATCATTTGCTAAACTGTCGAAAAGTTGTTATTTTCTACATTTTAGTGTTTGCGTTTGCGTTTCGTTTGCGTTTAAACGGGAAAGAATAACTTTTTCTCCACTTTATATAGCCACCTATTTTCAAAACTAGAAACAGGCTATGGGGTAAAGGGTTAAGCTGTACACGTCAAACATTTTGTCATTCGTGGCAGTACAACATTGACCATTCTAATGAGTAGTGACAACATAGGGTGTGATACAGACAAAACGATTTTAGTTTTTTTTAATACTCTCCTTATTTGGAGCACGGTGTAATGACAAAAGTTGTCACACCCCTCCCCTCAAAACTGTGTCCCCTGGTCATCACTTTTCGACATAGCAAAGACAGACGTTATTCTTTCTCAGTAAATACCATTCTAAACAATTACAAGGAATCATTTCTTTGTTAAAACAGAGGTCGGGTAACCCGGTGTCAGATCAGGCTCAAACTGTTTGCCATTCCAAAAAGATAATCGTCAACGTTAACAACACTTTTCTTTAACTTAGGTCATTGCATTTGCCTCTAGTGTCGTGAAAACGGTAAAGAACAAAGCATGGTACCATTGAAGCTTCCAGACACTTATTTTTTCTTGTCAAAGCAGAATTTAGCCTGAAGAGTCTCATCACGATCTACATTGTGTGCCGATATCTTTTACAGCAGAAATTTAACTCCAACGCATTATACGCTAGACAACGTCATTGAAAACATAAATATTCCCACGCCTTTGCATCATACTGTTTTCATATTGTATGATATGAAGACTACATCACAAAATTGTCCTGACGTTATCAGAATCAAGCTGGGCTCTTCTGTTATCGTCAAAAAACTCCCCCGACTGCATTCCAACTGATAAAATGTGTCTTCGCAGTTACTGTGTGGCAAATATGTTTCTTTCCCGTTCAAACGCAAATGAAACGCAAATGCAATGCATTGAATTGCTAAAAATGACATGTTCTGAAACGTGTTTATCATTCCTATTTATATGAGTGGCAAATTGATTAGAGCCAGATCAGACGCCGGGTTACCCGGCGTCTGATCTGGCTCTAAAATCTTTGCAATGAAAATAAAAGATTTCGTGTAAACGCGTTTATTGGGAAAGAATAACGCCTTCTACACTGTACATGTATAAGTAAGTGTAAACATAATACAATACAGGCTTGCACGGTAGACTTTCTTCCTACAGTGGAAAATACCTTACTTTTTCTAAAAACGCGTGTGTGCTAAAGTTAACCCATTTTCGCCCAGTGGATTCTTCCATGTTTATATATTGGATTAGTCCATTTTATATCAAAGGGATGCCTGGTCAATTTTTTCATTTTCATTTTGTTTTATTTTGAAATTCCTATCAGCAAACAGTGTAGACTCTGATCAGACGCCGCATAATACGGCGTCTGATCAGAGTCTTCACTGTTTGCCCATGTCCCATATATGGGATCGTGGGCACAAATGGGTTAAGTACTAAATGCATGTACATGTATGACATTGAACAAGAGGGCCAGAATGGCCCTTAATCGCTCACCTGTACATGGTGATGGGTCAGTGATTTCAGAAAAGAAAATTTGTGAAACTTTGACCCCCGGCGGGGTCACTTTTGACCCCAGGGACATAATATGAATGCTCTTGATACAGGACCTGTAGACGATGCTATGTGCCAAAAATCTAAACTCAGTGTACTATGATTTCAGACAAGAAGATTTTTAAAGTTTTCATTGAAAAAAATTTATGTTTAGCTCTGGTGACCCAGATATGCAACAGACCGAAACCAATTCATCAACATATGTGAAAGACCTCTAGACATTACATCATGCAAAATATCTAAGTTCTAGCCATATTGATTTCAAAGAAAAATGTGTTTGAAAATTTCACTATATAACTTCATGTAAAATGGCGACACCTGGGCCGGGGCCAAATTTGACCCCAGTGGCAAAATTTGAACAAATTTGATAGAGGACCTGCAGACGATGCTATGTGCAAAATAGCTAAGCTAAGTGTATTTTGGTTTCAGACAAGATTTTTAAAGTTTTTTGAAAAAATCTATTTTTAGCTCCAGTGACCGAGATATTCAACACACCGGAACCAATTCGACAACATATGTGAAGGACCTCTAGACGTTACACCATGCCAAATATAAAAGCTCTGGACAAAATGGTTTCAGAGAAAAATGTGTTTGAACATTTCACTATAACTCTACGTAAAACAGCGACCCCCGGGGCGGGGCCAATTTTGGTCCCAGGAACAAAATTTGAACAACTAATTTTACTTTAATAGAGAACCTGTAGACAATGCTATGTGCAAAATATATAAGCTCAGTGTATTTTGGTTTCAGACAAGAAGTTTTTTTAAAGTTTTCATTGAAAAAATCTATTTTTAGCTCCAGTGACCCAGATATTCAACAGACCGGAACCAATTCGTCAATATATGTGAAGGATCTTTAGACATTACACATTGCCAAATATAAAAGCTCTGGCCATAATGGTTTCAGAGAAAAATGTTTGAACATTTCACTATATAACTCTGTAAAATGGTGACCCCGGGCGGGGCCAATTTTTACCCCAGGGTCAAACTTTGAACAATCTTGATAGAGGACCTATAGATGATGCAATGTGCCAAATATCTAAGCTCTGGCCCTTGTGGCTTTTGACAAGAAGATTTTTTAAGATTTCCTTATTTTTTCACTTTGGTTGCCATAGCAACCAGACTTCTGCATTGTTTCAAATTCTTTGAACAACTTTGAAAGAGCTTGACCCAAGAAACATTCCTGTGAAGTTTGGTTGCAATCAGGCATGTGGTTTTGAAGAAGAAGATGTTTGAACATTTCACTATATAACTCTTTGTAAAACAGTGACCCCCGGGGCGGGGCCAATTTTGATCCTAGTGTCAAACTTTGAACAATCTTGATAGAGGACCTATAGATGATACTATGTGCCAAATATCTAAGCTCTAGCCTTTATGGTTTTTGACAAGAAGATTTTTTAAGATTTCCTTATTTTTTCACTTTGGTTGCCATGGCAACCAGACTTCTGCATTGTTTCGAATTTTTTTAACAATTTTGAAAGAGCTTGACCCAAGGAACATTCCTGTGAAGTTTGGTTGCAATCAGGCATGTGGTTTTGAAGAAGAAGATGTTTGAACATTTCACTATATAACTCTTTGTAAAACAGTGACCCCCGGGGCGGGGCCAATTTTGACCCCAGGGTCAAACTTTGAACAATCTTGATAGAGGACCTATAGATGATACTATGTGCCAAATATCTAAGCTCTAGCCTTTATGGTTTTTGACAAGAAGATTTTTTAAGATTTCCTTATTTTTTCACTTTGGTTGCCATGGCAACCAGAGTGCTGCATTGTTTCAAATTCTTTGAACAACTTTGAAAGAGCTTGACCCAAGGAACATTCCTGTGAAGTTTGATTGCAATCAGGCAAGCGGTTCAGTGGAATAATCAGTAAAATACACTGAAATCGCTTCTATGGGGTAAAGGGTTATACATTTATTGCTAAGTGTCACCTCAACAGACATTTGCTTTGGAACCATACAAACCGAAGAGTACTTCTTTCTACGGTTTTTTTTTTGCATTTCGTTTGCTATTTGTTTCGTTCGTTTGAACCTAGAGTTAGAAAGAGTTCCGTGCTACTGTATAGCCTGAAATAGTTTACCCGGTATTAACCCAGTTTGAATGGGATTTGTTTTTCAGTAGGAAAAATGATAAAAGTATCAATGTGAAGTACCCGAGAAACAGTCAAACTTGTGTTCAACAAACATCAAGAAAATATTATTTGATATTAATTGAGACAGGTAACAGTTTAATACATGTAAATTTCGAGTTCAATATTACATGTAGATACTATATACCTATCATGTATGGAACTTTCCTACATGGTTCGTACCCTGTATGTATTAACAGTCATCGGTCATTAAAGAATTGTGTGTTTTCATTGGACGTCTTCAGTAAACAAATTTGAATGTAGATCTACATAAACTCTGATTAAATCAGCATCAATCAAACAAGACTATGGCATTGGGTCACGACAACGCCCTGTTCTACTAAACCCAAACTTGAGTACATGTACTACATGTACATTTGTACATGTATAACATGTATATGATGTCTTACATGTATAGGGCAAAAGCGGCCGGTATCAATAATAAATGACATTTTGTTTTTACATGTTTATGTATATATAAATGAATGATGTATTAATGCATGACACTCTAAACTTGTGAATAGTTTCTGTTTTGTATTCAAGGGATACTGTAGCCTGAAGTCATAAACTAAAATATGCTCTGTTCTGTTATGTTCTAAAAACCAATTCTGTCTGTCTGTATAACGCCTGATGATACAATGTCAATATTTTCTAAAGGTGTCATTTCCTTAACTTTATTGGAATATGTTTGTGTTTCGATTCTTTTAACCTTGAAAGAATAACGTCCCCTCCCTGTACGTATACATCAAATTCCAAGGACATGTTGCTGCTCAATGTAGGGCAAAATATTTCTCTTAAAACCACTCCTACATTTTAAATGTAATTCGTTCCCGTTCAAAAGACGAAATGCAAACGCAAGTGTACTAAAACGTTGAAATTGGCAATTAATTGACACAGCTCAAAGTTCTGATTAAGCTGAGTATCAAACATATTTGGAGCCTGATCAGACGCCGGGTTACCCGGCGTCTGATCTGGCTCCGACCTGTTTGCAATTGGCATACCATTTTAAGCATATATACACGTTTATTGGGAAAGAATAACGTCTTCTTCACTGTATTGTTACATGTATTATCTAATGACCCAACAACGCAGGTTTTAAAGTAGCCCCAAACAGATTAACATCCCCTCTTTATTTGGTTTCGCAATTGTTTGTCATTATCTTGACAAAATGTATGCCTTTACTATTCAATGCAAAGTTAATCAGCCTTTATCTAAATGGTTTTCTCATTCCTCCTGTAAAAGATATGTGAAAATTAAATTGGAGGTTATTCAATACACTGGCAAGCGAGTCAATGGGGTTATGCATTTTCACACAATTTACGTTCAATTTATTCATTGAAGAAGATGAGACCAAATCTACTTCAATCTGTGTAGACTGAATAAAATGACGTTTGCTCCAAACATGGGGTCTGCTGAAATGCGTAATTACTGCATTTCTCAATAATTTCAGAAAGGATATTTAATCCTTTACCTTATAGCCTGTTTCTAGTTTTGAAGACAGGTGAGAACTTAAAGCAGGGTTAAAGTAAAGCATTACTTTCTGCCTTCTTTAAGTTAGCATCTGCTAGAACATAAAAATGGTTTATAACTGTACAGATTAGAACTATTTCTTCAGATGAGTGATAAATAACACGCGGTAAAGAGCGCTTCTATTGGGAAAACTGAAGTTGGTACATGTACATCTAGGAACTATAAGTAATATCATGATCCAAATAGTTTTAAGATGCAATTAATGTTAAATCCCACCAGGGACCATACCCATAATACATGTATTATACACAGTATAGTATCCTTGATTCCGCTGAAGTGCTTTAAACATTACACAGATACAGTGGAGAATGCGCTCTATTTTTCCAATTTCAACGAAACTTACATGTAACTAGAATGCGATGCAATCAGATGTTGGAAATAGTTTTAATCTGGCATTTTGAAGTCTTGTCAGACGCAAACCTCTGTTCCGTTGAAACGAAACGAAAAGCAAACGCAGCGATTTTAGGTGTTTAAAAAAATTGCATTTTTGAAAATTATGACGATTTATTTTTATTTGAGTGGGAAACAGTTTGGCAATTGACATAATGGTTTAAGCATAAACGCCATCTTTGGGGAAAACGGCACTTTCCTCACCGTATGGTATTGCAGCTGATTTATATTGACCCACCCTACAGTCAGTATCCATAAGTGCAAGTAAATAAATTCATGAAAAATGATATACGGTAATATATCTGAACCAGTTGTCAACAGTAAATAATAGTGTCACTCAATATCACTATATGTTTTACGCTTTGCACTTAAAAACTACATGTCAAACCTCCCTACTACGACCACTCAATTGCGTTAATTATTTGAAATTTAAAACGAGGGACTGCTTAAAGCAAAGTGACAGTGATACAGAAAGCTCCTTTAGGAGCTTTCTGTTTCACTGTCACCTTGCTTTAAAGAGACTCGCAACCAGATTTAGCATAAAAATATTTATTTGTAAATATGTATACGCTTATATGAACGGGTAAGAATTAGTTTAGGATAAAAAATTCTGTTTAAAGAATGTATTTCAATAAAAAACAAATATTGAGCTCTGGTGGGATTCGAACCCGGGGCTCGGCATGGGCGGACAGTAGGCAATAAAAGGTAACCGCTTAGTCCACTGGACCACGGAACTATTCATAAATCTGGGATCAATTAAACGTATTTCAGTGTGTAGCGATGGAAAGTACATACAACTACTTAATTCTGCTCGGGTTTATATCTGAGCCTGTGATCAATTTCTATAGCGTCTTTCGACACTATGGATACAACGATGGAAAATATCTAAAAAACTAAGATTTGAAGACTTTTCTAGAGGGTGTATTTAGACTGGTCATATTTTTCCAATGCCAGATGCACGATAATGCTACCCTTTTGGTTATATTTGAGTATTTCCTTTTATTTTTGCAAATGGACCATCTGATTGCGAGTCGCTTTAAGCTGTCACCTGTCTTTAATACACAAGTCATGTACAATTAATTCGCCTTAGTTAAAGTGGTCGTAATGAAGAAGATTTACATGTACGTGTCTACTCTTAACGTCTTGCACGCACTGTCAACTCAGTTTGGACCCAGATGAGACGCCGAGTTCGAAACCGTCAATTAAACCATCTATGCCAAAGATATGACTAACAACCCAATACAGCCCCGTACCGCAGAGAAGACAAATTCTGGCGCAAATACAATGCATTAACAGGTTAAAAATGACAGCCTGTTCAAATGGTTGACAAATTAGTTTGATTACATTTGCTAACAGCTGGAAGTCTAATCAGACACACGATTGCCGTGAGTCTATTCAGACTCAATACTGTTTAAAATGGTTTTAGCATAAACGCATATATTTGGAAAGTAGTACAGTGGAACCTCTCCATTACGACCACTTAACAAGGCTACAGTGGAGAAAATGTTATTCTTTCCCGTTTAAACGCAAACGAAACGCAAACGCAATGCATTAAAATGTAGAAAATGAAAGACTGTTAACAATTCTGGCTATTAAAATTTAGAACAGTGGCAAACAGTTCGGAGCCTGATCAGACGGAGTCTGATCTGGCTCCAAATTGTTTGTACTAGAAATAATAGTTTTAGCGTAAACGCGTTTAATGGGAAAGAATAACGTTTTCTCCACTGTAATTGGTTTCATGAGAAACAAATGACACATACAGTGGAGAAAACGTCATTCTTTCCCAATAAACGCGTTTACGCTAAAGCTACATGTATTATTTGCAGTGCAAACAGTTTGGAGCCAGATCAGACGCCGGGTCACCCGGCGTCTGATCAGGCTCCAAACTGTTTGCCACTCAGATTAAAGCAAATATAGTCAGAATGGTCAACAAGTTGTCATTTTCTACGTTTTACTGCAATGCGTTTGCGTTTCGTTTGCGTTTAAACGGGAAAGAATAACGTTTTCTCCACTGTAAAAGCAAGGTGAACGTTAAACAGAAAGCTCTTAATCCTTCCCCAATAAAGCGTCTTTTACATGTAGCACATTCATTTGTTCCTACACAGAAGAAAATAGTTCCAATTTATACAGTCATGAACATATACCAAAAGCAATAGTTTCTATACCCTAGCAGATGGTAGCTTAAAGCTTAAAGGAGGCTGAAAGCTGACAGCTGAGAGCTTTAAGGCGCATTCTGTTTTACTTTCAATCTGCTTTAAGTGGCCATCTGTCTTCAAAACTAGACACAAGCTATGGGGTAAAGGGTTAAATGAATTTTCTGCCTTAAGTTCACCTTGCTTAAAGCAGTTACTTGCCTTAAACACTTGCTAATTAACATAATATAGTGGTCGTATCAAATAGGTGTGACTGTATATTTTTCTGCAAGTACCCGATACATCAAACAGTAACCCAACCTGCATTGTTTGTTAGGCAAGCCATGACTTATATGTTTTAATTAAGACCGTTCGTCTTCATTTCACATTTCAATATTTTTTTTTACTATAGCTAATAAAGACCGTTTTCTTATCGATGGCTATAGCGAAATTGTTTGGGGTTTCTTATTTTACAGCCGAGTGGGTTTTGACTAATTGAATGATCTCAATGAAGTTATCGGATCTGAAGTTTACTACTAATGATGTCTTGTACAGTGGAAGAGAAGTTATTCTTTCCTAATAAACGCGATTATGCCAATATTATTATTTCAACTGCAAACAGTTTGGAGCCAGATCAGAAGCCGGGTAACCCGGCGTCTGATCAGGCTTCAAACTGTTTGATATTCAGATTAAAATGAACGTTCAAAATTTTCAAAAAAATGTTATTTTCAACATTTTATTGCACTACGTTTGCGTTTCGTTTTTCGTTTAAAAGGAAATAAATAGCGTCTTCTCCGCTGTAAAGAACTGTTTTGGTTATGGCTTCAGTACAAAAAACGCGTTTAGGTTAAAACTATTATTACCAGTACAAACAGTTTGGAGCCAGATCAGACGCCGGGTAATCCGGCGTCTGATCACAGTGATCAGGCTCCAAACTGTTTATCGTCTGCTTAAGTTTATCGTCTGCTTAAGTTTATAAAATTTGTAAATACAAGTGTTTTTAAATTACGAAATAACAAAAATGAGTGTCAAATAGTTTGGATCCTGGGCAGACGCCGCGTTACTGTTTGCATAATTATTTTACAATTGTATATCCTGATAACGAAAGGGTTATTTCAAAGCAGACGAAAATAGTAGATGCTGAAAGGGTTAATTATATAACAAAGCTTCTTGAGTGTTAGACCGATTACCGGAACATTCTCCACACTTAACCCTTTCCCCTGCAACAATATCTTCTGTTTCACCGATATCGTCTGCGCTTTCTTCCCAAATCTATATTCCATGCATTTTGAGCGGAGAACTATCAAACCGATTATCAAACAGTTTGAATCCTGATCAGACGCCGCGTTATGCGGCGTCTGATCAGGATCCTAACTGTTTGCATAAAGATTAGTAAAGTCACAATACGCAGGCAAACACTTGAGAAAAAGCTTCAAAAGACTCGTGTGTGCATCCTCATTAACATAAACCAAAGAGTGTTTGTTCTCAAGTTTAATCTATTTTCATATAGGTTTCGCTTCCTTTTGATGATGTATGCACTGTTCAAGTGTACAATGGTTGCCTCTCAATGACTTCCTTTTCATAATATTTGCATTCGTGGCTTAATAGCACTTGTACAGACACAATGACAACAAACAAACATGGGGGAATCTTTACGCAAAGTCCGGTCTTTTTTTAAATAAAGCGATATGGTAAATCGGGCGATGATATTATCCTTTGCCAATAAACGCGTTTTTACTAAATCAGTTAGGTTTTATAACATGTTATGTACATCGTCAGTGAAGAAAACGTTATTCTTTCCCCTTTAAACGCAAACGAAACGCAAAACACAAACATGTAGAAAAGGATACGTTTTTGACAATTCTGACTTTTCATTTTTATCTGAGTGGCAAGCAGTTTAGAGCTTGATAAGACGCCAGGTTATCCGGCGTCTGATCAGGCTCCAAACTGTTTTCACTGGAAATAATAGTTTAAGCGTAAACGCGTTTATTGGAAAATAATAATTTCTCCACTGTAGAAACAGTTTGGCTACTTAAACCTTATGCTTGATCATGTCTTCATAGTGGAGAAGATACATGTATCATTCTTTCCCAACAAACACGTTTATGCTTGTACAATTAATTCCATTGCAAACAGATTGGAGCCAGATCAGACGCCCGGTAACCCAGCGTCTGATCAGGCTCCAAACTGTTTGAAACTCCGGTTGAACGAAATCGAAAACATGTAATTTTCAACATTGTAGCAAATTGCGTTTACGTTTCGTTTCCTTAACACAGAAAAAATAACGTTTTCTCCACTGTGTACATTGTACATGTATTTGAGCTCTAGTCAGAAAACATCAACAGGGAAAGTTTTCTACATCCTGACAGGCGACTACATGTACTTACAGTAAGAGTAGAAAAGAACGTTATCCTTTCCTAAGAAACATATTTAAGCTAAAACAACCATGCCGCTTGCAAATTATATGGATCCAGATGAAACGCCGGGTAAGAGGATCGGGCCCAAGAGCGTTTGCCACCCAGACCAAGAAAAACGTCGTTCACTTTTTAAATCAGTGGTGTTTTTATCGCCTTTATTTTATTTCGTTTACAATAAGTTTCGTTGAAATGTACATGTATACCGCTCCCTCTCTAAAACGACATCCAATGGGAGACAAACAGTATGTGTTGTTCGGAGGGAGTCGTTATAGGGAGGGAAATTGGCTAACATTTGCAAACAACTTAAATCAAGATAAGACGCCGCGTGACGCGGCCTCTGAACTGGATTCAAGCTGTTTGTCACTCGTCATTAAGTTTTTTCTGTCAAAATGTCCTTTATGTAACTTTGAGAAACAGACAATTTTAAGCAGACGACAATAACAGCCGTGAATATGTTGGACATTAATGCTCTGTAAAGGGAACTGCGACAAAGGTCGTTGTAAGGAGGGAGTCGTTGTTTGGAGGACCGTAGTGTGGAGAGGGCACTGTATATTCTTTACACTGTTCTAAGCCAATTTTTGATTTCCTCTCTCTATAACGACTCCCTCTGAACAACACACATAATCTGTGTCTCTTATTGGGTGTTGTTGTAGAGAGAGAGCACTGCACTTGAGAAAACATCATCGTGTCCAGTTCATTAAGTCTCATCATGATTTCAACATGAAAAACACGTAAAACTCACGTAAAAACCATGCAATTAGAAATAAGAATTATAAGAGACTATATGCATCACGTATTTACATGTATAACAATCAAATCCATTGCAAATTATCCGTAGATTTGTCAAGGGAAGTCTATACTTGGTCTTCAATGTTTGGCGATACATATTTCGGAAAAAACTGACAGATTAATAGGTAAGATTAAGCTCTGGGTTATGACAAGGCGTTAAGTATTACAGATGAAAAGACGTTATTCTGTCCCGTTTAGAAAACTAAACGCAGACACAGTTTGATAGTATGTAATAAATGACATGTTCTTCTAAACATTGATGATGTATTTGTATGTGAGTGGCAAACATTTTGAAGCCTGATCAGACGCCGGGTTACCCGGCGTCTGATATGGCTCCAAACTGTTTGCAATTGACATACATGAAATAGTTAAAGTATAAACGCGTGTGCTGTGAAATATTAACGTCTTATCCACTGTAAAATGGCTTTAAATATTACTCATTACCTTTTTGCCGTTTATTCATTTCACGGAACATTACATTTAATACAGTTTATATGTGGGTGGATTAGTAACCTTAAATCAATATTATAACATCACAGGCATAATTGACAGTCCGTCTTATATTAACCTGTTCATTTATAGCGTAGAAGACGTTATTAGTTCCCTATAAAACACGTGTATACATACGCTAAAACTACTATTTCAAGGCCTTGCAAACAGTTTGGAGCCGGATCAGACTCAAAATGAAGTGAATGGCCCGAATTACGAACAAGTTGTCGTTTTCTACTTTTTGTAATATGTGTGTGTTTAAACAGAAAAAGAAGTGTCACTCGTCAAATATCAAAGCTCTGGTCATGTTAGTTTCAGAGGAGAAGACGTTTGAAAAGTTAACTACATAAGTCTATGTTAAAGTGTGACCCCCGGAGCGGGGCTAATTTTGACCCATGGGGCATTATTTAAGCATTTTGATAGAGAACCTGTAAATGATGCTACGTGCCAAATATCTAATCTCTAACCCTTGTAGATTTTGACAAGAAGCTTTTTCCAGATTTCTTTATAGGTGAGAAACGTTATTCCTTCCCAACGAACGCGTAACGCTAAAACTATTATTTCCAGAACAAACAGTTTGGAGCCAGATCAGACGCCGGGTAACCCGGCGTCTGATCAGACCCCAAACTGTTTGCCACTCAACTAAATATTGATAGTCAGAATTGTCATAAAGTTGTTATTTTCTACATTTTAGTGCATTGCGTTTGTGTTTCGTTTGCGTTTAAAACGGTTTCTCCACACCGATACCAGAACAGCTCATATGCAATGGCAAATAGTACAGACCCTGATGAGACGCTGCATATCACAGTGTTTCATCAGGGTCTACACTGTTTGCCAATGTCCCCTTAAATAGACAATAGTTTCAAATGGGTAAATGGGAATCATGCTTTTTCCATAAAAAAGTGCAGCTTAATACTCGATCGACTGTATAGAAAAATTTAAATGAATGTAAAAAGAAAATCGATCATTCAAGTTTTTTTTCTCGTCCCGCCGCCTTGTTTGTAAATGTAGCTATACCTGATTGAATGTATTGATGAAAGTAGAGAATTATTAGCTAAAATATAATTAACCCTTATCATACCGAAATATCGTCTGCTTTAAAAGTATCGTTTGCAAAGTTTGCTAAATTAAGATTTATGCATTTTTACATTGAAGAACCTAAAAAAGAGTGTCAAACAGTTTCGATCCAGATAATACGCCACGTATGTTCGCAAGTTTTTAATCGAAATTATAGATAATTTTTGTCAAGGTCAGACACCAACTGACTCGGGGCATTATCAGAATCCAAGCTGATAGAAAATCGTACCCATAGCCTTAGTTTTATTGGTAAAATGAAAGTACAACAACAAACATAAAGCAGACGATATACAGTGATCCCTCCCTACAACCACCCTCCCAACAACGTCTCCCTCCTATTACAACGGTCCTTGTCGCAGTTCCCTAAACATGATAATTATACCCAGCCTATTCACAACTACAATGTCTGCTTGAAATTGTCGTCTGCTGTTTTTCTCAAAGTTACATATTGGATATTTTGACAGAAAAAAATACGAGTGACAAACAGCTTGAATCCAGATCAAGGATTCTGATCTGGATTCAAGCTGTTTGCAAATGTAAGCCGAATGCCCCTCCCCATAACGGCTCCCTCCGAAAAACAGCATAAACTTTTTGTCTCCCATTGGATGCTTGTAGAGAGGGAGCGTTGTACATGTAATGACAGTGAAAGGACCTACTAGTAGGTAGACGCTAATATTTGGTAGGGAAATGGTTAAATAGCTGCTTCGTAATGTATTGATTGCAATGATCGATGTCGCCTTAATTAACTGGGAATGAATGGTGCACTCGGTGATTGGGGACTGGGCTAATTGCAGGCTATGGCGACAGTCTTCCGCAGTTTAAATATGTTTTTCTTAATCAAAATTGGTATCAAAGTTTATTTTACTGTTGACAAACTTATTAATCAATTACTTACTACATGTAGCATACAAAATGTACAGGGGAGAAGTTATTCTTTCAAATGAACGCGTTTGGCTATAACAATTATTTCCATTGCAAACTGTTTGGAGCCAGATCAGGCTCCAAAATGTTTGCTACTCAGATTAGAATAAAGTATGAGACAAACTACAGTGGAGAATGTGTTATTCTTTCCCAATAAACGCGTTTACGCTAAAACTATTATTTACAGTGCAAAAAGTTTGGAGCCAGATCAGACGCCGGATAACCCGGCGTCTGATCAGGCTCCTAACTGTTTGCCACCAAGATAAACATGAAATATCAGAATTGTCTAAAAAATGTTCTTTTCTACGTTTTAGTGCTTTGCGTTTGCGTACGTTTGCGTTTAAACGGGAAAGAATAACAGATTCTCCACTGTAGTCAAGCTATAAATATAATACAGTAAAGAATGCGGTATTCTTTCCCAAAACATGTGTTTAAGGTCGACCTAAAAAGCATTACAAAGTACACCTATGTCCATTGCAAACAGTTTGAAGCCAGGTTACCCGGCCTCTGATCAGGCTTCAAACTGTTTGACTCTCAGGTTATGATAAAGTATTCACATTTTCAAACAGTTGTCGGTTTGACAATTTTATTACATTGCTATGTGTTTAATTAGCGTTTAAACAGAATATAGTATTGGTTTCTCACCTACATAGGAGAACGCGCTATTTTTCCAAATAAACGGGTTTACGCGGAAACTATTTTCCCAGTGCAAACTGTTCAGAGCCAGATCAGACGCCGGGTAACCCGGCGTCTGATCAGGCTCCAAACTGTTTGCTACTCAGCTTAATATGTCAAAAAGTTGTTATTTTCTACATTTATTGCATTGCGGTTGCCTTTAATTTGCTTTTAAACAAGAACGAATAATGTTTTCTCCACTATAAGGAAAGAGTTACGTCTTCCCTACAGTATGTTCTCCTTGGTATTATGCTAAATATGTAAACAAGAATGTGTCAAATGAAGTGCTTGAGCGAGTGCCCGTTTAAAGTGGCTGAAAACTAAATTTGGCTAAAAAAACATTTCCTTTGTAAATGGATACCAAGGGCCCGTTTTACGAAACGTCGTACGATAAAAACGGTCGTAAGTCAAACAGTTAAATTACCTCTAATATTTTATTTCTCCATCTAATCCTGTCTTGTGACATCTCTTTGGAATCGTCTTTTCAAGACGATTCCAAAGAGATGTCACAAGATAGGATTAGATTGAGCAATAAATAATAAATCTGACTTTTTCTTGAAAAGACGATTCCATAGAGATGTTACAAGACAAGATTAGATGAAGAAGTAAATAATAATCGAGACTTTTATAATCTGACTTTCGACAACATTTGTCGTACGAAGTTTTATCAAACGGGCCCCATGTGCCTATATTACACGCCAATATTAGTTTAGGACAATGTGTTATGTAAGACAATATATTTCAAGGAAAACAAATGAGCTCGAACCCATTACTTAACAAGCATACTAAGATTCGGTGAGTTTTCTTAAAGATGCTTTAAGTGATAAATCTGGTACAGTGGAGAAAACGTTATTCTTTCCCAATAAACGCGTTTACTATCATTTCCAGTACAAACAGTTTGGAGCCTAATCAGACGCCGGGTAACCTGGCGTCTGATCTGGCACCAAACTATTTGCCACTCAGCTTAAAAACAGTAGTCAGAATTGTCAAAATAATGTTATCTTCTACATTTTACTGTATTGCGTTTGCGTTTCGATTGCGTTTAAACGGGAAAGAACAACGTTTTCTCCACTGTACGAGGGTTGTTCGGAAAGTTCGTAGAATTTTGTTATACATCTGGTTAGCTTCATTTGATCAATTTGATATTTGGTATGTAAGTACCTCATCTTATTTTGAAAATATTTTCTAAGAGAGAAATGAAACAAACATTTTTTACCGAATATACAGGTTACAGTGGAGAATCTGTTATTCTTTCCCGTTTAAACGCAAACGTACGCAAACGCAAAACACTAAAACGTAGAAAAGAACAACTTTTGGACAATTCTGATATTTCATGTTTATCTTGGTGGCAAACAGTTTGGAGCCTGATCAGACGCCGGGTTACCCGGCGTCTGATCTGGCTCCAAACTGTTTGCACTGCAAATAATAGTTTTAGCGTAAACGCGTTTATTGGGAAAAAATAACGTTTTCTCCACTGTATAATGATAATAAAAATAATTCTATGAAATAATAATAAGTTTAACAACATAATCATGCACGATAATGTCACGCATTTGCTTTTATTTGGATATTTTCGTTTTCTTTTGCAATTACATCATTCGGTGCTCAGTCTCTTTAAAGGGAACCCTGGTATTCTGCATACGTGAGCACGCGTGCATATCCGAATTATTTAGTCTCTAAGTGTGAATATGTCATTTTAAAGTTAACCCTTTGCACGCGACGTGCACAACTATGATAACTGTTCCAAACAGGTTGGATCCAGATGAGACGCCGAGTAACTCGGCGTCTCATCTGGATCCAACCTGTTTGAAACTGAGAATATTTTCTATAACGAAAATACAGATGAATCAAAATTGAATGGTTTTGCAGATGACATATTCTTGCAGACGACAATAACATAGCATGTTAAAAGTTTAAATGCGCAAATATGTGTACTTTAGTACGGTAACGATTCAATTTGCATATAAATTTGTAATATATTTTCATATAGCGACATGGAAAGCAGGTAAAGAACTTCATGCATCCCTATGGTGAAAGTTAGGTTCAATGTCTCGAATGATACAGTATTTCAAACATTGCTAAGAGATAATTTCAAAGGGTATTGTCATTGGCAAACAGTGTAGACCATGACAAGACTGTTGGAAAGAGTTATGCTTTACACTGGAGAAAATTGATGTCACGCAGAGGATTGCACTCAATTCGTACTCTACGAGTGGAACCTGCTCGGTACAGTGGAGAAAATGTTATAACATGTAACCCCCCCCCCCCCCCCCCCATAAATTCGTTTACGCTTAAACTATTATTTCCAGTACAAACCGGTATCTGATCAGGCTCAAAACTGTTTGCTACTCATCTTAATTTTAATAGCCAGAATTGTCAAACAGCTGTCATTTTCTACATTTTACTGCATTACGTTTGCGTTTAAATGGGAAATAATAACATTTTATCCACTGGATGCTTTACTCCTGAGAAAATGGACGACTGTAGGACTGTAGTCAGTTTGTACTCTAATGGACTCAATGTTACTCGGCATCTGATCGGGAGGAAATTGCTCGCCACTCTCAAAGATGTTCCTTGAAGAGTAACTCCTACAGTCTAGATCTGAGAAATGCATGTAGACGGTAATATTTGGGCAGACGAAGGACTAACAACTAACCAACCAAGCTACAGTACAGTGGAGAATGTGATATTCTTTCCCAATAAACGCGTTTACACTCAAACTGTTATTTACAATACAAACAGTTGGGAGCCAGATCAGACGCCGGGTAACCCGGCGTCTGATCAGGCTCCAATCTGTTTGCCACCAAGATAAACATGAATTATCAGAATTGTCTAAAAGTTGTTCTTTTCTACGTTTTAGTGCTTTGTGTTTGCGTACGTTTGCGTTTAAACGGGAAAGAATAACAGATTCTCCACTGTATGTACCATGGGATGCAGGTAGGTACATTTTCTATATTGTAAAGCAACATTTAAACTCATTAAATGCAACTGAATGCAAACGAAATGTACGAGTAAGACCGGATAGAAACTCAGTCTTTGATCTGTTCCAAATAGTTTGAAAACACCCATTCTATGTATTCAAAACTGAAGCAAAACTCTGCCATCCCATTCTTTCTCTCTTTCTATATTTCCCTATTTCTCTCTCGCTTTCTCTCACACTCTCTCTCTCACTCTCTCTCCTCTCTCTCTCTCTCTCTCTCACACACACATCCTCTCTCCTATGTCTCACACTGCCTCTGTATCTCTCACTCTCTATCTCTATCTCTCTCTATCTATCTCCCTCACTCTCTCTCTTTCTATCTATCTCTATCTAGCTTTCTACATGTATCATCGAATCACTCAATCTATTTCTCTCTACACAGACTCCTTCACTCTGTCTTTCACATGTACTTTTCTCTGCAGCAGGAAACACACAGTTAATATTTTACAGCGACACGGTCCTTGAACAAATCATAAAGTGATAGTGGAGGTGGGAAAAAAAGCTCAGCGTGACGAGTATACGCCTGGGTAAAGAGATATTTCAAACGTGTGTATTAACTCTTCCACTGCCAAATTAATCGTGAGATTTCTACCCCTTCACCGTTTCATTGTCGTCTGTTTTAATTTGTTGATTGCAAGATCGTTTCAAAGTATGATTCAATGTAGTATGATTGAAAACATATCGATATGAGTGACAAACAGTTTTGATCCTGATCAGACGCCGCGTCACGCGGCGTCTGATCAGGATCAAAACTGTTTGCAAAGTGCGTTTGATGACGTCATTAAGAGTGTAAGGGTTAAGTGAAGACAGGCCTATGTTAATAGATATAGGTATCGGATTTATCTGTCAATTAATTTTTATGTACATGTACATATCATGATGTGGTTAGTACTATACACACCATTTGTATATAAAAGTGTTATACAAGATAAAAAATATTCGCCAAATATTATCCCATAGCAAACGTGGTGCATACTAATTAACAGAACATAATTTTGGCATATAAACGTACTTACTTTATCATTTGTCATTTTAAATGAGTCGTAATTTGCAAGTGCAATGAAAGAAAAGAATATAAAAAATCGCAATTTTTAATCAGGTTTTAATTGGAATCGCAAACAGTTTTTGTTCTGAATATCCGTAAATGTATTTATACAGAACAGTACTACTGTTGCCTAATGCAGATTCACAGTAATGTAGAACATTTATTCGGGAAATCATCGTGTTACTTTCAATCTGCATTTATCTGTAAACTTTTATATAAATCGTACATGCATTATATTTACATGTTCACGTTTAGGATTGATTGTACAGTGCATTTAACCTTATAAGACGTATCTTACTTATGCAAACAGTTCGATGCTGATCAAAACCACTTGACACGCGTAGCAATGGTTCTATAATCAAAATACCTAAATCTTAAACTTGAGAAAAGCATGCAGACGATAATTTTAAGCAGACGACATTAGACATAAACCTAGGAAAGGATTAAATCTTTCACTGCCAAGGGCGCCTAAAGGCGACTTTCCAAACAGTTTGGGTCCTGATCCAAACTGTTCGACACTCGGTTTCGACATTTCTTCAGTCAAATCAGCTGTAAATGATTGCAGACGACCCTTCCATTACAGACAATATTTTGGCGGTAAGAGGGTTAAAGCAGACGATAAATCTTGGCAGAAAAAGGGTTAGCTTGAGGCAAGTGGGACTGGTGGTCGCCTGATGGATTTTCAAGACCGTAAATTAAAAGGAACGAGGAAGCTAGACGAAATCCTCTTCAAATAATGAATAAGGCCTCTTGAATTTCCTCTGGCAAATAATTCAAAACCACTTCCTATGTCAATCAAATCTTACAACTAAAATAGATCACCTTTGTCATGCGATAATATCGCATGCTTTGACATTGTCGTCTGCATGGGAACTATTTCATATTTGTAAGTTTTGTGCAATAAAATGAAGAAGCGCAATGATATGACAGTCAAAACAGATTGGATCCAGATCGCACGTTGATTCATAATCATTCGATGTCTGATCTGAATTAACAGTTTTTGCAAATGAAAATTAAGTTTGTTTTTATCATTTTGATCCTTATCTTGCTAATGCGGCTACGCAATCTTTTCCAAACAGTATGGATCTAGAATAGACGCCGTGTAACGCGGCGTCTAATCTGGATCCAAACTGTCTGGCAGTCATATTTCACTTTCCTTTAGTTAAATAGCTTGAAATTGATTTTTGAGTTTCTTTCGCAGACGAAAAATTTGCAGCAGACGACAATTTAGCAAGATAAGGGTTTAGATGAAAAGAAATGCGAACATAGTTAGTCCCTTGTGTCATCGGCTATTTAAGACATTTCCTTCGCATTCTTAATCATAATTTTCCTTATCCTTTTCCTTATGTTCTATATACATGTATGTGCAATTATATCATTAATTCCCATTTAATCGAAACCCAAAGGCAATACACTGAAATGCAGAGATTATGTCCCCTGCCAAGAAATAAAAGAAGGTCGAAATATCATCTTCATTCCATCTCATAGTCCCTCTTCAGTGCTATACAGTGGAGAATCTGTTATTCTTTCCCGTTTAAACGCAAACGAAACGCAAAGTACTAAAACGTAGAAAAGAACACGTTTTGGACAATTCTGATAACTCATGTTAATGTTAGTGGCAAACAGTTTGGAGCCAAATCAGACGCCGGCTTACCAGGCGTCTGATCTGGCTTCAAACTGTTTGTAAAAGAAAAACTAGTTTTAGCGTAAACGCGTTTATCGGGAAAGAATAACAGATTCTCCACTGTATAACATACTCTTTGTCACAATACTGTAAAATCCAACTCATTCAGCCATTGGATTCGTTTTCAGTAGGAACGAACTAATAACACAGTCTCCCCTGTATTATTATCAGTTGTAAATACAACGCCAACATGTAAGCTTTATTGTTTCCATAACCCTTTTTAAAAAGTCAACTTAATTACACTTTAATAGACCAGCTGTCTTTCGTGATTTATTACCGTTCTATGTCTCTTTTAAGTGAGGGCAATAAATGCTAGATAATAACCTGAAATAATCCAAAAATATGCTTTTACTATCCAACATTCAAGTCTGCCTAATGGGCACTTATCAAAAATAGAGCACTACCTTTTTACATATAAATGTTAAGAATTACATATGAAACGGATTAAATTAGGACTCAATTGTTACTCTTTATAGCTTACAGTAACTCTTCTATCATACATGTAACACGAATACATGTTCTTTAAGACAATGGTGTTCACTTTGTTGATAGCACGATTCTGAAAGTAAACAGCAAACCCTTTAACGAGTGTTCTACTGGTTTTTCAAAATGTGCTTTAACCTTTTACCCCATAGATACGCTTTTTTACGAGTTTAATTTATTCCTTCCCTGAAGAAAATGGTTCCACTTTGCACAGTAATGAATATGCACCATCAGAAAATACTGCTTTTATGCTTTCAGATTGTAGCATAAAGCAGATTAAACCGGAAAATGTGGTCACCTGTCTTAAAAACTAGAAACATGTTATTCGGTAAAGGTTTACATGTACGATTATAAAGGACTTTACAGTGGAGAATCTGTTATTCTTTCCCGTTTAAACGCAAACGTACGCAAAGCACTAAAACGTAGAAAAGTACAACTTTTGGACAATTCTGATAATTCATGTTTATCTTGGTGGCAAACAGCTTGGAGCCTGATCAGACGCCGGGTTACCCGGCGTCTGATCTGGCTCCAAACTGTTTGTATTGTAAATAATAATTTTAGCGTAAACGCGATTATTGGGAAAGAATAACAGATTCTCCACTGTAACTCATTCAACAAAGTCCTCTTTGAGTGGTTGAAATGAAAACGTTTCACTGTATTCCGTAAATCAACAGAGCAAAGTTATTCCAAGAGTATGTTATAATCTGAAGAAATGTATGTCATGGGTGAATTAATAAAACAAGGGCAATGAAACACATTTTAAAGTAGGGAAAAAATAACTGAACTGAGATGCAACCAATATTCGCTGAAAATGCGTGGAAAACGTTATGAATTACTATACTGTTTAGTGCAGCACTAATGCAGTACAGTGGAGAATCTGTTATTCTTTCCCATTTAAACGCAAACGTACGCAAACGCAAAGCACTAAAAGGTAGAAAAGAACAACTTTTGTACAATTCTGATATTCATGTTTATCTTGGTGGCAAATAGTTTGGAGCCTGATCAGACACCGGGTTACCCGGCGTCTGGTCTGGCTCCAAACTGTTCGCACTGCAAATAATAGTTTTAGCGTAAACGCGTTTATTGGGAAAGAATAACACATTCTCCACTGTAGCTTCTATTTGACCCGTACTAAGTAGTGGCCTTTATATAAGCATTCGATTTGTTTTATTAAAGGGGTCGCGTGACACAGGTTAAACTGTAATGTGAATTTAGGTTCAGAGTTTAAGGTCAAAGATTCATGGCATAAGATCAAAACAAGCATTTTATTTTGTAATAAAACATGTCTCCTCATTACATGTATGACTGTCTGTCGATCAGATGTGGCCATGAAGAAAACCCAACTGTGAAGGAATACAATGCAGAAAGCGTTATTTTTTCCCGTTTAAACGCAAACGAAACGCAAACGGATTACAATAAAATAAAGTAAATGACAACTTTTTGACATTTCTGAGCATTGACTTTTACCTAGACGGCAAACAGTTTGGAGCCTGATCAGACGCCGGGTTACCCGGCGTCTGATCTGGCTCCAAACTGTTTGCATTGGGAATAATAGTATTAGTGTAAACGCGTTCATTGGGAAAGAATAACGTTTTATCCACTGTATGTGGCTATTGTTTATGCATAGTGCAATGCGCAATGAATTTTTATCATTAACATTAAACCTTTTCACTGGCATTGGCGCCAAAATGCGCATTTACAAACAGATTCTATTACAGTGGAGAATCTGTTATTCTTTCCGGATAACGCGTTTACGCTAAAACTAGTTTTTCTTTTACAAACAGTTTGAAGCCAGATCAGACGCCGGGTAACCCGGCGTCTGATCTGGCTCCAAACTGTTTGCCACCAACATTAACATGAGTTATCAGAATTGTCCAAAAAGTGTTCTTTTCTACGTTTTAGTACTTTGCGTTTGCGTTTCGTTTGCGTTTAAACGGGAAAGAATAACAGAGTCCTTACTGTAAGATCAGATGCCGCGTCATGCGTCATCTGATCAATATTCCCGTTTGACGTTTCGAAATCTCGCAATATTGCCTTAAATCTAACTAAAAATGATATTGTAGACACCAATATTGAAAAAAGATCACATATGATGGTGAAGGGGTTAAAACCTCACGTTAAATTTAAACATGAACATAGAATGAGCCGCACACTGTAGTACGTTTTTGCAGAGAGGGAGCACGGTACATGTACGTATATACAGTGGATAAACAGTTATTCTTTCCCAATGAACGCTTTTACACTAATACTATTATTCCCAATGCAAACAGTTTGGAGCCAGATCAGACGCCGGGTAAACTGGCGTCTGATCAGGCTCCAAACTAAAGCGAGAATTGTACAAAAGTTTTTATTTTCTACATTTTAGTGCATTACGTTCGCGTTTCGTTTTTAACAACGGGAAAGTATAACGCTTTCTCCACTGTAAAATATGCACACCTGTTGTCCTGTATTGAGCGGTAATCTGTTTTACAACCCCTTTATATGTTAACGATTGATCCTTAATGATTTATTCCTTAATGATTGACTGCCCACGGGAGATAGTATTGTATTTAGTCTTAAAACAACTGCACTTTATTGGATAAAGATCGTAATATAGTATTGTCTTTATCAGTATATAATTAGTTTGAGGTTACCGGTTCAATCTACGAGAACCGTGCCAATTTAGTTAGGGGTGCACTATATTAACTGAACAATTGTGAAGAAGTCAATTCGCTCCCAATTAAGTCAAACGTAATGCAATACAATGCAGAAGATAACAGATTCCTCACTAAATATTAAACGGCAATATTTAAGGGTATTACTCCCAACTGTTTGCAATGGAAATAATTATTTTATATTCGAATCGTATCAGGACCCAACCACTTACATGTAGACACTCGTACATGTATCAATGTTTCTACAAGCCGAGTGTCTAAAACGAAAACTAAAACGCTAAGAAATCTAGGTAAAGACAGATGATATATTTACATAGTGCGATTTGATTACAAATAAAGTTTAACCAGGCAGCTTTGGCAAAAACAGACATGTATCAAATTATCTAGATTATGTCGTATAGTACACTGGCTTATTGTTCATACAAATCGTTAATGTAATATTTACAGTGCGGGAACCATAACATATATATCCACATTACCAAACAGTGTAGTCCCTGAACAGAGGGCTCTGATTAGGGGCCTACATTGTTTGAGATACGTTTAAACAGTTAGGGGACAACAAATTCCTCGATGGTCAAAATAAGCTGCCATTGTTATATATATGTAAATTGAAGGATCCATTTGAAGTTGCAGTGTATCAAGGGTTAAAGGGTTTTATTTGCTTATAACAACAATGCTTTTTCAATTTACATAATGTCAACGATTACATATTATCACAGGCAATGGATGAATATACAAAGACTAAACATACATATGTACACTTAGATGTTCTGTAACAAATTGACCTCTAGAACTTCAAATGGACAATTCCAGTTTCTAAATAAGGCTTGTTCATTAATGACTATTTATGGACTTTCTTACAATATATTGCCAAATTAACAAACAGTGCAGATCTTGGTCAATGGCTGCTTTAGGGGTCTTCTATTCAGAGTCTACCATGTTTGCTCAGGACAAGCGATATGGTTGTCTGACAAAAGTTACATGTAAATACAGTCGAAGAAATTTGCCTGACCAACTTTCACCAGTTTCAACGCAATTGCAACTACAATGGCGAAAGGTTATTTGTTTGCGTTGAACGAAAACTAACGAACACGCAATAGTAAAGAAAATAACATGGGCCATCTTCAAGCATAACTCAGTTGCCATGATCAATTAAATGTGAAGCAATTGTGAATGTCAAGCCAGTGTAAATTGGCAATTTACAAAATACAAGAGAGTGGAAGACAATTTTGCATTTTTGTTTAAACACGTAACGCGAACGAAACTATTTTTGTCTTGAACACTAGAAAAAATGCTATTAGGTAAATGGAATGCTTCCTGCACATTCGTTCTATCTTATGCTAACTTCAAACTGTAAACACAGATTTCATTGCAATCAGAAAATAGTTCATTAACTGGATACAACAATTTTAACAGTGCCTATGCAATTATATGATTCTAATTGAGACGAACCAGACGCACTTCAAGACGCGCCAAGAACATGAATGGAAGCAAGACTTTCGATCCCAAAGGTTTGCGTTTTCATACTAAGTAATTGCCAAACGTTACAAGTCTTTTTATTTCTGGAGTACCAGGTGCGCCATTAAAACAACACTTTCGTGATATCTACACATTTCACTGATTTGTTCGATGCATGGAAGGTCACTTGGGATATAGAAGATTGGAAATCATTGAACGTAGATCAAAGAATGGGTTCTGCACGTATTATTACGATTGTTTGTCCTGTTTGTTTAGAGGCGGTTTCGATTAATAGTTTGGGTGCATATATAGTTACTTGTATTAAGGACCAATCAAAAGTAATGATTACAATGGAGTAGTTTTTGACTACAAGCGACAGCTTAATACAGGACATAAGTACAGCAGAACGCTCCTGTAGGAGCTTTCTGCTGAACATGTACCTTTGTCCTACGTTAAGCAACCAACTGTATTTGGGATACACGTGACCCAAAGAGCGGTCCATTAATACAAGCTTGAATGTACAGTGTACTAAACAGAATTGGACATTCACCAAAAAGGCCGAGGACGGAATTTTGAATGAACTACATGTAGATGATATCATAGTAACATAGTACATTGCAAAATATATAACGTAATAGATACCCAGCATAACAGAAGTACGTATTGACCCTTCCTCCACGAAGGGTAGAGAAGATTTTATTCTTTCCCAATAAACTAAAACAATTATAAACGGTATAGGTTGAACTTTTAAATGACTATATGATATCACAGGAATATAGTACGGTGTAGTAGATTTAATAGGTACTCGGTACTACAGCCGTACGTATTGACCTTTCCTCCACAGTGAAGAAGATTTTATACTATCACAATATACGCGTATACAGTGGAGGAAACGTTATTCTTTCCCAATAAACGCGTTCACGTTAAAACTTTTATTTCTATTTGCAAACAGTTTGGAGCCAGATCAGACGCCGGGTAACCCGGTGTCTGATCAGGCTCCAAACTGTACTGGTTGAGACCAAGATAAACATGAATTATCAGAATTGTCCAAAAGTTGCACTTTTCTACGTTTAAGTGTTTTTCGTTTGCGTTCCGTTTCGTTTAAACGGGAAAGAATAACGTATTCTCCACTGTATCCTAATCACCTTATATCATTAAAATAATGTTTTGAGCCTGATCAGACACCGGGTCAGCGGGAACGCGGATGAAAGTAAACAAAATGAGAATGTCAGTTTCATCAAACTGTTGATTAATTTACAGCGGATTGGTATTAAGACATTTATATGGAGGCAGGGTTGATACATTGTACAATGTCGAGGGTATAATAATATGTACTTCCCAATAAACATGTTCATATTTAAACAGATATATGTACTGTACATTACAAACAGTTTGAAACTTGACCAGACGCTGAGTTAGTAGCCGTCTGATCTAACATAAATTTCAGTGTTGTCTCGTTTATCATTAGAAGAGTAAACCATTACAAAACATTAACAATGAAAACAGTTAAACGAAAGTCGGTCAATACAGGTCAATGCAGAAGACGTTAATAGTTTTGTTACAATTTCGCCAACTCATTTTTATCTGAGCAGCAAACAGTTTGGAGCCTTGTCAGACGCCAGGTTAACCGGAACACTGGTCTGCCTACAACTGTTTGCAATGAATGGTATAGTTTTAAGCGTAAGTTCGCGTTTATTGGGAAAGAATAGCTGTTTCTCCATTGTATACTTTGTCCACAGTGATAAATGTAACTTGGAATCGATGTGTTGAAAAGAAGTTCTTATCGGGTTTTGTATAGTTAGGGACACTTCAAATGAACAAACTGTATTTTGTGTTTAACATTACCCTCCAAACAATGTTGACCCAGATACGTAAGATGCAAAGAACTAACTTAAGGGCTTAAATGGATTAAAACCGACACAAACAGTAAAATATAAGAGGGAAATATTTAGCTAATAAGAATTAAGGACATAAGGTGATTTTGACTTTTTGTTTACACTTAAAAAGACATTATTGTTTTCCTAAAATCGAATTTGTGCTAAATTACTAATGTTTAGTGTAAACAGTTTATATCCAGACCAGACTGTAAACTACAGGGTCCAATGTTATAAAGCGTTTGAGCTGAGTCTGAGTGTGTTCTCAAACATTTGATTGGTCAGATTTGAGCCTAGGCTCAAATCTGACCAATCAAATGCTTGAGAACGACTTTAGACTCCACTGAAAAATTAAGCTTTATAACTTTGGACCTTGGCCGCTCAGATTGAAATTAAAATCAGCATATTCAAGAACTTGTTATTTTATACATTTTTATACCATTGCATTAGCATTTTGATTGTTTTAACTGAACTAGAAAGAGTGACTTGTTTTCCACTGAACAAAGGGTGTCGTTGATGGTAAGTTAATTGCACCTGAAACCGTTATCATAAACCTTTACTACTTATCAAAATCAAATCGAAAGATTGTGACAGGATTGTGCACGTGATGTCATAAACATTGAAAATATAAAACGTGGGAGGATGTTAATGTTGTCTTTGATCACGATCTGGATCATTACCAGACAAAATCTTAAAACCATAAGTTTTGACATTTCCTGATACAGTCTACCTCAAAGTATTATATATATTTTATTTTTTTCAGGCCTTGTCAGTAAGGACCTCATTTATTGTCCCCGTCAAAGTATTATATGCTACAAATGTATGTCCTCCAACTTTTGCGTTTTAAGGTAAAGATATCAAATACCACACAGCTGATAAAAGTGGCAAACAGTTTGGATCCTGATCAGACACCGAGTTACTCGGCGTCTGATCTGGATGCATACTGTTTCCGGCTGTTTGTTAAGTCGAATTTTGAGGGGAGGTGGTACATGTATAAGGACGTTTTAAACCACAAGCATTCATAAATTATATTGTTACGTTACCGTTGCTTTTAAATATTGTTGTCGACGTACAATTTGCGCATGAAGACATGGGGTCAAGCAGACAGTGTGTGCGTTACCCCAATTTCTCCATAGCCTGTTTCTAGTTTTAAAGACAAGTGCTTACCTAAACAGAGAGGCCATTTCTACAGATATTTTCCGAAATCTTCGGATTTTTATCCAAGCAGGTTGAAGCTTAAACAGAGAAATCTTCGGATTTTTATCCAAGCAGGTTGAAGCTTAAAACAGAATGATTATGCTTTACTTTCAACGTGTTTTAAGTAATCGCGTTTGAAAAATAGAAAATTGTGAAATTTTAGAATTTTTATGATCAACTTATGACATCCATGCTTTAAGCAGGTTAAAAGAAACGCAGAATGCCCCTAAAGCATACTTAATGTAATCATGGATGTGTTTACTATTTTTACGTTAACACGTAGCCGCGCCTATCGCTTATCCTGCAGCGCATATCTAAATAAATTGAGTCGTTAAATTGCAATGCTAGCAAAATGCAAATAGTCAACCATATGCATACCTGTAATAGATTATAATCACATTTTACACGGTACGTGTGTTTCTTATCAACTGGGTTAGCTGCGCTTTTCATTCAGAAAACAGCCTGACAAGTTCCCCGACTTACTTTGCCAAAACTCGTTTCCGTTTAACCTGTTCTTTCATAGTTTTTCTCCAATTGTAGCACCAGGTGGTTGCTTAACCCATTACCCCATATCCTGTTTTAAGTAATGAAGATAGGTGACCGCTTACAGTGGATAATCTGTTATTCTTTCCCGTTCAAACGCAAAAACGTACGCAAACGCAAAGCACTAAAACGTAGAAAAGAACAACTTTTGGACAATTCTGATAAGTCTTGTTTATCTTTGTGGCAAACAGTTAGGAGCCTGATCAGACGCCGGGTTACCCGGCGTCTGATCTGGCTCCAAACTGTTTGCACTGCGAATAATAGTATTAGCGTAAACGCGTTTATTGGGAAAGAATAACAGATTCTCCACTGTAAAGCATGTGCATTTTGCTTTACTTTCAGCCTGCTTTAAGCTAACATCTGCGATAATATAGAAAATATTTTTATCATACATGTTTACATGTATTACTGTATAATTGCAACTGTTTTCTTCCGTGGAGAAATAAATTAAAGGCATAAAAAGACGCATTTACGGGGTAATGGCTTAAAGCAGACTGGAAGTTTAGCAGAAAGCATAACTTCATTATTTGGTTGACTACATGTAATATACCATTTTCTCTCTAAAACTTCATTGTTTAAATAAGCAGTTCGAAATTCCAATTTAGCGTAGTTTATTGTTTGACTATTATTACAATATTACAAACATTACAGACCCTGGCCAGCATTGGACAAGTGTACCCTTTACAAGTACAGAGCTTGTGAATGACGAGTGTACTCGTCGCTGGGGTGCAATGTATTAATAAAAGCAAGCTAATATGTTAAACAGAAAACTTGAATACGGTGGATGATTCAGTCAAATGAATTAAAATAAACATAACTGTATTTTCTTCCGCAGTAGCCAATACTACTTGTGTATATAGCCAATACTACTTTTGCATCCAAAACGTGGTTTTCTCCAAGAATAGAGTCTATGTCAATTGCAAACAGCCAAGAGCCTGCGCAGAGCCATAGAAACTCGTACTATGAGCAGAATCCAAACTATTTGAAACTCATTTTAAACCATATTTGGACTCCAATACTTTTCTTCATTCCAATGCCTGGCGTTTACATTTTGCTTCGTCAAGAGGGAGAAAGACAGAAGGTTTTCGTCACTGTTTTGTTTTGAGACAAGACACCCACAATGATCTATGAGAACATATGACTGAAACTGTCTGCCTAGCTAACACTTGTCTCCACCCTTTAAACAATAAATAAATACAGCCAAGCTTGTGTTAAACCATCATCAACGAAGACTCGGTTATATATCTAAGGATATGAAGCTGCTTATGCAGAACGGAATTAATACAGAAATCTTATTATAGTAGCTTTCTTCATTACTTTTGTTCTGCATTAAGGTTTACATATTTTTAAGACTGCGCATGCGCAATTTCTCAGTTGTCGCCTAATAGAAGTGTGACGTTGGTACATGCATTCTAATTGCAAACAGGGTGATAAATGATTACGTAAGAGTGAATACATTATTAGCTAATGTTATTACTTACAGTGGTGAAGATGTATTTCTTTCCTAATAAACGCGTTTACGCTGAAACTAATATTTCCATTGCAAACAGTTTGGAGCCAGATCAGACGCCGGATAACCCGGCGTCTGACCAGGCTCCAAAATGTTTGCCATCCAGATTAATATGAATCGTCGATAATTTCGAGAGCATGTCCTCTTTAGCATTTTAATGCATTGCATTTGCGTTTCGTTCGCGTTTACACGGTAACGAATGACGTTTTCTCCACTGTAACTTGTACTAAGCTCTCGTATGTCAAAGTGTCACCAGCCCTTTAAAGACCAAAAAGCAACCGTTTTGCTACATATACGAACAATAAAGACCCAGCTCAGTAGAGTAAAGTTTTATGAAACCATTGGCATGCTGACTGCATGTCGTTTTGATTTCAAAACCAGCCATATTTACGCTAGGCGATCAGCACTTTAAAGTCCTACAATTAACAAGAAGACAAACTCGTATTGTAGAATATGTACTAAGCGTTTGAAAGAATTAATTTGCAACGATTAAGACGCAGTGTTGGTGTTTTCTTTCTTAAGTTTTACAATGTATCTGGACATTTCAAAACATTTGGATCCAGATCAGACGCCCAGTAACTCGGCGTCTGAGCAGGATTTTAACTATTCGACACTTGTTATATAACAGTATTAATGTAATAGGGTATAACAGGGTTTGTCAGATTTTTAAAACTTTGAAATAGATATATTTAACATGAAATGGGTTTAGATAGTTTGTCAAGTAGTTAACCTACTTAGTGTACTAACTACATAGGTTACAATGGAAGATTGTAGCATCCATCTCCATTCAGACATACTAAGTATTTGACAAGCCTTAATCAACATATATAGAAGTACAACATCTTCATGCAGTTAAAACTGCAGGGAAACACTATTCTGTCCTTTTTTTCAACGCAATTCATTGGAACAAATGTAGTCAATGTCAGTTAACCTTTAATCTCAATCACTCCTGAAAGTTTTAACGGCAACGTTCTGCTTGAATTCAAGTTTATTCTATTTATTACTTTTTAGCGTTGAGTTTTACACTATGTTGTAAAATGGCAAACAGTGCAAACTCAGACCAGATGACTCGTATAGAAGCCCTCCGACTTATTGCGTGGGACAAGTGTACTCTTCACGGGTGAATTAGTATACTTGTCACTAGGGTTCAATGAGTTAAAGGAGTCAAATGCTCTCTATATTCAGGAGAATGCTTAGTCCTTTCCCTAATAGAAGCGCCTTTTAGCGCATTTGCTTTATTCCTCCACTTAAGAAAATAGTTCCAATTTATATAAATGTAGTCATAAAACATGTTCCAACACAAAGTTTGCTTTATCTTGACATATTGTAGCTTAAAGCAGGCTGAAAGTAAAGCAGAATGCGCCTTAGGGCGCATTCTGCTTTACTTTCAACCTGCTTTAAGTGGTCACCTTTATTTAAAACTAGAAACAGGCTATGGGATAAAGGGTTAAATAATGTAGCCCATGCGTATGTCTGCTTTACTTACATGTATACAATACATTAAATTGACGCATGCATTATTTATCAGTACCCGTCTAACATGTACTACAGAAAAATAATGATAATTCGGTGTGCGTCTAAACATTGCCATAACTTTTAAACACTCGATTTCAAATAATAGGTATATTTTATGACATAACGTACACTTTTAGTATCGTTTAAACTTGAACGAATAACGTTTTCTCCGCCGTAAATAACACACTTCTAATTAACCATGTAATGACTAGATAATTCCAGTGAGTAGCTTTATTATCTCAATGAACCTTAGTGGCGCGTATGATATATACAGTGGAGAAAAACGTTATTCTTTCCCGTTTAAACTCAAACGAAACGCAAACGCAATACACTACAATGTAGAAAATAACAACTTATTGACATATTTGACTATTAATATTCAGCTGTGCGGCAAACAGTTTCGAGCCTGATCAGACACCGGGTTACCCGGTGTCTGATCTGGCTCCAAACTGTTTGTACTGCAAATAATTTTTTTAGCGAAAACGCGTTTATTGGGAAAGAATAACGTTTTCTCCATTGTATTTTTCCTTTACAAGCCGTGTACCTCTGAGTACATTTGTCATAAGCAAACTGTGAAGACCTCGATCAGAGGCTTTTGTAGGAACCCTCTGACCAAGAACTACTTGTGTGTCAGTTTGCACTACATGTATACTCTAGGAAGCAATCCTGAATCGTCAAAAATGGACTTTACTTAACTGGGAACTGGTAGTTTCTATATAAAGGTTAGAGTCAAAGAGACATGGACGCTGAAGGCGTAACGTTTTAATTATAATGTCTGAAGTAACTGGAAATTCAGTGAGTAGGGGGGCACTAATCTTTCCCAATTAAACGCATTTGTGCTAAAATAATCTTTACCATTGCAAACAGTTTGGATCCTGATCAGACGCCGGGTAACTCGGCGTCTGATCAGGCTCCAAACGGTCTGCAACTCAGATTTTAAAATAGCTAACTCGTTTTTAACACTGTCAATTGCTCAATTTCATTGCATTCAATTTGCGTTTAGCTTCTACATGACGTGTATTAAAGGGGCAGCATCGGGTTTTTCTTCTCTGTCACATCAGTATCAAATCAATTCAAACCTGATGTATGTTTAGTTTTTGAAAGACGTACTCAACAATGCAGATTGATCTATACCTGGACGAGTTTGTTATGCTTTACTTTCAAACTGAATTCAACTGCTTGATGATTTCTTTTACAAATAGTAAATATCTTCAATAGTTTTTGAATCCTATTTAAGCTGTCATCTGCCTTAAGGATCGAAAACGAGCATAGGTATTTACACGTAGTAATGTGTGTTTTTCGTAAATTCTCAAATAAACTATGAGTTTTATTTGAGTCAACAGCACTTGTTAATGTCATTTTTAACCCTTTCTTTGACTAATCATTCGCCTGCTTTTAACTATTTCACCGTCATAAAATTGTCTGCTTTCATACTGTTTTCTGCACCATTGTGTCCCACATCAGATTTAAGGATGAATGCCAGAAAGAATATTAAAAAAGTGTCAAAAAGTTTGGATCCTGATCAGATGCCGAGTTACTCGGCGTCTGATCAGGATTCAAACTTTTTGCAAAGACAACTGTCATCACCTATGATGGGAAAAGAGTTGTCGGGATGCTGGTCATTTATAGGCCTGTACAGGTAAAGTTGATCGTTTTTTGAGATGATATAAGCACTCATCGATTATATTGATAACGGATATGTGTAACTGGGTAAACCCCGGCTAGGTGTTACATCAGGACAATATGCAATCAACGCCAAAAGGAAAGTTATCGCTGTTTTAGCCCTAACCCAGCCGTCAATATCGTCTGCTTTAAAAATCTCGTCTGCAAAATTTGTCAGATTACGATTAATTCATTTTCAGTTTAAGAAAAGTTAAGCCGAGTGTTGAACTGTTTGGATCCAGATCATACGCCGCGTAAAGCGGCGTCTGATCTGGATCCAAACTGTTCAAATATCAGCCAATTTGCGATCAGCAGGTAAAGGTACAATAATTCTCCAGCTGCAAGTACCGTCTGCTTCAAAAAGATCGTCTGCATATATATTTATAAAACAGCTTTAATGATATTGATACTGAAATTCCTTACTATGAGTTTCAAACAGTTTTTATCTTGATCAGACGCCTATTTTATGAGTGTATGATCTGGATCAAAGCTGTGTGCAAGATTTCCCCAGGTTGGACTCAGCAGACGAAGGGTTATTTATAGTGATGATATTGACCGAAATGTGATTGCGTTAGGTGTCAAATCTGTTTCAAATGATGTAGCTATATACAGAGCAAGATACCACGGAAATAAAACATATTAGATATACATGGTTCTACAATGGAGATGTTTTCGTATCCAATTAACCCACTTGTGCCTAGTGACCCGATAAAAAGGACATAAGCAAACCTTGCAGACTCAGACAGACGACGCGTTATCACAATCTTTTAAAACGTTAACTCCCTCACTGTCATGACGTCATCAGCTTTAAAACATTGTCGTCTGCTTTTATTTCTCAAATTTAAATTTCAGGTATTTTGACTTATGAAGTGTTAAAGGGGTGGCAACAGTTTTGATCCTAATCAGACGCCGCGTAACGCAGCGTCTGATCAGGCTCCAATCTGTTTGCAAATAATCATTGTACATTGACTCGAAGTAAGGCAGTGAAGGGGTTAATTTGGCTACATATTGATCTATATAGACAGTTTTCCTAAAGATCTTTTTATCTTACGTTCAGCCTGCTTTTATTATACCAAAGTTCTTAAATGTATAAAATAAAAACTGAAAACAAACCTTCGTTGCCGCTATACCATTTTAATTGGTGTGCATCACACATTACAAAATTTCAATAACAATGATTGTGGTCGTTTATTTAGATTAGGTTTCAAGGTGAAGTTAAATTTCAACACAACTGATATTAATTTTAACGAGGTAGGTGCACTTTTGTAAAATATAATTACAAAATTCTTCAAACTTTGCATGAAGATAGTAAAATTAGTAAATACTAAAAAGAAGATAAAGATTAAATAAGCGAGAGATTGCTTTATTCAAACAGTCAATAGCAATAATATTAAATTATTATGATTATTTCTATTACTATTATTATTGTTATTATACTATTATTAGTAGTAGTAGTATTATAATTATTATGAATATTAACTAGATCTACAAAATAGTTCAAAAATAGTCAAAAAAATCATCGACAAGATACAGAAATACAACATCATCATACTGTTACATCATTTTGCGACAATTAAAGTACTAATGTCGAAAAGCGACACTCCTTAATGACAACATGAAACGGTGTGTGAGTTTTATTAGCACCCAAATGTTTATCACCAATATTTCAGAAAAGTGTTAGTGCACATCCAATTTATAACTTCAGTGAAGATGAATTAACCTTTAAAGTGCTATAACAGACATGTCTTACATGTACGTTTGCAAGCAGTTTGGATCCAGATCAGACGCCGAGTAACTCTGCGTCTGATCAGGATCCAAACTGCTTGTCATGCATTTTGATTGTTTCTTTAGTTGTACAGGCATAAATTATTTTTTAAATGTTCGTGAATGTAAAATAAAAACATTAGATTTCACATTAAAGGCAATTTATACTTGACACAGTCAGGCCTATACATGTAAATAACTCGAATTTGATTTAGTCGAAGTTACTCATAAGTTGGAATATTTTCGTATCGAAGAAGTCGGGGGAAAAAAGTTCATGTTTTGATATAGAAAAGAACGGTTAAAATCGACTTTGGCGAATTTCTGTTATCGAAGTTTGTCTTTTTACATGTTACAAGTTTATACATTAACCCGTTCTCTCTCAATGAAGCCAAAACGCGCGTTTGCAAACAGTTTGTTTCCTGATCAGACGCCGCGCAAACTGTTTGACATTCTCTTTGAAATTTCTTCAGTCATACTGCCTTAAATTTAACTCTGAAACAATATTGCAGACAACAATATTGAAGCAGACCACAATGAAACGGTGAATGGATAAACACCTCAAGATCAATTTGATCATGAAACCGTAAAATGATCATATATTTCATATAAAACTCCAATGAAAAAGGGACAAAATTTCTGTGATTGACAGCTATATGTTTTACAGTGCAGTGGAGAAGACGTTATTCTTTCCCAATAAACGCGTTTACTGTAAAAACTATTATTTTCACTGCAACTAGTTTGGAGCCTAATCAGACGCCGGGTTACCCGGCGTCTGATCAGGCTCCAAGCTCTTTACTACTTATTTTAAAGTTAATCGTGAGCAGTTTAAAAAATGTCATTTTCTACGTTTTTAGTGTTTTTGCGTATGCGTTTTGTTTGCTTAAAATGAAAAGAATAACGTTTTTTCTCTTCTGTTTAATAAAAGTTGACCCTAAACATCCTGTATGACTCAGGTGTCACCCAGTTTAACTGTCATTCGATTTGACCCTCGTCACCTATTCCTCCAGTGGAAAAGATGTTATTCTTTTCCAATAAACGTGTTTATGCCAAAGTCCCCAATGACCATTGCACACATCGAGTAACCACGCCGTCTGGGAAGGCTCTAATTTTTACCACTCTCATTTGATTCATCCATTTATGCCAAGTGATATATATCCTTATATACAAATATTAGATAAGTATATACATAAGTTTTGTTTTATATTGAAATTCCTACATGCATCAGCAAAGAGTGTAGTCACAGATCAGACGCCGCATACTGCGGCGTCTGATCTGAGTCTACACTCTTTGCCTATTTCCAATTTTATGAGACGCCATGCACAATGTGTTACAGTGGAGAATGTGTTATTCTTTCCCGATAAACGCGTTAACACTAAAACTATTATTTACAATACAAACAGTTTGGAGCCAGATCAGACGCCGGGTAACCCGGCGTCTGATCTGGCTCCTAACTGTTTGCCACCAAGATAAATATGAATTATCAGAATTGTCCAAAAGTTGTTCTTTTCTACGTTTCAGTGCTTTGCGTTTGCGTACGTTTGCGTTTAAACGGGAAAGAATAACAGATTCTCCACTGTAATGATCACCATTTACAAGAACCAGTAAATTATACATTTTATTGTCTTGCGTTTTGTTGCATTTAAACGGGACAAAATAATAACTCCACTATAATGCCTATAATGATGTTTTGGTCAGTCACTAATTTAGCTATACCCCTGGCACTGAAAGTGTGTCATCTGCATTAAACAATTGTTATCTGTTTTTATTTCTAAAATTTCAATTTAAGGCATAATGACATTCAAGTATTGTAGTACTGAGTTTCAAACAGATGCCGCAAATCAGGATCAAAACTGTTTGCAAATAGCAATAGTACTCGGGCTAGGCAGGTAAGTGGATTACAGTAGAACAATTAAAAACATGTGTATCTCAATTTGTTAAATCATTCATCTTCATTTACACGTGCCCTCTGTTCATCAGATAATTTTTAATTTGATATATGTACTCAGTTTCATTGAAGTTGTATCTTTTCACATGCAGTAAAATCACTATACTACGACCACTAAAATGAATGACAATTTATTGAAAATAGAAAGCTTTCTGATTTACGTTCACGTTGCTTTAACCCTTTACCCAATAACCCGGTTATAACATTAAATACAGGTGATCACATAAAGCAGGTTGAAAGTAAAGCAGAATGTGCCTTAAGGCACATTCTGCTTTACTTTCAGTCTGTTTTAAACATATGCTTAGGCTATAACAATATTTGTTATAGTAATGGTTTATGCGGGTATAATCTGGAACTATTTTCTTCGGCAGATAAATAAATTAAATACGCTAAAAGTCGCTCTATGGGGGAAAGGGTTAAGCAGTCAACTGTCTAATGCACATAATAATCAACACAATTAGTGTTCGTAATAGAGAATGTTTTACTGTATTATGTGTCAACCCTTTCTGTACAAATTATAGCTTGAGTCATTTTTTTCAAACAGTGTTGCAAATAAACCGTCTTCTTATCATGCGATTTGAAATCAACAGATATAATGGTGATTACAATTTTAATTTAGCTGTTTTTACGAGTTTCAAACAGTTCAGATTCTTATTAAAAATGTGTAACTCGGCGTCTGATCAGAATAAAAACACAAATCAAGTAGCGCTTAGAACGACGCAGATACATTACGAGGGTCACGTAAAGTACAATTTAAACCGTTCAACCCTGCAAACCAGTATATATGTAACTTGCAAACAGTGAAGATCTGATCGAAGGCTCCTAAGGAGCCCTCAGAACAGGATATTCACTGTTTGTTATATTTTATAACGTAGTTTTCTATATTATCTCTCAATTTAACATACGCTTTATCCAATCATGTTTTCTAAAATAGGATTGCCCATATGAAAATTCAGCATAAAAGGGTTAATGATACGTTCAATATACTTTATGGATACGTTAAAACTACAGTAGAGAAGACGTCATTCTTTCCCCAAAAAATGCATTTACGCTAACACTATAATTTCCAGTGCAAACAGCTTGGAGCCTGATCAGACGCCGGGTTACCCGGCGTCTGATCAGTCTCCAAACTGTTTGCCGCTCAGATTAAAAATGAAAAGTCAGATTTGTCAAATCATTGTCTTTTTCTACATTTTTGTGTTTTGCGTTTGCGTTTCGTTTGCGTTTAAACGGGAAAGAATAAGGTAGTATCCACTGTACTTTATGGATACGTTAAAACTACTTTATGTTTTGGGAAGTCTCTCGCTGGGTTTAATTGTTTGATTATTTATCTGAGTCGGGTATAAGTTTTTTACACTACCGTGCGTCAGAAAACAAGATAGTTTACCCCTACTCTTGTCGTCTGCTTTTAGATTATCAAATAACGTTTTAAGCATGTTTAACTAAGAATCGGAAATGCGAGTGTCAAATGTTGTTATTCTAGATCAGATGCAGAGTAACTGGGATTCTGATCTGGATCCAAACGTTTTTTCAGTTTGAAATCAAGGTCGCGATCGGCATAGGAAAGCTTAATTAAGAAAGAATTTTATCTTTATCTATCTATGTTTTCAAAATAAGCCTGAACCATTTAAGTTAAATCTTAACCCTTACAGCTTTGAGCGCGACTTGACTTAGATTAACACACCACTTGGATCCAGATTACACACCACGTAACACGGCGTCAGATCAGAATATCGGAACTAAACGGTTTGCTATTTGAGCTGATGATTCTCCAATCACAATCTTTGAGGAAAATGAAGCAGGCGAAACTTTTCCAGCAGACGATATTGCAGCAGTGAAATGGTTAAAGTGGAGAATACGTTATTCTAAAATTAACGTGTTTACGCTTAAACTGTTCTTTCCATTGCAAACAGTTTGGAGCCAGATCAGACGCCGGGTATTCCGGCGTCTGATCAGGCTCCAAACTGTTTGCCGGTAAGATTATTATGAAAAGTCAGAATGTTTTAAAATGGTCATTTTCTACATTTTTGTGTCTTGCGTTTGCGTTTCGTTTGCGTTTAAACGGAAAGGAATAACGCCATCTCTTCGGTACCAGACCATACATGTAGCTTGCAGTGGAGAACAGGTTATTCTTTTCCGTTTGAAAGCAAACGAAACGCAAAGTCAATGCGCTTAAATCGGAAAATTCCATTTATTTTTAATTTTTTTTAAAGTTTCATGATTTGTTCTAATCTGAGATGCAAACAGTTTTGGGCCGATTCAGACGCCGGGTAACCCGGCGTCTGATATGGCACCAAACTGTTTTCAATAAATAGTATTGTTTTAGTGTAAACGTGTTTATTAGGAGAGAATAACGTCTTCTCCATTGTACATGTATACATGTCACCCGTACAAGTACATGTATTTGACTATTTTTTCATGATTTCTTCAACAAAACGAATATGGCCTCTTATCACTGTAATGTATATAACTATATACAGCAAAAAAGGCAGTCGAATATGAAATAGGAAACATAATTCACAATATTATAGATCAAAGGAATATAATTGAATTGATAATCACCCAAGGCCTTCGTCGAACCACCCTATCTTTGTAAACTTTTCAAAATCAACTACATATATAGTATTTGTCGAAAAGTACATTTAAATCTATGCTAAGCGAAACGTTTAGCCTTATCCCTTTACACTCCATAATCTGTTTTTTAAATTTTGTAGTTTTGGGGACAGATGGCCGCTTGAAGCGGATTGAAAATTAAAGCAGAATGCACATTAAAACGCATTCTGCTTTACTCGCATTCTGCTTTAAGGTACGATCTGATAGGATATAACAAATTATTTCTTATGGTACATGTACATATTCCTGGCTGTATAAAGTGAAGCACTTTTCTTAAGGTGAGAAATAGCTCATATTTTAAAAGCGTAAACATGCGTATATATTTGGGTAATAATAAAAAGCTGGGTAACTATACAGACAAAAGGGTCGGGCTGCTATATATTTCAAAGTATGACAAACGGTGCAGATCATCTGACATGGGTCTACATTGTTTGATAATTATGTAAATACCCGTTTTCAGCAGCATAAAGGTATATTAAATGCAAGTAATGAAAAGTACAGTGGAGAATACGTTATTCTTTCCCGTTTAAACGCAAATAAAACCCAAACGCAAGGTAATAAAATGTAGCAAATAACAACTTTTTGAAGAGTCTGACTATTCATTTAATATTAGTGGCAAACAGGTTGGAGCCTGATCAGACGCCGGGTTACCCGGCGTCTGATCTGGCTCCAAATTGTTTGTAAAGGAAAAAAAGCTTTAGCATAAACGCGTTCAAAAGGAAAGAGAAACGTTTGCTGTACTGTATATTAAATGCAAGTAATGAAAAATAAGATACGAAAATAAAAACGGGTAGATTACTTACATGCCTGGCTGCAGGTCCTGTGCCAGTCCGTGCTGACAGACGGATTGAAGAAATGTAAACAACACAAATATAAAATATATATCCTCCATCGTTCTGAAGTTTTTTCTCTACCTATCGTTGACACTTTCTAGCATACACTGCCAATTAAAACAAACTAAACAAATAACAACACTATCCTAGCCCCTTGTCATGCTGTCCCCGCACATCGCAGTCTTTCCAGATTCGTCGTGAATGAGGGATCACTCCATCTTCCATCCAAGTAAAAATATTAATCTGCAAAATTTAATCAGATTTTTTTTGTTATCTTTTCTAATTTCGTAATGCAATCTCAAACCCCTACACTGTTACCACTAAAGCTCATAGGGTTTCCCCTTCGTTAATATATTCCACCGCACGGTCCGTGCAAGATTGTAAAACTTGCTAAATAAGTTTTTTATCATTCAATTTTACACATGTTTTCTCTCAAACTATTCCCCTGTACAACGTAACGACATTCACACAGATAACCCCTAGATAAGGCGAATAATCCGCGTAATTACCTAAAAAGTCCCACTAAAACTGTCCCCTCATATAAGGGTAGTTAATCTTTTTACGACGTGTGCTAGCTTAAAGCAGGGTGAAAGTAAAGCAGAAAGCTCCTACAGGAGCTTTCTGCTTTTCTTCCATCCTGCTTTAAGCTACATCACTTTAAATAACTACATGGTTTTTAATGAGCGATCGTTTGTCTGAGGTTATCCTGTACGGTATACTTTAATTGATAAAAAATAACTCCACTAATGACAAGCCTACGGCATTTTCAGTTAAAGAAACGAAGCCAAAGAGACGTGAATGGCTGTTATGAATACCTTAATTAGCTGTTTACAGTCTTAATTAGTCCGTACAATGCCGCCGCGCCCGTCCAGTACAATATCCATTCAAACATAAAAAATGTATCTATTCCTTTTTTAAGCTAAGTCATTCAAAACTTGCCTAAATTGTTACAATGTATAGGCGACACGAATATAGCACGCCGTTGGACTCCCGTATCAGTTAAACAGATCGCGTCAAATTACATATACATGATATTAGTAGTTTTATTTTTTGTCAAAACTATCCAATTAAATCAATCGTCTTTAACTATAACTACTTTGTTTTCAGTCCAAGAGTCCCCGCTTCCATTTCATGGTGTCCGAATATAGTTTCCTTATATCCGAAAAGTATAAGTAACCGTTCTACAAAAGTCCACCAGGGTCTTCATTATGCAGACACGATTTGAATTCCAAAGCTAATTCAGAGCCCCTTCGATAGCGAAAGAAAGCAGTGTGGTGACTTTTATTTTACACGTTGCCTTTAATCCAATATCCGAAATCATTTGACTGCCTCCGTATGCTTCGGCTTTACGCGCGCTCCATACTATACACTCCACTTTATGAGTGGAGGTAGTATTCTCTTATACTTGCTGTTTAACTTTTCGGCTGCTTGTCGCGATTTTACTAGAATTTGCAAACAGTTTGGATCCTGATCAGACGCCGCGAAACGCGGCGTCTGATCAGGATCCAACCTGTTTGATATTCAGTGTTAATTTTCTTAAGCTAATATGGCGTCGGGATTAAATTTAAGAAACAAATGCAGATGAAAAATTTGAAGAGGACGAAATTGTAGTATTTGAAGGATTGTATCTTTAATGCGCTAGTCAAGCTTCGTCTGCGTATCTCTGTCATGTGGTAATTCTTTACAGTTGATTTATCTGTCATTTCGTTTAAAACATATTATCAGGGTATCAAACAGTTTGGATCCACGTGGAACGCTGCCTACATGTACATGTAACCCCGTTTCTTATTTGAATCCATATTGCATTAAACTATTATCATAAACTCTCTTTCCCCCCCCCCCCCCCAAACAAAAAACAAAGTTCGATAAAGATTAATGTTTATTGTATCTAATAAATGCTGCATGCTGAAAATTACTTTTAACAAAGTCTTAATATATTTGGTAGGGTTTATTTGGAAGAAATACACTTCTGGTGACTTATAGTTTGGATCTAGATAGACACAGATCTTCCGTGTCATTGGATGACGTCTGTTCTGTATCAAATATGTTTGCAATCGAATTTACACTTTAAGTGAAGAGTCCGTTTGTTATTATAAACATTTTGTAACATTGCAATTCGCTTCGATGCCCAATCAGATTAGAATAAATCGTCACCATTTTTAAAACGTTGTCAATTCAAGTTCTTTCTCTTATTGTATTGCGTTTAGCACAGTTTGAACGGAAATGAATAGCGTGTGATCAATTTTACCAGAATGTAAAGCAAATAAAAAAATATAAAACATAGTAAATTCTCATTTAAGCAGGTTTACCCATTACCCCATATATCGTTTTACTTATTATTCCACTAAAGAAAACCATTCCATTTTAAACAATAATGAATACACACCGTACAAAACTAGTTCCTATATCCTCCCGGCCCCACATATTTAAGCTTAAAAAGCTCTTTGTAAAACAGAATGGTCATTAGGGAGTATTCTGCTACACCTTCCACATGCTTTAATTACCATCTGTATCCTATACTGAAAGCAAACTATTGGGAAAGGGTTAAAGCAAAATAGAAGTAAAATAATTCCATTTTACACAGTACACATGTATGAAAAACTACAGTGGAGAATGTGTTATTCTTTCCCAATAAACGCGTTTACGCTAAAACTATTATTTGCAGTGCAAACAGTTTGGAGCCAGACCAGACGCCGGGTAACCCGGCGTCTTATCAGGCTCCGAACTATTTGCCACCAAGATGAACAAGAATTATCAGAATTGTCCAAAAGTTGTTCTTTTCTACGTTTTAGTGCTTTGCGTTCGCGTATGTTTGCGGTTAAACGGGAAAGAATAACAGATTCTCCACTGTATCAGAAGAAATATTTTCTATATCCTAGCAGAGGGTAATTTAAATCAGCCGAACACACAGCAGAATGCATCTTTTCAAAACAAGAAACAGTCTTTGAGGTAAATAGTATTCTTTCTGCAAAAGGAATAATAAATGACAATTCAAGTGTCAAGTGTCCACCTGCCTTTAACTTCAAAACTAACCATTCCTTCGTAGGATCGTAAAACCATGGTGTGATTTAATTAAGTTTTCAAACATTCAGCAAACTATCTCTTTGACAACGGGAAGGCAACACCAGTCAATTAAAGGCGTTTGAACGTTTTGATTACCTATAAAACAGCCTAATTTATTTCTGCAATACTATGAGGGGTTATGTCTTTGAAATGTGCAATGTTCGCTAGACCCTGACCCCGTCAACTGTAATTTGACAGCCCCTGTTTTCAAAGTGACGCTCGTCGCATGCGCAGTGACCTTTGACCGCAGATGCACATGCTACGTGATCACAGCGTTAATGCTATGCCTGTTAATCGCGACTTTACTGAATTTTGCAAACAGTTTAGATCCAGATCAGACGCCGCGAAACGCGGCGTCTTATGTGGATCTATACTTTTTGACACACGTCTTTATGCTTCTATACTTAAAAAATGTATGAATTTAAATTTAAAAGATTTTGGAGACGACAATTTTGAAGCAGACGATATCACCCAATGATAAGGGTCAAACAAATGTGCATTGTAAAGACTGAAGTGCCTCTTTCCGCTTAAGTTGAAATCAAATTTGCGGTTAACACTATACTCTCGACATTGTTAAAACAAGTTTCCTTTCAACTCATCATTTCAAGGGTATCTTCTGCTAATAATTGTCGTCTGCTATTATTTATTTTATTTAGATTTTAAGGCATTTTGGACTGAAAGGTACGATGTTATGAGTGCCAGACTGTTTCTATCCTGGCCAAATGTTATGTTACTCGGCGTCTGATCTGGATCAATACTGTATGTAAATGTCCAATAAGGCAATGGTAATTCAGGTATTACATGTCACCTTTTGTATGCTTATTGGGAAAGAATAACGTTTTCTTCAAAAGCAAAACCGCACCTCAGTTTGATCAGGAAATGCATTGGCTGTTTAACATGTTCGAAACACAATGAAAACAACAACAAAAAACATGAACTGGTAATACGTTTAATAAAATATATACAATTTAACACCAACATGCTACATTGGTCCCTCTCTTCAACGGCACCCAATGGGAGACAAAAAAGTGTACGTTTTTCCGGGGGGGGTCGTGATAGGGAGGGAAAATTAAGACTTGGCTTATATTTGCAAACAACCTGAATCCAGATCAAACGCAGCGTAACGCAGCGTCTGATCTGGATTCAAGCTGTTTGACACTCGTCATCATAATCAACAGACGACTAATTTAAGCAGATGGTATTGCAGCCATGGTAAGTTTGCATATACATGTAAATGTCGTGTTTGGGGAACAGCGGTAAGGGTCTTTGTGAGTGAGTCGATGTTATGAGGGCCGTTATAGGGAGGGAACGCTGTAGTTAAATATATTGACTATTGATTACAAATCTTAATGACAAACAGTTTGGACCCTCATCAGACGCCGATTATCCGACATCTGATCTGGCTCCAAACTGTTTGCATTTGACATAATAGTTATACATGTAGCAAAAAATACCAGCTTCTCTAATGTTTCCTATATTATGAGTTTACGTCGTTTTAACACTCTTTCATTCATAATACAAAATCTACCTATTTAAAGGTGAAGGAATACCCCCATCCCCACACCAGCTATACGCTGTTTCAGGCAACTGGATGGAACCACTGACCTTGCGCAAGCGCTATCCACATTATTTACAACTAAAACGGACATAGTCGCCACTATAATATAAAAAATGCACTATATTTCAAATATCACAATTTGCACATTGTTATATTGCAGACATCTATATGTACTCCTGTTTAAAAAAAATGGCAGGATTTGGCAATAGTGCGTATTACATTTTAATTAGAAAATATAAAAACAAACTTATCTGTACATGTATCATGTTTAGTAGTATTCAGAAGCCGTGAAAAAAATATCATATACATGTACATGTAGGCGTACATATAGGTAGAATCATAACACATTTCTAAATCTCATAAGGAAAATGATGTTATATTTCCCTACGCTAATTATATAAAAGAAATCCTTTGGGCTGACTCTTAACACGATTGCACTAGCATGAAACAGAATTATAGATACGGCACAATGGAGAATATATATACGTTAGTCACATTTATAAGAAAATGAAACTTAATGCAAGTTGTAGAAAATTATTTTTTTAATGTCTATACGTAAATTAATTTTAAAGTGAATAGCAAACAGCTTGGAACCTGATTAGACGCCGGGTTACCCGGCGTCTGATCTGGCTCCAAACTGTTTGCAATGGCTTTTATTGCGAAAGAATAATGTTTTCCCCAATGAACCACGCAACATCTTCACTGTGTATAATGATAGCAATCTCTTAAAACATGTGTTTTTTCATGTCAAGACTTGAAGTATACGGACCGGTCATTTTGGCGTCTGATCTGGACATAAACTGTTTGCGAACTCTAGTGTAGCTTGACTGTGCAGTAGCTAAGTTAAAATAACAAGTTAACCATTTCAATCTTAGAAACGCCTTTAACACATTTATTTATGTTCACAGATTTAACATGTTATGCATTTGCCATGCTCTGGTTTAAGAGTCACACAACACTGTTTCTGCATAATGACAGGTGAGTTCTTAAATCAGACTGAAAGTAATCCAGAAAGCTCAGTCAGCCTGCTTTAGACAACAACATGTACACGTACATGTACCTGAAATAAACACTGGAAAACATGTGTTAAACGCTTATATAACTTTTTCAGATCCGTTCTGTATACATGTGTATAATTGTATGATCGAGATCCAATTATGTTTACATTCAACTTTAATGTTTTGGTTAATTTGCTGAAAAAGGCAAAACAATGAGCTCCATGTACATGTATAATTGCAGCCGTCAAAGTTTAATGCAGACGATACACTAGTAGATAAAGATTCAATCTTACCACAGACATGAACTGAACGACGGAGAACCTTTGAAACACTTTCAATGTTTCCAATGTTATAATTACATTTGCAAACAGTTTGGATCCCGATCAGACGCCGAGTTTCGCCGCGTCTGATAAGGATCCAAACTTACTCACACTAATTTAAACATTTTCTTTGTCAAAGTACTTTAAATATTTCTTTTCTTCTTTAAACATATTTTTAAGCAGTGTACAGTCTAGCAGTTTTAAAAAAGACTTCCATGACGTTAAATGCTTTAAACAAATGTCATCTGTTTATATTTCTCAGTATTTTGACTTAAGGAATATTGAAATGAGTATGTTAAACAGTTTGGATCCTGATCAGACGCCGCGTGACGCGGCGTCTGATCAGGATCCAAACTGTTTAACACTCGTAAGGATATGTTTTAAGTCATACTACATCATGATCCAAAATGTTGCAAATAGACATTGGACTCGGGGAAAGGCAGTGAAAAGGTTAGGATATTTAGCATTTAGTTGTTATCCGACACGTCTGCTTATTAACATGAAGAATATATAAACCCCGGGTGTTTACCATTTAAATCACCCTACATATAGGGAGAATAAAAAGATGTGTTAAAACCATGTATACATAAATATGATGAACAAGCGATCACATTTCCTTTCTATAGTTATAATTTATTTTAATTGGAAGGGTAAAATTTACAGTCTGATCATATACATAAATAATTGGTTGACTTTTTATTAAATCGTGATGAAGTGGAGTAAATCATTGAGGCCATAATGTTGTCATCCTTCTTGTGCGTATTGATTTGTTTGTCCCTTAACAGAAACCAACAAGACAGTTTGAGGAAACGAATAGCATTTCAAAAAAGAGACTCAATGAATTAAAATCGATTAATTTTAAGTAACAGTGGAAAAAACGTTATTCTTTCCCGTTTAAACGCAAACGAAACGCAAACGCATTGTAATAAAATGGAGAATTTGATAATTTTGTATGATTATTTTAATCTGAGTAGCAAACGATTTGGAACCTGATCACGGCGTCTGATCTGGCTCCAAACAGTTTGCAGTGGAAATAATAGATTTAGCGTAAACGCGTTTATTAGGAAAGAATAACGTTTTCTCCACTGTACTTTTTTCCAAATTTAGTACAGTGGAGAAGACGTTATTCTTTTTCCGTTTGAACTTAAACAAAATGCAATCGCAATAAACTGTAGCAAAATATTTTTTTGTTAAAATTTCTAACTAATTTTGTTTGTATTCGTGGCAGTTTGGAGCCTGGTCTGTCTGCAACTTAATTGAAAAATGATATTTTTGTTATAACATTTACGCTTGCATTTGGAAATAATACCATTTTCTTCACAGTACATGCAGAAAAACGTTGGTAATAAAAGTACACTATGTTGTGATATAACCAAACCATACATGTATCTTTTTGTTCTTTTTTCTTATAGATATTACATTTCGAAAAAATGAACTTGTAATCAATTAGTACATTAAATGAAACGTGTATGCGCATGGTCATAACGATATCTATTTCAAAATATAAATTTAAACATATAATTAAAAACATGCAGTGACATGGCAATAAAACATTTGCTATACATTTTATTGCATTGTATTTCCGCTTTTTTTGTTTAAAGGGAAAGAACAACGTATTTAGTCCCATGTATACGTTGTAACTTAAAATAGATGGTGCAAGCATCAGTCATTGATCTGGATCCAAACTGTGTGACACGTTCTATTCACATTATAGTCGCAGGTTTCTGACAGTGAAGAAAATGCTATTATTTGCCAATTTAACGAAACAAAACGCATCTGCAAGGCAATACTTTGTAGTAAATGACAACATTTTGAAATTATTGAAGATTTAATTTTTATCTGCGATGCACACAGATCGGAGCATGATCAGACTCCAAACTGTATGCAATGGATATAAATTATTCTAGCATAAACACGTTTATTGGCAAAAAACAGCGTTTTCATAGACGTTTTTTCCCCACTATGAACTTACACTCGTTTGATATTGATATTGGTTGAACAAGCTGAAATTGTTTTTAGTACTTAAAGTGTTTATGCTAAAACAATAAGTATATTGCAAACAGTTTCGAGCCAGATCAGACGACGGATAACTTAGACGGCCTAGTGTTTGCTACACAGATTAAAATTAATCGTTAAATAACGTTTTCATTTTTCTTCATTTTATTGCCTTGTAAATGCATTAAGTTTCGTTCAAACGAGAAAGAAAAACGTCTCTACTGTATACAATAAATTTGATATTCTATAGATAGTAATATGAGTACTCATACAATACGTAAATTATTCATCGGGGAACTTTTGATATTGCGTATAATGCATGTGCAACATACGTGTCTGAGATTGTTAAATATTATGTGATCCCAACTTTATTGCCTTTATCCTATAATAGTATCAGATAATCCGGTTATTAACAGCTATAAAAGCCGTAACAGACATGGAATACAGTGGAGAAGACATTTGTATTACCCGTTTAAACGAAAACGAAACGCAAACATAGTGGATTAAAATATTGATATTAAAAACTTTTTGAAACTAGCAACGATTTATCTAAGGTTGAGTGGCAAACAGTTGCGAGCCAGATCAGACGCCTGGTTACCCGGTGTCTGATCTGGCTCTAAGCTGTTTGAAACGGACATGATTTATCTAGGATAAACGCGTTTATTGAGACAGAATAGTGTGTCCTCCACAGTAAAAACTATAAAATGTCGTAATATACCTGAGTTAAGATTAATAGATTGATTTGGTGACAGACTGCTATTATTTGCCAATTTGAGATACATGTATGCAAGTGCTGCTTGCAAAAAAAATATTACAAAAGACGCTAATGTCTACAAAACTTCCTACAGGCGAATTATCTCCATCATTTTAAACAATATCAGCTTTATGTCAAATAGTTTGAATTCGGATGAGACGCCGAGTTACTATGCTTCATATCTGGATCTAAACTGTTTGCAACTATTCATCATTTTAGCAAGAAACTGGAGAATTACACACTCAGCATAAATGACTGTAACGTCTTTATGAACAATCGTGGTCAGGGAAATAAGAGTGGACATTTATTGAAGAAATATGAATATTGTTAACTAATTAAGCGCTTGCATTCTAATCAGTTTCAAATTTGCCATTTTGAAACTTGTGCAAAAACCTTTTGAAACAGCAAAGAAGACGTTATTCTTTTCCGTTTCAACGCATACGACACGCAAACAAAATGTAACAAATTATGGAAAATTACATATTCAAAACAAAATGTGTAATGTTTTATTTTAATTCAGTTTCCAATTAAGTCAAGTGGTTTTTGTACTGTTTAGAGTATATTTTAGCAGTATAATTAAGAAATAATCTATTTTTTACCGTTGTTAAACGGTATTACATGTAAACAACGGTTGGGAGTTGTGATGCACAGGAATTGACCACGAAGGACGAATGCCTGAGTGGTCAATTCCTGCGCACCACAACGACCGACCGTTGTAATATACCGTTTCACAACGGTAGAACATAGATTATTTCGATTCTAAAATGACCAGATTTAAAGAAAATCATTAGAAAGGAAATCAAATGTTCCATACTTATTTCCTCAGCGGATGCAGTTTTTCGACCGAATAACTTTTTCCGCGGCATTACAAGAATCTAACACCCAACAACAAATTTACATTTACAGATCCACCATCTGGCATAGAACAAACATTACATGAAACAAGACGTACGAATGGGAAAATTACAGTAACGCGACTGGAAAAAAGGATATGGTCTTTACGGGCTTTAGGAAATAAAAAACATAACGTATGAATGCATGAAGTCACGTCATGTCATATAACCGCGGGAGGAGCGGGGTAGAGAAGAGCGTTGTTTAACGTCTCAGGTACACCACGATGAGCTTGTTCTATTTTTATAGTGACCAAAACGCGTGTCAAGTTAGAATTATTTTTGTTCTACACTGTTTGCCTAGGTGAAAACTACTCTTCACATGTGTTTTGTTTTTAAAAGACGCAAATACACGTCCATGCGTTTCAGTGCATAAACTGGGTTCTTTTTGTTTTCAATCAAAACATGTTATAGTGTAGTTGATCACAATGAGATCATGTTAAATTGCAGTTCTCCATCTTCATCAAACTGTTAAATAGTATGCCCTTGAAAGCAAATGCCCACACTATAAAACTGCAATTTATCACACAACGTACAATGTACCAGCAAAAAGACGTTATGTAAATGTCTTCATTTTGTAACGATCCTACTTTGTAATTTTTTGTTTAGTACAAACATAAAATATTAACTTGGGACTAAAGAATTCGAATAAATGTTTTGTGAAACTGTACACATGTAACATAAATCCTTTATGGACGCTTTCCACCAAGCTGTTCTCTCCTAACATGCTAACCCCTTCACTGCCATGACGTCATCAACTTTAAACAATTGGCGTCTAATTTTTATTTTTAAGATATTTTGAGACATAAGAAATACCGTAATTAGTGTCAAACAGTTTGGATTTTGACCAGGAGCCAATATATTTGCAAATAACTATTTTACTCGGGCCAAGGCAGTGAATGAGTTACATTGGTTTGCACTGTTTGATATTTACAGAAATAGGACCACAATCAGTTACAGATTGGATCTTGATCAGGCCCCGGTCGATATCATTCCATTTACGTTTATGAACACAGTTTAAGTTTACTTCTGCTATTTCTTCATTATTGTCACCTGTTCTAATTCTAAAACTGAAAGTGCAATACTTATTCCCAGAGGTACTATCAAATAATCTATTGGATCCTGATTAGTCACCGAGTGGCTGGGCGTCTGTTCCAGATCCAGTATGTTTGCACATGTCTATACATAACTATTTTCGCTGTTTAAGTTAGGCCACTGAACGATTAGTTGGAGTAAACCACAATTAACCCATTTGTGCCTAGCGTCCTATAAAATGGACAAGGGCAAACAATGTAGACTCTGACCAGACGCCGCAAAATACGGCGTCTGATCAGAGTCTACTCTGTTTGCTGAGAGGATTTACAATATGAAACAAAACAAAAATATGAATATTAAGACCGGGCACCCCTTACATAAAAATGAACTAATCCAATATATAAGCATGGAAGAATCCGCAGGGTATATAAATAGGTTAAGCAGATGATTTATTGTAAGTAGATGGCTTGCTTGAAGCAGACGCACATTTTCAGCAGACGATATTTCCCCCCATCTTAAAGGTCAAAGGTTAACGCATCGGTATGTCCTATTCTGTGCTGTTCCACACTGTTACCCATTAAATTGCAAGTTTATGTAAATGTAGAAAAAATACGTTTACAGTAAAACTGTATTAAATGTATATTTACGAACGCTGCATAAAAGTAAGTGCGTAGGCGTGTAAGAGAGACGGATGGTTAAAACAAGATGAACATAAAGCAAAAAGCTCCTACGGGAGCTTTTTGCTTTAATTTCATCTTGCTTTAAGCTGTCACCTTTCTTAGATATCAGCATAAAGTCTGCCCTTGTAGCGGGTCGTTTTAGTTTGTATATCGTAGCAATGACATGCTGTGAGTAGATGTTGGCACAGACTAGTACGAGTTACCTCCCATGTTTTCAACAGTTTAAGTATACATTAAGAAATGTTTGTATACAGTGGTGAAACGTCATTCTTTTACATCAAACTTGTTCATGCTTTTGAAATTCTTAACCCTTTAATTCCTGGATATTTCAATGAGCTTACCCAGTATATGTGCTGGAAGATTTCATTATAGCTATATAGGGTGTTTTAAAGACAGTTTAAAGCGTTTGTAAAAACAGCAGAAATTTCATGACATAGCAAATATCTAGTGCAGACAAATCCTGATAATGGTCTACATTGTTTGCTAAAGTTTGCTTTAGTAAATTTTCATTGCAAACAGTGTGGAACACGAATATCAGAGCCGGGTCACTAGCCCACGCTGTCTGGCAACTGTAATTCAAGTAATTATACAGTAAAATATTTTTAAATGCTGCCAGTTTTCTACATTTACAAAATTCAGGGCTCCAGATAAAGGGGAGTGAACTGAACAAATTCAATGTTTTCTCATTTATTTCAGCACTAAATCCTATGGTGTTACTACTCATTAGAATCGTCTCTAAGAGACTATTCAAATGAGTAGTGACACCATGGGGTTTAAAGCAGAAATAAAGATTTTAGATTTTGAAATACTCCCCTTATCTGGAGCCCTGATTTACATGTACATGTAATTGCATTGTGTTTGTATTATCGTATCAGTATACAACGGGAAGAACTTACATCTCAACTGTACGATAAAAAAATATATATTTATAGATTCAATAGAAATGCACTAAAAGAAGTCTTCAAACGTAGTCGATAAAGAGACGAAGACGTTATTCTTTCCAAATAAACGCGTTTACACTAAAACCATGATTTCCGTTTCAAACAGTTTGGAGCCAGATCAGACGCCGGGATACCCGGCGTCTGAACAGGCTCAAAGCTGTTGTCACTCAGATTTAAAGGAATATGTTTAATTATCAAAAGCTTATCATTGTTTACATTTTATTGCAATGCATTTTCTACATATCCTTTCCACGCCCATAACGTATTAAAACGTGTTGACGTTTATGGCACATTTTGGCTTCCGTAGAATGAAAAGTTATGATTCGCACATCGCGTTGGAAGACTTTTCTGAAAGGCCAGGTTCGGCACTGCCTATTTCTAGAATATCAATGGTCTCCTGCAAAATGTGACACTTTCAGGCAGCATCCAAAATGGATCCAGACACAAATTTGCAAGATTGGAAAAAGGCGAATGCCAGAGGGGCCGAAACGGTCCATCTTTCTACTTTCGGTTTAAAATGTACTCGACCTTTTTGTCAAAACCCGTTATAATAGCACTCATGCTGGAATTCAGTAACACTGACATGTCAACACAAAGCTCACAAAGCTCAAACTGAGCTCAAACTGAGCTCAGGATCCACTTTTTTTTCTTTTTTTTTTACTAATTCGCGCATTGCGTGAACGCGACTTAAATATAGCGCCTCTAAAAATAGAATGTCACTTTCAGTTTCGTTTTGACACGTCAGAGTAGTTTTGAGATGTCGGAGTGTAGTGTTTATTTAGAAAATGAGCTCCAAACTAGTCCAGTAGTGTCTGTGTTATGTGTACAAAATCGGCCGGGCTTGCTAAGGATATCATTATTTATCATATTACGCGTGCGTTTCATTTCATTTAAATGGAACATAAAAACGTATTCTCCACTGCTGGAGCTTTAGAAAAGGAAAATTTAGCCCAAACGTGTGTGTCGAAAACTGTATACTGCTTTCTCCCTACAACGGCTTTTCCAATAACAACTCTCTCCTTACAACAACGCTTGCCACTCTTTCCCAAACAAGAGAGCTATGTCCAACCTTTCACGTCTGCAATATCGTCTTCTTACAATTGTCGTCTGCTGTTTTTCTCAAAGTTTCATAATGGACATTTGACAGAATAAACTTAATGACAAGTGGCAAACAGCTTGAATTCAGATAAGATGCAGCGTTACGCGGCGTCTGATCTAGATTCAAGCTATTTGCAAATAATTATAAGCCAATTTCCCTCAGTACAACAACTTGGTCCGAAAAACGCACAAACTTTTCTCCCATTGGATACAATACAACGTTTTCCCCGATAAGCGCGTTTTTTATACCGAAATTATAACATGTCCGACCAGGCCCCAAATTGTTTGAAATAAACATAATGTTTAAAACACAAACATGTTTGTCGGGAAACAGTAAGGTACAATGTAGCTTGAAGCAAGATAGTAAAACAGAAACAAATCTTGTAGCTTTCTACAATACCATCATTCGTCTTGAAGATGTTACAACATCAATATTTGCTAAATATCACCCTAACCAAATAACCCCTTTAAAGTTTTTAGTTTTAACATATATTATTCCATAATTTGCTACATATTGTATATATGATGGTGATTTAAGAAATGGATCGGAAGCAAAGCTTGTTAAGATCTTTTCCTTGTGTCACCTATAACTATGTTTGTTAGCAATATATTTAAATTTTAGCTTGAAATAAACGTAATCATCAATATCACTGTTACATGTACATGTACATGTACATATTATATAGTATGCATGTAGCTGAGTGTAGTACGAAAGGAAACAAAGATCAAGAAGATGTAAGGAAATTAGGGGGCTGTGGTCAGTGGTGTGGATCTCACCATAGATGCAGAGTCACCATATATGCAGGGAATATGGTATTTTGACTTAAGAAATATTGAAATGAGGTTCAATTAGTTTGGATCCTGATCAGACACAGCCATATTCGGCGTCTGGTCAGAAACCAAACTGATTTTACATAACACTGTACCCGCGAGAAGGCCGATAAAGGGTTAATAATGTACTTCTAACAGTGTTTTTAAAAGAAAACACACAGGATATTGGTTTTAAATGGACCTTAGTATTGACTTAGTCTGATGAAACAAGCATTAAACGCATTTTAATCACTAACAGTCTGATAAAAGAATACATAAGTGATCTTATAATCAATTAGGTGACGGTACTAAACCATTTCGTCAAAAGATGTGTGAATGTATATTGATTCTAGTCTCACTTATTATTGAATTGCATGTATCTAATCAGTTATGAACTAACCATCATCAAAAGCTTAATTATTACGATCTGAAAGATAGGATGAAAGCTGTCAGCTTCATGATTACACTAACAATTAAGACAATTGTAAATTATCTGCCATTGACAGTTTTTGTAACAGTAGAATAACCAATATCCATTTTAAAGTAGAGAAAAGGTTATATTCTTTCCCAATAGAAGGGCTTATGCTAAAAACGTATGCCCATTGCAAATTGTTTGGAGCCAGATCAAACGCCGATTCAGCGCTACTTGTTTGTTTTTTCCAATTACTATGATATGCAAATAAATTTAAAAGTGTCTTAAACATGTAGGCTACAAACCGTCCAGAACCGTCCGATTTTTAAAAGCTCTCGTATCCTACACTTTATTGTATTGCGTTTCAGTTCAGTTTCTTTAAAACTGGAAAGACTAATGTCAGCACTATATCTTAGAATTGCTTGACCATGGATGATGAATGAAGCAAACGGCTCGTGCCACGCACTCGTGTGTAACAGAGTGAATACCATGTATGTGATTATCGTGCATATTGGATGCATTATAAAGCGATTAATGCATGGTTGTTTGCGGTTGTTCGAGTCTCAGCAGCTTCTTGATAAGCATACATCAATTGACCAGCTGATGCACTTACATGTCAATGTAACCCTTTCACTGTCGCGAGGTCATCTACATTAAACTATTGTCTGTTGTTTGGTTGTTATTGTTTTTTCTTTGCTCAAGGTTCATATCTTAGAAAATTGAACTAAAATAATATCGCGACTGATCGCGATTCATACTGTTTAAAAATACTCATTGTACTCGGGGTAAGGCACTGAAAAGGTTTAGCCTTTCCCAAATTGAAAGGCCATTTTACTTATATACCTACTCCTCCTACAGAATGATGCCCTTCATGTTTCTATCGTTTCATGTTAAACAGTCATAGCAATTTGTCTAAATGTCTTAGTAATCGATGTTTCAAGCAACTTGACGGTAAGTCAGAAAGATCATGAACGAGCTTTAATTTCAATTTGCTTTAATCAACCACATTGTTTAAACATTGTATATTAACTATTCTCGAAAAGGGTAAAACAGATTATCATGACTCGGCTGTTGGTTCCGAAATGCACATATGTATGATTGACCTTTGCAGCTGGTTTGATCAATATGCATTGATTGACCTGGCTACAAGGGAAATATGTTCATGTTCCCCCATGACTGCATTGGTGAAAACATGAATGTACATTTTCAAACATTGCAAACGTTTTTGCATCTGACCAGTCTAGAGAATGTGTTATTTAGTCCCTTTCAAACGCATTGCAATAGAATAGCAACCGTATGACAATGCATTCTGGTTCATTAATTTACATTTGGTGATTAACAGATTGTTGTCAGAACAGACGCCAGGTACATGTAACACATCAAATGTAGAAAATGGAAACATTGACGATTTATCTTACTCAGAGTATTAAAAAGTATAGCAAACAGAATGGAACAATTTTATTAAAGTATTTAGTTTCGTTTAAAAATGAAATAAAAACAAACATTTTCTCCACCTTATGCCTACAGTGTAGAAGCCGTTATTCTTTCCCGATTAAACGCAAACAAAAGGCAAAGACATTGCCCAAAAATGTAGAAAATGACAACTTCTTGACAATTCTAAATGGTCAATTTATTTTGGGAGACAAACAGTTTGGAGCCTGATTAGACGCCGGGTCACCCGGCGCCTGATCTGGCTCCAAATTGTATGCATTTGAAACAATTGGGTTAGCGTAAACTCGTTTATCAGACAGTTATAATAATATCATTTTCTCCTCTATGTAAACTTTGTCCATAAAGGCATTGCATTGACTCCTGCCGTCGAACAAAGATAAACGGTAACAGATGCTTCACTCTGTCGTTACTGCTGGAAGAATGATTCTGTTAGAATCATGATTAATTAAAAACAATTAACAAGTGTAGCTTTTATTGTCTTTAGGTCATGCGAAAATGATGTCTCTATTCTATCATTAGAAAAAAGGACACACTGACACACTTGGGAACATTTGTTCCGCAGCCTCTCAGCGGGGACAAAGTGAATATAGTTTAATTGATTGTAACATCAGTTACAGTGGGAAAGTGGTTATTCTTTTCGTTCCCGAAACATGCGTTAGTGCTAAAACGCTTGTTTCCATTTCAAACAGTTTGGAGCAAAACCTGACGTCTGGTAGCCAAGTATCTGATCAGCCTCTAAACAGATTGCTAATCAGATAAACACGCATGGTCGCCATGTTCTAGAAATGATTGTTTTCTACATTTAATTGATTTGCGTTTAATTGTTTTGGTAATGTAACGATCAACGTCTTCCTTCACTGTACCGTCCATTATGAAAGACCGGCTTTTAACCCTTGCACTCTCTATGACGTAATACAGCGCATTTGCAAACAGTTGTGATCCTGATCAGACGCCGCGCAACGTGGCGTCTGATCAGGATCAAAACTGTTTGCCACTTGATATTTAAGTTACGTTAGTTATACTGCATTAAACCTTCCTTTTAAACGATATTGCAAATGAAAACAATATTGAAGCAGACAACAATAAAGCGGTGAGGGGGTAAATATCTCCCGAATAATTTGATCATGAAATGGTTGAAAAATTTGTATCGTTGAAAATATATAATAAATGTGCTTCATCTTTTCATAAAGAAGTGTCTTTTAGCAAATAAATGCAATCGAAATGCAGTAAAATGTAGTAAATTACAGTGCTTTAAAAACATGGACGATTTATTTACATCAGATACGAATTCTAAAATGAGTGGCAAACAGTTCGAAACTTAATCAATGCCGAGTTACTCTGCTTCTTGGGCCCGAGTGAGTGAGTGAGATTTGAAAATACTCAATTATTTATTATTTCTCTATCTAATCCTCTCTTGTTCAAGACGTTTCTGAAGAGATGTCACAATACAGAATTAGATAGAAAAATGAGAAATTAAATGTATTTTTTACTTCTGACTTAAGACAGTTTTTGTCGTAAGAAGTTTTATGAAACGAGCCCCTGACACGTCATATGGTTCCAAAGTGTTTGCCACACTGATTTAAGAAAATATGTTCAAAATGTTAAATTGTTCTGCATTTCATTATAATATTATTGTGTTTGCACTTAGTTTTGAAGTTTTGTTTAAACAAAAAAGGAAAATGTCAACTCGACTGTTTGTAAATGTAAGTACATACAGTTTTGGCCATCATCAAATACATGTAGCTTCCACGTGAGTAAAAGGCGTTTAACATCCAAAAAACCGTCTTTTAGTTTCTTTTTATAAATTTATACAAATGTAACTAAATCTAAAGTTGAAATACATCTATAGACAACACGATTGAAACAGGCGATTCTTGACAGCGGAATGGTAAAACGAGAACAGAATGCCACATAATCGGCGATGTTCGAGGTAACACTATCGCCCATGTTTTATCTTGGTCGTCTTCATTCATACGTTTGGCGCCTGTCTGAGATGATAAAAGCCTTGTTTTTGGTATGATCTGTCACAGCTATAAAACAATCCAACTTCTCAATACAGTGCACTACAATGTTTTTTATAACAAGAGAACTTACTTTGATAAATAAACCGTATGATTTATTATGCATTTTTTATGGCATATATTCGTTGGCAACTGAACTCATTCACACCTGGATTCTAAATGAACAAAAATTCCGTTTTCCTAAAAAGTATATTCCCTATTTTACTTGTTTGGGTTCTTATTGTAAACTATATGGGGAAACGACACACAGTGCATATCCTGATCACAGGGCTCACGTGAGCCCTCTAGTCAAGGTATATATTGTATGTATAGAACAAGTGTACTCTACATCGGTATACTGTTCGTAAATGACGAGAATAATCTTCACTAGGGTTCAGTTAGTTAAATGATGATAACGTAAAAACGAATAATTTTGCCTTTTTTCATATTAATTACTGTTACAGCATTTCTTTAACTCCGCCAACACTTCAATGGTTGTAGTAGCAGTGTAATTTTTTAATATAGTGGCGATAACGTTTTTCTTACCCAAAATTCAGGTTTGTGCTAAAATATATATTTCCATTGCAAATAGCTTGGAGCCAGATATGATAATACGTCTGACTAAGTTGCAAGCTTGTTGCAACTAACAAAAATAAAAAGTCATTTTTACATCTTATTGTAATGCATTTCCATTTAGTTAAAAAAAAAACCGGAAAGAATATCGTACTTGGTACTGTATACAGTTACAGTGGGGAATCTGTTATTCTTTCCCGTTTAAACGCAAATGTACGCAAACGCAAAGCACTAAAACGTAGAAAAAACAACTTTTGGACAATTCTGATATTTCATGTTTATCTCGGAGGCAAACAGTTTGGCTCCAAACTGATTGCACTGCAAATAATAGTTTTAGCGTAAACGCGTTTATTGGGAAAGAATACCACATTCTCCACTGTACTTAGTGCAAGGAACACATGTGAAAATAAACACCCACTATATCATTCGCAAAAACAAATCTTGGAAACTTTGATAGACACTTGTGCTGTTTGTCAGACCTAGAAACATTTTCTATGGCATTGCACTACGGTGAACGGGTGCAAATGTTTGCGAAAAATATTGATAAAAATGAGGCCCTTGACGAGACAGTAATATTTACGGAATTTGCTTTGAAATCGTATTCATTCTAAAGATGTTATCAAAGGGTGAATACCGCTCATACATGTTTTAGAGAACTATATATCCTCGGTTACTCTGTAACATTGTGCAACATGTGCACTTGATAACACCATGTTGTTGTCGCCTGCCTAATTGGTTTGTACGACAGAATTATATGACGATACTCAGTTTTTAAACGGTTGGATCTAGATATACTCTATGCATCACCTCAATCAAAACTGTTTTAAATATATTGTCGTGAGAATCATGTACAGTGGATAATACGTTATTCGTCCCCGTTTAAATGCAAACGAAACGCAAACACATTTTAATAAAATGAAGAAAATGGCAGTTTTTGGACAATAATGAATGTTGATTTTAATCTTGACGACAAATAGTTGGGAGCCTGGTCAGTCCCGGTGTCTGATCTTGCTCCAATTGTTTTGCAATGGAAATTATAGGTTAAACGTAAACGCGTTTATTTGGCAACGAAAACCGTTTTCTCCATTGTACTCATTTATTCATTGAGGAAAACCTCACTCTGTTGAAAGACAAAACTAAACGCAAACATAATTCCATCACAAGATAGAGAATAATACTTTGTCTTGACAGTGTGTACAGATGTCTCCAAACAATGTGCAATGGACACAAAGTTTATTTTCGGGAGAGCGTACGTGTTCCACACTAGATTGTGATGTATCGTTTCATTATATATATTCAAATAATTTAACTTCGAAATCATACAAACAAGGCCAATGGAGGATGAAGTCAACCTTGCGATAACCGAAATGGTAAATAATACATATTGCAGTAGTATTATTTATTGATTTCCTCCATAATATGAATATCATAATAGTATGACAAAGAAAAAGAAAGAAAACTGAAGTAACTAGACAAAGACAATTTGCCAAATAACATGACATGAAATATGTTTTCATAGAACAAAATGGTTATATATGAACATAATATTCACAAGACACCATATACAATTTACTATAAACCACGTATCACGTATACAAAAGAAAACGACAATAGATGAATCTTACACTTATCATGATATGTTCAATATTAAATATATTAAAGCATATAGAACATATCATAACTTAGTGTCCAAATTAGTAACTATGCGGTCCAGGGGTCATCATGCATCTATTGTGAGCTAACCACCAGACGTCTAAAGCCAATCAGTTCGGGAGAAAAAATGTTCTTAATATTAATGTTTTAACCATTTTAGGCATACATGTAGTTCCCTATCGAAATGAAATTATTAACTGTATAATTATGTTTTCTGTAGACCAGACCCAAACTTTCAAATTATCAGTTCCAGTTTCAGATTATGATAGTCAATTGTTTACAAACTATTGCAAAATTATCAACACTGCAGACTTAAGTCAAATGGATACTGGTTCCCGTGTCATCTGTGCAGATTCTCGTGCATGGTCGCAAAGGTTTTAACGTAATAGTTATACAATACAAATCTAAATCTTGTAGTCTACGGCTAGTCGTAAAGAAACATTATTGAAAATGATCACAATAGACTGGTGTATCCATTAGATTTGACTTGTTTAACTATCCCCTTTCATTTGATGTCTCGTACATTTTCCAGCCTTGTGAGTCAGTAGCTATAATATGTCAAAACTAGATACATCTGGCGTCTTCTATGATCTGCTTTGGACTTTGTACAGTCGCAACATTCATGCTGAGGTTTTATCCCTTCACCGACATAGTGTCGTCTGGTTCCATATTGTAGTCTGCAGTATCTTTTTAAAGTTAGATTTAAGGAAGTAGATCTATATTTTACGAAATTTCAATACCTGTATCCTACAGTTTTGATCCTGGTAAGACGCCGCGTCACGCAGCGTCAGACCAGGAACCAAACTGTTTGCAAATGTACCTTTTTGAGCCATTGACAGCTAAATGGTTAATTCAAACCTACCAGTATTCTTCAAATGATATCTAGAACTCCTTGTAAGACTGTATTTAAAAAATAATGTTTTATGTTGTAACAATATGGACGAATTAGTGATAAAACTTGCTACTATCTGTTTGCTCCTTGATGAGACTTATTTTGCAGTCGATTCTATATCCGGATAGTACCGTGTATGTACAGTGTAGAAGACCTCATTCTTTCAATGAAATGATCAATAACACCGTACAATTAGATGTGGAATATGACATTGTTTTAACATGACATAATCCACTAGACATGAATGGTTTAATATAAAAAAGTCCATCATATTCTATTCGTACCCGTTTAACGCAAAGCAAACGCAATTTACTCGTATTTATTTTTTAATCTGGATGGCAAACAGTTTGGAGCTTGATCAGGCACCGGAATACTCGATGGCTAATCGACCTTCATTGGTTTGCACTTGAACTATTTTTTCTGCATAAGCGCGTTTTTGGGAAGGAATTAGGTCTTCTCCCATCTACACTGATGTATGCTAAACAATTTAAATCCTGATTAGGCACTGGGTTATTTAATGTTTTTGACACTTATATTGATGTTTTTAGGCAAACATTTTACATTTTAAAAATTCAGAAATAGATGCAGAACATTATTTCTAAGCATCCGATATCATACCGGTCAAAGGTTAATTACGTTGTTCCATTGCGTCTTCCTGTGTTTATTTATTAATGAAATACTTAAATCAAGGTCGATCCTATTTCCAGCCAAGAGTGTTATGGTTCCATACGGTGGATATAACGTCACGTCTAACTCCTATATTGCCAACTGCGCCAAAAGACGACTTTCCAAACAATTTGCAATTTGACTTAAAATATTTACCACATGTATCGACATCTATTCAGTCAAAAAAACGACCCTACAACTGACTTTAGAACATTTGTAGACGACACTTGCGATGCAGACGATATTTTGGCGGTAAAAGGATTACAACAAACGATACTATTTGGCAGAGACAGAGTTTCACGAAGCGAATCGCAAGCACTTTGCTGTAAAATGCATATACTGACAAGCTATTGATAATTAGGCAAACAATTAGGAGCTTGATCAGACACCATCACTTGTTTCGCGTTTATTGGTTACCAGGCGTCTTACCTGGCTCCAAACGTTTTTCAAGGGACAAAAGGTCGTAAACATAAACACGTTGATATGGGAAAGAATAAGGTTTTCTTCACTGTTGTCATGATTAGCACAAGAAACAAGTGAATATCTTCACTGCTTACTTTCGGCCAGGATAATGTCTTAATTCTACAGGTATACAGAACGCACAGGTATTTGTAAAATATGTGTTATCAAATTTCACAGACTGTCTATAATATTTGGCGTTCAAAGCTTTTTTCACCTATTTCTTTGAAAACCCGCTATTTGCCTTGTTCCAAGTCCTCGAAATATTGCACACATTTTAGCTTAATCAGACACCGTGTACCATCGCTTCTGATTAGGTTCTAAAATTTTGACGTCGATATCAAAAACTTCTTTGACTACAAATGTTCTTGATATACCACTGACAAAGAAGACTATGGTATTGAAGCAGATAAGATTCTAGCAATTGATGGGTTAGTCCATAATTCATACATCAAATGCATCGTTTACAGATGCAATCTTCATGAGAAGAATGCATGCGCGTTACCGCACACTACCGAGGAATTTGTTTGCTTACAGCTTTTAGCAAACATTGGAGAAAACGTCATACTTTCCAGATTAAAGGAAACGATTCGCAAACGCAATTCAATAGAATGTAGAACATTCAAGGTCTTAGAACTACAGCTCTCCCTCTCTACAACGGCCCTCCCAAGAACGACTCCCTCCTTACAACGACCCTTGTCGCAGTTCCCTAAAAAGAACAATTAGGTCCAACCAATTCACAGCTGCAACGTCGTCTGCTTAAAATTGTCGTCTGCTGTATTTCTCAAAGTTACATAATGGACATTTTGACAGAAACAACCCCTTAATGACGAGTGAAAACAGCTTGAATCCAGATTAGACGTCGCGTTACGCGGCGTCTGATCTGGATTCAAGCTCTTCGAAAATGTAGCAAAGTTCCCTCGCTATAACGACTCCCTCCGAACAACGCACACACTTTTTTTGTCTAAATGTCAGGTTCTCCAAACTGTTTGCAATGGACATACGATTTTAGAATAAACACATTTATCAGGAAGAAATAACGTTTTTCAGTGGTCCTTTGATATAAGCAGGGTTCCAAAATAAAGAGGAAGATAAAGGGCAGTAAACTGAACAAATCCAATATGTTTACACTAATTTCAGCACTTAATCAGTTTGGTGTTAATACTGCTTAGAATCGTTTCGAAGAGATTTTAATGAGTAGTTACACAATAAGGTTAAATGCAGAAATAAAGATTTTAGTTTTTGAAATAATTCCCTTAAAATTGAGTCCTGTGTAAAACCATCTTACCCGAAACACGTTGATTCGTGTATCACATAGTCTCAATCTTAATCAGTCGTTATTTATTCATGTTTTAACGATACGAAAGGTCAACGCAATACTAGAAAATGATCAAAATGGTCATTATTTGAAACGGATGACGAATCCTTTTTATCCGAATGGCAACCAGGTTAGAGCATGATACATGTTTGCTATGCATTTATTAAGGTTTTAACATAAATGGGTTTATTTGAAAAGAATACATGTGACGTCTTCTCCACTATACAATAAATATAACGATATATGTTTGACTTTTCCTATAATGTCATCGCATGAATTAAATGGAATCCATTTACAAATCCCAGGTTCTGGCAATGAACAGAAAAACTTTGTTACAGTCAGGAAGACGTTATTCTTTTCCAATCAACAATTTTGTATCAAACCAGTTATGTCCGTTGCAAACAGTTTTGGGCCGATCAGGCACAGGTTACCCAGGCAGAGTAAACAAGCCATCAATGTTTTCAAAATGTTGTATTTCTTAAACATTAATTGCATTGCATTGTGCTTAGTTTTGTATAAACGTAATAGTAGACCGTCTTCCACACTGTGCCAGAGATCATATCATATACAACCATGTCTATTTATTACCCGTTGTCTCTGAATGTCTGTGTTTTGTAAATGAATAGCTCTATTATATAATCATTTCTTAACCTTTTACCAGCTGCGTGCAAATTTGTGATAGCTATTGCAAACAATTTGGATCCAGATGAGACGCCGCGTAAAGCGGCGTCTCATCTGGAACCTAAATGTTTGACAGTCTGGATATACTTTTCTAAAAGAAAGTTGTTTTCGACAAAGTTGCTATTAGTTGCAGACGCCAATGCAGACGACATTTGTACAGCGTAAAGAATGTTAAATGACAGTGTTAATATGATTCTCTCTCAATAATGACTGTACAACCAGACGATAAGCTAGACAGTCAAAGATGATAGGCATAAACTGGCTTATCAAGATGCCACAATTACCGACAGCAAGGTCAAGGTCACCATAACTGTAAGTTTTCAAAGTTATACTTGTAGAGAATTGAAAATCACATTTTATCTACTGGTTTCGATAGTTTTGCTGTTTGTGACAGAAAAGAACAATATTATGAATCTTTACGTCACCAACATTGCGGCTGACTAAACTAAAAGCTGAGAACATAAAACACATACAGTGGAAAATACTTCCTTTCCCAACAAAGGTGCTTATACATGTACTACAAACCTTATACCCATTGCAAAAAAGTTTAGAGGCAAGTCAGACGTCGGCTAAACCCGGCGCCTGGACAGGTTCCAATACTGTTTGCCATGCAGCTTCGTCGGAATGTTGAAACATTGATTCCTAATTTCTATTACATTGTCTTTTGGTTTTGTTTCGACTGAACGGGAAAGCATATTGCTGTAACCCCTTTACTGCCATGACGTCATCAATTTTAAACAATTGTCGTCTGTAGGTATTTTGACTTAAGAAATATTAAAATAAGTGTCAAACAGTTTGGATCCTGATCAGACGCCGCGTTACGCGGGATTCAATCTGTTTGCAAATAACGTTTGTACTCAGGGTAAGGCAGTGAATGGATTAACCTCTCATCCACTGCTCTAGTCTTTCAAACAGACACTATTAAGCTATCTGGGATTAGTTCATATTACATAACCACTACTGAAATAAGACACCGAGTAACTCGGCGTCTTAATTGGGTCAAAACTGCTTGACACTCGTATCAATGTTTGTCTGAGTAAACGAACCAACAAAACTTGATAATAATTTGAGATGATACAGGAAGCAGACAATGTAAGGACATACGATCATACAACACGAAACGTGTCTACAAGGGAGACGAATATCATTTTTTCAAAACAAACGCTGGTTGAAACAGTTTATGCCCAATGTAAACAATTTAGAACCTGATCTGACGTCGAGTGACTCAGCTTCTATTAAAACTCCGAACGTTTTACAATTCTAATTTAACCCATAACCTCTTAGCTTGTTTCTAGTTTTGAAGACAACTGACCACTTAAAACAGGTAAAAGGTAAAACAGAATGCACCTCAGGGCGTATTTTGCTTTATTTCCAGCCTGCTTAATCTATCAATAGCCATGATATAGAACATGTTTCTTATGACACATGTTCATGACGTTATCAATTGGAATTATTTCTTCAGTGGAGGAAAAGATGAAAGGCTCAAAAAGGCTCTGCTATGGGGTTAACGTTCAAGAACATGTTATATTGTATACTATTTTGCAAATGCAAAAATCGCCCTATGTGCTTGCTTGAACATTTCGTTATGGATTTGTATACAAGGGTAATCTAAAAACTCTACAGGTTTTCCTGTATATGATATTTTATTATATGGAATGACAAAAAGTGAAAAACGTGAAGAGACGTTGCAATTTGCGGCGTCTCACCGTGGTCTACACTGTTTGCTTTTGTCTACATTTGTAGAAGATAGGACTTGGCGAAAACGATTCTTTATTTTCAGGGAACTTGTTTACGTTAAAATCTTATTTCCATCGCAAACAGTTAACAGTCAGACGCAGAGTTAATCTTTTGCTAATTTGATAAATTGTCAAAAACTTTCACATAGAATCTATACTTCTTTATCTACATTTAACCCTATCACTCGCAATGACGCTTAAAAGCCGTTACGCAACGTCTGATCAGGATCCAAACTGTTTTGCACTCGTGTTGATATTTTCAGTCAAATTACATTGGATCTTACTTTTTAACGATGTTGCAATCAATAAAATTGAAGCAGACGACAATGAAACGGTGCGGTGGTAAAACAACTCCAGGAAAAATTGGGAGTGAAGGGGTTAACGGCATTTGCACAATAAACATGGACCCATAAAAACGATATGCTATTGCAAGTGTTTCAGTTTAAATGTAGGTCGCAAAAAGCAATAGCGAAGGTTCAAGTCCATTTATTTCATCGATATTCATGCCGTTTCTATTATATGTTTCAACTCAAAATCAAATATAGCATGCCATCTTTTGGCACAATATTTGCATATTTATTTGTGCACTTTCAGCTGATTTTATAGACCTATCTTCAAATAGAGGGTACGGTAAAATACATAACCCTGACAGCTCAACGAATATCATTGTATTTGGTTAACCCATTACCCAATAAATACGCCTTTTTACTTTTTTTGAATGTGCCTTCAGGCGTATTCTTCTTTACTTCAACCTTTTTTAAGTGGTCACCTATTTTCAAAATGAGAAACAGGCTATTGGATAATAGGTTAAAGATCTATTCAAAGCAAGATGAAAATAAAGCAGAAAGCTCCTCTGTTACCTTGCTTCATGCGGCCGCATGTTTTCATCATCATATATTTGATTTCTTTTAACCCATTCACTACCTTACCATGAGTACAAACAGTTATTTTAAAAATAACAGTTTGGATTCTGATTAGACGCCGCGTTACACTGCGTCTGAGCAGGATCCAAACTGTTTGATACGCTTAAGTCAATATACATGTACCTAAAACGTAAATTTTAGAAACAAATACAGACATTTGTTTGAATTCGATGACGTCATGGCAATGAAGGTATTAAGTAGTCGTAAAACTGTAAAAGTGAATCTCAAATCATCAATTGGCTGAACCCTTTCCTCCATTAACTGTTTTCAGTATTGAAGATAAATGGTTGCTTAAAGTAGGCTGCAAGGAAAGCAGACTATTAAGATGGAGCATTCTGCTTAAGCCATCATCTACTTAGACATAGATTTATTTCTTATGGTGCATGTTCAAGCAGGCCTGTATTAAATGGGACTATTTTATTCAGTAGAGGAAATGCCTAAGGCGTAGGGACGCTTACATTGTATCTGTTGAGTAACTGGTAAGTGTGCTTAAAATAAATGCTTATGTGCTACAATGGGTAAGACGTTATTTCTTAACCCTTTCACTCTCAATGTTTTCTTGAGATTTCTACCCATTCACCGTTTCATTGTCGTCTGCTTCTATTGTGTTGTCTGTAATGTTGTTTCATAGCTTAAAAATAAGGCAGTATGACTGAAAACGAGCGTCAAACAGTTTGTATCATAATCAGAAGCAGCGTTACGCGGCGTCTGATCATGATCCAAACTGTTTTGCAAACGCGCTTTTAAGCGCGCCATTGAGAGTGAAATGATTAACGTTCAACGCATTGAGTCGCAATGAAATAAAGTATTAAAAAATGACAAGTTCTTGAAATATTTAAACTAGCAATGTTTCGACTCTATGTTTATAAGTAATTTAAAGTTTGAGCAGCAAACAGTTTGAAGTTTGATCAAACGTCTGGTTGTCGGCGTCAGAACTGATTTGAAATATTACATAATGTTATAGCATAAACCCGTTTATTGGGTAAGAGTAGCACATGTATTATAAAGTCTTGATAACGCAATTGCACGTTAGTCGAATATTTTCCTATTTTACGCATTCATTGGGACGGTACATTGCATAAAGTGCATCTGTCCAAAATAAACGACGCACAACTTTTTTTCTGTTGTAGAAAGTACAATATCGGAATTTGAATTACACCAAATGATCGTGTCAATTATACAAATATATTATCCCTACAGGAGACAATACGTCCTATAAACGAGGTTTCAGATTTCCTAATTGCATTCCTTCCAGCTGTCCTCATTAATGGCATATGAAATTGCCTTATAGGCCATAAACACAGAAGTCGTTAGATTCATGCAGTCGCGAGAATTCTTTCCAACTAAACTGAGACCGACAGTAAAGGGCAATTCAATACCGGGCATAGCCCCCATTCCCCCCCCCCCCCCCCCGCGTCCCCCCATCACCATATTAGATATTAGTTAAAATTAGTTAACTTATAAAAACCACGTGACAGTAATTACTTATATTCTTTTGTTCTACCTCATATATTCTATGTTATGTAGAATTCGAGAAAATAAAGTGCTGTTCTGTTCTGTTCAATACAATGTAAGAGCTACTCCTAAAATCATACATGTCGTATTGACCCTTTATTAAAATATCTGAGTTGCAAACAGTTTTGAGTCTAATAAATGTCTTATTAGGTTCCAATACTTGACACTATGTATTTTACTTAAAATTCGCTTAATACATATTAGCTGTGCCGTGACAAAACCTGCCCTATTTCCAGCACCGTTGTCATCACATTCTTTGAGTTTGAGTTTGGTCCACACCACAATTTAAGGTAAAGCCTTTCTATCACGGCCACTAAATATTAGGTGTTTCAGACAGGTGACTGCTTGAAGCAAGGTGACAGTAAAGCAGATAAAAAGCAGATACTGTAAATCAACTTTACTGAACCATCCTTGCTTTAGGAGCTTTCTGTTTTACAGTCACCTTGCTTTAAGCTGTCTCCTACTTTTTATACAATTAATTAGCCTTCCTTTTAGTGGTCGTAATAGAGATGTATTACTGTACTGTATATAATATACATGTAGCTACATAAACTGTCTTAGATGCTTGCGGACGTCAAATAGTATAGATCAAGACCAGCGGTTCTTCTTGATCTACACAATTGCAATGCAATAAGCCAGGTTTTGTCATGGCACGACTCGTTTTAAAATACATTTTGCTTTCCCGAGAAAAATGTTTGTGTTGGAAACTATTATTTCCATTGCAAACATTATTAGATCGTTCACACGCTGGACATGCCGGCGTCTAATCAGGCCCAAAATATTTTACATTAAACGTTAATATTTTCAAAAATATTTTCTAGATCTACATTTTATTGAATTGCGTTTGCGAAAAGAATAAACCGAAACGAATAACGTCAAGATTGGCTAGACATTAACAAATTAAACGACGGTGTGTTATGCTTTTCCCTCAAAGACCTTTCTGTATAGGACTCTTACTCTTAGAAATTCCCATGTACCAAAATTACGATTCAATTGAGATAAACGGCTATTTCTGACCTAGTCATTTTTCAATGTCGTCTTAAGAATAGGGTAACAGTTGCTCGGAGGTTTAAGAAACGTCTTATTCACTTAAGCCGCATGTTTCGTATTCAATCATCAGGACCCCGTAATTTAGATGCCATATACGTTTCCCGATGCCATTAGTTTCTTATTTTCTCCTGCTTTCGACCATAAAATCTATTATATGCTATTTACGATAGATGAAGTAGGGACAGTTTAACCAATTATGCAGTATTGCAATGTACATTTGGGAAGATGTTGTTCTTACCCGTTTAACACATTCAACCCTTTTAGCGAGTATACTCTTCATAACCCAACAATATAGCTGTTAATCAGGGCTGCCATTTCTCCGGATTTTTCCTAAATCTCCGGATTTTTTCCAAGTTCATGGTAGCTTAAAGCAGGCTGAAAGTAAAGCAGAATGCGCCCTAATAGGGCGCATTCTGCTTTACTTACAGCCTGTTTTCAGTAGTCGCATGTCAGCAAAACAAGAAAAAGGCTATGGGGAAAATGTACGATTTGTAAAATCGCACTTGAAAAATGCAAATTTGGAAATCTTAGGATTTGTTATGTCAACTTATGGCAGCCCTGCTGTTACATGTAATAGTGCGCTTGTTTTATGCAAACAGTGTTGATTATGATCTGAGGGATCCTGGAGGAGTCCTCTTAACAGGGCCTGCAATGTTTGTCATTTCGTAATAAACTTTAAGCAATATGCTTAAGTAATACAAGCTTAAACTAGAGTAGTAATTGAAAATCGTACTTTTCCAATTGAAGTCTTAGGAGCGAATAAGTTAAACGGAATTTAAAATAAATGAAATTGTATCAAATTATAAATAAGACGAATAGTTTGGGACCTATTCAAAACTGGAGTTATCCGGCGTCTGATCAGTCTCCCTTACTTTTGCAATATACATAATTGTTTTAACAAAACCCCGCTTATTGTGAACATGTTACGCCCCCTAACCTATGCGGCATAATTAGCAGAACTTTAGTGGGCGAGCTTTGAATTTTCCTTTTAAAAGAAGCATATTGAAAACACACTGTAATGACATGAAGAAATTGACAGAATTTTAACATTATTCACCTTTTATAACAATCTAAGAGGCAAACTGTTTTGAGCATATTTAGACGCCGGACTATCCGGCATTTGATATAGCACCAAATTATTTACAATGGGATTAAATGTTTTAGCACAAACAGCCATGATAGGAAAAAAATAACCTTTTCTCCACTGTTATACTATTATGTAATACCCCCAGCATATTGTCATATCTACCACGAGCCATAGTCATAGATCTTCTTACGCAAATTAATGTCATAATATATAGTATACCAGTAAAACGACAACATCCCTGCAGCATACTCGTTGATAGTGTTTCATGGAATCACTGATGGTAGCTTGACCCATTTATACCTAGTGGATTCTTCCATGCTTATATATTGGATTAGTCCTTATTTATCAAAAGGATGCCTGGTCAAATTTTCATTTTCATTTTGTTTTATGTTGAAATTCCTATCAGCAAATAGTGTAGACTCTGATCAGACGCCGCATAATGCGGCGTCTGATCAGAGTATACACTGTGTGCCTATGTCCAATATAATTATGTGACCATGGGCACAAATGTGTTAAAGTAAGTTGGCAGTAAAGCAGAAAACACCACGAAATTCCCGCCTTATTTTTAGTGTGTTTTTAAAGCCCTAAACATCGAAAGGGTGTTCGCTTATACAGTCCTTCCTGTCTACAACGACACCCAATAGGAGACACAGATTTGTTGTTTGGAGGGAGTCGTTTTAGAGAAGGAAGCCTAATATCATTAGAGCAAACAGTTTTGAAAACTGTTTCTCACTCGTTTGTATGTTTCTTCTGTTTTGATTTCCTTTTATTAACTTTGATAGCTAAAAAACATCAGACGACACTATTAAGCAGACGTTATTGCAGCAGTAAAAGCGTTATACATACGTAATTGTCTTTTATGTCAATCGCGTCAAAGGTCGTTGTAAGTAGGGAGTCATTGTAGGGAGGACCGTTGTAGGGAGGGGCACTGTAAATCAACTTTACTGAACCATCGTTGCCAAGAAATATTTAATAGCAGAATTCTTAAACAACTCGTGGGCGCTAATTGTTATAGCCTTCCCCGTGCTATTTACATTTCACTGTCGGCTGCAAAATTAACTTGTCCTCTGCAACAATTCCAACAAATGACTGGTTGGCATTTTCTTTTATTAAACAGTAAACAGTAAAACGATTTAGATTTCGATGAACGCTAGTCCAAACTATTTGTAAAAGTTATCAAAAATTCCCCACCAACATTCATAACGTTAAAAATGATACTCGTTACCCTGGTGACTGACTACGACTACATTTGCTCCAATTTAGCCATAACAAGTCGTGGGAGTTAATACATATCCCGTATACATACAGTGGAGAATCTGTTATTCTTTCCCGTTTAAACGCAAACGTACGCAAACGTACGCAAACGCAAAACGCTAAAACGTAGAAAAATACAACTTTTGGACAAATCATATAATTCATGTTTATCTTGGTGGCAAACAGTTTGGAGCCTGATCAGACGCCGGGTTACCCGGCGTCTGATCTGGCTCCAAACTGTTTGCAATAGAAATAATAATTTTAGCGTAAACGCGTTTATTGGGAAAGAATAACGTTTTCTCCACTGTACATTTGTACATTAAAACTTTATATTCAATGATAATTCAATCGACACCCATTGACAATACAGTGAAAACTCTTTGCGACGATCACTAAACTGTCTTCATTATTAGGTTCGTTAGACTGGTTACAGCTTAAAGTAAGGTGAAAGTAAAACAGATAGCGCCATAAGGAGTTTTCTGGTTTAAATTCAAGTCCGTTTAAGCTGCAAACTTTCTTTTATGCAATCAATAAGCCTTCTTCTTAGTGATCGTAATGGAGGGGCTTTCATTTATTTAGAAAGGCAGTTGCTTTATGCCGGATAAAAATAATGCAAAAAGGTTCTTAAGGGGCTTTAAACATAATATAAGGGGCCTCCGTGGCCTAGTGGTATAGTCACTATGACTTACATCACTAAGCTCCTCACCGCTGTGAGTTCGAATCCCAGTTGGGTCGTTCGGTGTTTTCATGTTGGAAAGCTTTCCAGCTGCATGCGGAAGGTCGGTGGTTCTACCCAGTTGCCGATTTGTGCCTGAAACAGTGCATACAAGACTTCTGGGGTCTACCTCCACCTGTAATTGGCTGGACGTCGCAATATGACTGAAATACTGTTGAAAGTGACGTAAAATCTAAACAAACAAATAAATAGTCATCCATTTGATATGTACACACTCCTTCAACGAGTCCTCATTTAACACAAAAAACTTGTATTTTCGTCTGCTGAACATATCTCGTCTGCAAAAATATTAATAATTAATTTTGGGTTGTTTTCGTAACTTGAGGAAATGTTAATAAAAATGGCAAACAGTTTGAATCCAGATTAGACGCCACCTAACGTGGAGTCTAATCTGGGTTCAAGCTGATTGCAATGTCAAGCCCAGTTGCGCCTGTTAACAAAAATGACTGTATAGAATAGTATTGCATCTCAAGCAGTATCTTCCCTCGGACCTACGTCAGCGGTTCCAAATTTAGAGATTACTGTGGAGGTGGGGAAACTAGATTATTTTATATTTACTCCGGAAATATTATTAGTGTCACTATATATGGTAACAAATTAACTTTAATCACAATGTGCAATATTTAAGTAGAATTGTCATCAGAAAACATGTAACTCGCGAAATATAGTTTCTCGAAAACGTAATCAGAAAGTACAATTGAATCTGTATTTAAGTACCATTCAGACGCTCAGTAGTATTTTATACGAGTTGAGTAATTGGCCCCATATATACCCATCATTTATAAACAGGGAATTGTGAAGAGTACACTTGTCCAGAGTCAATAAGGAAGACCAAAATCTTAGGTCTAGACATTTCATTGCTCCGGGTTTGCGATTCCTGTAGTAGCAACTGTTAACAAATATGTTTTCCCACGCTAGAGATCCGCCTCCAAAGATAATGTAAAATGTTCATGCTTCCATATACACCAGAGATCCAATTTTTAACCTTTAGCAAATTATATTGTTGTCGTCTTTATAAATTTTTTAATTCTCTCATTAATTGTTTCGTATTTTCTTTCAAAAACTATCATCAGAGTGTCAAACAGCTCAGATCCAGATTATGTAACTCATTAGGTTATAGGTTTAAACATCAATTTATTTCTTATCTACTTTCTCATTTCACGCTGACAACATATCAAAGAAAGTTGACCTCTTTTTTAAAGAAAGTGAACCAGGGCTGCGATAAGTTAACATGAAAAATCCAAAGATTTCCAAACTTGCATTTTTCAAGTGCGATTTTACGAATCGTACCTCTACCCCAATGCCTGTTTCTAGTTTTGTTGACATGTGGCTGCTTTAAGCTACCTTGTACTAGAAAAAAATCCGAATATTTAGGAAAAATCCGGAGAAATGGCAGCCCTGTTGAACGATTCATATGCCAAGTTATGAATTACTAGTTGACTATTATTTACATGTGTTACAGTTTTGCTGACAATTATGACGTCATTTAAGGACATTAAACAGATTTTTTAACTTTAAATCACATAAAATGTCCTACATGGTGCGCTAATAGCTGGTCGGGGCATTTGTTAAGCAAAATGGTATTTTGTAATACTCGTTAACCCAATCAGGCCTACGGTTAATGCTATGCGCTATTTTGGGCTTTCTCTTCCTCAATATGATGGTACCCAGACCAGACTTCATGTCCTTCGTAGAAAAAATAGCTCCATGTAAACAACAATAAGTGATTTCCTTCATATTCATCCAGTATATCATCTGGATCCAATCTGTCTGTCACAGTTATTGCAAATTCACCCGTACCGTGCAGAGGGTTGAGTATCTTACTACATGTATAATCAAAGTTTTAACCCCTTCACTGCCGTGACGTCATCAATTTTAAACAATTGTCGTCTGCTTTTATTTTTCAAAGTTAAATTTTAGGTATTTTGACTTAAGAACTATTGAAATGAGTGTCAAACAGTTTGGATTCTGATCAAAATCCAAACTGTTTGCAAATAACCATTGTGCTCGGGGTAAGGCAGTGAAGGGGTTTAGATAACTATAAACCCTCAAAACAAACATTGTGCGTTGTTGCTTGGTTAACATTTTGAAACTGATGAAAGCTTAAAGTTGAGTAAAGGTAAACCAGACAGTTCCTACAGAAACGTCATTCTTCTTTAAAGCTTCCGTCCATATTTAACCCCATCATTGCCATGACGTCATCAATCAAAAATAATTGTGGTCTGCTTATGTTTCTAAAATTTAACTTTTGGGTATTTTGATATCATAAATATTGAAATGAGTGGCAAACAGTTTGGATCCTGATCAGACGCCGCGTTACGCAAATAACTACTGTACTCGGGGTGAGGGCGTAACGCATACTCGGTACACTTAACTGTAGAAAATGACCCCTTTTTTAAATTTCTATGTATTATTTTTAAACTAAGTGGCAAGCGGTAACCCGGCGTCTGTCTTACTTCAAACTATTTGCAATGGAAACGCATATTTTGGAAAGAACAACGTCTTCTCCACTGTAACAGAAATTTACTGTAAAATATTAGAACTTTTAAAACTGTGGTTGCCTTCGTGCCTAGGTCACTGCTTATGAAGGTGGTAACATGGCATTATTCTATCTTTAGTTAAGGAATGTTATATATTGCCATGTTTCTCTATATATGGTTACAAATTATCATTAACCATGTGCAGCATTTACCTAGAATTGTCTTTGAAACGATGATTAAACTTTAGTGTAGTAAAATCTCTCTATCACGACTATTGAATTATATTAATTATTAGGTGTTGCCTGCTTAAAACAAGGTACAGCGTTTCCTCTCTACAACGGCCCTCCCAACAACGATTCCCTCCTTACAACGACGTTTGTCACAGTTCCCTAACAGGACAATTATGTGTAACGCTTTGACTGCTGTAATACCGTCTGCTTGAAGATGTCGTCTGCTGTTTTTCGCAAAATTACATATTCGACATTTTGACAGAAAAATACTTAATGATGAGTGACAAATAGCTTGAATCCAGATCAGACGCCGCGTAACGCGGATTCAAGCTGTTTGAAAATGTAAACCAATTTTCCCTCTCTCTAACGACTCCCTCCGTACAACGCACACAATCAGTGTCTCCCATTGGTTGTCGTTGTGGAGAGGGAGCGCTGTAACAGTAAAACAGAAAGCTACAAACTTTCTGATATACTGTTACCTTGCCTAAAGTTGTCGCCTGTCTTTTAAACAACCAACTCGCATTCGTTTTAAATAGTAGTGGTCGTGATAGAAAGGTTTTACTTTATATTGCACATAAAGAAAGTACAGTTATATGTAGCGACCTGTTTTTAGACTTCTTAAGACAAAATACAGATTAATGTTTTGGCCTTTCCTATACAAACAGTGCACCTGATGTGGGGATAGGCTTAAGCAGGACAAATATAACACAAAACGAGTTTTATCAGTTTCTATATTCAGGTAAGGGTTTATTGATGAGATCATGACCTACAGTAAGCCACCTGGTGCCTTTTTGGTCCACACTCAATTCGACGTGCCGTTTCAACTTAAAGTTGATGCATCCTTTTGACAATATGTACAAGGGTTCAATCCAAATCAGAATACAACGCTAAACAAACTTCGAATTTGTTACGATTGAAGAAAGTGTAAAATTCACGAATTACGGAATATAAACCTTTCGAACATTCTGACTATTGACTTTGATCTGAGTGGCAAACAGTTTGGAAATTGGTCAGACGCCGATTAACCCGGTTTCTGATATTGCTCGAAACTGTTTGCAAAGGACATATTAGGTATAGCATAAACTCGTTTATTTAGAGGGAATAACGTCTTCTCCGCTGTATACAAAATGAAGACAGTAATATATAGTTTTATGATTTACCAATTTACCCTTAGCGATACTATTGCCATGTCTTGGCTTGACAATAACCATATACAGAAGTCCAAACCAATGCTTTACGAAAGTTTAGCAGTTGTAATGGATTATCTTTTCCCATTTATCTGGGAACATGTTCAATAAAGTCTTGCTTTGAGCAATCAAGACGCCCACCAGAAATACACTTTATTATGGCATTGTAGAAAATGGTCTTTCTGAAAACCAATATTTCATATTTGCTTTCTGCGCTCAATTATTAGGCACTGTTTTGTTTTGCTTTGTTAAGATAATCTGTTTTATTGAATGACTGTCATGTATAAACTTACCTTATCAATATGTTAGTTTTATCATATTGTTTGTATTACAAAATCTCTCATTACATTAGAGACGATGACGAAGATGAAGAACGCACTGTAATAAAAATGAAAATGTTATAGATAAGTTTTTATCTTTTTTCTAAATAGCAATCAATGTGGAATTCTAAATAGCAATCAATGTTGAACCTAATCAGACGCCGGGTTACATTGCGTCTGATTTCGCTCAACCTCTTTGCAGTGGACAGTTTTTTAGCAAATACCTTTTTTGACGTCATTTGCGTTGTTTAAATTTTATAATTTTTTACAGTGGAGAAAACGTAATTATTTCCTAATAAACGCGTTTACGCTAAAACTATTATTTCCAATGCAAACAGTTTGGTGCCTGATCAGACACCGGGTACCCCGGTGTTTGATCAGGCTCCAAACATACTGTTTGCCACTCAGATTAAAACAAATACTCAGAATTATAAAAAAAAAATTGTCATTTTATACGTTTTAGTGCTTTGCATTTGCGTTTCGTTTGCATTTAAACGGGAAAGAATAACGTTTTCTCCACTGTATCATGATACAGAGGAGAAAGAGGTGTTCCTTCCCGTATTAACGCAAACGGAACGCAAACTCTATGCAGTAAATATAGAAAATGACAACTTTTTAAATTTGCTTTTGACCCATTTGTGCCCAGTGGCTTCTTCCATGTTTATTTTTTGGATTAATCAATTTTTATCAAAGGGATGCCTGGTCAAAATTTTCATTTTCATTTTGTTTTATATTGAAATTCCTATCAGCAAACAGTGTAGACTCTGATCAGACGCCGCATCATTCGGCGTCTGATCAGAGTCCATACTGTTTGCCTATGTCCCATATACTGGGTCGTGGTCACAAGTGGGTTAATCTGAAAGGTAAACTGTTTGGAGCTTACATGTATCCAGTGTAACTATAACTTGGCTCTAAACTGTTTTCAATGGAAATAATCGTTTTAGCATAAACGTGTGTATTGGGAAATATTAACGTCTTCTGCGCTGTAAAAACTATTTGCAAAGAACATTCTAGTATTATAATATAGGAGACAGGGACCCGTCATACGAAACGTCGTCTGATTATAAAAGTCTCAATTTTAATTTTGTTCTGTACCTAATCCTGTCTTGTGATATCTCTTTGGGATCGTCTTAAAAAGACGATTCAAAAGAGTTGTCACAAAACAGAAATAGACGGAGAAATCAGTAATAAGGTGTACTTTCAAACTTTGACTTACGGCTGATTTTCTCGTACGACGTTTCGTAAGACAGGCCCCTAATCAATAAACATGTTAATGCAAACAATCGAATTGAAGTTTAAACATACGAGTATAAGTCAAAACAGTAAATAATGTTAAATAAATTTATTGGTAGGTTCGTTTGTTCTTTGCAATTTTGACTGCGATTTTAATTAGTAGGTGCACTAAGGTCGACAAATAAAGAGTGTTTCTGTCCTATATATTCCATAATTAGGATGCCAAAGTATAGTCATTTAATCATTCTTTACTCTTTTAGTCGGTATTGATAAATTAGCATATTCTACAGAACGGACTGAGTTATTAAACGTGAAGTACAGGCGAACTTAGATATCCCAAACTCGGTTAAATCGAAAATACCCGTATTTCAAAGTTTGAACTATTGGTATGTTCGACATAACCGAACATGAAAAATACAGTTCATGAGTCGAACTGTCGGATAGTTCGAGTTAATCGAGTTCGAGATATCGAAGTTCGACTGTTTGTGTTTTTCTCTTTACAATATACTACAAACAATGCAAACAAATATTTAATTTATCAAACGTATGATGTTGATAGTGATTATAATGCTACTATGGATGAGAAAATAATTATATTGATGATGATATTTTGGTGGTGGTGATGATGATAACTAATAGTAGCAGTAGTAGCAGTAGTTGTAGTTGTAGTTGTCGTACCTAATGATCAATTTAAATAAAACCTTTTTTGGTTAATACATGTATATTAACGCTCTTTATCAAACAAATATGAAAGAACGGACTCTAACCAATACTTCAATTTTTAACATTGCTAATTATTATGACGTCATAAAGCGCATTTGCAAACATTTTTATTCTAAGCAGGATCAAATTTGTTTGCCAAATATTTTAAATTATGTCAGTTATACTGCCTTAAAACGAAGTTTGAAACGATATTACAGACAGCAATATTGAAGCAGTCGACAATATGCCGGTGAAGGGGTAATGTCCTCACGGTGAATTTAATGATAAAATGGTTAATTTGTATGTTTGTTTGCACGAATACAATACTAGTTCGTTGCTATTTTCCATAAACCTGTGAAGGACAAGTTATTGTTTCAAAGCATGATGAACTGTTTGCATTGTTTCATCCCGCAGTATTGATTATATTCCGGACATCTTTGTTATTTGGTCACTTATATAGGCTAATTCGTTTGTTTTCTTTCCCATTTAAATGTACACGAGAGGCATACGCAATGCAATAAAATATTGAAAATTACAATTCTTTTAAATGTCTAACGATTTTAACAATTTAAGTGGCAACCAGTTTGGACTCTGGCTAAGCCCCGGGATACCAGGCCTCTGATCTGACTCAACATTATTTTTGGAAATATTCGTTTACTTGGAAATAATAACATGTATGTATATAATGACGAATGACAAACAGCTTGAATCCAGATCAGACACCGCGTTACGCGGCGACTGGTCTGGATTCAAGCTGTTTGCAAATGTAAGTCAAGTCTAAAGTTCCCCTCTCTATAACGACTTTCTCCGAACAACGCACACAATCTTTGTCTCCCATTGGGTGTCGTTGTAGAGAAGGAGCTCTGTACCGCGAAAAAGGTAGACAACCAAACCCCTCGCCGTCGCGGTAAGGAGGATGGACCGAACGTGTAGTAACAAAAATCCACCTGAACCATTAGAGTGCTGAGTAAGGCTTCACTAACATTTGCAAACAGTTTGGATCCAGACCAGACACGGTATGACAGGATCAAATCTGTTTGAAACTCGTGTTAAGGTTTCTGCCGCCACAGTGGAGAAAACGTTATTCTTTTCCGTTTAAACGCAAACGAAACTCAAACGCAAAGCACTTAAATAAACAAAATTACAACGTTTTGATAATTCTGATTATTCAGGTAATTATGAGTGGCCACCAGTTTGGAGCCTGATCAGACGCCGGGTAAACCGGCGTATGATCAGGCTCCAAACTGTTTGCATGGGGAAAAAACAGTGTTAACGCGAATGCATTTATTGGGAAAGAAAAACGTTTTCTCCACTGTAAACTGTCCAGTACATATGTTACATGTATTTTGAACAAAAAAGCAGTCGAGCATTGTAAGTCGATGATATTGCAGTAGCTAAAGAAGGAACATCACTTGACCGCATCAAGTTTTTAAACAAATCTGGTTTTATTTCTCAAATTTGAAGTCAATGTGCTTGACTTTAGAAATATTGAAATGAGTGTCAAACATTTTGAATCCTGATCAGACGCCGCATTACGCGGCGTCTGATCAGGATCCAAACTGTTTGCAAAGTAACTATTTTAACAGAGGTAAGACAGTGAAGGAGGTAAGGGCATAAAACTGGCTAGATCATACAAAACAGTAAATTAGGAAGACTGACAAATTCTATCTTCTACTAATAGCTAGGTTTCTACAATAACTACACGGTAAAGTATGTCATGGTTTATTTGATGGAGCACTTTAATACCATAATAAGCTTTATAGTTCTGCTACCAACGTATGATGTCCAATTTTATGGCAAATAGTTTTCTAAATCTCTGTTCAGGCTAGATTGTCTTTTATATAGAGGGATTGGATCATAACATAGGGTTGGCATGTGCCCGTATTGCATCTATCATCCGGTAGATTTAGCTTTACATTCGGGAAGACGTCGTTCTCTCACGTTTAACCCCTTCACTGACTTACTCCGAATACAAAACAGTGTTCCCTCTCTACAACGGCCATCCCAGCAACGAATCCATCCTTATAACGACCCTTGCCGCTGTTCCCTATACGGGATAATTATGTCTTATGCTTTTACTGCTGCAATGTTTTCGTCTGCTGTTTTCTTTCGAAGTAACATATAAACGAGATTTTGATACATGTGGAGAATAAATATAATGACAAGTGACAAACAGTTTGAATCCAGATCAGACGCAGCGTCTGAATTGGATTCAAGCTGTTTGCAAATGTAAGCCAAGTCTTAATTTTCGCTCTCTATAACGACTCCCTCCGAACAACACACACAACATGTGTCTCCCATTGGGTGTCGTTGTAGAAAGGGGGCACTGTAGTTACTTGCAAACAATGTCCAAACTGTTTTAGACTCAGTTCAAAATTTCAGTCAAAATACTGAAACCCTTTAATTGAGAAATTAAAGGAAACGACAATTGCTTATCATTAATGACGTCATGGCACTGAAGGGGTTAGCTACAATGAAACGCAATACATAAAAGTACGGATTTCTGAAAATGTTGTTTTACTGGAGTGGAAAACACTTTGGTGCTTTATCGGAAGCCGATCAGACGCATTCTAAACCTTCGCCTCAGTCAGCTATGTCAATGATTCACACAATTATTTATCTAGATTACTCGCAGAAAAAGTAGTGTTCAATTAAGATCCAAACTACGCTACTTACTATCTCAAGTTTCTGCAAATGAAAGGACAGTAACTTCGAATACATTTAAAAGTGCATGAAGTGTGTACACTTTTATAATGGGAAAATAAAGGATGTATCAAGCCCATAAGCGAATTTTTCAATTTTTTTCTTTCATGTTTATTTTGAAAGAGATGTTTATGATAAATGAAACAACAGAAGAAAAAAACATATGTTGGTGTGCATTATTTTGCACTACGCCAATTTGGAAAAGATGTTTCAAATTCAGATTTTTTCTCAAAAATAACCAAATTTGATTTTTGAATATATTTTAAATAAAAACAAACATGATTATTTTGTTCTTCATTATGTATTCCATGTCTATGAAAGTATTTTGACATAAAGAAACTAAATCAAGACCAAGTAGGCACCAGATTTGGAAAATATGAATCTCTAAATCAACAACATGGTTTTTATGGGAAATGATATTTTTTTAAAACAAATAACTATGAGAAATAGTAAAAAGAAATATTTCTAGTATTTAACATTTTCTTATATTCTACCAGATGAAAATCTATACAAAGGTTATTCCAAATATGAAACGAAATTGATAGTTTAGTGTTGAAAATGTTCAGTTATTGAAGAAAAAGGATTTATCTTCCTTTTCAAAATTTACAAAAAAGAAGTTTTATATCGATAATATTTAGAGCTTCATAATTTTCACATTTGGTGCCTGTTTTGTACTACTATAGACATGAAATAAATAACACAAAACCAAATTATCATGTTTGTTTTCATTATAAATGGATTTTATTGATATGGCCGTTTGAAAAGGACAAAATAAAAAAGTGGGTGGGGTAAATTTTACACCTTTTGAAATGGCCGTAGAGCAAAAGGTTGTACATGTACACCAAATGATGTACACTTTTTCTATTTTTTTCATTCGTCTTAAATAGCTCTTCAATACTTAACTATCATATAGTGTTTTCATGTACTTTGAAAACTCCTAAATTCATAAGTTTGATGCACCCTTAATTAAGAAATAATAAATTCATACAAGTGTTTTATCGTGCAATCGAACACTGGTAGGAGTTGAGATGCGTAGTAATTTAACCACGAGGCCTTTAGGCCGAGTTGTTTAATTACAAGCATCTCAACAAATACCGTTTTCGATTGCAAGATAAACACTGGTATTATTTTATTATATCGATTCTAACACATAATTTTACCTTATTTTGCACCGAAGCAACGGCGCTACAATTCTTGGCGTACGCATTTTCGAGCCATATGACATCACGTTAGAACGTTACAGCGCGTGAAAGTTTTATTGAAAATTCATACACAGATACGTCGCTTTTTTGTTTATGTAGGGGTGTGCGCGAAGTGTGTTAGAACGCAAAAAAAAACATTAAGTTGGTAACAAAAAAGAAGGCGTACATTTTTCACGGATTACCTGGGTTCTGGATTGGCAATGTTTCATTAAGCATACACGCGTGTGTTGTTAAACGAATAAAGTTTCGCCAATGTATCTCCTACCAAGAAAATATCGATGGTTTCTTTACCATATCACACGAAAACAATGTTCAACAAACATTCGTACAAAATTAAATCTAAATGCACCCGATGACTCGGGGTCTGATCAGTATTAACCCATGTATACATGTACCCAGTGGATTCTTCCATGTTTATATATTAGATTAGTCCTTTTTTATCAAAGGGATGCATGGTCAAAATTTTCATTTACATTTTGTTTTATATTGAAATTCCTATCAGCAAATAGTGTAGACTCTGATAATAATGCGGCGTCTGACCAGAGTCTATACTGTTTGCCTATGTCCCACATATGGGATTGTGGGCACAAATGGATAAAATCTAAATGCACCTGATGACTCGGGGTCTGGTCAGTATTAAAAGTGGTTGATACATAGTATCAATTTTTTTGGAAACAAAATAAAGTCGAACTTCGATATCTCGAACTCGGTTTTGTCGAACATACCCGCATTTCAAAGTTAAAACGCGGCTAAGCCACGTTTTAACTTTGAAACAAGGATATGTTCTCCTAAACCGAGCTTGAAATAAGGCAAATTCATTTTTCGAAATATCGGATAGTTCGAGTTAAGCGAGTTCGAGATAGCGAAGTTCGACTGTATATGAAACCAAATACCAAGGAAAGAAATACAGACGACAGCTTCAGGCCAACGATTATTGGCAGTGAGGAAATTAACCTGCTGATAGCTGATATCGAAAACCCATACCGATATCTGTTTGACAGAAATTCAATTTTAGGCAACACAATTAAACCTATCATTGGTATGACGTCATCCGGTTAAAACATTTGTCAGCTACTTTTATTTCTGATTATTAAATGTTGTGCACTTTTATTATAGAAGAAATCGAGCGTGTAAAATAGTTCAGATCCTGATAAGTCACCAAGTAACTCGGCATCTGGTATGCGTCCAAACTGTTTGTAGACGTTTGTGCCATTGGGTCAAAGACCCAATATTGGTTTAAACTCAGTTACCTTTGTACTTAGTATTTTCCAGAGAAACGGCTAAATGCTTAAGAACGGTTTAGACTCAACGCAAAAGCTTTACAACATTCAGCCCTGTCGTTTATGTACAGGAAAAGGTTACTAAGCACAGACTTTCGGCCATTAGTTTCAACATTCATTTTGTTTGAGTATTATTGCGTACCTGTCACTCATCTTTATGTATTGGTTCTAACCTTTTACACTCTAGGCAATTTGTGTCTGACGATTATGCCGTATGAAGCACGACGTCTAGTTTATGATTTATCTATTACATCTTGTGGGAAATATGTTTTGAGTATCAAACCGTTAATGTCGAAATGAAACACCAAATTAGTGAATGTCTCGTCTGGATCTAAATTAGTCGCAATTCCATTGTCACAAGGTTGTACAATACTTAATGTGCCTAAGTGAAGGAACCGTTGATTCTTAAACGTTGTGACAATGGCGTCTTAAAAATATAATGTACGATTTGATGAAAACCTATGACAAGAAATCACCAATTTTGTTTAGTACAACTATTCACTTTAAGACAGAATAGAACAGAACAGAACCTAAAAAATATGTATAAAGTACAGAGTACATCATCATAATTATGTACATGTATATCATACAGATATTGTGCCCCAACAAAGAAATGTATAGTTTCTATTTAGAACAGTTTGTTTGACAACCATTTTCCGTGCCAAGCCCGGCTAAATGTAGTTGTTTGTTAACATAATCTGGATCTGTAAACGCAAGTTTACATAGAATAAGTGTTATCTTCACTTGTAAATTGCTTGTAAATTTCGTGTCACGTCAAGAGCTCAAATCTTTTTTTAAAACGTACTTTTTTATTTTAATGAAAGTAATGTTTAGTGCCCTAAGTATGAAACTAGGTGAAGGCTATGGTGTTTGTGCCCGTGGGACATGTCTTGCAAAATTTTAATTTTAACCATTATATTTAATCTGAATGACAAACAGTTTGAAGCATGGTGAGGCGCATTACCACTGTCTGATCTGGTTACAAAACACGATGGCAATTGATATTAGTTTTAGCATAAGCGCATTATTTAGACCAAGTATCGTCTCTTGCGTATCTGCAATTGGGTTGTTATGTACCATTTGAACTCTGGACAACACCGACATTTCTATACAAACGTGAACAACGTATGACATTCAGTATTTTGCTGTTTGATCGAGACCAAAACTGTCTAACATTTATGTGCATGTTTCTTTGATGAAAAATATCTTAAATAATCAAAACAATAAGAATTTCTTAGCAAACAATTGCATAGCGATAAGGGGCCTGGGAACTGTTTCATAAAACTTCGTACAACAGATGTTGTCGTAAGTCAGATTATAAAACTCTCAATTATTACTTATTGTCTCTATCTAATCCTGTCTTGTGACATATGTTTGGAATCGTCTTGAAAAGACGATTCCAAAAAGATGTCACAAGACAGGATTAGATAGAGAAATCAGAGATAAGATGTAATTTATAGTTTTGACTTACGACAACATTTGTCGTAAGATGTTTTATGAAACGGGACCCTGAATGATAAAACCTAAAGGTGATTAATATCGTAACTACCACATTTAGAGCAGGAAATATTATCCACTTCTCATACATTGAGGAATATGTTATTCTTTCCCAATCACCGCGTTCATGCTGAAAGTGTTAACATCATTGCATTAAGATGTTGGATACATATTAGATCAGGTTCCAAACTGTTTGCTACTCAAATTAAAAAGAATCGTCAACTATTTCAGTAATTGCAAGTGCCAACAGTTTGCGTTTTGTGTCTTTTAGCCCTTTTTTCGGCGCCCAATTAGTCGTAAGGATTTTACCCAGTCACCGTGTTTGTTCTTTAAGATTAGAATTTTGATATGGAAATTTGTTGATATTCCATATTGTTTGTTTATATTAATCATCATTTCTGTATATTTTAGATTGTCAGGTATATCAATAAATGAGACATGTTTCAGGAGATAATGTGATTACTGCTTGATGAAAAGGGAGTCTGCGTTTGTTTACATGTTGTTTTTATTGATTACTGTGTGCTTTTTCACTGTTACTTCATTACTGTTGAAAAGAACAAATAATGTTTACCCATAGTGCACTGCTTCAAGCTCTGCAATCCTGATGGAACTGAATGATAAATGTCTAATTGTCATACTCAGATGAATTTATTATTATTTAGCAACCATGCAGACATATTTTATCCACTTTGAGATTGATGCAATGTAATAACCTGTCAAAACGTTATGCTATACGGAACTATCAAAGAGTGACACCACCTGCAATCACGAAAAGCATGTCATAGAGTGGAGAAAACGTTATTATTGCCCAAACCATGCGTTAATGCAATTATGTCCCTTGTAAACGTTTTAGAACCAGATCATTTTGCATAGGAAATTTGTAAAGTAAGGTCTCTCTATTACGATCATTAAAACGAAGGTTAATTGATTGTATAAAATACCAGAGACAGTTTTAAGCAAGGTGACAACAAAACAGGAAGCTCCTAAAGGACAAATTTAGTGGATAAGGCTCATTGTGTTAATTTGCATACACTTTGTTCACAGTTGAGTGTATGCCACCGCTTTGAAGTAACAGCAACCAATATATTCTGATGTGAGAAAATGATATACCGGGAACTACTGGACAACGGTATAACAACACAAGAAAACCATTACAGATATTACAACAAAAGATACATCAATGATAAAACAACAAACGAAATCTCAAAGATATATCAACAAACGAAACATCAAACATATTTCAACAAACAAAACATCAAACATATATCAACAAACAAAACATCAATGATATAAAAACAAAAGAATCAACAATGATATAAGAAGAAACGCTAAGGTCATTCTAAAGATTGAATCGAAAACATTATAAAGTTAAAAGATTTATCGAAAATGAGCAGTTTACCCTCTGCTGTCACATCATCTGCTTAGAAAGTGTCGTCTGACTATTATTTTCAAATTTAGAAGAAATGCATTTAGGCGGAAGAACAATTGACACGAGTGTTAAACACTTTTGATCCTGATCAGACGGCGCATGACGCGCCGTCTGATCAGGATCCAAAATGTTTTTAAATATTAGTCATGTTTTCGAGTGTTAAAGAGGATAATGACTGTAGTATTATTATGTAATTATTTGTCAAAGGTATGGCATTTTGATGATATAAATGATGGCGTCTCATTTCTGTCGGCTCATGTCAGTCGTAGTTTTGAAGATGGTATTGATTAGATTAATAATATACTGCATTTTATGTTTTAATCTGGATGCACGACTGACGTGTTGAAATAGCAATCATTTGCGGTACTACTTTAATAACACATGTACCGCTTTCTCTTTGTCTGTATTTCGTTATCCAAACTGTTTTCAAACTCTTGCCAAGTCACACTTAGCACGATAAGGGTTAACATGAAAAGACATTGCAAAATCAAAAGTTATCAAATAAAATAATAATACATTATAATTCAATAATAATATAATTTTACACTTAATTACAAATACTTATTTAGAGACAACCACCATAAAAGTGATTGTAAATAATATTGAACAGTTATCAATTAAACAACGGGCATATGATTTAAAATGTTCAACTACCCTTTGAATTATAGATATGTAAGACATAACTCTATTTAGAATTTAACATTCATCTTGAGACAGCGTTTATATGCACATCCTCTTTACATGTAAGTTTGTAACACCAGGCGACCTTTTAAAAGATCATTGTGGTAAATCCGGAGGATTTATTGTGTCAAAAACAAAAATTGCCACACTGGGATAGTTTATGTTTTACCCTTAACCTTTCAGAGGAGAATGTAACTGGTAAGTGTAAAGAGTTTTGAAAAGAAATTTAGAACATTCTTTTTTTAAAACAGTTGCAGACAACAATTGACGCAGACGAAAACAATTACCCAACATGCAAAGAGTTAAACACAATTAACGTCAGTATATACGATATTTGTTTATTCCTAGTTATTTCTGGTTAATACGTTCGCCCTAAAACATGACATCATGATAGTGAAATGATAAATGCAATAACGAGACTGCCAATGCAACTTTACGATTACATCTTTCAGTTCAAAAGAATGCGTAGTAAAACGGACGTCAACGAAATAATTTTCAAACAGATATCATGCATGTACGTCAGAATCAAAGCACATGAAAGTTACCCCGTTTAACAACTGCTTTAGGTTCATCAATTACATCCATCTACTACGTCTACTAACTATAACTTCAAGAGAATTTGTCACGTCGGGAAAAACGGTAGATCTATCAGATGGAAATATAGAAATTAATATTTATTTCGACATTTTGAAAGATATGTTACTTTAGATGGATGAATGGGCGGATGGACGAGTTGGGTTTTACGGCACTGTAACACAAAATAGGTCATTATTGCGCCGATACATTGGATAATCAGATGAGATTGTCAGGATTTCAGGAAGATGATTTCGGCTGATGTCATAAGTTGCCAAAAAGCGAATAGGATTAAAACCACCTACTTTCCTTCCTTTTAGTACTTGGCAAGGGGGTTAACTCAGTCTTTGAAACAATTCTCTATGGCAATAAAGCCCAGAACCATGACAAGGTAGGAAGGTCTCTGGGGTATTAATTTGGAGCAAGCCATATATGCTTAGAGTCTCCAAAAAGGCCTCATTAACAAGCTGTATACACTGTGAAGAGACGTCGCACTTTGTGGCGTCTGAAGAGTGTATGTGTTGTTCGGAGGGCGTTGTTATAAGGAGGGACATTGGCTTACATTTGCAAATAGCTTGAATCCAGATAAGACGTCGAGTCATGCGGTGTCTGATCTGGATTCAAGTTTTTTGTTACTCGTCATTATTGGGGGGGGGGGGGGGGGGGGGGGTTCTGTCAAAATGTCCATTTTCTGACATTTAGAAAAACAGTAGACGACAATTGTAAGCAGACGATATTGCAGCAGTGAAAGTATAAGACATAAGTGTCTTGTTTGGGGAATAGCAGCAAGCATTGATGTAAAGAAGGTATCGTTGTTCGGAAGGTCATTATAGGAATAAACAACATCTTTTTGACGTTCATGACGGTATGACTACATTAGCTTCGCAGGGGGTAAGTTTTGTAAACGCCCGAAGGGCGTTTTCAAATAAACTTACTCCCCGAAGCTAATGTAGTCATACCGTCATGAGCGGCAAAAAGATGTTGTTTATTCCTTATATTTATATTTTTATTTTCCGTCTTCCATTTATCGTGTAGTTTGACCAGATTTGTTTTCATGTATATGAATATATCATATACCGGCCAAATGGGTTTGATAGATGTAATATCGATGTAATAGCCATTCCAGTTTCTAAATATGGTGTCAAAAGTAGTCCTTACTACATGTACTGTATTTACATGATAATTTCAGGGTTTTACGCAGTAAACTTTCTCGCTGTGCTTTAAGAACGCTCGTAAGAAACTAAAACAAAAATTTCAATCTGAATATCCATTTTCAAAGCATATTTTAAACAATTAGGTGGCGCAAGTTTTTATACACGCTTTACACATAGCAACGCGAATAGCAACGCTGAAATGCGACTTCACAGTCAGCGTGTACACACACCCGCGGCTATCCGTGGCATATCCAATACACATAGGCTAGTTTCAATATGTCATAACGGAACATTACGTTACCAATTTAGTAAGTGTGAATGCATTATTTTGTGTTTGAGCGACTTTCCTATGTAATTCTGGTGAACAAATTGTTTGAACTTGTCAATTTCAAACCGTAATTGGAAGACAACTTGTCTAATCTATAAATAGAACACTCGGAGAAGGGAGAGAACGCGTACAGCTTTAATGACGGAGCGTAATATGATAACCTCCCTTAAAAACAGCATTTAATTTTTTTGTTATCGCAATTTGATTTTAACTGAACTGTCTGCGACTTTAAATAGGGGTTTCGAGATACCCAAACGGATAATCTAAAAGTAGATCTTAACTTGGTCGGTATCTCTCCGCCGTATGGAAGATTTTCTTCGCGGCGGAGACTCCGCCCTCTTTCTAACTGGCTGGAACCGGATTCGATTCGTAGGTTCATCGAGAATTGACCTGCATATTTTTAATACGATTACATAGAGACTTTACAAGGTGAATGTAAATATTGTAGATTAAGAGCAATGTATATTTATCATGCAATATTCCTACTAGCACATAAATGGAAAAGTAAATGTATTGGTTTATAACGTCTGCAATTATGTCATATTCTGCCGACTTTTACATTTACCTCCCCGATCATCGAATCACAAGTCGGTCATTTATATACGGCGCGAACTACAGCCATGGCACATTGACGTCTTTCCCTCTCAGGTACAGTGGATAATCTGTTATTCTTTCCCGTTTAAACGCAAACGTACGCAAACGCAAAGTACTAAAACGTAGAAAAGTACAACTGTTGGACAATTCTGATAATTCATGTTTATCTTGGTGGCAAACAGTTTGGAGTCTGATCAGATGCCGGGTAACCCGGCGTCTGATCTGGCTCCAAACTGTTTGCACTGCAAATAATAGTTTTAGTGTAAACGCGTTTATTGGGAAAGAATAACACATTCTCCACTGTACCTATATATAATAACCTGGGTGACATGAGGTAATGTAGGGTTTTGGTTTTGCTCAGAACATTTCCAGTGATCCTGGCCGGGCTCGAACCAGGAACCTCCCGCTTCCTAGGCAAGCGTCCTACCACTGGACCACCGCCCCTTCATAGGATGAAAACAATGCAGTATTTAGCCATAATAGGGTCAATCTCTTTGCTATTCATGAATAAATTGAATGACATTGACTTTTTTTTCTCTTTCATCTTATTGCAATGAACCCTCTACCTTGGAAATATCTTTTAGAAACTTTCCATGACCCAATGACGATTCAATTGAGATAAACAACTATTCCCGACCAACTCATTTTTCAATGTCGCCTTAAAACTAGGATGAGGACTGCTTGAAGTTTAAAGAAACATCTTATTCACTTAAACCAACTGGTTCGTGTGCAATCATCAAGACCTGGCAATTTAGTTGTCATATATGTTCCTCGGTACCATCATTTTCCTACTTTCATTTACTATAATTCATAATATCAATGTTTGATAGAGCTGAGAATACATGGCCCAATCCCTTTAACCCTTTCACTCTCAATGACGCCTTAAAATGCGTTTGCAAACAGTTTGGGTCCTGATCAGACGCCGCGTAACGCGGCGTCTGATCAGGACCTAAACTGTTTGACACTCGTTTCGAAATATCGTCAGTCATATTGCTTTAATATAACTTTGAAACGTGCCTTGCAGATAACAATACTGGAGCAGACAACAATAAAGCGGTGAAGGGGTAAAGATCTCCCGGATAATTTGATCATGAAAGGATTAAAAAAGTATGTGGTAAACCAATAATTCTCATTGCGAAACGTATGTAGCCAGATCGGACGCCAAGTAAACCGCCATCTGAGCTAGCTACTAAGAGTCTGCCACTTAGATTAGAATAAGTCAATATTTCTAATGATAATGGCCATTTGTAAACAACTTGGATCTGATCAGGATCCAAACTTTTTGACACTTATTACGATATTACTTTTATCAATGGACCTACATTTGTCATTTAAGAAACAAAAACATACACTCGTTTAACCCATTACCCAATAGCCTATTTCTAATTCTAAAACAGATGGCTACTTAAGGAAGATTTAAAGTAAAGCAAAATCTGCCTTAAGGCACGTTCTAATTTACTTTCAACCTGCATTTAGCCACCATCTGCCAGGATATATTAAATATTTCTTATGGTACATGTTATTTACTTATAAACTGGAACTATTTTCTTTGGCGGCAGAATGAATTTACAGCGCTAAAAGGCGCGTCTATGGGGGACAAAGGTTAAGGTAGATGATGGCATGGCAATGAAAGTTCTCGCGTCAGTCAGCTGCCAACAGTTGTGTGTCTTTGAAAGATTTACAATTGTTCCAATTTATACTATTTTCATCCAGTAATCTTCGTCGTAGTGTACGTTTTACAGTCTGATTTATAGTTCTACTTCCGTGATTTAGATTCACTGCACGCAAAAGCTGAGAGAAAATTTCCATTGTGCGATTTGAAATTTTAACCCTTTCACTACATTACCGCGAGTATAATAGTGTTTTCAAACAGTAACGCGGTGTCTGATCAGGAACCAAACTGTTTGAAACTCATTTACATACATGCATTTCCTAAGTCAAAACACATAAAGTTTCCTTTTGAGTTATAAAATCAGATGACAATTGTTTAAGGTTTACGACGTCATGTCAGTGAAGGAGTTATACATGTTGTAGTAGCACTGATGACAATGGAAAAGAAGTAAACGTGACGTCATCAAGAACGACAGTCATCGACCGTTCTGGGATCAGGAACGAAACTAAACGTACGAAATAAATCACAATTTACTAAATTTAGTAAATGATAGGTTCTTGAAAATGTTAACAATGGAGGGCACCCCCCCCCCCCCCCCAAAAAAATAAAAGAAGACAAAATGTCTAACGCTTTAATGCTGCAATATCGTCTGCTTAAAGTTGTCGTCTGTTGTTTTGTCTCAAAGTTGCATACAGTATAATTATGTTGACATTTTGATAGAATAAATATAATGACTTGTGACAAACAGCTTGAATTCACATCAGACACAGCGTAACGCGGCGTCTGATCTGTTTTCAAGCTGTTTGTAAATATAAGCCAATTCTTAATTTTCCCTCCCTATAACGATTCCCTCGGAACAACACACACAATGGGTGTATCCAATTGGTGTGGCTGTAAAGATGTAGCACTGTATATTTTCATTAAATTTAATATTTGTAACATTTACCATTTGATAGAACAAATGTTTTCCTATACTACTGAATCCTATAGAAGCTCTCTGATCAGGGTCAGTATTGTTTCCCATTTTCAGTAAGTTTAACAATTTAATGCTACGAATGAATTGAAATTAATCAAAAACTGAAATTGACCATTTGAAACTCATGGGATGTGCGTATATGTCTTTACTTTAGCTTGGAAAATTTATCATGATTTAATTACTGTTATTAGATTTAAAGTTATTGTATGTAATATATATAGTATCTGTATTGTATAAGAAATATAGTGTGTAATAAATATTGTGTTGTGTGCATATGTAATATTATGTTTTACAATTATAACCATTACTGGGTGTGATGGTTGTGTTTACGATATGTGTTGTCATATGGAATTTTTATGTTATGCATGTACATATAGGTGCAAGAACAGTACAGTACAGTACATTTCACTATTACGACTAGCTTGATTAAAGCAGGTGACAACTTGAACTTAACTTTACATTAAGCGTCCATGTGTATTCAACTTCATCAATTAGCCTATCTTAAACACCACAAAAGGTAAGCAACATTTAACATTTTGTAGAACAAGTGTCCTTAACAATATATGGAATTCGATACACATCCATGTAAATTTGAGATAATGTAGGAAACGGGATGGGAAGATGCAAGTACAAGAGAGAGAAAAAACGTCAGCAACGAAAGACCGCAGGATTAAAGAAATTATCACTGGTGATACATTTGTCCTGTCTTGATTTGACAATAATCATAAATTAGCAGTGCACTGCGAGACATTACGGTAATTTAGCAACTATTATGGACTCTCTGTTCCCATTGCATCAAGGATTCTTGCCAATAAAGTCTGCGTATGAGCAATCTAGGCACACATCAGATAGAGAAGTTAGCGTCTTTGCTAAAATGAGCTTGTTACAGTGGAGAAGAAATTATTTTTTCTGTTTAACCCTTTCACTCTCGGTGACGCCTTAAAGCGCGTTTGCAAACAGTTTGGGTCCTGATCAGACGCCGCGTGGCGCGGCGTCTGATCAGGACCAAAACTGTTTGACAGCCTTAACGATATTTATAAAGTCATACAACCTTAAATCTAACTTAGAAACGTGTCTTGCAGACATCAATACTGAGCCATACGAAAATAAAACGGTGATGGGGTAAAAATCTCCCGAATAATTTGATCAATAAATGCAGACAAAACGCAATATATTGGATATAGAACATTTCTATTTTCTTCCAAATATCTTTTTTTATCTGAATGGCAAACAATTTTGAGCCTGCTCATACGCCAATTACTCTTTTTAAACCCCACGAAAGGTAGGAAACATTTAACATTTTGTAGAACAAGTGTCGTTAGCAGTATATGGAATTCGATACACACCTTTGGAAATTTGAGATAATGTTTGAAACGGGATGGGAAGATGCAAATACAAGAGAGAGAAAAACGTCAGAAACGAAAGACCGCAGGATTAAAGAAATTATCGCTGGTGATACATTTGTCCTGTCTTGATTTGACAATAATCATTAATAAGCAGTGCACTGCGAGACATTACGGTAATTTACCAACTATTATGGACTCTCTGTTCCCATTGCATCAAGTATTCTTGGCAATAAAGTCTGCATATGAGCAATCTAGGCACACATGAGATTGGGAAATTAGAGTCTTTGCTAAAATGAGCTTATTACAGTAGAGAAGAAATTATTTTTTCTGTTTAACCCTTTCACTCTCGGTGACGCCTAACAGTTTGGGTCCTGATCAGACGCCATGTAGCGCGGCGTCTGATCAGGACCAAAACTGTTTGACAGCCTTAACGATATTTATAAAGTCATACAACCTTAAATCTAACTTAGAAACGTGTCTTGCAGACATCAATACTGAGGCATACGAAAATAAAACGATGAAGGGGTAAAAATCTCCCGAATAATTTGATCATTAAACGCAAACAAAACGCAATGGAATTGAATATAGAACATTACTATTTTCTTCCAAATATCTTTTTTTTATCTAAATGGCAAACAATTTTGAGCCTGCTCATACGCCAATTACTCTTTTTAAATATCACAAAAGGTAAGCAACATTTAACATTTTGTAGAACAAGTGTCGTTAGCAATATATGGAATTCGATACAGGTACACACCTTTGGAAATTTGAGATAATGTTGGAAACGGGATGGGAAGATGCAAATACAAGAGAGAAAAAAACGTCAGCAACGAAAGACCGCGGGATTAAAGAAATTATCACTGGTGATACATTTGTCCTGTCTTGATTTGACAATAATCATAAATTAGTAGTGCACTGCGAGACATTACGGTAATTTACCAACTATTATGGACTCTCTGTTCCCATTGCATCAAGGATTCTTGCCAATAAAGTCTGCGTATGAGCAATCTAGGCACACATCAGATTGGGAAGTTAGCGTCTTTGCTTAAATGAGCTTGTTACAGTGGAGAAGAAGTTAATCATTCCTGTTTAACTCTTTCACTTGTAATGACGTATTAAAGCGCGTTTGCAAACAGTTTGGGTCCTAATCAGACGCCGCGTAAAGCGGCGTCTGATCAAGACCCAAATTGTTTGACAGCCTTAACGATATTTATTAAGTCATACAACCTTAAATCTAACTTGGAAACGTGTCTTGGAGACAACAACCTGAAGCAGGCGACAATAAAGCGGGGAAGGGTTATAAATCTCCCGAATAATTTGATCATTAAAGGGTTAAACGCACACAAAACGCAATGCAATTGAATAAAGAACATTTCAGGTTTTTTCCAAATATCTTTTTTAATCTGAATGGCAAACAGTTTTGAGCCCGCTCGTACGCCAATCACTCGTTTTAAACCCCACGAAAGGTAGGCAACATTTAACATTTTTTAGAAGAAATGTCGTTAGCAATGTATGGAATTGGTACACATCTATGTAAATTTGAGATAATGTAGGAAACGGGATGGGAAGATGCAAATACAGGAGAAAAAACACGTCAGCAACGAAAGACCGCAGGATTAAAGAAATTATCACTGGTGATACATTTGTCCTGTCTTGATTTGACAATAATCATAAATTAGCAGTGCACTGCGAGACATTACGGTAATTTAGCAACTATTATGGACTCTCTGTTCCCATTGCATCAAGGATTCTTGCAAATAAAGTCTGCATATGGGCAATCTAGGCACACATCAGATTGGGAAGTTAGCGTCTTTGCTAAAATGAGCTTGTTACTGTGGAGAAGGACGTTACTCATTCCTGTTTAACCCCTTTCACTCTCAATGACGCCTTAAAGGGCTTTTGCAAACAGTTTGGGACCTGATCAGACGCCGATATTTTTGCAAATCGATGTCAGGCGCATTTATTAACATCTAATCATCAGCTTAGAAAAAAGGTTTATTTAAGAAATAAGGATATATATTTCAAAGAAAAATATTGAGCTACCCGGGATTCGAACCCGTGCGGGGAAGTCCAAACAAAATTACAAGACGAGATTTGCAACGTTTCGGACTACGTCCGGATATTTTCTAACATTATCCTCCAGGTTTTGTAGGGGAGTTGTCGGTATATTCCGTTGAACACGGGATATTCCGAGATAAAACGATAAAAGGCGATCTTCAGTCTTTGGATACCTTAACTTTGCATTAAGCGTCCACCTGTATTCAACTTTATCAATTAGCCTATTTTAAACGCGAAAAAAGGTAAAAAAAAAAAAAAGGTTACCAATTTGTAGAACAAGACTTTGGTGTCGTTACATGTAGCAATATATGGAATGCGATACACACCCTTGGAAATTAGAGATAATGTAGGAAACGGGATGGGAAGATACAAATACAGGGAAAAAGCGTCAGCAACGAAAGACCGCAGGATTAAATATATTATCACTGGTGATACATTTGTCCTGTCTTGATTTGACAATAATCATAAATTAGCAGAGCACTGTGAGACATTACGGTAATTTACCAACTATTATGGACTAGTATTTACAGTTAGTTTGGGGTCCTTAAAATTAGTTTTGGGTATTCAAAATTAATTGTGGGTCTTTTAAATTCATTTTCGGTTATTTATGTTAGTTTTTGGTATTTAATGTTATTAGAGTATTTTAAATTAGTTGTGGGTCCTTTGAGTAAGTTTTGGGTATTTAAATTTAGTGTTTGGTATTTAAAGTTAGTTTTTGATTTTCTTTGTTAGTTTTGGGTATTTAAAATTAGTTTTGGATCTTTTTGATTCATTTTCGATAGTTTATGTTAGTTTTTGGGTATTTAAATATATTTTCGGTAATTTATGTTGGTTTTGGGTATTTGAAATAAATTTTGTGTCCTTTAAATTAGTTTTGGGTATTTAAAATTAGTTTTAGGTAATTAATGTTAGTTTGGGTATTGAAATTAGTTTTGGGTATTTAAAGTTATATGTCTGATATTTATATTGCTTTGGGGCATTTAAATTTAGTTTGGGTCTGTTAAATTCATTTTCGGTAATGTATGTTAATCTTGGGTATTGAAAGTTAGTTTATGGTAAATAATGTTATTTTTGGGTATTCAAAATTAGTATTGGGTCTTTAAAATTAATTTTTGTAAATTATGTTAGTTTGGGGTATTTAAAGTTAGTTTTCCGTAATTAATGTTAGTGTTCGTTATAAAATGCTAGTTTTGGGTATTCAAAATTATCTGGTAGTTTGTAGCGCTGTTTGGTTTTTATTGTTAGTTTTCGGTAGGTAGTATTGTTATCGGGTTCAAATTGAACAAATTGTTGACGGCCACATCATGGTTTTATGAAATATAAATAGGATTAATAAAAGAGATTGAGAAAGAGAAAGAAATACAGATAGATACAGATACACATAGAGAGAGAGAGAAACACACAGAAAGACAAAGATAGACAGAGAGACAGAAATATATAGAGATATTGACAGAGAGTCAGAACGAGACAGAGCAAGCGAGCGAGAGAGAGAAATAGGGAAAGAGAGAGAGTGAGAGAAAGAGATCTTGAGAGAGAGAGGGAGGCAAACATACATACAGTCAGACAAAGAGAGAGAGAGAGAGAGGGAGAACAGAGAGATAGAGAGAGAGGGAAAATACAGAAAGACAAACAGACAGAAACAGACAAGACAGAGAGACAGACAAACATACAACGAGAGGGACAGACAGACAGACAGGGACAGACACTTAAAGAGAGGGACAGATATAGACAGAAAAATGAAGAGAGAGACACACACACATAAAATGAGAGAGAGACAGACAGAGATAGATAGAGCGACAGTCAGAGACATACAAAGAGTGACACAGAGATACAGAAATAGAAATACACACACAGAGAAACAAAGATAAAGAGACAGAGAGAGGCATAGAGAGAAACAAACATACATGCAGATAGAGAGAGAGACAGAATGACAGACAGGTAGCGCTAGAGACAGACATGGAGACAGAGACAGATATACAGAGAAACACATAGAGAGACAGAGAGACAGACAGCCAAACAGAGACAGAGCCAGATAGAGCCAAGGTGATAGCCAAAGAAAGACAGAGAGACAACAGAGATAGATAAAGAGAGACACAGACAGAGAGACATACATACACACACAGAGAGGCAGACACAGAGAAACAGAGAGAGACATACACAGAGAGCGACAGAGAAAGGGGTAGAGAGAGAGAGAGAGTCATAGACAGAGACAGATCTAGACACAGAAATAAAGAGACAGAAATAGAAGGACACACACAGAGAGACATACATTGACAGACATACAGTGAGACAGAGGGAGACAGAGAGACAGAACAACACATAGAGAGACACAGAGACATCGAATCAGAGGGAGACAAAGTGATAGAGACAGATAGATAGACTGACATGAAGACAAAGATACAGACAGACAGAAAGATAGATAGAGCAGTAAGCAGTTAGAGTCGTTATCGGGAAGTTGTAGCGTCGTAGGGTATTTAAATTTAGTGTTCGGTAGTTGGTATTGTTATCGGGTGGTTTGTAGAGTTATGGGGTATTTACTGTTAGTGTTAAGTATTTAGCGTTTGAACCGACCAAATTGTTCGAATTGGACCGGTTCTGTTGGGATAAAGAAAAGTAAAGCGAGTTGTTCCAATTGTCTCTTTTTATTTTGCAAGAGAAATACAAATCATAAAGATTTAATAACATCTCCAAGTAGCTATATTTCCGGACGGCCACCATGACTGTGATATCCATGATGGTTTTATGAAATACAAATCGACTAAAAAAAGAGGACTGGTAAGATTTCCCTAGTAGTCCAGTGGTTACATCACAGGTAAGGACACACTTACATTTTTTTGCTCTCTCCGCACGGGTTCGATTCCCGGCCGAGCTTAAATATTTTTCTTCCTTAACATTATATATACATGTATATATATATTTTGTTAAGAAATGAACAATTTCTTTTCGGCTTTCAAGCGAAATGAACGACAGAAAATTATTGGCAAATAACATGAATCGCGCCTATGAGGAACAGTCATGGCCATTTTACTGAAGCTATGTACATTCGAAAGCAAAAAAATAAGTTCCATTGTTTACATTCTAAGGTATACAACTTTGACAGTTTGGCGTGAAATGTCGATTTGACGTCATGTGGAAGTGACGTCTTTTTTAAAGGAGGGTAAATATATCGTGTGTTTTTTAAAGGAAACACAGATAGCTTATGTCTATAAGGTATGTCAATTTTCTTGCAATTTATCTCATTAATAAACAAGAATTTTAGTCGGGAATCATGGTTTTCACTAATATGAAGGCATAGATCGGTTAAGACATTTTTATGAAAAAATCCGCCAAATGTTTGCTGTCAAAGTTCCAAAGATTAATTCGCGAATGAAAACTGCATATGCCCCGCCTCCTCTTCGAAACTTATCAACAAGCCCCGCCCTCTCGAAAGATGGTGTTTATACGAAATGAACAGCAATTTTTTCAACGGAATTGAATGGGGCGATTGTAAATAAATATATACATGTATTTACGATTAGAAAATTAAAAGATTCCAAATAAAAAGGAATCAAGAGAAAAGTATTGAAAAATATGAAATTATTAAATTATTATTGTCTAATATTAGAGAAGACCAATTCAATAACTTTATAGTATCTACCTGTTTGTATAGCCTTAGGCGTCTGGCATCCATTAAAGAAAACATTTTTCTCAGGCTTAATCAAGGGAACCTATGAAGTATTTGATATTTATCATATAATGTATCTGTCAAATACTGCTCTTAAAAAGTTGAGATTGAGGGTCGCAAGGGAGATTAGTTGCTTGTTTGTTCTAATTGTGTTCCCTTCTTGAACTAGTCTTCTTTAGTATGTGCCCTTGGTGTGCTCAGATATGCTGTGACATTTTTTCTCCTTAAATAATTTTCAATCCCCATAATGTTATATCTATTCAACGGTTTACACTATACACAAGTAAATTCCCTTTTTAAGAAACAGACACAGAGAGAGACAGAATCAGACATAGAGAGAGAGAGAAACAGAGCCAGAGAGAGAAGGAGAGATCGAAAGAGAAAGACTGAAACTGATAGAGACACAGAGACATAGACAGATATAAAAACAGAGAGACAGAGAGAGACAGACACGGACAGAAACATGGAGATAGTGAGACAGACAGACATAGACAGTGGCAGAGAGAGACAGTGACATATATAGATAGAGAGAGACAGAGAAAGACAGAGAAAGACAGAGGCAAAGACAGATATACACGTAGATAGAGACAGACAGAGTCAAAGAGAGACAGAGACAGAATTGAGACAGAGACAACGCGAGGCAGACAGAGACAGAGCGAGACAGACACATAGATAGAAAGAGACAGAGTGGGGGAGACAGGGATAAAGAGTAAGGTAGAAAGAGACAGGGACAGAGATAGAGAGAGACAGAGAATAGAGATAGAGACAGAGACAAACAGAGACAATAAGAGACATAGCCAGTGACAGACAGAAACAGAGACAGAAACTGAGGGAGACAGACACAGAGAGACCTAGATATAGAGAGACAAAGACAGAGATATAGAGAGAGACAGAGATATAGGGAGAGACAGATAGAGAGAGACAGAGAATAGAGATATAGAGAAACAGAGACAGAGACAATCAGAGACAATTAGAGACATAGCCAGAGACAGAAACAGAGAGAGACAGACACAGAGAGACATAAGATATAGAAAGAGACAGAGAGAGACAGAGAGAGACAGAGATAGAAAGAGACAGAGAAAAGAGATATAGAGAAACAGAGACAGAGACAATTAGAGACATAGCCAGAGACAGACAGAGAGAGACAGAAAAGAGGGAGACAGACACAGAGAGACAGAAGTTAAGGGAGACAAAGACAAAAGGATATAGAGAAAGAGACCGAGACAGAGACAAACAGAGACATATACAGTAAAACTTTTTTATAACGAACTCTGATACAGCGAATTTCGGCTTATAGCGAATTTATTTTCGTTCCCCGGCCGAGCTCTGCATTAATTCTATGTTGACTAACATGTTTAGTACGAATTCGGTTATAGCGAATTCTCGTTTATGGCGAACTGATTTTCAAGTACCTTTATTCACAAAACAGTGTAAAATACCTTCGTTAAAGCGAAGTCTCATCTTGCTTCAGTCTTCAGTCACCTATGTAATTTTCGCGATAAACACCGTGACGCATAGGTGTTAAAACACACAATAAGATCTGGATGACTTGTGAATTGATCCGTAATTACGATATAATCTAAATGCTTTGTTAACTCCATTAGTCCTGGAAGCATAATGTACAACTGTACGTGTTGTCACTATGCAGTTCTCGTGTAAACGTTTATTTTTGTCCGTGTCGAATTATAGATATGCGTAAGTAACTGGCCCCATATCTTGTCCATTTCCTACGTGTAGACGAAAAAGATGAAGTAATCCTATTGTCGTGTCATTTACATAACCGGGTCTGATTATTTCGACTTGTTTGATTGGATGTTTAAAAGAATAAATAAAAACATGATAACTCTCAGCCGGTGAAGCAGAAGATTTAAGATTTACAGAGACAGACAGAGACAGAAACAAAGAGAGAACGAGAGAGAGCGAGGGGAACTAGAGAGATAGAGAGACAGACAGAGAAAGAGAGAGAAAGGCAGAGGCAGAGAGACAGAGAGAGACAGAGAAAGAAAGAAAGAGACAAAAGGTGACATAGAGAGACAGAGAGACAGATAGAGACAGAGAGAAGAACAGACATGCAAACAAACTGACATACAGACAGGCAGAGAGAGACACAGAGAGACACCGAGAGATAGTGAGAGACAGAGGCAGAGAGACAGAAACCGACAGAGACATAGAGAGACAGATGCAGAGAAAGCCAAATAGAAACAGAGATATACATAGACAGAGACAGACAGAGTCAGGGAGAGACATAGAGAGACAGATACAGAGTGAGACAGAGAAAACACGAGACAGAGACAGAGCTAGACAGAGACAGAGACAGACAGATACAGAGAGATAGAGAGAGAGACAGAGATATAGGGAGAGACAGAGAGAGAGAGACATAGACACAGAGAGACAGGGATAAAGAGAGACAGAGAAGAGAGATATAAAGAGACAGAGACAAACAGAGACAATTAGAGGGATAGCCAGAGACAGAAAAACAGAGACAGAAACAGAGAGAGACAGACACAGATAGACAGAAGTAGTGGGAGACAAAAACAGAGAGAGATAGAGAAAAAGACAGAAACATAATCAAACAGAGACATATACAGAGACAGGCAGAGACAGAAACAGAGAGAGAGAGAGAGAGAAGGAGAGAGAGCCAGAGAGAGACAGAGAGATATATAGAGACAGAGACAGACAGACAGACAGAGACATAGAGCGACAGACAGACAGAGACAGATAGACAACCAGAGATAGCCACAGAGAGTCACAGAGATATACAGAGAGATACATAGAGGCAGAGAGAGAGGGTGAAAGAGAGAGACAGACAGAAACAAGACATACATGCACAGAGAGAGAGAGAGAATGTAGGAAAGACAGAGATAAAGTGGGAAAGAGAGAGATAAAGTGGGAACGAGAGAGAGATATAAAGAGAGAAGGCCGCTGGAGAGAGAGATGCGGAAGAGACGGGACTGGGCGGGTCGACGGACATACACATTGGCAGATTCACAAGTATACACAATCGGAGAGAGCGAGATAGGAGAGAGAGACGGAAACGAAATAGAACTACGGGAGAGACAAGGGGCAGTAGGGTGGGGTCGGACAGACGGGTTTACAAAACTGGCATTTAAACAGACAGACACAAACGGAGAGATAGAAACGAGAATCGAGAGACAGACAGACAGACAGACAGATAGACAAAGACAGACAGACAGACAAACATACAGAGAAGAGAGACAGTGAGACAGGGAAGCGGTGGGTTGACGGACGGACAAACAGGCAGATCACAAATCCGGGGATACAGAGAGAGAGAGACAGACGGAAAGAAAGAAAAAAAAAGCGAAATAGAGAAACGAAACAGACAGTCAGATGAAGATTCGTATATTTGTATTGTTCTAGTACGCATGGAAGGCCTATTCCTATCATTTGATAGGATCAGATCACTGAATTTGTAACGGTTTGAAACGACTGTTTGATCTGTTGATTATAACGTGTAACCGTGTCACCTTAAGCTACATTAAATCCTTTATTAAATTAATACACACAAAATGATAAACTTGTAAATCAAAAGGTAGATACGCAAACACTGATTACGTCACGATGGTATTCTGCATAAAAAGCGAGCTACACGTACACGTTCCCGTACAAGTAAGAAATCGAAACCTCTCTAATGTTACACAATTGCTTTTATATTTAAGTATTTTCTTTTAATTTTTGGTTGCGAGTCGCTTTAATGTTCATTACATAAACAACGTTCATCTTTTGTTTTTTCTTGAAAATACTCTTTGGACAACTAAAAAAAACTAATTCTTAAATAGGCCCTACATTATTTTACTGCTGCTAAGCAATAAGATAATTTAATAAAATGTTATGGTTCCAAATTTTAATACTTTAAATATAAGTCGTAAATAAACAGAAAGATGTATTAGGTTTACGACTATAAGGACATTTCAAGCTGTGTAACTGATCTTCTGGTAGTAAAAGTCCATATATGTCTCAGCTTGACAACATTTCCATACTATTTATACGTCCAGAAATAATTCAAAATTCTGTGGATTGAAATTGCATGCTGTTACATTATTGAGCTCGAAATTGGTACCCAATATATTCTTCGTAAAGCACCAGTAACTTTCCACTGAATTTCATTTCAACTGATTTCCTTTCAAATATCAAAACAAACTCAATGTTTCTTAAATAATATCATACAGCGTTCCCTCTCTACAACGACATCCAATGGGAGACACATATTATGTGTTGTTCGGAGGGAGTCGATATATGGAGGCAAATTGGCCTTCATTTGCAAACAACTTGAATCCAGATCAGGCGCCTCGTCACGCGGCGTCTGGTCTGGATTCACTTTGTTTGTCACTCCTCATTAAGTTTTTGTCTGTCAAAATATCCATTATGTTACCTTGGGAAAAACAGCAGACGAGAATTTTAAGCAGACGATATTGCAACTTTGAAACGTTAGACAAAATAGTCGTGTTTAGGGAACTGAGACAATGGTCGCTGTAAGAAGGGAGTCGTTGTTGGGAGAGCCGTTGTATGGAGGGAACACTGTATTTCTTTAGTTTCTGAAAATCAAAGTACATTTTAGTGTATTGTGTTTGTGTTTAGTTTAGTTTAAAAACAATACGTTTTCACTTCAAGGGGTGAATGCATGTTGTCATTTAACGCAAACTCTTGTCTCGTACATGCTCTTTAGATTGCAAGCTTTCTAAGGTGTAAAGAGTTGTTTAACTATCAGATACTGTGTACAAAGTGAGATCCATTGTTCCCTCTCTACAACGGCCCTCCTAACAACGACTCTCTCCTTACAACGACCTTGTCCGTAGTTCCCTTAACAGGACAAGTATGTGTAACGCTTTTACTGCTGCAATATCGTCTGCTTAAAATTGTCGTCTGCTGTTTTTTCACTCTCAAAGTTACATACATGTATTTGACATTTTGATACAATAAAAATGATTAAAGAGTGGTAAATAGCTTGAATCCAGATCAGACGCCGCGTCAAGCGGCATCTGATCTAGATTCAAGTTATTTGCAAAAACATGTGTAAGCAAATTTGTCTCCCTATAACGACTTCCTCCGACCAACGCACACAATATTTGTGTCCAATATGGTGTCGTTGTAGAGAGGGGACACTGTATCTGCATTACGTGGATATTCTTGTGATTTTGTTTAGAAACAATCATAGCATAATTTCAAGTAAACCCGCTGCTTTATTGGTGATTTGTTGAAGATATGTATGTACAAAGTCATCAATATTTAATTGACATTTATCACATAAAACCGCCTCTGGCAGTGCAATAAAGCTATTTAATAAATAATAGTGAAATATCAATATTTAGGCTTTGGCCTAACCTGTTCGTCCACAACGTTGCATAAAGCGGGATGCCAAATGACGTCATTTGTAATGAGATAACAATAAACTACGTCAAGTTTTGGATGAATATACTTATGGCGGAGGGACTACATACTACATCTTTATTTCATATAATAGGTTTTTAGAAATAAAATGTGATAAAAAGAATCTACATTCGTGTTCATTATTTATCATTTTTATTCAACTCGTTGACTAAAATAATATAACGCTCGCCCAGGCTCCCATCATATCATTTTAGTCAACTCTATTATCAAAAAAGATTAATAATAAGCACCCACGTAAGTAATGGCGTAATATCAAAATGAAATGATGTCAAAACTACATATTTGCCTTATAACGTCATCTGTAGATACCGTTTTTAACAGTAAATCTAGAACTAGCCTAAGACAATATTTCCGTATAATTAATTATGTAAGAATAGCTTTAATCATACTGTATTTATAACCTGATTTAAACTAAAGACAAAATTTACGGTACATGATTTCCAGAAACCCTTTTTATATATATACATGTAGCTCAAAATCAAATTCTCCTGTAAGTACAGTGTACCACAACGGACACTTACCTTTAACTTAAGACAATCATTAGTTTATTTAAACCATAACTACATATTATATATTTTCGTTCTTTTAGTTACATGCTAGCGTGTTTGTGCAAATAGCTATTGTAGATTTCATCGTGGTTATGTAGAGAAGGGGTTAAACATAATCATTGTGCTGGAAGATGTATAGTTACAATGTGCCATTTGTAATGTCTTAAACTATACTGTTGCGTCAAAATAAGTATAGGCTAATCATTTGATACCTAAGGTAAGTTGATTTTCTGTTAGTTATGAGTTTTGCATTCAATTATTCCATAGAAATAGGCAAACTGGCTTGTATAATGCGCAATTTTACCATTATTTCAAAACGGTTTTATCTGTTTCTCCTGCAACACTCTATACTTCGAACTCGCTTAAGACGAGCTTACCGGAATTTCAACAGTTATATGTCGATAAATCGATCTCATTTAAATCCAACTTACCCGGTTGGTTTTTTTAAAGTTAAAACATGGCTAAGACACGTTTAAACTTTAAATTTGGGTAAGCTTGACCTGAGCGAATTCAAATATATATTCGAGTATTACTAGTATCAATTGCAATTTGACTGATATTTATAAACATTTTGCGTCCAGATTGACGGCTGGAGATATTGGTGTCTCAATCAGATGCAAATGTTAAGCCTTTGGGTGTCTTCAATTAAAAATGCACAATCACTTGACCTTTTGAAAACAATATGTTTTAAACGGACAGTATTACGGTAAAGGGAGTCTCGGCAGCCGAAGTGTATTGTATCTTTCTAAAAATAAAAGGGGGCCATCATATTTGAATACTCATCATGCTAAACTATCGTCCAATTATAAAATTTTCATAAACCAAAACTCAGTATCAATCGTGGCCATAACGTTTAAGAATGTTCAATATTCATTGTACACGGTTGTGTTTCAAAAACACGATTATCTTATTATTTACAGATAGTATGAACTTTGAACTACAAAGAATATAAAAGATTCGGAAAATTTGAGTTTTCGAGATTAATGTGTATAGTAAGTATCTATGAAGCAATAAGAATTCAAGTTAAGGTGAGGTATATTGAATTAATTGTCTATGCCATAATATGGCTCATGATTCTTCCGTGTTTATATATTGGATTAGTCCATTTTTTATCAAAGGTAAAAAAAAAATCATTTTCATTTTGATTTATATTGAAATTCCTATCAGCAAACAGTGTAGACTCTGATAAGACACCGCATAATGCGGCGTCTTATCAGGGTCTACACTGTTTGCCTATGTCCCATATATGGGATAGTGGGCACAAATGGGTTATCCACATCTAGACAACGAAACTACCATTTTGATTCTCACTACAGATTATGTGTCATAGACGGTCTGGTGGATAAGTGTTTCCCTAAAAGGAACCGTTACGGAACCAATCGCGACACTTCTACACTAAATGAACATCAGTCGTGACTACACTATACTTATCCTGGTCTCGTCTTTGTTGCGTTACACACATCTCCTGCTTGTGTACGAAAATGGATGCCTAGATTATTTAGAGGTTGATCGGTGGAATGTTACAAGCATGAACACTTCCAGAATGTCGTAATTGTAATGATCTGTTCACAAAAGGGTAGCCAAAATATATCACAGATAATTTATGATTAAATTACTGCAATATCGTCTTTTTCTTAAAGTTACATGTATACTTAAGTGGACATTTTGATAGAATGAATATATAACGAGTGACAAACAGCTTGATTCCAGATCAGACGCCGCGTTACGCGGTGACTGATCTGGATCCAAACTGTTTGCTTATGTAAAAAAAGGTCTTAGCTTTCCCTCCCTATAACAACTACCTCCGAGCAACACACTCAGTATCTCCCAGTTGGTGTCGTTGTAGAGAGGGAGCGCTGTAATTATTTTGGCATAGGCGCGTATACTTCGAAAAACGCGCATTCTCCACTGTAAAAGTAGCGCTTTCCTAGGCAGATATGGTTTCTTTCTGCTAGTAATAATGAATGCAAGCAACAAAAACCAACGTCCTAACTACTGCAATGTTTCTAAAACAGTAGCCCCTCTATTACGACCACTAAAAGGAAGGCGTTTTATTGTATTAAAGACAGATGACAAATTAAAGCAATGCAAATAACACAGAACGCTCCAGAAGAAGTTCGCTGCTTTAATGTGATCTTACTTTTAGCAGTCACCAGTTTAAACACCTAATATCTAGCACAATTAAATGATTGTAATAAAGAGGTATAACTTTAGCTCTAGTTTTTCCAAAGCCGTTAAAGCTTCCATCAAATGATTTACTAACAACTGCATTCGATTCACTATAAATTAGGAAATAGCTGAGGAAATTAATTATTGATTGAGAAGCACATGTCACTGGTTAAAACCAATGCATCGTTAGAAAGTATGTTTGCAATGATATGTTTTAAAAGTGTCTCAAGGAAATGCCTTTAAATATATTTTCGGAAACAATGACTTTTGCAATATTAGCCAAATCAATAACATTAGTAGGGATCAATACGCTTACTACCGATGTTGATGACGCACTCGTTTGTTTTTATTAATCTATATGTGCCCATGATCCTATATATTGGACATGTGCAAACAGTGGAGACTCTGATCAGACGCCGCATTATGCGGCTTCTGATCAGAGTCTACACTGTTTGCTGATAGGAATTTTAAAATAAAAAACAACAAAAAATGAAAATTTAGACCCAGCACCTCTTTCATAAAAAAAGACTATTCCGATACATAAGTCATAGAAGAATTCATTGGGCGCAATTATGTTTACATTCGTAATGAAGGTAACTCATTTCGGTAAATGTATGAGATGCAAATGCATTTCTTATTACAGATGAACATGTATTTGACGTCGTTTGATAAGAAATAATATAGGTCAACTGCATGTATCCAAACATAACGAAGAAAACTGTATTAATACCCCCATTCAATCGCTCGTTTTATCGACAACAAAAGTAATTTTTTATTTCTGACAAATGATCTTAAATCAAGAGGAAAACAGTTTGAAATCTAATGAGACTTCGAGTTTCCCTTCGTCTTATTTGGCACCAAAGTATTTGCATTTGAAATAATTGTTTTACACAAAACGTGTTCACTTGGAAAGAATTACGTCTTCGCCACTGTACCACTCAGTGTTTCAGCAGGGTTTTTTTAAAAAAAAATACATACGTAGATTGAGTTGCAGAATAATAACACATGTAGTGCTCGCTGCTCTCGTACAACCGCCCTCCAAACAACGATTCCCTTCTTAGAACAATGATTTCCACTGTTTACTGCTGCAATATCGTCTGTTTACACTTTTCGTTACATAATAATTGGATATCTTGACAGGAAAAAAACATAAAGACGAGTGACAAACAGTTGTTGCTTGAATCATTAGTACTATAATATGATCATATGCATATGAGTAAACAATTGGGAATCAGTCAAATTGAACGTACATGTACGTCTAGGTTTAAAATACAAATGCAATTGAATTGGATTGAATGATTAGATAACTATAAAAGACGCTTTATTACAAACACGCCAAGCTTGGTAGAAACTTCAAAGTCTGTTTCCCACAAGATTTCTGTCATTTTTTTTATTGAGCTAATATTTTGCGTGCAATGTCATCTGTTTACGGTTATTATCTACCACAATCTTCTGAGTAAATTCTAATGACTTTTATTCTGAAACGATACTAGTAAGCAGAGAGTCAAACCGTTTGGATTCAGATGAGACGCCGAGTTACTCGGCGTCTCATCTGGATCCAAGCAGTTTCCATAGGTTAGCACAATGTGTTCATAGCTTCCATTAGGTTTTCAAAATGAGTTTGTATCAGTTTCGTAATAGGCAAATGTGTTGATGCATGAGGCAATGATGCGAACTTTTGAAGCACAGTTATGCTTCATCCCTCTATTGAACAGAAAATTATTGGATGGGTGTAATATTAAGCAATCTTTTCAATAAATCTAGACGTCATATTGCGAATTCAAACTAAATTAGAGACTTTATTATATTATCTTGCTTTACCCCTTTCTCACATAGAAACGCCTTTTAGTGCATTCAGTTTATAGCTCCACTGAAGAAAATACTTCCAATTCATACAGTCATGAATTTGTCCCATAATAAACATTTTCTATATCCTAGCAAATATTAACTTAAAGATGTCTGAAAATAAAGCATTATTCGCCTTAAGGCGCATTCTGCTTTACCTTCAACCTGCGTCAAGTGGTCACCTTTGTTTATAACTAGAAACAGGGGTAATTGGTTAACATGAATTTGGGTTACAAAGCTGCAAGAGTTCGTCAAAGATTAACAAACACAATATTATGACGTACGTTGCAACTGCTATTTTAACGTCTTGATCGGCGTCTGATAGTGATTCAAACTTTTCATACATGTACAATATTATGTATATCCAGTTTGATATTTTTTAAACATCAATCAATAAATGTATGACGCTTTTGGAAGTTTGAATGATGTTTTGGAAATTATTACATTTTTAAACATTTTACCCTTGATTATATTTAATCTTTTGGTTTTAAGAACAGCAAAAGAGTAAACATTCAGGCTTATGTGAGGTATGAAAGACAGGTGACACTTTAAAGTAGTGTGAAAGTAAAACAGAAAGCTCCCAAACTTTCACCTGGATTTAAGCAGCCTCCTGACTTAAACTCACAATAAATAAAACAGTTTGTGGTCAACTCATGATATAAGATTTTACCATATTATGTAAGTTATTCCAATAAAGCAGTTGGTATGCTGCCAAACATCATATGAAATTGTATAACCATAAACCATAAACATTCTATGTAATTGTCGTCTGCAAAAGAATGCCATTCGCAACAAATCTCATAGGAGGTTGATCCATATTTTATTATTTAAAATATGACCCAATTCTAAAATAGTTTGGATCCAGATTAGACGTCGAGGTCCTAAATGTAACAACACTTCGTGTGTAACTGCTGTTAACTTGACTGTAGGAGTTCCTTACAGGTTGAATAGAGAACAATGATGATCTGGTTTCTGATATTTAATAACGTCCTGGATATCCAAGTATAACAAGTGGTATTCCACAATAATTAATAAAACAATAGACTGTAAGCATAAACTGATTTTTGTAATTTGGATGAGGAATTCCTCTACTTGTCAGAAATCTGACTTGTAAATTCTAAAGCAAAACTAAGACTGATCTTCCCTAATGCTTGATCAATTAGACCCAAGAGGAGTTTCAGACACGCCCCTTAATGTCATGTGATCAAGACAGAGTTTCACAATAGAGTATGCACCGGTTAAGTCACGCCCTGTTAGCACACGTGACCCTAGCAGTGTGGACTCTGATCTCATGTAGTGAGATGGACAAAGGTGACAGCTTGGGTAGATAATGCCATATGTTTAATCCCGGCTTGACTGGGCGATACATATTGAGACAGTAACTACATCCAACTGTGATTTACCTATAACTAATGATAAGAAACGTAATGCACATGTCAACTCATGATTGCTTTGATTAAACATGCTGTCACAGTAATGATAACAAACTTTGCTTTGTGAACAACTGGTGACCAGACTAATGACTTTAAACAGAAGTGTTGGAGCAACACTGCAAATGAGAAATTTCGTATTTATCGGTGCTACATAAACCCTTTCATTATCAAATTATTCGGGACAATGTTACCCCTTCACCGCTTTATTGTCGTCTGTTTCAGTATTGTCGACTGCAAGACACTTTTCAAAGTTAGATTTAATATTATCTGACTTTATAAATATCGATAGGAGTGTCAAACAGTTTGGGTCCTGATCAGACGCCGCGTAAAGCGGCGTCTGATCAGGACCAAAACTGTTTGCAAACGCGATTTAAAGCCCTATATCAAGTTCTATATAGCAGTCCCCCCCCAATCACAGCTTGATTAGATCGCCCTTATCAGGGTATGTTTATTACAAACAGATTATCACAGCAGGGTACTAATTGATAGATGTAGACCAATATAGGGGCAAGTGATAGCTGTGCATTTAACCCTTAAGCTGTGGATCGTGAGTTGACTGTTATTTTTTCAAACAGTTTGGATCCAGATCTGATGCTGCATAATGTCGCATCTGATCTGTATCCAAACTGTATACCAGTTATCGCTCAGACTTTTTTAATTGAAATATGTACAAATCTAATTTAAATATTGTTTGCAGACGACAATTTAAAAGCAGAAGCTATTACTGCAGGGTAAGGGTTAAGCACACAGTGATATTGTCTGTAGATTAACAATTGATGAAATTGATTTTATTTTATTAATCTGTAATTTTGGGTCTTATAATATAATACATAACAAAACAGTGGGTTAGCAATCTAGCTTTAATAAATAACATCAAGCATAATACCAAGCAAGTCAAAACATTACATTTACAATCATCAACTATCAAACTACATTTAAAAAAGGCAAACTGCATAGATCCAGATCAAATTCTCAGTTACAAAGCACATGAGCTGGAGCCATACTAAAGACTTTAGGGCAAATAGTTATTAGCTAAATATTTGATATGTTTGATCAGCTTGAATCTTTTTAATAACAATTCCAGTTTCTCAAAAAGTCTAGTCCATTGTAACTATAAAGAAAATGCTTTACTTTCTTGGCATTTTCTTGTGATTTAACCCATTACTCCATAAAAACACATTTGACACATTTTATGTATTAGATCTACTACTCTGAAGAGAAAACTTCCACTTTGTACTACATGAATATGTCAAAGTCAAAGTCAAATATTCTTTATTGGCACAGACAACATAGTCCATCGCCTCTACAATCAGGCGGTCACATATGCAAAATAATATATCCTAGCAGATTGTAGCAGAGATTAATCGGAATTTGCCTTCTGTTTCATTCTGCTTTACTTTCAACGTGCTGTATGTGGTCACATGTTGTATTCAAACAAAGAATTAATCCTCTGCAAACATGGTCTTAATATATATATTACTCTAAATAAGTACTTTACGAAATATAGTATTTATCCTAGCAGACGGTTGCTTAAAGCAGGCTGAAAGTAAAGCACATTCTGCTCTACTTTCAACCTGCTTTAAGTGGCCACTTGTATTCAAACAAAGAATTAATCCTCTGCAAACATGGTCTAAATATATATATAACTCTGAATAAGAACTTTACGAGATATAGTATTTGTCCTAGCAGACGGTTGCTTAAAGCAGGATGAAAGTAAAGCACATTCTGCTCTACTTTCAACCTGCTTTAAATGATCACCTGTATTCAAACAAAGCATTTTAAAGGGTTATCTTCTAGAAAAAATTGTATACATATAACTTATACGACAGTTTTTAGTTGACAAAATATAGATGTTAAATAGTGTAGAAAAAGGTTTCATAACTTGATAATTTGACAATTAAAGCAAATGATCTAGATGCAAACTTTTGATTTTTTGTGAAGGCCTATTCTTATCTTTATATTTATGCAACAATATCACAGTGTTGAAATGGTTCAGCTAGATCCCTTATCTACCTGTATTAATACCTAGTACCCTATCCCATGATGCCCTATGTATGTGCCTCTGGGTAATATGATGTAACAGTTGTGTATTAAGCCTGTTGTGTGACCCTGGCACAATATACAATCCGATAGACATCCTGCTGAGCCAGAAATAGGTCTTTAAGGTGTCATTGAGAGTAAAAGGGTTAATTGTCTCATCAGGATCCACAACCTTTGCACAACCATGGCACAAAGTTCGACAGTGGTATCCAATGGTTAAATTGGTTACCAATCCTAAACGTGCAATGATCACAGCTTAACTCGTCTCTGTATTATAACTGTAATTTGACACTTCATCTATGTCTTTGTCTGACTTCTTATGACTTAGGACAGTAGATCTGGTAGTTTATTGAATCAAGAACTATCTCAATTGCATATTGAGCTCTTCCATTCAGACAAATATCTGGTGTCTGTCTCACAAATGATGATGGCCACGTTATGTCGGTATTAGCCCAACCGTTACCTACCTCTAGTGAAATAGCATTTTCAAATAATCTGGATTCTGATCAGACGCCGAGTAACTAGGCGTCTGATCAGGATTCAGAGTATTTGAAGAGATTGAAAAACATATCGATGGCCCGTCGGTCAAATTGCCAATAATCGTCATTAAAAATAAAATCAGTCGGAAATATTCCAAGAAATGGTACCTTGAAAGCTAAAGGATTAATCAGGTTGTCATGGACGAGGCATACGACCACGGGTAATTTAGAATTCTGCGTGAGAGAACTGGAACTTGGAGTTTATAATTGGAAAAGTACAAAGTGCTATTAGTGCCTTTGATTACGGCAGTTAGGAATCAAATACATTATTATATCAATCATAATTCTGAGAATATATGGTCAAGACCAATGACAGGTCAGAGATATAGAATGTGTTGTTTATGACATAGTATAGTAGTGAAAGTAATAGAAGTTGTGACAATGACAATTACAATAGTTTATTTGCAATGTAAGCAATCTGGTTCAAAATAAAGTCAATAAAGTAACATGAGTTATATTGTTATATAATAAACTTTAACAAACGATACAAATTGAAACTTATAACAACTAATGTGTACCTATGATACTAATGAATCATGTAGTTCACTTTGTTCATGGCACCAAACTTTTTTGTGAAACTATAAATTTAATATTTATATTGTACACTTGGTAAATAGCAATAATATATACCACAATATGCTATTATCAGATGTCTAGTGCTAACTGACTATAATTTATTATATCATGATAACGACTGTATAAAGCTTGGTGTCATGATTTAAAGTTTCTTTTTATTTCATATTATTAACGACGTATGCCACTTTATTAGCTATCTATATATCCATTTGTCTTGTCTGTTTGTTCTGTCTGTTCCGTCAAGTTTGACGCTTACACAATGTTGCAAGTGTACTGTTTTTCTGTTATCTGACATGATATTAATAATAAAGGTAATAATAGTAGAAGTAGTTGTAGTAGGAGCAGATATAGTAGTTACATTGGTGGATATCGTATCCTACATGTAGTAATAATAGATCTAGTAGAAGTACATGTAGTAGTAGTATAAGAAGAATGAGAAGTGTAAGTAGTGGTTGAAGAACTAGAAGTGGTACAATAGAAGAAGTAATAGTAGCCGTAGTAGTAGTATTTTAGTTGTTGTTGTAGTAACGGTGGTAAAGGTTGAGATAGAAGCAGTATCAGTAGTAATAGACTGAAGAAGTTATTTTTGTTGTTGTTATTACTGTTGTATTAGTAGAAGTAGTTTCAGTTGGTGTGATTGATACATTTATGTAGTGGTAGTAATATTATTCACAATTATTTCATGACGTATTAGTGTAAAGTACAAACAGAATGTGTAATAAGGTGAAGAACATGTTAATCTTTCTCGTTTAAACGCACACGAAACGAAAAGCAATGCACTTGCTGGAGAAAATGACACCTTTTGGGAACTTCTCAGCATCTTTTTCTACCTAAGTGCCAAACATTTGAATGGTTTGATCTGGCTCAAATATGTTTGCAGTGGAAATAATTGTTTTGGAATAAAGGCTTGCATGGACAAAAGTCATGCTCTGCAGTGCATTGCATTTCCGTTTCGTTTAAAGAGAATATAATATCGTCTTTTCCATTGTACAGCAAGATGTGCATTGATTTCTCAATGCCAAACGATTAATACCTGACTGTAATTCTCTGTCTTAAAGATTACCGTACAGTTTTGGTTTATTGATTAGAACAATACAAATACTAGAAAATAATCAACGACTTCCAGCATCTCTCTTGGCAACATAATAAGAGTGTTCAAGGCACAGAAATTATACTAAGTGGTTGTCTGAACAGTTTGCGTAGTGATATTTTCAATGTATAACAATGGCTCGATATTACAGTGGAATAGAGGATATTATTGCCGATTAACCCATTACCCCATAAATACGCATTTTTACGCTTTTAGTATATTCCTGTTTTGAAGAAAATAGTTCCAATTTGTACAGTCATGGATATATATCAGTACAAATAATTTCTATATTCTAGCAGATGTTAGTTTAAAGCAGGCTGAAAGTAAAGCAGAATGTGCCTTAAGGCACATTCTGCTTTACTTTCAACCTGCTTTAAGTGGTCACCTGTCTTCAAAACTAGAAACAGGCTATGAGGTAAAAGGTTAAACGGGTTTAGGCTAAAACAGTTAATTTCCATTGCAAACAATTCGGTGCTCTAAACAGTTTGCGGTGGACATACTTCTTTTTATACAAACGCATTAATGGGAACTGATAACCGTTTTTCCTCTGGGTGGATGGATGGAAGGATAGATTGATGAGTTAGGTTTTACGGCACTGCGACACAAAACAAATCATATAGCGCCGATGAATGATGAAGGAACATGAATTGAGATGATGATGATCCAAGGAAGATGATTTCGTCCAATCTCATTCGCTGAGAAGCAGTGCATGGGACCAAAACCACCGACCTGCCTTTCTTTTAGTTCTCGGCAGAGGGGATACTCTCGGTTCAAGAAACAGAAAAAGATTTCCTATGACAATTAAGCCCCATAACTGCGGCAAAGTATGAATGTCTCTGTGGTATTCGCCTTTTGACGTTTGCATAAATATACATTAACGCGAATACCGACAACCTTTTCAGGGCTGCCATTTCTTCGGACTTTTCCTAAATCTTCGGATTTTTCCCCAAAACATGGTAGCTTAAAGCAGACTGAAAATAAAGCAGAATGCGCCTTAAGGCGCATTCTGCTTTACTTACAGCCTGCTTTTAAGTAGTCGCATGTCAACAAAACTAAAAACAGGCGATGGTGTAAAGTTACGATTCGTAAAATCGCACTTGAAAAATGCAAATTTGGAAATCTTAGGATTTTTCATGTCAACTTATGGAAGCCCTGCCTTTTCAGTGCCTTGATATCAATGCATTATTGTAATTCGGTGTCTGATCAGGCTCGAAACTATTTGCTACTCATATACATATACATATATATATTAATTTTCAAATTTAAAACAGATGTCAGTTTTTTATCTTTTATTTTATTGTGTTTTTGTTTCGTTTCAAATAAAGAAGAACGACCTGTAAGAACATTCGTTTAAATGTATTTAATGCTTAAAACATACATCTTTCGGTGGACATGTCTGGCTTAATATTGTACTACATATTGAGTTTATTTACTTGACGCGTATACACGTCTTCTATAGTATACCATGGAGAAATGACATTTCTCCATGAGTATACCTATAAAGATGAAATTGACATTTTGCAAAAAGTGTAGTTAACTGTCGGATGGCACATTCGGAAACACTCTGATCAGGATTTGCAATATTTGTCATTTTGCAATATATTGCAAATAACCCTAAATATTAAATTATTTGGAAACTGGAATTATCTGCTTGAAGTTTCATTTTTTGACATTTTGTAATCATCATAATTACCTTTAAACTGTAAACAAGGTTTAATGGCAACATGGTCATCTGAATTGACCACAAAATGGCAGGTCGCGTAAAGCCATGTAGGCAAATTCTACTAAATCAACGTATTAGAATTGAAAAAACAATCCTAAATGATAGTGTCAAAATGGTTGTAATGATTTGCAAATAAAACAAAAAACAGTAAAGCTTCTCTTTTAGGACTACTAAACTACTCTGTTATCGGATCTTTCTGTTTTACGTTCCTTTGCGTTGAGTTGTCACATTTATTTCATGAAATTACTAAGTCTTATTTAAGTGGTCGTAATAGAGACGTCTTACTGTAGTGTAGAATGATTAGATTTTCTTCTGGTATGATTTAATCAGGTAAGCTTACAGTATGATCAATTGTTGCAAAACAAACATCGGTTGTCTACCCACAAGAGACAGGGCTGCCATAAGTTGACATGAAAAATCCTAAGATTTCCAAACTTGCCTTTTTCAAGTGCGATTTTACGAATCGTACCTTTACCCCATCGCCTGTTTCTAGTTTTGTTGACATGTGGCTGCTAAAAGCAGGCCGGAATTAAAGCAGAATGCGCCTTAAGGCGCATTCTGCTTTGATTTCAGCCTGCTTAAAGATACCATGTACAAGAAAAAAATCCGAAGATTTAGGAAAAATCCGGAGAAATGGCATCCCTGAAGAGAGTAAGATCGACAATCGGAACAGCACTGTGGTAAAGTATGTTGTCAAATGCATTGAGTGTGAGTTTCGTGTCCCTGAATGTCATGCCCGTATCTGGCAATTACGTGGAAATTCATGTCTCTTTCACAGAGTATCGATTGTCGTTTAACCCGCGAATAGCCCGTCTATCAACAATAACACAGATATGTGTTTGACAGAAATTCAATTTTCGGCAACATTTATACCAATTAAGTCCACTTATCTCTACCGGTGTCTGTAGTTTTTGTTTATCATGTTAGATTCGTGATTCTTTTCTCTGCCACTGCACGCAATGTAGTCGGGCGTAATTGGGAAGTATTTTCCTATATCTTTGAAATGGCTGAAATGGTTCTAGTAAGACAAGAAGTAGATATTTAACCAGTAATATCAGTAATCCTTTAACCACTAAAAATGTTAAACCTTCCCCCAATAGAAGCGCATTTTAGACATTTAATTTATTCTTCCACTGGAGACAATACTTCCAACTTCTAATTTATACAGTCCAAAACATATATATTAAGAAATATATTCTATATCCTAGCAGAGTGTCGCTTAAATCAAGCTGAAAGTAAAGCAGAATGCGCCTTAATGTGCATTCTGCTTTACTTTCAACCTGCTTTAAGTTGTCACCTGGCTTCAAAACTAGAAACAAGCTGAGGTATAATGTTTCATGTAATAGGTGAATAGTAAGACATTAAGTATATACTTCACTGGTAACAACATGCGGTCTTTAATTCAGTCACCATTGAACCGTTTAAATAGACAATTCCAGTTTGCAGTTCAATCCAGCCAATTTATGACTGTTTAGGGCTGTTTTATGCAATGTATTGCAAACTGAGAAACAGTAGAAACGTTGATCAAAGGGATTCTGCATGAGCTCTATGATCTGGGTCTGCTTTGTTTGCATAGCAAAAATGTATTTCCCAAGAAGACACTGTACAACGAGTATATTCGTCAGTAGGGCCCAATGTGGTAATGCCCTGCACGCTATGGACAAGTATGGGATAATTTGGATAACCGCCAAGTCTCATCTGGGGCCCGTTCATAAAACTTCTTACGACAAATGTTGTCGTAAGTCAGATTATAAAAGTCTCAATTATTGTTTTTCTCCATCTAATCCTGTCTTGTGACATCTCTCAAGACAGGATTAGATAGAGAACTCAGAAATTGAAGGTATTTTAAATTTTTGACTTACGACTGTTTTTGTCGTACGAAGTTTTATGAAACGGGCCCCTGGATCCAATGTGTTTGACATTACAATACATGATCAGATAAATGATTTAAACAACTATTTAGATGTTTTTGGAATGTACTCAAGGCATGTAATAAACACATCTCCAGTTGGCAATGCGCTACAGTGTGTTGTATTCAGCTCTCGACGTTTCTGTCGGAAACAAACGATTTGGCAAGGCGATCGCCAATTCGGCTATTTCCGCCAAAAATGTCTCGAGCTGAATACATCAACCTGTATCGCACTGTCAACTGGTAATGTGTATGTTTTGTGTTGCGTTAAACGGACAACGATAATGTCTTTCCGCTATATAAAATCTAAAGCAAGTTTTGCATGATACCCTATATGCCTTATAATAGTGCATTTTCAGAAACAAACGGTATTTAAGGATCAATCAATAATTAATTTCCTCTTTATTTTCCCGGTTAATTAAGAATTTAATCAGTCGTTGTAATTAATCCAATGACACCAACGCCTGCATGTTTAATCCCTTCAGTGTCTGGTTTAGCTACTCTGGTACAGAACAAAATACATTATGTTTCCTAGTAAAGCCGTTTCGGCTAAAACTGTTATATTCTTTTATATTCTTCACAAATAGTTTGGACCCAGATCAGACGCCGGGTTACCCGGCGTCTGACCAGGCTCCAAATTGTTTGCCACTCAGATGTAAAAAAAAAAACCTTTAAATTACTTTTATTTAAATGGGAAAGTGTCATGCTGGTATGTTCTGTTTAAGACCTATGCTGGTGAAAACATCTTTCCCGTTTTTAAAAAAAAAGCAAACGAAACGCAGACGCGCATGCACTTAACTGAGAAACTGAAAAAGGCATAGAAATTCTGTCTATTTGAATCTAAGTGGCAAAGAGTTTGGAGCCTGATTACCCGGTGTCTGATCTAGTTCCAGACTGTTTGCAGTGAAATTAATATTTCAAGCATAAACGCGTTTATTGGAAAAGATTAACGGCTTATCCAATGCAGCAGATACTTACAGTGGATAATCTGTTATTCTTTCCCAATAAACGCGTTTACGCTAAAACTATTGTTTACAGTGCAAACAGTTTGGAGCCAGATCAGACGCCGGGTAACCCGGCGTCTGATCAGGCTCCAAACTGTTTGCCACCAAGATAAACATGAATTATCAGAATTGTCCAAAAGTTGTACTTTTCTACGTTTTAGTGTTTTGCGTTTGCGTACGTTTGCGTTTAAACGGGAAAGAATAACAGATTCTCCACTGTAGTTGTTTTTCTTAAAAACATTACTCTTTCCGAACACATATAAACGCGTTTGTGCTAAAACAATTATTTCCATTGAGAACAATTTTGAGCCAGATCAACTGCCATTTGTCACGTTTTGTTGCAATGCGTTTGCGTTTCGATTGCGTATAAACGGGAAAGAATAACGTTTAATATTGTGTTTGTGTATCATATATATACATATATGCATGTGGTCTTACGGACAAAGCGGAGACAACCTATATATACTTTTCATTCCGCGGAGTCATTATTTTAATTTTTAATGAATACAATGGCTGTCTATCTCCTTCACATTATATACCGACGAAAAGGTTTAAGGAGGAAAAACGATATTGTCATTTACTCACTACATCCGGGATACTGGTTCAGATACTTAATATATTGCCCTTTCAGACGACGATTGTAAGGCAATGTAACTTGCGCTGACTATACCGATGACCCTAGGCTTGTATTGTGTGGTTAATTATCATAGCGTTCCCTCTCTACAACAACCCCCAAATGGGAGACAAAAATATGCGCGTTGTTCGGAGGGAGTCGATATAGGGACGGAAATTGACTTACATTTGCAAACAGCTTGAATCCAGATCAAACGCCGCGTTACGCGGCGTCTGATCTGGATTCAAGCTGTTTGTCACTCGATATTAAGGTTTTTATGTCAAAATGTAAATTATGTAACTTTGCGAATAACAGCAGCCGACAATTTTAAGCAGACGATATTGCAGCAGTAAAGGCATTAGACATAACTGTTTTGTAACGGGAACTGCGGCAAGGGTCGTTGTAAGGAGGGAGTCGTTGTTTGGAGGGCCGCTGAAGAGAGGGAGCGCTGTACTATCTAATTATCACTATCTTTTGTCTGGCTGAGGTACAGTAGAGAAGATGTTATTCTTTCCCAATAAAAAATATGTGTTCTTAAAATTATTTCTCTTATATCCCAACGTTTGGAGAGAGATCGAGCTCCGGGTTACCCGGAGTCTGACCAGGCTCAAAACTTCTTGTAACTTAGATTTTAAAAAAAAATCAACATTTTCAAAATACTGATATTTTCTACATGCTATTAAATTGCACTTGCGCAAATATTCACTGAACCTATTTGTGCCCACGATTCCATATATGGGACATACGCAAACAGTATAGACTCTGACCAGACGCCGCATCATGCGGCGTCTGATCAGAGTATACACTGTTTGCTGATAGAAATTTCAATTTAAAACAAAATTAAAATGAAAATTTTGACCAGGCATCCCTTTGATAAAAAAAAATGGACTAATCCAATATATAAACATGGAAGAATCCACTGTGCGAAATTGGTTAAACGGGAAAGAAGAACGTCCTCTCCCCAGTAGCCATACTTAGACCAAAGTACGTATTAACACAGAAAAGTCTTTTTGTTATAGACTAATAGAGTATGCAGATAATATCATTGCGAGATTATACAGATAAGTATGTGTCTGCCTTATCAATGATAATGAACATGTGATTTTAGCATTAGGTTGTGAGGTCTTACGCGGCGTCAGATCTGGATTCAAGCTCTTTGCAAGTGTACACAAATTTCCCTCCCTATAACGACTCCCTCCGGACAACGCACACAGTTTTCGTCTCCCATAGGGTGTCGTTGTAGGGATGGAGCGCTGTATATTCTTGTATATACTTCACAAACAGTTTGGACCCAGATCAGACGCCGATATAACCCGGCCTCTGATCAGGCTCCAAACTGTTTGCCACTCAGATGTGAAAACAAATTACTTTTATTTAAATGTGAAAGTGTTATTCTGGCATGTTCTGTTTAAGACTTATGCTGGTGAAAACATCTGATACAACTTTAGTGCAAAAGATATTATTCTTTCCCGTTTTTTTATAAAAAAAAATGCAAACGAAACGCAGACGCGCGTGCACTTAAATGAGAAACTAAAAACGGTAAATAAATCCTATCTATTTTAGTCTAAGTGGCAAAGAGTTTTGAGCCTGATTACCCGGTGTCTGATCTAGTTCCAGACTGTTTGCAGTGAAATTAATATTTTAAGCATAAACGCGTTTATTGGAAAAGATAAACGGCTTATTAGTCTGGTAGCAGATAAGGGTATTTTAGCTTAACCTTGCTTGGAGTTGTATAGAAAATGTTTTTGTGGGTTTTGGTAGAATAGACCCTCAGCATTTAGGATCCGATGTATGACCGCCGGTCATCCTTGAGCGTTTCCAGATATTCAAGATGGCGTCCAAGATGGCCGCCAGCATTTATCTGGCTAACTGTTAGGTTCGATTCAATAAGCTATAACGGAATTTTCAGCAAATTATAGTTCAATTTCATCTTTTATTAAAGTTCAAAATAGAAATAAAAATAATCTATAATTCAAAATGGCGTCCAAAATGGCCGACAAAGACCATTTTTATGTGAAATAAAATGAAAATGACACTTTACAAGGCTACGATTTGCTCCAGTTTTTCCCGTCGTGGTAATATAATTGTTCATAATTAATAAATAAAGCGTGAAAAGATCAAGTTGGCAATTAACTCATTCATAAATGAATTATCAGAGACTGTCACCAGAATACAGTATGCATAAAAACATACAGCTTAAGTTTACATTGAGTAAGTCCATGCATAACGATGTAAAATGACTAGCTGTTGGGTTTGATTTAAAATTTTCAGCAGATTATAGTTCACTTTCATAACGTTTGACATTATTTAAGTTCAAAATGGAAGTAATAATAATAATGCTTTATTCAAAATGGCGTCCAAAATGGCCGACAAAGTATTAAGGTGACGTCCAAGATGGTTGCGGGAAGAAAAATGAAACTACTGTCAGTTTTGATTAGGTACTTGTCAACTGTTAACAAGATTAAAAGTAGTTCAATACTTCTTCGATGTTTAAAAAAACAAACAGAGAAAAGTATACTGTTAATTTCAAAATGGCGTCAAAAATGGCCGACAAAATATGCAAAACAGATGCTTGTCTCTTCAATTTTATATAATAAGCAAAAAACAGAAAGTACCCACTTTTGTATTCTTAATTATCAGCGTCTCATACATAAACTTATCATTGTGGCTAAATAACTGGCACATTGTATTGAAAATGAAAAGGTCGATAACTCTTTCCGGAAAACAGTATTTTTTATTATAAACGTTCTCTATAGAGGAGATACAATCGTGCTCATATTCAGCCGCTAGAACATTCGCTTAAAGAAAATAAAATCACATTAGACTTGCATTCATCGCAATATTCACGGCGTTATCAAGACTAGAAAGTCTTCAAATATCAAATTACCTCCCTTTGATTTGAAATAAGAATATACCTTGTGTGTTTCATTTTCGTTACATGTGTCGTTTAATATAAATGTTCCACTGGAATACATGGGTGAAGGTATGAACCCTAAAAATCTCAAACAAAACTTGAGTTGAAGAAGTACTTCAAAAGATATGGAGCCTGAAAATTTACTTAATGTAAAATAAATGTAAAAAGTGAGTATATAATCTATCCACCAAGCATACCATTCTTTTTAGCCTCTTTTTAAGACAAATGAGTGTTTTTAAGAATTAATTAGAATTATGAAATAACTGCTTTTGAAAGATTTTTCTTATGTTGAACTATCTTAATCATCGCCTTCTGCAGAAAAAAATCTGAGGTTAATTCAAGTTTGAGTCACCATTGATGTTTGTGTTTTGAACATAAATTATATGATTCGTTTTCTAAATGGCAATCAGAATGGCTGCCAAAGTCAGCGTTTTTGTTTTGTTTGTTTTTCAAGAAGTAATATTATGTGAGATGTAATATAAATTGGATACTATTCCTGGTTCTGCATGTATTGTGAATTTGAAAATGGGTATGTCGCACACAACAACCTATGTAAAGGAGTTAGTAAACATATTGGTGTCGATATACAGTACGTTTATGAATTAGCACTTGCATATTGTACTATTATATAAATAAATATTCTTATTAGTAGGGAATAAAATTGCACACTGTAAATGATAATTAGAAACAAAAGGTCATGTCAGGTTTCTAACATAGCTTGCTATTAAGTTAGTTGTACTTGACATGATACTGCGTTTGTTTCTCAACTGCTGTGGATGTCCTAGCATCTCGGGTAGGCTGAATGTGGCTAGAATGTCCTCAAACCTGATTTATATGCTCCTCTGACACGCAGGACCTGGTCATCTCTTCCATAGTCTTACCATGGCGATTGTGATCTCTTACTAAGTCTTACTAAGCGCAGAATGGTCCTCCTCGTTATTGAGTTGATGCATAAAGTGGCACACCCCACCTGTCCATAACATCCCAAACGTTTAGTTCTCATAACTTGTATCTGTGGGACCTCCTCGTCCTGTTTAACGCCACAGATCCAACTGATCACAGGCTCAATTTCTGCAAACTGTCTGCAAGTCTTCCGCAGACGACATTAATGAATAGCCTCCATATTAAATGAAAAAAATAACAAACAGGTGTTGAACACTATTCTACGAGTCTCAAAGGATATAATTGTGCTAGGTCTTTCTTTGAAATTTCCTGTCCTGTGATTATGACAAGCTCGAATCCTCTTCTAGCAAACAACATGTTACAGAAGCTTTCTAGACATCAAACGTAGCCCCATCGACACCTAACAGAGTAACTGGTCTTCCATCAAAAAGACAAGTTTAGTCCTGACGTCATAGGCATACAAAGTCTGCACTGCTTGTAATTGTACAATTGATGTCACATAACTACTGCAATTGAATTTTCTCCAATCTGACAGTCAGCACAGGAACATTCCCTACAGTCTCGAAGAAGACCAAGCCAATGACCACTCTGAGATCATGAGCCAAGTATTCTTCATGTTAACTCTCTGTCAACACGGTTTGATAACAACCTTCCATCAAGGTGTTTGGGTTACCCTGTCAGTGAATTTGTGATCACAGAAAATTGTGTACAGAAGCGCCAACGGAACACCTTTGCTAGACTCTTATGACAGAGTCTCATACACTAGTAAAGCAGAACATCAAGCACTGGTACAGCAGAGGGTTGAGATCAAATACCTAATGCAAACCATACACAAAAACTTCTCATAATACTGCCCGCTTCATATAAGCGGTTTTCAAACTCTGTTTGACATGCAAATCGCATTCCTCAAACCAAAAGCTCATTCTTGGTATTGAATCTAAAGGCTTTCTCCAGATCAACAAAGGCCACATGCAGAGGTTTGATTTCGACCTTTTACTTGTGCTATAGATGGTACACGGTGAAGAACGAATCAATAGTACCTGTACCATTAACAACTCCAAACTACATGCATCAATGTTGATAATCTCACGCACAGAGGTATCTGTTTAATCGGTTCATCAACTTTATTGTCTGGTCCTTGAGCTTTACCACATGATAAGTGTCGCTCATGCGAGCTTGTTATTCACTTTTTTATTGTTTGAGGATGTAATTTGCCTCCCTGTCTTCAGATATCACACAATTACTGAAAATCGCATCAGTCAGTCGTCTTCAAATCTCAAACCCCTTGTACTCCGAAGCTGCTTTAATCATCTCGGCTATCACTCCTGATAGGCCAGCGGCTTTGCAATATATCATCATGTCAAGAGTTATGCACTTCTTATACAAGATGACCACTTTTGTAGTGACTGAATTTGACAGTAACTGTACCAAAGTTCTGTTTACTTTGGTAATTCAGGAGTAAAGATATGCATTTTTTTATATTAGAAATTATATGTGTGATGTCATTCTTTCTTATTCTAATCTATGTTTAAGCCAAAAGACTGTTCAGTCAAGTGTCTGTGTAGCCATGTACTCATTCAGCAATATTTCAAAGATATGATGATTCTTTGCAGCAGCAGTACTAGCTTACAAACTCACAGAATACATGCTAAAAGGCTTGATGAAAAGGAATAATGAACATAGTTTTATACTGAAAGATACTGTACACAGTTATCTGGTTCAAATAGGTGCCACCACATCCTCAGGAGACATGCATCCCAAGAAGAATTATTGGTATCCATTCTACCAATTTATTTCCCTGTTCCTAAGAAGCTCACATGTAATTGAACTATTTAACAAGAAAGGTGACATGTGGTAACAAATATCTAAGTAATGCAAACACAGAACTTTATTTTTGTACGATAATTTCAGCATTCTTTGTTTAAAAAACAGTGAAATTTATATATTAAAGGTAGGTATTGGGTTCTATGAACTAATTGATAATATTTGAGTTTTGACTTGACTAATTACTTTTCTGTTAATCTGAAATATTTATTGCATTTTACATGGATATGCATGAACTAATGTAATGTAGACTTAAGCTGTATGGTTTTTATGTATACTCTATTCTGATGACAGTCTCTTATAATTCATTTATGAATTAATTAATCGCCAACTTGATCTTGTCATGCTTTATTATTAATTATGAACAATTATATTATCACGATGGGGAAAAAACTGGAGCAAATCGTAGCCTTGTAAAGTAACGCACTTACTTTGCATTTTATTTTACATAAAAAAGTACTTTGTCGGCCATTTTGGACGCCATTTTGAATTATAGATTATTTTTATTTCTATTTTTAACTTTAATTATGTCACAAAAGATAAAATTGAGCAATAATTTGCTGAAAAATCTGTTAAAGCTTATTGAATCAAACCTAACAGTTAGCCAGATATATGCCGGCGGCCATCTTGGACGCCATCTTGAATATCTCAAAATGCTCAAGGATGACCGGCGGTCATACATCGGATCCTTGATGCTGAGGGTCTATTCTACCAAAAACCACAAAAACATTTTCTATACAACTCCAAGCAAGGTTAAACGTGTCCGCGACCGGACTATATCCAATGCAGCAGATACAGTGGAGAATCTGTTATTCTTTCCCGTTTATACGCAAACGTACGCAAACGCAAAGCACTAAAACGTAGAAAAAAACAACTTTTGGACAATTCTGATATTTCATGTTTATCTTGGTGGCAAACAGTTTGGAGCCTGATCAGACGCCGGGTTACCCGGCGTCTGATCTGGCTCCAAACTGTTTGCACTGCAAATAATAGTTTTAGCGTAAACGCGTTTATTGGGAAAGAATAACACATTCTCCACTGTACTTAGTTGTTTTTCTTAAAAACATTACTCTTTCCAACCACATATAAACGCGTTTGTGCTAAAACAATTATTTCCATTGAGAACAATTTTGAGCCAGATCAACTGCCATTTGTCACGTTTTGTTGCAATGCGTTTGCGTTTCGATTGCGTATAAACGGGAAAGAATAACGTTTAATATTGTGTTTGTGTATCATATATATACATATATGCATGTGGTCTTACGGACAAAGCGGAGACAACCTATATATACTTTTCATTCCGCGGAGTCTTTGTTTTAGTTTTTTAATGAATACAATGGCTGTCTATCTCCTCTACAGTATATACCGACGAAAATGTTTAAGGAGAAAAAAATACCTTGTTATTTACTCACTTCATCCGGGATACTGGTTCAGATACTTAATATATTGCCCTTTCAGACGACGATTATAAGGCAATGTAACTTACGCTGACTATACCGATGACCCTAGGCTTGTATTGTGTGGTTAATTATCACTATATTTTGTCTGGTAGAGATACAGAGGAGAAGATGTTATTCTTTCCCAATAAACATATTTGTTCTAACATTATTTCTTTTATATCACAAAGTTTGTAGAGAGATCGAGCTCCGGGTTACCCGGCATCTGACCAGGCTCCAATCATCTTGTAGATCTAACTTATATTTTAAAAAAAATTCAACCGTTTAAAAAAACCTGATATTTTCTAGATGCTATTGAATTGCACTTGCGCAAATATTCGTTTAAGCCATTTGTGCCCACGATTCCATATATGGGACATACGCAAACAGTATAGACTCTGGTCAGACGCCGCATTATGCGGACAGACATTTCAATATAAAACAAAATGAAAATGAAAATTTTGACCAGGCATCCCTTTGATAACAACATGGACTAATCCAATATATAAACATGGAAGAATCCACTGGGCGTAAATGGGTTAAACGGGAAAGAAGAACGTCTTCTCCCTAGTAGCCATACTTAGACCAAAGTACGTATTAACTTAGAAAAGTCTTTTAGTTATAAACTAATAGAGTATGCAGATAATATCATTGCGAGATTATACAGATAAGTATGTGTCTGCCTTATCAATGATAATGAACATGTGATTTGAGATCGGAACTTCATGTACGTTGGCGGTAAGGACAAAAAGGTGAAACAAAACTATTAATATGAACATAATTATTGAATGTGTTGATTTGATAGCTTTAAAGTAAACCTTTTCTTTCAGACAAACCTAAATTCAAAAACATTGCAATCAACTTAAAAAGGGCAGGTTGATGAGTATTAGAACGGTAGTTTTGGGCCTGATCATTCGACACTGCTCTCGACGTCTGATTTGACTCTTTTGCAATGTGAAAACAGTGTAGCCTAGAAAACTCGTCGCTTAAGACATATACATGTATATATTTACTCACCAAGTGAGTCTTGACAACTAGAGGTCGTTTAACCTTTTCCCAAATAGAAGAGCCTTTTAGCGCATCTAACTTATTCATCCGCTGAAAAAATAGTTCTAATTTATACAGTCCATAAGGTGTCGGCCTGGTCTAATTTCGTCCTATACAATCTATAGTAAAATGCCTAACTTTCAGAGCCAACAGCTCCCTCCAAAACAATTTCTAGGCTACAAAAGACATACCCTTCAATTCTATAGACATTTCCCTGTTGATCGAGGCCAGTAAACCTATAACATCTCCGTTTACAATGTTTTGCATCAATGATTTGCTAAAGTCACTGTCAAAATAAAGGTAAACAACTTTCACTTTTATCACATTCACTGTGTTTCCATATGCATCCGCCTGGAGAAAAATTCCTGAAATGAGATGCCTAAAACAGTGCCATTTGGGTGGAAATGACCATAAATAGCCAGTTTTCACCAAGAAAACCATTCAAACCCACACCCAGGCAAAACTAAACAGTGTACATCTGTGAAATTGTATTTTTCAAGATACTACTTGCAAGACTACAACGACCCGGAAGTGATTTTTTACCAGACCGACACCATAAGTGTATACGTATCATAAGAACTATTTCTGTATCCTAGAAGATTGTAGCTTTATGAATGATGACAGTAAAGTAGAATGCGTCTTAAGACGCGTCCTTTTTTGCTCTCGACCTGCTTTAAAGGGTCTCCTATCTTCAATACTAAGACCAGGTTATAGGGTAAATGCAACGTTTAAACGTAGCTAAGCCTCTTGTTAGTTTGAGATACAGGTACTATTGACTTAACCCTTTTCCCCATAGAAGCGACTTTTAGCGTATTTAATTTATTCCTCCGCTGAAGAAAATAGTTCCAGTTTATACCCTCATGAACAATTACCATTACAAATATTTTATATAGCCTAGCAGATTTTAGCTTAAAGCAGGCTGAAAGTAAAGCAGAATGTGCCTTAAGGCACATTCTGCTTTACTTTTAACCTGCTTTATGTTGTCACCTGTCTTCAAAACTAGAAACAGGCTATGAGGTAAAGGGTTAAACGAGTTCTACCTTGCGAGGTTGGCGGTACATCTGTTAGCACATTTAACGTTTATCGGGGAGGAATATCGTATAGCATCCTTGGTTTTGGTCAATGTAGTCTGATGTTTATATTAACATAAAATAGCATTGCTCCAAAACGTACAAGCGTCTTGCCTGACTGTGATCATAAAAATGAATTACGACTTTCTGCGAGGAGATAAAGAACTCTAGACCTTAAGACCTGTTTCCTTCACACATAATGCCTTTCGTAGCTTCGGCTCGCAGATGTAATTTCAAAAGGTAATCCATTACTACGGCTAAGTGTTCACCATATTCTGATATAGTATTGGACAAACTTGCAATTCTCGTTATAAGACCGATAAATATAATGCCGTAACCCTGACGCTGCTGGGGTCCGTTTCATAAAACTTCGTACGACAAAAACGGTTGTAAGTCAAAACATTGAAAAACATTTAATTTCAGATTTCTCCATCTTATCCTATATTGTGACATCTCTTTGGAATCGTCTTTTCAAGACGATTCCAAAGAAATGTCACAAGACAGGATTAGATGGAGAAATAAATAATAATTGAGACTTTATAATCTGACTTACGACAACATTCGCCGTACGAAGATTTATGAACCGGGACCCTGAAACTTCAAAAGAATGATTTCATTAAAATACTTCATTGTTCCTCAATGTATATATCTGGAACCTAATTACCAGTATGACAAGTTGTGCAGAATCCGATCAGAGTGCTCCTTAATGGACCTTCTGATCTGGTTCTACGTTGTTTTCAAATGATGTAAATATTATTTCCCTGCACGGTACGGGTGTATTGTTTACACACTTTGTAGTTTCTTACAAGTATCATTTGCCTTGGTCAGCATCCATTTTTGAGGGATCTATTGATTTTTCGGCGGATCTGTATAGTTTCTATTTAGACCTATCATGCAAATTCTCAACCAATGATAACTGGACAGAAATCTAGGTTGAAAGTCACATGCTTAAAACTGAATGGGCTGATTGGATAGTAGCCAGGGCTCCAGATAAGGGTTGTATTTCAAACCTTAAAATCTTTATTTCTGCATTAAATCCTATGGTGTCACTACTCATTTGAAGCGTCTCTTCAAGACTATCCAAATGAGTAGTAACATCATAGGGTTTGGTGTTGAAATGAGTGAAAAAATGTGATTTGTTCAATTTACTCCCTCTTGTCTGGAGCCCTGAAGGCTGGTCTATGCAAAATTACAGTTTTACTGGATAGGAATAGTGAGTGTAAAATTTAGAGACACAGACTAACTATGCTGATGCAATAATGCTTCTATTTTATGATATTACATCTTTTTTCTAAGAAACTCCATTCATGAATGAAGAGTGATAGAACAGTAGATTAATGTGAGGATCTCCTACCAGTAGCTAGGGTACGGTTTAAATAATTGTTTTATTTGGCATTTCTGTACATAATAGTTTTGCATTTTCAATAAAAGTTACTGTAATTGAATGTGAATTGTTAGTGCAAAGAGTCTGCAATTGCTATGACAGCATGTTTCTATTTTTAGATAATTATGACATCTTTGTTTAAGAAACTCCATTGATAGAACAGTAGATTTATGCAAGAATCTTATGAGCAGCAGGATACGGTTTAAATTATTGTTTGGTGATTCTGTAGAGGACAGACCTTTAGTAGCTATATTTTACATGAAAGTTACTGTAATTGAATGTTTTGCTTTTCAATCCAAGATATTACAATTCTGTGAAAACCTCAATTTCATTCAATTCTGCACACCCATCTATAGCATTAGTTCAACCACTCATTCCGCCGAATATCTTTTTAAAAGATATTTCTTGTTTCAAACGTATTAGATGACGTCTGAATATAATATATGAAGCTGAACCGTTATTTTATTTTATTTTATATATATTGGATTTTACATGAGTGTTCATAGTGTATTTGATTTATAAAAAAGTCTTTTAAAAACAATGATAAAAACGAGGCTTACCGAGTTGTTTTTTTTATCTTTTTCTAAATTACGAGTTTTATAAATCCAAAATATTATGAACATAAATGATAGATTCGTAAAAAACATAACCTGGCAATGTTGTTTTTACCGTGTCGATACTTATTTTTAGCTTGCAAGCTTCCCTATATAAGTCAATGCATGACGCCTGAATTGGCAGCCAAAGTTAGCAGTAAAAGCGTCAGGCATATAATTGTCCTGTTTAGGACACTGCGACAAGGGTCGTTGTAAGGAGGTAGTCGTTTTTTAGGAGGGCCATAGAAGGGATAAAATGTGATAGCTACTGTGGACGATAACTTTTGGTATGCCAAAAGGTTAATCCATCCCTGCCGATCGCGACTTGACTGGTATTACGCGGCGTATGATCTGCATCCAAGCTGTTTGACACTCGTCTTTATTCTTTTTTATTCTAAAACTCCACAAACTTTAGTTTGACAAGTTTGCTGACGACAATTGTAAAGCAGACGATATTGCGACAGGAGAAAGGTTCTCAGAAGACTGACGGCCATTTATATAGCCATTAAGAAGCCACTTTCTAATTATTAACGCCCTCGCCATATTTCGGGTTTTGAGAAACGCATGTATCATGTTTTATTAAATAATCTACATCGAAAAGGGCGATATAATTTCCATATAAACGCACATATACTAAAACTATTTTGTCCATTGAAAACAATTTGGAGCCAGATCAGACGCCGGTTTAACCGGCGTCTGATCAGGCTCCAAACTGTTTACAACTTACATTAAAATTAATCGTTACATTTTTCAAGAAGATAGTATTTATTACACTTTATACCATTGCGATTTCGTTTTATTTCGCAAACGAAAACTGATACAGTGGATAATGTGATTTTCTTTCCCGATAAAAGCGTTTACGCTAAAACGTTTATTTCCATTGCAAATAGTTTGGAGCCAGATCAGACGCCGGGTATCCCGGTGTCTGATCAGGTTCCAAACTGTTTGCCACTTAGATCAAAATGAAATGTGAGAAATTTCTAAAACTTGACCTTTTCTACGTTTCAGTGATATGCGTTTGCGTTCCGTTTACGTTTAAATGAGAAAGAATAACGTTTTCTTCACTGTAACGTCGCCTCTACTGTACCCCCAAGTTATAAGCAAATCTTTTGATGCATGGGGTTATAATGCGAACTGTCAGAACACTCTTATTCTTCATAACGCCATCGAACGGGAAATTATAGGCTATGCGTAATTTTAGGCGATTTCGTCCAATATAACCAGACATCAAAAATGAGATAGTGAGTTTATTATATGATTTAGCCATTCCTTAAAACATATATTACACTTAAACACTTTGTAGTACAGTTATCACATTGACAAAAGTAACTCCCACGAAATGGTCAAAACTTTATGCTGCTTTATAGATAATATTCTTCTTCTCTTTAAACTTAACTTTGCATGTCTATTATAACGTATTCATGCATGTACAAACGTACATGTATATCTGTATCCTTTATACTCTGTAGGGTTTAACCAATCACCCTATAAATACCCTTTTTCCGCCTTTAATTTATTCCTTTATTGAAGAAAAAAGCTCAAATTTATATAGTCATGAGAAATATTTTCTTTATTCTAGATGATATTAGCTTAAAGCAGGCTGAAAGTAAAGCAGAATGCGCATTAAGGCACATTCTGCCTTACTTTCAACCTGATTTAAGTGGTCACCTGTCTTCAAAACTAGACACAGGCTATGGGGTAATGCGTTAATGCAGAACAAAGATTTTAATTTTTGAAATACTCCCATTATCTCGAGATTTATTTACAGTCTTCCATTTTGACTTTATGTGGCATGCAGCAAGGGCTCATTTGCAATACTTTATGATTCAAAACTTCTCACATTCCGACTGTTTCTAAATCCCAATATTTGGGCAAATGAACCTATCCGGCATATTTCAATGCATAACACCATATGTGGTATTCTTATTAAATTTAAACCGTCATAATGAGAATCTCTACGTGACGAATGGCGCAATTATTTGAAATGTCAGGCCAAACTAATATTTCTTTACTTCAATTAAACATAAAACTGTAGCTAACGATAAACAGTACAATTTCAAAATTGCAATATTAGAACGTAAAAAAGTTTTTGCTATTGTATTTAGGTTTCTATGTGAATATAATTGCGTTTGACGCTTAACTGGTTTAAACATTTATCGGTTACAAACAGTTTGCATCAAGATGAAACGTTGAGTAACTCGGCGTCTCATCTGGATCTAAACTGTTTGCCACATTAATATATTTTCTGAAAGACAGTACAAATAAACCAACTTTAACAATACAACGAAGACAACTTATAAAGGAGTCTTCAAGAGCTTCTGAGTTCTTTGTTATATCCAAATTTTGCAATATCATTTCCATTTTACTATATGTTGATGAAAGCTAGGGGATACCTTTTTATATGCAATGGTTCGTTGTATTCAATTTCGTTATAACTGAGCTTCAAGGTGGTTGCAGAAAACAATTACATCGCTTTCTTAACCAGGACTCCAGAAAAAGGGAGAATTTCAAAACCTAAAATCTTGATGTTTAAATCAACCCTTCCACTTTCAAAGACGCTTTGATTAAACCTTATGCTGTCACTTCTCATTACAATCGCCTCTTCGATACAAGTCTAATGAATAGTAACACCATAGGATTTTGTGTTGATATAAAAGAGAACTTGTTGAATTTTCTCAGCTCACTCCCTCATTCTGGAGCCCTATTAACGTCCAAAGAAAGAATACTTGATATTTAGTGATGTTTCTAAGATTTGTTTTGGCCAATCATCATATCCTTAATAGCTTGCTTCCCGAACAATAGCATTTTTACTTCGTTCTAAAAACAAAATCTATGTTCGACAATTCACCCTTTTGTCTGCCTCTTGGGTTCATTACCCTATTGAATATCTAATTGAAAATGCCAGTCTCTAATTAAGTATAGTGCTTGTTGTTTGTTTTGATTTTTTGTGTTTTTTTTATCTATTTAGGGTTCCGTTTTTACATGCAGTTTATTGCAATATGCCATCTAGTTCAAATATTAGACCGGGTGCTGTAACCCTTTCCCCCATAAGGGCGCCTTTTAGCGCGTATACTTTAGTTCCAATTTAATCAGTCATGAATATATATTATAGGGAATGTTTTCTATATTCCAGCACATGTAAGTTTGAAGTAGGCTGAAAGTAAAGCAGAATGCGCCTAAGGCGCATTCTGCTTAACTTTCAACCTGCTTTAAGTTGTCACCTAACTTCAATTCTAAAAATAGGCTATCAGATAAAGTGTTAGGGAGCACTCTGATCAGGGTCTAGACTGTTTGCATAAGACACGTATTCGCGTCAATAAGTTTAGTTAGTTTAAACATTCACTTATTGAATCCCTATGTCAAACCGTTTATAACTGACAATAGTTCTCCATCTTAAAGATTACCAAGCAATCTTCCTATATTGATCAGAACAATGCTAGTAAACGAAATAATGAACTACCTTCAGTATTTCACATGGCAAAATAATTGCCGCGTTCATGGGGCAAAAATTACAATAACTGGATGTCTGCGTAATCTGTGCGGAACAGTGCTCCCTCCCCCATAGCGGTCCTCTGCACAACGATTCCCTCCCTACAACAAGATTTGCCGCTGTTCCCGAAAACAAGACAACCATGTCAATTCTTTTTCACCATTGCAATGTCGTCTGCTTAAAATGTCGTTGCTGTTTTCCTCAAAGTCACATAATGAACATTTAGACATGATGAATGAAAAGGAGTTTGAATTCAGATCAGACGCTGCGTAAGTTGATTGCAATTGTTTGAACGGTTTGACCGTTTTCAGCTTAAAGAAAGGTGCTTAAGGCGCAAAATATTCGAAGTTCAATGATTAACCTTTATCCCATAGCATGTTTCTAGTTTTGAAGACAGGTGATCACTTAAAGCTGGTTGAAAGTAAAGCAGAATGTGCCATTAGCCTGCTTTAAGCTACCATCTGCTACGATATAGAAAACATTTCTTATGCTACATGTTTATGACTGTATAAATTGGAACTATTTTCTTCAGAAGAGGAATACATACATGAAATGCTCTAAAGGGCGCTTCTATGGGCGAAATGGTTTAACGAGAAGGAATAGCGTCTTTCCAATTATATTTTGATCGACACTCTGAAACTGAATTTTAAAAACTGACACGACTTTCGTTACGTGCGTTTTGTAAAAATAATATTTTCGGTTCATAAAAGCCCACAATCCATCTGTTAAAGGCAACTTTTTGATAAATGAGATATTAATGCTAAGGTCATAGAACAGTTATATTTCAATCCCTCATTTTACAGTGGAGAAAACGTTATTCTTTCCCGTTTAAACGCAAACGAAACGCAAATGCAAAACACACAAATGTAGAAAATGACAACTTTTTGACAATTCTGAATGTTGATTTTAACCTGGACGGTAAACAGTTGTGAGCCTGGTCAGACGCCGGGTTACCCGGCGTCTGATCTGGCTTCAAACTGTTTGCAAAAGAAATAATAGATTTAGCATAAACGCGATTATTGGGAAAGAATAACGTTTTCTCCACTGTAACCCTTAATATTCTAGATCATTTTAACAGCTGCGTGGGGTAGAGTAATTGGGGGAAACTATTTTATTTCTATCAAAATGAAGAAAAACACAAAGCATGTGTGTCAAACAGTTTTGATCCTGCTTAGACGAATAGTGAATCGGCCTCTGACTCATGTTCTAATCTGTGTGTACCTGAATCATGCTTTGCAAGGGGAGAGTACTTAAGTGACTAATAGTAAAATTAGTCAAATGAAAAATGATATTCTATTGCAATATCAAAATGACTAAGCGAGATATAAAGGATATTGAATTAGTTTGTTTACAGTATCAAATTTATTGAACGTGTTTGATAAAACAATATGCTGCGACAGTTTGGCGAGCAATATATCATTCAATTTAAATGTGATCTAATTATAAATATATGAATCTAAAATTGTGTTTTACTCACTCAAAATGATAAAATTTATTTTGGAAATTACGTCATAATAATGACATGACGTCATTTAGATGTATATGTTGTTATGGATTACTAATAATGATACCTGCACATTTGTTCATGCTACAAACTATTCCATCATTCTTTTTTTGAGTGACTGTTAATATAGATCGATTTTATTGACCTGGCAGGGCGGAGTTTCGATACGGACCTTTGCATTTCAACTATGGGACCGGCAGCACGCTCTTTTATTATCGGAATTTACCGTTGTCGTCTGCCGATTTTTTTCTCAACATTACATATCAATGGACATTTTGACAGAAAGTAGATAATGAAGAATGACAAACAGCTTGAATCTAGATCAGACGCCGCGCAACGCGGCGTCTGATCTAGATTCAAGCTGTTTGCAAATATTAACCAAGTCTTAATTTCTCTTCCTATAACAATTCCCTACGAACAACACATGCAATCTTTGTCTTCCATTGGGTGTTGTTGTAGAGAGGGGGCACTGTATATATCTTTTTCACGTTGATATGGATGCACGTATAAATTGTGTTTCTCCATGTTGAAAGTATCGGACAATAATGATATAATTCGGAACTTTACCTATCATCCCTATAATCAAAAGTAAATTAGTTTATCTTTGCCAAAAGTTAGCTCCGCCCTGCCAAGTCAATAAAACCGGTCTATACAAACTATTCCATCATCCTTATTTTGAGTCACTTTTAATAATACGTTGCATTTTCTTTGGATTCGTCATATCAAACCGCTGGACACCTGGAAATGTTTCGCTGACACATGGTGTTCTAACTTTGTTGAACTAAACTTGTTTACAGTCGGAGTAGTAATACAGTATTTTGGTGCTTCGTATATTAGTATATTCTTTATGCACACTGTATTCTCTTTTCCAGTCATCCGGGTATTTTATGTCATACGCAACTTCTCGGTCCTACTTTAGAAAATTCGCATGTAGATTTCGGGTTTGTTTTCAAACTGAGGGATGCCGAATGAAGGGTGTATGACGTTAAGGCGCATTCTGCTTTACTGGAAAAGTGAATAGACTCATTCATATGCACCATTAGAAATAGTTTCTTCATCCAATCAGATGTTAGCTTAAAGAAGGCTGAAAGCCAAGCAGATCCGCCTTAAGGCGCATTTAATTTTACTTTAAACCTGCTCTAATTCAGTGGACATCTGATGTCAGTATTTGAAACAGGCTGTTGGATAAAGGGTTAACGATATATGATAGTCCGTGTCCATTATCATTAGTGAGCTTTATTACTTCAGGACTATCTGGAAGGGACATTGTATGCCGTTATTAGCTTTTGTCTGATAAAACAACGACACAGACGGTAATCGCATTGATATACAAAATCCACTAATGTACAATGTTAACTGTTTGATATGTACACTGGAGAAGACGTTATTGTTTGACAAAAAACTCGTTTACGCAAAAACTTTTATTTCCATAGCAAACAATTTGAAACCAGATCAGACACCGGGTAACCTGGCCGGTATTTCGTAAGTTGAATGTTCATAAGTCGATCTCGTTTAAATCGAATATACACGTTTTAACTTTGAAATATGGGTATGTTCGAACTAATGCGAGTTCGTATAATCGCGTTTTCACTGTTCTTATATTGTTAAGCGACGTTAAATAAATAACAAAACGTTTAATTGCACTCGTTCTGTATTGATAGGTGCAAAACGTTTCTATCTACATGTACTATATACAGAAACTAGAACCACTTGTTATACTCAGACAGCCACTTTTAGACTACCCAGACGACGAGTAATGTAATTATGTTGTCATGTGAAATACTTGATGTCGTTTATTATTTCTTTAACTAGTACTGTTCTAATCAATTAACAATGGCCGTATGGTACAGTAGAGAATAGATTAATATATCCCAAACACGCGTTTATGCTCAAATCTTTATACCCATTGCAAACTATTTTGACGCCAGATTACACGTCGGGTTACAAGGGTCCATGCATATAAAGCGTTTAAGTTGAGACAAACGAACAAACATTGATTTTCCAATTTCAAACAACTAGTATTTTGCTTATTTGCCATATAATTAAGGGCCCGAGATACAAGTTACTGAGATACGTAAATGGTTAAAGCGACATTTAATCAATAACAAAATGTTTTTATAAAAATCGGAATGACAATCAGTTTAGAGCAAGATCGAACGCAGGTTTACACGGCTGCTAAATCTATGACCGATTTGGCACTTTGAATTGAATGGCAAACTGTTTGGAGCAAGATCAGACACCGGGTTACCCGGCGCTTGATCTTGTTCCTAACTGTTTGCAATGGACATGATGGGATTTATCATAGACACTTTCTGTATTTAAGATGTTTTATGTCTCTGTCTAAAACATAAAGACAATAGAACCGCTGGTAATACTCAGACATCCACTTTAGACAACCCAGCCCAAATGAGTACTGTATTTATGTTGTCATGTGAAATACTTGATGTCGTTTATTATTTCTTTTACTAGTACTGTTCTAATCAATAAACAATGACCGTATGGTACGGTAGAGAAGAGATTAATATGTCCCAATAATCAACTGAACTGAATAATCAAATGATTGAGAACGAATTCAGACTCAACCCAAACATTTAATTGCACTCGTTCTGTATTGATAGGTACAAAATGTCTTTATCTACATGTACTATATACAGAAACTATAACCACTTTAAATACTTAGACATCTACTTTAGACAACCCAGTCCAAATGAGCACTGTAATTATGTTGTCATGTGAAATACCTTAGGTCGGTTATTATTTCCTTTACTATTACTATTCTAACCAATAAACAATGGCCGTATGGTACAGTAGAAAAGACGTTAATATATTCTTATAAACGCGTTTATGCTAAAATCTTTATATCCATTGCAAACTGTTCGACGGCAGATTAGACGTCGGGTTAAGAGGGTCCATGCTTATAAAGCGTTTAAGTTGAGACTTAAATCATTCTCAAGCATTTGATTGGTCAGATTTGAGCCTAGGCTCAAATCTGACAAATCAAATGCTTGAGAACGAACTCACACTCAACCCAAACGCTTTATAAGCGCTGGATTAGGTGTATGAACCACTCCAAACTGTTTCCCACTCAAATCAAGATTAATCGTCAGCTTTATTTTTCAAAATGTCCTTTTTTATATTTCGTTTCTTTGTGTTTGCCTTTTAGAATAACATCTTCTCAATTGTAACTTCTAGCAAACGTACAAAGTGAGTTACATTGATTTTTCAATGTCATATAATTAGTATTTGGCTAATTTTCCATATCATTTAGGGCTCAAGATAAGAATGACTAATATTATAATACGTATATGGTTCAAGCAACATGAAATCCTTAAAAATGTTTTCATAAAAATCTGAATGGCAATTAGTTTAGAGCAAGATCGAACGCAGGTTTACATGACTGCTAAATCTGTGACTGACTTGGCCATTCTTAAAGAAGTAAATGGCACGCCGATTGGAGCAAGATCAGACGCCGGGTTACCCGGCGTCTGATCTTCCTCCGAACTGTTTGCAATGAGCATGATGGGGTTTATCATAGACACTTTCAGTATTGATAGATGTTAAATGTGTCTATTTACAATATACAGACAGAGAACCGCTGGTAATACTCAGACATCCACTTTTAGACAACCCAGTCCAATGAGTACTGTAATTACGTTGTCATGTGAAATACTAGATGTCGTTTATTATTTCCTTTACTCGTACTGTTCTAATCAATAAACGATGACGGTATGGTACAGTGCATGAGACGTTATTTTTTCCCAATAAATGCTTACAATGTATGTCCATTGCAAACAGTAAGGACCAAGATCAAAAGTCGAGTAACCAATAAAAAACTGTTTGCCACTCTGATAAAGATGAATCGTCAGATATATTACAAAATATATCATATTTTTACATTTTAGTGCATTGTGTTGCGTTTAGTTCTTTTAAACGGGAAATAAAAACAACTTTTTTATTGTATCCATTTAACAAACGTACAAAGTTGCATTGACTTTCTAAATGAACTCTTTTATTAAAAGAATATTTTCAAATATAAACTAAGGGGTTCTACATAGGTGTGATTGAAATCCATATATTATTAAGGAAACGTTAAATCCATAACAAACTGTTTAAGTGTACACGTTCTGTATTGATACATGTAGATGTTAAATGTCTGTATCTACTATGTACATAAACTAAAACATTTGTTATACTTAGACATCTACCTTAGACAACCCAGTCCAATGAGTACTGTAATTATGTTGTCATGTGACATACTTGATGTCGTTAATTATTTCCTTTACTCGTACTATTCTAATCAATAAAACATGGCCGTATGATACAGTACGTAAGATGGTATCATTGCCAAATAAATGCTAACAGTGTATATCCATTGCAAACAGTAAGGATCAGGATCAAAAAGCCGAGTAATCTATAGAACTGTTTGCCAATCCGATAAAGATGAATCGTAAGATATTTTCAATGCACTGTATTGCATTGAGTTCGTTTAAACGGGAAATAGTAACAACTTTTTAATTGTATTCATTTAGCAAACGTACAAAGTTGCATTGACTTTCTAAATTCAACACTTTTAGTAACAAAATATTTTCAAATACAAACTTAAGGGTTCTACATAGGTGTGATTGAAATCCATATATTATTCAGGCAACGTTAAATCCATAACAAATTGTTTAAGTTTACACGTTTTGTATTGATACATGTATATGTTAAATGTCTGTATCTACAATATACAGACATAGAACCGCTGGTTATACTCAGATATCTACTTTAGACAACCCAGTCCAATGAGTACTGTAATTATGTTGCCATGTGAAATACTTGATGTCGTTTATTATTTCCTTTACTAGAACTGTTCTAATCAATAAACAATGACCGTATGATACAGTGCATTATACGTTACTATTTCCCCATAAACGCTAACAGTGTATGTCCATTGCAAACAGTAAGGACCAAGATCAAAAGTCGAGTAACCAATAAAAAACTGTTTGCCACTCCGATAAAGATGAATCGTCAGATATATTACAAAATATATCATATTTTTACATTTTAGTGCATTGTGTTGCGTTTAGTTCTTTTAAACGGGAAATTAAAAACAACTTTTTTATTGTATCCATTTAACAAACGTACAAAGTTGCATTGACTTTCTAAATGAACTCTTTTATTAAAAGAATATTTTCAAATATAAACTAAAGGGTTCTACATAGGTGTGACTGAAATCTATATATTATTAAGACAAATTGTTTAAGTGTACACGTTTTGTATTGATACATGTAGATGTTAAGGTACTTCGCATATGCGCGTAGTTTCCATACGAGTGTTATGAAACTTTTCATGAAGAATGATAATAGCCAAAGTAACAATGTGGGTAAATATAGGCAAAATTTATCGTGTGTTTTGTCTTTAAGGTCTTTTTTCTGACAAAAACCTAGAATTTTGATGATTTTATTTTTCTTAAAAATGAATAAAGCTAATGACTATAATTCTCGCCCAATAAGAAGTCCACAACTTTCATTACAAGAAAAGCTAAAAACATTTTGAATACAGGTGTTCAGAAAGATGTTATCAGCTATTTAAATTTTGCAAAATGCTAAAAAAATTGAATTACAAAAAACTGACTCATTCAATGTATATTTGTTTTCATTTTATTCAAATAAATGGTTGATGAACTAGTCAGTCTGAAAAAATTAGAAAATATTACAGTCAGGATTTGTTGTTATAACATATTTTCTTATTAAAATGTGGGATATTTCTTGTTTAGATACAGTTACCTACCTTAGAATTAAAACTTTGTCATTAAAATGCATTATTATTTATTCATGGACTTGCATACAAGGTTTATTATATTGTTTGAACATAATTATAATGGGCAATATCGATCTTGAAAAGGTTAGCGTATTGATAAGCTTCACTGTGTGGCTTTATAGTTCGATCAAATCGTTTCCATGTATACCGATTTAATTGACTTGTAAGTCATTAAACTAAAACGTACAGGTATTGTCGATAAGGTTTGACCTGATGGTTCATGCATATTCCGTCTTTTTCCGTAAGTAATTCGTTAGCTTCCGAAAACAACTACAGTGTATTGAGAATAGACAATTCAACGGTGACTCGAACTGGAATGGTGTTATCGGTTATAGATAAATACAGTCGGTGATGGCTCAGTGGTAAGGTCGCCGCGCTACCAAGGTAAGGGTATTGGGTTCGATCCCCGGTAGAGTTTTGTATTATTTATTGAATATGTACATGTATTTTTTTTTTAATGCGGATAGACGCATGCAAACCATGACATTCATGCAATTGCATGTACATGTATATGAAATAGAGTACAGTGCTACTTGCCTAGGAAAAACTTGGCTAGAAAACTGGTCCAAAGAACACTACGTTATGCAAAACACTCACAGAAAGCACTATGCGTTACTTTTGTTTTTCGTCAAGCATCAAAAGGCATCAGGCAGCAGGCCGTTTTTCAAAAAAAAATGCTGACTGATTTATTTTAGTATCGTTTAAGGCATACTAAACATTTAATTTTTTACTATTTAAAAAATATTTACAGCCGAAGTTTACAAAACAGTACCGAGAATCGAACCCATGACCCTTCCACAACGAGTCATTAACGCTATCCATTCAGCTATTGCAACACAGTGACTTTTGGTATCGGCCAAGGTATATATCAATAAAGTATCCGGAAACTCCCGATTGTACCAACGAAAGCTGACGGAAAGTGATGACCGTCAGGTCAAACCTTATTGATAATAATCAACGAAGACTAAACATAACATGTCTCTTGATTACTGCGTTATGGATTGACAAGTCAATGAATCGGACACTTAAAAAAAAATTGGATCGGATGGGTCTCGAACCTATGACCTTTGGATTGCTAGTCAACCACTATAGTCAACCACTATACTAACTGCGCTATGAAGGATTATACTAATTCGTATCAACATTTCCTTTATATAAATTTTCTAGTATAAACACGTACGAAAAAAGTCTGTGTCGTCCAGACGAATATCCGCTCGCCCGCAAGACCGACTTCCGGTAGCGAAAGGCCTTAAATGTATGTATCTACAATATACAGACATAGGACCGCTGGTTATACTCAGCTATCTACTTTAGACAATCCAGCCAAATGAGTAGATCTACTGTAATTATGTAGTCATGTGAAATACTTAATGTCGTTTATTATTTCCTTTACTCGTACTATTCTGATCAATAAACAATGACCGTATGGTACATTACATAAAACGATATTCTTGCCAAATAAATGCTAACAGTGTATGTCCGTTGCAAACAATAAGGACAAAGATCAAAAAGCCAAGTAACCAATAAAAAACTGTTTGCCTCTCCGATAAAAATGGATCGTCTGATATATTACAAAATACATGTATATCATTTTTTAAATTTCAATGCATTGTGTTGCGTTTAGTTCGTTTAAACGGGAAATAAAAATAACTTTATTAGTGTATCTATTAAGCAAACGTACAAACTTGCATTGACTTTCTAAATTAAACACTTTTAGTTTCAGAATATTTTCAAATATAAACTAATGGGTTTGATTGAAATCCATATATTATTAAAGTAACGTTTAAGTGTACACGTTCTGTATTGATACGTGTAGATGTTAAACGTCTGTATCTACAATATACGGAAAACCTGTAAGTAATACTCAGACATCCACTTTTAGACAACCCAGCCCAAATGAGTACTGTAATTATGTTGTCATGTGAAATACTTTGTGTCGTTTATTATTTCTTTAACTAGTACTATTCTTATCAATAAACAATGCCCGTATGGTACAGTGCATTAGACGTTATTTTTTCCCAATAAATGCTAAAATGTTTATGTCAAATGCAAACAGTAAGGACCAAGATCAAAAATCCGATTAACACTTAAAACTGTTTGCCAATCCGATAAAGATGAATCGTCAAATGTATTACAAAAATGTTAGTTTTACAATGCATTGTGTTGCGTTTAGTTCGTTTAAGCGGGAGAAATAACACCTTTATTTTATCCATTTAGAAAACGTACAAAGTACAATGCATTAATTTCTAAATGAAAACCTGTAAGTAACTGAGGGCACTGGATATGAGTGACTGAATTCCATATATTATTGACCTTTTCCGTTAGTTGTTTTCCCTTTCACCGTTTCATTGTCGTCTGCTTCAATTTTGTTGTTTCAGGATAGTTTCAAAGTCCGATTCAAGGTGGTATGACTAAAACATATCGATACGAGTGTCAAACAGTTGTGACCCTGATCGGACGCCGCGTTACGCGGCGTTGGATCAGGATCGAAACTGTTTGCAAAACGGTCTTTTTGACGTCATTGAGAGTGAAATGGTTAAACAACGTTCAATCCATAACACAATATTCATCGTAAACATTTCGTATTGATACATGTAGATGTTAAATGTCTGTATCTACAATATACAGACATAGAACCGCAGACATCCACTTTAGACAACCCAGTCCAAATGAGTACTGTAATTATGTTGCCATGTGAAATACTTGGTGTCGTTTATTATTTCCTTTACTAATACTGTTCTAATCAATTAACAATGTTCGTATGGTACAGTGCATTAGACGTTATTATTTCCCAATAAATGCTTACAATGTATATCCATTGCAAACAGTAAGGATCAAGATCAAAAGTCGAGTAACCAATAAAAAACTGTTTGCCACTCCGATAAAGATGAATCGTCAGATATATTACAAAACATATCATTGTTTTTACATTTTAGTGCATTGTGTTGCGTTTAGTTCTTTTAAACGGGAAATAAAAACAACTTTTTTATTGTATCCATTTAACAAACGTACAAAGTTGCATTGACGTTCTAAATGAACTCTTTTATTAAAAGAATATTTTCAAATATAAACTAAAGGGTTCTACATAGGTGTGATTGAAATCCATATATTATTAAGGAAACGTTTAATACATAACAAACTGTTTAAGTGTACACGTTTTGTATTGATACATGTATATGTTAAATGTCTGTATGTACAATATACAGACATAGAACCGCTGGTTATACTCAGATATCTACTTTAGACAACCCAGTCCAATGAGTACTGTAATTATGTTGTCATGTGAAATACTTGATGTTGTTAATTATTTCCTTTACTAGAACTGTTCTAATCAATAAACAATGACCGTATGGTACATTACATAAAACGATATTCTTGCCAAATAAATGCTAACAGTCTATGCCCATTGCAAAAAAATAAGGAGAACGATCAAAAAGCCAAGTAACCAATAAAAAACTGTTTGCTACTCCGATAAAAATGAATCGTCTGATATATTACAAAATATATCATTTTTTAAATTTCAATTCATTGTGTTGCGTTTAGTTCATTTAAACGGGAAATAAAAACAACTTTTTATTGTATCCATTTAGCAAACGTACAAACTTGCATTGACTTTCTAAATTAAACACTTTAAGTTTCAGAATATTTTCAAATATAAACTAATGGGTTTGATTGAAATCCATATATTATTAAAGTAACGTTTAAGTGTACACGTTTTGTATTGATACGTGTAGATGTTAAACGTCTGTATCTACAATATACGGAAAACCTGTAAGTAATACTCAGACATCCACTTTTAGACAACCCAGTCCAAATGAGTACTGTAATTATGCTGTCATGTGAAATACCTTATGTCGTTAATTATTTTCTTTACCAGTACTGTTCTAATCAATTAACAATGTTCGTATGGTACAGTGCATTAGACGTTATTATTTCCCAATAAATGCTTACAATGTATGTCCATTGCAAACAGTAAGGACCAAGATCAAAAGTCGAGTAACCAATAAAAACTGTTTGCCACTCCGATAAAGATGAATCGTTAGATATATTACAAAATATATAATATTTTTACATTTTAATGCATTGTGTTGCGTTTAGTTCTTTTAAACGGGAAATAAAAACAACTTTTTTATTGTATCCATTTAACAAACGTACAAAGTTGCATTGACTTTCTAAATGAACTCTTTTATTAAAAGAATATTTTCAAATATAAACTAAAGGGTTCTACATAGGTGTGATTGAAATCCATATATTATTAAGGAAACGTTAAACCAGTAACACAATGTTTAAGTGTACACGTTTTGTATTGATACATGTAGACGTTAAACGTCTGTATCTACTATATACAGAAACTAGAACATTTGTTATATTCAGACATCTACTTTTAGACAACCCAGTCCAATGAGTACTGTAATTATGTTGTCATGTGAAATACCTTATGTCGTTTATTATTTTCTTTACAAGTACTGTTCTAATCAATTAACAATGGCCGTATGGTACAGTAGAAAAGAGGTTAATATGTCCCAATAAACGCGTTTATGCTAAAATCTTTATATCCATTGCAAACTATATTCATCGTAAACATTTTGTATTGAAACATGTAGATGTTAAATGTCTGTATCTTCTATATTAATAAACTAGAACCACTTGTTATACTCAGACATCAACTTTTAGACAACCCAGTCCAATGAGTACTGTAATTATGTTGTCATGTGAAATACTTGATGTCGTTTATTATTTCCTTTACTAGTACTGTTCTAATCAATTAACAATGGCCGTATGGTACAGTGCATTAGACGTTTATTTCCCAATAAACGCTAACAGCGTAAGTCAAATGCAAACAGTTACGACCAAGATAAAAAAAGCCGGGTAATCCTCAGAACCGTTTGCCACTTAGATAAAGGTGAATCTTCAAATATATTACAAAAAGGTTAGTTTCACAACGCATGGTGTTGTGTTAGTTCGTTTAAGCGGGGGAAAATAACACCTTCTTTATTATATCCATTTAGCTGCAATGCATTGTTTTTCTAAATGAAACAGCTGTAAGTAACTGAGGGTGATTGAACTCCATATATTGTTAACATTTTCACTGCCAAAATGTACGCGAGTTGTGTTCCCCTTCACCGTTTCCTTGTCGTCTGCTTCAAATTTTTTGTTTGCAAGATCGTTTTATAGTCAGATTCAATGTACATGTAGTTTGACTTAAAAAATATCGATACGAGAGTCAAACAGTTTGGATCCTGATCAGACGCCGTGTCACGCGGCGTCTGATCAGGATCCAAATTGTTTGCAAACGCGCTATCAATCGTCATTGAGAGTGAAAAGGTCAAAACTTTACAACAAATGACGTCATGGCAGCGAAGTGTTTAATTAACACATATGTTCATTTGAATATAAGTGTGAAAAATGCGCCAGTAGTATTTATTGTATATATTCTTTATTCTGAGCTCTTTGTATTAGTGTTTTCTTCTGACCTGTCAGCGTTATTTTTAGATTGGAACATTCTAAAACTTTAACAGGGATGAGTTTGGTTTCTCTACAGCCAGTTAGAGATACGGATAGCTGTAATTTTTGTGCGTAATGTACAGTAGAGGATACATTAGTCTTTCCCGATTAAACGCAAACGCAATGCACTAAACTAAGGAAATTTACTTTTAGAAATTTTAACTATATTTTTAATCTGAGTAGCAAACAGATTGGAGCCTGATCAGACGCCGGGTTACCCGGCGTCTGATCAGGCTCCAACCTGTTTGCAATGGAAATAATAGTTTTAGTATATAAATGCGTTTATTGGGGAACGGTAAGATATCAGTAAAGTTAGCGCAGCGATCTCGTGCTGCACGAGGATCATACTTATCTCAAGTAGGAAAGTGTACGATTACATATTCGACGTTACCTTGCTTACCTATTTACCATTATGAACTATTCTGTTCTAAAAATAACTCCGACAAGTCAGGAAAATCGAACAATACATTGTTTATAATCACAACTTGACTGGTAATTGAAAACAGTTTAGATCGTGCCTTGACTGATACTTGCAAACAGTTTGGATACAAGTCAGATACATGGTTTACTGGACGCCTACAGGGCTACCATAAGTTGCTCATAAAAATCCTAAAATTTCCCAATTTTCAAGCCTGGTTTTTAAAAATCGTACCTTAAATGATTTCGCTGCCAGACTCTATAACACAAACATAATTATGCAAACAGTTTTGATCCAGATCAGATGACGCGTAACGCGGCGTCTGATCTTGATCCAAACTGTTTGACACCCATATCACAGTTTCTTAAGAAAACAACGCATTTAACTCCAAATCTTAAAAGTAAGAGCAGACATCCGAAGATTCCGGGAAAGTCCGAAGTTCCGGACAAACAATCTATGAGACCTAATAGGCAAACAGGGCTACACTGTTTGCTGATAGGAATTTCAATATAAAATAAAACGAAACTAAACACTTTAGCTCATGCATCCCTTAAATCATAAAAGGACTAATCCCATATAAAGCATGGAAGAATCCATTGGGCGCAAATGGGTTAACTTAACGAATTCAAAGCAGACGGTTTTTAAGGCAATAAAATAGTCAAACTGCGATTAAGTGACACATTGTTTCAGTGAAATTTCAGACAAACGATATCTATGAATAATTTAAAAAGCAATCTTTAAAACATGCAAAATCTGTCAGAAGCGCTGTATATTAATGTGTTTTAAGTCATTAAGAAAATAAATGAAGCCACTTTAGGATTGTCTTTAAACCAAATACAGAGTGCAAAGACACGCTCTTTTAGTAGCCGAATATTTTGATTTTCTAACTCATTCACCCCTGAAACTTTTGATGCACAATTTCAATTTACAATTAAGGCTCGTTCATTTATTATGACTATTTAAGGTTGTGTTAAACAAAACATGTATATTGTTAAATGACAAACAGTGCAGATTCTAATCAGAGGGCTCCTACAGCAGCCCTCTGACCAGAGTCATAACTTTATGAATATGACAAGTGTACTCTTCACAGGGACACTGTTAATTATGAAAAAAGGAATTCATACCAGTGTTTTATCGTGCAATAAAAACACGGGAAGGGGTTGAGTTGAACTAGGCGCCTGATCAAGATCCAAACTGTTTACCATTCAGAGAGAAATGCTCGGCTCAAGAAATGCATTTTTATGCATACACTTGCAGTGTATTTACATTGTCTTTTGTTCCAAGGAGGAAAAATAACGTACAGTCGAACTTCGATATATCGATCTCGGTTATGTCGAATATACCCGTATTTCAAAGTTAAAACTTTGAAACACGAGTATGTTCGACTTAACCGAGCATGAAGTAATGTAATTCATGTATTGAAATATCGGGTAGTTCGAGGTAAGCGAGTTCGAGATATCGAAGTTCGACTGTACGTCTTCGCCGTATTTAAACTTCAAGCTGCTTACCAGATTTTGAGTGTATAGAAGATTACTTTTTAATTATTCATAGACATTGTTTGTCTGTAACCTTATTGAAACAGTATGTATTGTCAATATCCTGAGCTTTAAATACATTAAACAGTGGTATCTTAGCGGCATACTGGTAAATTAATACTTTAACCCTTTGAACCCTAGTCCCGCATATTGGCGTTCTTTTCAAATAGTGTTCATGTGAATAGTACACTTGTCCTGTGCAAACAGTGAAGACCCAGATCAGAGGGCCCCGAAAGGAGCCCTCTGATCAGGGTCTTCACTGTTTGTCATAATGCCAAACAATGACAAAAACAACCCTTAAAAGTCAGAAATGGACTAGACTGAAATGGAAACTGGAATTGTCCATTTCAAGTTTCGGGGAGGAAAGAGTTAACCCTTTCCCACTTGAAACCTCAAACGTACAATTCCAGTTTTCAATTAAGTCAAGTCCATTTTTGACTGTTTAGGGAATGCTTTCTGCAATAAATTGCAAAATGACAAACAGTATAGACCCTGATCAGAGGGTTCTGCAGGAGCCCTCTGATCAGGGTATAAACTGTTTGTGTCTGACATGTGTACTCTTTTTACATTATATACACTGTCTGTCAAATACGCCAAACTATGGCACTAGTAGGTTAATGAGTTAAGTCACATATGCAAACACAATAGCATTAAAAACAAAATAAAAAGTCAAAACACCTAACTCCAAATTTGATAAATAAATGCAGACGACAATTGGCACCCCTTCACGGCCATGACGTCATGCCAAGCAATTGCTTAAAGCTGATGACGTCATGGCAGTGAAAGGGTTAAGAAATGCCGACACCAATGCTGACGCTGACACTGGGATGGTTACATAAGCGACCCTGTTCTTCGAATGGGCTAGCTTTAAATATGACATTGACCTCACTTTAAGTACAGGTAGTATAATTGCTGTGATTGGCTTTAGATTTAGACAGCCCCCTAAGGAGCCCTTTGATCAGGATCTACACTATTTACCATATTTCTAAATATATTTGGGACAAACCCCTTAATACAGCGCTCCCGCCCTTCAACGAGCCTCCCAACAACGATTCCCTCCTTACAACAACGCTTGCCGCAGTTCCCCAAACATGACAATTATGTCCAACCTATTCACTGCTGCAATATTGTCTGCTTAATATTGCCGTCTGCTGTTATTCTCAAAATTACATAATGGATATTTTGACAGAAAAAAACCGTAATGATGAGTGACAAACAGCTTGAATCCAGATCAGACGCCGCGTTATGCGGCGTCTGATCTGGATTCAAGCTGTTTGCAAATGTAAGCCAAATGCCCTCCTTATAACGACTCCCTCCGAACAGCGCACACAATTGTCTCTCATTGGGTGTCGTATTAGAGAGGTTGCGCTGTATTGAATATGAACTTGGCATTATTTGAAAAGTAAAAAAGGAATCGTTTCCTTGTATAAGCCCAGTTTTCCAAACAAGGCACTTTGTGCGGAGATTGAATCAATAGTGTAGCAATTATAGGGTTGTGATTCAGACAGAATGTGTTTTATTGCCACAAACATCAGATTCCATTTCAAAGGAAATGCCGTTATTTCGTCTACGATTTCACAACATCACGTAGAGTAGTTAACCCCTTGTATGCCCTGAATGGATCATATGGACTATTCCACTAATGAAACATGATAACTCTATGTTGATTTTGAGGGATGTTTGTAGAAAATATATAAGACAAAATGAAACTGAAACAAACCATGCAGACCCGGAACAGAGGACTAATTAAATATAATATATGCCGTATCCCACCACAGAATTACGACCACAGAAAAATAATACTAGTTTTAAATGATTTATGGTATAAGAGACAGGTGACAGCTTAAAACAAAATGAAAGTAAAACAGAAAGCTCATTTGCGAGATTTCTTCTTTACTTTCATCTTGTTTTAAGCAGTCACCTGCATAAACAGAACGCTCCTTTATAAGCTTTCTGTGTTACTTTCATTTTGCTTTAAGCAGTCACCTGCTTTAAACACTTAAACTCCAAATCTTATTAATTGGTCGTACAGCGGCTCCTCTCTACAACGACATCCAATGGAGAAAAGAAACGTATGTGTTGTTCGGAGGGAGTCGTTATAGGGGGGGGGGGGCATCGGCTAACATTTGCAAACAGCTTGAATCCAGATAAAACGCCGCGTTACGCGGCGTCTGATCTGGATTGAAGCTGTTTGTCACTCGTTATTATGGTTTTTCTGTCAAACAGTCCATTACATGTATCTATCTTTGAGAAAATCAGCAGACGACAATTTTAAAAGAAAACATTGCAGTCGTGAATAGGTTGGACCGTCTTGTTTTTGGGAACAGCCGCAATGATCGTTGAAAGGAGGGAGTCGTTGTTGGGAGGGCCGTATAGGTTTTACTGTACTAGTTTCCAATATAGAACTGGTTACTGGGAAGATATATTGGAGGTTCTATACCGCCTACTTTATACAGCTACACTATATTGTAGCCAATCCGAATTACTCTCACTGTGCCTGTCTAATATATAAATTATGTTTGCTGAACAGTTTTATGTGTGTATGTTATAGTTTTGTTTGAAAGGTCCGTGTTTGGGTGTTTAATAGTCCACTAATATTCAGTTTCTGTAGCTTTTATCTGCGTCCGTCCGTTCGTATGTCTGTCTGTCTATATGTATGTTAATCTTAATAAATCGTCAGCACGTGTAGTAACTATCAAAGTTAAAATAAGCTTTAGTCACGTTTGAACTGTGAATGACGGGGCGTTCGACTTAACCCATTACCCCATAGCCCGTTTCTAGTTTTGAGACAAGTGATCACTTTAAGCAGGTTGAAAATAAGGCAGAATGCGCCTTAAGGCGCAGTCTGCTTTACTTCCAGCCTGCTTTAAGCTACCTTCTTCTAAAATATAGAAAATATTTCTTATACAACATATTCATGACTGTAAAATGTGGAACTATTTTCTTCAATGGAGGAATAAATTAAATTCGTTAAAAGGCGTATTTATGGGGTAATTCCTAAGGTTTATATGCCATTTGTCAGTGTCCATCCGTTCGTCTATTTGTCCGTTTTCGGTGCCAAATGACCAGTCATGTGTCGCGATGCCGTCAAACCCAACTCAATCAATTTGTCCGTCTGACCGTCTGGTAATATTTGCTTAAAGTTTTGTAACCAAACAAATCGGCTCCAAACTGTTTGCCACGCAGATTTTAACAAATTGTCAGCACGTGTTCTAACCTGTCATTGTCTTAATAATAGTATTTATACGGTCGAATCGCAAAAATCGAACTCGTCTGAAACAAACTTATCCCTGTTTCTTATTTTGAAATCTATTATTCGAACAAACTCTTGTGGAACATACCCGGTTTGTTGTTTACTTGTTTGTTGTTGTGATTTTTGTTTGTTGTTCGTTTTCTTTGGGTATTTTTTGGTTGTTTTTGTTGTTGTTGTTTTTTCAAAGTTAAAATGTAGTTTAGTCATGTTTTAACTTGGAATAATGTGTAGGTTTGACTTAAGGCAGCTTTATAAAAACAAATTTAGTTAACGGGTTTCGATGGTAGTTTCGTGGAAATTGGAAAAAATACCAAGTGACTATCTGAAGTCGTTATGCAAAATAGTGGACATCGCTAGATTATCGATAAACTGCTATTCGCTAGCTTGTGAGCCCGTCAATGTTCGGCTCGGATATTTGCTTCCACGATCGCTCGGTATTTACGGAAACTCCCGAGGACTCTTTGAACATATTAATTTCATTTTCAATTTGAATTAGCACCAAATTAACATTAACTTACAATTCTTAAATTTATATCAAAAGAAAGAACAAATATTCAATTATACGAACCCGTTTGCACAGAATTGATATAGATTTGTATAAATGCACAAGGTCGTTTTATATTAACCGTGTCGAGGCTTATTTTCAGCATTTTACTCTTTGTTTTATGTGATTAAGAGGTGTCTTTTTCACTTAAAAAAGGACCAAAATGCTATTAAAATATTTTTTCAAAACAAATTTCATCATAAAGGAAAATGATTAAGCTAACACGGACCGTTTGCACAGGAACGATATTTGTCCAGAAAAAAATTATTACAAGTTATGTTAAAGTGCCCTTCTTATTTTAATTTGCGAAAATGAGAGCAAGTGAGCCACCTGAATGTCCGATATTCTGCGTAACGAGTGTGGAAAAACATAAGTTGTTGATGTTGCGCCTCTTCTTTTTCTACTTCTTCGTGTTCTTCGTGTTCTTCTTCTCCTTCTACCCATTCTTCTTCTTCTTTGCAAACAAACTTTATTAGACAGACTGCTTGCAATACTTTATATACTGTGGTACTCCTAAATCAGTAAGTAAATAGATCCTGAAAACACACATCATATTGTTGACAATTAATTAGAAACAATTTTAAGAATATTTACAAGTAAGTCTGTATATCTTAAACTATATATATCAAACAAGTAGACTCTGATCAGACGCCGCATAATACGGCGTCTGAACAGAGTCTACATTGTTTGCCCATGTCCCTTTGCTAGGACTCTAGACACAAACGATACGGCTGTACAGTGGGGAAAACGTTATTCTCTCCCAATAAGCACGTTTACGCTAAATCTTTTATTCCCAATGCAAACCGTTTGGAGCCAGATCAGACGCCGGGTAATCCGGCGTCTGATCATGCTCCATACTGTTTGCCACTCAGTTTAAAATGAGTCGTCAAAATTGCCAGAAAGGTGTCATTTTACCCATTGTAATGTAATGCGTTTGCGTTTCGTTAGCGTTTAAACGGGAAAGAATAACGTTTTCTCCACTGTATAGGCCGAATGATGCTGGGAGATAGGGGAAAATGCTGACGCCTGCTGAACATCGGTTATGTTTTATTAGAAGGTGTATACAGACTGGTCTTTGGTCTGAATCGCCTTTAAAATATAATACACATTCGGTTACGTAAAAATGAGACATTAGCAAGGAAAATTGGTCTGTGTCAATTTCCGAATATAATAGACACGTGGGATTACGTCGAACGTCACATTAGAACATGGCTATTTGTTGGAAGTACAGTACTGCGCAAGTATAAATTGTCAAAGTGTCCGTGTAATACGAGCGTGTGCTTTACTTTCTATAACTAAAGGGTTTCGCACATATGCACTCGGTGTATGTATAAAAATACCGAAGTGTGCAATGAAATGTGCATGTTATTCATGCTGCTTAAATAAGACTGAAAGTAGAACAGAAAGCTCGTACAAGAGCTTTCTATTTTATTTTCGGTTTTACGTCAATCCTGCTTTAAGAAGCCGAGTGTCTTAAACATCAAGCAAAGCTTTCATCAAATGTCCCGGTACAGGTATTAGTTTTACGTGATTCGAACGTTCATCTCTGTTATGTCGTTTGCAAATATATAGTACAGTGCTCCCTCCCCACAACGGCCCTCCCAACAACGACTCTCTCCTTACAACGACCCTTGCCACAGATTCCTAAACAGAACAAGTATGTCTAACGCTTTTACTGCTGTAATATCGTCTGCTTAAACGTGTCGCCTGCTGTTTTTCCCAAAGTTACATAATGGACATTTTGACAGAAAACAACTTAATGACGAGTGACAAACAGCTTGAATCCAGATCAGACGCCGCGTTACGCGGCGTCTGATCTGGATTCAAGCTGTTTGCAAATGTAAGCCAAGTCTTAATACTCCCTCCATATAACGACTCTCTCTGAACAACGCACACAATTGTGTCTCCCATTGGGTGTCGTTGTAGAGAGCGAGCACTGTATATCTAAATTTGACATTTTTCGTAGGTGGAGCGTGCATCTGTTATTCTTTTGAGCGCGTAAATTGACAACTTTTACGTACACATCACTGTACTCCGAACACTAAAAAAATGATATATGACCACTCATAGCTAAGCGAAATTGACGTCATTAAAAGGCTCTCTGTAATGCCGAGACAGAGGCATCTTTGAAGCTATCGGAAAACTCGATATGAGATGTTATGGACTTTACTGTCTCGGATCGCAGATGGCATGTGAAAAGATAATGCTTTATGGGGGCTATATATTCATCAAATCTCTTTTACTATCCGGGCAAATAGATCATTACTATGTAAGATCAGCCAACAAACACAATGTGGTACATTTGTATTTATGCGGTGAATTTCAGTAGTTTCTGGAAATGAGAAAATATCATATTTCACAAAATATTGGACAATTTCGTTGAAGTTGATTTAACAAAATCGTATTTTCTGTACACTGTTACTCGTTTACGCCTAGCCAATTTCAAAGAACGTTGCCGTTATGCTTGCATGGAATACCATGTTGGGATTCAGAGGGGGTCGGAGATCCGGAACCAAACCACCTACTGGAAAATCAAAGAAAAATAAAAGAAATGAAGATGGAAACATGGAATTTATTATTTACACAGAAAAACTCCTCTGTTACGGCCAAACAAATGTAAATTAAATAATGTTAAAGACGGGTGACCGCTTAAAGCAAGATAAGTGTAAACCCAAAAGCTCCTTCTTCAGTATTCTGCTTTTATTTCATCTTGCTTTAAGCAATCACCTAACTTAAAACGCTAAAAACTTAACCTCATTTAGTTGTCTTAATAAGTATACATGTATTTTACTGCATAATAAATTGTCTCGGTTAAACATAACCCCGTACTCTGAGACAAATCGTTGGATCCGCCCATGAATGTTTGTTAGAAATTTAACGAAATTGTAAAGATTGTGTTATTATGCTTCCTAAAGTACCTGCTGTTTACAAGCAAATCTATAGATATGAGTTTCAAGAAACCATTAAAAGACGGCTGTGACATTAACCCATTAATACCCAGTGGATTCTTCCATGTTTATATATTGGATTAGTCCATTTTTTATCAAAGGGATGCCTGGTCAAACTTTTCATTTTCATTTTGTTTTATATTGAAAATCCTATCAGCAAACAGTGTAGACTCTGATCAGACGCCGCATTATGCGGCGTCTGATCAGAGTCTTCACTGTCTGCCTATGTCCCATATATGGGATCGTGGGCACAAATGGGTAAAGATCTAAATAGTATCCCCTATTTGATTCTCGTTATAACCGTTCCCAAATTGTTTGGTTTACTGAATATATATTTGTTTCAATATATTATAATTACACGAGTTTCATATGTACACTATACTTTAGGATTGAAGCAAAAATAGCTGATCGGATTCTTAGCTTAAACCATTGAACCATAGTGACTCCCATGTGCATTATTTACAAACAACATGCTTACGAAGAGTACACTTGTTCTTTACAAACAGTGAAGTCCCATATTTAACTGTTCCTATAAGGGTCCTCTGATGGGAATATTTACAAATCACTATTTTTAATGCACCATCTGGTTGCGAGTCGCTTTAAAGGCTACTGAGAGTACATTTGTAAAATATTTCGGTGCATTCCTTATGTATTGATTAAAACAAGCAATGCAAATAAAAGAAGTAATTAAAGACCTCCGGTATTTCACATGGCAGCCTAATTGTAGCTTTCGTGGAGCAGAAATTGCCATAAGTGGATGTCTGAGCGCTCCGTGTGATCCTATTTTCTGTAAAAAGCACACACAGAAAAGTAACACTCGGAACAAAACAGGCGCCTATGAAAGATGCTTTTATCACGACCAAATAACTCAAGTTGCGTTTTTTGTATATCACCGCCCTGCGTTGTTACAATAACAAGTATTTTTAGGAAAGTGTTATATATTTTATTTATTCTACTTCTCCATTTTTTCACTAATGAAGTCGCCACAGCCTTCGACACAAGGGCTTTTGCCTAAACAAGTTTATAAGGTAAAAACAACGTCTTTTTCACTTGATTTTAATTTTAATATTTCTAGTATATAGTGTGTTATTCACGCCATTTATAACCCAGGCCCGTAGGCACAGGTCGGGGGGCCACATGTCCCCAAATAATTTTGCCTATAATAGTAATTTGTTTTTATTTGTTCTAAATATACGCCACAAAACGCATTTCCGACGCACAATCAAAACAAAATGTTCCTCCATATTTTCCGCCAATCTCACGTAGATCAGCGAAAAGAGGGTCATATAATTCGGAGAGGAAGAACCCCTTGCCCCTGTTCGTAAGCACGGCATCTGTGTTCGTATCAGTTTCGCCTCCCTTGTATTTTTCTTTTTCCAAATACTTTATCTTTTTACTATTCTTGCCCCTACCCTCTCCCAGTCTAGTTGATTGTTTGTAATGTTTTTGTGGTCTATGCTTCAGTATTGTTGACTGCAAGACACGTTTTAAAGTTAGATTTAACTTAATAGATATCGATAAGAGTGTCAAAGAGTTTGGGTCCCGATCAAACGCCGCGATACGCGGCGTCTGATCAGGACCCAAACTGTTTGCAAACGCGTTTTATGACGTCATTGAGGGTGAACGGGTTAATTACATTTTTGGGTGTTAATAAAGAACAACTTAGCTAAACTAGATTTAGTTTGAAAGACATATTTAGTAGAATGTTTATGCAAGTCATACATGCCTCGTTACTTCTCTCCATTCTATGTGTGTACTTCTTTGCCGTCAAGACAAAACACAGCTCTAAAATGAACTTTAACTGATTATTTTCAAAAACGTTGAGTAGTCCATTTGCAAATTCAGCATACACAAGACCGCGTTCAATAAACTCAACTCAAAAACTTTTAAAACTGTGGACCAGGATAAAAATAATCGAAAATTGTATCGATATTTCTTCAATTAAATGTCCTGGAATAGTTAACAATATAAACTTGAAAACGGTGATAACATTTAGATATTTAACATACTTTAACCAGGATTTATTGAACAGAACATACTATAATCTTGATCGAGACTTCTTTTATAGCATTTTATATACCGTTCGTTGTGATTTGATCAGTATAACTTTGTCATGTCGGACATTTGTCTTTGATACTCTGATTTTATTACACATATACATAAAAGTACCTTGCAATAATGTTTTTAGATAAAACATGGTTGACAGTCTAGATCATTTGACAAATAATCTTATTACAGGGCCCCCTCTCTACAACGACACCAAATGAGAGACACAGATTGTGTGTGTTGTTCGGAAGGAGTCGTTATATTGATGGCAAATTTAGAACTGACTTACATTTGCAAACAGCTTGAATCCGGATCAGACGCCGCGTAACGCGGTGTCTGATCAGGAATCAAACTGTTTGTCACTCGTCATTATTTTTATTCTATCAAAATCTCCACTTATATGTAATTTTGAGAAAAAATAGTAGACGACAATTTCAAGCATACGATATTGCAGCAGTAAAAGCGTTAAACATAATTGTCCCGTTTAGGGAATTGCGGCAAGAGTCGTTGTAAGGAGGGAGTCGTTGTTGGTAGGATCGTTATAGAGAGGGAACACTGTACATGAATATCATAAAGTCAAACAAGAGCTCATAACTGTTGAACCCTATTGACGAGTTTACGTTTATTATTTACAAACATTGTACCTGCGAATAGTACACTTGTCATATACATGTGCTTGCAAACAGAGTAGTTCCAAATCAGGATCCATGCTTATAAAGCGTTTAAGTTGAATCTATAATAGTTCTCAAGAATTTGATTTGTCAGATTGGAGCCTAGGCTCTAATCGGACCAATCAAATGATTGAAAACGCACTCAGACTCAACTCAACGTCTTTGTAAGCGATGGGCAAGAAGGTACACGCAGGAGCCCGCTAATCAGGGTTTTCACCGTTTTCGAGTTTGTAATATACATACAGTAGAACCTCTCTATTACGACCACTAAAATATGTCAAATATTAGTCGTTTAAGGAAGGTGAATACTTAAAGAAATGTGAAAGTGAAACAGAAAGCTCCTACAGGAGCTTTCTGTTTCATTTTTACATTGCTTTAAGCTGTCACCTGTCTTTTATACAGACAATTAGACTTCTTTTTAGTGGTCGTAATAGAGAGGTTCTACTGTATATAGCTAAAACAATCATTAAAGCACAGAACATGTTTTTGACACTCTCTTCAATGTGTCTTCAATCAAACTGTCAAAAAACTCAATTTTAAATGTAGCTGCAAATTGCTTTCAAAACAGGCCGGATTACAAAAGCGAAAGTTAAAGTATATTTTCTACAGTTACAATCAATACATATCCTTTATCTTAAAAGGACAACCTGGACTGGAATATCATACTTGACCTAGCATTCCAATTACTATATATTTTAAAACATGCAGACCTTAATTTGAAGACTGACAGTTTCATGTCATTTTTATTTCCAGTTTATATGGAATGGTTCGGTTTTAGTATATCCAGAAAGAATGCTGTCTTTGAAGTTTTCTCGTTAACCCCTTGTGCGGTTTAGTTTATGACTTGCGTGTGTCAGGAACGTATTGACGACATTGTGTACATGTAATCAACCCATTTACGCCCAGTGGATTCTTCCATGCTTACATATTAGATTAGTCCATTTTTATTTATATATTGAAATTCCTACCAGAAAACAGGGTCTACAATGTTTGCATGAGACAAGTGTAATCCTCATAGGTACATTATTTGTAAATTACGAGTATACTCGTTGCCAGGGTTGAATGTGTTGAACTGTTTAATATTCTGATAGAAATAAAGTCGTAATTATTTTCAAGAGATATTTATCTTAAAACTTTATTTCGTTAGCATATGCGTTTACTCTGGTTTGGTCGAAGTAACATGTTGGAAAAAATTTGGAAAAGTTTCTAATGCAATGGAATGGGATTCCGCGACAAAGGTGACGAAAATGTTAATTCACTCAACAAATTCGGTATGCTAATACAGTGAAGCCCCTCTAAACCGGAACCTCTTAATACCGGAATTCTCTCTAAACCGGACAAAAACGTTGGTCCCGTTTCAAACCCTTCTTTCCTTTAACCCATTACACCATGAAATATGTTCTATATTCTAGAAGATGATAGCTTAAAGCAGGTTGAAAGTAAAGCAGAATGCGCCTTAAGGCGCATTCTGCTTTTCTTTCAACCTGCTTTAAGTGATCAGCTGTCTTCCATACTAAAAACAACATATGGGTTAAAACCCCTCTAAACCGGAACCCCTCTTAAACGGACATTTATGTAGTCCCCAAACATGTCCGGTTTAGAGGGGTTTCGCTGTTAATAAACGAACCATTTCCTCCGTTGTCAAAAGTAAAAACACTATATAGTTGTTTTAACTCAATGAGCCCTATTGACGCATAAATACGTCCTCTACCAAAAGTGTACCAGTGAAGAGTACACTCGTCTAATGCAAACAGTGAAGTCCCTGCTTAGAGGGCTCATACAGGAGCCCTTTATTCAGGGGCTTCACTGTTTGTCATTTTGTGATATAATATAAAAAAAAAAACCTTAAAAGTATAAATTGGACCAGCCTTTTTTGTAAGCTGGAGTTGTCCATTGAAAGCCTCAGCGGATAATGAGTTAAAGGGGTAGGTACACAATGTAACTGCTTAAAGCAACAGCAAAAAAGCAGAAAGCTCTTTACGAGATTTCTGTTTTAAGTTTAATTTACTTTAGACTACAGTGGAGAAAACGTTATTCTTTCCCAATAAACGCGTTTTACGCTCAAACTATTATTTCCAATACAAACGGTTTGGAGCCAGATCAGACGCCGGGTAACCCGGCGTCTGATCAGGCTTCAAACTGTTTGCCACTCAGCTAAATATCAATAGTCAGAATTGTCAAGAAGTTGTTATTTTCTATATTTTAGTGTTTTACGTTTGCGTACGTTTGCGTTTAAACGGGAAAGAATAACAGATTATCCTCTGTACCTCTTTTACTCAAAGCTATCACTGAATACCCCTGTGTGATGCTTTTCTATGCGGGCCAAAAGTTATAATGAGTTCGAGTTTAGTCTGAGATCGTTCTCAAGCATTTGATTGGTCAGATTTGAGAGTTTGCTTGCTCGGAAATCTGACCAATCAAATGATTTAAGAACGATCTGAGACTCAACTCAAATTATTTACAACCTTGAACTCTGGAACTGGTAAAGATGCTCAAATGCGCTCCCAGGGCTGCCATAAGTTGACATGAAAAATCCTAAGATTTCCAAGTTTGCATTTTTCAAGTGCGATTTTACGAATTGTCTTATAGCCTATTTCTAGTTTTGTTGACACGTGGCTGCTTAAAGCAGGCTGGAAGTAAAGCAGAATGCGCCTTAAGGCGCATTATGCTTTACTTTTAGCCTGCTTTAAGCTACCATGTACTAGAAAAAAATCCGAAGATTTAGGAAAAATCCGGAGAAATGGCAGCCCTGCGCTGCTATGACAGAAAGCGTTATAGCATGACAAATGACATTTTAAAAAACAGATATACATCATGTTTGAATTATTTAGTAGCTTCGGTGATTTTTTAATATAATTTACACTTAAAGTTCCATATTCTTTCTTAATCAACTGTATTTTTTTTTCGCAAATTATGTAATGTTGCGAAAATTCAATTATTCATTAACGTTTATGCTACAGTGGAGAAGACGTTTTCTTTCCCATCCATACAAAATTTAAGCACCTTAGCACAAGTACAACCCGTCCAAAAAACTTTAACCTGGTGGTTTGTAGTCGAAAAAAAAAACAATTATTTCCATTGCAATCAGTTTGGAGCCAAATCGGATGCCTAGTAACCCGCTACTTATACTTAGATTAAATCAAATTTATCCAGAGGGTGTCATTTTCTACACTTTGTTACATTGTGTTTTAGTATTCTTTGCGTTTACACTGTAAAAATTACCGTATTTTCCTCTGTAATTGAAACCTGGTACACTTGCAGACATGCGTTGAGGAGCCGTTATTATTTTTCCATGAACCCAATATGTACAGTGCTCCCTCTCTACAACGACACCTATTGGGAGACAAAAGTGTGTGTGCGTTGTTCGGGGGGAGTCGATATTGGGAGAGAAATTGGGTTACAATTGCAAACAGCTTGAATCCAGATCAGACGCCGCGTAAAGCGGCGTCTGATCTGGATTCAAGTTGTAAGTCACTCGTCATTATGTGGGGTTTTTCGATGAAATTGTTCAATGTGCGACTTTGGGAAAACAACAGACCACAGTTTTAAGCAGACGATATTGCAGAAGTGAAAGTATTAGATATATAGGTTTATTATCTTGTTTGGGGGAACAGCGGCAATGGCCGTTGTTCGGAGAGAGTCGTAGTTCGGAGTGCCATTGTAGAGAGAGAGAGCTTCAATCTAACAATCATACCCATTGCAAAACAGTAAGACTCCTTGCCATGAGCCGTGTAAGTCGGTGTCTGACCTGGTTCTAAACTATTTACCAGTTAAATTTCAATAAATCGCCAACCCATTTAAGAACCTGTCGTCTTTTTTTTTCCTTTTGAATTTTACTTTCATTGAGTTTGCGTTTAAATTCGTACAGTGGAGAATGTGTTATTCTTTCCCAATAAACGCGTTTACGCTAAAACTATTATTTGCAGTGCAAACAGTTTGGAGCCAAATCAGACGCCGGGTAACCCGGCGTCTGTTCAGGCTGTTTGCCACCAAGATAAACATGAACTATCAGAATTGTCCAAAAGTTGTACTTTTCTACGTTTTAGTGCTTGCGTTTACGTACGTTTGCGTTTTTAACGGGAAAGAATAACAGATTATCCACTGTAGTTCAACTGTAAGATCACGGCTAAGTTAACCCTTTTACTCTCAATCACACCATACATGTACAACCTAAAATCTAACATTGAAACGTGTCTTGCAGACAAAAATAATAAAGAAGACGACAATAAAGTGGTGAATGGGGTAAACCTCTCCCGAATAATTTGATCATGAAAGGGTTAAACCACAGGTACTTGACACATACTTTATTATCTATTAACACCCCCCCCCCCCTTAAAAAATTTTTTTTTTTTTTTTTTTTTTTACTATACTTCTATTATAGATACAAGGTAAACAGCGCAATTCGACACCTAGTCTTTACTATCCACTTAAACTGATGCTAAAATAGACTCGATCGCCGATATTCTCTTGTGGTATCCTCGGGAAAGGATTAATTTATCAATATCTACTTTTTATTTCATCAAATTCCGTCAAATAACGCCACAGTACGTGAATTATAACGAAAATAAGCATAAAAAAGATCGAGTCTATTTTAGCATCAGTTTAAGTGGATAGTAAAGACTAGGTGTCGAATTGCGCTGTTTACCGTGTATCTATAATAGAAGTATAGTAAAAAAAAAAAAAAAAAAAAATTTTTTTAAGGGGGGGGGGGGGGTGTTAATAGATAATAAAGTATGTGTCAAGTACCTGTGGGTTAAACGTGAGCCAGGTCGAGTTATCGACAATATATTATTAATACGCAGATAGAAAATCTTTCCCAAACTTCAGTCTTGAAACCTTCCACCAATAACTATGGATGCACATATTTTCCGACCTGGGAAATGTTTACTTTTACAAATTACAGGGGAAAGACCTTAGTTTAATCCTTATTTATAATCGATAAAAATGCTTTAAAGGGACTCGCAACCGGATGGTGTACTTGTCAAAATAAAATAAAATACTCAAATAAAAGCAAATTTGTGGCATTATTTGGCTTCTGACATTAAAAAAATATGATCAGTCCAAAAAAAGTCTCAAGAATCGTCACCGAATCTTAGATTTTTAGATATTTTCCATCGTTTTTCTATACCGACTAGTAGACGGTATAGTTGTTGTTGTTGCTTCTCTACACGGGCTCAGACATAAACACGAGCCGAATTACGAAGTTGTATGCACTTTCGATCGCTATACATTGAAATACGTTAAATCGATCCGAGATAAACGGATAGTTCCGTGGTCCATTGGTCCAAGCGGTTTCCCCTATTTTGCCTTCTGTCCGCCAATGCCGGGCCCCGGGTTCGAATCCCACCAGAGACCAATATTTTTTTTATTGAAATACGTACATTATTTTTAAACAGAATTTCTTATCCTAAACTAATTCTTTACCATTTATATAAGCGTTTGACACATATTTACAAAATACTATTTTTAATGCACCATCTGGTTGCGAGTCGCTTTAAGCAATACTCATGGAGAAAAACGACAATTTCTTGACGATTAAAATTCAATCTGAGTGACAGCTAGTTTAGAACCTGATCCGATGCCGAGTCATTCGGTATCCGCGCAAACACCAAATTTAAAGACACTGACCTGGGCGGTACAATATTGCATTACTATTGCATTAAAAATCAACTTTAGAATCGTAAAGCAAATAAGTTAAAACCACTCTTTTGGTTTAACGACATTGTCAAATCGTCTTGTAACCATGGCTATAATTGTTTTAACACACACGCGCTTATTGTGAGAAAATGGCGTCTTCTCCCCCAGTAAAAACCGGAATGTCTTGCTGCACAGAATGTCGTTATTATAACAAGATAAACGACACAGTCGAGAACATGTTATATCATTCCCAATTAACGCGTTTATACTAAAACAATTAATTCCATTGCAAACAGTTTGTAGTCTAAACAGACGCCGTGCTACCCGGCGTCTGACCAGGCTCCAAATTGTCTTTCCCTCAGATGAAAATCAATCGCCATAGATTAATAAAAAATTCTGTGACTTTTTTACATGTTATTAGCATCGCGTTTGCGTTTCGGTTGCGTTTATACGGGAAAGAATAACGTCTTTCCCACTGTTTAACGAGATAAACGATACGTTTATTGATCAAAGCCGTGAGGACTAGAGAAAATAATGACAGATGTGTTTTCTTTAAGCAGCTAAATTACAGGATATATGGAGCAGTAATGTCGTTAATTGGATAAATTCGTCCTAAGCGATTTTGATTTCCGACAAATGCAGAGCAATTCGAAATAATTCAACGTACAGTCGGGAAGATGTTTTTCTCTCCCAATAAACGTGTTTGAGCTAGAAATCATTATGTCAATTGCAAATAGTTTTGAGCCAGATCAGACGCCGGGTTACCCGGCGTCTGATCAGGCTCGAAACTGTTTGCCACTCATATTTAGATAGATAGTTAGATATTTCCAAAAGTAGTTTATTTTCTACATCTTATTGTACTGCATTTGTGTTTCGTTTGCGTTTCTTTTTAAACGGGAAACAATAAGGTATTCCCCATGCACTGTAGGGTTGCAAATAAGATAAGTTTATATATTTTCTCCTGTATAAATGGAAAACAAACGTAATCATTACGATAATTATATGGAGTAAGATATGACACTGTGCTTTTGAACAGGCACAATTAAGGACCCGTTCAAATACTGGGTTAATACGTCGTCTTATCTTGCTCCAAACAGTTCCGTATCTCTTTGTCCTATGTTTCTAGTTGATGGAGACAGATGTCCATCTGAAGCAGGTTTGGGGGTCAAGCAGAATACTCTTTAAAATACATTTACTTTAACATTTATTTTTTTAAGCTGCTTTAAAACTCCATCTGGAAAGATATTTGAAAAGCCATCTGTGTCCGATGTTGAGGACTTCCAAGTTGTGACTACAGCGCTCCCTCTCTACAACGACTGTGCGTTGTTCGGAGGGAGTCGTCATAGGGAGGAAATTGTCTTACATTTGCCACTTGTCAGTATATTTCTTCTGTCAAAATGTTCACCAATATATAACTGACAAAAAAAATAGCAGACGACAATTTGAAACTGGCGATACTGCAGCAGTGAAATGTTTATATGTTATTGTCTTGTTCGTAGACCTATGGTAAGCGTTTTGTAAGGAGGGAATCGTTGTTGGGAGGGCCGTTGTTGGGAGGGAGCACTATATTTTTCTAAATCTAGAAAAATCTAGAGGCAAAATGCGTATAAATGGCGTGATTTACTGGAAATAATAAGGATTTCACAACTGTAACATATAAAATAACTTTATGCAAAACTAGTAGTTAAGGGTGTATGAAACCCATAAGCGAATTTTTCAAAGTATTAAACTTTTTTTCTATTATTTTTCTTTTTTGAAAAGCTGTTTATGATTAATGAAAAAATGATAAAAATATAGATGGTGGTGTCTTTTTTTAAGCTACAGCGATTTAAAAAAAATTCTTCAAATTTTACCCATTCAGAGTAAAAGCTTCAGTAAAATCTATTTCAAAACAAAACAAACATGGTAATTTGGGTTTTCATTATTTTTTCATGTCTATGGTGCTATTTTCACATATAGAAACCAAATTTAGACACAGCAGGCACTAGGTTTGAACAATATGGATCCTTGAATATCAAAAATATGCTTTTGATAGGGTATGATTTTATCAGATTTTTTATTTTAGTTTGTAAATGAAATAGTTCTAGTATTAAACTTTTTCTTATATTCTACCAGATGAAAACCCTTGCTAAGGCAGTTTAAAAATATGAAAAGAAATTGAAAGGTCAGTGTTGAAAATTTTGAGTTATGGAAATAAAAAGAGTTACCGGTATCTCCCTTTACAAAATTTACAAAAAAAAGTACCATATCGATGATATTTAGAGCTTTATAAATTTCATAGTTGGTGCCTGTTTTCTCTTTAATTAGTTTTTGTATGAAAAAGTACTACCATAGACAGGAAATAAATAACACAAAACCAAATTATCATATTTGTTTCCATTTGGAATGGATTTTATTGAAGCGGGCTGTTTGAAAAGGACAAATTAAGAGAAAGTGGGTGGGGTAAATGTTACATTTTCTACTTTTCATTCATCTTAAATAGCTCTTCAATACAAAACCATCATAGAGTGTTTTCATATACTTTGAAAAATTCCCAAATTCATGAGTTTGATACACCCTTAAGTTAAAAAAACCCAGTTATTTTCCCAGGTTGTTTAACCATTACCCGAATAATACACCTTTTTCGCCTTTACCTTAGTCATGCTCTAAAGAAAATAGTTTCTTTTTATACTGTTATGAACATGTGCAATAAGAAATGTTTTCTATATCATTGCATATATCATATGAGATAATAGCTTAAAGCAGGCTGAGAGTAAAGCAGAATGCGCCTTAAGGTGCATTCGGATTTACTTTCAACTTGCTTTAAGGGTGTATCAATGTCATGAATTTGGGAACTTTTCAAAGTATATGAAAACACTCTATGATGGTTTTGTATTGAAGAGCTATTTAAGATGAATGAAAAAATAGAAAAAGTGTACATTTTGGTGAACAACAGTTGGCTCTACGGCCATGTAAAATTTACCCCACCCACTTCCTCTTATTTTATCCTTTTCAAACAGCCCGCTTCAATAAAACCCATTTTAAATGAAAACAAATATGATAATTTGGTTTTGTGTTATTTATTTCCTATCTATGGTAGTATTTCTTCATACAAAAACTAATTTAAGAAAAAAAAGGCAACAAATGTGAAATTTATAAAGCTCTAAATATCATCGATATGGTACTTTTTTGTAAATTTTGTAAGGGGCGATAACTCTTTTTACTTTAATAACTCAAAATTTTCAACACTGACCTTTCAATTTCTTTTCATATTTTGAACTGCCTTAGTATGGGCTTTCATCTGGTAGAATATAAGAAAAAGTTGAATACTAGAACTGTTTCATTTTCAAACTTTTTTACTTTTTTTCATAAAATAAAAAATCTAATAAAATCATGCCCTAAATAAAGCATATTTTTGATATTCAAGGATCCATATTGTTCAAACCTGGTGCCTGCTTTGTCTAAATTTGGTTTTTATATGTGAACATACCACCATAGACATGAAATAAATAAAGAAATCCAAAATTAACATTTTTGTTTTGTTTTGAAATACATTGTTCTGAAGCTTGTACTCTGAATGGGTAAAATTTGAGAGAAAAAATCCAAATTTGACATACCTTTTTCAAATCGCTGTAGCTCAAAAAAAGGGACACCACCATATATATTTTTTTTCATTTTTTCATTCATCATAAATAGCTCTTCCAAAAAAACAATGATAGACAAAAAGTTTAATACTTTGAAAAAAAATGGCTTATGACATTGATACACCCTTAAGTGATTACCTGTCTTCAAAACTAGAAACAGGCTCTGGAGTAAAGTATTTAAATGAAATGAAGCGCAAACGAGATTATAGGGTAATTAACATTTTTATACTTTTAAAATGACTTAAATTTCTCTAGAATATTACCAGTAAACAATACTCTGACCGTGATTGTCCAAAAGTTCGGAGACTGATCAGAAGCCGAGTAACTTGGCGCACGATTTGGGGTTCGAACAATTTGCATTAGACAGTTGTCCAAGGCGGTATTTCCCAATAAACGCGTTTATGCTAAAACTTTCTGTCAGTCGCAAACTTGAGATGTGGGTATGGTGGAAAAAAAACACATATGACACCCCCCCCCCCTTCCTAGCTTCTTGAACCGTATATGCGAAAAATCACTAAGTTCAACAGGCCGTAATTCTTACAAAAGTTGGGAGGAAATTTATCCTGATGAAGGCGTAAACCGAAACGTTGATTTTTTATAAAAGTGAAATTAATTGAAAATTACTTGTTGTTGTAGACAATTTGTTATATAATTTTTTATGTATTACAAAAATTGAAGCATATCAATTCAAAACAACATGCATACCTATGGTATACGTTCAAACGTCTTCTCTATAAATTATAAGTGTAATTTAAAAATGTAGGAGGGTGTAGATAAGTATGCGCTCTTTGTGTGGACAATGCCCACTATTCGTTGCAATTGGCATAAATAAGACGTATTTGTCAAATCTGTAGTTCTTTGTATTATGAGCACTGCCAATGAATATCTGATTAGTAAAACAAATAGAATTACGTGATTTCTTTCTGATTGACAATGAATTGCAACATTTTTCTTTGAGATTACGATTATTTAGACAAGCTACGTCGCTTATCTCTAAGACATACAGTGGAGAAGACGTTATTATTTCCCAATAAACGCGTTTATGCTAAAACGATTATTTCCATTGCAAACAGTTTGGAGCAAGATCAGACGCCGGGTTACCCGGCGTCTGATCAGGCTTCAAACTGTTTGCCACTAAGATAGAAAAACTTCGATCAGAATTTTCAAAAATGTGTTTTTGTCTCTATTTTATTGCATTTGGTGTGCGTTTAATTTCGATGTAACGGGAACGAATAACGTTTTCTCCTGTATTTCTAAGACATTAAGCCATTGACATGAAACATAACAGATCTCTATATAAACAATGTGGATATCGTAAACAGTCATATTTATGTCCATTGTCTCTGTGGGACAGGCAGATTTAGATGGAGATTTATGAAGTCTGCTGTGACACCATCCATCACTTTTATGTTACGAACCCAGCAAGCATCTGTTGTCTCTCTAAATTGCACGAACCTTTCGTGCATGACAAGGCTATGTAAAGTCAGCAAACTTAAGCTGAACCCCTTCTAAACCATTTACTCCATTGTCTGTTTCTATTATTGAAGATAGATTACTACATGTACTTCAATCAGATTGAACGGAAAACAAAATGCGCCTTCTAAAAAGCGCATACTGCTTTACTTCAGTCTACTTTATTCTACCGTCTACTTGCATACAAGAACAAATTTTATGTTGCTCGTTCATTACTGTATTGAATAAGAACTATTTTCGTCAGAGGAGACGTGAATGTCTATCTTTGGAGTAAAGGTTTAAGAGGCAAACTGCCCGCTCAACCTTAGACTGCACGCTACAAGCGAACATTTTGGATCCAGGTGAGATGCAGAGTGACTGATTGGCATGCTAGAAATATCTTCTGAGAAAAAGTACGGACATATCATGTCTGAAAATCTTTGCAGACGATCTATTTTGCAAGTGAAAATTGGTGTCTGATCAGGGTCCAAACTTTTTGCAAATAACCACTGTGCTCGGTTAAGGCAGTGAATGGGTTATCCACTCGAACACAAATAAAGAAGTGATTTGATGTTGAAATTTTCTTTTCTCCCCTGCATTGCCAGATATACGAGCTAAGTTTAGATAACAGTTTAGATCCAGGTCAGACGACGTGTATCACGGTGTTTGGGATGGCTTTGAATTGAAATGGTAAGGCCACAAAGTGACTCTTTTGAACAAAAACTCTGCAATTTCAAACTTCACCCATTACTCCATAGAGCCTGATTCTAGTAATGAAAAATAGATTACCACTTATAGCAGGTTGAAAGTAAATCAGACTGCACCATTAGGCGCATTCTGCTTAACATTCAGCCTGCTTTAAAACTACAGTCTGCTAGGATATAGAAATAGTTCTTATAATGGTACATTTTCATTACTGTCTTGAGTGGGACTATTTTCTTCAGCGGAGGAATAAATAAAAGGTGTAAGCGGACGTATTTATTGGGTTTTTGGTTAAACTGTACCGAATACAATAGCTCGAGTACGAATAGATCGTCTTAAAGTGCACTCGTCCTCTCTTTTATTTGTGCAGGAAATTGTGGAAATTACCTTTGACTTTTGCGGTAACCGAAATAAACAGTTGGTTCACAGCGGCCGGTCGTCTGATAAAATAAGAGTTTCCGACTAATCTAGGGGTACACATCAGGGCTGCCATTTATCCGGATTTTTTCCTAAATCTCCGGATTTTTCCCCAGTACATGGTAGCTTAAAGCAGGCTGAAAGTAAAGCAAAATGCGCCCTAAGTCGCATTCTGCTTTACTTACAGCCTGCTTTATGCCCCTATTCCACACCGACTACGAATCCCACGAATCCCAAGAATTGATTAATGCTGTGATTCGTGGGGATTCGTGGAGTTCGGCATTTCTTTCTATCCCATTCGTGGCCCTCTACGAATCGGCTACGAACGAGTTAAGAATAATCGTGGGATTCGGCTCGAATCTTACGAATACTGTCAAGAATTCAGTACGAATTGCAAGAATCCACTACGAATACTGCACGACCGCTAAGAATCAGTTACGAATAAGCCGAATGCATCTACGAATATGCCGAATGCATCTACGAATCAGCTACGAATGAGATTTGATTCTTGACGGTTCGTGCGATTCTTGAAGGTATGTAGTGTTCCCTCCCTACAACGGCCCTCCAAACAACGACTCCCTCCTTACAACAACACTTGTCGTTGTTTTCCAACCAAAAACAAATATGTCCAACTTTTCACGCCTGCTATATTGTTTGCTTAAAATTGTTGGCTGCTGTTTTTCTCAAAATTACATAATAGACATTTGACAGAAAATAAATAATGGCGTGTGAACAACAGCTTGAATCCAGATCAGACGCAGCGTTATTCGGCGTCGGATCTGGATTCAAATTGTTTGCAAATGTAAGCCAATTTCCCTCCCTTTAACGACTCCCCCCAACAACGCCAATCGTAGAGAGCGAGCGCTGTAGTTCCCGTTTCAACTCGGGCATCAGTCCATGGCAGAAATTGACTTTTAAGATAGAGCAGCAGTGGTACTGAATATGGAACTTGCGCATCAACGCTAGCTGCATGCTTATAGCAAGAAGATATCCCGAAGAAGAAGGGGACGATCCATAAGGTGCTGGATTAGACAGTGGCTGACTCCATCTAGAACGCTAGAACATTAGCTTAGTGTGGAAGATGAGAATACCTTTACCAACTTCAGTGTTCCCTCTCTACAACGGCCCTCCCAACAACGACCCCTCCGTACAACGACCCTTGCGACAGTTCCCCAAATATGACAATTACGTTTAACATTTTTGCTGCTGCAATATCGCCTGCTTAAAATTATCGTCTACTGGTTTTCTCTAATTAACATATTGAACATTTTGATAGAAAAAAATGACGAGTGAACAACAGCTTGAGTCCAGATCAGACGCCGTGTTACTCGGTGTCTGAACTTAATTCAAGCTGTTTGCAAATGTAAACCAAGTCTTAAGTTTCCCTCCCTATAACGACTCCCTCCGAACATATTGTGTGTGCCCCATGTGGTGTCGTTGTATAGAGAGGGAGCGCTGTATGTGCATGTAAGAATGCCAGGATTATAGGTCAATCATCCAAGCAGATGAGGGACACTCACGTGAGACCAAATATATATACCGGAGTGAAGCTGGCATTGACTCTCAGACTCCTGGCTACAGGAGAAATGTATCAAACGGGTACTCACGAATCCCACGAATGAGTTAAGAATACCACGAACGCCAAAAAAGCCGTTTACGAATCCTACGAATCAGCTACGAATCCTACGAATGCACTACGAATTTGTTACGAATTAACTACCCATTGTTCCATTCGTGGAGGTCTTGGCCAAAACTTTGAACAGCTCAAAACTTTTGCCACGAATCCCCGACCGCTCACGAATTGCAAGAATCGACTACGAATCAGGTAAGAACTCCACGAATCTGTTAAGAATCAACTACGAATCCTAGCATTTTCCAATTCGTAGCGATTCGTGGGATTCGTAGTCGGTGTGGAATAGGGGCATAAAGTAGTCGCATGTCAACAAATTAAGAAAAAGGCTATGTGGATAAAGGTACGATTCGTAAAATCGCACTTGAAAAATTCAAATTTGGAAATCTTAGGATTTTCCATGTCAACTTATAGCAGCCCTGACACATTGGTCGATATCTGCTTGTGAAACAAGGGTATTGATACTTTAAGATTAATACTAAATCAGAGAAAACGCTTGAATTCCATGGGAGTAAGAGAAAGAAAGAAAGTAAAAAAGAGAGAACGAAAGGAAGAAAAGAAAGTAAGATAATGAAAATAGAGAGAGAAAAAAAGAGAGAAAATGTAAATAGAGAGAAAAAATGGGGACAATAGAGAGAGAGACAGAGACAGAGAGAGAGAGAGTGAGAGAGAGAGAGGAACTGGAAGAAAAAATAACGAGAGTGAGACCAAAAATAAGGAAAGGAATGAAATATAAAAACAGAAAGGACACAGACTAAACAAAACAACAGGAAAAACTTCTCCATGCTCTTGTTTTTATAGCCAATACACATGTAGCATAAATATAGGATATTACATGAGTGTTCAAAATTTATTGCATTTATTAAACGAGTCTTTTTGAAAACGATAAAACGAGGCTTTGCCGAGTTTTTATCGTTTTCTAAAACGACGAGTTTGATAAATCCAAAAAATTATTAACACGAATACTATATCCTTTTTATAACATAACCTAGAAAAGTTATTTATCGAAGCCTTTGAGGTTAAGTGAATGCTTAGCGCAAATAGGTAGACCTATACTGGAAAAAAGTTGTTCCAAATTAACCCCGTTCACTAGCATAATCGTTATGTTATTATGTCTATTAATAAACTCTTTCATGTAGATCTAATATTAATTAGTTACACCAAAAATCTATAAATTGAATCTACATGTACATGAAAGAATGAAAACGTTGGATTCTGGACGAATTGAACGCATTTTAATGACGTCATGAAGCAACTGACGTCGTTGCGTACATTTACCTAATTTGCATAGTTATTCAACTAGTTATATATGGCAAATAAACGACGAGTGTTATTCAATGCTCACGTCGTCTGTTATGTTATATCGGCGTTTATTGGACAATAATAACGTCTTTTCCACTGTATAAAGTGGGGCAAATGTTATTCTTTCCCGTTTAAACGCAAACGCAATGCAAGTGTAGAAAATATTTTTTTTTGACAATTCTGACTATTATTATTAAGCTGAGTGGCAAACAGTTTGTATTGTAAATAATAGTTTAAGCATAAATGCGTTTATTGGACAATAATAACGTGTTTTCTACTTTATAATAGCAGAAACGTACATCTCTATTTACGTTCCTATATTATATATATCCATATATACGTTCATATATACGGTCTATATACGTATCTCTATATACGTTCCTCTATTCTATAAATCTATATATATGTTCCTATATACGTTCTATATACGAATCCCTATATACGTTCCTGATAAAAGTCCGCTCGAATGTTCCCATGGTGTGCAAGGCGTTTAAAGACAACCTTGCATATCAGATTGAACTTACCAGGAATTAGATTTCCTGAAAGACAACGTCGGTCTTACAACTCCCATCTCCATGGGATTCTGGTTTTTCCATTAAAATATCGCAAATTTCCCCTCACGGAAATACAACTAATTTCGTATTTGGCTAAATCAGATTTTTTTCGTCATAAAAGTGTCTGTACTATGGTCTCGTGATAGTGCAAAAGTGGCGAAAAGTAGGAAAATAAACCTTAATTCAATAAGATTACTCTTAATAACACGGTGTAACTGACTCCGAGCGTTGCTTACACAGCGAACTTGATATTTGACATTTGGAATAGATAAATAAGACGCTCTACATTGGAAAGTGCCCTCTAGCTCACGCAGCTTGACAAAAAGTGTTCAACCATCATCACGCTATGCTGTAAGTATTTAGCAGTATGTGCCCTCTATATCAATTAATGGAAGTGATTGGTCTGTTACATGTATTAGGTTTTGAAAATGCCATCCGAATATCGAACAATTTGGATCCAGATGAGACGCCGATTACTCGGCGTCTCATCTGGATCCAAATTGTTCGCAGCGTGGTTATTACAAATTCGTCGACGGAATACTTAGTACCTTAGATTAAAGGGTGCCGAATTGAGTTGTCGGGATACAATACTTTGTGGTTTAGTGTTCTGTACTTTACGTTGATTTGTTATTGGCTGAAGCTAGGGTTCACCTTACACGCCTCACTTCAGGTCCTAAGGCTCAAATAGGCTAGACTGTTCAATTGGTCCGCACTTAAGGAGAGTCACAAACTCTTAGTGACACCAACATTAACAGAACAGAATAGAACATGTTTTATTCCAGACTATATTTTAGACATAAGTACATCGTCATGTCTCTCCATTGAAACATATATTAAAAGATCGAATTACAAACAAGGGAACGTACGCGCCACGCAAGTTCGCCTTGAAAAATTTCGAGCAAGTAGACCGGAAGTAAACACGTGCGATAGAGGATTATTTATTATCAACGAAATATGATTTGTCAAAAAAGACATATGACACAAAGGACATAAGTGTGTCGTGCTGTCGACAAAAGTAAATTACATCTTTTGTTTTTCCTATTTTTTTCCTTTCGGTGCCACTTTTTTCTTGAACTGTATTTAACTAAATTTAAGATGTCGAAATAACTTGAATTTAGATGAGGCCTAAACAGCGTTTATTTTCGAAATCAAAGCACGTGGGCTTTGTACGTTTGTTTATCCATTAGTCAGGCGTCCGTGCAGTAGATTCAGTAGATGCTGGAAACTTGCGTCAATCTAGCGACTAACGTGCGACGTTCTTCCTACATCATTTTGAGAACAAATACATCAGCCTTTCGTTATTCTTGTGTGCCTCTTGCATCGAGCGCAAGGTATGGTTAGCATCCCGGTTCACGTTAATTTCTTAAGACATCTTCAACTTTGTTGTGCATAGTTTTGGTGGTCGCACGTGCTAACCAAAATTTAGTAAGAAGTACGTCCGATACATTAATTAGCGGTTTTGTGCATTTTTTCGTGCGATTGGCGGTTTTGATTTTGACGTTCGATGTCATGTTCATTTTGTGCCTCTTACATGTACGACGAGCGCAAGTAATGATTTGCGTCATTTGCGTTCTTTTCTTTGGACGTCTTAAACTTCATTGTGCATGATTTTGGTAGTCATACGTGCTAAAGTGTGATTTGCAAGCTCGGAAGTACGTAAGAAAACTTGCGATGCGTTGATTGGTGTTTTGGGGCATTTTTTGGGCCATGAGTGAACTGGCCTTTTTTAATTTTTATTTTGGCCGTAAATTATCCTTAGAGTGGTAGACGCCAGGTGGGTAAACTGGTAAAAAATAGTCCCTTTTGCATCGCAGTAATCTTAGTTTAGCACATTACCCTATCAATACGCCTTTTTACGCTTTTAATTCATTCCTCCACTGAAGAAAAAACGTCCAATCTTTACAGTCATGAATATGCATAATAAGAAATATGTTCTAAATCAATCCAAGCAGATGATAGGTTAAAGCAGGCTGAAAGTAAAGCAGAGTGTGCCTTCAATACAGATCAGACGCAGCGTGACTTAGCTTGTTTTGGATCCAGATACTGTTCTGTTTTGTTCAGATAAGACGCAGTGTTACTCGATGTCTGGGCAAGATTCGAATGGTTGGACATCCGTATTGATGTTTTGCCAAAAGATATATCATAATACAGCGCTCCATATCTACAACGACACCCGATGGGAGACAAAAATTGAGGGAGTCGTTATAGGGAGGGAAATTGGCATACCTTTGCAAACAGCTTGAATAACGCGGCGTCTGATCTGTATTCAAGCTGTTTGTCACTCGTCATTACGTTTCTTTTTCTGTCAAAATGTCCATTATGCAATTTTGAGACTGAATGCAGCAGACAATAATTTTAAACAGACGACATTGCAGCCGTGAATAGGTTGGACATAAATGTCTTGTTTGGGGGGAGTACGACAAGCGTCGTTGTAAGAATGATGATCGTTGTTGGGAGGGCAATTGTAGGGAGGGAGTTCTGTATTAACAACTGCATGGGCAGATAAAGCTCTGTTTCAATTATGCATTTCTTTTGCTGGATACTGGTTCAATATTGATGATTTCTTCGACATCGTATAATTACATTGACCTTTCCTATGTTGGAAAAACAGTAAATGTAAACTTCGACAGCCATTCTCAGACTCGAATAGTTCAATCATATCTGCATTTCAAAGTTAATACATGTACGTAGCTAAGTCGAGATGTCGAATTTTACTGTACTTTGCAAACAGTGTAAACCCTGATAAGAGGACTTGTAACGAGTCGGCACTATTAGCTTAACTTTTTCACTTTTGTCAACAAAAAAGCTCTAAAATAAAATAATAAATTAGTCACTGTTTCAACAGTGGAATATCCCATTTGAACATTCAAGTGCGTACAAAAGGTAATATAAGTTACATAGTTTTCAGGTGACCTTGTAGGGGGTAGGATAAATGAAAATGTCAGTCTTTTGGATTAGCAATTGTTAGGATTCCGTGACAGAGATAAGAAATATATGGAAACTTGGGTTTCAAGTGATAATCCGTTATCGTCTTTTGGAAATTATCTACAGTCAAACAGTGATACAGAGAAGAAGAGGTTGTTCTTTCCCAATAAATGCGTTTATGCTTGAAAATAGGAAGTCCATTGCAAACAGTTTAGAGCCAGATCAGACGCCGGGTAACCCGGCGTCTGATCAGGCTAAAAACTGTTTTCAGCGCAGATTAAGATAAATCATCGGCATTTTCAACACGATGTTATTTTGAAATATTTCATTGAATTGATGTTTTCGTTTCGTTGGAACTAAAAATAAAGGCAGAAAACAAAACGGAATATATTTTGGCTGGGAAAGAGGATGTATATTTATTGTAGAAACATCATCACAACAGAATATTGCACGGTTAACCCAGCTGTTGGCATGGCGGGAAATGGATTATCTGAATAAATTTTTAATTTCTAATAATATCATAGATCTACAATGCAGAAACTTTGCATTGCACACTTACAGATAGTTTGATTTTGTCTTAACTAACTATAGTGAGTACCAACTCTTTCAACACTTAGTAACACTTGTGGGTTATTAGGTTCCCTTGTGAATATTTTAGTTCCTAAAACATGGGTAGTTTACGAAATACTGGTCTAAATAAGTAAACAGTGTACAAATGTATACACATATCAGATTGCTCCTATAGTCCTGGGTCCTCTGATCTGGGTATACACTGTTTGCAAATGTAAAGAGTATATTTTAAACAGGTTCATGATAATATATTGCTCCCTCCCAACAACGGCCCTCCCAACAACGAGTCCCTCCTTACAAAACGCTTACCATAGGTCTACAAACAATACAATAACATCTATACCATTTCACTGCTGCAGTATCGTCAGTTTCAAATTGTCGTCTGCTATTTATTTTATTCAAAGTTTTATATTGGTGAACATTTTGACAGAAGAAATATACTGACAAGTGGCAAATGTAAGACAATTTTCTCCCTATGACGACTCCCTCCGAACAACGCACAATCGTTGTAGAGAGGGAGCGTTGTAGTCACAACTTGGAAGTCTTCAACATCGAACACAGATGGCTTTTCAAATATCTTTCCAGATTGAGTTTTAAAGCAGTTTTGAAAGTAAATGTTAAAGTAACTGCGTTTTAGGAGTATTCTGCTTAACTTCAAACCTGGTTCAGATGTCCATCTGTCTCCATCAACTAGAAGCATAGGACAAAGAGATACGGAAAGTTACACTTTCATGCCAGCACACCGTTATCAAACTGTTTGGAGCCAGATAAGACGACGTATTAACTCAGTATTTGATCGGGTCCTTAATTGTGCATGTTCAAAAGCACAGTGTCATATTTTTCTCCATATACAGTGGAGAATATGTTATTCTTTCCCAATAAACGCGTTTACGCTAAAACTATTATTTGCAGTGCAAACAGTTTGGAGCCAGATCAGACGCCGGGTAACCCGGCATCTGATCAGGCTCCAAACTGTTTGCCACCACGATAAACATGAAATATCAGAATTGTCCAAAAGTTGTACTTTTCTACGTTTTAGGGTTTTGCGTTTGCGTACGTTTGCGTTTAAACGGGAAAGAATAACAGATTCTCCACTGTAATTATCGTAATGATTACGTTTGCTTTCCATTTAAACAGGAAAACATATCTAAACTTATCTTTTTTGCAACCCTACTGTGGGGAATACCTTATTTCCCCCGTTAAACGCAAACGGAAACACATATGTGCAAATAAAATAAGATGTAGAAATGCACTACTTTGTGCTATTGTTTACTATCTATTCCGACTGATTTAAGGCAAACAGTAAGAATTGCTCTGCATTTGTCGGAAATCAAAATCGCTTAGGACGAATCTATCCAATTAACGACATTACTGCTCCATATATCCTGTAATTTAGCTGCTTAGAGAAAACACATCTGTCATTATTTTCTCTAGTCCTCACGGCTTTGATCAATAAACGTATCGTTTATCTCGTTAAACAGTGGAAAAGACGTCATTCTTTCCCGTGTAAACGCAACCGAAACGCAAACGCGATGCTGATAAAATGTTTAAAAAAAAATCACAGAATTTTTTATTACTCTATGGCGATCGATTTTCATCTGAGTGACAAACAATTTGGAGCCTGATCAAACGTCGGACAACCCGGCGTCTGATCAGGCTCAAAACTGTTTGTAATGAAATAATTTGTTTTAGCATAAACGCGTTAATTGGGAAAGAATAACATGTTCTCGACTGTGCCGTTTATCTTGTTATAATAACGACATTCTGTGTAGCAAGACATTCCGGGTTCTTAAGGGGGAAAAGACGCCATTTTCTCACAATAAGCGCGTTTGTGTTTAAACAATTATAGCCATGGTTACAAGACGATTTGACAGTGTCGTAAAACCAAAGAGCTATTTTAAGTTATACAGTCGAACTTTGATATCTCGAACTCGCTTAATACTATAATTTGCCTTATTTAAAGCTCGGTTTAGGTGAACATACTCGTTTTTCAAAGTTAAAAGGCGGCTTGGTCGTGTTTCAACTTTTAAATACAGGTATGTTCGACTTAACCGAGTTCGACATATCGAAGTCTGATTGTATGTTTTATGATTCTAAAGTTGATATTTAATGCAATATAAGTGGTCGGAAATATTGGACCGAATAAACAGTTGAGAAATACGTTATTCTTTCCCAATCAACGCGTTAAAGCTAAAACTATTACAGTGAAACCCCTCTAAACCGGACATGTGTAGGGACAAAATAAATGTCCGGTATTGGGGGTTTCCGGTTTAAAGGGGTTTCTATCCATATCTATTATGAGAGATAGATGATCACTTTAAGCAGGTTGAAAGTAAAGCCGAATATGTGCAAATAAAATAAGATGTAGAAATGCACTACTTTGTGCTATTGTTTACTATCTATTCCGACTGATTTAAGGCAAACAGTAAGAATTGCTCTGCATTTGTCGGAAATCAAAATCGCTTAGGACGAATCTATCCAATTAACGACATTACTGCTCCATATATCCTGTAATTTAGCTGCTTAGAGAAAACACATCTGTCATTATTTTCTCTAGTCCTCACGGCTTTGATCAATAAACGTATCGTTTATCTCGTTAAACAGTGGAAAAGGCGTCATTCTTTCCCGTGTAAACGCAACCGAAACGCAAACGCGATGCTGATAAAATGTTTAAAAAAAAATCACAGAATTTTTTATTACTCTATGGCGATCGATTTTCATCTGAGTGACAAACAATTTGGAGCCTGATCAAACGTCGGACAACCCGGCGTCTGATCAGGCTCAAAACTGTTTGTAATGAAATAATTTGTTTTAGCATAAACGCGTTAATTGGGAAAGAATAACATGTTCTCGACTGTGCCGTTTATCTTGTTATAATAACGACATTCTGTGTAGCAAGACATTCCGGGTTCTTAAGGGGGAAAAGACGCCATTTTCTCACAATAAGCGCGTTTGTGTTTAAACAATTATAGCCATGGTTACAAGACGATTTGACAGTGTCGTAAAACCAAAGAGCTATTTTAAGTTATACAGTCGAACTTTGATATCTCGAACTCGCTTAATACTATAATTTGCCTTATTTAAAGCTCGGTTTAGGTGAACATACTCGTTTTTCAAAGTTAAAAGGCGGCTTGGTCGTGTTTCAACTTTTAAATACAGGTATGTTCGACTTAACCGAGTTCGACATATCGAAGTCTGATTGTATGTTTTATGATTCTAAAGTTGATATTTAATGCAATATAAGTGGTCGGAAATATTGGACCGAATAAACAGTTGAGAAATACGTTATTCTTTCCCAATCAACGCGTTAAAGCTAAAACTATTACAGTGAAACCCCTCTAAACCGGACATGTGTAGGGACAAAATAAATGTCCGGTATTGGGGGTTTCCGGTTTAAAGGGGTTTCTATCCATATCTATTATGAGAGATAGATGATCACTTTAAGCAGGTTGAAAGTAAAGCAGAATGTGCATTAAGGCGCATTCGGCTTTACTTTCAACCTGCTTTAAGCTATCATCTGCCAGAATATAAAAAAAATATTTCTGATGATACATATTCATGAATGTATTTTCTTCAGTGTAGGAATAAATCAAAGGCGTAAAAAGGCATACTAATTTTATGGTGGAATGTGTTAAAATAACGGGACTAAAGGTTTTGTTCGGATTATAGAGAATTCCGGTATTTAGAGGTTCCGGTTTAGAGGGGTTTCACTGTATTTCGAATGCAAAACGTTTTGAGCCAGATCAGACGCAGGGTAAATTGGCATCTGACCAGGCTCACAACTGTTTGCCACTCAGATTAATATAAATCGTGAGAAATGTCAAACAGTTGTTATTTTCTTCATTTTAGTGCATTATGTTTACGTTTCGTTTGCTTTTAAGGTACTTCGCATATGCGCGTAGTTTCCATACGATTGTTATGAAAATTGTCATGAAGAATGATAATAGCCTAAGAAACAATGTGTGTAAATATAGGCAAAATTTATCGTGTGGTTTGTCTTTAAGGTCTTTTTTCTGACAAAAACCTAGAATTTTGATGATTTTATTTTTCTTAAAAATGAATAAAGCTAATGACTATAATTCTCGCCCAATAAGTAGTCCACAACATTCATTACAAGAAAAGCTAAAAACATTTTGAATAAAGGTGTTCAGAAAGATGTTATCAGCTATTTAAATTTTGCAAAATGCTAAAAAATTGAATTACAAAAAACTGACTCATTCAATGTTTATTTGTTTTCATTTTATTCAAATATATGGTTGATGAACTAGTCAGTCTGAAAAAATTAGAAAATATTACAGTCAGGATTTGTTGTAATAACATATTTTCTGATTAAAATGTGGGATATTTGTTGTTTAGATACAGTTATCTACCTTAGAATTAAAACTTTGTCAATAAAATGCATTATTATTTATTCATGGACTTGCATACAAGGTTTATTATATTGTTTGAACATAATTATAATGGGCAATATCGATCTTGAAAAGGTTAGCGTATTAGTAAGCTTCAAGGTGTGGCTTTATAGTTCGATCAAATCGTTTACATGTATACCGATTTAATTGACTTGTAAGTCATTAAACTAAAACGTACAGGTAAGTGGACATATACTTGGACCGTAAACATCAATAGTACTAATCAACGAAGACTAAACATAACATGTCTCTTGATTACTGCGTTATGGATTGACAAGTCAATAAATCGGACACTAAAAAGAAATATTTGGATCGGATGGGTCTCGAACCTATGACCTTTGGATTGCTAGTCAACCACTATAGTCAACCACTATACTAACTGCGCTATGAAGGATTATACTAATTTATATCAACATTTCCTTTATATAAATTTTCCAGTATAAACACGTACGAAAAAAGTCTGTGTCGTCCAGACGCATATCCGCTCGCCCGCAAGACCGACTTCCGGTAGCGAAATGCCTTAAACGGGAAAGAATAGCGTCCTATATGCCCCATGTGGACATCGAATAACTCGGCGTCTTGTCGGGCTCTAAACTGTTCCACTCTATGTAAAATAAATCGCAAATAGATTCAAGAAGCTGCCATTGTCTACATTATATTGTGTTTATTTAGTTTCGATTCAAATGAGAAACCTAAGGCCTTGTACCCTTGTTTTTAGGACCCGGGTCAGTGAATGGTTGCTTTCATAGTAACAGACGGAAGGGGTAAAGGTTGAAGTTTTTGGAAATATTGTCTAACTGTATTAACAACATATTTTCGATAACTTGACCTAGCAAACGTTTAACTTAACAGCTGAACTACGAATCTAAACGCAAACTAATTGAAAGTAGAATGAAAACAGACGTCAGGTTCTTATTTTTAGCAATTGGGTTGGCGATTTATTGACCATTTAACTGATAAAATAGTTTAGAGCCAGGCCATCCCTCTCCCTCCCTCTCTCTCTCTCTCTCTCTCTATCTCTCTATCTCTTCCTTCTCTCTCTCTATCTATCTCTCTCTCTCTCTCTCTTTTCTTCTCTTAAAGAAGGAATATACTTGTGTATAATGTAAACCGTTGAATAGATATAGTATTATGGTGATTGAAAATTATTTAATGAGAAAACATTTCATAGCATATCTGCGCACATCAAGGACACATACTAAAGAAGACTAGTTCAAGAAGGGAACACAATTAGAACAAACAAGCAACTAATCTACCCCCAATCGCAACTTTTAAGCGCAGTATTTGACAGATAAATTATCTGATAAATATCGAATATTTCATATGTTCCCTTGAGTGAGAATATGTTTTCTTTAGTGAATGACAGAAGCCTATACAAACATGTATATACTATAAAGTTATTTAATTAATGAATGACAGACGCCTATACAAACAGGTATATACTATATACTATAAAGTTATTCAATTACCCTTCTCTAAGATTAGACAATACTAATTTAATAATTTCATATTTTCAATACTTTTCTCTGAATTTCTGTTTATTTGGAATCTATTAATTTTCATCGTAAATACATGTACATGTATATAAAAAATAATAATGTTAAGAAAGAAAAATATTTAAGCTCGGTCGGGAATCGAACCCGTGCGGAGAAGGCAAAACAATCTAAGTGTGTCTTTACCTGTGGTGTAACCACTGGACTACTCGGGAAATCTTACCCGGCTCTCTTTTTTATCCGATTTGTATTTCATAAAACCATGGATATCACGTTCATGGTGGCCGTCCGGAAATATAGCTACTTGGGGATGTTATGAAATCTTTATGATTTGTATTTTTCTTGCAAAATAAAAAGGGACGATTCGAACAACTCGCTCTGCTTTTCTTTATTCCAACAGAACCAGTCTCAATTCGAACAATTTGGTCTGTTCAAACGCTAAATACTGAACACTAACAATAATTACCCCATAACTCTACAAACCACCCGATAACAATACCAAATACCGAACACTAAAATTAAATACCCTTCGACGTTACAACTGCCCGATAACGACTCTAACTGCTCTATTTATCTCTCTGTCTATGTATTTATGTGTGTCTTCATGTCTGTCTCTCTATCTGTCTCTCTCACTTTGCCTCCCTCTGGTTCGATGTATCTGTGTCTCTCTATGTGTTTCTCTGTCTCTCTCTGCCTGAATGTCTGTCTCTCTCTGCGTGTCTCTCTATTTCTGTCTCTTTATATCGTTGTCTCTATCTGTCTCTTTCTATGACTCTCTCTGTCTATGACTCTCTCTCTCTCTCCACCCCTTTCTCTGTCGCTCTCTGTGTGTGTCTCCCTCTGTTTCTCTCTATGTCTGTCTCTCTGTTTGTTTCTGTCTCGTCTCTCTGTCTGTGTCTCTCTCTATCCCATTCTGTTGTCTCTCTATCTTAATTTGGCTATTACATTGGCTCTGTTTGTCTCTGTTTCAGTGTGGCTGTCTGTCTCTCTATGTGTTTCTCTTATCTCTGCCTCTCTGCTTCAGTCTCTCTGTCTGTCTCTAGTGTTGCCTGTCTGTCATTCTGTCTCTCTCACTCGCTCTATGTCTGCATGTATGTTTGTTTCTCTCTATGTCTATCTCTGTCTCTTTATCTTTGTTTCTCTCTCCCCCCTCTCTCTCTCTCTCTCTCTCTCTCTTTGTATTTCTGTTTCTGTATCTCTGTTTCTCTCTTTGTCTGTCTCTGACAGTCGCTCTATCCCTCTGTCTGTCTGTCTCTCTCTCTCTCTCTGTTTGTGTCTCTCTCTCCATTTTTCTGTCTATGCCTGTCTTTGTTTTTGTTTTTCTTCTTGTCTTTGTCTGTTTCTGTATGTCTGTCCCTTTGTCTTGTCTGTTTCTGTCTGTTTGTCTGTCCGTTATCCCCCTCTCCCTTCCTCTCTCTATCTCTCTGTTCTCTCTCTCTCTCTTTATGTATGTATATATGTCTGTATGTCTGCCTCTCTCTCTATTTTTTTCTCTATCTCTATCTATCTCTTTCTATATTTCTCTTACTCTCCCTTTCTCTCTATATATATATATATTTCTCTCTCGCTCTCTCTCGATATGACTATATGTCAGTCTCTCTCTATACATGTATATATTTCTGTCTCTCTTTGTCTCTCTTTGTGTTTCTCTCTCTCTATTTGAATCTCTATCTGTATTTCTTTATCTCTCAATAACCCAATATGCACTTCATAGAAATCTTACATGGCTGTCTTTTATTAATCCTTTTTTGTATTTCAGAAAACCATTATCTTTAATTAATTTTAAAGACTAATTTTAAAATACCCAAAACTAACATTAATTCTAAATTTAACTTTAAATACCCAAAACTAGCAATAAATTTACCGAAATTAATTTCAATGACCCAAAACTAATTTTAAATACCCAAAACTAACATAGTTTACCGAAAACTAACTTTGATTACCCGAAACTAACATAAATTACCCAAAATGAATTTAAAATAGCGAAAACTTATTTTAAAAACCCAAAACTAACATTAATAACCCAAAATGAAATTAAAAGAGCGAAAACTAAATTTCATACCCAAAACTAAAATGAATAACCCAAAACTAAATTTAAATACCCAAAACTAACATAAATTACCCAATATGAATTTAAAAGAGCGAAAACTAATTTTAAAAACCCAAAACTAACATGAATAACCCAAAACTAAATTTAAATACCCAAAACTAACATAAATTGCCCAAAATTAATTTCAATGACCCAAAACTAATTTTGAATACCCAAAACTAACATAGTTTACCGAAAACTAACTTTGATTACCCGAAACTACTCTAAATTACCCAAAATGAATTTAAAATAGCGAAAATTTATTTATAAAACCCAAAACTAACATTAATAACCCAAAATGAAATTAAAAGAGCAAAAACTAAAATTCATACCCAAAACTAACGTGAATAACCCAAAACTAAATTTAAATACCCAAAACTAACATAGTTTACCGAAAACTAACTTTGATTACCCGAAACTAACATAAATTACCCAAAATGAATTTAAAATAGCGAAAACTTATTTTAAAAACCCAAAACTAACATTAATAACCCAAAATGAAATTAAAAGAGCAAAAACTAAATTTCATACCCAAAACTAACATGAATAACCCAAAACTAAATTTAAATACCCAAAACTAACATAAATTACCCAATATGAATTTAAAAGAGCGAAAACTAATTTTAAAAACCCAAAACTAACATGAATAACCCAAAACTAAATTTAAATACCAAAAACTAACATAAATTGCCCAAAATTAATTTCAATGACCCAAAACTAATTTTAGATACCCAAAACTAACATAGTTTACCGAAAACTAACTTTGATTACCCGAAACTACCATAAATTACCCAAAATGAATTTAAAATAGCGAAAATTTATTTATAAAACCCAAAACTAACATTAATAACCCAAAATGAAATTAAAAGAGCAAAAACTAAAATTCATACCCAAAACTAACATGAATAATCAAAAACTAAATTTAAATACCCAAATCTAACATAGTTTACCGAAAACTAACTTTGATTACCCGAAATTAACATAAATTACCCAAAATGAATTAAAAATAGCGAAAATTTATTTATAAAACCCAAAACTAACATTAATAACCCAAAATGAAATAAAAAGAGCAAAAACTAAAATTCATACCCAAAACTAACATGAATAACCCAAAACTAAATTTAAATACCGAAAACTAACTTTGATTACCCAAAACTACCATAAATTACCTAAAATGAATTAAAAACTAGCGAAAACTAATTTTAAAAACCCAAAACAAACATAAATAACCTTAAACTAAATTTAATACCCAAAACTAGCATAAATTACCCAAAATGAATTTCAATGACCCAAGACTAATTTAAATACCCGAAACTAACATAGTTTACCGAAAACTAACTTTGATTACCCAAAACTAACATAAATTACCCAAAATGAATTTAAAATAGCGAAAACTTATTTTAAAAACCCAAAACTAACATTAAAAACCTAAAATGAAATTAAACGAGCAAATCTAATTTTAATACCCAAAACTAACTTGAATAACCCAAAACTAAATTTAAAAAACCCAATACTAACATAAATAACCCAAAATTAATTTCAATGACCCAAAACTAATTTAAATACCCAAAACTAACATAGCTTACCGAAAACTAACTTTGATTACCCAAAACTAACATAAACTACCCAAAATGAATTTAAAATAGCGAAAACTAATTTTAAAAACCCAAAACTAACATAAATAACCCAAAATGAAATTAAAAGAGCAAAAACTAACTTTAATACCCAAAACTAACATGAATAACCCAAAACTAAATTTAAAAACCCAATGCTAACATAAATAACCCAAAATTAATTTTAATGACCCAAAACCAATTTTAAATACCCAAAACTAACATAGTTTACCGAAAACTAACTTGATTACCCAAACTTATTTTAAAAACCCAAAACTAACATTAATAACCCAAAATGAAATTAAAAGAGCAAAAACTAATTTAATACCCAAAACTAACATGAATAACCAAAAACTAAATTTAAATACCCAAAACTAACATTTATTACCATAAACTAACTTTAACATCAGAATTGATGGCGTAGAAGTCATAAATAGAAATACCAAAAACTAACAAAAATCACCGAAAATGAACTTAAAAGAGAGAAAACTAATTGTAAAAACCCAAAACAACATTAATTACCGAAAATGAACTTAAAAGAGCGAAAACTAATTTAAAAATCCCAAAACTAACATAAATTACCCAAAATGAATTCAAAAGAGAAAAAACTATTTTTAAAAACCCAAAACTATCATTATTACCAAAAACTAACATAAATTACCCAAAATGAAATTAAAAGAACGAAAACTAGTTAAGAATTCCCAAAACTAACATTAACTACCGAAAATGAACTTAAAAGAGCGGAAACAAATTTTAAATACCCAAAACTAACATGAATTACCCAAAACTAACTTTAACAACCCAAAACTAACATTTATTATCCAAAATGGATTTAAAAGAGCGAAAACTTATTTTCAAAAGCCAAACCTAACATAAATTACCCAAAACTAAATTTAAATACCTAAAATTAACATAAATAACCGAATATGAACTTAAATTACCTAAAACTAACATAAATTAGCAAAAAAACCTGAAAAGAGCATGAACTAATTCTTATTACCCAACACATTACCTAAAACTAACTTTTAATACCCAAAACTAGCATTTATTATCGAAAACTAACTTAAAATACCAAAACTAACATAAATTACCGAAAATGAACTTAAAAGGGCGAAAACTTATTTCAAATCCAAAAACTATCATCAATTACCCAAAATGACTCTAAAAGAGCGAAAACTAATTTTTAGTTCCTAAAACTAGCATTGATTACCGAAAACTGATTTTAAATACCAAAAACTAACATTTATTACCGAAAACTTACTTTAATTACCCAAAACAAACATAAAATACCGAAATTGATTTTTAAGACACAAAACTAATTTTAAATACCCAAAACTTGACAATCATGATTTCAATTTCTCTTTCGTTTTGTTGAAATTGATAATTTAGGATTTCATTAGCCGACAACCTCCTTAATCGATGGATCTTGTGTGGAAATCTAACCAATCCCTGTTGTAAGCTTACCATCTGGAGATTCATCCATAACTTACATCACTTACATGATGTTTTTTCGTTGTTTTTTCTTTCTTTATCCAAACTTGACTACTTGGTTTTGTGTATCTGTATAAATATGTTTATATTATGTTAAAAGTGTATCACTCATCAGGAATGTTGGAATAAAAGATGATATAACATAAATTACCGAAAAGGAATTCAAAAGAGCGAAAACTAATTTTGAATACCCAAAAATAACATAAATTACCGAAAACTAACTTTTAAACTAACATGAATTACCGAAATTACACTGCCCCAAAAAAGTTCCTTTACACTTTTATTTAGAGAATATACCAGTAGCTCGTAGACGTAATATTAAATTGGTTACACTAAATTGTTGTACTATCGTCTAGGTTTATTACTGTGATATCAAGCATGATCATACCTGCTCACCTTAGCTTCTAAACGGACACAACGTATTCATAGCCTTGCACGTGCACAGGCATGCATGCTTCAGATAGAGTCTCTTCACCCGCCAAAACTTTACAAGCGACAAGTACAGAAAAGAAAAATAACACTTTTGAAAGGTTAAAAAATGCCACGTCAAAGTGACGCAGTGCGAAACAAGGCTGTTGACATGCTACGGACGGGGGTTAAGTGTAACTGACGTCGCTCGGGACGTTGGTTGCACAACATTGACAATTTATAACATCAGGAATAGGTTCAACATCTTTTGGTTTGCTAGAGATCTTCCGAGATCCGGTCATCCCCATGTAACAACATTACCGGAGGACCGCTTGATTACGTTGACGCACCTACGTAATCGATTTTGGCAGCATCTGTCACTACTTGGCGATACGGGGTTCATGTTCACACGATCATAAATCGTCTTAGACAGAATCCTTGCCCAATACGAGTCCGGCGTCCATATACTGGACATACGTTACAAGAGACATTCTTGCAGATAATGACGTTAACGTCTTGCCTCGACCCGGTTTGTCACCTGATTTAAAACCAAAAGAGCACATCTGGGATGCGCTGATTCGACAATGTAGGTCAAATCACGGCATTAACAACATGGCTGACCTGGAGACGCATTCCAGCTGGAATAGCAGCACCTGCCTGATAATGTTATTCAACGTTGTGCACTACATGAGACGACGTCTTCTGAGATGTATTCAGCTTCATGGAGGCCACGGCGGTTATTGATTGGGAGGAACTATAAATGCGATATAAAGGAACTTTTTTGGGTGAGTGTAGTTGTAAAGACCGAAAACTAATTTAGATACCCAAAACTAACAATAATTACAGCAAACTAACTCTAAATACCCAAAACCAAAATTAATTACCGAAAACTAACTTTAAATACCCAAAACTAACATGAATTACCGAAATTGATTTTAAAGACCAAATAAATACGAAAGACTCAGCAGGAAACGCAACACAAACAATACACCCACCTCTCAAGCAGAACACACACACAGTCATACCACAACACACACACACACACACGAAATACCATTCCTTCATCTACACACTAAATAGAAAACAACACGCAAGACAAACATAAAGCAAAGTGAACATATAATTTATAATTAATTATAAATTAACCATTAACAACCACTGGGGGGTTAAACCTGGGTTTAGGGGCGCCCAACCTCACTCTTATCTCCTATATTCACCTATAAAGACGAACAGCGTACATAAAATATAAACCCTGTTCCAAAACCTTACAATCAAAGCAAGAAAGAAAGCCAAGGAGACGAGTTGTACAACAAGTGCACGCTCCTGCAGGAGGAATGATAACAACATTGATTACATGTACGGGGCGACGTTTTACGGCCTCCACACGGCACAAGACTACTTTTAAATACTCAAAACTAACATTTATTCATGAAAACAACTTTAAATACCAAAAACTAGAGACCCGAAACTAAATTTAAGTACCCAAAACTAACATTAATTACCGAAAACTAACTTTAAATACACAAAACTAACATAAATAACCGAAATTAGTTTAAAAGACCGAAACATTATTTTAAATACCAAAACTAACCTAGGTTACAGAATAACTTACTCTTAATCTCGATAACTAGCATTTAATACCGAAAACCAACATTAATTACGAAAACTAACTTTAAATATCGAAAACTAACATGTATAAATTACTGAAAATTAATTTCGAAGGCCCAAAACTCATTTTAAATACCCACAACTAACATAAATAACCGAAAACTAGCATGAAATACCCAAAATGAACTTAAAAGAGCAACAACTATCATTAATTACCGAAAACTAACTTTTAATACCCAAACCTAACATTAATTACCGAAAACTAACTTTAAAATCCGAAAACTAGAATTTAATGCCGAAAACTAACATTAATTGCCGAAAACTAACTTTGAATACCAAAAACTAGCATAAAATATTGAAACTAACATAAAATACCGAAAACTAATTTTCAAAACTAACAATTTACCGAAAATTAATTTTAAATTCCGAACACTAATATTTAACCCGAAAATGCCACAAAATATCAGATAATGATACTAACTACCATAAACTAGCATTAATTCATCAAAACTTCCATAAAATACCTAATACTAGCATTTAAGACCGAAATCTAATTTTAAATACCGAAAACTATCAGTGATTACCGGAAACTAAATCTAATACCGAAAATGCCACAATCTACTGTATAACAACACTTACAGCGGAAAACTTAAATTAAATACCAAACAACTATACAAACTACCGGATAGCGACACTAACTACCGAATACTGTCATTAAATACCAAATAACTCTACAAACAACAAAATAACGACCCTATCTACTGAAAACTAGCCTTAAATAATCAACAACTCTACAAACTACCGGATATCGACACTACCGAAAACTTACACGAGATACGCTAATACTCTACAAATTACCGGAAACGACATTTGTGCGATTCGCTTGCAATTCGATGGCAATTCGTTTGCAATTCGATGGCAATTCGCTTGTGAATATTTTCCAACGCAATAAGCCTTTTAAGTTTGCCTGGATTGTGTATCTCACCAATATTCGCAAATATGCCTTCGTTAATGTTTTTCGTTCCGTTTTTTGTCACAACCGCTTCGGAAAAATTGCGTGAAACGACTCAAGCACAGGGTTTGCTTTTTGAAGCGCCCGATTCGATGGCAATTCGCTTGCGATTATCAACTTAATTTAATAAGGTAAAAGGTATTTAAATACGGACAAAAGATTAACAAATGTTCCAATGTTTCAATTTCATTACAATGCTTGCAGTATGGCATTTGTATTAGTTTCCACGTAAAAAGATTTTCATTAGTTGTATTCAAAGTGTTTGCAAATCGTTAACAATGTCACCTTTAAGTTCTTATGGTGATGAAATGGTTACCCCCTTCACTGCTATGACGTCATCAATTTTAAACATTTCTCGTCTGTTTTTATTTCTAAAAATTAAATTTTTGGTATTTTGACTTGTGAAATATTGCTACGAGTGTCAAATAATTTGGATCCTGATCTCACGCCGCGTTACTCGGCGTCTGATCAGGATCCAAACTTTTAGCAAATAACTAAATATTGTACTCAGGGTAAGGCAGTGAAGGGATTAACCATTCCACTCTCAATGACGCTTAAAAGCGCGTTTGCAAACAGTTTGGATCCTGATCAGACGCCGCATAACGCGGCGTCTGATCAAGATCCGAACTGTTTGACACTCGTATCGAAATTTCTTAAGTCAAACCGCCTTATCTTTTAACTTTGAAACGACATTGCAGACAACAAAATTGAAGCAGACGACAATGAAACGGTGAAGGGGTAAAAATCTCACGAACAAATTGGCAGTGACAGGGTTGACCTCTGTAAGACCTATCTTTTTACGTGTCTAAGTACCGTTTGTTTAATAGACAGGTACATAAACAAACGGACGTGCATGTCACTGTTTGTTAATTAACTACACGCAAAAGAATCACTCTAGTCTACTGAATAATTAAAACAAATTATACAAGAAAACTGATAATTGAAATAACAGACAGCCAAAGTACAGACAATTTTGTCTATAGGCAATTGTACAGATGATTAATCAATGCCAACAGTGATAACAAGGGGTAGAGTTTTTTCCCCAAATATACCTGTTTGCATTGTCAAAATTGTTTGACACTCTGAATTTAACCCATTTATGCTCACGATCCCATGATATGGGACATAGGCAAACAGACGCCGCATTATGCGGCGTCTGATCAGAGTCTACACTGTTTGCTGATAGGAATTTCAAAATAAAACAAAATGAAAATGAAAAATTTGACAAGGCATCCCTTTGATAAAAAATGGACTTATAAACATGGAAAAATCCACTTGGCATAATGGGATAACCCTTTCACCGTCATGTTGTTGTCTTGTAGGTTTCATCTGCTGTAGATGGAGCACTAGTTCCTGTTTCTGGTTACACAAAACACGTACTCTTCACCTTAACCCCTTCACTGCCTTATCCCGAGTACACTAGTAATTTGAAAACAGTTTGGATCCTGATCAGACGCAGCGTAACCCAGCATCTGATCAGGATACAAACTGTTTTACACTCATTTTAATATTTCATAACTCAAAATAACTAAATATTTAATTTTAGAAATAAAAGCAGACGACAATTGTTTAAAAGTGATGACGTTATGGCAGTGAAGGGGTTAAACTGGGGTCTTTTGAAGACAGGTAAGTTGAGGTAACCACTTAAAGCAGGTTGAAAGTAAAGTATAATGCGTCTATATGCGCATCCTCTGATCTGGGTCTACACTGTTTGCTAATTAAATCCAGTATTTATTTAAATACTCAAATCAAAATGGACTGGTTAATGATTTTGGTTACTAAAATGAACCACAAAAGAACCTAATAAACCACAAGAGTTACTTAGTGTTGAAAGATTTAGTTCATATTCTGTTGAAATTGGGCACCACGTCAAAGTCGACTGACAAGCATAAATCCTAGATCAGGGTCCCGTTTCATAAAACTTCGTACGACAAAAACGATCGTTAGTCAAAACTTTAAAATACATTTCAATTCTGATATCTCTATCAAATCCTGTCTTGTAACATCTCTTTGGAATCGTCTTTTCAAGTCGATTCCAAAGAGATGTCACAAGACAGGATTAGATGGTAAATAAATTAATTATTGAAACTTTTATAATCTGACTTACAACATTTGTCGTACGACGTTTTATGAAACGGGCCCCAGAGCTCCATGTACAAGAAGCGTACATGGTTTTGAATGACTGTAAGTCCGTTTTAGAGACAACAACAACACCGCATCATTCGCAAATCGTGCAGCTGTGAAGAGTACACTTATCCTATGCCAACATGGACGGTCTACAGGGCCTACACTGTTTGTCATTGTGCAACATATTGTAGGAAACAATATATGTTCGTCAAAAAATATGCCCCCTGATGTGACAATGACCTCTAAAACTTAATGACCTTTGCTAGGTTTGACATAATCCAACTTGTACTGAGTTCAAGCCCTTCTTGTGTTGAATACACATGCCAAACATGGAGTCTATTACATGTATTTCCAGAGCTGTGGCCACTGGTGAGTTAAAGACCATATTTGACCTCTAAATGACATTGACCGTTGTTGCACATGCATGTCCCAAGTTGTACATAGCTCAGAAGTTTTTGAGTTGAGTACACATGCCAAATATGAAGTTTGACCTTTGTCACACATTACACAAGCTTTATTGAGCTTAAGATTTTTTAGTTGAGTACACATGCAAAATATTAAGTCTGTATCACATGCAGTTTAAAAGTTATGGACAATGCTAAATTCTCCTTATTTTAACTCTAAATGACCTTGACCTTTGTTCAACATGACCAAAGTTGTATTGAGCTCAAGATACACATACCAAATAAAAAGGCTCTATCTTATGAAGTTTAAAAGTTATGGCCAAGGTTAAAGTTGTTGACAGAGTGACAGACAGACAAACCGACAGGCCAAAAACAATATGCCCCGACTTATAAGTGGTATGGGGGAGGCATAAAAACTCTGAATATCGTTGAAAAGGGACTAGACTTAATAGGTAAAGGAAAGTTTCAAAGGACAGTGACTTAATCTTGGTTGTGCCAGACGAATAAATAAAGGATAATCAATTTCTTTGGATTGATATGAAAAATATATCACGAGAATGGGTTGTTATCTGGTTAAAAACGAGTTCGCAGGACTCGTTTTTTAACCAGATAACAACCCATTTGAGTGATATAATTTATTAAATCTATTCAAAGGAATTGATTATTCTATTTATTATATATATTTTAATTACGTTTTTACAGAAAAAAACAAACACAATTAATTATTTACCCGCGACGTCACAAACATTATTATGACATGACGTTACAAAAAGTGATATCGTCACTAGTGATGATATCAACAGTGACAATATCAAATTTATCTAACTGAGAAATCTCCATAAATCATCGATATGTATATGATAAACAATAACTCCCACTTGATTTTCATCTTTATTTGACAGAAATAACAGTACATGTAAAGATATACATTTATATTTACCTATATATAAAATAATTGTTACATAACGTACATGTATTGCACAAATCACGCTACTGTTTATATATAAACAAAGGTAAAACTGATAGTTTTGATGTGATATGTACTTTTCTTATATAAATAAAGGTTAAACTGATAGTTTTGATGTGATATGTACTTTTCTTATATAAACAAAGGTAAAACTGATAGCTTTGATGTGATATGTACTTTTCTTATATAAACAAAGGTAAAACTGATAGTTTTGATGTGATATGTACTTTTCTTATATAAACAAAGGTAAAACTGATAGTTTTGATGTGATATGTACTTTTCTTATATAAACAAAGGTAAAACTGATAGTTTTGATGTGATATGTATTTTTCTTAACAATAATAATAATACATGTATATTATACTAAATACATATGGTACCTATTCAAATTGAGCTTACACAGTAAAACCTCTCTATCACAACCATTAAAATGACATTAAATTGATTGTAAAACTGGCAGGGGACAACTTAAAGCAAGGTGACAGTAAAACAGAAAGCTCCTTTAACCCATTAACACATAAGCGATAAACAATTATCAATGCTTATCTCAATACAAGCTAGTGGATTAAAGTGTGTCAAAATGAGTCAGTATGAGAATACTGCGCAATGTGTCAATATGAGTCAGTATGGCTGAAGTGTCTTAAGCCTTTCAACCCTACAGACCTCTGTAGAGATTACTGATTAGATATGCAAACAGTGTAGACCCTGGTCAAAGGGCTCCAATAGGAACCCTCTGATCAGGGTCTACACTGTTTGATATATTCATTGTTTTTTTCTGTCACACCAAAAATACAACAGAAGACTGGGTCAAAAGTCCTGCACTAGAAGAGCCAAAAAGGATAATAAATACCCACAAGAGAAATTTAGGGTTTAAATAAAATAACCATAGTTAACAGTTGAAAATAATAACCATAGTTTAGTGGTCGTAATTGAGATGTTTTACTGTAGTTTGTATTGCTTTCATTATTCACTTAGCTGCAACCTCCATGTATGCTTATGTTAATTTAACTCAGTGGTGTCAAATTCACCTGATTAACCCATTTACCCATAAATATGCTTTTATACACCTTCAATTTATTCCTTCACTAAAACAAATTGTTCCAATTTATACAGTCATACATATAAACGGTAAGCAATACTTTCTATATCCTAATAAATGATAGCTTAAAGTAGGCTGAAAGTAAAGCAGCATGCGCCTTAAGGCGCATTCTGCTTTACTTTCAACCTGCTTTAAGTAGTCACATATCTTCAAAACTAGAAACAGGCTATGGGGTAATGGGTTAACAAGCTTACTAATATGCAAACAGTGTACATCCTTATTGGATAGTTATTAAAGCAAATCTATTATCAGCGTCTAAACTGTCTGTCTGTTGTAAAAAATTGAAAAGTTTGTTTAAATACAACCCCATAAACCCAACAAGAGGGTCATGATGGCACTGATATGGCTCTCCTGGGGATATTTAACATGGTAGTTTTAGTAGCTATAGTTTGATGAATATTTAACCCATTACCCCATAGCCCTTTCCTAGTTTTGAAGATATGTGACCACTTAAAGCAGGTTGAAAGTAAAGCAGAATGCGCCTTAGGCGCATTCTGCTTTACTTTCAGCCTGCTTTAAGCTATTATCTACAAGAATAAAGAAAATATTTCTCCAGATAAATATCTATGACTGTAAAAAATGGAACTTTTTTCTACAGTAGAGGAATAAAATAGAGGCGTAAAAAGGTGTATTTATGGGGGAGTGGGTTAGATAAAACTACTGCCTCTACAGCATTCACAAGCTTTTCCTATGAGTTTACCTAGTGGCCTACATTTTGAATGGACATGACCACATTCAATCTTGACCTAGATTTTATCAGAATAGTATGAGATAGAGATCTAGGCAAATCGTTTAGAAACGAAGATTACAAAAAATACAGTAAAGTTTCTCTTCCTTTTGATTGCTACAGTTACAAACAGGAACTATTAAAGAACATGCAGCTGAGAAGATGTATTCCATTCCAAATGCTAAAAACCTCATGTCCATTACAAACAGTTTGGAGGCAGATCAGACGCCAGGTACATGTATTACCAAAACTATTTGCTATTCATCCTTGAATGTGTTCATTTAGTAGGTCAAATCCATTTGTATAGAAAGTTCTTTTTTCACTACATGATTAAAATATTTACCTTCGACAGTTTCGGCTTATAGACTATCCCGAATCTATGACCCTGTGTTCGTCGTTTCCACGAAGCCGTAAACTGACGGACAAGGCCGAAGATAGCCGATCGTCGCAGTGTGATTCTTGAGAAAGACATCAGTGGATGTCAAAACTGTCGAAGGTAAATAATTTAATCAAGAAGTGAAAAAAGAACTTTCTATGCATATTTGCTATTCAGATTTAAAGAAATCATCAATCCTTTCCATTCACTGTTTTCTTTATTTTGTTGCATTGCATTTTTATTAAGTTTCGTTTGAACCAGAAAGAACCATGTCTTCTCCACTGATGGTACAATTGAAAAAACAATTTTCTTTATTGTAAAAACAAAACTAAATTCAATACCATAAAATGTATTGTTTATGAAAATGTTGACATTTTGTTGAAATCTGGGCGGCAAACAGTTTAGAGCCAGGTCAGTGGCTGTCTAACCTGGCTCCAAACTGTTTGAAAAGGACGTACATGTAATTGTTTTAGCACAAACAAGTTTGTAGGCAAAGCAAGACATTTTCTCCAATGTAACACAATTCAGACATAAACGCTAAAATACTGTATACATAATACTTATACTAAACACGTATATAAGACTGATTTTCCCCCTCAATATGGTTTGAGCGTGGCCTCTTGATGTCAAAAAACAACAATAAAAGGTATGTTTGATAATATAAATGTGTAAAATAATAAAATCACAGAATGATTACAATAAGAGTGATATGAAATATGTTCCTAACTACATACAGTTCAATTTTATTGCTACAGATGTCATACTAAACTTGTCACAAACTGTGAAGAAGGTTGTACAGCGCTCCCTCTCTACAACGACACCCAATGGGAGACAACAATTGTGTGCGTTGTTCGGAGGGAATCGTAATTGGGAGGGAAATGGGATTACATTTGCAAACAGCTTTAATCCAGATCAGACGCCCGTAACACGGCGTCTGATCTGGATTCAAGCTGTTTGTCACTCGTCATTATATCTATTCTTTTAAAAATGTCCACTTATATCTAACTTTGAGAAAAACAGCAGACTACAAATTTAATCAGACGATATTGTAGCCGTGAAAAGTTGGGCATAATTATATTGTTTTGGAAACAGTGGCAAGGGTCGTTGTAAGGAGGGAGTCGTTGTTGGGTGGGCCGTTATGGGGAAGGAGCACTATATTCTAAACCAAACTATAGCAGTTGGGAAGACATAAAATCCTTTCTCAATAAACATGTTTGTGTTTAAACTATTATGTCTATTGCAGACAGTTTGGAGCCAGATCACCTAGCACCTGATCTGACTCCAAACTGTCTGCAATAGTTCAACACTAAGTTATAACTCTTATTAGGTTCCCTTGTGGATCTTTTTAGTTACCAAAACACGAACCAGTCCATTTGGAATTCTGGGTATTTAAATAAATACTGGATTAAATTAGCAAACAATGTAGACCCAGATCAGAGGGCTCTTACAAGACCCCTCTTATCTGGGTCTACACTATCTGCTAATTTAATCTAGTATATGCATGTAGTTTAAACAGATCCATGGTGTTGAAAGAATTAAAGAGCATTTCCAAAAAGTTGGGCAAAGCTTGAAGTTTTTTATAATCAGTCTCTATTAAGCTGCAAACAACCTTTAACATAAATATTTTGCATTGTCACAATACATGTAATAAATTTTGAATGAGATGAATTTTCAGTATTTTCCTGAATTTGTTGAGATCTTTTATCGGGGTCATTACAGAATCATTGGTTAGGGTAGGAGAAGCATCCAAAACACATATAGCGGAGAAGACGTTATTCTTTCCCAATAAAGGTGTTTGTACTAAAATTACAAATGGCGCTATATGACCTATTCAGTGTAGCAGAACCATAAAAAACAACTCTATCCATTACAAACAGTTTTGAGCCAAATCAGACACCGGGTTACCCGGTGTCTGATCAGGCTCCAAAATGTTTGCCACTCAGATTTAAATCAAGAGTCAATCTTTTTAAACAGCTGTCATTTTCTAAATTTTATTGCATTGTATTCAGTTTCATTTAAGCGTAAAAAAATCACAAGTTGCAGTGTAGAAAATTTTATTCTTGCTCAGTGTTTACGCCTAAAACTATTATTTCCATCGCAAACAGTCTGGAGCCAGATCAGACACAGGGTAACCTTGTGTCTGATCAGGCTCCAAACTGTTTGCCTCTCAATTTAAAACAGATAGTCAGAAATTGCAACAAGTTGTCATTTTCTACATTTCAATGCACTGCATTTGTGCTTAAATGGGAAAGAATAATGTCTTTTTCACTGTACTACAAGTTAGTAAAATAAACAAATTAGGGAGAAATACAAAATGAGGTAAGAAAGATTGAATGTAAAACCAAAATGTGATACAGTGGAGAAGACATTATTTTTACCCATTTAAACCAAAACAAAAGCAAATGTAATGCAATTAAATGTAGAAAATTACATTTTTAAAAAAAATATATTACAATTTGTTTTAATCTGAGTGGTAAACAGTTTGGAGACTGATCAGAAAGCTGGTTAACCGACGTCTGATCTGGCTCCAAACTGTTTATAGTATAAATAACTGTTTAAGCATATAAATACATTTATAAGGAAAGAATAACGTCTTCTTCAATGAACAGCTAGAACTTCTATTGCAGAAAAAAGTGAGGTAACGACATGTTTTGATACATTTCTACAAATACACACAGACTAACAGGAACACTTTACAACACATATGTGCTTATTGCATATGATTGATTTTTCCTTAACCCTTAGCCCGCCAAATAAATTGTCGTCTGCTATATTTCTCGTCTGCTTCAAGTTTCAAAGTGCTTCAAAGTTGCTCAAAATTGCTGAAAATGTTGTCCGAGTGTCAAACAGCTTGGATCCGGATGAGACGCCGAGTTACTCGGCGTCTCATCCAGATCCAAGCTGTTTGCATATGGAGCTATAGTCGTGACTGGCAGGCTAAGGGTTAATAAAGTATATGATGTGTCAACTCCACAAGTGCCGCACAATTTAGTTTTAACTCTTTCAACACCATGGACCTGTTTAAAATATACTCATTACATTTGCTAACAGTGTATACCCAGATCAGAGGACTCCTATAGGAGCCCTCTGATCTGGGTCTACACTGTTTGCTAATTTAGACCTGTTTTTATTACTACACAGAATTCTAAGTAGACCGGATCATGTTTTGGTAACTAAAATGATCAACAAAGGAACCTAATAACCCTCAAAAGTTACTTAGAGTTGAAAGAGTTAATCCAATAAGAATAACATATCAGCTGTAAAGCTTTCAAGAGCTTCATCTTGCTTCAAAAGGCCACTGTCCTGAACACAAATACAATGTAATGATTCTCTTTTCAGCACAGCTTTTTTGCATTATATTTGCCTTGCATTAACCTTTTACCCCAAGGTCTGTTTCTAGGATAGAAGATAGGTGATCACTTGAAGCATGTTGAAAGTAAAGCAAAATGTACCTTAGGAGCATTCTGCTTTACTTTCAGCCTGCTTTAAGATGTAATCTGCAAGGATATAGAAAATATTTCTTATGATACATATTCATGACTGTATAAAGTAAAACTATTCGCTTCAGAGGAGGATAAGCGAAAGGCGTAAAAAAGCGCATTTATGGGGTAAAGCAGGTTGAAAGTACATGTAAAGCAGAATGAGCCTTAAGACCCATTCTACTCTACTTTAAGCCTGCTTTTAGGTATCATCTGCTCAGATTTAGAAAAAAATTCTTATGGTACATATTCATGACTGTAAAAATTGGAACTAATTCCTTCAGTGGAGAAATACATTAAATGCGTTAAAAGGTACAGCTATGGAGAAAAGGGTTTAGCTGCCACTTCTATGTACAACTGTCACTTTCAATTTTTTGAGTGACTACTGAATATAGGTTTGTACAGGGGCCACCCTATAAAGAAACATCTCTTAACCCAATACCCCATAACCTGTTCCTAGCTTTGAAGACAGGTGACCACTTGAAGCAGGCTGAAAGTAAGGCAGAATGTGCCTTAAGGCGCATTCTGCTTTACTTTCTACCTGCTTTAAGTGGTCACCTATTTATAAAACTAGAATCAGGCTATGGGGTAATGGGTTAAGGTGTAAAAATGCGTATTTATGGGGCACTGTGTTAAGACAGGTGGCTACTTAACCCTTTTATCTATATCAAAAATACACATTTTCAACTCTTTAATTTATTCCTCCACTGAAGATAATGGTTTCAATTCATACAGTTATGAATATGCATCATAAGAAATATTTTCTATATTATAGCAGATGGTAACTTAAAGCAGTATGAAAGTAAAGCAGAATGCGCCTTTAAGGCTCATTCTGCTTTACTTTCAACCTGATTTAAGTGGTCACCTGTATTTCAAAATTAGAAACAGGCTATGGAGCAAAGGTTTAATGAATTAAACTGGAATTTAACAATCCACTTCTGACTCCCATATACTGATCTAACCTGGCAAGCTATGTAAGGAGGTAAATTGTGGTGATTGCTTCAAAACTAATAAAATTTACTAAAAGCTATACTACACTACCTTTACTAAAACTACATTACTCAAAAGTTACAGTGCTCCAGATAAGGGAGTATTTCCAACACCAAAAACCTTTATATCTATATCGAGCCCTTTGGTGTGACCACTTATTAGAATTGTCTCAAAGAGGTGACTCTTAACTCATTACCCCATAAATACGCCTTTTTACGACTTTAATTTATTCCTCCATGGAAGGAAATAGTTCCAATTTATATATTCAGGAATATGTAACAAAATAAATATTTTCTATATTCTATCAGATGACAGCTTAAAGCAGGCTGAAAGTAAAGCAGAATGCGCCCTAAGGCACATTCTGCTTTACTTTCAACCTGCTTTAAGTAGTCACCTGTTTTCAAAACTAGAAACATGCTATGGGGTAATGGGTTAAAAAGAGGATTCTAAATATTAGTCACACCAAAGGGTTTGGTGAAGACATAAAGGAGACATTTTAATTTACTCCTTTTCTGGAGTCCTGAAAGTAATGTAGTGAGAAATAAAATACTGTAATTTTATATTGTTTCCACTTGATTGTGATTAAACTTTTTAAAAGAATCATTGTAAATTTAAGTAACTAAACACAAGATTTTCTGTATTGCTAACATATATCTTACAGACTTAGACATATATATATCTCTCTCTCTTTAAAAAACCCCCAGATATTCTGTCTCTCTCTTTTGATTCCTCTCTGTCTCTTTTCCCTCAATTTCTTCCTGTTTTAGTCACTCTCTTCCCCTGGTTCATCAAGTTTTCATGTGCATCTTATGATAAGCAGGGCTCCATATAAGGGGAGTATTTCAAAAACTCAAATCTTTATTTCTGCTTCAAACCTTATGGTGTCACTACATACTCGTTAGAATTGTCTCGAAGAGACAATTCTAATGAGTAGTAACACCATAGGATTTACTGCTAAAATAAGTGAGAAAATGTTGAATTGTTCAGATTACTCCTCCTTACCTGGAGCTCTGATAAGAAAAGTGTAGTTCCTGATCCATAACCAAACCATCTAAATAACCCTTTAATATACAGAGGTAATTCAATTAACCCCTTTATCCTCCATAGGAATTAAACTCCCAACTACCTCTCCACATAAAGCACCACATGTGAATATTAATTGGTGATGTTGAATACTTTAAGATGTCAATTAGTTACAGTCTAACCTAAGTAACTCAAACATACTAATAACAAACATGTGTATGTCAAAGTTAATATGTAGGTCAGTCACATTTAAACTTTGAAATACAAATACATGTTACTTTGTATGTTCAACTTAAACATGTTGAGTTATTCAGATTGATTGTCTCTATGATGGCAAGTGTCATTTGACATGTAAAACATTGGCAGTGCTTTTAGATGGCTAAAAATCATTTAGAATATTGGCAAATTAGTAAGAAAACTAAATTACAGTCATGCCTGCATTGAGTCACCATTCAAAGGCAGGTATACTAGCAGTCTTTGACTCTTTGCATGCTGGGTATTTTTTTCATTTGCAACAATTGTGGTCTGCCCATGTTCTAAAATTAAATTTAAAAAAAATCTATTCAAAACAGGGTCAGAGTGTCAAACAGTTTGGATCCTGATGAGATGCAGTGTAAAGCGGTGTCTCATCAAGAGTCAAACTGTTTGCAAAGGCAATCATAGTTTCAGCACTAGTCAGTAAATTGTTAAGAAAGGTGTCGGACAGTTGACTGCAGAATCTTTCTGTATTAATTATTAGTAGTATTGCACTGCATTTATCAGCATCCCAGTCTTTTGAAGTGATTATACAGTAAAACCTCTCTATTACGACAACTAAATTGTGTTGATTAGTGGGTGTTTAAGGCAGGTGACTGCTTAAATCAAGGTGACAGTAAAATGGAAATCGCCTATACTGTCACCTTGCTTTAAGTTGTCACCAGTGACCTGTATTGTAAACAAACAATTTGCCTTGTTTTAGTGGTTGTAATAGAGAGGTTTTACTTTAGCTCTCCAATGAATGGTGCCTCCATACAAATTTGACTGTATCTCAAAAAACAAACTGTATTTCTAACAATCATTCATCTACATGTACTCACAAAGATCGTTTGTACAACACACATTTTCTAAATTCTATAAGGATCATAGACAACCAAGTATTTTGTCCTGATAAATAAACCAAAGGAAATGTTTACAGTCTAACAGGTGGTATAATTAAAGCAGGCTAAAGCTAAAGCAGAACTTTTTGCCTTACTTTCAAGCTATGGGAGAAAGAGTTAACAAAAGTTTATCTATATCGGTGAACCCTTTCAACATCATAGACCCTGTATTAAAAAAATTTTCAAACGGTTTTGATCCAGATCAGGCCCCACGTTAAGAGGGCCTGATCTGGATCAAAACTGTTTGCCACTGATATCCAGTTTCTGTATACATACAGAACGACCAAACCAATTTCAAATCTTTAGTAGACAATATTTTTAGCAGACAAAAGTTATAGGGTACTCAGTCTTGAAGCAGGTAAAGAACACATTCATTCATGATTGTAGTGGGCATAGATCATTTCTTTTTATGCTTCTTGGTTGCTTTTGATTTTGGTCGACTGCCTTGACTTTTCCTGTCTGGACTTTTACTCTTGGCCCGTCCACTCAATTTGTTCCGCTGGATGCCGAGATCCTGTTCCCACATTGGTACCTGGCTTCTCACCATCGCCCAGTAGTTTTTCTGCAAGCACAACATTGAATCCATAAAACAGAGCTCCAGTACAGTTGAGCACTTCAAATACTAAGGACCAAACTCTGAAACTTTTCAGTTAACTCATTATCTCCTGAAACTTCCAATGGGCAATTCCAGTTTACAATAAAGGCTGGTTCATTTTAGACTATTTAGGGTTGTTTTTTATAATATATTTCAAAATGACAAAATGACAAACAGTGAAGTCCCTGGTTAGAGGGCTCCTGCAGGAGCCCTCTAATCAGGGACTTCACTGTTTGCATTAGACAAGTGTACTCTTTACAGATACACTTTTGGTTAAGGACGCATATATGCACAATGAGTTAACCCACGCTGATCTTGAACACTGGTAAAATATTTGTATAAACATGTACATGTATAGTGCAACAGTGTAAAACATTATTTTCCAATTTCATGCTGTCTATGCACCAAAGTTTCAAAACTAAGAATATTCTGAAATAAATAATCCAAAATAAGTTCAGAGTGTCAAAATGTTTGGATCCGGATGAGATGCCGAGTTCATGGGTAAAAAATTCTGAAATATGTCACTCATCTTGCATAAAAGACAATGAAGGCCATACAAATTATGCACTTGTACTGCACATTAGACAAGAGGTCCATGGGGCATATTTCGCTCACCTGAGAATAGCTGACAAAAAGGAGATAATGATTTATGTCCAGGACGGAGGCATTTTTTATTTTACCCAAGGGGCATTATCAAATTTGAGCAATCTTGAAAGAGGACCTGTAGATGATGCTATGTGCCAAATAACTAAGATCAGGGTACTAGGGTTTTAGACAAGAATATTTTTTTAAGTTTCCATTGAAAAAATCTATTTTTAGCTCATGTGAACTACATATGCAACAGACTGGAACCATTTGAACAAAATACGTAAAGGACATCTAGAAGTGTCACCATGCCGAATATCAAAACTCTAGCCATATCAGTTTCAGAGGAGAAGACGTTTTAAAATTTCATTATATAACTCTATGTAAAACTGTGACCCCCAGGGTGGGACCAATTTTGACCCCAGGGGCATAATTTGAAGACACTTGATAGTGGACCTGTAGATGATGCTATGTGCCAAATATCTAAGCTCTGGCCCTTGTAGTTTCAGACCCGAAGATTGTTTCAGATTTCCTTATTTTTTACTTTGGTTGCCATGGCATCCAGAGTTCTACATTGGTTTTAATTGTTTGAGCAAATTTGAAAGAGCTTGATCCAAGTAACATTCATGTAAAATTTGGTTGAAATCTGTCAGTTGGTATAGGAGGAGATGTCATTTGAAGCAAATATTACCAACGACGGACAATGGACAACGCATGACGGACGACAACGGACGCATGGCCATCCCAATAGCTCACCTTGAGCCTTTGGCTCCTGAAGGCGAGCTAAGAATGAAGGGAAAAAGTATGCAGGACGAGCGGAATTTTTTACCCCTGGTGTTATTTGTCCTATTACCTTAATTCAAACTGTTTCTAATTTACTACAATTCATTGTTAGGCTGCAAAGAGTATGCTGAGTATTATTTGGTCTGCAACAATTGACGTCTGCTACTGTTCTAAAAATAAAATGTTCAAAATTTCTGTTTAAAACAGTGTCAGAATGTCAAACAGTTTGGATCCTGATGAGATGCCGGAATATGAGGTGTCTCATCAGGATCCAAACTTTTTGTTTCACCACTAGCATGCTAACAGATAAAGAAGTAATGGATACTCTTTCCTTTTACAATAACAACAAACTACCATAAATGTATGGCAGATGTTTAACTTGAAATTATCCTCCTTGACGGATATATCATTGTGACTGATATATGAGAGAATTCCGTTCCATTCTGGTATATAAATGCTTGTTTCTTTTGATTTATAAAGAACATAGGAGTTTAAACCCTTTTCTTGTTGAAAATATATGGCCTATTAGCCTATTGAAAACTGACAAGTCCATATAGAATAGTCCTATTTTTCACAAAAAGTATTTCAGAAACATAAAAGAAGAACAAACAGTGCAGACCCTGATCAGAGGGCTCCTGAAGGAGCCCTCTGGTCTTGGTCTATACTGTTTGTATAATATATATTTTCTTGTTTTCAGCATAGAAAAGGTTTAAAGAGTAAATCACTCTTTTCTGTTAGACTGATGGATGTAGGCAGCATTTTTGTTTAAGTACTGTACGTCTCAGTATACTCTTGCACATTGTAACGCTTATAATGCTGAAATTTCAAATGGACTTTTCCATATTCTGACAATTGACCAGTTTACATTGACTCTCAATTGGGTTTGATGACAGAAGAGATTTGTATGACAAACAATGCTGGCCCTGATCAGAGGGCTCCTTCTGATATCAACCCTCCCCTCAAACCAGGAATCATGGTCTACACTTTTTGTAAAGGTAAGTTCTTCACTTTTTGTCAGTCCCAACACTTGTCATAGTTAAACTTCCTTTGCCATCAAAGCAAATTATCTGTACTCAACTGATTCGGTCAAGGTCAGTTCAAGGATGGGTGATATGGGTGGATTGGGAATGGTCAAAGGCAACAATTTTATAAGTATCCAGGAACTCTTGTACGTAGTATTGATGCTAGATTATAGCGGAAATAGCAAATCTGGTTGACCTCATATGCACAGCTGTACAGGACAATTACTTTATATGTCTCCCCCATCTATAGAGGCCAGTGCATAAAAACACTGCATGTAATCTATTTATTCATTATTCATCAGATTAAGTTTAACCCATTCCCCCATAAAACACCTTTTTATGCCTTTTATGTATCCCTCCACTGAAGAAAATAGCTCAAAATTACAAGTCATGAACATGTATCATAAGAAATATTTTCTGTATACCCTAGAAGATAATGGCTTAAAGCAGGCTGAAAGTAATTCTGCTTTACTTTCAACCTGCTTTAAGTGATCACCTTTCTTCAAAAGTAGAAACAGGCTAAGGGGTAATGGGTTAAGACATAATTCTAAAATCAAAACTTGAAACTCTAAAATCAAACATCCATTTGAGTAAAGGGAAATAACTCATCTAATAACAGGAACAAGAATGTATAGCACAGTAGTACTGCTCAGAAAGACATGGATGTGTCTGTAAGACACACAGTATGACCTCTATCTGCATGTATTGTACAGTGCTCCCTCCCTACAACTGCCCTCCCAACAACGGCTCCCTCCTTACAACGACCCTTGTCGCAGTTCCCTAAACAGGACAATGATGTCCAACATATTCACGTCCGCAATGACGTCTGCTTAAAATTTCGTCTGCTGTTTTTCTCAAAGTATCATAAAGGACATTTTGACAGAAAAACAGCTTAATGATGAGTGACAAACAGCTTGAATCCAGACCAGATGCAGCGTAACGTGGCATCTGATCTGGATTCAAGCTGTTTGCAAATTTCCCTCCCTATAACGACTCCCTCCGAACAACACACACATTTTTTGTCTCCCCTTAGGTGTATTTGCAAGAAAGTACTACATTGCTCCCTCTCTACGACACCCAATGGGAGACACATATTGTGTGCGTTGTTCAGAGGGAGTCATTATAGGGAGGTAAATTAATACTTGGTTTCATTTGCAAGCAGCTTGAATCCAGATCAGACGCCTCGTAATGTGGCATCTGATCTGGATTCAAGCTCTTTGTCACACATCATTATTCTTATTCTATCAAAGTTTCCACTTACATTGTTACTTTAAGAAAGAATAGCAGACAACAAATTAAGCAGACGATATAATTGCAGCAGTGAAAGCATTGGACATAATTGTCCTGTAGGGGACTACTGCAAGGGCCGTTTAAAGGAGGGAGTCGTTGTTGGGAGGGCCGTTAAAGGGAGGGAACACTGTACCAGAAATTAATTTCAACTGTATTTGTATCTGTAGTTATTCATATCCTACCTTTTTTTTAAATCTGTTTTTTTTAATGTATTTGTATCTGTTTGTTTAAAAAAATCTGTATCAATGAACTGAGAATAGTATTATTACTTTTATGTGGTAAAGTTATTTTCAAGTAACCTTAAGGCTTAAACCTTTAATCCATAGCCTGTTTCTAGTTTTGAAGATAGGTTTACAAGGACTTGAAGCAGGTTGATAGTCTCACTAAGCCACCAACTGCTAGGATATAGAAAACATTTCTCTTTGGTACATTTTTTTGGTACATGATTTTGAGTGAATAAATTGAAACTATTTTCTTCAGAGGAGCGATGAATTAAATGTGCTAAAAGGCACTTCTGTGGGGGGGGAAAGGATTCATACTCTTTGCATGATAATTTTAAAACCGTGACTATCTTTGCAAGCAGTTTGGATCCAAACGGGAGGATGAGTAACTCACTATCTCATCAAGATCAAAACTGTTTGACACCTTTGCCTCACTTTGCAGAGAAACATTTACAGATTTAATTTGTGAAAAGTAGCAAATACCTGTAATGTCATGAATCTGGGTGTTGGCGTGGAGTTGAGAGCATCATACAGTCTCTCTTTAGCTGATCTGATGTCCTGAAATAGCGAAATGTGTATTAAACACATACAGTAAAACCTCTCTTTTACGACCATTATTAATTTTGATGTTAAATTTTCAATGTTTAATTCAGGTGGCTGCTTAAAGCAAGTTGGAAGTAAAGCAGAAAGCTCCTATAGGAGCTTTTTGCTTTACTTTCATCTTGCTTTAAGCTGTCACCTATCTTCAATATCATCATTTAGTCTACTTTGTATTTTGAGGTTTCTATGATCACCCTGATGAAGGCCTAGTGTATAGGCCAAAACGTGGGTTTGTGAATAAACAGTTCATACCAGAAGCAAGGATCATTAAGTTCTACTTCTCTTCCCTCTTCCCTCAGATCATACTTTTTAATGGGAGTACGTGTAATAGGGTGCCTGATGTTTTATTGAATTTATAGGATAAGCTTATCAGTACTTAGGGTTGAAGATTTTTATAAATATTTGGGAAATTAAGTATAAATTCCTACATCGTTCATTCAAAAAGAGCCAGTCAAGTCTAAATAAAGCTAAAATTAGAGGGTAATGCTTTGTAATGAATGAAAGATGCTTTAATCCTTTACTCCATTGCCTTTTTTTAATACTGAAGATAGGTGACCACTTAAACTTAAAGCAGGTCACCCTGCTTTAAGATTTCATCTGTAATTAAAGTGCATTGTACTTTACTTTCAAGTTTCAACCTATGCTTTAAGTGGTCACCTGTCTTCAAAATTACAAACAGGCTATGGAGTAATGGGTTAACCCCATAGCCTTTTTTTAGTATTGAAAATAGGTGACCACTTAAAACAGGTTGAAAGTAAATATAGGTGACCACTTAAAACAGGTTGAAAGTAAAGCAGAATGTGCCTTAAGGCACATTCTGCTTTACTTTCACCCTGCTTTAAGATATCATCCGTAAATAAGGTGCATTGTACTTTACTTTCAAGTTTCAACCAGCTTTAAGTGGTCACCTACTTCAAAATTATAAACAGGCTATGGAGTAATGGGTTAAACCATCCCATAGTATAGTGGTTAGTACTTCGCGTTGTGTCCGCAACAACCCAGGTTCCAATCCTGGTCACGGCACCAAACTGTAACAGGACTGAGTGAAAAAATCGTGGTCCAAACGGGACTCGAACTCAGGGTCTCTGGCTTACCCTGCCAACACTCTAACCACTTAAGCTACCGAGCCACCCGATTTAGGACTTATTGATTATCCACCAGTTACCTGTACACACCCAAGTAACTCCCGCTACAAAATCAATGTTGAGGAATATGTAAAGGATATACAATGTGTGTCAGTGGGGCACACGGTAAGTAAAATGAACTGTTACCTGTATTAGTTTGTTGTTTCTGAGGTAGGCTTGTTCTGACGGCACCAGGCCCTGTCGGTTCCTATGCTCTTGACTCTGGTGATAGGCAACGGAACAATTCAGCAGTGCTTCTCTCTTTGATATACTAAAAGGCAAAAGAAACTATACTTAACTCTGAATACCATGGACCTGTTTAAAACATTCTCGTTAATTTAGCAAACAGTTTAGACCCTGATCAGAGGGGCCTGAGGGCTCCTATTAGGAACCCTCTAATCAGGGCCTACACTGTTTGTTAATTTAGATTAGAACAGTATTTATTCAACTTAGTACCCAGAATTCCAAGTAGACTGGGTCATGTTTTGGTATCAGAAGTGATCCTCAAGAGAACATAATAACCCACAAGAGTAGCTTAATTTTGAAAAGATATGGAAACAATTTATTCTCCACAAAACAATTGACTTTTTATTTTGAGAGTACATTATACCCTCTGACAAAATCAAGGCTGCCATTTCTCCGGAATTTTCTTCTGATTGCTTTACTTTTCTCCAGACATAATTTTTTAATGGATTTTTCTGAAATCTTTGGATATCTGATCTTACTTTTAAATTTCGGAATCTTAATGATTTTTTTTTTCATTTAGGAAATATCATATGGATGTCAAGCAGTTTTGATCCAGCTCAGATTCAGATTCCATGTACAGTGGAAAAAACGCTATTCCTACCCACTTTACGCGTTTCTTAAGCGTTTCTTACGTGTTTATTATCCATTTCGTTAAACGCGTTTCCTAGCTGTTTCTTTACGCGTTTAAAAAGGCCCGTATGAATGGGTCATCACTTAGCCGACGGACCCTTAGCCGAGACTGCATTGGTATAATATTTTATTAACGCGTTAAAATCATTAGGCGTTAACTTAACCGTTCGTTAACTGTTCGTTTCTTATGCATAGATTAACGCGTATTTACCACTGTACCTGTTTGCATATTTATGTTGGTGTTATAGAACCTGGTAGGGAAAATGTTAAAGGTACGATTCTTAAAATCGCGCTTGAAAATTTGGGAGTCTTAAGATTTTCTCAGCAACTTATGGTAGCCCTGCATAAGGATCAAGGATCATACATAACCAATTTAGGGAGTACAGTGACAATCATATTTGAAACATTAGCATTATGAAAATGCTGAAATTTTAAGATGGGCGTCTGGAAGCCACTTAAGGTCCCTTGGTATAAGTAGTCCTGCGATTCAAGGGCTTCTTATTTCTAAACTCTTTGAATCTAAGTTCATTCTTAAATTATCCTGTTGAAATTCTTGAATGAGTTCATTGTGTTGGTAATTTTTAAAGAATAGTTTTCTTCTTTTCACAACACTTACTTTTTTTAATGCTGACTGTTTCGTCCACTACTGTGGACATCCTCTAAGCTACTGGCGACATGACGACTTTACGACCCTCTTTTCGTCAATCTACGTAAGATTGGCGGAAAATCCTGAGGATCTGAGCCACGAGTGAAAAGTCATCAAGTCGCCAGTAGCTTAGAGGATGTCCACAGTAGCGGACGAAACAAAGTATCGCTTTTGACCCATTTATCGTGGACGTCCTATTACCGATGATTTCCGCATAGCGCCGCTATGCGCATGTGTCAGATCGTAACTTCCGTCTATCTTTCTGCTGCTACTAATGACTATTGTGTATAAAGCAAAAAATGTCTTTTCTGAGGGAAAATGTGCATTTGTAATGAATTCCACAAGAAAAAATCATTTTCTCCCCATATAAAACCATTTAACCGATTTGTATGGTGATATTTTCAATATATCCAATGATTAAGTTCACTACAAAAAGTCTGTTGACTAAGGGGTGTGGCCGTGACGTCACGCGATGGATTTTATAAAAGACTACTTACTGGCATAAACTTCTGACCAATACTGATAAACAATAAAATAAGATCGATCTTATCTATGAGGAAAAAAATGTTTTCCAAACTGTTTTTGTTTGTGTTGGTCTCATTTTAATATTGACAGATCTAATATCCCAGTAAAGGCCATTCATCGAAAAATGGTCTGATATTTTTTTTTTAGATTTCCTTTTCCTCCAACAAGATAAAACGTTCACAATAGATATAGTAAATTGGGCGCAGTGCGATGTATGTCAGCATTGGACACTTGTAAAATATTGTTAAAAAATTTGAGTGCCTTGCAGAGGTGACATATTCCACTCAGGGGCGTAGCCAGCGATACGCACGTACGCACGTGCGTAACATCAGTTTGAAAAATGAAAAATCAAACATGGCCAAAAATGGCATAAAAACCGAAGGCTAAGGGGGGTTAGACCTTAAAGTCTATAATGAAGATTTCAAACACACTTCAGAGCTCACCATTTCAGTTCTAATTTCCATTTTTCTCCCCGGGGGAGAACCCCCGGACCCCCTCCAACATTTATCAATTTCAAGTTTTAGAAAACCAAGAACTTAGTAACTACAAAGATGGCAGCCTCAAGCCTACGGTGCTACATGTAATCTGATACATGTACCTCTCGTGCGTCTAAACATTGAGTCAAATAGTTAGCAGAAAAAGATGTTAGTCAGAATATGATGTTATGTCTTATATAACGAACCTTTGAAGAAAATTGTATGGATCACATAGTTCGTATTTAGTGCCTAAAATTCCCCACCAACAATTTTTCATAGTTCATATACATGTGGATCGTACGTACAATGTATACCTAAATCGTCTAAAAGTCGAAAGTTCTTGGAAATATATAGGTTAGTCATTGATCGTATTCAGTGTCCAAAATCCCTACAAACACACTTCAGAACTCACCATTTCAGTTCTTATTTCGATTTTTTTCTCCCGGGGGATGACCCCCGGATCCCCCACTTTCATCTGTCAAGTTCAAGTTTCAGAAAATAAAGAACTTCGTTACTACAAAGTTGGCAGTCTGAAAAACTTCTACAGTGTTTCGTGTACTTCTCGTGAGTCTTAAAGTCAAATAGTTCTAGCAGTGGAAAAATTAGTCATAAAAATAAGGTTGTGTCTAATAAAACAGAGCCTTCAAAGCAATTGTATGGTTCACGTTGATCGTATCCAGTGTCCCTATTCACTCCCCTCCAAAAACACTTCAGAGCTCACCATTTCAGTTCTTGTTTCCATTTTTCTCCCCGGGGGAGGACCCCCGAACCCCCGCTTGCATTTTTCAAATTCGAGTTCTGGAAACTCAGGATCTTAACAACTACATGTACAATTTTTTACATCAGCATCATAAAAACAAACACGGTGCTTCGTGCACCTCTCGTGCGGCAAAGTCAAATTATTATAACGGAAAAAATGTTAATCACTAAATTTATTGTTATGTTATAACGGAGCTTTGAACACAATTGTATGGGTCACGTTGATCGTATTCAGTGCTCCAGATCCCTCTAAACACACTTCAGAGCTCACCATTTCAGTTCTTGTTTCCATTTTTCTCCCGGGGGAGGCCCCCCGGACCCCCACTTGCATTTTTCAAGTTCAAGTTTCCGAAACTCAGGATCTCAAGAACTACAAATTTAAGTCGGCATCATAAAAAACTACAGTGCTTCTTGTATATACCACTCGTGCGGCTAAAAAGTCAAATTATTTTAGCAGAAAAAATGCTAATAACAAAAAATTATTTATGTTATAACGGAGCTTTGGACACATTTGTATAGTTCACATAGATCGTATTCAGTGCTCCAAATCCCTCTAAACACACTTCAGAGCTCACCATTTTACTTCTAATTTCCTTTTTTCTCCCCGGGGGAGGCCCCCCGGACCCCCACCAGCAGGAGGGGGTACCCACCTCCCGCACCCTCCCCCTGATGTGCGTAACAATCGTTCAAGCCTGGCTACGCCGCTGCTACTGCCCGTACTGTGAAAAAATGTGACGGAAAATATTACAATATTTCAGTTAAAAATTGTGTTTACAGACAGCCTTGCTAATAATATTCGAAAGAAGTTCCAGCCGATACCTGAAAAATATTCCGGGTGTCATTTTACCTGATCACCGATAATAGGACGAGTAGCCAAACAAACATGGCGGCGCACTCGCTACAGTTGACCATGATTATTTTATGTCAAATTATGGGTGTACTTATATATTGAAGCTGAAAATCATAAAAAAATTTTTTACTTTATACGTTTAATAAACTTTTGAGTTTAAACCCATATTATTTGATAAGTAATAGTCAGACGAATCCTTAGATCACCGGTAATTGGGTGAACCAGGATAAGTGTTGTGAACTGAAGAAAACTATTCTTTAAATAAAGACAAGACAAATATCCTGTTGAAAGTAAAACAGAAGTCCTCCACCAACAAAAATGCATGTTGTGACTATTCTTTAGAATCTGTTTCCATTGCTGAAATTATTTTGCGTGTACTATTGCCATGACATATATTTCACAAATAAATAAATCAATCAATCAATCATTCAATGGTTTAGTGGGTGTGTAGAGGGATTTTAGCATTTGATTCTGGAGTTCGATGTATGCTTACATTTCCTCGTGCAGACGCGCTAACTGTACTTCCCGGTTGGTCCATTCAGACAAATATTTCCCAAGATGATGATCCGCCGAGGTTTTATTCTGATCAGTCATTGCACTTTGCTGAGAAAATAAAATATTTTTTCCGAATATTTTCCGAATTCCGTTGTTTACGACGCCATGACATTTTCTGCTCACTGAATGAGGAGAGTAGCGAAATGTTCGTCTTAGGTACTGGTCGTACTCTTCCACTAACGGGACCAGCAATATGCATTAGTATGGAAATTAAGTGAATGGATTGGCTTTAGATGGTGAAAAAACGTCTAAATATATTACGTCGTAGAACCCTATAAAGGCTTTTACACGACGGATATCTGAAATTCTTAAGATATCCACATTTTTATATAATAATAGAATACATAAAGTTTTTATAAATTTTATTTTCTAAAGCTTATTTCTGCATGTGTGTGCCCTGCACACAGAATTATACTCTTGTATACTTCTGTGGCCTGCATAAATAATACTTTCCTCCCTGAAACTTCAAAGGGAGCATGCCAGTTCCCACTTTTGAGTGCGGTCCATTGTTGACTATTAACAGAGACCTAGATAACATTAGTGTATCTGCTATTAATAACAATAATCCAAGCAGCGCAGATCCTGATCTTTTCTACTTCTTGTTTTTCCTTCATAGTCAGGGCTGCCATTTCTCCGGATTTTCCCTAAATCTCCAGATTTTTTTTCAAGTACATGGTTGCTTAAAGCAGGCTGAAAGTAAAGCAGAATGCGCCTTAAGGCGCATTCTGCTTCACTTCCAGCCTGCTTTTAGCAGCGACATGTCAATAACACTAGAACTAGGTGATGGGGTAAAGGTACGATTCGTAAAATCGCACTTGAAAAATGCAACTTTGGAAATCTTAGGATTTTTCATGTCAACTTATGGAAGCCCTGCATAGTGCAGAATAACTATTTAACCCATTGCCCCATAGCCTTTTTCTAGTTTTGAAAATAGGTGATTAAACTCTTAAAGCAGGTTGATAGTAAAGGCACCTAAAGACATTCTTCTTTACTTTCAGCACAAATGAATTTGTGCTTTCAGCCTGCTAATTTAAGCTAACATCTGCTAAATATAGAAACTATTTTTTATCAAACATATTTATGCACAGAGTTATATACATTCTGTGTATAATTCCGTGATTTATGAAGTTATAAATTGCAACTATTTTCTTCAATGGAGGAATAAATTAAAGGCGTATTTATGGGATTATGGGTTAAGTATCATTTCACTAAGCACATTTCTTAAGGAGCCCTCTGTTCTGGGTCTTCACTGTTGACATAGGACAAAGGTTTCTCCTCACAGTTATTCATATAGTGTTTTCTTTTGACCTGTCCAAGTTATTTTTATATTGGAACATTCTAAAACTTTAAAAGGGATGGGTTTTCTCTACATCCAGCTAGAGATACTGATAGCTGTAATTTTTGTGCATAATGTATGTATAGTAGAGGATACATTATTCTTTCTTGTTTAAACCCAAACGCAATGCACAAAACTGTGGAAATTTACTTTTAGAAATTTCAACTATATTTTTTATCTGAGTAGCAAACAGGTTGGAGCCTGATCAGACGCCAGGTTATCAGTGTATGAAGTTATGTGATCGTAGATGCAGTTGTTTGCTCAGAACAGAGTTTAATGCAAAACCTTAACATAAAAAGTAGAGCTCAAGATGAAAGGTCAAGGCCACCAAACTGTAATGCATTTTTTTTATACCCCTGCTGTCCGTCAACAATTGCAAACGACTTTACTTTGAAACCAGTAGCCCCAGTGTAACCAAACTTCTTCAGGAACATACTTATGGTTTGAGCTTCAAAAGTTGTTCAAAGAAAGTGGGTGGGGCTAATAGGCTTATTGCCATGACAACCGTGCACAATATCTACAAAAATCTTCTCCTCCAAAACAACTGGTCCGATTTCAATTTGGTTTTCACCAAAATGCTTCTCAATGGATAGACTTAACAAGAGGGCCAGAATGGCCCTTGATCGCTCACCTGACAATGGTGACACTAGGATGGGTCACGTGATTTCAGAAAAGAAGATTTGTAAAAGGTGACCCCCAGGGCGGGGCCAATTTTGACCCCAGGGGCAAAATTTGAACAACTAAGATAGAGGATCTGTAAACGATGATATGTGCAAAATATCTAAACTCAGTGTACTATGGTTTCAGACAAGAAGATTTTTGAAGTTTTCATTGAAAAAATCTATTTTTAGCTTCTGTGACCCAGATATGCAACAGACCAGAACCGATTCATCCATATATGTAAAGGACCTCTAAAAGTTACATCATGCCAAATATCAAAGCTCTGGTCATATTGGTTCCAGAGAAAAAGATGTTTGAACATTTCACTATATAACTCTATGTAAAACTGTGATCCCCGGGGCAGGGCCAATTTTGACCCCAGGGACAAAATTTGAACAACTTTGATAGAGGATCTGTTGACGATGCTATGTGCAAAATATCTAAGCTCAGTGTACTATGGTTTCAGACAAGAAGATTTTTTAAGTTCTCATGGGAAAAAAATCTATTTTTAGCTTCGGTGACCCAGATATGCAACGGACCGGAACCAATTCAACAATATAAGTCAAATACCTCTAGAAGTAATACCATGCTAAATATCAAAGCTCTGGACATATTGGTTTCAGAGAAAAAGATGTTTGAACATTTCACTATATAACTTTATGTAAAACGTTGACCCCCGGGGCGGGGCCAATTTTGACCCCAGGGGCAAAATTTGAACAACTTTGATAGAGGACCTATAGGTAATGACATGTGCCAAATATCTAAGCTCTGGCTCTTGTGGTTTGTGACAAGAAGATTTTTTAAGATTTCCTTATTTTTTCACTTTGGTTGCCATAGCAACCAGAGTTCTGCATGGTTTCAAATTCTTTGAACAACTTTGATAAGCTTGACCCAAGGAACATTCCTGTGAAGTTTGGTTGCAATCAAGCAAGTGGTTTTGGAGAAGAAGATGTTTGAAGAAATTGTTGACGCACGACAACGGACATTGACTGACCACAAAAGCTCACCTTGAGCACTTTGTGCTCAGGTGAGCTAAAAAGTTGTTCAAAGAATTTTGATCCATCAAAAAACATAGCCGCCAGAGGGCTTGGTCATTTTCCGCTTTCGTAAATATCGAATGTACAGATGAAGAACCTTCTAGAAGTTCCTTTTATGTCATATCTTTATGAGATTTGGTCAGTGTCATGACCTTAATAAAATATATATGATCAATAAAATATTTTGTCTACTATATCGGTGCCTGTAGTTATACGCATCCTACCTTTCTTCTTAATGATTAAAATATAGGTCGTACATTAATGTAGGTCATGTCGGGTCATTACGTAGATCAGTAGGTCAAATCTTAGAAAAAGCTTTTTGCAACAAGCTGCCATATTTTTAGCCCATCTTCTTGAAACTTGCTTAGAATGGTTATCTTGGCAAAAACTGGGTTCTGTGTGAATATGGTTTACATAAGATTAAAAAGTAGGTCAGAAGGTCGATTTTACCCTAACCTTAATTTTGATCCTAGAGGTCAAGGTCACCAAACTACAATGCATAGTGGTCTACTCATTCAGGCGCATCATCATATGAAGTTTGGTGACTGTTGATGCATTTGTTTGAAAAGCAGATTTTAAAGCAAAACCTTAAGCTCAAGATGAAAGGTCAAGGCCACCAAACTGCAAATACATCATGGTCTACTCATTGAGGCGCATCAGCACATGAAGTTTTTTTTACTGTAGGTGTAGTCCAGTGCTAAGAACAGACTTTAACGCAAAACCTTAACATTGACTCTAGAATGCAAGGTCAAAGGTGAAGGTCACAAAACTGTGGTGCATTGTGGTCTGTTCATAGTACATACAGGCAGATCTCTATATACACTCGACGTCTCTTCACGAGTGTATAAAAAGTTGGGGGGGGGGGGGGGGGGGGGGGTTGTAACACACTACGCTCATCACCTCAGTTTGAAACATTGTGGAAAACACCAAAGAAAGAAATTAATCATCTTGTTGTTTGTTGATCTTTATTTTTCCATTTGAACCTACCTGTAACAAAGTAAAGTCCCACTTGAACAATAAGTCAAACGAAGATTACTTCAGTTTGTTAAGACATGCAGCTGCTTAAAGCAGGCTGATGGTAAAGCAGAAACCTCGCTTTCTGTAATATCATTATCCTGCTTTAACTCATTACCAAATAATATGCCTTTAATTAGAGCTCTAGATAACAGGGAGTAAACTGAACAAATCCAACATTTTCAAACTCATTTTAGAACCAATTCCTATGATGTTTCTACTAAATAGAATCGTATTCAAGAGAGGATTCTAATGAGTAGTGCATGACACGATAGGATTTAATGCAGAAATAAAGATTCTATCTTTTTTTAAATAATCCCCTTATCTGGAGCCCTGTATAGTTTATTTCTCCACAGAAGAATATACATGTAGTTCCAATTTATACAGTCATGAGTAATGTACCATAAGAAATAATTTCAACATCTTAGCAAATTGTAGCTTAAAGCAGGCTGACAGTAAAGCAGAATGAGTCTAAAGGCTTTACTTTCAACCTGTTTTAAGTGGTCATCTGTCTTCAAACCTAGAAACTGGCTATGGTGCAATGGGTTAAGCACCCTGCTTTTTGAGAAAACAAACACCTTCTGAATGGTAGAGGAGTTTTATTGTATTTTGAATAGTTAGCAGCTTAATTTTCAATGCAAACAGTTTGAAGCCAGACCAGACAGTCAGACACCAGGTAGTCTGGCATCTGATCATGTTCTAAACTGTTTGTCAATCACTATAATTAGTATATAACTGGATGGAACAGGTTTGACTCTAGCTGTCTATATGGTCACTAAGTCTTAGCCAGATTTGACTCCAGCATTCTTTACCACCACTTCACTATTGTACAGTTGAGAAGATGTTATTCATTCCTATTTACACAAGATGTTATTCAGCCGCATTTACACTAAAATATAAGTTGTCATTACAAACAGTTTTGGAGCCAGATCAGATGCCTGGTAACCCGATGTCTGATCAGGCTCCAAACTGTTTGCCATTCAGATAACAAGAGGGCCAGAATGGCCCTTGATCGCTCACCTGTCCACGGCGACACTAGGATGGGTCACTGGATTTCAGAAAAGAAGATTTGTAAAAGGTGACCCCAAGGGCGGGGCAAAATTTGAACAACTTTGATAGAGGACCTGTAGAAGATGCTATGTGCAAAATATCTAAACTCAGTGTACTATGGTTTCAGACAAGAAGATTTTTGAAGGTTTTTTTAAAAATAATCTATTTTTAGCTCCTGTGACCCAGATATGCAACAGACTGAAACCAATTCAACAATATATGTGTAGGACCTCTAGAAGTTATACCATGCCTTATATCAAAGCTCTGGTCATATTGGTTTCAGAGAAAAAGATGTTTGAACATTTCACTATATAACTCTATGTGAAACTGTGACCCCCGGGGCGGGGCCAATTTTGACCCCAGGGACAAAATTTGAACAACTTTGATAGAGGACCTGTAGACGATGCTATGTTCAAAATATCTAAGCTTAGTGTACTATGGTTTCAGACAAGAAGATTTTTTAAGTTCTCATTGAAAAAATCTAATTTTAGCTCTTGTGACCTAGATATACAACAGACCGGAACCAATTCAACAATATATGTCAAATACCTCTAGAAGTTATACCATGCCAAATATCAAAGCTCTGGTCATATTGGTTTCAGAGAAAAAGATGTTTGAACTTTTCACTATATAACTCGATGTAAAACGGTGACCCCCGGGGCGGGGTCAATTTTGACCCCAGGGGCAAATTTTGAAGAACTTTGATAGAGGACCTGTAGATGATGCTATGTGCCAAATATCTAAGCTCTGGCCCTTTTGGTTTTTGACAAGAAGATTTTTTAAGATTTCCTCATTTTTTCGCTTTGGTTGCCATGGCAACCAGAGTTCTGCATTGTTTTAAATTCTTTGAACAACTTTGAAAGAGCTTGACCCAAGGAACATTCCTTTGAAGTTTGGTTGCAATCCAGCCAGTGGTTTAGGAGAAGAAGATGTTTGAAGAAATTGTTGACACACGACGCACGCCGGACAAAGACCGACCACAAAAGCTCACCTTGAGCACAAAAGGTGAGCTAAAAATGTACTTTCAGAATGTTTAAAACTCAAGATTTTTATATAACATTTAGTTTGAAAAGCGTTTCCATCTTCTTCACTGTAAACTGCTGCACTTTTCACATTGTCTGTCTGTACTCTCTCCTCATCAGTTCACTGTTACTCTTTGTCTGTCTGTACCGTGTCGCCATCGGTGTTTACTGGAAACTGCAACAGTTTTGACCACAGCCACCAGGCTACTTCACCAGGATGGGCTGTTAACAGTTTATCACAGCAAGCCTTTACTGTCATCATCTGCTACTGTAACACATTCTAATCATGAACTTATTTACCCTCGCAACTTTAAATTCCTGTTGCCAATTAAGACTAGTCCATAAAAGACTACGGTAAAACCTCTCTATAACAACCACTAAAATAAATGCTAATTAGATATATAAAGGACAGGTGACAGCTTAAAGCAAGGTGACAGTGAAACAGAAAGCTCCAGAAGGAGCTTTCTGTTTAACTGTCACCTTGCTTAAAGCAGTCACCTGTCAAAAACAAAAAATAATTTACACAATTTAGTGGACGTTATAGAGAGGTTTTACTGTATTTAGGGCTGTTCCGTGCAATGTATTGCAAAATGACAAACAGTGAAATCAGGGTTTACACTGTTTGTAAAGGAGACATGTACATTTCACTGGAACACTTTGTAAATGACAAGTAAACTTTTTGCTTGGGTTGAATGTGTTAACACTATTGCACAATCATAGCTGTTACAGTTGCAATGACTCGACCAAGACAAGTATATCATCTCAATCTCTGCCTTCTCTTCTCTGTTTTAGCCATTCTGTCCTTATCTGAAAATAAAATGTAATAAAACTGTATCTTTTAATCTCTAACAGAGCGCGCAAATATCCAATCCCAGGGTTCAAGGTTATAAAGCGTTTGAGCTGAGTCTGAGTGTGTTCTCAAGCATTTAATTGTTCAGATTTGAGCCTAGGCTCAAAACTGACCGATCAAATGCTTGAGAACGACTGACTTAACTGAAAAGCTTTATAACCTTGAACCCTGGGCTGGAGATAAGGGGAAGTAAATTCTATAAATCCATTTTTTTTCACTCAATTTTTCAGCACAAAATCCTGGAAGAGACAATTATAATGAACAGAACAGAACAGAACAGAATTTTATTCAACTTGTACACATGCAGCAATCAGGTACCTCGTTAAACATCAAACAATCATACAATACAAACATACATACATGGTCACTGTAGTTTATGGTAATAAGTAGTATAGGTCTAAACTTGAAGAGCAGTATAATGAGCAGTAACATAAAAGGGTTTAATGCAGAAATAAAGGTTTCAGATTTTTAAAACCCCACTTTATCGGGAGCTCTGAATCATTTAAAAAAAAATTGTAGATTGCACATTCTGCTTTACTTTCAACCTGTTTTAAGTGATCACCAATCTACAAAACTGTAAACAGGCTATGGGGTAATGGGCAAACCAATATGGGTGGTAGTAGTCCAGTGATAATGCACTGGACTGCGGTTCCAGGGGTCATAAGTTTGACCCCCTACTGGACCAACAGCTAGGAGATTTTTTCAAATCGATGATGTTCAGGAATGTTCTTCAGCAAGATATACATGTATTGTCTGCTTTTTCTGACTTGTCCGAGTTATTTTTAGAACAGAATAGTACATAATGGTAAATAGATAACAGGGTTACATAGTGGTACACTTTCCAACTTGAGATAAGCATTATATCCTCGTGCAGCACGAGACAGCTGTGCTAATTTTACTTATATGTCATTCATTCTCAATAAACATGTTTATGCTAAAACTATTATGTCCATTGCAAACAGGTTGGAGCCAGATCAGACGCCGGGTAACTCGGCTTCTGATCAGGCTCCAACCTGTTTGCCACCCAGATTAAAAAGATAAAATTATTTAATTTTTTCTACAGTTTAGTGCATTGTGTTTCCATTTATTTGGGAAATAAAAATTTCTTCTCTACTGAACATTACGCAAATGAATATAGCTTTCCGTATCCCTGACTGACTGTACGGAAATCAACGAGTACGGTGATCATCCCTTTTGAAATTTTAGAATGTTCCAATCTAAAAATAACTCGGACAGGTCAGAAGAAAATGCTAATACCGCAATTTGCTCCTCTCTATTCAGGGGTGAACATGGTTTTCTGTGAAGGGTCTGAGCCGGTACTGCGGCTGCCTACGTGCCATATGCTAGCGGTGTTCAATATTGTAGGCAAGATGGCTCAATGATCGGAGTGAATGTACAGTCTGATGAATAGTCATTTGGACTAAAAGTACATGTAGACTATAGCTTGGTACTTTATACTCATACAAGATGTCTACATAGGTAAATAAAACTTACTTGTTTCCCGGCGTACATGTTTTCCATACAATCTGCTGCTCCTAAAGTCCGCAGCACTCTGAGCCAGGGATTTGGTCTGCTTCTCCAGACTCTTTATTTCAGCCACCCGAACACCGCTAGCACTGTAAGAAATCAACAACAAATCAGCACATCAGTTTAACCCCATAAATACGCCTTTTTACGCCTCTAATTTATTCCTCCCCTGAAGAAAACAGTTCCAATTTACAGTCTTGAATATGTATCATAAGAAATATTTTCTTTATTCTAGCAGATAGTAGTTTAAAGCAGTCTGAAAGAAAAAGCAGAATGCGCCCTAAGGCGCATTCTGCTATACTTTCACCCTGCTTTAAGTGGTCATGAGTCTTTAAAACTAGAAACAGGCTATAGGGTACTAGTTTAAGGCTACAGGTAAAGGAAGTTTATTAACTCTTTAATCCACAGATACGCCTTTACTTTCAACCTGCTTTAAGTGGCCAGGTCTCCTTAATACTAGAAACAGGCTATGGAGTTAACCATAGCCTGTAGTTGGCTGAGTTTTATATACATGTACAGTCTAACTTCGATATCTCGAACTCGGCTAATATGTCAAATATACCCGTAGATCAAAGTTAAAACGTGGCTGAGCCATGTTTTAACTTTGAACTACGGGTATGTTCGATTGAACCAAACATGAAATAATGTAATTCATGTGTCAGAATATCTGTTAGTTCGATGCAAGTGAGTTCGAGCTTTTGAAGTTCGACTGTATATGAATATTCAGCAGAAGAAGGGTTAACCCTGTCGGGCCAAACTATTCAGGAGATTTTTAACTTTACCCCATCACCGCTTTATTGTTTTCTGATTCAGTATTTTGTCTGCAAGAATGTTTCAAAGTTAGATTTACGGTTGTATGAATTAGGAAATATTGATAAGAGTGCCAAACCCTTTGGATCCTGATAGACGCCACGTGACACCGTGTCTGATCATGCTCCAATCTGTTTGTAAAGTGGACTTTATGTGACTATGGCGCAGAAAGGGTTAAAGTTAAACATAGTTTCTTACCTATCAACAAATGCTATAAAATCTTCTCCAACATCCCCAGCTGGGTGTGGCTGTGTGTCTTTCAGTAGATCCTGGTCACCTTCATCTAAAAGTGTATGAAACATAAAGTAAGTGGTGCTTCAGTTCAAGGAGTATCTTTAACCCATTACTCCACAGATAGGCATGTAAGGTAGTCCTCCTTTGAAGAATATTGTTCCCTTTTATACATGCACGAATATGCACCATAAGAAAAAGTCTCTATATGCATGCAGATGGTAACTTAACCCTTTCCCCCATAGAAGCAACTTTTAGCGTATTAAATTTATTCCTCCGCTGAAAAAAATAGTTCCAGTTTATACCCTCATGAACAATTACTATTACAACTATTTTATATAGCCTAGCAGATTTTAGCTTAAAGCAGGCTGCTTTACTTTCAACCTGCTTTAAGTGGTCACCCATCTTTAAAACTAGAAACAAGCTATGAGGTAAAGGGTTAAAGTGGGCTGAAAGCAAAGGGGCATTCTGCTTTACTTTCAACCTGCTTTGATTGGTTGCCTGTTTTCAAACTAGAAACAGCTAGGCCATGGAGTAATGGGTTAACTAAAATACAATGTTAACTTACAAGAGGGCATCGCTCACCTGTTGCAATGGGGCCCTACCGATATACAGAGTTACCCCGCATGGAAAGTGTGATAAGAGTAGCGCCCCCTGAATGAGCGGTTGTTTCCGGTTCAATAGTGAAGTACACATAGTATCGAAAATCCTTTATCCTCAAACACGAATTTGAGGAGATCGTCTGCTTGTTAGTGTAGAGCTTATATTATATACAGTAGAACCTGGCTATACATTATTGAAAGCGCAATCTCTCATATTGTTCAAAAATAGAATTAAGACATGCATTTACTTTACCTACAATAAAACTTACAAAAACGTCCATAGATATACCGTTCTATGCATATCATTTATTCATATGTTTATTAAAATAAGTCATCAATCTGCACCTCAATAAATATGTTATACCTCCCAGCAGATGATAGCTTAAAGCAGAATGTACCTTAACCTGCCTTAAGGGGTCACCTATCTTCAAAACTAATACCATCTATTGGGTAAAGGGTTAAACCCCGTTACATGGATGTGTCATAGCACATTCTGGTTGCTGTTAATCAACCATAAACCCTACCCGCTATGAATACCTATCATTTAATTTATTACTTTACCTGATTAAATAAGGAAAAAATACCATAGGAATGATCAATTATGCTTATAGCATGATAAGGGTTAATATTTAAAAAAAAAATACTGCCTACTTTCTTCATAAAAGTTTAGAACATGATATCAATTTTGACTTAAAACATATATGAGTGTGAAACAGTTCTACCCCTGATCAGCCTGTTAGTATATATGCTGCATCTTATCTGGTTCCAAACTTTTTATAAATGATAGTGTTTTAAGCCTATTATAATTAGTGAACTGGTATAAGATCAACAGAAATAAAGTTTTAATCTACTAAAACGATGGAATACATGCTTTACTTTCAATATTGAGTTTTCAATAGAGTACACATTTAATGATAGGAGAGGGGTTCTAAAGTATTATGTTGTTAAAACGGTATGTATTTCCTATTAACCCTTTAAATACGCCTTTGGTTTATGCCTCCATTGAAGGAAAGAGTTCTAATTCAAAGTTTTTATTAGCATGAATGTGCAACATTAAAAACATTGAATATCCTAGCAGATGGTAGCTTAAAGCAAGCTGAAAGTAAAGTGGCATGTACTTTTCAATCTACCTTTAATGGACACCTGTCTTTCCAGGTAGGAACAGGCGATCGGATAATGGGTTAACCCATTACCTTAACCAATTACCCCACAGCCCGTGTTAAGTATTTAAGGTCACCTCTTAAAGCAGGTTGAAAGTAAAACATAATGCGCCTTAAGGTGCATCCTGCTTTACCTTAATCCTGCTTTTAGGCACCACCCACTACGACATAAAATATCACCTAGCTATGTTTCATAATCATGACTGCTTAGTGCATGAAGAGGATTTAGTTGCTTATGAAGGTGGAATTCATTAAAGGAGTAAAAGGCATAATGATGGGGGTAATGGGTTAAGCTTTTGCACATGAAGGAGTGCATGGTATAGGAGATTAAAATTTATTCCCCACATGAATAACAATGTGGATCCTATATATAAAAAAAAATAGTTTGGTGTGCTTTGATTCCAGCCTGTGTACCCAAGACTTAAGCTTCCGTTTTATGGCTTGTCATAGCAGAGATGACTATGGGACAGCAGCTGCACCCCAGTGGGGGGTCAGTATACAATTCGATTTCTAGATAATTGGTTACTTCCTGTTGTTAGTAGTGATGATGCTTTGCGCTTTATGGCCCCTGGGCAGAAGCCTTGAGAGGTGAAATCCATGTGCGCTATGAGCATGACAGGCTGAACTATTTCTATGAAATAACTGTCAACTAAAATCTGCTGGTATATAATGAACAAACAAAATATACATTTTTGAAGAAAATGTTTACCATTCAACATATTTTAAAAGATCAGTTTAACCCTTTGCCTAATGAATATTCATGTCATTATTAATAACTGAATAATACAAAGTTTATGTTTAATACCGGTAATGTCTTAATAAATATCCCCGTTTTCACCTGTAATAGGCAGCATTTATAGACCTATAATGTCATTTAAGAACCAGAGAGGACAGTCATTGATTATAGAGACTGTTCCTATATAGTAACCATCAGATCAGGATCTACTTTTAATCCATGTTAACGTTCTTTTACCGAGGTGAAAACCCGTGTCTGTTAAGTATGTTAAAAGTCAGCTTCTTTGTTATATAGAAAAAGTATGATCAGTGCTACTTTCGGTTTGCTAAAAACGATGAAATAAATAACCGTCGCATTTGACATTAAACAAAATTAATACATTAAAATACATAGGGATAAACGGGAGCTTGACTGCATATAGATATAGGTATCAAACTAATAAACCGCATTCGATCTATTCTTTTCCGAATCGTTTATGACCGTTATCGACACCGTCTCAATGAGATGCGTTAACTAAACAGGAAACAACCTTTTCCTTATCAGGGGAGTTAACTCGTGATGAAAATTGGGATAACTCTGTAATGCGGTAGGGCCCCATTGAAGCTGATAGTTTTACCTTTGAGTTTCACCCATTATCAAAACAAGTTTAAATCTATTCAAATTTGGAAACACTTATTATTATTATTATTATACCAGATTTATATAGCGCTCTTTTCACACAGGGTTGTGCATTCAAAAGCGCTTCACATGAAATAACATAAATGTACCTACCAAGCCAGAGAAGACAAAATAACTACAATTAGATCTGAAAATTGAGTGTGAATAATATTGGAATATGATATATTCTAGTATAGCCAAGTACATCAAGGGCATATAACTCTGAACACAATGGTCTGATTTTAACCAACTTTTATCCTGTCTAAGAAATAGTACTCATATTATATTTGTTTGTTTGTTTTGTTTGTTAACTTCCGTTTCTGCCATCTATGGGTTAATTGGTTGCCCCAGAGAGAGGGGACAGGATACAGAGAACCCGGGTGCGATGCCCTACTCTTATTATCAAAAGAGTTCTCTGGTTCTTTTAGATGCCATGTGTAAAGCACTCATACATCGGACCTCGGTTTTTTTAAGTTTCATCCGAAGGACTTGGTCTGGCGGGGGATCGAACTCACAACCCCTGATGTCATAAGCGGGTCATCATATTATACAGATTGTGTGCAAGTAAAATAAAAATAATAATTCATAACTGCAGCTGCTAGAGTATAAACACTACTACATTGCAACTTAATATGTCAGTTTCAACACATCAAGGGCAGATAACTCTAGAACAATTAATCTGATTACACCCAAAATTGAACCCACAGGAGAACACCATACATAGTTATATACCTTAAAAAAATTCATCAAAATCCATAAAACTTTGTAGACGCTTGAGGGTAAACAATAAAACCATACTGAAATACGGAAAAACCTTTTCTAGCATTTTGAATAGCTAAATTGAATTCAAATATTCGGTCCATTCTTAGTACTTACCTTTGAACACTTTCTTTTTATTTTTTCTTGACTTGTCAACTTTCATCTTCTTGGCTGGGATTTGGTCATCAATACCATCTAAAATATCATCAGGGAGTTTTGAGTCCGCCAGTTGCTTCAATTTTTCGGTCTGAAAATCAAACGAGAATTCTTCTGAATAAAGAAACAATGTTTACCCTTTATAACCAATAACCTGTTTCTAATTTTGAACACTGGTTACGGTTACCACTTAAAGCAGGTTGAAAGTAAAGCAGAATGTGCCTTAAGGCACATTCTGCTTTACTTTCAGCCTGCTTTAAGCTACCATCTGTGCTAGGATATACCACAGAAATATTTCTTTTGGTGCAAAGTCATGACTATAAGTTGGAACTATTTTCTTCAGTGAAGGAATAAATAAGAGCAGGGCTCCAGACAAGGGTTCCAAATCTAAAATCTTTATTTGTGTATCAAACCCCACAGTGTCATTACTCATCAGAATTGTCTCTTTGAGATGATTCTAATGAGTAGTGACGCAATAGGATTTGGAGCTGATAAATGTAATAGCAATACATGTTGGAATTATTCAGTTTACTCTCTCTCATATCTGGAGCCCTGATTAGAAGGGTAAAAAGGTTTATCTAATAACTACGGCATAAAAAGTTAAACAAAGGTATTGAGATGAGGAATTGCTTACGAAAGACATTGATCCCCATATAAAGTTATTAACTATCAAGAAATAAACAACCCTTTTAACTGATAATTGATCTCAATGATTGATAGTTCAAATATGTTATGTATACATACAGTAAAACCTGTCATTGCAGTCATTTGCTATAAGCAAACAACGGGCTCAAACCATTACACCATAAATACGCCTTTTTATGCCTTTAGTTTATTGCTCCATTGGGGAAAATATTTCCAGTTTATACAGTCCTGATTATATACCATAAGAAATATTTTCTGTATCCTAGAAGATTGTAACTTAAAGCAGGTGCATTCTGCTTTACTTTCAACCTGCTTTAAACTCTTTCCTCCCTGAAACTTTAAATGGACAATTCCAGTTTCCATTTTAGTCTAGTCCATTTCTGACTTTTAAGGGTTGTTTTTGTCAATGTTTGGCATCATGACAAACAGTGAAGACCCTGATCAGAGGGCTCCTTTTGGAGCCCTCTGATCTGGGTCTTCACTGTTTGCATAGGACAAGTGTTCTATTCACATGTACACTGTTTGAAAGGGACGCCTATATGCGGGACTAGGGTTCAAAGAGTTAAGTGGTCACCTATCACCTAAAATAGAAACAAGGTATGGGGTAATGGGTTAAACTTGATCATTGACCAATGATTGATAGTTCAAGTATGTTCTGTTCATGTATACAGTAAAATCTGTCCTAGCTTTTAAAAACCTCTTTCCATTGAATTCATTCTATACTGCCACATGATTTATAAATTGCCTCCTGGACAACTGTGCCAGCGCCCAGCGGCCAATAAAATTCATCCCAAATACTGTTTGCCCACTGTATTAAACTGTCAAGAAGCCGCCCAATAAGTTGAGGAAAATTAAAATAGATGCCAGTGCTAATATAAATAATTTGTCTGTCATTCGGTCTCTTGCTCCAATGAAACAACTCTTTCAACACCATAGGCCTGTTAAAATACTCATTACATTTGCAAAGAGTGAAGACCCAGATCAGAGGGCTCCTACTGGAGCCCTCTAATCTGTGTCTGCACTGCTTGCATATTTAGACCAGTACATGTATTTATTAAACTAACCAGAATTTAACAGATTGGTTCATGTTTTGGCAAATAAAATGATGCACAAGGGAACTTAATAACCCACAAGAGTTACTTAGTGCTCAAAGAGTTAAAAAGTTTGGTTTTGAGAGGTTTGCCTGTCTCTTTGTAGAGGCAGCTCAAATTCTAATGAGTAGTTCTGCCGAGACAAATTATTTTTGGCAAAAAAATTGCCTACATTTACCTGGAGTTATGAAACTTACTTTTTGCTTTTTGAATTGTGCATCCATTTTTTTCCGAGCTACTCTCTTCCTCTCTTTTTCTGAACCAATCTGCAGCAGTGCTGTTCTGACCTGCGCCAATGCCGACTGCTTACTGGCATGGAATGAAATATCTTCTGGGGCATCATCATCTTCACTGACATCACCTTTAACAGGGTCATCTGATTCTGCTTGATCTGAAATAATATTTTCCAGAAATATTTTTATCCTAGTATATGGTAGCTTAAAGCAGGCACATTCTGCTGAACTTTCAACCTGAATTAAGTATAATCATGTTTGAAAGATCTAAGAAAATTTGGAAATCTAAGGATTTTTCATGATCAACTTATGGCAGCCCTGCAGATTCACCAACAAGGCTCTATTTAAAAACATCTCCTGACAACCTTTTGGTCATAACGCCTTGCCAGACAATTTCCTTGAAAAAAGCATCCATGGGTCTTCAACTCTTGTGCATATTGAACCATTGAAGTGTCTTTTGTGAGATAAGACCTTTATATTTGATAGTTTGGTTAGAAATGAGCATTGAAAAGTACTAGAGCATGAGTATAATTTGGGCCTCACCAGGTAAACTGAGATTAGTATACCCGCTTGCAGCATTAGATGCATGCTTTTTCTCACCTCTCCAGGACGATGGGGGGGGGGGGGGGGGGGGGGTAGTCATTCAATGGACTGAGGAAAAGTCTTTAAGAGTGGCCCGAGTTTGTGTAGATATATAAATTCCAATAGTTTGTGCTTAACCCATTGGCCCATAAATATGCCCTATTTACACCTTGAATATAGTCCACCACCGAAGAAAATAATTCCACTTAATACTTTCAGGAATATGGACCATAAAAGTATTTCCAATATTCTGACAAATGGTAGCTTAAAGCAGGCTTTTGGCTCAATGGGTTACAACGCTGGCCTTGCAAGCGGGAGGTCCGGGGTTTGATTCCTCCCGGTCCTGTCACTCTAATGGCGTTGTCGGCAAACGGCTTTTTCCACTCCATCCCAGGTGATGACTGTCCTAGCCCAATGCATGGATCACCGTCGCAAATATCCTGTGATAGCTACTGTAACTGTAAGTCAAAAACGGGCTAAGGATCTCTAAGAGATAAAAAGGGCCTCAAAATTAAGATTGGGAGGAGTGTAGTGAACTTTAGGCAGTGTTAGGCCCTGGAGCCTAACGCCTGGACTTTTGGCTCAATGGTTACAAGGTAAGCGCCTTTAGCGGACATGGGCCCCCCCCTCCATGTATCATCAACGCGTTACCGACAGTTTGATTCGCTAATAGGCAATGATTATCTAAAAAATCAATCTTACTTTGTCACCAGTGTGCTTTCAAGTTGACAATATTAATGATTAGATCTATCATCAGTATCTTTTTCCTATGAGGTATATATATAATGATTAAAATGAAACAATTAATAATTGACGAATTATTACTAACAATCAAGGCAATATTTATAGCCGAAGGAAAGCTTCATTTTTTGCTACAAATATTAACAAAACATTGGTTAATTATCTGTCCGACCAGGGGGACTAGTGTCCGCCCCGCAAAATCAGCCCGGGGGGCTCATGTCCGTCAGTCTGGTTACAATGCTCGTCTTGCAAGCGGGAGCTTCCGGGTTCAATTCCCAGGTCCGGTCACTATAGTGTAGACCAAGATCTGAGTAGAGACTGATAAGTCTAGGCTCGCACTAACTGTTTGTCATTTTGCACTTACAAATTTTGGATAAAACCCCGAAAAAACACTAAAAATACAATCATTTATGCCATAAATAAAAGTTAAATATCGACTAAACGATATTGGAAACTGTAATTATTCATTTGAAGTTTCTGGGTCGAGGGAAAAATTAAAGAATTTTGGGGGTCAATGAATTGTTTACTCTACCTTATGTTACTATCATGTTGTTTTGAAACTGAAACTAAAATTGAACAACACAAACCTGAGTCACTTCCACCGTCATCAGACTTTTGGTTCAAAAAGGAAAATGCCTCAGATTCAAACTCGTCGTCATCTTTTGTAAATCGACGTGGCATTGTGTCGTCCGTTTCGATATATTTGCTAAAATGTTCCAATAAATTCCCACGTGTGTCACTGACTTTCGTGTAGGGTTTTATTAGCGAATGCAAAAAGTACCTCGACACCGGTCCGAATTCATTTGGCTCCTCTCGGATATTGCCGTTTGCTTGACAACAAGCTCAAACAAGCAAAACATTTTGCAAAACCGATCTGTTTTTAACGTTCTCAGTTGGATTGTTTTCAGTCTGCACGATGTTTATGGTAAGGACACATATGCTGATTTGCTGTTCGATCTGCGGGTATCATATTTTAACAAATCAAGGAAAAGGTTTTCGAAAAAATTCTTTCAAACATTTGCGCGTTTGCACGGTGTTAGTATCCTGTACTTTCGGACAGACTGGTAGTTTCGGACACTTTACAAATTACACTCAATTGAACACATTCACTCGCTTCAGCATAGCAGAAGAATGAGAATTCTTTCAAAATTTTGAAAAGAAAGTCTCAAAGTCATTTCGACTTTTAAAAAAAAACACGCTAGGATTGTGTGACAGTTTAGACTTTAGTGATCAGACTCGGGGGAAACGATGATTGCCTGCTTGACCCAGTGTTGTCAATAAGAACCGATTGCCGATGCAAACCATCGGTTGAAATCGCTGCTGCATCGGTTGATTTTTGTCCAGAGATGAAGTTGAAGAATCACGAAAATTGTAGTTTTACTCTGGCAGGAACATTCAATAACATGTTTTTGAATGTCCATGTTTTACTCAATATCACCGATTTCTGCATGTTAAAGCCTAGAGATATCTTGAAACACGGAGTTAAATATACCTACAAATAGCGCCAATTAGTGTCATTGTCCGAATGGTTGCGTATATGTAATGCTCTCGTCTTTTATCCTTACGATCTGTAAACCTATTAGCTTCCGATTTAAATTTCTACCGAGAGGCCAATCTCGACAATTTCTGCAGAAATAGAAAAGGAAACAGTTTCTGCGACTTCGGCTTTCAGTAGAACGAAGACAAAATAAAAGTGAAACAGTAATGGTTCCCTTATTTATTTGTTATTACCCATTGTTATCGTTTGAGTTTTTGCAAGTTTCGCAGGATGTTTCTATAAGTTTTTTGTTCAGTTTTCATTTACGATATTAACGTGAAGCGTTCGATCGCCGTCGGTGTCCTAATTCATGGAAATGGTAAAAATATATCCTTAATGAAGTAGATTGTTTCCCCTCGTACTAATTTCCCCAAACATCAAAACGAATCTTCGGCATCTTTAAACCACGGAATTATGTGTGTATAGATGCTTTCATATGCTGCTGAAAGTTTGAACAAGCTAACCGTCTGTAAAACAAAGTTAAAATAAAAATATACAAGATAGTCACCCTGAATTCCAGCGCATTCCGCCTATTTTGAATTTTTGATATATATTTATTAGGACTGCAACGGTTCACCGAATTTCGGTTATTTTCGGTTCGTTTGTCTCGGTTCGAGTTTCGGGTCGGCACCGCAAATTTTCGGTTCTGTGCGCCGATGTATGGTAAATTACACTAGACCGCTAATTTACCAATCAGCGTGCAGTCTGCGTGTATATTTTTGATGGTCAGACGTTCCCAAATGTAAGGTTAAATCACAGGTCTAACATTTTCTTCTTGCAGTAATTTAAAAAGCTCACTTCCCGTCCGTCTCATTCTTTTCATATCGGCTATTTATAATTCCGGGAAATCCAGCACTTAACGCATGCGCACAATTGATAGCCCGGCTTCAAAGGTACCAAAGTCGAATCAGCATCAGAAAAAGGGTAACCCAGGGTTCACCCTGGCTTAAAATTTTCTTGCGCCAAAAAGTTTGCGCCAAAATAATATTTTTGGAGCCAAATTTTTCGCCATTTTTTTATGTATGTTATACATACATGTGATATTTTCTTGGACCCAAATAGGGAGATTTGGTCATTTTAATAGGGAGATTGGGGTGCCAAATAGGGAGTTTTTTTCGCCACACCTTTTTCGTGATTTTTTTAAAAAATTAAATCAGTGACCTAATCTAGATAAGTCTATAGACCACTAAGACAGAGACAATTTTCACCCGGATATATACTTTTTATAATACTGACATGGGCCTATTATTCTAGCATCTAGGCTGAAAGTTAAGCAGAATACTCTTCAGGAGCATTCTGCTTCAGTAAAAGTTTAAGCCTGCTTTAAGCTAGATCTAACATCTGCTAGGATATAAGAACTATTTCTTATGGTTCTTATATATATTATTCATTCATGACTAGTAAAGGTAAACTGGAACTATATCTATTTTCTTGAGAGAATAAATGAAGTAGTTCAAATGGTCTAGATTTCTATCTATGGAGTAGATGTAAAAAGAGTAAGCAACTTAACAATCTGTTATTCATTAAAGTATGCAAACAGTATGGGTCAAGATGAGACGTGCATCATCTTATATAGATACAAACTGTTTGACACTGATATTTTCGGAAAAAAAATGCACAAAAATTAACTCAGAGAATTGTTGCAGATGACAAAGGTTGCAGACGACAAATTCTGCAGACGATATTTACTAGCGCCATAAAGTGGGTGTGGTTTTAACAACGAAATAACGCGTCTTAATTTTCTACCGCGAAAACTGATTGCAACTCAATTTTACGAGCGTAATTGGTTGTAAAACCTAACTTAATAATTATACATTTGCACAAATCGTAAGTAACAAACAGAAGAATTTAGGTCCAATGTTTAATTTTAATTTATTGTTAGAAAACGGCGCTGGGGAATACGTTTTAGACTAACAAAATATACATAGTTCTCGTAGCAAATGTTACGGCGCCCCGTCATTTTGTAACGGTATCATTTTCGAAGTATTTTTCTGTTACGTGAATATACAACGTTTTTTGTGGTGGAAATCAATTCATGAATGATAAATTCTGATCAGCTTTCATATAAAATGTGTGTTTGTCCAGAACTTACGGATAGTTATCTGATTTTAATCCGACCCGTATCGGCGACATAGATCTTTATCCTTCGCATCACCGCTTCTAAAAGTTGTCGTTGAAAAGGTCTCCTATTTGGGGCGAACCTGTCAATCACTTTTTTTGATAACCAATTAGATCTACAACACATTAAAAGCAATCTCGGCGCCTGTGGTCAAACATTGTTTGGCAGCCTGCCATTACACATGCCGTTATCGACGATTGCGTAACGTGTTTACACGCATCAGTAGCGTTTGGTGATAGGCTAAGCGTGTGTATGGATTAGCCGAACTCTGAAGCCAATTTTAAGATTTTTAAAGTCGGCGATAAAATAAACTGTACTATTATACGGCGACAATTCCAAAATTTCTCGTCGCCAGACACTTTTGCCAATTCGAAATTTCTGTCGCCAGAATTATTTTTTTTGCGCAAATGGCGCCGTTGGCGATGCCCAGCGGGAACCCTGTAACCAGTCTATTACTTAGCGACCGCAAATTGCGAATGGCGATGTAAATAATTAAACTGAAATATTAATGACTTTTTCAGTAATTGGAGCTAGGTAGTTCTTCTAGCGCTTATAAATAGAAGGCTGATGAGGCATTTAAGGAAGACCAGCCAGCATGACAAACAAAATAGGCTGAAAGATTAGTTACGAAACTTCAATGAAAAACAGGTCGGGACGAACCACGCCTTAAATTCGCTACAATCTGTCCTAAAATGGTAGAAAGAAATGCACATCTTTCTCGTACATATGATAAAATTATAGATGACAGTGATAGCGTTTTCGAAAAAGTGTGTAGATCTATTGTCTGCGTAGACATGTGCCAGTAAATGAGAATTTTTTTCTGGTTGATTTTATCAAGTTCTTATCCTAATACCCGAACCGAAATAACCGAAAACCGAAGGGGTCTACTCGAACCCGAACCGAACCGTGAAGTACCTGAACCGTTGCAGCCCTAATATTTATAATTCATTAGCGCGCAACCAAACAAGTCTGCGTTAGTTAAAGAATCCATGTTTTTGTTTATTCGTAACACACACCAGGCAGTTGATTGACATATTGAGTGTAGTTAGATCGTGAACGTAGCATTAAAAATAGTTTCTAGACACAAGAAACGATTTTATGCACTACACTATCGACAGCTTCGCTATTCCAATGTCAAATAAACAGAAAGCTTGTGCATACATTCTCACAGACATCAAAATCATAGATCTACTAGAAAGATTCCTGAGAAATGTGTTTTATTATTGCTATTTAAATAAAGATTTTCGGAAATCCGTTCCTAAGATAGCATGTATATTCCCTAAAATTTGTGCGACGGAAAATAATTTATGCGTTGAACTAATGCCGCAGTCATTCGTTAGTGTTCGGTTCAGCTCGTAAAAGGCGGGAAAATAATTCCTTTGTCTTTGTCTTCGAAGTCTTAATTTATCAACCAATGAAACACGGACTTCCGTACACACCCTGAAGAGAAAGTCACATGTTATATACGTCACCAGTGCTCAAAAAATTGGATAGCCCGACGCCCGGGGCTCCTACATTTTCAATTGGGGCCTGTCATAAATTTTGGTGATCATGCCCGCCGGGCCTGTCTGATTATGCAACTTAATGTATGCAAGTTGTTCTGTTCAGTAGCCTAATGATTACAGGATGTTGGCTTTACAAGCCGCGAAGCGTGTTATCTTAAGAACTCAGTTTTACTAGTGATTATTACACAACCAGTGACCAATCAAGCGTGTTAGCATGTTAGCCTCTAATCAGGGTTGACTTTTACCATTAGATAAGCTCTTACTGTCACGCATCATGATCAGTGTCTAGAGTCTGTTTCAGTGAAATCTCACTGGTGTGTAAACAAAAGAATTTACGATTTTCTGAAATTTCCCTTGAAATTACTGTATAAGGGTTTCACTCACCTAAAATAACAATCATTTATTCTCCAATGCATTAAATTTTCACTGTAAGTCAAATCATAACACTTTCCATCACTCAAACAAAGTTAAGAAACAAACTTCCAAATTTCCGCCATTTTGTCATATTTGTCAACAATGGCGTCCTTCACATTGAATAAGCATATGATAGAAGAGATTAATTAAAAGTAAGATTTTTATGTAAAATTGGTACAAAAGCAGTGTAGGATTGAGCTAAATGAGTAATTAAGATAAAGTAAAGGATTATGATAATTGTTACTAAAAATAGAATCTGGCAATCTCATAAGAACCACTTAACAGTTAGAATCACTTTCACTGACTATAGAACTTAAAAGGAAAATTAGGCTATCTTGGATCTTTTTAAGTTAAATGCAACTATACATCCATTCCTGATTGATTTAGCAATTATAATTTATAGGAAATTATTATAACTTTGTTAGTGATTATTTTGTGTTGTTACTGTTTTTTTTATGTTTATGTTTTTTGGGTGTGGGTAAAATACTGACGGAATCTACTGACGAGTTAAAACAAGAACAAAACGCTGACCAGTTAAGTTATATAGGCTTTTCTCGATTCTACTGACGACATGAAATGAGAACGAATATCACTGACACTATGTAAACGTATAGGAAAGTGGCTGACCACAATGGATATGAATAAATTAGAACATTATTTGAAGTTATTAAAATCAAAATATCTAATATATCTAATATAAATTATAGATTAAATATCTGTCAAAAAAAAAAAATTAAATTTTTTTTTTAAAAATTTAAATCAAGGTTTAAGAAGTTAAATGTTTTTTTTTGGGTTTTTTTGTTTGTTATATAAACACATAAATTTAAAAATTAATTTAAAATTGAAAAAATTAAAAAAAAATATTTTTTTTTTAATATTTATCTAGATAAAGATATAGAATTATAGATTCCATATTAATTTATAAGTGTATAACAAATTCTATAAAAGTTTGAAATAGCTGAAAACGGAGTTGCTGACCAGTTGAAACAAGAACAAAACACTGACCAGTTAACTTATATAGGCTTTTCTCGATTCTACTGACGACATGAAATGAGAACGAATATCACTGACACTATGTAAATGTATTGGAAAGTGGCTGACCACAATGGATCTGAATAAATTAGAACATTGTACGCGAGTGTAATTGAAGTTATTAAAATCAAAATATCTAATATAATTATAGATTAAATATCTGTCAAAAAAATTTTTTTAAATTTAAAAAAAAAAATTAAATCAAGGTTTAAGAAGTTAAATGGTTTTTTTTTGTTATTTATTTGTTATATAAACACATAAATTCAAAAATTAATTTAAAATTTAAAAATTTAAAATAATTTTTTTTATTTTAATATTTATCTAGATAAAGATCTGGAATTATAGATTCCATATTAATTTATAAGTGTATAACAAATTTTATAATAGTTTGAAATAGCTGAAAACGGAGTTGCTGACCAGTTGAAACAAGATCAAAACACTGACCAGTTAACTTATATAGGCTTTTCTCGGTTCTACTGACGACATGAAATGAGAACGAATATCACTGACGCTATGTAAACGTATGGGAAAGTGGCTGACCACAATGGATCTGAATAAATTAGATCATTTTATGCGAGTAGAAGTGTTACTCGAGTTTTATTTCAGTGATTTATTATTGTTAACTTAATAGAATAATATCTTTCATTTATTAATGCGTAGGTTAGAAAAGAATAAATATTTTTACGATTTAATTATTGATCTATATAAAGATCTAATACATTTATTAATAAATGTTGACAATTATTTTATTACTTACAAAATTAAAGTGGAATTTTTAAAATTATAAGCCAAATTTTAATAAAGTGGGAAAAGGTATAAAGTTGTGGTTAACACTCACATATCATATGAGATACATTCGCCATTGAAGTGTAGATCTACATCAATTTAAATTTAAATAGAATCACCAAAGAATTTATATTTAAAGATTGAATTTGATCATGTTTAAAATGACGTTCCAGATCATCGAATTCCTTGGCGTTTGATCAGGTATTAACTTGTACTAATCTAAAGGTCGATAATACTTTAATATAGTGTTTGATATTGAAAGGTAAAGGCATTCCTATATTAAAGGTTACCGTTAATTGTCGGCTCTTTTCTTTGATGTAATTACCACTTAATTAATGATTAATTTATTTGGAAACTTGTCGCAGTTTGTAGTGTAGGCTCGAGCGTAATCAATTAAAAATATTATTATGCTTGTCATTTAACTGTAATATTCAACACCAATAAACAATTAATGACAAACAGTGAAGACACTGATCCGAGTGCTCGGTAAGGAGCCCTCTGATAAGACTCTTCATTGTATGCATAGGACAAGTGTATTTCTCACAGGTACACAGAAAAGTAACAGATTAATTGTTTAGATCCTAATCACATGATACAGATTTCCCATTACCCCATAGCCTGTTTCTTATGTTGAAGATAGGTGGCTGCTTAAAGCAGCATCATGCGCAATATGCTTTACTTTCAACCTGCTTTAAGCTACCATCTGCGGTTTATGTAATTAAATAGGAAGATCTTGATGAGGCGTCAAGTAGATTAGAACTAACCATGTACGTGTTTGATACTTTCAGATTTAACTCTTTCCACATACAAGCTCCTTTAAGCACAATTGATTTATTCCTTCGGTGAAGAATCTTTTTCCAATTTATACATTCATAAACATACATGTACCAATTTTCACCTGCTTACATGCCGAGTAAAATACACTAACCCTTCACGTGTTTGAATATTTCACATTTGTTTTAACTCTTTGAACCCTTTTATTAAGCAATTTTATTATTTCATAACTGCATATTAATAAAGATCAACTCACCCTATTTAACAATATTTTTTAACAATTTATTCACACAATCTGTATACCCAGATAAATGGGGACTTGGTCATTTACTTATTACTTCAAAAGTAAAAAAAGACTTAAAACAAAGAACTAAAATAATCACAAACAAACAACAAAGCTCATATTTTCTTATTTAAAGTCACTCAACCAATCCAAATAAATCCACTTCAAAAGCCACACCTTTTACCAACTATTGTCACGGCCCATTAAACCACATGACGATTCACTCTATTCGGACTGGATCCTGTTATCCTGTCAGGAGTTTAAACAATCATTCACACTTTTATATATAACCGTGTTCTGTAAATGCGGCACGCGCCTGTACGCTAGCGGCTAATATGTTAGTTGAGTAATGTATCTTTAATTATTGTTTGCCTTTAATTGGACCGTCGCTTGTTATAAATAAAGAAACAACATTAACAACCTTAACCCTTTCCCCAATAGAAGTTTATTCCCCTGCTGAAGAAAATAGCTCCAATTTATACAGTAATGAATATTGATTGTAAGGAATATTCTTTATTCAAGTAGGTTGTAACTTATAAAAGGTTGAAAGTAAAGCCGAATGCGTCTTAAGGCGCATTCGGCTTTACTTTCAACCTGCTTTAAATTGTCACCTATTTTCAAAGATAGTATACTCCTTCAAGCTATTAATATAATAGATTTGATCCAGATCTCTCACATACCTGTAACATATATATAGTCAGCAAAATTAAAAGAGACAGATGACCATTTAATGCAAGACAAAGGTAATACATAAATCAGCTTACTGCATTACCATTAATTTATTATTGAATATACATTGATTTAGCATTGAATTTTTTTTATTTAAATGAGCGGCACGTGCAGAGATTTCGCCCATAGCGTGCCCAAATTAAACAACGTGTCAGATTAAGCCAACCATACAATGTAATCAATTGGCCAAACTCTTAATAAACAGGGAACCCAATTAACAGCAGGGTGTTATATTCAATCGGGCATACAGGCATGCACGTGCTTACATTATCTTGCTTACATTATATTAGGACACGCCCCCAACTGTTATAGGCGGTCGATAAACTCATTAGATTTTTTTGATTGGATCCTATGTGCGATCATAGCGACCATTGTACTTTTAATGAGATTGACTTTTCGGCGCTATTGCATTTTGGCCTTTTTTAAAGGGGCTATCTTAACTTAATAATATGTACTTGCCACCAAAATTTAAAAATTATGAGGCTCACGAAAGCAGGGTGAACGATCCCGAGCCTTGGATACACAATTGATTGTGTAACGGATGCTTTCAAAAAAATTTAAATGAATAAAGTAATGGCAATACATTATTTAGAACTTTTATTTAATGTAATAAAACGACTTAATAATGTATTGAAATTTTCTTTTACTTTAACTGAGAAATTTTAAAATTAAAACTTTTTATTTATTTCCAGTAATTATTTTTACCTACGCAAATAATAAATGAAAGATATTATTCTATTAAGTTAACAATAATAAATCACTGAAATAAAACTCGAGTCACACTTCTACTCGCATAAAATGATCTTATTTATTCAGACCCAATGTGGTCAATCATTTTCCCCATACGTTACATAGCGTCAGTGAACTGACAATCCTTCTTATTTCAAGTGGTCAGTCATTTGTTCTTATTTCAACTGGTCAGTAAACCCGAGTAAAGCCTATATAAACAGATTGTTCTAAGCTTTATGTGGTCAGTGCTTCTGAGCCTAGTCAGCCGTCAGTGTTTATTCCTCTTTGCTTAAGTCGTCAGTGAAATGCTATAATTTATAGTTTTAAGTCGACAGTACACTGTTCTTACTTCATGTGGTCAGTAACAATTTTGAACAAATACCATCAGTCAATATCGAGGACCTGTGTATAATTCTATTTGGTCAGTGTTAACCACGATCTTCATCTATTTCAAACTTTTATAAAATTTGGCTTAAATTTGTTATACACTTATAAATTAATATTAAATCTATTATATCTTTATCTAGATCAATATTAAAATAAATAAAAAAAAAATTAATTTTTAAATTTTAAATTAATTTTTAAATTCATGGCCTAACATTCATCAAGTGTTTATATAAAAAATAAATATAACATCTTAAACCTTGATTTAATTTTTTTTTTAATTTTTTAATTTTTTTTTTACAGATATATAATCTATAATTTATATTATATTTTGATATATTACTTTTACAATACTAAATAACTTCAATTATACTCGCGTACAATGTTCTAATTTATTCAGATCCATTGAGGTCAGTCACTTTCCCATACGTTTACATAGCGTCAGTGATATTCGTTCTCATTTCATGTCGTCAGTAGAATCGAGAAAAGCCTATATAACTTAACTGGTCAGCGTTTTGTTCTTGTTTTAACTCGTCAGTAAACTCCGTCAGTATTTTACCCACACCCATGTTTTTTTTAACTTGATTTGCTTGCCAATGTAAACACATAGGTTTAGTTAAATTTCATAGGGGCAATTTACAAAAAAAATCGGGCAAGTTCATTTTGGGCAGGGCAAGTCAATTTTATAAGCTTACTTGCCCTGGGCTTGTCAGTCATAAATATTTTCTTGGAGCACTGGTCACTATTGCACGTGATTTGTGGGTGTCCTCTTTCAAAACAATCATGTCTGTCTACGCTTCATTGAACAGAAAAAAGAGACCAGAAAAACAGTAGCTAGAGTCGAGAAAGCCAAATAAAGGCATACGAAGGCACTCCTAATGTGGCAGTTCACTGACTGTTTAATGCAGAGGGAAACTAGCGTTGGGTGTGGACAATGCTTCTTTAAGAATACGTAATTGCTTATCTCCCGGCACTGGTAAATTGACATTTCATCCAACTCATAAACTAACACACACGGCCGAGCACACTGCTTTGACGAGCATTTACGGAGGTAAGAGACAGAGTTGGAGCCTGAAAATACGCTGATGATCTCTTACCGGAATAACGTATATCTATATACGTTCCTGGTTTCATGGTATCCGAAGACTTGGAAAATATTTTTGATGTTGGTGTCCGAAATTAGAGGCAAAAAATAAATTATTTTCATGAATAATTGTAGGTAATTATAGCCCCCTTGACCCCGCCTAATCGGTTGGTTTTCCAAAATTATCCCTTGATACAAATCTTATTGAAAACCCTGTTGACCGGACCATAAAAAAACTGCAAAAGACAACCATTAACTGCAAACAGACCTCAATAACCTCGAAATTTGGGGTAAAAAATTAGGGCACGAAGTTCAACGCAAAAACTGTTACATCCTGTCAATCTGACAACGGGTGCCGGACGTTTCGGTAAATGACCAGTTGGGTAAATTGACTTTATATAGTAAAAGGTCTGGAGGTTTCGGTAAAAAGGTAAATTATAGGAATTAAAGGTTCATGTAGCTGTATATCGCACCTCTTGCTTGATCAATAACGAATTGATATGTAATCACAAGTACCTTTTAATGCCTTACAAATTGGTTAAAGATTCTATCAACTTTAAGTCTTAACAAACACATACTGCAAGAAGTAGAAGAAAACCTCTATTTAGGCCTTCAAATATCAAACGATCTCAAATGGAACGAACACATCAACTTAACATGCAAAAATGCAAACTCGACACTTGGATTCCTAAGAAGAAACTTAAGAAATGTCCCTGAAAACTTCCGCAAAATAGCATATATACATCACTGACTGGTCAGATCCATCAAGGAATAGGGGGCAATAATTTGGAACCCATACTTAAATGGGATATTGAAAATTTAGAAATAATTCAACATCATTCAATAAGATTTATTAAGAAAGACTACAAGAGCAGAGAGACAGGATCAATAACACGTATGAGACAACGTAGTTATAGTTATACAGACTTCTATATAAACATTACACAAAATAAATTTTTCCTACATCATAGCAGATGGTAGCTTAAAGCAGGCTGAAAGTAAAGCAGAATGTGCCTAAAGGCACATTATGCTTTACTTTCGACCTGCTTTAAGTGGTCACTTGTCTTCAAAACTGTAAATAAGCTATGGGGTAATACATTAATGTACTTTTGCCCTGCATTAGCCCTTTACCCCATAGCATGTTTCTTGTTTTGATGGCAAGTGACCACTTAAAGCATGGTTGAAATTAAAGCAGAATGTGCCTTAAGATGCATTTTGCTTTAAGCTACCCTTTGCTGAATTATTGAACATATTTTTTGGTACATGTTTATGACTGTATAAATTGGAAATGTTTTTCTTCAGTGGAGGAATAAAGTAAATTCGCTAAAAGGCGTTTCTATGGAGGAAAGGGTTAGGCAAGTATCAGTCTTAATGGCTACCAATACCACATTCTTTTCAGTTGAACTTGAAGCTTAGCACAAGTTGTACTGTATACAGTGAAATCCCTCTAGACCGGACATGTGTGGGGACAACAAAAATGTCCGGTTTAAAGGGGTTTAAACTTGTTTCTAGTATCAAAGATAGCTGACCACTTAAAGCAGGTTGAAAGTACGGTAAAGCAGAATGCACCTTAAGGCGCATTCTGCATTACTTTCAACCTGCTTTAAGCTTTCATCTGCTAGAATGTACAAACTATTTTCTTCAGTGTAAGAAAAAAACAAAGAGGTAATAAGGCGTGTTGATGGTGCAATGGGTAAAAATCAAAAAGGATTGGTAACAGGAACAAAGCTTTTGTCAAGTTTAGAGAGGATAGACTGGTCGGAAATCTTAGAAATATGCTCCAAAAAAATGTTGGAGGCATTTTTGGGGAAAAGTTGACAGGCCACCTTTTTATCATAATTAAAGTGTGCTGAATCCATTTAGGGTGCCTGTCACCCTCTCCGGTGCCTTGAAAGCCCAAAAATGGTAAAAACCAAAATGGCCGCCAAAACGCTATTTTTTCGCTTTTAAATCCCATCTTTTTGGGATTAAATTTACCTAATACATCTGCTTCTCCTAATCTATATGGTTTATTAAAACAAATCTTCACAGGAATGTTCCTGGGTTGATTCTCCATCAACAAATTGATAACATGAAGATGTATGGTTGCCATGGCAACCATTGTAAAAAATAGAGAAATCTTTAAAAAAAAAAAAAATCTTGTAAAATAAATCACATGGCCCAAAGCTTAGATACTTTATTGATATATAACAGACTCCCTTTTAACCATAATTAAAGTGATTTGAGTCCAGTGTGTTGCCTGTCCCCCTTTCCAATGAAGTTTAAGGCCAAACATGGGTAAAAAAACAACACAAAATGGCCACCAAAAAGCTATTTTTCGTTATTCTATGCAGTCTTTCTGGGATCAATACACAATACATTTTCCTCTCCTAAACCACATGGTTTATTAAAAACCAACTGTTCAATACTTTGTTTTGGGTCAATCTCTTTAAAAATGATTTCATGCAGACTTTTTGTTGCCATGGTAACCAAAGTTAAAATCAGGTTGGTTTAATTTTGTCAAAATTTGCTAACTTTGGGCTTATTGGGCTAATTGGACATCACAGAGAGAGAGAAGCGGATATATATAAGAGGTACCCGGGCGATACCCAACTATTGTTCAATGGAGCCCATGGTTCTTTTGTATGCCCAGTACATGTATAAATCACTTATACATTGTACATAGGTACAAAATAACCATAGCGAAATTGGCGGATAAGGAGAATTTTTGCATTTAAATGGACTCGCAACCGGATGGTGTACTTGTCAAAATAAAATAAAATACTCAAATAAAAGCAAATTTGTGGCATTATTTGGCTTCTGACATTAAAAAAATATGATCAGTCCAAAAAAGTCTCAAGAATTGTCACCGAATCTTAGTTTTTTTTAGATATTTTCCATCATTTTTCTATAGCGTTAGCTAACGGTATAGTTGTTGTTGTTGCGTTTCTACACGGGCTCAGACATAAACCCGAACCGAATATGTATAAATCAATCGCTACCAGTGAAGTACGTTAATTCGCTACCATATAGATAGAGAGCCCCAGTAGCCGCGTGGTTAAGGCGCTTGCCTTTGTTTTCATGTTTGTCTCCGCATGGAGGGTCACGGGTTCGAATCCCACCAGAGCTTCTTCCTTTTTTTTTTTTGAAATGCATTTTTTAACAGAATTTATTATCCAAAACTAAATCTTACTCATTTATATAAGCATTTGACATATATTTACAAATTACTATTTTTAATGCTAAATCCGGTTGCGAGCCTCTTTAAAGTAAGTTGAGTACAATTACTATTTACAATGCATCATGATCTACTTGAATTACTATCTTATATGTTACAGTTGGAAACTGTTTTCTTTCCTGTTTAAACGGAAGTAAATGCTTTCGCGGTTCAATAAATGTTGGAAATAATTCCTTTTGGAAACTTTTGACTTTGTATTAAAATCTTTTGGAGATTAATAAAACTGATGTCTAATCTGGTCTCAATTTGTTTACCATGGACATCATTGTTTTGGCACAAACATGGTTTTAAAGAATACAGTTGTAACTGCTGTAGTTACTATTGGTTAGTTATAACTGACATACTGCATTCAAAATATCATATAGTTCCTATTCATAGTGGTAGTTGTCGTTATCCTTGGATTTGTATTGTGATGTGGACACTGGACAGTATACGGGATATTCCGCACAAGTTTTCACTGTTAAATCATATTGTTAGTAAAGTCATTACAGGAAGTCAGTTTCAAACACAACTTGGGTATTGGTGTGGGTATTGGTGTAAATATCATTAAGATGGAAAGCCATTGATATTCACTCTACTCTAATGTCTGAAATGTTAACGCTTCACATGTAATGATAGTGCATCACTTGTTTTGACAAAGCTTTATTTACAAAGCTTTGCAGCATTCCACGATGCTCTGAAAAACATTTTATGCAGTCTATTTGCTTTGGCTAGGGAATAAGGATGTCAATCACTTCGAGTTAAAGCGTGCACGACTGGAATGGTTTCCAGGACAGTTAGGTCATACAACATAGTGTGAGCAGGAATATTATACTCCTTGCTGTGACCCCGGCTCTCTCGGCCAGAGTTTGGTGTAATACATTGAATGGCGGTGAGACAGTAGAAGAATCAAAACATTAGTGTATCTGACCAGAACAACTATTTTGTCAACATTGCTTGTAAGAAAAAAGTAAAATAATCCGTTGATATCCTCCTCTTGTCAAGCTTGGGTATTTACGTGTCTACATCAGGTTTGTTTGATTCGGCTTTAGACTTTTTGCTCATCAGGGAACCCACCAGCCACAACTGTGACTTGGTCATGTTGATCAAGCTCTGCAGCCTGTTCAGAGAGAGAGAGAGAGCTCCTGACAAGTCAATCTTGTTACTTGGAATTTCCCAAATCAACTGGCAGGGGTACCTTATATCAGCAAATAACACCCTAACTGGGTCTGATACCCTTAGCACTTCTCTTACATCCCTCAGATTTGATTGACATCCTATAATACCTGCCATGTTTATTAATACACCAATAAGATCTTCAAATTTAGAACCTTTCTGTGTCTTCATAATGGCAATCAGAAAGGCATGTCCATCAATAATAATGAAGACAGTAGTTCAGCTGTTGCCTACATTCGTGAACACATTGTTTCTGCTGTTACAATCTGATATAGAATGGCTGAATATCATAGCAAGCGATATCAGCAAAGACAATTGCTTATGGTTTATCCAAGTCCACTGTATGATGAACGGTCAGCATTTGATACGGTATGTTTGCTGTCTCTAGAACATAATCCTTTCTGTATCAAATAGAGATGAAAATATCAGAAGTTTGTTCTTCTACAACGGTATTGGAATCTGACATTCCGGTCCTTACATGGCAAAAGGCTTTCCTCAACAAATGCGTTGCGTTACCTTTGTCCTTTGCATTTAGGAATTCATTGTCATTTTATGGCTTAGTCCTTTGTTACAATGATTGGTTAATCTGCATACTCTTCAATTGCAAGCATATTGAATCATATACGACGTAATTTCTGACACCAATTCGTGTTCGATATCTTGTGTCTGCTTTCTGAAGAATCAACAAGTATTTGATGAGTGAATTGGGTTTATCATGTCACCAACAGTTTTTCAGCTATAAAGAGATAGTGTCTTCTTGAGACAGATACATGCATAGTGCCGCAAAACCATGATACCAGTCCATAGATACATGCCATGATACCGTAATCCGTCACATTATAAATTTATATCGGGCAGACCAGTAGTGCTAGTTCAACATTTCACCAACATCGAGAGAATATTGGATATGATTTCAGAAACTTAACTGCAGCTTGAAAAATAACTCTCTTCTGATCATACAAGAGGTATGCAGTGGTCCCCTGAAGTCTTGTGAATAGGTTTTAAGAGCCGCATGGGGCTCATTATCATGACATTACATATTGATTTGTTTGTCAACATTCAAGCGGCACACTTCTCTTGCAATTTGCTATGTGGATCTAATATCATACGATAAAACTAACTTTCTTAAGGCAGTTGTGGTCTTTGTGATACAAATAATTCCTTCTCACCATTCTTCTTTCTGTTCAGCAAACCATGGCTTTTGTCTAGATCATCTTGATTCAATCAACACTTTGATCTAATTGCTGCAAGTTTCCATTTCAGAAATTCATGAAACACATCTCTTGGAAGCTGGTGCAATTTTATTCAATTATCCATCAAGTTTTATTTGTGTGATCAAAATGTTTTAACGAGAGGACCATACTGACTCTATATAGTTCAGCTGTGTCATTAGAATTTGACATAAGAGCCGCTGGGAGGGTACGATTTTGATACCAGGGCTATGATCTTAACAAACCTGATAGAGGTCTACAACGTTATTCTTTACAAAAAAAAATCTAGTATGTGTCACCTTATGTTTTTGACAATGTATTAAAAAAACCTTTTCATTAGTAATGTTTGACCATATGGCAAACTTTTTACAAACTTTGAAGAATTTTACAGTGCTCCCTATCTACAAAAACACCCATCGGGAGTCGAAAAGTGTGTTTGTTGTTTAGAGGGGGTATATTGAATAAATGAATGTCGTTTATGCAACTGTGACAAGCATTGTTGTAAAGAGGGTATAATTGTAATGAGAGTAGTTGTAGAGAGCACTGTACTTTGTGATGATTTACACTAGATATCAAAGCTTTGGGCCTTGTCAGATTTTTGACACGAGGTTCATACATGGACGAAAGTAACTTACAAGAACGATAGGGCAATGGTAATTTTTATCACGGATATATGCTTTTTAAAAAGATTGATAGATGTCTTCTAGGCCGTACTATACACAAAATGTCTAAGTTCTGCGTTTCACGTGTTTTTATAAACACTGATGATGATAACTGAACGGTTTGTGATGGCAGAGGCCAACCATCAGCCTAGGCGATGATTTAAACAAACGAGATAAAGGTCTACTGTGTTATGCTAATATACAAGCTTGAGCTTTGTGGTTTTTGACAATATTTCTTTTCCTATAGAGGATAAGTCTATGCAAAACTGTTGACCCTGGTTCGGGGCCAATTCATAAATTTTGTAACATATTGAAATACCGTTTAGAGTGTATTGTTACACCCCTAAAATTTAGATCCAGATATAAACTTGATAGAGGTCTACTAGGTTAAAGTAAGTATCCATCAATTTTCTAAGCTTTGGGACTTGTGTGTATGTGTGGAGATGGGGGAGGGGGGTATAAGTTTGTAATTCTTGGTTTTTAGGTTTCTCTTTTTCATTACCTTGGTTGCCATGGCAACTAATTTTTTTAAGGAGATATACCCCATGAACATTCTTGTAAAGTTTTGCTTTAAAAAAACATGAGGTTAAGGAAAAGCATATGTATTAGGAGTATTAATTTTAATCCAAAAATAACAGGATATAATAACGAAAAACCTTATTTTTTACTTTTGTTGCCATGACAACAGAAAGTCTGCATGAAATCATTTTTTAAAGAGATTGACCCAAAACATAGTCTTGTACAGTTTGTTCTTATCAGCCATGTGGTTGAGAGGAAAATGTATTGTGTATTAAATCCAAGAAAGACTGCATAGAATAACGAAAATTTAGAGTTTTGGTGGCTATTTTGTGTTGTTGATTTGTTTACCAATGTTTGACCTTCAACTTCATTGGAAAGGGGGACAGACAACAAACTGGATTCACATGCTTTTGATTATGGTTAACATGTGGTTTGTCAGTAATCAATCAAGTACCGGTATCTAAGCTTTTGGCAATGTGATTTATTTTACAAGAATTTTATATTTTTAAGATTTCTCTATTTTTTACTTTGGTTGCCATGGCAACCAGACATCTTCATGATATCAATTTTTTGATAGAGAATCAACCCAGGAACATTCCTGTGAAGATTTGTTGTAATAAACCATATAGATTAGGAGAAGCAGATGTATTAGGTAAATTTAATCCCAAAAAGATTGGATTTAAAAGCGAAAAATAGCGTTTTGGCGGCCATTTTTTTTTAACCATTTTTTTAGCTTTCAAGGCACCGGAGAGGGTGACAGGCACCCTAAATGGATTCAGCACACTTTAACTATGATAAAAAGGTGGCCTGTCAATTTTTCCCCAAAATTGCCTCCAGAAGTTTGATTTCCCCAAAATCCGACTAGTCTAGGATTCCGGTATTTAGAGGTTCAGGTTTAGAGAGGTTTTACTGTACATTTGATCCTGTTCTGAATGACAACTTATTGACTCTTAGCATGCTAGCTGTGAGTTAATAGCTGTGAGTTAACAGTTTGGATCCTGATGAGAGGTTGTGTAATGCAGTCTTATCAGGATCCAAACTGATTGACAATCTGACCCTGTTTTGAAAAGAAAATTTGAATTTATTCTCATTTTAAAACAATTGATAAGACAATACTTGTTGCAGATGAAAAAATAACCCAGCACGCTAAGAGTTAAAATAGCATTTAAAGACATCTCCTGACGACATTTTGGTCATAACGCCTTGCCAGATTACTTACTGTCAATTTCCTTGCAAAAAGCATGGGTCTTGTGCATATTGAACCATTGAATCGTCTTATGTGAGACCGGACCTTTATATTTGATAGTTTAGTTAGAAATAACCATTGAAAATCACTAGAGCATGAATATAATCTGGACCTCACCAGGTAAACTGAGATTGTGTTGCATGTGCTTTACAGTTACATTACGATATGCTGGTGGTCCCTCAATGGACTGAGGAAACGTCTTTAAAACAGGTGAATGCTTAGTGTACTGTGTAGGGTACAAATAATGTAATAATTTATACCCTGTATTAAGCAAATTTGTGTTTTTAGCTCGCCTGTACGAAGTACATGACGAGCTATTGCAATACCCCCGGTGTAGTCGTCGTCGTCGTCGTGAACGGCGTAAACAATTTGAACAAAATCCCTATAACTTCTATGTCCCTTGAGGTATTGCTTTCATAGTTGGTATGTGTGTGCATATGGACAAGACCTTTCCATGCACAGAAAAAATTGGACCCTTGTGACCTTGACCTTGAACTTAGGGCCCGCGTTTAGGTTTCGAAATCTGTGTTTAGGTTTCGAAAATTGCCTATAACTTCTATGTCCCTTGAGGTATTGCTTTCATAGTTGGTATGTGTGTGCATATGGACAAGACCTTTCCATGCACAGAAAAAATTGGACCCCTGTGACCTTGACCTTGAACTTAGGGCCCGCGTTTAAGTTTCGAAATCTGTGTTTAGGTTTCAAAAAATTGCCTATAACTTCTATGTCCCTTGAGGTATTGCTTTCATAGTTGGTATGTGTGTGCATATGGACATGACCTTTCCATGCACAGAAAAAATTGGACCCCTGTGACCTTGAACTTAGGGCCCGCGTTTAGGTTTCGAAATCTGTGTTTAGGTTTCGAAAATTGCCTATAACTTCTATGTCCCTTGATGTATTGCTTTCATAGTTGGTATGTGTGTGCATATGGACAAGACCTTTCCATGCACAGAAAAAATTGGACCCCTGTGACCTTGACCTTGAACTTAGGGCCCGCGTTTAAGTTTCGAAATCTGTGTTTAGGTTTCAAAAAATTGCCTATAACTTCTATGTCCCTTGAGGTATTGCTTTCATAGTTGGTATGTGTGTGCATATGGACAAGACCTTTCCATGCACAGAAAAAATTGGACCCCTGTGACCTTGAACTTAGGGCCCGCGTTTAGGTTTCGAAATCTGTGTTTAGGTTTCGAAAATTGCCTATAACTTCTATGTCCCTTGAGGTATTGCTTTCATAGTTGGTATGTTTGTGCATATGGACAAGACCTTTCCATGCACAGAAAAATTTGGACCCCTGTGACCTTGACCTTGAACTTAGGGCCCGCGTTTAGGTTTCGAAATCTGTGTTTAGGTTTCGAAAATAGCCTATAACTTCTATGTCCCTTGAGGTATTGCTTTCATAGTTGGTATGTGTGTGTATATGGACATGACCTTTCCATGCACAGAAAAATTTGGATCCCTGTGACCTTGACCATGAACTTTAAGGGCCCGCGTTTAGGTTTCAAAATCTGTGTTTAGGTTTTGAAAAATGCCTTTAACTTCCATGTCCCTTGAGGTATTGCTTTCATAGTTGGCATGTGTGTGTATATGGACAAGACCTTTCCATACACAGAAAAATTTGGACCCCTGTGACCTTGACCTTGAACTTAGGGCCCGCGTTTAGGTTTCGAAATCTGTGTTTAGGTTTTGAAAAATGCCTTTAACTTCTATGTCCCATGAGGAATTGCTTTCATAGTTGGTATGTGTGTGTATATGGACAAGACCTTTCCATGCACAGAAAAATTTGGACCCCTGTGACCTTGACCTTGAACTTAGATCCAGGGTTATGGTTTTGAAATCTGTGTTTAGGTTTCAAAAATGCTTACATTTCCTATACATGTACCTTGAGGTGTAACTTCATATTTAATTTTCATGTGTATATGCCTATATGGACAAGACCTTTCCATGCAGGCAAAAATGTTGACCTCGGTGACCTTAAATGTGCTTTTAAGTTTCTAAATGTGCCGATGGCGAGCTTTGTTGTCTCTCTGACAACTCTTGTTTGATTAATAAGGCTGTTCTAAGAGTAGCACTTAATAATTACTCCATAATTACGCCTTTATATGCCTTTAATTTATTCCTCCACTAAACAGTTCCACAGTATAAACAGGCACAAACATCATCGGAACATGTATCATTACTTTAGTAATATTTTCTATATTTTAGCAGATGGTAGCTTAATTTTAAAGCAGACTGAAAATAAAGCAGAATGCGCCTAAAGGCGCATTCTGCTTTATTTTCAACCTGCTTTAAGTAGTCACTTGTTTAGAAAACTTAAAATAGGATATTGAATAATGGGCTAATATTAGATTGACTGTATGAATTGTAGTGTATTCAAGGTTTGCAGTTCATTGTTATTCTGATGCCTTCAATCTCTATTGAGGTATGTAATTTGATGACCTGTATCTGTTTTATCTTTACAGGGCACGACCATTGAAAGACATGTCGAAGGATAGAATTGTAAACCCGCATAATGTCACATGACCTGGCGGTGTAAGGTGGGCCCGACTGAATGGAACTAAAGACTGATTCGTAATCTGTGACAGATTTATTGCACCAAATATAATTCTGCCGTAAAAGAACCAAACAGTAGTTCTTGCAGCATGCAATATATATAGTATTGCATGTCTAAACAAGGGAAGGTACTTGGAGTGCAAAGTGGATTTTTGTTATTTAAATAGCGAGAGTATGCTCTTCATAGCAAGTTTTATAGTTCTACCATGAGACGACTGACAAATCCAGGGGGATTCTATAGTGTGCATATGGATTATACTGAACTCTGATATTAAAGATAAGGATTTATGACCCAGACTGAGCGAGTTTAGGGTCTGTTTGTTTAGAGAAATCTTGATGGGTGTATCATAAGACATTGGGTCCATATGTTGGTGTATATAATTTGCCACTTGAAATTTTGAAAAACCATTGGAGTAGTTTATATTGTCTGTTTGTGCAAAGGAGGTTTAGGAGAATGCTGGTGGGGTTTCTAACTTTCTAGATATGGCTAATACCCTGAACAAAACTTATGAGAGATTAAATGGAAATGGATAGTTCCTGAGTAGAACTTAAAAGTGATAAGATATTGATGTTTTTGTGCAAAATTGAAGCAAAAGTGAAGTGGTTGGAATTACATGTTAAGGACCTAGGCAGACGGGGATATGTTATAAAGAAAAACATATTGAAGGTACTTAGCTGAAATTTGGAAAAAATGGCGGCCAGAGCTATTATCCCACCTATGAATGTAGAAAATTTGCCAGAGAAGCCAACCTTTGAGTTGCTTGAAAGCCGGCTTCAGCATGCAGAGCAAGACACTCAACAATTACTGGATCAATTGGGAAGTTTTGGTTTTGATAAGAAAATTGCTGAAAAAACAACTATGAGTGCCTCCGCTACTGCGTTCTACGAACCGGTGTCCCCTTTTAGGGGCCAGGTTAGTGAAACCCACATCCAAACATTGAAGAATAATTACGAGAACGTGGTGTCGAGACTGTGTAAGAATGAAAGTGTTCTGCAAAGCTTGAAGTTGAACTTGGTGAATTTACAAGGTGACAGAAGTCTGACGCAAAAACAGGAAGCTGAAATAAAGGAAAAATTCCAGTTTGCACGAGAAGCCTATGAACAGGAAATAGGTAAGAGTATGACTCATACCACAAAAAAGTAAAGAAATTGTTTCCCAGTCGAAGGGTTGCATACTCATATGACGTCATGTCAGACAGATCCTTTACGAAAAAGGTGCAGATCCTGATCAGACAGCTCCTTCAGGAGCTGTCTGATCTGGGTGTGCACTGTTTTCAAAATGCATCAATATATGCTAATCAGGTTTACAGATAAGGTTTTGATGTAATTGGGTATTTACTCCTTGATATTTTACAGAATTGGGTCAGCAATTTCTTGATCATTTCAGTACCAATTTAACTACCAAATACTGTGGTGTGACTACTCATTAGAATCGTCTCGAAGAGACGATTCTAATGAGTAGTGACGCCATAGGGTTAAATTTAAAAATAACGCATTTACATCTTGAAATACTCTCCATATCTGGAGCCCTGTCTTACAGTAGAGAAAGACATTATTCTTTCCAGTTTAAATGAAATGCAATAAAATGTTGACAATGGTATTGCTTGGAAAATTCTAACATTTTAGTTCTATATCTGAGTGGCAAACAGTTTGGAGCCTGATCAGATGCCCTCTATGAAACTCTATCGCCTTTGACCTGAAATATTTCATTTGCAAATAAAGCAAAGAATTTTTTATTCTCAGAAAGGAGTGCATACTCATGTCAGACAGATCCTACAGTGGAGAATCTGCTATTCTTTCCCGTTTAAATGCAAACGTACGCAAATGCAAAACACTCAAACGTAGAAAAGTACAACTTTTGGACAATTTTTATAATTCATGTTTATCTTGGTGGCAAACAGTTTGGAGCCCGGCGTCTGAGCTGGCTTCAAACTGTTTGCACTGCAAATAATAGTTTTAGCATAAACGCGTTTATTGGGAAAGAATAACACATTCTCCACTGTATTATAAAACGCTGATAGCTAGAGAACGGGTTAAGAATCAGCAAAGCAACAGCATAAAGGCTTGCCACAATTACAAACCATTGACTACTGTATTTCACAAAAGTCTGTAAAGCCTATTTATCTTAGACGAGCACTAGAAAAGCTAGTTGTTTTAATAACAAGCACCCAAAGACGCAATAAATTCTATAAACCAGGCCATTAAGCCTAAATCCTCTATAGCCATCAGGGGCAAATAACTTGTAGCCAACTTATATTGCAAACTTTTGTAGAGAACTGCAGTATTTTTTTGAAGGATAGATGACTGCTTAGAATAAAAGGAAAATAAAGCAGGTTTTCTGCTTTACTTTGATCTTGATTTAAGCTGCAGCCTGTATTTAACAACATCAGTGATTGACAATCATGAATGAAAGGAATGTTGAAATCTTTTAAAATCGGAGGATTAAATTAATGTAAATAAGTTAAACACTTTCTAAGGCATCACTGAATTTATTTTGGTTTTGTTTTAAAATTTAAAGGTAAGCTTACAAGGCAGCTAGAGTATGTTAAAGATGAGTTGAACACAGAAAGCTCGGCCAGAGAGAAAGCTCGGGCGGAGATAAAGGAATTACAGAAAGCATTGGGGGAGGCTACAGAAACAAGGGTAAGTCTTGTGACTGATCGTTATATGATAACCCATTTACCATAGAGGGCTCCTGATAAGTAAACTGAACAAACCCAACATTCTCTCACTCATTTCAGCACCAAAGCCTATGGTGTTGCTACTCATTAGAAAAGTCTTGAAGAGAAGATTCTAATCTAATGAGTAGTGACACCATAGGGCTTAATGCAGAAATAAAGATTTTTAGTTTTTGCAATACTTCTGCCCTATAGCCTGTTTCTAGTTTTGCAGACAAGTGACCACTTAAAGCAGATTGAAAGTAAAGAAGAATGTGTCTTAACCCTGTTACCCTTTGCCTGCTGGTCGCGACTTTGCTGATTTTTGCAAACAGTTTGGATCCAGATCAGACGCAGCGTAGCGCGGCATCTGATCTGGATCCAAACTGTTTGACACTCGTCTTTACGTTTCTTTACTAAAAAATGTGTGGAAAAGGAAAGGCAGTAGACACTCACGACCAAGGCAATATGGTGTTTTCGATCTTTTATTATGTCCGACGTTTCGATCTATCACAGGGTCTTTTTCAAGGATAAAATATCAAGTAATCATCTTACTGAAATACAAGGAAAACGGTACTTTTGTCACGTGATCACTTTCTAAATATAGAAAGCGCCGTCCATTGTGACGTTGAACGGTACTTTCTATTTTCAGAAACAGATCGATTAGGAACTAAAGAAATTTCAAAATCAGTAAGGTGACATACAATGGAATAGGGAATAATGGATGAATGAGATGAAAAAACATGCAATTCAATAAAAAATGAGATGAGAAAAAATTAACAGTTTTTTCAAAGTCAATTTCTTATGTTAGAGAGTGGTTATTATATTGTTCAAATGTCTTAGGTCAATAAGACCATTGTGATGGTAAATAATTTCTGTCCCGTTTTCTAATGTTATTAGTGTCATTTTGAAAGTTTTAACAGTGTCTTTCCTTGCTGATAGATTATGATGTTGATCGCCGACTTTTGCTGCTGCTATGGATAGGCTACGTATCATTCAGGTTGTCTGGTTATGCAGGGTAGTGTCTAATGTTCTTCAAATTGGGATGGTGGTAGAATTCTTTGGGTAGATGCTGTTGATCAAATTCGTTTGGGGAAACGAGGGAGTGGAAAACTCTCCCGTTTCTCGGTCCTGACGGGATGTTATTATCTGGAAATTTGTGTTGTTTGCTGGTGCCTGTCTCGATTCAACGGGTATTTGTGTCGATATATGGGTGTAGATTTAGGCCATAGCGGAGGTCTCAAAATCCTCTCGACGATTGGGCCAAAGTGTTCTATTTAGGGTTTTGAAAACGTCTTCTGAACATTGTAGCTGACTCTGTAAATTGATGATGGATTTTTCGGTTTCAAATGGTTTGTTACTTGTTAGGACTGTAGGCGGTTCTGTCCACCTATGTCCCCTCTTGTATCAGTGTTGGTGTTCTGTGTTTTCTTCGTTTGTAAGTCCCGTTTAACCGAGATTACAATTTTTGAGATGATATCGGATATTAGGTCTATTTCGTCTCGTGTTGTGTTACTTTTGAGATACTCGTCAATTTCCTTAATTTCGTTGGCTAGGTGTGTCTGTCGTTTCTTCCAATAGTCATGAAGGATCTGTGTCAGCTGTATTCCGAAATTGATTTGGGCTTCTTCCCATTGTATCTGTAGGGAACTGCTGATAACTGGAATTTGCGGTGTTAGGTTTGTCCTTAATGATTTCGGTACTGAATTTGTTTCTATGCATTTGTTTAGATATTCGATATGGTGTGCGGTTCTCGTAAGCTGTATGTTCAGTTTTTTAAGAACCTTAAATCTTGAAACGTTTTCTTGATTGATTTTTCGAAGCGGGGTCCCGCTTTCAGTTTTCCGTTTTTTTCGGGTCTGCGAAGTAGACTGCTCCACTACCGTTACTAAGGAAGTAGACGGTGTAGGTGTAGAAAATATTTCCGCTTCCGTTTCTGAGTCTGACATTTTTCGACGTTTGCGGTAGGCAGGGTCCTTTCCCAAGGTTACTGTGGTGCCTATCAGATGGATCCACTACTGGATACATGGAGGTCTACTCGGAAGAGTATCTTTGACCTCCCACACCTGTCGGATGACTGGAACGTGTCCCTTTGCCTGCAGTCGGATCCCTGACGGGATACCGGGTCTACTCGATAAAAAATATGTGGAAAAGGAAAGGCAGTAGACACTCACGACCAAGGCAATATGGTGTTTTCGATCTTTTATTATGTCCGACGTTTCGATCCCTCACAGGGTCTTTTTCAAGGATAAAATATCAAGTAATCATCTTACTGAAGTACAAGGAAAACGGTACTTTTGTCACGTGATCACTTTACTAAAAAATGTATAAATCTAGATTTTACAAATTTTGCAGGCGACAATTTCGAAGCAGACGATTTTCACCGCAGGATAAGGGTTAATACACATTCTGTTAACTTTCAACCTCCTTTAAACTACCGTCTGCTGCTGCTTAATGTGACACAGTTTTTCCTGCGGTGACCAGAACCTGAACCTAAATTATAGGTTGTTGTAAGAATTGAGGAGTTCTATTTAATAAAGGTTTTTTCTCTCCAATAATCAACATATGATTAAATGTTGAAGATCAGCATATGGAATATTTATGGCCATGTTTTAAAGTATTTCAGATAAAATCTCAAAAGCAGTTTAATCTGATTGGTTTGAATGATAAAAATCTATCTTATAAATGGCTTAGTCATTCACACAATTCATATTCTAACGGGTGATTGTCTAAAAATTTACTTGATAAGCATTCCAACCTTTTCACTGCAGGGACCGAGTATATACAATTCTTTGCAAACAGTATAGACCCATATCAGAATGCTCTTTGAGGAGCCATCCGATTAGGGTCTTGGGCCCATTTTACTAAACTACTTACGCAAAATACTTACGCAAAATTTTTGCGCAAAATATTTGCGTAAGTCAAAATCGTTTTACTCTTATTTTTCGATCATAAACGTTTGCAAACAGCAAATAGCCAGATCAGAGGACGCGCTAAAAGCGCTTCCTCTGATCTGGCTATTTGCTGTTTGTAGAAAGTGATAATAAAAAATGTAAATTAAAATTTAAAATTTTGACTTACGCAAATTTTTTTGCGTAAGTAGTTTAGTAAAACGGGCCCCTGGTCTGTTCACCACTTGTCATACTTTTAACCCATTAATCCATGAAAACATGTCTTTATGCCTTTCATTTATTCTTCCATTAAAGAAAATATTTCCACTATATATACAGTCATAAGAAATATTTTCTTTCAATTCTAGCAGAGGATAACATAAAGCAGGCTGAAAGTAAAGCAGAGGGTGCCTAAATGTGTCTTTAGGCACATTCTGCTTTGCTTTCAGGCTGCTTTCACTTTTCTACTGTCTTCAAAAGTAGAAACAGGCTATGGGGTGAAGGGTTGAATAATTTCGGGATTGACAATGGCCTTGACCTCTTTTGGACTTAGAATATTTTCAGTGGGCTATCCACTTAGTTTGGACTAACATCAAAATAACTTACCAGAATGCTTGGATACTTAAACAGTTGTTGCCTAACTTGCTGGACCGTTTCCAACTCACCCATATTATCCAACCTTGATTGGACCCTGACCTAATTTGGACTTTAAAAAAAATCTGATTACTGGTACCGTATACATTTTGTATATTTTCAAGGATGCCTTTTGAGGCATAAGGGTTTATTGAATGCAGTCTTGTTGTTACTAATTTAATTATCTTTTTTTTTTTTTCTTCTTCCACTACTCCATAAAAAGACATTTTTACACCTGATTTATGTCAATAGTTCAATATACCCGGTCATGAATATCATAAGAAATTATTCTACATTCTAGGAGATTGTAACTTAAAGCAGGCTGAAAAGTAAAGCAGAAGGAACCATAACAAGCAGGGGTGTAAAATTTTCAGAATTGTTACTGGCCCTGCTGGGTGATAATGACATTTTGCTCATTATCCCCTGCCGAAAGGCAGAGGGATACTGTTTTAGGTCCGTCCGTCCGGCTGTCCGTGCGTGCGTCCGTCACGTTTTCCGTCCGCAACTGTATCTCCGAAACCTATAAACAGATTTGGATTAAACTTGGTATACTTATTTGTCATCATAGGAGCACCGTGGGAAATCAATTTTTTTTTCAGAAAATTTTAGGAATTTATGAGTTATCTGCCCTTTTTGTGTTAAAAATGCCGTCAGTCCGTCCGAGCGCACGAAAGGTCCTTTGTTGGGTAGGGAGAACAATAGATTCCATTCATTCCGTGATTGCCCTATTGTTATTGTTGGGTATTTTAGTGTACTGTTGGGTACTTTTAAACAAAAAATATACCCAACAAATGTCCAACTGTGAGAACGTCCGTGTGTCCGTCACGTTTTCCGTCCGCAACTGTATCTCCGAAACCTATAAACAGATTTGGATTAAACTTGGTATACTTATTTGTCATCATAGGAGCACCGTGGGAAATCAAATTTTTTTCAGAAAATTTTAGGAATTTATGAGTTATCTGCCCTTTTCGTGTTAAAAATGCCATATTTAACAGTTTTTACACTCTAGCAACTACAGTATTCAACATATTTTGTTTATACTTGCACACATTGTCTATAAGTACAAGTTCTTGCAGGTGTGCAATTATTGTAAAAAAGGATACTTGTGACAAGAGTTATCTGCCCTTGATGTACTTAGAAATGCTAGAAAATGCTTTATTTTGGTATTGTTTACATACTAGAGCCTATAAATATGCATGGATTTTTGAAAAAACTTTCTTGAATTATGTATGGCTATTAGTTTTCAAATGAATTTGATTATTGTTGAAAACGGAGAAATTAGTCATGAGTTATCTGCCCTTGATAAGTAAAAAAAGCCATATTTAACTGTTTTTACTCTCTGGCAACTACAATTATGAATGGATTTTAATGATACTTGCACACGATGTCTATAAGTAAAAGTTCTTGAAGGTGTGCAATTATTGTCAAAAAAGGATACTTGTGGCAATAGTTATCTGCCCTTGATGTACTTTGAAATGATAGAAAATGCTTTATTTTAAAATTGTTTACATCCTAGTATCTATAAATATGCATGAATTTTGATAAAACAAATTCTTAAACTATGTATGGCTATTAGTTTTCAAATAATTGTTATCATTTTTGAAAACGGAGAAACTAGTCAACAGTTATCTGCCCTTGATGAGTCAAAAAAACCTTATTTAACAGTTTTTACCATCTAGAAACTACAGTCTTTAATGGATTTTGATTTAACTTACACATGATGTATATAAATATAAGGGTAGCAATTATTGTCAAAATAGGATACTTTGTGGCAAGAGTTATCTGCCCTTTATGTACTTAGTAATGCTCAACATGGCTTTATTGTTTACATGCTATTGTGTACAAATGTGAATGGATTTTGAAAAACAAATTAAATCATATATGGCTATTATTTATAGAATGAGTTCAATTAGTGCAAATTAGTCAAGAATACTCTGCCCTTGATGAGTTGAAAATGTGTTTACACTCTAGTAAATTCTACAGTTCTGAATTTTTTTTAATAATACTTGCACACAATTATAAGTTCTTGAAAGTGTTTAATTACTGTTGAATTTGAATCAAGAGTTACCTGCCCCTGTCATACTTAGATTTATAATGCTACAAACGGCTTTATTTTTTGTATTGTTTAGGCTTTAAAATGTACAAAATTGAATGGATTTTATAAAACTTTGTAAAAAGCTTTTGAATGTTGATCTTTAAAGACAGGTGATCACCATTTGCCCCTTCCTCCCACAATAAAGTTTGCCACTTTCTTCTGGACAATCGCTGCAGCAGGGGATATCAGCTCTAAGGTGCTTGTTAGTTTCTTTTATAAATCATCAGAAAATCTGCTCGCCCTGACAAAACTTTACTCGCCATGGCGAGTGGGGGAGTATAATTTTACACTCCTATCAAGTTAAGGCTGCTTTAAGTAGTCACCCTTCTTCAAAACTAGATACAAGCTATGGAGTTAAGGGTTAAATGGTTATTATCATCATTGTAGATGGAGACAGCTATGAGTATGGAAGGTATGAACATGTCCAAACAGAAACTACAGAAACAAATCAAAGACTTGAAAGAAGAGGTTTCCAGAGAACAGAGCCTGAGATCTAGCCTGGAGGAATCCCATAATACACTGCTGTCTCGGATCAGAGAGATGGAAAGTGTGGTGGAACTGGAGAGATCAGGGGTAGGGAATCATGTCTTTTGTCTGGGCTCCAGATAAGGGGAGAATTTCAAACACTAAAATCTTTATTTCTGCATTAAACCCTATGGTGTCACGACTCATTAGAATCGTCTCTTAGAGACGATTCTAATGAGTAGTAACACCATAGGATTTGGTCTGAAATGAGAGAAAAATGTTTAATTTGTTCGGATTACTCCCTCTTATCTGGAGCCATGTTTTTTGTGTTAACCTATAACCCTTTATAAATGCCTTTATATGCCTCTAATTTATTCCTCCATTGAAGAAACTACGTCCAATGTATAGTCATGAATAGGTACTATAAGAAATATATTCTATATTCTAGCACATGGTAGCATAAAGCAGGTGGAAAGTAAAGCAGAATGCACCTTAAGGCGCATTCTGCTTTACTTTCAACCTGCTTTAAGTAGTATACTCATCATTTACAGTGTGCCTGGGAAAAGTTTGCTTGTTCTATGCAAACAGTGTATACCTCGATCATAGGGAGCCCTCTTACCAGGGTCTGCACTGTTTGTTATTTTTCATTTATTTTAGAAAAACAACCATTAACAGTCAAAAATGGATTAGACTTGATTGGGCACTGGATTTGTCCATTTGAAGAATTAGGGATGAATGTATTAGTATTGCTTGGACACATTCCTCAGTCACTTTTATCTGGTTAGTTTTTCAGAAGTCGAAACTAGCAGGGGCCCATTTCATAAAACTTGTATGACAAAAACGGTCGTAATTCAAAACTTTAAAATGCATCTAATTTCTGATTTCTGGATCTAATCCTGTCCTGTGACATCTCTGTGGAACCGTCTTTTCAAGACTATTCCAAAGAGATTTCACAAGACAGAATTAGATGGATAAATAAATAATAATTGAGATTTTTATAATCTGACTTACAACAACATTTGTCTTACAAAGTTTTATGAAACAGGCCCAAGGTGTTTAAGGCAGGTGACTGTTTAAAGCAATGTTAATGTAAACCCTCTGCCCTCTCTATTATAACCCCTATATTGTGTTTATTAGCAGGTGTTAAAGGCAAGTGACTGCTTAAAGCAAGGTGAATGTAAAACAGAAAGCTCCTTTACGTTCAACTTGCTTTAAGCTGTCACCTGTATTTTATGAAATCAAATAGCCCTGTTTTAGTGGTTGTAATAGAGAGGTTTTACTGTACGTGTACAGTGGTAAAAACGCTATTCCTATCCACTTTACGAGTTAATTATCCGTTTCGTTAAACGCGTTTCCTAGCCCTTTCTTTACGCGTTTTAAAGAGCGCGGATGAAAGGGTCATCACTTAGCTGACGGACCCCTTAGCTGAGACTGCATTGGTATAATCGTTTATTAACACATTTAAATGGGTTAAAATCGTTATCCGTTCACTATGTGTTTCTTACGCATAGATTAATGCGTAAATGGGTAGGAATAGCGTATTTACCACTGTATCAGCATTGTGACAACCAGTGTTATTGTAACTATGTCAGGTACAGAAGATGTCCCAGGAGTGTGGCCACATGAAGACAGAGAGTGACGTGTTAAAAGAACAGCTAAAGGAGGAGACGCGGAGAAAACAGGTGGCAGAAAGCAGCTACAAAATGCTCTGTGATGAAAAAGGTGAGACAAATTTTGAAGTCAATATATTTGTAGCACGATTAAGCATTGTAAGGATATATCTTTCATACATTTGCATCTGTTGATATGGGAGGCAAATAGTGAATTATATGTGTGTGTCCGTATTTAGTTTAACAAGGTTTTACCCTTTTGTCTAGCATCAACACACTAGATACAACACTTAACCCATTACTCTATAGACTGTTTCTAGTTTTGAAGAGAGGTGACCACTTAAATCAGGTTGAAAGTAAAGCAGAATGTGCTTTAAGGCACATTCTGCTTTACTTTCAGCCTGCTTTAAGCTTCAATTTGCTTGAATATATAAAATATTTCTTACAATATATGTGCATTTCAGTAAAGATTGGAACTATTTTGTTCAGCAGAGGAATAAATTAAATGTTTTAAAATGCATTTCTATGGAGTAATGGGTTAAAACATTCTGTTCATCTTCACAGAAGTTCTTTAGAATTCTTTAACTCACTGGTTGTCACTTGTACTAAACACTTTCTGCCATTTAAGGGACTTTTAGTGTTTTATCTATTTTATCTATTGTTCCAGTTTATACCCTCTGACATGAACAATTACCATAGCAAATATTTTTATATAGCCTAGTAGATGCTAGTTTAAAGCAGGCTGAAAGTAACGCAGAATGTGCCTTAAGGCACATTCTGCTTTACTTTCAACCTGCTTTAACAGCCCTTGGCTGAAGTTCTCACCTTAGTTGTGTGTTTCACTGGGCATTGTACAGTGTTCAGTTGCTTCACATTAACACAATAGGTAAGAAATGAAACCAATGGGGCCAATAGAAAAAAGTTGTTATCCTTTTGAGCAGAGAGAACCGATCTCAAATCATCTTTAGGGATTATGCGAGATCAAGCACCCTTAAAGTTTTACTTTGTCAGAATGGAGTTGCTCATGGGAAGCTATGTTCAGCTCTGTTACTGGCCTGGTGTAGTGGAGTGCGCCAATATGGTTCATCTCATTCAATAGCAGCTCTATACCCTTTATTTGGGTATTTAAAATCCTCTGAAGACGGAGCATGGATGCCTATATGGCGAGGTAATTGAAAACAGCTATGCACGTAATCCTCCAGCTTGACAGACAATAATGTCTGTACCAAGCTGTCCTGTGAGTGTTAAGCACAGGTACGCCAACAACAACAACAACTTGCTTTACGTGATTACCAGTATTTAATGTTGTAAACGGGTTTTTGGGTAAAGGGTTAAGACAAGTGTTGGCTGAAAGCTGGATTAAAGTAAAACAGAAAGCTCCTTTCTTCTTTTTTCTTGCAGATGCCTTAGCAGCTAGGTATGATAGTGCAGAGACAGACAGACAGATGTTGATTGTCGAGTTGTCACGGTTACGAGAACAGTACGAGGAGCTTATTAAACAGATGGAACAAACTCAAATGATAATTGACAAACAGCAGGTCAGTACACTGGGATATTAGGGAGAGAATTTTCCTGATCACCTTCAAACTTGTATTAACTGTTTCCTTCATAATAACACCCTTTAATACATTTAGCTATACAGAAAAACTCCACATTACCACCACTAGAAAGAAAGCTAATTGATTGTTTTAAAGACAGGCGACATTCTAAAAGGACTCTTCCATTTTCTAAATGAGCACCAGTTTATATTGACTCCTTAATGGTTTGTCCCAAATTGTTTTCGAAGTACAGCAAACAGTGTAGACCCAGATCAGAGGGCTCCTACAGGAGCCCTCTGATCTGAGTCTACACTGTTTGCAAATGATGTATATATACTTGTCTCCTGCACAGTAAGAGTGATAATTTCAGTGATGTTCAAGTTTAGGATGGATTCTAATGTAGATTTATGGTATCTAATAATTTGATAATAGGTTACCATAGAAACTGTTTTTATGGTAAACATGAACTTTTGAAAAGCTAATTTTTGCTATTTCAGGGTAAAATTCTCAAACATCAGAATGTAAGAGTTGTGTTTGTGGTACTGAGTTAGGTTGCACAAAGTGTAGCATTGACTGGAATGAGGGACAAGCTCACTTGGAATTTACTACAGTAAATCCTCTCTGAACATAATATTCCATAATCTGTTTTGATATTGAAGATAGTTGACCACTTATTGTAGACTGAAAATAAAGCAAAATGCACCATAAGGTGCATTCTGCTTTACTTTCAGTTGCTTTAAGTTACAAGTTGCTAGAATACTGGAAACATTTCTTATTATATGGTAGGTATTCATGATTGAAATTGTTTTCTTCAGTTGAGTAATAAAGTGAAGGTGGTAATATTCAGATCTATTGAGGAATAGGTTAAAGACCAGCATTCAGCCTTTTTGATTTGTTGCTAAAGAGAGGTTTTACTGCATATAGCAAAAAAGGAAAAAGGTTGCACAAAAAAACAACAGGTCTGACAATATTTGTTTTAAATGATAAATAATTCTGATTTTCCCTCTACAAGATATTCATGCAAGCTCTAATTGTTCAGTCACTGTCAGAGATATTATGAAGATTGTAAATCAAAATATAATCATCGAATTTTTCTGAGTGTAGTTTGGCCATATTTTGTAGACTTGCATGTTTTTTCTCTCCATTTACAGGAGATATTTTTAAGCGATAAACTTGAAACATTTGACAAGCTGAGTTTGGTCATACAGCCGAACTTCGATATCTCGAACTCGGTAAAGTCGGTCATACCTGTATTTCAAAGTTAAAATGCGGCTAAGCCGCATTTTAAATTTTGAAACACATGTATGTTCATCTAAACCAAGCTTGAAATAAGGCAAACTTATGTTTTGAAATTTCAGATATTTTGAGATAAGTGAGTTTGAGATATCGAAGTTTGACTGTATTTTGTAGACTTGCATGTTTTTTCTCTCCATTTCTGCAGGAAATGTTTTTAAGCGATAAACTTGTTACATTTGAAAAGCTGAGTTTGGCCATATTTTGTAGACTTGCATGTTTTTTTCTCTCCATTTCTGCAGGAGATATTTTTAAGTGATAAACTTAAAACAGCTGACAAGCTGACTGAGGAAATGGTAAGAGGTTTGGTTGCTGACTGAACTGAAGCTTATATCAATAACTGGAGTTGATTGTAATACCCATGTATATGTATGCTGTTGTTACACTGGAGAAAACGTTATTGTTTCCCGTTTAAACGCAAACGCTACACACTAAAATGGAGAAAATGACAACTTTTTGATAATCCTGACTATTCATTTTAATATGAGTAGCAAACAGTTTGGAGCCAGATCAGACGCCGGGTTACCCGGCGTCTGAACTGGCTCCAAACTGTTTGCAAGGAAAATAATAGTTTTAGTGTAAACGCGTTTATTGGGAAAGAATAACGTTTTCTCCACTGTACATGGTTAATTGACACTGTTTGTTATAATCGTTTGAAAGGATAAATATACTGAATTTGAAAGTTTAAAAGTGTGTTTAACAATTAACATGGTGTAATATGTTTTGTTGAGAAAGTTAACTATGTCATTGTGTTGCTGTACATGTTGACAGATTCTTTTTAAAAATGCTTTATAATTTCTGGAACAGGGATGATTCAGGAACAAAATAGTATCCTTTGGAAATGTTTTTTAAAAATATGAGAGATGCTTAATTATTGGCTCATAGAAAGCAGAACTAATAATCTTATTGTGTGTTAAGGTTGAAGACCCCTGATGAGATTGGACCAAAATGGGTACTCTACGTACAGCGATCAGCCTTTCTCGTCAACTGTCAGCCTGTTCTGAACCAGGCATAACCATGATTCTGAACAGGTCTGCAGTTGAAGAGAACGGCTGATCACTCTCCGTAGAGTTCAGATATTAACCTCCATTGGCCTGATCTCAATAGGGGTCTGCTGCTGTAAATAGGATAACCTAAATAGGTTTTTTCTAATTTTCATCATACTAGGTAGGATGCTTTGTTGTGCATAAATCTGGTGGACAACTTCATAAGTTTTAACATTTCAACTAAAGTTGATGGAGTTATGCCCTGTGATTGGCATATGTTGTGCAAGAGGCACTCTTATTTTCTTTATTGCATGTACAGTGGAGAAGACGTTATTCTTTCCCAATAAACGCGTTTACGCTAAAACTATTATTTCCAATGCAAACGGTTTGGAGCCTGATCAGACGCCAGGTAACCAGGCGTCTCGTCGGTCTTTAAATTTTTTGCTACTGAGATGAAAACGTATACTCAGAATTATTAAAAAGTTGTCATTTTATACGTTTGAGTGCTTTGCGTTTGCGTTTCGTTTGTGTTTAAACGGGAAAGAATAACATATTCTCCACTGTAAGCCAAATAATGTTTGCTTTAAAGTTGAAACATTCCTGCCTTTGTCAATGTATTCAGAGATAACAGTTATTGGTTAACTCTTTCCTCATAGCATTTTTCAGTGCTTTATTGAACTCTTTGAGTGTTAAGTAATATTGTTATCTGCAAAACATTTCATCTGCTATTGTTCTGAAAAATATATTTTTTTAATATTCGTTTATAAAATAGGGTCAGAGCACAGGTACTTGACACATACATCTAGATCTATTACCAAAAATTTATATATTTTTTTCTGCTAGACTTCTATTATAGATACAAGGTATACAACGCAATCCAACACCTAGTCTTAACTATCGACTTAAACTGACACTAAAATACACTAGATCGTCGATATTCTCTTGTGGTACCCACGGGAAATGATTAATTTATCAATATCTACTGTTTATTTCATCAAATTCCGTCAAATAACGCCACAGTACATGCATTTTCTATAATAGAAGTCTAGGGTAATAGATCTAGATGTATGTGTCAAGTACCTGTGGGTCAGAGTGCTGAACTAATTGCAAAGATAATCATGGTTCCCTTACTAGCTTTGAGAGAGTTGGGAGCCTGCTTTAAGTGACTGATTATCAGGATGGAGGAATAGTTTCATGTGATTTATCAGGGCAGGTTAAAATTTGAAAAGATGATAGACATGCGAAGGAGTTTCTATGAGGGAAGGGTTATACCGTCTATTAAAACATATTCAGGGCTTTCATGAATATTATGTTATGTATTTAATACTTCTCCTGCGTATATTGATGCTTTTTAAACAGTTTAGCCCCAGATCAGACAGTCTTGTTTTAACCCATTACTCCTTAGCCTGTTTCTAGTTTAGAAGGCATGTTATCACTTAAAGTAGGTTGAAAGTAAAGCAGAATGTGCCTTAAGGCACATTCTGCTTTACTTTCAGCCTGCTTTAAGCTATTATCTGCTAGAATATAGAAAATATTTTTAATGTTTTAATATCCACAACTGTATAAATTGGAACTATTTTCTTCAGTGGAGGGATAAATTAGAGGCGTATTTATGGGGTAATGGGTTAATTTCATTTTTCAATGTAACAGTTCTGATGATAAATATTCACATTCAGTGGAGTATCATACATTATATGAATATTCAGCAGGAGAAGTATTCCAGTTTGTTGTGTAGAAGATTCATTGTTATTCTTTTTACAGGCTATGGTTTAACCCATTACCCCATAAATACGCCTTTCAGTGCCTTTATTTTATCCCTCCACTGAAGAATATATATAGTTCCAATTTATTCTGTCACAAATAAAAATCATAAGAAATATTTTCTAAATCTAGCAGATTTTAGCTTAAAGCAGGCTAGAAGTAAAACACTAAAGGCACATTCTGCTTTACTTTCAACCTGCTTTAAGTGATCACATATCTTCAAAACTAGAAACAGGCTATGGGGTAATGGGTTAAAGCTTTGAGTATCATTTGTATCAATTCTTTTATGCTGAAGTTTTCACATGGACTGTTTGAAAAAATGACCAGTTTGTTATGTTGAAACTTAAATATTGTTAAACTCTTCCAACGCCATTGATGATGGACCTGATTGAAATGCATGTATACTCATTATATTTGCAAACAGTGTAGACCCGAATCAGATGGCTCCTATACACTGTTTGTTAATTTAGACCAGTATTTACCCAGAAATCCTAGTAGACTGGTTCTCGTTTTAGAACAAACAAAAAAAAGATCACAAAGGGAATCTTAATTTCTCAAATAACTACCCCTGTGTTCTATAACGAACAACGATGACGAATATCTTTATCTCCAACATGTGTAAGATCACTTTGATGACGTCACTATAACGTCACTATTTATAACGGTGTTTTGACATCACCTGGGTTAAAAAAAATGCATATTTCTTAAAAAATAGCTTAAATCGTTGGTAATGTGAGAAAAAGAATCTGTCACTCGTCAATGTTTAAGACAAGTTGATCTCAAACTCGTCTAGAATAGAAAAGTTATTAAGCTCGCCAAGACTCACTTAATAACATTTCAATTCTAGACTCCTTTGAGATATAGAGGATAACTGTTTTTTTCAGTGTAAGATCGAAATTTAATCCATTGAGTGAACATCAGACGTTATATTTTCACGAGTGGCGAAGCCACAAGTGAAAATATAACAGTCTGATGTTCACGAAATGGATTAAATTCGATCTTACACTGAAAAAACACAGTTATTCTATTTATTATGTACATTATTTATCCCGTGTTGAGCCCCACGTTTTATGTCGAACACATGCGCGTGACAGTTGGCGGTATAATGACGTCATCCGAATGACTTCGTTGCTCCCGAGTTTGGATTCGTGCTCTTCCGGTGAGTAGTTCGCGACAAATCGGACTGCCGGAATTTAACGATAAGACACGATTGACTACGATTCTTGGGGAACCCTACGGGGAAAATTCATAATAAAAGCGATTGGTGATAATCCACTGCAGTGGATTACCAAGTGATCACCCATTGCTATATCGTGGTAATCCACCGAAAAGCATAAATAAAAGCTTGTCTTAAACATCGACTCATGACAGATCCTATATATCTCACAAGATACTTAGTGTTGAAAGAGTTGATTAAATATTTTACAATGAAGATAAAAATATTCCAAAGAGGGATTTAAGATACAATGTAGTAATTTAAAAATTTGATAAAATATTTCAGAAAAATTAATTGTGCAGAGCACTGCAGACCCTGATAAGAAGGTTCTTGAAGGAACCCTCTGCTCAGGGTCTGTACTCTTTGCAAAATATACATATACTGGTGTTCAGCACAGAAAGAACTAATGAGAAGTCAAAACCATTTACAGATATTTTTGAGAGATTGTATATGAATCAATAAGATTGTATATGAATAAAAAAAGGATTCCTTTTCACTTTAGATTCTGAATGTTTTGTTAAAAAACCAACTACCTGTATGTGCATCTTCTAATTAGTAAATATTATATAGTTAAAGGATCAACCTATTCCCTTGCTGTTTCATAATTTTTATATGCTCTTTAATCTCTTCCTTCTATCTTGTATTCATACATATCTTTCAGCACTTTGGCAGTGCGAACTTTAGCACTTTGGCAGTGTGAAATTTGTGGGTTCTATTTTGTCATATGAGTTCTCAACATGTTTGTGTGTGGTGTATTTTTAGAACAGAAACAAGGAACTGGAAGACACGAACAAAAGTTTAGAGGAGTTGTTACGCACTACTGCAGCTGAGCACGATAAACACAATGCACAGTTTATGCGGGAACTTGAGGTATATTCACAGAGGGGGCGTACTGTGTGTGGCATGGGTTGTTGTAACATTTCACGCATTGATTACTATATGTTTTATGGACAATTCTAGTTTCTAGTTAAGTGTACTCCGTTGATGACTATTTAGGGGTGTTTTCTGAAAAATATTGTATGCTTGTGACAATTGGTTGGGTCATACTGTTTGACCACGCTCATACTGTTTATACAGCTAGGGGGGCATTGTATGTTACAAACATGTCTCTAGTCTTTCTTGAAACAATAGGTTTAAATGAAGTATTGTGGCAAGCATTAAACATATTTAAATAGTTATTAACAGTAAACCCAACTGATACTCATGTAAACATTTCTTCTGTCCAAATGATTTTAATCCATTTCCCCTGTTGCCTGTTTCTAGCTTTGAAAATAGGTGACAGCTTAAAGCAGGCTGAAAGTAAAGCAGAATGCACCTAGAGGTGCATTCTGCTTTAATTTAAGCCTGCTTTTAGCACCGTTTGATAGGATTTAGAAAGTGTTTCTTATGTTACACATTCATGACTGTATAAACTAGAACTATTTTCTTCAGTCGAGGAATAACTTTAATGAGTTTAAATGTGTGTCAATGGAGTATTGGGGTAAACCCAGATTTTAGAAATAAATTTAGAAAACTTGTATTTGTAACTGTTCAATGATCATGTATTACAGGTAGAGCGTAAGAGATCCAATGACAAGGAAACGGTGGAGGAAGAGGCAAGAGCCTTGAAGGACAGTGTGTCTGAATTAACCAGAGAAAATATGGACTTCAAGAAAAAACTGTAAGACCCACTACAAGTGTTAGTCACATGTTTATTGTTTCTATAGACGATCCGTAAGCTCCATACCAGAGTCTGTATAAAGTAAAAGATTTATTCCAATAGGAGCTTTCTGCCTTATATTTACAGTCAGGGTTTCCCATAAAAGCCGGAAGCCGGCAGAAATTGCCGGCTATTCCAATATTTCTGCCGGCTATTATTTTCCATTTTTCAAAATTTCAAAAATAGATCCATTTTTTTAAGTTTTAAAAGAAGATTCAACAATATTCTACGCAATATTTGTTTCCTAAAAGCATCGTTCGTAGTTGAAAACGAAGCGACAGTGGTTGCTATGCATTTGTATTTACTCGGCTTTTATCGTCTAAATCTACTCGCTATTTGGATGTACTCGTATTTTTCCGAGAATCAGATGTTCCAATGATAATGGAGAAACGAGGATTAGAGAGGAAACCTCAATCTCAGACTGAAAAAAGTCTGTTTGACTTTGGGTTTGATGTTAAAGGTGACTAAATTCATAATTCTCTGTTGAAATATTTATGTATGCTGTCCGGTCCTGTTATCCCTCGATCGCACGCGAAATCGGCACCGTTTGACAAGGTGTGTTCGAGTTTGACAGCCGCCATAAACTATTAAGGGCGTCACCAAAAAAATACCTGTTATGATTTTCTGGTTTCTTCGGGAAGAAATTAGCGCATGTGAACAGTTGTTAGTGACTTCTAATCAAGCATTCTGTCAGTTATTAATTACCATTTTCAATGGACGCTCGACGCCCAACCAGTACACATCTATCGAAGTTCCGGACTTTGCATACTTCGTACTGCATTCGGACCATGCATAGTTCGTACGGGGAGCATCCATAGCGAAAACCAAGCCTTTTTATGGTGCATCTATGAGTCCGGTAAACGGGCCTATTGATTCCCAATGAGAAATTGTCAAAATAATTCCCAACTTGTAAAGAAAAAAATCCCAATCCCAATTCCGATTTTTTTTTTTTTTTTTTTTTTTTTACAATTTGTTCTAATAAGTCAAAATCACATAAAAAATATTGAAACAAATTTAGAAAACAAGCTAACAGGCCTTTTTCTGATAGTAACCATAAATAAGTGAAATAATTTTCAAAAGTTCCTATACATGTTTAACATGTACCCATATGCAAAGTTTTTTTTTGTTGTGTTTTTTTCAAGCAAAATGTACCTTTTGGCAATAAAATCAAGTCATCTTGCATTTTTTGGACCAATATTTTGTCTACTTTAAACCTGTCCAAAATGACTCAGAATGCAGGAAATTGCACCATTTTTTCAAAAAATTTCGGGGGCCTAGTCGCCCCCTGACCCCTCGCCTAAGTTGTTCGCTCGCTACGCTCGCAGTGCCGGCTATTCCTAAAAATTTGCCATCTATGTCAAAACTTATGGGAAACCCTGACAGTGCATTAATTAAGCAGTCATCTGTATTTAAGGTATCCCAAGTAGTTTCCCTTAAACCTTTACCTCATAGTCTGTTTCTAATTTTAAAGATATGGGGCTTCTTAAAGCAGGTTGGAAGTAAAGCAGAATGCACCTACAGGTGCATTTTGCTTTACTTTCAACCTGCTTGAAACTACCATCTGCTAGGATATATGAAATATTTCTTAAGGTGGATGTACCAGTATGACTGTAAAATTGGAACTACCGGTATTGTCCTTAGTGTAGAAATAAACTAACTCTTAACACCATGGGCCAGTTTAATATACACTCATTACATTTTCAAATACATGTAGTATTGACTTAGATCAGAAAGCTCCTATAGGAGCACTCTGATCTGGGTATATACTGTTTGCCAATTTAGAGCAGTATTTATTAAACTACTCAGAATTCATAGTAGTCTGGTTCATATTTTGGTCACTAAAGACCCATAAGGGAACCTAATAACCCACAAGAGTTACTTAGTGTTTAAAGAGTTACAGGTGTACAAAGGTATGTAAAATATTGTCAACAACAGCACGTAATTTTCAACTAATTTCACTTTTATCAAAAATCAAAGTTTTGGCTTACGCCTTCATCAGGATAAAATATAAAAACAATGGATGTGACGTGACATAGCAACGTACAGTATAACATCACACAATGACTGTATCTATTGGTTAATGACCTAATACAAGATTGATTGTACATGTATATCATACCACTAGGAAACATTCAGAAGATGAAGTTGCCAAGTTAAAGAAAAGATCTGAAGTAAAGGACGAGGAGTACACCAAGGCCTCAGATGGCCTGGAGAAAGAGTTGGGCACTTTAAAAGACCAGCTCACACAGCTACAGAAAGAGAGGGACAAAATCACAAAGGATAAGGAAAATTTACTGGAAGAGGTAAGGGGTTAAATTGTGATGCATTAAAATCTCTTCAAAGTAGGAGCTTACTAAATCTAGGTGTAAAGAGTTAGTTGTTTCAAGGATGTTAATGAAAGAGTGATTCACTTAGCTTTGAAGACAAAAAGTGTTGTTTTCAGGAGGAGATGCCATGTAATTGCAGCTTTCTAGAAGAGATCAGGGGCCTGTTTCATAAAACTTTGTACGACAAATTAATGTTTATAAAAGTCTCAACTTTTATTTATTTCTCCATCTAATCCTGTCTTGTGACACCTCTTTGGGAACGTTTTCAAGACGATTCCAAAAAGATGTCACAATACATAATTAGATAGAGAAATAAGAAATTAATTGTATTTTAAAGTTTTGACTTATGACCATTTTTGTCTTAAGATGCTAGTATAGTAGAGTACATTATGGGCAGATAACTAGAGCCTTAACAATACTGAAATTAAGCCTTTTCTAGCATTTCAAAGTATATCAAGGGCAGATAACTATTGCCACAATTATTAGATTTCAACAATAATTGCACTCCTTTGAGAACTTATAGCTATATACTTTGTGTGCAACACTAAAATTGTTGACGCCGGACATTCAAGTTTTGCAAAAGCCCACCCTGAGCTTGCTCAGGTGAGCTAAAAAGCTCCTTAAGGTTTACTTTTAGATTTCTGTAAGTAACCACTTGTCTTTAAAAATTGAAAACATGCTATTGTGAGAAGGGTAAGCATAGAAAATTTATACCTCATGTTGTGGTCATATTGTAGATTTTTACTGTATTGTTAAAAAAATGTTTAGTTAAATGGCCAAAATTTCAACCGTGCAATAATTTCAGGTAAATCAGACTGTGGATTCTATGGTGGCCGAGAGGACGAAGCAACAGAGTCAGATACAGCAACAGCAGTTAGAACTGGACAGTCACAGCCGAGCACGACGGAAACTGGAACACGAGAACGCCACCTTACTGGAGCGAGTGTCAGGCTTCGAACATCAACAGGTTAGTTAATATGTAGGGTCCTCATACTAGAGTGAGTTAACTTGAGATAGGGCTTCAGGTACAGGGGTATTTAAAAAAAAATTTTTCGCATTTAAACCTTTTGTTATACCACTCATTAGAATTGTCTCTTTGAGAGGATTCTAATGAGTAGTCACACCATAGGATTTGGTGTTGAAACAAGCGAGAAAAAGTTGTATTTGTTCATTTTTTCTCCCTCCTATCTAGAGCCCTGAAGAAAATTGTATATTTTCAAAACTATTCTCTTTCATGTCTCCATCAAACACAATGCTGTGAGTACTTATTAGAATCCTGTCTTTGAGATGATATTCTTATGAGTACAGTAAACCCTCTCCATTATGACCACTAAATTATAAGGTGTTTACGACAGGTGACTGCTTAAAGCAGGGTGACAGTAAAACAAAAAGAGCTCCAACAGGAGCTTTCTGTTTTACTGTCACCTTGCTTTAAGCTGGCACTTGTATTTTATGAAATCAATAAGCTCTGAAGTGGTCGTAATAGAGAGGTTTCACTGTATACTCAATTATAGGTTTTGATGGAGACATCAGAATTTGGATATTTGAAGATTTCCCCTTAATATTATTTGTAGTAAAAGGTTTACATTTTAAGAGCAATATGAATTTATTACAAAGGCTAATACTCCATGCAAAATTGATGCAGTGAGTAGTAAGGGGTGAAATATACATTGGAAAATCACAAGCATTCATTAATAATACTATAAAGTGTTTAACTCTTTGTCCTGTAAACCATGACGCACTGCATTCGGACACATGTTAATTTATCCAGTTCTTGACAGATTTGCACTCACTAGGACTTTTTTTGTCTCAGAAATGTTTCTCTTTTCAACAATGACTATTAAAAATCCATATAATGCTGATTTACTGAGAAAATGATGAAAATTCTCATGCAAATAATGAACTCTTTTAATGGCATTATGTTGAGCAATAAGACAGTTCCCAAGGTTATAAAACATTTAAGTTGAGTCTGAGATCGTTCTCAAGCATTTGATTGGTCAGATTTGAGCCAAAGCTCAAATCTGACCAATCAAATGCTTGAGGATGATCTCAGACTCAACTCAAAAGCTTTATAACCTGGATACAGCTCTCTCATTCATTTAGACTATCGAGTGTTAATATGGTTTCCCAGCACATTTGACTATATTAATTTTGTACATCAATATTCATTTGAGCTATGATGATATTTTGCAGCAAGCTTTATACATGCACCAGGTACACAACTATATTCTGTGAAAGTTACGATGTTGTTGAGATTCAAAGTTAAAGCTGTTTGTTAATGTGTTGTATTTTTTATCTCATTGTTCAAACTTATTCTTCTTTAAAGCAGTTTTTAATCAACCTTTTCCTCCATATCCATCAGCTAAAATCGTTTTCATCCTACTGATATAGGTGAACCCATTACCCCATAAATACACCTTTTAACGCCTTTAATGTATACCTCCGCGTAAGAAAATAGTTTTAATTTATATAGTCATGAAAATGTATTGTAAGAAATATTTTCTAAATTCTAACAGATAATAGCTTAAAGCAGGTTGAAAGTAAAGCAGAATGCGCCTTAAGGCGCATTCTGCTTTACTTTCAAACTGCTTTAAATGGTTAACTATCTTCTTAACTAGAAACAGGCTATGGAGTAATGGCTTAAACAGCATTTTTGTTTGTAAAGCTGTTACAAGAAAGTTGAAAGTAAAGCAGAAAGCTTGTTTAAGAACTTTCTGCTTATCTTTCATCTTGCTTTAACTATTCTTCTGATATAGCATAAGCATATATTTAGACTTTTTGAAAGCAATGTAAACCCAGATCAGACAGCTCCTGATGTTTTCCTATAGAGTCTGTCTGGAACGAGTCTGCACTGTTTCCTTGGGGAAAAAATTTGGGTTAGCCTGTGTAGTCATTCAGTTTATAGATGTTCATAGGGAATGGAGTTTAAAATGTCTTTTGATGCATTTATCAAGAAAGGGTAGCAGTCATTTATTTGGAGGAGTAGATAAAAGTATCACAAGTTTTATTTAGGAAAGGTTTAATTTCATGTCACCAAAGCATGTTTATATATGTGGTCGATTATCGTAATCCATCAAATCAAAGGTAGCGCATCGACAGGGTTTTATCTGTGCATCCGCATGTGGGACCTAAGCCCAAAGTCAGGTGCACATAGGCGGCCACATGAGCTTTCTGTGGCTATACTACTAGCCTTGCTTGAAGCACATTTTTCAATTTCTTGCAGTTATCTAAAGCATGTTTAAAGCATTAAGTAACAATACATGGGTGCTTTATTTAGATGTTATATTTTCCAACTTTGTTGTTCTTATGTTTCGTATTTGCAATTTTAGAATCTGCTTCAGTGCAATACAGCTATTGCCTTTAAGCTAGCTAATGCTAAACACTTAGTTACTGTTTGGCTAAATAACCTTTACTTTCAGAAACATGTCAGCATTGTACCATTAAACGTCTACTTAATCTATCACTCATGTTTGACCCAAGTCATTTGAATTATTTATGACAGCTTTAACCTGTATAATGCTGGATTCCTCTTCTCTGGGTCTACACTGTTTGTCAAAATTTTAAGATTTTGAGGACATACATTAAACTATCCATCAACCCTTTACTCCATAATTATCATGTTCCTAGTCTTGAAGACAGGTGACCACTTAAATCAGGTTGAAAGTAAAGCAGCCTGCTTTAAGTTACAATCTTCTGGAAAATAGAAAATATTTCTTACAGTGCATATTTCTGACTGTATAAAGTGAACTATCTTCCTCTGTTGAGGAATACATTAAAGGCATAGAAATATTTATGGAGAAATGATTGACAAGAAAACAAATGACATCATTAGAAATCCAGAGGCAGTCTTACGAAACGTCGTACGACAAATATTGTTGTAAGTCAGATTCTAAAAGTTAAAAATTTCATTTATTTTCCCCTCTAATCCTGTCTTGTGACATCTTTTTGGAATTGTCTTGAAAAGACGATTCCAAATAGATGTCACAAGACCGGATTAGTTGGAGAAATCAGAAATTACATGTACAGTACTTTATAGTTTGAAGTTTTGACTTACAACCATTTTTGTCGTACAACGTTTCGTAAGACGGGCCCCAGCATTGTAAGGGTTACTGTTTGTTTAATTCTCATTGCTCCTTTCTGCTTTATTCTATAGCTTGATTTTGAGGTTTGTATTGTTTGCCATGTAGCATGTGACGACTCATACTGGAGATAATTTGATTGTGTTAGATCATTAAACATACATGTTTTAGAGAAACAAACAATATTGATTGAGACTTACTTGTTTGGGTGCATAATACTGTCCCATATATCTCGTTTCATTGTTTGACCTTTCCCTCTATAGCCTGTTTCTAGTTTTGAAAACATGTGATCGCTAAAAGCAGGCTGAAAGCAGTGCTGCCATAAGTTAAAAATGAAAAATCCTAAGATTTCCAAAAATCTATTTTTCAAATGCAATTACTTAAAGCAGGTTGAAAGTAAAGCAGAATGCGCCTTAAGGCACATTCTGCTTTACTTTCAGACTGTTTTAAGCTACCATTTGCTAGGATAAAAAAAACTGAAGATTTCAGAAAAATCTGGAGAAATGGCAGCCTTGTGAAAGTAAAGCAGAATGCTCCTTAAGGAGCATTCTGCTTTACTTTCAATCTGCTTTAAGGAAAGATGTTGGAAATGCCTTCTGTGTGTTATGACTAGGGTTCCTAGACGGGGACAATTTTCCTTAGTTAAAAGATATTTAGGCGTATTTATGGGGTAATGGGTTCTACCATAGCCAAACGTTCAAGTCACCTACATCCAGCTACATTACTAAATGCCCCCCATGTTTCATTAATGATTGCCTAATTTATTGCAGATTTAACTTGTGTAGCTTTCATTTGTCTATGTTAATGTGTAAAACTAATATTTTAACTTTGAAGATTGAGCAGATAATTGGTCTATGTGGCTTTCAGTGTGATCAGGTATAGGAGATTGTACAGTGTATCTGGAATAATTGCATGTTAGATAAGATTGATGCAGTGGTGAAGACATTATTTTTTCCCATTTATAAGAAAGTAAACATATTGCAATGAAATGAAGAAAATGACAATTTATTTTATCGGAGTGGCAGACAGTCTAGAGCCTGGTCAGGTGTCAGGTTACCAGGAATCCTATCTTGCTTTAACCTGTTACCCCATAGCCTGTTTCTTGTACTGAAGACAGGTGACTACTTAAAGCAGGTTGAAAGTAAAGCAGAATGCGCCTTAAGGCACATTCTGCTTTACTTTGAGCCTGCTTTAAGCTACCATCTGCTAGGATATAGAAAATATTTCTTATAGTTCACGTTCATGACCCTATAAGGTGAAACCATTTTTAGTGGAAACATTAATTATAGGTGTAAAAAGGCATATTTCTTGTGTAATGGGTTAAACTGTTTGTAATGGAAAAAATTGTTTTAGCACAAATGTGTCTTTTGGAAAGACTACCAATTTCCATGATGTGACAACTTATTAGCATTGTCTCAAAGAGAGAATTCTAGTAAGTTGTCATAACAAATAGGGAGTTTTGGAGATGATTAGCAAAACGGTTGGAGTACCAGGAAATCAATGTTCATTTTGCTTACTTCCATCGGGGCAATGTAGCTTAGTAATATAATGTTATAACCCTTTCTCCCCATAGATTGTTTTCAGTATTGAAGACAAATGGTTGCTTAAAGCTAGTTCGAACTAAGGAGCATTCTGCTTTATTTCCAGCCTGTTTTAAGCTACCATCTGCTAGGATATTTCTTACCATGCATATTCATGAATGTGAACGTATAAATTGGAACTATTTTCTACAGTAGAGGAATAAGTTAAAGGTGTAAAAAGGCATATCTATTGGGTAATGGGTTAAAATTTCAGCTAGTGTTTATAGATGGACAAACTGTAATTACATCAGTGGACATGCATTTGCAAACATCTTGGACCAGATCAGATTATAAGTAGAACAACATTGGGTGGGGTGGAGACAAAAGGGTGAAACTATTGGGACTGTTCTCTGTACTTACTCTTATCAGGATCATTATATTGTAGATAAGCTAGTATAATGGTAATTGATATCAACTTGCTTATTGCAAACAGTAAATGGTTGCATTATCTTTTATATAATACAGTAAAACTTCTCTATTACAACCACTAAAAAGACAGCTAATCATTTGTTTAAAAGACAATTGAAAGCTTAAAGCTTAAAGCAAGGTTACAGTAAAACAGAAAGCTCCTGAAGGAGCTTTCTGTTTTACTGTCACCTTGCTTTAAGCAGTGACCTGCCTTAAACACTTAATAACTAGTACAACTTAGTGGTCATAATAGAGAGGTTTTTATAATACATGTACATACTATGTATCAACATCGCTCAATAGAATACCTTATAGAATTGTATTTCTTTATTGTTCAATTGGATCCAAATTGTTTGACACATGTGACATTTTTTGCAAAGAATTGTTGAAATCATTATTTTAAGAACAGTAGCAGCTGAACAAATTACCCAGCAATTTCAATCATGCTTCTTTGCTGCAGCTTACTGATTATAACCTTCACTGTTTGCCTGTGGCTCATTTCATAAAACTTTGTACAACAAATGTTGTCGTAAGTCAGATTATAAAAGTCTCAATCATTATTTATTTCTCTATCTAATCCTGTCTTGTGATATCTTTTTGGAATCATCTTGACAATTCCAAAGAGATGTCACAAGACAGGATTAGATATAGAAATTAGAAATTAAATGTATTTTAAAGATTTGACTTACTACCGTTTTTTGTCGTACAACGTTTTATGAAACAGACCCTGATATATGTAAACAAGGAAATTCATTTAGTTGGGATTTTCCACGAAAATAAATCATACCCATATACTACTAGCATTTGTATTGACATTGTTTGATAACAGTGTAGAACCAGATCAGACAAATCCTAAAGGAGCTGTCTGATCAAGGTCTGCACATTGTTTTCTGAGGATCTGTATTGCATGGGTCTGTGCTTTCTCCGGAGTGAAAATTTCCTTACCTAATGTAATAGTTTAAGTGATACATGTTCAAAGTGGGCAGAGTTTTATATATGAATATTCAGTGGAGTAAGTATTAACCCATTACCCTTTGTCCTGTTTCTAGTTTTAAATACATGTGACTACTTAAAGCAAGTTGAAAGTAAAGCAGAATGTGCCTTAAGGCACATTCTGCTTTACTTTGAACCTGCATTAAGCCTCAGTCAGATAGAATATAAAAAATATTTCTTATGATACATATTCATAACTGTATAAATTGGAACTATTTTTTCTTCAGAGTAGGAATAAATTAAAGGTGTATAAAGGCATAATTTATGGGGTAATGGGTTAATCTTTTTGTTTGTTTCATTCTGCAGCAAGCTCAAAAGCACATAGAAAACACACTGAAGGAAATGATGGAACAGAAGAACAAGCTGGCGTATGAGAATGGCCGACTACAGACACAGTATGAGCAGACATCATTGGAGCTAGAGTCATTGAGAAAGGCAGACCTCGAGGTTGCCCAATACAGGCAGCTAGCAGAGACCCTCACATCAAAATATAGTCAGGTACAAAATACTGTTGTTCTATTGATTGGTAAACTCTTCCATCCTCATAGGCCTGTACAAACAGTAAAGACCTAGCTGGTAGAGACCCTCACATCAAAATATAGTCAGGTACAAATAACCTTTATATAATTATAACCACTAGATTAATATTACAGTATAAGCTCCATAGTATGAACTCCTGTTAGTTCGAACATGCCCATATTTAGAGGTTAAAAACCTTCCTAAGCTACGTTTTAACTTTGAAATATGGGTCTGTTCGACTTGAGCGAGATTGAATTATAGAAAATTCAATTTATGAATTACTGGTATGATAGATTTTAGCTAGTTGGAAGTACTGAGTTTCGACTGTACTGTTGTTCTATTGAAGATTAAACCTTTGAACTTTTGTGACACATACATGTATATGTTTTCTTGCCAGACAGTGTATCTGTAACTTTTATGGCATTATGGTTCTGACGTAGTTGCCTCCCTTTGACTACCATTATATACACTCCCATTGACTGATAGTGCTAAATATCATAATGACTATTATGAACAGTTTGAAAGAAGATCATAAGCCAGGTAACCCAGGCTCCAAGCTGTTTAGTATTCAAACAAAAATTAAATGTTATCATTTTCAAAAAGTTTTACTTTCTACCTTTTATTACATTCGTTCAGTTCAGACCTCCAGGTGGGGTGTGAATATCTTTAACTAAATTTTTTATTTTTGCATTAAACCCTATGGTGTTACTACTCATTAGATTCATCTCCTTGAGATGATTCTAATGAGTAGTAACACCAAAGGATTCAGTTTATTTGTAGTCCTAAAGTTTCTCTGAAACAAGAAAGAAAAAGGTTTCCTCCACTATAAATGTTGTTACAGAGTGAGACAGAGATCAGTGAGCTAAAGGTCACCATACAGAGACAGGAGAGTCAGTTAAGACAGCTCCATTCACAGCTGACAACCCGGCAGACAGACTTCAGTTCAGCCAGTATCGCCCGAGATGACCTGCAGAAAGAGAATCAGCGACTACTTACAAAACTCCAGAGTTCTGAGGAAAGGGAGAAAAGAAAGGTGTGTTGTTTGTCCTAACAAGATAAAAATTCTATTATAGTGTGGACAGTTTGTACCAATACTCAATATAACAAAATATTCTAGATGCCTAGACGTTTGGATGATCTTGATTTGAATGGAAGCTGTTTATGTCTGTTTGGAGGAAATTAAAGGCCATGGGACTTTAACCCGTTAGGCCATAGCTTGAATTCCTACTGCTTTAGGTTAGGAGTACTTTCCCTATGATCTTGTTTCAGTAATGAAGACAGCTGCTTGCCTCAAGCAGGCTGGAATACACCTCAAGGAGCATTCTGCTTTACATTCAGCCTACTTTAAACTATCATTTGCTAGAATATAGAAAATATATTTCTAATTGTACATATTCATTACTGAATAAAGTGGAACTATTTTCTTCAATGGAGGAATAAAGAAAAGGCATAAAAATGTGTATTTATGGAGTATTGGGTTTAACCATTATTTCCAGGTGAAGGCCTTACAGAAGAACAACGAAGATGCTAAGGCTGTGAACAAGGAGATAGCAGCAACCCTAGAGTCTGTAATGGCCTCTCATTCTCAGCTACAATCAGTCGTAGAGAACCTACAAGTCGAACTAGGCAAGAAAGACTCACAGATAGGGCGCCTGAAAAATGAGAAGTAAGTCATAAGTACAGTTTAAATTGTCATCTACAAAGTTGTTTGAATATGTGGTTGATTTGTTATAATCTTTATGACAAGCAGTTTGGAGCCTGATCAGACATGGAGTTAGAGCTCTGTGTCTTTGAATAAGGATTGATTAGCAAGTAGAACAAATGTTAGGGATGGAGAAATTGGTTCAATTTGTAGACTATTTGTTTATTCCTTTCCCCTATAGTCTGTTTCTAGTTTAAACAAAAGATAACCACTAAAAGCTTGTTGAAAGTAATACAGAATGCACATGTTCTGCTTTACTTTCAGCCTACTGTCTATAAGCTACCGTTTTCTAGAATATACAAAGTAATTGCTTTGTTGCATATTCACTATTTATATTGACTGAATAAATTGGAACAATTTTCTGTATAAAGTAGAACTACTAGTAATGGGTTAAGGTCCTTGTATTTTGCAATGTTACACTGTCTGATACTTGCAGGAATCGTGAGCAACAGGAATGGAAGGTGGAGATGCAGAGGTTTGAGGAGCGTATGGAGAGCCTGAGAGACGAACTGAAGAAGGAGAGAGACAAGTCACACAAGAAAAACTCCAGAGATATGGCAGAGGTAACACTTACATAGGCAAAAATTTCCCAGTTGAAAAGTAAATAAACAAAATGTAGAAAATGACAAGTTTAGCTAGTCTGTTTGAAGATTAGGGATGCTTATTTGTATGTTTACTATGAAGGTGTGAAACATGTTTGCTACACTCTTTGCTAGTATTTATTAAACTACCATGAATTCTTAGTAGACTGGTTCGTAATTTTGTAACTAAAAGAGATCCACAAGGGAAACTTATAACCCACAATAGTTACTTGGTGTTGAAATGCGCCATTTCTCATTGTATTACCTCAGTCTCAGTTTTACAAGACACCAAAATCCACAAAATTCTTGTAATGTATATAAAAAAACTCTATATAACAATCACTAAATTAACTATTTTGTGTTTAGACAGATGACTGCTTAACCCATTACCCAATAAATACACCTTTTTATGCCTTTTATTTATTCCTGCTTTGAAAAAAAAATTCATAGTATAAATATTGTATGATGAAATTATTTTCTATATTTTAGCAGAAATTAGTTTAAAGCAGGGTGAAAGTAAAGTAGAATGCGCCTTAAGGCGCATTCTACTTTACTTTCAACCTGCAAGTGGTCATTAATTGTCAAAACTAGAAACAGGCTATAAGGTAATCAGTTAAAGCAAGGTGAAAGTTAAATAGAAAGCTCCTTAACCTGCCAGCTGTCTTTCAAACAATCAATTAGCCTAATTTTATTGGTTGTAGAGAGTTTTTACTGTAATGTGTTTGCATTAGACTTATGGACACTAATGTTTATTACAGATTAAGAAGCAAGGTGACAATCTGTCTAACCGTAATATGGAGCTGATGAAGGCTAACACAGACCTAAGACAGAAGACTCGAGACCAGGAGTCTCAGATACAGGAACTTAAAGAGAAACTGGCTGATGGCAAACGTCGTATAGACTACCTGCATAGAGCCAAGAAAGATGTTGAGGAGAACGTCCACAAAATGAAGGTACAGCAGAACTTGATACTTCGAACTCGCTTAAATTGATCCTACTAGTAATTTGTAATTTGAATTTCAATAAGGCGATCACACTTAAGTCAACATACCCATATTTCAAAGTTAAAATGTGGCTAAGCCACATTTAACTTTGATATATAAGTATGTTGGAACGAATGCGAGTTTGAAGTATTGTGTTTCAACTTTACTTGGTATAAACCTTGATCATACATACCTTTTTCCAGCCAGGACCTGATTTCCAACTTATGAGTTTTTGAAATCTCCTTTTTTCAGTGCTAAATATACGTCATCTTTTAAATGTTTTGCTTCATATTTATATCGAAAGAAACAGGATCCAAATGACAAATGGCTCATAAGGCTTAAATTTAATGGTGCCAGGTGGGAGACACAGATTGTGTGTGTTGATCGGAGGGAGCTGTAATAGGGAGGGAAAATTAATACCCATAGAGTACATTTGCAAACCGGTTGAACCCAGATCAGACACTGTAACGCTGTGTCTGATTTGGGTTCAAACTGTTAGTCACTCGTCTTTATGTTTCTTCTGTCAAAATTCCAATATGTAACTTTGAGAAAAAACAGCAAAAGACAATTTGAAGCAGACAATATTGCAGTGATGAAAGGGTTTGACATAAATACTATTTAAGGAACAGCGGCAAGCATTGTTGTAAGGAGGGAATCATTATTCGAAGGGCCTTTTTAGGGAGGGATACTGAGCATTGTGTAACAATACCTTAATGGATAACCCTTTACCCCATAGCCTGTTTCTAGTTTTGAAAACATATGACCACTTAAAGCAGATTGAAAGTAAAGCAGGATGTGCCTTAAGGCACATTCTGCTTTACTTTCAGTCTGCTTTAAGCTACTATCTGCTAGGATTTAGAAAATATTTCTTATGGTATACATTCATGACTGTATAAATTGGAACTATTTTCTTCAGTGGAGGAATGAATTAAATCTGCTAAAAGGCGCTTCCATGGGAGAATGGGTTAAATGATGTTAGTATCAGGATGGCATCTGATCTGGCTCCAAACAGTTTGCAATGGAGATAATGTTTAGCTTGTTCTGGTCATTACAGGAGATGAAGAGTGATATAGAAGAATTGGAGGCACTCAGGGATACATACATGGCTAAAAACCAAGAGCAGGTACCAAAATACACCTTGATTTCCTTTTCCCTGTAAAAGATCAGTTCAGACAAACTCCTAAAATGGTAGCTTTTTCTTTTGTTTTCTTTTATGTGGTAAACAATTCCTTATTCTCTAACTTTGGAATAGAAATACATGTATCTATAAGCTAACCCTTACCATATTTTTGCTGATGGACCCTAGCAACGAGTATACTTGTCCTTTACTAACTATGAAGGTACACTTGCTTGGTCTATGCAAACAATGAACATGGGGTAATGAGTTAACACTGTATTATAATGAATGTTTTAGGCTGAGATGATCTCCACGTTTATGGCCCAGATCAACAGTCTACAGACAGAACTACGGCAGCTGGCTCATGCCCAGTTTCAGACTCACGATCTTGTTGCTCAAAGGGAGAGAACTCTGGAGAAAGAACGCAAACTGAAAGATGACATCAAACGAAAATATAAGGTAAATACATGTATTACCTTGTCTGAAAGATGACATCAAACAAAAATATAAGGTAAATACATGTATTACATTGTCTGAAAGATGACATCAAACAAAAATGTAAAGTGAAATATGTCATTGTCTGTGAAATTGTTTTTATTATATGCCTTCGTATGATATCGAGCGTTTCCGCATGTATCTGCAGAGTAAAATACAAGAGTCTGTATCAGCCGTCTTGTATCAGCCACCTTGTATTTTACTCTGACGTTGCTTTCGATTTAGCGCGACGTCATTTACGTACATGTATAAGTGCCGCGTTATTCTTTGTGGTATGTAAAAAATCTTTTTCTGCTTCAAATAACTAATAAATTTTGGATTTAAAAATGATTTGAACAACTATTTAATTGTTTCTGGTGTGTATTCAAGGCATATAATAAAGACATCACCATTTGGCAGTACGCTACAGAGTTGCATATAGCTCTAGACGTTTTGGCGGAAACAACCAATCAGCTATTTCCGCCAAAATCTTCTTGAGCTAAATACATCACTTTGTATTGCACTGTCAACTGGTAATGTGTATATATCAAAGCTATTTATGTGTGAATCTGTTTCATGGAGACCTTTGCAAACAGATTCAAGCCTCATGCTGTTTAGCTTGATCTGGATCAATACTGTTATAATTTTGGATTCCTTTTTCTGTAAATATAAAGAAGACCAACCAATTCCTTAAATAGAATTCTGTTTTACTTTCAACCTGCTTAAAATGGTGATTTGTCTTCATAACTAGATTTTGATTTGTTTTGATTTTTCGTCGCTTTCAACAGTATTTCAGTCATATCGCGACGTCCAGCTAATTACAGGTGGAGGAAGACCCCAGAAGTCCTTTATGCACTGTTTCAGCACAAATCGGCAACTGGGTAGAACCACCGACCTTCCGCAAGCCAGCTGGAAGGCTTCCCCACATGAAAAATCCGAACGACCCTACTGGGATTCGAACTCACAGCGGTGAGGAGCTTAGTGATGTAAGTCACAGTGACTAGCCTCATAACTAGAAGCAGGCCATGGGTTTAGAGGGCTAACGATGGCTTGACACCTATCTATATATTTCAAGTGAGTTGTAATGTTTTGTTTACTCTTCTGTTTAGGAGTCAAAGAAGAGAGAGGACGAGATAGAGCAAATGAAAGCTGAGGCTGAGAGACGACTGCACGAAGTAAAAGACGAGTCATTAGAGGTAATATACTGTAATACATTGAGCCACAGTGACCTATGTATGTGTCCATTTCAATCAGTATTTGAAGAGTATACTTGTCCTATTCAAACAGTGTAGATCTAGATTAGAGGGCTCCAGTAGGAGCAGGAGCCCTCTGATCAGGGTCTACACTGTTTGTCGTTTATCGTAAAAGTAAAAACCGTTTAAAATATGAAAAATATTTAAGTTTCGGGAGTCAATGGGTTAACCTTTTCTATTATAGAATCCCTCTCCATCATAGAAGTGCCTCTTCATGCCTTTATTATAGAACTTAAACCCATTACTCCATAAATATGCCTTTTTATGCCTTTAGTTTATTCCTGTACCCAAGCCAAAACCCCCAATTTATGCAGTCATGAATATATATTATACAAAATATTTGGTTAACCCTTTGAACCCTAGTCCCGCATATAGGCGTCATTTTCAAACAGTATACATGTGAAAAGTGCACTTGTCCTATGCAAACAGTGAATACCCAGATCAGTGGGCTCGTTACGGAGCCCTCTGATTTGGGTCTTCACTGTTTGTCATAATGCAAAACATTGACAAAAACAACCCTTAAAAGTCAGAAATGGACTAGACTCAAATGGAAACTGGGGTTGTCCATTTTATGTTTCAGGGAGGAAAGAGTTAAAGCAGGCTGAAAGTAAAGCAGAATTTGCCTTTATGCGTATTCTGATTTACTTTCAGCCTGCTTTAAGTGATCACCTGTCTTCAAAACTAGAAACAGGCTATAGGATAAAGGGTTAAAACTTGAGTAGCAAACAGTAGGGTGAGTCTGATTATATGCTAAGTAACACAGCTTTCAATCTGGTTCCAAACTACCGTAGAACCTCTCTATTACGACCACTTAATTTTGTTAATTATTAGGGTGTTTATGATAGGTGACCGCTTAAAGCAAGGTGACAGTGAAACAGAAAGCTCCTTTAGGAGCTTTCTGTATCGCTGTCACCTTGCTTTAAGCTGCCACCTCTTTACTATACAATCAATTAGCCTTCGTTTTAGTGGTCGTAATAGCGAGGTTTTACTGTATTTGCAATGGAAATAATTGTTTTAGCACAATGAGTATACATGTACTAGGATAGAATAACATCATCATCCCTGTATGCCTTGTTACTTACAGATTTCCAGCCACCTGAAAAGTGCTCATGATTGGTTTAAAGACAAATTTGAAGGCCTACAGAAAGAGCTTCTCACATCCAAGTAGGTTGACATTTCTATTGAAAAACTCCTCCTAAAATATATCACTGTTGGTTCATACAACAGCCCAGCAGGGCTCCAGATAAGAGGGAGTAATATGAACAAATCCAACTTTTTCTCACTCATACAGCACTAAATCCTATGGTGTTACTACTCATTAGAATTGTCTCTTTGAGACGATTCTAATGAGTAGTGACATCATAGGATTTAAAGCAGAAAAAAAGGATTTTGTTTTTGAAAAACTCCCCTTATCTGGAGCCCTTGTTCAGTACAAGAAAAGGCCTGTTGAAACCCTTATAGGAACAATGAACATTTCTAGCATTTTTTGGAGCCGTCTCATAGCATTGTTAAGCAATGAAACTAAATGCACATCTAGTAGTAGTTTTACAGTTTGTTTATTTTTATACGCCCATCTTCAAACGGGATGTATTATGTCGTGGCGCTGTCCGTCCGTGCTTACGGGAGGGTACTTATGTGACTAAAATTCTTAGCCCCATAATTGAAAAACATTAACCTGGCCGTCTCTTGTGACATTAACCTGGCCATTTCTTGTGAGAATAACCTGGCCAGTTGTGGGACATAGGTTTAGGGGTAGGGTTAGCCTCCAGATCCAAGTTAGAGCAAAAATAAATTGTTGCTTGTGTGGCTAGCCACCCAAAAGAAAACAATAGAAAATAACCACATAAGTATCCTCTCGTTAGAACGTCCGTCTGTCCGTCCGTTAACTTTTTCATGTCCACTCTCTAACTCAAAGAAATTTATTCAAATCCTTTTGAAACTTGGTCAGCATGTTAATGACCATAATGTCTCGGTCAAGTTCAATAATCAGCAAAATTGCCTCAGACATTCAAATTATGCCCATTTTTTCGTCAAAAACGGGCATTTTTTAGTTTGTCCACTCTCTAACTCAAACAAATTTATTCCAATCCTTTTGAAACTTGGTCAGCAGGTGTATGACCATAATGTCTCGGTCAAGTTTGATAACCAGCAAGTTTCCGTAGACATTCAAGAGTATTGCCCCTTTTTTCGTCAAAAACGGGCAATTTTTAGTTTGTCTGCTCTCGATCTCAAACAAATTTATTCCAATCCTTTTGAAACTTAATCAGCATGTGTATTACCATAATGTCTCGTCAAGTTCCATAACCAGCAAGATTGCCCCAGACATTCAAGAGTTATGTCCCTTTTTTCGTCAAAAACGGGCATTTTTAGTTTGTCGGCTCAAACAAATTTATTCCAATCTTTTTGAAACTTGGTCAGCATATGACCCCTAACTTTCAGGGTTCTTCCCCTTCTTTACCTTGATAGGGTTTTAGTATGACTACATTCTAAGATCGATTTGACGCGCATATAATGTGCCCGGCTTGCGGTGCTCTTGTTGTAGAGAGTTCTGTCCCCTTGTTTAAAATTTTTTGTTTTGTTGATTTTTATTTTGCTTGGTTTCTCATCAACTGCTTTCTGAAACTTGATGAAACTTGACATGACGCATTATAATGAATAGTATTTCTAAGCATCTGCTAGAGATGAAACTTGCCAAGAAGCTGTATCAAAAAGTGAGAATGTAAATGTTTTCATGGTTGATTTTCTCTCTCACAGAATTGTTGTGCTCCTTTGTTTGAATATTTTTTGGTTCACAATTTTGTCTTTGCTGAAAGTCGGCAACTGCAAACTGGAATTTGATGGCACATCAAAGAAAAAAATACAGTAAAACCTCTCCATTACGACCACTAAAATGAAGGCTGATTGACTGCATAAAAGACAGGTGCCAGTTTAAAGTAAGGTGACTGTAAAACAGAAAGCTCCTAAAGGAGCTTTCTGTTTGACATTCACCTTGCTATAAGCAGTAATCTCCCTTAAACACCTGATAATAAGCAAAATTTAGTGTGATTTTAAAAGTGAGATTTTACTGTAATAGAGTGTGATATTTTTAGTGGCTATTTGATACAAGTTTGACTTTATTATTCACAGACAAATGCAGGAAAGACTGGAGACGGAGAATACTAACCAGAAAAAGAAGTTGAATGGAGAGAGACACAAGGCTCAGCAGGCTGCAGAGAAAGCCAGAGAAATGATCAAGGTAGGTACAGGGGAGAAAAGGTTATTCTTTCTCAGTTAAAATGTTTTTGCTATAAACAATTACAAATGTATAGCCATGATCAAGGTATTGGTAGGCACAGAAGAAGAAGAGAAGAGGTTATTCTTTCCCAATAAATGCATTAATGCTGAACCTATTGTTTCTTTTGCAAGCAGATTGAAGCTTGGTCAGGCGCCGGGTAAACCTTCGTTTGATCAGGCTCTTAACTGTTTCCAGCTTAGACTAAAATAAATTAATTCTATTTTGTAATAATTTTTGTCAAATTATACAATTTTTTTGTTCCTCCTCAACCATAGTGGAGGCTACAACAAAAAGTGTTTGCTCAACTCATTATCGCCCTGAAACTTCCAATGGACAATTCCAGTTTACATTAAAGGCGTGTCTATTTAAGACTATTTAGGGTTTGTGTGTTTTTTTTAATAAAATATAGCAAAATGATAAATAGTGAAGTCCCAGATTAGAGGGCTCCTGCAGGAACCCTCTAATCATGGAATTTACTGTTCGCATTAGACAAGTGTTCTCTTCACGGTTCACTTTTGTTAAAGGACACATATATGGGTCACTAGGGCTCAATAAGTTAATGCTGCTTGCTTGACTGCAGATCAACAGTAATCAATTAACCCTTTCCTCCATAGAAGCGCCTTTTAGCGCATTTGATTCATTCTTCCACTAAAGAAATAGTTCCCATTTATACAGTCAAGAAAATGTAATACACAAAATATTTCTAAATTCTAGCAGATTATAGCTTAAAGCAGGCTGAAAGTAAATCAGAATGTGCCTTTTGGCACATTCTGCTTTACTTTCTGTCTGCTTTAAGTGGTCACCTGTCTTCAAAACTAGAAATAAGCTATGGAGTAAAGGGTTAACCATTTTTTTGTTATTGTTCAGGCTAGCCGACAGACTATATCACGACTCAGTGACTACGCAGAACTGGCAGATCAGGAAACCAAGGATCAACTGAGTCAGCTATACAGTCAGTTACAACACGAGAAAGACCACTCAAAATACATGGAGATGAAACATCGACGATACAAGGACTCCTCGGAAAGACAGTTTGAAACATTACTACGAGAAACAGAAGACACTCTTAGCTAGCATTAATAAGTTCTGAACACTCGTACTTGTGTATTTGTTAAATGTTATAGGTAGTCTTGTCAAAAGTTCCATAATGAATGTAAAATCCCAAACACAGTAAAACTTTACAATAATAGATTGTTTCGTGTTTATGGCAGCTAGCATTAAGAAGTTTCAAAGACCTGTACTTGTGTATTTATCAACTATTATACCGGGCTCCAGATAAGGGGAACATTTCAAACACTTCAATCTTTGTGTCTGCAGTAAACCCTCTGGTGTGACTACTCATTAGAATCGTCTCTTTGAGACGATTCTAATGAGTAGTCATTCTATAGGATTTAGTGCTGATGTGAGTGAAAAAAACGTTTGATCTGTATCTGGAACTCTGGTTATAGATAGTCTTGTCAACAGTTCCATAGTGAATGTAAAAACACAAATATTACATAAAATAGAAACCCTGTCTCAATATATTGGTTGATGGTCTTTTTTCGGAAAAGATCCACTGATACTAAAGGCAACTGCAGATGGAAATTTCTAGTTGTTTAGTTTTTAGACAACCATTTCTATCCAGTATAGCTGCCGGATGAATAACCAATCACTGTGACAAAATAAAGGTAACGTTTCCTTTTCCGAATATACTGCTTAACCCTTTCCCCCATAGAAGCGCCTTTTAGCGGATATGATTTATTCCTCGGCTGAAGAAAATAGTTCCAATTTAATCAGCCATGAATATATAGTATAGGGAATATTTTCTATATTTTAGCACATGGAAGCTTAAAGTTGGCTGAAAGTAAAGCAGAATGCGCCTTAAAGGCGCATTCTGCTTTATTTTCAACCTGCTTTAAGTGGTCAACTATCTTCAATACTAGAAATAGGCTATCAGGTAAAGGGTTAACCCTTTACTCCATAGAAACGTATTTAAGTGCATCTAATTTATTCCTCCACTGAAAAAATATTTCCAATTTATATAGTCTTGACTGTGTTTCATAAGAAAACGTTGCTATATTCTAGCAGATGGTAGCCTAAAGCAGGCTGAAAGTAAAGCAGAATGCACCTAAAGGCGCATGCTGCTTTACTTTCAACTTGCTTTAAGTGATCCCATATCTTCAATCTTAAAACCAGGCTATGGAGTAAAGGGTTGAGCAGGTTAAAAGTAAACCAGAAAAATCCTTTAGGACATGTTTAATTAATCGACTGATATAAACCTAAAAAATGCTGTTTTAATTATACTATTTAAAATGACAGCTTTTTAAAGATTGTGACAAGGTTTTGTTTTTTTATCTGAGTGACCAACAGTTTGGAGCTTGATCCTCTCCAAACTGTTTGCAATGGAAATAATTGTTTTAGCCTAAAAGCGTTTATCGGGAAAGAATACATGTAACTCTTTCTTTACTACATACAGTGGAGAATGTGTTATTCTTTCCCGATAAACGCGTTATAAACTATTATTTACAATACAAACAGTTTGGAGCCAGATCAGACGCCGGGTAACCCGGCGTCTGATCTGGCTCCTAACTGTTTGCCACCAAGATAAATATGAATTATCAGAATTGTCTAAAAGTTGTTCTTTTCTACGTTTTAGTGCTTTGCGTTTGCGTACGTTTGCGTTTAAACGGGAAAGAATAACAGATTCTCCACTGTATATTTGAGTAACTGTAGAATACTTGTAAATTAATATAGATAGTCTTATCAATAACAATGATACATCTGTGATACAATTAGAAACAATTATATAGTCATCATGTTAGTATGTAATGTAGTATAGCTTCTGTTAAATAGTCTTCCTTTGGTGAAGCATGGATCACTTTTCTGATATTTCAATCGGGGAAGCCTGGCCTGCGTCAGGTGACTGGGTCTACCCAGTTGCCGATTTGTGCCTGAAAGGGCATCTGGGGCCTTCCTCCACCTGAAATTAGCTGGATATAGAAATATGAAATACTTCGAACCCCTTACCCTATAGCCTGTTTCTAGTTTTGAAAACATGTGACCACTTACAGCAGGTTGAAAGTAAAGCAGAATGCATCTTAAGGTGCATTCTGCTTTACTTTCATCCTGCTTCAAGCTACTATATACTATTATATAGAAACATTTTCTTACCTAACTTATTGATAGCTGTATAAAGTGGAACTATTTTCTTAAATGGAGAAATAAATTAAAGGCTTAAAAAAGGTGTATTTATGGGGTAATGGGTTAAAGCCATGTAAAATCATACCAAATCTTCCTTTGAAGGAGCAGGAATTACCCTAATTGAGGGTAAGTGTCAATACGCCATGAAACAATATTCATAAATTCCTTCTCTCTAAATCAGTTTGCAGCTCAATGCAGAAATAAAGTAAAGCATAAAACTCTAACAATAACACCACTCTAAACTGGACACTCTCTGAAAGTAGAATATAGATCACAAAAGACAGGTGACTGCTTAATGCAGGATAAAAGCAAGGGAGCTTTCTGACATACTTTTATCCTGCATTAAGCTGTCACCTGTTATCAACTGGCGTTTATTACTAACAACATTGATTTTTAGTGTCGGGTTTAGGAGAGGTTTCACTGTTATTGGTTAAACTTTTCTGAGTGATTGTAAATGCAGAGATTTATGTTTGACCACTTGGTAAATAGATTTGATGGTGCTAATATTATATCAAGACACTTGGATCACCTTAACTTTGTTATCGTTGTTGCTAATAAGGATTTACGTCAACTCGATCCCCTAAACTGCCAGGGTCCAAGGTTATAAAAAAATTGAGTTGAGTCTGAGATCATTATTAAGCATTTGATTGGTCAGATTTGAGCTTTTGCTAAGCAAAACCTCAAATCTGACCAATCAAATGCTTGAGCACTGGGGATGTTACAGCTAAAGCTAACTGCAGTACTCTCTTTGATTTGTGATACTAAATGGAAAAGGGATCCGGTGGCTGCTTAATGCAGGAAAAAGTAACGCAGAAATTTAAGTTCCACATTGTCATCTGCTGAAATTGGTATGGTTCTTTTCAACTTTACAGAAACAAGATCAAAGTCAAGCAGTTTGGATCCCGGTTTCAGACTTTGCAAAGATCTTCAGTACAGGTCTACAGTATTGCAAGTGTAAGCAAATGTAGTGATCTTACCAGAAAATCTCAGTATTTTATCACGATATATGAATCTCATTTAAGGTTCGATACAACTTGTTTGTGTCATAACGAAACAACTTGCATATGTAACAAAATCTGTGCACACATATCACAAACCGCATGTTATGAAATGAAAGATCATATTTTATTCCATGGTTGTGATTCTTAATATTACAGAAAAAGCATTTATAACATTTTTTTAATGAAAAACTTGAATATAGATAAATTGTAATTAATATTGGTGTTCAACACGATCCATTTAAAGCTGAATCGTGAATCCCTTACATTCTTCATTCACCAAATGTTGTCTTGCATACAGTTCAGTTGAAACTCAATACTTTGAACTGGTTTAAATCAAACTTATTCCTATTTCGTCGGTTGAATTTTGTTGACTTGATCCCACTTAAAAGTCATACATACCCGTTAGCCAGGTTTTAACTTTGAAATATGGGTATTTTTAACTTAAGTGAGTTCAAATTATCAAGTTTTGGCTGTAGTAGGTTTGCATGAAAGGATATGGAGGTAAGTGTAGACAGATGTTTTCATGTACATATATCTCAAAACATTCCATAATGTACTGGTTCATTACCTGATTGATCTGTGATATTTTACATTAACATATTTGCATACTTGATATGTTCTTAGTGCTCCTTTTTATGCAAAGACGATCTTAACCCTTTCCTCCTTAGCCTGTTTTCAGTTTTAAGTAAAGACTCATGGTTGTTAATCCCTTGGATCGCCTCTTTGACCTGTTGACCCAAAACATAATGAAAACTCCGACTAATAGGTTAATTACTTAATTGTTGCATGTAATTATTATTTATCTCACATTGATACAAAAAAAATAATTCTTAGTTCAATGATAAAACTGACCGAGAGTTACAAGAGAGGAACACAAGACTTTAAAGTGGTCTTGCTCTTGAAAAATTGTATGTTTCTCTTGAAAAATTATGTTTGATTATCTCGAAAGACAATTTTCGTGAACAAAAAATCATTGATCTAACTTGGGAGAATTATACCCATAAAGATGTCTAGTGTGCATAAATGCGTCTTTACGCCTTGAATTTAACCCTTTACTAAAGAAAATAGTTCCACTTGATACAGTCATGATTATGCACCATAAATATTGACTGAATGTGACTATCTAAGCAACATAAAGAAAGCAGTTTTAGTCTTATTAGATTTAATACTTTACTACAGTCATATTGTCTTCACTTACTATAATCATCACTTACATATTGTAAAGCTGCATTTATTTTAGTCTATTAAATTTAGTCATGAAGTAGTTTCAAACAGGTTTCGTTCTACCATGTAGACAGAAATACAGTAAAACCTCGCTATTAAATTTCAACCACTAAAACGAAGGCTTATTGCTTATATAAAAGACAGGTGACAGCTTAAAGCAAGTGTCAGTGAAACAGAAAGCTCCTAATGGAGCTTTCTGTTTCGCTGACATCTTTAATTAAGCGGTCACCTGCCTTAGGCACCCAATAATGAACAAAATGTAGTGGTCCTAATAAAGAGGTTTTAGTGTAGTTGTTGCTAAACTGTTTTAACACCAGGTGACAGTGTTATCTGCAACAATATTCCCCTGTTACTGCTGATTGGATGCTTGTTAACCCATTACCCCATAAGTATGCCTTAAATTTATTCAGCCACTGAAGAAAATAGTTCCAATTTATACAGCCATAGATATGTATCATAAGAAATAGTTTCTGTGTTCTGGCAGACAGTAGCTTAAAGCAGACTGAAAGTAAAGCAGAATGCGCCTAAAGGCACATTTTGCTTTACTTTAAGTCTGCTTTAAGTGATCATATGTTTTCAAAACTAGAAATGCGCTATGGGGCAATGGGTTAAGGTCCTTTGACTGTTGTATAACCTCATGTTTTTCTGAACTAATGCTTCACCATAAATCAAATGTAATAAAAGCTATTTATTGTATTTATTGCCTTGTTACTTTTTTACTCCAGTCATTTAAAATTATTTTAAATTTGTGTGTGGTTTGTTTGTTTACATCAATTTCTGACATCTATGGGCCAATTTGAGACCCCAGAGAGGGGAGTGGATACAGAGTACCTAGGCATGAGGGAGGGGATACAGAATATCCTGGCATCATGCCCTACTTTTATTAAGGAAGGTGTTCTCGGTTTCTTTCTGATGCCCAGTGTAAAGCACTGACCACGATTTATAGTCTCATCTGAAGGACTTGGTCTGTCAGGAGATCAAATTCACGACCCCTGGTATCAAAGTGGAGCACTGGAGCACGTCGGTTGGTATAGATTGTGGTATTAAATCACTGATCCGTATTAACCCTTGAGGCACATTCTGCTTTACTTTCAACCTGCTTTAAGCGATAATTTTTTTTCAATACTAGATATTTCTTATGAAACTTATAAACTGTATAAAGTAGAACTATTTTCATCAGGGAGAAATAAATTCATTGCGTAAAAAGACACATTTATGGGGTAATGGGTTAAGTAAAGAAACAAACCAATCTCTAAAGTCAGGTTCCTTGAATCAGATTAATACGGAAAAAAGGCTTGCCTTTTTTCCGTTCTTAAGTAATGCATGATAAAATCAAAGGTATTCCAATTTTATTCAATCACTGACAGACTTTGAAAAGTGTTTGATTTGCGCGTGAATAATTTCCTCAAAACTAGGCAACTACAAAACATGGGGGCTGACATCTTGGATGATGACGTCACGGCTTTTACGAAGAGTTGTGCGTGACGTTTCGGAATTCCCGATTTCGGTGCTATTTTTAAACCATTTTAAGCATGAATAACCCCCAACACTCACTTGAAATGATTTTCTCCAAAGGAGAAAGCTTCAAACAGTTCAATTCATACCCATAAACGCTTAAATGAACGTTATTTACAACAAGGGCCACTATGGCCCTAAATCGCTCACCTGGTAACCATGTACACCGTGTGACCTAGTTTTTGACCGGGCATGACCCTCATTCTAACTTGACCTCGATTTCAATGAGACAAACATTTTGTTCAAGTTTCATGAAGATCCAATGAAATTTGTAGCCTCTAGAGTGTTAACAAGGTTTTTCGATAATTTGACTTAGTGACCTAGTTTTTGACCGGATATGACCCACATTCGAACTTGACCTAGATTTCATTAAGGCAAACATTTTGATGAAGTTTCATGAAGATCCAATGAAATTTGTAGTCTCTAGAGTGTTAACAAGGTTTTTCGAAGATTCAACCTAGTGACCTAGTTTTTGACCGGACATGACCCACATTCGAACTTGGCCTAGATTTCATTGAGGCGATCATATTGATGAAGTTTCATGAAGATCCAATGAAATTTGTAGTCTCTAGAGTGTTAACAAGGTTTTTCGAAGATTTGACCTAGTGACCTAGTTTTTGACCGGACATGACCCACATTCGAACTTGGCCTAGATTTCATTGAGGCAATCATATTGATGAAGTTTCATGAAGATCCAATGAAATTTGTAGCCTCTAGAGTGTTAACAAGGTTTTTCGATAATTTGACCTAGTGACCTAGTTTTTGACCGGAAATGACCCACATTCGAACTTGGCCTAGATTTCATTGAGGCAAACATTGTGACCAAGTTTCATCAAGATCCAATGAGATTTGAACCTGCTAGAGTGTTAACGAACAATTGTGGACGGACGGACAGACAGACAGACAGACGACGGACGACGGACATCCAGCGATCCTAAAAGCTCACCTTGGCACTACGTGCCAGGTGAGCTAAAAATCTACTTCTCAATCGAACCGATAAAAATAACGGATTACCAATGCGCCATCAATATAAATAATGACGTCATTATTGGTGGTCATATGACTTCCAAAAATAGTTTCAGATTGCATTATAGGCGTACGGAGGAGTTTTAACTTTTAACATTGTATACACGGGTGCTTATAGATCTATTTGATTATTTGGTTTAACAACATAAAGATCTTGTCCCAAACAATTTAGGTATAAGATAAAAGTTCGAGTCTGTTGTGTAATCCAGATCTCAGTCACGAGAGGCGTAGCCTCGAGTGTGATCTGGAATACACAACGAACTGATACACACTGGTGATAGATCTATTCCGTTTTCATTAGTATAATTTTGCTTTTTTCCGTCCATAGGCAAAGCCTAAATACATATTACTTCTTTGAAAATAGTGTAGACCAATGAAGGAGCTTAAAACTGAGGCTCCTGAAAGACCCCTGGTAAGATCTGCAGTGTTTGTCATACTTTTAGTAATTTTGAGAACTGCTGGAAAGTCAATTTAGACTGGTCATTGATATGAAAATAGATAAGTTCGTTTGATTCAGCTTTGGAAAGGTTGATACAAATGTAGGTACACATGTGCTCCGATCATAAATTTTTCATATTTCTGCAAATATAAAAGTTCAAAAAAAAAATTTTTTTACATCGATTTTGAAACAATTAAGCTACATTAACTTATACAAATCATTCTGGATGACTCGAATGGTGGCGTGTTTGGTCATTTCTGTGGGAGGAAACTGGAGTGCCCGGAGATAACCCATGTGTTCTGACAGGCGACTAATGTATCCTCTTGCAAAATGCCCCAACCTGGGATCGATCTCGAGACATTAGTAAGAAGGGGGTTCACTACCACTGTGCTATCTGAAAAACTCTAAATATCGAGAAACAACACAAGTCCAAGAATTTAACAGACAATATTTATTTATCATTTAAAGGGTTATGCAATAAAACAACTGTTTTTCTTCACATGGTACTACAGCAAAACACTTCTTTTACAGCCATTCATTGTCTCAGTGAGGATAGGGAAAGATAAGCGGTGATTTAAACTCCTGTCTCTGCTTAACCCTTTAAACCCTTGTACCGCATATAGGCGTCCTTTTCAAACAGTGAACAGTACACTTGTCCTGTGCAAACAGTGAAGACCTAGATCAGAGGGCTCCGAAAGGAGCCCTCTGATCAGGGTCTTCACTGTTTGTAATAATGCCAAACATTGACAAAACAACCCTTTAGAGTCAGAAATGGACTAGACTAAAATGGAAACTAAAAGTGTCCATTTACAGTTTCAGGGACGAAAGAGTTAACCCATTACCCAATAGTCTGTTTCTAGTTTTCAAGACAGGTGACCACTTAAAGTAGGTTGAAAGTAAAGCAGAATGTGCCTTAAGGCGCATTCTGCTTTACTTTCAGTATTCTTCAAGCTACCATCTGCCAGGATAAAACCTGAAGATTTATGGAAAATCCAGCTGTTGTCTTTTGACACAAATAAAGCCTTCTCTAAAATGGTCCTAATAGAGGGGTTTTACTGTAATTATATACATGTAGATGATATGATGAAATCTGATAAACATATACAATGTAGTATGAAATGCAAATCTGATTGCATTAAGTCACAACCCAAAATAGCATGGACACCAGCAAACTTGTATTAACCCAGTACTCTATAAATATACATTTTTACACCTTTATTTTAATTATACACTTATTTAAAATAGTTCCATTTCATACAATCATGAATATTAATCATATTAATTTTTCTATTTTCCAGCACATAGAAGCTGAAAGCAGGCTGAAAGTAAAGCAGAATGTGCCTTAAGGCACATTCTGCTTTACTTTCATCCTGCTTTAAGTGGTCACCGGACATCAAAACAATAAAGGCTATGGAGTAAAGGTTAAGCTGCCACGTGTCTTATACACAGTAACCAGGCTTTAGGAGAAAGGATTAATACAAATTGGCTGCACAAGCAAACTTTACAATGAGTACATGTACATGTATTGTCACAAAAAAGGGACTCTTGAAAACCGCTTATTTCAATCTTTGACAATCTTGTCTATTGTGAAATTGCTGATATGATTTTAATATCTGTCCAAACTAAGCAGGTTTACTTTCGAATTGCCTGCATTAATTCTTAACCCCAGGGCTCCAGATAAGAGGTCATAACTGAACAAACCCAACATTTTCTCGCTCATTTTAGCACCAAACCCTATGGTGTTACTACTCATCAGAATCGTTTTGAAGAGACAATTCTAATGAGTAGTGACACCATAGGGTTAAATGCAGCAGTAAAGAATTAATTTTTTGAAATAATCCCTTATCTTGAGCTCTGCTTAACCCTCCTGATATTAGCATATATTGATGCTTTTTGAAAACAGTATAGACCCAGATCAGACAGCTTCTAAGGAGATACCTGACAGGATCTGTACTGTTTTCTTGTAAGATCTGACACGAGTCTGCACTCTTTCCTCTGACAATTGTTCTTTATTTTATTAGCCATAATAATATATAGTTATTAGATGGCAGTTTGCGTAACATTCAAATTGTCAACCTGAGAAACAGAATGTCACCCGAGGCTTTGCCTCGGGTGACATTCTTGTTTTCGAGGGTTGACAATTTGAATGTCACGCAAACTGCCATCTAATATTTATTATATTACACTGAGCTTATGAACCCTGGCTGTGGCATCATCTCATTCATACTTTATAAAATATGTTGTGAATACCAATTTAGAGCCGCCATGCACATACGCGCAAAACATTGTCACATTGTCTATATCAATTCAACTCAAGAATAGAGAAAATAATATCATATAGAGTGACGTCACAAAAATAATATCACATATATTGACAGTATTTTTAAGAATAGAGAAAATAATATCATATAGAGTGACGTCACAAAAAGAATATCATATAGAGTGACAGTATATTTTTTGGATAGATGTAAAAGACATGCAAAATGTTTAATTTTGGTCCATGGGAAATTACCATTGTAACTCAAAGCGAGGTGTAATAATCTGTAATAGTTCAGGTAATAGATGTTCACTGTGAGTTTTATAAACCAGTATGAATATTATAAGCGGTAGATTATTTTAGACTTAAAGAGCGACTTCACTTGGAACTATAGTCGTCTATAGTGACTATAGATCCAACCGAACACGGGTTGTTTTGAGCCGCAGACGGACCATTCTCAGTTTCATTGGTTCGACAAACGGTGTTCTTTTGTTGACCTTAATGCGCATGCATCATGCCTGACTAGAGGTTCACTCTATAATTCCACATGAAGTCCCTCAAAAATGCTTGTGGTGAATTTTTTCCTGCCATTTGTAAACAGGTTGTATCCAGATCAGTTGCAGCACACTTACATACTAGTTGCTCATCACCTGATCTGGATCCTAACAGTTTGTCAATTGGTGTGTACTTCCTTGAAATGTACAAAGGAGTGAAAAAATTTAAAAATGTTAGCAGACAACAATTTTTCAAGTAGACCACACTTTTCAAGTAGACTACACGTATTCTGTGGTCAAAGTGTCACATGTAATCACAGACTAATGATGCAACAATATACTGATTCCATCATAATGTAACATTGAATACATATAAAATGTAACACTGAATACATATAAGTTTGACTAGACTCATTTTCTCGTGAAAACCACAAATCTCACAAACATATGGACATTATTACAGATATCTGAACCTCGACAACTCAAACTTGTTTGATCAAAATTACAAATATTTCTGTACATAAATCTTTATAACTTTAGGTCACTCAAGCAGAAATGCCCATATTTCAAAGTTAAAATGTGGTTTCTTTGAAATATGGGTAAGTTTGATCAACCAGTTGGAGTTATACTGGTAGAATTTTACAAGACAAACATATTTTGTGGAGTAACGAGTACATGATGGGTGCTTTGTCTTCCCAGATTGTCCTTAACCTGACTAGAAACTGCTGGAACTCAATATATTATGTACAGCAAATCTTTGGGGAACGTTACGCTTTACTGTCACCTGCTTTACACTTTCCCCTGTAGAAGCCCCCTTTATTTATTCCTTCACCGAAGAAAAAAGTTCCTATTTATACAAACATGAATATGTACCACCAGAAATAGCTTAACGCTGGCTGAAAGTAAAGAAGAATGTGCATTAAGGCGCATTCTGCTTTACTTTTAGCCTGCTTTAAGTGGATACCTGTCTTCAAAATTTGAAACAGGCTATTGGGTAATGGGTTAACCCTTTGAACCCTCATCCCGCATATAGGCGTCATTTTCAAACAGTGAACATATGAATAGTACACTTGTCCTGTGCAAACAGTGAAGACCCAGATCAGAGGGCTCCAAAAGGAGCCCTCTGATCAGGGTCTTCACTGTTTGTCATAATGCCAAACATTGACAAAAACAACCCTTAAAAGTCAGAAATGGACTAGACTAAAATGGAAACTGGAATTTTCCATTTAAAGTATCAAGGAGGAAAGAGTTAAGACACAGAAAACTGAACAAAATTTGGAATTTTAGCAGACAGAAATATTAACGAGCTGAGCTGTGCAACTTGGCCCATGACACAGCTCATTTATCCCCTTACACCATATCTTGTTTCAAGGTTTTGAAGATAGCTGACCACTTAAAGCAGGTTGAAAATAAAAGAGATTGTGCCTTAAGGTGCATTCTGCTTTACTTTTCCATCTGTTAATTAGGATATGGAACATATTTCTTATGGTATATATTCATAACTGTATAAACTGAAACTTTTCCTTCAGTGAAGGAACTAATTGGAGGCGTAAAACAGATTAATTTATATATGAAGTAATGGGTTAGTTTGATAATCACAGATGAGGTATGATGCAACAACTCCAGACTATTGAGACCATGGTTTAACCCTTTACCCCATAACCTGTTTCTAGTTTTGAAGACAGATGAGCACTTAAAGCAGGTTGAAAGTAAAGCAGAATGCACCTAAAGGCGCATTCTGCTTGACTTTCAGACTGCTTTAAGCTACCATCTGCTAGCATATATAACAAATTTCTTACGACACAAATTCAAAGACTATAAATTGGAACTATTTTCTTCCGTGAAGGAATAAATTAAAAGTGTAAAAAAGGCATATTTATGAGTTAATGGGTTAACAACTACAGATTATTGAGACCATGTGTGAAACACTTAAACAACAACAACAACAATCACTACAATGGAGAAGACGTTATTTTTTCCCATTTACACCATAGCCAGTTTCTAATTTTGAAAACGGCTTATCTCTTAACCCTTTCCCCCATAAATACACCTTTTTACCCCTCCAATTAATTCTTCCACTGAAGAAAATAGTTCCAATCTATAAAGTCATGAATCTATATCCTTCTTTGGTAGGGACTACTTTTCTTACTGAAGACTTATTTAGAGACCTAGAAAGGCTATTTATGGTGTAATGGGTTTAACAAGACTAAATGCAATGCCAGTATCTTTCAGATTATTTTTAAAACTCTGATTATCATCTAAGTTAAAGAAGCAATCAGTTTAGAGCCTGATTAGATAAACAGTCACGTGGCACCTGATCAGACTCCATACTCATTGACTTGCAATGGAAATAATTGTGCTCGCATGGTTAACTCATTACCCCATAAATACGCCTTTTTACGATTTTAATTTGTTCCTCCACTGAAGAAAATAGTCCCAACATATAGTCATTAATATGTATCATAAGAAATATTTTCTTTATTCTGGTAGATGGTACATGTAGCTTATATCAGGCTGAAAGTAAAGCAGAATGCGCCTTAGGGCGCATTCTGCTTTACTTTCAACCTGCTTTAAGTGGTCAACTATCTACAATACCAAAAAATTGCTATTGGGTAATGGGTTAATAAGAAAAGAACCTCTTTCTCACTGCAGCTGTACCTGGAAGCCAGTCATTCACCGCTCGGCTATAAGAATATAGTGGGATTAAAAGGTGGGTTACAATATCACTTTACGATTTCCTAAGCTGACATCAGCGGGCGCCAAGTAGTCAAAATGATTTTCGAAAATATTACATTTAACCCTTTCTCAGCTGGAAATCAGTATACTGTATACATGTACCTTTATTCAGGTGTCCTCAGTTACGATGCAAAATCCAAAATTTTTAATCACGGTTTTAGATTTGATTTATTTGATTTATTATGATTTTACGACGCATTTAACAGTATTTCAGTCATATCGCGACGTCCAGCTAATCACAAGTGGAGGAAGAACCAAAGAAGCCCTTTATGCACTGTTTCAAACACAAATCGGCAACTGGATTTTAGTGTTTTTGGTTTCAGGTGCGAAAGTTTACAGTAAAACCTCTCTGTTACGACTACTAAATTGTGTTAATTATTAAAGAGCTTACGGCAGGTGACTACTTAAACAGGGTTACAGCAAAACACAAAGCTCTTTGCTTTAAGCTGTCGCCTTTCTTTTATAAAATCAATTAGTCTTATTTAAGTGGTCATAATAGATTTGATTTGATTTGTTATGGGTTTAAGTCGCTTTCGACAGTATTTCAGTTATATCGCTAAGTCCAGCTAATTACAGGTGGACAAAGACCCCCGGGACCCTATATGCTTCAGGTGCAAATTGGCAGCTGGAAGGCATCCCCACATGAAAAGTCACAGTGACTAGTATACCACTAGGCCACAAGTTGTCGTAATAGAGGTGTTACTGTATAGTTAAATTCAATGTTTTTGGGCAGATATAGGAGGCAGCTTATGATGCCTCTGCCTTGATTTATGCACTCAAATGATAGCAGCTTACAACAAATTGATAGTAAAGCAGAAATGTAAGCATTGACTCTGTATGACAAAATCTTTTTTCAAGAATAACCTGCTCTAAACAAAGTTAGACATAGTTTTTCACTATTGCCTGTAATGGCAGAAAAGGGTTATGCACTAAATTTCCCATAAATACTACACCAGTTTGATATTATACAGTGGAGAATCTATTATTCTTTCCCGTTTAAACGCAAACGTACGCAAACGCAAAGCACTAAAACGTAGAAAAGAACAACTTTTGGACAATTCTGATATTTCATGTTTATCTTGGTGGCAAACAGTTTGGAGCCTCATCAGACGCCGGGTTACCCGGCGTCTGATCTGGCTCCAAACTGTTTGTAAAAGAAAAAATAGTTTTAGCGTAAACGCGTTTATCGGGAAAGAATAACAGATTCTCCACTGTATATACATGTATGTGATTTGCACTATTTATAATGAATATGGAGGAAAACATTCACACAGTGCTTACACTTACAGTACAGGTATTACAGTGGAGAAAACGTTATTCTTTCCCATTAAACGCGTTTGAGCTAAAACTGTTATGTCGTTTGCAAATAGTTTGGAGCCAGATCAGAAGCCGGGTTACCCGGCCTCTGATCAGGCTCAAAAGTATTTGCCACTATGATAAACATGAATTGTCAAAAAATTGTACTTTTATACGTTTTAGCGCTTTGTATTTGCATTTCGTTTGCATTTAAACGGGAAAGAATAACGTTTTCTCCACTGTATGTAAAACAATACTTCATGGAATGCACTTCTATAGTTTGTGCAGTATTGCACATAACAATTCAACTAACATATCTGGAGTAAGCAAAAACCTATCTAATATAAAATAGCTAAATAACATAAAAATAACTGTCTAATTAGTGTTTAACAGACACTCTTTCGCCCTTTCAACACCATGGACCTGTTTAAAATATACTAATTACATTTGCAAACAGTGCAGACCCAGATCCTATAGGAGCTTTCTGATCTGGGTCTGCATTGTTTGCTAACTTATTCCAGGTAGACTGGTTCATGTCTTGGTAACTAAAAAGAGTCACAAAGGAACTTAATAAATCACAAACCCACAAGAATTTAGTGGCTACCTGCCTTGACTTGTCCCAACTGTAGAGCTTTCCTGTATTCATATTGGTATCTTATGCATACCAAACAGAATCTTCCCCGGGGCAGTGGAGTTGAGGGAAGGCTAGAATACAGCCAGAGTGGCAGAGTGGTGAGACTCAACCAAAAGAGACATTCAATACATTCACACACATGTTAACACGTTCAGCCCAAGTGATGAGTATACTTGTCATTTACAAACAGTGTACCTGTGAAGAGTACACTTGTCCAATGCAAACAGTGTAGACCTGGATCAGAGGGCTCCTTAAGGAGCCCTCTGATCAGGGTCTACACTGTTTGTCATTTCGGAAAATTTTTGTTAAAATCAACCCTAAATGGACTAGACTTATTTTGAAATTGGAATTGTTCACTAAAATTTTCAGGGGTGAATGAGTTAATGCATGCACAACACTGGGGCTATATGACCATTCTATTTAACCTTACTAAAACAAACATTCGGAATGTTTTATGGATGTGTAGTACTGAAACAAACAAGTGCAAATAAAACAAGAAATATCAGAAGACAACAAAGCTCGCCTGTTGCTCATTTCGAAACTTAAATGGACAGGTTGAGGTCAAAGTTTTCAAATGGATGGAAAGGTCTTGTCCCAAGATTTGTGTGCTCCAATTATGAAAACATTAGGTCAAAAGGAACAGAAGAATCAGCACTTTCTTTCAAATGACAACAGGAACACCTACGCCAATGACAGGGTGACAATATGTGCTCTTCTGGACTTTCATCCATCGAACTAATAACAACCTTGCCCTTTCTCTACATATACAGTAAAACATCTGTATAATGGTCACTAAACTTTTGTAATTATCTGGGTCCCGTTCATAAAACGTTGTACGACAAAAACGGTCGTAAGTCAAAAATTTTAAATACATTTAATTTCTGATTTCTCCATCTAACCCTGTCTTGTGACATCTCTTTGGAATAGTCTTTTCAAAAAGATTCCAAAAGATGACACAGGACAAGATTAGATAGATAAATAAATAATAATTAAGATTTTTATAATTTGACTTACGACAACATTTGTCTTATGAAGTTTTATGAAACGGACCCCAGATGCCTAAGGCAGGTGGCTGCTAAAATCAAGATGACAGTAAAACAGAAAGCTTCTTCAGGAACTTTCTGTTTTATATTTACCTTGCTTTAAGCTGTCACCTGTCTTTTATGAAACCAATTAGCCTTCTCTTTGGTGGTCGTAATAGAGAGGTTCTACTGTACTGCCCTATAAATAGATTTTGTAGTAAACTCAACTCTTACATCAACACATTCAATCCTAGTGACAAGTATACTCCTCATTAACAAACAGTGTACCTGTGAAGAGTACACTTTCCCTATGCAAACAGTGCAGGAACCCTCTGGTCAAGGTCTGCACTGTTAGTTATTTGGCTATACACTGTTAAAATCAACCCTAAACCGTCAAAAATTGACTAGATTTAATCGGAAACTAGAACTGTCCGTTAAAGGTTTCAGGAGTGAAAGAATGAAGCTTTATACAAGCTCAGATGCTCAGAACTAATTTTGGTCGCTGATTCGAACAGTTTGGATCCAGATTAGACCCGAGTAAAATGCAGATAAACCAATCATAATGTTTAATGCAAATTATAATTTTTTTCAGACAACAATTACTAAGCCTGCTTAATATCAATTTCATTTGATCATAATTATGAATGCAAGTCGTAACTAATCAATCATTTTAACCCATTACCCCATAGCATGTTTGTAGTTTTGGAAACAGCTGACTACTTAAAGCAGGGTGAAAGTAAAGCAGAATACACCCTAAGGCACATTCTGCTTTACTTTCACCCTGTTTAAAGCTATAATCTGATAGACTATAGAAAATATTTCTTTTGCTACGAATTCCTGACTGTATTAATAGGAACTATTTCCTTCTGTGGAGGAATAGATTAAAGTCGTAAAAAGGTGTATTTATTGGGTAATGGGTTAGTGGCATGCTTGGTCATGATTAACAAAATACTCTAGCATCAAGTATATACACTCCTTTATGACCAATTTACCTGTGAATAGTTAACATGTCCTATGCAAACAGTGTCAACCCTGATCAGAGGGTTCCTATAGGAGCCCTCTGAACAGGGTCTGCACCATTTTTTATTTTAAAGCATTGTAAAAACTGCTTTAGATAGCCAAAAATTGACATGATTTTATTTGAGACAGAAAATGTCCATTTCTAATTTATAGGGTGAATGATTTTACCAAACAAATTTTATGTGCAATGGAAATGACAATAGATTTTTAAATGTATATGACCTGTTGAAGCCATAATCTGACTCGGTTACAAAAAAATACCATAGATGTTTCTATGTTTGTCTTTTCAGGGCTGCCATAAGTTGACAAAAAATCCTAAGATTTCCAAATTTGCATTTTTCAAGTGCGATTTTACGAATCACACCTTTTCCCCAGCGTCTGTTTCTAGTTTTGTTGACACGTGGCTGCTTAAAGCAGGCTTAAGGCGCATTCTGTTTTACTTTCAGCCTGCTTTAAGCTAGCATGTACTAAAAAAAATCCGAAGATTTAGGAAAAATCTGGAGAAATGGCAGCCCTGTCTTTTGCAGCCATACAATACAGAACAATATAATTGTTTCCATGTTTATAGCTTGGTGAAGCTATACTCAACAATACAAAATAACCACAGATATGCCCATGTCCATGGCTTGTAGAAGCCAGGGCTCCAGATAAGAGGGAGTAAACTGCAGAAATCCAACATTTTCTCACTTATTATAGCATCAAATCCTATGGTGTGACAACTCATTAGAATCGTCTCTTTGAGACGATTCTTATGAGTAGTGACACCATAAGGTTTAAAGCAGAAATAAAGATTTTAGTTTTTGAAATACCCCCCTTATCTGGAGCCCTGGAAGCCATAATAATTTACAATAAAGAATAACCACAAACATTTCCTTATTTATGGCTTGCTGAAGCCATAACCAACAAAACAGAAGTCATTATAGATGTTTTCATGTTTGTGGCTTTTCTAGCCATATATAACAGAAATAAAGTAGATGTTTCCATGTTAGTTGCTTTTCTAGCCATATATTACATTATAATATAGATATTTCTATGTTTGTGGCTTTTCTAGCCATATATTACAGAAATAGCATAGATGTTTCCATGTTCGTGGCTTTTCTAGACATATATTACAGAAATAACATAGATTTTCCATGTTTTTTGGCTTTTCTAGCCATACATTACAGAAATAACGTTGATAGTTCCATGTTTATGGAGATATATGGAGCCATACATTACATTCCATGTTTATGGTTTTTGTAGCCATACATTACAGAAATAACAGATGTTACCATTTTAATGGTTTTTGTAGCAATAAAGAATATCCATTGATGTTTCCAAGTTTATGGCTTTTGCAGACATACATTACAGAACTAGCGTAGATATTTCCATGTTTGCGGCCTTTTTGCTATAAATTACAGAAATTACATAGATGTTTCCATCTTTATGGCTTTTCTAGCCATATATTCCAGGATTAACAGATGTTTCTATGTTTGTGGCTTTTCTGGCTATACATTACAGAAATAAAGTAGATGTTTCCATGTTTATGACTTTTGCAGCCATACATTACAGAAATAATGAAGATGTTTCCATGTTTGTGGCTTTTGTAGCCATACATTACAGAAATAACGTAGATGTTTCCATTTTAATGGTTTTTGTAGCAATACAGAATATCCATTGATGTTTCCATGTTTATGGCTTTTGCAGCTATACATTACAGAAATAATGAAGATGTTTTCCATGTTTATGGCTATAAAATTATAACATGTTCCATGTTTATGGCTTTTGAAGCAATCCTTTACAGAAATAACATTGGTAGTTCCATGTTTATGGCTTGTTGAAGTTATAATCAACAATTCACAATAATAATAACAGGTGTGTCTATACATGTATTTATGGCTTTGTGAAGCCATATTTAACAATACAGTGGTGTTCAAAGTTACAACTTGCTAAAACCATTATCAACCAGAACTCCAGATAATTTCTGTATGTCAAAAACAAAATATTTATTTCTGCTTTAAACCCTATGGTGTCACTACTCATTAGAATCGTCTCGAAGAGACGATTCTAATGAGTGGTGACAACATAGGATTTGGTGCTGAAATTAGTGGATTTGTTAAGCTTACTGCCTCTTATCTGGAGCCCTGATCAACTATAAAATATCCACTGATGTTTCCATGTATATGGCTTTTGTAACCATACATAAAGGCTATAAACAAAATACAGAATAACCATTTGTGTTTTCATGTTACTTGTACATTACAGAATAACAATAGATGTTCCATGTATATGACTTTTGAAGCCATAATCAACAATACAAACTAACCATTGATGTTTCCATTGAGTAAACAATACAGAAATAATACAGGAACAACCATTGATATTTAAGAGTTTATAGTTTTCTGCATTCTTTTCACTCTATTAAGCTTTTAGAAATTTATTTTCTACCCACTCATTTTTCTATTAAATATCTTATTTATTTGCATGTGCTGATTGTATTAATAACAAGAGCTGTATACGGCCCTAAATCGCTCACCTGAGACCGTTGATGTAAATGTAACATATCTTGGAAAGCTGAGAAATTATGACAATATGATTGTGCCAATTGCTGATTGGATGCATGATGCTGAGTGCAAAATAGCTAAGCTTAGGGTACTGTAGTTTAAGAGAAGATTTTTAAAAAAATTTAAAAAAAAAATCTATTTTTTAGCTCCTGTGACCTAGATATGCAATGGACCGGAACCATCTGAACCATATTGGTGAAGTACCTCTAGAAGTTACACCACGCCAAATATCAAAGCTCTAGCTATATTAGTTTCAGAGAAGAAGAGATTTGAAGATTTCACTATATAACTCTATGTAAATTTGTGACCCCTGGGGTGGGGTCATATTTAACCCCAGGGACATAATTAAAACAATCTTGATGGACGAACTGAAGATGATGCTTTGTGCAAAATATCTAAGCTCAGGGTACTGTGGATTCAGAGAAGAAGATTTTTTTTAAGTTTTTATTGAAAACAAAATCTATTTTTTGCTCCTGTGACCTAGATATGTAATGGACCGGAACCATTTGAACAAAATTGGTAAAGTACCTCTAGAAGTTACACTACGCCAAATATTAAAGCTCTAGCCATATTAGTTTCAGAGGAGAAGAGGTTTGAAGATTTCACTCTATAACTCTATGTAAATTTGTGACCCCCTGGCTGGGTCATTTTTGACCTCAGGGACATAATTTGAACAATCTTGATTGAAGAACTGAAGATGATGCTTTGTGCAAAATATCTAAGCTCAGGGTACTGTGGTTTCAGAGAAGAATATTTTTTTTAAGTTTTTATTGAAAACAAAATCTATTTTTAGCTCCTGTGACCTAGATATGTAACAGACCGGAACCATTTGAACAGCATTGGTAAAGTACCTCTAGAAGTTACACCACGCCAAATATCAAAGCTCTAGCTATATTAGTTTCAGAGAAGAAGAGATTTGATGATTTCACTATATAACTCTATGTAAATTTGTGACCCCTGGGGTGGGGTCATATTTAACCCCAGGGACATAATTAAAACAATCTTGATGGACGAACTGAAGATGATGCTTTGTGCAAAATATCTAAGCTCAGGGTACTGTGGATTCAGAGAAGAAGATTTTTTTTAAGTTTTTATTGAAAACAAAATCTATTTTTTGCTCCTGTGACCTAGATATGTAATGGACCGGAACCATTTGAACAAAATTGGTAAAGTACCTCTAGAAGTTACACTACGCCAAATATTAAAGCTCTAGCCATATTAGTTTCAGAGGAGAAGAGGTTTGAAGATTTCACTCTATAACTCTATGTAAATTTGTGACCCCCTGGCTGGGTCATTTTTGACCTCAGGGACATAATTTGAACAATCTTGATTGAAGAACTGAAGATGATGCTTTGTGCAAAATATCTAAGCTCAGGGTACTGTGGTTTCAGAGAAGAAGATTTTTTTTAAGTTTTTATTGAAAACAAAATCTATTTTTAGCTCCTGTGACCTAGATATGTAACAGACCGGAACCATTTGAACAGCATTGGTAAAGTACCTCTAGAAGTTACACTATGCCAAATATTGAAGCTCTAGCCATATTAGTTTCAGAGACGAAGAGGTTTGAAGATTTCACTATAAAACTCTATGTAAATTTGTGACCCCAGGGGCGGGGCCATTTTTGACCCCAGGGACATAATTTGAACAATCTTGATAGAGGACCTGAAGATGATGCTTTGTGCAAAATATCTAAGCTCAGGATACTTTGGTTTCAAAGAAGATTTTTTAAGTTTTTATTGAAAAAATCTATTTTTAGCTCCTGTGACCTAGATATGCAACAGACCGTAACAATTTGAACAATATTGGTAAAGTACCTCTAGAAGTTACACCATGCCAAATATCAAAGCTCTAGCCATATTAGTTTCAGAGGAGAAGAGGTTTGAAGAATTCACTATATAACTCTATGTAAATTTGTGACCCCAGGGGCGGGGCCATTTTTGACCCCAGGGACATAATTTGAACAATCTTGATAGAGGACCTGAAGATGATGCTTTGTGCAAAATATCTAAGCTCAGGATACTTTGGTTTCAACAAAGAAGATTTTTTAAGTTTTTATTGAAAAAATCTATTTTTAGCTCCTGTGACCTAGATATGCAACAGACCGTAACTATTTGAACAATATTGGTAAAGTACCTCTAGAAGTTACACCATGCCAAATATCAAAGCTCTAGCCATATTAGTTTCAGAGGAGAAGAGGTTTGAAGAATTCACTATATAACTCTATGTAAATTTGTGACCCCAGGGGCGGGGCCATTTTTGACCCCAGGGACAAAATTTGAACAATCTTGATAGAGGACCTGAAGATGATGCTTTGTGCAAAATATCTAAGCTCAGGATACTTTGGTTTCAAAGAAGAAGATTTTTTAAGTTTTTATTGAAAAAATCTATTTTTAGCTCCTGTGACCTAGATATGCAACAGACCGTAACTATTTGAACAATATTGGTAAAGTTCCTCTAGAAGTTACACCATGCCAAATATCAAAGCTCTAGCCATATTAGTTTCAGAGACGAAGAGGTTTGAAGATTTCACTATATAACTCTATGTAAATTTGTGACCCCAGGGGCGGGGCCATTTTTGACCCCAGGGACATAATTTGAACAATCTTGATAGAGGACCTGAAGATGATGCTATGTGCAAAATATCTAAGGTCAGGTTACTGTGGTTTCAGAGAAGAAGATTTTTTAAGTTTTTATTGAAACGATCTATTTTTAGCTCCTGTGACCTAGATATGCAACGGATCGGAAATATTTGAACAACTTTCAAAGAGGTCTATATAAGGATCAATCCTGCCAAGTTTGGTTAAAATCCATTCAGTAGTTTAGGAGGAGATGTCGTTTAAAGAAATTGTTGATGACTGACGCACGACGGACGACGGACACAGCACGATCAAAATAGCTCACCTTGGCACTGTGTGCCAGGTGAGCTAAAAATGCAAATGTTATTACATATATTGTGTTCTTTGATTTTTTATATTTGAAACAATGTTGCAGTGCAATGTTGTATGAGTGCTAAAAACTCCTCTTGCTACCCAATTATGTTAATCCTGCACTGAGCAGTTACTTGTATCCAATACTGCCATTTGGTGTACTACTGAAAAGTCAATTAATTCAACCCATTACCCCTTAATCTGTTTCTAAATTTGAAAATACATTTGAGCGCTAAACAGGATAAAAGTAAAGCAGAATGCTCTCTAAGAAGCTTACCGCTTTACGTTCATTCTTCTTTTTTGAGATCTGCTGTGCTTGTAGTAAGTCAGCTACCTTGAAGGGGGCCACCAACATTGACGACGCTCCTGCACCTGCACCTTATTATAAATACCCATGAAGATGATTTAAGCCTAACATCTTGAAAGATACTGGAAATGCCTTTCGTGTTTTGTTTTAAAGACTTTCTAGGTGGGTACTACTTTTCTCAGTGTAGAAACAATTCCGAGGCGTAAAAAGACATATTTACCGGGTAATGGGTTAACACAAGAATGGCTGCCTGCCCTACACAGCTACGAATGTAGATAGGTACGACATACTGTTAGCCGTGTGCAACATATTTGGAATGATCGTTTCATATAGGGCTCCAGATAAAAAGGAGTAAACCAAACTAATCCGACTTTTTCTCACTTATTTCAGGACCAAATCCGATGTTGTTACTATTCATTAGAATCGTCTCGAAGAGACGATTCTAATGAGTAGTGACAACATAGGGTTTAATACAGAAATAAAGAATTTAGTTTTATGGAAAAACTCCCCTTATCTAGAACCCTGATTTCATCGGATTTTTTTCGGAAGTCAGACTTGTAGCCATGTTAAACAATACATCACCAGTTTAAATGTCAAGTGATTACATGCGTTTATGTATGGCATGATCAAATAAGTCTGTAGGGGTGCCTGCAGCATAGCGGTGCTCTTATAAAGGTTTGCCAATTTGTATTCACTTCCGATGTTTCCCCTGATCTTCACCAAACTTCACATTTCTTTTCTGGGTTCATCGGAGTGTTCATGGGGCAGTTGTACTGTTTGGCAAATTCTTTTGAGTTGGACAGTGTGCCTATCACCCTGAAAGTGTAAACAAAATAATCCTTACCTCAAATACTGTTTCTAGTTTTGAAGACAGGCGACCACCCTAAGCAGGTTGATATTAAAGAAGAATGTGCTTTTAGATGCATCTTGCTGTACTATCAGCCTGCTGTAATCAACCATTTGCTAGAATATAGAAAATATTTCTTATGATACGTATTCATAAATGTTTTTTAAATTGCAACCACAGTGAAAACTTGATACTTCGAAATCGCGTTAACTCAAACATACTCATATTTCAAAGTTAAAACGTGGCTTAACCACGTTTTAACTTTGAAATAAGGGTAATACTAAGTTTGACTTAAGTGAGAACAATTCCTCTATGAAATATTAGTACGATCGATTTAAGTGAGTTCTAAGTATCGAGTTTTGACTGTATTTTCTTTTGAGGAGGAATAAATTAAAGACATAAAAAGGCATATTTATGAAGAATTTGATTCAGCATAAGCGCATTGAATTCTATTGGGAAAGAATATAGTCTTCCTGACTGTACCTGAATTTGGGTGGACTGTGAGGATCTCTCAGTATTTGTAGATGGTCTGACTTTTTAGTACTAACAGAACACCATACCTGAAACATATAGAGAATATTATATGAGTCCTCATTACTTATTCTTTATATGACATTTTAGTACTGACAGAACATCATACCTGAAACATATAGAGAATATTATATGAGTCCTCATTACTTATTCTTTATATAAGAGCTTAATAAAAGTGACTAAAATAAAATCATGAGATTTGTGGCAAGTGTCATATCTATTTTAGTCAATAAGCACCAATCTGAGTGTATTTAAAAATGCTTGCTCACCAATACTTTAATAATGAGATAATTAGAACTCATATGATAGGTGGCTGCTTTATACAGGACAATAGTAATGAAGAAAGATCCTAGAGGAAGTTTTCTGCATTACTTTTGCCTTGTGTTAAGCTGTCACCTGTCTTCAAGCTCTTCTAATTTGGACTCATTTGAATTACTGCTAATTTAAACCTCTCTCAGTTTAACTCTTTGAACCCTAGTCATGCATATATGCACCATTTGCAAGCATCATACCAGTGAGGAGTACCCATAGCCAGACGTGAGTTTTTGTTTTGTTTTGAAGACAGGTGACCACTTAAAGCAGGTTGAAAGTAAAGCAGAATGTGCCTTTAACTGCCATCTGCTAGAATATAGAAAATATTTCTCTGGGAGCATATTCATGACTGTATAAAGTTGAACCGTTTCATTCAATGGAGGAAAAAAGTTCAGTCTTTAACTCTTTGAACCCTAGTCCCGCATATCGGCGTGCTTTTCAAACAGAGTACATTTGAATAGTACACTTGTCCTATGCAAACAGTGAAGACCCTGATCAGAGGGCTCTGAAAGGAGCCCTCTGATCAGGGTCTTCACTGTTTGTCACAATGACAAACATTCACAAAAACAACCCTTAAAAGTCAGAAATGGACTAGACTAAAATGGAAACTGGAACTGTCCATTTAAAGTTCAGGGAGGAAAGAGTTAAAGGGTGTATCTATGAAGTAATGGGTTCATATTAACCCTTTCCCCCATAGAAGCGACTTTAAGCGTATTTGATTTATTCCACCACAAAAGAAAATAGTTCCAATTCATAGTCATAAATCTTTTCCAACATAATTATTTTCTATATCCTGACAGATGGTAACTTAAAGCAGACTGAAAGTAAAGCAGAATGTGCCTTAAGGCACATTCTTCTTTACTTTCAGTCTGCTTTAAGTGGCCACCTATTTTCAAAACTAGAAACAGGCTATGGAATAATGGGTTTAAGGGTGTATCTATAAAGTAATGGCTTCATATTAAACTTAATCCGATGGTGTTAGTGTTTTCAAATGCTTCACTTATCTGTCCTTTGTACCGCCACACTTAACTGACACATTAAGACTTACATGTGCAAACCCTAGGAAGAACAGCTGTCTATGGGTGAGGTTTAGTCCTGGCAGTGGTGCCTCCTCCTGGTGGCCCTTTACCCAATCCTCATAGGCCTGCAAAGGGAGAGCACTCTGTCCGTCATATCATTATGTAAGTCTGTGATCTTCTGGTTTGATACCATTTAAATCTTGAATCTTAAAATCTTGTCACTTCCAAAGTTATTATGAATTTAAACTCTTTCACTCTTTCAATGCTAAGTAATGCAGTGTTCCCTCCCTACAACAGCCGTCCCAAAAATGACTCCCTCCTTATAACAACCTTTGTCAGTTCCCTAAATGAGACGATTATATCTAAAGCTTTCACAGATGCAATATTGTCTGCTTATTATTGTCTTCTGCTAGTTTTCATATTGGACATTTTGATAAAAATGAAACATACAATGACGAGTGACAAACAGCTTGAATCTATATCAGACGCTGCATTACGCAGCATCTTCATATGGATTCAAGCTGTTTGCAAATGTAAATAATTTCCCTCTCTATAAGGACTCCCTCCAAACCAGGCACATATGTTTTGTGTCCCATTGGGTGTCATTGTAGAGAGGGAGCAAGTATTTTCAAGTTTGAAAAGCTCACTGTCCATTGTAGAATTACCTTTTGGAAACAGATCAGGTGCCATGTTAGATAGGGCCTGATCTAGATCCAAACTGTTTGCAAATGTCTTCTAATGTATGTCCACAGTATTGAAAGGGTTTAGATATTAATGTAGCGGTTCTTATATATAGCCCATTAGATGTACAATGTATAACATCTTGAAATTGAAAAAACAAGACTGCGCGTTCAATAAACGCTTATGCCCCCGGTGGCATCCTTGACAATATATTCTGATTTTTTTCTAAGTCCAAATTAGGTCAAGGTCAAGGTCAAACTGAGCTTGGGTATTATTGGTGAGTTAGTTATGGTCCAAGGCAATAACTGTATAAGTATCGAAGCATTGTAGTAAACAGTGTTGATGCTAGACCAAACGGTAAAATCTAGTTAACCAAGAAATAGCCTATTTAAAGTATTCTAAGTCCAAATTAGGTCAAGGTCAAGGTCAAAATCAAAGTTTGGTGATATTGGTGGATAGGGAATGGTCTATGGCAACAACTGTATAAGTATCCAAGCAATTGGGTAAACGGTGTTGATGCTAGACGAAACGGTAAATTCTACTTAACCTTGTTACGGACGGACGGACGGACGGACTGACGGACGGACATCCTCACAGATGGACATTTGTTGGGTATTTTCTTTGTTTAAAAGTACCCAACAGTACACAAAATACCCAACAATAACAATAGGGTAATCACGGAATGAATGGAATCTATTGTTCTCCCTACCCAACAAAGGACCTTTCGTGCGCTCGGACTGACTGACGGACAGGACTATTACTATATGCCTCCGCATCTTTCGATGCCGAGGGCATAAAAAATTAACTTTACTTACGTAAAATGCAGCTTTCAATCCACCATTATCTGCAATATTTTCTCCCAAAGTCTGTTTTCCACTTACCTATGAAAACAAGATAAACATACCATTTTGGGTCAGGAAACTTTCTGCTTTACTTTCAACCTTGTGTATCTGATCAGAGGCTTCAAACTGTTTGCCACTCAGGTAAAAATATATACTGGTAGTTTTCAAATAATTTTCATTTTCTATGTTTACTTAATATGTGCTTGTATTTAGTTTTAGTTTCAACAGCAAAGAATAGCATCTTCTTCCCTGTAGTGTACAGGGTACAGTGGAGAATCTGTTATTCTTTCCCGTTTAAACGCAAACGCAAAGCACTAAAACGTAGAAAAGTACAACTTTTGGACAATTCTGATAAATCAGGTTTATCTTGGTGGCAAACAGTTTGGAGCCCGATCAGACGCCGGGTTACCCGGCATCTGATCTGGCTCCAAACTGTTTGCACTGGAAATAATAGTTTTAGCGTAAACGCGTTTATTGGGAAAGAATAACGTTTTCTCCACTGTATATAACGATTGTAAAGATTGACACACCGGTCACGTTTTCGTTGTTGAAATCTTTATGTATGCATTAAACCCTATAATGGTTTCACTACTCATTTAGAATTGTCTCTTTGAGTAATAACACCATGAAATTTGGTGCTGTAATGAGTGATAAACCGCTGGATTAATTTATGAATGAAATGCTGCTCACGTTTTCGTTGTTGACTTTGTATTGACTGTACTGGTCTACCATACACTCTGTTCGCTCCTGAAACCGTTTTACCGATTCATTATTCCACCAAGGACGGAGATTCCCAAATTTATCATATTCACGACCTGGATGAAAACAGAAACAAACAAATCAAAATGCTATAAGTACCATATATCACAATCCAACCTCCTCTACAGTTGAAACTGTCTGATCTGGGTCTACACTGTTTCACAAAGGATAAAAAATATAAACCTACAGTATTAATAGATGTGTTGACCCTGAGTGCAATAAACCCCTGCATTGCCTTACCCCGAGTACAGGGGTTGTCTGATCAGGATCCAAACTGATTGCAGCTCAATTCAATTGTTTTAATTATAGTCAAAACACCTAAACTTTAATCTTGAGAAATAAAAGCAGAGGACAATTGTTTAAGTCGAGCTGATGATGTCATGGCAGTGAATGGGTTAAATTCTAAAAGTGTCAGAGGCCAAGTATTTTTAACTCTTTGTCTAATCAAAATTATTGCAACAACAATATTAAATTAGACAAAGTAAATCTGTATTAAGCAGCCACTCATTGTTAAAACATGTTGAAATTCAATATGTCTGACATCAAATATTTGCCTTTTGGATATATATGTATACATATAATTATATAGGAAAAAAACTAAAACGTATGTTATTGAGATACATGTACATGCCTTTACATTAGTTTTTAATTGTAAAGTCGAAACTGAATCATTCAAACTTGCTTTAGTTCGAGCATTATACCCATACTTCAAAGTTAAAATGTGGCTAATAGCCACATTTTAACTTTGAAATATGGGTATGTTCTATATAAGTGAGATTCAGTTATCTAAGTTCAACTTATGAAATACTAGTAAGGTCGATTTAAGCTAGTTTGAACTTAATGAGTTTCGACTGTATATAAATCTACTACAAAATAAAAATATGTTTCGCCATATGGCTAAAAAATTCACTATTAACCCCTTGAACACCTGTTGAAAATGTTGTGACCTGCAATTTAGCCATTCTCATTTTTATTGGACCTGGGCCCAAGGTTATAAAGAGTTTGAGCTGAGTCTGTGATTGTTCTCAAGCATCTGATTGGTCAGATTTGAGCCTAGGCTCAAATCTGACCAATCAGATGCTTGAGAATGACTTCAAACTCAGCTCAAAAGCTTTATAACCTTGAGGCCTGGTCAGAATCCGAAGGTCCTTAGGCATTCAAAGGGAAACATCAGTTATGCTATACAGTGAAGAAGACATTATTCTTTCCTATATAAACAAAATTAAATGCAATGCTAGAGAAAGTAAACTATGATATTTTATTTAGAAATATTAAGGATTTATTTTTATCTGGGTTGAAAACACTTTACCGCCTGGTCAAAAGATTACAAAGAGTCTGAGTTGCATCTGATATTCTTCTCAAGCATTTGATTGGTCAGATATGAGCTTTTGCTAACAAAAGCTCTAATCTGACCAATCAAATGCTTGAGAATGATCTCAGACTCAACTCAAAAGTTTTATACATTGGAACCTCAGATCAGATCCAAGTTAACCTGCATCTGATTTAGTTCCAAACTGTTTGCAATGGAAATAATTGCTTTAGCAGGAATTGGAAAAGAATATTGTGTTCATCATTGTATTAACCCTTTCCTCCCTGAAACCTCAAATGGACAATTCTAGTTTTAAATTTAGTCTAGCCCATTTTTGACTTTTTAGGGTTGATTTTTACAATATATGTCAAAATGACAAACAGTGTAGACCCTGATCAGAGGGCTCCTTAAGGAGCCCTCTGATCAGGGTCTACACTGTGTGCATAGGACAAGTGTACTCCTCACAGGTATGCTGTTTGCAAATGACACATATATGCGTGACTAGGGTTCAAAGAGTTAAAACATAGATATCATAGATAAATTCTCAACATGCAATATGACTACAGGCTTAAACAAATAAAACAAAGCATAAAGTTATACACACACAATTTGTAGTTATCTCAATTAACAAACAAGACTGTGGGGTTCAATAAACGCATTATGCCCTCGGTGGCGGCCTTGACAATAAATGCTCAATCTTTTTTAAGTCCAAATAAGGTCAAGATCATGGCTTAATTGAGGTTGGGTTAAATGGGTGAATTGGTATTGGTCCAAGACAACCACTGTAAAAGCATTGTAGTCAGTAGTGTTGCCACAAGATGAAATGGTAAAATCTATTTCAAATATTCTAAGTCCAAATTAGGTCAAGGTCAAATTCAAGGTTGAGGGATTTACCTATATTGGAAATGGTCCCAGGACACAACTGTATTATTCAAGCATTGAACTAAGTAGTGTTGACACTATCTATGAAACGGAAAAATCTAGTTACTCGTATGTCCAAATTAGGTCAAGGTCAAAAAGAAGGTTGGGTGATATTGGCGGATTGGGTATGGTCCAATGCAATAACTGTATAAATATTTAAGCATTTGAGTAAGTGGTATTGGTGCTAAATGAAACGGTAAAATCTAGGTTAACCAAGAAATTACCTATTTACAATACTCAAAGTCCAAATTAGGTCAAGGTCAAGGTCAAGGTCAAAATGAAGGTTGGATGATACTGGTGAATTAAGTATGGTCCAATGCAACACTGTTTAAGTATCTAAGCATTGAAGAAAGCCGTGTTGATACTATCTATGAAAGGGTAAAATCTAATTAACAACGAAATGGCCCATTTACAATACTCTAAGTCCAAATTAGGTCACGGTCAAGGTCAAAATGAAAGTTGGATGATATTGGCAGAGAGGGTATGGTCCAAGGCAATAACTGTATAAGTATCTAAACATTTGAGTAAGTGGTATTGGTGATAGATGAAACAGTAAAATCTTGTTAACCAAGAAATTGCCTATTTATATTTCTCAAAGTCCAAATTAGGTTAATGTCAAAATGAAAGTTGGGTGATATTAGGGGATAGGGTATGGTCCCTGGCAATAACTGTATAAGTAACTAAGCATTTGAGTAAGTGGTATTGGTGCTAGACGAAATGTTAAAATCTAGGTTAACCAATAAATGGCCCAAGTCCAAATTAGGCCATAAAAACAAATCCTGATAAAGAAGGAATTAAGCAGTCAACTCTTAGCACAGTTCCAGTGGACTCTGCTTAATGCATAATCTCATCAGAATCCAAACTGTTTGACACTTTGATCCCTGTTTTGATTTATTTTTTATCTTTGAAATTTCTTTTTTAAAAAAGTGGCAGACGAAAATAAAAACACCCGCATTTATTGGTATTGTTAAGACATAATGATCTAAGGGAGGCAACTCCTCCCCGTTTAATTGCAGTGAGGTACAAAGGGAGATAATATCTCACTGGAGCTCTTCAGCGTGGAGTTTTATTTAAAGAAAAGAAAAGTGTCATCTTAAAGCGTAAATCATATGAACTAACAAAGATTAACCTTAGATGCTGATATGCAATATATATTTCACTTGTGCAATATCATAATATACATGTAATAAAAATAAAAGAACCAAAGAACAAAAAATAACCAAAACTTTGCTGTGGGATATAAAAATAATCAAAAACAAATTATAAACAAACAAAGGCAAATATAAATATCATGAGCTATTTGGGAAAATAAAAAACACACGGAAGTCAGCATCTGGGAAATAAAACAACAACATCTATTTCTAGTTTGTACTTGGTATACTACAACAATCACACTGGACTACGATCATGCAGAACATAGTAATATGCAGTCAGATTATTATTTACGGGTAATTTATATATTAACACTCAAAATGGACAAATCTAAACAATGAACAGAAAGATCAACTCATACAGTGCCTCATCAGGTCACGACTGCTCGTTTTTTGCAATAAAGTTTGTAGACTTGATGTAGCAATAAGAAGGTTAATCTATTGCCAAAAATGATATGCCCTTTGTACACCTTTAATTTACTCTTCCACTGAAGAGAGATGTTCCAATTTACAGTCATGGATATGCACTATAAGCAATATTTCCTATATCTTAGCAGAAAGGAAGGTAGGTTCAACTAGGCTGAAAGTAAAGTAGAATGCTCCTTTCAGCTATGAAGGGAAAGGTTTAACCCATGACCCCATAGACTATTTCTAGTTTTGACAACAGAAACTGTTGACTGTTTAAAGCTGGTTGAAAGTGAAGCAGAATGTGCTTTTAAAGCATTCAGATGCATTCTGCTTTCCTTTCAGCCTGCTTTAAGCTATCATCTGCTAGGATACAGCAAATATTTCTTATGATACATACAGTGGAGAAAACGTTATTCTTTCCCAATAAACGCGTTTACGCTAAAACTATTAATTACAGTGCAAACAGTTTGGGGCCAGATCAGACGCCGGGTAACCCGGCGTCTGATCAGGCTCCAAACTGTTTGCCACCAAGATAAACATAAATTATCAGATTTGTCCTTAAGTTGTACTTTTCTACGTTTAAGCGCTTTGAGTTTGAGTACGTTTGCGTTTAAACGGGAAAGAATAACAGATTCTCCACTGTATTTATGACTGTATAATGGGACCTATAATCTTCAGTAGATGGATAAATGATAGACGTTTATGGGGTAATGGGTTCAACCATCATTCAATCAGAAGCTGTAGGCTTCTTAATTTCCCCCTGGGTAATGTATAAACTGACTGCACATTGCCATGCCCGTGTTGTTGTTGGTAATACCTTGATCATCAAAGCCATGAGTTAATTCATGGCCCATAACCACACCCATAGCACCAAAGTTTAAAGATCTAGCAGTAAAAACAGACAAAAAATACTATTAAATCCATTAATGCCATACTAACTCATATTGATGCATTGCGCAATATTCTCATACTGACTCATTTTGACACACTTTAATCCACTAGCATGTATTGAGATAAGCATTGATAATTCTTTATCGCTTATGAGTTAATAGGTAAAACTTAATCAACTCTTTCGACCCTACAGCCCTCCGTAGAGATTACTGATAACATATGCAAGCAGTGTAAACCCTGATCTGGGTCTGTACTGTTTGATATTTTCATTTGTTTTTGTTGTCATACCAAAAATGTAACAGAATACAAAATACCTATTCTAGAGAGTCCAAAATGATTATAATACCCACAAGAGAAATTTAGGCTTGAAAGGTTTAAAACAAGATAGACTCATCATCATCATCATCATCGGTATTTATATTAACGTGCAGGAGTGGGAGTGTCGTCCACATCGGTGGCCCCCCTTTGTGGTAATAGTATAGCTTACTCATCTTACTCATCCTATTAAGTTTTTAAATATATTATCAAAATCAACCCTAACTATGTAAAAAGGGAAAAAGCGTAACTCTTTCAACACTAAGTAACTCTTGTGGGTTATTAGGTTCCCTTGTGGATATTTTCAGTTACCAAAACAGGAACCAGTCTACTTTGAATTCTGGGTAGGTTAATAAATACTAGTTTAAATTAGCAAACAGTGAAGACACTGATCTGAGGGCTCCATTAGGAGCCCTCTGATCTGGGTCTACACTGTTTGCAAATGTAGTGAGTATATTTTAACCCATTACCCCATAGCCTTTTTCTAGTTTTGAAGATATGTGACAACTTAAAGCAGGTTGAAAGTAAAGCAGAATGCGCCTTAAGGCGCATTCTGCTTTACTTACAGCCTGCTTTAAGCTATTATCTGCTAAAGTATAGAAAATATTTCTTATGATTTCAATTTGTAACAGTATAAATTGGAACTATTTCTTCAGTAGAGAAATTAATTAAAGGCGTAAAAAGGCGTATTTATGGGGTAATGGGTTAAACAGGTCCATGGTGTTGAAAGTGTTAACTGGAATTTCATGTCTCTAGGGTTTACTGTGTTAGTGCAGACTCTTTGCAGTGTAAATAAATGCTGAAATAAATATCATGGAATCAATACACTATAATTTCCAAACATCTCACAAATTGCTTGAGTTTGAAATCATATGACTGCAATGCAAATGATACCATTACAACTATGTAATAAAACTGTAACTGTTGACTTCAAAGCTCCATCGCTTCAAAGCTCCATGACTTCATAGCTCAGATAAAAAGTACAGTATAGTAAACGCATAAGTGGTAGGACAAGAGCCCATTGGGGCATATTTCGCTCACCTGAGAATAGCTGAAAAATGAAGATAATGATTTATATCCAGGACTGACCTAGACATGCAACAGACCGGTACCCTTTGAAAAATATATGTAAAGGATATTAGGAATATAAAAGCTCTGGCCATATTAGTTTCAGAGAAGATGTTTGAAATTTTCTCTATATAACTCTATGTAAAACTGTGACCCCCAGGGCGGGGCCAATTTGACCCCTGAGGGACATAATTTGAACAAACTTGATAGAGGACCTGTAAGTGATGCTATGTGTCAAATATCTAAGCTCTGGCCCTTGTAGTTTAAGACAAGAAGATTTGTTAAGTTTTCATCTAATTTTAGTTCCTGTGACCCAGTTATGCAACCAACTGGAACTATTTGAACAATTGTGGTATAGGACATCTAGAAGTGCCACCATGTCAAATATCAAAGCTCTGGTCATATTAGTTTCAGAGAAGAAGACGTTTGAAAATTTCACTATATAACTCTATGTAAAACTGTGACCCCCGGTTCGAGACCGATTTTGACCCCAGGGGCATAATTTGAACAAACCTGATAGAGGACCTGTAGATGATACTATGTGCCAAATATCTAAGCTCTGGCCCTTGCAGTTTTTGACAAGAAGATTTTTTAAGATTTCCTTATTTTTTCACTTTGGTTGCGATGGCAACCAGAGTTCTGCATTGTTTTTAATTCTTTGAACAAATTTGAAAGAGCTTGACCCAAGGAACATTTCTGTAAAGTTTGGTTGAATTCTGTCAAGCGGTATAGTAGGAGATGTCATTTGAAACAATTGTTAATGCCCGTGTCACACTGTCCCGATTTTGACACCAGAAGGCCACGAGAATGTGGAATTTTGAATTTCGCGCGAAGGTGGCCCTGAACCAGGCTCAACAGTCAATCAACACGAAGGCAAGTACGGTGCCAATAGAAGACCACATGATGGCAACCGAACCCCACACGAAGTCAACACAAATATGCAGTTTTTTAACAGAACATTAATACCCGCAGGCCATACGAAGGTCACACGATAGCTACACGGTGTCGTGTTGAGAGTATGATGCGGTCTCGAACCAGGCATGGGGTAAAGCAAAAATTCTGTAAAGTTTGATTGAATTCTTCCAAGCGGTATAGGAGGAGATGTCATTTGAAGCAATTGTTAATGACAACACATGACTGACGAAGCACGACGATGGACGCCGGACACAGGGCCATCCCATTAGCTCACCTTGAGCCTTTGGCTCAGGTGAGCTAAAATGTTTATAAGAAGGATGAACAAATAGTAGAAATATACAACTGTTTCTGTGTTCTGACAAATTGCTGTTAAAAAGCTGCTTAATTTTCAGTTATGCTTTGCATAAAAAAATCTTTCTTCAACACCTAAAAGTTCTTAAAATGCAGAGCCAATCTGGCAGTATCTTTGAATACTGTGAGGAAAACAAATAAACTTAGAAAACGCTGTAGATCCTAGTCGTATAGCAGTAGAGATGGTACTTACTTTGGCCAGTTCTCATTGTAGAATGGGTCCTGGAGAATACCTGCAGGGAATACAATCTCATTCTTGGTAGGTGTGTAGTACGCATTCACCGTGGGTGGCGTCATGTCCCAGCTGAAACATACAGAGGGGATTTTCTCACATCACTACCCCTGTTTTCTATAGCAAACAACGATCACAAATATCCTTGTCTCCAACATGTGTGAGATAAATTTGATGACGTCACACTAACTTCATTATTTATAAAGGCGTCATTATGTCACTGGGATTTAAAAAAAAGCCTCTTGCTTTAAAAAATAACTTAAAATCGTTGGTTATGTGAGAAAAAGAATTTGTCGCTTGTCAATGTTTAAGACAAGTTGATCTCAAACTCATCTAGAATACAAAAGTTATTAAGCTCGCCAAGGCTCACTTAGTAATATTTCAATTCTAGACTCGTTTGAGATCAGCTCCCCTTAAACATAGACTCATAACAGATCCTATTCCCGAAGTGGGAATTACTTTTGGTAATGTTGAAATAATTTGAGGCATAAAAGGGCATATTTATGGAGTAATGGTTTAAATGTGAAAAACCGGTGTTTACCACACTGTGGACATGATGATGACACTTACACATAGGGCTCTGGTGCTTTTCTAAGTTGTTCTACCATCTGTTGTAACTCAAAGTAAAGGTTCCGTACATTGTTGTTAAAGTATTCAGATTCATTTATCACCAACTGAAAATAAAACACAATTTCCCTATCAGTTTGATATAATACAGTCAACATTAACCCAGTTGAATGTCTGTTTAACTACAGGGCTCCCTCTCTTCAATGACATCTAAAGGGAGACAAAGATTGTGCGCATTGTTTGGAGGGAGTCATTATAGAGAGGGAAATTGGCTTACATTTGCAAACAGCTTGAATCCAGATCAAGCTGTTTGACACTCGTTATTATATTCACTCGTTATTATATTTCTTCTATCAAAATGTCCACTTATATGTAACTTTGAGAAAGAACAGCAGCCGACAATTTCAAACAGACGATATTGCAGCATTAAAACGTTAGACTTAATTGTCCTCTTTAGGGGACTGTGGCCATGGTCGTTGTAAGGAGGGAGTCATTGTTGAGAGGGCCGTTGTATGGAGGGAAAGCTGTATTTCTGAATTCATTGAGTTGGGTTTTATGGCACCTCAACATATAAAATGTTCATATAGCGCCAATGCGTGTGTGTGCATGTATGTGGGGGAATGTATCTGTGCCACTTTTTGGTGGAGTCTTACCACTCTGCAATTTCGGACAGTGGGTGTATTCTATCATGTTTTACTTTCATCTTGCTTTAAAGCAGTCACTTGCTTAAATACTGAAACTTTGATATCATGTAGTGGTGATGATAGAGAGATTTTACCGTAGTTGAGATTCTACTAGCCAGAAACTAATTTACTGTAGTAAAGATTCTACTAGCCAGAAACTAATTTACTGTAGTTAAGATTCTGCTAGCCAGAAACTAAGCTTTACGATAATAAAGATAATATCAGAATCCCAACCCAGATACCAGGTCTCACCTTTTTGTAATCATTGTTCAATCTGGTTTCATTCAAGATGTACTCTGGAAATCCTATCATTTCTATGACAGCATTTGCCTGAAATAAAACAACAATAATCTTGTCACATGTTCATCATTAACCCTTTCCCCCATAGAAGCGACTTTTAGCGTATTTAATTTATTCCTCCACTGAAGAAAATAGTTCCAATTTAATCAGTCATGAATATATATTATAGAGAATATTTTCTACATTCTAGGACATGATAGCTTAAAGCAGGCTGAAAGTAAAGTAGAATGCGCCTTCAGGAGCATTCTGCTTTACTTTCAACCTGCCTAAAGTAGTCACCTATTTTCATTACTAGAAATAGGATATCAGGTAAAGGGTTAACACCACAAAATCAACAGGCCCATTGTTGTGTTGGTAATGCAATGATCTTGTTACATTCTCATCATAAATACCACAAAGGCACACTGTTTTGTTGGTAAAGAAGGCTGAAAGTAAAGCAGAATGTGCCATCAGGCACATTCTGCTTTACTTTCAACCTGCTTTAAGTGATCACCAGACTTCAAAACTAGAAACGCGCTATGGTGTAAAGGGTTAAAAAAAGAACTACAATTTTAAATAAAACAACATTACTTGTTTAGCATAATTGTGCTGATATTTTCAGAATATTATCAAACCTCAATAATTTGAGCGCACTTGAGTCTTACTTACTCAATAATTTTATGGTTGAAATTTGAAAAAGTGAGCACATAAATTATACTTCACAAATTAAATGAATGTATAATTCAAAGTTGATATGTGGCAGAATACCACATTTTACTTGACATGGAATACAGGTCTGCACTGTTTGTAATATTGAAATAGATTGACAAAAACATCCCTAAATAGTCAAATATGAACTAAATTTAAATCGGAAACTGCAATTTTCCATTTGAAGTTTCAGGGAGGAAAGAGTTAAAGAAAGTGATAATGACTAGAGACAGAAAGTATTACACTCAACAGTCTGACAGACAAAAAGAACACTCTATGTTGCAATTGGTTGCATGTGACACAACAAACAGCCAATGATAGGTCCAGCAGGTAGAGGTGGGCTGGGTTATCACCTTGTCAACAGCAGCAGCTCTTGTTTCTTCATCCATCCAGGCTAAATGTGGTAGATTGTTTTTAAAAGCTGTCTTCACCTCCTCTATCATAGCTTCAGCCTACAATGACAAACAAAAATACCTTACAGAGCTCCAGGTAAGAGGAGTATTTTTTTATTTCTGAATTATTAACCCTATGGTGTTACTACTCATTAGAAGCGTCTCTTCGAGACGATTCTAATGAGTAGTAACACCATAGGATTTGGTGCTCAATGACAGAAAATGTTGATTTTGTTCCATTTACTCCCTCTTATCTGGAGCCCTGCCTCAGAATTATATGTCGCATCTGTAGCTGCATTACTTTTTCCAAAACGGATAAAAACGCAAATGGCAATAGAGGTCATGGTAACAAGGTAATGGTCACAAAATTGTCATGCAACATACTGTACTCATCAAGGTGCTTGCATATAAGAAGGTGCGTGGAGTAGATTTTGACCGGACGTGACCCATATTCAAACTTGACCTAGATATTAATGTAGCTAACATTTGGACCACGTTTCATTCAGATCTATTCATCTAATGAGATTTGTAGCATCTAGTGTGTTAACAGGGTTTTTCTATTATTAGACCTCGTGATCTAGTTTTTGACCTGACATGACCCACATTCAAACTTGACCTAGATTTTTTCAAGACAAACATTGTCATCAATTTTCATGAAGATCGGATGAAATTTGTGGTTGCTAGAGTGTTAATGAACCAATTGTGGACATTCAGCACTCCTAATAGCTCACCTTGAGCTAAAAGCATTGATCCATGGGCAGTCTTTATGAAATGTTTTTATAAATTTTCTCAAACACAATCCCCTGAAGATACTTTACCTTTTCTTTGTTATTGCCTTGGAATACCTCCCGTACAAACATGGAGCCGAGGGCAAACCCTAGAACTTCATCCGTGTCTGAGATACAGTTACGCCACAGTTCTTCCCCACCACTGGTTCCTGTAAGCAAATAATAAAACTGTCTTTTTACGACTATGACTTATACATTCCTTCACTGAAGAAACTATTTTCGCTTTATACAATCATGAATATGCTCCATAACAAATATTGAATTTATTCTAACAGGTGGAAGTTAGTAAAGTAAAAAGCTCCTTAACACTTTCCTCCCTGAAACTTAAAATGGACAATCCCAGTTTCCATTTTAGTCTAGTCCATTTCTGACTTTTAAGGGTTGTTTTTGTCAATCTTTTGCATTATGACAAACAGTGAAGACCCAGATCAGAGGGCTCCGTAAGGAGCCCTCTGATCTGGGTCTTCACTGTTTGCATAGGACAAGTGTACTATCCACATGTTCACTGTTTGAAAAGGACGCCTATATGCGGGACTAGGGTTCAAAGGGTTAACCCTTTTTCCAATAGAAGCGCCTTTTAGTGCATTCAGTTTATTCCTCCGCTAAAGAAAATAGTTCAAATTTATACAGTTATGAATATGTATCATAAGGAATATTTTCTTTATTCTAGAAGGTGGTAGTTTAAAGCAGGCTGAAGGCGCATTCTGCTTTACTTTCAACCTGCTTTAAATATTCGCCTATTTTCAAAAATAGAAACAGGCTATTGGGTAAACAGTTAAAAACAATATGAAAATGCACCACTATGAGAAATACTACATTGCATTTGAATTGCCCAGTGTACCTGTTATAGCCTCTGTAAGAATATGTCTGGCTTCAGTGAAGTCACTGGACAAGTATGGTGTCATTGCCTTGACAACATGCCACAGTAGATAGTTGTTAATGGTCCTGAAACAAACAAACAGTATAAGATACAGTCAATCAATGTTGAAGTCACTGGACAAGTATGGAGTCATTGCCTTGACAACATGCCACAGGAGATAGATGTTGATGGTCCTGAAACAAACAAACAGTATAAGACACAGTCAATCAATGTAGAAGTTACTAGACAAGTATGGCGTTATTGCCTTGACAACATGCCACAGTAGATAGTTGTTAATGGTCCTGAAACAAACAAACAGTATAAGACACAGTCAATCAATGTAGAAGTTACTAGACAAGTATGGCGTCATTGCCTTGACAACATGCCACAGTAGATAGTTGTTAATGGTCCTGAAACAAACAAACAGTTTAAGATACAGTCAATCAATGTTGAAGTCACTGGACAAGTATGGCGTCATTGCCTTGACAACATGCCACAGGAGATAGTTGTTGATGGTCCTGAAACAAACAAACAGTTTAAGATACAGTCAATCAATGTTGAAGTCACTGGACAAGTATGGAGTCATTGCCTTGACAACATGCCACAGGAGATAGTTGTTGATGGTCCTGAAACAAACAAACAGTTTAAGATACAGTCAATCAATGTTGAAGTCACTGGGCAAGTATGGAGTCATTGCCTTGACAACATGCCACTTGATGGTCCTGAAACAAACACACATTATAAGACACAGTCAATCAATGTTGAAGTCACTGGACAAGTATGGAGTCATTGCCTTGACAACATGCCACAGTAGATAGTTGTTAATGGTCCTGAAACAAACAAACAGTATAAGATACAGTCAATCAATGTAGAAATTACTAGACAAGTATGGCGTCATTGCCTTGACAACATGCCACAGGAGATAGTTGTTAATGGTCCTGAAACAAACAAACAGTATAAGATACAGTCAATCAATGTTGAAGTCACTGGACAAGTATGGCTTCATTGCATTGACAACATGCCACAGTAGATAGTTGTTGATGGTCCTGAAACAAACAAACATTATAAGACACAGTCAATCAATGTTGAAGTCACTGGACAAGTATGGAGTCATTGCCTTGACAACATGCCACAGGAGATAGTTGTTGATGGTCCTGAAACAAACAAACAGTTTAAGATACAGTCAATCAATGTTGAAGTCACTGGGCAAGTATGGAGTCATTGCCTTGACAACATGCCACTTGATGGTCCTGAAACAAACACACATTATAAGACACAGTCAATCAATGTTGAAGTCACTGGACAAGTATGGAGTCATTGCCTTGACAACATGCCACAGTAGATAGTTGTTAATGGTCCTGAAACAAACAAACAGTATAAGATACAGTCAATCAATGTAGAAATTACTAGACAAGTATGGCGTCATTGCCTTGACAACATGCCACAGGAGATAGTTGTTAATGGTCCTGAAACAAACAAACAGTATAAGATACAGTCAATCAATGTTGAAGTCACTGGACAAGTATGGCGTCATTGCATTGACAACATGCCACAGTAGATAGTTGTTGATGGTCCTGAAACAAACAAACATTATAAGACACAGTCAATCAATGTTGAAGTCACTGGACAAGTATGGAGTCATTACCTTGACAACATGCCACAGTAGATAGATGTTGATGGTCCTGAAACAAACAAACAGTATAAGACACAGTCAATCAATGTAGAAGTTACTGGACAAGTATGGCATCATTGCCTTGACAACATGCCACAGGAGATAGTTGTTGATGGTCCTGAAACAAACAAACAAACAAGTATAAGATGCAGTCAATGTATTCAGTGAAGTCACTGGACAATTATGGTGTCATTGCAAAATACAACCACTTCAGATGGCTAACAGGAAGGTTAAATTTTGCCATTTTGACCTTTAAATGACCCTGACCTTTTTCTTACACGACTTAACTTCTATTGAGCTCAAGTTACATAATAAATAATCATGCCATCTATGAAGTTTCTATCACATGTAGTTGTAAAGATATGGCCAAGGAAGCGGGCATAAAAGAGGCCAAATAGGGCATGAGTCTGGTGGTTGCTTAATAAAGGATTGGATATAACAATGTAAAATACAGATGGCAGCTCAAGGCAAGATGAAAGTATAGCAAAAAGGTCCCTAAAACAACTTTCTAATTTCATTTATAGTGCATTCAGCAACCACCTGTCTTAAGTGCAAAATTGTTATAAATGCTTCATCAGTTCCATACAGGCAATTACCACTAATAACATTGGAGAAAGGGACTAAAACAGGTTAGACTATCAGGGGAGGTAAAATGTGATAACACTAGGAAGTGTTGTCTTACCTGGCCCCATGTTCCTGTGCCAGTGTGTCGTGTAGAACAGCTGTGAGGTTCTGGAGGTAGCCCGGTACATAGACTACCACATTCTCATCATCCGTGACATTCATGTTAGCAGAGGATAGTAGAGAGTTTATCAACTTCAGCACATTTATCTGGAAAAACAAAACGAATGATAAGAATCAAATCAGACCAATGCTTAACTCTTTACCCCATCACATCTTTCTAGTTTTGGAGACAGGTAAACTACTTAAAGCAGGTTGAAAGTAAAGCAGAATGCATCTTAATGCACATTCTGCTTTACTTTCAGCCTGCTTTAAGCTACCATCTTTTAAAATATGGAAAATATTTCGTATAGTGCCTTCGCATGACTGTATGAAGTGGAACTATTTCCTTCAGTAAAGGAATAAGTTAAAGGCATAAAAAGGTGTATTTATGGGGTAATGGGTTAAGGGGTCACCTATCTTTAAAAATCAAAACAGGCTATATGGGGTAAACTGATAACATAGGTCTGGTTCAAAGTTTATAAAGATTTTGAGTTGAGTCTTAAATCATTCTCAAGCATATGATTGGTCAGATTTGAGCCTAGGCTCAAATCTGACCAATCAAATGCTTGAGAACTAATTTAGACTCAACTCAAACTCTTTATAACCTAATTGGACCCTGACCTCTTAATCACAGTCTGATGTTTGATTTAAAGTTTGTCATTTATTATCTTGTCATAAAGTTTTGACTTTCAGCAGACATAGACAGAATAGACATTAAAATTGATTAGCCTAAAGAAGATTGCCTCTCATACCCTAAAGGATTCTCAATTACTGCAAAATTGGATTCTCTAGACCTGATTTGACTGGGAATTTGGTATGTTGTGCTCTTGTTACTTGAGTTATATAAGAATTCTCAAGAGCTCTAAATGTGTCTGGAAGAAAATGTGTACTACATAGAACTCCAGAGAATGCAAGTATGTACAGTCAAACTTTGATAACTCGAACTCGCTTAATTCGAACTATCCAATAGTTCACCACATGAATTGCATTATTTCATGCTCGATTAAGTCAAACATAACCGTATTTCAAAGTTAAAACGTGACTAAACCATGTTTTATCTTTGAAATACGGGTATGTTCGATCTAACCAAGTTCGAGATATCAAAGTTCAACTGTATATCAAATACTAAAATTCTAGACTCTTTATGTATCAAATCAAACCCTGTGGTGTGACTACTCATTTAAAACAAGTAGTAACACAATAGGATTTGGCACTGAAATGATCGAGAAAATGTTGGGATTTGTTCAGCTCACTCCGCCCTGTTTACATTCTGCCTGCTTGTACGTACCACTGGCAGTAGGTCATGCACTGCTGAAATGGTCATTTTATGATACAGCTGACCCTCATCCCTCCGATCTTCACTAGGAATGGTGATCTGAAACAAGAGATTTTGTCAAGCTAACAGGAGTTCTACGAAATAATAAATTCATACCGGTGTTTTATTGTGCAATCGAATACGGGTAGGAGTTGAGATGTGTAGTAATTTAATCAGGAGGCCATATTTATAAGGCCAAGATTTAATTACAAGCATCTCAATGACTACCCGTGTTCCATTGCACAATAAAACACTGGTATGAATTTATCATTTAGATTCTAACACTTCAATTTAACCACAATTTGCATCCATGAAAGAATGCTTCATTTCTAGGTGTATGCATTTTCCAAGCCATATTACGACAGTAACGTCACATTTTAGCTATTACAGTGCGTGCATGTTTTATTGAGAATTCAAACACAGTTGCGTCCTTCTTTGTTTACATAGGGGTGTGCGCGAGATGTGTTAGAATATCTCTTTCAACACCATGCACCCTGTTTGAAATATACTTCTCATAACATTTGCAAACGGTATAAACCAAGATCAGAGGAGCACTAGCTGTTTGCTAATTTAGACCAATATTTATTATAAGACCCAGAATTTCAAGTTGATTGTTTCATAGTTTGGTAACGAAAATGATCCGAAAGGGACCCTAATAACCTACAACAGTTACTTAGTGTTGAAAGAGTTAGATATAAATATACATATTTAGCATATGAAGGTCTAACTCTTAGCAAGTTAGCATGCTAGTAGTTTTAATCCTGATGAGACTTTGTATAACACTACATTTCATCAGGATCTAAACTGTTTGACACTCTGACCCTGTTTTTGAAAAGAAACTTGGTAACTTCTGCTTTATTACAGTAGCATAGGACGACTTCATTACTTAGCATGTAAATATTTAAATTTCAACCAGAGTCTTGCAATATAAAGAGTTATATATGTAATGTTAATACATTTCCTCTCTTTATTATATACTTATCAATGATTTATTGAGATTTGTCAGTGAGAAAAATTTCATATGCTTCACAATTGATATCATCACTAGTGATGATATCACTTTTGCAGTGAAGATATCATTTTTGTGACGTCAGGTCACAATATCTTTTGTGACGTCGTGCGTAAACAATTAATTTTGTATTTTGTATTATCTTCATTAAAAAATATATAATAAATAGAATAATCAGTTCCTGTGGATGGATATTAAAATTATATCACTCGAATGGGTTGGTATCTTGTTAAATACAAATTATTTTTTAACCAGATAACAACTCATTCTCGTGCTATATTTTTCATATCAATCCAAAGGAGTTGATTTTCCTCTTTATAATAACCACTAAATTAAGTTTTTATAATTTTGTGTTTAAGTAAGGTGACAGCTTAAAGCAAGGTTAATGAATCTTGCTTTAAGCAGTGACCAGATTTTTTATTATAAGGGTAGTGCTAGGATGGTAACTGTAATGCCCAGGTAAGTACATGTATGTCTGTATCTCTGGTTGTAATAGGGAGATTTAACTGTATAACTATAACATGTTCGTCTGTACCTCTACCGTCTTACCTCAGCAAGGCGTGTCTCAAACTCTATAACATCTACCATCTGGTCTCTCGTGTCGTTCTCGTGCCCACCAAGCAGGACGCCAACCTTTGTCATGTACTCCAGGTACGCATTCAACAATGACTGCAATATAACAGACGACTGTTAACCCATTACCCCATAGTCTGTTTCTTTTTTTTTAGATTAATAGTTAACCACTTAAAGCAGGTTGAAAGTAAAGCAGAAAGTGCCTGAAGGCACATTCTGCTTTACTTTCAGCCTGCTTTAAGCTACAACCTGCTAGAATATAGAAAATATTTCTTATGATTCTTATTTGTAACAGTATAAATTGGAACTATATTTTTTTTCAGTGGATGAATAAATTAAAGGCATAAAAAGCATATTTATGGGGTAATGGGTTAAAACACGAACATACAATACTAGAAATGTTCCTGTAAGACAAAGATCTCTGTAAAATATTTTACCATATAAATGCCACATAGCTTACCCCATTACCCCATAAGTACACCTTTTTGAGCCTTCGATTTATTTCCCCCATTGAAGAAAATAGTTCCTCTTTATAGGTCATGAGTATCTATCATAAGAAATAATTTCTATATTCTAACAGATAATAGCTTAAAGCAGGCTGAAAGTAAAGTAGAATGTGCCTTAAGGCGCATTCTGCTTTTCTTTCAACCTGAGTTAAGTAGTCGCCTATTATGAATACTTGAAAGAGGCTTTGGGGTAATGGGTTAACCCTTTCAAATGGACAATTCAATTTTCCAATTAAGTCTGGTCCAATTGTTATTATTATTGGTGTTTTTGGTTGGGCTTTTTTTTTGTCAATGCATTACCATGTAACAAACAGTGCAGACAATGATCAGAGGACTCCTTTAGGATTGGGACCTTTATTGTTTGCACAGGACAAGTGTATTCTTCACAGTCATGTATATTGCATTTATAAGTAAAATCTTTTTATTACTATTTACGGCGCTATTTAAAGTTCATAATTTGGTATTATAGGCAGGTGACTGCTTAAAGCAAGATGAAAGTAAAGCAGAAAGGTCATTCAGGACCTTCCTGCTTTACTTTCATCTTGCTTTAAGCTGTCACTAAATCATCAATTAATATTCATTTTAGTGTTCGTAACAGACAGGTTTTACTGTATATATATGCATGACTGTAGTGTAGGATTTAACCCAAGTTTTTGCTGTGACTTAAATGTTTCATGAATTTTGCCTCTAATCATACGATCAATATTAAGCACAGTACATTGTCTGTAAATATTCCAGAATTAAATTTTAAATGTGTTCTCTATTAAAATTCCAATATCAATTGACAGCAAGGTATTACCAGAGAAAGCATAATTATGATGAATGTTGGGATGAACGGAAATTAATCTGTCAGATATTATACTTCCATCAGGGCTCCAGATAAGGGGAGTATTTCAAAATTAAAATCTTTATTTCTGCTTTAAACCCTATGGTGTGACTACTTATTAGAATCGTCTGAAAGAGACGATTCTAATGAGTAGTAACACCATGGTAGGATTTGGTGCTGAAATAAGTGAGAAAATGATAATTTTGTTCAGTTTACTCCCCTTTATCTGGAACCCTGCTTCCATGCATGACCTTTATTAACCCTTTATAAAATAGCCTGTTTCTAGTATTGAAGATAGGTGACTACTTAAAACAGGCTGAAAGTAAAGAAGAATGTGCCATAAGGCACAATCTACTTTACTTTCAGCCTGCTTTAAGTTACCATCTGCTAGAATATAGAAAATATTTCTTATGATACATATTCATGATTATATAAATTTGAACTATTTTCTTTAGTGGAGGAATAAATTAGAGGCGTAAAAAGGCATATTCATAGGGAAAGGGGTTAAGGCACATTCTGCTTCACTTTCAGCCTTCTTTAAGCTACCATCTGCTAGAATAAAGAAAATTATTCTTATGGTGCATATTCATGACTATAAACAGCAGAACTATTTTCTTCTGTGGAGGAATAAATTTAAGAAATAAAAAGGTGTATTTACAGTGGAGAATCTGTTATTCTTTCCCGTTTAAACGCAAACGTACGCAAACGCAAAGCACTAAAATGTTAAAAAGAACAACTTTTAGACAATTCTGATAATTCATGTTTATCTTGGTGGCAAACAGTTTGGAGCCTGATCAGACGCCGGGTTACCCGGCGTCTGATCTAGCTCCAAACTGTTTGTATTGTAAATAATAGTTTTAGCGTAAACGCGTTTATTGGGAAAGAATAACAGATTCTCCACTGTAATGGATAATGGGTTAACAGGCTATAACTAGATGTATCTATCCATTGCAAACACTGTAGACCCAGACCAGAGGGCTGCTTCAAGATCAGGGTCTGCACTGTTTGTCATGCTTTATACAGGGCTCCCTCCCTACAACAGCCCTAAAAAAATGATTCCCTCCTTACAAACACGGCTGCCACTGTTCCCCCAAAACAAGACATTTATGTCAAATTTTTAATCATTTAAATGTTGTAATGTCGTTTGTTTTAAATTGCCATCTGCTGTTTTTCTCAAAACTGCAGATTTGACATTTTGAGAGAAGAAATGACAAGTAACAAACAGTTTGAATCCAGATCAGAGGCCCCGTGACGGGGCCTCTGATCTGGATTCAAACTATTTTCAAATGTAAACCAAATTGTGCACAGCACTCTTAGGGTACTAATGTTCCCTTCCTATAACAACTCCCTCCGAACAACACACCCAACCTCTATATCCCATTGGGTGTTGTTGTAGAGAGGGTACACTGTAACATTTCGGGGACAATTAAACCTCTTGAGCATCTGGGTGTTTAATTTATCAGAAAACAGAGGGGACCATTTGCAAATTCAGCAGAATAATTTAAGGTTATTATTCTGTAAGACAAATTCATCACTAGTGATATCTGTTTTAAATTGACCTCTTTATGTAAATTATTTCCCATATTTATTCATCAAATCCTATTCCCATCACAAACTGTTGCAATCAAATTGATTATTCTCAAATTTCAGAATGAATTTTTTTTCAATATTATATTTTGATATACAGTAAAAACTTCTCTTTTATGATCACTGAAAATGTGTCTAAAAGACTGTATTTAAGACACGTCACAGCTTAAAAATAAGGGAAAAAAGTAAAGCAGGAGCTTTCTGCTTTACTTTTATCTTGTTGTAAGCAACCAGCTGCCTAAAACTCAAAAACAATCAACTCATTTAGTGGCTGTAATAGAGAGGTTTTACTGTGTACTGAAAATCTCCCATGTTTGTGAAAAACACATGCTCAAATGACACCACTCTGTGCATAGCTTCACATTTCAATATTCTTACCCTTTAACCCATTATTCCATAAATACCCATTTTAACGCATTTAATTTATTCCTCCACTGAAGAAAACAGTTCCATTTTATACAGTAATGAATATCTATAATAGGAAATGTTTTCTTTATTCTAGCATATGGTAACGTAAAGCAGGCTGAAAATACAGCAGGCTTAAGGAACATTCTGCTTTACTTTCAACCTGCTTTAAGTGGTCACCAGTCTGAGTAAAGAATTAAGGAGCATTCTACTTTACTTTCCAATCTGCTAGAATATAAAAACTATTTATGGTACATATAAATTGATGACTGTATAAAATGGAACTATTGTTATCAGTGGAGAAATAAACTAAAGGCGTAAATAGGTGCATCTATTTAGTAATGGGTTCAAAGAAACAAATACGCAGCTTTTTGAAATTGCAGAATATTTTGTTTTAATTTGAGTTGCAAACAGTTTGGAGCCTGATCAAACACAAAGTTACTTTAACCTATTACCCTATAAATATGCCTTTTTATGCCTCTAATGTACTGGTGTTCCTCTATTGAAGAAAAAAAGTTCAAACTTATACATCCCAAATCAGAGTCATGAGAAATGTTTTCTATATTCTAGCAGAGGGTAGCTTAAAGCAGGCTGAAAGAAAAGCAGAATGTGCCTTGAGGCACATTCTGTTTTACTTTCAGCCTGCTTTAAGTGGGCACCAATCCTAAATACATGTACTAGAAACAGAATAGTGGTTAAAATACAATTTGAAACTTGATATATTTTGCTTAACCCTTTACCCCATAAATATGCCTTTTAACTCCTTTAATTTATTCAGCTACTAAGGACAATAATTCAAATTTATACAGTCACAAATGTATGCGTCATAAGAAATATTTTCTATATTCTAGCAGATAGTAGCTTAAAGCAGGCTTTATTTCAGCCTGCTTTAATTAAGTACACACCAATCCTCAATGCTAGAAACAGAATATGGAGTAATGGCTTAAATGCAATTTGAAACATGGCATATATTCAGTTGATTGCACTGGGAATAAACATTCATATGCAGAATATTGATAAACAATAAAGACTTCAATCTGCATACTAAGATTATTGCATAGAGCCTACATTTCATTAATAGGCTTGAAACTTTTTCACTAAAATTTGAATTAGTTTTAATTTCCTGTCAAAATAGAGCCTTAGTGTCAAATAGTATGGATATTATGAACGTAGACTATCTTGGTGTCTCATTTGAACGCACACCTCCGGTGTGAAAAGAGCGCTAAATAAATTGGATATAAAACATGTAATAATAATTATAATAATTTGGATCCAAACTATTTGCAATGGTGTATGATTGCTGTCTTTAACCTTATTTAAGTCTGTTTCTAGTTTTGAAGACAGGTCTTTGCTTAATGGCCTTTCCCCATAAATATGCCTTTTTACTCCTTTAATTTATTCAGCTACTGAGGACAATAATTCAAATTTATACAGTCACAAATGTATGCGTCATAAGAAATATTTTCTATATCCTAGCAGATGGTAGCATGGAGCAGGCTGAACGTAAAGCAGAATGTGCCTTAAGGCACATTCTGCTTTACGTTCAACCTGCTTTAAGTGGTCACCTGTCTTTAAAACTTAAAAGATCCATAAGGGAACCTAATAAACCTTATAAACCGCAAGAGTTACTTAGTGTTGACAGATCGGGTTAAGTATTTTTTCTTAAAGCATTTTTAGTTTCTACTGCTTTTAATTTAATGTCTATTTTATATAGCCGGGCAGAAGTGTCTATTTTATATAGCTGGGCAGATTTAAGCTTAAAGCAGGCTGAAAGTAAAGCAGAATGCGCCTTTAAGTTAAGGCGCATTTTGTTTTACTTTCAACCTGCTTTAAGTGGGTACCTGTCTTCAAAATTAGAAACAGGCTATGGGGTAATGGGTTAATATGAGATCACGAAAGAAATTCATCAGGATAGCATATTATTCAAGGCATATGAGGTAATCCTCCAACGGTCATTCACAGTCTGAAGAAGGCACACCAATGGTTTGCTGAAACTGTCATTTTATGTAAAGTTAAAACTTAATTGGATATGCGAATGGAAACTACTTTTATAATTAATATGAGAGTCGACCAGTTTGGATCCTGATCAGACACCAATTTATGTGGCTTCTGATCAGGATCCGAACTATTTGAGAATGTCATCAACAAAGGCAGTGGAAGGGTAAATATTTTTCCCAACTTCCTTGTCCAGTGACGTGCTAGAAACAAAGTCCAATCAATTTTCTCCTGAATCTGTTGCCATGGCAATGGGAAACAAACTTATTAATCGGCGGCACATAAGACTGGCTAAATTCAATTTCCATAATGAAATCCATCACTTGAAACTGGGAACTGGTCACCACCTTTCACAGGCTAAGGCAATATTGTTGCAATGTAGTCAAGGCTCCAGTTATTAGAGAGAGTAAACTTAAACAAATCCAGCATTTTCTTACTTATTTGATAACCAAATCCTATGGTGTAACTACTCATTAGAATCATCTCGAAGAGATGATTCTAATGAGTTGTAACACCATAGGGTTTAATGCAGATATAAAGATTTTAGTTTTTGAAATACTACCCTTATCTGCAGCCCAGGGTCCCGTATCATAAAACTTTGTACGACAAAAACATTTAATTTTTTATTTCTCTATCTTATACTGCCTTGTGACATCTCTTTGGAATTGTCTTTTTAAGAGAAATAAATTATAATTGAGGCATTTACAATCTGACTTACGACAACATTTGTTGTACAAAGTTTTATGAAACGGGACCCTAGGGACAGGATTTATGTCTTCTTGTTTAACCCTATACCCAAAAAGCCTGTTTCTAGTGACCACTTATACAACAGGTAGAAAGAAAAGCAGAAACTCATTTCTATGTAACCCTTTAATCAATTATACCATAAATTTGCTTTTTTATGCCTTTAATTTATTCCTCTAGTGAAAACAATAGATTCAATTTATACAGTCAAGAATATGTATCATAAGAAATAATTATATTGTGTAGCCTAACAGATGGTAGCTTCAAGCAGGCTGAAAGTAAAGCAGAGTGTGCCTTAAGGTACATTCAGCTTTACTTTCAACCTGCTTTAACCCTTTGAACCCTAGTCCCTCATATAGGCATCCTTTTGAAACAGTATACATGTGAAAGGTGCAATTGTCCTATGCTAACAGTGAATACCAAAACCAGAGGGCTTCTTACGGATCCCTCTAATCTGGGTTTTCACTGTTTGTGATAATGCAAAACATTGACAAAAACAACCCTTAAAAGTCAGAAATGGACTAGACTCAAATGGAAACTGGGATTTTTCATTTTAAGTTTCACGGAGGAAAGAGTTAAGTGGTCACTTATTTTCAGTACTAACTAGAACGGCTATCACTAAAGGTGATAAATACCCCCACTATGCAGCACTCTGTCACACTCTGCAGATGTTTTCAATGAGGTTTGACAATGGCAGGGTGCTGCCACCATCATAAAAACTTGGAAAATTTATGGCAAGTATCAAGTAAATCAGGTTGAAAGTGAAGGAGTTCGCCGTACAAGATTTTGCCTGCCAATTTCAAGGCCAAAGGTCAAGGTCACAGAGATTTGAAATGTGTGTCTTGCACATCTACTACTCCTGAGTAACATTTATGCAAAGTATCAAGTGAATCAGGTTGAAAGTGAAGGAGGAGTTCAAAGTACAAGATTTTGCCTGCCAATTTCAAGACCAATTTAAATGACAAAGGTCAAGGTCACAGAGACCTGAAATTTGTGTCTTGCACATCTACTACACCTGAGTAACATCTATGCCAAGTATCAAATGAATTGGGTTGAAACTGAAGGAGGAGTTGAAAGTACAAGATTTTGCCTGCCAATTTCAAGACCATATTTAAAGCCAAAGGTCAAGGTCACAGAGACCTGAAATTTGTGTCTTGCACATCTAGTACACCTGAGTAACATTTATGCCAAGTATCAAATGAATCGGGTTGAAACTGAAAGAGGAGTTGAAAGTACAAGATTTTGCCTACCAATTTCAAGACCAATTTCAAGGCCAAAGGTCAAGGTCAAGGTCACAGAGATATGAAAATTGTGTCTTGCACATCTACTACACCTGAGTAACATCTATGCAAAGTATCAAATGAATCGGGTTGAAACTGAAGGAGGAGTTGAAAGTACAAGATTTTGCCTGCCAATTTAAAGACCAAATTTAAGGCCAAAGGTCAAGGTCACAGAGACCTGAAATTTGTGTCTTGCACATCTAGTACACCTGAGTAACATTTATGCCAAGTATCAAATGAATCGGGTTGAAACTGAAAGAGGAGTTGAAAGTACAAGTTTTTGCCTATCAATTTCAAGACCAATTTCAAGGCCAAAGGTCAAGGTCAAGGTCACAGAGACCTGAAATTTGTGTCTTGCACATCTACTACACCTGAGTAACATCTATGCCAAGTATCAAATGAATCGGGTTGAAACTGAAGGAGGAGTTGAAAGTACAAGATTTTGCCTACCAATTTCAATACTAATTTCAAGGCCAAAGGTCAAGGTCAAGGTCACAGAGACCTGAAATTTGCGTCTTGCACATCTTCTACACCTGAGTAACATTTATGCCAAATATCAAATTAATCGGGTTGAAACTGAAGGAGGAGTTGAAAGTACAAGATTTTGCAGACAGACCGACCGACCGACCGACCAACCGACCGACAGGCTGATTCCAGTATACCCCCCTCAAACTCTGTTTGTGGGGGTATAAAAACAAGCTATAGGGCAATGGGTTAAGTCTATTAGCATCTTACCTGATGGTCAGATGTTGTATTCAGGTAATAGTCTCTATCTGGAAGGCCTAAGCCACCTTGGTCTATCTGTAATAAAAATAGTCAAGATTTCATCATCATCATCATCATCATCGGATTTTCGATTAACATGCACAACAATGGGCTCCCTTCCAGGTAACTGGCTAGCTGCAAGCATGGTAGTTCTTACACAGGATCCAGGCTTTTCTACATAACTTAAACTTTCAGTTTGTCTAATCGCACAATTCTTTATTGGTAAAACACTGGTTATAAAGTTTTGACTGTACAGTGTTCCCTCCCTACAACAGCCCTCCTTACAAAGACCCTTGCCACAGTTCCCTTAATAGGATAATTATGTTAAACGCATTTACTGCTGCAGTATCATCTGCTTAAATAGTTGTCTGCTGTTTTTACTTAAAAAGTTCTGAGTGACAAACAGCTTGAATCAAGTAACGCGGCGTCTGACCTGTATTCAAGTTTTCTGCAAATGTAAGCCAAGTCTTAATTCCCCTTCCTAAAGCAACTCCCTCCAAACAACACAACCAGTCTGTGTCATCCATTGTAGAGAGGGAGCACTGTATTTAAATAGAAGGAACATATTTAAAGTTATTTAGCAACAGTCTTGTCAAATCTTTGTTTTCATGTGCATGCACATGCATAAGTATGTCATTTCAAAGAGTATTGGTTCTTCTTCAACTTGGTGCACTTTGTATCTATGCCAGAATCTGAGATGTATATGGTAATGACGTACAGCGGTCCTCCCTACAACGACTCCCTCCTTACAACGACCCTTGCCATAGTTCCCTAAACAGGACAATTACTGCTGCAATATCTTCTGCTTAAAATTGTCATCTGCTGCTTTTCTCAAAGTTAAATAATGGATGCTTTAACAGAAACAATTTAATGACGAGTGACAAACAGCTTGAATTCAGATCAGACGCCGCACTATGCCCCTTACATAGGGGAGACATACAGTGGAGAATCTGTTATTCTTTCCCGTTTAAACGCAAACATACGCAAACGCAAAACACTAAAACGTAGAAAAGTACAACTTTTTGACAATTCTGATAATTCATCTTTATCTTGGTGGCAAACAGTTTGGAGCCTGATCAGACGCCGGGTTACCCGGCGTCTGATCTGGCTCCAAACTGTTTGCAGTGAAAATAATAGTTTTAGCATAAACACGTTTATTGGGAAAGAATAATGTTTTCTCCACTGTAACTAGCAATTTTTCAGAGAATATAAGAGTTCATTTGAGTATTTCAGCAATGTCAGGACTAGGTAAGCATTTTCTAGGATTGTGAATAGGTCAAAGACAGGCTAAGCTACATCACTTTACAAGTTAATTGTCATCTACAGACTAATGATACATATTCATTGGGAAGGATTAACCATGAACTCTTTCATTACCATGAAATTAATTGTCCGTTTAAACCCTATTATAACCCCATTAAGCCATACTGACTCATTTTGACTCATTGCGCAATAGCCTCATACTAACTCATTTTGACTCACTTTAATCAACTAGCATGCATTGAGGTGAGCACTGATAATTGTTAATCGCTTATGAGTTAATGGGTTAATTAATTAAGATAGGTCTTTTGAATCCATTAACCCTAAAAATTTTCTAAAAAGACTGTTTCTAGTTTTGAAGAGAGGTTAAATTATTAGCTAACCAAATACCCCAATGCAGGTATGACTTTTTATGACTTTCATTAATTCCTACGGTAATTTAAAAATGTTCCACATTATACAGTTTTGAATATGCACCATAAGAAAAGTTGTCTATTTCCTAGCAGAGGGTAGCCTATTAAGGCACATTCTGCTTTACCTTCAACCTACTTTAATGTGTCCCCTTGTAATCAAAATAGAAAGAGGTTATGGGATAAAGGGTTAAAGCAGGTTGTCAGTAAAGCAGAATGCTCCTGAAGGAACATTCTGTCTAACTTTCAGCCTTCTTTAAACTTCTATCTTGAAAAAATACTTTAAATGTCATCCATGATTTATTTCCAGAACTTACTACAAAAGACTACTTTTTTAAGAGTAAGAATAATAAGGGGTGTTAAATAGCATTTAATTTGGGAAATGGGTTAACCTTTTCTTCATATAACAATTCCTTTTCATAGGGAATTATTTCTACATCCTTACAGATGGATGCTTTAACCCCTTCCCCAATAGAAGCGCCTTCTAGCGCATTTGATTTATTCCTCCGCTGAAGAAAATGGTTCCAATTTAATCAGTCATGAATATATATTATAGGGAATATTTTCTACATTCTAGCACATGATAGCTTAAAGCAGGCTGAAAGTTAAGCAGAATGCGCCTTAAGGCGCATTCTGCTTTACTTTCAGTCTGCTTTAAGTGGTCACCTATCTTCAATACTAGAAATAGGCTATCAGGTAAAGGGTTAAGCAGGCTGAAAGTAAAGCAGAGATCTCCTGAAAGAGGTTTCTGTTTTACTATCAGCCTATTTGAAACAACAACTTGCACCTATCACTGAAAACAAGCTATGTGTGAATAGGGGGAGAGGGTTAAATGTTTAACTGCCATCATCTGCTTAGTTACAGCGGAGAAAACTTTATTATTTTCCCCTTTTAAACTCTAAACAAAGGACCAAATGCAATGCAATAAATGTTGAAAATTACAGTTTCCTTCAGGAATTGTCTGGTCTGAGTCTACTAGAGTCTACACTATTCTCAAAAAGTCAACTGACACTTTTAGTTGGAGAAGAGTTTAAAATATGCCCCAAAAAAATCTGAAATCTAAAACCAAATGCAGACGACAAATTTTAAAACAGACAGCAGTCTTATGTCACTGAAAGAATTAATCAATAATGGAGGTAGTTAACCACTGCCTACATCAGCAAATCTACTTAACTTTTAGCATGCTGGGTAATTTTTTCGTCTGCAATAATTGTCGTCTGCTTCTGTTCTAAAATCGGATTTTTCTAAATTTCTTTTCAGAACATGACCAGAATGTCAAACAGTTTGGATCCAGATGAGACACCGCGTTACGCGGCGTCTCATCTGGATTCAAACTGTTTGCAAAGGTAATCACTGTGGCAGATATATCCGCAGCGAGCATGTAAAGAGTTAAATTTCCTCTAACATTTACTATAATGCTCCATATAATGTGTCTGCTTCCATTGAAAATGACTGAAAACATGGAATATCTGCCGGCTACTGTCAATTCCAGTTAAAATCCTCCCTTTAACAGTTAAACATGTATCAAGCTGCTTTTCTTTTGAAGTAAATTGGGTCTTTTCAGAAAACTGCTCAAAACATTCCTCTCTAAAATTTCAAATAGACATTTCAAGTTTGAAATTTATTGAAGTTGTACCCATATTTTACTATTAAAGGTTGTTTTAAACCATTACCCCATAACCTGTTTTCTAGTATTGAAAATAGTTGACTATGTAAAGCAGATTGAAAGTAAAGCACATTCTCCTTTACTTTCAGCCTGCTTTAAGCTACAATCTGCTAGGATACAGAAACTATTTCTAATGGTATATATTCATGACTATATAAAGTGGAACTATTTTCTTCAAAGAAGGAATACATTAAAGACGTAAAAAAGTGTATTTATTGGGTAATGGGTTAAACATATATCAAGCTGCTTTTCTTTTGAAGTAAATTGGATCATTTCAGATAACTGAGCTCAAATCATTCACCTCTAAAACTTCAAAATGACAACCCCAGTTTGAAATCAAGTTGGGTCAATATTGTTTTATTATTAAGAGCTGTTTTAATGATTATAATGTAAAACGAAAAACAGTGCTGATCCTGATCATGAGGCTCCTGAAGCCCTCTGATCTGGTTCATCAAAGTTTGCAACAGACAAGTGTACTCTCCGCAGGTACACTGTAATGGCCATTTATATAGTATAGTATCAATAGGGTTAGACTACTTCACCCTTACCATCACAAAAGCAAACACAAATGAACATTTATTGACAATGTTGATTATTGTTGGTAGCTTCAAGCATGAACACAAACAGGAGCTTTCTGCTTTACTTTCATCTTGCTTGAAAGCATTCAATTCTTTCAATACTATTAATTTTTTATACAGGTCAATGATTTGTGTTTTATTCAGCATTATATAATCAATCTTTTTCTGCTGAACGAGCTGCCTTTTTTTCCCTCGAAGAAAAACCAAATCAATGAATTAATCACATTAACTATTTGTCTTTTTGCATGCAAGCAGCCTATATAAGTTATGTGCCACATTGATAACTTTTGCATACAGTTTGGATCCTGATGAGACACCACGTAACCCAGCGTCTCATCAGGATCCAAACTGTTTGTCACTCTGACCCTGTGTTGAAAAAGAAATTTAGAAATTCTATTTTAAGAATAGTAGCAGATGACACATGTTGCAGACGTGAAAAAAAATTACCCAGCATGCAAAGAGTTTTGTTGTCTTCTTTACAAATGCTGTCTCCTCCTACACAGTGAGGGAGTAAACTGAACATTTTCTCACTCATTTCAGCAACAAATCCTATTGTGTAACGTACTACTAATTAGAATTGACTCAGAGAGACACTTCTAATGAGTAGAGACTCCATAGGGCTTAAATGCAGAAATAAGGATTTTTGTTTTTGAAATACTCCCCTCATCTGCCTGTATACACATCTACTGCTGATCTAAACAGTTTGCCACTCATATTCATACTTTCTCAGGGCTCCAGATAAGGGGAGTATTTCAAAATTTAAAATCTTTATTCTGCTTTAATTCCTATGGTTTCATTACTCATTAGAATTGTCTCGAAGAGACAATTCTTTGAATGAGTAATAACACCATAGGATTTGGTGCTGAAATGAGTGAGAAATGTTGAATTTGTTCAGTTTACTTCCCTTTATCTGAAGCCCTGCTTTCTTCAAGTTAATAAAAGTGAAAACTGACTTTTTAACATTTTTCACAAACAATATATTTGAAGCAGACTGCAATTCAGCATGATGAAGCTCAAAAGAGACAATGAAATTTGGTGTTCAAAGGGTGAAAGCACTATAACAATGTGATTTGTAATGGTAGTGTCTGCCAGCTAAAATGCCGGGAATATTTTGCTATAGATAATTCATCACCCATAGGTAACAAATTATTACGTATTAATGTGAATTGTCTGAAATATAGCACATGCCGAACACAGCCTCTATATATGAGGTAGTAAACTGTGAAAATGCTTTAAATAAAAAAGATTCTTCTGTCTCCAACAAACCAGATGTTAACCCATTGTATGCTGGGTAATATTTGGTGGCCATTTTAAAATGTCGTCTGCAGCAGCTATAACTCAAAAATTTGCAAAAGAATTTAGCAGTTTCTGATAGAATATTGTCTTAGCAGCAAACAGTTTTGATCTCAGATCAGGTGAGATCAAAACTGTTTGCCTAGAGGTACACCTAAAAGTGTATCCCGCATAAAATGGGTTAAAACTACTCTATAGAATACACTAACTGTTCTTGTTGATGTTTTTGATAAGGTTTAGCATGACTACAGTCATGTACTTTTAGATGCATCATCCCAATGTTATCATCATGCATATAATTTGGATTAGACGTGATTTAGAATACAGGATACTAGAACACCTTTAAACTCTTTGAACCCTAGTCACACATACCAGTATATGCATCCTTTACAAACAGTGTATTTGTGAGGAGTACACTTGTCCTATGCAAACAGTGAAGACTAAAACAGCCCTCTGTTCTAGGTCTTCACTGTTTGTCATAATGCAGTTACACTGACAAAAACATTTCTGAATAGTCAGAAATGGACCAGACTAAATAGGAGATTTGAATGGTCAATTTGAAGCTGAAGGGATGAAACGATTAAGTGGTCAATAACTTACTTAACCCTTTCCCCCATAGAAGCGCCTTTTAGCGAATCTGATTTATTCCTCCGCTAAAGAAAATAGTTCCAATTTAATCAGTCATGAATATATATTATAGGGAATAATTTCTATATCCTTGCACATGATAGCTTAAAGCAGGCTGAAAGTAAAGTAGAATGCGCCTTAAGGCGCATTCTGCTTTACCTTCAACCTGCTTTAAGAAGTCACATACCGGTATCTTTAATACTAGAAATAGACTATCAGGTAAAGGGTTAAGTATGATGGAGATTTCTAAAAACAAATGGATGCAGGATAACACTAATGTAGAAATCTCAAATAGCAGCGAAACTGTGATAACCTTTGAAAACAGATTTGATTCTGATAAGGGGCTAGTTATGCATGAGGATCCAAACTGTTTGACACCCTCACCAGAAAGTAAATTTGTAGCAGTTGCAGATGAAAAAATTATCCAACATGCAATGAGATAACTCTTTCAATGCCACGGACCCATTAAAAATATACTCATTTGCAAACAGTGTACAGGGTGTTAAGAAAGTTTGTTCCTATTTTTGCACCCATGTCTAAAAAGAAAACTACAAAATGGATGTGACTGAAACTTTTTACTCAATACCCAGAGGGTCCTCTTTTGCTTTTAATCACATTTTTAAGACGCTTAAGCATATAATGGATTATTGACGTAAGGTGATCTGGAGACAAACTGTCCCAGGTGTGAAGTAGACGACGTCGTAGGGCTTTCATTGTCTTAGGGGGTGGGTTATTGTACGCCTCGGTGTCCAGAATTCTCCAGAGATTGTCTATAACATTTAAATCTGAGGAGTTCCCTGGCCATTCTTCTTTGCCGATAGAGTTCTCTAGATTGCCTCGACACCATTGCTGTGTGCTGGTGGCTGTGTGTGGTTCGGAGCACCATCTTGTTGAAAAATGGCTCGATTGGAATCTGGGACAAGTTTCCTACTGCTTATTTTACCGTCAGTAGCAGATCTCATGAGTGCAGGTTTAAGTTCTTTTTCAAGTATTTGACCATGATAGTACTCAGTATGAAAAAATGATAGTACCACACTGTGAAAAATATTACGTCGATCGGAAAGGTTTTTGGGTGGAATCAAGGTAATTAAAAACAGGAACGAACTTTCTTAACACCCTGTAGACCGCGGTCAGAAGGCTCCTATAGGAATCCTCTGATCAGGGTCTACACTGTTTGCTAATTTAAACCAGTATTTATTAAACTACCCAGAATTCCAAGTAGACTTGTTCATGTTTTATTAACTAAAAAGCCCCAAAATGAAAAACTTATATACCCACAATTGTTAGTTAGTGTTAGAGTTACGACTAAGAATCATTTGAATGTTTGGTGACTTGATGCAAGATTGTCTGTAGTCTTAACCCTTTCCACCATAGAAGCACCTTTAACCCATTACCTGATAGACTATTTCTCGTATTGAAGATAGGTGACTACTTAAAGCAGGTTTAAAGTAAAGCAGAATGCGCCTTAGGGCGCATTCAGCGTTACTTTCAGCCTGCTTTAAGCTATAATGTGCTAGAATATGGAAAATATTCTCTATAATATATATTCATGACTGATTAAATTGGAACTATTTTCTTCAGCGGAGTAAAAATTCATATTCCCTTAAAGGCGCTTCTATGGGGGAAAGGGTTAAGCACATTTAATTTATTCCTCCACTGAAGAAAATAGTTCCCATTTATACCATTATGAATATGCAGCATAAGAAGTATTTTCTATACTCTGGAAGATGGAAGCTTAAAGCAGGCTGAAAGTAAAGCAGAATGGGCCTTATGGCTTTAATTTTAACCTGCTTTTAGTGATGACCTGTGTTCAGAACTAGAAATAGGCTAAAGTGTAATGAGTTAATCCATTAAATCACCCCATAGCCAGTTTCTTAAGTATTGAAAATAAGTGATCACTTAAAGCAGGTTGAAAGTAAAGCAGAATGTGCCTTAAGGCACATTCTGCTTTACTTTCAGCCTGTTTTAAGTTATAATCTGCCAGAAATATAGAAAAATTATCTTATAATACTTATTCATGACTATATAAATTGAAACTAATTTCTTCAGTGGAGGAATAAATTAAAGGGGTAAAAAAGCCCAGGGGTGTAAAATTTTCAGAATTGTTACTCGCCCTGCTGGGTGATTATGACATTTTGCTCATTAGTGTCTGCTATAAACTATCAGAAAATCTGCTTGCCCTGATAAAATGTTACTCGCCATGGCGAGTGGGCGAGTAGAATTTTACACCCCTGATTTAAGCGTATTTATCAGGTAATGGGTTAAGACTCTGGATCATTTGAATGGATTTTGACTTGGTGTAAGATTGACTGTCATCTCGATGAGTCATGGTGTTGGGTGCAGACACAAGGGTTTTAGTATCTGTAATACCTAGAGCTAAAATGCCAGACACATTTTCTGATTTCATGTGGTGAATAGTGCTTCGAGGCTTTTACACTTGAGACAGGGCTAGAAAAATGCCACAGAAAACGGAGACAGACATTCTAAATAAATACCTAGAAAATGTTTGTAAAACATATGTACACATGCCCCAATAATCGCAACTTAGTCTTACTGTAGAAATGTAGCTTACCGAGATGTTTTAAAAGCGATCAGACATACAGACGGACAGGGCAAACACTTAATGCCCCTCCTCTATTCTTGCAGGGGCATAAAAATGCTCAAAATAATCTAGATTAACTCTATACTCCATATACTTATTCCTTCACTGAAGAAAATAGTTCCATTTATAAAATCATAAATGTGTATCATAATATTTATTTCTATATTCTAGCAGATGGTAGCTTAAAGTAAAGCAGAATGTACCTTAACCCATTACCCCATAACCTGTTTCCAGTTTTGAAGATAGGTGACCACTTAAAGCAGGTTGAAAGTAAAGCAGAATGCCCCTTAAGGTACATTCTGCTTTGCTTTCAGCCTGCTTTTGAGCCCTAGTCCCGCATATAGGCATCCTTTTCAAACAGTGAAGACCCAGATCAGAGGGCTCCTTTCGGGGCACTCTGATCAGGGTCTTCACTGTTTGTCATAATACCAAACATTGACAAAAACAACCCATAAAAGTCAGAAATGGACTAGACTAAAATGGAAACTGGAATTGTCCATTTAAAGTTTCAGGGAGGAAAGAGTTAATGCCCCTGGTCAACCCTTGCAGCAGACCGTGACAGCTGGAGACACACCATCAACAAGGCTGCTCTCTCCTTTGAGGAGTCTCAAAGAGCCTCTCTTGTGGAAAAACGCCAGCGAAGGAAAGCCAGAGCAGCTGAAGCTCCAGACCCTGACCAGGTTTTCCAGTGTGTCGGCTGTAGCAGGGCATGCCAATCTCGTATCGGACTTGTCAGTCATATGCGAGCTTGCAGCCGAACTGGGCTGCCTCCTTCCTTCCTAAATCTTCGTTAGCGAAGTTATGCCATGATGATGATAAATTGGAACTATTTTCTTGAGTGGAGGAATAAATTAAAGGTGTATAAAGGTGTATTTGTGGGGTAATTGGTTAATAGATCACCTACCTGTATGATATTCTTAGAAGAATTTTTGTCATCTTCACCAACAAATATCGAGAAGAGGACCCCAAATATTTTGGTATTTTCCAGGGCCTTTTGAAAGTCCCACTTTTTCTCGTCCCACACCCCAGTCCTGTTTGAAATACTCCAACCCCCAAACTTCCGTATCATGTCCAACATGGGCTTCGCCCCGAGTTTGTCCACTGTCTTGTTCTTGTCTAGGCAAGATTGGTAATATAGCTTGGCTTTAACCTCTGCGTCATACTGGGTGGCATTAATAGGTCGTTCTGAAGAAAACAGCAAAATTACAACGTAACTCAAGAGGAAGGTACAGCAGAAATTGAAATATTTTCTATATCAGGGGCCCGTTTCATAAAACTTCGTACGACAAATGTTATCGTAAGTCAGATTATAAAAGTCTCAATTATTATTTATTTCTCCATCTAATCCTGTCTTGTGACATCTCTTTGGAATCGTCTTGAAAAGACGATTCCAAAAAGATGTCACAATACAGGATTAGATGGAGAAATCAGAAATTAAATGTATTTTAAAGTTTAGACTTACCATCGTTTTTGTCGTTTATGAAACGGGCGCCAGTTATATATTTGATAATTTCTATATCAGGATATAATTGATTCTTAACCCATTACCCCATAAATACACATTTTTATGCCTTTAATTTATTCCTCCATTAGAGGAAATAGTCCAATTTTACACATTCATGAATATGTATCATAAGAAATATTGTCTATATCCTAGCTGATAATAGCTAAAAGCTTAAGGCACATTCTGTTTTATTTTTAAACTGCTTTAAGTGCTCAACTGTCTTAAATCTAGAAACAGGCTATGGGGTAAGTTTAAGGGTTAAGAAAAGGCTTACTGTGTTTCCCTTTAGGAAACTTCTGCTGTTTCGCATTTTGAAGACAGGTGACTACTTCATGCAGGTTGAAAGTAAAGTAGAATTCACCTTAATTATGCTCTACTTTCAGCCTGCTTTAAGCTACTATCTGCTAGAGGTATATAGGAAAGAAATCTTTCACTGGACTGTGTCACAGTGATACAGTAATATCAGGGTCACAAGATAAGGGAAATGTTTTGAAAATTAAAATCCGTATGAACCCTTAGAATGTTGAGACAGTTCATTAGAACCATCTCAAAGAGACGATTCTAATGAGTGCATATAATTATACATTTACCTATAATATTATTATGGTTTGGTGCAGACATAAGGATTTTAAATTTCATAATACTCCTCTTATCTTTCATCATCATCATCAGATTTTTTATTAACGTGCAGGGTTGGGAGCATTGTCGACAACAGTGGGCTCCCTTCCAGGTAACTGGCTAGCTGCACGCATCTTTGGACCTTGTACTCTAGTGAGCAGTCACACCATATGGTTTAGTGCAAACATAAGAATTTTAGTTTTCAAAGTACTCCCCTAAAAAGTTCCCTTATCTTGAATCCTTGTAATCTAATGAGTAGCATCATATGGATTGGTAAAGCAGGGCTCAAGACAAAGGGAGTATTTCAAAAACTAAAATCTTTATTTCTGCATTCAACCCTATGGTGTCACTACTCATTAGAATCGTCTCAAAGAGACGATTCTAATGAGTAGTAACACCATAGGATTTGATGCTAAAATAAGTAAGAAAATGCTGGATTAGTGCAGTTTACTCCCTCTTATCAGGAACCCTGCAGGTAAAGACACAAAGGAGAAAGCATGCGGAAATGTTGAGTTTACTCCCCGTAATCAGATGTACCGAACCCATGCAATACATTATCATTATCTTAGCTTGTAATCTGGCAATCTTGGGGTTGATTGCAATAAAACTATAATAAAATATGATGTATTGCTACACTGAAATGACAAGTGCCTACTCCACAGAACATACTGGACAATATAAACTATACACAAATCAATATTCATTAACTCCTTGCATGCTAGCGGCGGATATATCCCCCAAAGTGATTGCCTTTGCAAACAGTTTGGATCCTGATGAGACGCCGCGTAATGCGGCGTCTCATCAGGATCCAAACTGTTTGCCATTCTGACACTGAATTTAAAAGAAAATTTTGAAAATTCTAATTTTAGAAGATAGCAGACGATAAATTGTTGCAGACGAAAAGAATTACCCAGCATGCATAGAGTTAAGCTGCTGGCAGATAGGGATTACGATTTATCGGATTCTCCGTGGGGATGATTTAATCTCTTCTTCATCTACAAATGCTATCTATTTGCAAACAAAACGTGACAAACAAGAGATGGGGGCTGTGTCTGTAAGTTTTGATTATTTTTGCATTAAACCCTATGGTGTTACTACTCATTAGAATCAAAGATTCTAATGAGTAGTAACACCATAAGGTTTAATGCAAAATTAGGATTGTGGTTATGAAATGAGTGAGAAAATGTTAGTCTTTGTTTAACCCATTCCCCCATAAATACGCATTTTTACACCTATTATTTATTCCACCACTGAAGAAATAGTTCCCTTTTAAACAGTCACGAATATGTATCATAAGAAATAGTTTCTATATCCTAGCACTGATAATAGCTTAAAGCAGGCTGAAAGTAAAGCAGAATGTCTTCTTTAAAACTAGAAACAGGCTATCATGCATGGGTAATGGGTTAAGTGGTCATAACAAAGAAGTTTATCTGTATATGCAAATTATGACGTCTTTATGAGTTCTTATAGTGCATAATCATGACTGTATAAAGTGGAACTATTTTCTTCAGTGGAGACTTTAACTTAACCCTTTAATTACCTGATAGCTTATTTCTAGTATTGAACATAGATGACCACTTAAAGTAGGTTGAAAGTAAAGTAGAATGCGCCTTGAGGTGCATTCTGCTTTACTTTCAGCCTTCTTTAAGCTATCATGTGCTTGAATATAGAAACTACATGTATTCCCAATAATATATATTCATGACTGATAAAATTTGAGCTATTTTCTTTTGCGGAGGAATATATATCATATTCGCTAAAAGGTGCTTCTATGGGGTAAAGGGTTAAGATGTAAAAAGACATATTTATGGGGGAAAATGATTATAAGAATCCATCATGAGTGTTTATGTAGGATAGGAATGTCGCACCCTTGGGTCAGAAATAAGCTTGCCGAGTCCCTGCGTGAATTTTCTGACACGAGGGGGTGACATTCCTTTACTACGTAAAGAACAAATGTTGGATTTTTTTTCTCCCTGTATTAAATGCATTATAGCAATTGAGTATTGTGTACAATTATATTCTGCCAAAACATAAAATTGTTTATTAACCTCATCACAAATGACGTTATTTAGTGACCCACGGCATCCAGCCCTTGTGGTAAAACAGGGCAAAAATTTGAAGTCACGGCTATAGAGGATAGAGTGATTCCCTATGAGGCAAATCCCTGTCCCACATAGGTGAACAATGGGAGAAATATTGGATCTGTCATGAGTCGATGTATGAGACAAGCTGATCTCAACTGAGTCAAGAATTAAATGTTATTAAGCGAGTCTTGGTCGAGTGACAGATTCTTTTTCTCAAATAACCAACAATTTAATATATTTTTAAAGCAATGGGCCTTTTTTAAAGCAATGGGCCTTTTTTAAAACCCCAGTGACGTAATAACGCCTTTATAAATAGTGACTTTAGAGTGACGTAATCAAAGTGATCTCACACATGTTGGAGACAATGATATTCGTGATCCTTGTTTGCTATTGGAAACAGGGGTAGTTATGTGAGAAAAGACAGTTCCACTTATCTAGGTGTGACTGTTCCACCTCTAATCACTCATTCACTCACCTATCACTCGTTTCATCACTTCCTGGTTAGATTTCCACAGCTCTGCAAACGTACTCCAGCGTGGATGTCCCGCAGGTATGACATGTTTCTTTATCCAGCCACCACAGGCATATTCATAGAAATCCACACACGGGTCTGCGGTAGGATCCATGGAGTTCAACAGTTGGCTGGAAACGGTTATACATGTGGGCGTCAAACATGGTCCTGTAACAAAACACAATAGACTGTCATTTGAAAACAAGAGCTGTTTGAGAATGGTAGAGCTCAACTACTGTATACTAACCCTTTACCCCATAGCCCATTTCAAGTTTTGAAGATAAGTTACCACTTAAAGCAGGTTGAAAGTAAAGCAGAATGCGCCTTACGGCGCATGCTGCTTTACTTTCAACCTGCTTTTAGCTACCATCTGCTTAAATATTGAAAATATTTCTTATGATATATATTTATTACTGTATAAATTGGAACTATTTTCTTCAGTGGTGGAAAAATTAGAGACGTTAAAATGCGTATTTATGGGATAATGGGTTAAACTCTTCACTTGCATGTAAGACATAACTATTTACTCTATAGATACACATTTTTACACTTTTAATTTATTCCTCCACTGAAGACAAACGTTCTACTTCATACAGTAATAAACATGCACCAGGCATATTAGGAATATTTTCCTAAATTCTAGCAGATGGTACGTAGCTTAAATCAGGCTGAAAGTAAAGAAGATGGTAGCTTAAAGCAGGCCGAAAGTAAAGCAGAATGTGCCTTTAGGCACATTCTGCTTTACTTTCAGTCTGCTTTAAGTGGTCACTTTTGTCTTTAATCTAGAAACAGGCTTATAGAGAAATGGATTAATCTGACGTCTTCTTGAATACTTTAGAGTACATGATGAAATACCTTTACAAAACTAGAAACAGGCTCATATGGGTAATCAGTTATTCTGTCACACTTTGCGCACGCCCCTATATAAACAAAGAACAAACGTTTCAGCGTTTGAATTTTCAATAGACAACTCACGCGCTTAAACGTTCTTACGTGACGTCATATGGCTTCGAAAATGTTTACGCCAATAAATGTAGCGCCGTTGATCCAGTGCAAATTAAGGTTAAATTATGTGTTAGAATCGAAATAATAAATTAATACCAGTGTTTTATCGTGCAATCGAACACGGGTAGTCGTTGAGATGCTTGTAATTAAACCACTCGGCCTAAAGGCCTCATGATTAGATTACTACGCATCTCAACTCCTACCAGTGTTCGATTGCACGATAAAACACTGGTGAATTTATTATTTCTTAAATAAAACATGGAAGAATCCACTGGGCGCAAATAGGTTAAGCTCTTTTGAATTATTATTATAATTAACATGACAATCTACCTTTTTCAGCTGGTTTGGTGGCTGGCTTGACTGGTTTTGCTGGAAGTGGACCACTAGTTGGTGCCGGGGTGTCACTGCCATGATGGTGTGACATCTCGATGGCATTTAGTCGACTGATTTTTTGGTCCCGTGTGGCCAGTAGAGCAGAGAGAACTATGATGGTGAGGGCAGCTGCACCGAGGAACAAAGCTAACAGGCACTCCAGCCACGTTCTCCGGCCCCTGAAAATAAATCAACAGCAATTTAACCCATTACCCCATAAATATGCCTTTTTATGTCGTTAATTTCTTCCTCTACTTATTGAAATAGTTCCAACTTATACTGTTAATTCAGAGCAACAGATAAGGGTAGTTTTTCAAAACTTAAAATCTTTATTTCTGAATTAAACCCTATGGTGTCACTACTCATTAGAATCGTCTCTTCGAGACGCTTCTAATGAGTAGTAACACCATATAGGGATTTGGTGCTGAAATGAGTGATAAAATCTTTGATTTGTTGAAATAACTACCTCTTATCTGGAGCCCTGTGTTATAAATAAGAATCATAAGAAATATTTTCTATATTCTAGCAGATAGTACTTTAAAGCAGGCTGAAAGTAAAGCAGAATGCACCTTAATGTGCATTCTGCTTTACTTTCAACCTGCTTTAAATGGTCACATATCTTCAAAATTAGAAACAGGCTATGGGGTAAAGGGTTAAGAAATGATAAATTCAAACCAGTATTTAATCGTGAAATAAAACACGGGAAGGAGTTGAGATGCGTAGTAATTTAATCACGAGGCTGCAGACGGAGTGATTTAATTACAAGCATCTCAACAACCACCCATGTTCGATTGCACGATAAAACGCTGGAAGGAATTTATTATTTCGTTTCTAACACTTCAATTTAACCACAATTTGCACCCAAGCAACGGCGCTTCATTTCTTGGCATACACATTTTCAAAGCCATATTACGTCAGTAACGTCACATTTTAGCAGTTACAGCGTGTGCATGTTTTATTGAGAATTCGAACACGGTTGCATCCTTCTTTGTTTATTATAATATAGGGGTGTGCGCTAGTTGTGTTAGAATATAAATTTCCATTGAAGAAAAATGCTCCACTATAATACAGTCATGAACATGCACTATAAGAAATATTTCCTATATTCTAGCAACTGGTACAGTGGAGAATGTGTTATTCTTTCCCAATAAATGCGTTTACGCTAAAACTATTATTTGCAGTGCAAACAGTTAGGAGCCAGATCAGACGCCGGGTAACCCGGCGTCTGATCAGGCTCCAAACTGTTTGCCACCAAGATAAACATGAATTATCAGAATTGTCCAAAAGTTGTACTTTTCTACGTTTTAGTGCTTTGCGTTTGCGTACGTTTGCGTTTGAACGGGAAAGAATAACAGATTCTCCACTGTACCTTTAAACAGGCTGAAAGTAAAACTGAATGCACTTTGTGACACAGTCCCCTACTCTTTCAACCTATGGTCATCTGTCTTTAAACCAGAATCAGTTGATGGAGTAAAGGGTGAACATATATTACCCCATAAGTATGCCTTTTTATGCATTTAGTTTCTTCCTCCACTGAAGAAAATAGTTCCATTTTATACATTCATGAATATGTATCTTAAGAAACATTTCTTTACTCTAGCAGATAGTACTTTAAAGCAGGCTGAAAGTAAAGCAGAATGCGCCGTAAGGCGCATTATGCTTTAATTTCAACCTGTTTTAAATGATCTTATGTCTTTAAAACTAGAAACATGCTAATTGGTCAATGAAATAGATCACAAGACGAGTATTTGGTACTGGCTTATTATGATTGTTTAGTTAAATATACCGGTGGTCTCAATCCAAGCTAGTCTGTTAATTTTGCAGTTGACAGAGAAAACTAAAATTGAAATTTTGACAGCAACTTAAGCCAGTATAACGGCTGTCCAATACTAAGAGTAATCTGCTTTAAAAGTAAGCTAGAGGTTAAGCAGAATACTTTCTGCTTTACTTTCCACTTGCTTTAAGTAGCCACCTAATTCTTTAACACTGAAAAATGCTTGTGCTGATTATAAATTTTGTTATTTTTCCAATTTCAAATCAAATGGCAAAACAGAATCATTTTGAACATTTGAAACAAGTTTTTACTTTAGACAACGGCAGTTTCAAAGAGGTAGTCAAATGGACATCAAACATTACAGTTTATTTCACTGACTATATAGTTCCAATTTATACAGTCATAGACACAGGTACTTGACACATACTTTATTATCTATTAACACCCCCCCCCCCCCCCCCCCCCTTTAAAAATTTTTTTTTTTTTTTTTTTTTAAAAAGAGGGGGGGGGGGGGGGGGGGGGGGGTTAATAAATTCTTCCAGACATAGGTCTGAGAATGGGTTAGATGTACAGTGGAGAAGACATTTATAAATTTATAATTCTTTCCCATGAAGACAAAATGAAATCAAAGTTAAAGCAGCTTGGTGTCATGTATATTTTCTTATAATAACCCTTTCCTCCATTGCCTGTTTCTAGTTAAAAGACAAGTAAACACTTAAAGCAGGTTGAAAGTAAAGCAGAATGTGCCTTAAGCCACATTCTGCTTTACTTTCAGCCTTCTTTAAGCTACCATCTGCTAGGATATAAAATATGGGTGTATATTTATAACTGTATAAAGCAGAACGATGTCTTGTACAACAATGGCAAGCCATTATCATATAAATGACACCAATTTCAGAAACATAAAACACCAATTTTACAGTTACCTGAATACTAAATCAATGCATCATTCTCAAAATGTTGTCTGTGTAACTTTCCACAATATTATTTTAAAAACAAATAAAGTAGATTTAACTCTTTACTCCTATAGCCTGTTTCTAGTATTGCAATGAAGACAGGTGACCACAGTCTTATTTGAAAGTAAAGCAGAATGTGCCTTAACCAATTACCCCATAGCCAATACAGTGCTCCGTCTCTACAACGACACCCAATGGGAGACAAAAAATATGTGCGTTGTTCGGAGGGAGTCGTTATAGAGAGGGACATTGTTTCACATATGCAAACAGCTTGAATCCAGATCAGACGCCGCGTAAGGCGGCGTCTGATCTGGATTCAAGCTGTTTGTCACTCGTCATTAAGGTTTTTTTTCTGTCAGCATGTTCAATATGTTACTTTGAGAAAAACAGCAGACAACACCTTTAAGCAGACGATATTACGGCAGTAAAAGCGTTAGACGTAATTGTCCTGTTTAGGGAACTGCGACAAGAGTCGTTGTTCGGAGGGAGTCGTTGTTGGGAGGGCCGTTGTAGAGAGGGAACGCTGTATATCTTAAGTTTTGAAGACAATTTAGGCTGGATGAAGTCTGCATCATAACTCATCACTTTAGTCTCTCCAATGTAATAAACGATTTTTTTCATAATAATTGAAAAGTGTACTTTTGGAAAATTATCAAACTGTTCATGTTGATTTTAGAGCTGTCCATAAAACAAGGGCCACCATTGCCCTTAATAGCTCACCTGGTACACCATGTTAAACTTTACCTAAAGTGACATTATTATTAAGATTACCATTGGTCATGCCCCACAATCAACCTTTAGAACGCATTCTGCTTTACGTTTAACCTGCTTTAAGTAGTCACCTACCTTCAATACTAGAAAGAGTCTATGGGGAAATGGGTTAAGTGGTTTGTTCCTACAATTTTTTAAATACAGTCGAAACTTCGCTTTTGTCGAAAATACCCGTATTTCAAAGTTAAAACGTGGCTAAGCCACATTTTAACTTTGTAATATGGGTATGTTCGACTTAACCGAGCATGAAACAGTGCATTTAATATGTCAAACTAACGGATAGTTCAATTTAAACGAGTTCGAGATATCGAAGTTTGACTGTGTGTCCAAAAAATGTGAAAGTGTAGACATGCTGAGACCTGATGATCAAAGATTCCCATTGTATATACTTTGGTTTCCTCACTATAAGGGTCAAACAATGTACCGATAAACCAACCTCTAGTAGAAAATCAATGACAAGACATTTCCAGGACTTAACTTTATACATGCTAACTACGAAAACCGCTATAACCTTTGAAAACAGTTTAGATCCTGATGAGACACCAAGTAACTCGGCGTCTCATCAGGATCCAAACTGTTTGACACACTGACTTATAATTGTGAGTTTCCTTTAGAAATTTGTAAATTTTATAATAATAGCAGACGACAATGTTTGCAGACGACAACATTTCTTTGCGTTCAATTTATTTGGACATGTAAATGGAAATCACTGCGTGCGCCAAACCAAGCTAAAAGCAACTTGACTGGCAAATGCCAACACTGTAATAACTTTAACCCATTACCCCATAAATACGCCTTTCTACACCTTTAGTTTATGTCTTCACTGTAGAAAAAAGTTCCAATTTCTACAGTTATGAACATGTTTAATAACAAATATTTGCTATAAACAAGCAGATCGAAGCTTAATGCAGGCTGAAAGTAAAGCATTCTGCTTTACTTTCAACCTGCTTTAAGTAATGACATGTTTTAAAATGAGAAACAGGCTATGGGGTAATGGGTTAAATTTGGACATGTACGGTAAATAGAAATCACTGTGTGTGCCAAACTAAGCTAAGAGCAACTTGACTGGCAAATGCCAACACTGTAATAACTCTTTGAATGCTTGGTAAATTTTTGTCTTCTGCAACAATAATTGTCGTCTGGCACTGTTCTAAATATAAATTGATTCGCTATTCCAGACCCATTTTTTTAAACAAGGAGCTTATGTCATAAACAATATCTCACAATAATGTCTTCAACCTTTCCATCACAATTAAGGCAGACATTTCACATTTTAAATAAAAGCTAAAACAGCATTGCGATAAAGTGCAGAAATGACAGATTTTATATAAAAGCGACATTATGTCCTCAGGGCTCCAGATATGAGGGAGTAAACTGAACAAATCCAACATTTTCTCAATCATTTCAGCACCAAATCCTAAATTGTTACTACTCATTAGAATCGTCTCTTCGAGACGATTCTAACGAGTAGTGACACCATAGGGTTTGATTGAGAAATAAAGATTTTAGTTTTTGGAATACCCCCCTTAATAGTTTGGCACCTGATCAAATACAGAGTTACTCTGTCTCCAAACTGTGTGCAATTGACAAAATTGTTTGGACTCTTTCAACACTAAGCAACTCTTGTGGGTCATTTAATTTACCAAAACATGAACCGGTCTACTTGGAATTCTTTGTAGTTAAATAAATACTTATCTAAATTAGCAAGCAGTGAAGACCCTGATCAAAGGGCTCCTATATGAGCCATCTGATCTGGGTCTACACTGTTTGCAGATGTAATGAGTATATTTTAAACAAGTCCATGGTGTTGAAAGAGTTAACCTAAATGCATTCATTAGGAAAGAATACCATTTATAACATAACAGACGGCGTGAGCGTTGAATATCACCCATTGTTTAAATGTCATATATAACTAGTTAAATAACTATGCAAATGAGGCACGCCACGACGTCGTTACTTATGATATTATTAAAATGCGTTCCGAGTATGCGTTCAATTTCCAACGTCTTCTTTCCATCATGTAGATTCAATTTATAGATTTTTGGTGTAATTAATCAATATTTGATCTACATGAAAGTGCTTATCATACAAGTCATATAATAACATACCTAAACATTATGCTAGTGTACGGGATTAATTTGGAACAACTTTTTTCGCGCTTAGCATTCACTTGACCTCAAAGGCTGCGATAAATAACTTTTCTAGGTTATGTTATAAAAAGAATATAACATTTGTGTTAATAATTTATTGGATTTATCAAACTCGTCGTTTTAGAAAACGATAAAAACTCGGCAAAGCCTCGTTTTTATTGTTTTCTAAAAGACTCGTTGAATTAATCCAATATATTATGAACACTCATGTAATATCCTATATATATTTTCCTCATGTTTTCATGTAAATCATGAACTGAGAGAAATAAAGGAAATTTGAAATTTGTCAATCAGTGAACCATACCTGAGTATGCTAGGACCGCGCTTGTAGGCTACACTGTTGTCAAAGTCTCTGCCGTTCTGTGGCATGCCAGTCCCAGACATTTCGTCCTCATCAAAGTTGGTTCTAGTATATTTCTGGCCTGACATCTACAAAATACAAACACTACGACTAAGTATGACATATTTTCATTCATCCATTTAAAAAACCTTAACATCAGGGCTGCCATAGGTTTGACATGAAAAATCCTAAGATTTCCAAATTTGAAGTTTGCGATTTTACGAATCGTACCCCATAGCCTATTTCTTAACTTGTTGACATGTGACTACTTAAAGCTTGCTTTAAAGCGACTCGCAACCAGATGGCGCATTTGAAAAAATAAAATAAAATACTCAAATATAACTAAAAGGGTAGCATTATCTTGCATTTGGCATTGGAAAAATATGACCAGTCTAAAAACACTCTCTAACACTCTCTAGAAATGTCTTCAAATCTTGGTTTTTTTAGTTATTTTCCAGCGTTTTATCTATAGCGTCTACAGTTGCTATAGAAATTGATCACGGGCTAAGACATAAACGCGAGCCAAATTATGCAGTTGTATGTACTCTTCATCGCTTCCCACTGAAATATGTTAAATCGATCCGAGATATATGAATAGTGGGTCAAGCAGTGTCCTCATTTTGACTTATGTCCGCCCATGCCGAGTCACAGGTTCGATTCCCACCAGAGCTCAATAAAATTTTTTATTGAGGAGCCCTCTGATCTGAATCTACACTGTTTGCAAATGTAATAATTTTATAATAATTCAAACAGGTCCATGGTGTTGAAAGAGTTATATTTGCGCACCACAACAGTTACTGTAGTCGGTTCAACAAGTTCAGCTCTCAAAGACAGGCATGCAGGTTACAATTACACCAAGATTATAGCAATTAAATTGCTGAATTCAAATTTCAAAACTACCAATTTATCAGATAATGAAACATAATCTATAATTAACACTCCAATTCTGCAAAGAAAAAAATGCTTGTCTGTTCAACCCGTTCCCTCACAGAAGCGCCTTTTAACACATTTAATTTATTCCTCCACTGAAGAAAGTAGTTCCAATTTATACAGTCATGAACATGTACCAAATAAATATTTTCTATATCCAAGCAGGATGGTAGCTAATAGCAGATCTTAAGGTGCATTCTGCTTTACTTTCAATCTGCTTTGGTCAACTGCCTTTAAAACCATAAACAGGCTATGGGGTAAAGGATTAAAATAAACTCTGCTGAAATTCTGACATGATCTAGCATGATCTCATTTAGCAAAAGCAATAAATAGGTTGCATTCTAATCAGAGGCCTTTTAAGAGAGACAATGATCCGAATAATACTTTCTCATTTATTCAATTACCCGATGAATTTGCATTTTTACACATTGAATTCATTCAATTGGTGACGAAGATAGTTCCAATTCATAAACTCATGAATAGTTGTATCATTAGAAATATTTTTTATATTCCAGAACATGGTTTCTTAAAGCAACCTGGAAGTTAAGCAGAATGCACTTTATATAATTTTACTTTTGTGAATCATTTTCAAGGGCTGCCATAATTTGAGCTCGAAAAATTGTATGATGTCTAAATTTTCTATTTTTCAAGCGCGATCATTTAAAGCAGGTTGAAAGTAAAACAGAATGTGCCTTAAGGCGTATTCTGTTTTACTTTCAGCCTGCTTTAAGCTACCATAATTATGCTCTTATAAAAATCCAAAGATTTCGGGAAAAATGTGGAGAAATGGCAGCCCTGATGTTCTACCAAACAGCCTAAGACCTTAACATAAACTGGTCATTTTTCAAAAATAGGAATAGTCCATTTGAAAATTTCAGCATAAAATGGGGGTACTTGATTAAGCTAATTATTGGTGTTTGATTGCCAACCCTAAATACGGAACATATTCCAAGCTGGTTCTTCTTGTATGATTGATAGAGCTGTCAGACTTAGTGCTAAGAAACATGGTATTTTCCTTGGCAAAATCAATGCTAGCTATTCTAACTTGGTTCCCTCAACACACGTAAAACACACACAGAAATTTGAAAATAAAATGGTTTATTTGTCTAGGTTACAGTGCACGTGGGTGGGATAAATATTCAATTTCCAAATCTCACAGCACATATTACCCCCTATAGAGCCACTATTTTCAAAACCATGCACTTACTGCTGAGCTATTATGCATGTAACAAATACAATGAAACCCCTCTAAAAGGGACATGTGTGGGGACAACATATCTTTCCTGTTTAGTTGGGGTTTAATCCATAGTTTGTTTCTAGTATCGATGATAGCTGATCACTTAAAGCAGGTTGAAAGTAAAGCAGGCGCATTCTGCTTTACTTTCAACCTTCTTTAAGCTATCATCTGCTAGAATGCAGAAAATATTTCTGAATATGATACATATTCATGAATGTATTTTCTTCAGGGAAGGAATAAATCAAAGGCGTAAAAGACATATTTATGGTGTAATGGGTTAAAATAAAGAAGGGTTGGAAACGGAACCAACTTTTTGGCCAGTTTAGAGAGAATTCCAGTACTTAGAAGTTCCGTTTTAGAGGGGTTTGACTGTACATGTTACTATATAAAACTCTTAGTGCAAACAGTGTAGACACAGTTCAGGAGGGCTCCTGAAGGAACCATGTTTTGCAATAATTCAAAATCTTTTTGGTACAAACCTTAGGTAAGAGTCAAAGTAAACTGGTTATTATTTAACCCAAAACCCCATAAATATGCCTTATTTTGCCTTGAATTTATTCCTCCACTGAAGAAAATAAACTTACTTAAAATTTAAACAGTCAGGAATATGTTACATAAAAAATATTTTCAATTTTCTTGCAGATTATAAGCTTAACCCATTACCTAGTTTTGAAGATCCACTTAAAGCAGGTTGAAAGTAAAGCAGAATGTGCCTAAGGGTGCATTCTACTTTACTTTCATTCTGCTTTAAGCTACCATTTGCTAGAATAAAGACAAAATTTCTTATGATAGAGATTCATCACTGTATAAATTTGAACTATTTTCTACAGTGAAGGAATAAACTAGCTATAGAGGCTTTAAAAGGCGTATTTATGGGGTAATGGGTTAAAGCAGGCTGAAAGAAAAACAGAATGTGCCTGCTTCAACCTGCTTTAAGTGATCACCTATCTTCAATACTAGAAAGAGGCTATGCGGTAATAGGTTACTTTGAACTTAACGAGTATGTTTGACACGACTTAAGTTACCAGTATATCAAACCCTTTACCCCATAGCCTGGTTGTAGTTTTGAAAATAGGTGACCACTTAAAGGTTGAAAGTAAAGCAGAATGCACCTTAAGGCACATTCTGCTTTACTTTCAGCCTGCTTTAAGCCACCATCTGCTGGAATATAGAAAATATTTCTTATTATACAAGTTTATGTCTTTATGACTGTTTACATTTGAATGATTTTCTACAGTGGATGAATAAATTAAAGGCGTAAAAAGGTGTATTTGACAGGGAAAGGGTTAATACTGCACACAGCTGGTGTTTAACTCTTTCCAACGTAAATACTAGTCAAGTGTTCAAATACCATCTGCCGAATTTCACAGTAAATTTTACAGAATGTACAGTAAAATCCATAATTTATAATATTAACCTTTCTTTCCCCTTCAGAGGGATAGTCAAATCTAAAAACCTTGCGACCCAATTGGTTTGATTTATTATGTCAACTTCCATTTCTGCCATCTATGGGCTAATTCCAGGACACCCCTGACAAGGGGGGCAGATACAGAAAACCAGGTCGCAATGCCCTACTCTTATTATCCAGAGAGTTCTCTGATTGTTTTGGATGCTCAGTATATATAAAGCACGGATATAGACCGATTTTTTCACCTGGCAGGGCAGAGCTAACCTTTGGCAAAGATAACTAATTTGCATTTGATTTTAGGGGTGATAGGTAGTTCCATATATTGTTAAATTGTCCGAAACTTTCAACACGGAGAAACACAATTTATGCATGCATCCATATCCATGTGAAAATGGTATATACAGTGCTCCCTCTCTATAACAACACTCAATGGGAGAAAGATTGTGTGCATTGTTCGGAGGGAGTTGCTATAGGGAGGGGGATATTAAGACTTGGCTTCCGTTTGCAAACAGCTTGAATCCAGATCAGACGCCGCGTAACGCGGCGTCTGATCTGGATTCAAGCTGTTTGTCACTCGTCATTATATTTCTTCTTTTAAAATGTCCACTAATATGTAAGGTTGAGAAAAAACGGCAGACCATGCACAACGGTAAATTCCGATAATAAAAGAATGTGCTGGCGCATCCAAATTTGAAATGCAAAGATCCTATCAGGTCAATAAAATCGGACTATACATCTGACAACAGTTTATAAATCTGAAGGTATTTGGTGAGTCTGGGGATTGAACTCATGAACCCTGGTACCACAGTTGAGTGTGCTACCACTGATCCACGGATCCTATTTACTTATGTATATGGAAATGAAATATGTTTATAAAGTAACCTTTCCTCTGTTGAATATTCATACACATGTATTAACCCATTACCTCATGAATATGCCTTTTTACCTCTTTAATTTATTCCTCCACAAAAGAAAACAGTTTCATTTTATTCAGTAATGAATATGCACCATTAGAAATATTTTCTATAGCCTAGTAGATGGTAGCTTAATAAAGAAGGCTGAAAGCTTTGAGGCACATTATGCTTTACTTTCAGCTTGCTTTAACCCTTTCCCACATAGCATGTCTCTAGTATTGAATATAGGTGTCCACTTAAAGCAGGTTGAAAGTAAAGCAGAATGGGCCTTAAGCGCATTCTGCTTTACTTTCAGCCTGCTTTAAGCTATCATCTGTTAGAATATAGAATATATTTTGTATGCTTAGTAACTTATTTATGACTGTATATGTAAATTGGAACTATTTTCTTCAGTGAAGGAATAAAATGAATGCGCTAAAAGGCTTTTCTATGGGGGAAAGGGTTAAGCAACAATCTGCTAGGAAGATTTAGACAGACAATTCCTACCATTGTATGTGTGAATGGACGAAGGAACGAACAATGAATTGACAGACAGATAGGGGTAAAAACAATTTGCCCTCGACTTATCGCCATGGGAGCATTAAAAAAATATATCACCTTAAAACTCACCTTTTTCCTACACTAACCTTAAAGAATCAACACTAAATTGCATGACAGTTTATCGTGTCTCCGCCTAGCTTGTCCGTGCGATTTCAATCTCACAATATCCAGTAATAATGCAGTTTGTTTATACACTCTCTTATATAACCTGGGAACTAAATCATATCCTGCTGCGGTAATAAGGCCACATAATTAGGGGCCATTTATAATTTATAATACCATATAGGCGAAGAATATTTTGTTGCGATAGAGAGAGCAAATGTTCCTTCTCTCACTGCTCCAGATAAGAGCCGGGAGTAAATTAAACAAATCCAACATTTTCTCATTTCAACACCAAATCCTATGTGTCACTGCTCATTAGAATTGTCTCGAAGAGACGATTCTAATGAGTAGTGACACTATAGGGTTTAAAGCAGAAATATAGATTTTAGTTTTTTGAAATACTCAATCCCCTTATCTGGAGCCCTGCTTCTCTATGTGCATTTAATATTGAACCCTTGCAGTGAGGGCACCGATGTGTTTACATCATGTGCAAACAATGTAGACCCAGATCAGAGGACTCATGGTCAAGGGCCTTTTAGCACATTTAATTTATTCCTTACACTCCACAAAAGAAAATAGTTCCAATTTATACAGTCATAAACAATGCAGCAACAGAAATATGTTTTATATCCTAGCACAAGAAGGCATATTCTGCTTTACTTTCAATCTGCTTTAAGTAATGGATTAAATAATGGCCCATTTTGTTGACAAGATTTCATAAAACATTTTCACAAATAATGATGTTTTCTAAAAAATGATATTATTATAAATGATTGTGGGCCTTTAAAGACTTTTCCTCAGTCCTTTGAAAGAGTCCCCCCCCCCCCCCCCCAATTGAATTTGAGGTGTCAATGCAACTGTCAAAACATGTTCAGCATGTGCAGCCGGTGGGTGTACCAATCTCAGTTTACCTGGTGAGAACAAGATTATACTCACGCTCTAGTGCTTTTCAATGGTTATATTTCTAACCAAACTATCAAATATAAAGGTAGAGTCTCACACGAGAAGCTTCAATGGTTCTTTGCTAGCGACATGGCCATAAGATCCATGATTTTTGCAAGGAAATTGTCTGGCAAGGTGTTATGATCGAAAGGTCATCTAGGGATGTCTTTAATGGCAATTCAAACTGCCAGTGCTTTACTTCATAAGAGTTCAATAGTGCTGAGTTTCTGATGCTGTGTCAGATTGAGTTTCACACTACTGAGCCAGTGCTCCAGATAAAAGGGAAAAAACAGAATAAATTCCATATTTTCTCACTCATTTGAACACCAAATCCTATGGTGTTACTACTCATTAGAATCGTCTCGAAGAGACGATTCAAATGAGTAGTGACACCAAAGGGTTTAATGCAGAAATGAAAATCTTAGATTTTAAAATACTCCCCTTATGGTAAGACTGGAGCTCTATTCTTCCTCTGCTGAAGACAAACTAAATAGGCCCTACTATCATGTTATCATGAATAATTTACCCCCTGTAGGGTCCCTGTAATTACAAACGGCAAGTTTCAATATTATACCATTGCTATGCTGGGTAGTAGTATGTGTATCATTTGATAACAGTGTAGATCTTGTTTACAGTGGTCTTTAACCCATTACTCCATAGATACACCCTATTATCATTATTATTATTATTATACCAGATTTACCTCATAGCCAATTTCAAGTTTAAATACAGGTGAGCACTTAAAGCAGGTTGAAATTAAAGCAGAATGCACCTTAAGGTGCATTCTGCTTTACTTTCAGCCTGCTTTAAGTTACCATCTGCTAGGATATAGATAATATTTATTTTGGTACATGTTTAATAACTGTATAAATTGGAACTATTGTCTTCAGTGGAGGAATAAATTAAATGTGCTTAATTAAAGGCGCTTCTATGTGGGAAAGGGTTAGGACTGCTTTTCTTAGTGTAGGAATAATTAGTGGTGTTAAAAGGTGTATTTATTGATTAATGGGTTTAATTATGTGACATTTATAGATAGCAGTCAAAAGGTCTCCAATTTGCATGCTAATTGCTAAAGAACTGTACATTAGTTAATTAGATACAGTAAATTTAAGCTAGTTTTAAGAAATCGTCTCCACAGAAATTTGAACACCTCTTAAGATTTTGCAAGTATGTAGAAAAAGAGTAAAAAAAAAATAATTTCCTGATTTGCTGTAACCAGTTACCCCATATCCTGATTTTAGTTTCCAATATAGGTGACATCTTACAGCAGGCTGAAAGAAAAGCAGAATGTGCCTTAATTTAAGGCTCATTCTGATTTACTTTCAGCCTGCTTTATTATTACTCTAAGCAACCATTATTATAGAAAATATTTCTTATTATACATATTCACAACTGTATAAAGTGGAATTATTTTCTTCAGAGGAGGAATAATTTACAGGTATTTTAACCTGAGAAATTTTACAATTGAGTGTCAAATAGTTTGGATCCTGATCAGATGCCGGGATACACAGCATCTGATTAGGATCTTAACTGTTTGCAAGTAAACCATTGTACTCTGGTATTTTCAGGGAGTGAAGGAATCAACCCTTATATAATCATGCTGAATTGTTGTCTGCTTAAAATATATTGTCTGCTAATTTTCATCTGTTTTAAACTGAAGAAAATATTTATATGAGGGGCAAATTAAACAGCTTGGATCGAAATCAACCCCACATTACGGGGTATCTGATCTAGATCCAAGGTGTTTGCAGATATTAGTCAAGCCCAGCTTAGTACTGTAAGATTTAAACTGACTGCCTGATAATGGACCAATTCTTAGTAATTACTGAACTTTCCAAATTGCTTGTTTCATTAGGGTTGGATTACAGACAACAGAGTTAATTGCTGAACTCCTTTGAATGCTACAAAATATTGTCGTCTGTAACGATTGTTGTCTGCTACTGCTCTAAAAATAGAACTTTTGAGATAAAAAAAATTTTCAGAAATAAGGTCACTCATTTGAGGGTCAAACAGATTGGATCCTGATGAGACTCAACATCAAACAAGAATCTAGACTGGTCGCAAATGACATAATCAAATTTTCACAGCTGGCTTGAAAGACTTTAAACCTCTTCGGCACAGGCTATTTTCTGTGTTCTAAACTCTTGCATTATGCTGAATATTTGCAAATGGTTCCTTTAACCACGGAATTATACAAAACCGAATAGCAACTAAGCGAAGTTGAATAGGCGAGTATCTGAGCTCTCGCGGCGGTTGAATTTTGCGAGATTATGTGTCACGTGACAACATCTTCACTTTTTTGCCTCGTTGTCCGCCATTTCTGGCGTGAAATTTACCGACTCTAGTGTTTTTATTTACATTTTATAGGATTTAAACGACTTGGTGGACATTCCTATCAATTTACGGGAATAAAAACCCGTGAACAATGCTTCGAAAACACACATTTATCATATTGACTACCGATATACAGACTCTTATCAAGTCTCGCAAGTCTCGTATCCGCCGCACGAGATTTACGATATAGCGCGAGGTTTCGATTCCGTCAGTGTATAATTCTGTGCTTTAACTCATTACCAAATAGCCTGTTCCTAGTTCTGATGACAGGTGACCATTTTAAGCTATCATCTGCTAGAATATTGAAAATATATCTAATGATATATATTTTTTACTGTTTAAATTCCAACTTCTTTTTCCAATGGAGGAATAAATTAGAGGCTAAAAGAGATATATTTATGGGGAAAATGGTTAACCCATTACCCAATAGCCTGTTTCTAGTTTTGATAACAGGTTAAAACTAAAAGCAGGTTTCAACAGGGCCTAAAATTCCCCCATATAATCAGAAGCACCTTTTAGTGTATTAAAGTTATTCCTCAACTGAAAAAAAATAGTTCCAATTTATACAGCCACAACTATGTAAACTAAAGTAAAGCTGAATGCATTTTCATGTGCATTCTGTTTTTAACTTTCAACCTGCTTTAAAGGGACTCGCAACCGGATGGTGTACTTGTCAAAATAAAATACTCAAATAAAAGCTTATTTGTTGCATTATTTGGCTTCTGACATTAAAAAAATATGATCAGTCCAAAAAAAGTCTCAAGAATCGTCACCGAATCTTAGTTTTTTTAGATATTTTCCATCGTTTTTCTATAGCGTCAGCTGACGGTATAGTTGTTGTTGTTGCTTCTCTACACGGGCTCAGACATAAACCCAAGCCGAATAAAGTACTATCAATCGCTACCAGTGAAGTACGTTTATTCGCTGCCATAATATAGAGAGCGCTGGTAGCCGAGGGGGTTACGGCGTTTCCTCATATTTCATGTTTGTCTCCGCATGGAGGGTCACGGGTTCGAATCCCACCAGAGCTTTTTTTTTTTGAAATGCATTTTCTAACAGAATTTTTTATCCTAAACTAAATCTTACCCATTTATATAAGCATTTGACATATATTTACAAATTACTATTTTTAATGCTAAATCCGGTTGCGAGCCTCTTTAAGTGTAAGCCATGTCTTTAAAACTTAGTAACAGCTAGCTATGGGGTAAATTTTAACATGAAAGAATAATTAAAGTCTTCTATATAACTCTGAAAGAAATCTGATATATTTGCAATTTCTGTCAATATTTTCAGTGTTAGATAATTCTGTAAAGGAAGCTTAGATTTGCATCAAATTATGTTCTATCATTTTCTATTTCCTAGAAAATTGTCTGTTGAGGCCTAAGGAAATAAAGTTTAAATTAAGATAAAAGGTTGCTAAGACAACAAAAAAATACAGAAAACCCAAATGTTTTAATCTCAGCCTCTCAAATTAGGACATGAACACAAATTCTTTAACCCACAACCCCATAAATACTTTTTTTTGTCTTTTATTTGTTCCTCTACTGAAGAAATCAGTTCCACTTTATACAGTCATGAGGCATCTCATCAGGATACAAACTGTTTGCAAAGGTTATCATGGTCTATATCAGGGCTGTTATTTCTCCGGATTTTTCCTAAATCTTCGGATTTTTTCCCAGTACATGGTAGCTTAAAGCAGGCTGAAAGTAAAGCAGAATGCGCCTTAAGGCGCATTCTGCTTTACTTACAGCCTGCTTTAAGTAGTCGCAAGTCAACAAAACAAGAAACAGGCTATGGGGAAAAGATACAATTCGTAAAATCCCGCTTGAAAAATGCAAATTTGGAAATCTTAGGATTTTTCATGTCAACTTATGGCAGCCCTGCTATATGTCTCAAAGCGTGGTAGAGTTAGAGATGGAAAACCAGAATCTGTGAAACACTATGCCCTGTTTGAGTAGTCACAACATAGGGTTTGTTCAAGGATATGCTCAGCACTCACTAATGAGTACATGTAGTGACACCATAGGGTTTAATGCAGAAATAAAGATTTAAGTTTTTGAAATATTAGCTTCTCTTATCTGGAGCTCTTAGTACTAGGAATAACCACATTATCTTGAGGTGACTGCTTATAACAATAACTATTAGACTGTGTACTCAGAACAAACATAACTACATTAAATGATAACCGATTAGTAAATACCATGACAAAACCATAGCAACAGCTCAATTATACATCTGACAGAATCAACTTATGCATGTACAGGTACATCCTTGGTTATCTGCAACTCAAATAACCCATTACTCCATATGTATGTCTTTTTACACCTTTAATTTATTCCTCCACTGAAGAAAATAAATAGATCCAAATAGAGTCATGAATATTGCACCATAAGAAATGTTTTCTCTGATAGAGGGTTACTTTAGTTGAAATGCACGCTGAAAGTATAGCACATTGTGCTTTACTTTCGACCTGCCTTAAGTGGTTACCTGTCTTCAAAACTTTCAACTTCAAAAATTTAAAATTTCAGATACAGTAATTCAGCATTTTAAACTAATAACCAATTCACTGCCTTACCCCGAGTAAAACAGTATTTTACCCCGAGTATCAGATGCCACATAATGCATTGTATGATCAACAATTCCAAACAGTTTAACTTTTTTTTTTTCAATGTTAAAGCGAAACAACTAAAAATTTACATGAATTAAAAGCAGATGTCGATTGTTTACAACAGACGACATCATGGCAGCAAAGGGGTTAATTCTTACCATGCAAGCGGCGAAAACCTGATAACCTTAGCAAACAGTTTTGACTCTGACGAGACGCCGATAACGCAGTGTCTCATCAGGATCCAAACTGTTTGACACTGAGATCCTGTTTTGAAAAGAAATTTAAAAAATTCTATTTTTAAAAAAGTAGCAGACGACAAATTGTTGCAGACGAAACAAATTACCCAGCATGCAAAGAGTTAATACATTTATATGATTCGAATTCTTCCAAGACAAATCCCATGGCTATAACATTCGCAAACCTGATCCTGCTCCGGTGCAATAATTCCAACACTTTACAGGTTTTCAACACCAAACAAAAAATTGTGGAATCTTTTCCAAGTCTGACTTCAGTAGCTCTCCGTGTCTTCACAGCAAGTGATATAATCATGAATTAACTTCAACTGAATTCAAACCTGACAATCCTGAAGTTTTCAAAATGGATCCTTCCATTTTCTGATAAATGCAGACCAGTTTATTCTATAGTCTCTTTTGGGACTAAATTCATATCAAATGTATATAAAACTATTACAAACAGGGCAGACCCTGATCAGAGGGCTCCTTATTGAGCCCTCTGATCTGGATCTACACTGTTTAAGAATGTAAGGTTCCCGCATAATTAAGGGTGAAACCTTACTCTGCTATTTTTTTCAAATGAACTAATCCTCATTTGAAAACTGAACAGTAAATGGTGAATCTTGAGGTCAGACGGCTGCTTCCAGTCAATATTTAACAATATATATCTTTAACCCATCGTCCCATTTTGCATACCCTGTTTCTTGTTTTGAACAGAAGTGACCACTTAAAGCTGGTTGAATATCAGAATATGCCTCAAGGCACATTCTGCTTTACTTTCAGCCTGCTTTAAGCTACCATTATTTTCATAAAGCCTCCGGCTTTCGCATGTATACACAGCATTTTATTTTGTACGTATCTAGTTCGACCGCTTATTCAAAGAAGTCAAATGTCCCACTATTATACATAACCCTAGCGCATGCGCAACACCAACCGGAACTCGCATGTGCAAAACATCATTTCTTTATTTTGGCGTCGATTAGTTCGGACCAGTCTCTATTAGTAAAGACTAAATAACTTAGGTTTTTGAAAACTTTTAGGAGTTTCAGTTTGTTTAAATGGATATCCTCGACTTGGAGGATACTTCTTTGTCTTCGGACAGTTCCTTTTCTGGTTTCTCAGACAAGGAAAATGAGGAAACAGACAAACGTGTGAAGTCTGTGGTGGTGAAAAAATCCAATTCCAAGCCTTCGGTCAGTTCGGAAAAAGCCACGAGGTCTTCGGACAAAGCCACGAGGTCTTCGGAAAAAGCCACGAGGTCTTCGGACAAAGCCACGAGGTCTTCGGACAAAAAAGCTAAAAAGCCCTCCAAGCCTACAGGTAATTTAGATATTTCACAATTCACTCCTGATAATATAGCATCCCTTAGGGGTTTGTTAGGCCTGCCAGATGCAGAGACAGAGGTAACGGACATGCTTGGTGACGGGGATATTGAGTATGAACCCCTTCCTAGGAATTCAAATATGCCTTACAATTATCCTCCCATGACTGTAGAGGTAGATGCTAATGACATTCAGTTGTCTGATATAGAGCCCCAGTTTACTGCTAGCAGTGTCCCACCCCCAGACTTTACAGGTCTTTTTGACACAGACTCTAATAATAACCAGTTGCCTTCGGGCGGGGATGACATTGGATGGACTCTTCCTAAACTTAAGGCACCGGAAATGGGCACCCCGGTTGCTGAGTCGTTGGCACAACTTGTTAATACGGCTTGCTCTAAGCAGTGTGAGTTGGACTCTATTGTATCCAAATATAAAATACCGGCCAATTGTGACATTGTTCCTCCTCCACTTGTGAATCAAGAAATATGGAAGGTAATGAGTCGAATGGGACACATGAATGATAAACTTATGGTGGATATCCAAAACTTGGTTGCCACTGGTTTTGGCTCAGTGTTGTGCCTAGTGAATTTATTGAAAGACCAGGGTATGAACCCAGAAGTGAAGACAGTTTTATCTGATATTCTGACCGTGTTGGGTCAGACTCAATATAATCTCTCTATTAGGAGGAGATATATGATTAGACCTTGGTTAAAGAATAAGTATGCAGGTTTGTGCAACATGTCTACAGAAGTCACAAAGAAATTATTTGGTGATCATATTGACAAGGATGTGAAGAGCTGTGACACCCAGTTTTCCCTTGGGAAAGATACTTTTTCTCAACGTGGTGGCTACTATCCCCGTGGTAGGGGGGGAAGATTTCAGTCTCGACGAGGAGGCTATGGTTATGGCTATAATTACCAGAGAGACTACCGATACCAACCGTATGGTCAGTTCAGACAGAGAGGTGCTCAAAATGGTTGGAGAGGGTCCAGATCTAGACCCATACGTAGAGGTATGGCAGCTTCGGCTACAGCCCCAAACGATCAAAACTAGAGAGCACGGTAGGTACTCTTAGATTTCATTTAGATGTTTGGAAAAGGTTTACTAATGATCCCTGGATTTTGAATGCAGTGTTGGGGTACAAAATTGATTTTAATGAGCAACCCTATCAGGCAAGAGTTCCAAATGTAATACCTTTTCAGGGTGAGCAATGGAATATTGTAAACGAAGAAGTAAGATCCCTTTTGACAAAAGGTGCTATAGTTGAAACCGTGCATGAAGAAGGAGAATTTATTTCAACTTTCTTCATTGTCCCTAAGCCAAATAACAAGTTTAGACCAGTCATTAATCTCCGGTTTCTAAATGAGTTTGTTTGCTATAACCATTTCAAACAAGAAACCTTTAACATTGTTCTGGATTTGGTACAAAGAAATGATTTTTTCACTAAAATGGATCTTTCAGATGCCTATTTTTCTGTACCTATTCATGAAGAAGATACTAAGTACTTGAAATTTGCTTGGAACGAGAAATTATATAAATTTGTATGCTTACCATTTGGTCTCTCGGTAGCTCCTTTTTTGTTCACAAAAATTTTAAAGCCGATATTTGCATGGTTTAGGAAGCAGAATATACGCTGCTCATATTACATAGATGATTCTATAAACATGAACCAAGATATGGAGGTTTGTTCTCAGAACATGTTGACTGTTACTGAAACAATGGAGTCATTAGGGTTTTGCATAAATCAGATAAAATCAGTTTTGATACCCTGTCAGCGTATTACATTTTTTGGATTCATCCTTGATTCTGTAGAATTTAAAGTTTTTCTTACACAGGAAAAAGTGCAGAAGATTATCACGAAAGCAAAAATTTTGATTTCCAAGGGTGTCGTAGTTATACGAGATTTGGCATCTTTTATTGGTCTTATTATTAATGCCTTCTATGCAATATTTGAAGCAAAGTTACACTATCGAGATCTTGAAAGAAACAAAATTTTGGGCTTAAAAGGTTCCATGGATTTTGATAAGACAGTTGATTTATCAGAATCAAGCAGATTAGAACTTCAATGGTGGTCAGACAATGTTGAGAGTAAGAATGGCAAATTGATTAGACAATTGCCAGTTCAGGTTACTTGCAGGACTGATGCTTCTCTAAGTGGCTTTGGAGGCATTGATTTGAACAGTCAAAGACATACTAGTGGCAGATGGTCTTTTGCAGAATCACAACATTCTATTAATTTCTTGGAACTTTTGGCCATATTTTACTCTTTGCAGGCCTTTTACCAAGATAAACGTTCCCTTCATATAGAGGTTCAGTCTGATAATACCACAGCTATATCATATGTGAATGACTTTGGGGGTATGACCTCTGTTGATATGTATAGTTTAGCTAGGGAAATATGGTTTTGGTGTTTAGAAAGAGACATCTTCTTGTCTGCTACTCATATTCCTGGTGTAGATAACTCGGCTGATTTTTATTCTAGGAATTTTTCTACATCAACAGAATGGATGTTGAAAACAGATATTTTTCAGAGAGTTTGTCATCAATTTTTTCAGCCAAACATGGATTTATTTGCATCCAGATTGAACAAAAGATTAGTACGTTTTGTTTCATGGCTCCCTGAGCCAGGGGCTAGTTTTACGGATGCCTTTAGTATATCCTGGTCTCATATGAGACCATATGCTTTCCCCCCATTTAATCTTGTGGGAAGAGTTATGAATAAAATATTACAGGATCAGGTAGAAGAATGCATATTGATATTTCCCTTTTGGTGTTCTCAAAGCTGGTTTGCTTTAATTTTGGAAAACTTGTGTTCTTTTCCTGTTAGACTACCACGTCACAAGGACCTTCTCACGTTGGCCCACAGTCAGGAGGTGCATTCGTTAGGGAAAAAGATCAGGCTTGTCGCGGCAGCTGTATCCGGGAGGCGCTCAAAGGTAAAGGGGTTCCAGGAGAGCTGGCAGACTTCATCGTCTCATCATGGTCAGCAGGTACCCGTAAACAGTATCAGCATGCTTGGCGACTCTGGTATATTTGGAATAGTATCAGGTGTAGCAGTTCCCTTTACTCATCTGAAGAGGTTGTATTGAAGTACTTATTCTATTTGTTTAAACTAGGGAAATCTTACTCCGTTCTTAATACACATAAAGCCATGTTGATGCAAACTTTGTCCTTTTTTGGAAACTCATGGTGTAAAGACCTTAATCTTATTCCACGATTTATGAGGAGTGTATTCTTGTGTAAACCCCCAAGACCGAAATATTTAGCTATGTGGGATGTCTCCATTGTGTTAAGATTCCTAGAGTCTTTAGGACCTAGTAATAGACTTAATCTTAAGATGCTCACGTTTAAGACTGTGGCCTTGATTGCCCTTGCTACTGCACCTAGAGCGCAGACCTTGGTGTCATTAAACCTCAATAACATGATTATTGAAGATTCTGCTGTTGTATTTCTTATTACTGATATTCTGAAGACTTCTAAAGTGGGTGATTCCTTTTCTTTAAGGATTGAACATTATGACAATGAATTATTATGTGCTATGCATACTTTACTTTGTTATATTCGTGCCACCAAGCAGGTGAGGAAGTCAGATTCATTATTTGTGTCTTTTGTAACTTTTAAGAAGGTAACCAGTAGTACCATTGCTAGATGGTTAAAGGAAACATTAAGGTTATCTGGGGTGAATACTGAAGTGTTTAAGGCGCACTCTTATAGAGGTGCAGCCACCTCTGCTGCTTTTAGCAAAGGGTGTTCTTTGAAATCTATTCTCAGTACAGCTAACTGGAAGTCAGATAAGAATTTCAGGAAATTTTACTATAGACATTCCTTGCAGAAGGAACATATTTCTTTCAGCAATGCTGTTTTTGCTTCATAATGCTTTAATGAAGCCTTTATGGATTGTAGTTTAATATGTATAGTTTTTGTTGCCTTTGAAGATGCTGTGTATACATGCGAAAGCCGGAGGCTTTATGAAAATAATGTGCCCCCATCCAAGCTTTAGTGCAGGATGGAGGGCATTATTGAAATAAAGCCGGAGGCCGAGCATGTATGCACCCTCCTCACTTTCTAAGTATCTGGGGAGTATTATTGTCTTATCCCTCCCTTTTTATAGTAGTGCAACAAAAACTATCTTTTAAGAATGATGTTTTGCACATGCGAGTTCCGGTTGGTGTTGCGCATGCGCTAGGGTTATGTATAATAGTGGGACATTTGACTTCTTTGAATAAGCGGTCGAACTAGATACGTACAAAATAAAATGCTGTGTATACATGCTCGGCCTCCGGCTTTATTTCAATAATGCCCTCCATCCTGCACTAAAGCTTGGATGGGGGCACATTTTGTACCATATAGAAAATATTTCTTATGCTAAACATTCATGACAATATAAATTGGAACTTTTGTTCAGAGGAGGAATAAATTTGAGGAGTAAAATGGCGTATTTATGGGATAATGGGTTAAAACAGATGTCGCAAGTTTTAGTTGATTGGGTTATACAGTTTTCATTGGCTATATCACGGAATTATACAAGACGGAATCGCAACTTCAGCGAAGTTGAATAGGCAAGCATTTGAGCTCTCGCGGCGGTTGAATTTTGCGAGATTATGACTGTGTCACGTGACAACATCTTCACTTTTTGCCTCGTTGTCTGTCATTTCTGGGGTGAAAATTTACCGACTTGAGTGTATTTATTGACATTTTAGTGGATTTAAATGACTTGGTGGACATTCCTATCAATTCACTGGAATATAAACCTGTGAACAATGCTTGAAACAGACATTTAATCATATTGACTACCGATAGACATTATCTTATCAAGTCTCGCGAAGTCTCGTTTGCGCCGCATGAGATTTGCGATATAGTGTGAGGTTGCAATTCCGTTAGTGTATAATTCCGTGGCTATATATATATATATCAACTGTTTGATTTTGTTTCATTCATAAACAGAATTTCCGAAGACTGAGTCACAGGTTCCCCACATGGTCAATCTGTCTTCAATACTGAAAGATAGCAGTTACATGCAGACTCTAGGTGAAGCAGGAATTTAGTTCTAACAGATACATTTAGTGTTTCCTTTCAGCCTGCTTTAACCAGTTACCACATAAATACACCTTTTTACGCCTTAAACAGGGCTCCAGATAAGGGGTAGTAAATATTTTCTCACTCATTTCAACACCAAATCCTATGGTGTTACTACTCATTAGAATCGTCTCGAAGAGACGATTCTAATGAGTAGTGACACCATAGGGTTTCATTGAGAAATAAAGATTTTAATTTTTGAAATACCCCCCTTATCTGTAGCCCTGCTTAAATATATTCCTCCATTACAAAAATATTTCCAATTTATACAGTTATGAATATGCCCCATAAAGAATATATTCTATACTAGCAGAATTGCCAGCTTGAAGCAAGCTGAAAGTATAGCAGAATGCTCCTTTGAGTAGTCACCTGTCTATATTAGAAACAGGCTAATAGTAGATTCGGTTTAACCCATTTGTAACCCCATAGCCTGTGCATAGTATTGAAGATAGATGACCATTTAAAGCAGGTTGAAAGTAAAGCAGAATGTGCCTTCAGCCTGCTTTAAGCCAACTCTTGCCAGGATATAGAAAATGCTTGTTAAGGTGTGTATTTATTATAACTGTTTAAAGTGCATTTTATATTTTCTTCAGTGAAGGAATAAAGTAAGGCATACAAAGGTGTATTTATGCCATTGATCTTTTTTAACTCATTTTTTACAATTGATTTTATAAACTAATAATAAAAATTCTTATAATATTAGTAATGATATTGAAAGAATTACAAGTAAGATCATAGTCTTCACTTTATTGTAAATGTAGTTATTTGTCTTTTCTCACTTTATAAGTACATTTATATGATTTCATTAGAAGCGCTTTTGAATGTACAACTCCTGTGTGAAAAGAGCGTTATATAAATCTGGTATAATAATAATAATAATTAGCACATGGCTTGGAGCTCTCGACCAATCAGATGCCTCAAAAGCCTGTGAATATATCGTTTATTTTACAAAACCCTGAAATAACTAACACACTGTTCACTTATTCCACACTTCCGTCATCTCAAGGCAATCTGACATCACAACCCTAGCAATCCTCTGAACTGCACTCGCTTAATGACGTCATATTATGTACAGTGAGACCTAAACTTTAAAGGCAATTAATAATGAATTAGCACATGGCTTGGAGCTCTCGGCCAATCAGAGGCCTAAAAAACCTGTGAATATATCGTTTATTTTACAAAACCATGAAATAACTAACACACTGTTCACTTATTCCAAGCTTCCGTCATATCAAGGTAATTTGACGTCACAACCCTAGATCGGAGGGGAACTGCACTCGCTTGATGACGTCATATTATGTACAGTGAGACCTAAACTTTAAAGGCAATTAATAATGAATTGTGCTTACATATAGAGCTTCAATAAGCGTTATTTATGTTGGTGTTAAAGCATGCTTAATGTCTCAAACTGCACAATGAAATAACCTTTCAATTTAAGTAAAGTATTACGAATAAAATGACTTTTTCGTCTAAAACAAAAAGTAGAAACGTAGGGTCTTCTTGTTTTCCTCGAGCCCAAGCCAGTGCTAAGTAGGTTAGACCACGGTTGCGCGCGAATAAACGACATAGTTCTCGGGGGCTACGCCCCCTCGAACTATATCGTTTATTCGCTTGCAACCATGGTCTAACCTATACTTGTGCTTACATATAGAGCTTCAATAAGCGTTATCTATGTTGGTGTTAAAGCATGCTTAATGTCTCAAACTACACATTGAAATAACCTTTCAATTTAAGTAAAATATTACAAATAAAATGACTTTTTCGTCTAAAACAAAAAGCAGAAACGAAGGGTCCTCTTGTTTTCCTCGAGCCCTGAAGCCAGTGCTAAATAGGTTAGACTATGGTTGCGCGCGAATAAACGACATACGCCCCCTCGAACTATATCGTTTATTCGCTTGCAACCATGGTCTAACCTATACTAATAATAATGGGTTAAGATATTTCTTTATAATGATGTAGATCAGTCTATTTGTTTGATAGGATGGAATAGTCTATATATTATCAGAAATACTTGTTCTGACAACCTAGCTAGACAAGACTTATCAGCATTCCACAGACTCCGAAAAATCGCTTAACCCTTCTCATGTTGAATTGTCGTCTGCTTCAAATGTATCGTCTGCCAAAAAATCAAAATCAGTTTTTATACATTACTTAAACTAAAGAAAAGTTGAATATGAGTGACAAACAGTTTTGATCCAGATCAGACGCCGCGTCATGCGGCGTCTGATCTGGGTCCAAAGTGTTTGCAATTTTTATCCAAGTCGTGCTTAGCACATTTACGGTTAAACTTAAATATCATTGACTCTTCAAAATCACAGTATGCCTTTTATATTCTATATCTTGATTTTATCCCTAATGCTAAACTGAAGAAATATTATAAATGTCCAGCAGTTTAGATTACAGTCATGTAGAATAATTAATCATCTGATTAGGATATGAACTGTTTACAAAAAGACTCTAGAGTTCAGCAGGATAAAAATTAATCCTTTAATATCATGCTAAACTGCTCTGCTACAGGAAATCATAATCAGTTTTTATACTTTTCAAACTGAAGATAATTTAAATATGAGTGGCAAACAGTTTGGATCCAGATCAGATACTGCGTTATGCGGCATCTGATCTGGATCCAAACTGTTTGCAAATGTTAGCCAAGCTGTTTTCAAATGTAAGCCAAGCAGCCCTTAGCATGATAAGGATTAAAATAAACATTATCAGTTTGCCTGTAAAAATACAACTCAAAAGCCTGATGTAAAATCACGAAGTTGGCTTCACACTAACATTGATGAATTTTCCAAATATTTTATGGACTCAACCACTTCTAATTTTTTTTTGGAGTTAGCCCGTTTCTTATTGAGGTGGCTACATAAAACAGATTAAAAGTAATACAGAATGCGCCTTATGGCGCATTCTGCTTTACTTTCAGCCTGCTTTAAGCTTCCATCTGCTAGGATATAAATAATATTTCTTATGGTCCATATTCATGATTGTATAAAGTGAAACTATTTCCTTCAGTGGAAGAAAAAATTAGAAGTGTACAAAGGCATATTAACCCTTTACCTGATATTCTTTTTCTAGTACTTAAGATAGGTGACTACTTAAAGCAGGTTGAAAGTAAAGCAGAATGCTTTACTTTCAGCCTGCTTTAAGCTATAATGTGCTATAATATAGAAAATATTCCCTATAATACATATTCATTACTGATTAAATTGAAACTATTTTCTTCAGCGGAGGAATAAATCATATTCGCTAAAAGGCGCTTGTATGGGGGAAAGGGTTAATGGGGGTAATGGGGGTAATGGGTTTATCATGGCTATTGACCCAATTACTCCAAAAGTGCACATTTGTACGCCTTTAATTTAATTCCTCCACTTAAGAGAATACTTAAACTTTACACAATCATTTACAGGACTAAGTCCTGGTTGGGGAATAGTTTTCTTAGTGTAAGAATAATTGGAAATGTAAAGAGGCATATTTATGGGATTAATGCTTAAATGGGAGATTCCTCAAACATACCAATGAACTCATCAGCTTTAGTATACTCATGAGCACTCTATGAGTACAGTGTTCTCTCTCTACAAAGACACCCAATGGGAGACAAAAAATATGTGCGTTGTTCGGAGGGAGTCGTTGTACGGGGGGAAATTGGCTTACATTTGCATACAGCTTAAATCTAGATCAGACGCCGCGTGACGCTGCGTCAGATCTTGATTCAAGCTGTTTGCAATTGGTCATTATGGTTTTTTTTCTGTCAAAATGTCTAATATGTAAATTTACCAAAAACAGCAGACGACAATTCAAATAGACTATATTGCAGTCGTTAAAAGGTTGAACATACTTGTCTTGTTTTGGGAAGAGTGGAAATGGTCGTTGAAGGGAGGGAGTAGTTGTAGGAAGGGCCGTTGTAGGGAGGGAGCGCTGTATATCTAAATGATAGGGCACATACTCATGATGATTGAGGATCATGTCCAATGAATCTTAAATAATCTGTTTCTAGTTTTGAAGACAGGTGACCACTTAAAGCAGGTTGAAAGTAAAACAGAATGCGCCCTAAGGCGCATTTTGTTTTACCGTCAGCCTGCTTTAACCAATTACCCCATAGCCTGTTTCTAGTTTTGAAAATAGTTGAATACTTAAAGCAGGTTGAAAGTAAAGCAGAATTCGCCCTTAGGCGCATTCTGCTTTACTTTCAGCCTGCTTTTAAGCTTCCATGTGCGAGAATATAGAAATATTCCCTATGCTATATATTCATGAATGATTAAATTGGAACTATTTTCTTCAGTGGAGGAATAAATTACATGCACTAAAAGGACTACAATTCTATGGGGAACAGGGTTAATACAAAGATTGACTGTAGCCTACTCAGCTGATCATTATCCAGTCACGGTTTCTCATTTATTTTCAACCCCTTTACTGCCTGGCCACCATCTACTTCAAATTTCTTGTTTGAATGTATTTTTTGCAAAGTTAAATTTAAGGTTTTTGACAGAAGAAATATCGATATTTGAATCAAATAGTTTAGATCCGGATCACCATGATACTTGGTATCTGATCATTATCCAAACATTTGTTGCCAATTTTATCAAAGAGTTAATGCAGTGTATGGGTTAACACCAGATACTAAATGAGCTCACAATTCTCAGGTCAATCGCAAAAAACCTAAAAAATCCACACCAATTAATCTAGCCAAACTAGCTTTAACCTTTTCAAATAGGAAGATTTTTCAAGAGAACGTGGTTTGAACTCTCTCAAAATCATGCCATGGACCTGTTTAAAGTAGATTCATTACATTTGCAAGCAGTGTATACCCTGATAAGAAGGCTCCTATAGTCACAGCTGATAATGTCATCTGCTTGAAATTCTGAAATTGGCCCACTTTTTTCTCGTTTAACCCTTTCCCCCATAGAAGCAACTTTTAGCGTATTTAATTTATTCCTCCACTGAAGAAAGTAGTTCCAGTTTATACCCTCATGAACAATTACCATTACAAATATTTTATATAGCCTAGCAGATTTTAGCTTAAAGCAGGCTGAAAGTAAAGCAGAATGTGCCTTAAGGCACATTCTGCTTTACTTTCAACCTTCTTTAAGTGGTCACCTGTCTTCAAAACTAGAACAGGCTATGAGGTAAAGGGTTAAGCACAAAATTCTATGGTGTAATTACCCATTAGAATAATCTCGAGTAGTTACACCATAGAGTTAAAAATGCTTAAATGAAGATTTTATTTTTTTAAATACTGATCCCCTTATCTGGAGCCTTGATTTAACTCTCTTACCGCACATTCTGCTTTACTTTCAACCTGCTTTAAGCTTTTATTTTTGAGGATAAAGAATACTTTTTTTATAGTGCATATTCATAACTGTATAAATTGGAACTATATTCTTCAGTGGAGGAATACATTAAAGGCGTAAAAAGGTGTATTTATGGGGTAATGGGTTAATTAAGCACTTAGACATGGTACTGTTTTTCCTAGCTAAAACCAACCCGCTAACATTTCAATCTGTGTGAAACAAACTCACTGCCTGTGATGACATAGGAATCTTGAAAGTGTCAGCACTGTCTAATACAGTGGTACAGTGGAGAATCTGTTATTCTTTCCCGTTTAAACGCAAACGTACGCAAACGCAAAGCGCTAAAACATAGAAAAGAACAACTTTTGGACAATTCTGATAATTCTTGTTTATCTTGGTGGCAAACAGTTTGGAGCCTGATCAGACGCCGGGTTACCCGGCGTCTGATCTGGCTCCAAACTGTTTGCACTGCAAATAATAGTTTTAGCGTAAAAGCGTTTATTGGGAAAGAATAACAGATTTCCACTGTAGCAAAACAGATGGGTGGAAATTAACTCTTTCCTCCCTAAAACCTCAAATGGACAATTCTAGTTTTCAATTTAGTATAGTCCATTTTTTACTTTTCAGGGGTTGATTTGCACAATATATGTCAGAATGACAAACAGTATAGACCCTGATCAGAGGGCTCCTGAAGGAGCCCTCTGATCAGGGTCTACACTGTTTGCATTGGCCAAGTGTACGCTGTTTGCAAGTGACGTATATATGCCTAACTAGGGTTCAAAAAGTTAACGATATAATTTATTATATGTCTTTCAGTGAAAAAATCAGACACGTAACATCATGGCGTGAACAGATAGACCACGGAATTATACAAAACGGAATAGCAACTAAGCGAAGTTGAATAGGCGAGCATCTGAGCTCTTGCGGCGGTTGAATTTTGCGAGATTATGTGTCACGTGACAACATCCTCACTTTTTGCCTCGTTGTCCGCCATTTCTGGCGTGAAATTTACCGACTCGAGTGTTCTTATTGACATTTTATAGGATTTAGACGACTTGGTGGACATTCCTATCAATTCACGGGAATATAAACCCGTGAACAATGCTTCGAAAATACACATTTATCATATTGACTACCGATAGACAGTCTCTTATCAAGTCTCTCGAGTCTCGTATGCGCCGCACGAGATTTACGATATAGCGCGAGGTTTCGATTCCGTCAGTGTATAATTCTGTGGATAGACTACATCTGTCTGACTTCATTATATATTATATAAGGCAGACAGACATTATTCTCAATAAATGTGTTTGTAATACTAAAACAATTGTTTCCAATGCAAGCAGTTTCGATCAATATGAGAAGCCGAGTTACCTGCCGTCAGATCACTTAAAGCTCCAAACTGTGTGCCATTCATCAAAATAAATCATCAGAATTATCAAAGCATCTGTCCTTTTCTACAGTTTACTGCATTGTTTGCGTTTGGGTTTAATTAACTCTTTCTTCCCTGAAACGTTAAATGGACAATTCCAGTTTCCTTTTTAGTCTAGTCCATTTTTAACTATTAAGGGTTGTCTTTGGTCAATGTTTGGCATTATGACCAGTGAAGACCCAGATCAGAGGGCTCCTTTCAGAGCCCTCTGATCTGGGTCATCACTGTTTGCACAGGACAAGTGTACTATTCACTATTGAAGCTTTTATTCAAATAAATCTTCTTTACTTTTAGCCTGCTTAAAGAAGCCATCTGCTTCATTTATCTTTGAAAGAAGAGTTAAACTGAGTTGTTCCATGTGATATAAAAAGTTTCTTTGGTAAAAGTCAAAAACAGTTATTGTAATAGGTCAATGCCAGATTCGATTAAAGGACAGTATAAATTCTTGTCAAAAGTCGCAGCTGGTTTTGCTCAAAAGTTAATGGAATTAAATGTCAATACTGCTGGTTTTTGGTCAAAGGTCAATGGTAGTAATTGTCAAAAGTCAAAGCTTGTTTTTGCTCAACAGCTCAACTGTTGTCATCTAAAGTCACAGCTAAATTTGGTAAAATGTCCATGACAGTTATTGTCAAATATCTCTTCTGGTTTTGGTAAAAGGTCAATGGCAGTTATTGTCATAAGTCACTGCTGGTTTGGGTAAAAGGTCATTGGCAGTTATTGTCAAATATATCTTCTGGTTTTGGTAAAAGGGCAATGACAGTTGTTGTCAAATGTCTCTGCTGGTTTTGGTCAAAAGTCATTGGCAGTTATTGTCAAATGTCTGTGCTGGTTTTGGTAAAAGGTCAATGACAGTTGTTGTCAAATGTCTCTGCTGGTTTGGGTAAAAGGTTAATGACAGTTGTCAAATGTCTGTGCTGGTTTTGGTAAAAGGTCAATGACAGTTATTGTCAAAAGTCACTGCTTGTTTGGGTTAAAGGTCAATGACAGTTGTTGTCAAATGTCAAAGCTGGTTTTTGCTTAAAGGTCAATGACAGTTATTGTCAAATGTCTCTGCTGGTTTGGGTAAAAGGTCAATTACAGTTGTTGTCAAATGTCTCAGCTGGTTTTGGTAAAAGGGCAATGTCAGTCATTGTCAAAACTCACTATTGGTTTTGGCCACATGTCACATGGCATTAATTATTGTCAAAAGTCACTGCTGGATTAGAACAAAAGTCAATGGCAATTAGTATCAAAAGCCTCTGCTGGTTTTGGTCAAAGATTAATGTGACTTTTAATAAGTCCCAAGCAGTGAAACCTTAATGAACCCCTTCACTGCCTTACCCCAAACGCACTAATTATTTGCAAACAGTTTTGACCCTGATCAGACGCCGCATAATGCGGCGTCTGATCAGGATCAAAACTGTTTGACATTCATTTCAATATTTCTTTAGTCAATATAACTAATTTTTCAATTTGAGAAATAAATGCAGACACAAATGTTTAAAATTGATGACGTCATGCAGAGCTCCAGATAAGGGGAGTATTTCAAAAACTAAAATCTTTATTTCTACTTTAAACCCTATGGTGTCACTACTCGTTAGAATCGTCTCAAAGAGACAATTCTAACGAGTAGTAACACCATAGGATTTGATGCTTAAATAAGTGAGAAAATGTGGGATTTATGCAGTTAACCCCCTCTTATCTGGAGCCCTGGTCACGGCAGTGAAGGGGTTAATCATGGAACTAAAAGTTTTGCCCAAGTCCATCAATCTGTAAGTTGTCCATCCATCACCTTTGTAATGTTTTTTAATGGCTCACAATTTGCCAGTAGGGACCTGTATCGATTGAGCAATAGCTTTCTTGCTGTCAATGGCATAAGCTTAGTTGTCATAGAAATTATCCTTTAATATCAAAGAAATATGTCAGTTCTAATTAAAGTTTAAGACACGCTTTTGTACTGACCTAGTAACCTTTTCAACAAAAACACCGAAAAACAAATCCAATTATTTTCCACATCTTAGGTGTCACATAACATGAAAAACTAGATTGCACAGCCAAGATTCTATTACCGAAAATATTCGCAATGGGCCGTACGAAACAAATCAATATCCATCGTAACTCTGGCACAAGACGAAACCAACAATTACTATGTTTTCAGCAGTTACTGAATTTCCATTACAGTAGCCCCGTGGTTATCTATAGTGTAAGCAAAGACGCTATTCTTTCCTGATAGATATGTGCAGGGCTCCAGATAAGGGGATTATTTCAAAAACTAAAATCTTTATTTCTGGTTTAAACCCTATGGTGTCACTACTCATTAGAATCGTCTCGAAGAGACGATTCTAATGAATAGTAACACCGTAAGATTTGATGCTAAAAAGTGAGAAAATGTTGGATTTGTGCAGCTTGCTCCCTCTTAATTATCTCAAGTCCTGTATGTGAATCAATCACTTCCATTGCAAACAGTTTGGTAACCCGGCGTCTGATCAGGCTCCAAACTGTTTGTCACTCAGATTAAAAATAAATGAGAATTATCAAATTGCTGTGATTTAAACTTTTCTATATTCCTTTGCATTGCATTTGATTTCATTTAAATTGAAAGAATAACATATCCTCCATTGTACATTAGGCTGCCTACGCAGGTGGGCTCAGACATAGACTACAGAATAGACAGAAAAACCATTGGATAATGATCTAGTAAGAAATGAATCCATGCCCTTCTCTATCTTTAACTCTGTGCATGCTGGGTAATTTATTTTCGTATGCAACATTATAATGGTCATCTGCTACTGTTCTAAAAGCAGAATTTTCTCAATTTCTTTTCAAAGCATGGTCAGAGTGTCAAACAGTTTGGATCCTGATGAGACGCCGCATTATGCGGCGTCTCATCTGGATCCAAACTGTTTGCAAAGGTAATCACTGTGGGAAATATCCATGGTGACTGCTTTAAGCATGCAACATTAGCTTTTGCATGAGCACCAATTGTCATCAGCTACAGTGTACTTAAAAGCAGCCTTTTCTATAATTTATTTTCAAAAAACGGAAAGATGCACTAGGACAAAAAGATTGGATTCCAATGGGATGCTGAGTTACTTCTGCGTTTCATCTGGATCCAAACTGTTTGCAAAGAAAACCACGGTTTTGCTGTTTAAGTGTGCCAATAATATACCAGGGCTCCAGATAAAAGGGAGTAAATTGAACAAATCCAACATTTTCTTACTCATTTCTGCACCAAATCCTATGGTGTTACTACTCATAAGAATCGTCTCGAAGTGATGATTCTAATGAGTGGTGACACTATAGGGTTTGATGCAGAAATACAGATTTTAGTTTCTGAAATACTCCCCTTATCTGGAGCCCTGGTATACCATCAATAAGGTCTAAATTACGCAAACAATTTGGAGATATCAGATTACATATTGGAATGGCATCCTCAGGAAAAGTAAATTAACCCGTCTTTTGCAGAATGAGACATGATATAACCGGGTATTACCCAATAGCATGTTTCTAGTTTTAAAGACAGGTGATTACTTAAAGAAGGCTGAAAGTAAAGCAGAATGCACCTTAAGGTGGTGCATTCTGCTTTACTTTCAGTCTACTTTAAGCTATCAGCTACTAGAATATTTATCACGGTTTTTCGGCGGAGCTGTCTAATTTCTCATTGAGCCTCAAACCTTATATGGCCCAACCAATCGTGAATGACCAGAAATGAAAGCTTAAGGACACGTGCTTAAAATCGAATAGTCTGATTGGGTAGCGGTTAGACTTGACTACTGACTTTGACAAATTTGTAAAATAAGAGACACAGACTGTTATAGGCTGATTTGCTATGTAGCGGTACCAGTAGTAAACACAACTTTCCGCTACTGCTAGTGAGTTATAACCGAGAAATTTTACGTGTCCCGACCGTTAGGTAGTGATTTGAATGACATAGTGTTTCTATTTTAAGATATGACATATTGTCTCAAGTTCGGCAATGATTTGATGCGTTCTGCAAATCAGAACGAAATTGTTCATAATAGAATTGATCATAATTTTAATCTAGTACCAAGTATATGAAAAAGAAAGAATAGCAGTAACAATTCAGTGAGATTACGAGAAAACTGGCGTTTGAATTTAACCTAGATATCGAAAAGATTTCGAGCATGATGGGTATTTTTTGTGTTAACACCGTTTTCCTCCAGTGCATGCGCAACTCTGTGACCTCAAATGTAAACAAACCGTGATTTTTTTAACGCGATCGCAATCTCTTGGTTAAATGCGAAAACCCAACAACACGTAGATACCTAAAACGTACATTGCTACACTTTGAAGATATTTTTATAATAAATCAGAACATAGAACTAACTCTACAAGACAAATTCCATACACGAATTCTTGAAGCGGACACTTGCTTTATATTTACCGGTGGCAACATGAATTTCTCATTTGAGGGGTCGTTTCAAACAATTCATATTCGGCATATTTCGGGGGTGCTTTCCAGAAATCTCAAATCAAAATCAGGTGATTGAGAATATTTAAACAATCAAACCATATTTAAAGTATAAACAACTAACAAAAGAGCACACACACACAAATTTTAGTAATTTATGGTATCTACAAATTACAAAATAAAAATGATACACGTAGATCTAGACATGGAAGTATAATTCCGTGATCTAGATGATCTGTCTTTAAAAATTCTCATCACAACCACCTCTGAAAAAGTACTTATTGATGGAATAAAAACAGCTGACAAACAGCTGACAACTTGCAGCAAAATGTAGCCCAATCAAAAGCATAAACGTGTGTAAATGCTCTCTGCTGTACTTTCACCTTCAGTCTTTGAGAGACCAACTGCCTTAACAAACTAATGATTAACCTCAGATCCAGTAGTTTAATGATTGCAAAAACTCATTCTGGCGACTCTCAAGACCTTCAGTCTTTGATTATATGTATGTGGTCATAGATTACTGCGCGTGTCTTATTAGATAAATATTAAGCATAATATCCTGATTTACCATCCTATTTATTGCAACTTGGATAAAATCAATTCCATATACATCACTACCTTCACCACCCATTCCGCCGAATATCTTTTTTAAAGATATTTCTTGTTATTCATGACTATATAAAGTGGAACTATTTTCTTTAGTCGAGAAATAAATGAAATCAGTAAAAAGGCATATGTATTGGGTAATGAGTTAGCATTGTCATTTGCAAGTAATTCTAGATCCAAATCTCTAAGAATTACTTTGCATCTGATCAGAATCCAATCTATTTGACAACTATATCCAATTTTAGTGCTGAAATGTGAAGATCCTAAATTTAAAGACTATTAGAGAATTTGCAAACCCAGTGCACCCCCTGTTCCTACGGGCTTGGTACCTGTGACGATTATGTCACTTGTCCTGAACAAATAGTGTTGACCCTGAACAGAGGGCCCTTCAGGGTCTGCAGTCAACACTCTTTGTCATTTTGCAATATTTTGTTAAAATAAACCCTAACCAAAAATTAAACTAGACTTAAAGGGAAATTGTCCATTTGAAGTTTCTGTTTCCATGAATGAGTTAACCCATTACCCCATAAATACGCCTTTTACACCTCTAATTTATTCCCCCACTGAAGAAAATAGTTCCACTTTATATAGACATGAATACATACCATAAGAAATATTTTCTACATCTTACAAGATATAGAAAATATATCTTATTGAATGTATTCAATTAGTAGATAGTAACTTAAAGCAGGCTGAAGGTAAAGCAGAATGTGCCTTTAGGCGCATTCTGCTTTATTTCCAACCTGCTTTATAATTTAAGTGGTCACTTGTCTTCAAAACTAGAAACAAGCTATGGGGTAATGGGTTAAAGAAATGACCAATGACAGGAATTGAAATGAGACAATTACTATCAATACTGGAACAGTCCTCTGTTAATTGATAGTGGATTAATGATCGATAGTTAATTGTGTGTAAATCTAGGTCATTGGATTTCTGTTAACTCTGAGCATGCTAGCAGGGAAACTCTTGATAACCTTTGCAAACAGTTTGGATCCTAATGAGATGCCGCGTAACGGGGCATCTCATCAGGTTCCAAACTGTTTGACATCCTGAATTTCTGACCCTATTGTGAAAAGCAATGTTGAAAAAAAATCTATTTTTAGACCTGTAGCAGATGATAATTGATGCAGACTGAAAAATTACCCAACATGCAAAAAGTTTACTGTTATCTCGATAAAGACAATTATGGCCATCAACTAGGATTATTCGTCCAAGACACTTTTAACTCCAATTTACAATATTAAAGTCCATTTTTTTCGGCAGAGCCAAATGGTATATTGGCTCCAGATCCCGATTTCCCGAGAATTTTTTTAATTAACCCGCCTGTTAGGGTGTGCAATGAAATAAGGTTTCTATTTTTAGATGATTACAGCTGATGTTTATTTATTGCTAAACTGTGATAGCTTTATAAATCCGAGGATCAATATCTGATGAATATTGAGCTTAATCTCGGAGCAAATAAACCTTCTCAGATGTTTAAAATTCAATCCTAGATTTGTTCTTATGGCTTGAAGTATCAGAAATGCTCATTCGTTCATTGTCTTAGACGGGAAACCACAAGTTGAGATTTGGTGATTTCGTACCTTTGTCTTGTTGTAGTACCCTATATTTTTGGTATTTTTTGGCCATTTCAAACCCTTTCTTTTCCACAGCCATCTACTGCATTACTTGAATGGCTTAATTCCATAACGCATTTCGTAGAATATCTTTTTTTTTACAGATATTTCTTGTTATATTTAAAGCTGATTTTAGTTACTCAAAATGAACAAGAGGCCCATGCAGGCCTAAATATCGCTCACCTGGAAAAACCAACACAAGGGTCACGTGACCCCTGGGGTGGGATCACTTTTCACCCCAGAGACATAATTTCAAAAATCTTGCTGATGAACTTGAAAATTAAGTGTGCTGTAAAAATATTTTGTACATGGATGGTTTCAGACAGGAAGACTTTTCATTGAAAAAAAATCTATTTTTAGCTAATATGACCCAGATATGCAACAGACCCGAACCATTTCAGCAATATTGGTAAAGAACATCTAAAAGTGTCACTATGCTAAATATCAAAGTTCTTGACATAGTAGTTTCAGAGAAGAATATTTCACTACATAACTCTATGTAAAACTGTGATCCTTAGGGCCTTGACTGTTTAAACCCCAGGGACATAATTTGAACAATCTTGATAGAGGACCTAAAGATGATGCTTTGTGCCACATATCTAAGCTCAGGGTACTGTGGTTTCAGACAAGAAGATTTTTTAAGTTTTCGTTGAAAAAATCTATTTTTAGCTCCTGTGACCTAGATATGCAACTGACCGGAACCATATTTACAATATTGGTTAAAGGCTTCTAGAAGTGTCATCATGCCAAATATCAAAGCTCTAACGATATTAGTTTCAGAGATAAAGATGTTTGAAGATTTCACTACATAACTCTATGTAAAATTACGACTCCCAGGGCGGGGTCATTTTTTACCCCAGGGACATAAATTGAACAATCTTAATAGAGGACCTGTAGGTGATGCTTTGTGCCAAACATCTAAGCTCAAGGTACTGTGGTTTCAGACAAGAAGATTTTTTAAGTTTTCATTGAAAAAATCTATTTTTAGCTCCTGTGACCTAGATATGCAACAGACCAAAACCATATTTACAATACTGGTTAAGGGCTTCTAGAAGAGTCATCATGCCAAATATCAAAGCTCTGGCCATATTAGTTTAAGAGAAAAAGTTGTTTGAAGATTTCACTATATAACTCTATGTAAATTTACGACCCCGGGGCGGGTCATTTTTGACCCCAGGGACATAATTTGAACATTCTTGATAGAGGACCTGAAGACGATGCTTTGTGCCAAATATCTAAGCTCAGGGTACTGTGGTTTCAGACAAGAAGAATTTTTAAGTTTTCATTGAAAAAATCTATTTTTAGCTCCTGTGACCTAGATATACAACGGACCCGAAATGTTTGAACAACTTTGAAAGAGGACCATATAAGGATCATTCAGGCCAAGTTTGGTAAAAATCTATCCAGTAGTTTTGGAGAAGATGTCGTTTAAAGAAATTGTTGAGGACGAACGAACGGACGAACGACGACGGACAGAGGACGATCAAAATAGCTCACCTTGGCACTACGTGCCAGGTGAGCTAAAAACAGAGCAGTCCCTAATGAGATGGCTCCTGTAGGATCCCTCTGATCAAGGTCTACACCGTTTGCATAGGACAACTGTACCCTTCATGGGTACACTGTTTGTAAATGATGAGTATATTTGTCACTAGGGTTGAATGTGTTGAAAGGAAGACCTGTATAATTAGCTGGTATTTTAGAAAGCTCCTAAAAGCTAAAGCAGAATACCCCTAATGGTATTCTCTGCTTTAACCCATTGTATGCTGGGTACTATTTGGCGGCCATTTTAAAATGTTGTCTGCAGCGGGTATAACTCAAATATTTGCAAGAGATTTTAGCAGTTTCTTATAGAATATTGACTTGGTTACAAACAGTTTTGATCTCAGATCAGGCCCCACAATGTGGGGCCTGATCTGAGATAAAAACTGTTTGCCTAGAGGTACACCTAAAAGTGTATCCCGCATAAAATGGGTTATGAGGTCTCTTATGGCAAACACAGCCTACTAGGATAATGTGAAATTTCAAAACCTAACTTCTTTTTATCTCAACAAAACTCTACTCTTTAACCACACAGACTATGTGGTGACTAATTGACTTCCTAATACCTCAACCAAACACTATGTTGTGACTACTATTACTTGACTTCCTTATACCTCAACCAAACACTATGTTGTGACTACATGTACTTAGCTTCCTTATGTTGCAACCAAACACTATGTTGTGACTACTATTACTTGACTTCCTTATACCTCAACCAAACACTATGTTGTGACTACATGTACTTAGCTTCCTTATGTTGCAACCAAACACTATGTTGTGACTACATGTACTTAGCTTCCTTATGTTGCAACCAAACACTATGTGGTGGCTACATGTACATAACTTACTTATGTTACAACCACACATCATGTTGTGACTACATGTACTTATCACTTCCTTTATGTTGCAACCAACACTATGTTGTGACTACATGCACATAACTTACTTATGTTACAACCACACATCATGTTGTGACTACATGTACTTGAGGAGCTTTCTAGTTGTTTTTTACTGTCAACTTACTTTAAGCAGTCACCTGTCATTTATACAAATATAAAATATTTCTTAAGAATTCTTATTTCTAGATTCTTAATTCTGACAGTATAAATTGGAACTATTAACTTCAGTGGAGGAATAAAATAAAGGCGTAAAAAGGGTGTATTTATTGAGTAATGGCTTAACCCTTTGAGCCCTAGTCCCGCATATAGGCGTCCTTTTCAAACAGTTTACATATGAAAAGTTCACTTGTCCTATGCAAACAGTAAATACCCAGATCAGAGGGCTCCTTACGGAGCCCTCTGATCTGGGTCTTCACTGTTTGTCAAAATGCAAATAATTGACAAAAACAACCCTTAAAAGTCAGAAATGGACTAGACTAAAATGGAAACTGGGATTGTCCATTTGAAGTTTTAGGGAGGAAAGAGTAAAAGAGCCCATTCTAATGAGTAGTCATAACATAAACAACTGTTCAGTTTACTCACTGAATCTGTTTTCCCTGAGAGTACAGTCTCATAAAACTTATGACTCGGGTCCCCTGGAAACCAATTATATTAATACCATCAGCAGGAAGGACATGGAATGATTACTTTGGTGTATAACGAATCAACATCATGCTTATTACCTCCTGCACTTCTCGTATTGACCAACCTGTCATACAATGGTCTTTGACATAATTACACAGAAATCAATATCAATACAAGCCATCAGAAACATCCGGTCTCTCAGAGGCAAAGAGAGATATAATATTGTAAAACCTCTCTATTACAACCCCTCTTTTACCAGCCATCAGAAATCTCCGGTCTCTCAAAGGCAAGGAGAGATATAATACTGTAAAACCTCTCTATTACAACCTCTCTATTACAAGCCATCAGAATTCCCTGGTCTCTCAGAGTCAAGGAGATATAATACTGTAAAACCTCTCTATTACCAGCCATCAGAAATCTCTGGTCTCTCAGAGGCAAGGAGAGAAATATATTACTGTAAAACCTCTCTATTACAACCTCTCTATTACCAGCCATCAGAAATCTCCGGTCTCTCAGAGGCAAGGAGAGAGATATAATACTGTAAAACCTCTCTATTACAGCCTCTCTATTACCAGCCATCAGAAATCTCCGGTCTCTCAGAGGCAACAAGAGAGATATAATACTGTAAAACCTCTCAATTACAAGTAACCTCTCTATTACCAGCCATCAGAAATCTCCAGTCTCTCAGAGGCAAGGAGAGAGATATAATACTGTAAAACCTCTCTATTACAGCCTCTCTATTACCAGCCATCAGAAATATCTGGTCTCTCAAAGGCAAGAAGAGAAATATAATACTGTAAAACCTCTCTATTACAACCTCTCTATTACCAGCCATCAGAAATATCCGGTCTCTCAAAGGCAAGAAGAGAGATATAATACTGTAAAACCTCTCTATTACAACCTCTCTATTACCAGCCATCAGAAACCTCCAGTATCTCAGAGGCAAGGAGAGATATAATACTGTAAAACCTCTCTATTACAACTTCTCTATTACCAGCCATCAGAAATCTCCAGTCTCTCAGGGGCAAGGAGAGAGATATAATATTGTAAAACCTCTCTATTACAACCTCTCTATTACCAGCCATCAGAAACCTCCCATCTCTTAGATGCAAGGAGAGATATAATACTGTAAAACCTCTCTATTACAACCTCTCTATTACCAGCCATCAGAAACCTCCCATCTCCTAGAGGCAAGGAGAGATATAATACTGTAAAACCTCTCTATTACAACCTCTCTTTTACCAGCCATCAGAAACATCCGGTCTCTCAGATGCAAGGAGAGAGATATAATACTGTAAAACCTCTCTATTACAACCTCTCTATTACCAGTCATCAGAAACCTCCCATCTCTTAGAGGCAAGGAGAGATATAATACTGTAAAACCTCTCTATTACAACCTCTCTTTTACCAGCCATCAGAAACATCCGGTCTCTCAAAGGCAAGAAGAGAAATATAATACTGTAAAACCTCTCTATTACAACATCTCTATTACCAGCCATCAGAAACCTCCAGTATCTCAGAGGCAAGGAGAGATATAATACTGTAAAACCTCTCTATAACAGCCTCTCTATTACCAGCCATCAGAAATATCCGGTCTCTCAAAGGCAAGAAGAGAGATATAATACTGTAAAACTTCTCTATTACAACCTCTCTATTACCAGCCATCAGAAACCTCCAGTATCTCAGAGGCAAGAAGAGAGATATAATACTGTAAAACCTCTCTATTACAACTTCTCTATTACCAGCCATCAGAAATCTCCAGTCTCTCAGAGGCAAGGAGAGAGATATAATACTGTAAAACCTCTCTATTACAACCTCTCTATTACCAGCCATCAGAAACCTCCCATCTCTTAGAGGCGAGGAGAGATATAATACTGTAAAACCTCTCTATTACAACTTCTCTATTACCAGCCATCAGAAATCTCCAGTCTCTCAGAGGCAAGGAGAGAGATATAATACTGTAAAACCTCTCTATTACCAGCCATCAGAAACCTCCCATCTCCTAGAGGCAAGGAGAGATATAATACTGTAAAACCTCTCTATTACAACCTCTCTTTTACCAGCCATCAGAAACATCCGGTCTCTCAGATGCAAGGAGAGAGATATAATACTGTAAAACCTCTCTATTACAACCTCTCTATACCAGCCATCAGAAACCTCCCATCTCTTAGAGGCAAGGAGAGATATAATACTGTAAAACCTCTCTATTACAACCTCTCTTTTACCAGCCATCAGAAACATCTGGTCTCTCAGATGCAAGGAGAGAGATATAATACTGTAAAACCTCTCTATTACAACCTCTCTATTACAAGCCATCAGAAATCCCTGGTCTCTCAGAGTCAAGGAGAGAGATATAATACTGTAAAACCTCTCTATTACAACCTATCTATTACCAGCCATCAGAAATCTCCCGTCTCTCAGAGGCAAGGAGAGATATATATTGTAAAACCTCTCTATTACAAGTAACCTCTCTATTACCAGCCATCAGAAACCTCTGGTCTCTCAGAGGCAAGGAGAGAGATATAATACTGTAAAACCTCTCTATTACAACCTCACTATTACCAACCATCAGAAATCTCCGGTCTCTCAGAGGCAAGGAGAGATATACTACTGTTAAACCTCTCTATTACAACCTCTCTATTACCAGCCATCAGAAATCCCTGGTCTCTCAGAGTCAAGGAGAGATATACTACTGTAAAGCCTCTCTATTACAACCTCTCTATCACCAGCCATCAGAAACCTCCAGTCTCTCAGAGGCAAGGAGAGATATAATACTGTAAAACCTCTCTATTACAAGTAACCTCTCTATTACCAGCCATCAGAAATATCTGGTCTCTCAGAGGCAAGGAGAGAGATATAATACTGTAAAACCTCTCTATTACAGCCTCTCTATTACCAGCCATCAGAAACCTCCGATCTCTCAGAGGTAAAGGGAGAGATATACTGAAAAACCTCTCTATTACAACCTCAAAATTGTATTAATTATAAGTTTTATGACTGCTTAAAGCAAGGTGACAGTAAAACAGAAAGCTCCTGTAGGTGTTTTCTGTTTTATTGTCACCTTGCTTTAACCCATTATCCCATAAATACGCTTTTTACGCCTTTAAGTTATTCATTCACTAAAGAAAATAGTTTAAATTTATAATTTATACGGTTGAGAATAAATAATGTATCATTCATAAGAAATATTTTCCATATTTTAGCAGATGATAGCTTAAAGAAAGCTGAAAGAAAAGCAGACTGCATCTTAAGGCGTATTCTCCTTAACTTTCAACTGCTTTAAGTGGTCACCTGTTTTCAAAACTAGAAAAAGGCTATGGGGTAATGGGTTAAGCTGTCATCTGTCATTTATACAATCAATTAGCCTTCTTTTTAGTGGTCGTTATATAGAGGATTTTACTGTACTGTATTCTACACCTCAAGTCATACTAATAGCCGATCCAATCCCTATACCTTGTTTAACGTGGAGATATCCTTTCAAAATAAAAGCATGTAAGCTAAAAATTGCAAACAGTTTTTAGCCAGATCAGACAACGGGTAACCCGTCATCTGATCTGGCTCCAAACCATTTGCCACTCACAGTTAAATGAATCTTCAACATTTTCAAGAATCAAACATTTTTTTTCGTTTATTGGTTTTGCATTTCGTTTATAAAACTTTACTCCATAAATACACCTTTTTGTGCATTTAATTAATTCCTCCACAGTAGAAAATAGTTCCACTTTATGTAACAACTATACATGTTCAATATATTCTAAAATACAGTGCTCCCTCTACATAACGACCCTCCGAATGATTCCCTCTTAATAACATTGATTGCCCATGTTTCCCAAAACACCGAGACATTTATGTCTAACACTTGCACTGAGGAAATATTGTCTGTTTGAACTCAAATCAGACAATATGTACTGCTGCGTCTGATCTGAGTTCAAACTGTTTGTAAATGTAAGCCAATGTGTATTCATTTTCCCTCCCTTTAACAATTCCCTCTGAACAAGACTCATACTCCATGTCCCCCATATTTGGTGTTGTTGTAGACATTTTACCCATTACCCCATTTGCCCATAAATATGCCTTTTCACACCTACAATTTATTCCTTTACAGAAGAAAATAATTTCATTTCATACAACAGTGAATATGCTGCATATAAAACAGTTTCTATATTCTAGCAGATTTTAGCTTAAAGCAGGCTGAAAGTAAAGCAGAATGCGCCTTAAGGCGCATTCTGCTTTACTTTCAACCTGCTTTAAGTTGTCACATATTTTCAATTCTAGAAACAGGCTATGGGGTAATGGGTTAATTTTTTTAAACACTTACCATAATAAATTCCATGATTATTCGCTTTCCGTCACCAAGAGACCCACTAGTGCTCAGTTACATCTAATCCGTTCTTACTTATCCGATTACACTGGCAAAGGTCCTCCATGTTCCAAGAAGCTACTAAATTAATCACATGGGACCGTCACATAAATCCATACCAAGCTTTACACATGTTATTTCTCGCTTTGTTTTTTTTTATTTTTCTTGCATTACTTCTAAACTATCTAGTTACCGAAATACCCAACAGCGTTTAGTGAATCTTCTTGTTCTTGTTCTTTTTTTCTCTGTTAACACGTTGGCAATATTGGTTGTCAGGTAGCCTCGCGAAATGTAATTAATTTTCACTTTTATATTGACTTTCTATTAGGCACTTCTACGATAAATAATAGAAAATCTTGGCCTGAAATTTTACAGGAAGTTTTCCCAGCTCTGTGCTCTATAGCTGTCTCATCTTTATGCTAGAAAGACAGGGAACCAGATTTAACCCATTACTCAATAAAAATGCCTTTTTACGCCTCTAATATATTCCTCCACTAAATAAAAGGGTCTCACTTTATAGTCATGATATGTATCAGAATAAATGTTTTAATTTATATCCTAGTAGACAGCAGCTTAAAGCAGACTGAAAGGAAAGCAGAATGTGCCTTAAGGCGCATTCTGCTTTACTTTCAACCTGCTTTAAGTGGTCACCTGTCTTCAAAACTAGAAAGACTATGGGGCTATAAGTTAAGAGGGAATAAACAGTTTGGAAACAGACCATGCAAAGTATCTCAGCATTTGATTGGATTCTAAACTGTTTTCCATCCATTCAGATCTGTTCCCCCCCCTCCCCCAAAAATATTTTTTTTTATAGAATATAACTTTTATTGGGGGGGGGGGGTAACTCATTGCAGTTTTGTTGAGAAAAAGATAACATTTTCTGCACTGTATCGAATCAAATCTGAATGGTAACTTGCTAACAATTTAGGTATAGCTAAAGACCCAAGTACCTTCTTTGCCTAAACCTTATTCAAACAGTTTGAAAATTGCATTTTAAGGTTTTTTCAGTTAAAATGACATAAACACTCAACCCCTTCACACCCTAACTATCCAAAGAACAATAGTTACTTGCAGACAGTTTGTGTCCTGATCAGATGCCATGTAATGTGGTCTCTGATCAGGTTCCAAACTGTTTCATATTATTAGTTCATGTTAGTTCAATATTTCTTATGTCAAAATTTAAATTTAAGAAATTAAAACAGAAGATAATTGTGCAAGCAGACGTCATGGAAGTAAAGGTTTTAAATAGATTGCAGCTAGGTGTCAATCTTGAAGCACCATACTTGAGCAAGATAAATATTGACCAATAAGAGCTCTATATATATATTCCAACTTAAGAGACTTTTAACCCTTCATCCTATAATCTGTTTCCGAAGGTTTGAAGACAGATGACCGCTTAAAGCAGGTTGAAAGTAAAGCAGAATGTGGCTTAAGGCACATTCTGCTTTACTTTCAACCTGCTTTAAGCTACCATCTGACAGGATTTCTGAAATATTTCCATGACTGTATCAATTGGAAATATATCTTCAGTGGAGGAATAAAGTAAATGCACTAAAATGTGATTATATGGGGGAAAGGGTTAAAAAGGGTTTGGAACCAGATCAGACCAAGAGAAAGCCTAGTGTCTCATCAGGATCCAAACTGAGAATTTTTCACAACAAATCTGAAGTGGGCAGCATTTTATTCAGAGATAAATATGCTCAGAAAGTCAATGATTTGCATAGATAATGCTATTGCATGCATACGGCTTTGTGAACAGCATTTTTACCCTTATATAATTATGGATAATGCTGATTTAAAAGCCTTAAATTATGGCAAATTGCAGGGATTAGCTACATAATTAGTCTTAAATTAATTGATTTAAACCATATTAAGGGAAATTTACAAATTTATACATGCCCTCAATTAAACCATATTGCAGTCAAGTTACAAAATGATTAAACCATATTATAGAAAAGTTACAAAATGACCCTTACATGCCCTAAGTTAGGCCATAATATTATAAATTTACAAAAATGATTAACCATATTATACATTGAGAAAAGTTACACAATGACTAATCACATTTTACATGGATGAAAGTTACAAAATGACCATTACATGCCCTCAATTAACCCATTACCTGATAGCCTATTTCTAGTATTGTAGATAGGCGACTACTTAAAGTAGGTTAAGAGTAAAGCAGAATGCGCCTTAAGGCGCATTCTGCTTTACTTTCAGCCTGTTTTAAACTTCCTTCTGCTAGGATAAAAATCCGAAGACTTAGGAAATATCCGGAGAAATGGCAGCCCTGGCATACAGAATATGCAAGAAGCTTGAAAACAGTTCCAGTTTATACCCTCATGAACAATTACCATAACAAATATTTTTATATAGCCTAACAGATGGTAGTTTAAAGCAGGCTGAAAGTAAAGCAGAATGTGCCTTAAGGCACATTCTGCTTTATTTTCAACCTGCTTTAAGTGACCACATGTCTTTAATATTATAAATAGGTTATTGGGTAAAGGATTAATGTGTCAACAGGCACTTCTATATGGAGAAAATGTTACATAAGGTTTTATCACAAATATATGCTAATGTGCTTTTACTTGCACCTGACATGCTAGACCAGATCTAGTTTTCCTTTAAAATCTTCCACAATTTATTTCACTTGTGCTAGAGATAGGCAATTACTCTTGTACAATTTTCAGAACTTCTAGCGCTAAAATTCCCCAGGCACTAATATAAACCCTTCTCCTGCTAGTACCAATTACCCAATAAATACGCCTTTAACCCATTACCCCATGAATACGCCTTTTTATGCCATTAATATATTTCTCCACTCAGGAAAATAGTTCCAATTTATACAGTTAAGAATATGAGTGATAAGAACTATTTTTCTATATTCTATAGCTAGCAGATTGTAGCTTAAAGCAGGTTGAAAATAAAGCAGAATGCGCCTCTAGGCGCATTCTGCTTTACATTCAACATGCTTTAAGTGGTCACCTATTTTCAAAACCTGAGAATCAGGCTATGGGGTAATAGGTTAAATTATTTCTTCACTTAAGAAAAAAAATCAAATATAATTATACTCTCATGGATAAGTATCGGAAAATAAATCTTCAATATCCTAGCAGATGGTAGCTTAAAGCAGACTGGAAGTAAAACAGAATGCGCCTGAATGCGCATTCAGCTTAACCTCCAACCTATTTTAAGTAGACATTGTCTTCAATACTAGAAACAGGTTATGGGGTAATGGGCTAACCCATTACCCTATAGTCTATTTCTAGTATTGAAGATAGGTGACCACTTAAAGCAGGTTTAAAGTAAAGCCGAATGTGCCATAAGGCGCATTCTGCTTTACTTTCAGCCTGCTTTAACACATTCCCCAATAGAAGCACCTTTTAGCGGATATGATTTATTCATCCGCTGAAGAAAATAGTTCCAATTTAATCAGTAATGAATATGTATTATAGGGAATATTTTCTTTATTATAGCACATGATAGCTTAAAGCAGGCTGAAAATAAAGCAGAATGCGTCCTAAGGCGCATTCTGCTTTACTTTCAACCTGCTTTAAGTAGTCACCTATCTGAAGTACTAGAAATAGGCTATCAGGAAAGGGTTAAGCCATCATCTGTTAGACTTTAGAAAATTTTTCTTATGATACATATTTATGATTGTAAAAATTGGATTTATTTTCTTAAGTTGAGGAATAACTGAAAGGCGTAAAAAGGCGTATTTATGGGGTAATAGGTTAACATATTATATACAAGTGTAGTGAAAAATTATGTTGCACTTTCATGAATGTATGAAATGGAACTATTTTTTTCAGTGGAGGTACAATGATTTAAACGCATAAAAATGTTTATCTATGGAGTAAAATATTAAAGTTGATTTAACAATGTATTGTAAAATGACAAACAGTGCAGACCCTGATCTGAGGGCTTCTTTAGGAGCCCTCTGATCTTGGTCTACTCTGTTTACATAGAACAAGAGTATTTAACAGTCACGCTTATTGGAAGGGACACGTACATACATGTTTGTCAACAGAATTCAGTGAGTTTAAAAAAATGTTTTCAGACTTAAATTTTGGTGGTGGCTCGACGTATAGTTACACTCATAGCACCAGATAGGGAGAGTTTCTTAAATATTTAAAGACTCGTTTCAACGGTTTTCAATATTGTTGGGTTTTGTAAAGACATTAAGAAGAAAATGTTGGAAATATCTAATTTACTACAATTCTGCTGGAACCCTTATACTGCAGCGGGGAAGTTTTTGTATTGACATTTTAACTCTCTTCATGCTTAGCTGCGAAAAAGCGATTACCTTTGCAAACAGTTTGGATTCTGATGAGACGCCGCGCGCAACGCGGCGTCTCATCAGGATCCAAACTGTTTGACACTCTGACCCTGTTTTGAGAAGAAATTGTGAAAATTCTATTTGCAGAACAGTAGCAGGCAATAATTGTTGCGAACTAAAAAATTACCCAGCATGCAAAGTGTTAACAAGCACTTGACAGAACGTGATAACTCTTTGGAGGCTAGGTAATATTCCTAACTGCAATGATGGCCGTCGCTCTGCTTCTGTAATAAAATTTGAACTTTCTGCAAATTTGCTTTTCCAAATAGTATAAAACAATTATGGTAAAATATGCCAGTGTATCCATGTCCAATTAGAGACATGCTTCAAGTTCCCACATCTTTTAACCCATTACCCCATAGCCTGTTTCTAGTATTGAAGATAGGTGGTCACTTAAAGCAGTTTAAAAGTAAATCAGAATGTGCCTCAAGGCACATTCTGCTTTACTTCTAGCCTGCTTTAAGCTACAATTTTCTAGGATACAGAAAATATGTCTTATGATAAATATTCATGCCTCTATAAAATGCAACTACTTTCCTCAGTAGAGCAATAGTTTAAAGGCATAAAAAGGTGTATACATGGGGTAATGGGTTAAGGTAAAATATGCCACAGTTTATCCATGTCCAATTAGACACATGTTTCAAGTTCCAAACTCTTTTAACACTGTCTGTTGCTCAACTCATTATATGCTTACAGAAGCCTTCTGCTTTACTTACAAGCTTCTTTAAGTAGTCACATGTCTTCAAAACTAGAAACAGGCTATGAGTTTATGGCTTATAGTAGGCTGAAACTAAAGAATTATATAAATCTCCTACAGCAGTTCCAGTTTATACCCACATGAACAATTACCATTGCAAATATTTTATATAGCCTAGCAGATTTTAGCTTAAAGCAGGCTGAAAGTAAAGCAGAATGTGCCTCAAGGCACATTCTGCTTTACTTTCAACCTGCTTTAAGTGGTCACCTGTCTTCAAAACTAGAAACAGGCTATGAGGTAAAGGGTTAAAGCTATATACATGTATATGCAGATTAGGTAAAGGCATCAAAGGGACCCATGGAATAAAGGGTTAAAGCACCACAACTATATCTTTAACTCTCTGCATGCTTGCGGCGGATATATCTGCCACAGTGATTACCATAGCAAAAAGCTTGGATCCAGATGAGACGCCGCGTTACGCGGCATCTCATCTGAAGATCCAAACTGTTTGACACTCTGATCATGTTTTGAAAAGAAATTTAGAAAAATCTATTTTTAGAACAATGGCAGACGACAAATGTTGCAGCTGAAAAGAATTACCCAGCATGCAAAGAGTTAACTTCATGAATAAATCCTTATTTGAGTGTTTGATATACATGTGGAAGGAACTTTTAACTAATTTAACCTTTTCCCACATGAAAGCGCCTTTTAACGCATTTGATTTATTCCTCCATTGAAGAAAATAGTTCCAATTTATACAATCATAAATATCTATTATAAGACAAAGTTTCTATATTCTAGTGGACAAGGTACCTTAAAGCAAGTTGAAAGTAAAGCAGAATGCGCCTTACGGCACATTTTGCTTTACTTTTAACCTGCTTTAAGTGGTCGCCTATCTTCAATATAAGAAATAGGCTATGGGGTAATGGGTTAGCTCAGTGGTCTACAATATGTGTATTATTATGTGTCATTTACAAGTAGTGTACCTGTGAAGAGTATGCTTGTCCTATGCAAAGAGTGCAGACCTAGATCAGAGGGATACTAAAGGAGCCCTCTGATCAGGGTCTACACTGTTAGTCATTAACTCAATTTGTATTATACAATTAATTATTTATATTACAACAAACAAACCTAAATAATCATAAATGGACTCCACTTAATTGAAAACAAGAAAAGTCCATTTGAAGTTTCAGGGAAACAAGTAAATTAATGTAAAATCAATTATCCATCCATTTGAATTAAATCCGATTTCCAAGCACAAAAATCCCACAATCACTCTACAATCTAACCAACTTGTTCTTAAGGTTAAGAACAGGTGAAACTGAGGTCTAATATGAGCAAATTGCCATATTTGTTCCAAACACAGAACCTACTCCCCCTTTTAAAATCAACACTTAACACTAGAATTAATTACACCAACTCCAATTAACAGCCTCAGTCACTGTGAAAATGATAAAACTATACTAGAGAGCAAACCGATAAACTATACTGTAGAGCAAACCGATCACTAGCATACTGAATTTCTCTAGCTGGCCGTACAAGCTTCAACTTCCAATACCTGATTAGTCTATGATCACAGTACACCCTCCAATCAGCTGTCACCGAAATGAACATGTATTACAATTTCGTACAGAATCTGACAGCTTAATGCAGTTCAAAAGTAATGCAGAAAGCTCCTAAAGGAGCTTTCTGCATTACTTTTGTCCTGCATTAAGCAGTACCCTGTCCTCCGAAATCTAAATTCTTCGTCAAATCATGGCCGATGATCGCGAGGTTCACTGTGGTATTGATTCTGACTCTAACGGTGCCTAAGGATGAACACAAGAAGCAGTGCATTTGTTACAATCGAGTTCAAGTGACTGTTCTTTTGGAGGAAAGTATTGTCACAATCCCTTCTGGCTAATCAGATCCAATCAATATACACAGTAAAGCCTGTCGAGGACACACGAAAACAGGTTTGACAGGTCGCGGCTATTTATAGCTAATTGACTAATTAATGTTTCTGTACTTAGTGAGCGATGGTTCTAACATAGCCTTGGGAAAATCCCGACGACTTTCTAGGCAGCTCGAAAGAGCGAAAGAAAACTAGCAAACAGACATTGTGGAATTGGGGTTTAACAAAGTAGATCTTGTGAATAACCAAGCCTTTTTCTGGTTCATCAACGGGTCCTGTAAATGGACCCATTCCCAATGAGAAATTATAAAAATAAATCACAATTCTTGCAAAAAAGTTCATCATTTGGGGGGAAAAAAAATGTGATACAGGTATTTTTGTTCCTAATAAGTTAATTTCACAAAAAATATATATTATAAAACAAATTTGAAAAAATAGCTAAAAGGTCTTTTCTGGTCATTTAGTCTAAAATAAGTGAAATCATTTCAAAAATTCTTCCCCAATCATTTGATTTTTCGCGCTAAAAAACTCCCAAATCAGACATTGCAGTTTTCCCAAAATGGTCAGAAAAAGGCCTGACGTTACTAAACTGGGATTACGGTAACAGACACTAACATTAGGATAAGTAGACTCTTAACCCTTAGCCCGCCAAATAAATTGTTGTCTGCTATATTTCTCGTCTGCTTCAAGTTTCAAAGTGCTTCAAAGTTGCTCAAAATTGCTGAAAATGTCGTCCGAGTGTCAAACAGCTTGGATCCGGATGAGACGCCGAGTTACTCGGCGTCTCATCCGGATCCAAGTTGTTTGCATATGGAGCTATAGTCGTGAGTGGCAGGCTAAGGGTTAATGTTAGTATACTGGGATTGTATTTTATAGACACTGTAGGCAATGGGATTAACAGACATTGCAGTAACTAAGATTAAGAGACTTTAGAAATTGATATTGACAGACACTGTTTAGAAAACTACCAGGATAAACACTGACTCTAGAACTATAGGCAGGGCTGCCATTTCATGGATTTGTCCGAAATCTTCGGATTTTTGTCCTAGCCTATGGTAGCTTAAAGCAGGCTGAAAGTAAAGCAAAATTCACCTTCGTGTGCATTCTGCTTTACTTTCAACCTGCTTTAAATAATCACGCTTGATAAATAGAACATTTTGAAATCTTAGAATTTTTCATAATCAACTTATGGCAGCCCTGTATAGGATAAGCAGACCCTCAATATTAGTAAAATGGGATTCAATAAGACAGACACTGTAGACAATGAAGTTAACAGACATTGTAGTACATGTAACTAAGATTAACAGGCACTAATTTGAAACTTTGATTAACAGACTGTAGAAAAGTTGGATTAACAGACACTGTAAAATTTGGCATGGTTGGGATTATCAATGCAGGGCCCTAACTATGATAAACAGACACTGGCAAACTGTGATTACTTTGATCCTTTTCATGCATTTAGCGCAAGTTGATGTTTTTGTAAACAGTGTAGACCAAGATCAGACAGCTCTTGCAGGATCTGTCTGACCGGAGTCTGCACTTCTTTTTATAGGATCTGTCGAACATGATGATGAGTCAGCCCTCTTTCATGGGAAAATATTCCATATTTTATTAGCCAGTGCAACAGTTTTAATTTTGAATTTAACAAATCACCCCATAATCCATTTCTACTTTTGAAGACTGGTGGCCACTTACAGCAGGTTGTAAGTAAAGCAGAATCTGAATGCGCCTTAACTCTTTGAACCCTAATCCCAAATATAGGCGTCCTTTTCAAACATTGTACATGTGAATAGTACACATGTCCTATGCAAACAGTGAAGACCCAGATCAGAGGGCTCCGAAAGGAGCCCTCTGATCAGGGTCTTCACTATTTGTCACAATGCTAAACATTGACAAAAACAACCCTTAAAAGTCAGAAATGGACTAGACTAAAATGGAAACTGGATTTGTCCATTTAAAGTTTCAGGGAGGAAAGAGTTAAGGTGCATTCAGCTTTACTTTTAGCCTGCTTTAAGCTACCATCTGCTAGAATATAGAAAATATTTCTAATGAAATATATTCATGGCTGTATAAACTTGAACTATTTTCTTCAGTGGGATTATAAATTAAAGGCGTAAAAAGGCTTATTTATGGGGTAATTGGTTAACCCTTTATTCCATAGCTATGCCTTTTTATGCATTTCAATTATTCCTCCACTGAAGAAAATAATTCAATATAAATAAATGTAAGAAATGTTCTCTATATTGTAGCAGACAACAGATTACAGCAGGTTGAGAGTAAAGCAGAGTGCGCTTTTAGGCGCGTTCTGCCTCACTTTCAACCTACTTTAACCCATTACCCCATAGCCTTATTCAAGAAAGATGATGCTTAAAACAGGTTGAAAGTAAAACAGAATGCGCCTTAATTTTAAGCCTTCTTTAAACTACCATCTGCTAGAATATAGAAAATATTTTATACAGTGTATGATACATATTCATGACTGTATAAATTGAAACTACATTGTATTATCTTCAATAAAATAATAAATTTGAGGCGTAACAAGGCTTTTTATGGGGTAATGGGTTTTAAGTGATCAGCTGTCTTCAAAATAAGAAGCAAGCTATGGGATAAAGGCTAAAGGGTTAAGAAGAAATCAATATGATAGTTCTAACAGATGCTACGACCAGTGAGATAACTACTGTCTATACCGGTGTCACATTGTACTGGTGTTTCACGCACAGAAAGAAAACCAGTAACAAATAACAATGGTAGTTGTGTAAGCATCACAGTTCTAAATCAATAACCTCACTATAATACAGAGCTCCAGATAAGGGGGGGTTTTCAAAAACTAAAATCTTCATTTCTGCTTAAAACCCTATGGTGTCACTACTCATTAGAATCGTCTCAAAGAGACGATTCTAATGAGTAGTAACATCATAGGATTTGATGCTAAATAAGTGAGAACATTTTGGATTTGTGCAGTTTACTCGCTCTTATCTGGAGCCCTGTCACTCTTCTCTTTCTGCTGTTAGTGTATGTAACAAAAAGTTTCGTTTTTTTCCATATTGGAAAGTCGCGCAGGGCTCCAGATAAAGAGGATGTTTCAAAAACTAAAATCTTTATTTCTGCTTTAAAGACTTTTCCTCAGTCCATTCAGGGCTTCCCCCCCCCCCCCCCCCCCCCCATATTGTCTCGATAGTGTGAGAATTTAACGGTCAAAGCATGCATCACATCCAGTTTACCTGGTGAAGCCCAGATTATACTCATGCTCTAGTGATTTTCAATGGTTATTTCTAACCAAACTATCAAATATAAAGGTAGAGTCTCACGCGAGAAGCTTCAATGGTTCTTTGCTAGTGACATCGCCATAATAACTAAGATCCATGATTTTTGCAAGGAAATTGTCTGGCAAGGTGTTATGATCGAAAGGTCATCTAGGGATGTCTTTAAACACTATGGTGTCGAAGAGACGGTTCTAATGAGTAGTAACATCATAGGATTTGACTCTAGAAAAAGTGAGAAAATGTTGGCTTTTTGCAGTTTACTCCCTCTTATCTGGTGCCCTGGGGCCTGTCTTACGAAACGTCGTACGATAAAAACGGTCGTAAGTCAAAACTTTATAATACGCCTAATTTCTGTTTCTCCATCTAATCCGGTTTTGTTACATCTCTTTGGAATCGTCTTTTCAAGACGATTCCAAAGACATGTGACAAGACAGGATTAGGTGGAGAAATAAATAATAATTGAGAATTTTAGAAAGTGACTTACGACAACATTTAACGTAAGACGTTTAATAAGACAGGTCCCAGGTTGTGCATCTACCATTCATCTCCAGCCTATTCTCCTTTAATTAACCCTTTCCCCCCGATAGAAGCGCCTAATAGCGCATTTAATTCATTCCTCCACTGAAGAAAATAGTTCCAATTTATATATACATAACATGTACCAAAAGAGTTTTTTTCTATATCCTAACAGATGAAAGGTTAATCAAAGCAGGCTGAAAGTAAAGCAGAAAGCACCTTAAGGTGCATTCTACTTTACTTTCATCCTGCTTTATGTGCACAATTGTCTGCAAAACTAGAAACAGGCTATAGGGTAATGAATTAACTTTCCATAAATTCATATGCAGTAACTACTCTTCAGAAATATTGCAAGCTTACCCATTACCCCAATAGGCTGTTTTTAGTACTGAAGAGAGATGACCACTTAAAGCATAATAATTGCTGAGGTTCAAAGTAAAGCAGAATTTGCCTTAAGGCACATTCTGCTTTACTTTCAGCCTTCTTTAAGCTACTATCTGCTAGGATTAGAAAATATTTCTTATGGTGCATATTCATGACTGTATAAATTAGAACTATTTTCTTCAGTGGATGAATAAATTTAATGTGCTAAAATGTGCTTCTGTGGGGGGAAAGGGTTAACTGAATAGCAAAAATGGTTTGGAACCTCATGATTAACTGCTAGGTTACCTGGCTTTTGATCTGGCTCCAAATTGTTTGCAACTGCAATAAGGTTTTTAGCATAAACATGTTTATTGGGAAGAAGTAATGTCTTTTCCATCAAGGCTCTAGATAACAGGGACTTAATCGAACAAATCCAACATTTTTTCACTCATTTCAGCACCAAATCCTATGGTGTTACTATTCATTAGAACAAGCTCAAAGAGACATTATTGGGTTAAACACAGAAATAAAGATTCTTTTTTTTTTTTAAATATGTGTACTTCTTTTATCTGGAGCCCTGTTTCCACTGTACAGCGTTCCCTCTCTACAAAGACACCCAACGGGAGACAAAAATTGTGTGCGTTGTTCGGAGGGAGTCATTATAGGGAGGGAAATTTGCAAACAGCTTGAATCCAGATCAGACGCCGCATAACGCAGCGTCTGATCTGGATTCAAGCTGTTTGTCACTCGTCGTTAATTTTTTTTCTCTCAAAATGTCCATTATGTAACTTTGAGAAAAACAGCAGATGACGCTTTTAAGCAGACGACATTGCAATCGTGAATAGGTTGTACACACAAATAATGTAACTCTCCTGTTCAGGGAACTGCGACGAGGGTCGTTGTAAGGAGGGAGTCGTTGTTGGGAGGGCTGTTGTAGGGAGGGAACACTGTATTAGAAACCAGAAGAGTTCATTTGATAACTCAGCTGTGTAAGTGCTAACAGTGGTTGTATCCAATATTGGGATACTAGAATTTGATTTGAAACACTTAGTTATCAAAGGGAAATAATCAGCTTCTCTGAGTAAAGCTATAAAAGTTATGTCCCCAAGCATCACAGATAAAACTGCCACTTTACCACTGCACCTATAATAGGAATAACTAAAATGGGTTAAAAGGCATATTTATGAGGTAATGGGTAAACCAGTTAACCCTTAGCCCGCCAAATAAATTGTCGTCTGCTATATTTCTCGTCTGCTTCAAGTTTCAAAGTGCTTCAAAGTTGCTCAAAAATGCTGAAAATGTTGTCTGAGCGTCAAACAGCTTGGATCCGGATGAGACTCCGAGTTACTCGGCGTCTCATCCGGATCCAAGCTGTTTGCATATGGAGCTATAGTCGTGAGTGGCAGGCTAAGGGTTAAGACAGAATGCTTTATTAAGAATTGTCTGCATTAACCCTTAACCAAATAGCCTGTTTCTAGGTTTGTAGACTTGTGACTGTCTGCTTAATTTTCAACCTGCTTTAAGGTACATACTGTATGAAAAGATTCAGAGATTTATGTTCAGGCTTCCTAGGTAGGTAATACATTTCTCAGTGTGGACATATTGATGGAGTAATAGGTTAACCCATTACTCCATAAATACCCCTTTTTACGCCTTTAATTAATTCCTCTACGGAAGAAAAAAGTTCCAATTTATACTGTTACAAATAAAAATCATAAGAAATATTTTTTTTATATTCTAGCAGATGAAGGCTTAGAGCAGGCTGAAAGTAAAGCAGAATGTGCCTTAAGGCGCATTCTGCTTTACTTTCAACCTGCTTTAAGTGGTCACATATCTTCAAAACTAGAACAAGGGCCACTATGGCCCTAAATCGCTCACCTGGTACACCATGTAAACTTAACCTATAGTGACCTAGATTATGACTGGACATGACCCACAATAGTTAACAAGATTTTTCTATGATTTGACCTAGTGACCTAGTTTTTGATCAGACACAATCCACATTTGATTTTGACATAGATTTGATGTGGGCAAAATTAATATTCTGACAATATTTCACTCAGATCTAATGAGATTTGTAGCCTCATGAGAGTTACACTGTTTTTCTATGATTTGACCTAGTGACCTAGTTTTTGACCGGACATAACCCACATTCTAACTTGATCCAGATTTGATTGAGGCAAACATTGTGACCAAGTTTCATTAAGATCCAATGGGATTTGTAGCTGCTAGAGTGTTAACGAACCAATTGTGAACGGAAGACGGAAGACGGACATCCAGCGATCCTAAAAGCTCACCTTGGCACTTCGTGCCAGGTGAGCTAAAAAGGATATGGGGTATATAACGGGTTAAGCTGCTAACTGAATTAAACTGATATTTCACACAAGTTTGGCTGTACCTATGGGAGCTGATTTTGTTAACCCATTTCCCCATTAATATGCCTTGTAACGCCTGAAACTTATCCATCCACTGAGGAAAATATTTCTTTTTTGTAGAGTCATGATTATGCACCATAAGAAATGTATATAAGTCTACATCCTAGCTGAATGCCGCTTAAACCATTACCCCATAATTACGCCTTTTTATGACTTCAATTTGTCATTACAATCAAGAAAATATTTCCACATTATACAATCATGAATATGAGGAATAAGAAACATTTTCTATATTCTAGTAGATGGTAGCTTAAAGCAGGCTGAAGCTGGAAGATAGCTGATCACTTAAAGCAGGTTGAAAGTAAAGCAGAATGCGCCTTAAGGCACATTCTGCTTTACTTTCAACCTCATTTAAACTATCATCTGCTAGAACATAAAAAATATTTCTGATGATACATCAAGTTAACCCATTCCCCCATAAATATATGCCTTTTATGCCTCTTATTTATATCACCACTGAAGAAAATTATTCCAATTTCTACAATCATGAATAAATACCAAAAGAAATACAGTGCTCCTTCTCTACAACGGCCCCCGATGGGAGACACAGACTGTGTGTGTTATTCCGAGGAAGTCGTTACAGGGAGGGAAAAATAAGACTTGGCTTACATTTGCAAACAGCTTGAATTCAGTTCAGAAGCTGATCTGGATTCAAGCTGTTTGTCACTTGTCATTATATTTATTCTACCAAACTGTCCACTTATATGTAACTTTCAGCAAAAAAAGCAGACAACAATTTTAAGCAGACGATATTGCAGCAGTAAAAGTGTTAGACATAATTTTCTTATTTGGGGAACTGGGACAATGGCCATTGTACTAAGGAGAGAGTCCTTGTTGAGAGGGCTGTTGTAAGGAGGGAGCACTGTAGTTTACATTTACTAGCAGATGATAGTCTAAAGCAGGCTGAGAGTTAAGCAGACTGTGCTTTAAGATGCATTCATGCCTGCTCAAAATTCTATTGTGTGACCACTCATTAGAATTGTCGTAATGAGGTTTTGATTTACACATCATATAGTGACATATAGAAGAAAATTTTGAAAATATCAGGGATCGAGATAAAAGGGAGTAAACTTAAAACAAATCTAAAATTTTCCTGGTCATGCAAGCACCAAATCCTATGATGTAACTACTCATTAGAGTCGTCTCGAAGAGAATAAGTTTTTGAAATACTCCTCTTATCTGGAACTCTGAAGTATTTGTTTCACCCATTACCCCATAGCCAAATTCTAGTTTTGAATAAAGGTGCGCACTGCATTCTGCTTTACTTTCAACCTGCTTAAAGCTACCATCAGCTAAGATAAAGGAAATATTTCTTATGCTACATATTATTCATGACTGTATAAACTGGATTTTTTTTCTTCAGAGGAGGAATATATTAGAGGTGTTAAAGATGTATTTATGGCGTAATCATAAATGGGTTAACTCCCTCTTATCTAGAGGCTTGTGTCCAAGGTTATAAAGCTTTTCAGTTGAGTCTAAAGTCGTTCTCAATCATTTGACTGGTCAGATTTGAGCTTAGGCTCAAATCTGACCAATCAAATGCTTGAGAACACACTCAAGACTCAGCTCAAACCCTTTATAACCTTGGACCCTGCTTCATTCTAGGATGAAATGATGACACTACCTAGAAAGTCTTTTAAAATTACTACAAGTGGTTGCACAAAGAAATAGTCAAGGAGCAAAAACTTAGCATTGGTGTGTGATGCCACTGTGGTCATCATCCCTCCGCAAATTAACCCATTACCCCATAGCTTGTTTCATGTTTTGAAGATAGATGCTACTTAAAGCAGGTTGAAAGTAAAACAGGATGCGCCTAATAAGACGCATTCTGCTTTACTTTCAGCCTGCTTTAATTAAGCTATCCTCTGCTAGAATAAAGAATATATTTCATATGGTACATATTCATGACTGTATAAATTGGAACTATTTTCTTCAGTGGAGGAATAAACTATTATTATTAAATTAGAGGTGAAAAAATGTGTATTTATGGGGTAAAGGGTTAATGGAAAGTAAAAAGATGCATTTAAAATACCTTCAATGTCACTTGTCTTTAAAGCTGTGTCTTTCACTTTAGCCCATGAAGTCTTCTCTCACATATAAAACTCCACCAGCTAGGTTGTGGCTTTGTCTAAAAAGTACATGACAAACTGTGTTACAAATATTTCTTAGTGTTATATACACGGTTTATGCTGAATTCTTCATGAACTTTTTCACATTTGAACAATGACTATTTTAACTAGGCTGGTTTCAGGTAAACAATTCAGAAACAAAGTAAACAAACACTTTAACAGAGGGCCTGCTGATTACAATAAATACAATTGAACTAGATATATTTTTTTCTCATTATTTCAGAGACTTTAAAAGCCAGAGATACACGACTCCCTTATTTTCCTTCTTTCCCCATATAACAGGTGTCCGTTGAGAGGCAGTGACGTATGTCGATGCGGTCACGTGACCAGCACAGGTAATGACAGCGTCGCGATAATGGGAAAAAATACACATATCGACCAGTTGACTTATAAATATTGACTTTCTTTCGTTTTTATACAATATTTTGTGATACTAATCGAGTGAAACCAAAATATGAGTTGTGGATTAAACCGAGAAAGTGTATTCCTGGCTCAAAGGAAGATACGTTGCTGCGTGGTTGCTGGTAAGTTCCAAAAAAATGAAGATCGATTCAATATCGTCTTGCCGTAAACGCTTAAAACTTCAGTATGAACATTCAAACATGGATAAGAATGAATTATCCATGTAGTTCAAACTAAGATACAGTTTTGGCAAAATATTCATGTCAATCTGTCCACGCATTTTGCTATCAATTAAATTTTATTGAGGCCACCAACTGGTGCTTCGATTGAAGATCGATGCAATATCGTCTTGCCGTAAACGCTTAAACTTCAGTTTGAACATTCAAACATGAATAAGAATGGGTTGTCCATGTAGCTCATATTAAAATACAGTTATGGCGAAATTTTCATGTCAATTTGTCCACGCATTTTGCTATAAATTAAATTTTATTGAGGCCACCCACTGGTACTTCGATTGAAGATCGATGCAATATCGCCTTGCCGTAAACGCTTAAACAGCAGTTTGAACATTCAAACATGAATAAGAATGGGTTGTCTATGTAGCTCATATTAAGATACAGTTATGGCGAAATTTTCATGTCAATCTGTCCACGCATTTTGCTATAAATTAAATTTTTATTGAGGCCACCAACTGGTGCTTCGATTGAAGATCGATGCAATATCGTCTTGCCGTAAACGCTTAAACTTCAGTTTGAACATTCAAACATGAATAAGAATGGGTTGTCCATGTAGCTCATATTAAAATACAGTTATGGCGAAATTTTCATGTCAATTTGTCCACGCATTTTGCTATAAATTAAATTTTATTGAGGCCACCCACTGGTACTTCGATTGAAGATCGATGCAATATCGCCTTGCCGTAAACGCTTAAACAGCAGTTTGAACATTCAAACATGAATAAGAATGGGTTGTCTATGTAGCTCATATTAAGATACAGTTATGCGAAATTTTCATGTCAATCTGTCCACGCATTTTGCTATAAATTAAATTTTCATGAGGCCACCCATGGGTCCATTCACACCTTCGTGCAAACTGCCGTCACTTTTCATTGAATCGGCATTTTCCAAACACTAATTAACGTGTGTGCGGTGCGCAGAGGGGTTAATTGATGCTCAGACTTTATTCTTATTATTCTTTTGTGTTAAACCTCGAAAAAGAGGCTTCTTTAAGGAATGTTTGTATTGTAAAATAACTGTAGACCGTATTAACGCAGCAACTGATAAGTAATTCCAAATATCGACTTTTTTCCCGATCGTCGCTAAAGCTTATATAACTTGCGATGACCTGTTCTCGCGAAATCTCGCTCAACGGTCTCGTATGTATAAATCATTCGAGTCGTGTATCTCTGGCTTTTAAAGTCTCTGATTATTTGTTTCCAATTGCATTTAAATTAATTAAGTTTTATGACTGTTATTTCTTTTAACTCTTTCAACACCTGAATGGACCTGTTTAAAATATACTCATTACATTTCAAAACCGTGTACACCAAGATCAGAGGGCTCCTATAGATGAGAGCCCTCTGATCTAGATCTACACTGTTTGTTAATGTACTTCTTAAACTATCCACAGTTCCAAGTAGACTGGTTCATGTTGTGGTAACTTAAAAGATGCACAATGGAACCTTATGACCCAATATAGTTACTTAGTGTTGAAAGAGTTACGGGTACACCAATTTCTTAAGAATCGAGCACCTATGGATTGGATTAATTGATTTGATGATGTAACCTTCGATTCAATTAAATGTTCTACTGGTGAAAATTATAAATGTTCCAAGTTTCGATTGTGTAATGCAAAGCATAGAAACTGTAAAAGGAAACCCTTACCTAACTCACCTCACAACTCAATTTAAAATTAAACCCCGTAGTGAACCAACGTCACGAATTCTAATTTGTACTTAATGATGATGCCAGCTGCTGAAGCTTTCAAGGGAGACTACTTTTGATAATATGGTTAGGTATAAAACGCGGACGTGTCTAATAGGCATCATTCAGGTTAATTGACTATTAAAGCGATCTCATTCACAGAAAATATTAGATAATTCAGAAATTTGAAATTTAAAAACACGCTAAAATAAACCTAACCCATTAATTGCACCGTAGTAAGGGGGAGGGGGTGTTAAACAGATTGAACCCTACCGCCGAATGTACTCGTCATTTACAATCAGTGTACCTGTGGAGCGTACATTTGACTAGTGTAAACAGTGTAGATCCAGATCAGATGGCTCCTATCTGGGTTTGTATTGTTTGTCGTTTTTTAAATATATGGTTAAGGGAGTATCAATGTCATGAATTTAAGAAATTTTCAAAGTATATGAAAACACTTTATGATGGTTTTGTATTGAAGAGCTATTTAAGATGAATGAAAAAATAGAAAAAGTGTACATTTTGGTGAACAACAGTTGGCTCCATGGCCATGTAAAATTTACCCCACCCCTTTCCCTTATTGTGTCCTTTTCAAACAGCCCGCTTCAATAAAATCCATTTTAAATGAAAACAAATATGATAATTTGGTTTTGTGTTATTTATTTCCTATCTATGGTAGTATTTCTTCATACAAAAAATAATTTAAGAGAAAACAGGCACCAAATGTGAAATTTATAAAGCTCTAAATATCATCGATATGGTACTTTTTTGTAAATTTTGTAAGGGGAGATAACTCTTTTTACTTTAATAACTCAAAATTTTCAACACTGACCTTTCAATTTCTTTTCATATTTTGAACTGCCTTAGCACTGGCTTTCATTTGGTAGAATATAAGAAAAAGTTTAATACTAGAACTATTTCATTTTTAAACTTTTTTACTTGTTTTCATAAAATAAAAAATCTAATAAAACCATGCCCTATAAAAAGCATATTTTTGATATTTGAGGATCCATATTGTTCAAACCTAGTGCCTGCTTTGTCTAAATTTGGTTTCTATGTGTGAAAAAACCACCACAGACATGAAATAAATAATGAAAACCCAAATTACCATGTTTGTTTTGTTTTGAAATAGATTTTACTGAAGCTTGTACTCTGAATGGTTAAAAATTGAGAGAAAAAGTCCAAATTTGACATACCTTTTTCAAATCGCTGTGGCTCAAAATTAAGGACACCACCATATTTTTCCCCCATTTTTTCATTCATCATAAATAGCTCTTCCAAAAAAACAATGATAAAAAAGTTTGATACTTTAAAAATCGCTTATGGGTTGGATACACCCTTAAAATCAATTATTAAATGGTAATAATGGATTAGATCGCAGTAATTCGAATAGGTGACTTCACTTATGAATTTTTTAATGGAGTCTGGTCTGACTCGCAACTGTTTACATTAGAAATAATAATTTCATTGTAAAACCGGTAATACCGGTTTCGTCACTGTACAATCAGTGTCTTGCTTTATGTCTTATAAAAAAGGGTAATTTTTTTTAGCATATGACGTTTTCAACAATTAACAAAGGTCCATTTGAACTCCATTATCCAGTAACTGTTAATCACTCTCCTTCAAATTTGAAAATAGCTTTCGGTAGAAAATTCTAATTGCAGATTTATAGCAGACGACAATTGTTACTCATTATTCAAAGAGTTACAGACGACATACCTACATCACTGAGTAATTAGAGCTCTAATTACTCAGTGCCTACATGTAGTAGGCAGAACAGTGGAAGAGGCGTTATTGTTTCCCGTTTAACCTGTTTCTAGCTTTGACAATGGTTGACAGACTGCTTTACTTTCAGTCTGCTTTAAGCTCTTATCTGCTAGAATATAGAAAATGTTTCTTATGACTCTTATTTGTGACGGTATAAATTGGAACTATTTTCTTCAGTAGCGGATTGAGTTAAAGGTGTAAAAAAAGGCGTATTTATGGTGTAATGGAAACAAATCGCAAACAGTAGAGAAGACGTTATTCTTTCCCGTTTAAACGCGTTTTTTTGTAAATAATATTTTTTTCTTCACTGTATGAGTAGTTAATTACATAGAGGATAATTGTTTTTTTCAGTATAAGATAGAAATTTAATCCATTGAGTGAACATCAGACGTTATATTTTCACGAGTGGCGAAGCCACGAGTGAAAATATAACAGTCTGATGTTCACGAAATGAATCAAATTCGATCTTATACTGATAAAATACAATTATTCTATTTATTTATGCTTTTAAACCACTTTTTAAACGAAATTGTTCGACAATTGTGAAAGCGAAAGTACATGCTTTACCCCATGTTGAGCCCCAAGTTTACATCGAACACATTAACGAAACAGTTTCCCGTACGATGACGTCACTTATTTATTGATTTGACGTCATCCGAATTACGTCGTTGCTCCCGATTTTGGATTCGTTTTCTTCCGTTGAGTGGTTCGCGACAAATCGGACTGCCGGAATTTAACGATAAGACACGATTGACTACGACTTTTGGGGAGCCCTACGGGGAAAACGGCGATTGGTGATAATCCACTGCAGTGGATTACCAAGTGATAATCCACTGCTATTTTCCGGCAATCCACCGAAAAGCATAAATAAACAGGTATAGTGGAGAATACGTTATTTTCTCCGTTTACCGGCGGACGTAGTCGAGGGGTAGAGCGCCCGATTACGACGTCAGGGGTCGTGAGTTCGATCCCCCGCCGGACCAAGACCTTTGGATGAGACTTTTTAAACCGAGGTATCAGTGTTTTACACTGGGCATCTAACAGAACCAGAGAACTCTTTCGATAATATAAGAGTAGGGCATCGTGCCCGGGTTGTCTTGATTTTAATCTGAGTTGCAAACAGTTTGGAGACTGGCGCCAAACTGTTTGTATTAGATAATAGTGTCCACGTAAAAGCGTTTATTGGGAAAGAATAACGTCTTCTATATTGTACAACTGCTGTTCGTACCATTCTGTTGCTTTTATACCATCTGTTTTAACTCATGAACCCTAGCGAAGAGAATACTCATTCTTTACAAACAGTGTACCTGTAACGATTAACGTCTGTCCTGTACAAACAGTGTAGACCAAGATCAGAAGGCTTCTTAAAGGACATCTGGGCCCGTTTCATAATTATCACACAAATGTGCAAAATATAGAGGGCCGTAAAAATCGTAAGGCCCACTGGGCATATATTTTATACTAATTTTCGAATCACCAAAATACTGTATTACTACGCCTTCTTTAAATCAGTTAAGAAAATCTAGATACAATAAGATCACCACTAGGGATTTAAAACATTTCCAAGTGTCCTAAAAACCTTATCCCGAGCAGTCCCGCACACTCAGGCTGCAAATTAGGCTGCGTAGAGCTCTAGTACAAGCTCTAACTACAGGCCCATTTCCCTGACTTGTATAATGTGCAAGACCATGGAACACATTGTTGCATCGCAACTGTCGCGACACTTTGAACAGTGCTCATGACATTCTCTACGACTTACAGCACGGCTTTAGAGACAGACGCTCTTGTGAAACGCAGCTAACCCAACTTGTGGAAGACATTGCCAGTAAGCTTTCACAGGGGCTACAGACAGACCTAATACTGCTCGACTTCAGTAAAGCCTTTGATGTTGTGAACCACCAGAAGCTACTGCATAAGCTTACAGCGTACGGCATCACCGGCAAGACCAACAAATGGATTGAGGCCTTTCTCAGCAACAGGACACAGACAGTTGTACTCGATGGGTCTTCATCCTCACAAGTCCCTGTTACGTCCGGAGTGCCCCAGGGTTCTGCCCTTGGTTCGATCTGATATACATTAATGATCTGCCGGAAAGTATAACATCTCAGGTAAGACTCTTTGCAGACGATACTGCAGTCTACCTGACCATATCCAGCGAAGAGGACGGAACTGCTCTCCAGGCTGACCTTGACAGACTCCATGACTGGGAACACCGATGGGACATGCGGTTCAACCCTAGCAAGTGCAATGTTTTGCATATCGCTAGGTCCACAAGCCCCACCAAGACCCAGTACATCCTGCATGGTCAAGTCCTGGAGGCAGTGAAAGAAGGTAAGTATCTTGGTGTGACACTTAGCTCAGATCTTAGCTGGAACAGTCACATCAGGAACATCAACCAGCAAGCCAACAGAACCCTGGGCTTCCTACGACGTAATACAGTGGTAAATACTCTATTCCTACCCATTTACGCGTTAATCTATGCGTAAGAAACGCATAGCGAACGGCGCTATTCCTATCCATTTACGCGTTAATCTATGCGTAAGAAACGCATAGTGAACGGTTTACGAACGGTTGACGCCTTGACTTACGACAACATTCGTCGTACAAGATTTTATGAAACGGGCCCCTGGCCCTGAATTTAAAAGAAATTTTGAGATTGTTACAGACAAAAACATTATACAGCATGCAAAGTGTTAAACTATAGATGGTACTTAGGTCACTACTTTACTTTAGAGGCTGGCTTGGTGCCCTGGTAGGACAAGATTGTCATGTATAATTCCCATTATATGTACACTAACATTATTTTCACATACAGTGCTCCCTCCCTACAGCGAACCCCTTCTCAAAAAAATACTTGCTACTGTTCCCTAAGTAAAACATTAATACCAACGATATCACTGCTGTCGTATGCTATTTTCTTCCAAAGTTGGCATTAGCCATTTTGAAAATAAGACTCCCAAAATCAAACCAATATAATGACGAGTGACAATCAGTTTGAACCGATATCAGACAGCGTGTTACGATGTGTCTTATCTGGATTCAAACTGTTTACCCTCTCAGGGTTTTAATATTTCCCTCCCTATAACAACTACCTCTGAACAACAACTCCCTCTGGGGATTAAGGACTGTTAGCTTCTTTTTTGAATCTTCAAAGTCGTCTATAGGTGGTTTCAGCCTTCATCTTTCCCCTTCCATGTCCTCCTTTTCGTGACATGTTGAATTTAAAACCTACATAGACATTAGATCTAAAATCGGTAAATATATGGCGGCTTTTCATCTTAGATCAGCGACTGAACTTTCCCGCCGTCTAACGAATGTTTAATACCATCGGAAGGTCATGTGATGCCTTCTTGAGTCCATCATACCCTCAACACGACGTACGTCGTGTAGCTATCGTGTGACCTTCGTGTGGCCTTCGGGTAAACTTCCTGTTAAAATCTGCATATTCGTGTTGACTTCGTGTGTGGTTCGGTTGCCATCGTGTGGCCTCCTGTAGGCACCGTACTTGCCTTCGTGTTGGTTTGCCTGTTGAGCCATGTTCGTGGCCACCTTCGCGCGAAATTCAAAATTCCATGTTCGTGTGGCCTTCTGGAATCAAATTCGGGACAGTGTGACACGGGCATAACTACAGCGTGCGATTCCCTCTCTACAACGACATCCAACGGGAGACAAAAATATGCGCGTTGTTTGGAGGGAGTCGTTACAGGGAGGGAAATTTGCAAACAGCTTTCGAGAATCCAGCTCAGACGCCACGTACGTAACGGCGTCTGGTCTGGATTCAAGTTGTTTGTCATTCGTCACTAAGTTTTTTCTGTCAAAATGTCCATTATGTAACTCCGAGAAAAACAGCAGACAACAATATTAGGTAGACGATATTACGTGAGACATAATTGTCCTGGTTAGAGAACTGCGGCAAGGGTCGTTGTAAGGAGGGGGTTGTTATTGGGATGGCTGTTATAGAGAGGGAACACTGTAGCATATTTTCAAGGATCATTCCCCTTGGAACAGACTATCAGCTACCATAGCTAAGCTTAGGTTCCTTCTTTGACATCTTTCAAGAGTGAGCTGTCATTTCGGGCATTCTAAGGGGATAAATATACTCATGCAAACTGCTAGGCCCTATATCTCAGTCCGTGCAGGACGGATTCGTCAGAAAGGTTTCTTATACCCCACCAATCTTTAAGCGTCTGGCGATATTGATCAGATGAATTTCCGGTTTCCAAAGTAAACAACAAGTTTTGATTTACGCAGCTTCAATAGTCTTTTCTATCGTTCTATTTATTACTTCTCCCCTTCAATACTGATGATTATGAGAAGAAGGGGCACTTTTTAGGGACTGTACCCGACCGGTCACTTTATCCTGACACCGACGAACCAGTTATAATGTTACCTTTTTTATCGAGACGATTCATTAATTTATTCAATGTTTAGCCCCTTCACTGTCTTACCCCGAATGTAATGGTAACCAGTGGTTAATTGTAAACAGTTTTGATGCTGACCACGCTGCGTAACGCGGCGTCTGATCAGGATCCAAACTGTTTGACACTCAGTTTGGTATTTGACACCCAATTTCAATGACTTTTTAAGTTTTTCTTTTTATTACTTCTCTCCATCATTGATGATTATGAGAAGGGGCACCAGGGACTGTACCCGCCCGGTCACTTTATCCTGGGACCGACAAAGTTTTATATTTGTTAAGTCACAATCTCATGAATCTATCATAATAATTCTGATTTGTGAAATAAAAGCAGACGACAATAATTATTGTTTAAAAGTTATGACGTCACGGAGATGAAGAGGTTAACACACGTGGCTATGTTTACGACGAGTCGTAAAGATAACCGAGATTCTATTTTTACGTCAAAAATATTTTCCCGTCGCGCATGCGCACATATTATTTTTTGACCAAAATTTATAACACTGACGTAAAAATAACAACCGTCGTAAAGATAATTCCGAGATCGTCGTAACTATAAAAAATGGTTTTGAAGGATAAAAGGTAGAAAAAAACACTGACGTAAAAATAACAACCGTCCTAAAGATAACCACGAGCGTCGTAACTATATTTAGCGCACATTATTATTATTATTTACATATGATATTTTTTCATAATATAAACACTGTAGTAAACATAACTGTAATCGCGATTGTCGTAACAATAAGAATAGGCTTTGTCGAACGAAAAGTTTAAAACATCGCAACTTCCTAAATAATAGTTGTGTTCTAAAATACTTTTTTAAAAGAATTTACCAAGTAGAAATGTATTTTCATGCCATTGTTGACTCTAGGAGATAGTTAGTAACTTGTTCACGGACAGATCTTGACAGTGGCGTAAAAATAACTGTGACGGAAATGGACGGTATATAAACACTTCTACAATCTGACTGTGGAAGCCGGCTTTTATAGCCAGATTGTGTAAGCCTGTGTCTAGGTTGCGAAGTTAAGCAATGGTCTGCGCGGTTAGTACCTGGATGGGTGACCGGCAGGGTATACCGTTGGCCTGGTACACGTTACATACTAATTTAATTGTGATGTGGCCATCATTTAGGTAAACCATTTTGCATTGGTCAACATATCTTTTATGTATATGGATGCATAAAGCAGTCGGAAAGAGAACCAGAATGCTTCTGTAGCATTCTACCTAACCAGATATATATAGATACACGAATGTCTGTGACATTGCTTTCGCCTATTTAATCACTGTAAAACGGTTAAAGCAAACTAGCGTGACATTGTTCTCAGTCGCCTGTCGATGCTAGCTGCGATGCCATAACTCGAGACACGGAGGAAGTACACCCGTCGTCTTTCATTCGTGCTCGAGACAAATGTCTTTGGAAATAGGTTCGGCATTAATACGTACAGTTACGATATCGCAAATAAGTCGATGCCAATCACAACAGTCATATAAAATTATTTCATCCTAGGCTGGCGGCGTTCGCTAATAGGCTAATTATCGGATTATGGGAGGCATTTGTTTAGGATAGTTCTCATGTATTTGCAGAATTGTACAAACTGAGAAAATAAAGAGTATTTGAATTGAACAATCAACTGTCAGTCAACTTGTTATAACTTATATGCACATTGCGCCGCGATGATCAACGTGCATAAAGGTTTTTACCGAGGCTAATTAGATCAGCGGAATAATTATGCAGTTGTTTCACCACATAGTATTTTTTTTAGACTTATACATCGGTTTTCATATGTCTTGATTTAACTCAATTCCGTGTTGGAGTACACTCAGAGACTCCTACACAGTCAACAAATGAAAGGCATGAAATTTATGCATGTCTAGTTGGTAAAGTTATAACAAAATCATCTGAGAACACTACATTCGTAAGGAAGTTAATTATGAATCTTTAAGCTTTTTTGTCAAAGTTAGTCAATACTTAAAGTTACGATGGTCACGTTTATATTTACGACAGTGTTTTTACTAAGTCAGAAACATTAACATGTGCGTTTACGTGACCGGAAATACTTTTTGACGTAAACATAGAGTTTGTGTTATTTTTACGACTCGTCGTAAACATAGCCACTGCGTTTATAATAATATTTAATTTTTCGGCTAGGGTTTATAATTAGTCCGCCACCAAAAACTACATTTTACGTACACTTATTAAGAATCTGTCGGCAGGTCCTTTTGGTATTTTCATAGAGATTAACCAGTGGCCATCTCTTGTGACATTAAGCTGGCCATTTATTCTGACATTAACGGGGTTAGGGTAACATGGGCTGGGGGCGAACCAATTGTAAAAGTGCTCCAAATTTTCTTCAACTTTCTTGGTCAGAACAGGGAAGAGGTATGAACAGACATTTCTATGAGGAAAAACAGGTTGTAATGGGATTTCTAGGAGCAGTCTCAAGGTGAAGTCAAGATGTCTAGAAAACTGAGAAAAACATGGGTAGACAAGATGACACAGACAACACATGATCTACAGGATCTAGAATCAAGGTAAAAAGGTGGCTTTAATTATTTAAATGTTAATCATGTCTTCAAATATGGAAAATTTGTTTACCCTGTTGTCTTAAGCTCTATTCCGTTCTGAATGATTTAACCCTTTACCCGATGACATGTTTCTAGTTTTGGAGACGGGTGACCACTTAAAGAAGGTTGAAAGTAAAGCAGAATGCGCCTAAAGGCGCATTCTGCTTTACTTTCAGCCTGCTTTAAGCTATCATCTGTTAGGATATAGAGAATATTTCTTATGGTACATGTTCACAACGACTGTATAAATTAGATCTATTTTCTTCAGTGGAAGAATAAACTGAATATGCAAAAGGGCGTATCTATGAGGTAAAGGGTTAATTAAACTGAACAGAGGAAATTTGGTGCCAGGCATTGTTCAGTTGCGTCAGTCTTCAAAAGAGGGCTGATTTTGATTGACAACTATGAGATTTATGGATCACTCAAAGAAAAACTGAATATATATTATATAGATCTATCATTGATACATTTTCTCACTAATTCTAGACTAATATTTTTCCTGTTAAAAAAACTAAACACCAAAGACAGTGGCAAAGAGAAATGACATGCATGCAAAACAAGATGTAAATGTTTTCCCGTTGTAAGTCGCGATATTGTAGCTCTATAGCAGGGCTGCCATTTATATAATTTGATCTTGAAAATCCCAAGATTTTTCCAATTTTCTATTTTTAGCTCACCTGAGCCGAAGGCTCAGGATGCTATTGTGATCCCATTCCGTCCGGTGTCTGGCGTCCGTCGTACGTCCACATTTTCAAACAACATCTCCTCTAAAACCACTGACCCGATTTCAACCAAACTTTTTCAGAAGCATCAGTGACAAGGGGGAACGAAATGTTGTTCAAAGTTTTGGGCTAGAGTTATTCCCCTTGCTTAGCGGCCAGTTTTTCTAACATGACCGTATAGACAACTTTTAATCGATAAGAAAATCTTAAAAAATCTTCCTGATTCCTCTCAGAAACCGCTAGGCCCAGACCTTTGATATTTGGTGTGTATCATTACCTAATTATCTTCTACCAAGAATGTTCAAATTTTGACCCTGGGGCCAAAAATGGCCCCGCCCTGGGGCTTATCAGTTTTTCTTAGGAAAACTTTTAAATATCTTCTTCTCTGAATCTGTATGGCCTAGATCATTAATATTTGACATGTAGCTTTGTCTTATGATCCTCTACCAATATTGTTCAAATTATGAACCCTGGGTCAAAATTGGCCCCGCCCCGGGGCTTATCAGTTTTACATAGACTTATACAAATGTATAGGAAAACCTTTAAAAATCTTCTTCTCTGAAACTGTAAGGTTCAGATCTTTAATATTTGACATATAGCTTTGCCTTGTGGTCCTCTACCAAGATGGTTCAAATTATGACCCTCGGGCCAAAAATGGCCCCGCCCTTGGGCTTATTAGTTTTTCATAGGAAAACCTTTAAAAATCTTCTCCTGAAACTGTAAGGCCCAGATTATTTATAATTGATATATAGCTTTGCCTTGTGGTCCTCTACCAAGATTGTTCAAAGTATGAGCCCCAGGCCAAAAATGGCCCCGCCCTTGGGCTTATTAGTTTTTCATATAAAAACCTTTAAAAATCTTCTTTTCTGAAACCGTAAGGGCCAGATCATTTATATTTGACATGTAGCTTTGCCATATGGTCCTCTACCAAGATTGCTCGAATTATGAACCCTGGATTAAATTTAGACCCGCCCTTGGGCTTATCAGTTTTACATAGACTTATATAGGAAAACCTTTAAAAATCTTCTTCTCTGAAACTGTAATGCCCAGATCCTTAATATTTGACATATAGCTTTGCCTTGTGGTTCTCTACCAAGTGTGTTCAAATTATGTCCATATCCGACATGTAGCTTCGCATTGTAGTCCTCTACCAAGATCAAATTATGACACCTGGGTCATAGCTATATCAAAATGTTGTCTTGCCCAGTCAGCTTCTATGGTACAATGTCTCAGGTGAGCGAAATGTGGCCCTATGGGCCTCTTGTTAGCTCACCTGAGCTAGCTCAGGATGAGCTTTTGCAATACTTGAATGTCCGGCGTGCGGTGTGCGGCGTCCGTCGTCAACAATTTTAGTGTTTACACTCTAGAGGCCACAATATTTATCCAATCTTTCTCAAACTTGCTCAGATTGTATATTACCATAAGAGTTCAAATGAGTTTGATTTTGGTTGAAATCAGACTAATAGATCAAGAGTAATCTACCTTTGAATTGCTGAAAATGCCATATTTAAGGATGTTTACACTCTATAGGCCACAATTTTTATCCAATCTATCTCAAACTTGCTCAGATTGTATATTACCACAAGTTCAAATGAGTTTGATTATGGTTGAAATCCGACTAATAGGTTGAGAGTAATCTACCTTTGAATTGCTGAAAATGCCATATTTAAGAGTGTTTACCTTCTAGAGGCCACAAATTTTATTCAATCGATCTCAAACTTGCTCAGATTGTATATTACCATAAGAGTTCAGATGAGTTTGATTATGGTTGAAATCGGACCAACAGGTTGAGAGTTATCTACCTTTGAATTGCTGAAAATGTCATATTTAACAGTGTTTACACTGTAGAGGCAACCATTTTTATCCAGTTTTTTTCACACTTGCTCAGATTATAATTTTTATATGACCATAAGAATTCAAATAAGTATGATTATGATTGAAATCGAACCAATAGGTCAAGAGTTGTCGATCTGCCCTTGAATTGCTGAAAATGCCATATTGAACAGCGTTTACACTCTTGCAACTACAGTTTTCAATGGATTTTGATTTTACTTGCACACAAAGTATCTATCTATAAGTTTTCAAAGGACTGCAATTATTGTTGAAATCACAGGTACTTGACACATACTTTATTATCTATTAACACCCCCCCCCCTTAAAAAAAATATTTTTTTTTTACTATACTTCTATTATAGATACAAGGTAAACAGCGCAATTCGACACCTAGTCTTTACTATCCACTTAAACTGATGCTAAAATAGACTCGATCGCCGATATTCTCTTGTGGTATCCTCGGGCAAGGATTAATTTATCAATATCTACTTTTTATTTCATCAAATTCCGTCAAATAACGCCACAGTACGTGAATTATAACGAAAATAAGCATAAAAAAGTTTTATGTCGTTCTCTTGGTACAGAATTTATTGCCCAAAATAAGGGGTAATCTAGTCGGTTCGCACCGTGACATTTAACGGCCTTTACGGCTGGAACTTTCACCTAATTTCATTAGAGCAAACGCGTTTGTGTCGGAACATGACCCTCTTCACTATCAGCTATATGAAATATACATGTAATTTGGCATGAAATTGACAAGTGAAAGACTCATTTCATTGTGAATGCCATTTTGAATACCGGAATGAATTGAATGAACGGAGCGATCTCATTGGTCAAAATTAAACAGGTAAAGTTTCTTTTAATTTTGCATTCTATGTAAATTATATAAAACTGATAATATTTCATTTAAAGATGATTTATAATATTTGGTGAAAGTTCCAGTGGCATAGGCCGTTTATTGTGGACAAATAACAGATCACCCCTACATGTACATTCGTTGCTATGTACCATGAAAACGACAGAAAACTTTTTGATGCTTATTTTCGTTATAATTCACATACTGTGGCGTTATTTGACGGAATTTGATGAAATAAAAAGTAGATATTGATAAAGTAATCCTTTCCCGAGGATACCACAAGAGAATATCGGCGATCGAGTCTATTTTAGCATCAGTTTAAGTGGATAGTAAAGACTAGGTGTCGAATTGCGCTGTTTACCTTGTATCTATAATAGAAGTATAGTAAAAAAAAAAATTTTTTTTTTTTTTTTTTAAGGGGGGGGGGGGGTGTTAATAGATAATAAAGTATGTGTCAAGTACCTGTGGTTGAAATCTAATCATTGTGGCAATAGTTATCTGCCCTTGATATACTTTGAAATGCTAGAAAAGGCTTCATTTCAGTATTGTTTAGGCTCTAGTGATCTGCCCGTGATGTACTCTACTATACTTGAATTATGAGGTTGTATTCCAAAATTGTTTACATGCTTTACTACAAATTTGAATGGATTTAGATTAAAACGAATGAAACAGAAAGGTAAAGCTATCAAGTTTCAGTACAACAGGTGAGCGATATCAGGGCCTTCAGGCCCTCTTGTTAAAAATGTGATTACTTAAAGCAGGTTGAAAGTAAGCAGAATGTAGGGTGCTAAGACATGAAAATACAATAGCACCAAAAGTTTTTTTTTAACGAGAGTGTAGTCTGCTTTGTTTTTATGGAACCAGGGTTCTAGTTTGTCATCAGCTCTACATAACTTTATATATACATGCACAGTGCGCCCTCTCTACAACAATATCCAATGGGAGACAAAGATTGTGTGTGTTGTTAGGGGGAAATTGTTATAGGGAGGGAAATTGACTAACATTTGCAAACATCTTGAATCCAGATCAGACGCCGGGTAACACATTTATGAGGGGTGGGTAAACTGAATTTACTGTCTCATCAAAGCATTTGAAATAATTATGTTAATATTGAAGTTTGACTGTACACCGCTCCCTCTCTACAACAACATCCAATGAGAGACAAAGATTGTGTGTGTTGTTCGGAGGGAGTTGTTATAGAGAGGGAAACAGGTTTACATTTGCAAACAGCTTGAATCCATGTGGCGTCTGATCTGGATTTAAGCTGTGTGTCACTCATGAATATATTTATTCTATCAAAATGTCCACTTACATTTACATTTGAGAAAAACAGCAGAAGACAAATTTAAGTAGATGACAATGATGCCGTGAAAAAGTTGGATATAAATGTCTTGTTTGGGGAACAGCGGCAAGAGTCATTGTAAGGTGGGAGTCGTTGGGAGGCTGTTGTAGGGAAGGAACACTGTAGTTGCAATTGCTCTTCTTACATGAATAATTACTTCAGGGCTTTAATTTTTTTAGATTCTTTGAAGCTATAAAGAATGATGATGTGAAACTTGTATCATCCCTCCTGGAGAATAAGCGATTCAAAAGCTATGTAGCAGAGGCGGATAAGTTATCACTGGCATTTGTCCAAGTTATCCTGTTAAACAGTGTTCAGCTTCTCAAAGTCTTAGTTGAGCATGGCATTGATGTGAAAGGCACTGATTGTATGTTTGAGGAAAATGGTATAATGCATGCGTCCAGGTATGGTCACCGGGAAATGTTGGAGTACCTACTTTATTGTGGGGTTAAGGTGAACCACCAGAGTGAAAACGGCTCCACTGCAATACATGTGGCTGTGGAAAACCAGCGGCACAACTGTCTTGAAATTCTGGTTATGGAAAAAGGGGTGGACTTGAATATACAAGATTGCAGTGGGTATAGCCCTTTGCTCTGGGCAGCAAAGCTTAGAGACTGGAACGCCATACAAACTTTAATTAATGCAGGCTGTAATATAGACAGTAAGGACTTTTGTAAAGGTATAAATGCTCTTCATGTTTGTGTGGACAATGAGAGAGCCTTCTGGAAGGGACGACAAGCTACAGCTGGGGACATTGCAAAGTCTATAGATCTATTGTTGGATGCAGGTATTGACATAAACAAAGGGGATGTTTATGGTAACTCACCACTTGTCTATGCAGTGAAATCAAACAATATCCATGCACTGAAACATCTGCTGAAGCATAATTGTGATATAGAATGCAGTTCAAGCAGCGATAGAAATTGTCAGCAACTACCGTTTGTATTCACAACAGATTCTATGGGTACAGATATGACATTGCTTCCTTTGTACTTAGCAATATCAAAGTTGCAGTTAAGATCGGTGCAGATTTTGTGCAAAGCGGGGACAAAGTTTTTCAAACTGGCAAGGGAACCAGCCATAATAGATTTCTGCAAAGAGCGGTCCCCAGCTCTGTATGGTTGGCTAGAAAGGGAAATGTCTACTCCGTTATCGTTAAAACTATGGAGCAGGCAGACTGTGAAAAGGTGTTTAGGTAGAAATGTTATGAAAAGTGTGCATACAACAGGGCTCCCTGAAAGTCTGAAAGAGTTTGTGTGTCTGAGGGATATTGATGACATGTAAAGAATTTTTTACATGTCTGGGCCCCAGACAACATAGGTGTATAAACTTAACTCTTTCAACACCAAGGACCTGTTAAAAATATACTCGTTACATTTGCAAACAGTATAGACCCAGATCAGAGGGCTCATATAGGAGCCCTTTGATCTGGGTCGACACTGTTTGATGATTTAGACCATTATTAGTCAGTACACATATTTATTTAACTATCCAGACTTCCAAGTAGACTGGTTTATGTTTTGATGACTAAAATGATCCAAAAGGGAACCCAATAACCCACAAGAGTTAGTTAGTGTTGAAAGAGTTAGCATGTCCAACATTGTCATGTTATTTGAAGTTTCATGGAGTTAACCCATTACCCCATAACCTGTTTCTAGCTTTGAAGACATAAAAATGGACTTAACCCGTTTATGCCAAGTGGATTCACCCATTCTTATACATGTATATTGAATTCAGTATTTTTCTTTCTTATACAACTGGTACTGATAAACGGAGGCATTCCCAATTGCCAAAACTTACCATTTTTCCCAATTGTCGGTAATAAAATTCCCCATTCTAAGAGTTTTTAGATCGACAGGAAATGGCAGCGGAGGTTTGTCTGCACTCTCTTTCACCTTATTTTTTATCTATGATCTTTTAATTTTGCACCTAATAGACTAACATTGTCCTACCCTGACAGCGCCTACCAGTCATAAGTACAAATTCAGTTTGAATTTTATATAGTTAACTGTTTAATGTGGCCCATGCAAAATTTCCAATTTGACTAAAAACGACACTAATTTTTCCCAATTTGACTAAAAACGATGCGAATTTTTCCCAATTGCCTCGGTACCGGAGTCATTCCCAATTGGCCGAGGAAAAACCCCTGAATTAGTCCATTTTTTATGTAAGGATTGTCTGGTCTAACTTTTTTTTGTCTCCTTAAGGTGCATTCTGCTTTACTTTCAGATACAGATATCTGTCATAAAGCACTTGAATGCTAGACAACCTGCCCATATACATGTGCATATCTCTTGACAGGGTCCTAAATAACTTCAATATTTCAAAACTACAATCTTTATTTCAGCATCTAATCCTATGGTGCGACATCTCATTTGAATCGTCTCTTTGAGACACCATAGAATTTAGTGCCGACATGAGGATAAAACTTTGGATTTGTTCAGTGTACTCCCTCTTATCAAATATGCTATGCGATTATCAGCGCGTGCCGAATACACAGTCAGTGGCATATTAGACTTGACACGTGTATTTGTTACGCCTCTCGTCTGCAACTTTTCCCTTTCATGTATGACGACATTTCAAAGAGTATAATCGTAGACATGAAACATATACACAGTGAAAAATGGTAGCTACTTGGGTGTGGCATTAGCGAAAGGAAACTTATCTTCTACGAAATACGAAGATTAATGCGATTCTATAAGTGGATAAAACAACCCCGACTAACGGAGGATAATACTCACATAGGAACATCGTATGTACACAGTATGTAAGCAAAAAATATTTCATTTAATCCCAGTTACTCATTTAAATCACTATTTCACGTTTGCATCAATTAATAATTGTCAAATACGAGTGATATATATAATTTTTAAAAAATGGCACGTTGGATCCACAAATGGTACGTTGATGTAGTGGGGCGTTGATGCGATGGGGCGTTGAGACCAGACACCTTATCAAGAACCCTGAGAAACTGGTTTGTACTTGGCATAAATGGGTTAAGTCCATTTTGATGATTTTGGGGTATTCTTTATAGGGTTAGGCAGACAGTGCAGACCCTGATCAGAGTGCTTCTGTGATCTAGATCTACAAGGCATTAGACAAGAGTACTCTTCAAAGGTATGCTTTTTGTAAATGACAAGTACATGTATAGCGCTCAATGAGTAAATACAGATTTTAAATACATGTAATGTAGCAAGCTTGTACAGGAGTAACCAGGGCTCCAGATAAGAGGCAGTAAATTGAACAAATCCAACATTTTCTCACTTGTTTAAGCGTCAAATCCTAGTGTTTCGCTTCATTAGAATCATCTCAAAGAGACGATTCTATTGAATAGTGACACCATAGGGTTTTTATGAAGAAAAAAAAGACTTTTAGTTTTTGAAACACTCCTTATCTGAGGCTCTGATGTGCAAGTTACATGCATGGTTTTTATCTTGCATTAAACAGTCATCTGTCATATACATGTATGACAATATTTAGTTGTTAATTCTGGTAGCATAAACTATTTTGACTTGTGTAAATATTTAAATCAGCTTACCTGTATCACAAAATTTTGTGAACAAAGGCCATTGGTGTTAGGTTGTTGTAATGCAGAAATATTTCGCCTTATCTGTTATTGTTTAATCAAGGCTCCAGATAAAAGGGAGTAAACTGAACAAATTCAAAATTTTCTCACTCATATCACTATGATATCAGCACCAAATTCTATGTTGTTAGTGGTACTACTCACTAGAATCGTCTCGAAGAGACAGTTCTATTTAGTAGTGACACCATATAGGGTTGGATACAGAAATAAAGATTTTAGTTTTTGAAACACATGTACTCCCCTTATCTGGGACTCTGAATGTCAGAGTTATATGCATCTGTCATATATGGCACTATTTAACTGTTAATTCTGCTAGAATGACTGTAATTATTTAGATCAGTTTGTCACAAAATATTGTGATCCAAGACCATCTGTGTAAAGTTGTAATACAGATGCATTTCACCTTCATTGTTACTATTCTATGCATGTTTTTGTTGCAATCTTATTTGTTTTCTATGAATCTTTACATATGTACTTGTTCCCCTTTTACTCTGTGATAAGATACAGTACAACCTCTCTTTTACGACCACTAAATTAATTGTTAATTTGTCAATTATTATGTGTTTACGACATAAAACTGTTTATAGCAAGGTGACAGTAATGCAGAAAACTCCTTTAGGAGCTTTCTGTTTCGCTGTCATCTTGCTTTTAAGCTGTCACCTGTCTTTTATACAACCAATTAGTTGTAGTTTAAGTGGTCGTAATAGAGAGGTTTTACTGTACAGTATAACCTCTTTATTACAACCACTAACAAGAAGGCTATTTGTAAATTGATTGCATAAAAGACAGGTGACAGCTTAACCCATTACCCCATAGCCTGTTTCTAGTTTTGAAGATAATTGACCACTTAAAGCAGATTGAAAGTAAAGCAGAATGTACCTTAAGGTACATTCTGCTTTACTTTCAGCGTGCTTTAAGCTACCATCTGCTTGAATACAGAAAATATTTCCTATGATACATATACATGACTGTATAAAAAGTAACTATTTTCTTCAGTGGAATAATAGATAAGAGATGTCAAAAGGCATATTTATGGGGTAATGGGCTAGGGCAAGGTGTATGTAAAACAGAAAGCTCCTAAAGGAGCTTTCTGTTTTATGTTCACCGTACTTAAAGCAGTCACCTGCATTTTACACATGTCACTAAACATACTTAAATGGGCATAATAGAGAAGTTTTGCTCTTAATTCTATTATTAATAGACAGACCAAGATAACAGTGAGTAAACACACAAAAATTATTTCTCCATCGAACCGTTTGTTGTGACTACACGCAAACCGGTCTTAACAAATTCAACCCTAGAAACGAGTATACACGCCATTTACAAACAGTGTACTATTGATGATTACACTTGTCCCATGTAAATAGTGTAGACCCTGATCAGAGGGCTCCTTCAGGAGCCCTCTGATCAGTGTCTACACTGTTTGCCATTTTGATATATATTGTTAAAATCAACCCTTAATCGTCAAAAATAGACTAGACTTATTTTCAAATTTGAATTGTCCATTAAAAGTTTCAGGGATTAATGAGTTAAATAGTCTCTTTGAGACAATTCTTAGCAAATCAAGAAGTTTTGTATTTAAAATTCTCTCTTTATCTGTACATGTAGCTCTGTTAATTTATTGATCTAATAAATAAAATGTTTTGTTAAATATGTCTTATTCATTGATTGACACCACTGTTTTTGGTGGGGTGGGGCAGATATTGGCTTTCTTCACCTTTGAAAAGAAAATTCTATCCTGTGTATTCGGTAGAAGACATTTATTCTTTCCCATTTAACACATTACCCAATAAGTTAACCTTAATTTATTCCGATAAGTAGAAAATCTTTCCACTTAACCCTTTCCCAATTCCCGGTAGAAACGCCTTTTAGCTACTCCTCCACTAAAGAAAAAGTTCCAATTTGTACAGTCATGAACATGTACTAGATGAAATATTTTCTAAATTCTAGCAGATTTAAGCTTAAAGCAGGGTGTAAGTAAAGGAGAATGTGCCTGAAGGGACATGCTGTTTTGCTTTCACCCTGCTTTAAATGGTAACCTGTTTCCATTACTAATAACAAGCTATGGGGTAAGGGGTTAAAATACATGAATATGCCCTGTCCTTCACAGAAGGCCTTATCATATTCAACCCTAGCAAGGAGTATACTCGTCATTTACAAACCGTGTACCTGTGAGTATTACATTTGTCCCACGCAAACAGTGTAAACCCTGATCAGAGGGATCCTTAAGGAAATATATTGCTAAAACCAACCCTTAGTACGGTAGTCAAAACTGGACTAGACTTTTTATGAAGTTGGAATTGTCCATTAAAAGTTTCAGCATCAAATGAGTTGTTATCTCTATGCAAAACTGTTTAGAAATAAATTTGACAAAATTGGGTCAGACACTATGTAAATGGTCATTGGTGTGTATATGTACCACCAGGGTTCAGTCCAACTTGTTGAGCCCTACAAAAGTCTGATCACATCCCTCCAAAATGTTTGCATATTTAGATGTTTGATCAAACCTCAACAAGCAAAATACACAGGCCAAAGCAAGTTAAATTCAAACAACTGTCATTTCTACTTTTTATTGCACAATGTTTGCATCCCTTTAAACAGATTTACATATCGCATCCCCAAACACACTAACATTCAAGTCATTTTATGACACAATTGCAACTAGATAACATGATTAAAGGTGTGAATATGTTAAAACTGATTGTGCTTTAATTCATTATTGTCCATTCCTAGCAGTTTGGAACCAGATCATACTAAGTGTAACTCAGTATATGATGATCACGTTTCAAACTGTTTGGCCATTCAGATCTAATAATACTATTTTCCAAACTGGTAGTTAGTCGAAGTATCCTTTTGCAATTATGTACCGTTTCTTCAAATACCATTTCAAGACTCAATATACCATTTAAAGCAGGTTGAAAGTAAAGCAAAATGTGCCTTAAGGCACATTTTACTTTACTTTCAGCCTGCTTTAAGCTAATATCTGCTGGAATATAGGAATTTCATAATTGTATAAAATGGAACTATAATTTTCTTCAGTAGCTAAATGTATACATCAAATGCGTAGAAAGGTGCATCTATAGAGTAAAGTGTTATTACATCATTGAGTTTGATTGGGACATCAGGGCTGCCATTTCTCCGGATTTTTCCTAAATCTCCGGATTTTTCCCAGTTCATGGTAGCTTAAAGCAGGCTGTAAGTAAAGCAGAATGCGCCCTAAGGCCTGCTTTTAGTAGTCGCATGTCAACAAAACAAGAAAAGGGCTATGGGATAAAGGTACGATTCGTTGAAAATCGCACTTGAAAAATGCAAATTTGGAAATCTTAGGATTTTTCATGTCAACTTATGGCAGCCCTGGGACATAAAGAAAGGATAGAGATTCTAATAGAAATGTACAGGGGACAAGCTTTCTGCAAAACTACAGTAAAACCTCTTATATAACCACTAAACTATTTTATCTAGTTTATGGTTAACTTGAAGTGGTTGTTTAAAGCAAGGTGAAAGTAAAACAAAAAGCTGCTTTCGACGCTGGTAATTCACTTTCATTTTGCTTTAACCCATTACCCCATAGCTTGCATCCAATTTTGAAGACAGGTGCTCACTTAAAGCAGGCTGAAAGTAAAGCAGAATGCGCCTTAAGACGCATTCTGCTTTACTCTTAGCCGGCTTTAAGCTATTATCTGCTAGAATTTAGAAAAACAAAAATGGTATGATACATATTCAAGACTGTGCAAAATTGATCTATTTTCTTCTGTTGATGAATAATTTAATGGCCTAAAAAGGTGTATTTATGGGGTAAAGGGTTAAACTCCTGCTTGTCTTTCTTACAAACAATTACACTTTTATTAGCGATCTTAATAGAGGGATGTACTGTACATGTGGAGCATCAATGGAGCAAAAGCATGACTAGGGTATTGCAAAAATAGGAAATACATGTTGTGTATACACGAAAACTTAACAAGGGATTTAACCCAGTATTCCATAAATACACCTCTAATTTATTCCTCCACTAAATAAAATGCTTTCTCTTAATATAATCATGATTATATACCATTAGAAATAATTTCTATATTCAGGTAGACAATAACTTAAAGCAGGTAGAAGACAACAATATTACTTAGTGCTCAAAAAGTTTAAACAAGCATTAAAAATAGGGCTCTAGATAAGGGAGTTTTTCGGAAAAAACTAAAACCTTTATTTCTGATTTAAACCCTATGGTGTCACTACTCATTAGAATCGTGTCCAAAAGATTATTCTAATAAGTAGTAACACCATAGGTGTTGGTGTAACCAGAAATGGGTGTCAAAGCCACCTGATGCTCGCCTGTTTAAAGTTTAGGTCTAAAAAACATCTTGTATCAAAAGAAAATCAATTTTCAGTTTAGAACTATTATTAAATTAATGTTGATTCTTAGTCTAGTTTCATTAAACTTTAAACAACCCGTGCAACCTTTAACCTGGTGATTTGAAGTCAAAACAACTAAGTCCAAATCGTGTCAAAAATTGACAAATATTAAAATTATTTTTAAATTTCATCTTCATAACATCAATGTTTGACTCCTAATGAACCTCCATACAAAATTTCAGCACCTTAGCACAAGTATTAAACTATAAAGCAACCCGTCCAAAAAACTTTAACCTGGTGTTTAGTAGGAAAACACCAAAGTCCAAAGCGTGTCAAATATTTACAAAAATTAAAATTATTTTAAATTTCAACTTCATCACATCAATGTTTGACCCCTAATGAACCTCCATACAAAATTTAAGCACCCTAGCACAAGTATTAAACTTTAAAATAACCCGTCCAAAAAACTTTAACCTGTTGGTTTGTAGTCGAAAAACCTAAGTCCAAAACATGTCTAAAATTGACATAAATTAAAATTATTTTTAAATTCCAACATCATAATATCAATGTTTAACCCCAAATGAACCTCCATACAAAATTTCATAACCCTAGCACAAATATTAAGCTTTAAAACAACCCGTCCAAAAAACTTTAACGTGGTGATTTGAAGTCGAAAAACCTAAGTCCAAAACATGTCTAAAATTGACATAAATTAAAATTATTTTTAAATTCCAACATCATAACATCAATGTCTAACCCCAAATGAACCTCCATACAAAATTTAAGCACCCTAGCACAAGTATTAAACTTTAAAACAACCCATCCAAAAAACTTTAACCTGGTGGTTTGTAGTAGAAAAACCTAAGTCCAAAACATGTCTAAATTTGACATAAATTAAAATTATTTTTAAATTCCAACATCATAACATCAATGTTTATCCCCAAATGAACCTCCATACAAAATTTCATAACCCTAGCACAAGTATTTAGCTTTAAAACAACCTGTCCAAAAAACTTTAACATGGTGATTTGAAGTCGAAAAACCTAAGTCCAAAACATGTCAAAAATTTACATAAATTAAAATTATTTTTAAATTCCAACATCATAACATCAATGTTTAACCCCAAATGAACCTCCATACAAAATTTCATAACCCTAGCACAAATATTTAGCTTTAAAACAACCCGTCCAAAAAACTTTAACGTGGTGATTTGAAGTCGAAAAACCTAAGTCCAAAACATGTCAAAAATTGACATAAATTAAAATTATTTTTAAATTCCAACATCATAACATCAATGTTAAACCCCAAATGAACCTCCATACAAAATTTCATAACCCTAGCACAAATATTAAGCTTTAAAACAACCCGTCCAAAAAACTTTAACATTGGCCATGCTCACGCCCACGCCGGGGGTATAACAATAGCTCTGCTGTTCTTTGAACAGGCGAGCTAAAAATGAGTGAGAAAATGTTGGATTTGTGCAGTTTTCTCCCTCTCATCTGGAACCCTGTAAAATGGATCCATAAGACCTATCTTCCTCTACTGTAAGCTTTAAAACCCACTGCAATCAAAACAGGCACTTTCATTGTCTTTTACTGAGCAGCTGTCTTCTTTTCGGCAACTTCGGATTGGAGCTAAAGATGTTGCTGTGTCTGCAATCAAGCACTTTATTGCCTTTTCTAAGTGAATGTCTTTAGGGCAATTCTGGGGTCCCGTTTCATTAAACTTCGTACCACAAAAGTTGTCGTAAGTCAGATTATAAAAGTCTCTAATCCTGTCTTGTTACATCTCTTTGGAATGGTCTTGAAAAGACCATTCCAAAGAGTTGTCACAAGACAGGATGAGCTAGAGAAATCAGAAATTAAACGTATTTTAAAGTTTTGACTTACAACCATTTTTGTCGTATGAAATTTTTATAAAACTAGCCTCAGGACTGGAACTAGAATTGTGACTGTCTCTGCAAGCCATGTCTGATGCCTCCTAGCTGTAATCAAATCAAGCACTTTCATTGTCTTTTCTGAACAACTGTCCTCTTTTTGGCAATCTCTGGTTGGAGATAAGATGTGGCTGTGTCTATTAGACACATCTGATGCCTCCTAGTTGTAATCAAATCAAGCACTTTCATTGTCTTTTCTGAACAACTGTCTTCTTTTCAGCAATGTCAGGTTGGAGCTAAAGATGTGGCTGTGTCTATTAGACACATCTGATGCCTCCTAGTTGTAATCAAATCAAGCACTTTTATTGTTCTTTCTGAGCGACTGTCTTCTTTCCAGCAACAGTGTATTCTGGGCTATACCATAATCCAACCAAGATCACCAAGTGACACAAATGTAGAAAGGAACTACTTAACACGGTGGAGGGATACGTGTTCCAGCACAGCTCTATCACACCCAGTAATAATACTCTGAAAGTACAGGCAATCTTGTATCATACATGTATTATATAACATGGTGGAGGGATACGTGTTCCAGCAAAGCTCTATCACACCCAGTAATAATACCCTGAAAGTACAGGCAATCTTGTATTATATTATCAGGGCTCCAGATACAGTACTGAATCTTATTAAATTAACAATTTTTGCGATTCGCTTGCAATTCGATGGCGATTCGCTTGCGATTTCAAAATACTAATTTACCCTCGGATAAGTTTTCTTGAGTGGTGTATCTCACAAATGTTCGCAAATATGCCTTCGTTAATTTTTTCGATTCCATTTTTGTCACAACCGCTTCTGAAAATTCGCGTTAAAGTATTCAAACGTAGGATTTGTTTTTTGAAGCGCCCGATTCGATGGCAATTCGATGACAATTCGCTTGCGATTATCAATTTAATTTAATAAGGTTCAGTACTGTAAGAGGGAGTAAACTGAACAAATCCAACATTTTCTCACTTATTTCAGCACCAAATCCTATGGTGTTACTACTCATTAGAATCGTCTCTTCGAGACGATTCTAATGAGTGGTGACACCATAGGGATTAATGCAGATATAAAGATTTTAGTTTTTGAAATACCCCCCTTGAGATCTAATTATACATATACACATGTACATTATATAACACGGTGGAGGGATACGTGTTCCAGCACAGCTCTATCACACTCAGTAATAATACCCTGAAAGTACAGGCAATCTTGTATTTGTACCATGAAATATAGTGACAAGTATATATGGTACATATATGTATCCTTAAAATCATTGTTCCAGTCAAATGTACACCTGCCCTTTGCAAACAGTGACGACCTAAATCAGAGGGTTCCTATGGAGCCCTTTGAACAGGGCATTCTAGTTTCACACAAGAAGATTTTTTTAAAGTTCTCATTGATAAAATCTTTTTTTAGCTCCGACATGTGATCTACATTATATATGCAACAGCCCATACAATTTCAAATACTATTATGTTTCCACCAATCCTATGATGTGACCACATATTAGAATCGTCTCTAATGAGTAGTCACAACATAGAGTTTAGAGGAGACATAAATACTAACTTTCTTATTACCGGACCAAACCCTATGATGTGACCACTTATTAGAATCATCTTTTCGAGACAATTCTAATGAGTGGTGACAACATAGAGTTTAGAGGAAACCTAAAAGAAGCTATCTTAGAGATGATGAGTTTATCCACTATTACCTAGAACCATGGGACATACCTCAGTATAATCTGCACATTTGTCGACCACAGAAGGTAGTGAAGACTGTGGAAATACCACACATAGAATTGGTAGTGCAAAGACCGGCTAAAACACATCCCTATAAAGTTTGCAGTAAATAAAGGCAATAATATCTGTGTCAAAAGTCAAGGAAAAAAATTGAAATAGATATATCATGCTCAAAACAACATTGTTCATGTAGTTGTATTAGATATCTACCCTTAAAACTCTTGTGGGTTATTAAGTTCCCTTGTGGATCTTTAAAGTTACCAAAACATGAACCAGTCTACCAGGAATTCTGGGTAATTTAATAAACACTGCTTTAAATCTGAACTATTTCATTTATTAATAAAGTAAGAAAACAATTATCAAGGAAAGAATGCAGACTGAAGAAAGTTCCTATAAGAAAGAAATAGAGCTGACCCTGATCAGACAGCTCCTTCAGGAGCTGTCTGATCTGGGTCTACACTGTTGTCAAAAAAGTATAAATATATGCAAACAGCAGGGGAAAGTCCGAAAAGCAATTTTGGTAATTCCACAAAGGATATGATTTGGAGAAAGATTTGTTGCTGTTTTCTTGAAACTTCTCAGCTGTATTGGTGGTAGGAACCTGCAAGCAAACAAACAAAGAATTCAGAGTTCAAGATAAGGGGAGTACTGTAAAACAGGTATTTTTTACGTCATGAATATTTCGCATAATGGGATTTTGTATTAATTCGCAACGTCATGCAATATTTCTAGCAGGCGGTAGCTAAAAGCTGGCTGAAAGTAAAGCAGAATGTGCCTTAAGGCACATTTTGCTTTATTTTCAACCTGCTTTAAGAAGTCACCTATTTTCAAAACTAGAGACGTGAGGCAACACATTCGCGAATTAATACGCAAATTACACTCTCGTGAATAAAACAGGTTTTACAGTATTCAAAAAATTGAAAATCTTTATTTTTACATTAAACTCTGATCAAGGTCTGTACTGTTTGTCATTTTACATTTAATTCTATTAAAAACATCCCTAAATAGTCACAAATGGACTAGTCATAACCCTTTACCCCATAGCTTGTTTCTAGCTTTGAAGACAATTTACCACTTAAAGCAGGTTGAAAGTAAAGCAGAATGTGTCATAAGGCTTATTCTGCTTTCTTCACTTTCAGCCTGCTTTAAGCTACAATCTACTAGGATATAGAAAATATTTCATATTAATGACTGTACATTGTGGAACTATTTCCTTCAATGGAGGAATAGATTAAAGGCATTAAAAGCCATATTCATGGAGTAATGGGTTAATTGGAAACCGAAATTATCCATTTGATATTTTGGGTGTAAATGATTTAAAGTTTTAATATCCTGAGTACATACCTTTTCCATTTTATCCAGGCAAAAACCAACAGTACAGTGACATGGCATGCTAATAGTAGGAGTTGAAAGTATCTATTTAGAAAGTTTTCCTCGGACAACAGGCGCCAGTTTACTGTCCATTTGTAGAAGAACTGACGACCCAAATTGAATGACATCACTATATATCCCCACGGGTTTACTGTCAAAAAAGGCAAAGCCAGCAAGACCTGCAATAAAAGTTACATGTCTCGGATTAAGATAAGGGAGTATTTTACAAAATTAAAATCTTTATATCTGCATTAAACCCTATGGTGTTACTACTGATTAGAATTGTCCCTTCGAGACAATTCTAATGAGTAGTACCACCATAGGATTTGGTACTGAAATCAGTGAGAAAATGCTGAATTTGTTCAGTTTACCCTCTTATCTGCAGCCCTGGGGGAAATATTTAGATTAGGTGCAAAACTTTTTCTTTCTCAATCAAATCTTATCTTGTGACAACTCTTTACAATCAATTTGATTAACTGTTTTAATTTAGCAGCATTAAAAATTTAGAGAATTTGATAAAACATTTAAACAACATATTCAGCTCAAATCCACCAGCACAGCAGCTATGGTGTATGTTAATGCTTTTGAAAAAAATCTGTCACAAGAATTGGTTTCCAGCGCATCCAAGCTATTAAACTTTTAATTGTAGATTTATGGAAGACATCATTATTACTTGTCAATGCAAGTATTTTACACCATAAATATGTACAGTGAAACCTCCCTATTATGACCACTAAAACAGGGCTAATTGATATCATAAATACAGATTACAGCCGAAAGCAAGGCGAACGTAAAACAGAAAGGAGCTTTCTGTTTTACGTTCACCTTGCTTTAAGAATAATCCAATATACCAGAGATACCAAATGAGCCTTTGTTTACTATGGGAAACATGTTCAGTAGTAAATATGTTATGTGATGTCATTCTCCCGCCAAGAGGTCACAGTCTGAGGAAGGTTCTCCAAAGGAGGAACAAAATTGTCATGTAATAAAATTTATTTGATATGCGATTAGAACTTTCAAATAATTAAGTTGTAATTCTATTAATGCTCACCTGGGGTACTGCACAGATCATTAAATGTTTGATGGTACCCTGCATGCCTTGGCTGGCCAGCAGCAACACAAACAAAGCTGGGCTAAACAGGAGAATATTCATTTTCACTGATACTCCCAAGCTGGAAAACAGAAAAGACAAACATAAGCTAACCCTTTCTTTCATTATTAAACATATTTCTTCCTTTGTTAACTAATTCTTTCATTTGTTAACCCATTTCTTCATTTGTTAACCTAACCCATTATTTTATCTATCAACATGTTCCTTGATTTGTTAACCCATTCTTTGATTGTTAACCCATGCCTTCAAGTTCATTTGTTTACCAATTCCTTCATTTTTTACTCTGACATTCCTTCATTTGTGAACTCATTACTTCATTCACAAATAATTTCAATTAAGTTAACTGAGTTTTGTAAAATTAACATCTATTATAAATGTAAAGATCTTGTTTTCTATAAACAATAATTGGAACAATATTAACCCTATCCTCCATAGCCTAACATGCAAATTGCCTATATCTTACTGTGTTTAATCTTTTCATGATCAAATTTATTGTGAGGTTTTTACCCCTTCATCGTTTCATTGTCATCTGCTTCAATATTGTTGTCTGCAATATTGTTTCAAAATTAGATATAACGTAGTATAACTGACGTAATTTCAAAGCAAGTGGCAAACAGTTTTTATCCTGATCAGAGGCCACGTCATGCAGCGTCTGATCATGATCAAAACTGTTTGCAAATGCGCTTTTAAATTTATGATGTCATTGAGAGTGAGAGGGTTAAGGCAGAGTACTGCATAAAACAAGAGGAAAGTAAAACAGAAAGCTCCTTCATCTTGCTTGAAGCTACTGCTTCCATTCAACAGCATCAGTGAATATTAACATGTGATGCTTATGTTGTGGAAGGGTTAAAGGAATCTTATGGGGCTTAACTCTTTCACTGCCAATGTTGCCAAAAGGTGACTTTGATTACTGTTTGGATCCTGATCAGACGCCGCATAATGTGGCGTCTGATCAGGATCCAAACTGTTTGAAACTGGCATCGACATTTCTTCAGTCAAAACCGCTCTGAAGCTGACCTTAAAAATATTGCAGACGACACTACCAATGCAGACGATATTGTGGCGGTAAGAGGGTTAACGCAGACAATAAAACTTGGCAGTGAAAGAGTTAATATGAGGAGAAAAGGTTAACACATTCAGCCCTGGGTGACAAGTAGACTCGTCTTTTGCAAACAGTAATCCTGCGTAATGTAGACATGTCCTATGCAAACAGTGCATACTCTGATCAGAGGGCTCCTATCAGGGTCTGCACTGTTTGTCATATTGCAATAAATCGAAGAAAACAACCCCAAATAGTCATAAATGGACTGGACTTTATTAAGAACTGGAACTGTCTATTAAAAGTTTCAGGGGTGAATGAGTTAACAGTAAACTAGTTTATACCTGTACATGAGGCATCCCAGTGACCATCTGTTCATCAGGAAGCAATCCACAGCAATATATAGAAACAGCATAGCAACAGGGTCATTGAACATGCGTAGGATGTAGATAGAGTGTATCCGATACGAGGCACAGCACATGAAGAAAAACACAAATGGTGGAACCTGAAAGCATGAACACCAGGGCTCCAGATAAGGGGAGTATTTCAAAAATTAAAATCTTTATTTCTGCTTTAAACCCTATGGTGTCACTACTCATTAGAATCGTCTCAAAGAGACGATTCTAATGAGTAGTAATACCATAGGATTTGGTGCTGAAATACAGTAAGTGAGAAAATGTTGGTTTCGTTCAGTTTACTCCCCCTTATCTGGAGCCCTGTAACACAGAAACAAGAATTACCCGGGTCTAAGGTTATGAAGTATTTTGAGTTGAATTTGTAGGGGAGTATTTCAAAAACTAAAATCTTTATGTCCGTAACAAATCATTGAGGGCCACAAGGGAGATTAGTTGCTTGTGTGTTCTAATTGTGTTACCCTCTTGAAATAAAGTCTTTATTATTATTATTATTATTATTATTATTATAATGTGACTACTCATTAGAATTGTCTCTAAAAAGATGATTCTCTAATAACTGAGTAGTCACTCCTTGGTTTTGATGCAGATGTAATGGAGAAAATGTTGGAAAATTTGATTTTACTCCAAATTATCTGGAGTCTTGCATATAGCATCAAATTATTTTCACACCCAAAAGCTATAAACAAAAACATTGTTTGTCATTTATATCCTAAGAAAGGGTCTTTAAATATCATGAAGCTAGAGCCATTTGTAGATCTACTCTACCCAGGGCTCCAGATAAGAGGGAGTAAACTGAACAAATCCAACATTTTCTCGCTAATTTTAGCACCAAATCCTATGGTGTTAAAACTCATAAGAACCGTCTCTTTGAGACGATTCTAATGAGTAGTGACACCATAGGGTTTAATACAGAAATGAAGATTTTAGATTTTGAAATACCCCCCTTATCTGGAGCTCTGACTGTACCTTTTTTGCTCGTCTGTAGATGTCAAATATTACAAGAAGTGACAGCAGATATAACACTGCGAACACGTATTGGGCTGCAGGGATATCTGTTCCATGGCCGGTAATATAATACAACCCCATGAATATGTACACAAAGCCAGCGGGATACCTGAAAGATAACATTCATACACTGAAAACTTGATACAGTACAAGTTTTGCCAAAAAAAACCACCAACCTTAAGTTAGCCTGAGGTCTATGTACTGTTTCATAGAGAAGTTAAAAGTTAAAACCCAACTCATCCATGATATGGTACACAGAACTCATACTAATTTCAGGTTTTGTTTTCTCTCAAAAATACTAACTACCTTATCCTATGTCTACATCAAATCCTATGTTGTGACTATAATGCAATAGAATTGCCTGTTTGAGACCTGTACATAAGTTCTAAGAATTAATCAATGGCTGGTTAAGCAAAAGTATATTATGATGATAATGATAATTTAACTCAATGAGCCCATGTGACAAGCATACTCATTATTTACAAACTTTGTACATGTTAGGAGAAAAGATGTTATATTCAACCTGCGAAACAGTGTAGACTCAGATCAGAGAACTTTTTAAGTAGTCATCTGATCTGGGTCTGCACTGTTGGTCACTTTGCAATATATGGTGTCAATTTAATGTTCCAGTTTCAGGGGTAAATAAGTTAATCAGTTAATGTTTGAATGTTAAATAGTTCAGGTTTTAACCCATTACCCAATAAATATGCTTTTTTTTAACGCCTTTAATTTATGCCTCAAGTGAGGAAAATAGTTCAAATTTATACCGTCATGAGTATGCAGCATCAGAAATATTTTCTTTATTCCTACAAATTTAAGCTTAAAGCAGGATGAAAGTAAAGCAGAATGTGCCTTTAAGGCACATTTTGTTTTACTTTCAACCTGCTTTAAGTGGTCACATGTTTTCAAAACTAGAAATAGGCTATGGGGTAATGGGTTTATAAGATGTCATTGCTGTTCTTACACAAGAGGTCCTGTGTCGCCTTTCAGCTCTGTGTAGTCATATGTACCATTAACAACGCCTTCCACCTCCTGCATATAAGCAACCCAGTCTATTTCAGTATCTGTAAATATAACAAAAACATATACAGTAAAACATAACTATTACAAGCACTTTTAAATTGTGTTAATTTTAAGATGTTTAGCTTTAAGGAAGATTGATGCTTAAACTAATAAAGCAAGACAAAAATCAAACAGAAAGCTCCTTTAGGAGCTTTCTGTTTTATGTTTGCCTTGCTTTAAGCTTTCACCTGTCTTTAATATAATCAATTATCACAATTTGACTTATTTTTAACGACCGTCCATTTGGAGTGCTTATATCACATAGGCCCCAAACATCTATTTAAATCATGCTTTTTTAGACCAAATCTGCTTTTTTCAGTTTCTATAATGAGCCATAGTCATAGCTGATCGGTTAATTCAAAATCGGATAAATGTATCCAAACTTCGAGCCCTTCCAAATAACTGGATTACATGCTAGGCTATACAATATTCTGATATTTCATGTGAGGTATCATGGGTAACTGATCGTAGTGTTCCATGGTCAAAGCAAAGTTTTGGATAATGCATTAAATGAAAATATCTTTTTATCCAGACACATACTTGAAAGGTTTTGAGAATTAACTTATAGTTTGGACCAAACTTTCTTATTTTGTCATAAATTTATAATTGACTAAAATGGTATTCTTTTGCAGTGGTACCCTTATGGTATGTTTGTTCAATTGTATGCTAATGGTATGCTTTTGCAGTGGTATGCTAATGGTATGTTTGGGCAGTGGTACGCTAATGGTATGCTTGTGCAATTGTACACTACTCTAGTACTGGTACGCTTTTACAGTGGTACACTTTCGTAGTGGTGCCCTAATGGTACACTTGTGCGGTGGTATGCTAATGGTATGCTGTAGTGGTATGCTATTGCAGTGGTATGCTAATGGTATGCTTGTGCTGTGGTATGCCAATGGTATGCTTGTGCTGTGGTATGCCAATGGTATGCTATTGCAGTGGTATGCTAATGGTATGTTTGTGCAGTGGTATGCTAATGGTGTGCTTTTGCAGTGGTATGCTAATGGTATGCTATTGCAGTGGTATGCTTAGGCAGTAGTATGCTAATGGTATGCTTGGGCAGTGGTACGCTAATGGTATGCTTGGGCAGTGGTATGCTTATGGTATGTTTGGGCAGTGGTATGCTAATGGTATGCTATTGCAGTGGTATACTAATGGAATGCTTGTGCAGTGGTATGCTAATGGTATGCTTGTGCAGTGGTATGCTAATGGTATGTTATTGCAGTGGTATGCTAATGGTATGCTTTTGCAGTGGTTACAGGTATGCTAATGGTGTGCTTTTGCAGTGGTATGCTAATGGTATGCTTTTGCAGGGATATGCTAATGGTATGCTATGGCAGTGGTATGCTATTGCAGTGGTATGCTAATGGTGTGCTTTTGCAGTGGTATGCTAATGGTATGCTATTGCAGTGGTATGCTATTGCAGTGGTATGCTAATGGTGTGCTTTTGCAGTGGTATGCTAATGGTATGCTATTGCAGTGGTATGCTATTGCAGTGGTATGCTAATGGTGTGCTTTTGCAGTGGTATGCTAATGGTATGCTATTGCAGTGGTATGCTAATGGTATGCTTTTGCAGTGGTATGCTAATGGTGTGCTTGTGCAGTGGTATGCTTGTGCAGTGGTATGCTAATGGTATGCTTTTGTAGTGGTATGCTAATGGTATGCTTGTGCAGTGGTATGCTAATGGTATGCTTTTACAGTGGTATGCTTGTCCAGTGGTATGCTAATGGTATGCTTGTGCAGTGGTATGCTAATGGTATGCTTTTACAGTGGTATGCTTGTCCAGTGGTATGCTAATGGTATGCTTGTGCAGTGGTATGCTAATGTTATGCTTTTGCAGTGGTAAGCTAATGGTATGCTTGTGCAGTGGTATGCTTGTGCAGTGGTATGCTAATGGTATGCTTTTACAGTGGTATGCTTGTGCAGTGGTATGCTAATGGTATGCTTGTGCAGTGGTATGCTAATGGTATGCTATTGCAGTAGCATGCTAATGGTATGCTATTGTAGTGGTATGCTAATGGTATGCTATTGCAGTGGTGTGCTAATGGTGTGCTTTTGCAGTGGTATGCTAATGGTATGCTTTTGTAGTGGTATGCTAATGGTATGCTTGTGCAGTGGTATGCTTTTGCAGTTGTATGCTAATGGTATGCTTTTACAGTGGTATGCTATTGCAGTGGTATGCTAATGGTATGCTTGTGCAGTGGTATGCTAATGGTGTGCTTTTGCAGTGGTATGCTAATGGTATGCTTTTGTAGTGGTATTCTAATGGTATGCTTGTGTAGTGGTATGCTTTTGCAGTTGTATGCTAATGGTATGCTTTTACAGTGCAGTGGTATGCTAATGGTATGCTTTTACAGTGGTATGCTAATGTTATGCTTTTGTAGTGGTACCCTTATTGTATGCTTTTGCTGTGATTCCCTTATGGTACGCTAAGTAATGGTATGCTTTTGCAGTGGTGTGCTAATTGTATGCTTTTACAGTGGTACGCTAATGGTATAGTTGCTTGTGCAGTGGTAAGCTTGCACACTGGTACACTTGTGTTATGCTTTTACATTGGTATGCTAATGGTATGCTTTTACAATGGAACACTAATGGTATACTTTTGTAGTGGTACACTAATGGTATGCTTTTTGCAGTGGTATGCTAATGATATGCTTTTACAGAGGTACCCTAGCTAATGCAGGGTTTTCACTGGCGCACAAAATGCGCGCCCATGACGCACGTTTTGATAAAATGTCCCTCAAACATTTTTACTGTGCGTCAAATTTGACGCAACTTCGAAAATCCATGGTTTGACTTCGATTTCCGCTCCGGCGCCATTACGATTCATGAAGACCGGAACAGTCCGTGTTTTATACTAGTCCGTTGCATATAGACTGTGCTGCAGTAATTACTCTGTAAAATAGTTTACTTAAAATTGGTAATATAAGCGTGTCTCGTCTGTAGTAAATGAAAACAAATTGAACAATGGCTCTTTTCCAACTATTTGCGTCGACTTCTGCGAGAAACCAAGCGGAAACAAGTAAAACATCTGCCACTGAGTATGAGTCAGATTCATCTGAGGCTATTCCTTATAAAACGACCAAACATATTTTGGTCTACTTGACTTAAAATGTATACGGTAATACCTGGATTGAGTTTCCCGAGGGTAATGCCGAAATGTACCATTATCCTTGTAAGAAACGCTAATGGTACTTTTTGCAGTGGTACACTAATGTAACTTTTTACAGTGGTCTGCTAATGGTACTTTTTGCAGTGGTACACTAATGTAACTTTTTGCAGTGGTACACTAATGGAACTTTTTGCAGTGGTACACAAATGGAACTTTTTGCAGTGGTACGCTACTGTAACTTTTTGCAGTGATACACTCATGTAACTTTTTGCAGTGGTATGCTAATGGTACTTTTTGCAGTGGTATGCTAATGTAACTTTTTGCAGTGGTACGCTAATGGTACTTTTTTGCAGTGGTACACTAATCTAACTTTTTGCAGTGGTATGCTAAAGGTACTTTTTGCAGTGGTACGCTAATCTAACTTTTTGCAGTGGTACGCTAATGGTACTTTTTGCAGTGGTACACTAATATAACTTTTTGCAGTGGTACGCTAAAGGTACTTTTTGCAGTGGTACGCTAATCTAACTTTTTGCAGTGGTACGCTAATGGTACTTTTTGCAGTGGTACACTAATCTAACTTTTTGCAGTGGTACGCTAAAGGTACTTTTTGCAGTGGTACGCTAATGTTACTTTTTGCAGTGGTACGCTAATGGTAATTTTTGCAGTGGTACACTAATGTAACTTTTTGCAGTGGTATGCTAAATGGTACTTTTTGCAGTGGTACGCTAATGTAACTTTTTGCAGTGGTACACTAATGGAACTTTTTGCAGTGGTATGCTAATGGTACTTTTTGCATTGGTACACTAATGTAACTTTTTGCAGTGGTTACGCTAATGGTATATGCTTTTGCAGCTATGATCAATCTCTGGTACGCTTTGACCATAAACCGCTAAGTTCTATGTCGGTTAAAAGCTATACAAAGCTTCTGTTTTAAATTGTTATTTGTGATGAAATGCCCACTGTAAATAAAATTTGTATCTGTATCTGCATTTGTAAGGTTTAAGAATGACATCAAGTTTCTTACACTTTATTCGATTTATCACAAAGATACAGACGATAAATTCTGCAAACAATAGTAGAATCATCACTGGTATTGGAAAATGTGGATTGAATACATATTTCAATGCCGATCTTGGCGAGATGTTCTTAAATTTAGTTGTCATTTTCCTCCACATCTGTTTCTTTACGGGGGCCGCCATTTTGAATATCACGTGTACATAAAACACGATGGTATCCTGCTTCCTCTATATCCGAGACAGGCAGAAAACCAGCTTGAAAATAATTTTCCTAACTTTTTAAACATTTTTATAGATTGTGTAAAAAATGATTAAATTGATTGATATTCATATGAAAAAGAACTTTTTGAATCGAAAAACATGGCTTAGATCATATTGAGATTATAAAGTGGAAGGGTAATTATTACGTTTTTGTAAAAATTACAATTCACATGCGGATCGATTGTAAACAAACATGGCTGACAAGCTGCTTTTCATTATACAGATAGGGGGCATTTTCCTGTCATACTTTGTGATCGTGCAATGTACAGATGCCGTCATTGAGTACCATGAAGACAGAAAATCTTGCACTTATTTCCGTAAGTAGATAAGAAGACAAGGCCTACAGAGACAGAGAGTAAACCAAACTGAACATTTCCAACATAACCAAATCCACTGAAGGGCATAGGACACCAACTCTACCAACCACCTATCAACCTTTCTTCCTTTCTTGTCTTAGCTTATCTTGTCCTGAATAAGGGGACATCAGCCTCCCTACAGGAGCCCTTCGGTCGATTTTGCATGGGCGGATAGGAGCCCCTCCCCCGCCTATTACATGCGGGCAGACAGGAGCCTCCCTGCTCTGCCCCCGTCAGTTTACACAGGAAGACACTACCCAGTCTGCTGTCTTCAGCGGATCGACCCTAGATCCTGAAAGTTGTTAGGACTGTACGCTGAGTGAACACAGCGTACTGTCAGCCTTGGACCCTCAGGTGCCACACTCAGTTTTTTGGAAATCCTTACCATCGGAAATAACAACCACTAATCCGATTAGTGACACTAGAGTTATCAACCAGTCCCATAAACCACCCGTCAAGGCAGACTTCCATTTTCGCCGACACAGGAAATGTATGATAAGGACTGCAGTCTTTACTTGTCACGTGAAAAGTCGGAACATTTGATGTCTTGCTCGCTTAAAAGTTAATGACCCATGTCAATATTTCAGGAGTATTCTTTAGAAAATTAAAGATATTAAACCTCGAAATGTAATTTAAAACTATGGTCAGTTTCGGACATTTCAAATTAGTTTTGTAAATTAAAATGTTCATTTATAAAAACCAATCGAAATACCAGGAGCGTTCAACTTACATGGGTATTCGCATAAACACCAACCATACATGAAACATGTATGTTTAACAGAGTTTAACTGATTAAGTTAATATTAATTTCACAAACTGTCTTTCTTCTTTGTTGAAAACATAAACCGACAGGGTATAAATGATGTCTAACAGGTTAACAAAATGGCGGCCTCCATGAATGTTCGTTATCCAAACTAACACATCTATAAATGCATTATTATAAAAGTTTTTGTGGATTTTTTTTCAATTTTGGCATTTTTAATACATGAACTTTTGTTTTAAACCAAGTTGTAATCAGCTGTCCATTTTCCTTTAACTCTTTGAACCCTTGTCACACATATATGCGTCATTTGCAAACAGTGTACCTGTGAGGAGTACACTTGTCCTATGCAAACAGTGTAGACCCTGATCAGAGGGCTCCTTAATGGGTTAAGACGTACAAACAGCATAAAATTTTCGTCCATTTTCTCATTTTTAGCCGGTACTCACTAACGCCGAAGGTCATTTCATTTGTGTACAGGTTACTGGTGTATTCAATAAAACTCCTCTAGAAAAATGTCATCATGTAAAAAATGTTCTGAAAGTTAACCTCTCTGACATTTCAGATTTTCCTTTAGCCTAACTAACTTCCCCTATACATATTTTGATATTTCCTTGCTGTTGCAGCCAACTACATTCACTTTTAAAATTATTTTCTACTCGTATATCCAAATAGTTTTTACTTACAATGATAGTTTCGGCACTCCGTTGGAGTGCCTTCTTCAGATATGCAAGTAGAAAATAATTTTAGAAGTTAACATAAGCTATCCTGATGAATTTCTTTCGTGGTACATTCACTTTGTTGCATAACTGCTGAATTACATTTTTAAAATCATAAAGCATAAAGTTGTAGTTCTTCATTTTTATGCCCCCTATGAATTTTGGAGGCATATAATAATGACTAATCGCATTGTAAGTCTCTTTCTGTCCCACCCAGTCTTTGCCTTAGTTTTTCAAAAGCACAATCACTTGCCCTGTCAAGAGAGTTTCTGGATAAATCTTCTTGCCCAACATGACTTCCACTAACCCAACATGATTTCCACTAGCCCAACATCAGAGTGTAAATATAATTTCTTTGTAATGCTCTTTGCTTAACCCATTACCCCATAGCCTGTTTCTAGTTTTGAAGATTTATAGGTGACCACTTAAAGCAGGTTGAAAGTAAAGCAGAATACACCTTCAGGCACATTCTGCTTTACTTTCAGCTTCTTTAAGCTATTATCTGCTAGAATATAGAAAATATTTTGTATGATTCTTATTTGTTAAACAGTATAAATTTTAATTGTTTTCTTCAGTAAAGGAATAAATTAAAGGCATAAAAACGGGTATTTATGGGGTAATGGGTTAATGGGAAATATATTTTGTCTGCTACTTTACTCTTTTAACACTAAGTAACTTTTGTTCGTTAATAGAATCCCTTGTGGGTCATTTTAGTCAACAAAACATGAACCAGTCTACTTGGAATTTCTGGGTAGTTTAATAAATACTGGTCTAAATTAACATACAGTGTAGACCCTGATCAGAGGGCTCCTATAGGAGCCTTCTGATCATGGTCTACATTGTTTGCAAATGTAATAAGTTTATTTTAAACAGGTCCATGGTGTTGAAAGAGTTAATTTCAGACAATATTTGGAATGCTATAAAATGTGAGTAATTTTCCCCCCAGAAAATACAAGGTATGTGAAGCCGGAGTTTGGGTTGGTGAACTGTACGTGGTATAATAGTCGTACCTGCTGTAAGAGAACTGAAGTTACGTCTGTGTTCACCTCTAACATGCTGCCGTTGTATCGAGCCAGTACAGAATGTCATAACAGGATCAACTATCTCATGTGCTTTTTCTGCAGTCCAGACCAATATCTGTGGTATAAAGAGTAAGTGATAACAGATACAGGGCCCGTTTCATAAAACTTCATACGACAAATGTTGTTGTATGTCAGATTATAAAAGTATCAATTTCTTTTTATTTCTCCATCGAATCCTGTCTTGTGACATCTTTTTGGAATCATCTTGAAAAGACGATTCCAAAAAGATGTCACAAGACAGGATTAGGTTGAGAAATCAAGATTAAATGTAAAGTTTTTATTTTTTTTAAATACTCCCCTTATCTGGAGCCCTGACAGATAGGGGTGTAACAATACGGAAATATATTTTTATATTGCAATATGCCTCTCAGCAATACGTTTTATACTATGTTTTTTCTGTATTCACTATTGCAATATTCTATATACAGGTATTATTTGAGCACATACGAAAGGGGATGCCCTGTAAATTTGAATGTAATACTGTGACAATTACAACATTAACAGCAACTGTTTGTTAATTTGGACCTCTCTCATATTTAAAGCACTCCTTTTATCTTTTCAATGCTATAAATAAGTTTTCCAGGCTTATTTCTATCCAATTTTTGTACTTACAAGTTACCACAATATATTGCAATACTGTTTCGTGAGCGGAATAATCAGTTTTTGCCTACCAAAATATAAAGAAAAACAATAACAACCCCAATAGGAAATGTTGCCATAAATGCCCTTTACACCCTTACACTTATGCTAGGTTCACACCAGCGGCGCTTTGATGGCGCTTTAAAGCGGTGTGCAAAGCGGCACAAAAGCGTAACAAAGCTTGATTAAAGCGTCAGGGTTGTAATAGATCGTGGGAAAGGTTGGAGTAAAGCGGTACATTCGGCAAGAGCGCCCAATTTTTTTAAACTGTTTAAAAAATTTTGGCGCTCTGTCACGAATTGATTAAAGCGCCTAGAGCGTATCAAAGCTTATCAAAGCTTAACAAAGCTGACAAAGCTCAGCAAAGCTTGACTCAAAGCGTAGGAAAGCTTAACAGAGCTTGGTTCACAGCGCAGACGCCATTCTTCACGGTATGTCACCACTTGACACGCTTCGTTAAGATGTCTCAAGATTTGTTACGATCTGGCATGAAGATCTGACACGAGGTCAGACGCTTTCATCAAGATCTGACACGCTTTGTTACGATTTGTTACGTTTTCATGAAGGACTCTCACACTTTCCCACGAATTGAGACGCTACAATCAAGGATTTACACGTTTTGTTAGGCTTTGTTACGCTTTGCAAGTTTCTTCACGCTATCTCACGCTCTTTCACGCTCTCAAGGGCTAGGATGTAGTAATACAACAAGGAGAAAAACATCATGTCTTCTTCAGCTAGATCATGCTCTGGTTCATCTGGAACTTCTGGATCGTGTTGTTCTGCCATTGTTTTCTGCAGTCAAAAATGCAATTATATTTTGGAACTTCTGCATCTTTATGTAGGCTCTGGATAAAAATCGGCATGAAATCGGCGGTCTTGACATTTTCCAATGCGTAACAGAGCTGAACAGAGCGTAACAATGCACAACAAAGCTTGATAATAGTATCAGAGGCTGATTTAAAGCGCCATAATCGCACCAAAGCGTAATAAAGTGTAATGAAGCTTATTAAAGCGTGATTTCAAGCGTAACAAAGTCTGATCAAAGCGGGACCAAAGCGCGAGGAACCGTAACAAGTTGGGAAATAATTCGTCCCAAAGCGGCAACCAATTCGTATCAGAGCGTATCAGAGCTTATCAGAGCGTAAGAGATATTTTTAGAAAAGTTAACAAAAATGACGACGCTTTGCTCGCTGATTGAAGCGCGGCATTCGCCGTTGGTGTGAACCTAGCATAATAGCAAAAGTGTCTGAATTTGGAATTTTATTTCAGAGGCAGGGTTCATGTATGTGAGTCATTTTGTTTGTCAATCCATACTGCTTGCCAAGATGCCTATTACGACGGAACTAGACTGGGTAAGTACAGTAAAGAAGGTCTGATACAGCGCTCCCTCCCTACATTGGCCCTCCCAACAACTATTCCCTCTTTACAATGACCCTTGCTGTAGTTCCCTAAATAGCACAATTATGTCTAATGCCTTTACTGCTGCAATATCGTCTGCTTAAAATTGATGTCTGCTGGTTTTTTTTCAAATTTTGTTACATATAAGTGAACATTTTGATAGAATGAATATAACGATGAGTGACAAACAGCTTGAAACCAGATCAAACGCAGCGTTACGCGGCGTCTGATCTGGATTCAAGCTGTTTGCAAATGTAAGCCAAGTCTTAATTTCCCCTCTCTATAACGACTCCCTCCGAACAACACACACAATCTTTGCAGAGAGGGAGCTCTGTACTTCCCAATTTGCCCATTACTCAGAAAATCAACTGTTGGTACAGAATGCATCTAATTCCAGTATATTTCCAACTAGTAGGTTAAAACAGGTTGAAAGTAAGATCATTAAAATTAAAAAAAAAATATTGATGGTCTTTTTGTACAGTTTAAAACAGGGTAAAAACAGATGTCTCATTTACATATCTTATAAGAAAACAGTGTAGACACAGAACAGACAGCTCTGTTAGGAGCTGTCTGCTCTGGGTCTACACTGTTTTCAAAAATGGTGAATGTCACTAAACATAACTTTTTTGCTTGATCCAGGAGTGTTTTTATAGGTTTCACTGTTCGACTGAAAAATTTGATCCGGGAGTGTTTGTATAGGTAATTAGGTTTGACTGAAAAGTTTGATCCAGGAGTATTATTATAGATTTGACTGTGTTTAATTTCAGCTGAAGTTTACCAGAACGGAACAGCATTTTGTGAGGCCCAGGACTTCAAGGTTGTGAATAGTAAAAACTGTTTCAAATATGACCCATCAGTATTTGGTAGTGTTGCCATGGTTACCACTACCCCATCTGTACTGCTGTCATTGTTTCTTGTGCAATACTTTTTACATTCAGTCGAAACTCGGTAATTCGAACTTGCGTTAGTTCGAACATACCCCTATTTCAATGGTAACATGTCGCTAGGCTAAGCCACGTTTTAATTTTGAAATACAGGTATGTTTGATGTAAGTGAGACCACAGGTACTTGACACATACTTTATTATCTATGAACCCCCTCCCCCCTTAAAAAAAAAAAAATTTTTTTTTTTTTACTATACTTCTATTATAGATACAAGGTAAACAGCGCAATTCAACACCTAGTCTTTACTATCGACTTAAGCTGATGCTAAAATAGACTCGATCGCCGATATTCTCTTGTGGTACCCTCGGGAAATGATTAATTTATCAATATCTACTTTTTATTTCATCAAATTCCGTCAAATAACGCCACAGTACGTGAATTATAACGAAAATAAACATCAAAAAGTTTTATGTCGTTTTCATGGTACATAGCAACGAATGTACATGTAGGTGTGATCTGTTATTTGTCCACAATAAACGGCCTATGCCACTGGAACTTTCACCAAATATTATAAATCATCTTTAAATGAAATATTATCAGTTTTATATAATTTACATAGAATGCAAAATTAAAAGAAACTTTACCTGTTTAATTTTGACCAATGAGATCGCTCCGTTCATTCGATTCATTCCGGTATTCAAAATGGCATTGAAAATGAAATGAGTCTTTCACTTGTCAATTTCGTGCCAAATTACATGTATATTTCATATAGCTGATAGTGAAGAGGGTCATGTTCCGACACAAACGCATTTGCTCTAATGAAATTAGGTGAAAGTTCCAGCCGTAAAGGCCGTTAAATGTGCAAACCGACTAGATAACCCCTTATTTTGGGCAATAAATTCTGTACCAAGAGAACGACATAAAACTTTTTTATGCTTATTTTCGTTATAATTCACGTACTGTGGCGTTATTTGACGGAATTTGATGAAATAAAAAGTAGATATTGATAAATTAATCATTTCCCGAGGGTACCACAAGAGAATATCGGCGATCGAGTCTATTTTAGCATCAGCTTAAGTCGATAGTAAAGACTAGGTGTTGAATTGCGCTGTTTACCTTGTATCTATAATAGAAGTATAGTAAAAAAAAAAAATTTTTTTTTTTTTAAGGGGGGAGGGGGTTCATAGATAATAAAGTATGTGTCAAGTACCTGTGAGCGAGACCATCTAATCGAAATTCAACTTAACAAAGTACTGGAATGATCAATTTAAGCATTGTTGGAAATGTCGAGTTTCGACTGTAGTTTAATAGGCTAGATACAGCAACTGTTTCAATTACTGTGGATAAGACATTATTTTTCGCCAATAGGCTATTTTTTTATGTCCGCTGCAAGCAATTCGGAGCAAGATCAGATACTGGGTTACCCAGTGCCCAATCAAGCTCAAAACTGTTTGCCAAACAGATTTAACCCATTACCCGATAGCCTGATTCTAGTTTTGAAAATATGTGACCACTTAAGCACCTTAAGGCGCATTCTGCTTTACTTTCAGCCTGCTTTAAGCTACCATCTGCTAGAATATTGAAAATAGTTTTTATCATACATTTTCATAACTGTATAAATTGGAAATATTTTCCTCAGTGGAGAAATAAATTAAATGCATAAAAAGGTGTATTTATAGGGTAATGGGTTAAATTAATTGTCAGAGTTTTCAATAAAGCTGTCATTTTCTACATTTTAATGCATTGCGATTTGTGTTTGGTTTCTCCTAAATGGGAAAGAATGTCTTCTCCTGTAACATTATGTAATTTCTGCAAGCTAGAAAAAGAATAATTTCGACTGTGAAAGGGTTAAAGGTTAACCCATTACTCTATACTCATTTTTACGCACTTGATTATTCCTCTACGGAAGAAACTAGTTCTAATTCTGGTGGATATGTATCGTCAGAAATATTTTATCTATTCTTGGAGATGATAGTTTAAAGCAGGGTGAAAGTAAAGCAAAAACCTGCTTTAACTTTAAGCGTAGTGTAGTCTTGCAAAGGATAATGTAGTATTACTTATTTGTTGTATGATAATTGGTTGTATGTAAATACCTGGGTGAATAAAAGATATCTTCTGGTTAAAATCAACACATTAAAAATCTCTCTATTATGACCACTAAATGGTGTTAACTATTAGGTGTTAAAGGCAGGTGACTGCTTAAAGCAAGGTGAATGTAAATCAGAATGCTGTAGGAGCTTTCTGTTTTACTGCCACCTTGCTTGAAGCTGTCACCAGTCTTTTAGGCAGTCAATTAGCCTTCATTTTAGTGGTCGTAATAGAAAGGTTTTAATGTATGTGGAAAATACTCAAAAATTGTAGTTTAATAGTAGAATTTTGTGTATATGTATGCATAAGTTTTCTAGTCAAGTTTAGTATGTTAAACTTTGAAGGACCAGTTGAAACCTTTACTTAAGCATGTTTTAGTTTTTAAGACAGGTGCATGGCCACTTAAAGCAGGTTGAAAGTAAAGCAGAGTATACATTCAAGAAATTATGTCCTAAGAAATATGTTCTTTCTACATTTACTAGGAGATGGTAGCTTAACCCTTTGAACCCTAGTACCGCATATAGGCGTCCTTTTCAAACAGTGTACATGTAAATAGAACACTTGTCCTGTGCAAACAGTGAATAACCAGATCAGAGGGCTCCGAAAGGAGCCCCCTGATCAGGGTCTTCACTGTTTGTCATAAAGCCAAACATTGACAAAAACAATCCTTAAAAGTCGGAAATTGACTAGACTTAAATGGAAACGGGAATTGTCCATTTAGAGTTTCAGGGAGGAAAGAGTTAAAGAAGGTGAACTCTGCTTTCCTTGTATCTTGCTTGAAGACAAGTGGTCACATATCTTTAACTCTTTCAACACCATGGACCTGTTTCAAATATACTTATTATATTTGCAAACAGTGTAGACCCAGATCAGAGGGCTCCTATAAGGGTCTACACTGTTTGCTAAATATGAACTGTATTTATTAAACTACCCAGAATTCTAAGTAGACTGGTTCATGTTTTGGAAACTCAAAGATTCACAAGGGGTCTTGATAACCCCCAAGAGTTACTTGGTGTTGAAAGAGTTAAAACTAGAAACATGTTATTGGGTACTGAGATAATAAAACCTTGTTGAAGGTAGATATTGACGTTATTTTGTCCAATATAGATATATGTTCTCATCTCATTAACTTTATACGTGTACACACATTTGCATTATTTTTTATATTTTGGTTTCGATGTTTAACATAACACATTTTGAATTAATTATTTACATTATTATAAATTGCTTTGTTTAACTGATTTACACGTTTTGTTTCAATGCTTAAATTAATACTGTTATACATTTTGTTTCAATATTTTATAATATTATACATTGTTTTGATTCAATATTTATAAATTGTTTTGTTTCAGTGAAATTACTTGTTTTACATTGTTATGTTTCAATGTTTTTACAGCATTATACATGGTTTTATTTCAGTGAATTTACAGCACTATACACTGTTTTTTGTATGCCCTTGGCATCTGTAGATGCAGAGGCATATAGTGATTGCCCTGTCAGCTCATCTGTAACAAGGGGGTGGGGGGGGGCTAAGTTTTATTGTATACAGTGCTCCCTCTCTACAAGAACCTTTTGGGAGACAAAGATTGTGTGTGTGTTGTTTGGAGGGAGTTGAAAATTTGAAAAACTTGGCTTACATTTGCAAACAGCTTGAATCCAGATTAGACGCCACATTTGATCTGGATTCAAACTGTTTGTCACTAGTCATTATATTTCTTGTCAAATTGTCCACTAATGAGTAAATTTGAGAACAATGGCAGACAATAATTTTATGCAGACAATATTGCAACAGTGAAAGTGTAAGACACAATGGTCTTGTTTGGGGAACAGTGGCAAGCATTGTTTGCAGGGCCTGTAGGGAGGGAGCACTGTACTGGAATTGGCTTATTTGTTATTGCCCTTTGATGATAAAACGGTTTAACTCTTTGAACCCTAGTCATGCATACATGCATCATTTAAAAACAGTGTACCTGTGAACAGTATGCTTGTCCTATGCAAACAGTGTAGACCCTGATCAGAGGGCTCCTTAAGGAGCCCTCTGATCAGGGTCTACACTGTTTGTAATTTTGACATATATTGTGAAAATCAACCCTAAAATGTCAAAAAATGGACTAGAATAAATTGAAAACTAGAATTGTTCATTTGAGGTTTCAGAGAGGAAAGGGTTAAAGATAAAATTTTGATCCTTCTACCTATCCACAGATTTATCCAATTAATTTTCCCAGAGCTGTTTATCTATTGAATTTTATTCATCTATACCAGCGTTATATACAACATGATCTCACGTCTCACTCTCAGTCATGAGCATTATGGTCCTTGATACCTGACAATGAAATGGTATGTAAACAAAAACATTTACCTCAAACTCCTTCAAGGTTTTCTTCAGATTTTAATGATTCTTTGCAAATACATGTATGTGAATCATGACATGATCTTGTGTTTGTGCAAAAGCCATTGTGTTTCATCAGCTTTCACTAGAGTTTTGGCCCTTAACATCAGTTAACTCTTTCAACACTAAGTAACTCTTGTGGGTTACTGGTATTATGTTCCCTTGTGGATCTCTTTAGTTAACAAAACCTTAACCAGTCTACTTATGATTCTGGGTAGTGTAATAACACAATAGGAGCCCTCTGATCTGGATCTACACTGTTTGCAAATGTAATGAGTGTATCTTAAATAGGTCCAAGGTGTTGAAAGAGTTAAAGAAACAATGTGTAGGCCTAACAGTATTGATATGGCTGATTATCTGAAATAGCTGGATAAAAAAAATATAATACGAGAATGCAGACTTGTTTTTTAACCAGATAACATCCCTTTCTCATGAGATAATTTCATATCAATCAAAAGGATTTGATTATCCTGTATTTATCAGGCACACCTCTGACGAAAACGTTTCGAAGTTATGGGGTCATGTGTCATAGATGCATTACAGTGGAGAATCTGTTATTCTTTCCCGTTTAAACGCAAACGTACGCAAAGCACTAAAACGTAGAAAAGTACAACTTTTGGACAATTCTGATAATTCATGTTTATCTTGGTGGCAAACAGTTTGGAGCCTGATCAGACCCTGGGTTACCCGGCGTCTGATCTGGCTCCAAACTGTTTGCACTGCAAATAATAGTTTTAGCGTAAACGCGTTTATTGGGAAAGAATAACGTTTTCTCCACTGTACAGTACTTAGCCTCTACAGGGGCAAGTAGTAGCCGGAATACGCGTGCCATTAGGGTTGGGCTAGATGTGTCTAAGTCACAGTGCTCCTTCTCTACAACAACAACCCATGAGAGACAAATATTGTGTGCGTTGTTCGGAGGGTGTTGTTATAGGGAGTGAAAATTAAGACTTTCCTTCATTTGCAAACAGCTTAAATCCAGATCAGACCCGAGTTACACGGCGTCTTATCTGGATTCAAGCTATTTGTCACTCGTCATTATTATATTTCTTATATAAAGATATCCACTAATATGTAACTTTAAGAGAAATGACCAGACAACAATTTTAAGCAGACAATATTGTAACAGTTAATGTTACACATAAATATTCTGTCTAGGGAAGAGTGGCAAACATCGTTGTAAGGAGGGAATCATTGTTGGCAGGGCCATTGTAGGGAGGGAGCATGTAGTCTCTAGATAAAAGTACTAGTTATACACTGTTTTGTTTATATGTTTACCTTTACTTTTGTAGTAGGTGCACAGTTATCCATATCTATGTTGTTTTACAAATGTTAAATGATAGAAATTAAAAGTAATAAAAATAAAGTATTCTTTGAACCTTTTCCTTTCTTTCCATGGAATGGGTCCTAAGGTACTTATGTGGATAAATGGGCCTGAAGATATGTGGAGGAATGGGTCCTCTAAGCTCTATGGTACAGTGGAGAATCTGTTATTCTTTCCCGTTTAAACTAGGGATGTTAACGGTTACGGATATTGTTGCCGGTTAATCGCAAGCAAAAACCGGTTAACCGACTGGTTAACCTGACATTAAATTAAACCACTGTTTTGCCGAGAAAAAATATGTTTACTACCTACTGTTAGTTCTGAATGTAAATGTAGCCATCCATTCTTTGAAGAATCCTATTGACAAATGTCGAATAATCTGATTTCCGATCAGACGCCGAGTGAAACTGCGTCCGATCTGGATCCATGCTGCTTTCAAAATCATTAAAATCTCCGACTTTACATGCGTGTATGAAATATTCGGCGATGTTCTATTAGGCTTTAAATTCAATTCGAAATTGAATTTCAAAGATTATGTGCCAGTTCTGAAGTGCTACATGTTTTCATCTGCACACTAAATTTGTGTTTGATACAAAGAATATACATGCACTAGTAAGCATCTGATCTGGATCTTGAGTCTAGATTGTTACACTCTATTTTAAAGTAAATATGAGGGCGGTAAACTCTTACTATGGCACTTTGAACTGAATAAAGCCAAACAGAAGCTGTTTAAGATACGTGTAAGTAGAAGATATTTTCAGCAGATTATATTTTTGCCATTCCTACGAAAAGTAGCAGACGACAATACGGAGCATAAGTTACGTAACCTGTTTGTGAATGGTACAGTACGAAAATTAATCAACTTGACTATCGACTCGGAAACGCACCGGAATACACTTTTTGACTTTTTTTGCAAGTGATTCTGAATAATAAAATACGCCGAGTTAATAGGTGTCTCATCTAGATCCAAACCGCTTCGATGCTGAACGGATAAACATGATATTTTCAGCTCGGAGCAGGTATGTGTAGATCTATTTACTCCGAAATTTCAAGTACTGTTATTCAATACTGGTTTTATATGATCCATATGATATTGGATTCAGTTCAAACGTTTTATACGTTTTCTACACATTTCTTAATAATAGGACGCTAATCTCCAACTAGTAAAATCACAACAATAACGCCTGTTAATTGGCGAACTGTCAATTGTCTCATCCCACTGGTTTTATATCAGGGTTACCTGACAACCTCTGTAGATGGGGTAGTACACGCCCGCGGCGTGTTATTCGACAAGGTGTCAAGGCAGTTGAAACGAGCAAAGGAGATGTCGCCCGCTGATTACGTGTAGCAGATGTTATGATCCAACTTCCATTTTTTGGTTTTTCAGGTTAACCTTTGAAGGAAAAGCGTAACCGATTAACCGCGCTTCTACAGGTTAACCGATTAACCGTTAACATCCCTAGTTTAAACGCAAACGTACGCAAACACAAAGCACTAAAACGTAGAAAAGAACAACTTTTGGACAATTCTGATATTTCATGTTTATCTTGGTGGTAAACAGTTTGGAGCCTGATCAGACGTCGGGTTACCAGGCGTCTGATCTGGCTCCAAACTGTTTGCACTGCAAATAACAGTTTTAGGGTAAACGCGTTTATTGGGAAAGAATAATGTTTTCTCCACTGTACTTATGTTGAGGCAAGAGTCTGAAGGTACTTGTGAAGATATACCCTCTGATCAGGGTCTACACTGTGTCATTTTGCATTTAGCATGTACTGCAGATATTGTTCTCCATATCCTGAAAGATGCAATAAACTCTTTTTAACTCTTTCCTCTCTGAAACTTTAAATGGACAATTCCAGTTTCCATCTAAGTCTAGTCCATTTCTGACTTTAAAGGGTTGTTTTTGTCAATGTTTGGCATTGTGACAAACAGTGAAGACCCTGATCAGAGGGCTCCTTTCGGAGCCCTCTGATCTGGGTCTTCACTGTTTGTACAGGACAAGTGTACTATTCACATGTACACTGTTTGAAAAGCACGCCTATATGCGGGACTAGGGTTCAAAGAGTTAAATACTGAGTAACTCTTGTGGGCTATTAGGTTCCCTATGTGGGGGAATGGGTCCTAAGGTACTTATTTGGAGGGATGGTTCTACAGGTTTTAGCTCACCTGAGCAAAGCTCAGAGTGAGCTTTTGTGATACTTGAATGGCCGTTGTCCAGAGTTTACAACTTTAGTGTTGCCACAATTTTTATTTGATTGTTCTCAAACTTGCTCATATTATAAATGACCATAACTTCTTGAATGAGTTCAGTTATGGTTGAAATCGAAAGGAGAGCAATTAAGTGAAATCTAATCATTATGTCAAGAGTAATCTGCCTTAGATGTACTTAAAAATGTTAGAAAAGGCTTTATTTTGGTATTGTTTCAGTATTTGATTTTGATTTGTTATATTTTACGTCACTTTTAACAGTATTTCAGTCATATCACAATGTCCAGCTAATTACATGAGGAGGAAGACCCAAGAAGCCCTTTATGCACTGTTCATCTGCAACTGGGTAGAACAACTGATCTTCCGCAAGCCAGCTGGAAGGCTGTTTCAGTATTATTCATGTCTACAAATTTAAATTGACTTCAACAAATCTTAGTAAAACAGTGTAAGGCTAAAAGTTCTTGATTGAGTTCAATTACAGTTGAAAGCAAATCTGCACTTGATGTGATGAAATACCATATTTAACTCTTTACCCCATAGCCTTTTTCTAGTTTTGAAGACAGGTGATCACTTAAAGCAGGTTGAAAGTAAAGCAGAATGTGCCTTAAGGCACATTCTGCTTAACTTTCAGCCTGCTTTAAGCTACCAGCTGCTAGAATATAGAAATTATTTCTAACGTTAAATATTCACAACTGTATAAATTGGAACTATTTTCTTCAGCGGAGGAATAAATTAAATACGCTAAAAGTCGCTTCTATGGGGTAAAGGGTTAACAGTGTTTTAACTCAAGCAACTACATTTTGAATGGAATTTGATTATACTTGCACATGATGTATAAGTACAAGTTCTTGAAGGAGTGCAATTATCACTGAAATCAAATCATTGTGTCAATAGTGCTCTGCCTTGATGCACTTAGGTATACTAGAAAAGGCTTTGCTTTATTATTGTTTAACTAGTGTCTACAAATATAAATGGATTTTGAAAAAACTTTGTAAAGACCATAATTATACGGCTTCATTTTCTTGAACAAGTTTGATTTTGGTGGAAACTGGGTTAATAGGTGAAGAGTTATCATAAACAATAGTGAAGTGGCACGTTCAAAAAGTTAAAAGACATTACCGGATTTCTTCATTTTTATTCCCAAAGGGTTTTAATACTAATCATCAGGGGAATGATAATACAATCATGTATTAACAATTTTATGAGCCGTGCCATGACAAAACCTGTCTTATAGCATTGCAAACAATGTAGATCAAGGCCAGCAGCTGGTCCTTGAAGCAGCGGTTGGTCTTGATCTACACTGTTTAACATCCACAAATCATCTAAAGCATTGTATTTGGCAGTATTGTTTATGGTTTCTGGTAGTATAGACAAACTCATATATACAGAGACTGGGATGACAATGATGTTAGGTTTGTACAAGGTTGCAATTCAGACATGGCTCATAATAATGTAAGATTAATTTTGTTTAACCCATTCTATGATGAATTTTGCATATTTTTGACCTATCAATTTTTGAAAAAAAAAGACCAGCTTGTGTTGATTTAAGGAATGTTTTAAGGAAATACTTTACAAAAATAAAATTTTAAAAAACAGTACAGACCGTGATCAGAGGACTCCTTAAGGTGCCCTCTGATCAGGGTCAAAACTGTTTGCAAAGTATACATACTGATGATATATGTTTTCCCATCAAAGAATGGGTTAAAGTGAATTATATTTCTAAAATAAAAAAGAAAACAATTAGTCAGGGCTCCAGATAAGAGGGAGTAAAGTCAGTAAACTGAACAAATCCAACATTTTATTGCTTGTTGCAGTACCAAACCCTATGGTGTGTCTACTCATTAGAATCGTCTCGAAGAGACGATTCTAATGAGTAGTGACACCATAGGGTTTAGTGCAGAAATAAATATTTTATATTTGAACTACTCCCCCTTATAACAAGCTCTGATAAGTTTTGTACAAAAAGAGTTAAAAATAAATGCTAGTTAAATCGAGGGTTTGGTGCAAAACTATTGTAACTCCTTCACAATTGTGAAGGAGTTACAATAGTTTTGCACCAAGCCCTCGAAATATAAATGTTGTAACAAACAATAAAACAGAGTTTCAGATAAAACTACTGCATGTACCAGACACACAGATGACATCTACATAAATGCATAAAACAACCCAGTTGTTCAAAATAAATATTGTTCTAACACACCTCGCACACACCCCTATAAAAACTTAAAAGGAATGTATCTGTGTTTAAATTCTCAATAAAACATGCATGTGTTGTAATGGCTTAAGGTGACGAAATATGGTTTTTTCGAAAATGCGTAGGCCAATAAATGTAGCCGGTTGCATCAGTGCAAATTGAGGTTAAATTGAAGTGTTAGAATCGAAATAAAAAATTAATACCTGTGTTTAATTGTGCAATAAAATATGGGTAGTTGTTAAATTACTACGCATCTCAACTCCTACCCATGTCTTATTGCGGGATAAACACTGGTATGAATTTATTATTTCTTAAAAGTTATAAATTATTTCTTAACTTTTTCCGTCATAGTAAAAGCCTTTAAGCTCAGTCAGTTCTAGCAACAAGTATATACCCAACTCAATCAATACTCATCCTTTACCAACAGTGTATCTGTGAGCAGTACACTTGTCCTATGCCAACAGAGTAGACCCTGATCAAAATACCCCTCTGATCTGGTTCTACACTATTTGCTGAGGACAAGTGCACTCTTCACAGATAAATGTTGGTTAAAGATGAGTATACTCGTTGCTAGAGCTCAAAGAGTTAATACACACTGAAAATTAAGCAGAGAGCTCCTATGGGAGCTTTCTGCTTTACTTTCAGTCTGCTTTTAAGCAACCACCTGTCATAAACACTAAAACAGCTATAAAGACAAGGTTAAATGCATAAAACAACCCAGTTGTTCAAACTAACACATAAATAAGAATCATGAACAAGTAACAAGTCAAATATCACAGTTTTCATAAGAATTCATGAGTTGCCAAAATGACATTCAACTATCATGGATACACTATTCACAATTAACCCTTTCCTCCATAGCCAAAAACCAACAATCATATATACCAACTGTATTCTCAGCAGGATACTGCAAAGCAAATGGAAAGTAAAGCAGTAAGCTCCTAGGAGTTTTCTACTTTACTCTCATCTTGCAATAACATGACACCTGTTTTCAACAACATAACTGACTACAATGCTCCCTCCCTATAATGACCCTCCTTATAATAATTATTGCCACTGTTTGCCAAAACAAGTCATTTATGTTGAATCTGCCCTCCCTATAATAACACCCTCCGAACAACACAAAACTATTTGTCTCGCAATGAGTGTTATTGTAGAGAGAGAGCACTATATTCAGTTTTGGCAGTTATATTGAAGAGTAGATACAGATGATCTTAGGCACTTCTGTGGCAGAAATGGTCAATGCATTCAACCCTGGTGACAAGTATACTAGTTATTCTCAAACAGTGTACCTGTGAGGTGTACATTTGTCCTATGCAAATAGTGAAGACCCTGATCAGAGGGCTCCCTGCAGGAGCCCTCTGATCAGGGTCTGCACTGTTTGTCATTTTGTAATATATTATTAATATCACCCCTCAATAGTCTAAAATGGACTAGACTTAAATGGGAATAAGAATTGTCTATTTACAGTTTCAGGGGTGAATGAGTTCACAAAATAGTTTTCTTGGTCCCTGGCAAAGAAGTATCACAAAACTGTTCTAAAATACCATTCACTTATTCAATTGCCATGTCCTGACTCAAGAAAGAAATTTTCACATTATCATTCACTGATTTCAATGACTAAGGCATGTTCTATGTCATTTTCACAAAATGGTACATCTACTCAATGGTAGGGGCTCTTCAACATCATTCTCATTCATTTCATCTGTTGGCAGCCGAGGAATTCCATCTAGCAAGACAAGATGTGGCAATGCCTCAAACACCCTGAAATAGATACAATGACAAAATTGGTTACAACAAAATATTGGATATAACTAAATATTGGATTAACAAAACAAAATATTTTCCCATCTCTTATTAACACATTCAACCCTAGCGACGAGTATACTCGTCATTTACAAACAGTGTACACAAGACGATTGCACATGTCCCATGCAAACAGTATAGACCCAGATCAGAGGGCTCCTTAGGGAGCCCTCTGATCAAGGTCTATACTGTTTGTCATTTTGAAATATATTGTTAAAACCATCCCTAAATAGTACAAAATGGTCTAGACGTATTTTGAAATTTTAAATGTTTCAGGGAAAGTTTTAGTTAATAGGTCTAGTAGCAGGTGTATTTCCTCATAATTGAAAGTTCTTTTTGCTGTAAACCCTTTACTCCAATAACTTTTCAAGCTACCGGTATTACATATTTCTCATAGAAAACCTCTTTACACTTTTATCCCATTACCCCATAGCCTGGTTTCAGTTTTGAAACAGATGACCCCTTAACTCTTTCCTCCCTAAAACTTTAAATGAACAATTCCAGTTTCCAATTTAGTCTAGTCCATTTCTGACTTTTAAGGGTTGTTTTTGTCAATGTTTGGCATTATGACAAACAGTGAAGACCCTGATCAGAGGGCTCCTTTCGGAGCCCTCTGATCTGGGTCTCTACTGTTTGCATAGGACAAGTGTTCTTTTTATATGTACACTGTTTGAAAAGGATGCCTATATGCGGGACTAGGGTTCAAAGGGTTAGCAGGTTGAAAGTAAAGCAAAATGTGCATTAAGGTGCATTCTGCTTTACTTTCAGCCTGCTTTAAGCTATCATCTGTTAGGTTAAAGAATTAATTACTTAGGGTGCATATCTTTGATTGTATAAATTGGAACTAATTTAATCAATGTAGAATGAAATAGAGGCGTAAAAAGGTGTATGTATGGGGTAATGGGTTTTATATGGTTAAGGTTATAAATTTTGAAAAACTGAAAAACGTAAATTTCGAAAAACCTGAAAACATACATTTGTACTTGTGAAAGCTACAATTGCCCTTTGCAAACAGTGTAAACCCAGATAAGATGTTTCTAAAGAAGCCCTTTGATCATGGTCTTCATTGTTTGTCCTTTTCCACTAAAATATCAAAATTAAACAACCTAAATTGCCCAAAAATGGACTAGACTTTTGGAAACTGGAATTGTCAATTTGAAGTTTAATGGGTGGATGAGTTGAGAGAGTAAGGGGTAGCAAGACTGTCCTCACTTGGCTCGGTAGTTGATCTTGAAGGAGATTGGGTTCCCTTGTAAGGTCAGTTCCTGCAGGGATCTGGACCCAAGCCTTTTCAAACCATCAAAATTTCCAACAGCATTGTTCACTGCAGTAATACATCTAACCTTGGACAGTACAGGAAAACCCTGGAAAAACACCATCTCACAAATATATCTGGTCCCAAGGTTATAAAGAGTTTGTGGTGAGTCTAATTCTCAAGCATTTGATTGTTAAGATTTGAGATTTTGCACAATCAAATGCCTATGAATGATCTCAAGCAAATGCTCTGCTATTCAGAACTTAAAGTAGGTTAAAAGTAAAGCAGAATGTGCCTTTAGGCACATTCTGCTTTACTTTCAGCCTGCTTAAGTTACCATCTGCTAGAATAAGGCAAATATCTCCTATGATACATATTCATGAGCTTTGACTATAAAAATCAGATACATATGTAACAAATTAAAAGTGCAAAAAATTATCTATAGAGTAACGGGTTAACCCTTTACCCCATAACCTGTTTTTAGTTTTGAAAAAAGGTGACCACTAAAAGCAGGTTGAAAGTAAAGCAGAATGCGCCCGAGGGCGCATTCTGCTTTACTTTCAGCCTGCTTTAAGCTACCATCTCTCAGGATATAGAAAATATTTATTCTGGAATATGTTTGTGATTAAATAAATTGGAACTATTTTCATTCGTGGAGGAATAAATCAAATGCGCTAAAAGGCGCTTCTATAAGGGAAAGGGTTAAAACAATGATGTCCATTGCATTTCCCCTCCACTTTAACCCATTTATCACATAATATCTTTCTAGGTTTAAATGGAGGAAAGAGTTAATTTAAATTTTCTGATAGACAGTCTGATGCAGGGCTCTGGATAAAAGGGAGTAATCTGAACAAATCCAACTTTTTCTCTCTTATATCAGCATCATATCCTATGGTGTAAATGTTCATTAGAAATGTCTAGAAGAGACAATTCTAATGATTAGTGACCCCATAGGGTTTAATACATAAATAAGGATTTTAGTTTTTGAAATACTTCCCTTATCTGGAGCCCTGGCCAATGGATGGATTTGTACAACCCTTTTACCTTGAAAGACTTCAAGAAATTGTTGTCGATGTTGAAATATTCACAACTGAAAATAAAAAAGTTTGATGTTGAAACATTCACAACTACATTGGTCACTGAGTCAAACAGTTCTACACAGAAATACATCATTCTTTCCCACAAAAAGCAATCATGCTAAAACGTCTATATCGAAATATTCCATTTTATACAGACATAAATATGCACCACAAAAATGTTTCTTTGTCCTAGCAAATGGTAGTTAAAAGCAATCTGCTTAACTTTCAACCTGCTTTAATTGGTGAACTGTCTTCAAAACTAGAAATTGGCTATGGAGTAAAGGGTACAGTTACCTTGGAAACTCAACGTTATGCAGATCAACAAGTTCGTTGTGCACTAGGTTGACTGTGATGGCCGACACACACCGCTGTAATATCCTCACAAAGTTTTTCTTCTGATAGTCATGGCTGAGATCCTGATAGGCAAGGTTGATAGACTGAAAAATACAGTTAATTCACCCCTGAAATTTTACCCAGGAAACAGTGCCGACTCATATCAGTAAGATCCTAAAAGAAAATAGGAGCTCTCTGATCTGGGTCTACACTGATTTCAAAACATATTAATATACATTGTATAATCTAATAGCGGTAGAAAGATAAACCATTACCCCATAGCCTGTTTCAAGTTTTAAAGACAGGTAACCACTTAAAGCAGATTGAAAGTAAAGCAGAATGCCCCCTTAAGGGGCATTCTGCTTGTCTTTCAGCCTGCTTTAAGCTACAATATGCTAGGATATATCAAGTATTTGTTATGGAACATTTTCATGACTGTGTAAATTGGATTTGTTTTCTTCAATGGAGCAATACATTAAATTCGCTAAAAGGCATTTCTACGAGGGGAAATGGGTAAGTAGCACCTATCTGTAGCGATATCTGTGCACTAGTCTATCCTACATGATCATACTTCTTTACTTTTATCCTGAATTAACCCATTACCCCATAGATATGCCTTTATAGTAGATGATTGCTTAAAGCAGGCTGAAAGTAAAGCAAAATATGCCTTAATACACATTCTGCTTTACTTTTGTGGTCACCTATCTTCAATACTAGAAACAGGCTATGGGGTAATGGGTTAATTAAGCAGTCATGTCACTCATGTGAAAGCTACCATGAACAACTATCATGTGAACAACTACAATGGCTAACAAGATTAGGAACATTTTGAACGAGGCATGGAACCCTATGACAGGTTTGACTATAAATACCTGAGCTTCTTCCCAATTTTCAAGCTCATTCATGTGATTCTGTCTTTGCTTTCCGAGAAAATCGTGGTGGATAGGGACTCCATTTTCTTCTAATTTGTAAAAGTCTTGTTCCTTCTCAAATGGTCCTGAAAGATATTGAAAATTTCATAGCTAGAAAACTTCTGCTTAAAGGTCACAAGCCTGTATTGGTATTTTTGGCCCTTATTCAGCCACATTTCCTTACATCAAGGTATAAAAATTTCCCCATACTATGTTATGTCCTCACCAAGGAAAAGTTCGTTTTTCATAAAACAACTGATCTTAACCCTAATCTATGCATACAAATGAGTTTTGGAAACCTTTCTAGCATTCCGACTGGTAGTTGCTAAAAGCACTCTGTAAGTAAATGAAAAATCTTATACAGAAGTTTTCTTGCTTTTACATCAAATTGCTTTTTAGAGAGACTGAAAGCTTAATGGTACAAATGTGTAATGTATTTGCAGTATAATAAGAAAACTCAAATTACAAGAAAATATTTGTCATTTTCATGCATATATGGTGTTAAACAAATATGATTGGTATAACATCCTCAAGAAAAATACCGAATCTTAATATTTTAGATTTTTCCTATCCCTTTTTCTACTCCGACTGAAAACTTCCCAACATACAATTCAAATATGATTAAAGTATTAAATAGAGTAATGGGACTGTGATCTACAGTAAAACCACTAAAAGGAAGGCTAATTGATTGTATAAAACTCAGGTAACAGCTTAAAGCAAGGTGACAGTAAAACAGAAAGCCCCTTTTAAAGGAGCTTTCTGTTTTACTATCACCTTGCTTTAAGAAGTCCCCTGTCATCAACACATAATAATTAACACTATTTAGTGGTTGTAATAGAGAGGTCATACTGTATGTACCTTGCTTTAAGCAGTCCCCTGTCATCAACATCTAATAATTAACACAATTTAGTGGTTATAATAGAGAGGATCATACTGTACGTACCTTGTCTAACTCTGGATTAACAGCTTAAAGCAAGGTGACAGTAAAACAGAAAGCTCCGAAAGGAGCTTTCTGTTTTACTGTCACCTTGCCTTAAGAAGTCCCCTGTCATTAACACATAATAACTAATACAATTTAGTGGTTGTAATAGAGAGGTCATACTGTACGTACCTAGTCTAACTCTGTCATCAAGTCCTCTGTCATCAACATCTAATGATTAACACTATTTAGTGGTTGTAATAGAGAGGTCATACTGTACGTACCTTGTCTAACTCTGTCATCAAGTCCCCTGTCATCAACATCTAATGATTAACACTATTTAGTGGTTGTAATAGAGAGGTCATACTGTACGTACCTTGTCTAACTCTGTCATCAAGTCCTCTGTCATCAACATCTAATGATTAACACTATTTAGTGGTTGTAATAGAGAGGTCATACTGTACGTACCTTGTCTAACTCTGTCACCAAGTCCCCTGTCATCAACATCTAATGATTAACACTATTAAGTGGTTGTAATAGAGAGGTCATACTGTACGTACCTTGTCTAACTCTGTCACCAAGTCCCCTGTCATCAACATCTAATGATTAACACTATTTAGTGGTTGTAATAGAGAGGTCATACTGTACGTACCTTGTCTAACTCTGTCATCAAGTCCTCTGTCATCAACATCTAATGATTAACACTATTTAGTGGTTGTAATAGAGAGGTCATACTGTACGTACCTTGTCTAACTCTGTCATCAAGTCCTCTGTCATCAACATCTAATGATTAACACTATTTAGTGGTTGTAATAGAGAGGTCATACTGTACGTACCTTGTCTAACTCTGTCATCAAGTCCCCTGTCATCAACATCTAATGATTAACACTATTTAGTGGTCGTAATAGATAGGTCATACTGTACGTACCTTGTCTAACTCTGTCACCAAGTCCCCTGTCATCAACATCTAATGATTAACACTATTTAGTGGTTGTAATAGAGAGGTCATACTGTACGTACCTTGTCTAACTCTGTCACCAAGTCCCCTGTCATCAACATCTAATGATTAACACTATTTAGTGGTCGTAATAGACTATAGAGAGGTCATACTGTACGTACCTTGTCTAACTCTGTCACCAAGTCCCCTGTCATTAACACATAATAACTAATACAATTTAGTGGTTGTAATAGAGAGGTCATACTGTACGTACCTAGTCTAACTCTGTCATCAAGTCCCCTGTCATCAACATCTAATGATTAACACTATTTAGTGGTTGTAATAGAGAGGTCATACTGTACGTACCTTGTCTAACTCTGTCATCAAGTCCCCTGTCATCAACATCTAATGATTAACACTATTTAGTGGTCGTAATAGAGAGGTCATACTGTACGTACCTTGTCTAACTCTGTCATCAAGTCCCCTGTCATCAACATCTAATGATTAACACTATTTAGTGGTTGTAATAGAGAGGTCATACTGTACGTACCTAGTCTAACTCTGTCATCAAGTCCTCTGTCATCAACATCTTATGACTAACACTATTTAGTGGTCGTAATAGACTATAGAGAGGTCATACTGTACGTACCTTGTCTAACTCTGGGAGCATGCAGTTGATCACCAGTCAAACAGGTCTCCCTCAGGTCATGCCACACAGAAAACTTGAACTTGTGAGAGGGCAACTGAAAAACAGAGATGTTTATTAACCCTTTGAACCCTAGTCCCGAATATAGGCATCCTTTTCAAACAGTGTACATGTGAATAGTACACTTGTCCTGAACAAACAGTGAAGATCTAGATCAGAGGGCTCCGAAAGGAGCCCTCTGATCAGGTTCTTCACTGTTTGTCACAATGCCAAACATTGACAAAACAACCCTTAAAAGTCAGAAATGGACTAGACTAAAATGGAAACTGGAATTGTCCATTTAAAGTTTCACGAAGGAAAGAGTTAATAGGAATACTCTTTTCCAATGAATGCATTTCTGCTACATGTATAAGAAATATAATGTACTGCAAACAGTTTTGAGTCTGGTCATCATCATCAGGCGACAAGTATTGACATGGATTATAACTGGTTACGCTCCATACTGTTTTCCATTCTGATAAACTCATTATCCTATAGCCTGTTTCTAGTTTTCAGATCTGGTTACCACTTAAAGTAGGTTGAATGTAAAGTAGAATCTTCCTCAACATTGAAACTTTCTGCCTTACTGGAAAGGTACTGGAAATGTATTTTAATCCATTACCCCATAGCATGTTTCTAGTTTTGCAAACAGGAGACCATGTAAAGCAGGTTGAAAGCAAAACAGAATGTGCCTTAAGGCACATTCTGCTTTACTTACAGCCTGCTTTATGCTACCATCTGCTAGGATGTAGAAAAATTTGTTCTTTTGGTTTACGTTTATGACTGTATAAAGTGGAAGTTTTTTCTTTATTGGAGGAAGAAATTACAAGTGTTAAAGCCTGCTTTCAGCTACCAACAGGGGAAGAAGAAATAATGTGTTTCAGCCTGCTTTAAGCAACCAATTGGTAATTTTATCATGCCACACATTTCAAAAATATTTTTTATGATACATATTCATGACTGTACAAATTGGAACTGCTAAATCTTTCAGGGGAGAAATATATTAAACTTAACCCATTACCCCATAGCCTGTTTCTACTATTGAATATAGGTGACCACTTAAAGCAGGTTGAAAGTAAAGCAGAATGCACCTTAAGGCACATTCTGCTTTACTTTCAGCCTGCTTTAAGCTACAATCTGCTAGAAAATAGAAAAACTTTCTTATGATACATATTCATGAATGTATAAATTGAAACCATTTTCTGTAGTGAATGAATAAATAAAAGGCGTAAAAAGGCGTATTTATGGGGGAATGGGTTAAAGGCGTAAAAATGCATATTTATTGGGTAGTGGGTTAAACATGAAATACTATTGCCCTCTGTGTATGCCACCACCATACCTGTGGAAGTATCTCTGTATGGCTGGCATTTGCTCGCCTGTGGGGTGGGACTTTTCCAAGGGTCAGACTGGTTCCTGTTGTGTCAGTGTTGGTTGTTTCTATGGTAGAATTGGTGTCATGTCCACTATCTGCAATACTGTACAACAGGGCTACAGATAAGAGGGAGTAAATTGCAGAAATCCAACATTTTCTCAGTTATTTTCGCATCAAATCCTATGGTGTTACTACTCATTAGAATCGTCTCTTCGAGACGATTCTAATGAGTAGTGACACCATAGGATTTAAAGCAGAAATAAAGATTTTAGTTTTTGAAACACTCCCCGTATCTTGTCAGCCCTGAATCAGTGTTAAATACCTATATATTTCTTTTCCTCATTCTTGAAACACTTTTTAATGTCTTTGCCTATTCTTTAAAGAACAGCAGTTTTTATAATACACATGTCCACCCACGCAAAACAGACGGGGAGGGGCTCCTGTCTGCTCGCAAACTCGCAGATGTAAGTGAGGGTAAAATCCAGTCAGCACACCCATATCAGATGGATATCTAACCGATATGGTCAGATATCGATCCGATATCTAAAATGATATCGATCAGATGTCGTTTTGCACATGTGCAAGTGTTTCTGGTTGGATTGATGTCGTTGTCGGATTTATATCGGCCCACCATCGAACATATGTCGGACCAATATCAAAATAGATATCAGCTTGATATCAAAGCATCATATAATGTCAGCTGATGATTAGATTGTCAAAGGATTGTCATAAAAAAATACTGATCAAATCCGCATGATGATCCGATTTATATTGGCTTGTCAGCAAAAACCCTGTTCAAATGCAGACATATATTAATAATCTGTCCAATGATCGGAATAATATAAATCCAATCATCACTCATCAGCTGACATTATATCGGTTTGATAAAACTGATATCTATTTTGATATCGGTCCAATATCTGTTCGATGGTTGGCCGATATCAATCTGACAACGATATCAATCCAACTAAAAAAATCGATGTTATACATAATGACAACTGACCGATATCATTTTAGATATCGGGCAGATATCCTTCTAATATTGGTGTGCTGACTGGGAAGATAGATGTTCCAGTATTTTAGAATCGTCTCGAAGAGACGATTCTAATGAGCAGTCGCAATATAAAGTTTAATGGTTGTAAGAATTGAAAGAAGTCAACTAAGTTACACCTGGAGCAAAAAAGTTTTTTTTAGCAGAACTCAATATTAACAGTTTGATAAAAGTGCATGGTTATATAGTCTCAATCAGCCAATTACAAAATTACTTAAAGATTTGATTGCATATATTGTGACAATACTGATTTTGTTACCTGTCCGACATCTTCTCTACGGATATGTTTTAAAGGGTCTGAAATGGCAAGAACTGTTTACAAGTCATCCATATTGTTTACACAAGTAAAACGTCATCAGTTTTTGTGTAGAACGTCACTGGTATCTTGGCAATTAGACGCGATCCGGGTTAGGTATAAAACAACTAACAGGTGCTCTTCCGAGCCAATTAATTTTCAGGAGGGCATTTTTTTTAAAAAGCAGACGATTTTGTGTACGTAAAACTGACAGATAACAGGTTTGGGTGAGGAAAATTAAGTTTGATATTTTTCTATGTAACCCAAATCTCTGACAAATAATTCAGCAATTTGAAAGATCATAACTTTACGGAACTCGGGATCTGAATACAAATTTTTGAAAATCGACTTAAGATCAAATTAAATAATATTATCACTAAAAACACGAATTTATCAATAACCAGTATAAAGCAGACGACAATTATGGTATGCCTGGAATTTGGAAAGGGCCACGGAAGAACCCAGGTTTTATTCGTGTTTTATACCCAACCCGGAAATTACAACTGGAAATGTCAACAGGATATTTATAAAACTTTCCAGGTTTTATTATGATTCCTAAATCTCAATTGCTGTGATTATTATAGTTTTGTTTGAGGACATAGCTTGAATAATACTTTCTATCAGTGTTTACGTTAGAAAACAGTTATTATTGATTAACAATAACATTTCAGTTAAACAGCTCAAATCTACTTTCACTTTGAAATTGAATTTGATTTTTACTAAAATTAGTAAAAAGAAATTAAATGAAGAACTGTTAGACTCATTCATCATTGTATTTGCATATGTATAGTTCCTTTCTCCATATTGAATATTTGATATTTTTTGCTATTTTGAAAGGGTTGTTTTTGTAATATTTTCAAATTTACAAACAGTATAGACCCTGATCAAAGGGCTCCTTTAGGGCCCCTCTGATCTGGTTATACAAATGTTTCAATTCGCTTGCATATGGACAACTGTTCTTTTCATAGGAAAGCTGTTTAAAAAAAACAAGTATACTTGCCACTCCATGTTTGTTTTATTCATTCTAGATTCCGTATATATTATGTGTCTAAATTTATTTATACCCTTAACTCGATAGCTGTTTCTAGTTCTGTGACCACTTAAAGGAGGCTGCAAGTATAAAAGCATAATTGATTAAAAGGGGACATCTATAAAAAAAGAAAAGAAAAAAAAGGGCAGCATTATAAACAGGTTTATTGTATACTTCCAGGTTAAAAGTTTGTGTACACATGCCATTTGTAATCAATAATGATGGATAATGAGTATGAAAAGAGAAGCCGACGTTCACGGAAAAAGTCAAAATCTAAAGACAGTGATGATGACGTCGATGTGGATGCAATTTTTGTTGATAAGCAAATGAAGATGGCTGCTAAACAGGTTTGTTTTATACAATTTTAACCAATTATCCAACAGCATGTTTCTTGTTTAACCCAATACCCCATAACCTATTTCTAATATTGAAGATAGTAGACAACTTAAAGCAGGTTGAAAGTAAAACAGAATGCGCCTTAAGGCGCATTCTGCTTTACTTTCAGCCTGCTTTAAGCTACCATCTACTAGAAAATAAAAAATATTTCTTATGATAAATATTCATAATTGAATAATTTGGAACCTTTTTCTTCAGGGGAAAAATAAATTAGAGGAGAAAAAAGGCATATTTATAGGGTAATGGGTTAAAAGACAGGTAACCACTTAAAGCAGGTTGAAAGTAAAGCAGAATGTCACCAATGTGCCATATGAAAGCACATTCTGCTTTACTCCAAGCCTGCTTTAAGGTACCATCTACATGTACTAGGATATATAAGAAATAGTTCTTATGTTTAACTTTCATTACTGTATAATTATAATTGATTTATTTTCTTCAGTGAAGGAATTAATTAAATGGAAAACAAAATGTATCTATGGAGTAAAGGGATTTATTAAGGTGTGTTGCATCTTGCAATTTGTTGAACATTCATACACTTGTCTTACATTTGTAAACAGTTTGATCCCAGATCAGATGCCTCGTAACGCCGACTGTTTGTCACTCATCTTTATGTTTCTTTTGTCAAAATTTCCAATATGACTAACTCTGTGAAAAAACAACAAACAACAATTTCAAGCAAACGATATTGCAGCAATGGAAATGTTTAACATATATTAATTGTCTTGTTTTGGGAATAGCGACAAGCAATGTTGTAAGGAGGGAATCATTGTTGGGAGAGCCATTGAGGGAGGAAGCACTGTATACGGCAGTGAAAGGGTTCAGAAAGTAGAAATGTCCCTTAAAACACTTTTGACCCTTTTGTTTTTCAATTTGTGTTTCATTTGCTCTTCTGTTTTATTTCTTTCGCCAACTTGGAAACATTCTTAGCTCCTGAAAACTAAAATATTTATTTCTGCATTAAACTCTGCATTAAACCCTATGATGACACTACTCATTAGAATCGTCTCTTCGAGACAATTCTAATGAGTAGTTACACCATAGGATTTGGTGCTGAAATGAGTGAGAACATGATGGATTTGTTCAGTTTACTCCCTCTTATCTGGAGCCATGAACATTGTAGATGGAGAGAGCGATGGAACAGATGAAAATGGCCAAGAAGGTGACAGCTATTGCCTCACAGATGGGGACGGAAGCAGACAAGCTTCACAGGCATAAAGATGCATTTGCTCCCAAAGATAAAGGTTTGCATATCCATATGTTACGGAAAATGGGGTTATACATTAGCCAATTACCTGATTGCCTGTTTCTAGTTTTGAAGAAATGTGACCACTTAAAGCAGGTTGAAAGTAAAGCAGAATGTGCTTTAAGGCACATTCTGCTTTACTGTCAGCCTGCTTTAATAAGCTACCATCTGCTAGGATATAGAAAATATTTTTAAAGATACATGTTCATGACTATAAAATTGAGTTATATCCTTCAGTGGAGGAATAATTTAAAGGCATAAAAAGGCGTATTTATGGGGTAATGGGTTAAAGATATGCTACAGCTGTATTTTCCTTGGGGCTCCCTTGCCTAATGATGATAAACTTTAAAACAAATAGCTAAATCTATACAAACTAATTTAGACTACCGGTACATGACTTGTATCTGTCTTATAAATAATCATGCACAACTTTAAATAAAAGAACCTTAACGGAATTACAAAACTAAATAAATCACAGTTCAATTCTCAGAGCGCAAGAGACTCCCATGTGTTTTTTGGGTCTAATCTCAACTTCTACATTTCCTGTGCCAGGGGACAGAGTGTTCCTTAAGGAAGGCTTTATTTTCATCCTCTCCAAGTGATCACGTCTCTTCCACACTAGAAACAAGCTATGGGGTAATGTGTTAAATTTAACATGTGTAATCTGAAGGGATTTGTTATTTTTCAGGTATTGTAATAAACCATCATGGCCATCACATCCATATAGAGTCTGCAGAGAATATCCAGGTAACAGACATGAGACCGATTACTTTGAAATGTAATCGGTTACTTTCGATTAAAATTACAGCAAAGCGATTACGATTACGGTTACTTTTTAGCTCACCTGGCACGTAGTGCCAAGGTGAGCTTTTAGGATCGCTGGATGTCCGTCGTCCGTCGTCTGTCTGTCCGCACAACCGAAATGGGTTAGAGGGCCTTTTCTGGCCAGATAACGGTAAACATAACAAAAGAAGACAATAGAGTTCATTCCGTAACAATAGAATAAGGGCCCGTGGCCCGTTATTCAAACAAAAGAAAATAACAAAAGAAATGGCCCTCTAACCCATTTCGGTGGCACGTCCGTCCGTCCGTCCGTCCGTTCACAATTGTTCGTTAACACTCTAGCAGGTTCAAATCTCATTGGATCTTGATGAAACTTGGTCACAATGTTAACCTAAATGAAATCTAGGTCAAGTTCGAATGTGGGTCATGTCCGGTCAAAAACTAGGTCACTAGGTCAAATTATCGAAAAACCTTGTTAACACTCTAGAGGCTACAAATTTCATTGGATCTTCATGAAACTGCATCAATATGATTGCCTAAATAAAATCTAGGCCAAGTTCGAATGTGGGTCATGTCCGGTCAAAAACTAGGTCACTAGGTCAAATCTTCGAAAAACCTTGTTAACACTCTAGAGACTACAAATTTCATTGGATCTTCATGAAACTTCATCAAAATGTTTGCCTTAATGAAATCTAGGTCAAGTTTGAATGTGGGTCATGTCCAGTCAAAAACTAGGTCACTAGGTCAAATTATCGAAAAACCTTATTAACACTCTAGAGGTTACAAATTTCATTTGATCTTCATAAAACTTCATCAATATGATTGCCTCAATGAAATCTAGGCCAAGTTCGAATGTGGGTCATGTCCGGTCAAAAACTAGGTCACTAGGTCAAATCTTCGAAAAACCTTGTTAACACTCTAGAGACTACATCTTTCATTGGATCTTCATGAAACTTCATCAAAATGTTTGCCTCTATGAAATATAGGTCAAGATAAAATGTGGGTCATGTCCGGTCAAAAACTAGGTCACTAGGTCGAATCATAGAAAAACCTTATTAACACTCTAGAGACTACAAATTTCATTTGATCTTCATAAAACTTGATGAAAATGTTTGCCTCAATGAAATATAGGTCAAGTTCAAATGTGGCTTATGTCTTGTCAAAAACTAGGTCACTAGGTCAAATCATCCAAAAACCTCGTTAACACTCTAGAGACTACAAAATTCATTGAATCTTCATGAAACTTGAACAAAATGTTTGTCTCATTGAAATCGAGGTCAAATTAGAATGATGGTCATGCCCGGTCAAAAACTAGGTCACACTGTGTACATGGTTACCAGGTGAGCGATTTAGGGCCATAGTGGCCCTTGTTAAAAAATACAGTCTGTAATCGATTAAATTACGATTACTTGAAAAATGTAATCACGATTACATTTCGATTACATCGATTACATTGGAGAATTTAAAGGCATACACTGACTATAATATTATTAAACTATTTTATTAAATAAATGTTAGTGGATTTTGTAGATCCCGATATGAATGTCCAACACAGTTTGCTTTAACTTATCCTGAAGTGTCCACATGTATCTCAAAGAACTTTAATGCCATACGTTATAACAGCAGCAACACGAACAGTCAATGACATTGACTATATTAATATGTGGAGTATATAAAGTCCTTTTGAACATAAGATTGAAAACCATTTATAGTTGTCATCGTTATGGCTTAACTTACATCGTAAAAAGAAACGAAGATTAGAAAAGGTGAATTAAAGTTTGTGAGACCTGACTATTACAACCCCTAAAAAAGCAGCTAACTATTTATATGGATTGCAACTGGCAGCTTAAAGAAAAGTAAGAGTAAAACAAACAAAAAACTATTTAGGAGCTTTCTGTTTAACTTTAACATTGCTTTAAGCAGTCATCTGCATTGAACACAAAATAGTTAAAATAATTGAGTGGTCCTAATAGAGGGATTTTACTGTAACAGGCTTCACACTAAGGACATATTAAAACACTTATCATCTTTGTTAAGGGTTCAGGTAGTGGTAAAACTCACATTGTTACTGATTATCCACCCAGGCATTGTATTGCTGTTGACTTCTCACCTTTTTAATTCTTAATAAAGACCTTCAAGCAAATTTAAGTGTGGTACCCATAAAGTGTCTTTGCAAACAGATTATGCAGGGATGTGTTAAAAATGTAGACCAAGATCAGAAGACTGGATATGCTAATAATGTAGACCCAGATCATAAGATTGGATATGCTACTAATGCAGAATCAGATCATTTAGACTGGATGGGATAATAATGTAGACCCAGGTCATAAGGTTGGATATGCTTATAATGTAGACCTCATTCAACCAGACTTGATATGCTTATAATGTAGGCCAAGATCAAAAGACCAACTGTATAAGAGAACTATGATAACATTCCAAAGTAATCGAAATGTAATCGCTGATTACACCACTTTTTGGTCCTGTAATGGTTACGATTACGATTACATGTAATCGATTTTGAAAAAGTAACCGAATACATTCGATTACTTTGAAAAAATGTAATTGATTGCAATCGATTACGATTACACGATTACGATTACCTCATGTCTGCCAGGTAAGGTTCAACCCTGAAACTTCAGGGCTGCTATTTCCCTAGATGTCCGAAATATTCGGATTTTTATCCTAGCAGATAGGATCTTAAAGCATGCTGAAAGTTAAATAGAATGCACCTTAAAATGTCCCTGTTTTACTTTCACCTTGCTTCAAACAATAGCTTGCCTTTAACATTCAATAATTGACACAATTTACTGGTTGTAATAATGAGTGTCTTCTGTATACTCTTCACTAAGATGCAATAGGTTAACCCATTACTCCATAAATACGTCTTTTTACACTTTTAATTTATTCTTCTACTGAAGATAATAGTTCCAATTTTTGCAGTCATGAATATGTACTGTTAGAAATATTTTCTATTTCCTAGTAAATGATAGCTTTAATCAAGCTGAAAATAAAGCAGAATGTGCCATTAGATGCATTCTCCTTTACTTTCAACCTGCTTTAACCCTTTACCCCATAGCATGTTTCTAGTTTTGAAGATAGATGAAGTCTTAAAGCAGGTTGAAAGTAAAGCAGAATGCGCCGTAAGGCGCATTCTGCTTCACTTTCAGCCTGCTTTAAGCTACCATCTGCTAGAATATAGAATATATTTCTAATGATTTGTACTCATGGTTTTATAAATTGGAACTATTTTCTTCAGCGGAAGAATTTAAAAAACACGCTATAAGGCGCTTCTATCAGGGAAAGGGTTAAGTGGTCTCCAAAACTAGAAAAAGACTATGGGGTAATGGGATAAAGAATAATGTTCTTTCTTGTATATTTCTTGTTTATCATCACAGGTTGGATCAAATAACACAATGGTTGTAATGAACAACAAAAGTAAAAGCAAGAAATCGTCCCGACGGCATAAATCTTACGACAATGACGAAGAGGAGGTAATAGAAAGAGCAGCGGGAAGAAATCGGGAACACGATGACGTACAGACAGAAAACGATCTTCATGTGGCAGAGGTTTTAAGTAAGACTTGTCATTATAGTATAACCTCTCTATAACAACCACCCCTTTATAATGACCACCTCTCCATTATGACCATTTCTCTATTACGGCCACCTCTCTATTTGGAACCCCCCTCTATAATGTCCACCTCTCTATTACGGCCACCTTTCTATAACGACAACCCTCTATTACTACCCCCTCTCTAATACATGTAACTACTTCTCTATTATGACCACTAAATTGTGTTGAATATTAGGTGTTTATGATAGGTGAGTGCTTAAAGCAAGGTGCCAGCAAAACAGAAAGCTCATTTAGGAGCTTTCTGTTTGACTGTCACCTTGCTTTAAGCTGTCACCTGCCCTTTATACAATCAATTAGCTTGCATGTTAGTGGTGGTATTAGAGAGGTTGTATATAGCATTTTAATTATTCATCCCTGAAATATTCTCATCTATTTATAGTTATGTGTTAACAATTTATTGCAAATTGACAAACAGTGTTTACATTGCTTACATTTGAAAACAAATCAGGATCCAGATTGTTTAATACTGATTTCAAAATACAGGTACTTGAAACTCGATTTAAGAAATAAAGCAGATACATGTAGTTATCTTAATCATATTGTGTCATGGGTTAAGTGAACGTCTCCTGTGAACTTCAGGATCAGGACGCATAGTCACAACAGATGACATGGAACTAGCGAGTCAGAATGTCGGCAGTGACTGGAGACGACTGAGTAAGTATCTGATGTAAATGTAGTAAAGAAAATTCTCTCCTAGATATGGCAGTTGACTGTTCAATTATGGCCTTTTCAAGAGCGATAAAAATCTCCCTCTTTTGACAGACTGCTGCCTTATACTTTCTGCTTGATTGTCAGCCTGCTTGGCAAATACCAAAAAGTATCTCTTTAACCCTTTCAGCCCTAAATATACTATGCCAAACTTCCAACGCAACACCCCGGATATTCCCATTACTTCACATGTTAAACATGCCTTAAGTTAGTCTGGTCAATTCTGTAATGTGTGCATATCCTGAATAGATTTCTTCTGCAATTCATAGAGTGATCAATGGACAATACTCTTGGTAAACAAAAACAAAATGAATTGGCATTTGGTCCCAAAAATATGGAATTTTGTGTTAACAAGTTTTCATAAATCTCATTCCAATGCATTTTCAATGGGGAATGTTAACCAGAAATTAGCGATACATTTGGTTATATGGTTATTATTCGCCAGAAGTGTCAATGAAAATTCGTTGCCAATATTAACAACTTTGAGGACAGTACATCAATTTAAAATCACAAATAAAAACATTTAAAAAATTTGTGTCAACTTTTCCATCAATTTATAAACACCCGCTCTGATGTGAAAATAGAAGGGAACTCGGAGGTGTTGCGTTGGCAGTTTGGCCTAGTATATATCTTGTGGGTATTTATTATCCTTTTGGACTCTTCTAGTACAGTCATTTTGAACCAGTCTACTGTTGCATTTTTTATATGACAACAAAAAAGGAATGAAAATATCAAGCAGTGCAGACCCTGATCAGAGGGCTCCTATAGGAGCCCTCTGATCAGGGTCTACACTGCTTGCATATTTAATCAGTAATCCCTATATAGGACTGTAGGGTTGAAAGGGTTATGTGTTTGAAAGAGACATAATGCAGAATCTCTTTGAAATGTTTTAGCGTACAGTACTCCGTGCTAGCTACACCCCTGCGGAAAACAGAAGTAAAACATTTTCAGCACTGTATCAGGGCTTCCATTTCTCGAGTCTTTTCAGAAATCTTCAGATGTTTCTTAATTACTCTGGACTTACAGATTCGGATTTCTGCTCTTACTTTTAAAATTTGGAATTTTATGCGATTTTTACTTAGGAAACAATCCGAAACATTGATATGGGTGTCCAGATCCAGATCAGACTCCCTGTAGGTGTTACACTGCATCTGATCTGGATCCAAACTGTTTCCATAATCATGTTAGTGTAATAGAGTCTGGCAGCTAAAGGGTTAAAGGTACGATTCTGAAAATTGCACTTGAAAATTTGGAAATCTTAGAATTTTTATAAGCAACTTATGGTAGCGTTGCTGTATGTTTTGTAATTTCAGTGCGATTTCTCGGCCTGGAGGATGCTCTTATAGACCAGCTCCATCAAGATTTTTATGTAGAAGGCATCCGACAAGTTGTGTTTCAGGGGATTTTAACATGGAAAAGACAGTCGGGGAAAGAAGCCACTCTCGGCAAATTGACTAGTTGTTTGAAGAGAGTTGGCTATGGAAGTATAGTGCAGAACTTCAAGCTTTGAGTGCCTACTTAAGTTAAAGTATTTTTATCAGTGAAAAAAGGTTGATTAAACAAACTCCTGTCCAAAACACTCAGATAATGCTATGAAGGAAAAGGATAAAATCATCGTACAAAATCAGTGCAACTTTGAAGATACATGTATGTATGTAAATATATAATTCCTACAACTCTTTAAAAAAATAGCTTATTTTTAGCTCACCTGAGCTAGCTCAGGGTGAGCTTTTGCAATCCTTGAATGTCCGGCGTCCGTCGTGCGTCGTCAACAATTTTAGTGTTTACACTCTAGAGGCCACAATATTTATCCAATCTTTCTCAAACTTGCTCAGATGGTATATTGTCATAAGAGCTCGGATGAGTTCGATTATGGTTGAAATCGGACAAATAGGTCATGAGTTATCTACCTTTGAATTGCTGAAAATGCCATATTTAACAGTGTTTACACTCTAGAGGCCACAGTGTTTATCCAATCTTTCTAAAACTTGTCCAGATTGTATATTATCATAAGAGTTCGGAAGAGTTCAAAAGAGATCAATTTTGGTTGAAATCGGGTAAATAGATCAAGAGTTATCTACCTTTGAATTGCTGAAAATGCCATATTTAACGGTGTTTACACTCTAGAGGCCACAGTATTTATCCAATCTTTCTAAAACTTGCCCAGATTGTATATGACTATAAGAGTTCGAATGAGTTTGATTTTGGTTGAATTCGGACAAATAGATCAAGAGTAATCTACCTTTGAATTGCCGAAAATGCCATATTTAACAGTGTTTACATTCTAGAGTTCGCAATTTTTATCCAATACATCTCAAACTTGCTCAGATTGTATATGACTATAAGAGTTCAGAAGAGTTTGATTATGGTTGAAATCAGATTTATAGGTCTATAGTTATCTACCTTTGAATTGCTGAAAATTCCATATTTAACGATATTTACACTCTAGAGGCCACAAATTTTATCCAATCTTTCTTAAACTTACTCAGATTGTATATTACCATAAGACTTCAGATGAGTTTAATTATGGTTGTAATCGGATCAATAGGTCAAGAGTTATCTACCTTTGAATTGCTGAAAATGATATATTTAACAGTGTTTACGCTCTAGAGGCCACACTATTTTTCCCAGCTCTCTCAAACTTGCGCAGATTGTATATGACCATAAGAGTTCATAAAAGAGTGATTATGGTTGGAATCAGACAAATAGATCAAGAGATATCTACCTTTGAATTGCTGAAAATGCCATATTTTACAGCGTTTACACTTTTCAATGGATTTTGATTATACTTGTACACAAAGGATGTAGCTATACGTTCTCGAAGGAGTGCAATTATTGTTGAAATGTAATCATTGTGGCAATAGTTACCTGCCCTTGATATACTTTGAAATGCTAGAAAAAGGCTTCATTTCGATCAGTATTGTTTAGGCTCTAGTTATCTGCCTTTGATGTACTCTACTATACTACAGTAGGTCGACAAACTTGAAAGGATTTAGAATAAAACGGGTGAAATTCAAAGGTAAAGCTATCAGGCTTCATTACAAATGGTGAGCGATATCAGGGCCTTCAGGCCCTCTTGTTAGAGTTTGCGACAGGTGGCTGCTTGAAGCAGACTAAAAGTAAAACAGAAAATTCCTGTAAGAACTTTCTGCTTTACTTTCAGCCTGACTTATGCAACAAGTAATTTAAGTGTAGGAAAGGCTTCCTATGACTTTTAACTGATATTGTTGGTAGGACAATAAACCAAACAGTGAACTCACTAATTTCTACGGCCATTTGTTAGTATATTTATCAAGCTTGAAAATGTGCAATTTTATGAAGAACTTTTACAGTGGGAAAGTCGTCATTTTTCCCCTACAAACAATCATATTCATTGCTTAAAGTTTGAAGCCAGACCAGAAACCTAGAACAGGGCTCCAGATAAGAGGAAGGAAAGCAAACAATCCAACATTTTCTCACTCATTATATCAACGAATCCTATGGTGTCAAGACGATTCTAATGAGTAGTGACAATATAGGGTTTTATGCAGAAATAAAGATTTTAGTTTTTGAAATATCTGGAGCTCTGCAGAAGCTCTGAATCTGGTCTAGCTTCTATGTTAACTCTTTGAACCATAGTCATGCATATAGGTCTCATTTACACACAGTGTACCTGTGAAATGTACACTTGTCCCTTGCAAAAGGTGAAGACACATCAGAGGGCTCCTAAACGATCCCTTTGATCAGGGTATGCACTGTTTGTCATACAGCAATGCAAAATGTATCAATCCATAATTGTCCAAAATGAACTAGACTAATTTAGAAACTGGAATGGTCCATTTAAACTTTCAGGGAAGAAAGGGTTAACTCATTGGCCCCTGCAACTTTAAATGGACAATTCCAGTTTCCAATTAAATATGGTCATTTATTGACTTCTTAGTGTTGTTAATTCAATATATTATAAATTCATACTAGTGTTTTATCGTGCAAACGAACACGGGTAGGAGTTGAGATGTGTAGTGATTTAATCACGAGGCCGTAGGGCGATTGATTTAATTACAAGCATCTCAACGACTACCGTGTTCGATTGCATGATAAAACACTGGTATGAATTTATTATTTAGATTCTTACACATTAATTTAACCCGACCAACGGCGCTTCATTTCTTGGGGGTATGCATTTATGATGCCAGATTACATAAGTAACGTCACATTTTAGCCGTTACCGCGCATGCATGTTTTATTAAGAATTCAAACACAACTGCGTGGTTCTTTATTTATATAGGGGTGTGCCCGAGATGTGTATTAAATACTGTTTATCACAAAACGACAAACAGTGCACACCCAGATCTGAGGAATCTTGCAGGAACCTTCTAATCTGGGTATACACTGTTTTTCATACGGCCCCACTTTTGGCACCACTGTTGAAGACTCGGACTCAAATGGAAACTGGAATTGTCTATCAAAGGTCAGTTAATATAGTACAAAGTCTAATGCACTGTCACACATGTCCTCATATTATAGACGAAAAACAAGTTCAAATTTTCACTGTTGTTTTATTCGTCTCCAACATCTACATGTACTTGGGGTTACAGGTTAGTCTTTCCCACCAAACATGTCTCTACTCCAAGAACTGGGTCAAAAGTTATAAAGCTTTTTAAGAGTTGAGACTGTGATCGTTTTCAAGCATTTGATTGGTCAGATTTGAGCTTTTGCTTGCAAAAGCTCAAATCTGACCAATCAAATGCTTGAGAACGATCTCAGACTCAACACAACTCTTTATAACCATGAGTCCAGATGTTCAATGCAAACAGTATAGTGCATAGCTCATTTATAGTTTTTATACGCCCTTGGATAAAGGTGGTCGTATATTAGCTTGGCCCTGTCTGGCTGTCTGTCTGTCTGTATGGTCATCCATTTGTTAGTTTGTTCATATGTCAACATTTTGTTTGTCTGGATTTTTTCGGGGAAACTGCCAAAAGGATATCCATGAAACTTCACATAAATGTTATATGCATAAAGATCTGAAGCTGTGTCAAGTTTGAGGTTCATTTAATATTTCCTTACAGAGTTATCTGCCCTTGATTTACTCGGATATACCATAACTTATAGACTGCCAGTGGACGTATTATGTACCGTTTGCCGTGCTCTCCTTAAGACAAGTGATCATTAAAGCAGATCCAAAGTAAACAGAATGTACCTTAAGGTGCATTTTGCTTTACTTTCAACCTGCTTTAAGATACCATCTGCTAGGAAAAAGAATATACTTATAGTGCATGTTCAAATAAACTGCAACTATTTTATTAGGTCGAGCAATAAATAAAACATGTAAGAATGCGTATTTATGAGGTTAAGGGTTCAGCCAGAGTGCATATGCAGTCAAACTTCTATCATGACCACTACAAAGAAGGCTATTGAATGTGTAAAGACAGGTGACTGCTTAAAGCAAGGTGAAAGTAAAACAGAAAGCTCCTGTTGTAACATGCAAAATGAGTGAGCCGCGCAACAACAAACCCTGTCGATGCAAAGTGTATGTTGCGCTACATATATTAATCACTTCCCAAGATACATTAATCTAGGAAGCCTCATTTGCATATACAAACGTTCCAAAAATGTTTCATAGTTGCCTTACTTTAAGCATTAAAGGGACTCGCAACCGGATGGTGTACTTGTCAAAATAAAATAAAATACTCAAATAAAAGCAAATTTGTGGCATTATTTGGCTTCTGACATTAAAAAAATATGATCAGTCCAAAAAAAGTCTCAAGAATCGTCACCGAATCTTAGATTTTTAGATATTTTCCATCGTTTTTCTATACCGACTAGTAGACGGTATAGTTGTTGTTGTTGCTTCTCTACACGGGCTCAGACATAAACACGAGCCGAATTACGAAGTTGTATGCACTTTCGATCGCTACACATTGAAATACGTTAAATCGATCCGAGATAAACAGATAGTTCCGTGGTCCATTGGTCTAAGCGGTTTCCCCTATTTTGCCTTCTGTCCGCCAATGCCGGGCCCCGGGTTCGAATCCCACCAGAGACCAATATTTTTTTTTATTGAAATACATTTTTTTTAAACAGAATTTCTTATCCTAAACTAATTCTTTACCATTTATATAAGCGTTTGACACATATTTACAAATTACTTTTTTTAATGCACCATCTGGTTGCGAGTCGCTTTAACTTGTCCTAAACCTCTTATAATTATCATCATTTAGTGGTTGAAATATAATTGTTTTACTGTATGCATACACAGGGCTCCAGATAAGAGGGAGTAAACTAAACAAATCCAACATTTTCTCCTCATTTCAGCACCAAATCCTATGGTGTCACTACTCATTAGACATTCTAATGAGTAGTGACACCATAGGCTTGAAAGCAGAAATAAAGATTTTTAGTTTTTGAAATACTCCTCTTAACTGGAGCTCTGGGGCCCGTTTCATAAAACTTTGTACGGCAAAAATGATCGTAAGTCAAAACTTTAAAATACATTTAATTTCTGATTTCTCTTTCTAATCCTGTCTTGTGACATCTCTTTGGAATCGACGATTCCAAAAAGATGTCACAAGACAGGATTAGATGGAGAAATAAATAATAATTGAGAGTTTTATGAAACGGGGCCCCAGATACTGTATTTAAAGGGTTCATTTGTTAAGGGCTATCAGCAGGACTGTCACATTATCACCACTCAGTCTTAGCACGGCCTCATTGGCAAGTTTGTTACACGCCGACTCAAAACGCACATCTTCCGCACTCTTAGTCTCCGTCTCTTTAAGCGATTCATCCTGAAAATATGAAATATTATACAGTTATTTCATGTGTGTTTGGGAACAGTCAAAACTATTGGCCCTCGTTATCGCGAAGACTTTTGAACTGTTGCCTAAGGTAGATAGGCCGAGGGCAACAGTTCGAAATGTCTTCCCTGATAACGAGGGCCAATAGTTTTGACTGTTCCCCTAAGGCACCTGAAACCACTGTTTTATTACCTAATACTCTATATAAATAGAATTTCAACAAGAACTAATCTGAGCCAAAATACAAATGAAATAAAATTATATTAGTCATTTTGATTTTTTGCACGAAGGAATAACACTATAAGTTATTCATTCCTGGTTTTTGACAGACATCTGATGAATGATCAGCGTCTTCTTGTAAACACTTGCATGTTTACATCCGCAAATTATTGTAATGTCAGTGTCCGTGTTGGTTTTCGGTATAAAGGATAACGTTGATGAGTATTACGAACTTGTCTAAATGATTATAATATTATCAAAAATAATAATAAAGCATGAAATAAAGTATTAAACATTCACCAGACAACAATCAATGACAATTATTCAATACTGTTTCATTTCAATGCGGCAATCCTGGGTACTGGAAAACTTCTCAATGACCCTAATTTTAAAACTTCTACACATCTTTTCTTTGCCGGGGAAACAGTTTGTCCTAGCGGTCAATAGTTAAAACTATTGCCCCCGGACCAGGCAAAACAATCAAAATAATGAATTACAAGTTATATAGAACATTAGGTAATAATACATAATATATCCATCTTCACTCTTTTGAGATGATTCAAAATTAGGTGTCAAGGGGCAGAAATCAGGGGAAACTTATGAAATGAAAATGAAACGCAAAATTGTTATGCAAGTCATCAAAACGTTATATATAAATTTTCAGCTTAATATAGCATGCGGGCAAAACGTGCGGAAAACAATGTTTTTTTTCTTATATTTTAAGTTGTAAAAGGGGCATAACCCATGAAGAAATTGACAAATTGTGATGACAAATAAACTCAATGTGCATTTTATCAAAACAATGTCACATTCCAAATGTCCGCTTCTTATAACAAGGCATGTATGAGGAAAGTTGAAAATCTGATGGAGGGACCATTCCATAATTATTCATTCTGTCTGAAGATTGGCGTATAAAAAAACTTAACCAAGGTCAAAGAGCCCAATCAAAAGTCAGCAGTTTATGTACATGAACTCACCAACAAGCAATGCAACATGCTGCATACTTATCAGGGCTCCAGATAAGAGGGAGTAAACTAAACAAATCCAACATTTTCTCACTTATTTCAGGACCAAATCCTATGGTGTTACTACTCATTAGAATCGTCTCTTCAAGACGATTCTAATGAGTAGTGACACCATAGGGTTGAAAGCAGAAATAAAGATTTTAGTTTTTGAAATACCCCCTTATAAGGAGCCCTGCTTAACAAGGCATGTGAAGTCAAATGCATGTAACCACAGGTGAAAAGAAGACAACATTTTACAAGACTTGTTTTATGTTAAATATGAACAGTAAAGTCCTCTTAACGAACATTTACAAAGAATAAGGCTTAATGGTTACTTGAAAGTAAAGTGGCAGCTTAAAGGAGCTTTTTGTGTTGCTTTCACATTGCTTTTAGCATAAGAAGCCACCCATCTTAAGGATGTCGGCCTGTCTTTTTGAGCATTATGAAATTTCCGAAAAATTTTACAAACTCATTTTCCAAAATGTGTTAAGAACTCATTTTTGGTGAATGCATACAGTCATAAAATACTATTTTCGCGGGGGGAAGTTGGATTTTCGTTCCAGAAGGGACTTTTTAAGTTTTATGTCCTATTCGTAGTTTACAGCATACACTGTTTTCAAAGGTAGGTTGCATTTTGTTACATCCGATTTCATTTTAATTTCTCAGAATATAAGCGTGAAATTTTCATGGTAGTACAGTTTTAGTATAAATTATAGATAATTCAATAGACTAAATGCTTTTTTTTGAAAAAAAATTTTTTGGGTAAAAATACACCAAAAAGTGAAACAAGAGCCCTATGGGGCATATGTCGCTCACCTGAGAATAGCTGTACATCAAAATGGAGATAATGATTTATGTCCAGGACGGGGTCATTTTTTACCCGAGGGGCATAATTTGAACAATCTTGATAGAGGACCTGTAGATGATGCTATGTTCCAAATATCTAAGATCAGGGTACTAGGGTTCTAGACAAGAAGATTTTTTTTAAGTTTTCATTGAAAAAATCTATTTTTAGCTCCTGTGACCTACATATGCAACAGACTGAAACCATTTGAACAAAATAGATAAAGGACATCTAGAAGTAACACCATGCCGAATATCAAAGCTCTGGCTATATTAGCTTCAGAAAAGAAGACGTTTGAAAACTGTGACCCCTGGAGTGGGGCTAATTTTGACCCCAGGGGCATAATTTGTACAAACTTGATAGAGGACCTGTAGATGATATGCAATCGACCAGAACCATTTGAACCTTATTGGTATAGGACATCTAAATGTGTCACCATGCCAGATATCAAAGCTCTGGCCATATTAGTTTCAGAGGAGAAGACGTTTGAAAATTTCACTATATAACTCTATGTTAAACTGTGACCCCCCGGGCGGGGCCAATTTTGACCCCAGGGGCATAGTTTGTAGTTTGATAGAGGACCTGTAGATGATACTATGTGACAAATGTCTAAGATCTGGCCCTTGTAGTTTCAGACAAGAAGATTTTTTAAGATTTCCTTATTTTTTCACTTGGTTGCCATGGCAACCAGAGTTCTACATTGTTTTTAATTCTTTGAACAATTTTGAAAGAACTTGACCCAAGGAACATTCGTGTAAAGTTTGGTTGAAATCTTTTCAGCGGTATATGAGGAGATGTCATTTGAAGCAATTATTAAAGACAACAATGACTGTATAAAGTGAAATTATTTTCTTCTGTGGAAGAATAAATTAAAGACATAAAAAGGAATATGTATGGGTTAATAGGTTAATAAATATCATTATTTACATTTTCTAAATATAAGAAACTATATGTAAATGAGTGGCAAATAGTTTGGATCCAGATTAGATGCAGCATTATGTGGCATCTGACCTGGATCCATACTGTTTATGGCCAAGAATTAATTGTGGACTGATAGACAGAAAGATAAACAAACAAACAAAACACAAACAAACAAACAGACAGACCAAAAGTAATATGCCTCGAACTAGGTTGTGCTTGAGCATAAAATAGCAGACATCACTATCATTTCTGTTATGTATCTCAGTGACCTGAGTTCAGAGCTAGCTATGGGTCAGTTATGCAGTAAGAGACGGTCTCAGAGAGAAATGACTATTATCATGCTGAACTGTTGTCTGCTCCAAATGTTTGTATGTGAAATATGTAAAAAATAATAACTTATATTTTCTAAATATAAGAAAATATGTAAATGAGTGGCAAATAGTTTAGATCCAGATTAGATGCAGCATTATGTGGCATCTGACCTGGATCCAAACTGTTTGCAAAAATGTTGCATTAAGTATAAGGGTAGCTTCTTAGCCTGGAAGATACAATGGGTCTGTATAAAAACGGATCATTAGAGAGTTTTTACTGTCAGACCTGCATCAAAAAGCACTGATATGGCCAGGGTTGAGTCAAAGTTGACCCTAGGGTTTTGATTTTTTACAATTTTGAAAGTGATTTAGTAGAAGATACTATTCATGCAATATCTAAGGTGTGGGAACAGTGGTTTTTTACATAAAACTTGTTTAATAAAGTTTTTCACTTTTTTTAATAAATTTCAATAAGTAGTCCACCAATGAATTTTATTTTAACAATTTCTGTAGAGAAGCATCCAAGGAACACCGTCAGCAATTTAGTTTTTCCCTCAAACTCGCGGTTTCAGAGGAGATGTCGCTTGAAGTAAATTTGAACGGACGGACAGATGGACAGACGGACGTTCTCACAGTTGGACATTTGTTGGGTATATTTTTTGTTTAAAAGTACCCAACAGTACACTAAAATACCCAACAATAACAATAGGCAATCACGGAATGAATGGAATCTATTGTTCTCCCTATCCAACAAAGGACCTTTCGTGCTCTCGGACAGACGGACGGCGGGCGATCACAACAGCTCACCTTGAGCCTTCAGCTCAGGTGAGCTAAAAATGAGAAAAAATGGATTTTTTAAATAAAATGATCTATATCTTTTTTAAGAGATTCGGGACCCTGTGTTTTTATTTGCTATTTCACTAAAACTTTATGTTTGCAAGGCTAAAAACAACAAATAAAAAATTTGGTATTTAGTTTGCTACAATTTGTAGGGCAAGTTTCACTGTGCCTTTTTCTCCCATTATAACAAAGTGGGTGGGGTAAATTTTACTCCTTTCCGGTGAAATCATTTTTATTTTGGATCTTAAAAAACATTATTTTCAGGATTTATTCTTACTATGGTAATATAAATAAGAATACTTTTTGTACAAATATATTGTTTAAATAAAGATTGAAAAACCGTAGTACAAAAAAGTAGGAGTTTTTGTGAAGCTTCAATTTTAGGGGGGTAGCCTTGAACAATCTCAAATTGTGAAAAAGAAAGGTCCAGTACCCCCACTTTTTTCACCAGTTTTGTCATAGAAACTAATTTTACTGTCTGTATGCAAAGTTTGAAGAATTTGGTATTTACTTTCCAAAGGTGCACCTACCCCCTTAAACACAAAATAATAACTTTCATTTAGTGCTCATAGAGAGGTTAACGATAGCCTATTTCTAGTTTTGAAGACATGTGACCACTTAAAGCAGGTTGAAAGTAAAGCAGAATGTGCCTTAAGGCACATTCTGCTTTACTTTCAGCCTGCTTTAAGCCACCAACTGCTAGAATATAGAAAACATTTCCTAAGAAACATATTTTTGACATATATAAATTTGAACTATTTACTTGAGTGGAGGAACATATTAAAGGCGTAAAAATGTGTTTTTATGGAGTAATGGATTAAATATTACCGTACTTACCACTAAAATGCTGTTGACAAATTTAATACTATCTGCAGGATCAAAACATTTCCATAATCCATCACAGGCTACAATCACAAACCTAGATATGAAAGAAATACATGTATATATATTTATGATAGGTTGTCGTTTTATTACACTTTAACCCATTATCCCATAACCTGTTTTTAGTTTCAATCAAAGACAGGTGACTTCTTAAAGCAGGTTAAAAGTAAAGCAGGATGCGCCTCATGACATTCTGCTTTACTTTCAGTCTGTTTTAAGGTACCTTCTGCTAGAATATAGAAAATATAAATTGGAACTATTTTGTTCAGTTGAGGAATATATAAGAGGTGTTAAAAGACTCATAAATGGGGTAATGGGTAAGCCCTTACCAACAAGAATATGTTATGAGCAAGTCGCCAATATCTAAATGTGTTCTGCTTAAAGTTATATGAAATTAAAGCAGAAAACTATCATGCTTTAAATTTCCACATCTGGATTTTTGGTGTTTACTGCACAAAAGTCTGACGTTATCTTTCTAAATAGAAATATACCTTTTAGCAGTTATTGTCACTTTGCTTTAAGCAGTCACCTGTTCTTACACCTAATACTTTACACAATCATCTTTCTATATAGAAATATACGCCCTCAATTATTTTCACCTTGCTTAAAGCAGACACTTGTCCTAACACCTTATACTTTACACAATTATCTTTCTATACAGAAATCAACACTGCCCTCAGTGAAATTCAGACTGCCCTCAGTTACCTGTCATTTTCTGTGATCTGGCATTTTTTCACGTCTGGTGTACACGTCACACCAAGTTTCTTATACTGACCATCACCTATAGACCTGGAGACCTCCAGGGTGCCCATAACTCTACCGTCCCTGCAAGAATACAAACATAGTGCAGGAATTCAACTAGAGAAAGTACAGTTAAAGGACCACAATCAAGGCTAGTTGATTGTATAAAATGCCAAAAATAGTTGCTAGACAGATGTAGATATGCTTGAACTTGTAAGACTAATTGTTCCATCAAAATATGTGACTCTTCAGGGCGTAATCATGATTGTATTAAAGACAGGTGATATCTTAAAGCAAGATGATGGTAAAACAGAAAGCTCCTATAGGAGCTTTCTGTTTTACTATCATCTTGCTTTAAGCAGTCACCTGTCCTAACACCTAAGATGCATTCTGCTTTACTTTCAACCTGCTTTAAGTGGTCACATGGCTTCAAAACTAGAAACAGGTTATGGGGAAATGGCTTAATGGAAAATAAAATTACTGCAGTGAATTTCTTTTGGTTTTAACCCTTTACAGTGGGGGGGGGGGGGGGGGGGGGGGGTACGTTATTCTTTTCTGTTTAAATAAAACTGAACACAAAGGCAACACAACAAATGCAGAACAACACAGGTCATTGGAAATATTTAAGATTTTTTTCAAATCTGAATTTGCACTATTCAGTGTTGCAGTGTCGTAAAACCCAAATTCACTCTGACACTCAAAGTTGAGTGGCAAACAGTGTGTAATGAACATGTATACATTGTAATCTTTCTAGCACAACCATGTTTACTGGGCAAGCATAATATCATATACGGTATTACCAGTGACTTACTTTACGTGTCCGCCTAGTTTCTGTATCCTCATTCTCTCCTCATATATTGATGGGTTGTGTGGTACACTCAGAGGTATGGGAACACAGGTCTGTGTATCCTCCTTATATCTACACAACACAGCCTGTAAGAAGGGGATATCATAATGTAACGTACGTGGTACGTTGGTATATGCAAATGAGGCTTCCCAAACCGTTGTATGTTGGGAAGTAGAGTGCATTATATAGCGCAACAAACATCTCTTGGTGTGAGCTTAAGCTTTGCACCGACGGAGTTTGTTGTTGCTGGGTTATGGAGTTTCTGCATTACCCTTGCCATGCATTAAGCAGTAACATGCTTAAAGACCCTAAAGATATTTGTAATGTGCATGTCTTATTATGCATTGTCTGCTATGACTAATAGGTGAATGTTTATAATAAGTACACCACAGAGTAAATACGGTGTTTAAACTAAGGATCCTGAGTTTAACTCAGTACTGTTACACAGTTTATCAGATTAACAGGAAATCTGATAGTGGCGTGCTCAGCCACTGAAGCTCCTTTAGAAAGCATATGTAAACCCCATATGACAGAAATTTTTGTAGGGGGAGCTAGACTCGCACACCTTTCAGAACTTATCATCCCAATAGGCTCGCCCGAGCCAAAAATTACCATACAGCTTGCCCACACATTTCTCAACACTTGCATTTAAACCTAAACCACACCCATGCCTAACATTTGGTTACAGAAAATACCGTAAGAAAATCCATATATCCTAGCAGATAATGGCTTTAAACAGGCTGAGAGTAAAGGAGAATGCCTCATTAGGAACATTCTACTTTTTTCATCCTGCTTTTAGCAACCATCTGTCTTCAATACTGAGAATAATTTATTGGAGAAAAGGTTAACCTTTCAACCCTAAATTTCTCTTGTGGGTATTTATAATCCTTTTGGACTCTTCAAGTACAGGTATTTTGAACCAGTCTACTGATGCATTTTCGGTACGACAACAAAAAACAATGAAAATATCAAACAGTGCAGACCCTGATCAGAGGGTTCCTATAGGAGCCCTATGATCAGGGTTTACACTGTTTGCATCTGTAATCAGTAAACTGTAGGTTTGAAAGGGTTAAAGCAGATGATGTAATGGCAGCGAAGGGGTTACACATGAAGGGATACCTGACTGTCCCCTATGTTGGCAATGTACATCGTCTCATTGATAACTAAAACAAGAATGGCTGTGGTTCCATCCTTCCAGGCAGGCTTACTGAAATTATCGAAACATACAGTGGGGGATAACAAAACAATTGCAATATAAATGCAATATAGGGTACAATACAATAAAATAAAGAAAACAACATTTTCTTGAGAATATTTGTGAATTGTCATAATCGTTTTGGCACAAATAGGTTTATGGGAAAGAATAATGCATCTATAGATGAAATAGATCTATCATAGATGAAAAGTTTCCTGTTTTTCTTTTTATCTTGGTTAAAGCCACCACTTGTATTTGGAAACGGGATTTTTTTCATTTCTACTTTCAACCTGCTTTAACCCATTACCCTATAAACACACCTTTAATTTATTCTTCCTCTGAAGAAAATAGTTCCACTTTATACAATCATGAATATACACCATAACAAATACTTTCTATATCCTAGTAGATGGTAGCTTAAAGCAGGCTTAAAGAGAAGCACTTTTATTTTCAACCTGTTTTAAGTGGTCACCTGTCTCCAAAACTAGAAAACATGCTATGGGGTAAAAGGTCAAGTGGTCACCTATGTTAAATACTAGAAACAGGCTATTTGGTAAAGTATTTAGGTTGTTAATAGGAATGGGTGTCAGAGTCAACTTACTTCCTGGTTGCTTCCTTCAAGAAATCTTCATCTGTTTTCTTAAAGGCCTCGATGAAAGCTTTACGGATTTCTTTCTCAACATGTGATACGTCTCCTGAAATAAACATGAAACAGAGCTACAGTTAAGGTGAGGTTTTCAAAAACTTAATACTTTATATCTTCATCAAATCTAATGATGTAGTCACAACACAGAGTTTGGTGAATGCCTTCCCCTTATACTGCTAATTAAATGGCATACATTAACTTCGAAAACAGTGTAGACATTGACTTCAAAAAAAGTGTAGGCCAGATCAGACAGCTCCTGTAGGAACTGTCTGATCAGGGTCTACACTGTTTTCAAACATGATCTTTCTGAAACGAGTTTGGTCTCTTTCCTGAGGAACATTTCCTTATTTAATAAGCCAATTTCATACAATTCAGATATAGATATAATTGTAGGCATTTATAGGACAATGGGTTAAATCCAGACGGCTACCTCAACTAAAGCCCAATGAAAGTAAAGCAGAAAGCTCCTGTAGATCAACCATTATCATGCTTAGCACAACTTGACTTCTTTTTGCAAACAATTTGTCTCCAGATCAAATGCCAGATATCTTATCTGGATCTAGACTGTTTGTCACTTGTACTGATGTTATCAACCATCAAAACAAATAAAAACGTTTTGTGCAGGCCCTAATTTCTAGCAGACAATGCTTTAGTAGTATCAACTCTTTTATGGCTAATGGTTCAACCCATGCTATTTGCAAACAGTTGAAGACATTTCCTGACCTACTTTCGGTAGTAATCCCTATACCAGCAGATTCCTGGCAAAAAGCATGATTGTCATGCATACCTGTATTACTGTGAATCATTGAAGCATCTTGTGTGAGGCTCGCACCTTATATTTGATAATTTGGTTAGTAAAACCCATTGAAAATCCCCTTGAGTGTGAGTATGTCAGGGCCTTTTTAGACAACTTGAAATTGGTGACATTTGCTTGGCACACTTTGCACCTGCTTTACAGTAACTTTCACCCCTATTAAAAAGAATGGGGGGTAGTCCATCAAAGGACTGAGGAAATGTCTTTAAAGTATCGATAATATTGTAGAGGGCTCTCTGATCTGGATCTGCACTGTTTGCATAGAGCAAGTGTACTCTTCACAGGTACACTGGTTGTAAAATTAATCTGCATACGCATTACTAGTTATTAATAGCTTTCAAACTAATTACTTATTTGTGTTCTATGATAACAGAAACACTGAATTTCATGGGTTTTTTTCTTAAAATATAAAGTCTAGTTATTCATATTCTATTGGATTACCCTTAGGAAATTTATCTCGGAGATTTTTATGCAAATTCTCTGATGCAAACCTCGATGCTCTAACTCCACCATGCCCGTCAAACACGCCGAACAACGACATCCTGTAACTACACACAAACAAAATATCGCATCAGTCAAGTCAAAGACTTTCAGATCCTTTCAACCCTAAATATCTCTTGTGGATATTTATCATCCTTTTGGGCATTTTGAACCAGTCTACCATTTTATTTTTGATATGACAACAAAAACAAATGAAAATATCAAACAGTGCAGACCCTGGTCAGAGGGCTTCTATAAAAGCCCTCTGATCAGGGTCTACACTGTTTGCATATGTAATCAGTAATCTCTACAGAGGGCTATAGGGTTGAAAGGATTAACTTGTGTGGCAGCATGCTCGACAATAGATTTAGAATCTTTTCTAGGTCCAATTTAGGTCAAAGTCAAGGGCAAATTGAGGTTTTGTGATGTGGTTGGATGGGAATGGTCCAAGGCAGTAACTGTATAGGTATCCAAATGTTCTAGTTAGCGGTGTTGATGCCAGGCGACATGCCCAATAGCAAATTTCGAAATTTGAAGACAAGTTACCACTTAAAGCAGGTTGAAAGTAAAGCTTTACTTTCAGCCTGCTTTAAGCTACCATCTGCAAGGATATAAAAAAAAATTCTTATCATGACTGTATTAAACTAATGAGATTCAAAACAGTTACTGACACTCCAATAACCTTATATCCAAAATACTTTTCATTTTCTTTCATTCTATTGTATTTTATTTGCACTATGTTTGATCTAAAAGGATTGCATTCAACCATGTGTTTAGCAGTAACTCTTTCAAGACAGAGGATTGCTTAATGCAGGACAAAAGAAAATTTGGCAGCTTAATGCAGGACAAAAGTAAAGCAGAAAGCTCCTGTTGGAGCTTTCTGCATTACGTTTGTCCTGCATTAAGATGCCAGCTGTCTTAAAACAAGACTACATTCAATAAATGATTATGCCCCCTATGGCAAACCATTCGTGACAATATATTCTGAATCTCTCCTAAGTCCAAATTTAGGTCTAGGTCAACCTCAAGATTGGAGGGGGGGGGGTATGATTTGAATGGCAATGGTCCAAGGCAACAACAACATACATTGTAGTAACTTGTATTGATACTAGACGAAACAGTAAAATCTAGTTAATCCAGGAATAGCCAATTCAAAATAGTCTTAGTCCAAATTAGGTCAAGGTCAAATTGTCGTGATGTGAAGTGCAGAACTGGTAATGATCCAAGGAAACAAATGTATAACTATCAAAATATTAGAGTAAGTGGTGTTGAGGCTAGAAGAAATGCACCCACATAAGGACAGTCAGTGCAACCACTATACCTTCTGCATCTATCTATACCTTCCACATCTATAGATGATGTGGGTATAAAAACATTAACTATTGATTGACTGCTTTGCACAAGTTTTGACTAAAAGAATACCTCCACTGTTACTTACATGGAAGGGTGGATCTCTGGAAAATCGTGAATGTAGTTTTTTATTGTAAGATGGGCATCTTGCATATCTTCCCTTTCCCCTTGCCTCTCTGCTAAGTATGTAGTAAGCTTATAGATAGCTGCCAATTAAAACGATGTAGAAAGTATTGAAAGCAAAGAAAACTGTCAATTAAAACACAGAAACAAATACCGTAATTAAATTATAGTTAATTAATAATAGTTATCAATTCAAACACTGTAACAAGTACATGTACTTAACGCATTACCCCATAAATATGTTTTTTATGCCTTTAATTTATTCCTGCACTGAAGAAAATAATTCCACTTTTTACATTTATGAATATACATCTTAAGAAAAATCTATACTCTAGCAGATGGCAGTGATAATAGAAAAGCCCATTGATTTTGCAGTTTTGGTCCAAAAAGCCCATTGTTTAAATTTCAAAAATTAACACTGAGATGGTAGTTTAAAGCAGGCTGAAAGTAAAGCAGAATGTGCCTAAGGCACATTCTGCTTTACTTTCAACATGCTTTAAGTGTTCTCATATCTTCACTAATAGAAATAGGCTATGGGGTAATGGGTTAAATAACAGATAGCCTCCCAGTACCCCATAGCTTGTTTCGCAGTTTTGAAGACATGTGACCACTTGAAGAAGGTTGTAAGTAAAGCAGAATCTGCCTTTAGGCACATTCTGCTTTATGTTCAGCTTGCTTTAAGATACCATCTACTATAATATAGAAATATCTCTCATGATTTATATTCATAAAATTGAACTGTTCTTCAGTAGAACAAGGAAATATACAGAAAATGCTTCGATACAGACATTCATCATATTGACTACCGATAGACGCTTTACTATCGTGATAAGCGCTCAGGTGACATGATCTTATCAAATCTCGCGAAGTAACGGACCCGCCGCACGAGATCTGCCCTTTATCGCGAGGATTCGATTCCGGTCTTTTTATATTTCCATGAGTAGAATAATAAAATAAAGGGTAAGAAAGTGTGTTTTTGGTGTGAAATGGGCTATTGTTACAATGTAACAAGTTACTGAAGTATTTAAACTACAGAAAGCTGTCGATGTAACAAGTATTAAAATTCCATATACAGGGTTTAATGAATTGATTTACCTGTTTTTTGTTTTTTCGAATCCTGAACATTTTCTGTCCCTTCAATTTTTCGCTTACTGGTGTCTAGTAAAAGGTGTTGCTTGGTTTCTTGTTGCTGTGAAGGTAAGCCATTGTACAGAGAATTTTCCTTGGAACCTACAAAATCAATATCATAACAAATAAGCATTCAGGATTGAATGAATCCAAATTATTCCAAAGTGTTCTTAGCCCAAAAACTTGTATGTGGTAATGAAATTGTGTCCCTGGCACTGCATAAAGTTTGAATATTGCAGTATTAATCAATACTTTCAAGAACCTGTCATTTTCTACATACAGTGTTTCTTCCCCTAACGACCCTGGGCCTTCCAACAATAACTCCCTCCTTACAACAACCCTTGCCACAATTCCCTAAACAGGACAATTATGTCTAACGCCTTTTACTGTTGCAATACCGTCTGCTTAAAAATGTCATCTGTTGATGTCTCTTTTAAAGTTATATAATGGACATTTTGACAGAAAAAATTATATGATGAGTGACAAACAGCTTGAATCCAGATCAGACGTCTGATCTGGATTCAAGCTGTTGCAAATAAAAGCCACTTTCCCTCCCTATAACAACTCCCGCTGAACAATGCACACATTTTTTGTCTCCCATAGGGCGTCTTGTAGAGAGGGAGTACTGTATTAATGCATTGAGTTTATGTTTCATTTCATTTAAACTGAAAGGAATGGCACAAAAAGATTGCTTACTTGGTTCAGGTAAGTCTCCAAACAGATCCATCTTGCCAGAGTGTAAAAGTCATCTATTGAAGATCTTCCATCTGAAACAGAGTAAAGTCAAACAGGTAATAACCTATCCCTCAAATGACGACAATATGTCTGTACATAGCATACTCTCCATTACTTTTATTTAGCACTACTAGTACTACAAGCTGTTTATGGTCAAAGTCATACCACTGCAATATTTACCGTACCATATTTTGAATGAATATCACTTACTACCTTATTGAAACTAACACAGGTCTATTTATCCTATACTATGTCGTAGGCAAATACCAAAAATATTAGATTTCAGGACGTTTCGCTACCTGGATTTTCGCCACCCTAGCGTGTTCGCCACCTTGTGGCTTTCACACCTGGTCTTTTCGCTACCCAGTTGTTTTCGCTACCCGGATTTATTTTTCACACCCCTTACTTACTAATTTGTATACGGCAGTTGTCCATATAATGGACTTTAATTTACTGATCTGGATCCAAACTAATGTACGGAAGAGGAAGCAGTGTTTTTTATTTACTTATTTGGATCCAAATTAACAGACAAATATAACAAGAGGGCCTGAAGGCCCTGATATCGCTCACCATTTGTAATGAAGCCTGATAGCTTTACCTTTGAATTTCATCCGTTTTATTCTAAATCCATTCAAGTTTGTCGACCTACTGTAGTATAGTAGAGTACATCAAAGGCAGATAACTAGAGCCTAAACAATACTGAAATTAAGCCTTTTTCTAGCATTTCAAAGTATATCAAGGGCAGGTAACTAGTGCCACAATGATTACATTTCAACAATAATTGCACTCCTTCGAGAACTTATAGCTACATCCTTTGTGTACAAGTATAATCAAAATCCATTAATAACTGTTGTTGCAAGAGTGTAAACGCTGTAAAATATGGCATTTTCAGCAAATCAAAGGTAGATATCTCTTGATCTATTTGTCTGATTCCAACTTCCAAGCATAATCACCCTTTTTCCAACTCTTATGGTCATATACAATATGGGCAAGTTTGAGAGAGCTTGGATAAATATTGTGGCCCAGTGTTCTGCCAAGAAATCCAAAACTATGGGCCCCAGGGCCCACTGGACATGAAAAAAGGGGACCATTTTTTAAAAGTTGGGGCCCCACATTTTTTTCTCATAAAAATGATAGAAAACACAATAAAAATAACTCGTTTTCCAATTACGGCATTCGCCAGTTGTGTGCTCTTTTTCTTAAGGTAGTGACTAGGGGTACGTGACCGTACCTCTAATATTTGAAATTAGCGGTACGGTCACGTACCCCTAGCGAGCCCTGTGAGGGTTGACTAGGGGTACGTGAGTCAAAAACACTATAACGCAACACTTTATTTTGTCCGCAGATACCTTAATATCGATGTTAATGTTAATAATATATCATTTCTACCTTAAATATGACTGTTTAACGCAGAAAATTAAAGAAACTTCATCAACAAAAAATTTCCAATCGGCAATTTTTTCACGGCAGCGAAAACTTTAGGCCTATCTTTGAATTTAAAGAACGTATAGACACATTTTTACAAGCATGTATAATTATCCAATACCAGCTTTGTTTAGAATTAGTGCACTGTTTAATTGCGATCTATTGTCAAACGTGTTTTCAAGGTGATTTTTGTCACAGGTCTGTCTTTAACCAGCAAACTTCTTGCATGAATCGATACCCGATGACAGCCGAAGTTTCGCTAGTTTCTATATTCTTAGATCTACCACTTTCAATTTATATTCAACGCTTATTAAGTTAGATAGCAACAACAGCAGTAATTTCGAACACGCCTATTATATAATTATAAGTTACATTTGAATCAAATTTATAAGAAAAAGAAGAAAAAAAAACATTGGGGACGGATTTCAGAAATCGGGCGTATATTTAACACTATACCCTATATGCGGAATACTTCTATTCTTATCCCTGCGGTGAAAACAAGTTTGGGTGGAGAATATTTCTCGAAGTTTCTTTGTTTTTCTCCATTAAATATCCCCAAAATAAGGTTAACATGAGCTATTAGTAATATTACCATCATTAAAACGTATCTGCGGGCAAAATAATGTGTTGCTACATAGTTTAAATGACTCACGTACCCCTAGTCAACCCTCACAGGACTCGCTAGGGGTACGTGACCGTACCGCTAATTTCTAATATTAGAGGTACGGTCACGTACCCCTAGTCACTACCTTTTCTTAAAGTGATTTAGTCTAGACAAAGATTGCAAGTCATAGAATCTGACCCACCATTGTAAGCAAGCCACGTGTGATCTTTTCACCACCTATGCTGAAAAGTTCAACCCTTCTTTTTCTCGGCGGATACACCATTCGTGCGTTTCGAAGAGCGGTCAACTTTATCAAACTCGGTCGTCGGCTGTAGAGGGGTTTCTGTTTTTGAGAATCAATTGAACGTTTTTACTACTTACGGCTTTATTCTGATCCGCGACAGCGTCATGCACGTTTTCTCTGTGGAATACTAAATATTACTTTCGTCTATTTCCTTATTTTTACTCCGCGTATATCGAGAACTTTGAAAAAAGTCTATCAGTGTAGCTGCCTTACGTTTTTGGTCAGCCATCTTTCAACAAAACAAACGAGAATGCATGAGAGATTATCAGCGATTGGACTATAGCGGATACTTCCGGTCGACGTATCCAATGAAATTAGTCGTTTCAAATGCTCTAATAGTACGGAACGACTAAAACATTGACCGTCGTAGCGGGAATATTTTTTTTTTCGCGATTTTTTCAGCGCGCCCTCGGGCCCATTTACGGGAATTTTTATGCGCCGTTTGTGATTTTTATGCGCCAATGGCGCAAGGGCGCGGCCTTGGCAGAACACTGGTGGCCTCTAGAGCGTAAACACTAGGGCTGTAACGAATACACCATGTAGCGAATACGAATACACATCACGATATAGGGTGACGAATACGAATAATTATTCACGAATATGAATGCAATAATTTCTTTATAGATCTTTATGTGAAATCTCTTCTAACACTACTTTATTACTACAGATTTGTATAGTGTACTGTTTATGTTTGATTTTCAGTAAATTAGTACCTTAAAATAAAAGTATTGTGAAGCAGTAAGTTTTTTGTGTCATATTTTAGATCCAGTTCACATCAGTCATCATGATTCCACTAATAGCTTATGTGTTATATGAGTAGCCCCATGATACACCCTGTGTTATTGGTGTAAGGTCATTATAAACCTCACCAGCATAGCAATTTCATAGTTAATCTCAATTTATATTAATAATAATTTGGATTCTCACATTGTATTTATGTCAGTTTGTCAGATAGTGAGGCCATGTCAAGGAGGAAATTTCTAGTGAGAGTCTACATTGTATGCTTTAAAGGGACTCGCAACCGGATGGTGTACTTGTCAAAATAAAATAAAAACCTCAAATAAAAGCAAATTTGTGGCATTATTTGGCTTCTGACATTAAAAAAATATGATCAGTCCAAAAAAAGTCTCAAGAATCGTCACCGAATCTTAGATTTTTAGATATTTTCCATCGTTTTTCTATACCGACTAGTAGACGGTATAGTTGTTGTTGTTGCTTCTCTACACGGGCTCAGACATAAACACGAGCCGAATTACGAAGTTGTATGCACTTTCGATCGCTACACATTGAAATAAGTTAAATCGATCCGAGATAAACGGATAGTTCCGTGGTCCATTGGTCTAAGCGGTTTCCCCTATATTGCCTTCTGTCCGCCAATGCCGGGCCCCGGGTTCGAATCCCATCAGAGACCAATATTTTTTTTTATTGAAATACATTTTTTTAAACAGAATTTCTTATCCTAAACCAATTCTTTACCATTTATATAAGCGTTTGACACATATTTACAAATTACTATTTTTAATGCACCATCTGGTTGCGAGTCGCTTTAAGTTACTCTTACTACATGAAGGCAAAGTGTCTCATGGAATATCTCATATTTTCTGGTTCTGTTGAAAAAAGAGTATACAAAGTTCAGAAACACACAAACAGCGATTCCCCTAGGAAATATAAAAAAAAAAAAGAAAAAAGGTCCAGATTAAAAAATTGGGCATGGGTTCCCCCTAAGGCCGTGCCACCAATCAGATATCCTTTGTAAAAGACCATCCCAAGATGGTTGGAGAAGACAGATTTTGATAAGCGAGTAGGCTGGGACAGTCTCAATTTATAGTGATGAACACATCTTAATATGGAATCATACCTACTCACAAAATGAGAAAGATGTTACATAGCAAAATATCACTTACCGGTAGTGTTAAATAATTTGTAGAGAGCCGTTTATATTTTTAAATTTACACACGGCTTGTATGTTCACATACGAAAAAATGAAAGAACATTGTGTAAAATATGCAAGCACGAAATCAAGTAAGTATTTTGGAAACCGCACCCACGTGTATGACAAATCATTGCATAAAATTTACACACAGTTAATGTTTCATTCGCCACCAATATATCTCCGTCTTTTTTCTTTGGGAATTCAAAGTATTCCCACACGGGGGACTTGAATTTGAACAGTGCATCGACCGGTTCGTCCGACATTGTTCGCGAAAATAGTTGAGATTTGACTACGGTAACGACTGTCGTAATATGTTTATAAGAAAAGTTTAAGTATTATAACTGATTTGTGTTGTGAATTTGCCGATAAATGTTTATATTGAATGGCCTATTTCACTTTTTTGATTTTATAACTTTATTCATCTTGCTCTATGAAATGTCGTAAAATCTTTGTTATACCCAACTACGGCAGTCACTCTTACCATAAACAAACACTACACGGCCTATGTGTAGAGCCCTGCGCGTGTTTTCCGGGCCAAACATTGTACTGGCGAGTGTTGTTAAGCTGCAGTTTTCAATTTTTTATGTTCTAAAAAAAATAAAAATATTGGCGAATATTCGGTTCTTTAGCACGCGAATACGATACGGATTCGCCAAAATCAAAATATTCATAGAACCGAATATTTGAGTGAACCGTTACAGCCCTAGTAAACACTGTTAAATATATCATTTTCAGCAATTCAAAGGTAGATTACTCTTGACCTATTGATCCGATTACAACCAAAATTAAACTCATCGGAAGTCTTATGATAATATACAATCTGAGTAAGTAAAATAAAAACAATCGTTGTCTTATCTTGTATTAACTATTATCCAGCATTAATGATGTGTTGTAGATTCAGATAAGTAACCGATTATGGATTCATTATTGATCGTACAAATCATTATGCAAGCTGTTGCCTTCACATAACACTTCTTGTTTAGTTAAAGAATAAAACTTCCTGATAGATTATCAGTGATATGTGTACCAATATGCTAATTTGTTTCGCGAGATTAGCAGGAAATGAAAATACAGGTTGCGAAAATTGCAGTAGCGAAAAATGCAGAGGGCGAAACGACTCTTAAATATTTTACGAACTGCAATCGGCAATTAGCACTTACACAAAACAAGGTTGTCAGTATGCAAATTATTCACAAGTGTTTCTATTTCATCATTTCTTGTAGAACTAATAAGTTGTACATCTTAAACGGCATATAATGCACTTTCCAGATTGACCAGCCAAAAAAGTATAAAAACAATAAAAGGGAGATAACTACAATAACCTCTACGACCTGGTATAAAACACGGACTGGCCTTCACATATTTGCCGAAATTGGGCACAGTGAAAAGGAAAACGGTATTACTGAATAGTGGAAATATTTGTTTATGAAAGATTTTAAGCAGCTTTGTTGATTTCGATTTAAGTTTTAAATATTTACATTCGATTTTACATTTACACTTGAGAATAGATATCTCATTAGCTATTATATCTCTCTCTATAAAGAAAACTTCCTTTGCGCAATTTAACAGGAATACGGCGCTATGGAATAATTTAAGGAATACAGCATCATAAGAGATATAAGTGACTATGAGTTTGCGGATCAAGGATCGAGGATCACAGCCTTTAAGTTTTAAATCAAAATTTTGTTGACTCAATTCATAAAGAGTTTTGTTTAAGGCAGTGGCTAGCCGTCCGTGGTGCTGGTGGCTAAGGAGTCTTCTGCACTGTTTTGCCCTGCATTAACCCATTACCCCATAGCCTATTTCTAGTTTTGAAGACACGTGACCACTTAAAGCAGACTGAAAGTAAAACAGAATGTGCCTTAAGGCACATTATGCTTTACTTTTAGTCTGCTTTAAGCTTCCATCTGCCAGGATATATAAAGAAACTATTTCTTACAGAACATATTCGTGACTGTTTAAAATTGAACTATTTTCTTCGGTGGATGAATAAACTAAAGGCGTAAAAAGGTGTATTTATGGGGTAATGGGTTAAGCGGCAACCCATTGCTAACAATCACTGTTTCTCTCGGTGGTCGCCGTTGGGCCTGGGTCTGTCTGTATATCTCCGTTTTGCATTTAGTGCTGTGCTTATGTAACAGCCAATATATAGCTTCTGTTTGTTGTGTGTGTGTTTTGTTCTCTCGAACTATCCAATCTCAGACTCGTATAGTGTACAAACAATGCAGAGTCAATTGAATCAAAGCTCCAAGTTCTAGAGAACAAAACAAACTAAAACGGAAAATAGCGGTTACAGCTAATGTTTACTGTTATAGTGTATCCGACATTAAGTAATTATTCTTGTATCTTGTATCTTGGAACACTGTTTTCATAGGACAAGCGTACTCTTCACAGACATACTGTTTGCAAATGACGAAAGGCAAGATGCATTAACCATTTCATGATCAAATGTATTGTGAGGTATTTGCCCATTCACCGTCATATTGTCTTGTGCTTCAATATTGTTGTCTGCATTATCTTTTCAAAGTTAGATTTAAGGCAGTATACATTTCAAAACAAGTGGCAAACAGTTTTGATCCTGATCAGAAGCCGCGTTACGCGTACAAACAGTACAGACCTTTATCAAGAAATTCAGAGAGTTCCGGAAAGAACCCTCTAATCAGGATCTGCACCGTTTTAAATATAATGTAGAAATATATATATAGACTAATGGTGCGTACTCATTAATGCGTAGTGGAACGATTTTCTGTAGTGTGCAGAATAGTGAAATGAGGTGTGAAAAGGTGTATTTATTGAGTAAGGGGTTAAGTTGAAATGGTTAATACCAGACAAACGTTTGTTCAGCTAAACATCACGTGACGATGAAGCATGAACATCTCTAAAACAAATGTATGCTTATATTGTGCAGAGTGAAAATAATGCAGAAATATCAACTGGGAGCTTTCTGCATTATTTTATTCATCCTGCATTCAGCATGAGTCTGCGTCAAAAACTGGCTAAATAATATTTTTTTCGAATACGCGCAAAGGTAAGTTTGTATGTAATTAGAATACTAATAATACTTATTTTATATACCGGATGCTAAATTTTCCGTTATACATCGAGAGTGAGCATGACTATACATTTTGAGGCAAAATCTGCTTAATTTAGTACAAAAGTATGATTTGAATAACTCCCCTAGGCCAATAACCTGGTAGATAGGCGTGTCTGATTTTGCCATATGCAAAACTTATGACCGGAAGGAGAACGAAATCGACGACCCATAAAACCGACCACTGTCACCTACTTTAACCCTTAGCCTGCCACTCACGACTATAGCTCCATATGCAAACAGCTTGGATCCGGATGAGACGCCGAGTAACTCGGCGTTTCATCCGTATCCAAGCTGTTTGACACTCGGACAACATTTTCAGCAATTTTGAGCAACTTTGAAGCACTTTGAAACTTGAAGCAGACGAGAAATATAGCAGACGACAATTTATTTGGCGGGCTAAGGGTTAAACACTTGTCGTCTGCTTTAATTTCTCAAATTTATATTTCAGACATTTTGACTAATGAAACATCAATGCGAATGCCAAACAGTTTGGAGCCTGATCAGACGCCAAGTTACGCGGCGTCTGATCAGGATCCAAACTGTTTGCAAATAACTATTGTACCGGCGGTATTAGGAAGTGAAGGGGATATCCCTTTCATTATCATATATGTAGATCATTAGAGGCGATTTAGCAATTAGTTTGGATCATGATCAGCCGCAGAATTATAACGCGATGTCTGATAAGGATCTCGATGTTTCTTTGGTCACACTGCTTTATAATTCATTTTATATTATAACTTGAAAATACCAGTATTATTTAATACCTTCACTTTCTAACCCCGAGTGCAACATATCTAGTCATTTTTGCAAATAGTAAAAAAATGGTTCCTGATCAGACGCCGCGTTACGTGGCGTCTGATCAGGATCGAAACTGCTTGACACTCATTTCAATATTTCTTATGTCAAAATACATAAAAAGAAATAAATTGAGAAATCAAAGCTGACGACAACTGAAAAAAATAAATCAACTGGTGGCGTCATGGCATTTAAGTTGTTAAAGCAGACTTCTGAGCCAGATGACCCGAAGCCAGTATATTGACCCGTTTTGTAGATCAAATCTGGTTTAAAAGTTCCCCTTTCTGTTGAATAATCGTATGCTTCAATCAAGTATGTCACGTGCATAAATTTTGAATTTGTTTCAACAATTTCCTTTTAAAGAATCGCCTTTAAGCGCATTTAATGTATTCCTCCACTGAAGAAAACAGTTTCAATTTATACAGTCATGAACTTGTACCCTAAGACATATAATCTATATCATAGTTGATATAATCTTAAAGCAGATTGAAAGTAAAGTAGAATGCGCATTAAGGCGTATTCTGCTTTACTTTCAACCTACTTTCAGTGGTCACCTGTCTTCAAAACAGGCTATGGGGTAAAGGGTTTAAGATTAAATTAAAGTTAAACTATCTTATTTTGATTAGGCACTGGGTTAATCGGCATCTAACCGGGGTCTACTTTGTTTGTAAATCTAGTATGGCTATATATGTCTGTCTCAGAGAATAATGGTAAACTGGTTTAGCTCTAGCTGACTTCCCTTTCCAAATAGGGAAGTCAGCTAGAGCTAAACCAGTGTATTTGATCTGTGTCCAAACTGTTTGATACTCGGTTTAGTAACTAGACATACTATTTGAATGTGAAGAAAGAGACGGTATTTGTTATCCGTAAATGACAAAAGTTTATGTGCGTTTGTATATTTTAATCTTAGGTAAAACCTACCGCAGGCACAATCGTAGCTACTCGGTCAATTCCGATTGCTTTCGAGATCTACGACAATAGGCGAGATCATCCGATTGGCGGTAATGCAGTTTAAATGTATAATCAGAGGACGTTTGTCTTTGGTCAGGCCGTGATGAAATGACAGCTTTTTACCGTCGGTTATGACACCAAGATCTAGCTGTGTCCACAAAAATCAAAGAAATGCGGATATAGATTTTTAAAACAATTATGGAAATTAATTTTCTGATAATAAATTACAATTCTAAATTATTTAACGTATTAATGCTGATTTTAAACGGGAATTAATGGTTGAGAACTACGATGCAGAGTATGATAGTGTTTTCAATGATGTTGTGTATTGCCTTAGGTAGACCAACACAAGAAACAGACACCTCTACGTCAGGTAAGTGTCATTTTGTCGGCTACTATTTTTTCTTTAACCCATTCCCTAATAAATACGCATTTTTACGCTTCTAATTTATTCATCAACTGAAGAAAATAGTTCAAATTTAAACAGTCAAGAATATGTACCATAAGAAATATGTTCTTTATCCTAATAAATCATAGCTTAAAGCAGATTGAAAAAGTAAAGCAGAATGCGCCTTAATGCTTCACTTTTAATTTGCTTTAAATTGTCACCAGTATTCAGTACCAGAGACAGGCTCTAGAGTAATAGGTTAAACAAAGGATCATCTGTCTGATCTTAAGACATTTGTATATGTAGATAACTACAGTCTACATATACAGCTGAATGATTTTAACCACCAAGTCGAAGATGATGTCAGATGTGCGAGCATTATGCAAAGACAGAGCTGACAAAACTAAATTGAGTAAGCAGATTGATGATTTAAATTGTTAAACTATTTCCTCCCTGGAACTTGAAAAGGACAACTCCATTTTCCATATAAGTCTAGTCCATTTCTGACTGTTAAGGGTAATGTTTTGCCTGGTGACAAGCAATGAATACCCTGATTAGAGGGCTCCTTTAGGAGCCCTCTGATCTGGGTATGCACTGTTTGTACAGGACAAGTGTATTATTCACGTGTACGCTGTTTGAAAAGAAGGCATATATGGTATAACAGAATTATAGTGGTATTAGATATTCACCTATGTTTTCTAAGTCGGACAACAGAGTCCATATAATGATATTGTCATGTATACTATATAACTACTCCATTGTATCATGTAAAAAGAAACATGTAGATATGTTAACGTTACTTAATAAAATGTTTTGAATCTTGAATCTATGAGTGGTAAGGATTAAAAAAAATAAGTCAGCTGTTGAGTGTTGAGTGGATTGATGGAATACAAGATGGTAGAGCGTCTAATATTGCTCCAAACTGCTTGTCATTCATATTTAAAAGAATCGTCACCATTTTCAAGAATTGCATATTTGAACATTTTCATTACATTCGTTTTATTTCGTTTAACAAACTTGAAAGAATAACGTGTTTCGTATATACATGTTACAGGCAATCTGTGTACATGTAATCAGGCATTTCATGAAATGACCGAACATTTAAGTCATTTCGTGAAATGACTTTTTCACTAAACGGATTTCAATAAAAAGTAAAAGAAAATATACATACATGTTCTTTGAATAAGAAATCCGACGAGTTTTCTTTATCTGAGTGGCAAACAGTTTGGAACTGGGTCTGCATTGTTTTCAGTATCCACAGTTTCATCGCCAGCTTTAACTCTTTCCTCCCTGAAACTTTAAATGGATAATTCCAGTTTCGATTTTAGTCTAGTCTATTTCTGGCTTTTAAGGGTTGTTTTAGTCCATTTTTGGCATTATGATAAACAGTGAAGACCCTGATCAGAGGGCTCCTTTCGGAGCCCTCTGATCTGGGTATTCACTGTTTGCACAGGACAAGTGTACTAATCACATGTACACTGTTTGGAAAGCACGCCTATATGCGGGACTAGGGTTCAAACGGTTAAACTGGTCCATTTTAGTACTAATCCCTTCACTGCCGTACCACAAGTACACATGTATGTAGTAATTATTTGGAAACAATAATATAAACATTTCTTTAGTCAAAATACTGAAATGTTAATTTTGAGAAATAAAAGCAGACGTCAATTGATTAAGATTAATGACGTCATGGCAGTGAAGGGGTTAAGGTTCAATGACCTGTTGGTCAAACATGCTCCAATAACTTTAATTCATTCAATCAGACACGCCTAATGAATTTTTTATTAGATCAAGCCAAGTGTTGACTATATTTGGTTGTTTTTACAAAACTATTTAAATAGACACGCCTATGGAAAAATACCAATTTTCAGTTAAACCAAGTCCAGTGTTGACCAAATTTGGTTGTTTTTACAAAATATTAAAACAGACAAGACTAAGGAATAATTCCAGTTTTCAAATAAATAAAACCCAGCCTTGACTATACAGTAAAACCTCTCTTTTACGACCACTAAAAAGAATGCTAATTGTATGTATAAAAGTCAGGTGACAGCTTAAACCAAAAAGCAAGGTCTCAGTAAATCTGAAATCTCCCAAAGTATTTTCTGTTAAACTGCCACCTTGCTTTAAGCATTAGCCTGTCTCAAACACTTAAAAAATAACAAAATGTGGTGGTCGTTATAGAGAGATTTCACGGTATGGTTGTTTTTACAAAATATTTTCAAAATGACAAATATCGTATACCCTGATCAGAGGGCCCCTTAAAGAGCCATCTGACCAGGATCTACACGCTAGGGATTTCCTGCTTTGGAGTTCTTACAACCAAACCGTATATATGGAAAGGACGTAGGAGGAAATATTTGAGTTAACAATATGAAAGTCAAACAGAAATATTGTTGTATAACAATCATTGAATGTATAGAGTTAGACCCCACAAAACACAGTTTGAAACACAGCAAGTCAGAAAAATATAAATCTGTTCACACACGTCAAGAACATTAATAAATTATCCAAACTATTATGCTTTGAAATCATAAATTGTTTTCCCCACAGAATACGTTCATGTCAATCATATCTCCGGGGACATCAACAGAACTAAAAGATCAACGAGACAGGACTTCCCCACCAATGCTGTATTTGAGTTTGAAATGTCGGCGGGCAATGTTGTCCTTGACCTAGTCCGACATGAACAATCAGGCACCAAACTTCCGATATACATTCTCGGTGAAAACGGTATACATTTAAGGAACATCCAAACCAAGGTTGGTGAAGTTTAAATCATATTAGTCGAACTCCGATATCTCGAGTTCACTTTAGCTTAGCAACACTTTAACTTTGATATACTGCTGATATTTTACACTTAAGCAAGATAGCGATATCGAAGTTCGACTATATTAATAATCCCAGATACATTGCATTGCGTTGCATTGACGTTTATTTTCAATCGAACATGAAATAATAACATCTACTTGACAGTAAAGGCGAATATTGAGAAATGTAATAGCTATCTAGATCACTTTTTAAATAATGTACTATACTTGAAAACATATACATGTACATGTAGCCACCAACTGGTGGGGGTATATAGTTAAACTAAAACTTAGAAAAAACTTCTTGTCTGAAACCACTGGCCCGATTTAAAAATAATATGGCAGAAATGATTCTTGAATGATTTCGTATTATATTTGTTTAAAACAATCTGATTTTTGAAAATAACAACTGGCGGTCAATAGATGGGGAAGTGCAACCACTTGTCTAGTATGAAAATAGTGGTACCAATGCCCAATGTCTTTCTACCAAGCTGTTTAAAGAATCTCCGAGCTTAACAAATATGACTGCCAGGAATACAATGTTTTTGTAATGAACATTAGAAGAAAAAGCTCGTCTTGTCTGAAACTAGTTTGCCCAAATGATCCACCGAAGACATTCAACTATATATTAAATTATGTGTATAGCTGTTCGTATGAAACTGTAGGCTTGAGTTGAAAATGATTACATGTAAACGGTTGAGTGTTTAGTTATGCAACTCAAGGTCACCATATCCGTCTTGTTACATTTACAGGACAACTATGCCGCTTATCAAGACGTGGCCAATGGTGCATCTGTGCTGATCAAATATGCTAAGGATTCAACAGAATATTTCGATTTGGTAAGTAGCTAAAGCCTAGACCATTACCGGTCGTAAGACCAATCTACGGGAAAATCATGCCAAGGAACTGATGGGCATTTCACGTAAATGACCAAAAAGGCATAAAATGTGTGTTTTAAATGAAAGGGTTTAACGGAGTTGTGCTGTGAAAAATGAACACCAATTTTCCTTGATAAAACATTTATTTACAGCATATATACTCCGTCCCGAAATCTCTTAGTCTTTTATTGTGTTTGTTATTGATTTCTCTCTTTTCTCTTTTCAAGTTTGGTGAATTTATCCACAATGGAAGTCACTATACGATTGAACCATCTACTGCAAATCACCGTATCAAGCGGGATGATGTCATTTCCGGTCATGGAAGAGAACGTCACTTAGTTAAACGCCAACTTATGGAAGCATTTGATTTCAATAGTGATGCAATATATCCCCCATGTAAGTAAATAAAAAGGGTACAAGTTTATAGAGAGTTTTAGTTGAGTTCTAAAGTATCGGACTGGTCAGATTTGAGCGTCTAATCAAATGCCCAAGTACTATCTAAGAGTCAAATCAATCGCTTTATAAACTTTGGGCAAGATGTAGACACTAACCTAAGAAGATGGTTTGCGAGTTTTATAGAAATATGTCCGTAGGTAGGACAATAGTAATGCAGAAAGTGTCCAATGAAACTTTCTGCATTGCTTTTGTCCTGCATTAAGCATTACACTAGTTCGTGCCATTTTTCACTCTAGTACAGAGTTTTAGGCTTTCTTTCTACTGAAGTATAACCTATACATTATCACAAAAAGCTGGGTTTGAGTGAATTTTTGTTATTGTTTGAAGGTGAATTATATGAAACTCTAGGAATACTCGTAATGATTGTTGTTGCCTCAGTAAATTCTCAATTTTTCTATTAACGATATGTCGAACAATTGGCACAGCCAGTATTTGTAAAATTGATATAAATCATCCACATACAGCTTATACATTGCGTTTCCGTGAGTATAGCTCAATGGAAATGGGTTGCAGATATATTTTGTTTGCAAGCAATATATGAAGGAAGACATTCTTCGTATAAGATTGTTGAGTTCGTTTACGATTTTTCGCTTCTGATTAATTCATTCAACCCTAGTGGCGAGTATACTCGTCATAAACAAACAGTGTAAATGTAAAGAGTTCACTTTTCCTAAACAACAATGACGACCCTGATTGGAGGGTTCCTCCATGAAACCCCTGATCATCATATGCGTTGTTTTTGGTTTGTAATATACATGTAGTAATACTATCAACCATAAATACTACAATATGACCAATTAAATTGTAAACTGGAATTTTCCATTGAGACTTTCATGGGTGAATGAGTTTGATACAAGTTTGTGGGTATTTATCCACGGAATGAATTTCTTTTTTTTTAATTATAGCGGGAGACTTGGAGACATTTCAGTCTAAAGGAATCAATTTCCCCATGGTCCATCCCGGTGAAGAAGAAGCAATGTCACACGTGTTAACATTAGAGGTATGAGAAACGTTTTAGATTTTTAGATCTACTAGATTAACCCTTATTGTGCTAAGCGCGATATGGCTTATATGCAAACAGCTTTGATCCAGATCCAAGCCGTTTACCACTCATATAAATATATACATACATAGTTGATTCTAGTAGAAGGTTAGTCCTATAACACAGCTCTGGTTCTTCATTATCATCTACTTGGTTTATACTGAGACCCTTAATTACTGTTGCCCTATAGTCATATTTAATGTCTTGATCACTCCAAAGTTTGTTAAGCCTACTTTCAAACATTCTTACAGTTTGTGCTTTCACTACTGTTGGTGTTAACTGTTCCAGATATCCACACATCTATAGCTGAATGAATATTTTCTTATATCTAGCCGTGCTCTTTTTTTTTATATATATATAGTCATGATCTCTGGTGTTACCTCTTGTCACCTCATTTCTCCTAGTGAATAGGTTGTTTCTCATGTTTAAAAAAATATCAAAGTTAATTTTATCTTATTTCGTAGACCATATATTTTAAGCATACGACACTTCATGATATTAAGGGTTAAATAAAAAGATCCTTAGTGATGAAAATATACAGATGATTTATAATTTAAATACTCACGTAACGAAGTAAGATAGAGATGTTTGCGGCTATTCATGGATGTCTGTCTGTACATAAATGGCTCGTATTATGAAATGTCGTATGACAAAAACGGTCGTAAGTCAAATCTTTAAATACATATAATTACTGATTTTAACATAGATACCCATGTCGTGTGACATTTCTTTTCAAGACGACTCCAAAGAGATGCCACAAGACAGGATAAGATGGATAGATAAATAAAACATAAGAATTTTAGTATCTGACTTACGACAATATTTGTCGCACGACAAAGTTTCGTAAGACGGACCCAAGAAGTGTACCTCCTGCTCCCGCAAGATAAATTAAACTTGTGTTAACCCTTTCACTCGTAGAAATAAATGTATATCAGTTTATATTCAACTGCATTAAAGCGTGATACGGCTTAAAGTTAGATTAAAGTAAAGCAGAAAGCTATTGTTATAGGTCGCCGGCTGTACTCAGTATCATAAAGGAATAGTTTGACACTGTGTTGTGACTTCACTTTGAAATGGCATCGAAGAGACGATTCAAATGAGTAGTCATATCATATACATTGTAGTTTGGTATTAGTACAGTCAAAACTCTATACTTCGAACTCGCGTTATTTAGAACATACCCACATTGCCACGTTTTAACTTTGCAATATAGTTATGTTCGACGTAAGTGAGATCGACTTATCGAAATTCCACTTATGTAATACTGGTACGATCGATTTGAGCGAGTTTGAAGTATAGAGTTCCAACTGTATTTATCGTACTCTTTAAAGGAAGCGCTCTGAGAATTTTACCGAAACTAATCCTTAATAAAATACACCATTGCTTTTTAAGAGAGCTGGGTCAGGAGATACAAAGAGGACGTCGTCAGATAGCTCCAAGTCATTTGGTGAGTACTTGATGTATTACACTGGTGAAGGTATTGGCATTCCAAATTACCCCATTGACCCCTTACACTTGAAAGCATATATGCCAATCAAGTTTAGTCAACTTTTGGATATTAAAGGTTGATTTTAAAATGATAAAATTCACATGAATTCTTGTTATAATTTTGCCAGAACATAATGAGAGAGATCGGCGAGAGACTGACGTTCTGTACATAGAGTATTTACTAGTATCGGACTACAGAAACCTCCAGAGGTGAGTACTAAATAGCATGTTGATATTTCCTTTTATGGTAACTCTTTCGCTGCCAACGGCGCAATAAGGCGCCAAAAGGTGGCTTTGCAAATAGTTTAGACCCAGATCAGACGCCGCGTGACGCGGCGTCTGATCAGGATCCAAACTGTTTGGCACTCGTATCGACATATATTTTCAGCAGCCAATACAGCCCTGAAGCGGACTTTAAAAATAATGCAGACGACACTACAAATCTGGACGATATTTTGGCAGTCAGAGCGTTAAAGCAAGCGATAAAACGTGCCTTGGAGAAAGTTAAACATTATTTGTGCTCAAACAATTATTGCATTACAAACATTAATATTTTCAAGAATCTGTATACATTTTGTTACATTGCATCTGTATTCGTTTCGGTTTTTGATAATTTCAAATCTTTGATTTAAATCCGTCTATAGTCAACGTCGAGTTTCCAAAACTTTGGCTCAGTACTCATACGCTCAAGGAAACAACATTCAATACGTTCAATATTATCAGGTCCACAAAAAAGCGAAAAATCGATTAATTTTGAAGACTGTATTATAAGAAACAATTAAACGATTTAAAATAATAAAAACTAGTGAGTAAACATTATATTCTGAAGTAAATATAATGCCCATAAATTCAGTAGAATCTGCTTTCATTTATTTTCTTTTGCGTACGAATAAATTCGGCAAATGTCTGCTGCTGGAAATGCGACGATACTGGCGTTTGTCGATTCTGAGGCTGTAGAAAAGATTTCCTCGAGATTGTGTAATGATTTTTAAAATACCATATGAATGGATAGATAATTTCCAAATATGCTGAAATAATATTCACATGTTTCATGATAGGGTTAAGGTCAAATCCGTTGTTCAGGCTCTCTACAGTATTTTTCAAGGTTACAATTTCAGTAATATAAACAGATTCGAATCATACCGTTTTCAGAATTTTCACTATAATTTATCTTCTGGTTTTCTTCCATTCCACACAACTGTTTTTCAGTTTAAAATCATCATCAGTACTCTCAAGTACTCTTTATTTTATATCAAATGATATCCTGCAAACGAAATATTTTACGAATTTCGAGTTGTTTTCATTTTCAGATGGAAAGATAAAGTACCTGGAAATACAGAAACAGAGAAAATGGACAATGCGTTCAAAGCTATGGCAGAGTTTTATGAGCTAATCGTCAGTGGGGTATGTTGGTGTTTTTTTTTGCGAGTATATACCGGTACTCTTACAATGCTGAATCTTGAATTTTCACACGCAACCATCAATAATTGTCTGATCTATTGAGTCTCAATTTGGTTTGTCAACAAAATATTGAAAATGACAAACAGCAGACCATGATCGGACAACTCCTTCACTGTTTCCAAAGGTGGTACGTACATGTGTGAATCCGATTCAAGCACTGTATAAGCATTAACAATGCATTAGCTCATACCCTTAAATATAAGCCATGGGACGCCATTTAATGTAGATATATATGTTCCTCTGCATGACAGTATCCCTATTACTGTCCTGTGAAAATCACTTAACACATTCAACCCTAGCGGCGAGAATACTCGTCATTAATAGACAGTGAACCTTTTTATGTATACACTTGTCCTATGCAAACAATGTAGACCCTGATCAGAGGGCTCCTACAGGAGCCATCTGATCAGGGTCTACACTGTTTGCCAGTGTAATATATTGTTTAAATCGACCATAAACAGTCAGAAATGGACTAAACTTAATGGGAAATTGGATATTGTCCATTTGATGTTATAGTGGTAAATGAGTTAAAATATCTTCGAACTTACGCGAGTTCAAAGTATCCAGGTTTTTGACTGTATTTGAATGCTTTGGATTTTCAGATTGATCTGAGGTTTCGCACTGCGACAGGAAATGGACCTGAAATAAGGGTAGTGTTTGCCAACCTGCTGGTATCTACGGTAAATAACTGATACATTCTTAGCCATGTCCCCATTTTCAGTGTTCTCTGTCCCCACTGCCTGATTTTAGTGTTTATTGGCTTAGAGCAGGCTGAAAGAAAACGCACACAGCTTCTAAAGGACCACCATCAATCTGATTTAAGGTTGAGGGACCCCTAATGAGATCGGACCAGTGTCAGTCAATATCGCTACTCTACGATTCTCGTTAACAGTCGGCTCGTTTCCGAACCATACTGAAGCATGGTTCGGATAAACCGTCAAGTTTACGAGATTGGCCGATCTCTGTACGTAGAGTACCGATTTTTGTCCGAGCTCGTTAGGGTCTATTAACCTCTATCATCTACCTGACAGGGTGCCGGTAATGGTTCTAATGGCTCCTTATCAGGCAAAGGTTGAAGCATAGTATTGTATTTTAACAGGAAAATGAAAAACGCGGCGTTTGATCTAGATCCATACTGTTTGACACGTATAACGATATAACTTTTTACATATACGTTGAATTTGAGAATAAAAGCATACAACAACTGTTTCAAATCGACATCGTCGTGGCAATGAAGGGATTATAATGGAGTGCGAATCCCTGTTGTTCGTGAAATGTAATTTGGACAACTTTTAGCCAGTATATCCTTCCGTTTGACAACTAGTTATGTACAGGGCTCCCTACATCTACAGCAGCACCCAATTTGCGACAATGATTGTGAGTGATTTTCGGAAGGGTTGTTGTAGGGAGGGTAACTTATACCATCAGAGTGCAAAACGACGTCTTATCTGGATTCAAACACTTAATCACTCGTCATTATATTTCTTCAAATTGGCTTAAATGTATTTTTTAAGACAAACAACAGCAGCCAACACTTTTAAACAATAAAGCAGATGATATTGCAGCAGTAAAGGACTTATACATAATTGGCTTATTTTGTGAACAGCAGCAAACATTGTTGTAAGGAGGGGATCGTTTTAGAGAGGTCGTTGTAGAGAGGGAGCATTTTACAGGGCTCCCTCCAAACAACGACCCCGAACAGTTATTCCATCCTTACAACAATGCTTGCCCCTATTCCCCAAAACAACCAATTCAATCGTCTGCTTAAATTGTCGTCTGCGGTTTCTCAAAGGTACAAATTTGACATTTTGACAGAAGAAACATAATGATGAGTGACAAACAGCTTGAATTCAAGCTGTTTCCAAATATAAAACAAGACGTGCCCAGCACTCTAAAAGTATTAATTTCTCTCTCCATATAACTCCCATCCGAACAACACACACGCTCTTTGTCCCCCATCGGGTTTTGTTGTAGAGAGGAATCACTGAATCATATAACGTCTGATCTTATTCTATACGGTTTGCAACAGATATAGATCTACATTTAATTGTTTTAGTATGAATGCGTTTGTTAGGAATGAATAACGTCATCTTTAGTTCTTTACAGTATTTCGCATGTGTCCCTTATTTGCAGATAGAGGAAACATCACCATGGGTCACAAACAACAGATTGGGTGACAATAGAGTAGACGACGAGGGCATGCTATTAGACTTTGCCATGTGGAGGAATACTGTTTACAAGTTCTTACCGCGACATGACCATGCGGCCCTTTTTACAGGGTAAAACTTTCCTCCCAACTTCAGACATTACTGTATTAAGCTACCACCCAGTCTTAAAAGCTGACAAAATAAATTGCTTTAACCCTTTACCTCAAGGTTACACATTTTACGATTCTAGTTACGGTATTATTACATTTAGAAAAGATGTTCCCTGTTAAACAAACCTAAATTGTCAGAATTGTCGAAAAGTTGTCCATTTCTACGTTTAACTGTGATGCATTTGCGTTTTTTTACGTTCAAACGAGAACGAAAAATTCCCCTGTAACACTTTCCTTTATATTAAATATTGTTAATTTCTAACATGTTATTTAACAGTGACGGCTTAAATCAAGATGCATTTAAACAGAGCGATCATTTATCCTCAGCTTTCTGCTTTATTTTTCACATTGATTTAAGCTGTAATCTGTACTTATCCCTACCTTTGATATTTATTGTCGTATGTTTGTTAGTGGGTAGACCATAAGGCGATTATGTGGAGGAAAAGTTTTGTAAAGAATGATTGGATATAGCTCTATAGCTACAGAAATATATTTGAGCCGTACCATGACAAACCTGACATAATTATTGCATTACAACATTGTACATACCAATCACCTTGTCATCCCAGGCTCTGTATCTGAGTTTTGTCTACACTGCCAAGTAACGTATACAATACATGCTTTAGATGCATGTGGGTGTCAAACGCTGAGACTGGCCTTGCTCTACACTGTTTGCAATGCAATAAATCAGGTTTTCTCATAGCACAGCTCATTTGTATATACCACGATGTGTAGGCATGGGTGGCTATTTCAAACCAGTGTTGAGTAGTTCATAGCTGAACGTAATTATCAACCTGTTTTACTTAGCTTTGTTTATTTTCAGGCTTGATTTAGCAACATATACTTCGTCAAGTCCCATTGGTAAGTAAAAGAAATATAGTGAATGCCCTGTCCTTCCATCGGTCCGAACGAGGTTAACCGGAATTGACCGTTTCTTCTAGCATCAACGCCGCTCATTCAAATACTTGGATACTTATATAAGTGTTGCCTTAGACCATTCTAAATCCACAAATAACACCCAACCACATTTGACCTTGACATAATTTTGACTTTTGTTAATATACTGTTTCTTGGTTTACCAGATTTTACCGTTTCGTCGAGCACAAACACTAGTGAATACAATGCTTTGTTATTTATACAGTTGTTGTCTTGGTGGTCTGGACCGGACTTTGACTTAGAATATTTCAAATAGTCTATTTCCTTGTTAACTAGATTTTACATATTCGTCTAGCATCAACACTACTGACTAAAATGCCTTGATACTTATAAAATTCTTGCATTTGGCCATTACCAATGTCCACATAACACCAACCTCAATTTAACCTTGACCTTGAAATAATCGTAACTTAGATAAAATTCAGAATATGCCACCGGGGGCTTAAGAGTTTATTGAAGGCGGGTGGTTCCCGCACAATTGATTCCCATTATATATCTGAAGCAGTTTTCAACGAATTAATTTCGAATTTCATCGAAAAGATCGTTTCTATAATCATAGTAAGAACCACTTCCATAACTACAATCGGTATGTAGTTTACAGAGTTACGACCCTTTGTTCATTTACCAAATGGACCGATATTGTGGCAAATTGGCAATATTATTATGGGCAGTTTTGGTTAACCCTCTTTAATTCTTTGAAATGTATAGATTTCCCCCACATTCTGTATTAATGTGTTCACCCTTTTTCATTGATAAGTGACCAAGGAATATTTTCTTTCAGTCTTACGTAACCCTACTCCGACTACTAGCAAAATTGTGTTGACGCTTTTTGAAAACAGTGTAGATCCATATCAGACAGCTAATAAATGAGCTGTCTGATCATGCAGGGTCTGTACTGCGTTCTTATAAGATATGTCTGACATGTCTCTGCACTTTTCCTAAGGACACATTTTCCCATATCTAATAAGTCAGGGGCCCGTTTCATAAAACGTCTCACGACAAAAACGGTCGTAAGACAAAACTTTAAAATACAATTAATTTCTGATTTTTCTTTCTAATCCTGTCTTGTGACATCTCTTTGGAATCGTTATTTCAAGACGATTCCAAGGAGATTTCATAAGACAGGATTAGATGGAGACATAAATAATAATTGAGACTTTTACAATCTGACTTACGACAACATCTGTCGTACAAAGTTTTATGAAACGGGCCCAGTGTATTAGTTTAGATGAAAGATGCTCATTATTGGCGGACCTTTTGTTTTTTATCTTAATGCAAAAGTAGAAATGTTAAGGACTGCTTACACTTGCTCATATTCACTTGTATTTGTTTTACAGGTATGGCTTATTTGAACTCTGTTTGTCACAACTATTGGGCCGTGTCAGAGATTGAAGAAACCTACAACGCCATGACCGTACATATAGCCGCACATGAACTGGGGCACAAGTAAGACCTATATCCTTCAACAACAGATTTATTGTCTTACCACCCCTTGTCTTACCACCCCATATATAAATAACTTTTAATGTAATAAATGTTAGACGTTGACAGGCTCTGAATATAAAGACAATTTATTAAAATATTTGTGACGAAGAGCTCGGATGAGTCTGATTAACTCGGAGTCTGATTAGCCACCAAACTGTTTTTAAGACGCATTTTTGCTTTAGCCCAAACTCAATTATTAAGAAAACATAGGCCCATTGTTATACATCGTTTGAGATGAGTATTGTGTTTGGTCTGTTTTGTGCTCTGCGCTATATAACAAAACAAAAAAACAACAAAAAACGTCATATTCTCATTATTCTGTGATGTTTGGATTCAAGCTGTTTGTCACTCGTTATTAAGTTTTTTTGGTCAAAATATCGATTATGTTACTTTCAGAAAAACACCAGAAGACCATTTTAAGCAGACGACATTGTTGTCCTGTTAAGGGAACAGTGGCAATAGTCGTTGTAAGGAGGGAGTCGTGGTTGGGAGGTCCATTGTAGGGAGGGAACACTGTATTTTATTATAAAGATAACAATAATCCAAATAGGGAATCAAAATAGTATAAAGTTATAAAATGTCTCTATTCTAATATTTCGACCTCTTTGGGACTATGGTTTCAGAGAAAAATATAAAATATTTTATTTAATGAATTCAGACATGATATTTGAAATAACAAATGTTACCGTGATGTTATAATACATTATCCTCTTTGATTTTTATAACTGAATTCATGTAACAAATATGTAACGTGTATTTAGACATGTATGTCCATTTTACTCTCAATGACGTCATAAAGCGTGTTTGCAAACAGTTTGAATGCTGATCAGACGCCGCGTCACGCGGCGTCTGATCAGAATCCAAACTGTTTGACACTCGTTTCGAAATTTATTCAATCAGTCTGCCTTATTTTTCAACTTTGAAACGATTTTGCAGACAACAAAATTGAAGCAGACGACAATGGAACGGTGACGGATAAAACTCTCACAAAATGTTGGCAATAAAATGGTTAATGGCCCATATAGATTGAAATATTAGAATAAAGCAACTCTATTTGGTATTATAAACGCTATAGTGTTTTTATTTTAGCATTGGTTCCCGGCATGATGGCTCTGGCAATGGCTGTAGCTCTTCTGCACTGTACCTGATGGCTCCCCGTCTACCATTTATTTATAAACATGAATCAAGAAGCAATCCCTGGACCTTCTCATCTTGTTCTCAAAATTCCATCATAACTTACCTGGATGGATTATACAGGTAATCACTCACCCGTTTTATACTATCCCTTTGAAATCACCCATTTTCTTCTTTAGTGTTTGTCTGTCTGATTATCTGTCTGCACGAATGCCCGGCTGTATATCCATGTACAATCATGGCTGTCTGTTGTCCGTCTATCTTGTTGACGCCATCAGCTTTAACCCCTGCACTGCCTTACCCCGAGCACAATGGTTATTTCCAAACAGTTTTGATTCTGATCAGACGCCGCGTATCGCGGCGTCTGATCAGAATCGAAACTGTTTGACACTTATTTCAATATTTCTTAAGTCAAAATACCTGAAAAATAACTTTGAAAACTAAAAGCAGACGAAAACTGTTTGAAATTAATGACGTCACGGCAGTGAAGGGGTTAAACAATTGTCGTCTGATTTTTTTATTTCTGAAATTGAAAGTTTAGGTATTTTGACTGTAGAAATATGAAAATGAGTGTTAAACATTTACGTGGCGTCTGATCAGGGTCCAAAATGTTTGCACATAACCATTGCCCCCGAGTTAAGGCTATGAAGGGGTTAAACTATTTGATCCGATTTTTCTGAAACTGTCACTTTCTACAACCCCTCTTGCATTTTTGTTTCATTTTAAGTACATATGTGTAAATGTATAATGAGTAATCATTTGACCCCATTGTAAATGATCTGAACGATGAGGAAACGCTACATTAGGAACCATGGCAAACACGTTTTATAACAGATAAATGTAGTTATTGTGAATGCAGATCAATATAGACTTAGACAAGTGGTTGAATCTTTGACGCAATGAATTGTCAGGATATATACTGTTGCAATGCAAAACGTATTGATTTATTTCATAGTACTGGTAAAATGTTTTTTTATTCAGTGACATAGAGGATAATCAATTGTTTTGGATTGATATGAAAAATATATCACGAGAATGGGTTGTTATCTAGTTAAAGAACGAGTCCGCAGGACGTTTTTTAAACCAGATAACAACACATTCGAGTGATATATTTTTCATATCTATTCAAAGAAATTGATTATTCTATTTATTATATATATATTTTAATTACGTTTTTACAGAAAAAACAAACAAAATTAATTATTTACCCGCGACGTCACAAAATTATTATGTGGTGACGTCACAAAAAGTGATATCGTCACTAGTGATGATATCAACAGTGACGATATGAAATTTATCTAACTAAGAAATCTCTATAAATCATCGATAGGTATATAATAAAACTGCTTAATTAACAAACCAGACTAAGTGAGGTACCAGAACAACTACACTGTTGCAATGTAAAACGTCTGGTTTTTGTTCAATTATACAGATAAATGGGTTTTTTTCAGTGACAACTGCTTGACTAACAAACCAGCCTCAGTGGAGTTATCAGAGGAGAAATACGATAGAAACCTAGCCAGTCTCCAGTACAGTCCTGACACACAGTGCAATATGACTTACGGAAACAATGCTGTATTATGTAGGGTAAGAATACTAGCGAGTCTCCAGTACAGTCCTGACACACAGTGCAATATGACTTACGGCAACAATGCTGTATTATGTAGGGTAAGAATACTAGCCAGTCTCCAGTACAGGCCTGACACACAGTGCAATATGACTTACGGCAACAATGCTGTATTATGTAGGGTAAGAATACTAGCCAGTCTTCAGTACAGGCCTGACACACAGTGTAATATGACTTACGGCAACAATGCTGTATTATGTAGGGTAAGAATACTAGCCAGTCTTCAGTACAGGCCTGACACACAGTGTAATATGACTTACGGCAACAATGCTGTATTATGTAGGGTAAGCATACTAGCCAGTCTCCAGTACAGGCCTGACACAGAGTGTAATATGATACATGGCAACAATGCTGTATCAGTAGGGTAAGAATACTAGCCAATCTCCAGTACAGGCCTGACACAGAGTGCAATATGACATATGGCAACAATGCTGTATTATATAGGGTAAGAATACTAGCCAGTCTCCAGTACAGGCCTGACACAGAGTGTAATATGACATATGGCAACACTGCTGTATCAGTAGGGTAAGAATACTAGCCAATCTCCAGTACAGGCCTGACACAGAGTGCAATATGACATATGGCAACAATGCTGTATTATGTAGGGTAAGAATACTAGCCAATCTCCAGTACAGGCCTGACACAGAGTGCAATATGACATATGGCAACAATGCTGTATCATGTAGGGTAAGAATACTAGCCAGTCTCCAGTACAGGCCTGACACAGAGTGTAATATGACATATGGCAACAATGCTGTATTATGTAGGGTAAGGATACTAGCCAATCTCAAGTACAGGCCTGACACAGAGTGCAATATGACATATGGCAACAATGCTGTATTATATAGGGTAAGAATACTAGCCAATCTCCAGTACAGGCCTGACACACAGTGTAATATGACATATGGCAACACTGCTGTATCAGTAGGGTAAGAATACTAGCCAATCTCCAGTACAGGCCTGACACAGAGTGCAATATGACATATGGCAACAATGCTGTATTATGTAGGGTAAGAATACTAGCCAATCTCCAGTACAGGCCTGACACACAGTGTAATATGACATATGGCAACAGTGCTGTATTATGTAGGGTAAGAATACTACAATGTCACCTTTAACAAAGTCATAGGGACCGCCAATTTCTGTCCTTATATCCAAACTTCGTTATATCAGGATTCAAGGTTATAAATAAATATTTTTAGAAGGGTCTTTCTCAAGAATTTGATAGGTCAGATTTTAGCTTATGCTAAGACTCAACACAAACTCTTAATAACCTTGTGGTCAGATGCATTTTAGTATACGTTAAATGGGGAATCGGTAACAAGTGTTGTTTTCATTTACATAAACACACATTCAAGTCTATTTGATGCTGGACAAAAGTTAAGCAAGTAATCTCTCAGTTTAGCTTTTTTGGTGTACTTTTGATCTGCATTAAATAGTCATCTGTCTTTAGAGAACTCAGTGTACCTGTATATCTCGTTCGCTGCCCCCTCCCCCTTATGTGCAAAGAACTATCCAAATCCATGCATAAACTTGGGAGTAATCAGATGTATAAGTTATGTCTACATATGGGAGCTAGTCATTTCGTAACCGAGTCATTTCGTAACCGGTAAAATAAGTCATTTCGTAGCCGAATGTTTGGTCATTTCGTAACCGCGCAAAACCTAAAAGTCATTTCGTAACCGATTTTTTGGTCATTTCGTAGCCGACAAAAAAGTTGAATTAGTCATTTCGTAACCACCAAAAATTAAAAAATGAATGGCCTCAAAGAAGGCATAAGTCATTTCGTAGCCTCGGAAAATTGTTAAAGTCATTTCGTAGCCGAATCTTTTTTTCTTTGTTTTTTTTTATAATGTTTTTGTGCAGTTTTCTGACATTATTTCAACGAAAATGTGCAAATATGCAAAGTTAAAAAATATATGTTAAGAGAGTTTGGGGTCCGAAATAATTATAACCTTGATTAATAGAATTGTAATCAAGTTGTTGAATGTTTTTTAAAACAGGAATATTATTACTTGTCTTTAATTCAATTAAATGGTCCATTTGTTAACATTTAGCATGTATATTTGGTCGTTAATCGCTCAATGTATGTGAAGCGTGTCAAACATTAACTTGTATGTTGTTTTAACAGTTTACACATCGGATAAACACTCATACCAAGGCAATTATCGCCTCCCGCACGTGCCGGAAATGTGGAAAAAAAATATTTCACTTTTAATTTCAAAAATGACAAGAAAAATGACTTTGTAATCAATAATCACTGTTTATTTGTTATTTCAATCAATAAGCACATATAAGTTCAACTGTTGACAGCATAAATACAAAATGACGGTTAAATACAGTGGTGCAATTTTCAATTCAGTCTAGTCCATTTTTGACAGTTTAGGGTTGACTTTCACAGTATATGTCAAAAGAACAAACAAAGTAGACCCTGATCAGGTGGCTCCTTAAGGTGCACAGGACAAGTGCACTTATCACGGATACACTGTTTGCAAATGACGCATATATGCGTGACTAGGGTTCAAAGAGTTAATATTTGATTGAAATAATGACAGGTGGCCGTATTAGAGAGGTTTTACTGTAGCTGGTAGAAAAGAAACTATGTATTGATAAATATCTTGGGATAAACATTTTCAAAAACGGGAATTGGTTCCGAACACAGCAAAAAATAGCAGAACGTTCACTATTTGCTATGCATAATATATTCATAATTTTTAACAAGCTAGACCTAGCTGTAAATGATAAATGTAAACTGTTTATGAATATGCTTATGCTTATGCTATTTGATGCCGAATAAAGATCTGTATCTGATAAGAGTGAACGGTTTTCTATTTTAGGCATTACACACCAAATTATAGCTATTTAATATTAATACATAAAAGCATTTTATTACAGATGGCCTGCATCAAATAAATCTTAGAAACGAATGTCTACATCAAAAAATGAAGAATTACTGAATCTAAGTAAACTTATTTATATTTCAAAGAAACTACAAAGTTCATTTATTTTATAAAACATTAAAAACAATCGTATTAATTCGTTTGCATCAGGTTATTCTTTCAAACCAATCAAATACATCTATATCATAAACCACACCCACTATCTAATTTTTATTGTTCGAAGTCTACAGGTTATTGTTCTCAAAACATTCAACCAATATAATAAATCTTCTTCATAAGTCACACCCACTACCAATTTTTAAATGTTCGAAGTCTACAAGTTGATATCTCACACCTTTCAACCAATCAAATAAATCTTCTTCATAAGCCACACCCAATACCTACTCCTACAGCGATTGGATTTGTCACGGTCCATTTCACTTATCTCATTAAATTAGACTGAAGCATCTTATTCATATTTACCCTTGTACCTGTAATTCAATTCAGCAATCACCTTGCTTTAAGCTGCCATCTGTCTTAAATACCAATAAAAAATGTTTGACCTGTTTTTCAACTAAAGTGCATATGAATGCAACGTTATGTACAAGCGGCTGCTCAAGAATGAATTTAATGCACAACTAGTTCAATCTTTTATTCCTACGTATTCTAAATAGCCAGTTCAATTAGGCAGATCACTGCTTAAAGCAAAATAAAAGTAAATCAGCAATCATTTATTTACTTTAAACTCAACTCTTATTCATATATACTTTTGGACATGTATTTCAACTAAGGTGCGTACAGTGGAGAAAACGTTATTCTTTCCCAATAAACGTGTTTACGCTTAAACTATTTTTTCCATTCCAAACAGTTTGGAGCCAGATAAGACGCTGGGTAATCAGGCGTCTGACCAGACTCCAAACTGTTTGCCACTCTGAAACAAATGAAAAGTCAGAACTTTCAAAAAGCTGTCCGTTCTCCATTTTAGTGATTTGTGTTTGCGTTTCGTTTGCATTTTAACGGGAAAGAATAACGTTTTCTCCACTGTATCAATGTAACGTTATGTACAATTGGCTGCTCAAGATGGAATTTTCTGCACGTGATATAATGATCGATTAACGATAAATTAAACATCCAACTGTAAAGCAATCCCAAAAGGTGCGACAAAACTTCTATTGAAAAATTAAAGGTGTGGACAATATACCTCTTCGTGATATAATGATCGATTAACGATAAATTAAACATCCAACTGTAAACTGTCTACATATTGCATTATACATTTTGTAAACGGAAGTCAAGGACTATTACTCTAGAAATAAAAAAAATGGTGTTCGTAGAGATACAGTGCTCACTTTCTACAAAAACACTCAATGGGAGACAACGATTGTGTGTTGTTCTGAAGGGGTTGTTAAAGGGGTAGTTAAAGGGAAGGAAAATGGCGTACATTTGCGAAGAGCTTGAATCCAGATCAGCGTCTGATCTGGATTTAGGCTGTTTGTCACTCGTCATTATGTTTTTTCTGACAAAATGTTCATTATGTGACTTTAAGTAAAACAGCAGATGACAGATTTTAGCAGACGATATTGCAGCCGAAAAAAAGTTTAGGCATACTTGTTTTGTTTGGGGAATAATGGCAAGTGTTGTTGTAGGGAGGGGATTGTTGCAAGGAGGGCTGTTGTGGGGAGGGAGCACTGTACAACATCATGTCATGTGAAACATGTGTGTGCGTCACATACGTACGTATCACGTGTGTTTTCTGTTTCCAGGAAAATCTCCACACCCAATGGGATTCAATCTGTTATGCCATGCAGTGTAAGGTACAAGGATCTTCATGCGGGGACAGATTCTTTGCCTTTGACGGAACACCGTGCGGGGATAAAATGGTATGTTATCTACTTTATAACTATAAGCACGCTAGTGGTAAAATCGTGGTAACATTTGCAAACAGTTTGGGTCCAGATTAGATATGGCATAACGCGGCAACTCATCAGGATCCAAACTGTTTGACAGTCTAACCCTATTTTGAAAAGAAATTTCGAAAAATTCTGTTTTAGAACTGTAGCAGACGATATAATTATATTGCAGACGAAAACATTACCCAGCAGGCAAGAAGTTAAATGCATGTAGCTTTGCTCTTGACGCTCGATGTTCGTCTGCAATAGGCTTATGTAATGCATTTTTGCAGAATTTTCCTAAAAGTTGAATGAAAATTGCTGATAAAAACGGAAGCTTTATTTAATCTATGCTTATTAAAATCAAAATAACAGTTGGGGCAACTGCTTAAGCCTGTTGAGTGTTCAAAAATGTAATAGACGAGCTTTAATTAACAGAACAAAGCAACTCAAACAATGTTAGAACATAAACGGAAAGAAATGATAAAATATGTATATTTATATATTTAACTCTTTTTGTTCTCTTCAGTGGTGCAAGACTGGGAAATGTTTATATTCTGAAGAAGCCCCTTCTCGCCATCGTAAGTAACCATTTACCAGATCTCTGGAATAAATTACACGACGGTCGAAATTCGATAATTTGAACTCGCTTTAGTTCGAACATATAAATATTTCAAATTTAAAATGTGCCTTAGCGGTATATTTGATTTCAGCGAGATCGAATTATCGAAATTAAACTTATGAAACACTCCTAATGTAAGGTCGATTTAAGCGACTTTTATAATGACCACCAAATTGTGTTAATTATTAGGTGTTTACAACAGATGACTGCTTAAAGCAAGGTGACATTAAAACAGAAAGCTCCTATGGAGCTTTCTGTTTAACTGTCACCTTGCTTTAAGCTGCCACCTACCTTTTATACAATCAATTAGCATTCGTTTAAGTGGTCGTAATAGAAAGGTTTTACTGTATCCTAAAACATTATGTCTCGACATTATTTCCATAGTCTTCTCTACACCGTCAATAGGAAGAGTAGAGCCCTTTTAAACTTAATGTTTCGCAAACAACACAAATACGATCAAATAGATCATCATATAAGCATGATCCAGTAGTCGTGATGTTAGAGTAATGACTTTCATTTATATGCCTTCTCTGTATGGGTTCGAATCCCTTAATACATTATGTACTGGTTTTCAATGTATTGTTTAACAAGAATCCCTTTTCCTAAACTGGTATTTACATGTGTATATAAGAGTCTGCCGTTCATTTACCAAAACAAACTCTTGCCAAGTCTATTTAATGCTGAACAAACGTGAAGCAAACAATCTCCCATTTGAGCTTTTTATGTACTTTTGATCTGCATTAAATAGTCACCTGTCTTTCGAGGACTCAGTGTACATGTATATCTCTTCCACTGCCAAATTAATCTTGAGGGTTTCAACCCTTCACCGTTTTATTGTCGTTGCTTCAATATTGTTGTCATAGTCAAACTAAAGGCAGTATGATTGAAGAAATTTCAAAAAAGAATGTCAAACAGTTGGGATCCTGATCAGACGCCGCGTAACGCGGCGTCTGATCAGGATCCAAACTGTTTACAAGCACGCTTTTTTGCATCATTGAGAGTGAAGGAAAATGGTTGTGTAACACATGTGTGTTTTTGTATTTTCGCAGCGTCATGCCTGTTCGGCGATGATCCTAGTGTGGCGTGCAATGTAGACCTATCTTGTGATGACAATGATGATAGACACCGGGAAATACTATGCTGCGGTACATGCTTGGGTATTAACAGAAATACCACTACAGCCTCCACTACACCAGTGAAAACCTCGTCCGAGCTTTCATCTACAATAGCCTCCTCAACTACATCAATTAAACCTACGTCACAGTTATCGTCTACAAAAACCTCTTTAACGACGTCAGAACCTTCAACTACATCAGTTAAACCTACGTCAGATCTACCATCTACAACAAAAACATCAACTACGTCAGATCTACCATCTTCAAAAGTGTCTTCAACTTCATCCGTGAACCCTACGTCAGAGCCATCATCCACCACAATGTCTTTAACCACATCAAATAAACCTACATCAGATATTTCATCCACAACAACCTCTTCAATTACGTCAGTTAAACCTACATCAGATCTGTCATCTACAACAACCTCTTCAACCACATCAGCTAAACTTACTTCAGATCTATCATCTTCAACAACCTCTACAACTACGTCGGTTAAACCTACCTCAGACCTGTCATCTACAATGGTCTCTTCAACTACGTCAGTTAAATCTACGCCAGAACCATCATCTACAACATTCTCTACAACTAAGTCAGATCCATCATCTTCAACACAATTTACAACGAAAACCTCAAATTCGACAGCCACAACAAATTCTAATCCACCCACGGAAACCACAACCAGCAGTGTGCCATCTACTACGACTCCAAAAACAAGTTCCTTACAACCCACTGGATCGTCAACAATATATACAGCATTATCGTCCACGTCAGAACCAGTGAAAGAGACAACACCAGATAAACGAACTTATGACCCTAACACCACACTATCGTTCAAACTACAGTCACTTGTCTCCCTCTTTGTGGCTGCAGCTATTGTTATATAATCCCTATCACTACCTAATTGTTTCGTGAGATTTTTACCCAATTACCGTTTCATTGTCACCTGCTACAATTTTGTTGTCTGCAGTGTCGTTTCAAAGTTAAAAAATAAAGCAGTATAGCTCAAGACATTTCAAAACGAGTGTCAAACAGTTTTGACTCTGACCAGATAAGGATCTAAACTGTTTTACAAAGGTGCATTTTTTGGCGTCATCGACTTTGAAAATGTTAAAATGAAAATCAACATAAACTTAAGACAAACATTTAGAAAAATAACAGTAGTTTGGCAATATTAATTTTTTTAATCGAAGGTGCGGGTGGGGTGTTAGTTTAACTACTAAGAGCCTGATATGAAGTCAAGTTATTGGACATTAGTTCTTACTCCGATCTGTTTACAGTGAATGTTATTATTTTAGCATCAAATAAATGTTTTTATTTGGACAGAATTGTGCCTTCGTCTTTGTAATCAGTCACCCAACTCAATCATGCATGAATCTCACTATCTTCTTTGTGGGAAATTTCTGTATAGGTATTCTAAAGTTATCAGTTATCTAAAGCGACGTGCACAGTGTTGGTCCATAGGCGGTTCTCTCGAGTTAGCTTTACATACTACATGTATATAGTAACAACTAACAAGGTATACAACACACATTGCAATTCCAGAAATCCAAACAAAACAGATTTACATTGTAAGTTACCCTGAAAAAACAACAGGTTCACTGTTTATCAACTGCTCAATATTTCATGAAAAAAAGTCTAAATGTACCAACTATTTCGACTAAAATAACGTTATTTGACAAAATATGTGTCAGGTGCTTCCTGTATTATGATCGTCCTGTATTAAGGCTCTTAAATTGGAAATTCCTGTATTCCGAATCATTTGCATAATCCGAAAGCGTTTGAAGTAATTGAGGTTTTTATCGGACTCGAAATTCGCTTTACGGTGTGATATTGGTATTATATAATACACCCAGACTACTATTACAGTGGAGAATGTGTTATTCTTTCCCAATAAACGCGTTTACGCTAAAACTATTATTTGCTGTGCAAACAGTTTGGAGCCAGATCAGACGCCGGGTAACCCGGCGTCTGATCAGGCTCCAAACTGTTTGCCACCAAGATAAACATGAAATATCAGAATTGTCCAAAAGTTGTTCTTTTCTACGTTTTAGTGCTTTGCGTTTGCATACGTTGTTTAAACGGGAAATAATAACAGATTCTCCACTGTATTACAGTGGAGAAGACATTATTCGTCCCCAATAAATGCGTTTATGCCAAAAACCCTTCCGTCCATTGCAATCAGTGCTGGAGCCACTCACTGATCAGCTGCTGGGTAACCAGGTGTCTGATCTGGCTCCAAACTGTTTGCCGCTCAAATAAAAAAGTATTTTCTGAGAATGGTTGACAACCTGTCATTTTCTAAATTGTATAGCATTGCGTTTGCGTTTAACCCTGTCACTGCCAAATTTTCCGTGAATTTATTACCTCTTCACCGATATATTGGCATCTGGTTCAATTTTGTTGTTTGCAATATCGTTTCAAAGTAATATTCAATTTAGAATATAACCCACATTTCAGAACGGCACTTAATCATTAAGATCTTTTTTTGACGTCGCGTGGTGTCTGCACGTGATATAGATAGCTCCGCCTCGTAGCATCACTACCCTATTTGGCGATCTCACAACCAGAATAAGTGAGTGTTGTATACTGGAAACGTGGAAATAGACCAATCAAAATATAGGTTATATCCTAAATTAGTTAGAACATATTAAGCGAAATCTTAATGGCTAAGAAGGGACAATTATTATAACATAGTATAATTTAAACATCGAAACGAGTGTCAAACAATTTGGATACGCGGCGTCTGATCAGGACCTAAACTGTTTGCAAATGCGCTCTGAGGCGTAATTAAGAAGTAAAGGGTTGATTTCGATTAAATATTTAAACGAGAAAGAATATCTTCTCCAGGATATACATTAAGGTAGCTTTATAGTTTCGATACTGCAAGCGGATTTTTCTTATTTATCATCATGATTTATAATTTATTCCCCCATTTTATAGCTGAATGGTTTAAGTGGTACACATGTCACCACAAAATGTCTTTTTTAAAAAAATATTTTATTTTTTTACAATTTTATAAGACAAATTTAAAAAAAATTCAAACAGCGATTTCAAAGCCGTCTTAATTTGTAACGCCTTTATAATTGCCCATAATACACTTCAGTAACATATCTAGGGATCCGTGTCTCAGATTTTTAAAATTCCCCTTCCAACTATTATTAAGTAACATCAAAGTTATTTTACCGTTTAAAGTCGATTTCTATTACGTAATGCTTTGCTGTAAACAGCTGGAGAACCTCATCAACATTCTGAGACACGGTTCACTAGAGAAGATAATACCCTTTCATCTGCTTTAAACCGCATGAAAATCGGACCCCTACCGCGAACACAATCGTTGTCCAAAGATGCGGCGTGTTTGAAAATAAGGAGGTGCCGAAAACGTCAATTAACTGATAAGCGTGTCATTTTGACTGTCTGACACAGTGCGAATACCCCCGGGGTTCAACTATGTCCTTTTTGTTTCAACCAATAAGAAGACACATATTTCATAAGCGATTTTCCTTAGCTCCACCCTTAATAAAATATACCAATCATAATTCAATAATGATTTTAACATGCGAGACCCATAAATCACGCAACAGCAGCTGGAGAACGCCTCTAGGTTTTCACGTGGCTGGACTACGGAGTGCTTAATGAGGTGTGATTTATTGATCAGATAGCCGTGTAATGCGTTTGGTTTGGTTTTTGAGATTTTGGTAAAATGTAGAACAGAATGTCGGCTATCAAAATCGGAAAAAAGGTTAAAAACACAATTTTTGCAGTTTTAAAGCTATAAAGACACCTTAAATCTAACTATTACATGACTTGAATCGGAAGTGCTCATATCCTTTTAATCCTTTTACTGCCGTGACGTTATCAATTTTAAATAATTGTCGTCTGCTTTAATTTCTTAACTTTTAATTTTATGCTATTTTGACTGAAGAAATATTGAAATGAGTGTCAAACAGTTTGGATCCTGATCAGACGCCGCGTAACGCGGCGTCTGATCAGGATCCAAACTGTTTGCAAACACCTGTTGTGTTCGGGGTAAGGCAGTGAATGGGTTAACGACTCGGCTGAGAGATGTCACTGCATGTCGATAACACATAATTCAAATGAAATAACATGGGAACATCTGCTTACTAGATCTATATTCATATATTTTTAACTGCTTGGTGCTAGTAAAAGCATGCCTAGAATACGGAAAAGATACTTGAGCTATTTTATGATTGTAATGTTGATTTTGTGTATTATCCGATTTTGGTTTAAGTTTTCTCCTGGTAAGTAGTTTTGTTTTTTCAAATTTAGAGATGCATTATTAACATATTCAATCCCTGACACAAGTTTAATAATAATAATAATAATAATAAAAATAATAATAAATACTACTACTACTACTTATAATAATAATAATGATATTAATAATAATAGTGATAATGATAAGAACAATATTAACAATAATAATAAAAATGATAATAATAATGATAATTATCATGTTAATTATCATTATTTTATTTATGCTTTTCGGTGGATTACCACGATATAGCAGTGGATGATCACTTGGTAATCCACTGCAGTGGATTATCACCAATCGCTTTTATTATGAATTTTCCCCGTAGGGCTCCCCAAGAATCGTAGTCAATCGTGTCTTATCGTTAAATTCCGGCAGTCCGATTTGTCGCGAACTACTCACCGGAAGAGCACGAATCCAAACTCGGGAGCAACGAAGTCATTCGGATGACGTCATTATACCGCCAACTGTCACGCACATGTGTTCGACATAAAACGTGGGGCTCAACACGGGATAAATAATGTACGTTCGCTTTCAATTTTTAAACAATTTCGTTTAAAAAGTGGCTTAAAAGCATAAATAAATAGAATAACTGTGTTTTTTCAGTGTAAGATCGAATTTAATCCATTTCGTGAACATCAGACTGTTATATTTTCACTCGTGGCTTCGCCACTCGTGAAAATATAACGTTTGATGTTCACTCAATGGATTAAATTTCGATCTTACACTGAAAAAAACAGTTATCCTCTATATTATTGTTGTTATACGATCTGTTATTATTTATTATTATTATTTTATTATTATATTAAAATAACTTTTTGAGCTATACATGTTACTTTCAATAATTATTTGCCTTAAACCTTTCTTCCATAAATTGGAGATAGGCAAACCGTGCAAAATCGGCTCAGACGTTGGTCAATGAGGAGGAGAGCCTGGTTGGCACAACATCTTGCAATGTTTCCCATTTAACTCATTACCCCATAAATACGCCTTTTTATGCCTCTAATTTATTCCTCAACTGAAGAAAATAGTTTTAATTTATATAGCCATGAATATATATCATAAGAATATTTCCTCTTTCCAAGCAGAGGGTAGCTTAAAGCAGGATGAAAGTGAAGCAGAATGCACCTTAAGGTGCATTCTGCTTCACTTTCAATCTGCTTTATGTTGTCCTCTATCTTCAATATAAGAAATAGGCTATATGGTAAAGGGTTAATTAATCAAACTCCGGTAAACACACGTTTGCCAAAAGCTCATGAATGGGAGGGATCAGTGGCCCAGAGCCCTTCCTACCTTGTCGTTGTTCAGGGGCTTAATTGTCATAGGGAATGTTTCTGTTTATTTCACCGAGATGAGCCACTCTCCCAAGAACTAAAAGAAAGGCAGGTCGGTGGTTTTTAACCCATGCGCTGCTTTGCAACGAATAAGATGAGCCGAAATTATCTTCCTGAAATCATGATCATTATCTCATCATTTTTCATCATTCCCCGGCGCAATATGACCTAAAACCCATTTTGTGACGTAGGGCCGTAAAACCCAACTCATCCACCCATAAGAAAACTTAGTGTTTGACCTACTCTTTCAGCCAATCAGCAAGCCGCAAAATTCAAAATTTCGATCGGTTTAATTATTAAGTCTTCGGGATTTAACGAGATTTGGCAATTTAATTATGAAGTGTTCGAGACTTGGATTTAGACGTTAGCAAGCCTTGCGCATGTGTTAATATTTCGGTCAACTCCGCCCATGGCCTGACTTTTAGGCTTCATGCGAAATCCATTACACAGCAAAGTGCATATATAATATATATGTATGATGTACAATTCAATTCCAAGGAAAATAGACATTTTGTAGCTCGCTGGTTGGAGGAAACTTGAGAAAATCATTCAAATTTTATTTAATCTTTAGGAGTGGGGAATAAGAAAAAGAAAACACACAATAAAATTAAAACAGAATTATTACCGTTATAAAAACACCAACATCTACAAACCATTGTCAATCTTGAAAATAAAATCGCGGCGAGAATGTTAAAGACAGACGACTGCTTAATGCAATATCAAAATATTGCAGAAAGCTAATTTATGAGTTTTTCAGCATTATTTCATGCTGCATTAAGCAACCACCTGTAGTCAAGGCTCAAGTGTGAGTTTTAGTTCGCCTGTTAATGCTTTATGCTGGATTAAACTAATGCAGAAAGTTCTTATTGGAGATTTCTGCATTTCTGCATTATTTTATGCTACATTAAGCAACCGTCTGTACTTAATGTTACAAATGGATATAATTGAGATCTCTTTCAGGGGATTGCTTAATGCTGAGTAAAACTAATGCAGACATTTCCTATAGAAGCTTTCTGCATTAATGTATGCTGTATTAATTAGTTCAACCTGTATGAAATATTTCAAATATGTGGTCTGTTACATTTTAGACGTTAATTACTATCATTTTCCCGTCGGTTTTGAAGATAACCATTTTGAAAAATATCCAAAAGATTACCAATATCCAAATCGTATCCGCTTAAATCAAAATTGCCATGTGCCATGTTGCTGCATAATAAAACATACAATATATGTAACAGGCTGTGTAAACATCTGTCGGCGGAGAAAAATATGGTAATGAAGTGAAGTGACGTCATATGTGGGCGGGTCAAACACTAAAATGGTTAGAGTTTATTTCAATGCTTCTTAATAATTAAGAAGCCAAATTCGGTCGCAGGCTCCCTCATTTGTTGGCTTCTTAATCATTAAGAATCATTGAAATAACCTCTAACTATTACAAGTAGAAAACAAGCAGAAAAACGTAGTTATGACGTCATCTATATACAATGACGTCATATGGAACAACAGTGTTTGTCTCGTGACTACTATCATACATCCCTTGTCCATCCCTCCTGGATCCGCGTGCGCATGTACAAGCTGTTGCAAAACTAATACTCTTTGATTACTATCTAGTTAAAGTGATACTCATAAGTTTTGGTGATTAAACCCTTTCGACACTCCGATATCGTCTGCTTACAAATTATAGTCCGTTTTTGTTTCTAAAAATATATATATACGGGATGTTGGCAGAAGAAACATCGATACGAGTGTCAAAAAGTTTGGATCCTGATCAGACGCCGCGTAACGCGGCGTCTGATCAGGATCTAAATTGTTTGCAAATACCAGTCAAGTGGCGATAATCAGATGTAGGGTTAATGGTGTCTAGAGACATTAACGCACTCAGCGCAAACGATGAGTAGAATCGTCATTAACGTGGCGCCGCGGGTACAATTGGTCCTATATGCGAACATAGTAGACCTTGATCACAGGGTTCCTGCAGCATTGTTTGCCATTCTGCAATATAACTCATTATCCCCGGAAATTTTCCATTGAACATTTCCAGTTTGCAATAAAGGATGGTCCATTTTAGACTATTTAGGGTTGTTTTTAGTAAGAAATTACAAAATGCCAAACAGTAAAGTCCATGAGCAGAGGGCTTCTGCAGGAGCCCTCTGATCAGGGACTTCACTGTTTGAATAGGATAAGTGTACTCTTCACAGGTACACATTTAATACGCATATTGCAATACGGGTTTTCCGTACTGCAATATTCTATATACTATTTGAGCACATGTATACGAGAGTGGATGCCCTGTTAATTTGAATGTAATGATGTGACAATTATAACATTCACAGCAATTGTCTTAGTTAATTTGGACCCTCCCTTGTATTTAAAGCACTCCTTTTATCCTTTCAATACTATAACTAAGTTTTCAAGTCTAATTTCTATCCACGTTTTGTTCTACATGCCTACTTACAAGTTGTTACAATATATTGCAATACGGTTCTTATTTTACCGTATAGTATTATAACACCCCTAAACAGTATGTAATCAGTACCAGCTGATTTACCCCTCCCCTTTTTTTCGAAGGAACACCCAGACACTTTTAATGCATTTTATTTCTTACAGAAAAGATTGTCAAGTATACACCGTTACATGACATTAAAGCACTACAAAACGTGTTGCCAGGTGGCGAGTATAGACCAAAGAACGGAACGTCACCGGAAATAACAGCCATTATAGTGCCTTACAGGTATTAGTGTTTTCTTCTGATCTGTCAGAGTTATTTTTAGATTGGAACATTCTAAAACTTTAAAAGGGATGAGTATTCCCTACAGCTACCAAGAGACATTGATAGCTGTATTTATTGTGCGCAATATACAGTAGAAAATACATTTTTCTTTCCCGTTTAAAAGCAAACCCATTTGCACTTAACTGTGGAAATTTACTTTATAGAAATCTGAACTATTTTTTTAATCAGAGTAGCAAACAGGTTTGAGCCTGATCAGACGCCGGGTTACCCGGCGTCTGATCTGGCTCCAACCTGTTTGCTATTGAAATTTAAGTTATAGTATATAAATGCGTTTATTGGGAAAGAATAAAATATCAGTAAAGTTAGCGCAGCTGTCTCGTACTGCACGAGGATCATACTTATCTCAAGTAGGAAAGTGTACGATTACATAGTCGATGTTACCTTGCTTACCTATTTACCATTATCAACTATTCTGTTCTAAAAATAACTCATACAGTTCAGAAAAATCGGACAATAACATCCCGGAAATACTTGAGCCGTGCCATGACAAAACATGCCTTATTGCATTGCAACATTGAACAGTCGAAGAACCGTTGTCATCCAATGTTCTGTATCTGAGTTTGGTCTATACTGCGAAATAACGTATATAATACTACTACATTAAATACTTTAGATGCATACGTGTGTCAAACAGTGTAGACCAAGACCAGCTGTCGCGTCCTTGACGCGGCGGCTGGTCTTGATCTACACCACTTGTGCAACGAGGCAGGTTTTCTCATGACATGACTCATTTATAGATTTGAGAACAGCAAATAATCACTTGTATTGTCGAATGAAGTGTCTCTAACATTTGTCCAAAGTTCTTTCTTGCTCTAAAAATACGTTCTCTTCGGACTTTCACTTGTTGTTACTTTTGATGTAATTTAAGGAATAATTCGAATATTTATTGTGTTCATGGGATTATGAACAAAAAGTTACAGCCAATCACAGCTAAGCAAAAGTAATTAAAACAAACAATATTAAATTATACGTTGGTGACATGTTACTTCATACTTTCGTAAACGAAATGAAAGTAGTATTCTATGTAGCTCGCAAAGCCTGATACATTTTTGTTAAAGATACATTTTTGTTAGAGATACATTTTTGTTAGAGATACATTTTTGTTAAAAGATACATTTTTGTTAAAAGATACATTTTTGTTAAAAGATACATTTCTGTTAAAAGATACATTTCTGTTAAAAGATACATTTCTGTTAGAAGATACAAAATCGTGCGACGGACGTTACAGGTCATATCTCACCTTGGGGGCAGGTAAAAATACGCGGCTGGCTGACTGCGTGAAAAGATGACAGGTGACGAATTAATTTTTGTGTATCGCGCGCTTAACAGATACTTGCCGCTAAACAGAGAGGTGGTGTAGGTAGAAGGAAGCGTGCAGCGTGTTGACGATTAAAAGGTGATAAAACAACAACAACAACATACCAGAGGGGGGCTGCATGTATTGTATCTCGCTCGGTTTAACAATATTATATAGAGAGCTAGGATACCGGTGTGTGAAACGGAAAGCGTGAAAGTGAATTAAATAATAATGTCTGTCTTAGAACATGTTCGGTTTAAAATGTATAAAAGACGCGCATATTAAAAAAATGTGTTTAAGATTGTTCAAATGTTTTCGTATTAGGCGAAACTTCTTCAGCTCAGCAAAAACGGCTCGGAAGACAGGTGCGACGTTACAGAGAACCAGTGTGGGTAGTTGTGTGCAAGAAAATCGTAAAGCGATTAACCATGCTAAAATTTTAACAGTAGCGCATTCGGTAACCGTATCGATGGCCTCCAAATGTAACACTTTAAACAAACAAAATAACCCCGACCTGTTCGCATGATACCGTTGGCAGTCTACAGAAACGGCCATATAGGTAGTGTGCCTAGGCAAACGGGAATTCCAATATGACGTCCAAATGAGTTCACAAGCAATAAAATGTATTAAAAAAAAGACGCGCATCTGAATACTTATAGTATATAAATAAAATTTATATCATGTTTTGATTTAAACCTAGCTATTCGAGGGCACATAACAAACACGTAAACCTGTATGGTATAAGTATTTTTTACTATAGTTTCCTTGTTTCTTTCTCTTTTTTTTCTCATGTTCGAAAACTGTTGTGAAATATATAGTCAGTGAACATAAAACGTCTAGTTATTGTATTATTAATATCCCTCTGTTAAAGCAGGTGACAACTTAATACAGCGTAAAAATGATGCGAACGCCATAGAAATTTGTGCATCACAATTGTACTTAATTAAGCAGCCACCTGTCTGAAATACTACTTAAATGCTCCGATAAGACATATTTTACTACATTACCTTTTTTTAAAAACCACCATAAAACGTTCTCCTCTATATTATATTCTAACCAAGTGATGACTTTATGGGGACTGAAACTCAACTTAGTATCCGCTCTACATTTAAACTGCCATCTGATGTTATATTAAGTTCATTAAGAAACGGCCTCCAATCATTTCATCTCCTGGTTTGATAGCTAACGTTAACAAGAGTCAAATCTCTGAAAACCGAAATGTATTAAATATGTGAATGGCTGCTCACCACAGTATGATAGAATTAATTTCAAGCCTAGTGCTGTGGTAAACAACAATGTTCGTAGTTTTCTACATTCCAGTTTACAGCAGTTTATTGTATAAATTTAAAGTCAAGGGGATAAGAAATTGCTTTCAGTATGCACACTTCACTCTGTTCATCTACCGAGCCGGTACATAGGACGTTGTTGTTAACATTATTTTTTTTTAAAATTAATGCAACATGTCATCAACTTCGATGCTGAACTTTAAAACACTTCGTTTTCAAATTTTGTTTCCTTCAACTATGCGTAAAAATACATTTCCATGTCATATACGTTTCACTTTATTGTAGAGAAAAGAGTTGAAAAGCAATGCAGACGTAGTACATGTAACTGATGTGCACTGACGTTTGCATCTGACGGTTATTTAGCCCCAGGTATTTTGTTGACAAGTTGACCTACACATTTTGCATTCAGTTTCATTCGATGAAAACAGTTAGCAGTGATATTTAGTAATTCACTTTATTTACACGACATAGCCGACACATATGTACCAGTGAACTGAAACACATCTTATCAGTTCGATTTTGAACTTAGTTCCTTTAATAAATAACACAAATGAAACTGCCCCACTAGAGTCAAATGTATCTTTTGCTAATGTTGTTTTAAAAATTGAATGCATATTTGATATGTTTACATATCAAAATGTTAGACAAAATTGGTATCAACAGTCTCGCGCTACACACTCACTTGTATCTCAACACGGCAAAGAACTCCCATGCGATGGTGGTGCATATGTGGTTTCAAAAATATATTGTATCTATCCCCAACGGCTAGTCATATAGATACAAGTCATCTATTGCACTGCAGTCATGTTAGCTAGAGGAACCAGATTTTTAGAATATATTTCTCAATACCAACGGTTTAGCGCTGATAGTATTTCTAAACGAAATTTTCTAACAATCTTATTTAAAAACTGGTACTTTTGAGTCAATTTTAGAAAATTGTACGTAGAAAGAAAGAGAGAGACAGAGACAGAGAGACACGCAGAGAGACAGAGAGAGAGAGAGAGAGAGACAGATACAGAGAGAGAGTAATAGAGAGAGAGGGAGAGACAGAGTGAGAGATATACACATAGAAACAGAGAGATACAAAGAGAGACAGAGTAAGAGAGAAAAGAGAGAGAAGAGAAGTGAGAGGGGGAGAGCGAGAGATAAAGAGAGAGAAAAAGAGAAAGAAGAGAAGAGAGAGAGAGAAATAGAGAGAGAGAGAGAAGGGGGGTCATGTAATAACAACGACATGTCAACTTTATACATATTTATTGAAGATAAGTAATGATAATAATCATAATAATATTCATAATCAGATGTAGTATATCTATCCAATGGACGTTGAGGATATTTTATGCACACATTCTCTAGATGCAACCGAAAGGGAAATACATGTATGATTATTTTGAAGTTTATTTCAATATTCTCAACGTTCTTTGAACAGTGCTCAGAGAAATTTCTTTAACAACTACATGTGTTAGTGATATAACAAAGATATTCATTTTATACTTTAATGGATATATATATATATATATATATATATATATATATATATATATATATATATATATATATATATATATATATATATATATATATATATATATATATATATATATATATAAATTCAAAAGCAAGACAAATTGTTCAAAGAACATCGCGTATTTGCTAATTTTTGTATTCTGGTTTGTAAGTTGATGTATTTAGGTTTTGTTGTTTTTCGTTTTAATAAGAAATTTACAAGATGAATTTCTGAATGATTAAAAAAAATAATAAAACGAAAATAATGGGCGATGTTCTTTGAGCAATATCAAATATGTACAATAAAAACATGAATACATACATGTATGAATACTGTATCATAACGCAGAGCATGCAAATAAAAAAAGTGTAAATCATTTTCCGTGTGTTCATTTGTTTATCCCGTGCATGTATTAATAAGGAATCCACTTTACGGATTTTCTAGATATCCTTTTTGTAGGTTTTATTTGCACACCGGGAATAGTATTCCAAGCTTTTGATCGAATCGCGTGGATAACATTAGTATTATCAACTGTTTTACTGTTCACATGTTTCGATTTTAAATCCGTACTATTCATCCCTCCATCTTTTACGTCTGTCTGTCCTTCGCCGTCCGTTTGCGTTTGAACGGATATTGTTTGTTGTGACGTTTTCTCATTCAACAGATTGTATTTTTGCTTCGGTATAAGTATGAGTTCTTTTGCCTGCATTTTCGACAACAGTTATTTCGGTATCCACTTTAATCCTTCTTTCAGAATAACGTTGACTTGACGAATCCTTCTAGCAATTAAAGTTCTCTTTTGTTGTAATGAAGTTTTCTTGTCCGCAATTTCGTATAGCGAAATGCGATGTCGCTTAAGTTCGTGCAAATCAGATTTGTCGATTTTAAAACTGCCTTTTATAGCGTTAAATGTAACCTGGCTGATAGCTAAAATTTGGGATTTTGTTAGGTTTTTCACTATCGCCTTTTTCTCGCTATCAGTAAGTTTTAACAAATAACCTAGGAATTGTGCCTCCTTTTTTAACAGATCAGTCATCGTCTGTAGCTTTATTCTTGCGCGAAAACAACTGTATCCTCATTCGGAAATATATTCGTTCTAAGTCTGTATTTATCCTCTGATTTACTGTTCAAGTCTACAACGAGGTAACCCCAAAGACGCGCCGTCGCTAACTGATACGCTTTATTGAAATATCCACTTTTATTTCCATATATCTGTCTGCCAAAATACTGAATTTGTTGAATATCTCTGTGGTTCTTGAACAAAACGTAATATTGAGTATTAAGACTGATAGTCCTAGCTGATGGTGACTTTTGATACATGTTGTGAGCTAGGTAAATAATTGATACTTTTAAATGGTGCGAGTGCACGGTCCAGAGTTTTTCAATAGTTTTATTAGCGCCATTGATTTCAGTCATTAAGTCGTCAAGTATCAAACAAGAGTGTTTTGGGTCTTTAGAAAATAATACAAGTTCATTTTCTGTCGGCAGTCCTTCTTTGAATATCATATCTGGCTTACTTTTGAGTATTTCATCAAAGATCGGTTGCCACGAACTTCCGTAACAATACACAATAGTCGAAAAGTCTTCGGTAAACATTCCTTTAGAATTTGTAAGAAGTCTCTGTACAAAGGAAGTCTTTCCTCCGTTCGAAGAAGCAACTAACGTAATTGTACACGGGCTTTCAAATGGTAGTAACGATTGTGATTCATACCACGCCATCTCACTCCAAAAGTTATATTTCTTATCCACAACTGTCTGATTAACGTTAGTTTTCGTTTTTGTATTTTAACACTTTCAAATCTCTCCAATACGTCCGTGCTTCTAATATACTTTTATCTATTAGAGGCCAGACTTGTTTCAATCTGTTCCACTGTCTCTCGCTAAGTTGTATGCCTATTATAGACGCGGTATCGTTCAAGAATCGTCTTATATCCAACACTACCACGCCATACCTATTACACACAGTAACGTACGTATTGTGGTAAATATCGTATTGCTTAATAAATACACAGGCAGTCTCATTCTGATCTACTTCAACTTTGTAATCTACAACACCCGTCTGTTGACCATTTTCCTGATTCATAATAACTATTCCCGGAATAGATGTACCGCATAAAATCAAGAATATAGCGACAATCCATTTAATGAGCTGTTGATGTTTCTTGAGAGCATGCGTTTTCCCAAATCTCCTATTATCCTCGACGAATGAGTTAATTACAGTATTTCCATCCGTATCTTCCTCAATCTCATGAGCAGTAATCTTTACTGGTTTCATATTTATGTCTGTCTTCGAACGCACCCTTGAAGCACAATGCGAGTTTACGAGAATGGAACTGATATTTATACGAGAAAAAAATCCGCAACCTAGTGCGATATATATTTCGGGATGAGTGTTGTACTGGACCCCAACACTTAATTGAAATCTTTTGAAAATGTTATTTGAATACAACTACATGTACTACTATTACTACTAACAGCAACAACACTAATAATACCAATAATAACCATATAAGCATGTAATAGTAGATACATAATGTTAAATACAGTTTAACAAGAAACAATCTTCAGAAAATATATAGTAGTTATAGCCATAAAGATGTCGTTCGTACGTAGGTTACTGGTACACAATCACTTCTCTGGCTTGGTTAACTTCGAAATAACCGACGCCTTCTGTATATATAATACATGTGACTGGTGTCGGTAACGGACGGGAGAAATTAGCGCTTACTCGGATTATTCCCTGTTTTACTAAAGTCAAATACTTTCTGTCATGGTAAACAGGCTCGATGTTAAAGGCGTACACCGCGAACCCATTAGCAATATCAGACTGCGTAATTTGATTGCCTTCATCTTTCAACCATTTTCCACTCGTTTCAAACAACCAATGAAACGCCTCTGCCGTGTCTGTACCGTTTTTGGCATCGAAATTTAATCTCAGCGGGTTGCCTTGTACGGGAATATTATCAACGGCTACCGTTAACTCTGTTAGTCCAAACCCTTGAAAGTTCCACGGCGATGTATGATAGGAACCAGATACGGACTGACTATTGGCGAGTGCTACAACGATCTTGTTAGGTCTTATACCTTGACAAACATTGTCGATGTTGAAATTAACTTGGCCCTGCGATATTGCGGCTAATCTAACTTCCGTTTTCACGTACGGATACTTGGCGTTAGTTTTTTCAAGTTTCTGACTATGACAAAACACAACTGCCGGATTCACCAGTATTTTACACATGTTCAAAACCATTTCGTCAATCACAATTTTGTAGTCTGCCACCAATGTGTCCGTCGTAAGGTAGAACTCTGGTTTAGCTCTGTAGAATTTTATGTTCATTGCCGTCTGATTTACTAGGTATCGATCTAGTTGAAACGCATCATGCATTATAGGCGCGATCATATGAACCTTTTTGCTTTCAGCGAACAATGATGTGCGAGTTTTAAAACCATCGTTAGCACCAGTTTTCCCATCGTTATCGTCTATATGTCCGGGTGTGTCTTTATAGTAACACTGCGACGTTAACTGCGAAGATTTCGCGTCCTGGCCATACTCTAATAAAGTTTGTAAGTACGCTTTGTAGGGATAGTTTCCAGTCGAAGAAGTGATAAACTTTCCTTGTACCGTAACATCCACTTGTTCAAACAAAGCGTGAGCGACAAGATTCACGGGTCCAACATATTCTTCATCGGAGAGGGCGCTCCCATCCCGATGCACTATCCGAGCTTTTATAGACATGAAGCTTCGTGAAGTGTCAATATACTCCATCCCATTCTGTCCGCTCACTATAAACTGAATCGGAGATGTATCTGTAATTTGTCCGATCGGTAGTATTTGTTGAAAGTATATTTTCTCGACGGCAGTTTGGGTTGGAGCAACAGAAAATAGATCTAATTCAGACGGTTGAGCTTCATCCATGCTTTCAGAATTGATGGCCGCCATCATTTTCTTTGAATAAAGACTTTTTCTGTCGACTGCGCTTTCTTGACTGTTTTGAAGAAGTCCGGCGTTGTCTTTTTATACCCTTTTCCCGTTTAAGTTCCGAGACAGCTTGTTCGACAACTTGCTGCGCTGGCGAGACAAGCTCAACTTTCAATTCACTCGTTTTATCCTTCGGTTTATGATGAGAAGAGTTTTCGATAGGAACTATTCCATTTTCTCTAGTTTTCTGGAGTGTACCGGCAGTTTTACTGTACGATTTTTTATCTCCGTTAAAATAATAAGGATGTTCTGGTGTCCCGATAGAGTCGTAATATCTGATCCATTTTTCGAGATTTGGAGTGTATAGGTGATTTCGATTCATTTTCAACTTTGCTAAATACTTCACACAATATCGATCGGTGATGATGTTAGATGTAACACAAGAGTAAGCGGTAGACGCAAATGTTGCGCTTCAGATCCGTGTTGGTCTTTTAATTCAAAATCGAGTTCACTGAGTTCCGATTTTATCACGGGAACGTAATACAATGGCGAAACGATAGTATTTCCTGTATTACTCTTGGTTAGCCTCCTTAACAGCGGGGCTTTTACTCCGTTTATGAAACTCTCACCACATATGCTTGAATATATATTCAGTACGTCGTCCATTTTTATATCATCTGGCAGCGAAATCTCCGTAAGCGCGATTTTCCAGGTGCCGTTCAATTCGACATTCTGTTGTAGCTTTGTTCTAAAGTTGTAAGGTTTATTGTCCGGATAATATTCTAAATTCTTGTCACTTTGGACTACCAGATAATAAGACATTTTTACTTAACGTTAAAAGTTTCAATGCCGTCCTTCCTTATCCAGGAGTTGAATTTATTTGGCCACCCCTCGTACTTTACCAGAACTTCATAAATGCCGTTGCGTTTCCTTCTTCGAATAATTTTTTCAATTATCCATAAAGCATTTTCGTCTTTATGAACTAGTTGTAATTCTTCTTGATAGAATGTACCAGAAAGCTCGTCATTTAGCATATCGGAAACTTTATAAACATGAATGCCTTGTTTTACAGAACGTGTAATTATTTTGAATATCTCTGGAGTAAATTTTGCTTGATAATCTCGGGAAAATGGATATTTCAGGTATGCAAGCCTAACGAAGTCGCCTAAGTTGTATTTGAAACTGGCGTTGTGTTTGTTTGAGGCAACAGACGATGGTGTGCTTTTATTGTACATGTAATCCCAAACGAACGCTTCGTTTGCTTTCGTAACATCCTCTGGAGACATGCTTCCCGGGAGACTTCCGTGCGGTGTAGAATTATAGCTATCCACGAGCGCTTGCAAATGTTCTAAATATTTGTAGCTCCTGTTGGTCTGAAACATTTTGTGCATCTTGTTTCGAAAAGTACGAATAATTCTTTCAACGGGAGAAACCTTTATATCTTCGTTTTGAGATGTGAAATAGGCGATCCCGTTTTTTCGCAGTTCTTCTCTGAATATTTTGTTTTTAAATTCGACGCCTTTGTCTGTTTGTACAATTTGAGGACACCGTCCTTTGCGTAAAATACGTTCGAAGGCATCTGCTACTTCCTTAGCTCGCTTAGTTTTCAACGGCTCCACAAACAGATATTTCGAAAAAATATCTGTAACCACTAGCAAATAATTAATGCCGGTGTAACGAAGTATTTTGACCCCCATCGAAAAAAGACCCCCCGGTCATAATTCGACGACGTGGAATGACCCCCGGTCATTTTTCGATATCGTACAATGACCCCCCGGTCATAATTCGACGTCGAAATTTGACCCCCCGGTCATAGTACTATGACTCCCCTCATGAAGTATTTTGACCCCTCCTGAAATATATCGACCCCCATCGAATAGTGACCCCTACCCTCTCCAGCAATTAAGCGACACAGTTTAACCAATTGGACCCTAGCGACGAGTATATAAGATATTTACAAACAGTGTTCATGTTAATAGTACACTTGTCCCTTGTAAACAGTGTAGACCCAAGTCAGACTTTACCCACAGGAGCCCTCTGATATGTGTCAGTTTTGAAATGTATTGTATAAAACAACTCTAGCTAGTCGAAAATTGACTTGACATAACTAGAAAACTTGAATTGTTCACTTACATTTTCAGGTGTGAATGAGTTAAAAGATACATAAAATTTAGATAATAAACAAGTTAAAATTCAGACGTGATAAGCACGCCATGGGAACGTACAGTATACTAAATGCTGTTCCCGAGGGTGCGTATATGTTGGATGCTGATGGTAGGGATTACCCGATCTCTTTGATACAAGCTGGTTGCGGGTCTGAGGTATAATTCGTGAACAGCTTATTTATAAATAAGTTAAGGGTGTAATTCAGCCATGGAGTATGCAGGTCGGTGGGGCGGGGGCAGGCAGGGTGTGAATTACTTGAGAAAGTTATAAATTACTTTACAATTTTACAATCACATTGCTAAAGAATGCATTATATTACAATTACCATTACGCAACGTTTACATAAAATTTTGTAATGCATTAAATTACAACAACATTGGCAAAGTAATGCATTACATCGTACATTACAGTCCAAAACATTACTAAAAAAAGACTAATAAGCATATCATATATAACTGATAGGTTATCATTTACAAGTTATTTGTCAACTACATAATCAAAGATGCAAACTTAAGAATACATGTATGCAAGTATACAGTTTGTAAAGTCAAAGCCTTTTTGTCTGTACACTTCTTGATTGAATTACTGCTATAGAGGGGTTCAACTGTACCAAGACAAAATGTATAAATGTCACTGCTGCATATAACACCATTACAGTTTCAAATGCATTGTCTGGTAGATGCATAAAGTCAAACATGAATACTAACCCTTTACTCCATAGCCTGTTTCTATTCCTGAAGATATATGACCACTTATTGAACGTAGTTTAAAGTATATCAGTGGTACTCGATATCAATAAACGTGAACAAGTAAAACTATTTATCCCCCTTTTACATGTACCTCGTATATATAATATTTACATCGATTCCAATGACATTCGTCTTCTTACAATGTGTCGCAACATGTGTCTATGAAGATATTGATTAGATTATTGACAGTATGTTGTACAATATACAACCATCCAAAGATTTTTAAAAGAAATTAGCAATCTGACATGAATTAATCCTCAGGGTGCTGCTCGCGACATTCAATAATGAGAAGGGGCCTTTGTTTGACATCAAATACGGTAATTACCATACCAGGACAGGGCGTGTCATTGTATGAAATATAATAATATCAGAGGGGTCATTCTACGACATCGAATAATGACCGGGGGTCATTCTACGACATCGAATAATGACCGGGGAGTCATTCTACGACATCGAATAAAGACCGGGGGTCATTCTACGACATCGAGTTATGACCGGGGAGTCATTCTACGACATCAAAGAAAGACCGGGGGTCATTCTACGTCATCGAATAATGACCGGAGTTATTCAACGACACTGATTACAAGGGTAATGAGGCAAAGTTGCGCAGCGTCCGATCTGGATATAAGTAACTGTTGTTTGCAGATGGTGTTAAATGTACACATAAACATGATAAACTGTTAAATCATATCAGCAAGAGTTGGCAAAACACAACATAACCCGCTTGTAGTGGCTTTATTTGAATGATGACAATTTGATAGGTACTTCAGGGCCCAATGTTATAAAGAGTTTGAGTTGAGTCTGGGCGTTTGCGCTAATCTGACCAATCAAATACCTGACAACGATCTCAGACTCAACTCAAACTCTTTATTATCTTGAGCTTTTGGTCACTACAGAATTCAAGGTCAAACTGAGGCAACAGATATCACGATACTCACAATATTGGTCACTTGCTAAATACGACAATAGTACATTTCGCAGTTGCTAAGTTATGCAAGGTAAAGAGTCTTACAAGTAAACAATACTATAATACTTAAGTCATTCGAAGTGACACTACCTTATTAAAATGTAAAGCCGGAGAACAGTAAAAACACAAGTAATGGTAATAAAAAGATGACCAAACTATACCTACAAGTGCAGCTTAATAAAGGTTTTACAGTTGTTTTGATACCAACTTTATTTCAGATTTAACGACCGAGATCAAGCTCGAGTCAGTGTCTTGAGACTAGAACAGTTGAAACGAAACCCGCAACCAAATCACAGATTAGATCAAAGTTTGTTGGCCAAACTGAGATACTTTTCAACAGTACTGTTGTGTTTTCGAAAAAATAAACGTAAACCTTTAGTCATGTTTAAAAAGAAATGCATTAAGAAAATTCCAAAGCTTTTGTCACGGAGCCCCCTCAAAATCTCCCAAATTTGGGCACTAAACGTATTGACTTGCCAACTGACAGGTATCCTTCTAAACCAATAGAACGTACATGTATGAGCGCCGTGGTACCAAATAAATGCCATAAAAGTTGTTGATCGAAAAATAATGTAAAAGGTCAAGGTCACAGTGACCTGAAAAGTGAAAACTTTACAGGCTATGTTATAGGCCACTTTGCCATGGCAAATTGTACTCACACACCAACTTTGGTAAATCTTGTTGATGTAATAAAGAAAATATGTTCTAAACAAAAGGTACATGTGAAGACGGAATCACTTCCAGACACGCGCAATTTTGTCACCACAAACGAGCTTTGGGGTATATATAAACACATTTAGCACTTGCAAAACTAACTTTACACCAAATATAAAGGTAAGTATAAAGGGGGTCATTTTTCGACAGAAGGGGGTCAATATTCGACGATGGGGGGTCCTTTTTCGACGACAGGGGGTCATTCAACGACGTCGAATTTTGACCGGGGGGTCACTTTTCGATGGGGGTCAAAATACTTCGTTACACCGGCATTGTAGCTGGATGTATTAGATACGCTGGCTAAATCCACACCCCACTGTATATCAACGCCTGACGTGACGAATCTTCTCCTGGTGAATTTTCTCTTTATACTTCTGTGAAGGGTATATACGTCTTGTTCTTGTAACCACTGGGTAATCTTTTTACGAGATATTTTATATCGTCCTTCTTTCTTAACAATTTGATACAGTTTTTCTGGAGCCGTAAATGAAGCTGGACTTTTAACGTCGAAATACAAGCTTTTCAAATAATCTCGATAGTCCATGATAACTTTTCACGAGTCAATGTAGTTGCAACATCCAAGCAGTGTTTCTTTCAAATGGCATATTTCCGATAGAAAATCTTTAGAAATAGTGACGGATCTAGTTCCTTTTCTTATATTTATGACAACTTTTCCATCCTCATTTCGAAAAATAGATAGATGATGAGTACCGTCAAAATTGAAACTGATTTTGCGTTTGTTATTATTATTAACAGCTCCGTTACAGACATTTTCTTCAGACGCGTCATCACACACCATCCCGCTAATATTCATGTGAGCTTGTGTCATTCTTAAGTAGTAAGCAACTATATAAGTTTGATACGTCTGCTTTGAGTTATACGCTGATAATAGTTCGGTTGTAAACCACGAATTATGTTCAGAGGACTGGATATTACCGTGGTATAGCGCGCTAATTAATTTTTACAAAACATTAACCTTTGTTGCAGAAACGATCTATGTGCCTTTAAACGGTGAAATGTAAAGGCTACGATTGTCGTTGCGTCGGTCTAATCGTGGAACATAGATAGCTCACTTTAGCGTCAGTTAAACTCGTTAACCTGTAGTCGTTCGTTTTGACAGCCGTGTGACATTATATCTTACATGAAAAGTTCCGGAAGTTGCCCTCAAAATGCATCATGCCCGTGAAATGTACTAAGAAATTTAAACAAAGCTAATTTTTCGAGTCGTGAATACGAGGATATTTCAAACTTATTTATATCCCCCATTTAAGGTGGAAATGACTAGCTTCAACTAACTGTTTTGGTTATTGATCGTTTTCTCAAATCGTGTTCAAAAACTTATCGAATTCCACCAACGTTAAGCGATGCAAACAACCGGGTTTACGTGTTTGTTATGTGCCCTCGAATAGCTAGGTTTAAATCAAAACATGATATAAATTTTATTTATATACTATAAGTATTCAGATGCGCGTCTTTTTTTTAATACATTTTATTGCTTGTGAACTCATTTGGACGTCATATTGGAATTCCCGTTTGCCTAGGCACACTACCTATATGGCCGTTTCTGTAGACTGCCAACGGTATCATGCGAACAGGTCGGGGTTATTTTGTTTGTTTAAAGTGTTACATTTGGAGGCCATCGATACGGTTACCGAATGCGCTACTGTTAAAATTTTAGCATGGTTAATCGCTTTACGATTTTCTTGCACACAACTACCCACACTGGTTCTCTGTAAGGTCGCACCTGTCTTCCGAGCCGTTTTTGCTGAGCTGAAGAAGTTTCGCCTAATATGAGTCGTTTGCTTTCTCCGTCAACGAAAACATTTGAACAATCTTAAACACATTTTTTTAATATGCTCTATGTTCTAAGACAGACATTATTATTTAATTCACTAACCTGCTTTTTTTAAGTGTATATATTGTTCTGCGCGATGAAATTTTAGATCGTACTCAATGATAGTACATGCGTTAAACTGACTATATATACAATCACATCCGAATAAAAGAAAAATAATACGCTCTTCCGTTTCACAGTAACCGAGCGAGCTACAATACATGCAGACCCCTCTTGGTTGTTGTTGTTGTTGTTTTATCACCTTTTAATCGTTAACCCGCTGCACGCTTCCTTCTACCTACACCACCTCTCTATTTAGCGACGGGTATATGTTAAGCGCGCGATACACAAAAATTAATTCGTCACCTGTCATCTTTTCACGCAGTCAGCCAGCCGCGTATTTCTACCTGCCCCCAAGGTGAGATATGACCTGTAACGTCCGTCGCACGATTTTGTATCTTCTAACAGAAATGTATCTTTTAACAGAAATGTATCTTTTAACAGAAATGTATCTTTTAACAAAAATGTATCTTTTAACAAAAATGTATCTTTTAACAAAAATGTATCTCTAACAAAAATGTATCTCTAACAAAAATGTATCTTTAACAAAAATGTATCAGGCTTTGCGAGCTACATAGAATACTACTAATGAATTCAAGTAGATCTAAATGAAATGCAATAAAAACATTGTAAATATTCAGTATTAAATGTGTGTAAATTTCGACAAAATGCATATTACCAAATACCTTAGAGGGCCGGTTTTACATTTTAATGGGTGTACATGACTGTATTGTAGGGGCGAAACCCAATCAAGCTTAGTGTCTACTAAAATGGACATTGGCAAACAATGTAGACCCTGATGAGACGCCGTGTTACACGGTGTCTCATCAGGATCTGCACTGTTTGCTATATTAGATGAAAATATTTTGATGTATGGACAAACACTACAGTGTCTTTCGATCACCCTGGTAAATATACAATGGAATCATCCAGTAAGAAAGCAGGGTGAGACCATTGTAATATCAAGGAAAATATGGCTTAAGGCGTTTCCACAACCGTTAGACCGTAATTGCTTGCGTCACACATTTGGATTTAGCTTCAACACCAGGGTCTATGCTTATAAAGCGTTGAGTTGAATCTGAAATCGTTCTCAAGCATTTGATTGGTCAGATATGAGCCTAGGCTCAAATCTGACCAATCAATGCTTGAGAACGCACTCATATTAAACTCAAACGCTTTATAAGCGCTAGGCCAAGTTTTCCTTTCAGCTCTGTTGCTCAGAGAGTTAAATTGTGTTTGTCAGTTTTTCATTGATGAACCTTTGTGGGAAAATAGTGTGGCAACTGGGGTACGAATAAAACTTGTAGTTTCTATTACATTTCTGATATACTGTTCTATACGATTATATCTACAACCACAGCGGCCTGACACGTGTCATGTCTCCCTGGGCACTAAAAATATACAAACTTGGTCAGAAATTATATTTTGAAGGAAAACAAACACACCCAAAACCACCAATTCTTAAATGGATGTTTGTGTGTTTTGGAGGCATAGAACATGCGTCTGGCAGCTACGGCCATAGAGAAATTGGTGGTATTCTGAAAACAGACTGTGTATATGCCTCTTTGTAAAATGCACCCCCTTACGATTACCATGTTTATCCATGGATTTCTTATGAAACTTTGCACGCATGAGATCTTTGCGTCTGGAACCTGTGGCCATAGAGAAATTGGTGGTATTCTGGAATCAGATTTTGTATATGTCTCTCTGTAAAATGCACCCCCTTACGACTACAATGTACCATGTTATCCATGGATTTCTTGCGAATCTTTGCACACATGTCAAAAATGACACGAGAACTTATGTCTCTGTGAACGCAGTTATAATCGCTGAGTTTGCCCTAGTTTTACAATTATAAATAGTTGAATAACTCGAAAACAGCTGATATTATATAGACATTTTGAATTAAAAGTAAATTGTGTAATAAACATTGATCAAAGTCATGTTTGGGTTTGTATTTGAAGAGTGCAAACATGCATTAGGTTAGAATCTAGGATAGTATGTCCAGTGTTGATGGGAGTATAATTAATACTTTATATGTGCGTTTATGATAGTAGATTTTAGATAGAGATCGAATCTCACACAAAAAATACCATTTTGATGGAGTTATAGCTCATTGACTATTAAAGCAATACTTTGGCAACACATATCGTTCTTAAACATTTGTTCTTTTTTCAAGGCCTTGTCAAAAGAAGGACGTCATTTATTTTCCCCGTCATACAGTAGAGAAAACGTTATTCTTTCCCAATATACGCGTTTACGCTTAAACTATTATTACCAGTGCAAACAGTTTGGAGCCTAATCAGACGCCGGTTACCCGGCGTCACGCCGGATCATGCTCCAAACTGTTTGCCACTCAGATAAAAATGAAAAGTCAGACTTGTCAAAAAAAGTCCTTTTCTACATTTTTGTGTTTTGCGTTTGCGTTTCGTTTGCGTTTAAACGGGAAAGAATAACGTTTTTCAATTATTTACACACAAAAAACACAAAACATTCTTACCATAAGAACATTTGTTCTTATTTCAGGGACAGACAGCGTCACCAGGCAGTATTTTTGCGACACATGCATGCGTTTTTGCAGAAGCAACAGATACATTACATGATTTTCTTCGTTGAGTTGGTGAGTGTTATAACAACTCAACTCAGAACAATTTTATTGGCAATTGGCAACACAGACGTGTCGCTTTACAAACAATCAAATACGTACAACTTGGCATCATAAATACATGTTTATCTTTTTCAATATCCTTTGAACATGATGTAAGGCAATCAAACAGGAAATTTTCATTTTCTACTTGAATTGCCCAACATTTAAGGTTACCGGTACATTTGTACTTTGCATTAACTCATTATCTCCTGAAACTTCCAATGGACAATCCTGTTTACACTAAAGGTTAGTCCATTTTGGATTATATATGGTTGTTTTTTACAATATGTTTCTAAATGACAAACAGTGAAGTCCCTGATTAGAGCGCTCCTGAAGGAGTCATCTAATCAGGGACTTCACTGTTTGCTTTAGACACGTGTACTCTTCATATGTACACGTTTGGTAAAGGACGCATATATGCGTCACTAGGGATCAACAAGTTAAAATGAAACACTAATGTTAATAAACACATGTATATACATGTACAGTGAGTCGTACATAGCTCAGGTAGATCCCCTAAACATAAAACAATAGGTACATGTACTTTAAATTTATGTATTCATTAATTCAATGTTGATATTGTACTTATTATCTTATAAAATTGTCTTGGTGTCTATATTTACATTAGTCTGGTTTGAACCAGTGTACGGGAAACCCATTACTCTACGGTGAAGAAAACGTTGCTCTTCCCAAAATAAACATTTTTATACTTTCACAAACACCCAATTCCATTGCAAACAGTTTACAAGATACAAGATACAAAAATACTTTATTTATAGTCGGGTGTTAACAAACATAGATTTAACATTAGCTAGAAGCTATTTACCGACTAAAACAAATAGTTCTTGACAAAATACATTTAACTAACAAACAACCTGTAAGATAAGTTACGTGGAAGATAAATTATAAAATAGCAATTAAAGAGTATAACAGACTGGAACAAGAAAGTTGGAGCCTTACCAGACGTCGAATAAACTTGTGTCTGATTAGGCATCACTATTGGTTGCCATACATATGATATATATTCTTTAAGAACTTAAAGTGCGCTCACATTTGCTCTACGACGGTCGTGTATACGGCGGCCGCAGAAACGTGAAATCGGGAGAATCTTGCGGCGGTCGTAGATATTCTACGGCGGCCGTACGGCAGCCGCATGGCGTATACCAATATTTTATAGGCCGTAGAGCTCGCCGTAGAATTATAACTTGGAGTTAAAACATTTTTTAATTCTACGGCGGCCGTAGAAAACACTCGCCGCAGAGTTGTTCTGCGCCTGTCGTACGGTCGCCGTACGGCCACCGTGCGGCTGCCGGTGTAACGAAGTATTTTGACCCCCCATCGAAAAGTGACCCCCGGTCAAAATTCGACGTCGTAGAATGACCCCCTGTCGTCGAAAAAGGACCCCCATCGTCGAATATTGACCCCCTTCTGTCGAAAAATGACCCCCTTTATACAATGTACTTACCTTTATGTTTGGTGTAAAGAGATTACACATATAAACAACACCATAGAAGAGGGTCTTAAAAACAATAACACAAAACCATTCTGGCATTATGTTAAATCACGACAGCAAGACAATTTTGGCATACCCTCACTCAAAAAAGATGGCAACCTTGTTAGTGACAGTAAGAGTAAGGCAGACATTCTACTAGAACAGTTCACCTCAGTTTTTACCAAGCCAGATTTAGACAAAATGCCTTCAATGAAAGAACAATTCAAACACAAACTTCCTCCTTTAAAGATTACAAAGTCAGGTGTCGAGAAACTACTCCTCAATATTCAAACTTCTAAAGCATCTGGACCCGATAAGGTTTCAAACATTATGCTCAAAACATGTGCAACCCAATTAGCACCAGGGCTGAGTGTCATTTTCCAAGCGTCTATAGATACCGGCAAACTACCCCATGACTGGTTAAATGCCAATATAGCCCCAGTCTTCAAAAAGGGTGATGTACATATGGCCGAAAACTATAGACCTGTTTCCTTGACCTCAGTATCATGTAAGCTATTGGAGCACATTATTTGTAGACACCTCTTTCAACACCTAGAAAAAAACAACATCTTAACAAATTTAAATCACGGTTTTAGATCAGGCTTCTCCTGCGAGACACAACTTATAACAACTGTACACGACCTTTTAGAGAACAAAGACAAGAAACTCCAAACAGACATCTTCATCTTAGACTTCTCCAAAGCATTTGACACAGTACCTCACTCAAAACTTCTCTTTAAACTCAAAAAGTATGGAATCACTGGAAATTTGCTAGATTGGCTGGAGATGTTTTTGACTAAACGCCACATGCAGGTGGTGGTAGATGGACCACACTCTGAATCAGCCCCTGTCGGGTCCGGTGTCCCCCAAGGGACCGTGCTTGGTCCGCTCCTGTTCCTCTGTCACATCAATGACCTACCTGACTCCGTTAAATCGCAAGTCCGGCTGTTTGCAGATGACTGCCTTCTGTACAGAACAATCCGGAGTCAGGAGGATCATGAAGTGCTGCAGAGAGACTTGAGTGGGCTGGAGGCCTGGGCCTCGTCATGGGGTATGCGTTTCAATGCCAAGAAGTGCTACCTCATGAGTGTCAATAACAGATCCAGTCATTTCTACACCCTAGACAATCAAATACTAAAGCAGGTCCAGGAGAACCCTTACCTAGGCGTGACAATATCAGAAGACCTGAGATGGGGTTCCCACATAAATAAAATAACTAAAAAGGCTAACTCCACCGTAGCCTTTCTTAAAAGAAATTTGAGACACTGCCCCCCACAATGCAGAAAGACAGCATATATATCTTTGGTCAGGTCAGTGCTGGAGTATTCTTCAGTTGTGTGGGACCCAATACTATCCTCGGAAATAGAACGACTTGAACGAGTGCAGAGGCAGTCAGCAAGGTTCATCACGGGTGACTATAAATCACGAGAAACTGGTTGCGTCACCCGTATGCTTACAGACCTCGACTTACCAACACTTCAAACAAGACGGAAACACAGCAGACTTACACTTTTCTTTAAAATAACAGAAGGACTCTTACCAGCTTTACCACCTGCAAATTACCTCACCCCAGTTAGACAAAAACGACAGATCAAACCTAAAATATTCACTGACTTCACGGCTAAAAACATTGTAGACAGATCCGCCAATAATAACAGCAAGTGTTTTCAGGTACAACATGGCCATAGTGACCAACTGCAAAAAACCTCTTTCTTTTATAGAACCACTGTTGAGTGGAACCAGCTTGAAGAAGACATTGTATGTGCAGACAGTGTGGAGAGCTTTAAGTCAGCTCTCCAACAGTGCTACTAAAGCACCCCTCTCTCTCCCGGTGCATAAATGCCGTAACAGGCCCTGCACTGTATTTAATCAGATTCAGATTCAGAAAGTTAGTTTTGCAAGTGCTAAATGTGTATTTATACCCCAAAGCTCAATGTTGGGCGTGTGTAGTGACAAAATTGCGCGTGTCTGGAAGTGATTCCGTCTTCACATGTACCTTTTGTTTAGAACATATTTTCTTTATTACATCAACAAGATTTACATGTACCAAAGTTGGTGTGTGAGTACAGTTTGCCATGGCAAAGTGGCCTATAACACAGGGGGCCAACTAGGTATTACGTAGGAGCGTTTGTCTACGACAACATGTATTGGACTGGCTACGACAGTAAACATATTTTACATGTTCTGTCAAATGTCAACAGTGTTAAATATCATAAATCGTCCTTTTGTTCGTAAATTATAAGAAGTGACACACTGTTTATAGAATCAAGCCCCATCATATGCAGTTTGTGGTTCCAATTGTCACTTTGTGATTGATTATATCTGATCTACCATTTTATTAACCCGTTCAGTAATCAGCATAATATGTGTATGTATTGCTACGAAGATGCATCTGTGTGTATACGTTTCTAACAGAGGGTGTATTGGTATGCTCACGAAGTTTTCTTTTACTACATAACCAGCTGAAATGGAATATTTGGACATTTACATGTTTACAAATAGGATAGTTCGAATTAAACGAGTTGGAGATATCGAAATTCGACTGTACATGACAAAACTAGACTTATTGCATTTCAACATTATACAGACCAATCACTGTCGTCATCCCAGGGCCTGTATCTGTGTTTAGTCGATACTTGCCAAAAAAACATATACAGTGGAGAATCTGTTATTCTTTCCCGTTTAAACGCAAACGTACGCAAACGTACGCAAACGCACGCAAACGCAAAGCACTAAAACGTAGAAAAGTACAACTTTTTGACAATTCTGATAATTCAACTTTATCTTGGTGGCAAACAGTTTGGAGCCTGATCAGACGCCGGGTTACCCGGCGTCTGATCTGGCTCCAAACTGTTTGTAATAGAAATAATAGTTTTAGCGTAAACGCGTTTATTGGGAAAGAATAACAGATTCTCCACTGTATAATACGCATACACAAAATGCTTTAGATTCATGTTGGTGTCGGTGTAGATCAAGATCAGCAACCGCGTCATAGTCTCAAAATTTAAAAACTACATATACCATCTTTGACCACTTACGTTGCGAAATAGACAAACAAAAAACAGAATCAACCAGATACGTAAGAGAACAGACTCATGTCAGACAGATCCTCTGAGAAAATAGTACACGTATATTTGCATTTTCGTAGGCTTTGAAAACAAATATGGATTGCAAATTATAATTATGTAGCCATTTGATGTTGTTTAATCATGCATGGTCTAAGCTATTTGAGGAAACATGTGTTACAAACGAACTTATTGAAGAATCGGTACATGTACCTGTATGCGTAACAGCTGCAGCGACAATTACAGTGTTTTTTACATTTTCTGGACAGTTGTCCAGGTTTCAGGCAAAAGGTACATTGTATTGATCTGGTGACATATTCATTAAGGTAATAGTGCACGGCCATATTGAATTCTGGCTATTGTAGCCAACTTTGAGGTCAAATGCTACTCATGCTTTACAGAGATGAGTCTCAATCAAAACACACAGTCCAATTCAAAGCATGTGTATATGTTCTAACACTGACCGAACTATGCCGACAAAAGCTGCCTCGCTAATTATTTACAAGCATTAAAACAAAAGGATTTTTAGGGCACGTGCACCGCACTGTATAGCAAACAATTCAACAGAAAAACTATGACAAATTGCAACCCGGTTCTTCATTGAGATGACAGAAATGTGATTTTCAAGCATTTCTTTCTGAATAGGTGTTTTGAATATATTTACCACGTGTTGTGAAACAAATCCACCGCCATTTTGAAGCCAAAACACGACATGTATAGTTAAATGTGGTACGAGTATTTTGGATCTAAAGCTCTGTTCCTACGTTGATCATACACTTTTACTTGCTTTTCTACTAGGCGAGAAATGAGACTACAGCATGCACTTTTCTGATTCCCAGATCAATATTGTTTTTGATTAGATTTCTCTCCTGAAAATCTGTTCGCTTTTGTTTACATACAGACTAAAAGATGACACCGAATCACTCGTTATGGAAGAAATATATTAATGCGCTCCAAAACTACTTTCGCGAAAAGATCGTATTTATTTTCATAAACATGAACGTCATTGTTTTAGATACAACTTTTCTAATTCAGAATCAACTGTTTTAAAGACGAAGTCGCAATTTATAGCGTTTTAGATAATTATGTCGTGATTTTTTTTCATAGCCGAATAACCATTTAAAATACAAACGACAATACTGACCCCGGCTTTGCGCAAAAAATACACATTTATACCCTATAGATTATATCATATATGCGAATTAAACAATTAATTTCCAAGCATAAAATCAGAAACGTATGCTAACATTTCTATAATCGCACTATGATCTGTCTCAAAACCAATAATATAATACATGTAAGATCTAATTATATTGGCGTCAGTTAACGATCTTCGTTCGATAAGGGCGAACTCTCATTGTTGTTAACAAATGGGTTACCTTCGGAAATCTTGAAAATCCCGTGCAAATTGTTTGCAACCACCCGGTATAACTATCTTATCTACGGTGTGGTGTTTGCGTCCGAGTTAAGAATTTTCGCTGGAATATTCATTTAAAATATAGAACTAATCGATCTTCCTTCCAATGGGGAATATACTTTTTTCCCTGGGGAAAATAAAAGGGGTTATGGTCAAAGCGTACCATAGTCAAAACATACCGAGTCAAAAGGTACACTTTTTGGTTGAAGCGTACCACATAAAGGATATGTACGTGAAACGTTCAATACGGTATTAAGTGACAGTTTATTGATTTTCGCACAAATTTATACCTGTAAAATGCGTAATTAGTGTATTTTTCATAAACCTTGGTCGGGTTCACCCATACACCTACTTATCTAGCACATGCTGAACAGTTATGGCATGTGCATGTATGTATATCTTATTGTTACATTAAATATACATGCCAAACTGCCAACGCAAGACCTCCAAGTTCCCTTTAATTTTCATATAAGAGCGTTTATTTTAAATCGATGGAAAATATGACACAACATTATTTAATACTTTTATTTGTGTTTATAAATTGATGTACTGTCCTCAAAGTTGTTAATATTGGCAACGAATTTTCATTGACACTTCTGACGAATAATAACTATCTATCCAAACGTATCGGTAATTTCTGGTTAACATTCCCCATTGTGTCGGAATTTGCCGGTGTAACGAAGTATTTTGACCCCCATCGCAAAATGACCCCCGGTCATAATTCGACGACGTAGAATGACCCCCGGTCATTTTTCGATATCGTACAATGACCCCCCCCCCGGTCATAATTCGACGTCGAAATTTGACCCCCCGGTCATAGTACTATGACTCCCTCAATGAAGTATTTTGACCCCTCCTGAAATATATCGACCCCCATCGAATAATGACCCCCTACCCTCTCCAGCAATTAAGCGACACAGTTTAACCAAATGGACCCTAGCGACGAGTATATTAGTTATTTACAAACAGTTTTCATGTTAATAGTACACTTGTCCTTTGTAAACAGTGTAGACCCAGGTCAGACTTTACCCACAGGAACCCTCTGATATGTGTCAGTTTTGAAATGTATTGTATAAAACAACTCTAGCTAGTCGAAAATTGACTTGACATAACTAGGCAAACTTGAATTGTTCACTCAAATGCATTGTCTGTTTGATGCATTAAGTCAAACATGAATACTTAACCCTTTACTCCATAGCCTGTTTCTATTCTTGAAGATATATGACCACTTATTGAACGTAGTTTAAAGTATATCAGTGGTACTCGATATCAATAAACGTGAACAAGCGAAAATATTTATCCCCCTTTTACAGTATATAATATGTAATACAGGTATTTACATCGATTCCAATGACATTCGTCTTCTTACAATGTGTCGCAAAAGAAACACTGCAGCATGTGTCTATGAAAATATTAATTAGATTATTGACAGTATATTATACAACATAGAAGCATCAAATGATTTTTAAAAGTAATTAGCAATCTGACATGAATTAATCCTCAGGGAGCTGCTCGCGACATTGAATAATGAGAAGGGGCCTTTGTTTGACATCAAATACGGTAACTTCCATACCAGGACAGGGCGTGGCATTCTATGAAATAGAATAATATCAGGGGGGGGGGGGGGTCATTCTACGATATCGAATAATGACCGGGGGTCATTCTACGACATCGAATAATGACCGGGGTGTCATTCTACGACATCGAATAATGACCGGGGAGTCATTCTACGACATCGAAAAAAGACCGGCGGTCATTCTACGACATCGAGTTATGGCCGGGGAGTCATTCTACAACATCAAAAATTGACCGGGGGTCATTCTACATCATCGAATAATGACCGGAGTTATTCAACGACACTCATTGATGACAAGGGTAATGAGGCAACATAGCGCAGCGTCCGATCTGGATATAAGTTGTTTGTAGATGGTGTTAAATGTACACATAAACATGATAAACTGTTGAATCATATCAGCAAGAGTTGGCAAAACACAACATAGCCCGCTTGTAATGGCTTTATTTGAATGATGACAATTTGATAGGTACTTTAGGGCCATAGGTTATAAAGAGTTTGAGTTGAGTCTGGGCGTTTGCGCTAATCTGACCAATAAAATGCGTGACAACGATCTCAGACTCAACTCAAACTCTTTATTATCTTGAGCTTTGGTCACAGCAGAATTAAAGGTCAAACTGAGGTAACAGATATCACGATACTCACAATATTGGTCACTTGCTGAACACGACAAGAGTACATTTCGCTGTTGCTAAGTTACGCAGGGTAAAGAGTCTTACAAGTAAACATTACTATAATACTTAAGCCTACCTTATTAAAATGTAAAGCCGGGGAACACTAAAACACAAGTAATGGTAATAAATAGATGACCAAACTATACCTGCAAGTGCAGCTAAATAAAGGTTTTACAGTTGTTTGATACCAACTTTACTTCAGATTTAACGACCGAGATCAAACTCGAGTCAGTATCTTGAGACTAGAACAGTTGAAACGAACCCCGCAACCAAGGCACAGATTATATCAAAGTTTGTTGGCTAAACTGAGATACTTTTCAACAGTACTGTTGTGTTTTCGAAAAATAAATGTAAACATTTAGTCATGTTTAAAAAGAAATTCATTAAGAAAATTCAAAAGCTTTTGTCACGGAGCCCCCTCAAAATCTCCCAACTTTGAGCGGCTGACGTTATAACTTGCAAACTGACAGGTATCCTTCTAAATCAATAGCACGTACATGTATGAGCGCCGTGGTACCAAATAAAGGCCATAAAAGATGTTTATCGAAAAATAATGTCAAAGGTCAAGGTCACAGTGACCTGAAAAATGAAAATTTTACAGGCTATGTTATAGGCCAATTTGCCATGGCAAGCTGTACTCACACTACAACATTGGTCAATCTTGCTGGTGTAATAAAGAAAATATGTTCTAAACAAAATGTACATGTGAAGACGGAATGGAATCACTTCCAGACACGCGCAATTTTGTCACTACATACGCCCAGAATTGAGCTTTGGGGTATAAGTACACATTGAGCACTTGCAAAACTAACTTTAAACCAAATATAAAGGTAAATATAAAGGGGGTCATATTTCGACAGAAGGGGGTCAATATTCGACGATGGGGTCCTTTTTCGACGACAGGGGGTCATTCTACGACGTCGAATTTTGACCGGAGGGTCACTTTTCGATGGGGGTCAAAATACTTCGTTACACCGGCTCCTCGTGATAATTACCAAAAAAGCGTCCGCTATAGAGAATCGTGAATTTCCGTAATCGACATTTATTTTTAGCTCCCTTCATGCCATTTAGATCTACATCAGTTTGGAGTGAATGACGAAAAATGCCACGCCTACATACGAGACAAAAGGTTTCTCATCGCTATAAGTCTAATGAAAAATAAATACCATGTTTAAATCAAACAGACGTCGCGCTGCCGCATATCCCCATTAGATATAATTTAAACAAAGAAGGAACGTATCTATACATGTAAGCGTAAATGTTTTTGTTGACAGTGGATCAATTGTTTTTATCAATCGTACACAAACATTTTGTCATCAGTTTTCGCGAATTAACGATAGCACTCAGCGTATTTCAATAGAATTGAAACATATCGCTAATCATTTAGAAAGAAAACATACAGTATAAGAATGGCAATCCAATTCCATGACAAAATGCTATTTATTTAAGCATTTTGGTCATGTTTGTACGTCCGTGAATTGATAAGACCAAACATTTTATAAGTTTTCTCGGAATTATGAAAGAATTAGCAGAAAGAAATGCCTTTGAAACAAGCCATGCTAAAAAGTCAAAATATTATGGAGTAAATACAAATGACATTCTGATTTAGGATTGTGATAGATTTACATCTACAAAACATGTCTGTATACAGGAACATGGGAAAACAGTTCAGACTACAGACCCAGATTTTAGACATCTTATGATCTAGTACTGCACTGTTTGCAATTTTCTTTTTCAAATTATTATAATGCTTATTCATCATCATGATAATCAGAAAGCAAGTGATTGTAGGTTAACTGTTTCCTTTACCTCTCTGTCAAACCGTGCATTGACTTTGTTTTGACAGAGGTTGACTGAGATATTAGTCCTTTTTGTATCTACCATTTACATACAGATTCTAGCAAGGATTTCTTTATATATCATAGTCAATTTAGTCACACAGCAAGATTGATAAATTTAAAAACAAAGTTTTAGCAGGCTCTTTATCTTTATAACACCACTGAAGAAATGCTTTAAAGTCACACAGAGAACACCATTTATACATTAAAACTTTAAAAAAAATTCGACACGCGGAAGGGGGTAACACTCCCTCCCGCATCTTCCCCTTGCCCCAGCGCCTTCCAGTTTTTCTGGGGAGAACCCTGGAAATATAGATCTATTACGGCGAAATCTCGAAAGGTATGGCTCAATTGCTTAAAAACTATATGCTAATACATACATATGATCAGTATCGACAATGGAAAAGGACAGGTATATAGCTGTGTCATTAGCGAATAGGTGATTTACATTCCCGCGGAGATCATTAATGCAAATGTTGAATAGTAATGGGCCAAAACATTGCCCTGGGGGACACCCGATGGAACTGGGGTGGTGGAGGATATGGAAATATTTGCAGCTACTTGCAGAGACCTGAGAGACTTGTCCTCTTATGTCATAGTGCTGTAGCTTGATCAGTTATTTTTCGTGATTGACTTTTCATCCAAGTATCATTACCCTTGAAAAACTATAATTTGTCAATTTTAGCCTTGTCCTATTTGGGACTCGAGAAGTTTTAAGCTGAATTGTAAAATCTTTCTGAACATGTTGATATGAATGTGTAAAACCTTGGCCAACTTTGAAAAACCGGCTAAATTGGATAAGGCATACTCATTTATAACAAGAACAACACCATTTTAGCCCTGTTTTCTCTGTTACTGAAATAGTTTTCATGGGATTTAGCCAGATTTTCGAACAGTGTTTGCAATAGTTCAGTACTTGTAATGCTGGTAAGAAGGTCACGAATGACCACGTCATATCCTCTTTACCCCTTGAATGATTTTCATTTAACTCTAACTTTTGGCTTAACTATGCGTTGAACTTAAGCAGTTTTCTCATTGTGTCTTACTCCTCCTTTTGTGGGATCTTTTCTGACTTGGTCAGTGTACTAGTTACATTTGGAATCCACAATGGTTTATACAGGTACTATGTAGCATTCATTTGATGTTTTTAACTTTGACAATGTTTGACCACCATACTTTTGAAAGGACTTATTTCAATAACATGTGCTAGCCAATATGGAGAATTGAAATTCTTGGTGATAATGGGTATAATGTGAGACTATATAGTGTTCAAATAGACATTCTAAAGAGAAAATAAGGATTCCTTGCACCTCGGGCACAGTTTGAAAATTACTATGCCATAGATAGTTTTGGAATTAGTTAGCCGCAGATGTTGGTGGACGTGCCCAAATTTTGGTAAATTTGGAGGTAATTTCTTTTCACTATAAAAACGTTTTTATTAATTTCTATAAATGCAAATGAAAAGAGGGATATATTTATCAGTTGTATAGAGTGACATTTTTAGGGGTTGAGCAATATCTGTGCCGTTTTCACCATAAATGCACCACCACTACTTGTTTTGGTGGCCATCTTGATTTGCACTGCAGTATTACCTTAACACCATTGTAATGGAGACAATTTTCCCCATAGCATAGGCTATGTTTTGTAAATCGACTGGAAAATAAAATACTTACAGCTGTTTCAAAAGTTGAATCGAACGGAAACGTTGTCATTTTGGCTGAAAGTGGTACCGAAAATTGACGTCACATACCGTGTGGTATGGTCACACTGGTACTACTCCGCCGACTGTAAATCAGTTTAGAGAATCTAGCCCAACTTAGATCACTACTTGAGTTTGAAACATTTCCTAGTGGCCCAAAACATTCTCCCGAGCAGTCTCGCAAATTCAGGCTGCAAATCATTTGAAATGGATTTTATTGAAGCGGGTTGTTTGAAGAACTGAACTGAACTGTTTGAAAAGGACAAAATAAGAAAAAGAGGGTGGAGTAAATTTTACCCCTTTTGAAATGGCTGTAGAGCCAGAAGTTGTACACCAAAATGTACTCTTTTTTATTTTGTCATTCATCTTAAACAGCTCTTTAATACAAAACCATCATAGTGTGTTTTCATATACTTTGAAAAATTCCCAAACTCATGAGTTTGAGACATGTACACCCTTAATTGCACGGTTGCATAAAAGACATATAGGATCTGTCATGAATCGATGTTTAAGACAAGCTGATCTCAAACGAGTCTAGAATTGAAATGTTATTAAGCGAGCCTTGGCGAGCTTTATAACTTTTCTATTCTAGACGAGTTTGAGATCAACTTGTCCTAAACATCGACGAGTGACAGATTCTTTTTCTCGCATTACCAACGATTTAAGCTATTTTTTAAGCAATATGCATTTTGTTGGAACCTGGGTGACGTCAAAAACGCCGTTATAAATAGTGACGTAATAGTGACATCATCAACGTGATCTTACACATGTAGGAGATAAGGATATTCGTCATCGTTGTTCGTTATAGAAAGCAGGGTAAGTTATGTGAGAAAGCAATCTCCTATACACAGAGAGTATTCATGCGTTCCTGTCACAGGTAACATCTAAAAATGTCGAGGTTTTTGACGTAACTTTCCATGTTCAACTTGTAAGCAATAAAACATTCCGATTAAAATCAGAAGTATCATGTCAAAATACAGTTTTTGTTCGAAAATAAATGAAATACTGGAGACAAATTCTAGAAATGTTTGTGTATTTTGAAAGTTAAACCTCCTAACCATTTGAATAATGTCCCATAATTATCGTAATCACACGATCGCCCAATTATAGTCTAGTTGCTTAGGGTGAAAATCGTTACTTGGTGGATTAAAGCATAAAACTTTGCATACGGGTTGCATTTGCAGTATATAATCATAATAATTGGGGGTGCCCGACCTGGCTGCCCTCATTCGGCCAAAATTCAAAATGGTGTCCAAAATGGCCGCCATAAAATAATAACTTTTGAAAAACGCTCTTATTTGGTCAATTTTCCTGATTAAAATTGTATATAAAGGTGTAAACTGGACAGAAAAACTGTACTGTGACATAGTTGGACCCTTTAATATAATAAAATTGTTTATTTTCTATATAATAACTTAATTTCTTTAATCTGAATAGAACAGAATAGAACATAAATCGTCGAAGGCATTGACTGAAACTTCACAAATGTATATTGTTATTATTTACCCAAATAAGATGGTTCGGATGGTAAATTGAATACATAAACACAATCAATTTATTCAACGTGTTCAATATTATTAGAAAATATAATTCTTTCTTTCTAATTAGAATAAAATCGAACCTCGATATCACGTGTATTTACTGCGTGCTAGAACTGATTTAAGTTTAATATTCTCGTATTTTTTCAGTCAAACAATCGATAATTCATTCATGCTTAAGTCAAACATGTCTGTTTTTAAAAGTTAGAAGGTGACTAAGATACATTTAACTTTGAAATATGGGTATGTCAACTAAAGACAGTTTCGAGTTTTCAAGGATCGATTGTATAACAGTTGTACTAGTATGTCAGTTTTGCAGTACATAACCTACAGGCATTTCGTGATCAGGATAATTCATAGTTTCCTTTGCCACAGGGGGCCAACTAGGTATTACGTAGGAGCGTTTGTCTACGACAACATGTATTGGACTGGCTACGACAGTAAACATATTTTACATGTTCTGTCAAATGTCAACAGTGTTAAATATCATAAATCGTCCTTTTGTTCGTAAATTATAAGAAGTGACACACTGTTTATAGAATCAAGCCCCATCATATGCAGTTTGTGGTTCCAATTATCACTTTGTGATTGATTATATCTGATCTACCATTTTATTAACCCGTTCAGTAATCAGCATAATATGTGTATGTATTGCTACGAAGATGCATCTGTGTGTATACGTTTCTAACAGTGGGTGTATTGGTATGCTCACGAAGTTTTCTTTTACTACATAACCAGCTGAAATGGAATATTTGGACATTTACGTTATTGACAGGCCCGTGCGAAACGTGTGTGTGTGTGTGTGTGTGGGGGGGGGGGGGGGGGGTCGTGCCCTATCCCCCAATAATTTTACAATTAATGGTTACCAGGCAAATTCCTTTTTATTTGGTCTATAGATAAACACCACGACTTATATAGGAAAACCCTTAAAAATCTTTTTATAGCTATATATATCACAATATTGTCTTGCCCAGTCAGCTTAGATACAATGTTCTCAGGTGAGCGACTTGTGGACCATGGCCCTCTTGTCCTTCTTACGTGCCTGACTGAAGAGGAGGTTGTGACAGAGGGGTCATCTAATCTGGTACTTTTGTTATCTTAATGCCCATTGATCAACGGATGCAACTTCTACATTTTTATCTGTAGAACAGAGTTCACAATTGAAACCATCATATTTAAAATCTGTATATAGCCTAATGGGATAATACATGACTAGTACACACCGATTGGCACAAACGTAAAAGTATGTGGAAATTTACTTAACGATTAACGTTAATACTGCCGAGTGTTTACCATTGGAAACAATAATGTACAGTTGTTGCTCCAAATAACACAGCTTCATTGTTGGCGTCAGCCTGTTTGTATGTCTCACATATAGTACATATTTTGTCTAGCCAACTTCTCCTACACTTTTCAAGCTACAACCTTATAACTTGGCAGAGTGTTTGCACATATACAGTAGATGTGCATGTGGACTTAAAGTCAAATTGGGGGAGGGAGGCATCATATTTGTCTTACAGAAAATATGCCTATCATCTTATTATACAGTAAAAACTCTCTAATACAACCATTAAAACAAAGGCTAATTGATTGTAAAAAGACAGTTGACAATTAACCTAGAGCAAGGTAGTACTAAAACAAAAAAACTCTTTTAGGAGCTTTCTGTTTTACCGTCACCTTGCTATATATATAAGAAATCACCTATCGTAAACATCTAACAATGCACACAATATCGTGGACGTAATAGAGATACTTTACTGTACTCTAGGCCAAGGTAACAGTTTAGTTTCAATTTAGGGCTATGTGTTTGTTACCAGCAGGCGTTATCAGTATGTAAGCCTTTTACCATTTGTCAAAAAGTGTAGACATTGATTGACCTCAAATATTGAAAACTGGCAGCTGATCTGAAATGTTATTATTCTCAGATTCATGAGTCCCAGTTTCTTTTTGCATTGTTCAAATTGAAAAAATCAAAAACCTTTTCAAAATAAAGTTGTGTTTATTTCGTATACGTTTTCTTAGTGCTTTTATACTTGAATACTCGTATATACCGTAAAAAAGAATGCGTAGTACATGTATCGGTTTTTGCCGACTTTTTCATTTATTTATAAAAATAATATGTCTCGACATTTTTTAAAATGATGCAGGCTACTGCAAGATATCTCCGTTTAAGCCATTATGTTCTGGAAACCATTTTCCCCCATAGCTTGTTCCTTATCTTAAAGACTGGTGGCCACTTAAAGCAGGTTGAAAGTAAAGCAGAATGTACCTTTAGTCGTTTGCTGCTTTGCTTTCAGTCTGCTTTAAGCTACCATTTTACCAGGATAATATCTTATGGTACATTACATACATATGACTGTATAAATTAGTATGTTTTTCTTCAATTGCGGAATAAATTGAAACTAGTTTGCCGGTGTCAGGATCAAAGTTAACAGTTTGCTTTTTCTCCGATATGGTTGCCGGTTACGTTGAAAGTCCGGTGTTTGTATTGGACACTGTCTTCTACTTAGTTGTCTCCCACGTGAATGAGACCTTTTCATCCTGGTGTACCGTAGAGCAGTGATAGACCGCCTACCTTGAACTTCTGAAAGGCAGTAGGAACACACAGCATGTTCGATGTCCTGAAATCAAACAAGAGACTTTATAGCCAACCCAATACATGATTTTGTAGCGTAACCTATACATCTGAACTGTACTTCGTATAGAAACTTATACAGCTTCTGAGCAACGCGTAGACATACACAACGTTTACAAAAAAGTGTTTTACGGTAGAATATAAGCATTATGGAAGTATTAAATGGACCTATTAAATAGTGAAAAGCTATTTCTTCAACATGCATAGATTATTTCTTCAATGTTTAATTTTATAATATAAAATTTAAGCCACAAATGCATTTATAAATGAACAAAAGCTATCTGGCACATGTTAAATCACAGCAATGTATAGTATCGCCTTTTAACAGGCCTAAATGATCATCAATAACGGTAACCTATATAAGTGCATGTTAAATAATATATTTACACTTACCATTTGGGATTTTCAGCACTTTAGGGGCTAAAGCCCTGAATAATTCCATATTTTCTTAGTACTTCAATGTTGTTTGTATACATGTTGTTGTAGCATATCCAATACATGTTGTCGTAGACAAACACTCCAACGTAAAACCTAGTTAGCCCCCTGTGTATAACATAGCCTGTAAATTTTTCACTTTTCAGGTAACTGTGACCTTGACCTTTTACATTATTTTTCGATCAACAACTTTTATGGCATTTATTTGGTACCACGACGCTCATACATGTACGTTCTACTGGTTTAGAAGGATACCTGTCAGTTGGCAAGTCAATACGTTAGTGCCCAAAGTTGGGAGATTTTGAGGGGGCTCCGTGACAAAAGCTTTGGAATTTTATTAATGCGTTTCTTTTTAAACATGACTAAAGGTTTACGTTTATTTTTTCGAAAACACAACAGTACTGTTGAAAAGTATCTCAGTTTGGCCAACAAACTTTGATCTAATCTGTGCTTTGGTTTCGGGTTTCGTTTCAACTGTTCTAGTCTCAAGACACTGACTTGAGCTTGATCTCGGTCGTTAAATCTGAAGTAAAGTTGGTATCAAAACAACTGTAAAACCTTTATTAAACTGCACTTGCAGGTATAGTTTGGTCATCTTTTTATTACCATTACTTGTGTTTTTAGTGTTCTCCGGCTTTACATTTTAATAAGGTAGTATCACTTCGAATGACTTAAGTATTATAGTATTGTTTACTTGTAAGACTCTTTACCTTGCATAACTTAGCAACTGCGAACTGTACAAGTGTCGTATTTAGTAAGTGACCAATATTGTGAGTATCGTGATATCTGTTGCCTCAGTTTGACCTTGAATTCTGTAGTGACCAAAAGCTCAAGATAATAAAGAGTTTGAGTTGAGTCTGAGATCGTTGCCAGGTATATGGTTGGTCAGATTAGCGCAAACGCCCAGACTCAACACAAACTCTTTATAACCTTGGGCCCTGAAGTACCTATCAAATTGTCATCATTCAAATAAAGCCACTACAAACGGGTTATGTTGTGTTTTGCCAACTCTTGCTGATATGATTTAACAGTTTATCATGTTTATGTGTACATTTAACACCATCTGCAAACAACTTATATCCAGATCGGACGCTGCGCAACATTGCCTCATTACCCTTGTCACCAATCAGTGTCGTTGAATAACTCCGGTCATTATTCGATGACGTAGAATGACCCCCGGTCTTTATTTGATGTCGTAGAATGACTCCCCGGTCATAACTCGATGTCGTAGAATGACCCCCGGTCTTTATTGGATGTCGTAGAATGACTCTCCGGTCATTATTCGATGTCGTAGAATGACCCCCGGTCATTATTCGATGTCGTAGAATGACCCCTTGATATTATTCTATTTCATACAATGACACGCCCTGTCCTGGTATAGTAATTACCGTATTTGATGTCAAACAAAGGCCCCTTCTCATTATTGAATGTCGCGAGCAGCACCCTGAGGGTTAATTCATGTCAGATTGCTAATTACTTTTAAAAATCTTTGGATGGTTCTATGTTGTACAATATACTGTCATTAATCTAATCAATATTTTCATAGACACATGTTTCGACACATTGTAAGAAGACGAATGTCATTGGAATCGATGTAAATATTATATATACGAGGTACATGTAAAAGGGGGATAAATATTTTTACTTGTTCACGTTTATTGATATCGAGTACCACTGATATACTTTAAACTACGTTCAATAAGTGGTCATATATCTTCAAGAATAGAAACAGGCTATGGAGTAAAGGGTTAGTATTCATGTTTGACTTTATGCATCTAACAGACAATGCATTTGAAACTGTAATGGTGTTATATGCAGCAGTGACATTTATACACTTTGTCTTGGTACAGTTGAACCCCTCTATAGCAGTAATTCAATCAAGAAGTGTACAGGCAAAAATGCTTTGACTTTACAAACTGTATACTTGCATACATGTATTCTTAAGTTTGCATCTTTGATTATGTAGTTGACAAATAACTTGTAAATGATAACCTATCAGTTATATATGATATGCTTATTAGTCTTTTTTTAGTAATGTTTTGGACTGTAATGTACGATGTAATGCATTGCTTTGCCAATGTTGTTGTAATTTAATGCATTACAAAATTTTATGTAAACGGTGCGTAATGGTAATTGTAATATAATGCACTCTTTAGCAATGTGAGTGTAAACTTGTAAAGTAATTTATAACTTTCTCAAGTAATTCACACCCTGCCTGCCCCTGCCCCACCGACCTGCATACTCCATGGCTGAATTACACCCTTAACTTATTTATAAATAAGCTGTTCACGAATTATACCTCAGACCCGCAACCAGCTTGTATCAAAGAGATCGGGTAATCCCATCAGCACCCAACATATAAGCACCAGGTTACATGTAGCGGTATCCCTCGGGAACAGCATTTAGTATACTGTACGTTCCCATGGCGTGCTTATCATGTCTGAATTTTAACTTGTTTATTATCTAAATTTTATGTATGTTTTAACTCATTCACACCTGAAAATGTAAGTGAAGAATTCAAGTTTTTTAGTTATGTCAAGTCAATTTTCGACTAGCTAGAGTTGTTTTATACAATACATTTCAAAACTGACACATATCAGAGGGCTCCTGTGGGTAAAGTCTGACTTGGGTCTACACTGTTTACAAAGGACAAGTGTACTATTAACATGAACACTGTTTGTAAATATCTAATATACTCGTCGCTAGGGTCCAATTGGTTAAACTGTGTCGCTTAATTGCTGGAGAGGGTAGGGGTCACTATTCGACATATTTCAGGAGGGGTCAAAATACTTCATGAGGGGAGTCATAGTACTATGACCGGGGGGTCAAATTTCGACGTCGAATTATGACCGGGGGTCATTGTACGATATCGAAAAATGACCGGGGGTCATTCCACGTCGTCGAATTATGACCGGGGAGTCTTTTTTCGATGGGGGTCAAAATACTTCGTTACACCGGAACTCAATTGTCACTTTTTCTATTGTGCATTTGTACTTTTGTTCATACATGTAAAACATGTGTATTATCTAAAAATGGATTTAGATGTTCTTAAATGCTGTCCAAATGTGTCCTTTGAGTTCACGGTGTAGTTGGACTGATATGAGTTGTTGAAACATGTAGCAACACCAAGTTATGTAGCAGGAGTACGGTGGCCGCAGGTTTTTTAACCTCAAAAAATAAAAACTCGCCGTGCGGCAGCCGCAGCAAATGTGAGCGAAACACACCGCGGCCGGGGGGGTGCTACTCGCCGTAGAAATAACAAGCCGTGCGGCCGCCGTGCTGCAGCCGCAGCAAATGTGAGCGAGGCATTACAGTTTATACACTTTATTGCATTACGTCTAGCTTCCTTGAATCGGGAGAGAATAACGTCTTCCCCATTGAACATTTTAATGTAAGGGATGTCTGGTCGTAATTTTCTTTTCTGTTTCGTTTTATTTTGAAATCCATATATTCAGCAAACAGTGTAGACTCTGATCAGACGCCGCATAATGCGGCGTCTGATCAGAGTCTACACTATTTGCCCATGTCCTTTATACAGTACTGTAGGCACAATTAAGACAAAGGGCTATGTAATACATACCTGAATTACAGAAAACGCCTCAAATTAATCACCTTTCTTTTCAGGCCAAACCCACAGTTTTCAATCGAGGACTCCTGGCAAACGTGGGTTTTACTCTTTCGAGACATGTTCGGAACTTCACCTGCTTTGTATACCATGACGTCGATTTGTTGCCGACCAATGAGAAATTGCGTTACATCTGCAACGGAAGTGTTCAACACTTTAGTGTTAATAACAGCAAATTTGATTTCGCGTTAGCAAGTTTTTTGCATCATATTTTTACCTTTAAGATATTTCCAGAATTTTTGCTACCTCCATAAATTGTTTCTGACTCGGTCGGAATTAACAGAAGGTATTCATGCACCGAAACAGCAATTTTTCTCAGAATGAGTCCAACCTTGAAGATTTAACATAGAGCGGAGAGACGTTATTCTTTCCAAATAAACACGATAATGCTAAAAATAGTTTTTTATTGCATTGCAGCATTGTATATAGACAAAACATCGTTGCCACCCGTTTCTGTATCTTGGTTTGGTCTACACTACCAAATACCGTATATAATTACATCTACAAACGATGCTTTAAATGCATGGGGATGTCAAAAAGTGAAGATCAAGATCAGCCACCGCGTCTTTGACGCGGCGGCTGGCCTTGGTCTACACTGTTTGCAATGCAATAAGATATGTTTTCACATGGCATGTCTCATTAGTAGTAACTGCAAACGGTTTGGCGCCAGAGCAGACGCCGGCTAACCCGGAGTCTGATCAGGCTCTAAACCATTTATCATTCAGATTGCAAAGAATCGTCAACATTTTCAAGAAATTGTCATTTTCTACAATGTAGTACATTGCATTTGCGTTTCGTTTAAGCAGGGCATAATGGAATCGTCTCCAATTTAATCGTCTCCAATGTACAATGTAATTCAGCATTTCCTTCATCTCATGTTCCCTTTCACTACCATTTTCTGATTGTCTGGAACCCTATCCCAAGGCTGCCATTTGTCCGGATTTTCCCCAAATCTTCGGACTTTTCTTAATTTCTCCGGACCTACGGATTTTTACAAAAATCTGCGGATTGCTGCTGTTACTTTTTAATATTTGGAAAATATGCGGGTTTTTTTTTTACTTAAGAAACATAGATCTGTATGTCAAATAGTTTAGATCTAGATCAGACGCCGTGCTGCGCAGCGTCTGATCTGGATCCAAACTGTTTGCATAATTATGTTAATATTACATGGCATGAGAGCGAGAGGGTTTAAGATAAGATTACTAGCTAAAATAGCGTTTGAAAATATGGAAATCTTAGGAGTTTTATTAGCGAATTATGGTAGACCAGCTATCCCCGCTTGATCTGCGAATGTTATTCTTGCAGTCGCGCTTCGAACCAATCCAAAAACCACCTTCTGAGTGAAGTCCCCAACCCCAATTCTGTATCCGCGCTTGTCATTCATCTATAATTACATACAGTATTCATGTGTTATATCATTAGTTTCTCACCCACAAAAGACAAGCTGTTACGAAATCCATTTGTTAACTCGTTCTACCTTGAAACTTCAACTGTTCAATTTCAGTTTAAAATTACGTTTAGTCCATGTTTTACAACAGCGTTCCCTCTCTACAACGACACCCAAAGGGTATATAGGGAGGGAAATTTGCTTATATTTGCAAACAACATGAATCCAGATCAGACGCCGCGTAACGCTGCGACTGATCTATATTCAAGCTGTGTGTCACTTGTCATTAAGTTTTTTTCTGTCAAAATGTCCATTATGTAACTTTGAGAAAAACAGCAGACAACAATTGTAAGCAGACAGGATTGCAGTCATGACAATGTTGGACATAATAGTCTTGTTAGGGGGAAACGCGGCAAGGGTCGTTGCAAGGAGGGAATCGTTGTTGGGAGGGTCGTTGTAGGGAGGGAACACTGTATTTAGAGAAGATTGCTTCAATGTATATCAAAATGAAAACTAGTGGAGATTATGATCAGAGTGCTCATATTAGAGCACTCTGACCAGAGTACCGCGGTATAATGATACTCTTTACATAGTAAAACTTTCTCTTCACATGTACATATGGACCAGTTTTCTCGTTACTCGGGTCAAATGAATTATACAAAAGGAATGTATTAATATCTGTGCTTCAAGCGGACAAGAGGAAGGGACCTTTCTTTATTATAAACCTATTGATGTTATATAGAGATTTCTCAATTAGATAAACTTCATATGCGTCACAGTTGATATCATCACTGGTGATGTCACTTTTGCAGTGACGATATCATCTTTGTGACGTCACGTCACAATATCTTTTTTGACATCGCGCGTAACCAATTTATTTTGTTTGTTTCTCTGTAAAAGCGTCATTAAAATGTAAACAATGAATAGAATAATCAATTCCTATGGATGGATATGAAAAATATACCATTCGAATGGGTTGTTATCTGGTTAAAAAGCTCGTTTTTTAACCAGATTACAACTAATTCTCGTGATATATATTTCAATACGGTTATGTTCGAATTAAGCGAGATCGAATTATCGAAATGCAATTTATGAAATATTAGTATGATCGATTTAAGCGAGTTCGAAGTATCGAGTTTCGATTGTATATTGAACAGCTGCTGTCAAGTGTAACATGTGTACATTGAATAGCAATAAAATATAATGATGGTGAAGATAATTATGATTATGATGATGATGATAACTACAATTATACTACTTTACACTCATAAATGTTGTTATTGCAATAATGAGAATTATTACTATTATTGTTACAAATAATAATAGAATATGTATAATTATAAATACGTTATGATTGTAATCATAAACATAGAGGATAATCAATTCCTTTGGATTGATATGAAAAATATATCACGAGAATGGGTTGTTATCTGGTAAAAAAACGAGTCCGCAGGACCTTTCTTTATTATAATTCTATTTATTGTATATACATGTATACATTTTAATGACGTTTTTAAAGAAAAACACACACAATTTATGACGTTTTTAAAGAAAAAGACAAACAATTTATTGTTTACGCGCGACGTCACTGCAGATATTGTTACGTGACGTCACAAAAAAATGATATAATCACTAGTGACATCAACTGTGACGATATGAATTTATCTAACTGAGAAATCTCTATAAATATCATCGATAGGTATATGATAAAGTTTGTTATCTAACTAGGAAAACTTGAAACAGACGACTGTGCTAGACGGGTTATTGCGTCATAATGACAGCGAAAGTTTCATGTATATACCGATTTTATTGACCTGGCAGGGCGGAGTTTCGATGGGGACCTTTGCATTTCAACGTTGGTGGCGGCAGCACGCTCTTTTATTATCGGAAATTACAGTTGTCGTTACATTACATATTAGTGGACATTTTGACAGAAGGAATATAATGAAGAATGACAGACAGCTTGAATCCAGATCAGACGCCGCGTGACGCGGCGTCTGATCTGGATTCAAGCTGTTTGCAAATGTAAACCAAGTCTTAATTTTCTCTCCCTATAACAACTCCCTCCGAACAACACACGCAATCTTTGTCGATATCCCGTTGTGTGTTCTTGTAGAGAGGGAGCACTGTACATAGCTTTTTACATGGATATGGATGCACGCATAAATTTTGTTTCTCCATGTTGAAATTATCGGACAATAACGATATAATACGGAACTACACCTAGCACCCCTAAAATTAAAAGTGAATTTGTTTATCTTTGCCAAAGGTTATCTCCACCTTGCCAGGTGAAAAAATCGGCCTACATTCTAACTTCCCTTCTATTGCTATATAGGCTACCGTATGAAGGCTATTTTGGAGGAGTAGTGGCGTTTCCCAGACACCTGTTTGAGAGGATAAACGGCTTCAGCAACGTGTACTTTGGGTGGGGAGGAGAAGACGATGATATTGCTAAACGGTAAGCGAATTTAAATTCAAATCATCCGCCTATTTTCTCTCCGTTCATTTTCCATGAATATATGATGATATATTAAGCCTTTAGAGGGTCAAATGTTATTCTTTGTGCTTGGCACCAGTTGTGACGTCACGCAGGGGTAGAACGTTATTCCTTTTTATGACATCATACAGGTGTAAATTTATGCTGTTTTTTGTATGTCATTTGCGACGCCGTATATGTGACGGGGAATCTCTTGTTTATGCAAAATTCTAGATCACCCATATATATCTATAATGAAAGTTGTCAGCAATCATGAAGGAAAATTTCATAAAATTGGTTGTTAATTCCGTGGAATATTTGTTTATTTATCTTAAGGCTGGAGGAGTCCAACATTCACTATGAACGACCCCCGGAGAAAGTCGGTAGTTACTACGCCCTGCAGCACACCACAGATACCGGGAACGAAATGTTCATTGCAAGGTTAGTTTAATCGTATAATGTAAATGTATGGCCGACTATTTCCCCCATCATTAAAATCCAGCTATTCAAGTTAAGTACGTGTATACCTGACATAAACTAGTGCAAATAACAACGACGCATGCCATTGGGTTTTATTTTTATTATTATTATACCCGATTTATATTGCGCTCTTTTCACACAAGAGTTGTGCGTTCAAAAGCGCTTCACATGAAATTATATAAATGTACATACAAAGTGAGAAAAAGACAAATAACTACATTCACAATAAACATGATACATTATAGAGTTACATGGAAACATGGACATGCTTTCAATATTATTACCAAGATTATAAAATTGTTATAGTTAGTTTGTAAAATCAAAATTAAAAGATCAATGGCATTATTTTTTATATTTTGTTTTTCAGTGTAGAGCCGGAGAGAAGTTCATAAATCGAAAAACGAATGTTTAAAACAATACTCTCCGTGTTTTGTTTTCTTTGTTTCAGTGTAGGACCGGAGAGAAGTTCACAAATCGTAAAACGAATGTCTAAAACAATACTCTCCGTGTTTTGTTTTGTTTTCTTTGTTTCAGTGTAGAGCCGGAGAGAAGTTCACAAATCGTAAAACGAATGTTTAAAACAATACTCTCCGTGTTTTGTTTTGTTTTCTTTGTTTCAGTGTAGGGCCGGAGAGAAGTTCACAAATCGTAAAACGAATGTTTAAAACAATACTCTCCGTGGTTATTTTTTGTTTATTTTTGTTTCAGTGTAGAGTCGGAGAGAAGTTAACAAATCGTAAAACGAATGTTTAAAACAATACTATCCGTGTTGTTTTGTTGAGTATTGAAAAAAACATGGCTGAGTTACACCCTTAATTTATCAAAATAATCCTATCTTTATTGCATGATAATTATATACACATTACCAGTTGACAGTGCGATACAGGGTTATGTATTCAGTTCGAGACGTTTTTGGTGGAAATAGCCGATCTGACGAGCGCCCTAGCGCGAGTCTGATCGGTTGTTTCCGGCCAAAACGTCGAGAGTTGAATTCAACACCATGTATCGCACTGTCAACTGGTAATGTGTTTAGTATATGCCTTGAATACACACCAAAAACAACTATAGAGTTGTTTAAATCATTTTATATCCAGTAATATTAGTTATTTGAAGCAGAACAAGAATTCTTGTATGCCACAAAGAATAACACGGAACTTGTACAGGTACGTAAATGACGTCTTGCTAAATCGAAAACGAGGTTGGAGCAATATACAAGGTGGACGATATCATAAGAAGGCATATAATAAACAAAGCTATTTTAAATGCAATGCATGGGATTGGAGCATTTAGATACTGGCTTTGGTTGCGATTCATTATAACCTAGCCATGTGCTTGTCATGCGTTTGATATTAGTCTGGGATCATTTTCAAGCTTGTAATTGCTCAGATTTCAAGAGATTGGAGCTTTCTACTTACATCTGACCAATCAAAAGTTGAGGAACAATCTCAGACTTATCTCAAACGCTTTGATGGGCCTGGATGTAAATCAGTGTGAAGCCTGATCAGGCGACGGGTTTCTTGCAGTGGACAGCCATACAGTGCTTCCTCTCTATACAACAACACCCAACAGAAACCAAACATTGCGTGTGTTGTTCGGAGGGAGTTGTCATAGGGAGGGAAAATAGAAACTTGGCTTACATTTGCAAACAGCTTGAATCCAGATCAGACGCCACGTAACGCGGCGTCTGATCTAGTTTCAAGCTGTTTGTCACTCGTCATTATATTTCTTCTGTCAAAATATCAGCTAATTTGTAACTTTGAGAAAAAAACCCACAGAGGACGACAATTTTAAGCAGACGATATTGCAGCAGTGCAAGCGTTAGATATAATTGATTTATCTTGGGAACGGTGGCTAAGTCGTTGTAAGGAGGGGTCGTTGTTGGGAGTGCAGTTGTAGGGAGGGAGAACTGTACTGTGAATACATACAGCGGAGAACGTCATTCTTACCAAATAACCTTTGGCGTTTATTCTAAAATCCTAATGTCAATTGCAAAGAGTTTGGCGCCAGATTAGATGCCGGGTACCGAGCGTATAATCAGGTTCAAAACTGTTTGCTATTCAGATAGAAATGAGCCGTGCAGTGAAAAAACCTGACTTATCGTATTGCCAATAGTGTAGAGCCATGTCAGCCCCGTCTGGCTGGCCAGACTAGCCTTGGTCTACATATCCTGTTCGACATCCACATGCATCTAAGGAAATGTATGTATCTGTATTATAAACGGTATTTGGCAGTGTAGATAATAATAATAATAATAATAATTCTTTATTCACTCAGTAACTTGAATTAACAAATTCCTCGTTACTCACAACATATTTACAGATGGCCAAAGTGGCCAAACAAACATGCATATAATAATAATAATTATAAACAAAAGTATTTCAAATGATAGTAGATCTATTTTCGAAAATTTAGAATTTGAGGTTGAACTGCTATTTTCATGAAAAAAAAACCCGATATTAAATGATCATTTTCTTGGTAAATGATTAGATAATAAAACACTGACTCGTATACAAATCAATCAAGGTAGTTCAGTGCAGCTTTCCTCATATCAAAAGCTTCATAGATATACCTTGATAGATTTAGTAAGGTTTTGGAACTATTTGATTTCATCAACTCTACATACTTATAAGCACTTGGGTTTTGGTAAAAATAACGTTTTAGATATTTTTTTCTTAAGTCAGTATACAGAGTACATACTAAAACAAAATGAAACTCATCTTCTATGTCATGCTTGTAACAAAACACACAATACTTTCCTCTCTTTCAGTTCTGCCTTCACCGTAACGCCCGGATTCAATTCTTAAATTATGGGATGATAATCTCAACTTAGCTAAAATATACATGTACTTATTTGGTAAAACAGTAAGATAATATTCGTGATCAAAAGTTTCTTTGAAAAATTTGTATGTATATAAAACGTTAGACTCTTGGATAGAAGCACACCAAGACTGTTTAAATACGTCCACTACTCTGGCTTTAAAAACAACATGAAACTTACTTAAATCCACCGTATATTGATTTAGCCAAACATAGGAAAAACCATAATCATCTAAAAGTTTTTTAACATCACTTAACCAGTTGTTTTTACCCTTGTTAAGATCATCACCCATTTCACTCAACAATGTTTGAAGAATAATATTTTCACTTAGAACAAGTTTGTACCAGTACTTAATTACTCTGCTATACCTATTGATATACAATGGAAACCTACCTAACTCACCGTAAATACACATGTTACGTGTAGAAGCTCTAACACCTAATGTTCTCTTACAAAATTTTAAATGCAGATTCTCCAATTGTTTACTTTTTGTGCAGCCCCACACTTCACATGAGTAATTCAAGATGGATCCTACGAAGGCATCGAAAAGCTGACAAAAAGTCTTTGGTTTAAAGCAATACTTTTTAACGTTTACAACCAATGTATTAAGGGCTTTTAATCCATTACCTGTTAATGTACTTATATAACTGTTAAATGTGCCAGTATAACTAAAAACAACGCCTAAATAAGTAAAATCATCTACAAATTCTATTGTTTGGCCTTTATATTTCCAAACATATTCCATCGGTACTCTGCCCCTATTTCTGAAAACCATTATCTTTGATTTCTTCACATTGACCTCTAACCCCCATCTGTCACAATACCTTTCCAAATTATCTAAACTATTCTGCAATTCGCTTGGATCAGACCCCAATATCACCATAACATCCGCAAATAAAAGCAAAATAAGGTTTATTTGATCAAGAGTCAGTCCGCTACTTATTCTGTCTGAAAGAAACAGCTCAAGGTCATTAAGATAAAGAGCAAACATTATCGGTGATATTACCTCCCCTTGCTTTAAACCAATCGCACATTCGTAGAAGGATGAATAATAACCACAATGCTTAACACACATTTTAACTATTGAATACATTTCTTTAATGATCCGTAACATTTTACCCTTTATACCTACCCTAAACAATTTCAGCCAAAGACCATGGTGATACACACTGTCAAATGCCTTTTTCAAATCAACAAAGGCGCAAAATAATTTCCCCTTATTACGCAATATTTTTTGAATTGTTGCATTCAACACAAATATAGCGTCTGTTGTTGAGCGGCCCTTTCTAAACCCAAATTGGGCGTCTGTCAGAATATCATTGTTTTCAGCCCAAGATGAAATGCGATGTAGACCAAGCTCAGATACAGAGGCTGGGGTGACAACACTGCTTGGTCTGTACAATGTTGCAATGCAGTAAGGCTTGTTTTGTTTGTTAACGTCCGTTTCTGCTATCTATGGGTGAATTGGACGCCCAGAGAGAGAAGGGAGCGGATACAGAGAATCCGGGCGCGATGCCCTACTCTTATTATCGAAAGAGTTCTCTGGTTCTTTTAGATGCCCAGTGTAAAGCACTGATACATCGGACCTCGGTTTATAAAGTCTCATCCGAAGGACTTGGTCCGGCGGGGGATCGAACTCACGACCCCTGACGTCGTGATCAGGCGCTTTACTCCTAGACTACGTCCGCCGGTTGCAGTAAGGCAGGTTTTGTCATGTTACAGCTCACATTTAACATCTTCAGGTATTCCAAAATGTCTGTTTCTGCATTTTATCTGCGCTTTTATTCGTTTGTACGGGAAATAATAACGTCTTCTTCTCTGCTCGAACAGTACTCCCTCCCTACAACGACCCTCACAACAACGACTCCCTCCTTTTAACGACGTTTTCCGCTGTTCCCCAAACAAGACATTTATGTCCAACCCTTTCATAGCTGCAATACCGCCTGCTTAAATCTGCCGTTTGCTGTTTTTCTCAAATTTACATATAAGTGCATATTTTGATAGAATGAATAAAATGACGAGTGACAAACAGCTTAAGTCCAGATCAGACAACGCGTGAAGCGGTCTCTGATCTGGATTCAAGCTGTTGCAAATGTATGCCAAGTCTTAAGGTTCCCTCCCTATAACAACTCTCTCCGAACAACACACACAATCTGTGTCTCCCATTGGGTGTCGTTGTAGAGAGGGAACACTGTATTTGTTTGAAAGAATTGAACAACCACTGTTCTCTTTATCAGATAAAGTTATTCGGCGGAGCTGGTCTGATTTCTCATTGAGCCTCAAACCTTATATGGCCCAACCAATCGTGAATGACCAGAAATGAAAGCTTAAGGACACGTGCTTAAAATCGAAGAGTCTGATTGGGTAGCGGTTAGACTTGACTACTGCCTTTTACAAATTTGTAAAATAAGAGACACAGACTGTTATAGGCTGATTTGCTATGTAGCGGTACCAGTAGTAAACACGACTTTCCGCTACTGCTAGTGAGTTATAACCGAGAAATTTTACGTGTCCCGACCGTTAGGTAGTGATTTGAATGACATAGTGTTTCTATTTTAAGATATGACATATTGTCTCAAATTTCGGCAATGATTTGATGCGTTCTGCAAATCAGAACGAAATTGTTCATAATAGAATTGATCATAATTTTAATCTAGTACCAAGTATATGAAAAAGAAAGAATAGCAGTAACAATTCAGTGAGATTACGAGAAAACTGGCGTTTGAATTTAACCTAGATATCGAAAAGATTAAAGATTTCGAGCATGATGGGTATTTTTTGTGTTAACACCGTTTTCCTCCAGCGCATGCGCAACTCTGTGACCTCAAATGTAAACAAACAGTGATTTTTTAACGCGATCGCAATCTCTTGGTTAAATGCGAAAACACAACAACACGTAGATACCTAAAACGTACATTGCTACACTTTGTAGATATTTTTATAATAAATCAGAACATAGAACTAACTCTACAAGACAAATCCATACACGAATTCTTGAAGCGGACACTTGCTTTATTTTCTCATTTGAGGGGTCGTTTCAAACAATTCACATTCGGCATATTTCGGGGGTGCTTTCCAAAAATCTCAAATCAAAATCAGGTGATTGAGAATATTTAAACAATCAAACCATATTTAAAGTAACTAACAAAAGAGCACACACATACGAATTTTAGTAAGTTATGGTATTTTCAAATTACAAAATAAAAATGATACACGTAGATCTAGACATGGAAGTATAATTCCGTGATCTAGATCTGTCTTTAAAAATTCTAATCACTTTCAGTCACATCCTAGGAAGAAGTAAGTGCAATTCAATTGGCTTATAAAGATGGAAGTGGAAAAATGTAGCCCGATCAAAAGCATGAACGTGTGTAAATGCTCTCTGCTGTACTTTCACCTTCAGTCTTTGAGAGACCAACTGCTTTAACAAACTAATGATTAACCTCAGATCCAGTAGTTTAATGATTGCAAAAACTCATTCTTGGCGACTCTCAAGACTTTCAGTCTTTGATTATATGTATGTGGTCGTAGATTACTGCGCGTGTCTTATTAGATAAATATTAAGCTTAAAATCCTGATTTACCATCCTATTTATTGCAACTTGGATAAAATCAATTCCATATAGATCATTACCTTAATTCACCACCCATTCCGCCGAATATCTTTTTTAAAGATATTTCTTGTTTCTGTTGCCTAGATACCTGCTGCTTCAAGTTTGTTATACCTTATGGACCAAGGATGGGTTAAACTCACTGCGGTTTCGGGAGCTAACTCGTGAAGTTCGTGATTTATACACGTGGCTCTACGTAGCGGTCAACGAGGCGGAGGTATTGGCTTCCACTCCGCAGAACCTCTGCTCTTCAATCATAGAGATAGTTATATGTATAATACTCATGATCATTGTGTTCGTAGTGCTTGCATCATGCGTGAGGGTCAAATGGTCAACATTGAAATCGCTGTTGCCTGCATTTGTGAACGTTGAAAGAAAGGCAGCAATACATAGGCGAATGAAGAAGATGACACTGAACAGAACAATGCGCAAACAGTTGATATAACCAATTACCCCATAAATACGTCACTTGCGCCTTTAATTTATTTCTCCACCGAAGGAAAGTGTTCCACTTTCTACAGTAATGAATAGATTTTTTATAGATCTATATTCTAGCAGAATAATTTGATCATGAAAGGGTTAAAAGGTATGCCTTTAACATTCTGCGTGGTGTACCCGCAAAAGTTCAAGGGATGCTTTTAGATGCGCCTCAACAGCTATATCCTTTAGAGTTTCAACATTACAAACGTTGAGACAAAACGATGTCTTATGAACAAATCTTCCAAACGAAGTGATATTTACATGTTTTCAATGAATACAATGACACCGTAGATTAAAAGTGTTGTTGCAGTTAGGTAGTCTTATACCTTAATTACACTTTGAAGAATTGCGGAGGTAATGCAACATTTATAATTCGTTCAAAAAGATAATGTGTACTTTAATTTATTACCTATAAATAACAATTAACACACCTAATTTTCCTTCACAAATTGTATATCGTTTTAGTGTCACCTGTTGTAGGCAGATGTGGCACTTTGGTATCACGTTTCCTCCATCTGTCTGTCTGTCTGTCTGTCCGCCCGTATGTCATGCTTTTTCCGCACACTTTTATTAAAGAAAACTTTGTTAACACACTACAGGTCTAATTCCTGCGTTCGCCAGGATCAAAAGTGTGCACTACGTCGTACTTTTGCGTCAGTCGCGAAAATGCACATGCTTGTTAGCTTTGAAAATTACAGCATGTTGCATAACAGTTTTTGGTGTAGATCTACTGCATCTTCAACATTGACCTCTGTGGCTAAGGCTGCCTTTTTGGGTTAAGGCCCGTTTAGCTCAAAATTGAAGCATACCTCAGGGCCCCATTGTCGGGATGGTTTCTGTCTATTCAGCGCTCATTTATAGCCCTTTGTGCGTTGCAAACAGGGTAGACCAAGATCAGCCTTTGACACGGCGCGTCGTTGACGCGGCGGCTGGCCTTGATCTAGACCTTTGACACCCACATGCCTCTAAAGCATTTTATGTAGCAGTATTATATATGGTACTTGGCGGTGTAGACCATACTCAAATACAGAGCCTGGGATGACAACGCGTGATTGGTCTGTATAATGTTGAAATGCAATAAGGCTGGTTTTGTCATGGCACGGATCATATATACTTATACAACGTGTAGTGTTGACACCTATTTGGACTCTAAGACTTTTGTTTTCAGTTTGAATATAAAAAAGATATACACCAAAATATACCAAAATGATAAAATGGCAAGTATAATTGTTTTAAAACACCAAAAGTAATTTATGTGATCCGTTAGAATAAAGGTACGTGTAATAATTATGTCCTTCCGTATACTGACTACCAGTCATTGCTCTGTGTTTTCAGTAATTATAACCAGTGTCACGTTCAGTCAATCAAAAAACCGACCAAAACTCCAAGCCTCTCCACGGCAGTCATATAGTATATGACTGCCGTGGAGAGGCTTGGAGTTTTGGTCGGTTATTTTAAAATGCAGGGTTTTCCTCCACCCCCCTAGCTTCCGGTTGACCTCGGGTCAAGTTAGAGCGTTTGTAAGCGTATTCATTTAAATCTCAATTGCAAACAATTTGGAGCTTAATCAGATGCTTGGTTACCCAAATGGTTTGCAAATGAAACACTAGTATTAGTATAAACGCGTTTATTGGGAAAGAAAAAAGTTTTCTCTACTTGACGTCATTCGCGCGAGCGTCTTCCCGCGCTTCTGTCAAACTGAATGAACTACTGATTACAGCGTCACATTGTGCACGATTGTGTTGAACTTAGATTAATGCAAGACTTGAATCACTGCAAAATCAGCAATTTCAAACAAAAATCATGAGAACGATATAGAGGATCTTAAATAAGTACTCATTAATTATCATTTTTAATAAACGAGTTGACTAAAACAATATGACGCGAGCCTTGGCGAGCGATATAGTTGTTTTAGTCAACGAGTTTATTAAGAATGATAAATAATGAGCACGAATGTTAGATCCTATTTATCACATAAACATTTTAAAACCCTTTTAAGTGAACTGAATCCGTAGTTTTTTGTCTCTCCGACATATGTATTTTCCGCCAAAACTTGACGTTGTTTACAGTAACGCCATGGCAAATGACGTCATTTGGCGCCCAGCGCCATGCAGCGCTCGTGGACGAACAGGTAGGGCCGGAGCCCAAATATTGATATTACACTATAGTTTATTGGATGGCTTTATAACACTCCCTGAGTCGGTTTTATGTGATAAATATATTTACATATCTTTCCGGCATATACATTCTATTTTCAATCAGCAAATCAAATCGCTCGTCGCAAACTTTACTTTTATTTCGTCTAAACCGGAAGTTGGGGGTGGAGGAAAACCCTGTATTTTCAAATACCGATTTAAATCTTGATTTTTGTAGTTACGTAATCAAATCAACCATCGAGGAAATGTATTTTGGATAGAAAACATATCTTATCTAGGGACTGCAAAAGATTTGGTTGCGATTTAATGCGTTTAAGTTAGTAATTCGTGGGGTTGAAGTGACAAGGTGTAGAATCGGTTGTACACCATGGTCTTATAATAGTAGATAGGCAGACCGGGCATTTCATCTTTATTTTTGTTTTTTTTGTTATTCCATTCCCACACACTAGACATTGTTAACCGGTTGGGGGGGGGGGTTCTTTTAGATCAAGAATCTATACCTTTTTATAGATATCATACTAATAGATACATGTAGTAGACCGGTAGATCTAGATCTATATGTAGACTCACATTTTTATTATTATTTCCATTCCCATACAAAAGACATTGCTAACCGACCGGAAAATAGGATCTAGATCAAGAATCTAATCGATAGAGACTATATAGAGTGTACACATCTAGATGTCACCCTTCATATAATAGACATTACTTACCGATAGAAACAGTTCAAACAAACAAACAAACAAACAAAAAATACCTTATTATAGATAGTCTATAGACCTGTAGAGACTTAGAGTTTTCAGTAGAGGTGTACATACAGTAAACACATACACATAATAAGTCCATGACTCTGGTGCCAGTGCACCCGGCCGATGCCAAGATACCGGACATAGTTTACAGGCGTCGGATTAACCCTTTCATCGCCAAATAGTTCGTTATATGTTTACCCCTTCACCGTTTCATTGTCGTCTGCTTCAATTTTGTTGTCTGCAATGTCATTTCAAAGTTAAAAAATAAGGCAGTATGACTGAAGAAATTTTATAACGAGTGAAACTGTTTTGATCCTGAACTGACGCCGCGTGACGCGGCATCTGAGCAGGATCCAACCTTTTTGCGAAAGCGCTTCTAAGCGGCATTGAGAGCGAAAGGTTAAAAGTCACTTACAGCATTACAGTGGAGAATCTGTTATTCTTTCCCGTTTAAACACAAACGTACGCAAACGCAAAACACTAAAACGTAGAAAAGAACAACTTTTGTAAACTTCTGATATTCCATGTTTATCTTGGTGTCCGACACCGGGTTACCCGGCGTCTGATCTGGCTCCAAACTGTTTGTATTGGAAATAAAAGTTTTAGCGTAGGCATTAGTCTTTTACTCGACACATCCGATTAACGTACAATAATAGGTCAAATTGACACTGGACAATGGTCGGTTAAAACGTTATAAAAATAATTACAATAAAACCTTAGTCTGACGACCACTTTAAGGAATATTGTTGCTTATTTATTTAGAAGGATTGTCCCTAAAAGCAAGATTAAAGTTGTGTAAAATCTCCTACAAAAAAAATCCGTTTTACTTTCATTCTTGTTTAAGCTGTCACCTATGTTTAATGTCCCACATGAGTCTTCTATTTAGGCATCGATACTGTTGTTTTTTGATTAGAGTTGAGTGGCCTTGGCCGAAGATTAGCCTCCCCCAACATATTTGACTCAAGTCGAATTTGCAAGCAGTTTGCATCCCGATCACAGGATCCAAACTATGTGACACACGTACAATCTGTCAATAACTTCAAGACTGTGAATCTGACATATCATTGCAGACGATATGTTTAAGCAGACGATATTAAGTATGCGATAGGGTAAAATAATACGATTAAATATGACGGTAAAAGGGTTGAATTTAAGATACATAGAGAAATTCTTCCTCGAGATACGTCATAAACGACCAAAAACCTAACATAGAACGTGTCACGTATAATTACGTTTGAAATTTCGAGATTTACGACACCTTGACGGCAGCAATTTAAACAAAAGGTTAGATGTAAAAATATTATGAAGTACATGTGTTAAGTGTTTATATACTCATTTATATTAAAACTGAAATTGTTGGAATCATTCTGACACAGCCTAAATGCTATTCCGACCGAGTTCTTTTCTTGGAAGCAACACAACACTCTTAAAGATAATCTCTAATACACCTTTTGGTTTGGCTCCCAGCTTCCGTCTTAATGGAAGAAACAGGGAACCAAATGAACGAGTTAGAAATTATTTTTGAACTTTGATCGTAAGTATCTGCTAGTGAAATTTAATTTTGTGAATTGATATAGGGACGGGTGGTTGTTATTCTTTTCCTATGAAAGCTATCTGTATTAGTATTTTTTCTGACCTGTCCAAGTTGAATCTAGATTTTAACATTCAAAAAACGGATGGGTTTTCTCTACATCCAGTTAGAGATACCACACCGGTCGGTCGAAAGTGTACGAACTTCCGGTGTCGAGATTCGCAAAGAGAAAGTGGAGGCCACAATCATTGCACCAGGTAAACATTTTGTATATATATGCATTAGCGAACGTATTACTCACCGTGAAATGTTTTCAGACTTACAGCCCATGAACCCGCTTAACGTTGCATACATTGATTTGGTTCTTAAAGGGAAATGGACAGCTGGTGATAAATATCTTTTAAATGAAAGATATTGAAAAAAAATCGCCTTCTGCCTTTGAAATTTTGAAAAATAATAAAAAATGAAGTAGTTAGAGCCGTTTAAACTTTGTGATATATGACTGTGCAAGCGACCATGGGGCGCCATTTTGTTTACCTGTGTGACGTAACTAAGGCCTTCCGCGACCTTCCGGTTATAGCGAGTCTAACGGGGAATGCCGTAGAGTGCGCGGAATTTACATCGATAACAGGGGCGTAGCTTGGCCAAAATGAAAGTGTAGGCATATCTTGAAATTTTGAGTTCTACAACACTGTAGACGCATTTAAGGAGGGTCTGGGGAGACATTTATATGAATAATTAATGAAATGAAAAGCTTCAAACAACAGACAATTTTAATTTTTTGCAAAGGAATATGTCTGCATATTTTCTTGAAAAAAAAACTCACCAAAAAACAACCCCACGTCAATTAGTATATCATAGGGTCTGATACCGTATTTTTTTCATTAACATACTCGCTACTTGAAATTATTTGGATGTAACTTTCTTTTCGGGACAAATTGATCGAGCACACTACAGGCCTGCATGAAATCCAAAGTAACTATACCAATTTATGAACTCACTCTTACTAGGAGGGGATTGGGGAGAGTTGATTCCTAGATAGCATCTGGCTTGTTCTGAGGGCGTTTTTGCGCGTCCAAGACAGGTAATATTCTGCCATAAATATAAGTAAAAACTCGGCTGAAAATTACATAAAATTTCTGTTCCAGGTTATTATAATGTAATTGTTGACAGGTTGTCTTCCATTAATCTCTAAGTTAGACTCTAACACCACCCTATTCCTATTTTATTGCATTGTTTTACTTTTTGAATTGTCGCAAGTATGAGGACAGTGTGTACGTGGTAGCTCGTGTGTTTGAATAAGGTACAGTACTGATGTACACTGTACTATACGAACTTTATACTACAGCTCCTATGAAATTTCCATGGATAAATAATATTAAACGCATTATCTGCAGTAGTGGGTACTCAGGGATATGGTATAGTCAAAGTTACATTAACAGTAAATGGCTTAAAAAGTCTCTACAACGTAAATTTAAAGGCATTTATATTCAACAGTGGCATGGTGAGATAGATAGATCTTCAAACACAAATATGTATAAATATTTAAAGACAGTTTTTAAACGCAGTAAATACATATATACACTTCCAAAATCACTTTGTAAATCACTTATTGCATTTATGACTAGAAATCACCGACTCCCAATAGAGCTTGGTAGATGGAATAATACACCATATAACGAACGAAAATGTGCGACCTGTAATACACTTGGCGACGAATACCACTATCTTTTAGAATGTGAAATGTTTAATAACTCAAGGAAACAATATTTGGCCTCTTATTTCTATTCACATCCGAACTTCGTGAAATTTACAGAGCTATTAAATACTGAAGATTATGAAACATTACACAATCTTTCAATTTTTGTGAAAACAATCATAACAGCTTTTAAAACCTAATTATTTGAATTTACTTAAATCTTTGTACCTATGGTTACTTCAGAAATCATGATACTTGGTAAAAGTGTATGTAAATAGTACTATTTTTCCAATTTCAACCTTAGTAAATACGAATTTTGTTCTACTGTTTTTTTTTGGGTTTTTTTGTCGGCAGATTGGATGCAGATCACATACAGAAAAGGTCAGTGTGTGATCTGTACCAAACTGTCGAAAAACAAATACTGCGCACCGGTCGGTATTGGCGCATAAGCGCTTCCATACAGCTAAAGTATGCTTTTATTTAAACATGTATTGTTAGATGTCCATTGATGTAAGTCTATATATTTTGTATAACTATAACCCTTAGAGATACATTAAATTATGCTGCAACAGGTATAACGGTGGAAATCTGTTAAATGCAAACTATTACCGTGCTAGAGAACGTTTGATAGATACCAGCAAGCAGTATGTATTCAGGTGTGACGTCGAGTGGGTCGGCGGCGCATCAGAATCCAAACTGATTGGACGGTTATTCTCCGAGGGCGGATCGGTAGGGTAAGAGTTGTTCGCCTTTAGCCTGCTAGACAGTTGCCAATGGACGGAATATTGTCGGTATGATGTTGTGTGCTTTTGTTTTGGTCTGATTTGTTCGACATTGTTGATATTGATTGGATGCCGATTTACTCGGCGTGCAACCTAAACCCACAATTGTCAGCAAATGCTGTTACCATTTCGTCCGTGGACAACTGGGTGTTAGAAAGAATGCTCTATTTAGCAAATTAATTGTTGCTTACCTTGGACTGGCTTCTGGTAACCCTACCCGTTGATCGCCTGCGTATATCCATTTTCACATATGATTAAATGGCTACTCTGCCTTTTGTAATTATTGCGACAATTGCACGCTTTTAACGGTTATCATGATGCCTATGGCACAGCGTCACGAATAAAATTGCTACCGGACAGTGCAGTGTATTATATTGCAATCACACATCTTATTTAAATTCACTTTGTAAACCCCTATCATACTAAGAGCTACCAAGAAAACTTTTGCAAAAGGTTTGGATCCAGACCAGACGCCAAATGACGTGGAGTCTGGTAAGAGCCCAAACTGTGTGTCCTTCATTTTTTTTTTTTTTATTTTTTTTTTTTTTTTTAGATTTTACGCAGACAATATACATGTACATGTATTTGAAGAGAAAAACAAATTAGCATGATATGAGTTAAATTATAATGTAACTATACATGTATTCGAAGAGAACAACAAATTAGTATGATATGAGTTAAATTATAATGTAACTATTTAGGTCTGTATTTGAGTTATGTAGCTTTATAGGCATGTGCGTATGTAAATGTATCATTCCCCTCTCTATCTTTCTCTATTCTCTCTATTCTCACTCTTTCTCTCTCCCCCTCTCTCTCTCTCCGTTGTCTCTCTCTCCCTCTCTCGAAGTTTCTAAACCTATGATCTCTCTCTCTCTTTCTCTATATATGTACTCAAAGTGTATTGTCTTACATGTGGATATTTATTTGTAGTAAGTTACTTAGTTTGTATGTTTGCTTGTGCCTGTCTTTAAGTAATTACCGTATAATTTATTAACTCGTATCCAACATTTATTATCTCCAAGCTTCGTTTCGTTGGAGAAATTGGCAAATATATTCGCATGTACTACTCTTGGGTAGTAGTCTGCTGCGTGTACCCGTATGTCTTCTCCTTGTTTCGTTTAGCTGGAGAAGCTCATTGAGTGGGTACCCCAGCAATACTAGCAGCAATAATGAACCTAGTATGTTCTTCATCCTATTTAGTTGAGTTTGATACATTGTAAATACATGTATTTTATCTTTTCGTTCTCTCTCATCATAACCTCGACTTATCTTGTAAATTACTATTACAATTCAACATCAAAATTGAAAGTGTAAATTTTGAGGCAACATAGACTATGAAGAGACGCCGAGTCACATGGTGCCTGGTCATGATCTAATCTGTCAGACCATATACATAATTATATAACTGTCTATGGAAAGAATTTGATAAACATCTATATATTCAACTAAAACATTTTTATTTAGACTTTAGATAAATTTCAAAATTCTAATAGTTTGCGTGTTCCCAACTAATGACCTCCCTATTTATATTTGTATGTATTCAATATTTGTATAATGTTAATGCTGTCCACGGTGAAGTGGACCTTATACAATTATGATAAATAAAAGTTTGAAAGTTTGAAAGTTTGAATCTTATTAAATTAACAATTTTTGCGATTCGCTTGCAATTCGCTTGCAATTCGATGGCGATTCGCTTGCGATTTCAAAATACTAATTTACCCTCGGATAAGTTTTCTTGAGTGGTGTATCTCACAAATGTTCGCAAATATGCCTTCGTTAATTTTTTCGATTCCATTTTTGTCACAACCGCTTCTGAAAATTCGCGTTAAAGTATTCAAACGTAGGATTTGTTTTTTGAAGCGCCCGATTCGATGGCAATTCGATGGCAATTCGCTTGCGATTATCAATTTAATTTAATATGGTTCAGTACTGTAGCTACATGTATAATTGTACATGCGTGCCAACGGGGTGATTAGACCAATTAATAAGTGTACGCTTTCATACTAGGAGGGTCGGGGGGTTTGCTCCCCCGGAAATTTTTTATTCCTAGATAGTCTCTATGTGTGTTCTGAGGTCTTTTCCCGCGTTTGATAATGGCAAAATACTAACATGAATCGATGTAAAAATAATTGGGGTTCACCTCTAACCCCCTTAGATGTCAATTTTATTGCTTTTTCTGCATTTTTAGCCTTTTTTATTTTTTGGACTTCTGAAAAAAAGTGGAGGCACGTGCCTACTTGCCTCATAGGAAGCTACGCCAATGGATAACATTAATAAACTGAAATACTGAGAAAAATTGGACATGTGGAGGAAGGTAAAAACACTTTAGAACTTCAGTGTTACGATTTCGATCCTAAATTATCAGAGAATGTAATATTAGAAGACAGAGACTACGACGGGTCGGGCGAAGAGAAAGCGCATTCGCCGGACGAATTTGCGACTGCAATACTTGTGTTTAAATGCCTACAAAGGAGGTTAATACTTGCTGCAGAACAAATGAAATGACGATTGGGTGTCTTGGTGACAATGAGTGCATAGCAGAACCATCAAAATTTCGAGCTATTAGTGCTTAATCCAGCCATACTTGAGGTAGCGTAGCCTATATCAGGCAAATCTCATAGGACACCGGAATCGGGCACGGATACTCTTGATAATATGTGCATACTGGTTGTGAATAAAGGCATCGAAGCCCTGTGACTTTCGAAAAAAGTTTCTCTGATATATTTAGTCTTATCTGTTAATATTTCCGTAAATATTAATCATAAACATCGGCTCCAGGATATCTTCGTTTTCACGGGGCTACGACTAAAACACGAGCAGATAAAGACGATAATACATGTGCCGATTTTTATAACATCCAGTCAGAGACAGTGTATAGCCATATGGCTATACACTGTCTCTGCACCCAGTACAAAACGGATGAGATATTACGTTTTTATTTAATAAAATAAGGGGGATCAAATTATTTTTCTGGTCTGTTATGAATTTTCCGTGACGTTTAACATCGGTTCTGCTCCTCAATCGGACATACATTTTTAGAAAATAGACCATTTATTCTCGGTATCGCAACATCCGGGAACTTTCGTACATCCAGGTCTCAATCACAGAGTTTCTCAATATCTCATTTGGATCCAAACTGTTGCTGACCTTTAAGTACAGTCAGTTTTGTTTCCGATCTGGGTCCTAACTGTTTGTCAGTCTCTCGTACGGATCAAAGTTTCTTCAATGAGCTTTTCAATACATTCAAACCCTAGTTTGGATTTTCAATCACAGAGTTTCTCAATATTTCAGTTGGATCCAAACTGTTGCTGAACTTTTTGCACAGTCATTGACATGACAAATGTGGAATATCAATTTATCATCTAGCAATTGAGACTGGCAATGTCTGATTAAGATCCAAACTGATTAATTGTCTGCTGAACAAAGTATTTGATATTCTGATCTGGGCCAAAACTGAACGCTCTAGATAACGTGACCCGAGTGCTCATTTATTGTATTAATGTCGTTTTTTACATATCGTTATATATCTTGAGCTTATATAAAGATCTATGAACATCATAATCGAAACAGATTCAGGACATATTTCAGCAGGCGGCTTTGATCTAGATCGCATTTTATGCTGACATTCATCATCAACCACTAATCAATTAAGCTGCCTTGCAAATTGTACGATATGGACCGGAAATGTTTATACACATTCCCTTTCTGCCTAAGACCCCCTCTGTGAAGAAGTAAGAAGCTTTAGGCCTGCAGGGCATAAATATCCATATTACGTAATCTAATTAGCCGCACTTGTCAAACAGGGTTGTGATTTTAAACACAGGCTAGCTAGTTGGCTACTTAAATATGCGATTACACGCCACGAGACTTTTACCCTTTACCCCATAGCCTGTTTCTACTTCTGAAAATATGTGACCACTTAAAACAGGTTGAAAATACTTTCAGCCTGCTTTAAGCTTTTATCTGCTAAAATATAGAAAATATTTCTTATGATTTTTATTTGTGACAGTATGATATTGAAACTATTTTCTTCAGTATATGAAGGAATTAATTAAAGGCGTTAAAAGGCGTATTTATGGGGGAAAGGGTTACATCAAAACAAAAAAGCCAAGATCTTTAAAAAAAAAAAGAAGAAAAAAAGAAGATTGGACACTTCTAGCAGAGACTGTGTAAAGCTTTACACAGTCTCTGACTTCTAGCTCTTGTGGTTTTGTATAGATCTAGATGTGTATGCTGCTTTTTTTAAAAAGGTTAGAGTCTACCAGAAAACTCGAATTTAAATTAAAATTCATTTAGGCCTATCTAAAAGTTGTTTGAAGTTTTTTCTACAGAAATGACGAGTGTAAAACTACACCCAGAAATAAGAACGATAAAACTAGATCCAATCAAAATCGGATTTGGACTCAAGTAAGATCGCTCTATCAGATCGGGATCTAGAGAATCGCGATGATTAAATTAAGAAAGAAAAAACCGATCTAGATCTACCCGTACAATATGTAGATCGAGTAATGAGACTTTTTTCATTAAGAATTTCTGTAGCGTTGAATTCCTAAACCGAGACGAACCAGCTAGAAAATGCTGATTTGTAAACGAGTTGGTAGATCTAAGCCAGTTCAACATTTAGGTCTAGATCAGCACAATATCGCACTGATTATCAGATAGTTTTTTTATTGTAGATCTAGATCTAATAATTATAATCATCAATCAAGGTAATATGGATGTCGCCATACTCTACTGTTAGCCATTTCGCAGGATTGTTTTCCCAGATTCTATAGCTGGGAATTGGAACGGACATTTCTATAAGCCGATTAACGATAGTAGCTTCTGATCGTATCTGGATCTACACGACCTTTCAAGTTCATAATAATCAATATGAATATACAATCTATCTATTATCTTTTTTTTAACTGTATGCGACCTTGAATTAAGCTTGCCGTTACCTTTACTGACGAAGTGTGAACTGTCCGTCCAAGTTACAGTGGTTGAGTGAAAGAGCCAATCAGCGTTTAGGCCTTTGTGACGTCACAAAATGGATAAAAATCGAGGGTTCCGAATGATAGCTTTGCCAATATGGCGGCGCCCGTTCCAATTAGCGATAGCTTACATGTATGCAGTAAATCGATCTTTTTCGTACCTTATCGATGAGTAATAATTGCAGGACCTTCATGAATGTTGCTTTTAGGATAAAATCTAGGATCTAAGACCATATTGTCATCAGCTGTCCGTTTTCCTGATAGATATTGGTTTAATTAACCATTGATCACTTGTTTACATGCTTCACAGGTGATTTTGTCAACAGTTTTTACCAAATATTTTCCAACTTCATAATGATCAGCGACATTTAGTTGTTGTTATATGAACATAAATGAGACCTCTTTACTACATGTATGAAAATTCTATGCAACTGTTTGTTGGTTTAAAGTAAAAGGGGTGTTTAGAAAAATCGTAGATGTACGATTTGTAGCAAAGACGAGAGCTAGAAGCGTATGATGTGTTGGGATCGAACTGTACGCTTATAGTGATTTGTGTCCTGATGAAGTTAACTGGTTGAGTTTAGTTTTCCGGCACCGAGACACATACAATGGGTCATACAACGCCGAATTTATAATTAAAGTGGTTTAATTAAAATATTGCTTATAGTTGATAAGTATTCCTTAACCGCTATTGGCAAACGTTCATACTTATTGCATCCAATTATCATTGACGAAATAATCACTTGTTGGTCTTCAGTTGATCTACTCAAAATAACTAACCAGATAGTTTGTATTTTTAAGTAAATTGTTGGTGTTCTAACATACAGACGTTTTTAATTTATTTTCTTAAATATTGTTGAAATATCACTTCACTGAAAGCATACATAAAGATAAGGGTACCTGAGTAAAGTCTTATACCAAAATTAAATGTCTGCATACAAAGTTACACATAGACATGCATTTGAAAATCTTATCATTATGAACCATAAAGCCTAAACCTTAGACATTTGGCATATAGCATCAGCAAGTTTTCCTCTACCAATGTATTTGACGGTGTGACCCTGTGCACCAAAGAGTTCCCGTCATATGAGTCAAATGTATTACGTCCAAGACATATTGCGTCTAATTTTGCGTGGTAAATGTTCGATTTGAAGACGTTTTGACCAGAGACTGTGTAAAGCTTTACACAGTCTCTGTTTTGACCAATTATGTGGAGCGTTTTGGCGTGGGGATGTTTCTACTTGGGACGCTTTGGCCTAGTTTGCTTCCACCAGCCTGTTCGACATTAGAACAAAATTTTCATTCGATTTGCTTCATTTGCATGTTGCGGACTCGAGACAACATATTACAAACCGTAGCTTCCATCAACTTAAACTGAAAGTAGCGAAGCTGGATGTTTTGGTTAGGCACTGGGGGCTGATGTATACGCAGAGTATTTAAGTAAACCGAATAGACACACATATTCTTTATGAACTGTTAGTTACGGATTTAGTTCGTTTGTTAATTGTGTAGTTAACCCTTTACTCCATGTACATGTATACGCATTGTTTTATGTATTTAATTAATTTCTCCACTGAAAAAATAGTTTCATTTTGTATGTTCTGTAATGAATGTGCAACATTATATATATTTCCTATATCCTAGCAGTTAGCTGGCTACAGTATGTTGAAAGTAAAGCAGAAAGCACCCTAAGGCGCATTCTGATTTGCTCTAAACCCGCTTTAAGTAGTCAATTGTCTTTAAAAACAAGTAATGAGAGTATGGAATAAAGGGTTAAATGCATGCAAAGGTATGCTGACAAATAGATAGATAGATAGATAGATATGATTTTATTCTTCCTTCAGACTAACAAGTCCATGAGGCATGTTATACATGTACAAACAAGCATAGGCATGTAATACATATACACACAAACAGTTATGACAATAAAGATGCATTTAGCGGAGAAGATGTAAGTAAAGAAAGAATAAAATTATGATTTCAGTAATATTGACTTTAATCAGAATTGATGTCATTATCACCATTATCATAACTTAATATTCTTAAATCGAATATCTATTATATTTGTATTAGAAAATACTGATGTTATAAGAATAAAATATATCTTTTACTAATAACATTTAAACAATTATTGGAACTCGAATTTAAACTAAAACATTCATTTGCACCGAAAACTTATACTAGTAACATTTAAACAACTATTTGAACTCGATTTGCATAGAACATCTTTACACCCCAGCAAACAGACTAGACGTAGACTGAACTACTCCAAACAAGCAGTTCAACCTTGTACACTCCTTTTGCATGTAAGTACATGTACATGTAATTATGAAGAATTTGAATCATCTTCATCATAACTACAGTAATAGTCATCAGATCAAAGAGGTTTAGCTTGAAATGCATAGTGAACAAACATTGATAAATTTCTAACAGTCTTAACATAAAAACAAGTCATTAATTTTGTAAATTTCAACATACTTGGCCTTTTCCAATAATATTCTGGAATATATTTTATTCTTAGATCTTGGAATTGAATACATTCTAATACAAAATGAAATTCATCTTCCAAGGTGGAACATGCATTACATTTTCTATCATTGAATGCTATTGGCAATGGTTTATTCCATCTCCCTGTTTCAACTGCTAACCTATGAGAAGATAATCTAAGTCTACTCATTGATGTACAAAACTTCCCTACATTAACAATATTTAGGTATGGCTGTATTCCAAAATTGGATATGTTTCTGTAACACAGAGCTCTACTTGACTCATTAAGCCTAGTATTCCAGTTCTGTACAAACTGATCATTTAACCTTTGTTTTACAAGTAATATAAACATTTTTGCATCACCGACAGTTTGTGATAACCAAACGTGGTAGAACCCTAAGCGACAAATAAGATCTTTCAATAGAGAACACCAGTTCACATAATTATTTATTTCATGCTCATCTTTCAGCAGACGATATATTTTTGTTATATATTTATCTTCTTTTGTATGTAAAATCTTAACCCAGTATTAAATAATATTTAAGCATCTTTAAGTTTGGTATGTAAATCTTCCTAGCTCTCCATAAATGAAATCATTTTGAGTCGTTTGTTTTACACCTAAAAGTTTTTTGCAAAATTGTAGGTGGGTCCTTTCGATAGAAGGTGCATTCGAGAAGCCCCATACCTCACTACTATAATTCAGTATTGGACTTATTAGTTTATCAAACAGTTCTAATTTGTGAGATGGGCTTATATATGTAAACTTATGTAAGTATTTATTCAGCTTAAATATAGCCTTGTGTGCTTGACCTGCTAACGCATTTTGGGTATGCTGAAACGATCCACCAGATGTAAAAGTAACCCCTAAATATGTGAATTTGTTAATGATTTCTATTTCTGTACCGTCATAATAAAACTTTTGATGAGAAGGTAGTTTCCCGCCTTTTCTGAATACCATTATTTTTGTTTTATTTGTGTTTACCTTTAGTTTCCACGTATTGCAATATTCTTGAAGAATATTTAATCCTTTTTGTACCTGCGATGCATTTTCTGCAAACAGTACAATGTCATCTGCGTATAGCATTAAAAATAACTTAAATAAATCTATATTTAAACCGTCTATGCCACCTTTGATGTATTCATCTTCTAGATCATTTAAAAACATTGAAAACAGAAATGGCGACAGACTCTCACCTTGTCTTACACCTAAAGTGCATGACATAGTATCACCAAGCTTATTATGGTATTTTACTCTTGATTTAACACTTTTGTACATCGATTTTATTATGTTAAGCATATTCCCTCTGACGCCTAATTTTATTAATTTGTACCACATATTTTCACGAACTACATAATCAAAGGCTTTTGTAAAATCAACAAATGTACAAAATAATTGCTTTCTCCTATTAATGAAACTTGATATAAGACCATTTAAAACAAAAATGTTATCTACAGTACTCATATTAGCTCTGAACCCATCTTGGGCTTCATCATATACGTTATAACTTTCAGCCCAGTTTTGCAATCTGTTATTTAGTACTCTAGTAAATAATTTTCCGACGCAGCTTAATAATGTGATTCCTCTATAATTCGTTGCATCATCTGGATTCCCTTTTTTATGCAGTGGTATTATATACCCCTCAGACCATCTGTCCGGAAAAATACCCAATCTAAATATCTTGTTTAACATAGATTGGAGAACAGGCATGAGAATTTGCTCTGCATTTATTAAAAATTCATTGAGTATTAAATCTGGACCTGCCGATCGATTGTTTTTTAACTGTTTAATAGCTTTATGAATCTCTTCATTTAAAATATCCTTATTAAGTTCATCAAACATAATATTAAATTCATCTTTTTCATACCTTTCAATAAAATGTAGTACATTTTCATCTGGAGTAAAGAAAGTATCACTAGGATTGTTAATAGTTTTGAAGTACTTTTCAAATGCTGACAGTGGAATATTTGCTGGTTTAATGCCAGCAGTTTCCTTGAGTAAATTCCAATATTCTCTGGCATTCTGTCTCTTTGCATTTACAAAATGAGTAGTTTTCTCCTTATCATAATTATATCTGTTTTGCCTTAATAGAGCTTTGTATTTCGACCTAGCCTCAACCATTTTAAGCCTATTCTCCTCATTAGGGAACTGTCGGTATACATTTAAAATTCTATGAAAATTATTTTTTTGATCATAACACTCTTCATTATACCAAGGTAAGTTATTATCCATTTTCCTTTCTGAATTGGTTTGAGTATTTACTTTTTTCAAGCACGTTTGGGCAGCATCGTTTAAAACACATTCAAACTTTTCCAAGCAACCATCTAAAGAAGTTCTATTTGAACAGCCATTTAAAGTATCAACGAGATCAATTAATTTTCTTTTACATTCAGATGTATCTAATTGCTCCAAATAGCTTTCTTTTTTCTCACTATTCCATACATACTTAAATTTAATATCATCATATATTTTTGTACATGAATCTTGACCAGGTAAATCTAGATCTAGATTCTCTTCTTCTCCCTCACAAAAATTCATATTATTATAAATATATTACATGTACCTATTTGGGTTTTGCCTAACTTGGATAAGCTCACAAGCCGTTCCAATCGCTTTGGGGATGTCGTCACTGCGTATCACACCTGAACCATTTGGATCCAAGACTTGAAATTCGCCAAAAACATTATTTGCTTCTAGGTTCCCTAAAGCTCTTGGGTTGTATGCGCCAGTTTTACTAATGAAATTATTTGTAACCTTCTCTCCATGTTTGTAAAAATTCCTTTGAACATAACTTGTGGTATTCCTTTAATATGCGATCCTGGGGGAGGAAAACTATCAAATTTGATGTTCCGAAGAAGCCATTCCCTAAAAGCAAGTCTGTGCTTTGTTCTCTCGCAAATATTTAGACCAGGTTCGTCCTCCGCCTCGTACCATTCTCTTATAAGTCTACAAAATATAACTTTCTCAATGACCCCATTCTGTTTCATGACTTCTTCAACCTTCTCTGAAAAGGTAGTTTTAGCAAAGGCATTGCTCTGTTTGCCAACTACATCTTGCACGAGTGCTACAATTAAACCGACTTATTCTTGTAATTGTCTTTAGCCACTTTCATCCAGGCTTCCTTTTTTAACCCACATTCTCGGATTCCTGAGCTACAGCATTTCACTCTGGATAATACTGATTTAAAATAACAGCCCTGATCCAGGGCTGCCATTTCTCTGGATTTTTCCTAAGTACTCTGATTTTTATCCTAGCATATCGTACTTTAAAACAGGCTAAAAGTAAAGCAGAATGCGCCTTAAGGCGCATTCTGCTTTACTTTCAAACTGTTTTTAAGCAGGCATGTGCCCTCAAAACAAGAAACAGACCATGGGGTAAATGTACTATTAGTAAATCTGCGTCTGAAAAATTGAAAATTTGAAATCATAAGATTTTTATGATCAACTTATGGCAGCCCTGCAGCAGTCATATACTGAAGAACAGCCCTGGTCTGCATGTCACAGATTTAACTTGAATTTTTTTTAATAGCAATCTTATGGACGATTACACTTAACATGAGGTTAAACGGCGAACCTCGATTCTAAGATTTTTTTCTACCGAGAATAAAGATGTTACAAATGGCTTGTATTTTATAACAAGAAATATCTTTAAAAAAGATATTCGGCGGAATGAGTGGTTGAACTAAGGCTATATAGATGGGTGTGCAAAATTGAATTAAATTGAGGTTTTCAAAGAATTGTAATATCTTGGATTGAAAAGCAAAAAATACAAGTATTCAATTGAAACAGCAACTTTTATTTAAAATGCAAAACTATCATGTACAGAAATGCAAAACAAAACATTAATTTAACTCATATCCTAGCTACTGGTAGGAGATCCTCACATTAATCTATTGTTCCATTCATAGAGTTTCTTGAAACACAAATGTATAGGGCGCTTCTAGCATACACAAATGTACAGATACAACAATCATCATATCTTAAAATAGAAGCATAATTAACTTCTGTGGCCTATTTCATCAGCCCAGTGTGTAGTAAAAGCCAGCCTGTATCTCTAAATTTTACACCCAGAGTCCACAGCATGTAAAACTGTAATGGGACATAAACCAGCCTACAGGGCTCCAGATAAGAGTGAGTAAACTAAACAAATCACATTTTTCCACCTCTTTTAGCACCAAACCCTATGGTATTACCACTCATTTTGATTGTCTCGAAGAGACAATTCATATGTATAGTGACACCACAGGGTTTAATGCACAAATAAAGATTTTAAGTTTTGAAACAATTCCCTTATCTGGAGCCCTGGCTACTATCCAATCAGACTATTCAGTTTCAACAGGTGCTCTTAATTCTAAATTTCTGATCAAATATTATTGGTTTAAATGTGTGGCCAAATATAAATTAAGTGTGTCTAAATAGAAAACAGTCAGCTCCGCCGAAAAAAAAAAAACGACTAGAGAAAAATGTGTTTTCTTGTTCCTTAACAAATTTGACCGTAGCACATGTGTCACACAAATGTGTTTTTTTGGATAGCCATTTGAGGCCCCATGCGAGACAAATGCGACCGCGTCGGTCTTTCGGAAAACAAATGTGCTCCGAGACAAATGTGCCCCTACCGGGTACATGTATACATTTTACAACGTGTGGTAAACACTGTTTACACCTATTTGTTCCCTAAGATTTTTGTTTTCAGTTTGTATATAAAAAAGATATACACCAAAATTTACCAAAATGATAAAATGCTAAGTTTAATTGTTATGAAACACAAAAAGTAATTTATGGGATCCGTTAGAATAAAGGTATGTGTAATAATTCTGTCCTTCCGTATACTGACTACCAGTCATTGCTCTGTGTTTTCAGTAATTATAACCAGTGTCACGTTCAGTCAATCAAAAACCGACCAAAACTTTAAGCCTCTCCACAGGAGTCATATACTGACTTAAAAGAACAGCCCTGGTGCCCGTTTAATAAAACTTCGTACGGCAAATATTGTCGTAAGTCAGATTATAAAAGTATCAAATATTATTTATTTCTCCATCTAATCCTGTCTTGTTACATCTCTTTGGAATCGTCTTGAAAAGACGATTCCAAAGAGATATCACAAGACAGGATTAGATAGAGAAATATGAAATTAAATGTATTTCAAAGTTTTGACTTACGACAACATTTGCCGTGTGATGTTTTATGAAACGGGACCCTGGTCTGCATGCCACATATTTTACTTTTAAAAAGCATTAGCAAACCTATTGACGATTACACTTAACATGAGGTTAAACGGCGAACCTCGATTCTAAGATTTTTTCTACCGTGGATAAAGATGTTACAAATGGCCTGTATTTATAAAAAAAAAAAAAGACGTGAAAAAAATGTGCTTTCTTGTTCCTTAAAAAATTTGACCGTTGCACATTTGTCGCACAAATGTGTTTTTTGGATAGCCATTTGAGGCCCCATGTGAGACAAATGCGGCCGCGTCGGTCTTACGGAAGACAAATGTGCTCCGAGACACTTGTGCTCCCTACATGTATCGGCATTAGTTGGGTGTGGGATAAACCTTAACCCCTAGCGACGAGTATAGTCGTCATTTGTAAATAGTATACCAGTGAAGAGTGCACGTGTCCAGTGCAAATAACCGGTAGACCTAGATCGGGGGGGTGTAGAGGAGTTCTCTGATCGGGATCTTCACTCTTTGCCATTAACCCTTTCACTCTCAATGACGCTAAAAAGCGCGTTTTCAAACAGTTTTGATCCTGATTACGCGGCGTCTGATCAGGATCAAAATTGTTTGCAACTTTTTTTTAAATAATGTCACGTATACTGCCTTAAATTTAACCTTGAAACGATATTGCAGACAACATTACTGAAGCAGACGTACACTTAGGTGGTGAAGGGGTAAAACCCTCACGATACATTTGAGCATGAAAGGGTTATTAAGCTATGTTTTTGTTTTTAAATCAACACTAAATAGATCTATATACAATGTGCTCTTGGCTTGATTGCCGGGAAACTAGACTTGTCCACTTAGTCCAGTTTAGCCTAGTACGTGTCTACTAAACAGGACATTGTCGAGCAGTGTATATACCCTGACGAAATGCTGCGTTACGAGGAGTCTCGTCAGGGTATGGACTGTTTTCTATTGTATATGTAATGTTCTGCATTATGAAAAAAACAACCAGTTTGATTGTCCTTAGATCACCCATGTATATATAAAATGGTCTCTTCCGGCAAGCACAAAGGGACAGTTCATTGCAATATCCAGGCATAAATTGTTTAAAGTCTCACGGTTGGATGAATTATGAGAAATTGAGCTCTCAGTCAATTCTCTATCCAGCATCCAAGGTTATAAAGCTATTGAGTTGAGTCTGAAGTCGTTCTAAGCTCAAATCTGACTAATCAAATACTTGAGAACTTACTCAGACTCAACCAAAAAGCTATATAACCTTGGACCAGAAAAAATAAATTTTGTTTGCTAGAAACATGCAACAAAGATGGCGTCGAATGGCTGACGTGTTCACGAAATTTGCTCCGTCTGTAAAAAGCTATATGGAAACTACCGTTCGCATTCCAGATAATACAATGCGCAGAGACGGATTCATCAGATAGTGAAATTTCGTGGACCTTAACTAATAGGAAAGGATTATATTCCAAATTCAAATTCAAATTCTTTATTTCGCTCAGTACATGTTTTCACATGAATACATGAGGTTAATTGAAGGTGTAATACAAACTAAATAGGTAATAAAAGATTTAACAATTAAGTATTTTAAAGATATTAGCTACAGGCTCAGGTGGGAGAGCCACAATGAAATTTCCAATTAAACCGCCGTTCGCGGCTATGGTTCTAAGTTTTGTAAGTTGCAATAAATAGATTTGAAATAAATAAAAATAGATTTATACATCTGTAGGGACAGTTTATTTCCAGATGAGGCACACGGTTACTTAGCGCCACAGCTGGTTCCAAACTGTCCGGCACTGGCATGGTGACTTCGAAAACTTGAAAACTACAGCCGATATCGTAAATTGTAGTTTCTCAATTTAGACTGAACATAATGTTGAAAGATCCATTGGGAGCCTTCCACGTCCTTTGCTATCCAAACTGAGAAAGCATATTCAGTGTTTTGTATCCACTGATTCTCAATAAGTAGGAACACTGCATGTTCATGCACATGTAAGAATTGTTTTACCTTCCAGATTTCAATTTTAAGTATTTTATGGTAGCTTCACATTACTTAAGATACTTGAATAGAGTTTTGTCAATTTATAGCACAATGCAGGACAAATATTCGTTTTTTAACCTGAAAAAATCAAACCGTTACTGTCTCCGTCTTCAAATCTAGTTTTGTAAAGCATTTTCTGATAATAAAATCACATGGTAACCATCTAAAATAAGGCTAACTTTTTGCATTTATATGTGTTGTTACTTTGTTCCAAGCCTAACACACCAAGAAACCAGAGACTGTTGCAATACCATTGAAGAAGTAGTTGTCCCCGGACTTTGGAGTTTGTAAAATATCTCCGTTATCGCATATTTGTGTATGTTCAAATAATAGAAATAGCTTTGCTACAGCTGCAAATTTATATTTATTTGGAAGTATATGAACTTGCTATACTATCTAGGTGATAGAGTCACTGACTGCTTTGCAATGTTGTCGACCTAGGTGAAGTGTGGTCATTTTGTTATACAAATCTAAATATCCGTTACCGTTATTTACGCACATACTGTTGGGATATTGGGTATTCTAGTTATTAAACACCACGTATAGAACACTTATGATTAAAGCAAGCAGAGTTTACCAATTATCAACTCCTTTTTAAATTGCTTAAGTTGGTATTTATGACAAAAAATAAATTTCCGTGATCAAAATTTCCGTGATCAAAATTCTTAATTCAGAGATACAGGGATATAACCTTGTACATGTATTTGATTGCATGACGACACTGTATGATGTCATTGCATGATGTACTTATACAGTGAATAGACTTCCATGGTAATAAGAATTTAATTGACCAGCTTGATTAACAGAGAACACACGAAGGTAAGTGTTCATTTATTTAAAAACTCCTTTCCGTTAAGACTTTCATGAAAATGTTATCGGAATCACTCTTTCTTTTCTAAATACCACAATTCTTTAAATAAAACTAATGGTGATAACACATTGCAAACAGTGATCTTGTTGACATCAATATATTGGAGATAAATTTTCCGTTACTGGAAATTTTTATTTCATCATCATTGACAAATGGAACGCATTCTTTTGCATTTCTCATTAATGAAACAGAATATAACTTTTTATTCTACTTTATGCTAAATTGCTGACACATTGACGTACAAATAAACTGGGTTCATAAATAAGAGCGTTCAACGTTGCCATTGCTTTTTTTGGCAGTAACATAGGTCATTTGTATTTTGTTGAAAGATAGTTACATTGCAACAAAACATTACTAGAGTTTCTTTTGACATTATTTAAATAAACAAATACAAAAAGAGTGTAAGGTGACACAATTGTGTATGGAAAAATAGACCAGTTTGACTGACACACGGGCCATGTTCCATGTTAGTAACGGAAATTTGATTTTTGGTAACGGAAATTTATTGTTTCCAGAGACAAATCACCATCGAAAATTCTGAGGGACAGGAAACGTTTGGAGGACTGGAAAGGGAAACATAACACGCCTCCTACTACAGACCAGGAACAACCTGGTTCTGAGCCTGCCTAACCTGAACATTCCACCAGTTGCCCGGAGGTAGAACAGGATACACACCGTTCTTCATCCGATAACGTCCACGCCGGCCCAGAGATTTCACAGACTCTGGATACGGATTGCGCCGTCACAGACACCTCACAGATTCTGGATAAGGAGCGTGCCATCCTAGAATCCCATTTGTCTTAGGCGCACGAACGTTTGCTTTTCATGCAACAATCCCACAGTCTGGACATTCATGAACCTGACGAAACCTAATCTGAAACCGACAGTGTAGATCTTGTTCAGAGCCCTGGTAGTACCACCAACACGGACACATCTGAATTATACGATTACGAATACGGTGTGCATGGCGACTTTGACCGTGAAGATTTTTCAGATGCGCCGAATGCGGTATCCCTGCAAAAGAAGTCAAACTCCTCTGGTGCTCCAGATGTAAGATAACAAAATATTGCAGTGTTCAGTGTCAAAGAAATAACTGGCCATTTCATAAAGATATGTGCGCCACCATGATACTATGATACAGCAGTACTAGACCAGTGAATGAACAAGTGATTGTAAATAGAACAGTTCTAGTCCATTTATAGTATTTTGCGGTGAAAGGTGTTTGATTTTTTTCTCGTTGGAACAGGGATATTTTGGTGGAGAAGTGAACATTTATTGGTGAAGGTTTCTAGTTTAGAAACATTTATTGTGACAATAGAATTAATATTACTGGTGACGGGACATATATTGAAAACCTGACGTGGGTTTACCAGGGTTGGTCTATAAAGGCTGTCAAGACACGGAGAATACAGATGGCCTTTCAGGGAAAACTAAAAAATATTACTCTAAACATGGGGTTTTGTATATATCACGACAAAGATGTGTCTGAAAGTGTTCTGAAGCTTTTGATTCGTCAGATTAGAGCATTCTGAGATTGTTCTCAAGCTTTTTATTCTCAAACTTGACCAATCAAAAGTTTGAGTACAATAAAAACTATCATGGAAATGTAAGACCGAAATGACCAACCATACGGGGCCGAAATGACCTATCTCTAAAAAGAGACAGAAAATACCTAGGCCGAAACGATCGAGGCCGAAATGACCAGGGGCCGAAACGACCCGGAAGCTAATTGAAACAGGGGAGAGAACTTTTATTGCATGAATAAAATCATGGATAAAATTGATGTGATAACATGTAAACATGACATGACTGCTCAGTGCTCGCTACGACTGGATAAAGATCGTTAATTAAGATAGAAAAGGATTGTAACATGTGTCGTTTTAAAAGCCTGATACAACCGTGCTCAATATCTTATCTGGGGACCAAGTCGTCGAAGGTTATACACGAGGTCCCGAGCGAAGGTAAGTTCAGTAATTAGTAAGTTCGAAGAGACGATTCTTTTGAGTAGTGACACCATAGGGTTTAAGGCAGAAATAAAGATTTTAGTTTCTGAAATACTCCCCTTATCTGTGAACCTGCTAAAGACATTGAAAAATCTGGAACATTGTGTGGAATGTCACCAGGAAAGAGTTGGGAATCATGTCTGTCAGACAGATTTATTACTTCTCTCCATCAATACTGATGATTATGAGTGGCAATTTTTAGGTGCACTATTCGGACTGTACCTGGTCGGTCTCTTTATCCTGACACCGACGAACCTAGTTGTGATACCATAACTGTATTGCGGATACCGTGGTCTAGAGGTACAGTACTGCAGCTATGACGAACCAGTCATAATGCTAGCCCGAAATCCTAAGCGCCAAGGAGGGAAGCCATTACTACCAATTTTCAAGACTCAAGTCTTTGGTTTGACCCGGCCGGAGATTGAACCTGCAACCTCCCGCACTGTAAGCGGACGCTCTACCACTGAGCTATACAGGCGGTATCCACTAACTCAAAGAAAAAAAAGCAGGTCCTAATCAGACAATAGGATTTGTCTGATCTGTGTCTACACATTTTTCAGAAAGTGAAATTTGATAAATTTTAAGCAAGAGGAACATGCAGTTAAATATACCAGCTTTTATTTTCTTCTGACCAATTCAAACCCGTTGCGTAATAGCCAATAGTGACTGCGCCAACGTATGATGTAGATGTTACATAAATGTTAGATTAGCTCCAATGAAGATATACTGATGGTGTAAAATGGAGGTGATGGGTAAAATCCAGGGCTGCCATTTCTCCGGATTTTTCCTAAGTATTCGGATTTCTATCCTAGCAGATCGTAGCTTAAAACAGACTGAACGTAAAGCAGAATGCGCATTCTGCTTTACTTTCAACCTGTTTTAAACAGCCATGTGTCTTCGAAACAAGAAAAAAGACTATGGGGTAAAGGTACGATTAGTAAAATTTCGTTTAAAAAATGGAAAATTTGAAATCTTAGGATTTTTATTATCAACTTATGGCAGCCCTGAAAATCAGATGATTTAGATGTAAGTACAAAAAGTCCCTATAAGTAATTTCCTCTCACTTTATTGTGTTGTATATAATTCCATGACTAGAGTGGTCATGATAACAGCACAGAGACAGTCTGAAGCTTGTGATCAGGGTCTATTCTGTTTGCATGTGACAATTGTACTCTTCACATGTACACTGTTTGTATATTACCCTAGGTTTCAATGAGTACAAATTTTGACCTGACTCCTTCGTATAGTACATGCTAATCTTTATCAAATTATGTATAATTTTTTAACCTTTTACTAGTTTTGAAAACAGATGACCACTTAAAGCAGGTTGAAAGTAAAGCAGAATGCTTTACTCAAACCTACTTTAAAGACAATCTGCTAGGATATAGAACATAATTCTTATGACACATATTTATGACTCTTTTAAGTGAAACTATTTTCTGCAATGGAGGAATAAATTCAATGCGTAAAAATGCTTTTAAATCTATGGAGTAGAGGGATAATCAGCCATTGAATTCTTTCAGGATAGCATGGGGTGTCTGGTGTTTTTATCACTTGAAAAGTCTTTAGATTGCCTCCTAATTTGTTTGTGATTCAGGGATGCCATATTTCCGGATTTGTCCGAACTTTTTGTATTTTTATCCTAGAAGATGGTAGCTTAAGCAGGCTGAAAGAAAAGCAGAATGTGCATCAAGGCACATTCTGCTTTGCTTCCAACCTGCTTTAAGTAATCACGCTTGAAAAATAGAAAATTTGGAAATCTTAGGATTTTTCAAGATCAAATATGGCAGCCTTGGTGATTCTATGAAATGTCAAATTATTCTTCGAATTTCAGAAAATTCAGATGAGGGCAGAAGAAAACATGGAAATGGGTCTTAAAGTGTGCAGGAGAGGAGGATACAGGAAACTATTCTTTCTGTTGATAATACTTTCAACAGTCGTTTTTTGTACGTACATTTGAATATTTTTTAAAAAGCGTGCTTAGTCAAGTCTAACCTTAACCTCATTTCCAAAGGTGAATTTCAATAACAGGTGTTTGACTATTAAACCCTTTCCTTCCTGAAACCTCAAATGCAATTCTAGTTTTCAATTTAGTCTAGTCCATTTTTGACGTTATGTCAAAATGACAAACAGTGTTGACCCTGATCAGAGGGCTCCTTAACACTGTTTGCATAGGACAAGTGTACTCCTCACAGGTACACTGTTTGCAAGTGACCTATATATGTGTGACTAGGGTTCAAAGAGTTAAGCAGTGAGTAAGTCAGTTTGAGTGAGCGCAGAGACCTCAGTAAGTGAAATGAATTGAGTACTTTGGTTCTTTTACTCAGAGCACTAAAAGGTTTTTCCTTTACCGTTACTTTTCGGAGATGTCACACCCCCTTCATCTGCAAAACTGTAGTCTTGCAGAAGGGGGATGTGACATCTCCAAAAACTTCGAATTTGGTAAAGAAAAAAACTTTTATTCTGAGTAAAAGGACCAAAGTACTCATGCCTGATCCAGAGCAGAGAAAACTTTTAGGATGTGTTAAATTGTGTTGAATTATTTTTCAAAACAAGATGAAAATGCAAGACCTTAAAGTGTATTTTCTCCCAACAAACACACTTTTGCTAAAACAAAGATGTCCAAACATGTTAAACAGTTGGAGCCTGAAATAGATGTCTCTTAGATTTTAATTTTACAAGAATCTGTTACTTTCTACTTTAACCCATAACTTCATAGCCTGTTTCTAGTTTTGAAGACAGATGGCCACTTAAAGCAGATTGAAAGTAAACATGAATGCACTTCTGCTTTACTTTCAGGCTGCTTTAACCCATTACCCCATAAAAACACCTTTTTACGCCTTTCATTTATTCTTCCTCTGAAGAAAAAGAGATCAGATTTATACAGCTATGAATATGTATTATAAGAAATATGTTCTATATTGTAGCAGATGATAGCTTAAAGCAGGCTGAAAGTAAAGCAGAATGCGCCTTAAGGCGCATTCTGCTTTACTTTCAACCTGCTTTAAGTAGTGTCGTATCTTCAAAACTAGAAACAGGCTATGGGGTAATGGGTTAAGCTAGCATTTGCTTGAATAAAGAAACTATTTCTTAGTGTACATATTCATAACTGTATGAATTGGGACTATTTTATGCAATGGAGGACAGAATTAATGTTGGAAATCAGGGCTCCAGATAAGGGCAGTATTTCAAAATCTTAAATATTTACTTCTAAATTAAATCTTGTGGTGTCGCTACTCATTTGAATCCTCTCTTTGAGGCGATTCTAACGAGTAGTTACACTATAGGAATAGGTGTTGAAATGAGTGAGAAAATGTTGGATTTGTTCAATTTACTCCTTCTTATCTGGAGCCCTGGAAATGGTTACATTTTTGTTCACTCTTATCTGGAGCGCTGTCATAATTTCTATTTCAGACAGACTAATATGTGGTCTTCAACCGCCTGGCCGCAATGCCTTTGGGCCCAATGACATGGTGTCAGATATACATGTGACTAACCCCAATGGGACAAGTAAAGTTTTGGATAAAAGAGGTGATGAAGGAGTTGGTAGTCGAACTCGCAAATACTGCAACTCACCGTTTGAACCAGTCACTGGATCTGAAGGTAAAAATGAGAATATAAAGACATATGTAATTATAGGACTCATGATTTGGATTCAAACTTTCCGAAGTGTCAAATCACACTTTAACTTTATCCTTAGTCCTGGGTCCAAGGTTATAAAGAGTTGAGTCTGAGTTTTATGTGTGAAATCATGCTCAAGCATGTGATTGGTCAGATTTGAGCAAAATCACAAATCTGACCAATCAAGTGCATGATCATGATCTCAGACTCAACTCAGACTCTTTATAACCTTGGGGTCTGGGTCCATATTTATAAAGCATTTGAGTTGAGTCTGAGATTGTTCTGAAATATCTGACTGCTCAGATTTTATCATATATGCTGAGAATATACTCAAATCTGACCAATTAAAAGTTTGAGTATAATCAACGCAAACACTTTATAAGCATAGGCTCTGAGCTAGGAAGCCCTGATTACTCTTGCACATACAATATCACAAGAATTTCCAGTACCTTTCCAGATGAGAGCTGAATGCATATTGAAAGGAAATCAGAATGCTCCTTAACATGCTTTAACTAGTAACTAGTTTTCATAACTAGAAACAGGCTATTAGGGGGTAATATCTTAAAGTGACTCGCAACCAGATGGTGCATTACAAATAGTGATTTGTAAATATGTGTCAAACGCTTATATAAATGGTAAAGAATAAGTTTAAGATAAGAAATTCTGTTTAAAAAAATGTATTTCAATAAAAAAAAATATTGGTCTCTGGTGGGATTCGAACCCGGGGCCCGGCATTGGCGGACAGAAGGCAAAATAGGGGAAACCGCTTAGACCAATGGACCACGGAACTATCCGTTTATCTCGGATCGATTTAACTTATTTCAATGTGTAGCGATCGAAAGTGCATACAACTTCACAATTCGGCTCGGGTTTATGTCTGAGCCCTTGTAGAGAAGCAACAACAACAACTATACCGTCTACTAGTCGGTATAGAAAAACGATGGAAAATATCTAAAAATCTAAGATTTGGTGACGATTCTTGAGACTTTTTTTGGACTGATCATATTTTTTTAATGTCAGAAGCCAAATAATGCCACAAATTTGCTTTTATTTGAGTATTTTATTTTATTTTGACAAGTACACCATCCGGTTGCGAGTCCCTTTAAAAGCATCCACGAATCCAATGACATAATTACACATTAGAATTGTCCTTTGTCTGTACTAGAGGATTCTAATTTATAGTCATAGTACCATATGGTTTAGTAGAGAAATAAGGATTTAGATCTTTGTAATCCTTCCCCTGGTCCAAGGTTATAAAGCTTTTCAGTTGAGTCTAAAGTTGTTCTCAAGCATTTGATTGGTCAGATTTGAGCCTAGGCTCAAATCTGACCAATCAAATGCTTGAGAACACCCTCAGACTCAGCTCTAAGGCTTTATAACCTTGGACCCTTATCTGGAGCTGTGCAACATCTAGGGGCAGCATGTAACTCACTTTGTATTATATCCTGTCCAATTGTATGAGTTATGTCCCTTTACTTTCAAAGCAACGCTAACTGCAACTAAACTTAAATTTGCAAATACTGTGCTCCTTCTCTACAAAGACACCCAATTGTAGAATCAGAATGTGTGTGTTGTTCAGAGAGAGTCGTTATAGGGGTGGGAAATTAAGACATGGCATACGTTTGCAAACAGCTTGAATCCAGATCAGACGCAGCGTCTGATCTAGATTCAAGCTATTTTTCACTCCTCATTAGATATTTATTCTATCAAAATGTCCAATTATATGTATATTTGAGAAAAAACAGCAGATAACAGTTTTAAAAAGGCAATATTGCAGAAGTAAAAGCATTAGACACAATTGTCTTGTTTGGGGAACTTGGACAAGGGTCGTTGTAAGGAAGGAGTCATTGTTGGGAGGGCCGTTGTAGGGAAAGAGCAATGTAGTTTAATCTACATGTCCAAACTACATGTATAAATTTACTTTTCTATCACAACCACTAAGAAGAAGATTAATTGACTGTATAAAAAGCAGGTGACAGCTTAACCAATTACCCAATGACCTGTTTCTAGTTTTAACCCAATACCCCATAATAAGCCTTTTTATGCATTTAACTTATTCTTCTATTGAAGAAAATATGTCCAATTTAAACAGTAATGAACATACCAAACGAAACATTTTCTATATCCTAGCAGATGGTAGTTTAAAGCAGACTGAAAGAAATGCTGAATGCGCCTTAAGGCGCATTCTGCTTTACTTTCAAGCTGCTTTTAGTGTTCACTTGTGTTTAAAATTAGAAATAAGTCATGAGGTAAAGAGTTCAAGACAGAATGAGATGACCACCTAAAGCAGATTGAAAGTAAAGCAGAATGAACCTTGAGATGCCTTCTGCTTTACTTCCAGCCTGTTTTAAGCTAATATCTGCTAGGGTATAGAAAATTTTACTGGTGATAGGTATTTTTGACTTTATAAAACAGAACTGTTATCTTCAGTGAAGAAATCAATTGTAGGTGTAATAAAGCATATTTATTTGGGTATTAATAAAACAGGATCAAAGAAAAACAGAAAGGTTTTAAAAGAGCTTTGCTTTACTTTCACATTGCTTTAAGCATTACCTGTCTTATTGAGCTTCTAATAAGTAACACATTTCAGTGGTTGTAATAAAGAGGTTTTATTGTGTAACTTTTTATTACACAGGTCATGGTCCGAAAGGCTTTGAGTTGCGCATGGTGCATGTGTTTATTCGCCACGGGGACAGGAGCTCCATTTTCAAAGTTCCTGACTTTCAACAAGCAATCCTTGATTGTAATTTCAAGAAGTGGTACCAGACCTCGAAATTTGGAACAAGTGAAAAATTCAGTCAATTCCCTACGAGAATGAAAAGTGTAAAGCTGAGGAAATCAATCCAGAAATCTTACCATAACTTCTCGTTGGTACCAGACACTGATGTTTGTATGCCTGGCACATTGACAGGTCGGGGAGCTCTGCAGCATTTGACCCTTGGTCAGTACTTCTATGATAGGTACCAAGCCCATACTAGTTTATGGTCCTACAAACCAGCTTTCCATGTCCGAAGCACTTTCACAAAACGGACAATTCAAAGTGCAGCGGCATTCATGTATGGATTCTTTCCGGAACTGAAAGAATCTGTATTCACAATGAACATGTCAAAGGACATGTTCATGTGCGTGCCTCGTACCAGGCCATGTGGCTGTGCAATGATAGACAAATATGACATTTTGCATAAGGAATACTTCAACTCAGAAATGAAAAGAGCGCCTAGAGCTCAGTATATAAACTTTATAGAAAACATCACCAAAAAGTTCCAGTTAAAGCCAAACGTTGTGACAGAATTTAGTCATATGCTTGACATCATGCTTCCGGCAGAATGCCACAGTAAAAACGCACCATGTTTAAAAAGCGATCCAGACAAATGCTGGAAGAGTGAACTGATGGAACTGCTTTGGGATGAGTATGTTTCGTCCCAGATACTATCCACCGTTGATCCGAACAAGAACTTTTTGAAACTATCATATCTTCAGATATACCCCGTGTTATCTGAGATATCAGATAGTACTCCAAAGATACTAAAGACCGTGTCATCGTCTCGATTTGTTTTATACTCAGGTCATGATAAAACAATTACTGCCCTTCGTGTAGCACTTGGTTTCTTTGATGGTACCTGGGCGCCATACGCTTCTAGACTGGTTTTAGAGATATACGAGTCCCAATCAAATACAGGAAAATTATATATAAAAATTTTATACAACGGAGAAGATATAACAAAGCGTGTACCCATCTGTAGTTATACAGACTCTCTGTGTGAGTTTGAGCTATTCCAAAAGTTTGTCAATACTCAGTTAATGGATTTGTTTGGTAAAGCAGATTTCGCTAGTATTTGTGATTATTAACCTATTGTTTCCATAGATACATATTTTTTAAGGCTTTGATTTATTCCTCCATTAAAGAACTGTTTTTGTTATAATTTACATGTATTTATATAGACATGAATATGTTTCATAGATATTTTACGTATTCTAGAAGATCGTAGCTTAATTAAAGCAGGTTGATAGTTAATGCAGAATGTGCCTAAGGGCACATTCTGCTTTACTGACAACCTGCTTTGAGTCACCATGGTCACCATTATTCACCACTAGAAACAAGCTATTTAGAAAGGGTTAGAGCATAGTTCTGCAGTGCAGAAGAATTTATTCTTTCCCATCTTACACTCAAAGCATAAAAGCAATGAAATATATTGTAGAAATTTACACTTCTGGAAATGTCTTAATTTATTTTAACCCGAGAGGTAAACTGTTTGGATCATGGTCAGATACCATGTGACCCGGCGTTTGTTCTACAGTGTTCCCTCCCTACTACGGCCCTCCCAACAACGACTCTGTCTTTACAATGACCCTTGCCACAGTTCCATTAACAAGAAAATTGTCTAACGCTTTTGGGGATGCATAATCGTCTGCTTATAATTGCCTTCTGCTGTTTATTATCAAAGTTTCATATAAGTGGACATTTTGATAGAATAAATATAATGACGAGTCTCAAAAAGCTTGAATCCAGATCAGACGCCGCATAATGCGGCATCTGATCTGGATTCAAGCTGTTTGCAAATGTAAGTCAAGTCTTAATTTCCCTATAACGACCCTCTCCAAACAACACACACAATCTGTGTCTCCCACTGGGTGTCATTGTAGAGAGGGAGCACTGTAGCTTTAAACTGTTTGCAATGGTAATGATTGTTTTAGCATCAGCGTTTACTGTATCTCCCGCCTGAGGCAAGGGCTCCAGATAAGGGGAGTAGTTCAAAAACTAAAATCTTTATTCTTGAAATAAACCCTATGGTGTCACTACTCATTAGAATCGTCTCTTCAAGACGATTCTAATGAGTAGTCACACCATATGATTTAGTGCTGAAAATGGGTGAGAATTAGAATGCTAGATTTGTTTAGTTTACTCCCTCTTATCTGGAGCCCTGGAGGCGTGAGAGCTTAGTTTTATTGCTATTTGATAACATTGTATTTTACATGAATAACATAAAACTTTAAACCCTTTCAACACTAAGTAACTCTTATGGGTTATAAGGTTCCCTTGTGGGTCTTTTTAGTTATCAAAACATGAACCGGTCTACTTGAAATTTTGGGGGGCACATGTACATGTAGTTTTAAAAAATAATCAATACTAGTCTAAATTAGAAAACGGTGGAGATCCTGATCAGAGGGCTCCTATATAAGCCCTCTGATCTGGGTCTACTCTGCAAATGTTACGAGTATAATTAAAAAAAGTCCATAGTGTTGAAAGGTCAACCCATTACCCCATAGTCTGTGTCTGCTATTGAAGATAGGTGACTACTTAATGCAGGTTAAATGTAAATCTGAATGCGCCTTAAGGCACATTCTGCTTTACTTTCAGCCTGCTTTAAGCTACCATCTGTTAGGATATTGAAACAATTTGTTATGTTATATTATTGTTAGTACATTGTATATAAACTATTTTCTTGGATGAATGAATAAATTAAAGGCGTAAAACATCATATTTATGGGGTAATGGGTTAAACCCTTACAATGCTGTTTTTGCATTTATGTATATTCCACTTTAGAAAAGTGACAAAATTGTATTGTTTAAGAGCTGTGTCAAGACAGTAGAACCTCTGTATTAGCAACACAGAATCATTTTAGTTATTTTGTGTTTTAAAACAGGTGACTGCTTAACCCATAAATACGACGTTTAACGCCTTTTGTTTATTCGTCCACGGAAGAAAATGGGTCCACTTCATGCAGTTATATGTACTGTAAGAAATATATTCTTTATCCTCACTGTGTTAACCTACAACTCCATAAATACCCATTTTTAGCTCGCCTGTTTGAAGTACAAGACGAGCTATTGCAATACCCCCGGTGTAGTCGTCGTTGTTGGCGTTGTCGTGAACGGCGTAAACAATTTTATGAAAATGTCTATAACTTCTATGTCCCTTAAGGTATTGCTTTCATAGTTGGTATGTGTGTGCATATGGACAAGACCTTCCCATGCACAGAAAAATTTGAACCCCTGCGACCTTGACCTTGAACTTAAAGCCCACGTTTAGGTTTCGAAATCTGTGTTTAGGTTTTGAAAAATGCCTATTTCTTCTATATCCTTTGAGGTATTGCTTTCATAGTTGGTATGTGTGTGCATATGTACAAGACCTTCCCATGAACAGAAAAATTTGGACCCCTCTGACCTTGACCTTGAACTTATAGCCCACGTTTAGGTTTCGGAATCTGTGTTTAGGTTTCGAAAAATGCTTATAACTTCTATGTCCCTTGAGGTATAACTTTCATAGTTGGTATGTGTGTGCATATGGACAAGACCTTCCCATGCACAGACACATTTAGACTCCTGTGACCTTGACCTTGAACTTAGAGTCCACGTTTAAGTTTCGAAATATGTGTTTAGGTTTCGAAAAATGCCTACTTCTTCTATGTCCTTTGAGGTATTGCTTTCATAGTTGGTATGTGTGTGCATATGGACCAGACCTTTCAATGCACATACAAATTTTGACCCCTGTGACCTTGACCTTGAACTTAGGGTCTGTGTATAGGTTTCGAAATCTGTGTTTAGGTTTGGAAATCTGTGTAGGTTTCGAAAAATGCCTATAACTTCTATGTCCCTTGAGATATTCCTTTCATATTAGGCATGCATATATATATATGGACAAGATCTTTCCATGCACACAAATTATTTTACCTCAATGACCTTGACCTTGAACTTAGGTCCTGGGTTTAGGTTTCGAAATATGTGTTGGTTTCCAAAAAACGGTTATAATTCCTATGTCCCTCGAGGTGTTACTTTCACATTTTATTTGCATGTGTATATGGACTAGACCTTTCCATGCAGGCAAAAAGGTTGACCTCAGTGACCTTGAGTATGCTTTTAAGTTTCTAAATGTGCCGATGGCGAGCTTTGTTGTCTCTCTGACAACTCTTGTTATACTTTAATTTAGTCCCTGACTGAAGAAAATCGTCCACTTTATACAGTGATGAATATGTGTCAAAAGAAATATTTTCTACCGGTATATCTTTATCAGGAGCCCTGGGTTTGACCCTTAGTATGCAGTCAAAAATAAAATATTACTCAAAAGAATAGCCGTCTCCCCCACCTTGTGGCCCCTTTTTATATGACTGTACTATTTATTATTTAATCTGAATGTATTCATGTGTTGTGAATTGAGAGAAATAAAGATAATTTCACTGTAAAACCTCTCTATTACCACATCCTCTCTATTACCACATCCTCTCTATTACGACCACTTCTCGATTATGACCACTAAATTGTGTTTCTTATTAGGTATTTAAGACAGGTGACTGCTTAAAGAAAGGTGACAGTAAAACAAAAAGCTGCTTTAGGAGTCTTTTATACAATCAATTATCCTTCATTATAGTGGTCGTAAAGGAGTATCATTTTTTACAGGGCTGCCATTCCTCCGGATTTTTCCTAAGTCTACGGATTTTTATCCTAACAGGTGGTAGCTTAAAACAGGCTGAATGTTAAGCAGAATGTGCCTTAAGGCGCATTCTGTGTTACTTTCAACCTGTTGTAAGCAGTCATGTGTCTTCAAAACAAGAAACAGACTATGGGGTAAAGGTACGAATAGTAAAATGCGTCTGAAAAATTGAAAATTTGAAATCTTAGGATTTTTATGATCAACTTATGGCAACCCTGTTTTTAACTTCCTTATTTTCAGACATACTAGTTTGAGATTGATCAAACATGATTGAGATTATAAGAATCTATCATGAGTATTTATGTATGATAGGAATATCTCCCACTAATGACATAAAATACATACAGGGACGAGGTTTGCCCAGTCCCTGCATGAGTTTCTGACCCTCAGGGGAGACAATTTCTATTCTACATAAACAAAACAAATGTTGGATATTTTTTTGTCTTATTTAACCCATTACCCCATAAATAAACATGTTTACACATTTAATTTAGTTTAAACATATTTTTATTCATATTCATATATTCATATATATTCATCCTTTTAAGTCATACATACATGTAGATGAACATTAGGATGAGAATGAAAACATCCCAATTTTCATTTATGTATGAATTAGAAGTGTTAATTTTTTTAAATTGAATTAAACTTTAATTTATTCCCCCACAGAAGATAATAGTTCCAATTTATACAGTCATGAATATAATAGTATATCATAAGGGAATAAATTCATAAAATTCACTACCCTAGTAGATGGTACTTTAAAGCAGGCTGAGAGTAAAGCAGAATGCGCGTTAAGGCACATTCTGCTTTACTTTCAACCTACTTTAAGTGGTTACTAAATTTTGATACTAGAAACTCACTATGGGGCAATGGATTAAACCTGTGGTTTATGTCACATTGTTTTGCCTCTGCACGTGCCATATTGGCTATATCATTAAAATATATGAAATACAAACACATATATTGTGTAAGTCTTGTTAACCATTATAATTATTTCCTCTTGCTATGCCTAAGAAGCCGCTACAGTCGAATTGCAAATCGCTGAAAGCATCCCATTGATTTGATATAATTATGCTTTTAGCTTTGGGAATTTAGCGAGACGTAACTGGAGTTGGCAGAAACCACCTATGGGAAAACCCTTGAAAAGCGTCATTCTTTTCTCCATAAATATGCATTTTACGTCTTTAATTTATCCCCCCACCAAAGAAAATAGTTCCATTTTATACAATCATGAATATATTCCATAAGTAATAACGAATACATGTACATTGTGTTTCTGGATCCATACTGTTTGAAACTCTGATATATTATGAAAGAAAATACAAATTAATAAATTTTGAGATTGTCTCTGGCGACAAATCTAGCAGACGGCAATACCATACAGTTAAGAAGACGCTATCCATTCCCAATAAACGCGTTTTTCCCTCAAATAAGTTTGTTCCATGTCAAATATGTTCGGAACAAAATCAGTCGCGGGTATATGCCGATTTTATTCAACTGGCAGGGCGGAGCTAACCTTTGGCAAAGATAAAACTAATTTTACTTTTGATTTTAGGATTGATAGGTACAGTTCCGTATTATATCGTTATTGTCCGATACTTTCAACTTGAAGAATCACAATTTATACGTGCACCAATATCCATGTGCGATTGGTATATACAGTGCTCCCTCTCTACAACAACGCCCGACAGAAGACAAAAAACTGCATATGTTGTTCGTAAGGAATTGTTATAGGAAGAGAAATTAAGACTTGGTTAACATTTGCAAACAGCTTGAATCCAGATCAGACGCCGCGTAACGCGCGTCTGATCTGAATTCAAGCTGTTTGTTATTCTTCATTATATTCCTTTTTTGTCAAATTATCCATAAATATGTAATGTTGAGAAAATACGACAGACGTCAACGGTAAATTCCGATAATAAAAGAGCGTGCTGTCGCCCCCAAAGTTGAAAAGCAATAGTCCGCATCGAAACTCCGCCCTGACAGGTCAATAAAATCGGTCTATAACCCGGTGTCTGATCAAGCTCGAAACTGTTTACCAATTGTTAACAATGGTCAATGCCGATAAGAAATAAGTCACTTTCTACATTTTATTGCACTGCGTTTGCGTTACTTTCATTCAACTATGACTTAATTCCAAAGTTACACATTTTTACATTACATTAATTTACATACCATTTTACATTAACTTATTCCTCCAATGAAGAAAACAATTTCAATTTATACAGCCATGAATATGCACCAGAAGAAAACTATTCTATATCTTGCGTGTAACATATGGTAGCTTAAATTAAATGCAGGCTGAAAATAAAACAGAATGCGCCTTAATGCGCATTCTGCTTTAGATCTACTACATGTATCAACATGCTTTAAGAGGTACATGTAAACTATTTTCAAAACTAGAAACAGGGTATGGGGAAAAACGGGAAAAATGACATAATTATTTTCCACTGTAGCACGCGGAAGGTAAATATTGCATTAAAAAAGCTTGAAATCGGATTGAAGGCAAAAAGCATGTGGGTATTTTCAAATCCGTATTGGCAGGTTTAATCTCCCAACTGGGTCTACTAGCTTATTTTCTGAGCTAAGTGTCAAGTTTGTTTTCGCCTTAATCCATTGGAACCTAGTAACTCATTCCACATATACAGTTGAACTTCGATATCTCGAACTCGGTTAGGTCGAACATACCCGTATTTCAAAGTTAAAACGTGGCTTAGCCACGTTTTAACTTTGAAATACGGATATGGTTGACTTTACCTAGCATGAAATAATGCAGAATTCGTGTGTCGACAAATCGGATAGTTCGAATTAAGCGAGTTTGAGATATCGAAGTTCGACTGTAATTTAAATAACAAAGTGCGATTGAGATTTTCTGTACGGTTGTTTTTTAGGTATAAAACATGGTGCAACGTCTAATATAGTTCTGGGTCCAATATTTCATGTATAGAGTTTGAGTTTAGTTTGAGATCGTTCTAAAGCTTTTGATTGGTCAGATTTGAGCATACGGTGTATGTTTGAGAACGATCTCAGACTCAACTCAAATGCTTTATAAACATAGGGCCAGGCTATGGTGTTATGGCTGCTCCAGGTCAACCGGTCGTTGCATTTTCATACGCCCGTCTTCAGAAGAACTGTATAAACCATTACTTAACAGTCACAAATTGAATTAAATAAACTTAATTGGAAACTGGAATTGTCCATTAAACATTTTACGGGTGAATGGGTTAATAATGTTCAAATGGTCATAAAAGTATTAAACTATGCGCACGAGAGTTGTAGAAGCAGACGATTATTATGTCTGTGAAAAGTTGAATAAATGTTAAACTCTAAAATCAATGTTCAAAAACGGGATTAAATGTTGCAGACACCAGGGGCCCGTTTAATAAAACTTCGTACGACAAAAACGGTCGTAAGTCAAAACTTTAAAATACATTTAATTTCTGATTCTCTATCTAATCCTGTCTTGTTTCATCTTTTTGGAATCGTCTTGAAAAAGCAGGATTAGATGGAGAATTGAATAATAATTGAGACTTTTATAATTTGACTTACGACAATATTTGTCGTACGAAGTTTTATGAAATACGGGCCCCAGTTTTATAAGCGGACGGCAGTATGAGCGTGAAAGATTTAGCAATATTATACGTAAGTTCAAAATGAATAACAAAAGATGATAAAAAAGCGATCTTTTTTTTCCCGGTTTGTCGTTATCTGACTCGAACGAAATCCGATAAAATTCGATAGAATTTTATCGCATTTCCATCAATGAGAGAAGAAAGAAGTTTCCTATATTCATTGCTTCGTCTTGAGCTCAATTTCGTTTGCAAACAGTTTTGATTTTGATCAGACGCCGAGGAAGTCGGCGTCTAATCAGAAGCCAAATTGTGTGATACTCGCTTTGAAATTTTGTGCAGTCAAATTGCTCAAAATATGATTTTAGGAAATAAAAGCAGACGACAAATGTTTAGCGGAAGTCATTCAGGCGGTAATGGGGTTGCTTTTTCTTTTATATCAGTTGATTGTTTTTACATTCTTGGTTATTCGACTTCAATTTATTTTTCCCAAAGGAAATCATCGCGCTGTCTGATTCGATAACGATGAAATACAGAGACCCATTAATAACAGAGCTGATTCTTATTAACCCCTTCGCTGCTGTGACGTCATCAATTCTAAAAAAATGTCGTCTGCTTTTATTTCTTAAAATTAAAGTTAGGGTATTTTGACGTAAGAAATATTGAAATGAGTGTCAAACAGTTTGGGGCGTGATCAGACGCCGCTTTACGCGGCGTCTGATCATGATCTAAACTGTTTGCAAAGTATCGTTGTACTCGGGGCAAGGCGGTGAAGGGGGTTAACGCTTTCTCTGCAATGATATCGTCTAAATGAAATTACTGCCTGGTTATCTTAGTTAAACTTAACATCATAGTTACTTAATTGAAAAAAGATAAAGAAAAAAACCCCACCGAAATCAGTTTCAAAGTGTTTGGACGTTGATTATCCGGCGTCTGGTCCGGATCCAAAATGTGTATATATACACTTTGACCAAATTAATGATAGGGTAACGACTTACGAGCCATGTTATCCTTCCCTTTTAAGGTTTAACTCATTGACCAATACACGTATATTGCAATGTGACAAACAGTGCAGACCCTGACCAGAGGGCGTCTGCAGTCCTCCGACCAGGGTCTACTCTGTTTACACGAGACAAGTGCACTTTTCACAGGTACAGTGTTTGTTAATGATGAGTTGAAACGCAATTCAATAAATTGTAGTAACTGATGGGTTTCAGAAAACATTTACATTATATTTTCTGTAATAATAATATTAAATGAACATTTTGTTAGTATGCATGTACGTTTCATCCATTTTAAAGGTTGTTAACACGAAAAATGTGTACTCTGAAAGGAACAGTTATAACCGCATTACTGAAGCAGCGCAACAAAATGATTCGCGGAGAGCAGATCCATAAGCCCCACATCCTCTGCGAAAGATATCCACAAGCTTAGCCCAGCCCTCTCGATCAATTGCGTCTATACGAATTAAACTTCTTTTTTTCAATGGAATTGAAAAGGGGTGTATATGTAAATATAAGAGTATTTGCGCCAATGCAGTGAAGACAGGTGCTACCATAAGTAGTTCATATATGTATACGACTTCGGAACTCGTGTTTCACCTGCCAGCAAGCATCAGTCGAAGATTCTTCAGTATAACAGAAGAAATCTGCATGGAAAGAAAATGTTGAAAAGAGGAATAACTCTCACAATATTGATGCAAGAGTTTGCAATACACTTCCACTTGTCAAGCTCTTTCCATAAATGAAGTTTCATCTTAAAAGCTTCAGTAGAACAGGAGTTATGAAGCGTGAGGGACAGACAGACGGACGGACAGACATACAGACAGATAGGCGGACGGACGGATCCCAAAGTGTCACCTCAGCCTACAGCAGGTGACACAAAAATCCTAAGATATATAAATTTTCAGGCGCGATTTTAGGAATCGTGCCATTAACCGTTTCGCTGCCAGGCTGTATAACACTAACATAACTGTTCAAACAGTTGAGATCCAGATCTGGATCTAAACTGTTTGACACTCATATTAATGTTTCCCAGTTAACAAAAACCATGCGAAGATTTTCGGAAAATTCCGGAGAAACGGCAGCCCTGTGAAGAAGTATTAATTTAATTGCTGTAGTAAATAGAGAATATTTGGTGACTAGCTTTGAATGAGAAACGGATGAATATATCTGGTGAGCCGCAGGCGAACCTGATATTTTCAGAAGCCGAGCCAGATAACATTTCTCATTCAAAGCTAGTCACCAAATATTCTATTTATCGTTGTCACAATAGTAAAATAAATAGAGATTTTTTTTTTTTTTAAAGCTAGAATCATTTTGATCTAGATAAGATTCTCACTAAAGAACTATGTTACTCTAGGAAGTAGTAGTACATTAATTTGGTGATTCGAAAATTAGTATAAAATATATGCCCAGTGGGCCATACGATTTTTACGGCCCTCTATATTTTGCACGTTTATGTGATAAATAGAGGATATTGAATGAGTGTTTTCTCAGTAATGAATTTATTGAACGAGTTGGATAAAAATGATATTTTGCGACCCTCAAATAAACACCAAATGACACGAAAATCCGAACGGTCTTACTTTCACTTTTGCCCTCGGCTCTTAGGTAAACGATTCGTCATATGTGGTATTCGGTTTTATTCATCCGTAGATAAAAACACCAATCATATTAACTTAAAGAAAATCAACACCATTACGTTGTGAAAAGACTTCTCTGATACCATATTCAAATTTTAAATTGATATTTAAATTAAAGTTGTTCTAATTGACTAAAAATGATCATTTGACATTAAGAATCTAGTTTCGTTTTCAAAATAACGTCAATACGTAACATGACGTCATTATCATTGTAACGTCTAAATTTGAAAAACAGTCTGAGTCACTGTTAATACTAAAGTCTACGTAGTCTTAAGTTTAGCCTGATTTGCAGCCTGAGTTTGCGAGACTGCTAGGGATAATGTTTCTAGGACACTTCGAAATGTTTCAATACCTAGTGGTGATCTATGTTTGTCTAGATTCTCTTAACTGATTTACAGTCGGCGTAGTAGTACATTAATTTGGTGATTCGAAAATTAGTATAAAATATATGCCCAGTGGGCCAAACGATTTTTACGGCCCTCTATATTTTGCACGTTTATGTGATAAAGCGCGTTATTATATAGATGACGTCAGTGACGTCACATTCTAGTTACGTTGAAAAGAAAAAAAAAGAACCGTTAAAAATCTTGTGTTATCTAAAAGGTGGACACTTATAGAAGTATATTGAATCAGCAAGCGGTGGGTGGCGCGTACTCTATAACGCTTTGATTGCATCGAATAGTTCGAATAAAAGTCGTTATATGTCGGATTCTGTTTCAAAGAGTTTTAGAATACCTTTCCTAACAGCGGGAAAAATAAGCGTCTCGGTGGAAAAATATAGTCTCGGCTACAGGTCATGTGACCAACTGACATAATAACATCGGTCATTTGACCAACTAGCATAATAAAGCAAAGTTTATCTGTCACCCCTTTATCCGTCAGGAAAATAGGCACTTGACAGGATAAATAGAGAATATTTGGTGACTAGCTTTGAATGAGAAATGTTATCTGGCAAGGCGGATGAATATATCAGGTGAGCCGCAGGCGAACCTGATATTTTCAGAAGCCGAGCCAGATAAATATTCTATTTATCCTTGTCACAATAGTAAAATAAATAGAGAATGCTTTTTTTTAAAGCTAGAATAATTTTTGGTCTAGATAAGATTCTCACTAAAGAACTATGTTACTCTGGGAAAGCGCGCTATTATGTGGATGACGTCAGTGACGTCACATCCTAGTTACGTTGAAAAGAAATAAAAGAACTTTTAAAAATCTAGTGTTTTTCGCTCAGGAAATCTAAAAGGTGGACAATTATAGAAGTGTGCCAGCAATTGACAGTGGCGCGTACTCTATAACGCTTTGATTGCATCGAATAGTTCGAATAAACGTCGTTACACCTCGGATTCTGTTGAAAGACTTTAAGAATACCTTTCCTAACAGCGGGAAAAATAAGCGTCTCGGTGGAAAAATAGTTCCAGCTACAGGTCATGTGACCAACTGACATAATAACATCGGTCATGTGACCAACTAGCAATAATAAAGCAAAGTTTATCTGTCAACCCTTTATCCGTCAGGAAAATAGGCACGTGACAGGATAATATCGATTTGCTTAACCAGTTCACTGCCTTACCCAGATGAGTAGCCCTAAATTAATTTTTGTTATTTGAAAACAGTTTAGATCCTGGTCAGACACCGCATAACGCGGCGTCTGATCAGCATCTTAACTGTTAAATTTGAACAATAAAAGCAGACGACAGTTGTATGAAATTGATGACGTCATTGCAGTTAAGGGGTTAAACGCATATTCTGTGTTTAATTTTCAAAATTGGAGAACAGGTATTTTGACTAAAGAAAAAGATCAAAACCAGTTTCAAACTGTTTTGATTCTGATCATACGCCGAGCTGATCGGCGTCTGATCGGAATCCAAACTGTTTGACAAGACAAGTGTAGCCCTTACCCATTAGTAAAACTTACATTTTAGAAGTGGGATCTGTGGATTTACATTTAACGTTCCTATCCCAAATTGTTTTTAATTGGATTTAAAATAAATTACCCATCACCTACTGAAATTTCGATTTTTCCTTGCTCAGCAATTAAGCTCCGATTAACCATCTAACTGCAGTGGAAAAGACATTATTCTCAAGACATTTGTCTTTCCTAATAAATGTGAACAGTGGAGAAAACGTTATTCTTTCCCAATAAACGCGTTTACGCTAAATCTATTATTTCCCTTGCAAAACAGTTTGGAGCCAGATCAGACGCCGGGTTAACAGGCTCCAAACTGTTTAGCTTCCATGTTTAAATTCACATTCACAATTGTCCGAAATTAGTATTTTTTTTACATTTTATTGCAATGCGTTTGCGTTTCGTTTGCGTTTAAACGGTTTACAAAGAATAACGTTTTCTCCACTGTATATGCCAAGTCAATTGCACTTTACAAACATATCTGAGCTTGATTAGACACAGCGTAACCCGGCATCTGATCAGGCTCCACAACCTGGTAGCCACTTTTTTAAATGGTTCGTCAATATTTTACAAAATAATTATGTAATTCCTGCATTTTGTAGAATTCAAACAGTTTATACCCTCTGACCTGGGTCTGCACTGTTTTGTCGTTGGGGCATTGTAAAAACTAAAACTAATTGTTCTACAGAGGAGAAAACGTTATTCTACTAAAATGTATACATGTATAAAATGACAATGTTTTGATAATTTTGACTATTCATTTTAATCAAAGTGGCAAACAGTTTGGAGCCTGATCAGACGCCGGGTTACCCGGCGTCTGATCTTGCTCCTAACTGTTTGCACTGCAAATAATAATTTTTATCGTAAACGAGTTTATTTGGAAAGAATAACGTTTTCTCCGCTGTATATTCTAAAACTAATTGATAAAAGGGATTATAGTAGACTTAATAGGAAACTGGAATTTTCCATTTGATGTTTAAGGAGAAAATAAGTTAGCAAACTCTGTATAGTAATATCTGTTTTGGAATGAAATAATTTTAACTGCCATATTGCCTGCTTGCAAAGTACATGTACAGTGGAGAAAACGTTATTCTTTCCCAATAAACGCGTTTGTAAACGCTAAAACTATTATTTCCAATGCAAACAGTTTGGAGCCTGATCAGACGCCGGGTAACCCGGCTTCTGATCAAGTTCAAAACTGTTTGCCACTCAGATTAAAACTAGTAGTCAGAATTGTCAAAAAGCTGTCATTTTCTATATTTCATTGCAATACGTTTGCGTTTCGTTTGCGTTTAAACGGGAAAGAATAACGTTTTCTCCACTGTACGTATGCACGGTGTTCTAAATTCAAATTTCAACTCAATACATGTTAACCGTTTAACTGAGGATATGTGGACTTGAGCGGTAAACACTAAGGAACAAAATCAGACGCCGAGTTACTCGGCGTCTGATCTGGTTCCAAACTGTTCTTAATTGTTGGTACTGTCGACCTTGGCAGTGGAAGTGTTAAGCTTGGCTTATATTTGGCTTCACTGTGGGTACTTAACCCTTCTCTGCCAGATTGTCGCATTCTTTTAACCCTCTCACTTTCAACGACGTCAAAAAGGGAATTTGCAAACAGTTTTGATCCTGATCAGACGCCGCGTAACGCGGCGTCTGACCAGGATCAAAATTGTTTGCCACTTGTTTTGAAAAATCGTTAGTTATACTGCCTTAAATCTAATTTGGAAACAATATTGCAGACAGCAATATTGAAGCAGACGACAATATGGCGGTGAAGGGGTTAAACTTTCACGATAAATTTGATCATAAAAGAGTTAAATAGTTAAACACCCCCCCCCCCCAAAAAAAAATATATTGATAAGGGTGTCCAACTGTTTTGAATCATAGTATCAGGGTTACTCCATGGTGTCTGAATCGGATCAAAACTGTTAGCAAAAAGGAAATGCATTCTGGGTAAAGCAGTGAAGAGGCTAACTCTTTGAATGTTTTAAGTAAAATTATCGTTTGCAAGAGTTGTGGTCTGCTACTATTCTAAACTATATTTTTTCTAAAACAAAAAGGGTCAGATTGTCAAACAGATTGGATCCAGATAAGACGCCGTGTTACTAATCTGGATCTAAACTGTTTTCAAAAGGCGATCTCGGATTCAGCTTTAGCGCTAAAATCGTTAACCTTCCGAACAATATGGCGACGTTTCTTAAATATTACTACAAGCAGTAGCAGTTTTGACCCAGATGCGACACCGAGTAATGCGGTGTCTCATCTGTATCCAAACAGTTTCACACTGTTGAAATTTTCTGAAAGACAAAAGGGAAATAATTCAAATCTTACAAAAATGGTAGCAGAAGACACCGATTTTGCAGACGACAACTGCATAAAGTATGCTTAAGGTTATAAGTATTGACTGAGGAGAAAACATCGGAGTCTCGAGTGAGCTATGAAATAACCGTGAGTGCCGTTATTACCACTTTGTTATGTAAATAACATAACTGTTTTCGGTTTAGCATCGAAGTGTATTAGTTATTTGTTTATGTTCCACGAGACGAAGAAATGCTTTTATTTCTTCATCTTACTTTACGAATTGCGCACTTATTATGTAATATCATATTGGACGTCGTTCATTTTGGTTGGCATTCGCATGTTAAATTGTTCTTCCCCGTTTTAAACACACGAAACGAAAATATAATACGAGAAAGGGATAAACTGTAAAAATTACAACACCCAAGGGTCTTTACAATAATGACAGCGTATTTGAAACTCTTTCACTCACACTAAGTAACTATTTTTGGTTGTTATGTCCCCCTGTGGATCATTTTAGTTACCACAACATAATCAGGCTACTTGGAACTCTGGGTAGTTATATACATGCTTTAAATTAGCAAAAAGTGTAGACCCTGATCAGAGGGCTCTTATAGGAGCCATCTGATCTGGGTCTATACTGTTTGCAAATGTAATGACTGAACATGTATTTTAAACAGGTCCATGTTGTTAAAAGAGTTCAAATCCGAGCGGCAAAGAGTTTGGTGTATAAATGCACGCCGAGTTACTCGGCTCTTTCATTCAATCTATGATCAGGTTCTAAACTGCTAGCAATGAATAATCCTGATTTACCAAATTACCCATGTGATGTGTAATCATCGTTTACAAACAATGTTTCGGTTCGGGGTCTGCACTTTTTGTCATTTAGCAATACCGGTATATTGGAACAAATCCGAACTACCGGTAGTCCAAAATTGACTAGACTTAATTGGAAACTGACAATCAACGGTGTTTTAAGGTTGGGGATCCCTAATGAGATCGGACCTAATTCGGTTCTCCACGTACAGTGATCGGTAATTCTCGTCAACTGTCGACCTGTATTCTCGCCAACTGCCGACCTGTTCCGAACCATGCTAAAGCATGGTTCGGAACAGGTCGACAGTTGACGATAATTACATGTACCGATCGTTCTTCGTAGAGTTCTGATGTTAACCGAAACTGGCCCGATTTCATTAGGTGTCCTCAACCTTAATCTGGAAGTGTCAACGGGTAAATAAATAAACGCATTTATTGGGAAAGGATAGAATATATATCGTAAATGGGAAGATTAATTGCAGTCTTTTTACATATTATTGCGTTTGGATTCATTTTACCATTTCATGAATCATGATCAATTTATTCGGGAGATTTTTACCCATACACCTCCTTATTGTCGTCTGCTTCAGTATTGTTGTCTGCAATACACAGTTCAAAGTTAGATTTAAGGTTGCACATATACATATGACTTAATGAATATCGATAAGAGTGACAAATAGTCATGATCAGACGCCGCGTTACGCGGCGTCTGATCAGGAACCAAACTGTTTGCAGACGCGATTTAAGGCGTCATTGGGAGTGAAGGGGAACAAATAACGTATCCACTGTGTCAATTTCAAACAGTTTTGGTCGAGATCAGACACTGAACAAGAATAGAAGACCACCTATGGCCTACGAGGGAGGGGTATTGTCGCCACGTTGGCAGTGATTTGACACGCACAAAATGAACATTTTATTTCATTTCAGACAGCTGTAAAATTACATTTACAGTAAAACCTCTCGATTACGACCATCCTCTATAACGACCACCTTTCTATTACGACCACTAAACTGTGTTAATTACGTATTAGGTGTTTAGGACAGATGACTGCTTAAAGCAAGATGACAGCAAAACAAAAAGTTTCTGAAGGATCTTTCTGTTTTACTGCCATCTTGATTTAAGCTGTCACCCGTCTTTTATAATACAACCAATTATCCTTCGTTTTAATGGTCGTAATAGAGAGATTTTGCTGTACTATCAAACAGCTGACACATATAATTAAACACATCATATCCGTTATGTGTAAATAAAATAAAGTTTGTATTTAATGACTATTGATCGCATATTATATTACATTTTGACATGAACTATATATACGCACTGGTGCAAGCTGGTGTTGTTCATACAATAAATAATGTTAAGGCGAACAAAGTGAACTGTACTAAAACAGTTTTAATTGTTCTTCTTTGTTATAAAGCCCATATGGAAAATCATGATATAGTCTCTTTCTTTCTTTCTCTATCTCTCTCTCTCTCACTCTCTCTCTCATTTTTTCTGTTTTTCTTTCTTTCTTTCTTTCTCTCTCTCTCTCCTTTTCTCATATAAAACACTAAAGGCTCGGTGCACTTCTAGACATACAGTCGTAGGCCGTAGTAACAACGACGCCTAAGGGGAGACAACGATTATGTGTATTGTTCTGAGGAAGTTGATATAGGGAGGGAAAATAAGATTTTGCTCGAAATTGCAAACAGCTTGAATCCAGATCAGACACCGCGTTACGCGGCGTCTGATCTGGATTACATCTGTTTGTCACTCGTCATTATATATATGTATCTACATTGTATATATATGTTAAACTATAAGTAACTTTGAGAAAAACAGAAGACGACAGTTTTAAGCATACGATATTGCAGCAGTGAAAGCGTTAGACATTATCATGTTTGGGGACCAGCGGCAAGCGTGGATGTACGGAGGGAATCGTTGTTGGGAGGGTCGTTGTAGGGAGGGAGCACTGTATTGCGAATTTGACGCAGTCTTTCAATACGACAAGCAGTCTCCAACATAACATAGGTTCGACTCTGCCCTGTACCAGGTGAAACGATGAGGTCTCCTTCAAGTTAGTTTCTATAATAACAACACGTCGATCTTTTTACCTGATATAGGGCAGAGTTTCGATGAGAACCTTTGCATTTCAACCTTTTGGCGACATCACGTAAGTTAATGATCGGAATTTGCCGTTGTTGTCTGTCGTTGTTTTCTCAACGTTACATATTTGTGGATATTTGGACAGAAGGAATATAATGACGGGTGACAAACAGCTTGACTCCAGATCAGATGCCGCGTTTCGCGGCGTCTGATCTGGATTTAAGTTATTTGCAAATATAAGCCAAAGTATAATTCCCCATCTATATAACAACCCCTCCGAACATCACATGCACTCTTTGTTCGCCGTTGGATGTTGTTGTAGAGATGGAGCATTGTACATACATGTACCATTTTCACGTGAAAATGGATGCACGTCCATACGTTTTTCAATGTTGAAAGTATCGGAAAATAACGATTCAATTCGGAACAATACCTATCACCCCTAATTTTAAATTCAATTTAGTTTATCTTTGCCAAAGGTTAGCCCCGCCACAACTATATTTAAGAATATTGTTCGGAATAAACTTCCTATACAGTATGCGGTAAAGATACCGCATTCGAAGTGTGAGTACATCATAGAATGGTGGTTCGTAGCAAAACGTTTACGGGGCACTTTGACCTTGACATTGACCTTGACCTCAAATTAATTCAAGCTCATTTATGATTATTAAGGGTCGTTTTCTGCAAAAGATCTATATTGCAAAATTACAAACAGTGCAGATCCTGACCAATGCATAGTACAAGATTTTTTCAAATGCGAGTTTAACCGCTTCTAGGGTTGAATGCGTTAAGGAGTCCAGACGTTTCATCCCCTATATCTGGAACTGTAAGGCCACTATCGCATTCATCAACCGTCTTTATCAATTATACAGACGTAAAACACCTCAATGTATTATTTTAGCGCATGCTGGTCGCAAATGAACTATACTAGAGTTTGCAATCAGTTTGGACCCTCATCAGACGCCGTGAATCGAAACTATTTGATCCTCATATTGTGATCTCTTTCATAACTTTAAAATTGAGTTTTAAAAACAGTTGCAGACGACAAATCAGAAGCAGACGACAACTGTAAGTGGGCGATATTGTAGCAGGCGGAGGGTAAAGCAGAGAGATACTGACAGGCGATGGAAGACGGGCGGCTTTAAGGTCCCATAAGGAAGCCACATCGAGAGAAACAAAGAGATTGATTTCTTAATCTTCTACATGCTGAGACCGAATATTTATAAACGTAGCAAATATTTAAGGTCCAGTTGAGACGCCGAGCTACTCGAAGTCTCCTCTTTACCAATCCATTAGACAATCTGGTGAATATTTCCTTAAAGAAATTACTGATAAGTCAATTCTTAGAATTTGTTACAGACGAAATAGTATGCCGACGGCCACTACATAGCATGTTTAAAGTGTTTTTGAAAGCGGTTTCTCTAGGCGTTATATTTAAAGATATGGTTTGCAGCTAGTGGCGTAAATTGCTATTATTTCCCCCGTCAACTGCGTTTTGTATTACAGTAATTGACTCCAAGAATTGATGACGCTGCAAACCATGATGACATGTGCTTGTACATGTACTACAATAACTGTTGTCTGTTGTAATTTAGGGTTTATCCCTTTACCTCATAGCCTGTTTCTAGTTTTGAAGACATGTGACCACTTAAAGAAGGTTAAAAGTAAAGTCGAGTGTGCCTTAAGGCACACTCTGTTTTACTTTCAGCCTGCTTTAAGCTAAAATCTGCTAGGTTATATAAAATATTTGTAATGGTAATTGTTCATGAGGGTATTTATTGGAACTATTTTCTTCAGCGGAGGAATAAATTTAATACGCTAAAAGTCGCTTCTATGGAGGGAATGGTTATACAAGTAGTGGCATGTATTACAATGCAGTTATAAAACATAACCTAACGTTACTACAAAAGGAGTTCATACTTTTGTACCTTAAAAAGTATTATCAGTTACCAAGCATTTGTACTGCAAAACTACTACAATATTTGTTGTCTTTTGGAAAGCATTTGTACTACAATAATTTATGTCTGTTGCAAAGGATTTTATACTACTAGAACTGTTGTCTGTTGCAAAGGGTATACTACTACAAGATATGTTGTCTGTTGCAAAGGGTTTTCATACTACAAGAACTGCTGTCTGTTGCAAAGGGTATACTACTACAAGATATGTTGTCTGTTGCAGAGGGTTTTCATACTACAAGAACTGCTGTCTGTTTCAAAGGGTATACTACTACAAGATATGCTGTTTGTTGCAAAGGGTTTTCATACTACAAGAACTGTTGTCTGTTGCAATGAGCTTTATACTGCAATAAATTTTGTCTGTTGCAAAGGTATGTGCTCTACAAGAACTGTTATCTGTTGCAAAGGGGTTTATCCTACAACAACTAATGTAAGTACACTTTTATACTACAGTACTCACTCTCTACAACGACCCTCCCCACAACGACTCCTTCCATACAACGACCCTTACAGCAGTTCCCTAAACAGGACAATTATGTCTAACGCTTTAAATGCTGCAATATCGTCTGTTTAAAATTATCGTCTGCTGTTTTTCTCAAAGTGACATATTGGACATTTTGACAGATAAATTTTAATGACGAGTGACAAACAGCTTGAATCCAGATCAGACGCCGCGTTACGCGGCGTCTGATCTGCATTCAAGCTGTTTGCAAATTTAAACCAATATCCATCCCTATAACGAGTCCCTCCGAACAACGAACACAATTTGTGTCTCCCACTGGGTGTCGTTGTAGAGAGGGAGCGCTGTGCTACAATCACTGTTTTCTGTTGCAAGGGGACTTGTAAAACAAGAACTGTTGAGTGTTGCAAAGGGTTTTATCCTACAATAATTTTTGTTATTTTCAAAGGGCTTTATACTACAAAAACTATTGTCTGTCGCATAGGGTTTAATGTTCCATTAGTAATGTTTGGTACAAATGGTTTTATACTGCAAGAACCATTTTTGTTTTATTGTTTTAAAGGGATTTGTTCTACTATTTATTCTACAAGAACCGTTGCCTGTTGAGGAAGGTTATATACTATAATTACTTATGTTTGTTGCAACGGGTTTATAGAATCAAAACTACACTCGAAATTCGATACATCGAATCGCTTAGATATAATTTATCCGTATTTCATAAGGTGAATTTTAAAAACTCGATCTAGATTTAGTCGAACATACCCATATTTCAAAATCAAAACGTGACTTGGTCACGTTTCGGAATAAATACAGATACGTTCGATTTAGACGAGTTCGAGATTAGTTTAACTCATTCACTGCCATGTCGTCATCAAATTTTAAGAAAATGTCTACTTTTATTTATCAATTCTAAATTTTAGGCATTTTGACCTTAGAAATATTGAACTGAATGTCAAGCTGTTTGTATTCTGATCAGACGCGGCTTCTGATCAGAACCCAAACTGTTTGCAAATTACTCTGGGTAAGGCAGTGAATTAGTATTCTATTGCTATACAAAACTATATCCAACTATAACAACAACAACAACAATAACAACAACTATATAGCACAAGTGCAAAATCCAGTTGAACAAAATACAAATATAAAGGCTAATCCGATTCATCGCGGCTCGATTACAATTTTTTATGATTTTTTTAAGTTGACTTATTGTTAAAAACGAAAATGACAATAATGGCGTTTTATGGAATAAAGAACAACTGAAAGAGGCAGTTGAATATATAATGGAACATACGAAGCAATTTGCCTGAAATATTAGCCAGACGCTTAGCAATTATCTTGTTGCCAGGTCCTGAATAAATTCTATTACTCTAAAGCTTCGCACGACTATTTTGATACATCGGTGTTAGGCCTAACCCTTATCGTGCTAAGCGCGACTTGGCTTACATTTGCAAACAGTTTGGATCCAGATCAGACGCGCGGCGTCTGATCTGGATCCAAACTGTTTGTTACTCAAATTCAACTTTTCGTCGGTTTAAAAAACATCAAACCAATATCCATTTTTTATCCACAGAAGATAATTATTTTGAAGCAGACGACAAATCAGCACCATAAGGTTTAGCCCCCACCTCTGCTAAGCCCGACGTCACTAATATCTGCAAGCAGTGAAGATCTAGATCAGATCAGACGCCTTGTATCTTGGCGCCCCTCCATAATCTAGTTTGTGTCGTGTATGGATGTTTATTCATCTTTCATCTTGATAAAAACTTTAAAAAAAAAAACAATAAAAAAAACCTGCAGACGATGACTGTTAAGCAGACGGTGTTACTAATACAATGTACGTGTATAACAGTGACAAGTTTCATATTACTTGGGAAAAGAACGTTGTTCTTGTCTTGTTCAATAGAAGTGTTTGTGCTGTAACCCGTTTGTCAATTGAAAACTTTAAAAGAGCCTTATCAGGCTCCAAGCTGTTACATGTAGCTTACTTGTTATTGCAATGCATTTGCGTATAACCCTTTAATGGTCAAACTTATCGTGTTTTAAACACTTATTTCAAATATATTTCCCATAATCTGCTACATATTGTCTAAGATAAGGATTTAACAATATAGCATTATGATTTGATCGGAGGCAAAGTTTAATCATCATCTTTTCCTTGTGATATGTATTTTTAAAACTAAATGTTACCATGAAATAAATGTGATCATCAATATCACTGTCACATATATGAATATTAATCATTAAATTTGTGAATCATACCCCTAATCTGCTACAATATTGTTGTCTGCAATATCCTTTTAAATTTAGATTTAAGATCATATGACGGACGAAATGTCGAAAAGAGTGTCAAACAGTTTGGATATTGATCAGACGCCGCTTTACGCAAACGCACATTTTCTCGTCATGGACAGTGAAAGGGTTAATCTCGATAAAACAAGAGAACTATTCGATGTCTGTTGAACTCTGTTCAGGCGCCAAGTTCGAAGTTTATATGAAAATGATGATTTTAGCACAACACTGTTGATTGAGAAGGCAAGATTTTAATGGCCGCCTTGTACCTCAATTAAAAGTCTTAAATGGTTGTTCGCTGTCATAAAACCTATGTGAATAGTGTATCTTCTTAACTTTTTCCGAACTACATGTAGATGTATGGTATTTTGACAAACGAAACGGCATCAACTTTTCAGCAAACTTTAAGCTACCATCTGCTACGGTAAAGGAAAACAATGTTTTTTTCACATTCATTACTGTATAAAAAAGGAATACATTTATTTTTTTCAGTGGAGGAATTGAATTCGTAGAAAGGGGTATAGATCTATAAAGTGAAGGATAAAACAAATGAATTGACCCAGACAAGCAACGATTCCAATCTGTTTGCATTCACAGCTACAGTGGAGAATGTGTTATTCTTTCCCAATAAACGCGTTTACGCTAAAACTATTATTTCCAATACAAACAGTTTGGAGCCAGATCAGACGCCGGGTAACCCGGCGTCTGATCAGGCTCCAAACTGTTTGCCACCAAGATAAACATGAAATATCAGAATTGTCCAATAGTTGTTCTTTTCTACGTTTTAGTGCTTTGCGTTTGCGTACGTTTGCGTTTAAACGGGAAAGAATAACAGATTATCCACTGTATGTGGAATACTGACACTTTTGGAGAGAGAGAAATCATTGTTCTCCAGTATGACGTCACTAGAGCGAGAGGGGGTTAATCAAGGGATAAACAAATAAATTGGCCTAGACAACCAGAGATCGGAAGCAGTTACAGTGGCGAAAACGTTATTCATTCCCGTTTAAACGCAAACAAAACGCAAACGCAAATCATTTAAATGTAGAAAATAACGACTTTTTGACAATTCTGACTATTGATATGAAGCTGAGTGGCAAACAGTTTGGAGCCTGATCAGACGCCGGGTTACCCGACGTCTGATCTGGCTCCAAATTGTTTGTATTGGAAATGAATTTTTTAGCGTAAACGCGTTTATTGGGAAAGAGAATAACGTTTTCTCAACTGTATCATGTGACTGAAGATTTATCATCCATTGATAAAGCAATATTACCGCGCCTTTTGCCAGATCTCTGGAAATTGTATGCTTATAGTTTATGACTGCGGCAAAATGAGAGAAAAATCTTTAAGTTGTTGCGTGTATGGAATTGATAAATCATTAAGGAATTCCTGGCAGTTACAGTCAGTCCCAGGGCTGCCATAAGTTGATCGTAAAATATCCTAGGATTTCCAATTTTTATAACTTTCAAGCGCGATTTTAGGAATTACTCCTTTAAACCTTTACCCCATAGCATGTTTAGCTTCACTTCACTGTGTCTTAACACATTGAACCCTAGTAACTTCACTGTGTCTTAACACATTGAACCCTAGTAACGAATATACTCGTCCTTTACTAGCAGTGTTTCTGTGAAGCGTACAATTGTCCTAATTAAACAGTGCAGACCCAGACCAAAGGTCCGCACAAGGTGCCATCAAGTCCTGCAGTGTTCACTGCTTGTCTCTTTGCAATATTTTGCAGAAAACACAATTAAACTGTAAAAATAGACCTAATTTGAAAGTGAAATTATACATTTAAAGTGACAGGGTAGATTTGGCACCTCATTCAACCCAGAAAATTATAACAATTTCAATTTTCATTTACGGTTAGGCTATTTATGATTATTTTGGGTTGTTTTCTGCAGTATTTGTAAAATAATTTTCAGAGAGCTCTTCAAATGATAACGGTCTTGTACTTTTTGCATTGGAAAAGCGATTTATTCGAGACAACTACGCATCAATAGGGTTTATAAATTTATAAAATTATTTTATAAAATTGATTTATAAAATTAGCTGCTTGAAATAGGATTTCAATAAGCAATTAAACTCAAGAAACATGTATCAAGAAGCCACTGACCAAATAGTGGGACGCTTTTGCTGCTTTTTCAAGTAATATACACATGCAGTCTGCACGTTTCCTATGCTAACAGTGTATACCCGGATTGGAGCCCTCTTACAGTGGAGAAAACGTTGTTCTTTCCCAATAAAGACGTTTACGCTAAAACTATTATTTCCAGTCCAAACAGTTAGGAGCGAGATCAAACGCCGGGGCTACCCGGCATTTGATCAGGCTCTAAATTGTTTGCTACTCATCTAAATATTATTAGTAAGAATGGTAAACAATTTCGTATTTTTTCTGCATTTAAGTGCATTGCGTTTCCGTTTTGCCTGCGTTAAAACGGAAAAGGATATCGTTTTCTCTGCTGCATGAGGGACTGCCATGTTTGTCATTCTGCAAATAATTGCTCAAATGATACCCAAATACTCATAAATGAACAGAAATCATCCATTTTGAAGTGTCATCGGTGAATGAGTTAAGCAAAACAGTTTTCTTGAGCTCACTGCTCACTAGTTAAATAGTTATTTAGATGAGTTAGTTTAGTATAGTTTAAACGTATTTTATTTCAATTATATACATGAAATGGAGTTGGGTCACAAGTTCTACCAACTTAGAGACGGCCCTTCCCCTTTTGATGAGTTTTGAGAACATTTTCAAAATTTTAAAGCTTGAGAATGATCTCAGACACATCTCAAAAGCTCTATAACCTTGGACACAGGAGTAACTAAAGGAGTGTTTAGACGAGATACAATGAGGAATATCAAGGCGCCATGGTGTGCTTCAGTTGAAAAATATTTACGCTTGTTTACGTTGTTTCCTTCAATGTAGAATCACATCTGCGGATCCAGAGATGGTGATTCGGGGTTCGGTACCTACAGAATCCATTCATCCCTGATATATCATATGGACAAATCCTGAATGAGCCCCCTGTTTAGGGTGTACACTGTTTGTATTGGGCAAATGTACTCTTCATTGTTAAACCGTTTGAAGGTGACGCATATGGGTCACTTTGAGTTATATGTATATGGTTAGTATTAATGTTATAGTGCATAAGACATTATTATTTCCCGTTTTAAAAACAAAACGCACACGAAATGTAAACGCATAGCAATAAATTGTAGAAAATAACGTTTTGACAATTATTATTGCTACAGTACTGAATCTTATTAAATTAACAATTTTTACGATTCGCTTGCAATTCGATGGCAATTCGCTTGCGATTCAAAGTACTTACTTTACCCTCGGGTAAGTTTTCTTGAATGGTGTATCTCACAAATGTTCGCAAATATGCCTTCGTTATTTTTTTCGATTCCATTTTTGTTACAAACGCTTAGGAAAATTCACGTAAAAATATTCAAACGTAGAATTTGTTTTATGAAGCGCGCGATTTGATGGCAATTCGATGGCAATTCGCTTGCGATTATCAATTTAATTTAATAAGGTTCAGTACTGTATTCATTTTAGTCTTGATTGCAAACAGACTGGCTTCAACCTATTTGCATTTGTAATTGGTTTTGCTTAAAAGTTTATTGGTAAAGAATATCGTATTTCCCACAGTATTTGGAGCCCGTTTCATAAAACTTCGTACGAAGTAGGCCCGTCTCTGCCAGGCGCCCGGCAATAAGAGAAGGGATTCGGGAGGTACTGTGCGCGAAAAACGGATATGTGTCTCATAAGCCAAAAATGGCTGGCCCTTTCAATAGGGGTGACACTATAAAAACAAAGTCTTTTTTTACGACAAAAACGGTCGTAAGTCAAAACGTTAAAATACATTAAATTTCTGATTTCTCTGTCTAATCTTGTCTTGTCCTTTCCAGACGATTCCATAGATATGTTACAAGACATGATTAGATGGAGAAATAAATAATAATTGGGACTTTTATAATCTGACTTACGACAGCATTTGTCGTGCTAAGTTTTATTAAACGGCCCCAGACCTATCACTTGGACCGTTCGGGTCACGTCTGTCCCCTATAGGCAAAGTGCAAATGTATTTAACTGTGTTTTAAGCATCACGAACTTTCTGTCTTACTTTCATCTTGCTTTAAGCTGCCTCTTGCTTTAACCCTTTCACTCTCAATGACGCTTTAAAGTGCGTTTGCAAACAGTGTGGGTCCTGATCAGACGCCGCATAACGCGACTGTCTAACAGTTTTGGGTCCTGATCAGACGCCGCGTTATGCAGACGACATAAAGCGGTGAAGGGGTAAACTCTCCCAAATAATTTGACCATGTAAGGGTAACACCGCTAATGAATACTTATTCGGTATGCAAAGGTGAGATTTCAGGCGCTTTTGTCAAGAACATGGAAAACAGCTTGATCGACCTCCTCAGAAACCTAACTGGATCCGCGCATGGCCCCACCGGAGAGTTAGGAGGTGCCTGCGTTCTCGTGTCTGCCAGTGTCTTCATCATTAGTTGAAATTGTTTCTCGATTGCACAATTGTTTCAGAAAGTCATTACATTTCCCTAATACTTAAGGTTACATTTTTGCCCGAATCTTATACAGTTTCGTATCCCTCGTGGTTGATGTGATTACGGACTGATTACGTCATCCTCTAAGAGGAATTTAAAGCTTATACAATGAAACCCCTCTAAACCGGAACTTCTAAATACCGGAATCCTCAAAAAAGCTTTAGTCCCGTTTCCAACCCTTCTTTATTTTAACACAATTACACCATAAATATGCATTTTACACCTTTGTTTTAGTCCTTCACTGAAGAAAATGCATTCATGAATATGTACCATCGGACATATTTTCTATATTCTAGCAGATGATAGCTTAAAGCAGATTGAAAGTAAAGCAGAATGCGCCTTAAGGCGCATTCTGCTTTACTTTCAACCGGCTTTAAGTGATCAGCTACTTCCATACTAGAAACAAGTTATAGGTTAAAACCCCTATAAACCACTGTAGTGGAAAAGACGTTATTCTTTCCCGTTTAAACGCAAATGAAACGCAAACGCATTACAATGAAAAGTAGAAAATGACAACGTTTTGACAAATTCCTACTAAACATTTTAATTTGAGTAGCAAACAGTTTGGTGCCTGATCAGAAAGTCAATACATTTCCTTAATTTTTGCCCGAATCTTATACAGTTTCGTATCCCTCGTGTTTTACAATTTCGTGTTTGATGTGATTACGTCATCCTCTAGTAGGAATTCAAAGCTTATAGTGGTAAACACCATATTCTTTCCCGTTTAAACGTAAACGAAACGCAAGCGCATTGCAGTAAAATGTAGAAAATGTAGCAAATTCTTATTATAAATTTTAATCTGACTAGCAAACAGTTTGGAGCCTAATCAGACGCCGGGTTATCCGGCGTCTGATCTGGCTCCAAACTGTTTGCAAATGGAAATAAAAGTTTGAGCGTTAACACGCTTATTGGGAAAAAATAACGTCTTCTCCACTACATACAAAACTGCGATGCTTACATTGGAAAATATTTTAATCTTAAATCTCTCCGTTGCTAACCTACAGGAGCCCCCTATTAGGGTCCGCATTCTTTGTCAATTAAACATATAAATTGTTAAAGTACCCCTAAATAATCAAAATAGACTAGACTATAATTGAAACTGGAAATGTGTAATTAAGTTTTTAAGCGAAGGTCAAACCTTATTGAGTATTGTTCCCATCGAGAGCCTTAATATTCAAAGAACGGGTGAACGAACTAACGGACACCAATATTCATATGTTATTCTTCCTCTTTAAACGAAATGAACATTTAAAATAAACGCCACCAAAAACAAACAAACAAACAAGAAATATCTTTAAAAAAGATATTCAGCGGAATGGGCGGTGGAATTAAGTCATGCTGTAGATGGATGTGCAAAATTGTATGAAATTGGGGTTTTTCAAATAATTGTAATATCTTGGATTTACAAGCAAAAAATACACATTCAAGGATATAGCATAACTCTGACTAAAAACTATAATGTACAGAAATGCAAAACAATAATTTAACCATCATACAGATACTGTAGCAATTTTGTAACAGCAGTCTGCTGTAAAAGTTCTACCATCTCGCTTTTGTAAATAAATGATGAAACAACACAATTGTGTTTAACTCACTTGAGGCCATTTATTATATTGCTATCAATGTATGGTAACTTTGTACAAATAGTTAACAATTAAAATAAATTGGTAGTAAACCATAACAAAACACCTAAGAGCTACCACTGTCTATCTATAGATAGACAAATTGTCATAATCTTAAAATAGAAGCATGATGTCATCAGCTCAGTATTGTACACATTGCACTGTGTCTCACGATTAGACCAGTAGCCTGGCTACAGTTTATATCAGGGCTCCAGATAAAAGGGAGTACACTGAACAAATCTAACATTTTCTCACTCATTTCAGCACCAAACCCTATGGTGTTACCGCTCACTTTGATCGTCTCGAAGAGACAATTCAAATGAGTAGGACATCATAGGGTTTAATGCAGAAATAAAGATTTTAAGTATTGAAATACTCCACTTATCTGGAGCCCTGGCTACTATCCAATCAGACAATTCAGTTTTCAACAGGTGCTTTTTATTCTAAACATCTGATCAAATATGATTGGTTGAAAATGTTGGAAACTTCAAAAGTGTGTTGAAATAGAAACAATTCAGCTCCGCTGAAAAAACAAAGCAAAAAACAAAACAAAAATACACAAAAACACACACCAAACAACAACAACAAGAACAACAGCAGTGAAAATGTGGAAAATGGCCGCGTCTTTAACATGTTCATGGTTTACTGTAATTCATTCACCCGGATATGACCTTTTCAGTGTCACATTGCCGTAACTCCCAACTCATTTACTTTTGTTCTACAGTGCTATGCTCCCTGCCTACAACGGCCCTTCTAACAACGATTCCCTCTTTATAACAACGCTTGCCGCTGTTCCCTTAACAAGACAACCTTATATATATGTAAAGTAGGGATCCTGGACCACCCCTCTAAAAATATTTTTACTACACACTCTTACCAAACCCACACATTAGTAAAATAGGATTAGTCGGGAAAAACAAAAATAGCGGAGTCTTCGATAAAGTTTATAATAAAAAATCTATATATGTAAAGTGGTGATCCTGGACCGCCCATAAAAAAATTATTTTTTTTACTCTCTCCCACCAGACCACCACCCCCTAAAAAAAAAATTACAAACTCGACCACCCCTAAAAAAAAAAAAAAAAAAAAAAAAAAAATTACTGCTCTCGACCACCTCCTAAAAAAAATTACAAACTCTCGAACACCCCTAAAAAAATTACAAACTCGGCCACCCCCCCCAAAAAACCATGAAGGGTTAATTCTAAAATTAACCCTCTACTCCAGTAGCCTATTTTTACTTAAGCATTACTTAAGCATTACTTAAGCATTGCTTTAACATTACTTTAACATTACTTAAGCATTGCTTTAACATTGCTATTTTTTCTAACATACCGTAGGCTACGCTACTTAAGCATTGCTAAATTTCCTAACATCAAAAAATCCCTTTAAAAATGAAACAACCAAGTGCCCCAAATTTATATCCAGATTTAGCGCAGCCTATAAGCTCTCGAGTTGAAGATGGACAAAATTCTCTTGACCGTTCAGGGAATTATAGATTACAAAAAATATCAGAGATAGAGAAAACATTAAGTAAACGCCTCAGAGATATATACCAAACAGAATGGCACATGGGCGTGGAAGCATGCACATCTATGTCACTTTACAGACAACTTCATACTAATATAAGTCGAGCTTGTTATCTACATATTATTGAAAATCCAAAATATAGATGTGTTCTAGCAAGAATACGGTTGAATTCTCATGATTTAAATATTGAAACTGGCCGTCACAGAAATATTTTAAGGAATGAAAGGTTATGTACTTTATGTCATTTGAATGATTTAGAAGATGAGTACCATTTTATACTGAAATGCCCTTTATATAACCATATGAGAAATATATATATTCCAATGTTTTACTCAACTCGGCCGAGCATGTATAAATTTATAAATTTGTTAAATTCAGAAAATAAAACAGTTTTAAACAAACTGGCACTCTATTGCATCAAAAGTTTTAAGCTTAGAAGCGATAAACTAAATGCATTGTAGATAAGTTTTTCAGGGTCCGGGGTTATGGGGCGTTTGTGTTGGGTCTGGAATCGTTCTCGGGTGTTTGATTGGTCAGATTTGAGCTTTTGCTCGGGTCTGGTCCGTCGGATGCTTGGGACCGGTCTCTTGCTCGGCTTAAGGGGTCTGTAGACTTGGACCAGGGTGATGTATGTTTGGTACGGTTAGTTATGTTGTTTATTCTCCATAGGAATTATTATAGATTGAGCCTTGTCTAATAGATGTAAAAATGTGTAATCTCCTAAGACACTTAGGTGGGGGAGGGGATGATTCAGAAAACTCCTGAAGGAGTTTTCTGCGTTGCTTTCGGCCTGCAGTTAGTGGACATCCCCTGAAAATTCAAAAGAAAAATTCCAATCTCCAATTTTAAAAGCCAATTCCATTTTAACGATTATAATGACAAGCAGTACAGGGCCTGATCAGATGGTTCATTAAGGAGCCCTCTGATCGGAATCTTTACTGTTTGCATAAAACAAGCGTACTCTCCGCAAAGATATTGTTGTTATTGATAAGTATATGTGTCGCTATGGTGTAATGTTGTTAGTTACCATCACGTGTTCTGATGAGGTAGCTATGACGTAATGTAATTACGTCACAAGTATTTTACGAAGAAGTTACAAGTGTATAAAAATAGTACACACTTTTCCCCACGTGGCTTATGGCGTCATCTATGTACGTCATCATTGCTACGTATACGATGACGTGATGTGTAGTGGGGGGAAAATGTTTGTGGGTTTAAAGATTTATATAGATCTATCTAAATCTTAATTTATAAGCAAGGTCAAATTTTAATAACTTAGTGAAATATTTGTGATTTGTTTGTTGATGTGCATTACTATATCAAATAGTTTCTTAATTGTGTTAAATGCGTTTAACTAGATCTAGATCTAGTATAGTTTTAAATCTATTCAGTGCAATACTGCCGTATCCTCGAGTAACGCTACTCGCAGATGCGGTAGTGCTGCGCTGACTTCGGGTTAAATGTTGCTAACAGGGCTGCCATTTTCAAGATTTTTCCAAAATTCTTCGGATTTTTATACTAGCAGACTAAGCAGAGTGTAGCTTAAACCGGGTTGAGGGTGAAGCTGAATGCGCCTTAAGGTGTATTCTGCTTTACTTTCAGCCTGCTTTGAGTTATCGCGTTTAAAAAAAAAAAAAAAAAAAATAATAATAATAATAAAATTGAAAATCTTAGAATTTTCTAGTCAACTAGTAGAAGCCCTGTGCTAATGATGAGCACTCTCGGGATACATGGTCCATGTTGATATTTCTGTTAAACATGCCTTGTATCTCATAACCATCAGTTTATGTTATTATGTATATATGTTATGATGATGAGCTTGTATGCTTAAGTCAAAATAAAACATCTGTTCTGTTCTGTTCTGTTCTGATATTAGAAAATCATTAAATAAAAAATATAAACGAGGAATAAATATTACTGACGGAATTGATACCATACTAATATCGGCAAGTGTTATTTTAGCAAGTATTGGAATAGCTGTTCCCATTACTTTTCCAGTAGCTATTGTTTGTGGAGGGTTAGGTATATCTGTTAAATTAATCAGACGTAAATTAATGACAAAAACACAAAAACATTCTAATGTTCAAACAATTGCAGAAAGTAAATTAAATAGTATTCATGATATTGTTTCTAAGGCTTTACAAGATGGAAATATTAGCGAGGAAGAATTTAAAACTATTTTAAATGAAATGGAGAAATATTATGAACTAAAAAAAGAGATCAAAACAACAGCAATGAAAAATGTTGAAATAACAGATGAAGAAAAAAAAAATTAATCGAAAAGGGGAGAATGGAAGCAATGAGTACTATAGAAAAAAGTTTAAAAACTGTATAATTTATAATATTTATAAGCAAGAAAATCCACCCGCATATTCTTTACATTAAAATGGCTGAAGAATTTGATTTTGATAATCCCGTTTATGACAAAGATGATTATAATGAAGAAGAAGAAACAGAAACATCTTTTATGGATGAACAGCAATTTCAAACAACTTTGAATACTCAATATAAAGCATTAGATAATCTTACAGGCGCCGATAAGGAAAGACAAACGAGAGCAACCACACAATTTTATATATCACAATTTTTTGAAAGAAATCAAGAACAATTTAGAGAAGGTAATTATTATTTTAGATCTGATAACTATGGTAGACCTGTGCTTGGTGTAGAGATTGATGACAAAGAGTATTCATTATCATTTTATAGATCACAAAAACCTAATGCTACAATGCAATACTATTCATTTGATACACTTCAAGTAAAATATGGCGTTGATTTTATTAGACATGGTTTAGGAGTATATGATTATGAACCCCACGCTACTCGAAGAAGAGCAGGTAGAGCAGAATTATGGCAATTAATTGAAACAAGAAATAAAATTGATAATGCAGCAGAAAACATACCATTACAGGATATATCTTCCCAACAAGAAGCAAAAGAATTATTAAATTCAACTATCGATTCAGAAACAGCAGTGAAAGAAATAGTAACAGTATTTAATAATGAAACAGGAACACAAACAGATATAGAAAAACGAGAAATGGATGGTATCCTCAAAGCAATGACAACAGTTAAAGAAGAGCTTGCAAATGGATTAGGAAAACTTAATGAAACCAATAAAGACTTAGCAAAAGAAAAGGGAAAATTAGAACAGGCCAAAGCAAACAATGAGGAATTTCAAATAGAGAGAATAAAAAGTAGAATAAGAGATTTGGAATCTGAGAGAAGTGCAAGACTGGAAGCAATTAATATTAATAAAGATAAATTACGTAGTCAAGTGAATAGAATCAAAGATACCATACATAAAATATTGAATGAAGACACAACATTAGCTGAAAGAATAAAAACATTATTCAGAGAACAAGGAATTACAATTGCTAGTATTTTAACTGCTTTTGGAATGATTATTGGTGTAATTGTTGAAGCTATTTTACCTGGAACTTCTATTCCCCCTACTCCTGCCCCTCCTCCTTCTCCTGGACAAGAAGGAATAAAAGATTGGATAAAGAAACAATTAAATAATATTAGTAAATTACTTTTTAAATTAGCTGGAAAAGCGGCAGCTGCATTACCCGGTATAATAGGGTCTGTTGTGTCATGGTTATTATCTACAATGGGAAAGGTTGTTGGTTATGTTGGTGAACATTTAATATTATTAGTTATTTTTGTTGTTGGTTTAATATATACCACAGTAACAAAGTATATTACTGATAAATAAATAAAATGGTAAGACCTACTGCAATACTCCCTACTATTATTGCTTTTTTATTACCTTCATGTTCAACACTGAGCGCAAGCGAATCATCCGTGTTTCTATAAACATCAGTGTTTTTAACAACATCAGTTGGTGTTTTAACAATGTGTTGTTTCATATATGAATTAAAGAATCCGGGTATATTTGCCGCTTTAGTAACCCATTCTTTAGGCAACAAATGTTCTTTTGCATAATTTGTAATCTTACTGTAATCTATTGAACTAACTTGAACTGGTTGTGTTTGTTTAGTCTTTGTTCCATTCAATTCTACATGTTTTTTAGGTGGAACAGGTTTAATATTAATATCACTATTTAAACCTAGTTCTTGTTGGTCTGTTGCAACAACAATTTCATTATTATAATCTTGAATTGTCCCTATTCTTAATTCCATATTACTAGGAGACATATATAAGTCTACCCCGTATACAAAATCAACTTTACTTCTTGCATATTTTAATGTATTTTGATATCTTATAATTTGATTAGGTAAATCAATAGGACTATTAATAGAATCCTCAATATCTACTAGGAATTGTTTTTGTGCATCAAAGGCCGTTCCCGTTCCTAATATACTTGTTCTTGTTTGAGATTGAGAACCTAGGATAGCCCAACAATATGTTCTTATAGATTCGTTTATTCTTTCAATCCCGGCTTGTGTAAAACCGTTTGATGTGTCAAGAATAAAACTAGTCCATGCATCTTTAACACTATCATCTTGTTCAATATAAGAGATATGCAATTGGGTATGAGTTGTTGAGCCTGTAAAAGTATGATGTTTTGGTAAATATGCCCCACTTCCTACAACATGATACCCCCATGGCATGTTACCAACACGAGATGCATCTAATCCAATAGTTTTCCAATCACGAATAAGGTATCCTCTTTGAGTTCCAGATAGTTTTGAATAAATAGATAATGTGCCATAATAAGCGTATACTTTTCCCATTCCTTGATTCATTCCCTTTTGTCTCCAGTCTGTATTAGGATCTATTTTAAATTCTCCGCATATACGTTCGTAAGCTCCACGATCATAACTATTGTTAAAAGCATTCCAACTTCCGTTTTGTGGTAGAGCAATACCTAATTCCTTAAGTATCCTTCTTGTTTGGTAATAAATATGGAATAAAAATAGAGAACCAACTAGTTTGTTATCTTCATTTCCCGTAGGCTCTGCTAGGTGATTATTGTAATCTACGCCACAACCTGTAGTAGCGCACCATATTGCAAAGTTAACTTGATTTTGATAGAATAAAAAACAGTTTGTATTCCATCGGTTTACTATTGCTTCTGATGCTATATGAGGTAATTTATATTTAGAAAATAAGTCAGGGAAATCTGCATTAAAACTTTTTCCAGCGGCACTGTCGCGCCTTCCATCTTCCGCTATAACAATTGATTGTTTTATAATGTTAACATTTTTTTTACTGTACACACCACCAGGTATATATTTAGCTTTACTATTATACTTAAAACTTTTATTAATTTCTAGTTTGGTCGCCGAACGCTCCATTTTTTAATCTTAAAAAATGGGGCATCATACAATTTCAAATATTGATAAAACTATTAATTTACAACAATATATTGATAATAGAAAAGGCGATAAATGTGTTGGATTAAAATGTATTACATACGGCATAGGTTGGTATAATATTGTTAATGAAAATATACAAAAGAAGGGCGAGAGCCCTATTCAAATTCCATATGGTTATTATAGTTTTCAACAAATTTCAGATTTATTTAACGCTTTTGACAAGTTTAAGTTCAACTAATGAATTGAAGTTAAGTAAAGGGTTGTGTGAACTTTTAGGATTTGTTAATAAACATACATTTGATGCTAATGAAGAACACAATGGTAATAAATGTTTAGATTTAGCTATTTATAAATCGTTGTATGTTCATCTGGAACAAATTAACACTTCTTATAATTATCTTGATGGTATGCCGAGTACCTTATTAACGGTTATTCCAGTTGAAAATAAAGAATTTGGAGATATAATAACAATGAGATTGGAGCATCCAGAATACAAACGTTTAATAAATGACACTATATCAGAATTAAAAATAGAAATCAGAGATGAAAATAATAAAACAATAATTAATCGCTTACCAACTAGTTGTGTTTTAGAAATCACTTGAACGTTCAGTGAAATCTCTTGAACGTTCAGTGAAATCGCTTGAGCTCTTAGTGAAATCACTTCTTCAAATTTATTCTAATAAAATGAGTATATTTGGAACGAAAAAATCACAGAAACGAAGTGACAACATTGAAACTTTAATAATGCATGTTCGAGATTTACAAAAGAGAGTGACCGAAGGCTCCGCTAAACCAATCACTGAGCGCAAGCGAATCTCTGATTTAGAGCAAAGAATTTCAGAATTTCAACAAAAGGTTCATGATAATAGAAACATTATGCTTGAACAAATAAATACACAAGGTGAAAGATATAACCAACTTCAAGATAAAGTTCGTGAAATGATTATCAACCATAGATTATTATATAACAAAGTAGAAAATATTCCTGATAGAAAGGTAATAACCATAATCGCAGAGAGTAAGGGTTCAATTTCTAAAAATAAAGCATTTAGTTTCGGTAACGGAGGTAGAGAAGTAGATTCCGGGTATGTTATGAATTTTCGAGGTCAAATATTAGGTATTTCATTATCAAGTACAAGAACAAACAATGATGATGTATCTGTTGCAGTGGCTGTTAATGGAAAAACACTACTAAGTTATGGTATAAATTTGAACAATCTCACAAGAAAGTTTGATAATTTTGATACACCATTAATTATTAATGCTCAAGATGTAATTAATTTTGTTGCTACAAATAATAATCCTGGATGTGAAAATACAGTAGTGTCGGCAGTAATTGAATTATTTTTTTAAAAATATTAACTGACAGGTTATCACTATTTTTATCCTTTAAAAATGTCAACTTATGGAGAAAAATTAAATCCCTACAGAAAAATAAGAGAACCTAGAGGTGTAAAAGGTATTCGTCAAAGCGTTGTAATAACTAATAATCCTTCAACTATTGATCAGAATCAACATTTATTAGTAAGATTCCCTAATTTAAGTAATAATGATGTTATTGTTCCTAGAACAGTCAGATTAGCATTTGAAATTGAAATAAACGGTAAAAGTGATGCAAATGCAACAGTTTATCAAAACATTGGAAGATCTATCATCAAGAAAACAACAATACGAATTTCAGGTAACGAAATTATGTCAATTGATGATAGCGATATATATCATAATTATGTCGATTTATGGAAGACACCAACCGAACGTGTTAACATGGTATATCAAGGTATTGGTAAAGGCAATATGTTAAAACACAGAGTTGGAGCTAAGGATGCAAGTAATGATAAAGAAGATAAAGCAATAGCTAAAGCATATAAAAACAGATTTTGTATCCCACTTGATTTTGAACTATTAGAAACACATATGCCATTCTATCAAGCGGGACTAGGTGATAGACTTGAATATGAACTTACGTTCAACGACTATGATAAAGTTATTAAGTCAAGTGATACGTCAGCAAGTTATACAATTAAAAATATTTGTTTAGAATTTGATATGGTATCCGATACAGAACTTGTTAGACAAATAAGACAACAATATGATGGTAAAATGACTATATTCTATGACCGTGTTCTAAGACATAGAAAAGTGTTAATGAATAAATCTGATACATTATGGAATATAAATCTAAATGTTCCCGCAAGAAGTATGAAAGGAATTCTGATGCTGTTTGAAGACCCTGAAAGAACAGGCACAGAAATATATTACAACCCTAATATAGAGAAAGTAGAGATTACAATAGAAGGAGTTCCAAATCAACTATACAGTCAAGGAATGAGAGCATATCAGCAGTGGGATGAGATAAATAAATACTTTTGTTTAACATCAAAGAGAAACAAGGAAACAGATAAAATTGCTAAAGACTTATGTTTTGCCAACATAACAATAGAAAAGTATCTTACTAACAGTTATGCATTATGGTTAGATTTACGAACAATAGATGATAACACACTCCATGGTTCTGGAAGAAGAGTAGAGAATGCATCTGAAGGAATTACAATTCAAATAACGAAAGAAGCAGGAGATGATGAACCAATAAATATGTATTTGTTTGTCATACAAGATGCACAAATCAATTTTGAAGATGGAAGATTTAAAGAAGTATTATATTAGCGGAGCCGGCTTCGACTCCTAGAAAATGGAGCGACAAGCGACTCGCTTGCGCTCGGTGACCAAACTAGAGTTACCAAAATATCCTCATTCCGCTATAATATGTGGACAAACAGGATGTGGTAAAACGGAATTTGTACTTGACCTTTTGGAAAATGAATATTGTAAAGTGTTTAATTTTATAGTTATATTATGTCCCACTATTCAATGGAATAAAGCATATAAAAATCGTGATTGGATTGGTGATGTTAGGAAACCTAAATCAAAAAATATAATCATTGTTAATCCTGTACATAATGGTGAAGAAAAATTACAAGACCTGTTGAGAATGTTTTTCAATAAATATGCTGGTTCTTCTACTTTATACATCATTGATGATTGTAGTGCTACAAAAGAATTAACAAAGAAAAGAGATATGCTTTCTGAACTAGCTTTTTCAGGAAGACATGCTGAACAATCAGTATGGGTTATTTCACAGAGGTACAATTCCGTTTTAAAAGATTTGAGAGAACAAACAAAATGGTTATGTATGTTCTACACAAAAGACAGAGATAGTTTTGAAAATTGTCTAAGAGAAAATGACGTTATTCCTACTTTAGAAGAAAGACAAAGAATGAAAGAGGAACTAAAAAAAAAGAAGCATCGTAAATTGATATTGAGAACGGATCAACCTACCGGCTATTGGTTGCGCGATTAATGTTTTTATAAACACTGATGTTTTCTGTTAAAAATGATATTAGATTTGTTAATAATTATAACAAATGTTACAGTCTTATCATTATCTGGGTATGTAATATTTAATTATTTTAAACTTAAAAATAAATTATCTGGACATATGATATTTCTAGAGACTCTCCAAGATGATTATTTTAATCTTAAAAATAAATTATATAAAATGAATGTCGAAGAAATATTAAACCAGGAGGGATTACACAAAGATAATACTGAAAGCAGCTACGCGAATAATGAAGATTCCCGAAGGTCCAGTGATAAACAAGAAGAAACAAAACGTGAAAGATTATCAGCTATTGTAGCTGGTGGCAATAGTAAACAATATCTTGGAAGAGAGTTACAACTTTCAGACATTGGCACAATGACAATAGAGCAAATAAATAAATTATACTGTAGATATGAAGCAAGATTGGGAGCTAGTATGACTAAAACATTAGGTAATTCTTTTATTAATTTATATGTTATGAGTGTTTCAAAGTATTTTAACGTTGTTAACCCTCCCAAACTAATACAAGACTTGGGGGAAGACCCTTTTATTAATCATGCTTTGACTACTTCATGTTGTGAACTATATTATAGATATGGAATGTATCTTGCTCCTTTTACCGCAATGTTAACAACTGCAAAACATATTGATTTAACTGAACGTTCAAGTGATTTCACTGAAAATATCGAGATAAAAAAAATGAAAGACCCAGATTTTGAGAAAGAAAATATCGATATAAAAAATGGAGCGACAAGCGACCCTACCGGATAGCGAAGAAAAAATAAATAGCGAAGAAAAAATAAATAGCGATCTCCCTGAACGGTCGAGTGATTCGCAAAAGCTCAGTGAAGTTTCAAAACCCAAAAATCCAAAACGAGTAGCTGCGGGTAAGAAAGGTGTAGAAGCTAGAAAATTAAAAGCCGCATTAAAAAGAAAATAAACAGAACGTTTGAAGAAAGAAAATATGGAACTAAAACAAATAACAGCGGAGCCTACGGTAAAAGATACAGATAATGATGCTGTTCAAAATTCAAAATTAGAAATAACAAAAAATACAGAACAGAAAATAAATGTATATAAAAATTACATACCGCTATGTTTATCAATTTTAACTGTTGGAATAGGATTTTATTTTTTAAAAAAAAAGTAATAAAACTGTTGTTTATAAAAACACCGGAAATCACTTGAGCGTTCAGCGAAATCACTCGACCGTTCAGGGAGATCAAAGTGGGGGAAAAAAAGAATACGACCCCTTTGAGTTTTAGCGGATTCGCTTGCGCTCAGTAATGCCCTTGAGTTTAGCGGAGCCTACGGCGGAGCCTTCGGGAGCCTTAAATTTTATTGTATAAAAATGGCGTCGGATGAAAAACAAATTGTTAACACTATATATCATGTGGGGGTTGAAACTATATTAGCAGTTGGATATTCAGAAATAGGGAAAAAACTATTTAGAAAACAAGCACCAAAAGTAGATTTTAAAATGGAAGATATTTTAATGTTATCAATTGATTTAGTTCTTGCAACAATAACAAAAGATATGTTAGTTAAACAAGGTATTATTCCGGCTGATATTATGAAGTAAGTTTTCTATCCCTAGAGGCGGAGCCGAATTCGTCTCCTAGAAAATGGCTAGTGCAGTAGTAATGATGATTGGAGGGGCAGTAACAAATGCATTAGCATTTACTGGTGGTAATTATTTATTTTCGCATTTAGGAAAAGATTCAGATGAAGAAAGAGAAAGACATGATAAAGCAATGGAACAATTAGAATCAGCACAATCTGAATGGAATAAAAAAAGAACTGAAAGATTAGATTATATTAATAAGGTAATGAAAAAAGAACATCACGCTGAACAAACATTTGATAGTGTTGACCAAGCTATGAAACAATATTATTATATAACTGGACCTGATTTCCCCCCAAAACCTACATTAAGTGATTTTTATACTCCATCAGAAGATCAAAAGAATAGAGAGATTTCTTTTATTATTGGTGGTATGGTATTAACTGGTTTTGTTGCTTGGAAATTATTATAGACTTTATTTTTTTTATACAATAAAATAATAATAATAATAATTAGAAAATATACATAATTGATTTTCTATATTAATAAAATGGGTGAAGTAGAAAAAAAAGATTATGGCACAAAAAGCAAAAATAATGCACAAATGCAAATAGATATCTCAGAAGAAAAATTTGAATATATGTTAAAAAAACAAAATGAATATAATACAAAGAAATGGTCTGATTTGAAAATTAATAAAATATATACAATAACTGACTATAAAACTGTTAACACAACATATGGTGAAAGTACAATATTAACTCTCAAAGACAATGGAGAAGTGTGGTGTCCTTCACATCTTGCTACTAAAATAGAGGATAAAGAACCACCATTTTATGTCAGACCACTTGGATTTAAAAGATGTAAGAATAACAAGAAGAATAAATACCACGCTTATGATTTATGGAAATGGAAAAAATATATTATAGTCCTAAAGGATTTTGGAAAGGTAATACAGCTGTTAATAAGTTAGCAAAAGAAGCTAAGGTTAGTGAGAAACAGGCTTTAGAATTTTTAAAGAAACAAGCAGTGTGGCAGATATATTTACCCGCGCCTAAGAAAATTGTTAGACCAAGGTTTGATGTGTCTGCAAAGAATGAGGTGCATCAAGCTGATTTGTTATTTCTACCTTTTGATAGAGTTAAAAATAAAACATATAAATATGCATTGACATTAGTAGATGTAGGAACAAGATATAAAGAAGCAGAACCATTGACATCAAAAGACAGTAAAGAAGTTGCCTCTGCTTTTGAGAAGATTTATAAAAGACATTTGAACTATCCTAAACTATTACAAGTTGACCCAGGTAGAGAATTTATGGGTGTTGTTTCTCAACTAATGGCTAAACATAATGTTAAAATAAGAAGAGGCAGAAGAGAAATACACAGAGACCAAGGAATAGTAGAGAGATTTAATAGAACTTTAGCTGAAAGATTGTTTGGTTATCAGTATGCTAAGGAGATTGATACACATAAAAGAAATAGAGAATGGGTTAAGAGATTATCAGATGTTGTTAAGGCATTAAATGTAGAGACAAAAAAACCTTCTCCAATTATAACAAGAAAAGTTGATACTGAAATATGTCCTCAGTCAAATGTTAGATACTTGTATCAACCAGGAGAACAAGAAGGTGGAGGTAGGAAACGTGCAACTGATCCGATATGGTCGGTAGATATACACAAGATTGATTATCATATTATAACACAGGGTATAAGAGTTTATTATTTAAAATCACCAGCACCACAGAGAGGCTTTGTCAAAGAAGAACTACTTATTGTTCCGGCTGACACTGTGAGTACCCATATGCATATGTCGTAATCCCATCAGGTGCAATGTATCTTTTTGTGTCAAGTGGTGAGAGTGTGGTTTTATTTATTTTTAGTCCATAAATGTTGTGTTGCATTGAGCGTAGCATATTCATTGAGTGTGTGTATTTTTGTTTGTTGAAAAGTGCGTCTTTGTAGTTGTTGAAGTTTATTTGTTTTTTGATTACATACTTTTTCACACCCTTTGCTTTCTTGATGACTTGTTCGTCTGCTGTTAACACCGAGTATAATTTTGAACGCAGACCAATATATTCTGCGATTGGAACACCGGCACATTCATCTTTGAATTTACCTATTACTTTCTTGTTTGTTTCATCATAGAGTGGATGATCTTTTGGGTAGCCAGAGAAGTCATATTCATCTTTCATTTCAGACATATCATTGTATGCATCTTTTGTTTTAATGTCTACCAACAAACTATCACAATCAGTATATAACAAGTTACAATTTTCCCCATATCTTTTTTTCAATTTATTGTAATACCAATCATACATAAACTGTTTTGATAAATCAAGAACAGAGAAACCTACATAGATTGGTTTGTTTAGTGTTAGTTTTGTTCTGTTGACATGTATTGCCGATAGTTCATCTGAGAATTTGACACGTCTGTTGAAGTTTGGTTTGGCTATTATCTTTCGAAGTCTTTCATTTTCAGTTCCATCTGTTCTTACAAGTTTTATATCTACTCTTTTACGTAAGTTCTCCATTGTTTTACCAAAGACACTATTATTCATTAATTTGTAGAAGTCTTTTTCAAATGTTGATTTTGCTTTTTTCTGAATTCAGTATTTAAACGAATGTATGGTTCCATCCAAGGCTTCTCATTGAACTCTAATACTCTGTGTATTTTTTCTACTTTCAAACCAAGTTTTTCATAGAGCTCTAGAGTATTGTAATGAACTACATACTTTTTCTTGTCCATGAGATTGGGAACAAGTTTTTCTACATTTAAAATACTATTATTGTCAACCAATTCACTTTGATAATCAGACAACCATTCTTTTTTTACTGCAAGTTTTTCGGGGGCTAGAGGATAGTCATTATGTAGTTTATGTAATTCTTTAGGATATTTTAAGTCTACTTCATATATTCTTCCTCTACCTTTTTGCAATTTTGGAAGTTCTCCATTTATCCATTTGAAACCACCATATGGAAGAGCTTGAAGCATGGCCCATCCATATAAATTATTGGCATCTACATACATGATATAATTATCTTTTTTATTTTTATCATAGTCTTTTAAATGAGAATTATTTGCTTTAACATGTCTCTTTGAAACCATACTAATACCACCCCTCATTCCTTTTTCAATGAATAAATGCATGTCAATATCTGTTAGTAGTTCTAACTCTATTTGTGTGTATTTTAGTAATGCATCCCATGATAAACCAGGTGCAGTGTAATAATGTAGAGGGTCAAGTTTGTATGCTTTCATACATGTTTTTCTAAATGTTTGGAATACGTCTGCTAATAATAATACATCAGTTTTGAGGTATAAATCATGATAATCCCCTAATGTTTTACAGTTGTATTCTTTCCATACATTTTGAGCATGATCATAATCTTCTTGTTTGATGCTTTCATCTGATAGAGAACTATAAAACTTTTCTATATGTGGTAATTCATTTTCATTAAATCTATCAAAAGAATCAATATATTCATATGGATATACACCTTTACGCAAAAGTAAATCAGCCTTATCACCAAACTCATGCTTTGTTATTTTGAAATCAGCTTTGTCTGTTGCATCAACTAACCTCTCTAATGAAGTAGCCATAAACTGGAAACTATCTAAGAATTTCAGTTGTCCTATACTGAATGAGATATACTTTTCTGTATTATTTGCTATACAAGTAATATTTTTGTTTGTTTTATAAGTATGTATTTTTTGCATTATAAGATGACTATCATAACCTTTTAGATTGTGGAAGACAACGGGAATTTTAGTTGAATTTGGTGTTATCTTTAGTTTTAGATTACAGGATTTATGTGCTGCACCTCTGTATTCACCTGTAAAATGACAGTGATCTCTAACTTTTCGGAATTCTGATTTACTTCTTGGGTATATTCTATTACTACAAATCCAACATCTTATAGCTTTATTATAATCTTCAATATTTTTTTCTGTCATTGTTAATTGTTTAGGATGTTTAAATATGTTGTTAATGTTTTCTACTTCACATTCTAAATGATTTAGGAAGACTTCAGCAGCATCTTCACCTCTGTATATTACAGGCTCTTCTACTTTACCATCATATCTTACAACTTGATAACCAAATCCACATGCTTCATGTTCGCTTGTAATTTCTGATTTATCTCCTACTTGTTTTGATTTAGGTTTTATTATACTTTCAAAGTCAGCGTATATTGCAAATGGAACAGACATTTGGTTTTGATAGTTTTCAAATTTGATTGTATCACCTTTTGATGGCATTTCTATTCTTAATGGTGATTTATTAATACCTTCACAGTCTTCTTCTTTGTGTTTGGTTCGTAGGTCTTCTCTTGTGAAACCATAAAGACATCTATCACAGAAATGTGTTTGACCTCTATATTTGTTATTTTGTCCGTGAAGTAACTTATTAAGACTTTTAATCCAGCAGTAATGATATTTTGTTTCTTCCTCTGAAGTTGAGGAGGTTAAAAGTAGATTTATTCTTTTAACCTCTTTAGGCTGGGCTGATATATCATGCGGAAATACTGTAATTTCCTTGTTCGATGATATTTCATATCTATATACATTTAATGCTAATCCATTGTACTCACCAATATTTAAATTTTTATTTTGATTTTCAAGTTTTTTTATTTGGTTTATTGGAGTGGGAGTTTCAACGCCTTTTGTATTAAGAATATCTTTATAATCAGGATAAGATGAGGGTCTATCAGAATGCTTCGTAGCCGGACAAAGAGCAGAAACTATTGCTCTGAACAAACATGCATCGTCCTTATTTTTTACGTTGATTATTGCTTTCTTATCTTTTATAACTTTAGGTAAATCAATGTATGAAGAACCTTTGAGTGGTTCATACTTTGCAATATTTAAATATAGTATTTTACAGTGGTCAATTTCTAACCCAGATGCAGTATTTGTAAACTTCTCAATCCATAATTGTAAATAAGAAGTTTGTTCATTATAATGTTTTTCAATATTTTTATCATTCAATACATCAGCTTGTAGACCATGATTGGAAGAATCAACAAATTTCTTTTTACCATTATATTCATCATGAAAGAATTGAAGAGAAAGACCTACTGAAAACTTAATGCCATTATATTCTTTTATATCATTCCTAACTGTGTCTAATATTTTAGATTTGTTATCATTAAACAATATGCCGGGGTCTTTATAACTATTAGCATTAATTTCATACGTTTTTAAATAATTACATTTAGGGCGGTCTACTAATTTAATATTCTCTTTTAGTTGTCTTCTGTCTTCTTCATCAATGATATCTTTAAATACTTGGGATTTTTTTTTGTCCATTTTTATAAGAATACTTTTTTAATTATCCTTTTTATTTTTTAAGTAATATTCGTGTTGATAATTAGGATTTCTAAGTATAAATTCTCGATGCGCTTGTTTATATTTTTCTTTATTTTTAATATAATGTTTATGTTTCATAGGTTTTTCACAATCCTTACATTTTCTTCTATATCCATCACGGCATAACTTTACTTTTCTAAATGAATTGTATGATTTGAATGTTAAGCAATAATCACAGATTTTACCTTCCATTTTTAAAAAAACAATTTTAACATTTTTTAGGGGTGTTCGAGAGTTTGTAATTTTTTTTAGGAGGTGGCCGAGAGCAGTAATTTTTTTTTTTTTTAGGGGTGGTCGAGTTTGTAATTTTTTAGGGGGCGGTGGTCTGGTGGGAGAGAGTAAAAAAATAATTTTTTTATATATGTAAAGTAGTGGTCCAGGATCACTACTTTACATATATATACCTTTTCTAACCATTTCACTGCTGCAATAACTTCTCTTTAAACTTGTCGTCTACTGTTGTTTCTTAAAGTTAAACATTAGTGGACCTTATTGACAAAATAAATATAATGACGAGTGACAAACAGCTTGGATCCAGAACGGATGCCGCTTTGTTTTACGCGGCGTCTGATCTGGATTCATGCTGTTTAAAATGACAGTAATGGGATGACCATCTGAAAACGCTTGTGTGGGCCGCTATTTTAACCCTTAGCCCGCCAAATAAATTGTCGTCTGCTATATTTCTCGTCTGCTTCAAGTTTCAAAGTGCTTCAGAGTTGCTCAAAATTGCTGAAAATGTTGTCCGAGTGTCAAACAGCTTGGATCCGGATGAGACGTCGAGTTACTCGGCGTCTCATCCGGATCCAAGCTGTTTGCATATAGAGTTATAGTTGTGCATGGCAGGCTAAGGGTTAAACCCTTGCAGAAACAACAACAATAAACCATGTTGAACTGCTTGTCGCCTACACTGTTATTTTAAGTAAATTAATGTGAAATTCTAACTCGCATGATAGACATTAATCCATATCGTGCTAAGCACGACTTTCCAAGATTTAGCAAACAGTTTGGATCCAGATTAGACGCCGCGTTACGCGGCGTCTAATCTGGATCCAAAGTGTTTGTCATTCATACTTGACAAAAAGCATGACAGTTAAATTTATTTATTGTTGTTGGCGATATAGTTAAATCAAACGACAAGTCAGTATGGTAGGGGTCAAACTACAAATTAAACAAATTGTTAAATTTCTGTCTCAAGCTACCGTATTCAGTATCTACTATAAACGACACTTTTCGTTATTACTACAAAGGTTATCCATTGTTCAAATACAGCAGAAACAAGTATCTTGAATACCATTTGAAATTACAGTGCTCCCTTCTTACAACGACCTTCCCAACAACGACCCCCTTCTTACAACGACCTTGCTGCAGTTCCCTAAACATGTCTAACGCTTACATGTATATAAATACCGCTGCAATACCGTCTGTTTAAATTGTCGTCTACTGTTTTTTCTCTCTCAAAGTATCATTTAAGTGGAGATTTTGATAGGATAAAGATAATGACGAGAGACAAACAGCTTTGACTCCAGATCAGACTCCGCGTTACGCGGCGTCTGGTCTGGATTCAAGCTGTTTGCAAATTTAAACCAAGTCTTAATTTCTCTAGTTCTCTCTATAACGACTCCCTCCGAATAACACACCCAGTCTGTGTCTCCCTCTGGGCGTCGTTAATAGAGAGGGAGCACTGTACACACGACATTATAAGCCCATATTTCCAAAAAACATAACCACAGACAAATGCCATTACATGTACTACAAAACAAACTATAAATGTCGAGACCCAAGAGATCTGTCTATAATCTGTTTGTCACGGTTTAAACTTATTTTACACAGATCTATATCTATTCCCTAATACTTGGTAAAAATATTTTTTCTTTCCAGTTTAACCTCTACATTGTCTCACCCCGAGTACAATGGTTTTTGCAAACAGTTGTTGACCCCGATCAGACGTAAACTTGAAAAATAAAAGCATGCGACAATTGTTTAACAATAATTGATGACGTCATGGAATCCAAACTATTTGCAAATAATCATCGAACTCGGGGTAAGGCAGTGAAGGGGATAAAACGAGCAGGGCTGCCATTTCTCCGGATTATTCCTAAATCTCCGGATTTTTTCCAATTTCATGGTAATTAAAGCAGGCTGAAAGTAAAGCAGAATGCGCCCTAAGGCGCATTCTGCTTTTCTTACAGCCTGCTTTAAGTAGTCGCATGTCAACAAAAACAAGAAAAAGGCTATGGGGTAAAGTGACGATTCGTAAAATCGCACTTAAAAAATGCAAATTTTGAAATCTTAAGATTTTCATGTCAACTTATGGCAGCCCTGAACGAGTCGTAAACATTTTAGAATACAGTAAAACCTCTCTTTTACGACCACAGACAAGAAAGCTAATTGATTGTATTAAAGACAGGCGACAGCTTAAATAAAGGTGAACGTAAAAACAGAAAGCTCATAAGGAGCTTTCTGTGTACATAACGCTCACCTTGCTTTAAGCAGTCGCCTGATTTAAATTCCTAATAATTATCACATTGTAGTGGCAGTAATAGAGAGGTTTTACTGCAGTTGTACTTTCTACATTTTATTGGATTGTATTTCGTTTCGTTTCAGCATTATCTACACACAAGGTGCAATAATAAATGGCGAGTACACTTGTCCTATGCAAACAGGAGGCTTTCGATCAGGATCTGTACTGTAAACTGTAGATATAAATTTGCAACATATTGATAAAACTACCTTTATTAATTAGAAATGGACTTGACTCGGTAAGGAACTGGAATTGTCCATTTGAAGTTTCGGAGGACGATGAGTTACAAGGGAAAGAATATTGTCTTCTCCACTGTAATTCTCTATCTTGTGACTGGCGCATACACGCAGTAGAGATGGCGTTTTCTAATTCCCTTGTAAACTCAAACGAAACGCAAACGTATTGCAATAAAACGGATAAAATGACAACTTTGTAACAACTATTAACAGTCAATTTAATCTGAGTTGCAAACTGTTTGGAGCCTGATCAGACGCCGGGTTACCCGGCGTCTGATCTGGCTCCAAACTGTTTGCAATGGCAGTAATAGATTTAGCTAAAACGGTTTTATTGGGAAAGAAAAAGGTCTTCTCCACTGTATCTAAGCCACTAATTTATCATGAATTCTATGAGAGATGCGAGTTTCCTGAAATGTTAGGCAGACAGATATCAATTTCTTGCCGTCCAACGTTTAAGAAATGGGCATACAGTGGAGACTGTGTTATTCTTTCCCAATAAACGCGTTTACGCTAAAACTATTATTTGCAGTGCAAACAGTATGGAGCCAGATCAGACGCCGGGTAACCCGGCGTCTGATCAGGCTCCAAACTGTTTTCCACCAAGATAAACATGAAATATCAGAATTGTCCAAAAGTTGTTCTTTTCTACGTTTTAGTGCTTTGCATTTGCGTACGTTTGCGTTTAAACGGGAAAGAATAACAGATTCTCCACTGTACCAGCTGAATGCGAATATATCATATTTGACAGTTTTGATTGGCGGTATTAACTGATAAAAAATGGCCATGGAGCCGACAAAAACACAAGCAAATAATAATATCACAAATGATATCCTGCACGGTCCTAGAGGTCTCACCATTTAGTCATGAAAAACAGGACAATTTTCTGAATCAAAACGCTTTACAATTGTACTGTGTTGAAAACGAATATAAACATCATTTTCAAACAGTGAAGACCCTGATCAGGGCCAATCTTTGTTTGTCATATTTAAGAAATAACAAATTCGTAGGTGTTCATTATCGTGCATTAGATCACAGTTAGGAGTTGAGATGTGGAGTCATTAGATCACGAGGCCTTTAGGCCGAGTGATCTAATTACCCACATCTTAACGAGAGATTTGAGTTTCCTGAAATGTTAGGCAGACAGATATCAATTTCTTGCCGCCCAATGCTTAAGTAATGGGCATACCAGCTGAATGAGAATATATCATATTTGACTGTTTTGATTGGCGGTATTAACTGATAAAATGGCCATGGAGCCGACAAAGACACAAGCAAATAATAATATAACAAATACTACATGTATCTTACACGGTCCCAGAGGTCTCACCATTCACTATTCAGTCATGAAAAACAGGAAACTTTTCTTATTCAAAACGCTTAACCATTACTGTGATGGAAAGAAATATAAACATCATCTTCAAACAGTAAGTACCTGAATCAGGATCAATTTCTGTTTGTCATACTTATGATTAGATTTCAAACAAAGTAGACTCTAATAAACACAAGCAAATATAAGAGAACAAAATTATAATATATTTCATGGTGGAAGAGGACTCACCATTCAGTCCTGAAAAACCAGGACAATTTACTGAAACAAAACGCTAAACCTTTACTGCAATGGAAACGTGTATAAACGCCATTTTAAACAGTGTAGACCCTGGTCAGGGCCAATTTCTGTCTGTCATACTTATACAATGTAATTAGATTTTAAATGAAGTAGACTCTAATAAACACAAGCAAATATAAGAGAACAAATATATCTTGCATGGTCCTAGAAGTCTTACTATTCGGTAATAAAAGACAGGACAATTTTCTGAATCAAAACTCTTAACCATTACTGTGAGGGAAATGAATATAACCATCATTTTCAAACAGTGAAGACACTAATCAGTGCCAATCCTTTTTTGTCATACTTATAGTTAGATTCCAAAGTAGACTCTAATCAGCGTATTCTCTGTTTGTCATACGTATGATTAGAAAATGTAAATTTTAACACTTTCGCTGCCAAATCAATGGTGAGATTTTCACCCCTTCACCGTTTCATTGTCGTTTGCTTCAATATAGTTGTCTGCAATATCGTTTCAAAGTTGGATTTCAGGCAGTATAACTGACGTAATTTCAAAACAAGTGGCAAACAGTTTTGATCCTGATCAGACGCCGCGACACGCGACGTCTGATCAGGATAAAAACTGTTTGCAAATGCGCTTTATGACGTCATTGAGAGTGAAAGGGTTGGGCTTCATTATAAACTGGTCCTATACTTATTTAGAAATATATTTAGAAATTGAACAGTTTAAGTGTTGAAGGAACTCACAAACAGAAATGACCTTAACCCATTACCCCATTAATACCCCTTTTACGCCTCATATCTATTCTTCCAGTAAACAAAATAGTTCCATTAGAAACAGTAGTTAGTACTACTAATTACTGTGCGAAATTCGAAACATTTTGTTTAAGATCCTAACAGGTGATTGATCAAAGCAGGCTGGTTTTAAATGGATATCAGGGGCTAACATTAAAACCAAAATATTAATTAGTGTTGGTACTTGTGTACCTCCAAGACTGAAGACAGGGATCATATACATGTATAATGTTTGTTTCGTCTGTCTGTTGTTTTTTTGTCTGTCTGTCTGCCCACAACTGTAACCTTGGCTAATCGAAGAACACGTGATAGAGACATCATATGTGGCATGCGTACACCACTAAGGAAGCCATTGATACAGATCTTAAGTCAGGTAAAGGTGAAGGTCATTTAGATGTTATTTTCACATCAAGGGGAATGGTGTTTAACAAAATAATTCGACACTTAATTACATGTATCCCCAATTGGTTTATCATTTAGATCTGATAAATCGTTAACATTGTTAATTACCTTGCATTTAGTCTCATTGAAAAAGGGAAATTATAAAGTCTCCTTCATTATAAACGAGTGAAGCGTAAATACTTCGAACTGAACTCCTGACTACATGAGCTAGCTTTCCTTAAAGTTTCATCTCTACAACTGGCTAAACCTGAAGAATGTTACGTTTTTTCAAGTACAACTTTTAGATAACAAAGTCGAATACAGTGAAACCCCTATAAACCGGACATGTGTGGGGACAACAAAAATGTCCGGTTTAGAGGGGGTTTCCTGTTTAGAGGGGTTTTAACTCATTACCAAATATCTTGTTTCTAGCATGGATGATAGCTGACCACTTTAAGCAGGTTTTAATTTACTTCTAGCCTGCTTTAAGCTATTATCTGCTAGAATATATAAACTATTTTCTTCAGTGTAGGAATAAATCAAAGACGTAAAAGGCGTATTTATGGTGTAACTGGTCAAAATGAATGCGGGTAGGAAGCGGGACCAACGCCTTTGTCCGTTGTAGAGGGAATTTCGGCATTTAGAGGTTCCGGTTTGGAGGAGTTCCATTGTATATAAGTGTGAAAGAAATACTCACGACGAATCTTGGAACTATTTTTTGCGGTTTGTACTGCATTGTATACACAACCGGACGAATTACACGAACTACTCAATCACTATTAACTGGTTAGCGCATTTGTGTTTAAATATCGTTTATGACGCAATTTCTGAACATAAACATTGACGGAACATGACACATCGAATTCTGTTATTAATTATACGTCAAAAGTAGTCCGTATTCTACAAGATTGGGGAATTTATGAGACGATGTGTAGGAGAGAGTTATCAAAGAGATAAATCAGCCAAAAACGCCAGCAGTTTTACCGAATGATAGCGCATCAATCATTTCCACGAGGTTACATATAGTTTTTCTATTCCATTATTACGAGTTAGGGCTTATTCATTCATCCCTGAAACCTCTTATGGTCAATGGCCGTTTTTCAATTAAAACTGGTAGATATATATTGTTTTTTAGCTTACCTAGCACAAAGTGCTAATGTGAGCTATTTTATCGTCCTGTGTCCTGTATCCGTCGTCGTTCGTCGTCCGGCCGTTCGTCGTCCGTCGTCAATAATTTATTTAAACGACATCTCCTCCTTAACTACTGAATGTATTGTAACCAAATTTGGCAGGAATAAAAGCTGTTCAAATTTTTCCGATCCGTTGCATATCTAGGTCACAGGAGCTAAACATAGAGCGTTTCAATAAAAACTTAAAAGAATCTTCATAATACATTTCTAAAACCACTGTACCCTGAACTTAGCTATATGGCACAAAGTATCACTTTATGTCCTCTATCAAGATTGTTCAAACTTTGACCCTGGGGTAAAAAATGACCCCGCCCCGGGGTCACACATTTACATAGAGTTACATAGTAAATCTTCATACCTCTTCTTCTCTAAAACTAATATGGCTAGAGCTTTGATATTTGGCATGGTGACACTTCTAGAGATACTTTACTAGTATTGTCCAAATGGTTTCGGTCCGTTACATATCTAGGTCACAGGACTAAAAATTATAAGTATACACTTTGCTGGCAAGAATTCAATATACATCGAAACGAAAATGGAAATTGAGCCCAAGCACACCTTAGATAAAATAGATTATTCCAATATATAAGTATGGAAGAATCCAATGGGTGCAAATGGGTTAATGGAGACAGACTTACGATTTCTGCCCATCAGCACACATGTATACATGTAGTGTATTACTGGTCGAGTCGTGAGATGAACAGAGCTTGGTACAACTCCGTGTTCGGAGGTAGTCGTTACAGGGAGGGAAAATTAAGACTTGGCTTACATTTGCAAACAGCGGCGTCTGATCTGGATTCAAGCTGTTTGTCACCCGTCATTGTATTTATTAATATCAATATGTCCAATTTTATGTAACTTTGAGAAAAAACAGCAGCCGAGAATTTTAAGCAAACGACATTGCCACAGTAAAAGCGTTAGACATAATTGTCCTGTTAAGGGAGCTGCGACAAGGGACGTTGTAAGGAGAGAGTCGTTGTAAAGAGGGAGCGTTGTAAACACATGGTCGTAATAGCGGGGTTGTCGTAATAGAGAGGAGGTCGTAAATTACAGTTTTCACTATACAGTGCTCCCTCCCCATAACGACCCTCTCAACAACGACTCCCTCCTTACAACGACCCTTGCCACTGTTCCCCAATTGAGACATTTATGTCCAACCTTTTCACTGCTGCAATATCGTCTGGTTAAAATTGTCATCTGCTGCTTTTCTCAAAGTTACGTTTTTGACATTTTCAAAAAAAACTAAATGACGACTGACAAACAGCTTGAATCTAGATCAGACGCCGCGTTACGCGGCGTCTGATCTGGATTCAAGCTGTTTGCAAATGTAAGCCAATATCCCTCCCTATAATGACTCCCTCCGAACAACGCACGCAATTTTGGTCTCCCATTGGATGTCGTTGGAGAGGGACCGCTATTGTCTATCTTATGAAATCATTAAAACGTTCTGCCGTTCATCTTATAGCATTGCTTTTGTTATTATTTTATTTCATTTAATGGAGACATACATGTTTAATAACATTTTTTCCCTTTGTACATGTATATTGTTTACTGACCGAGTCTGAGACAAGCAGAGCTTGGTACAAGAAGACAATATACCACGGAAATCTTTGATAAATTGGAGTTTTCCTGATATATTAGCCCGTCAGATATCAATTTCATGGCTGTCTAACGTTGAACAAAGCGCCATACATGCTGAAAGAAAATACATCATATTTGACAACACTGATTGGCGGGCTGAGCTTGTGTGAATTGCCAGATTTCTGATGATGCCAAAGCATATACATAACAAAAACACCCGCACAAACATAGCTAATCCTAATAGCATCAATAAAAAATTTGATGCTATTCATCATTTTTGACAGATTTCTATAGCACCGTTTCTCAGTATCAACGCAAATGGACCGACGAATGCGAATACATTAAATACCGATAAATTGAACACGTTTAAGTCGAACTCACCCGCGTTTTAAAGCTAAAATGTGGCTAACCACGTTTTGACTTTAAAATACGGATATGTTCGAATTAACCCTTTCAGTGCCAAATGTTTCATGAGATTTTTACTGCTTCACCGTTTATTGCCGTCTGCTTCAATTTTGTTATCTGCACTGTTGGTTCAAAGTTAAAAAATAAGGCAGTATGACTGAAGACATTTCAAAACGAATGTCACGCGGCGTCTGATCGTGGTCAAAACTGTTTGCAATCGCGTTTTTAATCGTCGTTGAGAGTGAGAGGGTTAAAATATATTGAATTACCAAGATTTAATGGAAGACATACAATTAAAGTATGATGAAATAAGAAATCCTCGATAGGATTAGGCTAAGGCACTGACACAATTTTAGCACGTATATTGTTTTGCCATCTCAACACGGCTCGACTCCGACCGAGTTCAATGTTTATTTTCTTTGAACTGTATTTTTAACAGATTGTTTTCTTAAACTAATATTGACGTGTTCATACAAGTGTCTAGGGTCCATTTACAAAAGAAAAAAAAATCAGGTCAAATTTGATTTTCAGTATCTTAAACCATTTGTACCAATGATACTATATACAGAACAACCTCTCTATTACGGCCACTAGATTGTGGTGATTATTAGGTGTTTATGACAGATGACTGCTCTAAGCAACGTGACAGTAAAACAGAAAGCTCCTGTAGGAGCTTTCTGTTTTACTGTCATCTTGCTTTAAGCTGTCACCTGCCTTTTATACAGTCAATTAGTCTTCGGTTTAGTTGTCGTAATAGAGAAGTTTTACTGTATATGACAGTGAACACGGTGATCAGGCGCATACTGTGGCATTTGATCAGAGTCTACACTGCTTGCTGATAGGAATTTCAATATAAAACAAAGTGAGTTTCGACTGTTATTCGAATTGAGTAATTTTGACTAGTGGCTATGTATGTAGGGAAATGGGGACGTTCATAAGAAAAAGTCGATATGCATGTTCGAGTAACAGCTACAAGCGACAACTAGTGCAGACTAAACTGCTTTAAAGTAATTTAATATTCAATTGATTTGAACAGTAAATAATGGAATTAGAAGACAGTTTGCCATCATTTTGTGTATTTTGGTGCCATAAAATACATGAAAGTGTCTGAGATATTCGATTAAGAAATAGCCCCATCAATCATACAAAACCTCTGTGTTGCTGGTTCGAAGTTTCAACATGGTGAGTTGCTTTTAAACACGAACAAATATGACTAGTGCAACTATATCAGCTACAGTGGAGAATCTGCTATTCTTTCCCGTTTAAACGCAAACGTACGCAAACGCAAAACGCTAAAACGTAGAAAAATACAACTTTTGGACAATTCTGATAATTCATGTTTATCTTGGTGGCAAACAGTTTGGAGCCTGATCAGACGCCGGGTTACCCGGCGTCTTATCTGACTCCAAACTGTTTGTATTGTAATTAATAGTTTTAGCGTAAACGCGTTTATTGGGAAAGAAGAATGTTTTCTCCACTGTACTGGTTCAACAGTTTAACCCTTTCATGATCAAATTTATCGGGATATTTTTACCCCTTCACCGCTTTATTGTCGTCTGCCTCAGTATTGTTGTCTGCAATACACTTTTAAAAGTTAGATTTAAGGTTGTATGACTTAATAAATATCGATAAGAGTGTCAAACAGTTCGTGTCCTGATCAGATGCCGCGTTACGCGGCGTCTGATCAGGACCCAAACTGTTTGCAAACGCGCTTTATGACGTCATTGAGAGTAAAAGGGTTAAATCCCTGCAAGGGATTCGACTAAAACGGAAGATAGATACTGGTAATAATACTTCTACAACAACTACTACTACTTTATACTTTATGCATCGCTTTTTGCTACTTATGCGACCACTTCTTTTAACATGTACTCCTGCTCCCATTACCTCCTATACCTACCTACCTACACCTACCACAGTTACAAGTAGAAGGGGTCTCCCAACAACGATTCCCTCCTACAACAGTACTTGCCGCTGTTCTCAAAACAAGACAATTATTTCTTACCCAGTCACTACTGCAATATTGTCTGCTTAAACTTGTCGTCTTCTGATTTTCTCAATGTAACATATTAGTAGACCTTTTGACAGAAAAAATAACGATGAGTGACAAACAGCTTGAATCCAGATCAGACGCCGCGTTAAGCGTACTGAACAATTACATAATGAACATTTTGACAGAAAAAAACGTTATGAAAAGTGACAAACAGCTTGAATTTAGATCAGACGCCGCGTTACGCGGCGTCTGATCTGGATTCAAACTCTTTGCAAATGAAAGCCAATTTCCCTCCCTATAACGACTCCCTCCGAACAACGCACACATGTTGTGTCTCCCATTAGGTGTCGTTGTAGAGAAGGAGCGCTTCATATCATTTTTTTCTCTCTCTCTGTCTGTCTGTCTCTCTGTCTCTCTATGTCTCTTCTCTCTATCTCTTTTTCTTCGTTTTGCCTCCCTCTTTCTCCCTCTTTCTCTTTTACTCTCTCTCCCTCGTCTTTCTGTCTTTCTGTCTGTTTGTAACCGGCGGACGTGGTCCAGTGGTGGTACACTAGACTGCGGAGCGAGGGTTCCTTCGGATGAGACTTTTTAAGCCGAGGTCCGTTGTATCAGTGCTTTACACTGGGCATACACAACAACCAGAGCACTCTGTTGATAATAAGAGTTGGGCGTCGAGTCCGGGTTTTCTGTATCCGTTCCCCTCTCCCTGGGGCGTCGAATAAACTCAAAGGTGACATAAACGGGCGTTAGCAAACACATCAAACATGTCTGTTTACATGCCTGCCTGCCTGTATGTCTGTCTATCTGTCTGTCTGTCTGTCTCTCTGTCTACTGTCTCTGTCTGTCTCTGCCCCTGTCTGTCTGTCTGTATACATGTATGTCTGTCTCCCTCTGTCTGTCTCTCTCTTTCCACCTCTCCTCTCTTTCACTCCCTCTTTCTCCTCTTTTTCCACCTGTCCCTCTCTCTCACTCCCTCCCTCTCCTCTCTTTCTCTCTCTGTCCCTCTCTGTCTGTCTGTTTATGTCTCTCTATTATTTATTATTTTTTATTTATAAAGTACACGAACACTGAAATGTCGATTGTCATTTATGAAAGTGCGTATCCTGTTGTATTACAATGCACATTGTGTGTAAAACTTACCCCTCCCACCACCGTAGTCTACTAAAGTCGACCTGGCGGAAGTAAATGTTGCCATGGGATCCAGATCAGATCCAGGATCCAAACTGCTTGACACTCGTATTGGAATTTCATCAATTTGTACTGCCTAAAAATTAACTGAAAAGCTCTTGCAGAGAATATTGAATCAGACGACTATACAGTGGAGAAACGCGTTTATGCTAAATGCATTATTTCCTTTGCAAACAGTTTGGAGCCAGATCAGACGCCGGGTAACCCGGCGTCTGATCAGGCTCCAAACTGTTTGCCGTCCAGGTTAAAATCAACATTCAGAATTGTCAAAAAGTTGTCATTTTCTTCATTTTTATTCAATGCGTTTGCGTTTCGTTTGCGTTTAAACGGGAAAGAATAACGTTTTCTCCACTATATGACGGTGAAGGGGTAAACCACTCACGATTCATGTTGCATGTAATTGTTAAGTAGATGAAGTATAGCGATCCTTTTCAGGGAAATCTGCTTCAATCTCATGCATTAGGAAATACCCTTTTGCCCACTTAACCCAATACTCCACAGATACGCCTACTTACGTCTTTAGTTTGTTTCTCAAATAAAGAAAACTATTTCATTTTATAAAGTCACGAGTATGTTCCATAAGAAATATTTCTACATTCTCGTAGATGGTTGTTTAAAGCAGGATGAGAGTAAATCAAAATGTGGCTTAAAGCACATTCTGCTTCAGTTTCAACATTCTCTAACAATTAGAACAGGCTATTGGGTAATGGAATAAATGAAAGGAAACAGAAACAGAAACGCACTTCAACAAAAATTAGTAAACCACTATCTTATTAGTAAAACACTTTCTTATTCATGAGGTATACAGTGGATAAAACGTTTTTTTCCCCCAATAATCGCGTTTATGCTAAAACTATTATTTCCATTGCAAACAGGTTGGAGCCAGATCAGATGCCGGGTAACCTGGTGTCTGATCAGGCTGCAAAGTGTTTGCCACTCAGATAAAAAGCAATAATTAGAAATATTAAAAAATGGCAATTTCCTACATTTTAGTGATTTGCGTTTGCGTTTCGTTTGCGTTTAAACGGGAAAGAATAACGTTTTCTCCACTGTATTAATCAAAGCCCTGCTGGCGCTGAGGTTTTACGTCTATTCATTTCATCTAGCACGAAGTGCCAATGTAAGCTACGTATTATGATCGCCCTGTGTCCATCGTCCGTGGTCGTACGTCTGTCGATTTGGTTTGCTCTTATACTCGATATATAGCTCATAAGTTTCAAACCGTTACCAAAGATAGATCTAGTTATTGAAAAAATGTTGTCTTACAACAAATTGACCTGGCTAGGCCACCGCAAGCGGAAACATAATACGCCCGTTACATCCAGTCGTGATGTAGTGATATGAACCCATTTGTGCCCACTATCATATATATGGGACATATACAAACAGTGTAGACTCTGATCAGACGCCGCATTATGCGGCGTCTGATCAGAGTCTACACTGTTTGCTGATAGGAATTTCAATATAAAACAAAATGAAAATGAAAAATTTGACCAGGCATCCCTTTGATTAAAATGGACTAATCCAATATAAAGCATGGAAGAATCCACTGGGCGCAAATGGGTTATGCGCATTTTATAATCAGACCGAAATCTTCAATAAGCGTATGTCAATAAGTGTCCGTTTGATGAAAAAGTTAAGTATGAAATTTGGTGTCAATCCGGAAACCGGTTGAGCTGTTTAAGTATGTAAAGGGGAATAACTGCCATAAAAATCATCAGACTATAACCAAAATTAATAGGTGTCTTACCTGTATGATGAGGAAAATTACTATGAAATTTTGTAATAATACCTCATACAGAACTAAAGTTATTGACCGGAAACACTTTTTTTAAAACAAATCTATGTATATATATAGGAGAATAATCCAATACAAAGTAACAACAGAACCAACATCAATAGGTGTCTTTCCTATATGATAAGGCAGCTTAGTATGAAGTTTGGTTTCAAAACGGAAAACAGAAGTAAAGCTATCATCTGCAAAACAGCTTGAGTCATACAGTACTTAAGTATGTAAAGAGGCATAACTCCATGAGAATTTATTGAACCGAAACCAAAATCATTGGGCACAATTTCCTGCAATATAATTAAGCTACAGATGAAACTTTGCTACAATAGGTAAATAATAACTAAACTTATAGTCTTGAAACAAGATTTCTTTAAAATATAAAGTATAAAATTATCCGACCGAAACAATAATTGGAAAGTATTTTCATGTATACTGAGAAAGCTAAATATGAAATTTGATAAGAATAGCCCAAATGAAATTACAATAATTTACAGAAAACTTGTTTTTCAAAAAAGACGTGTAAAGGGGGATAACTTTGAAAATACTAAGACACGAAAATCCGTACTACATCCAAGGTTGCTTCACTCCCTGTATCCCCATATCTAATTTAAAAGGAATTTAACACAGAACAAAATAGTTCTGGTCTTTTTTCTTTCTTTTTTTTAAAATGCCCATATTTGACAACAAAGGGTGCATAGCTCTGCCAAAATAGTCGCAAACGTCTAAAACTCGGACTCGTCCGAGCTATTGTGGTAACGAATATTTGTGGTGAGTAAAATAAAAATTAGTCAATAAATGAATGTTAGAGAGTGCTAGCAAGGAAAATGTTACCCGACAGACAGACGGACGGACAACGGGTTTCACGGGCGTATAAAACCAGCAAACCGACGAAGGCAACAGGGTGACAAGTCTGACGACAATAGCTTGACCTTTCGAAAATAGAGTGCGCGTGCGATTGGATTCGAACCTCTGATCCCATGTTTCACAGTCTTAATAGTCCTACGTATTAACCATTGAGACATTGAGACATCCGATGCATGTTACTTGACTTGATTTTTAACCCTTTCATGATCAAATTATTCGGGAGATTTTTACCCCTTCATCGCTTTATTGTCGTCTGCTTCAGTATTGTCGTCTGCAAGACACTTTTCAAAGTTAGATTTAAGGTTGTATGACTTAATAAATATCTATACGAGTGTCAAACAGTTTGAATCCTGATCAGATGCCGCGTTACGCGGCGTCTGATCAGGATCCAAACTGTTTACAAACGCGCTTTTAAGCGTCATTGAGAGTGAAAGGGTTAAAGATATACATATAGATATGTGGATTTTATTTATTAATAATCAAATATATTTACTCTCAATTTAAGCCTCCGAATGCAGTTCGTCTGGTAGACAACTTACATGTACATGTACAACCAGATATGATTTAGTTCACATTTTGGTGTAAATAATAAAAAGTTTTTAGCTACACAATAGGTTTGATTTAAAATGCTTATCTAGCAAGCCAATTATGTTTCGTTATTTTTTTTTTCAATTTCCAAGTGCACACTTGTGTCACTAGTTTTGCTAAATTTTAAGGTGTGGTATACTAGAATATGCTTTTCCGGCTAAAGCAATCACAAAAGAAACCACCGCCTATATACGAATATAAGTGTTTGTAAACACTTACTGAATGTTCTCGTTTATAAGAGCCTATAGTTGCATTGCATATACTGTTTAAGGAAATATCGCAACAGAATCACTACTGCTACTTCTTAGAGTTAGATCTTAAGAATATGAAGAATAAGTATTGTGTTGCTGGTATCGAATTCGTATAGAACACATTCGAGAATTCAACAGAAGAACCGGAATTTTCAGACTGAGATCTTAAAACATTGACGTAAAAATTCTTATAAACGAAAACATGGCTTCTGCTTCATATAATATGAGCAGTTTTGAAATGTACTACAATTTTAAAAAGGCGGTCATGGCTACTTACATATATAGAAAGCGCTGTAGAGAAGGTGACATACGGATGTGCAGGAGGTAAATATTTCCTTGGGATATCAATAATCATTGGATTAATTGGAAATATCATATCCATTGTTGTTTTCCACAAAGGACCAATGTGCAGTAAATCAATGTGTTCTACATACTTCAAAGCACTGGCTGTTGCCGACATATGTGTGCTATTGTTTCCGTGTATGGAACGGTGCATTGCGTGTGTGTCCTGGGAGCTTGCTTATCGACACTGGAGTACTGCTGGGTGTAAATTTGCTGTTTTCAGTCTTGACTTACCCGTCCAGGTGTCAACTTGGATAACAGTCGCTGTAACCTTTGATAGAATGTTGAGTGTGTGCTTTCCATTTAAGTTTAGAAATAATATTAAATCTACATTGATGTACATAAAGTTATCATCTATTGTCATCTTTTCCGCCTTAATTAACGTTCCGCAAATCATATCCTCCAGGCTTGATTATGGTTTTTGTTTCTTGGGTACGGCTGATATATATTTGTATAATACAGTAATCAAGTCTGTCTTCATATTCTTGCTTCCGCTCATTATTAATGTCGTTTGCAACTTTTTGATGATACGAAAACTGTATAAAAGAGCCGCTTATTACAGAACAACCCGCGGATCCATCGACATACAGACATTGGCAAGGAACCGTGAAGCTCAGAATGTCACGTACAGAGTCATTGCCATTTGTCTTGTCCATTTCCTTACAACTGGACCGCTTATAATAATAATTTATATACATTACTGGGATGCATATCACGGAACTGGTGACTTTTACGACATTGTGTGGAAAATTGCAAACATTGCGAATCTCATATTCTACATGAATTCCTCTGTCAATGTGTTGCTATACTGTTTAACAGGACGAGATTTTCGGAAGGACTTGAAACAGATGTTCTCGCTGCATACATGCACGAGAAGGTCTAGTGTTTCAACTGCTGCTGTTTAATAAGGAATGGAGAATAATGTTTTCATTACCAGACTGACAAAAGTTTATATTTTATGACTTTGTACGACGAATGTTGTCGTGAGTCAGATTATAAATGTCTCAATCTTTATTTAGTTCTCTCCATATAATACAAGACAGAATGATAAAAAGAAATTAGAAGTTAAATGTATTTTAAAGTTTTACGACTGACGACCGTTTTTGTCGTACGAAGTTTTATGAAACGGGCCCGTCTTCTCTACCTAGTCCTGTCTTGTGACACCTCTTTGGAATGATATTTTCAAGACAATTCCAAAGAGATGTCACAAAACAGTATTAGATTGAAAAAATAACAATAATTGAGATTTATAGAATCTGACTAAAGACAACATTTGTCGTACGAAGGTTTATTAAACGGGCCCAAGTGACCTCTCTTGCGCACGTCGTACGACAAAAACGGCCGTAAGTCAGATTCTAAAGTTCTCAATTAATATTTTTTTCTCCATCTAATTCTGTTTTGTGACATCTCTTTGGAATCGTCTTGAAAAGACGATTCCAAAGGGATGTCACAAGACGTGGTTAGATAGAGAAATCAGAAATTGAATGAGTTTTAAAGTTTTATCTTACTACCATTTTTGTCGTACGACGTTCAAAAGACAGGCCCCTGATCTAAAGATCTTGTAAAAATCAGATTTATTCATTTTAATATCCAACAAACCCGAAACCGTGTGCCAAACAATTTTAATCCATATCAGACTCCGTGGTACTGTTTTCAAGTACAGCGCTCCCTCTCTACAACAAAACCCAATGGGAGACAAAAATATGTGCGTTGTTCGGAGGGAGTCGTTATAGGGAGGGAATTAGGCTTACATTTGCAAACAGCTGGAATCCAGATCAGACGACGCGTAACGCAGTGTCTGATCTGGATTCAAGCTGTTTGCTACTCGTCATTATGTTTTTTCCTGTCAAAATGTCTAATCTGTAAATTTGAGAAAACCAGCAGACGACAATTTTAAGTAGACTATATTGCGGCCGTGAAAATGTTGACATAATTATATTGTTTTTGAATCGCGACAATGGTCGTTGTAAGGAGGGAACTGTTGTTCGAAGGGCAGTTGTAGAGAGGGAGCACTGTACACCAGTCAAGTCGCGACCACAGGTACTTGACACATACTTTATTATCTATTAACACCCCCCCCCCTTAAAAAAAATTTTTTTTTTTTTTTTACTATACTTCTATTATAGATACAAGGTAAACAGCGCAATTCAACACCTAGTCTTTACTATCCACTTAAACTGATGCTAAAATAGACTCGATCGCCGATATTCTCTTGTGGTATCTTCGGGAAAGGATTAATTTATCAATATCTACTTTTTATTTCATCAAATTCCGTCAAATAACGCCACAGTACGTGAATTATAACGAAAATAAGCATAAAAAAGTTTTCTGTCGTTCTCTTGGTACAGAATTTATTGCCCAAAATAAGGGGTAATCTAGTCGGTTTGCACATTTAACGGCCTTTACGGCTGGAACTTTCACCTAATTTCATTAGAGCAAACGCGTTTGTGTCGGAACATGACCCTCTTCACTATCAGCTATATGAAATATACATGTAATTTGGCATGAAATTGACAAGTGAAAGACTCATTTCATTGTGAATGCCATTTTGAATACCGGAATGAATTGAATGAACGGAGCGATCTCATTGGTCAAAATTAAAAAGGTAAAGTTTCTTTTAATTTTGCATTCTATGTAAATTATATAAAACTGATAATATTTCATTTAAAGATGATTTATAATATTTGGTGAAAGTTCCAGTGGCATAGGCCGTTTATTGTGGACAAATAACAGATCACCCCTACATGTACATTCGTTGCTATGTACCAAGAGAACGACAGAAAACTTTTTTATGCTTATTTTCGTTATAATTCACATACTGTGGCGTTATTTGACGGAATTTGATGAAATAAAAAGTAGATATTGATAAATTAATCATTTCCCGAGGGTACCACAAGAGAATATCGGCGATCGAGTCTATTTTAGCATCAGCTTAAGTCGATAGTAAAGACTAGGTGTTGAATTGCGCTGTTTACCTTGTATCTATAATAGAAGTATAATAAAAAAAAAAAAAAAGGGGGGGGGGTGGTTAATAGATAATAAAGTATGTGTCAAGTACCTGTGGTCGCGACAGGCAGGCAAATGGTCAATATGTTGTCGCAAGTTTCTTTATGGTAGAGGAATTGGAAGCATTTGTTCATTCAATAACAGATAAAACACTTTTAGACTTTGTCCATCTTTTAACGTCATGTACATAATTTTTCAAAGTAGTCTATGTTTATTCAAATACAACAAATACATAATGAATTGTTTAGTTGTACATGCATATATATATCGATTCTTTACGTATCCATAACTCTTGTGGGTTATTAGATTCCCTTTTCGATATCTTTAGTTAACAAAAATTAATCAGTCTACTTGGAATGTTGGGTGTTCTAATAAACACTGGTCTTAATTAGCAAACAGTGTAGACCAAGATCAGAGGGCTTCTGATCTGGGTCTACACTGTTTGCAAATGATTGTAATGAGATTATTTTAAAACAGGTCCATGAGAGTTGAAATAATTAAGTATCCAATGCCATAACTCGTTGAACCATGAAGCTTTAAACGGACAATTCTTGTTGCCCATTAATGCTCGTCCTTTTTCGATTAATTACAATCAGTACAGATCCTAATCAGAGATATTTTACAGAAGGCCCTGATCTGTGTCTGAGCTGTTTCGCCTAGGACAAATGTAAACTTTACAGATACACTGATTGTAAAAGACACTCTCCGCTATAGTTAATGATGATCGTCTGTCTTAGTGCACATGCACGAATCAGTAATGATCAGAAAATCTAAATCAATGACCACTGGCTTAAAATGCAGTACTCTCATTGGTCAACTAGTATGCCGAAATGGCCTAGACTAGTGCCATGTTGGTTTCTTTTACATTTATCTTCGAGTTTAAACATTGAAAACAATGAGATACAGTCTAAGTTATTGCTGTAAAGTGTACGTTGTCATAATTTCTAAATTTAGCGTGGATAATCTCTAAATTTAGCATGTGAGCAATTCTGTTTATAAAATGAAACACAGTAGACATTGGTAAGTTTATATGATAGATACTGTATCCCCTAAAAAACTTTAACCTGCGACGGAATACGAGGGTTGTTCAAAAAGTAATGACACTACACGATGATATAATGCACGATAAGATTACATAACTCAATAAGTCACAACACGAACCTAAATGACCCCTACTCGAGGACACCGGAACATAACAATTTTCAGACATTATCTTTTGACGTAATAACTTCTTGAAGAGTTCAATTCCAATTTTGTTTTTGAAATATCAGTTTATATCTTAATACTGAATAAAACAATCTATTTTAATTAAAAGAGTTTACTGTCTAAAATCTCGTTTTTTTCAAAAATAACATTTCTTATTTTGCTTATGACGAAAGTGGACATGTATTTTCAGAACTATGAAAATGTTCTAGATCAATATATCTATATTTTGATTTTAAAACATGAAACTCTACGTCAATGGCTTCAATTATAAACTGATTTAATATAAAAATGAGTTTGTGATTTCCCAAACTACTTGGCGAGCAACATATCATTTTAATCAACGAGTGGAATAAATTCACTGCTGAAAACACACGTATTTAACCCTTATCCTGCGGTGATGTCGTCTGCTTCGAAACTGTCGTCTGCAAAATTTGTTAAATTTAGATGTATAGATTTTTTAAGTAAAGAAACCTAAAGACGAGCGTCAAACAGTTTGGATCCAGATCAGACGCCGCGTGACGCGGCGTCTGATCTGGATCTAAACTGTTTGCAAAAAGTCGCGACCAGCAGGCAAAGGGTTAATATTCTATTATCACATAAGCAACAACTGATCCAAAAATCCGAACGGCATCAGTGTTGTTAGGTTTTATTCATCCATAGATTAAAACACCTATCAAACTTAAAAAGAAAAAGAACATAAATGTGTTATGACAAGATTTATCTGATATCGAATTTAAATTATAAATAAATATTGAATCTAAAATTGTTCTTATTGACTAAAATGATCCTTACGCGGTGTCTGATCAGGGTCAAAACTGTTTGCAAATGTCAGTGTTGTCGGCATTGGCATTGGAAGAGTTAACGCTATATCTACACGTATATGTTACAGTCAATCTGTGTAATCAGTCATTTCATGAAATGACTAAAAATTTCAGTCATTACCTGAAATGACTGTTTCACTTAGTTATTTCATGAAATGCCTAAAATTTTCAGTCATTTCGTGAATGACAAAAAACACCTTCAGTCATTTCACGAAATGACTAAATTGACTTTAGCTTTATTTATTTAATCGAAATGATTGATGTATCTTAATAATTACAAACTACATTATTAATACAATGCATGCATATTAAATTTAATACAAGTCAAGTCTCTTAAATCTTTAAAGAATGGGTGCAATGTTTCTGAAATAATTGTTAGATATTAAGTTTTAAACAATATTATGCGTATTGAAAGACATGAATGAACAACTGCTGTTGAATTAATTAAATATAATTCATTTCACACATTGCCTGAATCCTGTTAAAGGTTTCTAGCCAATTTGTGTAGAAATGGCCTGCCAATTTGAGTCATTTCACGAAATGACTGAAAATTTCAGGCATTTCGTGAAATGACTAAGTGAAACAATGATTTCACGTAATGACTGAAATATTTAGTCTTTCGTGAAATGACTGATTACACAGATTGACTGTAACATATAGATCTATACTAGATCTTTCAGCTATAAAGTGGAACCCGTCCAAACCGGAACCTCTTAATACCGGAATTCTCTCTAAACTGGGCAGAGGCTTTGGTCCCGTTTCCAAACCATTTTTGTTACCCATACATGTAACACAATAAATACGCCTTTCTACGCCATACACTGAAGAAAATAGTTTATACATTTTAGCAGATTGTAGTTTAAAGCAGGTTGAATGTAAAGCAGAATGCGCCTTAAGGCGCATTCTGCTTCTCTTTCCACTTGCTTTAAGTTGTCAGCTATCTTCTATACTTGAAACAAACTATTTAGTAATGGGTTAGAACAAATTTAAACTGGAAACTCCTCTAAACCGGACATTTTTGTCCTCACACATACAAATGTACTATCAGCTGTGTTTGAGCTGTCGTCTGCATTGGTTTGCTATAGATTTAGAGCTAAGGCAGTTTCAAATGGACGAATATTTGTACTTTTGACAAATTGACTACAGATTAGTAAAAGATCAGTCGATACACGTACCAAACAGTATGGATCCTGATACAACATCCAGTAACTTTACATCGTATCTGAAATCGAATTGTTTGCAATACACCTTCAGACGTCATCCTCTGTCATAGTATTACGTATCCCTTGCCAAGTATTACGTATCCCTTCCACTGCTACATGTACAGTGTTCCCGCTCTACAACGGCCCTCCCAACAACGACTCCCTCCTTACAACGACACTCGCCGTAATTCCCTAAACGGGATAATTAAGTCTTAACTCTTTTACTGCTGCAATATCGTCTGCTTAAGATTGTCGTCTGCTGTTATCACTCACAGTTACATATAAGTGGAGATTTTGATAGAATACATACATTGACAAGTGACAAATATCTTAAATCCAGATCAGACGCCGCGTTACGCGGCGTCTGATCTGTATTCCAGCTGTTTGAAAATGTAAGCAAAGTCTGAATTTTCCCTCTCTATAACGACTCCCTCCGAACAACACACACAAGCTGTGTCTCCAATTTGAAGTCGTTGTAGAGAGGGAGCACTGTATTACGTATCCCTTTCACTGCTATTGGCGAATGCATCCGACTTTAAACTGGATTCTGATCAGAATGCAAACTACAGCGCTCCCTATCTACAGTGGAGAATGTGTTATTCTTTCCCAATAAACGCGTTTACGCTAAAACTATTATTTGCAGTGTAAACAGTTTGGAGCCAGATCAGACGCCGGGTAACCCGGCGTCTGATCAGGCTCTAAACTGTTTGCCACCAAGATAAACAAGAATTATCAGAATTGTCCAAAAGTTGTTCTTTTCTACGTTTTAGTACTTTGCGTTTGCGTACGTTTGCGTTTAAACGGGAAAGAATAACAGATTCTCCACTGTATTACGTATCCCTTCTACTGCTACATGTACAGTGTTCCCGCTCTACAACGGCCCTCCCAACAACGACTCCCTCCTTACAACGACACTCGCCGTAATTCCCTAAACGGGATAATTAAGTCTAACTCTTTTACTGCTGCAATATCGTCTACTTAAGATTGTCGTCTGCTGTTATCACTCACAGTTACATATAAGTGGAGATTTTGATAGAATACATACATTGACAAGTGACAAATATCTTAAATCCAGATCAGACGCCGCGTTACGCGGCGTCTGATCTGTATTCCAGCTGTTTGAAAATGTAAGCAAAGTCTGAATTTTCCCTCTCTATAACGACTCCCTCCGAACAACACACACAAGCTGTGTCTCCCATTTGAAGTCGTTGTAGAGAGGGAGCACTGTATTACGTATCCCTTTCACTGCTATTGGCGAATGCATCCGACTTTAAACTGGATTCTGATCAGAATGCAAACTACAGCGCTCCCTCTCTACAGTGGAGAATGTGTTATTCTTTCCCAATAAACGCGTTTACGCTAAAACTATTATTTGCAGTGTAAACAGTTTGGAGCCAGATCAGACGCCGGGTAACCCGGCGTCTGATCAGGCTCTAAACTGTTTGCCACCAAGATAAACATGAAATATCAGAATTGTCCAAAAGTTGTTCTTTTCTACGTTTTAGTGCTTTGCGTTTGCGTACTTTTGCGTTTAAGAATAACAGATTCTCCACTGTACAACGACACCCAAAGGGAGACACAGAGTGTGTGTGTTGTTCGGAGGGAGTCGTTATAGGGAGGGAAAATTAAGACTTGACTTACACTTGCAAACAACTTGAATCTAGATCAGACGCCGCGTTACGCGGCGTCTGATCTGGATTCAAGCTGTTTGTCACTCGTCATTATATTTCTTCTGTCAAAATGTCCACTTATATGTAACTTTGAGAAGAAAAAAAACAGACGACAATTTTAAGCAGACGGTATTGCAGCAGTAAAAGAGTTAAACACAAGTTTTATGTTTGGGGAACATCGGCAAGCGTCGTTGTAAGGAGGGAATCGTTGTTGGGAGGGCCGTTGTTGGGAGGGAGCGCTGTATTTGCCTCTCAGTCAAAATTGGAATTTTTGCATCAAACTGCAGACGTCAAATTTTAACAGACGGTATGTTGTCAGCGAAAGGTTTAAAACGGACATTTAAAGGTGGCGCTGAAAGTGATAACAGGACTACAATCCATATCAGACATCGAGTACATGTAACTCGGCGTCTGGTGGATCCAATCACTAGTGTTTAGGTTTCTTTAACCCCTTTTAAGCAGAATTGTCGTCTGCTTCGAATATATTGTCTGCGAAGCAAAACTTTTTTTTTCTTCAAAGTGTCGAAATGTTGCAGACGAATGGCAAACAGTTTGGATCCATATCAGACGCCGCGTTAAGCGGCGTCTGATCTGGATAAAAACTGTTTACAAATATAAGCCAAGTTGTGGTTAGCATAATAACATTTAAAACAAATGACATTGACAAATTTAATTTTGAAAGAAAAACGATGCAGACGACACCTCACACACAGCCGACTAATATATCAGGCGAGAGGTTAAAGGCTCCATATCAAGTATGCTTAGTCTTGGAGAAGCGCACATCATCGATTTTGACAGAGTCCCGGACATTATTGTCACATCCATTATTTACAAGTCGCCGATGGCATCTACAGAAGAATGAGACCCCAGAAACAAATACAGTGGATAATACGTTATTCTTTCCCGTTTAAACGCAACGAAACGCAAATTACTAAAACGTAGAAAAGTTCAACTTTGGGACAATTCTGATAATTAATTTTTATTTTGATGGCAAACAGTTTGAAGCCTGATGAGACGCCGGGTTACCCGGCGTCTGATCTGGCTCCAAACTGTTTGCACTGCAAATAATAGTTTTAGCGGAAACGCGTTTATTGGGAAAGAATAACACATTCTCCACTCTAATAGATCACAGCCATAGATCTTGGCGACGCGCAATTCTCTCCCGTTTGAAGGAAACTTGTAACGCAAAGCAATGGGCGCAATAAAACTAAGCAGTGACAGTGTGTTGCATTTTTTTATTTATCTATTTTCACCCTTTCACGCCCAATGACGTCATTAAGCGCATTTGCAAACAGTAACGCGGCGTCTGATCAGGACCCAAACTGTTTGTCACTTATTTTGAAATTACGACAGTTATACTGCCTTAAATTTAACTGTGGAACGATATTGCAGACACAATATTGAAGCAGACGACAATAAGGCGGTGAAGGGTAAAAGCCTCGCAATAAATTTGATCATGAAAGGGTTAATGTTAGTGGCATGGCAAACAGTTTGTGGTCAAATCAGACGTCGAGTTACTACAGCACTGATCAAGTTCCAAGCTGTTTGAAATGGATACAGTTTGGATCAAGATCAGACATCGTGTCACGCAGTCTCTGACATAGAACCAATTCACTCTGTCGAAAATAAGAGTATGATAAGAGTATGGCATCGCGCCCGGGTTTTCTGTATCCGCTCCCCTCTCTCTAAGGCGTTCAATAAGCCCATATACGGCAGAAACGGACGTTAAGGTCTTCGCTGGGTAACGCTCGACTGCGCACACGGGCCCCGACACGATTGCTATTTTTAGAGAAAAAAATCGATATACTTCTGACAGTTTTTTCTCAAAAAGCAATCGTGTCGGGGCCCTGTGAGAAATCGAAGTTTGCAAATCGACGAGTGGCCGGTGCGCAAATAACAGAAAAACATGTTTTAGTGGATCATAACTATTGTGCGGGTGGTAAAATTGTTTTGTCTGCCAACGACGAGCTAGATTTGCCAGGATCTGCGAGACAAGCGCCCATAAATGATGAGGGATGCATGATGAGATGACATGATAATGATTACAGGAAGATGATTTCGGCTTATCTCATTTGTTCCAAAGCAGCCTGTTTGGATAAATACCACCAAACCGCCTTCCTTTATAGCTCTTACAGTGGAGAAAACGCTTTTACGCTAAAAGTACTATTTCCAGTGCAAACAGTTTGGAGCCTGATCAGACACCGGGTAAACACGGCGTCTGATCAGGCTCCTAACTGTTTGCCACTCAGATAACAAGGAAAAGTCAGAAATGTCAAAAAAGTGTCCTTATCTGCACTTTAGTGTTTTACGTTAGCGTGTAAACAGGAAAGAATAACGTTTTCTCCACTGTAGCAGAGGGGATCATCTCGGTCTAATAAACTGAAAACATTCCCTATGACAAATAAGCCCTAGAACCACAACAAAGGTAGAGGAACAGACTGCCTATTAAATACAGGTCTGACTGTAAATAAAACCTGTGGTACATGCTAAACATGTTTTCCAAAATCAACCCTTTACTCCATTGATACTCATGTTAACACATTTAATTTATTCCTTCACTCTTGACAGTAAATAGTTTAATTTTATACAGTCATGAATATGCATAATAAAAATCCTTTATCTAAGCAGACTGTACATAGTTTAAGCAGACTGGAAGTAAAGCAGAATGAATCCTGCTTTAATTTCAGCCTGTTTTATGCAACCATGTCTCTTCAATACTTACAATAAGCTATGGAGTAAAGGGTTAAATATCTCTTGCAATAATTGGGTTGCAACATACCAGCCGTTTATTATGAAACTTGGTAATCATTGTCAACTTTTACAGTCAATCTTGTATTAAGCGATCACTCTAGTGAGTACCCATATTTTGTCTGGTATTGAGCTGTCTGTTTAATGCAGGATAAAACTAATTCAGAATGCTTCAGTAGGAGTTTTCTTCACTATTTCTACCCTGAGTTAATTAGTCTAGTGTCATAATGAAGAGGTATGCAGACTGATTCGCAAGGTGGTTGCTTTATACAAGATTGACTGTATTTTTCACATTTCTTGCTGGAGAATATTGTTTATCTTGCAGAAAATAATTTGTAAAACAGACAATAGCTATTAAATTGACATTTTTGTGAATTCCACAACTATTTGCAAATGACAGTGCATGTTTTATAAAAAAAACTTAAATTTTCCTTGATTTTACTTTCCCACAAATGTTGACCCCTCTCAAACACAATTTCATTTTTCTTAAGTTACATGAGGTCAACCCTCCTAAATTTTTTTTATTTTGTTCTATAGACATGGTAGATAATTTTAAATGTAGTCAGTATGAATGCCCCTGCCTAATTTTTGAAAAAATCTCAGTTTTGCTAAAACGTAAAAAATGATTTTTGAGAAAAAATTGACTCATACATTATTTTCCCGAAATATAAGAGATTTTTTTAATGAATTATGCAAAATATTGAATTGTTCTGCTTGTATTTGTATACAACAATGTCTTAGGTATAAATTCATGAATAAATTTGATCTTCTATTAATATTTATAATTTTTTATCCTCGGAAAGAAAAAAGAGGGGTAGTCATTTCAGGACGTTTTTTGAAAAGGTGGGTAACAAGACAAAAATATCCATAATTTCAGTTATATGAGGTGAACATTCTTTTAACTCTGGAAAATGATGTAGAATTGGATACTGAATGAGATGGTGTATAGTTTTTGCGGATTCGTTTCGATAAGCATTACTCATCGAAAACCTTAAGAAACAAATTTACCCAAATTATTTCCAAAGGCGATTTAAGTCACCTATATATTATGGGAGCTAGTCATTTCGTAACCGAGTCATTTCGTAACCGGTAAAATAAATCATTTCGTAGCCGAATTTTTGGTCATTTCGTTACCGCGCAAAACCTAAAAGTCATTTCGTAACCGATTTTTTGGTCATTTCGTAGCCGACAAAAAAGTTGAATTAGTCATTTCGTAACCACCAAAAATTAAAAAATGAATGGCCTCAAAGAAGGCATAAGTCATTTCGTAGCCTCGGAAAATTGTTAGTCATTTCGTAGCCGAATATTTTTTTCTTTATTTTTTTTATAATGTTTTTGTGCAGTTTTCTGACATTATTTCAACGAAAATGTGCAAATATGCAAAGTTAAAAAAAATATGTTAAGAGAGTTTGGGGTCCGAAATAATTATAACCTTGATTAATAGAATTGTAATCAAGTTGTTGAATGTTTTTTAAAACAGGAATATTATTACTTGTCTTTAATTCAATTAAATGGTCCATTTGTTAACAATGAGCATGTATAATTGGTCGTTAATCGCTCAATGAATGTGAAGCGTGTCAAACATTAACTGTATGTTGTTTTAACAGTTTACACATCGGATAAACACTCATACCAAGGCAATTATCGCCTCCCGCACGTGCCGGAAATGTGGGGGAAAAAAATCACTTTTAATTTCACAAATGACAAGAAAAATGACTTTGTAATCAATAATCACTGTTTATTTGTTATTTCAATCAATAAGCACATATAAGTTCAACTGTTGACAGCATAAATACAAAATGACGGTTAAATACAGTGGTGCAATTTTCAATTCAGTCTAGTCCATTTTTTACATTTTAGGGTTGACTTTCACAGTATATGTCAAAGAACAAACAATGTAGACCCTGATCAGGTGGCTCCTTTAGGCTACGAAATGACTTATTTTACCGGTTACGAAATGACTCGGTTACGAAATGACTATAACTCTATATTATGGTGAAAGGGATTATAGTGCTCCCTCTCTACAACAGCCCTTCCAACAACGACTCCATCCTTTCAACAACCCTTGCCGCAGTTCCCTAAACAGGACAGTTATGTTTAACGCTTTTACTGCCAAAAAAATCGTATGCTTAAAAATGTCGTCTGCTGTTTTATCTCAAAGTTACATAATTATAAGTGGATATTTTGATAGAGTAAATATAAAGACGAGTGACAAACAGTTTGAACCTAGATCAGACGTCGCGTTACGCGGCGTCTGATCTGGATTCAAGCTGTTTGCAAATACAAGCCAAGTCTTAATTTTCCTCCCTATAACAACTCCCTCCGAACAACACACACACAATCTGTGTATCGCACTGGATGTCGTTGTATAGAGGGAGCACTGTAACTCCTTCATTGTCTTGCGTCGAATACAACGGTTATTTCCAAATAGTTTGGATCCTGATCAGACACCGCACTCTGCACCATTGGTCCTTTAATCAAAGTCCAGATGCCTAATATCTTTACCCACTGCCTTATAGCATAAAACACATATAAACAGAAACCATTTTACTAATAGTACTGATTACAATCAAATGATGTACAGTCATGTATACTCAGATGATCTGTAAACATACATGTGTATACAATGACGTCATGAGCATAAACCTTTAATTTGTGAACAATAATCAGTATTTAAACATACAATATAACCTGATTGTAACTACAATATTCCAAGATAATGAGGTCCTCTGATCTGGCTACTGTTTGCCTTTGTTTACATCAAAATATAATGGACTCTTCCAAATGACAAATGCAACTTACCATCACGCAAGGCGCGACAACTCTCACAACCAACAATGTCCTCTCTCTCTGTTCCGGTGCTATAACAATGTGCAGTGCCTGGAACGTTAATGGGTTGTTATAGAAACATATTAAGTTTATGGTGAACAATAGAATTAAACCATTTGTGACAGCCGAATAAAGGAAAAGTAACGATTTGTAAATGGCGCCAAAAAAGGGTAGTCGATTGACATTTTTAAAAGTACGTATCCTGTTGTAGTACAATGTACATTGCGTGTACAACTCAACACTTTCACCACCATAGGCTACTAACGTCGACCTTGCGGACAGTAAATGTAGCCAAGGGATCCAGATCAGATCCAGGATCCAAACTGCTTAAACTCGTATTGGAATTCAATAAATTGAAACTGCCTCAAAACTCACTGAAACGTTCTTGCAGACAATAATATTGAAGCAGACGAATATATGACGGAGAAGGGATAAACCACTCACAACTAATTTGGAATAAATGGATAATTATATGAAGTATAAAGCTCCCTTTTCAGGGAAATCTGCTGCAATCTCATGCATTGGGAAATATCGAGCATAACAGTCCTACAGTTCCATAGATATACGTTTTGACACCGATCAAAGCTGATTTCTTCTCAAAACATTGCCGTACCAACAACAAATTCGCATGTTTACATGTACAGTAAAGCTCTTCGTACCGAACACGGACGCGACACGATTGACTTTTGAGAAAAAAACATTAGAATGTATATAATATGTTTTGAGAAGAAATCAGCTTTGATCGGTGTCAGAAACGTATATCTATGGAACTGTATGACTGTTATGCCTCGCTCACATTTGCTGCGGCTGCCGTACGGCGGCCGCACGGCTAATCATTTCTACGGCGAGTAGCAATTCCCCGGCCGCCGCAGAATTCCTACGGCCGCCGTGTGTTGCGCTCACATTTGCTGCGGCTGCCGCGCGGCGAGCTTTTATTTTGGTGGGGTTAAAAAATCTTGGCCAACGTACGGCTGCCGTACGGTGACCGCACGGCGACCGTACGGCCGCCGTACGGCAGCTGTGGAAGTCCCACCAGATACCTTGCAACCAAAATGCTGCTCCTGCTACACAGCTTGGTTTTGCTACATGTTCACACAACTTATATCAGTCCAGCAACACCATGAACTCAAAGGACACATTTGGACAGCATTTAAGAACATCTAAATCCATTTTTAGATACATATATATGCCAATAGCATTCAATGATAGAAAATGTAATGCATGTTCCACCTTGGAAGATGAATTTCATTTTGTATTAGAATGTATTCAATTCCAAGATCTAAGAATAAAATATATTCCAGAATATTATTGGAAAAGGCCAAGTATGTTGAAATTTACAAAATTAATGACTTGTTTTGATGTTAAGACTGTTAGAAATTTATCAATGTTTGTTCACTATGCATTTCAAGCTAAGCCTCTTTGATCTGATGACTATTACTGTAGTTATGATGAAGATGATTCAAATTCTTCATAATTACATGTACATGTACTTACATGCAAAAGGAGTGTACAAGGTTGAACTGCTTGTTTGGAGTAGTTCAGTCTGCGTCTAGTCTGTTTGCTGAGGTGTAAAGATGTTCTATGCAAATCGAGTTCAAATAGTTGTTTAAATGTTACTAGTATAAGTTTTCGGTGCAAATGAATGTTTTAGTTTAAATTCGAGTTTCAATAATTGTTTAAATGTTATTAGTAAAAGATATATTTTATTCTTATAACATCAGTATTTTCTAATACAAATATAATAGATATTCGATTTAAGAATATTAAGTTATGATAATGGTGAAAATGACATCAATTCTGATTAAAGTCAATATTACTGAAATCATAATTTTATTTTTTCTTTACTTACATCTTCTCCGCTAAATGCATCTTTATTGTCATAACTGTTTGTGTGTATATGTATTACATGCCTATGCTTGTTTGTACATGTATAACATGCCTCTTGGACTTGTTAGTCTAAAGGAAGAATAAAATCATATCTATCTATCTATCTATCTATGATCAAAAGTACACATGGAAATTCACCATCGAGTTACGGCGGCCGCACGGTGGCCGTACGGCGACCGTACGGCTGCCGTACGGCAGCCGTAGAACCACTCTGCAGCGTGTGTTTCTACGGCCGCCGTAGAAATGAAAAAATGTTATAACTCCGCGTTATAAATCTACGGCGACCTCTACGGCCTGTAAGATATTGGGATACGCCGTGCGGCTGCCGTACGACCGCCGCACGGCCGCCGTAGAATCTCTACGGCCGCCGTAAGATTCTCTCGATTTCACGTTTCTGCGGCCGCCGTAGAGCAAATGTGAGCGCACTATTATGCTCGATATTACCGTCGAAACAAGCGTACAGTAGTGGTCAATGCTGTGTCGGCCAGGGACGAGTTTAAAAAAATCGGTGATTTCAGTAAGTAGACGCAGTTACTGTTTAAAGAGCATGCTTATAGTTGGTTTAAAGTTATGTTTTTATGGAAGGGTATTATATTAGCTAGACAGAAATGGACAAAAGGTGTCGTTTCATCAATTATTATTCATGATATGCCCAGTTGTGTCGAGATAGGATGAAACTATACTGACGATCAGTTGTATCCCTTGTCTCTATATATACATTCTGATTTTTTTTTTCTCAAACATCAATCGTGTCGCACCCTGTGATTGAGAGGGACCAACCGGCAACGTCAGTTCCAACCCCGTATTCGACTCCGGGACTCGAACTTCGACCTCCCGCTTGCGAGGCTTCCCTAGGCCACGACTGTGAAATATTAATCAAACCCTGTTTGCGCTGAGGTTTTACGGCTATTCATCTCATCTAGCACGAAGTGCAAATGTCAGCTATTATCATCGCAATGTGTCCATCGTCCGTACGCCGTTTTGGTTTGTTTTTAGACTCGATATATAGCGCATAAGTTTCAAACGGTTTTCAAAGATAGATCTAGTTAGAAAGAAATGTTGTCCTATTACAAAAAATTGACCTAGCAAGGCTACCGCAAGCGGCAACATAATATGCCCGTTACATCCAGACGTAATGTAGTGATATTGAGCGCGTGTCATCATCAGACCAGGGTCCAAGGTTATAAAGCTTTTAAGTTCAGTCTAAAGTCGATCTCAAACATCTGATCCATCAAATGCTTGAGAACACACACAGATTCAGCTCAAACGCTTTATAACCTTCGAACCTGACTACAATTCTCATTGGATCTTAATCAACTTTGTCAAAATGTTTGCCTCATTGAACTCTAAATCAAAATAGAATGTTGGTCATGTCGGCTCAAATGCTATGTCACAAAGTTTTACATGGTTAACTCAGGCCAATATAAACCTACAGACAAACACCACATCAGTACTTTCAGTGCTTTGATTTTCATTTCAAGTGCGTTATTTTTTGTGTGGCTAGGTTTGCTAAAACATTTAGAGAAGAGCACAGCAGAACTACTCATGCTCTTTGTTAGAGTTAGATCTTCTATGAAAAATAATTATTGTATTGCTGGCAACGGATTCGGATAGAACACATTTGAGAACTCCACATATTAAAACTTTAACGTAAAGAATCGTTTAAACGAATACATGGCTAATGCTTCATATACCATGAGCAGTGTTGACAAGGACTATATTTTTGAAGAAGAAGCAAAGACATACGGATGTACAGGAGGTAAATATTTCCTCTGGATATCAATTATCATTGGATTATTTGGAAATATCATATCCATCGGCGTTTTCCACAAAGGACCTACGTGCAGTAAATCCATGTGTTCTACATATTTCAAAGCACTGGCTGTTGCCGACATATGTGTGTTACTGTTTCCGTGTATGGAACTGGGATTGGCGTGTGTGTCCTGGGAGTTTGCGTATCGACACTCGAGTAATGCTGCGTGTAAATTTGCCATTTTTTGTCTTGACTTACCCGTCGAGGTGTCAACTTGGATAACAGTCGCTGTGACCTTTGATAGAATGTTGAGTGTGTGTTTTCCATTTAAGTTTCGAAATAACACTAAACTTACATCGGTATACATAAAACTATCATCAATTATCACATTTTTTGCCTTAATTAACGTTCCACAAGTCATATCCGCCAGGCTTTATTTTGGGATCTGTAATACGGATGGGGCTGTTATAAATTTGTATCAAATGGCAATCGCGTCTGTCTTCATATTCTTGCTGCCGCTCATAAGCAATGGTGTTTGCAACATTTTGATGGTTCGGAAACTGTACGAAAGAGCCGCTTATTATAGAACAACTCGCGGATCCATTGACATACAGACATTGGCAAGGAACCGTGAGGCTCAGAATGTCACGTACAGAGTCAAGGCCATTGGCCTTGTCCATTTCCTTACAACTGGACCGTTTATGGTAATAGATCATTTACTATACTGGCATATGTATCACGGTACAGGTCCAGCTGATGACATTTTGTGGAAAATCGGAAACATTGCGAATGTCATATTCTACATGAATTCCTCTATCAATGTATTCCTATACTGTGTAACTGGGCGAGATTTTCGGAGGGACATGAAGCAGATGTTCTCTCTACATAGATGTAGGTCAAGTGTTTCAACTGCTGCTGTTTAACCCATGTGTGCCCACGATCCCATATATGGGACATAGGTAAACAGTGAAGACTCTGATCAAACGCCGCATTATGCGGCGTCTGATCAGAGTGTACACCGTATGCTGATAGGAATTTCAACATCAAAATGAAGAATTTGACCAGGCAATATTTGATAAAAAATAGACTAGCCCAATATATAAACATGGAAGAATCCACTGGGCGCAAATAGGTTAATAAAGACAGGAGAATCACATGTGCATTGACTTACTGACGAAAGTTTATATTTTGCGAACGGCATTGAGTTTCATAACTCAAATCTCCTGCTGAAACATCGAGTTTGAAAACTGCGGTCCGTAGATCTGGTAAAAATCAGAGTTATTCATTTTTATATTCAAGAAACCGAAACCTTGTGTCAATTAACTTAAATCCAGAGCAGACGCCGTGCTACTGTTTGCACGTACATCAATCAAATCGCGACAGGCAAGTAAATGGTCGCGAGCTTCTTTGTGGTAGAGGACTTGGAAGCATTAAATTTTGTTCATTCAATATGAGATAACATACGTTAAGACTTTGCCTATCTTAATTACACCATCATTATTCAACGTATTTTCTTGCAAATAAAACAAATAGGTAATGTAGTGTTTGGAAGTAGATATCGATTCCTTACGTATCCATAATTATTGTGGGTTATTAGATTCACTTTTGAATATCTTTAGTTACAAAACATTATGCAGTCTACTTAAATATTTTGGGTAATTAAATAAACCCTGGTCTTAGATAGCAAATAGCGAATACCAAGATCAGAGGGCTGCTATAGTATTCCTCTGATCTGGATGTACACTGTTGGCAGGTGATTGTACTGAGAATGTTTTAAAAAGGTCCATGGTTTTGAAAGACTTAAGTATCCAATGCCATAACTTTATGAACCCTAAAACTTTAAACGGACAACTCCTGTTGCACATAATGGCTCGTCCATATTTTACCATTTAAGATTAATTTTACAGTAAAGTTTAGTATTATAGTCAGTACAGACAGACCCTAATCAGAGAGATTTACAGACGACCCTGGTCATTATCTGAACTGGTTTGCCTAGAACAAATGTCATTTTTACAGATACATTCGTTGTTAAAAACATGTATACCCTTCGATAGAGTTTAGGACGACCTCCTGTCGTAGTGCGCATGCAATAATTAACCGAAAACGAAAATTCCTTCTTGTTTTTGAACGGTTTACCTCGTATAGTCCGACAATATTGACCTGACGTTGAACCTTATGCATGAATAAATTATAGTGAGATGACGCAGTATAAATCAATAATCGATAGCGAATCGTAGTTTCGGGTTGTTAACGTAAATCTTGTTACAGTTGTGATCCTCATTGGATTAACAATCTACATTGAGCAAGTTCAAAAAAGTGTTGTCGATAAACTATTATTCCCGAGTATCCTAGTATAATCGTATTTACTTAAACGCATCATGTTGCGCGTTCGATATTTGTTGAACAGTGTGCGTTCTCGTATAAATGATTACGAAATGTTCCGAAGCTATATTTAGAATTGCAACAAAGTGTGACTTTATGCTAATAAAGGTCACCAACGTCAGGTCAATATTGTCGGACTATACGCAAGTCAATAATTGTAATCCGTTTTTCGCGTCGTCCTATTAATGAGTTATAACTGCTGTGTAATCGTCCTGTAGAAGTATGTCCCCTCAACTTAGTGGGGAGATATATTGTTTTTGTGCTGTCCGTATGTCTGTCACTCTTTCGTTTCCGGACAATAACTTTAGTTCTCAAATGCTGTGTAATCGTCCAGTAGAAGTTAGTATTGTTCTTAACACTGATAAATAACTTCATAGTATACAGATATTTAATTGATTTGACCATTCTTTTATATTTGGAAACATTAAATTTGATTCCTTACAAATAATTACTGAGTCTGATCTGGATATAAAATGTTTGCAAAGTCGCCCTTAGGCAGCTTCGGCGATGGTAGGGTTAATAATTTTCTCCAATATCCGCCCGTGTGGGATGGAGATTTCCCCCATGTGGAATAACTCTATCCCCATACCACGTTACGTCCTTTATTGTTTGCCCAGCTTACAACAAGCGCTGTATGACGCGTGTAACTAAATGACGTCATTTCGTATGACGCTAAGTACTACGTATAAACAACGTTGTGTTTAGGCGAAAAAAAGTGCACACAAACTGCAATTCTTTCGTTATTTTTATCATGTTTAAACGATTTGAATAGGAGAAAAACATGCACCATTCGTTTAGTTGATGTAGGATATGATTTCCCCCCCCCTTGGGTCAGAACTTTCACGCAGGAACTCGGCAACCCTCGTCCCTGCGTGAAATGTCTGACCCTCGGGGGAGAAAATTTCTATTCTACATCAACACTCATGGTGGATTCTTATATTCTTTTTGTGGCGATGGAGGAGAACAATGCCATCTGTCGACACATGCGTTTGATGAATATCTTAACCATGAGCCTGTTTAATCATCGCATGTTTAACCTTTTCTTTTCACATTTATCCGTCTTTTTAATCCTTACGCAGACAAAATATCGAGGGCTAAAATGATTAGTCTGCAATGTTTATGCTCCCCTTTAAGGGGGGAGCATATAGTCGCCGCTTTGTCCATCCGTCCGTCCATCCGTCTGTCTTTCTGTCTGTCTGTCTGTCCGTGCTTACGAGAGGGTACTTATGTGGCTAAAATTCTTAGCCCCATAATTGAAAAACATTAACCTGGCCGTCTCTTGTGACATTAACCTGGCTATTTCTTGTGACATTAACCTGGCCAGTTGTGGGACATAGGGTTAGGGGTAGGGTTAGCCTCCAGATCATTATTTTCCAAGTTAGAGCAAAAAGAAATTGTCTGTTGTGTAGCTAGCCACGCAAAAGAATACAATAGAAAATAGCCACATAAATACTCTCTCGTAAGAACGTAACCCGTCCGTTACGCTTTTTTGTCCGGAGCATATCTCTTGAACGGTACACCGTAAGTTGATGAAACTTTGATACAGTGATAGAGAATGACAGGAGGAGGTGCACTACACAAGAACCGTTACTCTCTCATCTGCCAATTTTGAATTATCTCCCTGTTTCTCATAAAAAATCAATTTTGTCCGGAGCATATCTCTGAACTGTTACACCGAAAGTTGATGAAACTTGTAACAGTGATAGAGGATGACTGAATGAAGTGCAGTACTCAAGAAGGGTAACCCTGTCATGTCCCAATATTGAATTATCTCCCTTTTTCAAAAAATACAAAATACATGTACTGATACTGTGTAAGAGGATGACAAAAAGAAGTGTAATACACAAGAGTTATAATTCTGTCATCTCCAAATATTGAATTGCCTCCCTTTTTCATAATAAAATAATTTTTGTCTGAAGCATATCTCCTGAACGTCACATCGTAAGTTGATGAAACTTGATACTGTGTTCACCTACTAAACATGCTATACCTTGTGTTTTTTTCTTTGTGGGGAGCATCCATAGTAGGGAACGATATTCTTGTTTTTTGTTCTTTAGACACCGCGTTTAGCGATATTTGATCTGGATCCAAACTGTTTATAACATCGGTTGTAGTCACATTGGGGTGAATGGTTTAACATTTAAGAATCTATATATAAAAAATATGTTCACGTGACCTTTGACTAACGAAACAGCATTTCGTGCGGATACTGATATGTTTCCGAATTAGTCTGAGCAGATTAAAACCTGTCTCCAAGGCTATAAAGCGTTTGAGTTGAGTATGAGTTTTTCCACAAACATTTGATTGGTTCAAGAGTGATTAATAGTTTGGATGTTGTTGAATGATGAGACACCGAGCTTCGCGGTATCTGATTTGGATCAAATAGTTTTGTATCTGTCAGATTGCGTTCATCACCCTAAGTGTAAAATGCGAACAGATAGTGCAATTCCTTAAATTAATTGTGTACATTGGAGAAAGCGCCAATACAGTGCTCCCTCCCTACAACGGCCCTCCCAACAAGGACGCCCTCCTTGCAACGACCCTTGTCGCATTTCCCTAAACAAGACAATTATGTCAAATCTATTCACGGCTGCAATGTTGTTTGCTATTTTTCTATTTATAAGTTACATGTATGTAATGGACTTTTTGACAGAAAAAAACCCACTCAATGACGAGTTACTAACTGCTTGAATCCAGATCAGACGTCGCGTCAAGCGGCGTCTGATCTGGATTTCAGCTGTTTGCAAAATCCTCTCCCTATAACGACTCCCTCCGTACAATACACGCAATTTGTGTCTCCCATTGGGTGTCGTTGTAGACAGGGAGCGCTGTTTTTCCAAATAAACGCGTGTGTGCTAAATCTGCAAACCGTTGGGAGCCTGAACAGACGCCGGGTAGCCCGGCGACTGATCAGGCTCCAAACAAATTGCCATTCAGATTAAGAAATTTTCTACATTAATGTTTGAGTTCTAGTGCATTTCGTCTGCGTTAAGATTCGTTTACACGGGAACTAATAACGCCTGTTCTACTGTATTAGATACAATCTACAACTTCGGTAGAAGACAAGTTGGAGGCGCAACTATACATGTAACGTATCGATAAGTTTGTCAAGCACTTTTAACCCCTTCACTGCCTTACCCCGAGCACAACATTTTTTTGCAAACAGTTTGGATCCTGATCAGGATCCAAACTGTTTGAAACTCATTTCTGATCAGACGCCGCGTAAATGCGACGTCTGATCAGGATCATAACTTTCACCCACTTGTTTTGAAATGACGAGAGTTATATTGCATTGAATCTAGTTTTGAAACGATATTGTAGACAACAAGATTGAAGCAGACGAGAAAATGGCAGTGTAGGGGTAAAAACCAAACGATAAATTCGATCATCAAACTGCAGACGTCAAATTTTAATAGACGGTAGGTCTGTCTGCGATACGACTAAAACGGACAGTTAAAGTTTGCAATGAGAGAGATAACTGGACTAAAATCCATATCAAACATCGAGAACATGTTACTCGGCGTCTAATGGATCCAATCACTAGTGTTTAGGTTTCTTTAACCCTAGTCCACTCTGTGTACAGTAAGAGACAGCGAGCTATTTTTAAACTTCAGGCGATGTCCTCACACCTGAGGACGGCACCCGTCAAAAGTTAACTTGTCGTCACAAGGGTTCATTGATGAGACTTCTTTAACCCTTATAAAGCAGAATTGTCGTCTGCTTTTAATATATCGTCTGCGAAGCAAATCAAAAAATTTTAAAGTGTCGAAAGGTTACAGACGAGTAGCAAACAGTTTGGATCCAGATAAGACGTCGCGTTACTGTTAACAAATTTAAGCCAAGTTGTGGTTAGCATAATAATATTTAAAACAAATGACATTGACAAATTTAATTTTGAAAGAAAAATGGTGCAGACTACATGTACATCTCACAAGCAGCCGACTAATATATTAGGCGAGAGGTTAAAGGCTACATATCAAGTATGCTTAGTCTTGGGGAAGCGCACATCATCGATTTTGACAAGAGTCCCGGACATTATTGTCACATCCATTATTTACAAGTCGCCGATGGCATCTACAGAAGAATGAGACCCCAGAAACAAATACAGTGGAGAATACGTTATTCTTTCCCGTTTAAACGCAACTAAACGCAAACGCAAATTACTAAAACGTAGAAAAGTACAACTTTGGGACATTTCTGATAATTCATGTTTATCTTGGTGGCAAACAGTTTGGAGCCTGATCAGACGCCGGGTTACCCGGCGTCTGATCTGGCTCAAAACTGTTTGCACTGCAAATAATAGTTTTAGCGTAAACGCGTTTATTGGGAAAGAATAACAGTTTCTCGACTGTAATAGATCACAGCCATAGATCTTGGCGACGCGAAATTCTCTCCCGTTTGAAGGAAACTTGTAACGCAAAGCAATGGGCGCAATAAAACAAAGCAGTAGCAGCGTGTTGACCTTTTTTTATTTATTTATTTTAACCCCTTTGAATCCCAATGACGTCATTAAGCGCATTTGCAAACAGGTTTGATCCTGATCAGACGCCGCGTAACGCGGCGTCTGATCAGGGTCAATACTGTTTGCTACTTGTTTTGAAATAACGTCAATTATACTGCCTTAACTTCAACTTTGAAACGATATTGCAAAAAGCAATATTGAAGCAGACGAAAATATGGCAGTGAAAGGGTAAAAAATCACGACAAATTTGATAATGATAGGGTAAATTTTGACAAATAGTGGACAAATCATACGTCGTGTTAATCCAGCACATATTTTTTGCAATCGATACAGTTTGGATCAAGATCAGACACCGCGTCACGCAGTCTCTGACATAGAACCAATTCACTCTGTCGAAAATAAGAGTATGACATCGCGCCCGGGTTTTCTGTATCCGCTCCCCTCTCTCTGGGGCGTTCAATAAGCCCATAGATGACAGAAACGGACGTTAACAAACAAAAACAAACTAACCCGAATTATTTCCAAAGCCGATTTTAGGCACCTATATATTTGATGATGAAAGGGATTACAGTGCTCCCTCTCTATAACGGCCTTCCCAACAACGACTCCATCCTTTCAACGACCCTTGCCGCAGTTCCCTAAGCAGGATAATTATGATTAACGCCTTTACTGCTAAAGTATCGTATGCTTAAAAATGTCTTCTGCTGTTTTATCTCAAAGTTACATACATGTAATTATAAGAGGATATTTTGATAGAATAAAATAATGACGAGTGACAAACAGTTTGAAGCTAGATCAGACGTCGCGTTACGCGGCGTCTGATCTGGATTCAAGCTGTTTGCAAATACAAGCCAAGTCTTAATTTTCCTCCCTATAACTACTCCCTCCGAACAACACACACAATATGTGTCTCGCACTGGATGTCGTTATAGAGAGGGAGCACTGTAACTCCTTCACTGCCTTGCGTCGATTACAACGGTTATTTCCAAACAGTTTGGATCCTGATCAGACACCATGTAACGTAACTAGCACTCTGCATCATTAGTCCTTTAATCAAAGTCCCGGGGCCCGTTTCATAAAACTTCTTACGACAAATGTTGTCGTAAGTCAAATCTCTAAAATACATTTAATTTCTGATTTCTCTATCTAATCCTGTTTTGTGACATCTCTTTGGAATCGTCTTTTCAAGACTATTTCAAAGAGATGTCAAAAGATAGGATTAGATGGAGAAATAAATAATAAGTGATACTTTTATAATCTGACTTACGACAGCATTCGTCGTACGTAGTATTATAAAACGGGCCCCAGATGCCTTATATCCTTACCCACTACCTCATAGCATGTTTCTTGTTTCGAAAGACAAATAGTCACCTAAAGTAGGTAGAAAGTAAAGCAGACTGTGCTTTGGGACGCATTCTACTTTACTTCCAGTCTGTCTTAAGCTATCAACTGCTAGGATATAGAAAGTGATATTCAGTACTGACGTTTGTATAAAGCGGAACTATTTTCTTAATTGGATTAAACGAATCCAGAATTAAGGCGTAACAAAGCGTGCATATGATGTGCAGGGTTCAACTGAACAATACTTACAGACGATAAGTTAAAAGCTGACGACAAACTATATTATAAACAGACGACAAATTGTAAAAAGATGACACATTGGCAAGTTAAAGCAGACGACAAAATATGAACAAACGACAAATTATAAAGAGACAGTAACCAATAAAAAGACGACAAATTATATTACAGACGAAAAGTTTTAGACAGACGACATATTATAAACAGATGACATGTTATAAACAGCCGACATTTTATAAAGATCCGCCCAATTATAATCAGACGACAAATCATAAACAAACGGCAAGTTATAACAGACAACAAGTTATACACTGACGAAACAAGATGTAAAAAGACAACACTTTATAATCAGACGACAAGTTATAAACGGACGTCCAATTATAAACAGATGACAAATTATAAACAGAAGACAAGTTATAAACTGAGGAAACAAGATATAAACTGACGACACGTGTTAAACAGACGACAAATTATAAACAGATGACAAGTTATAAGCAAGCGACGCGTAATAAGCAGACAGCTGGTAATAAGGAGGCAACAAGTTACGGTATTAGTAACCGACAAGTTATAAATAGACGACAAATTATAAACAAACGGCAAGCTATAAACAGGCAGCCTGTTATAAACTGACGACAAGTTACATGTATAAACAGACAGCAAATTATAAGCAGGCGATTAGTTATAAGCAGACGACACATTGCCGCCAGACAACAATTTATAAACAGACAACAAGTTATAGACAGACAGAACGTTATAAACAGACGACAAGTTATAAGAAGGCGAAACATTATAAGTGTACGACAAAGTACAAACACAACAATTTATAAACAGACAACAAATTATAAACAGATGGCAGTTTATAAACAGACGTCCAATTATAAACAGACAGCACGTTATAAACAGACGACAACTTTTAAATAGATGACAAGTTACAAACAGACAGAAACGTTATAAACAGACGACAAGTTATAAGCAGACGACAAGTTATAAACAAACGACAAGTTATAAGCAGACAACACAATCTAAGCAGACAACAAATTATAAACAGACGATGAGTTATAAGCAGGCGACAAGTTATAAACAGACGATGAATTATAAGCAGGCGACATGGTATAAACAGACGATGAATTATAAGCAGGCGACAAGTTATAAACATACTATGATTTATAAGCAGACGACACGTAATAAACAGACGATGAATCATAAGCAGACGACATGTTAAACACAGGCGACAAATTATAAGCAGCCGACACATCATATGCAGATGACAACTGACAACATGTTAGTGGTTGACGTTTTGCTAGATTAGTTTCAGTAAGTAATGAAATTAGAAGAGTTGGCTGTCAGTGAACGTGTGATTAAAATTTAAAATGAAAACTGTCACGTGACTGTCAAACCTAAGAAAACCGAGACCTTTAGGGATGAATACAGTGCTCCCTCCTTACAGCGACATCCAAGCGAGAGACACAGATCGTGTACGTTGTTCGGAGGGAGTCGTTATAGATATAGGGAAATTAGCTAACATTTGCAAACAGCTTGAATCCAGATCAGACGCAGCGTAAGGCGAAGTCTGATCTGGATTCAAACTTTCTGTCACTCTTAATCATGTTTCTTCTATCAAAATGTCCAATATGTAACTTTGAGAAAAACAGCAGACGACAATTTAATGTAAACGATATTGCAGCAATTAGAGCGTTAGACGTAATTGTCTTGTTTGAGGAACAACGGCAAATGTCGTTGTAAGGAGGGAGTCGTTGTTAGGAGGACCGTTGTAGGGAGGGAGCGCAGTAATACAATATTTCGATTTAGAGAGGTTTCCAGATTGGGAACATTTGGCTGTCATTTAAAATATGTTAACTCTTTGACTTCAAATGGCGCCAAAAGGCGACTTTGCAAACAGTTTGGATCCTGATCATACGCCGCGTTAAACTATTTTACACTCCTATCGACATTTCTTTAGTTGAAACAGTCCTTTACTTGACCTTTAATATATTGCAGACGACAATACCAATGCACACGACATTTTGGCAGTAAGAGGGTTTAAAGCAGACGGTAACACTTGACAGTGAAAGAGCATTGAAGATATTGATCACAAATTTAAGTCATTATTTTTATCATTATTACTGAATTATTGGATGTGTATTATGTATTAAAAGCATCATAAAATTGGTGTGTTTTTCCGTATATTTTTCCTCTGATCAACATAATTATGCAAACAGTCTGGATTAAGGTCAGTAACCAAGTACTGGATGTTTGATCTGGAACCACGCTGTTTGGGATTTTATTTAAGTTTGGTTAGGCTCTGTTAGGGTTAACCCTTTCCCCTATAGAAGCTCCTTTTAGCGAATATGATTTATTCATCCGCTGAAGAAAATAGTTCCAATTTCATCAGTCATGATGACTCATGAATATTATATTACAGGGAATATTTTCTATATTCTAGAACATGATAGCTTAAAGCAGGCTGAGAGTAAAGCAGAATGCGCCTTAGAGCGCATTCTGCTGTACTTTTAACCTGCTTTAAGTAGTCACCTATCTTCAATATTATAGCTAGGCTATCAGGTAAAGGGTTAATAGTAAAGAAACGTCATAAACAGGGTCAATCTGGCACAGCCAGTCTTTATCAAGATGAATCACCTACTTTTTTTCATTGACTGATCTTTGTCAAAACTGGTTTGCAAATAGAACTAAAATCCTCATGCGATTTGATTCTACACTGTAAGCTTTATATTTGGCATGATGCATACATTATCAATTTCAGTTTAATCTTTAAAATACTTTAAGTAAACAGAGTAGTCCCTGTGGAGGACTCATACATGGACTGTCTTTTCTGGGTCCATTCTGTTTGCAAAGGATTAAAAAATACTGATTTGCAATTATGTTCCTTTGTGTTGTATACATGTTGTTAAGTCTGTTGGACCATATTGACAAATTGGTTTGCTTGTTCGATACCAAATATGTTATCCATATGAAATATAGTCGTTATTATTAATTTTGAGAATAATAATAGTATTCAACGAAACGCCACGCATTGTAATAAAATGTAGAAAATAACAACATTTTGTCAATATGTTTTAATATGAATAGTATTTAAACCGTTCGGATCCGGCGTCTGACCTGGCTTAAAATTGTTTGCATTTGAAATAATCGTTTTTAAGATAAACGCGTATATTGGCAACGTATGACATCTTCTCCATTGTGTTAGACGACAACTGTTTAAAATTAATGACGTCATAACAGTTATTTGTTTAACCCATTCAATGCCGTGACGTCATCAATTTGAAACAGTTGTCGTCTGCTTTTATTTCTTAAATTTTAATTTTTGCTTTTTTGACTGAAGACATATTGAAATGAGTGTCAAACAGTTTGGATCCTGATCAGACGCCGCGTAACGCGGCGTCTGATCAAGGTCTAAACTGTTTGCAAAAAACTGTTGTGCTCGGGGTAACGCAGTGAAGGGATTAACACTAATATCATTATCAACTCGAAGTAAGACGTGGGTAAGCAAGTTTACTTTGAACATATTGCTTTGTTACAAGACACTTAACCCATTACCCAATAGCCTGGTTCTATTCTTGAAAATAGTTGACCACATAAAGCAGGTTGAAAGTAAAGCAGAATGCGCCCTAAGGCACATTAGAGCTGCTTTCCTTTCAGCCTGCTTGAAGCTGTAATCTTCTAGAATATGAAAAAATATTTCTTATGATTCTTATTTGTAACAGTATATGTATAAATTGGAACTATTTTCTTCAGCGGATAAATAAAATGAATGTGTTAAAAGTCGCTTTTATAAGGGAAAGGGTTAACAAGCAGATGCTATTATTTTAGGGAACAGCTTGACGTTTTAATCTTGTTTTCCAATATATAGCGGACAGCAAGTTTAGACATCCGTTCATGGCGTGTGTGTTCTAAATTGAGCACATTCGAAGCAATAATCATGAAACGTTAATACATCTTTCCAGTCTAATGAGCTGTGAACAGCATGAAAAATTAATACTTACCGCGTAATTTTATTGCTGTGACTTGTAAACGTCACGCGTGATATTGTAGAGTGGAGAGAACGTTTTCTCCCATTTTCGCCTATGTGGGATATAGTGAATCTAACACCACCGTGAGTGTCAGATGAGAATATCTAACCCGAGTTTTGAAGATATTTTTGGAACACGACGTTTTGCCGAGTGTTCCAAAAATATCTTCAAACGTGGGTGGGATATTCATCTTACACTCAACTGTGGTGTTAGATTTATTTTCTCACCTCTTCAACCCTAAAAACGCGTTTAACTTGCTATACAGTGGCGAGTTGTATATTAATGCGCTAATGTAGATTTCGGGATACCTCTGTCCGATAGGTGAGAAAGGGATTTTCCCCATGTGGAATCACTCTATCCTCCACACCACGTGACGTCTTTTATAGTTTTCCCAGCTTTACCACAAGCGCTGCATGACGCAGGTAACTAAATGACGTCATTTCTAATGACGTTACTATGAACAACGTCAACGTTTTGGCGGAAAAAAGTGCACACAAACTGCATTTATTTCGTTATTTGTATCATATTTTAATGATTTAAATGGGAGAAAAAAATCCACCATTCGTTTTGTTGATGTAGGAAAGGAATTTCTCCTACCTCAGGTTGGACATTGATATGATTGTGGCCATTCCTAAAGAAAGGCGACAGCAAAATGTATAGGGAGAATAAAAAGAATATAACTAGAGGATCTTACATGATTGCTCATTATTTATCATTTTTAATAAACGAGTTGACTAAAATGATATGACGCTAGCCCTGGCGACCGTCATATTCATTTTAGTCAACGAGTTTATTAAAACTGATAAATAATGAGCACGACTGTGAGATTCTGTTTATCGCTGCACCTATCAAATTTAAGCCGTAGTTTGTAGACTCTCAGCTATATAGATTTTCCGCCAAATCGTCACGTTGTTTACGTCAACGTCGTCGCAAATGACGTCATTTGGCGTCCCGCTACATGCAGCGCTTGTGGACGAACAGGTTGGGCCGGAGCCCAAAAAACGATAATCCACTAACGATATTTACATAATGGCTTTATGTCACTCCCAGACCGCAAGCTATGTAATAAAACAGCATACTGTTTAATATCCGCCTTTATTCAGTGGTGATTCGCTTTTTGGTCACTCACCCCTTATCATACACTAAGTGCGACTTCCTTAACAATTGCAAAAACTTTGGATCCAGATCAGACGCCGTGTTATGCGGCGTCTGATCTGGATTCAAACTGTTTAGCATTCGTATTTAACGTTTCAGTTTCAAAAGTACAAATGTTTTCATGTTTTGTTTTCAATTTTTGTTTTGTTTGTTTGTTTGTTTTTGTTTTGCTTCTGTAAGCGATACATTTCTTGCAGATGACAATTGAGTATGATACCATGAGTTACAAGTGTGAGAGCTTATCATGAAGGCAGCACGTCTACTGAACAAAACAAACCTTTTTATTTTTAATACGTCAACTTCTCTCTGTACTTACATTGGAGAACACGTTATTATTTCCCAATAAATGCGTTTACGCTAAAACTATTATTTCAATAGCAAACAGTTTGGAGCCAGATCAGATGCCGGGTAACCCGGCGTCTGATCAGGCTCCAGACAGTTTGTTACTCTGGTTAAAATAGATCGTTAGAAAGATCAAGTATTATCTTCATTTTATTGCTTTTGCGTTTGCATTTCGTTTAACGCTTAAACGGGGGAAGACCATGTTTTTTTTTACTGTACACTCCATTTCGGTGCAAAATCTAACCACCTGACTTAACCCTTGCGCAGACAAATTATCTTCCTATAAAGTCTGCCGTCTACCATTTTATGCAAAATTCAAACCTTTGTCTAAACAGGCGGATTTTTCTTAATCTGAATATAAATTCTGGTGCCTAGCAGTTTTGATCCTGATCTGATGCCAAGTACATGTATAACGCGACGACTTATATATATAATAATATGAAACCAAAATGCTTGCAAACCGGATTAAGGGGTGCCTTTAGCGGTGAAGGGGTTAACAACAACACGTTATCACAGAACATAAAGAATTCACAAGATGCCCATGGCGATAACAAATAATTAAAATGCTGGGATTTTTGTCAGCACACAATGTAACAAATAAAAATAGTCCCAATAGTACAACACTGTGCATGTTAATCTAGGTTAATAGGGTTTTTAGTTCAATTAACTCTTTGCACGCTAGTGGCGAATGCAAACAGTTTGGATCTTGATGAGACGCCGCGTAATGCGGCGTCTCATCAAGATCCAAACTGTTTGACACTCTGACCTAGTTTTATAAAGATATGTTAAAAAAATGTTTTTAGAACAGTAGCAGAGAACAATTTTTGCAGACGAAGAAATTACCCAGCATGCAGGAGTTCACTATAACAAGTCATTTCAATGCCTTATATCGCCAACTGAGTAATCGAGCAATGTTGTACCATGCTATAACAACTGTTGTTGTTTTAGGAATTAACTTCTTATCCCAAGCTAGCACAATACATATGTACTTTTAATCTGTCAAAATTACGTTGTAAATCTAAAGGAGCGTCGCCAAAGTCAGACTAATAAAATATGACCTACTTTGCAGTCGGAAAGATCTTTTAACACACCTTTTATTATTCTCAATTTTTGACCCTAACCTTAAAGTATATTTTCAGCCATAAATGATACAATATAGAACAATTGTTGTTTAAGCCATAAACCACGCTTATTTATAATACTGTCATATGCCCGATTAAAATAAATAAAAATACAACAGTTTGTATTATTTGCATTCAAAGTGTTAACTTTTAATCCAGCTTTATTTGGTTTTTATCCTACTTGTAGAAAAAAAACCTATTAATCTTTCCCGTTAAAATGATTAGGAATACAAACGTATTGCAATAAAATGTTGAATGTCTTGAAGTTCTGATGCTACTTTCTGAGTTGAATTGCAATGGAGTGGAAATACGTGTACAGTCGAAACTCGAAATTTCGAACTCGCTTACATAGACATTACCAGTGTTTTGATGTTGATCGCTTAAGTCGAACATACCCGTATTTTAAAGTTAAAACGTCGCGAGGTCAGCTTTTATTTCGCCATGTTTTAACCTTGAAATATATGTATGGGTATCCTTGAATATGTTCATTTAGTAGGTCAAATCCATTTGTATAGAAAGTTCTTTTTACACAACTTGAATACATGATTTACCTTTGACAGTTTCGACATATACAGTGGAGAAAACGTTATTCTTTCCCAATAAACGCGTTTACGCTAAAACTATTATTTGTAGTGCAAACAGTTTGAAGCCAGATCAGACGCCGGGTAACCCGGCGTCTGATCAGGCTCCAAACTGTTTGCCACCAAGGTGAACATGAATGATCAGAATTGTCCAAAAGTTGTTCTTTTCTACGTTTGAGTGTTTTGCGTTTGCGTACGTTTGCGTTTAAACGGGAAAGAATAACAGCTTCTCCACTGTACTGATGTCTTTCTGTACTAACGCAAGTTCGCATTTATCGAGTTTCGACTGTATCTGAATAACACACATCTCCACTGTACATGTTTTAATATTGCTCTATTGCACCGACTATTTTTATTTAACTTCATAAAGTATCAGTTGTTGCTTCTTATCTCATAACTGTTAATATATATTTTTGTTGCATTAACAGTGGAACCTCTGTATTACGACAACTAAAAAAGGCTAAATGACTGTAAATAAGACAGATGACAGCTTAAAGCCAGGTGATAGTAAAACAGTAAGCTCCTAAAGGAGATTTCTGTTTTACCATCACCTTGCTTTAGGCAGTCACCTAATAACTTCCACAATTTAATATAATATAACTACGCTTATATTATATTGGTTTTAAGTGGCTAGAGGTTCTATTAGGGTTAAAGGAAAATATTAATATATTGTTACTTAAGGTGTCATAGCGAAAATTATAAATACGCGCGTTGGGGAACCAATTTACCAATTGCAATAAAAGCAATGAGTTTTGACGCGGTTTGCTGCGGCAATATACAAACGAAATAGTTTATAGACCGTTTTTATTGACCTGTTAGGGCGGAATTTCGATGCGGACCATTGCATTTCAACTTTGGGGGCGACAGCAAGCTCTTTTATTATCGGAATTTACCGTTGAAGTCTGCCGATTTTTCTCAACATTACACATTAGTGGACATTTTGACAGAAGGAAGATATTGAAGAATGACAAACAGCTTGAATCCAGATCAAACGCCGCGTTACGCGGCGTCTGACCTGGATTCAAGCTGTTTGCAAAAGTTAACCAAGTCTTAATTTCTCTTCCTATAACAATTTCCTACGAACAACACACGCAATCTTGTTCTTCCATTTGGTGTTGTTGTAGAGAGGGAGCACTGTATATATACCAAATGCACATGTATATTGGTGCACGCATAAATTGTGTTTCTTCAAGTTGAATGTATCGGACAATAACGATATAATACGAAACTATACCCACTGGGGGCCAACGAGGTATCACGAGGTTTGTTTCGCACAGAAGTCCTGTATATGTTCCGCACCGATAAAGTGCATATCTTGTGTACCCAAAACGAAAGTAAAACACGAATTTCATTGAGTGTCTCTCAATTTCCCCTATACTTAGCCGGAACATATTATCAAATAGGTCCGATGGTAGGTAGAATGGTTTCTCGAGCAATCTACGTACACATTTCATATTATTCATTGTATTACTTGCAAAATAACATAGTCATTTATCCTTTGATGTAAAATGTTTCAAATGTATGGTATTTGGTAAACAATGATATTAAACATGATATGAACATAACCTTTTAGATTGATTGTATCAATGGAATATTATTTGGGTTATAAAGAATCTGTAGTAATGCAATAAATAGATTTTAAATCGAGTTTAACAAATTAACCGTGTATAGGTGCCGCACAGAGTATGTATATGTTACTAAACGAAGTCCATTTTATATGTATATGTTACCAACTGAAGTCATCATTGAATTTATATAGGATGCAAACCGCCACGTATCATGCACTTACTGTTGCCTACCGTTTATCTTGAAAATAAATAATCTCCACCAAATCTGTTGATAGTGAAAGTCCAGTGAGAATTTTTTAAAGGTTAACACACAAAAAAACCGGTCCATTTCATGTAAGTTTCTGAAGCAGTTAAAAGTGCAGGACTAGGAAATGAATTCGATCAATCAACTGTTGCGGAAGCAGATGAAGCTGACAGAGTGGTTGATTTGTCCGAGCAACTGGAATACACTATAATTGTTATGTACGAAACAAATTCAAAGCGACATAACTCCTTTAAAAATGTTGCATCCCGAATTGAAAATCTCATGAACACCTTCGCCTATGTAATTAATTAATCTGCGAACGTTTGCAGCATGTTCTTTATAGGAAAATACTCAAAGGGCTATAATTTTGTAAAACAGAAACAGCCAATATTCCAAACTACACGAACACCTTCATATATAAGCATTTATTCTTGGAAAGTGTTAAGAAAAGTGTATGAGAAGCTGCACAGGTTTTTTCCTATATATATATTTTTTTATGAAACAATGATCTAATAATTACCTATATACCAGCAGATGGTAGCTTAAAGCAAACAGAGTAAAAGTACCTCATTCTGCTTTACTTTCAATTTGCTTTAATAAGTGACTATCCGTCTTCAAAACTAGAAACAGGCTATAGGGTAATGGGTGAATGTCTTTTATATTACACGTTTTATCAAAAAGCGTAGAGAAAATAAATGGATAGTACCAAGTGTGACCATACCCCATGGTCTGTGACGTATTATGTGGATACCACTGGCAGTCAAATTGTCAACAAAAAGGCCTCCATTCGGAACTGCAATCAAATGTAAGACATTTGTTTAAGCCGATTTCAACGAAACATAGCCTATGATACTGGGAACTGGATTCTTTAAAGTGGTATCAATGGATTTGTCACCAAGGTAATACATTTTGCCTGAAAATGGGGCAAATTAGTTGGCAATATCTAGTATTAAATTGTCGTGGTATCATTGTGTGTGCTAACATTTCCGGATATTTGCCTCGTTTTGTTAGACAAAAAGTATCCATCTAGTGACAAATACATTGACATCATTCTAAAATAACTTATTAATACCCTTAGCATAGGCTATGTTTCCTTGAAATCGACTCATAAAAAACCCATTTGATTAAAATTCCGAATCGAGGCTTTTTGGTGATAATTTAGCTGTCAGTTGTACCAAAATTAACGTCACAAACCACTTGGTATGGTCACACTGGTACCGCTTGACTGGATGGCCTCATCGCTAAAAAGTAAAAATGCACCCACTCTTGCTCTACGTCGGGCGTACGGCGCTCGCAGAAAGGTTAAATCGGACAGCGGGCATTATATAATGTTGTGAAGATTTGTAGCCCAATCCCATGCATGTATATATTATGCAATAAATATGTTTAAACTAAACGTGAAATCGGAAGATTCTTGCGCTGGCCGAAGAAATCCTACGGCGGCAGTGTGGCGGCCGCACGGCAAATCCCAAAGTCTTACAGGCCATAGAGGTCGCCGCAGTATTAGAACGCGGAGTTATAAAAAAAAGTTCATTTCTACGATGGCCGTAGAAACGACACGCCGTTGAGTGGTTCTGCGGCTGCCGTACGGCCACCGTGCGGCCGCCGGGACTCAATGGTTAATTTTACTATTGGGCATTTGCACTTTGTTCATATGTGTCTATTGATCTAAAAGTTGAAATGGATGTTCTTATGAGACATAATGCTGTCCATATATGGCCTTTGAGTTCTCGGTGTAGTTGGACTGATATGAGTTATGTGCACATGTAGCAAGCCAATGTGTGTAGCAGGAGTAGCATTAAAGGGACTCGCAACCAGATGGTGTACTTGTCAAAATAAAATAAAATACTCAAATAAAAGCAAATTTGTGGCATTTTTTGGCTTCTGACATTAAAAAAATATGATCAGTCCAAAAAAAGTCTCAAGAATCGTCACCGAATCTTAGATTTTTAGATATTTTCCATCGTTTTTCTATACCGACTAGTAGACGGTATAGTTGTTGTTGTTGCTTCTCTACACGGGCTCAGACATAAACACGAGCCGAATTACGCAGTTGTATGCACTTTCGATGGCTACACATTGAAATACGTTAAATCGATCCGAGATAAACGGATAGTTCCATGGTCCATTGGTCTAAGCGGTTTCCCCTATTTTGCCTTCTGTCCGCCAATGCCGGGCCCCGGGTTCGAATCCCACCAGAGACCAATATTTTTTTTTATTGAAATACATTTTTAAACAGAATTTCTTATCCTAAACTAATTCTTTACCATTTATATAAGCGTTTGACACATATTTACAAATTACTATTTTTAATGCACCATCTGGTTGCGAGTCGCTTTAAGACTGCACATCAACGGCCGCCGTTCGGCCATCGTGCGGTCGACGTGTGTTTTATTAGAAATCGCGACCGCCGCGGAGGCGCCAAAAGGCTGCCGAACGGACACCGCACTGTCGCAAGTTTTTTTACCCCCAAAACATAAAATCTCGCCTTGCGGCGGCCGCAGCAAATGTGAGCACAACATACGGCGGTAGAAGGAAATCTACGGCGGCCGGGAAATTGCTACTCGCCGTAAAATAATAATCCGTGCGGCGGCCGTGAGCTAGGCATAAACGATACATTTTTCCAATCCATTTTGTGTCACTGCAACAGAAATCAATTAATTGACTTCAGTAGGTAACACATACACCTTCTGTTGGTAACGTATACACGTAAATGCGACTTCAGGAGGGCACATACACACTCATAAACCCTTCAGGGTACTGTGAGTGATTCAAAGTTATATACATTATTGTGAAAAATAAGTTGAAAAATTATGGAAAAATGAAGCTATTAATAAACATGCATCATGTCTGAGATGGGGTTCCCGAATATTTGTAAATATAGTGGATCATTCAAATGTTTTTTTTCGATAATCGCCCGGTAATATTCATTTAAGAGTGACAAATTGACGTCTGTGCTTGATATACATACTTATTTTCCATAAATAATGCAAGAAATGGTATGTAACAGTTTATTCACGAACCTATACTGTAATCTGCAAAGAAATAATTCAATTGATATGTGTGTCTATGGACACAAGTGGTTAATGCGAATGTCAACGCATAAAAATAGTACATAAATGGGTGTGTTTACATGGATTGTAGGTGCGAAACATATACAGGACTTCTGTGCGAAACGGGCCTTCGTGATACCTCGATGGCCCCCAGTGATACCTATCAACCCTAAAACCAAAAGTAAATTAGTGTATCATTGCCAAAGGTTAACTCCACCCTGCCAGTTGAAATAAATCGGTCTACAGATCTACCTCACTTGGATTCCAAAACCAGAATACAGTAACACCTCGCTATTACGACCATTAAATTGTTGTTATTATTAGGTGTTTAACAGGTGTGCACTGAAGGAACTTTCTTATTTACGTTAATCCATTACCCCATAGCCGGTTTCTTCTTCCATGTACATGTAACCTCGATACTTCTTGATAACTATTATGACACATCAATATACAAATTGAAAGAGTGAACTCGAGCCAGCATAGACCACGATCAGAGGCCGAGTTACCTAGGAACTGATCATGATCTAAACTGTCAGGTGATATGTATGACTATATATGGAACACATTTTGGTTAACATCTGTTTATTCATAAGAAATACTTTTTATTTAGGCTTTATTATAAATTATAAAAATTTCAAATGAATTTGCGTATTCCCAACTAATGACCTCTCTATTGATATGTATGTTTTCTATTTGTATAAATGTTAATGCTGTCCACGGTAGTGGACCTTATACAGATATATTTCAATAAAGTTTCAAAGTTTCAAAGTTTATTTCTGAAGGCAATCGACCACTAAATGCAGGTTGAAAGTAAAGCAGAATGCGCCTTAAGGCACATTCTGCTTAACTTTCAACCTGCTTTAGGCTACTATCTACTAGGATATAGAAACTATTTCTTATAATATATTTTTACTCTATAACTGAGGACTTATATTCATCGATGGAGCCTGCTTTAAGCTATCATGTGCTAGAATATAGAAAATAATCCCTATCATATATATTCATGACTGATTAAATTGGAATTATTTTCTTCAGCGGAGGAATAAATCATATTCGCTAAAATGCGCTTCTATTAGGGGAAAGGGTTAAGTTGTAATCCTATACAGAGGATTGGCCAAAACACTTTTATCTGCATGCAGTCACGTGTCGCAGTTGAACTCACTTGGTTAAATACTTACTTAAAGACTTTTCCTCAGTCCATTGATATACTACCCACCCATTGTCTCGATAGTGTGAGAATTTAACTGTCAAAGCATGCGTCACAAGCATTACCGATCTCAGTTTACCTGGTGAGGCCCAGATTATACTCATGCTCTAGTGATTTTCAATGTTTATTTCTAACCACACTACATGTATCAAATATAAAGGTCGGGTCTTACACGAAAAGCTCCAATGGTTCTTTGCTACCTACATGTCCACAGGACCCATGCTTTTAGCAAGGAAATTGTCTGGCAAGGCGTTATGATCGAAAGGTCGTCACGATTTGTCTTTAACCCTTACCTTATAGAAGCGCCTTTTAGCGCATTCTGTTTAATCTTTCGCGGAAAAAACTAATTCCAATCTATACAGTCATGAATATGTATCAGAAGGAATATTTTCTTATTTCTAGCAGGTGGTACAAATGTAACTTGAAACGGCTGAAAGTAAAGCAGAATGCGCCTCAAGGCGCATTCTGCTTTACTTTCAACCTGGTTTAAGTGGTCACATATCTTCAATACTAGAAACAGTCTATGGGGTAATGGGTTAACTCTTTCACTTTCAATGACGTCATAAAGCGCATTTGCAAACAGTTTTGTTCCTGGTCAGAAGGAGTTAAAGTGCTTCCTCTCTATGTACAACGACATCCAATGGGAGACACATATTGTATGTGTTGTTCGGAGGGAGTCGTTATACGCGTAACGCGCCGTCTGGTCAGTATCAGAACTGTTTACCACTTGTTTTGAAATTACTACCGTTATACTGCCTGAAATAGAACTAAGAAACGATATTGCATACAACTATTTTGAAGCAGACGACAATATGGCGGTGAAGGGGTAAAATTCCCACGATAAATTTGATCATGATAGGGTTAAACCTTTTCGCCTTTAGGTTGGCCTTCACTATACGTTCTTCCAACTCGCAAGTTATATTGGACTATTCTCTTGACTTCATCCGATGTCCATTTGACAGACCGCAACTCAGCATTTATTAACCTTCTCCAAGTTAGTACTTGCCCAGCGCTAATAAATCGTTTGAGTTGAGGCTCAAATCTGACCTTTCAAATGCTTGAGAACGATTTAAGAATCAACATAAACGTTTTATAAGCATTGACCCTGGTGTTCCTCTTCTGCGTCGACCTTGAGGATTCCATTCCAGGGCCTGTCTGGTGGTGTTCGGTGGCACTCCTCTCAGACTGTGGCCTATATCTCACTTGGATAGCAAAAACAAAGTTATTATTGTCATTATTATTATTATTATTATACCAGATTGCTATAGCGCTCTTTTTACACAGGGGCTGTGCGTTCAAAAGCGCTTCACATAAAAATAACATAAATGTACCTACCGGCAAGAAAAAATAACTAACTACAGCACTCCCTCTCTGCAACGACACTCAATGGGAGACACATAGTGTGTGTGTTGTTCGGAAGGAGTCGTTATAGAGAGGGACAATTAAGACTTGGTTTACATTGACAAACAGCTTGAATCCAGATTAGACGCCGCGTAACGCGGCGTCTGATCTTGATTCAAGCTGTTTGCCACTCGTCATTATATTTATTCTATCAAAATCTCCATTTATATGTAACTTTGAGAAAAAAAGGCAGACACAATTTTAAGCAGACGATATTGCAGCAGTAAAATTGTTAGACATAGTTTTCCCGTTTAAGGAATTGCGTCAAGAGTCGTTGTAAGGAGGGAGTCGTTGTTGAGAGGGCCGTTGTAGAGAGGGAGCGCTACATACATTTACATCTAAGATAAACACGATACTTTATGGATTTTCATGGAAACAAAATCCGAACAATGGACATTCTTGAAATGTAATTACCAAGATTATAAAAATGATAATTAGTTTGTTATCAACTTTAAAATGAGCAATGGCATAATTAAAAATGGTGAAAGCTGTCCAAGAATTAAACCACAGAACCTCCGCCAGCTGGTTTCTAAAGAGATCAGAGTCGTATCCGTACCATCAAGATCCACCAGGTAGGCACAGGGTCGACTGTACAACCACAGAACTACAATTTAGACCCATTATATATACAGAATGATCACAGCCCTGGGGTAGCAGTCATCCACCCTCTCCATCCCACAACCGCGGGACCTACATAATCCATGGCTAAATAACACCCTTAATTTATAAAACATAAAATAAGAAGCTATCCTAGAATTGTACCGCAGACCCTCAGTCTGTCGGTTTTAAAGCGATCAGGGGCAATCCCTACCAAATGTTTTACATGGACAGTAAAATAAACACATAATGAACGCAAATAGATAGCAAAATAAAATAAATTATATACTCCACTAGGACAACACATTCAAATAATGTAGACCTGAATGCTCAAACCTTAAAAGTCAAAAGACTGAACTCGATCTCAGACTCGTATGCTTTTTGAAGGATAAGCAAGGCTCCGAGGTTATAAAGCGTTTTCGTTGAGTTTGAGTGTGTTCCCAATCATTTGATTGGTCAGATTTGAGCCTAGGCTCAAATCTGACGAATCAAATGTTTGGGAACGAGTTTAGACTCGAGTAAAAAACTTTTTAAACTCGGATCCTGGTTTGGTTCTTAATTCAGGGCTGGAATTCTAGGTAACACCCGGCCGATGCCAAGATACCGGGCAAAGAGCACAGGCGTCGGATTAACCCTTTCACCGCCAAATAGTTCGTGATCTGTTTACCCCTTCACCGTTTCTTTGTCGTCTGCTTCAATTTTGTTGTCTGCAATGTCATTTCAAAGTTTAAAAATAAGGCAGTATGACTGAAGAAATTTGATAACGAGTGAAACAATTTTGATCCTGATCAGACGCCGCGTTACGCGGCACATGAGCAGGTTCCAACCTTTTTGCGAAAGCGCTTCTAAGCGGCATTGAGAGCGAAAGGTTAAACGTCACTTACAGCATTACATGTAGGCATTAGTCTTTTACTCGACAAATCCGATTAACGTACAATAATAGGTCAAATTGACACTGGACAATGGTAGGTTAAAACGTTAATAAAATAATTACAATAGAACCTTAGTCTGACGACCACTTTAAGGAATATTGTTGCTTATTTATTTAGAAGGATTGTCCCTAAAAGCAAGATGAAAGTTGTGTAAAATCTCCTACAAAACAAATCCGTTTTACTTTCATTCTTGTTTAAGCTGTCACCTATCTTTAATGTCCAACATGGTTCTTCTATTTAGGCATCGTTACTGTTGGGTTTTATTAGAGTTGAGTGGCCTTGGCCGAAGATTAGCCACCCCCAACTTATTCGGCTCAAGTCGAATTTGCTAGCAGTTTGGATCCCAATCACAGGATCTAAACTTTGTGACACACGTACAATCTTCCAACATTTCTTTTCTTTAGTCAGAACTTCAAGACTGTGAATCTGACATACCATTGCAGACAATATATTTAAGCAGACGATATTAAGTATGCGATAGGGTTAAAGAATACGATTAAATTTGATGATAAAAGGGTTGAATTTAAGATACATAGAGAAATTCTTCCTCGAGATACGTCATAAACGACCAAACCTAACATAGACCGTGTCACGTATAATTTCGTTGGAAATTTCGAGATTTACGATACCTTGACGGCAGCAATTTAAAAAAAGGGTAGGTGTAAAAATATTATGAAGTACATGTGTTAAGTGTTTATATACTCATTTATATTAAAACTGAAATTATTGGAATCATTCTGACACAGGCTAAATGCTATTCCGACCGAGTTCTTTTATTGGATGCAACAAAACACTCTTAAAGATAATCTCTAATACACTTTTGGTTTGGCTCCACGCTTCTGCCTGCATGGAAGAAAACAGAAAACAAATGAAAGAGTTAGAGATTATTTTTGAACTTTGATCGTAAGTATCTGCTAGTGAAATTTAATTTTGTAAATTGATATATAGGGGCGACTGGTTGTTATTTTTTTCCTATAAAAGCGTTCTGTGCGTCCATTGTCAATAGTTTTGAAACATAGACGAATATTAATTCAGGTCGTCAGCCGTAAGGTAAATCAAGTTTATATACAGCTTAATTTAGTTTAATTTAATACTGAATTGGTTATTATTTAAACGCAAACGAAACGCAAACGCAATTCAAACAATGTAGAAAATCGCATGTTGTTTAACTTTCTAGTTATTTCAGTCTGAGTTGCAAAGAGTTTGGAGCCTTATCAATCGCTGTGTTACCCGGCGTCTGGTCTGACCCTAAACTGTTAGCAATGCAAATAATAGTTGTTTAGGCGTGAATGCGTTTATTGAGAATGCATAACGTCTTCTCCACTAAACTCATCAACGCTTCAATGGCAAATAGCCTGAAGCCCGATCAGACACCAATTTACCCCAAGTTACTGATCAGGTTCCTAACTATTTAGAACAAACGCGTTTGTTGGGAAAGAAGAGCGTTTGCTCAACTGTTAACGGGAATTGAATAAAGTTATATTGTCTGTGATACATGTAGTCTTTTCAGCTCTTCAATATCGTCGACGTTTATCCATTTACCAAAATAGTTTAAAAGTTGCCTTTAGTTATCATATCGACAGTGGAAAAGACGTTATTCTTTCTACGCTAAAACTATAACATTTGTATTTCCATTGCATACAGATTGAAGCCAGATCAGAGTAAACCGGCGTCTGATCAGACTACAAAGTGTTTGTCACTCAAATAAAAATAGAGAGGGTAAACAAATCAAGAAATTGCCATTTTCTACATTTTTGGTGCATTGTGTTTGCATTTCGTTTGCGTTCAAATGGGAAAACACGTCTTATCCACTGTATTAACTCTTTCCTCCCTGCAACTTTAAATGGACAATGCCAGTTTCCATTTTAAACTAGTCCATTTCTGACTTTTAAGGGTTGTTTTTGTCAATGTTTGGCATTGTGACAAACAGTGAAGACCCTGATCAGAGGGCTCCTTTCGGAGCCCTCTGATCTGGGTCTTCACTGTTTGCATAGGACAAGTGTACTACTCACATGTACACTGTTTGAAAAGCACGCCTATAAGCGGGACTAGGGTTCAAAGAGTTAAAGTACATGTCATAACGTTCAAATAGCAACATAACAATTTGATATTCGTAATATTTTGATACATGTTGTATGAATATTAGATGGCAGTCTGCGTGACATTCAAATTGTCAGCCCGAGAAACAAAATGTCACCCCGAGGCGAAGCCGATGATGACATTCTTGATTTAGAGGGTTGACAGTTTGAATGTCACGTAAACTGACATCTAATATTTATTTTATTACACCGAGCTTATCAACCCTAGCTGTGGAATCGTCCCGTTCGTATTTTATAAAATATTTTGTGAATACCAATTTAGAGCCGCCGTGCACGTAACGCTGGAAAAGACGTCGACGTTTACGACGTCACATTGTTTACCGGTATATCATAACAAAAAAGAAATAAGAATAGAGAAAATAATAGTATATACAGGGCTCCAGATAAGGGGAGTATTTTGAAAACTTAAATCTTTATAACTGCTTTAAACCCTATGGTGTCACTACTCAGAATCGTCTCAAAGAGACGATTCTAATGAGTAGTAACATCATATAATTTGGTGATAAAATGAGGGAGAAAAGTTTGGATCTGTTCAGTTTACTCCCTCTTATCTAGAGCCCTGCATATGAATTGACAAAAAGAATATCATTTAGAGTGACAGTATTTTTGGATAGATGTAAAAGACATGCAAAATGTTTCATTTTGGTCTACTATTTACTATGGGAAATTAACATTGTAACTTAAAGCGAGGTGTAATAATATATTTCCCTTTCACTCTCACTGACGCCTTAAAGCGCGTTTGCAAACATTTTGGATCCTAATCAGACGCCGCGTGCCGCGGCGTCTGATCAGGATCCAAAATGTTTGACACTCGTATCGAAATGTTTTAAGTAATACATGTACTACATTGAATCTTACCTTCAAACGATTTTGCAAGCAACGAAATTGAAACAGACGACAATGAAACTGTGAAGAGGTAAAAAGCTCAAGGAAAAGTTGGCAGTGAAAGGGTTAAACAAAAGTAAACGCAAACAGAACGCCATAAAATACAACTTTTGATACGTTAATCCTTATCAAAGTTGCTAAACAATTTGCAAAGGACATTTTTGTTTTGCACACGTGAAAAAAAATCACTGTGAAATATAGGAACGTCTCCTAACCTGCATCCTCCGCCAAATGTAAAATTTACTTTAGTATTAAATAATCAAATTGCTATATTCTAATATTTCGACATCTAAGGGCCTTTGTCAAAGAAATCTTTTTTCTTTGATTTTATTGCTGAATTCAGGTAACAAAAATGTGGCGTGCTTTTCTTTCACAAAGGCCCTTTGCGGTCGAAATATTTGATTTTTTTTTAAATACTATTTAAATTTCCTACTTGGAATATTTTCATCTTTATTATAAAATTTCAGTTGTTATACCATTTTTTTATTGAAAACATGAACATGGGTGTTGATCAGTTTGGATTCTGATCAGATTCTGGGACCCGTTTGTCATAAAACTTCTTACGACAAATGTTGTCGTACATGTAAGTCAAATTATAAAAGTCTCAATTATTATTTACATGTATTTTCTCCAACTAATCCTGTCTTGAAACATCTCTTTGGAATCGTCTTGAAAAGAAATTAAATGTATTTTAATGTTTTGACTTGCGACAGTTTTTGTTGTACGAAGTTTTTCAAAACTGGCCCCTGATCAGACGTCGATCAGAATCTAAACCAAAATATGTGCGTGAGACCAATTGAGGGTCAAACTCGACTTTAATTCGATCAAAAGAAACTCGGAAGATATATTTTGATTAAAGAAATCATTCCAGTTTTCTTAGGGTGAACATGTGATTAGTTTTACAAACGGTATTGATCGAGACATATATATTATCTCAGGGCTGCCATTTCTCCGGATTTTTCCTAAATCTTCGGATTTTTTTCTAGTACATGGTAGCTTAAAGCAGGCTGAAAGTAAAGTAGAATGCGCCTGCTTTAAGTAGTCACGTGTCAACAAATATAGAAACAGGCAATAGGGTAAAGCTACGATTCGTAAAATCGCACTTCAAAAATGCAAATCTGGAAATCTTAGGATTTTTCATGTCAACTTATGGCAGCCCTGTTACAAATCTGGTACAAATCTTTGACATCTTGATGACATTTCCTCAAAGAAGTTATTGATATTTTATCCCCCAAAATGGTGCAGACGACAAATTATACAGGCAAAAACTGCACTGATTTCCTCACGGAAAAGACGCCGGAAAAACGGACTACGCATGAAAAATGGACTACGCATGAAAAATGGACTTTAACTCGAAAAACCGGACTATACATGAAACGTGTACTACATGTACGCCGGAAAACCTGACAATGCTTGAAAACTGGAATACTAATGAACACCGGACTAAACATGAAACTGAACTAAGCATCATGAAAACCGGACTACGCCCGAAAACTGGACTACGTCTAAAACTGAAAACCTCTGAAATTGGACTACGCGTGAAACCCGAGTAGATCTATATATAATATTATATTTTTATAATAAATATTTCGATTCATAGCATTTATTTGTATTCCCCTGCCAAGTCTTCAATGAAGATGTATTCAGAGCTTTTTGAAGGGTACAGTGGAGAAAACGTTATTCTTTCTCGTTTAAACGCGATCGAAACGCTACACACTAAAACGTAGAAAAGTACAACTTTTGGACAATTCTTATAATTCATGTTTATCTTGGTGGCAAACAGTTTGGAGCCTGATCAGACGCCGGGTTACCCGGCGTCTGATCTGGCTCTAAACTTTTTGTATATGAAATAATTGATTTAGCATAAACGCGTTTATTGGGAAAGAATAACGTTTTCTCCACTGTAGTTGCCGTATGCAGGACAGAAGTAATGTATTAACCCCTTTCACTCTCAAATTTCCATGAGATGTTTACCCCTTCACCGTTCCGTTGTCGTCTGCTTCTATTTTGTTGTCTGCAATATCGTTTCAAAGTTAATTCTAAGGCAGTATGACTAACACAATTTCGATTCGAGTGTCAAACAGTTTGGATCTTGATCAGACGCCGCGTTACGCAAACTGTTTGCAAACGCGCTTGTAAGCGTCATTGGGAGTGAAAGGGTTAAACTTCTAAATTCGACTTTGTAAACGATTTTGATCCGGATCATATGCTGCGTCACACGGCGACTGATCAGGATCGATACTGTTTAATGCCTAGTGCTATTTCTACAGCCATGTTCTGCTGTAAGTTTAACTTTGAAACGATATTGCAGACAACAATGCTGAAACAGAGATACATGTAATATGACGGCGATGGGGTGAAATGCACGCTGCATTTGGCTGTGAAACGGTTAATGCTTCACTAGTGAACATGTTTAGAAACTCATGAAACATGAAGTTTCTCTAAACTACACAATAAACAAAAAAATGTAAAAATATAAAATCAGTTTTCAAAAGTTTGATTGCATATCATTTTTGTGCTTGTTTCAGATGGCAGGAAAACAATTCTTTGTGCCCATTGCTGTGATGCTGATTTGCATTGGTTAGTATTATTCAATTATATAGCACTGTTATTAGGTCGATTTGAGAAATTATGGAGTGAAGAAAAATATTATCGATCGAGGCCGTTTGAAGTGTCTTCTGGCAATGAGTTACTTAAAGGATCTTACAGGAGTGCTCATTATTTATCAGTTTCAATAAACGAGTTTACTAAAATAATGTGACGTGAGCTTTGATGGACGTCATATCAGTTTTAGTCAACAACACATTTTCATGAATTTCAACCTTAAAAGTGCGCTCAAATTTGCTATACAGCGCAACGAGTTTATTAATAATGACGAGTATTGAGCAGGAATGTGAAATTCTATTTATCACATAACAATTTTAAACACCTATTCAATCAATGGAAGTCGTAGTTTGTAGTATATCTACTATATAAATTTTCCGCCAAAACCTGACTTTATTTACGGTAACGTCACCGCAAATGACCGCTATATGCGGCGCTTGTGGAGGGAAAGATTTTGCCGGAGCCAATAAAACGATATTTCACTAGACTGGATTACGATATTTATATAATTGCTTTATTGAACTCTAAGACCGCAATTTATGAGATAAAGAAAAATTATAACATGTTGTTTTTTTAACTGTTATAAATAAAATATTTCCAGTATTTGCAAAAAATGTTCCCTGTTTAAACGAAAGTAAACGCAAACGCAATGCAATGGAATGTAGAAAAATATATTTTTTGTAAAAAATCTGATTTGAGTAACGAGAAGTTTGAGGCCGGATCAAAAAGCAGGGTAAACCAGCGTCTGACCAGTCTCCACACTATTTGTATTAGGAATAGCAATTTTAGCAGAAAAACGTCTGACATTTTGATAATTTCAGCCATTTCATTCGTTTCTTTAATGAGATATCTTTTCATATTATTCTCAGCTTATACATCTAATGCCACAAGCAGTTCAACTACTACCGCTGCAGCATCATCAACAACAGCAGCAGCAACAACAACAACAGCAGCATCATCAACAACAACAACAGCAGCAGCATCATCATCAACAACAACAGCAGCAACATCGTCAACAACAACAGCAGCAGCTGGGTCAACAACAACAACAGCAGCAGCTGGGTCAACAACAACAGCAGCAGCAACAACAACAACAGCAGCAGCAACAACAACAGCAGCAGCAACAACAACAGCAGCTGGTGGAACTACTACTACAACACAAGGTTAACATCATCAGCAAGCTTATAACCATTTCATGATCAAATTTATTATGAAGTTTTTACCCCTTCACCGCTATAGTGTCGTCTGCTTCAAAATTGTTGTCTGCAATATCGTTTCAAAGTTAGATTCAAGGCAGTATAACTGACGTAATTTCAAACCAAGTGGAAATCATTTTATCCTGATCAGACGCCGCTTTCAAAACTGTTTGCAAATGCGCTTTATGACATCATTGAGAGTGAAAGGGTTAACCCTTTATTTAAGAAATTGTTAAGTGAATTAAACAGAGATGTGTTTTATTATTCGAAATCAGAATCATGATTCACGATAATGTTTCCGATGTCATTATTTCATTATTGGAAACATAACATGTTCAATAATCACACTCATAATAAGTACAGCGTTCCCTCCCTACAACGGCCCTCCCAACAACGACTCCCTCCTGACAACGACCATTGTCGCACTTGCCGAAACAGGGCAATTATGTCTCACGCTTTTACTGCTGTAATATCGTCTGCTTAAAATTTTTCGGCTGCTGATTTTCTCAAAGTTACATACTGACAGAAAAATCTGAATGACGAGTGACAAACAACTTGAATCCAGATTTAACGCCGCGTTACGCGGCGTCTGATCTGGGTTCAAGTTGTTTGTATATGTAAGCCAATTTCCCTCCCTGTAACGACTCCCTCCGAACAACTCATGCAATTTTTGTCTGCAATTAGGTGTCGTTGTAGAGAGGGAGCGCTGTAATCAAGCCCAGCGCTCGATTTGCAATCAAGATTACTGAACACCAAATCCGAGTTATAGTGCCAACTATTTTGCTTCAAAATGGCTTTTTGTCAGTAGACATTCATTGTTTTGTGCTTTTAGTGCATTGCCATTGGTGCCATATAACAGATACAATGCGTTCCTGTTTTTCTAAAAGGGGTTTATGTAGAAATTAGGGAGGCTGAAGTGATATGTCCCTGTTTTAGCCGGTGTCAAAAGCTGACAAAATGTAGCTGACCACCAGTCATACAATTAAAGTCATTATGTTTTTCTTACATAACACATGCTCCCCTGTTTTTCCTTATTTTTAAGTTGTGCATACATGTAAATGTATCTTTTGAGAAAATATAGAGTTGCTTCTGTCTTAGCTGTAAATCTTGACAAATGATGATTACTTTGAAGATGGACTTAATATATGAATTATATAGGAGAGCCTAATTGGTGTCACGTAACCTCAAAATGGTTATTTAAAATATTATTTGCATGTCTAATCACATCGCATTTTATTAGTTCAAATTAAGATTATAAAGTCACTCGTTATCATGATTACGGAAATAAAACACGCCAGATGATGGCCTTAAGCTGTCGTACTATGGCCGTGTAAATAAGTACTAAGCAGACATCGTTTTAACTTTTATTCTTCAAACATCTCTTCTGAACATATGCTTCGGTCCTCTGATTGCTATTAGACCTTAATTAGCACCTCGCTAAGCTCCCAAATTCTTCTCCCCGAGACGGAGATAAAATCTCCTTATATACAGAAATTAGCGGAAACGCCAAATGCATCAATACATAACTGACCTCTGAAAGGACCGTTATCCAGACGCATTTCATAGCTTTTATTACTTAATTTGGAAATACAGCAATCATTAATTTTATACCGAAGCATATTTCTTGTATCATAGCCGGAAGTAAATACAAATATTGATTTCAAATACAGTAACACCTGACTAAAATACAGTTTCTATCCTAAACACCTGACTAAAATACAGTTACATCTGTCTAAAACTATCATAATACTACACCTTCCTTTCTCTTCTGAAAGGACCGTTATCCAGACGCATTTCATAGCTTTTATTACTTAATTTGGAAATACAGCAATCATTAATTTTATACCGAAGCATATTTCTTGTATCATAGCCGGAAGTAAATACAAATATTGTTTTCTAATACAGTAACACCTGACTAAAATACAGTTTCTATCCTAAACACCTGACTAAAATACAGTTACATCTGTCTAAAACTATCATAATACTACAAATCTGACTGAAAGAAAAGAGCATTCTGCTAGACTTGCGTACTTCCAGCCTGATTTAGACTACTACGTGCCAGAATACAGAAAGTGGACTCTATAGTACTTGTTTAAGAATGATTACAAGAGGGCTACATTTTATTGGGGATAGGAATAAGTCGATGTATTAAAAGGAAACGGAACCAATTTTTTTGTACGGCTGAGAGAATAGAGAGAGCTCCGGTATTTAGATGGTTCGGTTTGAAGGGGTTCCATTGTATTACTTTTCCAATTTTGTGTATTTTATTTCAATTTCAGGCCAAAGCGGAGCTACAACAATCCATGCTGTCGATGTCCTCGTGTCCACACTATTGGCATTATTCTCGCGTGTATATTTGTTTGCATAACAAACTATAGATGAAAACCTCGAGGCCAAGAAGGAAATCAACCAGGGTAGACGCTGATGTTTGGTACTTTATAAAACTATCTGATCAGGGTACTGCTTGCAATAATAGTTATCTCATTCTCCCCTGAAACGTTTAATAGAAAAATCAAGCTTAAAACTCTGCTTAGTCTAATTATGCATATTTGGTGTTGGTTTCTTAAGTGTATTGACAAATAACACATCACACAGACCTCGAATGGGGTATACACTGTTCGCAAATGGCAAATGTTATACTGGCAGATACGCCTATTATAAAAGACGAGTACAGTGAAACCCCTCTTAACCCTTATCCTGCGGCAACATCGTCTGCTTCGAAAGTGTCGTCTGCAAAATATGTTGAATATAGATTTATAGAATTTTTAAGTAAAAATTCCTAAAGACGAGTGTCAAACAGTTGGATCCAGATCAGACGCCGCGTTACGCGGCGTCTGATCTGGATCCAAACTGTTTGCAAAAATCAGTAAAGTCGCGACCAGCAGGCAAAGGGTTAACATGTGTGGGACAAAAAAAATGTTGGGTTTAGATGGGTTTCCGGTTTAGCGGGGGTTTTAACCATAGATTATATTTTATATGGAATATAGCTGATTACTTACAGCAGGTTGAAAATAAAGCAGAATGCGCCTCTAGGCGCATTCTAATTTACTTTTAACCTGCTTTAAGCAATATCTACTGGAGCTCAGAAAATATATCTGATGATACATATTAAGGAATGTATTTTCTACAGTAAAGGAATTAATAAAAGGCGTAAACATGTATATTAATGGTGTAATGGATTAAAATAAAGAAGGGTTGGAAACGGGACCAATGCTTTTTTGCCGGTTTAGAAAGGATTTAGAGGTTCTGGTTTAGAGGGGTTTCACTGTATATAAGTCGCTTTATTTGAAAGTGCTAATAAAGAATAAAATTCTTACCAATTTGACACAGTTGTATAACAAAAGACGGGCTCGGAAACCAACGGGTGTTCTGCCTAATACTTGATAAAGGAATGTTGCCCGCAATAACATGAATACAGTGTTCTTTCGCCACAACGTCCCTTTTAACAACAATCCCTTCCTTATAACAACGCTTGCCGCTGTTTCCTAAACAAGACAATAATGATCAACCTTTCCACGGCTGCAATATCGTTTGATATCTTGAATCCAGATCAAGCTGTTGGAAATGTTAGCCAATCCCCCTCCCATAACACCCCCGGAGCAACACACACAATCTTTGTTTCCCAATGGATGTTGTTGTAGAGCGGGAGTACAGTATATCTTTAAGCCCTCTCCCAAAGCCTCCCCAAACCAAAAACAACCGACTGGACCATTTAGGAAAAAATTACACAGAAAGCTCATTCTTAAGCTTTCTATGTTACTTGTGAAGCGCATGCACTTACATGCATGACTTTCCTGTATGAGGGTCCAAGAAGTGCCTCTGGATATTCTATCAAATGGTAGCCTAAAGTAATATCTAAATATGTACAATATATCTTAAAGAAGACGATTTCTGAATTCAGTATAAAAGATACTAAGAAAGCTCATTCATGATCTTTCCGTGTTATGTTTGACATACATTGTGCAAATTATTTTTGAAAATTTTGTTAAAGGCATTTTCATATATGTTATCTTAATAATATGTTGAATGTGCATATATCAAAAGACAGATTATAGCACAATTCAGGATAAAGGTTACACAGAAAGCACATGCACTAGCTTTGCATATTATTTTCAACTTGCAATGTGCAATTTCCTATAGCAAGGACTGTCTACGGGTATTGTATCACAAAATAGCACCACGAGTATTAGATATGATAAAACACATCTGTCATAAAATATACTGAGTGTTTTACATACAACACAACTTTTCACAATACAGTACAGAGGCCCGTTTCATAAAACTTCGTACGACGAATGTTGTCGTAAGTCAGATTATAAAAGTCTCAATTATTATGTATTTCTCCATCTAATACTGTCTGTGACATCTCCTTGGTATTGTCTTGAAAGATATGTCACAAGACAGGATTAAATAGAGAAATAAAAAATTAAATGTATTTTAAAGTTTTGACTTACGACCATTTTTGTCGTACGAAGTTTTATGAAACGGGCACCAACTTCTTTATAACGACCACTTAATGAGATAATAATTTGGTGTTTTGGTAGCTGGTTGATTAAAGTAAGAAAAAGTAAAGCAGAAAGCTCATACATGTATATGAGCTTTCTGCTTTACTCTTATATTGCTTAAAGCTGTAATCTGTCATATAAACCGTTTTAGACGCATTTTCAGTAGTTGTAATAGAGACATTGTAATATGTACAGTAAAATCTCTATTACGACCAGTAAAATCAAGCCTAATTGGTTGTATAAAAGACAGGTGACAGCTTAAAGCAAGGTGACAGTAAAACAGAAAGCTCCTCAGGGAGCTTTTTGTTTTACTATCACCTTGCTTTAAGCAGTCATCTGCCATAAACACCTAATACTTAACACAATTAAGTGGTCGTAATAGAGAGGTTTCACTATATTTGTATCAGATTTTCATTTATCTCAAAACGTGATTCTCTTGTATCGAAACTCACTTAACCCCACCAAGTCGCTTATTTGCCTGTTCACGGAATGCAATAAAAAACTGTTTGTTTCCTAGCTACTTTTATTATGTTGCAAAAAGAGGCAAACCAAGTATTTACCCTTTTACTACCAACATTTTGGTGAGATTTTTACCCCTTCAACGTTTCGTCGTCATCTGCCTCAATTGGTTTGTTTGCAAGATCGGTTCGAAGTAAGATTCATTGTAGTATGACGTAAAACATATCGATACGAGTGTCAAACAGTTTGGATCCTGATCAGACGCCGCGTTACGCGGCCTCTGATCAGGATGAAAACTGTATGCAAACGCGCTTTTAACACGTAATATACATATGCATACTACATGTAACCAATAATGTTATGTTATATGTTTGTAATTGTTTGTAATTGTATATATATGTTAAACTTGGCTCATAAAGAGTAAACTGTTCACCTGTTATTGCTTTATCTGTTGTCTTGGTTATTTACCTTATGGAAATAGTGTGATATTGAAGTGTATATTTCAATATATTTAAATGAATATTTGGGCTAAATATATAATAATAAGTATTATAGAATAACATCCCTATTACGAAGACTAAGAAAATACTTATTGATTGTACATCTTAAAGCAAGAATAGATAAAACCGAAAGCGCGTGTAGAACCTTTCAGCTTAACTCTCGTCTTATTTTAAGCAGCCACCTGTCTTAAGGGTCTATTAAAGCCATGGGGCAACTTTTCATTGTATCAAACTTTTTTTCTAACCCCATTTGTTTTGAAGAGATGTTTATGATGAAGAAAAACAAATTCGTGTGCATTTTTATTCACTACGGCAATTTGGAAAAGGTGTGTGAAATTCGGATTTTTTCTCAAATTTTGTCAAATTTAAAGTATAAGCTTCAGTAAAATCTATTTAAAATAAAAACAAACATGGCAAATTGATTTTAATTATGTGTTTCATGTCTTAGGAAGTATTATTACACAATGAAACTAAATCAATACCAAACAGGCACCAAATTTGAAAAATATGAATCTCTTAATAAACAACACTGTGTTGATGGGTAATGATAGTTTCCCCCTAAATTATTTTTATGAAAAATAGTAAAAATAATATTTCTAGTATCTGACTTTCGTTTTTCTTAAATTGTATCAGACGAAAGCCCATACAAATACAGTTCAAAATATTAAAAGAAATTAATAAGATAGTGTTGAAAATGTTGAGTTATTAAAGAAAAAGGAGTTATCTCTCTTTACAAAATTAACAAAATAGTACCATATCGATGATATTTAGAGCTTCATAAATTCCACATTTGGTGCCTGTTCTGTTTTAAATTAGTTTTTCTATGAGGTTATACTACCAAAGAAATGGAATAATACAGTGTTTGTTTTCATTTGAAATAGATTTTATTGAAGCCGGTTCTTTGAAAAGGACAATTAAAAAAATCAAATCCTTATCTGAGAGACATTTTAAAAATGACCGTAGAGCCAAGAATTGTACACCAAAATATAATATGTTTCATTTTATTCGTTCATTTGCTCACCTGAGCTAGCTGCAATCCTTGAATGTCCGGCGTCCGTCGTGCGTCGTCCGTCGTGCGGCGTCAACAATTTTAGTGTGTACACTCTAGAGGCCACATTATTTATCCAATCTTTCTCCAACTTGCCCAGATGGCATATGACCATTAGAGTTCGGATGACTTCGATTATGGTTGAAATCGGACAAATAGATCAAGAGTTATCTTACTTTGAATTGCTGAAAATGCCGTATTTTACAGCGTTTACCCTCTTGCAGCAAATGTTTTTAATGAATTTTGATTGTACTTGTACACAAAGTATATAGCTATACGTTGTCGAAGGAGTGCAATTATTGTTGAAATCTAATCATTGTGGCAATAGTTACCTGACCTTGATATACTTTGAAATGCTAGAAAAATGCCTCATTTTAGTATTGTTTAGGCTCTAGTTATCTGCCTTTGATGTACTCAGTTATACTAGAGTAGAGTCAACAAACTTGAATGGATTTAGAATAAAACGGGTGATGTTCAAAGGTCAAGCTATCAGGCTTGATTACAAATGGTGAGCGATATCAGGGCATTCAGGCCCTCTTGTTTTAAATAGCTCTTCAAAACAAAATCTTGATATAATGTTTTATATTCTCTGAAAATTTCACAAATGCATGAGGTTAATACACCCTTTATACAAATTGATTTACGTTGTCGTGAAATAGTCGTTAAAGTGTATGAAATCAGCGTTTATTGTCCACAATTTATAAGTTTATGTTTTTAGATCTACAAAATAAGTAGAATCGTACATTTTTACATTATTTCTCCAGATCGTTAGAAATATTATGTATGAAAACCCCTATTGAGATCGGGTAATATTGATCAATATCGTTACTCTTCGGAGACCAATAGGCCAATCCGGTCCGTTTAAAGACCAAAACCTCCCTAAATACAAAACATCCCCAAACCACTTAAAAAACAGGTTTACAATATTCAAGCAGATAGTAGCTTAAAGCATGCTAAATGTAAAGCAGAATACGCATTCTGCTTTACGTTCAACCTACTTAATGTAGATACCTGTCTTCAAAACCAGAAACAGGCTATTGGGTAGTGGGTTAATATTTAATAGTAACTGATTATAGATATCCTAAGTGTTGTACGAGTTGTTCCCCTTGAAAAATGAAAATGAAAAACATCGTTGATTTAATTATGATTTAACCTTTTCCTTTTTTTAGCCTTTATTCGCCATTTCTAAGCTCTATGCGATTAGATATTAAGGAATTTAAGTAATTTGGGTTGTTCTTGGAGAGGCTTGGGTGGTTTGGTAAGGTTTGGAGTCTTTAGACGGACCCGGCCGATGTCGTCACCTGTCGGCCCGCAAACTTTAGCATAGTTCGGAATGGGACAACGGTTAACGAGAATAGCCGATCGCTGTCACAGGGCTGCCATATCTCCAGAATTATCCAAAATCTTCGAATTTTTCTTTATTTTTCAGAAATCTTCGGATATCTGCTCTTACTTTTAAAATTTGGAATTTTATGTGTTTTTTACATAGGAACATATTGATGTTTGTGTCAAACAGTTTAGATCCAGACCAGACGCCGCGTTACTATGTCACTATGTTAGCTTTGTGTAGCCTGGCAGCGAAAGTGTTAAAGGTACGATATCTATCGGGATCTAGTAATTTCGTCCCAAAACTATATCGAACCCAAACCGTTTCGTACCTACATCTTTTTCATTCCGTACCCAAAATGTACTCATGGTCAAATCATACCCAAACCAAATTGTACACACTATCTTGGTTAGTTTGTACCCATACGATAATAATATCACACACTTGCATTTACAAGGTTTTAATGGACTGCAGAGTAAACAAATACTTAAATGGCGAAAACATGGAGTAGGAGTCTCGTTTTAAACCAAAATAAAACTTCAAAAAGGAAAAAGAAAACTCGTCTTTTGTTTGGCTTTTTTAACGTGGTCATATCGCACACACGAAGTAAAAATCAAATATTAAAATATAAGCTTAAATAATTGTATAAAGCATTTTTATGTGAAATATAGCGCAGTTGTCTTCAAAGCATGTTCATTACAAAGCTGTCTGACAAATAATGTATCATATTGAAGGCAAACTAGGCTTAATTGTAGTTTTTGTTGAAAAATGATTTTTATCAAATTGTCAATTTTACCTTATATTTCTTATTCACAAATACAATTGTCAATATTATTATTTCTATTTTTAAATGTGAGAATTGTTAATAAACGTACCAAAACTTTTTTTAATCGTTTTATTGACAGAAATGTCAAACGTCGACGCGTGCCTATTGATTAACAATGTGTTTTGATAACAGTGAAGTATATTTCATTCGACATGTGCCAATTTTCAAACCTGATTTGGCAAGGTTAACGGCTCGTGTCTACAGGAATTTTGTGTAATTAGAGATGTGTAGTGTTATAAGATATAGTATATTAACTGTCCTCTTAACCTGTCATTTGTAAACAGAAAGTTATCAAATGTTTATTTTATTTTACCATATTGAAAACGCAACGGATATAATAGTGTTGTCGTATGAAAGTAGGCGGGAAAAAACAACAACAAATATTTCTTGCATTATTTAACACATTTAACACTTGAAATTGGGAGTGCAATGACAGTTTGTTATCATGATTAGATGTTGAATAATTCGGTCTCTGATCCAGATTTCTTTCGTTATATCCAGCGAAGTTTAAAACAATAGTAGTCGTGCCATGGCCAAATCTGCCTTATTGCATTGCAACATTGGGCAGACCAATCAAAGCATCTGAGCTTGTCTACACTGCCAAATACCGTATATAAAAGGTTTTTTCCCCAGCCGGGCAAATTGTCGAACGTCAAAATTCGGCATTAGTTCGACAAAGTGAATGTGTCACAAAAAACTTTGAATGTCGAATGTCAAATTGCGACAATTATTCAACATTCTGGGAAAAGGACAAAGTCGACCAAAAAAATCGATGATATCTCGACCATTTGCCGACTTTGAAAAATATCGAAATTCGACGGTATTTTTTTCCCCGGCCCGACTAATTGTACAACGTCGAAATTCGACATGAGTTTGATATAGTGAAAATATTCAAGAAATAATAAACGTTAAAAGACAAATTTCGACAATTTTTCGACAATTTGGAAAACGGACAATGTCGAAGGGCGAAATTTGACTATATTTCGACTATTTTCCGGGCCGGTGGGTCACTGTTCTACGTAATTACATGACCCATGGGTCATTTGAGCAGGGGTGGGTCATTCTACTGCGTTACACCGGCAAAATGTCGAACGACAAAATTCGACATAGTGAATGTGTTTAACAAATGTTGTTGTCTAACGTAGAATTTCGACACTTTTCGACTATTTTCGGACCTAGCATATTGTCGAATGTCAAAATACGACACAAGATCTACAGTTTCCCGACTTTGTAAAAATGTCGAATGTCAAATTTCGACAATATCTCGACTTTTCCCGGCCAATCCTTTTGTCGAACGTCGAAGTTCGACTCTAGTTCGACACAGTGAATGTGTTTTAGAAATGTGGAATGTCGAACGTCGAATTTCGACAAATTTTCTTTCGACATTTTTTAAGAAAGGACAATGTCGAACGTCAAATTAGACAATATTTCAAAATTATGGAAAAGCTGAAATGTAATAGAAAGACATGGAAAAGCTGAAATGACGAACATCAAAATTCGACATCTTTTCGACATTTCAGTTTCTTAAAGTTCAAATGTCGAACGTCTCGCAAACTTCACTAAACCCATTTATTTTCTGGTTTTCTTTCCAGTCCATGCTTTTGTATCTATTATATACGTTTGAAACCATCGTAAGAGCGCTCGAGTACTGTGATAAGATAATTGAACCATGACATGACAAAACCTGCCTTTTTGCATTGCAAGCAGTTTAGATCAAGGTAAGCATATCCTGTGTTTGACACATACAGTCATCTGAAGCATTATATTTAACAGTATTATCTACGGTATTTGGCAGCGTAGACAAGCTCAGATGCTGTGATCACAACGGTGTTTGTTCTGTACAATGTTGCAATGCAATAAGGTAGGTTTTGTCAAGACGCGGCTACCTTTATTGTTTTAAACTTCGCTACATAGTGTTCAATAAGCATAAGATAGACCAGTTCGATGGTTGTGTAGGTTAGCGAAATGGCTTAAATTAAGAGCATAGTGTTTTACATTCCCTTCACGAGTTCGAATCCCGACCAAGCTCGTTATCTTTGTTATATTGAAGAGTATTTAAACTAACTCACTTTCCTTAACTAATGTTTGCATTTTTATACAGGCGGTTGGCGTCATGATTTTATTTACCTTTACCAAAACAAAAAAAGGTTTTAGGCCAATTATGGTTTTCAGTCCCTTTTGAGACATGCAAGATGAAGCTAAAACAGAAAGCATCCTTCTGCTTTACTTTCACGTTTGTTTTAAGCAACCACTTGTCTTAACTCTTTGAACCCTAGTCACGCTTATATGCGTCATTTGCAAACAGCGTACATGTGAGGAGTACACTTGTCCTGTGCAAACAGTGTAGTCCCAGATCAGAGGGCTCCTTAAGGAGACCTCTGATCAGGGTCTACACTGTTTGTCATTTTGACATACATTATAAAATCAACCCTAAAAAGTAAAAAATGAACTGGACTAAATTGGAAACTATAATTGTCCATTTGAAGTTTCAGGGAGGAAAGTGTAAACAAAGAAAACTGAACTGCACGTAGTTGTCGTCATAGAGGGGTCTACGGTTCACTATCTTCCAATTGAAGAAGTTAACAATACCAGCAGGGCTACAATAAGTTGCTCATAAAAATCCTAAGATTTCCAAAATTCTAACGCGATTTTAGGATTCGTACCTTTAACCCTTTCGCTGCCAGGTTCTATAATACTAACATAATTAAACACAGTTTGCATCAAGATCAGACGCCCGTAACGCTGCGTCTTATCTGGATCTAATGTGTTTGACACAAATATCAATGTTTCCCTATGTAAAAACCGCATAAAATTCCAAATTTTAAAAGTAAGAGCAGATTTCAGAAAATACCGTATTTCCGGAGAAATTGAAGAAAAATCCGAAGATTTCGGAAAATGTCAGAGATATCGCAGCCCTGTGGCAGCGATCGGCCATTCGAGTTTACCGTTGACCCGTTCAGAACTATGCTAAAGTTTGCGGGCCGACAGGTGACGCGATTGGCCGGGTCCGTCTACAGACCCCACAAAACCCCACACCTCCCTAAACCTCTCCAAAACAACCAAAACTACTTAATTTCCTTAATATCTAATCACAGAGCTTATAAATGGCAAATAAAGGCTAAAATAATGAAAAAGTTATTTCAGAATTAAGTTAATGATGTGTTTTATTTCAAGGGGAACAAATCATGTACAACTTAAGATATCTACATGTAACCGATACGCTCGATTTCTTTAGGTAACGATTCTTGAATTATCGTACTTTATTACGTAAAGCCACTAGGCGTCGCACGAACTGGGAGCGTTTGCGCTTAAAACAATGGGGCTACTTAAAGTAAGATGAAAGTTAAGTTGAAAGGTTCTAAAAGAGCTTTCGGATTTATTCTATTCTTGCTTTAAGATGTGCAAACAATAAGTCTCATCTTAGTGGTCGTAATAGGGATGTTATACTAGGCCAAAAAGTACATGTGTTTCCTATTGCATGCTCAAAAAAAAAGGGACGGTAGGTCGGAAATCGTTTTTTTTTAAATAGATTCTAGAATAGATCTAAAACATTTAACTTTCTGTAGGAGTTTTTTTTTATATAGTGACATTAATATATGAAAGTATTTTATTGTGCAGAGCCCTGTGGTTATTCATAGAATACTCTTACAAATATCCCTTCTAATTGTTATTCTTTTGGTATGTCCGATTACCAAAATTACCTTAAAATCTTGACTGGTATCATTGTTGTTCAATATTAGTGAAACAAAACAGCAAAGTAAAGACATAAATTATAGATGCAGTTAATTTTGTTTTGAAATGTGTTGTATGCATGTAAAATGATTCAATGAAATGTATTGTCTGCATGTTGTATGTGTCAATTGTTAATTCACTAGCAGATCATATGTGCAAGGAATGTATTTTATTAGCGATTAGGAGCAAATTTCACTTAGATATTTGCTAAATGTTATTTAACAATCAATTTTTTAAACGCTTAAACGTCTATACATTAGCCTTTTAAATAATTAAGTTGAGACTAGTTTCTATTACACGTTCCTCAATAAACGACTGTCACAAGCTCCGCAAAAATTACCGACCTTCGCTGATTCATTTTCCGAATAGTGAAAAAAAGTTTAGGGTCGGAGGGAAAAATTAGGGTTGGTCGGGTTAACGGAAACACAGGTATTTTTTTTATTTTGCCCTACAATAATTATATATTTATCCCAAATGTTCCTTTTTATAAATTAGAATATACACTATAAAACTACATTACCTTCATGAGGTAAATAACCAAGACAATAAATATAATAAAAACAGGTGAACAGTTCACTATTTATGTAACACATTTAACATATATACAATTACAAATACGTTATATACATATAAAAGTATTGGTGCATGTAGTATACATAGCACATAATGTATATGTTACAGGGATAACGTGTAATCATGGATTACGCGTAATCCCTGACATTTTAGGGATTACGCGTAATCACTGGGCGTTTTAGGGAATTAATGAAATGTCCCATTTTCATCAAATAAATAGAATGTATTATCATGACAATTCTTTTCGTTTAACACATCATGCTTTCTTGAAATATCATGAACGTTCATACAAAAGTATTTCATAGCGTGGTACTTGCCTTTGAACTTGATGAACTAAACAAAATAAGATTCATTAATTTAACCAAACTTAACTGCAAAATATTTATAAAGATTCAAAGAAAAGCTTCAAAATAACGCCTTTTCCTTCGGAGATTTAGGGTTTTCGTGAAATCCCTGATTTTTCAGTGATTTCATGTATTCCCTGATTACACGTTATCCCTGTAACATATATAATGTTTATGTGGATATTGTTTAATGCTTGGTTTGCCTCTTTTCGGAACATAATAAAATTTTCTAGGAAAAGAACTGTTTTTATTGCATTCCGTGAACAGGCGAATACACAATGTACAAGTAAGCGACTTGGTGATGTTATGTGAGTTTCTATGCAAGAGAAAAACATTTTGAGATAAATGAAAATCTGATACAAATACCGTAATTTCCGGCAAATAGCCCGCGGGCTATCTCATTTTTTAACAGTCAATGAGGGGCCTGCGGGCTATCTAACGGAGCGGGCTATATGACGAATATTTTTGCCTATCGGGGTTGTGGAGAAAAAAATAAAATAAAAGAGCTATAGTCAAACAACTAGGTTAGACGTGTCACGGGGTCGCCGAGTCCATTTATAAGGGAGATCAGCATTTCGGTTATCCTCGTGGCAATTTTAAATGAAAAGTTTTAGTTATTTATACAAACAATAAACGAATTAGTTATCGGAATCATAGCGTAATGGATAAGACGTAGGACTAAAAGGAAGCATGATCGAGAAACATTTTATCAAGCGCGGGTTCGATTCTTGCATCAACCTAAAATATTTTTTTTGGCTAAAACAATATTCAGGATTCTATAATATAACTACATTGCATTACAGTAAATTCGGAAAGCCCTCTGAAGAAATCAACTAAAACTTGTATTGATATTTGTATTTTATCATCTCTTTGTTTTTGAAAATTTGGCTAATACAGGACTCATACTCAAACTAATGCACCCAAACATTAAAGAACATGTACATAAATAGTCAGTAAAATACAGTATGAAATAAGAGAATGTTTTACTATTCATTCTAGATTTAAAAAAAAGTTTGAGGTTGACGCGGGATTCGAACCCACGCTGAACAAAAATACTATTGTCACAATGCACTCTGTGTACCTACACTTTCATTAGGGACTCTTTTTAGCAAAATCACTGGATTGCGTCCCTTAAAGACCTAGTAAAGAAGCCGAAATACGCATTGTGGTTTTCTCCCTTTATTTCAATACATGACAGATTCCCCATGGCAGTTTTATGATACCGCGCAATTAAACGCGCCAGGGGGTCACCCGATGATAATGCTATGGTCGGTAATTTCCGTAGGATTAACGAGTGTAACAGCTTGAAATCATGAAATATAGTGTAATTCAACTTAAAAAATACTGTACAAGACACTAATCTATTTTTCTGAAATTTATATCATTAGAAAGAGCAATGTTTTCTCAATTTACCCATAACGGGGCGGATATTTGATTTTGATAAATAAATTGCTTTTAAGATCCAAGAAAGGTACACCACTCCCACGTTTTTGCATATTCGTATAAGAATATATAGGCAGCACTTTACTGTTTAAATAATCAAAAAAATACTGTTGAAGATGAAATATTATCTTAAAACAAAATATACCATCATAAAGTGTAGATTTAGACCATTCAACTCATAACGGGGCGGATATTGTGATTTGAACAATAATGGTTTTATTGCAGTTACAAAAAAAATTCGTTATATATTCTATGTAACCTAAATTGATGGCTTCTTGCTGGAAAGTCGCTATCGGCTTATTTTTCAAGGGGAGTAACTCCCTCGATTAAGCCAGGCATTTCACTAAAATAGTCCCTATTGGCTTACTGAGCTAAACTGCTGACAACAATTTCGCTTTCATTTGTACCTAATATACTAAACTCGAATGTTTAAAAATGGTCCGACAACATGCGGAATGCTGTTATCCCTAAAAAATGGACTCGGCTGACCTTTGACACGTCAGACCTAGTTGTTTGACTATACCGTAGTGTAAAATGGCTGTTGATCACGGCATATTCCATGTATATACACTGTAGGAACAATAGCGGTCTATAGCTACTTTAATGAGCAGCTAAATGTTTGTGTATGTATCACATTCACCGTTAATTTCAAAAGTGAAACAGATGACACAAGTCGCGATTAGCAGGCAAAGGGTAAAATTTATTGCATGAAAAAAACCACGAAGCACAATAGGATGCGTAAATAACAATACAACCAATACAATCACCAGTGCTTTATTGTTCTCCAACAGCTAACGGCCTGTATTGCGTAAGTTTTCACGGGTTTATCAAACCTCATATGAGATTAAAACTAGTCGTACCCGACACTATCGATTTATTCAACAAATACAACCATTTGGATCCACACTGTTTTCATTGGTCACTAATGTTCTAAAAATTTACCGTTGTCAGCAGAATTGAGAGCTTAATATGAAAAATAACATAGAATAAAAGTTAACACTATTCAGCATTTTACTTTGATAACGCAAATACGTTAATACATATAATCGGTGCTCCTTAGCGCTGAATCTTACGACGTGAAAGTTTCACAATATGGCTGCGGGCATATAGACGGTGCGGCGTATTTGCCGAATCTTTTTTCATGTTTCTTTTTTCTGCGGGCAATATGCCGGATGCGGGCTATATGAGGGTGCGGGCTTATTGCCGGAAATTACGGTACATATTAAAACCTCTCTATTACAACCACTGAAAATGCGTCTTAAACGGTTTACAAGACAGATTACAGCTTCAAGCAAGATAAAAGTAAACCAGAAAGCTCCTATATGAGCTTTCTGCTTTATTTTTCCTTGCTTTAATCAACCAGCTGTCAAAACACCAAAGTATTGTCTCATTTAGTTGTCGTTATAGAGAAGCTGTACTGTATCGTGTAAATTTGTGTTGTATGAAACACACTCATATTTTATGACAGATGTGCTTTATCATATCTAATAGTCGTGGAGCTTTTTTGTGATACAATACCCGTAGACAGTCCTTGCTATAGGAAATTGCACATTGCAAGTTGAAAATAATATGCAAAGCTTGTGCATGAGCTTTCTGTGTAACCTTTATCCTGAAATGTGCAGTCATCTGTCTTTTGATATAATTATGCACATTCAACATTTCATTAAGCCATCATTTATGACAAAATATCCGTAACAAAAATTTAAAAAAGAAGTTGCACAATGTATGTCAAACATAACACGGAAAGATGAATACAGTGTTCCCTCTCAACAAAGGCCATCTGAAAAACGATTCCCTCCTTACAACAACGCTTGCCGCTGTTACCTAAACAAGACAATAATGTTCAACATCTCCACGGCTGCAATATCGTTTCCTTAAAATTGTCTGCTGTTTTGGACAACAGAATGACAAGTGACACATATCTTGAAACCAGATCAGACGCCGCGTTAGACTGGCACCAGACTCTATCATAGTTTCTCATTATTTCCTCTTTGTTCATACTGTGTTGTCTTTTCCTAGCCAGAATTATAGATAAATCAGTGCTGGACTCTGTAGCAGGAGTAAGGTACAATAACAAACCATTGAAAAACTGAATAGATTATCAAAATTAATATATTTATCAGACTAGTAGCTAGTCTAACGCCGCGTCTGATCTCGAATCAAACTGTTTGCAAAAGTACACTCAAGATTCAAAAGTATTTCCACAACGTCGTTTACGTCACATCCGAAACGGAGGTTGCGTGACTTTGATTTTCTAAATTTAACATGATTTATTCATGTTTGGATATCGGTTTTGGTCATAAAAGATAGGGAAATTTATCGCCCTCGTAATATATCGAAATTTTGATAAAGTAGTTTCCTTTTTTGTTTACATGTGTTCGTCTGCAATCAAAATGGTGAACAAGGCGAATATATAGTGCCGAGTGTAAAAAGAAAAATTGTCAAATTGTCAAATGACAAAATAAGTCGTCCAAAAATTGCAAAGATCTTTGGAATAAATCGATTCACCATCGCAAAATTTCTGAAGAGATATAAACAACGAGGTACTACGGAAAATAAACAGAGCAGTGCCAGGCCTAGAAAATCGACGGCTCGCGATGATCATCGTAAAGCTAGTGCCATGTTCTGGGGATGTCTCACGTTTGATGTAGTAGGAAGTCTTGTAACAGCTAAGGGAAATATCAACTCAGAAAAGTATGTAGAAATACTAGACAGCCAAATCCGGCCTGTAGTTGCCACTTCCAACCCTAATTTGACATGTTCTAAGAGCAAACAGGTGTATCACTAAATACTGAGAATTTTAGGTTTGTGTAGTAACTTTTTGATGTCAAATTTTACAGTTGAAAGTTGTCTTGTGTTGATTGAGACAACGTGACGTCATATAATTTTGTGGAAATACTTTTGATCCCTGGCTGTATGCTCATTTTCCTGATCAACTCATACACTCCTTGTTTCTTACGTGTATTGGATGTTGTTGTAGAGAGGGAGTACTGTATATATTGCAGTCAACATGGCTTTAATCAATTATAAGGCAGAAAACCTATTGGTGTCTAAGCCCGTCTATTGTTATATAACTGTGTCAAATATAACAGCAAATATACTCACTATTTACAATGTATTCGTCATTTATAACAGGCGTACCTGTCAATATTACATTTGTCATATGCAAACAGTGTAGACTCAGATAGGGTTCTGCGCTGTGTGTAATTTGTCAATACGCTTAAGAAAATAAAACTTAATATACAAAACTGGACAGTGTATAGTATGAAGTTTTAATTTTCTATTAAATGTTTCAAGGGAGAATGAGTTAACTATCATTATTGTTCGACAATATTGACCTGACTTTGGTGACCTCTATTAGCATATTTTCACAATTTGCTGCATTTCGAAATATAGCTTCGGAACACTTCGTTATTATTTATACGAGAACGTACATTGTAACCACATCGGTACCGAGAAAATATAGCATTGCCCGGTTCCACAAATATCGACAGGTATTTAGCGCAAGTGGTAAGAAAAACGACTATACATTATTTTTCCGTACAGTCACTGGTTCGAATCCCTTGCAATACTCATACATTTTTTCACATTTTTTATAATTCATACTGTTTCTTTTAAGTATTCATACAAAATCGATTGATTGGAACACGATTCTTTTGTTATTTTTAAGAAAATATGTCTTAGCGTCTGTATGGTCTATAAAAAAACTTATAAAGTAAAAATATTTCCCTTCTATCGGGATTCGAACCCGGAACCTCGATGTTACTAATCCTTTGCTCTACCGACACACCTATTGCAGATGAGTTACATATGAGGGGTGTAAATTAGGTATATATTGGTAAGAGTCGCAGGTGAGGACATCGATGGTTTTACCTGAATTAAAACCCACTCGAAAGCGCAACATTATGCGTTTTAGTAGATACATGTACGATTATACAAGGAGACTCGGGAATAATAGTTTTTTGAATTTGCTTAATGTGGAGTGTTAATCCACTGAGGATCACAACTGTATCAAAATTCACGTAATCAGCCGAAACATCCCGACACTGTACGATCCGCTATCGATTATTGATTAATACAGCGTCATCTTACAATAATTTATTCTTGCATAAAGTTCAACGTCAGGTCAATATTGTCGCACAAGCAGTATACACCCGGATCAGATGGCCTTTTAAAGTACCAAACATCAGCGTCTACCCTGGTTGATTTCCTACTTGAACTCGAGGTTTCATCTATAGTTTGTTATGCAAACAAATACACACGCGAGAATAATGCCAAGAGTGTGGGCACGAGGACATCGACAGCATGGATTCTTGTAGCTCCGCTTTGGCCTGAAATTGAAAATATAAAACACAAAATTGGAAAAGTACGAGCAATACAGTAGAACCCATCCAAACCGGAACCTCTAAACACCGGAACTCCCTCTAAACCGGACGAAGCGTTGGTACCTTTTTCAACCCTTCCTTATTTTAGCCCATACGCGTTAAATACGTATTTCTAGGCATTTGCTAACTCCAACACTGAAGGAAAATAGGTAAACTCATGAAACATCAGAACCATTTCTATATTCTAGGAGATAGAAGCTTAAAGCAGGTTAAAAGTAAAGCAGAATTTGCCTTAAGGCTTTTTTCAACCTGATCAGCTATATTTTATACAAGCTATGGGGTAATTGGTTAAAACCCCTCTAAACTGGAAACCTCTCTAAACCGGAAGTTTTATGTCCCTACACGTGTCCGGGTTAGAGGGGCTTTACTGCAGTGAACCCCACTAAACAGGAACCTCTAAATACCAGAATCCTCTCTAAACCGGACAAAAGATTTGGTCCCGTTTCCAACCGTTCTTTATTTCAATCTATTACATCATAAATATGTATTTTACGCCTTTGATTTATCCCTTCACTGAATAAAAAACATTCCTGAATATGTATCATCAGATACATTTTCTATATTCTAGCAGATGATAGCTTAAGGCGCATTCTGTTTTACTTTCAACCTGCTTTAAGTGAAAAATTAAGTGCAAAATTCTCTTTTTTCTGTCCAAAACAAAAAATTTGAAACAGATAAGACGCCAGTTAACACCAAATAAATGGTTGTTTTAAATGTGTCTTTCCTACAGTTTATCGCATTGTGTTCGCATTTTGTGTTCGTTTTAACAGGAAAGAAATTTGTCTGATAGATTTAAGGTAGTCTACCCGTAATGCGCCATTTTAAAACTAATCCTCTCCGTCGGATTTATTTGGGGCGATGTCGTAACTATTCGGCCGTGTCCGTATACTATTCGGTAGCATTATCTTTTTATCTAATTTTATTTTCTTCATTAATATTGTCTCGCAATATGTTTATAAAAGTTGAAAGTTAATGTTAAAACACTTTAATTGGATATATTTAAATTATTTGCCAAATAATTTCTTACTTTTGTCAACCTCCGGTCTGTGATGATTATGGAGTTTCGCGACCTGGATATGAGTTTTTCTCGAAATCGGCGAAACCAACATTAAATGTAGGCCGTTTAAAGATCACGTCTATACAGTTTTAAATGCCAAATCCACCAAAAAGCATCCTACTACAATAAAAAATGCGGAAACGGTAAGAGAATTGTTAAATTATAGACTTTAGATCTACTTTCGGTTTGAGCTGCTTCCAACCGTGTTTCATAGTTCATGACGTGACCCGTATCGCTATATGAGCAAACATTATGTTACTCCAGAAAGGATTTCGCGGTCATTTGTACGTAAGACATGAATATCCTGATTGTGGATATGTGAATGAATTGGTCTAAGGGAAAACGGTAACGGGTCAAATCGGCCCCAAACCAAATCGGACCCCGAGTCAAATCGGGCAAAAACCTAATCGAACATGGCTCCAGATAAGTAAAATGAACGAATCAAACATTTTCGCACTCGTTTCAGCCCCAAATATCATGGTGCTACTACTCGCGGTCTAATTAGTAGTAACACCAAAGAGTTTAATACATACTTAAAGATCTAATTACCTCCCTTTAAGGATTTTAGTTTTTGAAATACTCCCCTTATGTTAAACCTGTTTACAAATTATTGTAATAAAGCGTAATAAATGTGTTAACTTTGGATACTACATAAGTTATGTGTTTTTTGGTGTTTTTTTTTTATAGAAAACATATACATGTACCTGTATAGAAAAAGGAAACATGATATATTTCAATTTGAAATGCAACTTATACGGATTACAAATACTTAAATATAGCTGAAACTTAACATTTATAAGTTTGTTGTCTTGTTTAAAGCTTATGATATGTCTTATTGCTTAATACATGTGTTGGCAGTGTATATTGCGTGAATCCTGATGCAGTAATTATTCTGTTCCAATTGCAAAAAATTCGAAGGGGTGATTTTTAAAGAGCAAATTTAACACATTTTTGACGTCAAACCTTTTTGATTATTTTGTTAAAGTGTTACTTAGATGTCCAAGATAACTAATTTAAACCCCATATGTATGCCCCATATATAGAACACATGTAATCTTCCAAGAAAAAAATACTTGCAAATGTAAATAATTCGCAGTCATATATCTGAAAGATGCAATTATCATGTTGATTTTTAAATACAAATTGTAATATTCAGCTGTTAAAAATACAAAAACTGTCTGAAAGGGTGCGTTTTAAATAACAGGGGTCTGTTGATTTTCCGGTCCAATTGTCAAAGAATGTGTCTGTTTTTTCCCTAGACTTTATTCTCATAAAATTTTATTAATAGGTTTATTAAGTGTATACCTTTAGAAAGCTACATGGTTTGTTGAGGTTTAAATGTTTGACCATCACGGGTAGACTATCTCAGTACCAAGAAAAAGGCTATAAATCTGGCTCCAAACTGTTTGTCACTCAGATTTTACCCTAATCGTGCTAAGCGCAACTTTGCTAATATTTGCAAACACCTTGGATCCAGATCAGAAGACCCGTAACACGGCGTCAAAACTTTTTGCCACTTGTTTTGAAATTATACTGCCTTAAATCTAACTTTGAGACAATATTGAAGCATACGACAATACGACAGTGAAGGGGTAAAAACATCACAATATATTTGATCAGGAAAGGGTTATAAACGTGTTGATGGATATTAACCTTGTGTTGTAGTTCCACCAGCTGCTGTTGTTGTTGAACCAGCTGCTGTTGTTGTCGAACCAGCTGCTGTTGTTGTCGAACCAGCTGCTGCTGTTGTGGTTGATCCTGCGGCGGTGCTTTGGGCATTAGATGTATAAGCTGCGAAGCATATGAAAAGAACAAATTATAACTTGATCGCACTAAAGCAAAACGAATGAAATGGCTTTTATGCTAGAATTTGCTATTTCCATTACAAATAGTGTGGAGATCAGACGTCGGGTAACCCGGCATGCCTCCAACTCCTCGTCACTCAGATCAAAATTACTGGTCATAATTAATTCCACATTTCTATTGCATTTCGTTTGAACAGGAAACATTCTTTTTATGTTTTTGCAAATTCTGGAAATATTTTATTTATGACAGATAAAAACATGTTATAATTTTCTTTTATCACATAACTTGTGGTTTTGGAATTCAATGAAGCCATTATATGAATATCGTTATCCAGTCTAATGAAATAGCGTTATTTGGGCTCCTGTCAAATATTCCCGTCCACAAGCGCTGCATGTAGCGGGACACCAACTGACAGTCATTTGCGATGACGTTATCGTAAATAACGTCAGGTATTGGCGGAAAATATATACAGCAGATATACTACAAACTACGACTTCCATTGATTTAATAGGTGTTTAAGATTGTTATGTGATAAATAGAATCTCACATTCGTGCCCAATGCTTATCATTTTTTTTATAAACTCGTTGGCTAAAATTAATAAGACGCTCGCCAAGGCTAGCGTCACATTATTTTAGTCAACTAGTTTATTATAAATGATAAATAATAAACTCATGTAAGATCCTATATGTAATTCATTGTCCCAATACACTTCAAATGGACAGCTCTAGTTTCCAATTAAGTCTAGTCCATTTTTGACATTTACGGTTGTGTTTTAGAAAATAACTCAGAATTAAAAACAGTGTAGACCTACATCAGACAACTCATGTAGGGATCATGTGATCTTGGTCTAATATGTTTTGCATGGTATAAGTGTACACCTTTTATGTACACTGTAAAGAACGCTTATACGCGTCACTATGATCTAATGGGTAAATAAAAAATGAACGCACGCGCAATGTAGTGAATTTTGGTATATGTATGTTAGCCTATCGCAACCTATACCTTTTCCTTCAAAATCATGCGGATTGCAATGTAAACGATTTTATGATGGGTTTCCCCGCGGCGGCAATATTCCATCCATTATAGTGTCTAAGCTACAAGAAAAAGAAGGCTTCCAGAAGGCTTCACTTTCTAGCTCTTTACATACAGTGAAAAACTTGTTATTGTTTTCTGTTTAAACGTAAACGAAACGCATCTCAAAAATGTAGAAAATGACAGCTTTTTGACAAGTCTGACTACTCATGTTACATGTAACGATAGTGGCAAGTATTTTGAAGGCTCCAAAACTGTTTGCTATGGAAATAGTAGTTTAAGGCGTTTATTGGTAAAGAACACTTGTTCCCACTGTGCATAGTATTTACATATGAACTGTATGATATCTTTATATTTGACACAGCATTTGCAAATTCTCAACTAATGATAAATAGTCAGAAATCTAGTTTAAAGGGCGCCTGCTTAAAATTGAATTGTCTGATTAAGATGGATAGGGGTCAAATTTCATACATGGTCATGTACCCAGTTACAACTTTTACTGGAGATGAATTGTGAGTACATTTTTAATAGACACATTCTGAAATAGCTATGACAGCATGTTTCTATTTTTATATATGACATATGTTCAAGTATAGTTTGTTTAAGGAAACTGAATTAATATGAAGTGTGGTATATTGAACAGTTTTGTACTAGCTTAATGCAAGATTCGACGATCATCATGTTAAGTTTAAAAATATTGTTTGTCGATTCTGAAGATTATAGCTTTTTAGTAGTTTTGACATATTTTACATAAAAATTACTGAAATTGTTTTCTTTCGCTTTTCAATGCAAGGTATAACAATGATTTGAAACCTTCAATTCCATGCATTTTTCATACCCATCTACAGCATTACTTCCAACACGCACTCCGCTGAATATCTTTTTTAAAGATAGTTCTTCTTTTAAAAACGTGGACGAGTTATTTCAGTCTGTGTGTCATAATGTTTGAAACCAGATGTTTCAGTCCACACACTGACCTATTTGTGTGTAATATAAATAGTATAGTCGCGGCGAATGACATATGCAATACCTCGCTCCTGCGCAGGAGAGTAGACTCTTTAGCTCAGAGATTATGACATTGAACTGTCACGCCAGCGACCCTGGTTCGATCCCCTCCCGAAGATTCTCATAATATCCAATATGGATTTTTCTGCTATGGTTCGGTACGAGAGTTCCATTAACGACAGATCAGACGTCAAGATTTTGACGTCTGATAAGGCTAACCCAATTTCAGTTCTTGTTAAAAGCACGTGACTGTTTCGCCAAGCGGGTTTAAATACTCAATTTAAACTAATTAACTCATTGACCCATAAAACTCCAAATGAACACTCCCTTTTCTCAATCAAACCTATTCCGGTTTTTTACCCATTTGCACCCAGTAGATTCTTCAATCACGGCTTATGTATTGGATGTGCTCATTTTATTTTATCTAAGGGATGCCTGGTCTAAATTTTCATTTTCATTTTGTTTTATATTGAAATTCCTATCAGCAAATAATGTAGACTCTGAGCTGACGCTGCATTATGCGGCGTCTGATCAGAGTCTACATTTGTTTCCTATGTCCTATATATAGGGCCGTGGGCACAAAGCCGATCGTGTACTTTTTGTTAAGATCAAAAGGCGTACGGAAAAGTCAAGGAATATAACCCTTCCCTTCACTGCTCAATTGCAGCTTAAATCCTTTCACTCTAGATGACGTCATAAAGCGCATTTGCAAACAGTTTTGATCCTGATCAGACGCCGCGTAACGCGGCGTCTTATCAGGATCAAAACTGTTTGCCACTTGTTTTGAAATGACGTCAAATATGTTGCCTTAAATCTTACTTTGAAACGATATTGCAGACAACAATATTGAAGCAGACGACAATATGGCGGTGAAGGGGTTAAAACTTCAAGGTAAATCAGATCATGAAAGAGATAAGTACGTTAAGCCGCGTTCAAGGTACAAATATAAGTATATAATTATGTATGTCTTAAAGTTAAAAATAAGATTAACGTTGACCTGGTAAATTAGTTTAATCTCTTTTAACCTTGACATTTGATTCGTATTAATCCACCTACACGATTTAAAGATCAACATTCTTCAACCATGAGGGGTTACTAAGGAGTATAGTAGAACATGTAATTTTTTCAATATCATTTTTATTAAAAATTGTATTGTAACCAGTTTACCAGAGGGGCCCAGACGAACCCTTAACAATTCCTTCCAGAATAATACCTTTACCTTTTCACTGTCAATAATGCCAAAATGCAACTTTGCAGACAGTTTGGCCCCTGACCAAACGCCGCGTAACACAGGGCTGCAGATAAGAGGGAGTAAATTAAACAAATCCAACATTTTCTCACTCATTTCAACAGAAATCCTATGGTGTCACTACTCATTAGAATCGTCTCTTCGAGATGATTTGTTCTGGTGACATATTTTCAATCAAATCTACATTCAGTTCGGACTGTTTGTGGCTGTTTGTTTACAAATTAATATAAAATGACAAACATTGCAGACCTTGATCAGAGGGCGTTGGCTTTCCTCATTGTTTGCATAGAAAACGTGTACATGCACTCTTCATATGTTCAGTGGAGAAAACGTTAATCTTTCCAAATAAACGCGTTTACGCTAAAACTATTATTTCCAGTACAAACAGTTTGGAGCCAGATGAGACGCCGGGTAACCCGGCGTCTGATCTGGCTCAAAACTGTTTGTCACTCAGCTTGAAAACAATAGTCAGAATTGTCAAAAAGTTGTTATTTTCTACATTTTAGTGTATTGCGTTTGCGTTTTGTTTGCGTTTAAACGGGAAAGAATAACGTTTTCTCCACTGTACCCTTTTGGTGGAAGACACAACTACGTGGCACCCGTGGATAATTCGTTAAGTAAGAAGTAAATAAGTTGTCATTTACACATATACTCAGCATCATCAATGAATATTCGTTTGCAGTGCACATGCTGATAAGCAGGTAGACTCTTTCGAATAATGTTCTGTTCTTCAATGATAAAGACGTGGTGACGTCATAATTCAACTGCGGTCAAACTCTGATATTTCGAAATACATGCAAGACACGTCTTAACTTTAAAACACGCGGGTATGTTCTATTTAGGTGCATTCGAGTTATCGTATATACACATTACCAGTTGCCAGTGCGATACAGAGTGATGTATTCAGCACGAGACGTTGTTGGCGGAAATAGTCGATCTGACGAGCGCCTTGGCGCGGGTCTGATCGGTTGTTTCCGCCAAAATTGTTGAGAGCTGAATACAACGCAATGTAGCGCACTGCTAACTTGTGATGTGTTTATTTTATGCCTTAAATACATTTCTGAAAAGTTGTTGAAATCATTTTATGACCAGAAACATCATTTATTTGAAGCAGAACAATAATTATTGAATGCCACAAAGAATAACGCGGAACTTGTACATGTACGTAAATGACGGCACGCTAAATTGAAAACGAGGATGGAGTAAAATACAAAGTGGCTGATACAAGGTGGTTGATACAGACTCTTGTATTTTACTGTGTAGATACACGCGGAGACATATAAAAAACTTTGTACTAACCAATGCAAATCAGCATCACGGCAATGGACACTAAAAATTGTTTTCCTGCCATCTGAAACAAAAACAACAATGATATGCAATCAAACTTTTGAAAACTGATTAATTTTTTAAACCCTTTTGGACTCTTCTTGTACAGATATCTTGAACCAGTCTAATGTTACAGTGTTGGTATGACAACAAAACACAATGAAAATATCAAAAAATGCAGATCCTATAGGAGCCCTCTGATAAGGGTCTACACTGTTTGCATATGTAATCAATAATCTCTTCTGAGGGTTTACGGGTTAAGGTCGAGTGGAACTCGCAATTTGTCTCATTTGTGAACATATTTTGGAAACTGTTCCGATTCTGGTCGATGTCTGATCAGGCCTAATGCTTATAAAGCATTTGAGTTGAGTCTGAGTACATTCTCAAGCATTTGATTGGTCAGATGCTTGAGAGCGATTTTCGACTCCACTCAAACGCTTTTATAAGCATGGACCCAGAATCTAATCAAAATCCAAACTGATCAATATTTCATGTTTTCAATTACAAAAAGATCGTATAACAACTGAAGTTTTATGATAAAGATCAAAATATTCCGAAGAGGAAATTAAAATAGTATCTAAAAAATCTAATATTTCGACCTCAAAGGGCCTTTGTAAAAGGAAAGCACGCCACATTTTTCTTACCTGAATGCAGCAATAAAATCAAAGAAAAAAGATTTCTTTAACAAAGGCCCTTTGAGGTCGAAATATTAGCAATTTCATAATTTAATACCATAGTAAATTTTATATGGGTTTTTTTGGAGCTGTCTTTTGTATCTTTATTCATGTTTTTTTTTAGATCTAATTGTAGTTATTTTGTCCTTTCTCGCTTTGTAGGTACATTTATTTAATATTATGTGAAGTACATGTACTTTTGAACGCACTGCCCATGTGTGAAAAGAGCGCTATATAAATCTGGTATAATAATAATAATAATAATAATATTTTGTGGAGGATGCAGATTAGGAGACGTTCCTATTTCACAATAATTTTGTTTGTGGAAAACCAAATTGTCCATTGTAATCTGTTAACAAATTCGATTAAGATAAATATCTAAATAACGTTTACATTTTATAGCGCTTTGTTTGCGTTTACAGCGCTCCCTTTCTACAACGAAACCCAATGGGAGACAAAAATAGAGTGCGTTGTTCGGAGGAAGTCGTTATAGGAAGGGAAATTGGCGTACATTTGCAAACAGCTTGAATTAAGATCAACGCCGCGTAACGCGGCGTCTGATCTGGATTCAAGCTGTTTGTCACTCGCCATAAAAAACAATTCTGTCAAAGTGTCCATAATGTCACTTTGAGAACAACAGCAGACGACAATTTTAAGCAGACGATATTGCAGCAGTACAAGCGTAAGACATAATTGTCCTGTTTAGGGAACTTTGTTAAAGGACCATTGTAAGGAGGGAGTCGTTGTTGGGAGAGTCGTTGTAGAGAGGGAGCGCTATACTTTAAATGGTTTATACTTATTCACTGTAATACATTAATGGTTAGAAGATGGAATATAATATAGTATTTATATCTTTATTTGAGTCTCATCATGGTTAATATACATATTATACATTTAATCTTAAAACAACATTAACCATACCATTCAAATAAGAATTATAAGATACTATTAAGTAGTTACCACAGCAAACTAATTCCTGAAGATCACATTTCAAGTATCAGCTGTTCAAAACACAGACATAAAACTAAAACCAATCGCAAAATTAAGACCTGTCATGAAATTATCCTTCAAATCTGACATTCAATAAATGCATCAATATGCCTTATTAAGAAATTGTAATAATGTATAATATATATATAATGGACAATTTTACAGAAAAAACTACTTGACGAGTGACAAACAGATTGAATCCAAAACAGACGCCGCGTCACGCGGCGTCTGATCTGGATTCCATCTGTTTGCGAATTTTCCTCCCTATAACGACTCTCTCCGAACAACACAAACACTTTGTGTCTCCCGTTGGGTTTCGTTGTAGGGAGCATTGTCTTTTTTTTAATCTGAGTGAAAAACAGTTTGGAGTCTGATCGCTGGGTTACTCGACGTCTGATCTGACTTCAATCTGTATGCAATGGAAATACAAATGTTAAAGTTTTAGCATGGAAAGAAAAACGTCTTCTCCTCTGTTGATACAATTTCATGTATGTTACAGTGGAGAAAACGTTATTCTTTCCCAATAAACGCGTTTACGCTAAAACTATTATTTCCAATACAAACAGCGTCTGATCAGGCTTCAAACGGTTTGCCACTCAGCTTAATATCAATAGTCAGAAGTGTCAAGAAGTTGTTATTTTCTTCATTTTAGTGCTTTGCGTTTGCGTACGTTTGCGTTTAAACGGGAAAGAATAACAGATTCGCCACTGTAACTGAAGGCAACTTTAGTGGAGAAAACGTTATGCCTTCTTAATAAACGCATTTACGCTTACACAACTACTATTTGCAATGCAGCTTGGGTCAGATCAGACGCTGGGTAACATAGCGTTTGATAAAGCTCCAAATTGTTTGCAACTCAGACTGAAATAAATAGAAAGTTGAATAACATGCAATTTTCTACATAATTTGAATTGCGTTTGCGTTTCGTTTGCATTTAAATAATAACCAAATTAAACTAAACTAAATTAAGCTCTCTATATAAACTTGATTTAAATGACGACTGATGTCTGACAACCTGAAATAATATTCGTCTATGTTAAAAAGCTGTTTGCAAAGGCCGTACATAACGCTTTTGTAGGAAAAGAATAACAACCACCCGCCCCTATATCGATTCACAAAATTAAATTTCACTAGCACATACTTACGATCAAAGTTCGAAAATAATCTCTAACTCTTTAATTTGTTTCCCTTTTCTTCCATTCAGACAGAAGCGGGGAGCCAAACCAAAAGTGTTTTAGAGATTATCCTTGAGCCTCACTTTTAAAAGTGTTTTGTTGCATCCAAGAAAAGAACTCGGTCGGAATAGCATTTCGCCTGTGTCAGAATGATTCCAACAATTTCAGTTTTAATACAAATGGGTATATTTAACACATGTACTTCATAATACGTTTACATCTAACCTTTTTTTTATTGCTGCCGTCAAGGTATCGTAAATCTCGAAATACACGTGACACGTTCTATGTTAGGTTTGGTCGTTTATGACGTATCTGCACCCAGATTTTCTATATGTATCTTAAATTCAACCCTTTTATAGTCAAATTTAATCGTCTCCTTTAACCCTATCACAGACTAAATGTCGTCTGCTTAAATATATCGTCTGTAAATATATGTAAGATTCAAAGTCTTAAAGTTCTGACTAGCGAAAGATTGATACAGTTTACGTGTGTCAAAACAGTTTGTATCCTGATCAGACGCCGCGTCACGCGGCGTCTGATCAAGATACAAGCTGTTTGCAAATTCGACTTGAGTCGGATATGTTTGGGGAGTCTAATCTTCTCACAGGGTCACTCCATTCGAATAAGACCAAACAGTAACGATGCCTTAATAGAATACCCATGTGGGATATTAAAGATAGGTGACAGCTTAAACAAGAATGAAAGTAAAACAGAAAGTTCCTGTAGGAGATTTTCACACAACTTTCATTTTGCTCTTAGCGACAATCGATCTAAATAAAAAGCAACAATATTCCTAAAAACGGTCGTCACATTAAGGTTTTATTGTAATTTCAATATTGTTTTTTTACCTACCATTGTCCAATGTCAAATTGACCTATTTTTGTACGTAATCGGATTTTTCGAGTAAAAGATTAAATGCCTAATAGTCCGGTAGCAGGGACCAATACGCGTGCCTTGAGGTCCGTACAAAGTTTTGTTGCTGTTTGTATTGCAAGGTGCTTAAAAATATTGAGTTTGGCAACCGGACTATATAATGCACCAAGTGACTTTTAATCCGACGCCTGTACTCTAAGCCCGGTATCTTGGAATCGGCCGGGTGTTACGTGAATTTTTGATTTGCTAGCAATTTGAGATAAAATCATTTTGTTTTTGCTAGGCAAGTGAGATATAGCCCATAGTCCAAGAAGAGTGCCGGAAAATAAATACGAAAGACTGAAGCAGGAAACGCAACACAAACAATACACCCACCTCTCAAGCAGAACACACACACAGTCATACCATAACAAACAAACAAACACACATACATACACACATACGGACGCACACATGCGCAATACCATTCCATCATCTACACACTAAGAAGAAAACAACACGCAAGACGAACATAAAGCAAAGTGAACATAAGTGCCCGCCTTTGTACGGTCAGTAGCAATTAATAATTAATTATAAATTAATTATAAATAACCACTGGGTGTTAAACCTGGGTTTAGAGGCGTCCAACCTTACTCTTATCTCCTATATTCACCTATAAAGACGAACAGTGTACCTAAAATATAAACCCTGTTCCACAACCTTACAACCAAAAAGACACCACCCTGGAATTGAATCCTCAAGGTCGACGCAGAAAAGGAAGACCAGTACAATACGATCTTGGAGAGACCTGTAGCGTGTTCAGTTTCCACTGTTTTCAGTTTGTGCCCCGTGTGCAGCGTGCAGTGTACAGTAGAGAAACGAATTTGTTTCCCCAGATAACCGCGTTAATGTTTAAACTATTATTTTCACCGCGAACAGTTTGGAGCTAGATCAGACGTCGGGTACCCGGCGTCTGATCACACTCCAAACTGTTTGCCATTCAGATTAAAAGTGGTAGTCAGAATTGCCAAAATGTTGTCGATTTCTATATTTCATTGCAATGCGTTTGCGTTTTTAAGAACGGAAAAATAACTTTTTCTTGACTATATTTCAGACCAGTAGCCAACTCGCAATCGATGGCCAACGACGGCCATCTTTTTCTTTGCTGAACTCATGGCTGGAAAGTAGCATATGTTGTTTTGAAATGCGGTATCACCGATAGTTAATATTGTTTTAATGAAATTTAACGGCCATATATGTAGGAAATATCCAAATATGCCTGAACAGATATTCACTTTTTTCATGAACTTATTTACAGAAAAGGGTTTAGACCATCCCCGGTTTCCAAGCTCTTTACAGTAGTGTCCAATGTTACAAGTTCTCAATATATATACAGTATTCAAGTCATAGTTTCAAGTCATACCGTTAAATGCATTTAAAAAGAAAAATGTTTCGAGATTTTTGACAATTAATCTCGGTTGTTTGAACTTTGCCCGACGTTCGACATGTATATAATTATGCAAATGTTTTTGTGTGTGTTTTGTCAATTTGCTGTTTACTGTGTGTCGTAAAGTTCATATACAGGGAGTTCTTCGTAAATTCTATACATGTACACATAATTATGATCACGTGTATTTAGAACATGTTTATGCGTTATTACCATGCCTATATCATGTTTGTGTTATTTGTCTTATTGTTCATACTATGTGTTGTATTTGTCTTTTTGTAATCTTCATATTATGGAGGAAATAAAGATATACTACTACTACTACTACTACTATTTCAGCTTTTTTCATAATGTCTTAGATGGTACAATGCAGAAGACTTTATTCTTCACCAATATGCGCGTTTATTTCTAAAACCATTATTCTCACATTACGACCCCTGTTTTCAATAGCAAACTACGATGACGAATATACTTGTCTCCAACATGTGTGAGACCAATTTGATGACGTCAGTATATTAACGTCACTATAATTTATAAAAGGCGTTTCAGATCACTGAGATTATTGCTTAAAAACATAACCAAGAGTATGTCACTCGTCGGTATTTGAGACAAGCGGATCTCATCCTCGTCAAGAATAGAAAAACTATTAAGCTCGCCAAGACTCGCTTAAATACATTTCAATTCTAGACTCGGTTGAGATCCGCTTGTCTCAAATATCGACTCTTTACAGATTTCGTTGCAAAAAGTTTGGAACCAACAATTTGGGCAAGCCGTGTCTGGTCAGGCTTCAAACTGTTGGCTTTTTAAATTAGAACTATACTTACATTCGCCCAATTCAATTACATTGAAAAATAGACGTTTATTTCGTATAGATGCAGCTGCTCGATGGGGCGGGACTTGTGGATAGCTTTCTCAGAGGAGGCTGTGCTTATGGATCCCTTATTAATCTTTCGAACGCCGACAGCAGACATTTTGCAGATTTTTCAAATACATGACTGTGTATGCTTCCGAAACGATGTATGCCTTCTTATTAGCGGAAACCATAATTATCGACTAGAATTCTTCTTTATTGATGAGACAAATGTCAAGAAAATTTAAATACCTTACGTTAGAATGTTTACAATGGAGTTTTTTTTGTTGCGTTCGAATGTACACAGCTTCAGTAATGCGGTTATGGCTTTTCCTTTCAGGGTACACATTATTAGTGTTTAACAATGTCTAATATTAGAAATTACAGCAGATATAATGTAAATATAAGAAGTGACCGGATTTTTTCAGCGTTTTAGCGAAATAAACGACAGAAAATGATCGGACATTAATCATGAATTGCTAGCGCGACTCATGGAATTTTTTTTAATTAAATCGTCATCATTTTAAATCAGCAGTCATTTTCTCTATTTTAGTGAATTGAGTTTGCATTTCCTTTCCGTTTAAACAGAAAATAGTTAGATCTACTTCTTCTCCGCGATAACATACAATGGAGACGTTATTCTTTCCCCTTTAAACGCAAAAGAAACACAAACGCAAAACATTAAAATGTAGAAAATAACTTTTTGACAATTTTGAGTTTTCATTTTTATCTGAATGGCAAACAGTTTGGAGCCTGATCAGACGCCGGGTTACCCGGCGTCTGATCTGGCTCCAAACTGTTTGCATTGGAAATAATAGTTTTAGCGTAAACGCATTTATTGGGAAAGAATAACGTATTCTCCACTGTACATCCTGAGAGAACATTTCCGTTTTCCAGACATAATACGGGCATCATTCACTGCTGTTCGCGTGATTTAATATTTTACATCATATTTAATATTTCATGTGATATGTTCTTGTCGTTTGTCGCTGATGTTGCCTCCAAATAGCAAAGCTTATGCACATTATTTGAATAAATTGAATTGAATTGAAAATGGAAAATCTTAATTTTAGAATAATCCCTTAGTACAGTGGAGAAGATGTTAGATCTAGTATTTCCCAATTTTCTCCTCTTAAGCATTTTTAAGGGGCGAACAGACTAAAAGGTGCTCCGTTTGCTAGAACAATGGAGAATGTTTACATTTTATTATGTATAAATATTTTATGTTATTAGTATTTATTTACCAAATTGTGAAAGTCTCTTATAGTTCATATTATGAACGACATGATATACTTTGAACAACTGTTAAATCTGTGAAATAGATATGTTGTAAATCATGTTGAGAGTTAAATAAGGAATTCAACTTTCCAAATAAACGCGTTTACGCAAAAACTATTATTTCAACTACAAACATTTTGGAGCCTGACCAGACGCCGGGTAACCCGGCGTCTGGCCAGGCATCAAACTGTTTGACACTCACTGCTATATAACCATAGTCATTTAACTAGAATTTATTTTCGTAGACAATGCAGTGAAATTGTTAAGACAGTGCTTTCTCCCTACAACGTCACTCCCAACAACGACTCCCTTCTTACAACGACCCTCGCCGCAGTTCCATTAACAGGAAAAATATGACCAACCCATTCACGACTGCAATGTCGTCTGCTTAAAATTGTCGACTGTTGTTTTCTTCAATGTGAAATAATTGAAATTTTGACAGAATTTTTTTAATGGCGAGTGACAAACAGCTTGAATCAAGATCAGACGCCGCGTTTACGCGTCGTCTGATCTTGATTTAAGCTGTTTGCAAATGTCCCTCCCTATAACGACTCCCTCCGAACAACGCACACATTGTTGTATCCCGCTGTATGTCGTTGTAGAGACGGAGCGCTGTACCGTTTTTCTACCACCCATATAATCAATTTCAACGGATAAGTGATGCATCTATAGTAAGAAAAAAAGGGGATTTGTTCTTGCCTAGACCAATGTCACTGATTAATATTATCAATCACAGACGTTGTTCAAGCTAGAGAGAGCGCTTGTCTTCCGGGATATTTGTCCGAGACAAAATCCGATAGATCCCGTGTTTCGCTGCTTACAGTTATTAGGCATGCGCTTGCTTCACAATCGGAATTCATTCTCGATGCCAGCTTCAATGGGCAGAGTTTTGTAGAACGACTGGAATAGTATGTGACTTCTAAATCGGAATTCATTCTTGCTTTGGAATAGTGTGAGGCTTTTCTGGCTCTTCGATACTTTCTGTGGTAGAGATGTTATTTTATCTCAATAAACGCCTACGGTGGAGAAAAACGTTATTCTTTCCCGTTTAAACGCAAACGAAACGCAAATGCATTGCATTAAAAGGGAGAAAAAATGACAACCTATTGACAATCCTGATCATTAATGTTAATCTGAGTGGCAAACAGGTTTTGAGCCTGATCAGACACCGGATTACCCGGCGTCTGATCTGGCTCTAAACTGTTTGCAATGGAAATTACAGTTTTAACGTAAACGCGGGTTTGGGAAAGAATATTATTTTCTCCACTGTTTGTGCGAAGTAATACAATTTTCAATTGAAAACAGGTTTAAGTCAGATCATTTGCCGGATAACCCGGCGTCTGACCAGGCTCCTAACTGTTCATCATTCTCATTTATAAGAATCGTACATATATTTCAATAAAGAAATTGCAAATTCTCTCATTTGATTTCTTTGCGTTTGCGCCGTTTCGTTTCTATTAACCCTTTCAACCCTACACCCCTCTGTAGAGATTACTGAACATATATGCAAACAGTGTAGACCCTGATCAGAGGACTCCTAAAGGAGTCCTCCGATCAGGGTCTACACTGTTTGATATTTTGATTGCTTTTTGTTGTCATATCAAAAATGTTACAATAGACTGGTTCAAAATGCATGTACTTGAAGAGTCCAAAAGGATAATAAATACCACAAGAGATATTTAGGATTGAAAGGGTTAAAGGGACTCGCAACCGGATGGTGTACTTGTCAAAATAAAATAAAATACTCAAATAAAAGCAAATTTGTGGCATTATTTGGCTTCTGACATTAAAAAAATATGATCAGTCCAAAAAAAGTCTCAAGAATCGTCACCGAATCTTAGTTTTATAGATATTTTCCATCGTTTTTCTATAGCGTCAGCTGACGGTATAGTTGTTGTTGTTGCTTCTCTACACGGGCTCAGAAATAAACCCGAGCCGAATAAAGTATTACCGATCGCTACCAGTGAAGTACGTAAATTCGCTACCATATGTATCGAGAGTGCTGGTAGCCCAGGTAGTAAAGGCGCTTCCTCATTTTTCATGTTTGTCTCCGCATGGAGGCTCACGGGTTCGAATCCCACCAGAGCTTCTTCTTTTTATTTTTTTGGAAATGCATTTTTCAACATAATTTATTATCCTACACTAAATCTTACCCATTTATATAAGCATTTGACATATATTTACAAATTACTAGTTTTAATGCTAAATCCGGTTGCGAGCCTCTTTAAACGGGGAAAATGACGCCTTCTCCACTGTACAAGCACACGTGTTCCGTTAATCCCCTCGCTGCCGTGGCGTCTTCAATTTTTAAAGATTGTCGTCTGCTTGTTTTTCTCATCATTTTTCTTTTTTTATTGAAGAAATATTGAAATGAGTGTCAAACAGTTTGGATACTGATTGGCCGTCGCGTTCAATCACCATAATTATGCAACTACAGCTCACATTGTAAACAGTTTGGCTCCTGATCAGACGCGGCGTACCGCGGCGTCTGATCAGGATCCTAACTGTTTGACAATCATGAATTTCTTAATGATATTTCTTCAGTCAAAGTTTCCCTAAATCTAGCTTTGAAACAAAAGTGCATACCAGGGGCCCGTTTTATGAAACGTCGTACGGCCAAAACGGTCGTAAGTCTAAACTTTAAAATACATTTAAATTCTTATATCTCTATCTAATCCTGTTTTCAAAGAGATATCACAAGACAGGATTAGATGGAGAAAGAATCGTCTTTTCAAGACAATTCCAAAGAGATGTCACACGACAGGATTAGATTAGGAATTACATAATTATTGATAATTTTAGAATCTGACTAACGGCCATTTTTGTCGTACGACGTTTCATAAAACGGGCCCACATCTTTAAGAAGTCGACACAGTGGCAATTAAAGGGTTGAAGCAGACTATAAAATTTGGCAACGAAAAGGTTAACTCATTTGTACCTACGGTTCTATATGTAGGATAAAGGCAAACGGTGTAGACCCTGATCAGACGCCGCATAATGCGGCATCTGATCATAGTGTACACTGTTTGCTGAAAAGAATTTCAATATAGAGTAAAACGAAAAATAAATATTTAGACCAGGCACCACTAAGTTAAAAATGGACTGTTCCAATATATATTGTATTTATAAGCATGGAAGAATCCACTGTGTAAATGTGTGAAACCATTGTATATCCATACTCCCTGAAGCGGCTGTTGAACAATCACGTGACTAAATGGTTCCCCGTGGACTATATAGGTTCATGTAAACTGTCCATCCTTTTTGCCTCAACGAATGCATAATTAATTAAAACAACGAGTATTTCATGTATTTTCTTCACTGAGGCACAAGGAATTTACAGACAGTGTAAGCTTGGAACTGGATTGTATCATAGCTAGTTTCGAAACCTTATATTAATTTGAAGGTAAGTATATTTCTTTATATATCATAGGTTCTGATTAGGTGCTGAGTAATGATTTGTTTATATTTATAACATTCCCATACCCCATTTTTATAGCGAGCGCGACGATTGGAAAGACTAGAAACATGATAGAAAAGAGTTTTATTTCTCTTTCAAATATTCAACTATTTGTTTATTTGTAATACACAGCGAAGCATCTCTATAACGACCACAAAATTGGTTGTTTGTTTTTGTTTTGTGTTTGTTTTGTGTTTGTTTTGTGTTTTTTTTGGTGGTTCTTTGTTTGGTTTTTATTTTGTGTGTTTTTTTGGTGTTTTTTTAGGGTTTTTTTGCGTGTGTGTGTGTGTGTGTGGGGGGGGGGGGGGGTTGTGACAAATGACTGCTTGGCGTGAGATGACTGTAAAATGGAGAGCTCCTTTAGGAGCTTTCTATCGAAATATTATCTTGCTTTCGCCTTGCTTTAGTCTGTTTTTTATATGATCATTTACCTTTCGTTTAAGTGGTCAAAATAAAAAGGTTTTACTGTGATAAAAAACACCTTCCAAATGGTTATGTTGTAAAGTATATTGAGGGATGGTCCATGCCGACCATCTGTATATACAGTGCTCCCTCCCTACAACGACCCTCCAAATAACGACCCCTTCTTTCAACGAACCTTGCCACAGTTCCCTTATGCCGATATTCCACACCGACTACGAATCCCACGAATCGCTACGAATTGGAAAATGCTAGGATTCGTAGATGATTCTTAACAAATTCGTGGAGTTCTTACCTGATTCGTAGTCGATTCTTACAGTTCGTGAGCGGTCGGGGATTCGTGGCAAAAACTTTGAGCTGTTCAAAGTTTTGGCCAAGATCCCCACGAATGGAACAATGGGTAGTTAATTCGTAACAAATTCGTAGTGGATTCGTAGGATTCGTAGCTGATTCGTAGGATTCTTAACTGATTCGTAAACAGCTTTTTGGGCGTTCGTGGTATTTTTAACTCATTCGTGGGATTCGTGAGTACCAGTTTGATACCGTTCTACTGTAGCCAGGAGTCTGAGAGCCAATGCCAGCTTCACTCTAGCATATAAATTTGGGATCGCGTGAGTGTCCCTCCTCTGTATGGATGACTGGCCCATAATCCAGGCATTCTTACATAGTTAGTAAAGGCATTCTCATCTTCCACACTAAGCTCATGTTCTAGCCTTCTAGCTGGAGTCACCCACTGTCTAACACACCACCTTGTGGATCTTCTCCTTCTTCTTCGGTGTATATTCTTGCTTTTAGCATGCAGCTTGCGTTGATTCGCAAGTTCCAAATCCAGTGCTACTGCTACTCTATCTTAAAATTCCATTTCAGGGCTGATTCCCGAGTTGAAACGGGAACTACAGTGCTCCCTCTCTATAACGACACCCAATGGGGGACAAACATGGGTTCGTTGTTCGAAGGGAGTCGTTATTGGGAGGGAAATTGGCTTACAATTGCAATCCGTTTGAATCCAGTGTAAAATATGAGTTCGCTTGGCTTGTGAGTAATATAGTGCCACTGATATACATACGAGGGGTGTTCCAAAAATAATGTCACTTGCATCGGTGCGCATATAGCGGAAGTGCTTTTGTTCATTTTAATTTGCTCTGCCCTTCAAAATACTCTCCGCCAGCCAGAACACACCTTTTTAGCCGGTCAATCCAATTTTGGAAGCATTTTTCATACTCTTCAATGGAGACAACCATCAGACACTGATAAACAGCAGATCCAAGGGCATTTCTCGAATTGTATCTCCTTCCAGATAAATGATATTTAAGTTTTGGAAAGAGAAAATAGTCGCAGGTGGGGGGGGTGGGGGGGGGGGGGTGAACCTTCTCTGACTCCAAAAAGTCAGTCACAATACGTTCCTTGTGAGCGGGTGCACTATCATGCAAAAGTCGGACATAATTAAGTTCTGTTTTGGGGCGGCGACTTTTGTAGTAGTTCTTCAATTTTCTCAGAACAACGTATTATAGTACTTGCCTGTGACCGTTCTGCCTTTTGGCACCGGGATTTGAATAGCTGGACCCTAATTAGTGAAAAACAATAGCATACAAAACCTTCTTTACCATTCGTATTCGTTTGGCAATACTTGGGCGTCTGGCATTTTTAGTGGCCCATATTCGGTTGGAAACCTTCCGCTTTGGTTCAAAATAATACACCAGTGACTATATTATCAAAAGCCTTTTTACTATATTTTGGGTACATTTTGAGAAGTTATTTTGCCATTGTTACACGCGTCTTCTTTTGCTCATCCGTTAACAAATGGGATATCCATCTTGCATTTATCTTTCTAACTTTTAGGTGTTTCTTCAAAATTGCATGAACTCTTGCTAAAGACAAGTTTGTCATTCGAGCCAATTGTCTTACGGTGAATCGAGCATCAGTTTTGAGGATATTTCGGATTTGTCCATGTTACCTTTGGTCGTAGTTGTTGCAGGACGGCCTGGGCGAGCAGCAACTTGCAACTTTCAGTTGCTGCTGCCCGGCACTAAATTTAGCTACCCACCTACAAACAGTCCTGTGAGACATTTGGCCCTCCCCATAAATGTCACACACCTCGCGGTGAATATCTACAGCCTTTATGCCGAGTAATGACCTACCTTTTATTGGCGTGTTCACCTGAGACTCGCGAGTCTAGTAGAGTTTACCAAATGACGTAAACTGGCGCTAAAATCTGAATGTGCACGCACTTTTCACCAGAACGACAAACCCTTCAGACGAGTAAGTAATGGGTCAAATTACGGCCTAAAACAAAATGGGAACCACGCCAACCCGGACCAATAAAGGCAATTTTATGATTATAATGTCGAACAATGCAACCCTAGGCTAACTATTTGTTACCTTATAGCACGGTTACAGGACTGTTCATTAAAACACTCTTAAACATGCGTAAATTATACGGTATTTAGCTTTTTACTATTGGGATTTTGCGTTGTCATTTTCTGACGCCATTTTGAAAGTCGACTAACCCTGCGCAGGGACTGGGTTAGCCTAGAGTTCGGTTCAGAGGTCATATGACGTCATTCGAGTACGAACGCAGTTTGTTCACCTGTAACCTGAGGAACTCGGGTCGATTCGAGGATCTCAGGTGAACACGCTCTATAACGGCCCTAATTTCAAGAACATTTTCAGCTCATTTTCCTCATTTTGTGTATAGTCTATCGAATAGGCTATAAAACGATGTACACTGTACCGAGGCCAGTGAACGTGTGGACGAGATATTTACCTGTGTCACGAGCCAGTGATCACTCAATCGCAACGAGGTGATTTTGTGCATAAATTGCACGATTTCCGCGAAATAAAGCACAGATGACATTATTTATGGAACACCCCTCTACAACCAATGTACAGACAGCCATACATACAACACCAGATCCGACGCCGCTTAACACTGCGTCTGATCTGGATACAAGCTGTTTGTCACTCGTTATTAAGTTTTTTACATCAACGTCTCCATTATGTAACTTTGAGAAAAACAGCAGACGACAGTTTCAAGCAGACGACATTGCTACCGTGAATAGGTTGGACATTGTTTTGGGGGATAGCGGCAAGCGTTGTTGTAAGGAGAAACCCGTTATTTGGAGTGTCGTTGTAGGGAAGGAGCACTGTAGTATGTAACTTTGTGAAAACAGCAGACAACAATTTTAAGCAAACAATATAGCAGGCGTGGAAGGTTGGACATATTTTTTTTAGTTGGAAAACAACGACACGTGTTATTGTAAGGAGGGAACCGTTGTTGTGAGCGCCGTTGTTGGGAGGAAACACTGCATACCTTCAAGAATCCCACGAACCGTCAAGAATCAAACTTCATTCGTAGCTGATTCGTAGATGCATTCGGCATTATCGTAACTGATTCTTAGCGTTCGTGCAGTATTCGTAGTGGATTCTTGTAATTCGTACGGAATTCTTGACAGTATTCGTAAGATTCGAGCCGAATCCCACGAATATTCTTAACTCGTTCGTAGCCGATTCGTAGAGTGTCACGAATTAGATAGAAAGATTTACCGAATTCCACGAATCGCCACGAATCATAACATTTATCAATTCGTTAGAGTCGTAGTCGGTGTGGAATAGGGGCATAAACAAGACAATTTTACCAAACATTTTCATAGGTCCAATGTTGTCTACCTAAAATGTTCTATCCTATTCATCTCAAAGTTAAATAATGGACATTTTTACAGAAAAAACTAAATGACGAGTGACAAACAGGTTGAATCCAGATCAGACGCCGCGTAACGCGGCGTCTGATCTGGAATCAAGCTGTGTGCACATTCCCCTCCCTATAACGACTCTCTCCGAACAACGCACACACTTTGGGTGTCGTTGTAGTGAGGGAGCGCTGTATACTGATTGTAAGTGGTGAATAAATTGTAAAAAATACAAATAAAATAAAATAATATTCTGAATAAGGAGACTCTTTGAAAGCATATGATAATAAAAACAAGCACGGTATATATACTGCCGCCATAAATGCGTTGGAATCAATGATCCCAATGGAGACCATAAAGTATACCAAAACTGAGAATGAGATGCGGGGCGTTTTACGACCCTAACGTAATCACTCAACATCTGCTGTTTTGAAACAATAAGTCATGAATTTTGAAGGCAGTATGTATAGATAACGCAATACGTGGCGCCTGGTCTGGGTTCAAGCCATTTGCAAATGTAAGCCAATGTCCCTCCCTATAACAACGCCCTCCTAACAATACGCTCTTTGTCTCCTATTGGATGTTATTATAGAGAGGGAGCACTGTTTGTATATGACGCATCACTAGACGTTATTGGGCTAATGTGAATCAAGGTTCAATTAAGTGCAGTTCATTATATACATTGACATGAAACATATATTGCAAAAGTATGAACTGAATAGTTCCTCTAAATGCCAGTAGATCAATATAAAGAAAGGAATGCACCTTGGCTAAACATCTATATTTACATTCACCTCATTCAATCCCAAAAATGACGTTTACTTCGCATAGACGCAATTTATCTAGGGTGGGACTTGTAGATATCTTTCACAGGGGCGGCGGAGCTTATGGCTCATTTCTCGAATCACAGCTTCAGTTATGTGGGTATGGTTGTTCCTTATAAAATACACATTTTTCGTGTTAACAACCTCTTATATGGATTAAACATACATGCATACTAATACAATGTTTATTTAATATAAGAAATTACAACAAATATAAGGTTAATAGAAATATGATCTGCTTTTTTCGGCGTTTTTAAGGTACTTCGCAGGTGCGCTTAATTTCCATACAATGTGTATGAAACTTTTTATGAAGAATGATAATAGCCTAAGAAACAATGTGTGAAAATATAGGCAAAATCTATCGTGTGGTTTGTCTTTTAGGTCTCTTTTTCTGACAAAAACCTGGAACTTTGATGATTTTATTTTTCTCAAAAATAAATAAAGCTAATAACTACAAGTCTCGCCCAATAAGTAGTCCACAACATATTCATTACAAGAAAAGCTAAAATAATTTTAAGGTATTCAGAAAGATGTTATCAGCAATTTAAATTTTTCATAATCGTAAAATTGAATTACAAAAAACTGACTCATTCAATGTACATTTGTTTTCATTTTATTCAAATATATGGTTGATGAAATAGTTAGTCTGAACAAAATAGAAAATATTACAGTCAGGATTTGTTGTAATAACAGCTTTTCTTATTAAAATGTGTAATATTTCAAGTTGAGATACAGTTACCTTCCTTAAAATTATAATTCTGTCATTAAAATGCGTTTTTATTTATTCATGGACTTGCATACAAGGTTAATTATATTATTTAAACATAATAATAATGGGCAATATCGATCTTGAAAAGATTGACGTATTGATAAGCTTCAATGTGTGGCTTTATAGTTCGATCAAATCGTATAAATGTATACCGATTTTATTGACTTCGAAGTCATTAAACTCAAACGTACATGTAAGTGGAAATATAATTGGACCGTATATAACATCACTTATTCTAATCAACGAAGACAAAACATAATATGTCCCTTGATCACTGCGTTATGGATTGAGAAGTCAATATATCGGACACCTAAAAAAATATTTGGATCGCATGGGTCTCGAACCTATGGCCATTAAATTGCTAGTCAATCACTGTACTAAACGCGCTATGAAGGATTATACCAATTCGTATTAACATTTCCTTTATATAAATTTTCTAGTATAAGCACGTACGGAAAAAGTCTGTGTCGTCCAGACGCATATCCGTTCGCCCGTAAGACCGACTTCCAGTAGCGAAAGGCACTAAGCGAAATAAACGACAGAGAATGTCCGGCAAATTTACCATGAACCACGCTAGCACGATCCATGGAATTTTCCGATCGTTTTCTGTCGTTTATTTCACTTAAACATCGAAAAAATCAGTTCATTTCTTAAAGATTTAACTCTTTCATATATATGTAACAAGGATAACGAGCAATCAGGGAATAAGAGAAATCACTTAAAAATCAGGGATTTCGCGAAAACACTAAATCTCCCCGGGAAAAGGCGTTACATGTATTTTGAAGCTTTTCGTTGAATTTTAATAAATACTTGGCAGTTACTTTTGGTTTAAGTAATGAATCTTTCCTTGTTTAGATCTTTAAGTTCAAAGGCATGTACCACGCTATGAAATATTTTGTAAACCTTATTTACAACACAGATGTCTTGTTTTTTAACTGAAAGAAATATCATGATAATACAAATCTACTTATTTGATGAAAAATGGGATTTTTCATCAATTCCCTAAAACGCCAAGTAATTATGCATACTCCCTGAAACATTCAGGGATTATGCGCAATACCTGATGATAAGTTATCCCTGTAACATATGCATGTAGATATATCAATATATGCATGTAACATACCGCAATATTGATACTGATTAGTCGCTGAGACAACTTGCGTCTGCTCTGGGTCAGAACTGTTTGCAGTAGATACTCTTCCGCGGAGGAAACACTTTTGGTGGGAAATAGCGTGTAGATCGCGTGAGTTGAATTAACTATTCCGACTAATACAGTGCTCCAACCCTACAACGACCCTCCCAACAACGACTCCCTCCTAACAACAACCCTCGCGCAATTCCCTAAACAGGGCAATTATGTCTAACGTTTTTGCTGCTGTAATATCGTCTGCTGAAATTTGACGTCTGCTGGTGTGTTTTTTTCAAAGCTACATATAAGTGGCAATTTTGATAGAATAAATAGCATGATGAGTGACAAACAGCTTGAATGCAGATCAGACGCCGCGTAACGCGGTGTCTGATCTGCATTCAAGCTGTTTGCAAATATCATACAAGTCTTAATTTTCCCTCCCTATAACGGTCCCCCGAAAATCGCACACAAACTGTGTCTCCCATTTGGTGTTGTTGTAGAGAGGGAACACTGTAGTTGAGAATATAACCTGGCAATAAATGTAGATATAATCGAACACATCTATCGATTTGGTATCGATTAATAATTAATAATTAAGATCGTACACATTTTAACCATTTCACTGCCAACGGCGCCTAAAGGCGACTTTGCAAACAGTTTACACGGCGTCTGATCAGGATCCAAACTGTTTGACACTCATATCGATATTTCTTCTGTCAAAACAGCACTAAAGGTGACTTTAATTTGTTTGCAGACGACACTACCAATGCAGACGGTATTTTGGCGGTAAGAGGGTTCAAGCAGACGATATTTAAAACTTGGCAAGGAAAGAGTTAAGGACTAAAGTGTAACACCAAACATGACAATAATCAACACACAGTGGTATCAAAGTCAAGTATTATCTTCAAATCCCATTTTCGCTTGTGTGAAACCTCAATAAAAGTGTTAGTATGGATCCCATTTGAACTTCAACGATATTGAAATTTTCAAGAAAAATCGATTTATCTCTGAAAGGCATTTTGTTCACACGCAAGTTTAAATACTAAAAGTCGAGTGGAATTATTAGTGATAAAGAAGTCGGAATTTGTCATATTATTCAATTAATACATTTAACCCTATAGCAACGAGTAAACTCGTCATTTACAAACTGTGTGTATGTTGGGAGTGCATTTGTCCTATGCATACCATGCAGACCCTGATCAGAGGGATCATGTAGGGCTTGGCATAGAAATATACTAATACGATCAAGGAACTGTACATTTGGTTTGAGGGAATTTCGATATACCTATAAGAACAAAGTACAAACCATAGACAAATTTGGTATCAACATGCGCAAAAATAGATAGGCTACACGTTATTATATTTTTAAGTGTGATTTAATAATTTGCAGTGAATAATTTAGTGTCTAAAAGACGATGGTGTGAAAAGTAAAAATCGCAGACTTATAATGTTTTTATAACTCTGTGTAAAACTGTGACCCCCGAGAAGGGGCCATTTTTGACACCAGAGTAAGATTTGAAACACATTTACATGTAGTATAGATGTCCTTTGCAAGGATTCATGTTAAATATCAAAGTTCTAGACCTCACTGTTTGGCATAAGAATATTGGTCAATGGCAAAATGACAGTTGCAATACATGACACGTATGCAGCTTTTTCTTTTCACACCCTCGTCATTTACACACAAAATTATGATATGAAAATTATCAAATAACAACTGAACATAAACCTTCGTTTAGTCAATACATTTTTGCACATATTTCTACCTAATTTGCCTATGGTTTGTTCTTATAAGTATTACAGAAGTTACTCAAACCAAATGTACAGTTTCTTTATCGTATTAGTATAGTTAAAGTAGGACGAAAGAAAAATAGACGTTTTTCATCCTGCCTTAGAGCAAATGTCTTCAAAGATACTATTTTCCAATCAAAAACGAGTCATTTGCCTTAATATCGATAGCTGTATTTTTTTCTGTTTATAAAGCGTGTATAATTTTAAATCGATTTTCGAAAATTCATAATCGCTTGTCTCTTGTAATGTCAACATCGATTGTTAATAAATCAGTATCGATAATCGGAACAACACTACATGTACAGGTACATGTGTATTAACCATTTCGCTGCTAACGGCGCCAAAGGGCGATTTTGCGTAACGCGGCATCTGATCAGGATCCAAACTGTTTGACACTCGTATCGACATTTCTTCAGTAAAAAAACCCCTAAATCTGACTTAAAAATATTGCAAACGACATTATCAATGCAGACGATATTTTGGCGGTTGGAAAGTTAAAGCAGACGATAAATTTTGGAGATAAAAAAGTTAATGCAACACCGATTTCCTATTTTCAGGTGAAAACGTACCCAGACATCATGATGTTAATACGGAGAAAGAAGAGGGTGCTGAAGATGCTGATGATTTGCTTGTTAACATTCCTAGTCCCATGTGAGTTCAATACTGTGGAGAAAACGTTATTCTTTTCGGTTTTATCCTTTCCCCCATAGGACCGACTATTAGCGTATTATTTTATTCCTCCGCTGAAGAAAATAGTTCCAGTGTATACCTTCATGAAACAATTACCATTACAAATATTTTATATAGCCTAGCAGATTTTAGCTAAAAGCTGGCTGAGAGTAAAGCAGAATGTGCCTTAAGGCACATTCTGCTTTACTTTCAACCTGCTTTATATGATCATATTATCATTATTTATATCATTATATGACCTGATTTAATATGATTAATGTCTGCAATATCGCTTGAAAGATAGATTTAAGGCAGTATAACTTACGTAACTTCAAAACAAATGACTAACACATCCAAAGGGGTTTCTTTTCTCTGGCTCAGGTACAGTGGAGAAAACGTTATTCTTTCCCAATAAACGAGTTTATGCTAAATTTATCATTCCCACTGCAAACTGTTTTGAGCCAGATCAGACGCCGGGTAACCATGCGTCTGATCCGGCTCAAAGCTGTTTGCTACTCAGATTAAAATGAACATTTAGATTTGTCAAATTGGTGTCAAACTCTCCATTTTATGACAATGCGTTTGCGTTTCGTTTGCATTTAAACGGGAAAGAGTAACGTTTTCTCCACTGAATGCGCGTTTAGTGGGAAATAATAACTTATTCTCCATTGTACAAGTAATGGATTATTCTTTGTCTGTACAAGAACCGTTAATTGATGTAAACAGTAAGAAAGTAAGTAATCAATCGACGTTTTTGTATTAGCAGGATAAATATGATGACTAGACACGTTGATTGTATTAGTTAGTTCGAAAGGAAGCTATTTAACCCCCACACTGTCATGACGTCATCGATTTTAAATAATTGTCGTCTGCTTTTATTTCTCACAGTTAGATTTTAAGCATATTTTGACTTAAGAAATATTGAAATGAGTTTTGAACAGTTTGAATCCTGATCAGACGCCGCGTTACGCGGCGTCTGATCAGGATCCAATCTGTTAAAAGATAACTATTGTTCTTTGGGATAATGCAGTGATGTGGTTAAGCCTATTTGGCGAAACAGTTATGAGACTAACCCATTTCTGCCTAACGTCATATAAGCGGGAAAACAGCAAACAGTCTATATTAGATTGGACATATGGGCATTCGGTGCATAAAGCGGCATCTGATCTTAGTCTTCACTGTTTCCTAACATGATTTTCTATGAAAAACAAAATTGTGAATGAAACAATAGACCACGCACTCCATACATATATACTCAACAAAAAAAGTTAAGGAATTTTCAGAAAATCATGTATTTGGTGTCACTTGCTGCTGAAAAAAGAGTTTCGTCTTACCGTATTTCTAGATTTTAAGAGAGATGATCACTTAAGGTTGGTTAAAAGTAAAGCAGGAATACTACTTAAATCGATTTTTGCTTTACTTTCTTTCAAACATCTTTTGGTGCATATTCATGAATATGCAAAGTTGAACATATTTTTTTGTCAGTTATGGAATGGATGAAAGATAGTTACATGTACCTGCCTCAAACTAAAAATCTACTCTGGGATTTTTGGTTTAAATTTAAAACTGGCATGAATTTGTATCAAATGGCGTTAACTCTTTCACTACAACATTTTATCGTCTGCTTTAACCCTCTAACATGTACCGCCAAAATGCCCACTGCATTTGTAGTGTCGTCTGCAATATTATCAAAGTCAGCATTAGGGCCGTTTTGACTGAAGAAATGTCGACACGAGTGTCAAACAGTTTGGATCCTGATCAGACGCCGCGTTACGCGGCGTCTGATCAGGATCCAAACTGTTTGCAGAGTCGCCTTTTGCCAACGTTGGCAGTGAAAGAAATTAATTCTGAACTCAAAGGTCTAAAGCGTAATGTATGTCAAGGGACCATGGTTCCGTTCCTGTTTCTTCACCGATAGCATGAATGGCGTTAGATCATTGGCTCTCACTATTTGTAATCAATACTTTGTTTTCAATAACCTTTTCTCTAGGGACTTTCACATCCAAAGCCCTTCGCGTTTTAGAGTCTGAAAAAAGTAATGAGGTATTCAGACTAAATCCAGTGTCTAGCTGAATAAATGAATTCATTTTCAAAGAGTCTGGATCCATAATTATCAATCACCGACAAACCAGCGGTTCCGATCTGGATCCATACTGTTTAACACGTGTTTCGGATGCTAACATCATCTGCTTTAAACAATTATCGTCTGCTTTTATTCTGCAGATTTCGTCTGATCAGGGTCCAAACTGATTGGAAACAACCATTGTATAAGGCAGTGAAACGGGTTTAACCCATTTCCCCATAGCCTGTTTCTTAGTATTGAATATATGTGTCTACTTAAAGGAGGTTGAAAGTGAAGCAGTATGCGCCCTAAGGCGCATTCTGCTTTACTTTCAGCCAACTTTAAGCTACAGGCTGCTAGGAAATAGAAAATGTTTCTTATGATTCATATTGATGGGTGTGTAAATTGGAATTATTTTCTTTAGTGGATGAATAAATGAAAGGCGTAAAAAGGCGTATTTATAGGGTAATGGGTTAATAAAACATCCCTGTATTTCAATTTGAGAATTAAAAGCAGACGACACTATATGAGTAGATACTACAGTCGAAACTCAATACTTCGAACTAGCGTTAGTTCGAACATACCGATATTTAAAGCCACATTTTAACGTTGAAATATGGGTTTGTTTGACTTTAGCAAGACAAACTTATTGAAATGCAATTTATGAAATACTGGTACAATCGCTTTAAAGCTAGTTCGACTGGGCTGTCATAAACTGATCTTAAAAAATCCTAAGATTTCCAAATGTTCTATTTTGCAAGCGTGATTACTTAAAGCGGATTGAAAGTAAAGCAGAATGCGCATTGTTTTACTTTCAGCCTGCTGTAAGCCACCATCTGCCAGGATAAAATACGAAACATTCCGGAGAAATGGAAATCCTGTTCGATGTATTTAGTTTCGACTGTGTTTTTAGTTGTGAAGGAAATTATTAGTATAGACACTGTCGCTTCCTCTTGGCGCTATATCCAGGGCTGCCATAAGTTGACATGAACAATCCTAAGAATTCCAAATTTGCATTTTTCAAGTGCGATTTTACGAATCGTACCTTTACCCCGTAGCCTTTTTCTTGTTTTGTTGACATGCTACTACTTAAAGCAGACTGTAAGTAAAGCAGAATGCGCCTTGAGGCGCATTCTGCTTTACTTTCAGCCTGCTTTAAGCTACCATGTACTTGAAAAAATCCGGAGATTTAGGAAACATCCGGAGAAATGGGAGCCCTGTAAATATACCTCAAGACAACAACGTCTCCATAAAATAAACCGTAAATAGACTAAATATTGTGTAAAACAGGCCTGAGCAAGAATTGTAGAACCTGATCAGACTGCTCCCTCGGGAGTAGTATAATATGGGTCTACACTGTTTGCAATTCAGTTAGACAAACTAAGATGAAAGCAATTAATCCCTCTTTTAGGATAATTACAGCAATTATAAAGGGAGTCCCATTTTAAAAGATTTCTACAGTAACTGAAAATATTCTAAGCGGACGGTCAACCATAATCCTGCTGCTCCATGGATACAGCGGAGAAAACGTTATTCTTTCCCGTTTAAACGAAACGAAACGCAAACGCACCGCAATAAAATGGATAAATTAACAACTTTTCAACATTTCTGACTATTGATTATAAACTGAGTGGCAAACAGTTTGGAGCCTGATCAGACGCCGAGTTACCCGGCGTCTGATCTGGCTCTAAACTGTTTGCAATGGAAATAATAGTTTTAGCGTAAACGCGTTTATTGTGAAAGAATAACGTTTTCTCCACTGTATGTGTAATAAAAAGTTGGCCCGCTGAACATCTGTCATTGAAGTACATTATTACATTCGAGAATAAGAAAGAACTCCAGAGGAAAGGGTGTCGACTTATGTCGGATAAATTATTCAGGAAAACCGTACAGACCCTTACCAGACAGCTGTCTCGGGATATACTTGTATATATATGAGCCTTGACTACATGTTAATAAGCGTTGCTTATATGAGCATAGAACATATAACTATTGCATATATGAACAATTATATATAAGCATCGCAATTATGATATTGGACTTGTTAAGCCTTTCTTATCATACATGTTCAAGTCTGATCTTTATGATTAGTCCACAATACTGAAAATTGCAGATGGACTTATTTGATAATATATAAAAGAATGATACAGATTAGCAAAATTGTATGAGATTTAATTTAATCACATACCTACCCCTGTATTCTATAGCGAACAACCATGACGAATATCCTTATCTCCTACATGTGTAAGATCACTTTGATGACGTCACTATAACGTCACTATTTATAACGGCGTTTGATGTCACCAGGGTTCCAAAATGCATATTGCTTGAAAATTAGCTTAAATCGTTGGTAATGTGAGAAAAACAATCTGTCACTCGTCGATGTTTAAGACAAGTTGATCTCAAACTCGTCTAGAATAGAAAAGTTATTAAGCTCGACAAGGCTGCCTCGCTTAACAACATTTCAATTCTAGACTAGTTTGAGATTAGCTTGTCTTAAGCATCGACTCATGACAGATCCTATATATATCTGCATTGATGTATGAGGATGAATTAAAAAATGAGCATAAATATATGAGAAAGATTTAAAAAGTAAAGAATGGAGTATATGAGCCTGATATATACATGTATATATATGAACTTGACATTTACGAGCCTTACATAATATAATATATTACCTTGCAATATTTAGGTATCGAGTATGTTGAACATGCAGGAAGTTATGAGCCTTCAGATATGATTCTGACATTTATGACATATATGAGACCAATAAACATAAGTCTTTGGAATATATTAAACTAGAATTTATAAACGTGTTGTATTATCAGTGTATTTGTATACAGTGCTTCCTCTCTACAACAAGACCCACTCGGAGACAAATATTATGAGATGCTCGATGGGAGTTGTTATAGGGAGGGAAAACTAGAACGGCTATCACTAAAGGTGATAAATACCCCCACTATACAGCACTCAGTCACACTCTGCAGACGTTTTCAATAAGGTTCTACAATAAGGTCAAAGGTATAAGCCAAGGTCAAAATGACTTAAAATGATATATGACACTCTGCAACTCCTGAGTAACAGTTATGCCAAGTATCAAGTAAATCAGATTGAGAATGAAGGAGTAGTTCGCCGTACAAGATTTTGCCAATATCAAGGCCAAAGGTAAAGGTCACAGATATTTGAAATTTGTGTCTTGCACATCTACTATTCCTGAGTAAAATTTATGCCAAGTATCAAGTGAATCAGGTTGAAAGTGAAGATGGAGTTCAATGTACAAGATTTTTCCTGCCAATTTCAAGACCAATGTTAAGGCCAAAGTTCAAGGTCAAGGTCACAGAGACCTGAAATGTGTGTCTTACACATCTATTACTTCTGAGTAACATTTATGCCAAGTATCAAGTGAATCAGGTTGAAAGTGAAGGAGGAGTTCAAAGTACAAGATTTTGCCTGCCAATTTCAAGGCCAAAGGTCAAGGTCAATGTCACAGAGACCTGAAATGTGTCTCTTACAAATCTTTTACTCCTGAGTAACCTTTATGCCAAGTATCAAGTGAATCAGGTTGAAAGTGAAGGAGGAGTTCAAAGTACAAGATTTTGCCTGCCAATTTCAAGGCCAAAGGTCAAGGTCACAGAGACCTGAAATGTGTGTCTTGCACATCTACTACACCTGATTAACAATTATGCCAAGTATCAAATGAATAAGGTTGAAAGTGAAGGAGAAGTTCGCCGTACAAGATTTTGCCTGCCAGTTATAAGACCAATTTCAAGGCCAAGGGTCAAAGTCACAGAGATTTGAAATTTGTGTCTTGCACATTTACTACTCGTGAGTAACATTTATACCAAGTAGAAAGTGAATCAGGTTGAAAGTGACGGAGGAGTTTAAAGTACAAGATTTTTTCTGCCAATTTCAAGACCAATTTCAAGGCCAAAGGTCAAGGTCAATGTCACAGATACCTGAAATGTGTGTCTTGCACATATACTACTCCTGAGTAACATTTATGCCAAGTATCAAGTGAATCAGGTTGAAAGTGACGGAGTAGTTCGCCGTACAAGATTTGACATTTGTGTCTTGCACAACTACTACACCTGAGTAACATTTATGCCAAGTATCAAATGAATCAGGTTGAAACTGAAGGAGGAGTTGAAAGTACAAGATTTTGCAGACAGACCGACCGACCAACCGACCGACGGCCGACCAACCGACAGGCTGATTCCAGTATACCCCCTCAAACTCTGTTTGTGGGGTGTAATTAAGACTTTGCATACTTTTGCAAAAAGCTTTAATCAAGATCAGACGCCGTGTAACGCGGCGTCTGATCTGAATTCAAGCTGTTTGTCACTCGTCATTATATTTCTTCTGCCAAACGGTCCACTCATATGTAACTTTTAGAAACAACAGCAGACGACAGTTTTAAGCAGACTATAATTATTGCAGCAGTGAAAGTGTTAGATATGATTGTCTTGTTTTGGAACAGCTGTAGTCATTGTAATAGGGAGGGAATCGTTGTTGGGAGGGATTATGTAGGAAAGGAGCATTGTAACAGCATGCATTAGTTCAGACTGACATTAAACAGCATTGCCAACATACCTTGCATATACGAGTTATGCAAATATAAGCTTGACTTATATGAACCATGTATATAAAGGCGCCTGACATATATATTAGATTTTGACATATACTTGTATGACACTCGCGTATAGATCTATACATTTTGTCTCTTTTCAACAATTTTTTTTTAAAACAATCGGGTCCCGATTCCTCAAACTCACTTATATCGAATATACCCGTATTCCAAAGTTTAAGCGCGATTGAGCCACGTTAAATATTTCAAATACTGGTATTATCGACTAAAGGAAGCTCGAGATATATCGAAATTTTGTCTGGAGAAATTTAGATAAAGTCAAGCGAGCACGAGAAATATTGAATTTTTACATAAAAAATTCGAGTTAGCTCGACTGTATTATTATCATGATTGTATTAAGCGCGACTTGGCTAACATTTGCAAACAGTTTGGATGCAGATCAGACGCCGCATAACGCGGCGTCTGATCTGAATCCAAAATGTTTGTCATTCGTCTTCAACCTTTCGTTATTTGGAAAAACTTAATATCTATTTTCATTTATTTTCGTAGAAGATATATTTGAAGCAGACGGCAATTCAGCAAAAGGGTAAAGTGAGGTCGTGGTATCGAGGTTCAACAGGGCCTCCATTTCTCCGGATTTTTCCTAAGTATTCGGATTTTTATCCTAGCAGATCGTAGCTTAAACGCCTTATGGCGCATTCTGCTTTACTTTCAACCTATTTAAGCAGTCATGTGGGTACAGAAACAGACTATGGGGTAAAGGTACATGTACGATTAGTAGAATTGCGTCTGAAAAATTGGAAATTTGAATTTTTTATGATCAACTTATGGCAGCCCTGGTTCAACTGTTTTAATAACTTACTTTCAGATATAGTGGTATCAAACTTGGAGTCACAAAGTCTGTCCAAAGACCGGATGATATATTTCATTAACACCGGGGCCAAATCCACCATAGCATACAATTCGTTCTCAGAGGCCGATAGATCAATGGTCAACGAAACACACAAGGGAGATAACCAATACATGGCCGGAACAGAGCTGTTCAAACCTGATGAACTCCCTTTAACTATCCAGTACTGCAATAACCCGTTCAAACCTTTGATTGGTAAAGAAGGTAAGGTTTAAAGTTCAACATGATTCTTAATATTAACAGTTTAACATAATTAAACCTAGCGACGAGTATACCCGTCATTAACAAACGGTGAGCCGCTGGATGTAAATAGTACACTTGACCTATGCAAACATGGTGCAAATGCGGGTTGTAAGTTACCTTGTGGATCATATTAGTTACCAAAACATGAACCCATTGTTTTAGGTATCTGGGCCTGAATTATTGAGATGAGCGCAGAACGCAAACGAAATGCAACAAAATGTAAAAATACGTTTTTGGTTTTTCTTATGCTATACTTTAATCTTAGTTGCAAATAGTTTGGAACCTGATCAAATACCGAGTTACGCGGCGTCTGGCCAGGAACCACACTGTATGCAAATAACTAGATCTATCGTACTCAGGGTAAGGCAGTGAAGGGATTAAACAACCAGAACAATAGACACACGAAATATAACTCTTTGGCAGTCTGAACTGTTTTTGGCTGCCCGGGGGTATAACACCTTATTCATATGCAAATCAGGGACATACCGTTTGGATTGCATATGTTTGGGAAAGCAAATTTAGAATTTTATTAATATTAACTTCTTTAAAGAGGTGAGAATAAAAACGAATAAATATTTAAATAGGATTGTTATTTTTAAAGGACACACATGAAATCAATCACCCGCTTGAATGAACCAAAATGAGTTTGAAGGCCATTTTAGTCTCATAACTTTTTTACTCACTCTGCAGAGACCTGTCCAACGTAAAACTGTGTTTGTATATAAACCCCGTGATATATATTTAAGGTCAATTTCACTGTATGGCACAATGCCTTCTTTGAACTGACACCCATTCGGGAGTCAAAGACGCCTTTGTATTTGTTTACATTGGTGTCTTTTTGCCTTGTCCGTGTACTACTCCTGTCCCACAGGGGTAATAGTAGTAGTAGTAGTTGTTGTAGTAGAAGTTGTTGTAGAAGAAGTTATCTAGCTTTAGTGTTAGAAGTAGATAAAGTACATATATAGTAGAGTGCTAAGATAAGGGGTAGACAGAGTAGTGTTAGGAGTAGGTAGTGGTAGTGTAAGGAGTAGGTAGTGGTAGTATTATGGGTAGAGAGAGTAGTGTAAGGAGTAGGTAGTGGTAGTGTTAGGAGTAGGTAGTGGTAATATTAGGGTAGGTGGAGTAGTGATAGGAGTAGGTAGTGGTAGGGGTAGGTAGAGTAGTGTTAGGAGTAGGTAGTATTAGGGGTAGGTAGAGTAGTGTTAGGAGTAGGTAGTGGTAGTATTAGGAGTAGTGTTAGGAGTAGGTAGTGGTTGTGTTAGGAGTAGGTAGTATTAGGAGTAGGTAGTGGTAGAGGAGTAGTGTTAGGAGTAGGTAGTGGTAGTGTTAGGAGTAGGTAGTGGTAATGTTAGGAGTAGGTAGTGGTAGTGTTAGGAGTAGATAGTGGTAATATTAGGAGTAGTGTTAGAAGTAGGTAGTGGTAGTTTTAGGAGTAGGTAGTGGTAGTATTAGGAGTAGTGTTAGGAGTAGGTAGTGTTAGGAGTAGGTAGTGGTAATATTAGGGTAGGTAGAGTAGTGTTAGGAGTATGTAGTATTAGGGGTAGGTAGGTAGTGGTAGTATTAGGGGTAGGGAGTGGTAGTATTAGGGATATGTAGAATATTGTTAGGAGTAGGTAGTGTTAGTGTTAGGAGTAGGTAGTATGAGGGTATGAAATTAGTTTTCAAGGCCAATGAAGATCTATATTTTCCCTTGCTATAACGACTGCCTCCGAACATTGCACACACTTTGTATCTCCCATTTAGTGTCGTTGCAGAGAGGGAACAGTTGTATACGTAACTGAAAATTTTCTTAAAACTCTTTTGTGTTAACTTATCTAAAAACGCAAATGCCATGTACTTAGGGTCACTGTCGCAGTCAGATACCTGGTAACTCGAAGTTTGTTTTCGTGATAAATAACTAGTTAAGTAACAAGGAAAAGTTCATAAAGCGGTGTCAGTTTCTAAAAGAACTATATCAAGACAAATTTCGTTTAAGATATTTATCTGCTTATCGAAAAATGTTTCCACACTCCACTTTTCTGATAATATCTGAAAACTAACGCGAAAGTGTTCGCGAAAACTAAAAAGTTAAGTTACTTTTACAAGATAATTACAAGATAATTAACCCTTTACCCTATAGCCTGTTTCTAGTTTTGAGAATATGTGACTACTTAAGGGTGTATCCAACCCATAAGCGATTTTTTCAAAATATCAAACTTTTTTTCTATCATTGTTTTTTTGGAAGAGCTATTTATGATGAATGAAAAAATGGAAAGAAAAATATATGGTGGTGTCCTTTTTTGAGCTACAGCGATTTGAAAAAGGTATGTCAAATTTGGACTTTTCTCTCAAATTTTACCCATTCAGAGTACAAGCTTCAGTAAAATATATTTCAAAACAAAACAAACATGGTAATTTGGGTTTTCATTATTTATTTCATGTCGATGGTGGTATTTTCACATATAGAAACCAAATTTAGACAAAACAGGCACTAGGCATGATTTTATTAGATTTTTTATTTTATGAAAAAAAAAGTAAAAAAGTTTGAAAATGAAACAGTTCTAGTATTAAACTTTTTCTAATATTCTACCAAATGAAAGCCAATGCTAAGGCAGTTCAAAATATGAAAAGAAATTGAAAGGTCAGTGTTGAAAATTTTGCGTTATTAAAGTAAAAAGAGTTATCTCCCCTTACAAAATTTACAAAAAAAGTACCATATCGATGATATTTAGAGCTTGATAAATTTCACATTTGGTGCTTGTTTTCTCTTAAATTAGTTTTTGTATGAAGAAATACTACCATAGATAGGAAATAAATAACACAAAACCAAATTATCATATTTGTTTTCATTTTAAATGGATTTTATTGAAGCGGGCTGTTTGAAAAGGACAAAATAAGAGAAAGTGGGTGGGGTAAATTTTACATGGCCATGGAGCCAACTATTGTTCACCAAAATGTACACTTTTTCTATTTTTTCATTCATCTTAAATAGATCTTCAATACAAAACCATCATGAAGTGTTTTCATATACCTTGAACATTTCTTAAATCCATGACATTGATACACCCTTAAAGCAGGTTGAAAGTAAAGCAGTCTGCTTTAAATTACCATCTGCTAGAATTAAGAAAATATTCCTTCTGATACATATTTATGACTGTATAGATTAGAATTATTTTCTTCCGCGGAGGATTAAACGGAATGCACTAACAGGCGCTTCTATAAGGTAAAGGGTTAAGTGGTTGACTGGTGTAAGAAATATACCACCATAAGAGTCAGATCAAACGCCGAAACTTTTTTTCAAACAGAATAAATTTAGTCGTTAACATTGTCAAGAACCCTGTATTTTTCTGTGTTTTACTGCACTGGGTTTGCGTTTAATTTCTTGTAAACTGCCATGGAAAGAATAGCCTTTCACTCTGATTACCTTTTTAACACCTCGTTTATGCTAAAATTATTATTTCCATTGCAAGCAGTTTGAAGCCAGATCAGAGACCGGATAACACGGCTTCTGATCAGGTGCCAAGCTGTTTGCCACCCATATGAAAATGAGCGAACACAATTTTTAAAATCATTTTATTTTCTCCATTTCATCGCATTGCGTTTTGTTCGGTTTAAAAAAATCTACTCAACTGCAAAATGCCTGCAATATTAAATGTGAAGATTTTCGTTTCAGGACATGCGGGGAAAAGATTCAAGCTTAGAATGGTGCATGTGTTTCTCAGACACGGTGACCGGACACCAATGCATTCCCTACGTGGACAGCAGAACGCACATTTCAACTGCAACTTCAGCGAATGGTATAACGGAACCAATATGATCGCAAGGTCGTTTCCCAGGACAATGGCGCGATACATGGGCAGACAACAGATGAAAAGTCACTTTCTCAACTGGGCACTCTTTCCGAACAAAAAGAAATGCCAGAATTCTGATTTGACAAGTATTGGTGCTTTGCAACAAATTAATAACGGACAGTTTTTGTCTGACAGATATTTTAAACAAGCGGGGTTATTTAATGATAAATTATCCTTACAGTCACAGGTGTATGTCCGCAGCACCACAACACCAAGAACCTACCAGAGCGCCATAGCATTCGTGTATGGGTTCTTACCCAGCTTCAATGTATCACAATTTAATATTGACCACGCCTCTAACAAATATATGTGTTCAACACCGTCTCGTGCAGTGTTATCATGTAACTGTGATTATTTGTCAGCTCTGGAACAAAAAGCTAGGAAATACATGTCGGCCGTCCATGCCAATAGTTCGGAGTACGCAGCACTCAAGACAACAGTAGCGGACAACCTGAAGCTCAAGGACGGGATATCGCACATGCCGTGGCTGTCAGCCATCTTAGATTTCGTTGTACCGAGCGTATGTCACAATATACAGTGTACACAAGCCATCGACAACACGTGCATGGAAGGTAAACTATTACAGAGAATTTGGACCGAATATGGTCGTAACCAAGAAGCTGTGCTCAACGATCCTAGCGGTTATCTACTGAAGTTCTCGAGTTTACAAGCATATCCAGTTGCTCTTGAAATGGTTCTTCGAATGAAGGATTTAACTGAAGGGCGGTCACTGACAAGACTTGTCGTATATTCCGGGCATGATTACACCATTACGTCATTTCTTTTTCTTCTAGGTATCCACGAAACAACATGGCCGCCGTACGCATCCCGCCTTATATTTGAACTCTTTGAAAGTGAGAGTAAGAAAGGTAGTTCAAGTTTCTCAAAGTTTTATTTCAGACTGCTATACAACGGCGTTGACATTACAAAGAACGTGTCATTTTGCAAAGGAAAGACATTCAAAGGTTTATGCAAATTTAAACTGCTGACTGACTTTGTGTTTGGTCATATGCTTCGACGTTTTGGATATACAAGTTACAGTGACGCATGCGCAAGACGGACATAGTCATGATTGGTTAATCCCTTAACCCATAGTGACATATATATATATGCGTCATTACAAATACAGTCAAAAACTCAATCATTCGAACTCGCTTACAAATAGTTCGAACATACCCAAATTTCAAAGTTAAAACGTGGCTTAGCCACGTTTTAACTTTGAAATCCGGGAATGTTTGATTTAAGCGAGATTGACGTATCGAAATTCATTTTATGATATACTGGTACGATTTAAGCGAATTCGAAGTGTCGAGATTCGACTATAGAATATTAGTGAATAGTACAATGTCCTATACAAACAGTGTAAACCCATATCAGAGAGCTACTGTATCTCTCATAAGGTCAGCACTCTTCTCATTTTGCACTATTATGGAAATCTCTAAATGATAAAGAATGGGAACGTGCCAAAATATACGGAGTGATCTCATTTTTCACTACAGATAGGATTGTTTTGATTAATGATTTCAATACTGCATTCTAGCTTCTAGAATTTTTCTGTAATTAGTTATGATATGTGAATTTTGTTATCAACTTTCACTATAGCACGGAATAATACTGGCACTACAGTGCTCCCTCCCTACAGCGACCCTCTCAACAACGACTCCCTCCTTACAACGACCCTTGCATCAGTTCCCTAAACAGGACAATATTTTGTCCAGCGCTTTTGCTGCTGCAATATCGTTTACTTAAAATTGTCCTCTGGTATTTTTCTCAAAGTTTCATATTTGATATTTTGACAGAAAAAAACTTAATGACGAGTGACAAACATATTGAATCCAGATCTAGATTCAAGCTGTTTGCAAATGTTAACAAATTTCCCTCCCTATAACGTCTCCCTCCAAACAACGAACACATTTTTGTCTCCCATTGGTTGTGGTTGTAGAGAGGGAGCTCTGTAATTTTTGGATATAGTCAATTGGTGTGCTTTTAAGCATACATTAAGACGCCCAGTTCGCATTTTATGTAAATAAACCGACACCATAGTTACCTAACCGTACTTACTATGACTGTGCTCGATTATCAGTCCGGAATTGATGGAATCGAAATCGAGTAGTCTGGAATTTAATTCCGGATCAGTTTTATTATTTCTGCCCAAGCTTGTGGTGTGAGCAGAATTGTGACGTATCATAATAGTTCCAGGGACAATTTACCAACGCTTCGACAGCAAAGTTATTCTTAGAAGGGATCGCAAGGATTCAATTCCGGTTTTACTTTATTTTCAAATTCCATTGAATCGTTCCATACAGTTCCGGAACTGGTAATCGAGCACGCCCTATGTACCGGTTTGCACTTTCAAAACCTAAAGTAAAGTTTCTTGTTGAAGAAAAGAGAATAAATAATTTATCAGTTTGTTTCAATATAAATATACAGTGCTTCCTCTCTTCAACAACACTCAATGGGAGACAAAGATTATGTGTGTTGTTCGGAGGGAGTTGTTATGGGGAGGGAAATAAATACATAAAGAGGACATTTGCAAACAGTTTGAATTCAGATCAGACGCCGCGCAACGCGGCGTCTGATCTAGGTTCAAAGCGTTTGTCATTTGTTTTTCTCCGCAGCTGAATGGTATCTATTTATACCAACATTTCGACCAATCATATTTGGTCAGAAATTTAGAATTAAGAGCACCTGTTGAAACTGAATTGTCTGATTGGATAGTAGCCAGTGCTTCAGATAAGGGGAGTATTTCAAAACTTAAAATCTTTATTTGTGCATTAAACCCTATGGTGTCATTCTCATTTGAATTGTCTCTTGGAGACGATCAAAATGAGTGCTAACACCATAGGGATTGGTGCTGAAATGATTGAGAAAATGTTAGATTTGTTTAGTTTACTCCCTCTTATCTGGAGCCCTGAAACTGTAGCCAGGCTGGTCTATGCACTTTTACATTTTTACCAGATATGAAATGTGAGTGTTAAATTAAGAGACAAAGGCTGAATGTTGCAGTATTTACTACTGAGCTGATGACATCATGCTTCTATTTCAAGATATGATATCAGATGTATTGTTTATAGATAGACAGTGGTAGCTAAGTGTTTTGTTTAATAATGGTTTACTACCAATGTGTGTTTAACTATTTGTACAAATTTACAATACATTGATAGCAATATAATAAATGGCCTCAAGTAAGTGATACACAATTGTGTTGTTTCATCATTTATTTACAAGAGTGTGGTGTTATAGAACCTGTACAGCAGACTGCTGTTCTGTATGAGCATGCAAAGTTTATTTAGTTATAGTTTGTTTCAAGAAACTCCCCATGCATGAAGTTTGATATAGAACAATAGCTTATTCTGAGAGTAGCTAGGTTAGGGTTAAATTATTGTTTTGCATTTCTGTACATTATAGTTTTTTAGTCAGAGTTATGCTATATCCTTGAATGCGTATATTTTGCTTTTCAATCCAAGATATTACAATTCTTTGAAAACCCCAATTTCATACAATTTTGCACACCCATCAACAGCATAAATTCAACCACCCATTCCGCTGAATATCTTTTTTAAAGATATTTCTTGTTTATGATTCTTCTTCCTCATGATTCCATGTGAAAACATGTACTGAATGTAATTTAAGAATTTGTAGTTGAATTTGAAAACTGCCAAAAACGTAACTTTGAGAGGGAAAGAATCCGGCAAATGACAATTTTAAGCAGACAATACTGCAGCTGTGAAAGCGTAAGACATATAGGATTTGTCATGAGTCGATGTTTATGACAAACTGATCTCAAACGAGTCTAGAATCGAAATGTTATTAAGCGAGCCTTGTCGAGCTTAATAACTTTTCTATTCTAGACGAGTTTAAGATCAACTTGTCTTAAACATCGACGAGTGACAGATTCTTTTTCTCACATTACCAATGATTTAAGCTATTTTTTTTAAAGCAATATGCATTTTTTGAACCCCGATGACGTCAAAACGCCGTTATAAATAGTGACGATATAGTTCAGTGCTAGGGAAGGGTTGATAATAATAATAATAATAATAATAATAATAATAATAATAAAGATTTTATTTAACGAGAGAATTCATTTGGTAAGAACATTTATCAACGCGTTACGCGGCCTCTGATCTGGAATCAAGCTATTTGCAAATGTAAACCAAATTTTTCCCTATACATGTAACAACTCCATCCGAACAACAACACAGTTTTGTCTCCCTTTAGGTGTCGTTTAGAGAGGGAGCACTGTAAGAACAAATTTATTGAGCCCTCGCGCACTAATCTGTAAATTCCTGAAAGTAGCGCTTGAACCGAAGTACCTTCTGTATCACATATTTTACTACCATTATAAGTACAGTAAAACCTCTCTATCACGGCCACTAGATTGTATTAATTATTTTGTGTTTCAGACAGGTGAATGCTTAAAGCGAGGTGACAGTAAAACAGAAAGCTCCTTTAGGAGCTTTCTGTTCTACTGTCACCTTGCTTTAAGCGATCGCCTGTCGTTTATACAATCACTTAGCCTTCGTTTTAGTGGTCGTTATAGAGAGGTTATACTGTATGTGACATTGCGTAACCGAACAGGCGTATCCGTTTATAGTATATAAAACTCATTCTTGCATAAAAAGCCGTTCCCAGGGGGTGCATTAACGAGTACTTTAACGTGTATTAACAAGGCGATTCACGCGCACACGCGCCGTTAATGACCGCTATAGTTATGATTGTTCCGGGGCCCAGTATAAACAATAACAATGACGTTTGAAGAGTGTTCTGGCCAAACTTCAGCTCACACTGTCAGTGCAAAGATGCTTGTGAATGCATTGTAATTGAAAATACAAAATAATTACCGTGCGCCAAATACACTTGTAACACGGCTACGGCATTTTTCTATAGAAAAGTACCCCAGTTTAAGTTGAATACCGCACACTTTGTAGTGGGCGGAGTTTCCCCGCCCATGCAATAACTGGTAGAAAACCATGCAGTTAACTAGTTAACCGCACAGTAATGGCGGACATCTAGTTAACCCCACAGTCTGGCGCACATCCGGTGTTGCAAATATAAAGCCCCAGATAAGAGCGAGTAAATGGAACAAATCCAAATTTTCTCACTCATTTCAACATTTAATCCTATGGTGTTACTATTCATTAGAATCGTCTCGAAGAGACGATTCTAGTGAGTAGTTACACCATAGGGTTTAATGCAGAAATAAAGATTTTAGTTCTTGAAGTACTCCTCTTATCTGGAGCCTTGGCATGGTAATAGCAGCACAAGTCACAATGGAGAAATTACACGATTTGTTTTGAACAATAAACGATTTTGTGCAAAATTGATAATTCCTTTTCAACCAGTTTGGATCCAGACCAGACGCCTTGTACAAAGCGTCTTATCTGGGTCCAAATATTGTGCAAAGGAAAAATTGCTAAATATTTGATTGAGAAATGCAATCGTGTTCTCTACTGCAAATCGTCCCGTCATCACTGTGCCGATATCCATATTAACACGCGCGAAAGCTAGTGACGAAAATACAGGGCTGCCATAAGTTGACAAAAAAATCCGAAGGTTTTTCAAGTGCGATTTTACGAATCATACCTTTTCCCCGTCGCCTGTTTCTAGTTTTGTTGACACGTGACTGCTTAAAGCAGGCTGAAAGTAAAGCAAAATGCGCCTTAAGACGCATTCTGCTTTACTTTCAGCCTGCTTTAAGCTACAATGTACCATGTACTAGAAAAAAAATCCGAAGATTTATGAAAAATCCGGAGAAATGGCAACCCTGCAAATGTTCCCAGAAACTAGAACATTCGTATTTACCGCAAAACTTTAACACACTGCCCGCGAAAGTGATCTATGCTGGAAGTTGTCGGATTGGTTAACGAGTATACGTTCCAGTCTTTGATTGGTATCTTTTATGGGGTTTACTCTACCTTTGATTAGCAAAGCGCTCAACATTTGGTATAACTTGCGCAGATAGCGATGTTGTTCCTGTCACTGATTGGTCGTTCAAATGGGGATTCTAATGGATGTCAAAAGCGCTCAATAGTTGATGTAAATTGCACAGAGCCCAACCTCTTGGTCTATATTTAGCCATATTACAAGCAATATATTGCAGTATCTCCAACTCGTTATCTAATTAAACACGCCCACATACACTCGTGCGCATGCGCGCACTCATGTACAGTGTGCGCGTTTAATTGAGATAACTCGTGGGAGCTATGCAATATATATAACATAACGGTCATTAAGGCGAAATGCGAAAGGTTTTTACTGTAATAACCCTAAGTATTTGGACAGACTATAGCTAACAAATGGTGTAGACTCCAGAGGCAGCATTCTGGTCGGGATCTAAACAGTTTCCCATTCAGTTTGCACCTTTTGAACTCATTACTATGTGATAAAAGCCAACACCGATGATACATAGCATTACGCCTAGCCATAGATGTCCGACTAGTTTCTAAATCTATTTCAAGGAATAGACAGTGAAGAAGACATTTCCCCCCGTTTAAAACACAAACACAATGTATTTACAGGTAGAAAATGACATTTACTTTTTTGCCAATTACGTCCAATCATTTTTATCTGAGTGAAAAATAGTTTGGAGTCTGATCAGACGCTTAGTTATCCGGCGTCTGCTCTGTTTCCAAACTGTTTACAATGGAAAAATATAGTCAAATATAGTTTAAGCATTAACTAATTTATTGGGGAAAAATAACGTCTTCTCCATAGTATACAGTACAACCAAACTTGTACAACTAAATAATTCTGTTGACAGGTGACATTATTAGATACAGTGGAGAAAACGTTATTCTTTCCCAATAAACGCGTTTACGCTAAAACTATTATTTCCTTTGCAAACAGTTTGGAGCTATATCAGACGCCGGTTAAGCCGGCGTCTGATCAGGCTCCAAACTGTTTTCCACTCTGAAAAAAGATGAAAGGTCAGAATTGTCAAAACGTTGTCCTTTTCTACATTTTAGTGTTTAGCGTTTCGTTTGCGTTTAAACGGGAAAGAATAACGTTTTCTCCACTGTAGGATGGATACAAAGCAGAACACATCATATAAGTAAACACACTAGGCAAAGTAAGTTTTGATTTATTATTAAAACTTGCAGTTAACTCATTAATAAAAGCGATAACAAACAACTTAAATCCCATTTTTCGTTTACGAGTTATGTATAGACATTGTACCGTAATTGTGCACATACATGTACATATTTTTAAAATGCCGAACTTTCGACGGCAGCGACTTGATATAATAGATGACATGAAATTGACACAACATTATGACAACCTTTGTATCAGTTTGCGGCCGTAAACCCAAATCAATCAAATTTGAAATTGACAAAATCGGCCATCTGACACTCCAATTGGTCTACGACCAGATAGTTAATTTCAGTAAAATGTCCATGACAGCGACTATTTGCATACGTTGTCCACAGTTAGGCGAAACCTCTCATTCAATAACCACTGAAACTTTAAATGTACATTTAAAATCAAAATAAAATTTAGTCCATCTTGTTTAATTGCGTTCTGTTTAAAGTATACATGTACACCGATGCACTAAAATTATTCTTTGTGTGGCGACCTTGATCAGAGGGCTCCTTTAGGGGATGTTCTGTTCAAAGTTTACACTGAGGCAGAAGACAAGTGCATTCTTTGTAAGTACACTGTTTGTAGTGAAGCATAATATTTGCAAGATATACAGTTGATGTGCAATTAGAATAAAGGAAGCTGTGATATGGAAGAAAATGACTGATATTAATAAAAAAAAATGGAAATGGATCTCAAATATATAGACAAAAGTTATTGTTATGATTTATATCTATGCAAATATTGTGCTTATTGAATATATTTTATTTGAAATGCTGGTTTTATACACATATTTCAAGTTCTTATAAAATTACATAGCTCAAGATAATAAATGAACTTGCTAAGATATGCTCTAAGAAGTTTGAGTAGCCAAAGTAATGCATTTAGAAAATAATTATTTTTTAGAAATGGAATTAAAAATGAAAAAATAGACATTTAGAATATTTGAAAATAAGATAAAAGCATGCCTTTTACCGGTAGCTCTGTAGTAATTTGATCTTTCAGACTATGTCTGTTTAACCCTTTACCCCTTATCCAGGTTTTTTATTACAGCATGTTGAAAGTAAAGTAGAAAGTACCTAATGGTATATTCTGCTTTACTTTCAAAATGCTTTAGGCTCCTTATAGTGCATACATTCATGATTCCATAGTGTGGAACTATTTTGCTCAGTGGAGAAATAAATAAGAGGGGTAAAACTGCATATTGATTGAGTGATAGGTTAATATGCAATCAAATTATGTACATGTAATAGATGTCTTGGGTTAGCTGTTCCTCATTAAACTAAGACTTTTCCTGTTATTTTGAGACCAGTCGGGTGATGACTTTGTGTAAACATACATTTTGTAAATTCATCATGAATTAAACTTTGTTTTGTTAAATCTGGTTCATTCTAGTTATTGTCACTGTTCTCTGTTCAGTAAGCACCAAACACATTCTGTTCACAGTCAAGGAGAAAGGATGACCCCAGGGTTAATATTGCAGACTTCTCAAGATTGAGACCAACATCCAAGGCTGATGGCCAGTGACATCTGGTGATAGAATCTGAAACAACAAACATGTATGAAAATAAATAATAACAGTTTAAACATATAGATAGCTTTATCATCTTATTTAGAATTATTTTTGATTCTTTAATAAATGCATTGATTGAATGAGACAATTCAAATTCAAATCTTTATTTAAAACCTACAAGTAAATCTAACAGACACACACATTTAGAATCTATAACGTCAATTTTGATAAAATAGCATGTCAACCCAAATTCCGTTCCAGCTATTTCAGTAACTGACTCTTAGTACGGTCCTAATATTTAAATGGCTTACAAAATAAAACATATTTTCAAAATTATTCTAAATTCCTAGACAACTGTAGTATAAAAATGGTTACCAAGCTCAATAACAGTTAGACGTATAGAAAGTTAAAAGGTTATAAAGCTTTTAAGTTGAGTCTTATATGGTTTTTAGACATTGATTAGTCAAATTTGAGTTTTTGCTCATCAAAAACTCAAATCTGACCAATTAAACGCTTTAGGACGATTTCAGACTCAACTCAAAATCTTTATAACCTTGGAGCCAGGGTCTCTGATGTAACATTCTATCACTCTAACGACTGAGCTGTAGGGACTTGTTGAGTTTCTACTAAGATAACAGTGGAAAAAACGTTATTCTCTTAAACTATTGTTAAACAGTTTGGAGCCAGATCAGACGTCGGTTTGGAGCCAAATCAGACGCCGAGTAACCCGGTGTCTGATCAGGCTCCAAACTGTTTGCTACTCAGATTAAAATAAACAGCCAGAAGTATAAAAAAGATGTCATTGTCTCCATTTTAGTGCACTGCGTTTGCATTTCTTTGCGTTTAAAAATGGGAAAGAATAACGTTATCTCCTCTGTACCTGTGACAGTGTTCGACAGGTACAGTCCCAATGGTGCATCTAAAAAGTGCCCCTTCTCATAATCATCAGAATTGATGGTGTAAAAGTAATAAATTGAAATAGAAATAGACTACACTCGATCCCGCTAGACTACATTATGGAGCTATAATAACTGCATGTCTGCAATCGACTGCTGGTGTTTTAATAGGAATCCATTTATGTGTCTGATATTTATTAATAAATATAGCATTATAAATAAAGTCCTACCCTAAACATGCTAAATTGTAAATCGGTGTACCTGTATTTCCATAGAATTGGTCTAGAGAAACCTCTGACGTTCTGTGTAGTGTGTTGCGTCGAACCTAACTGGTCTCACGTTGTACCAAACCAACTCATTCAACGTTATTCCAACATCCAACTACACAATTTCTCCTCTTGTCCAGACATATTGTAACATTTTTAAGTCCTTGACTTAACAGATGAAGAACAACATGATGTCTGTTGAATGCCAAGCGTAAATTACACATGCGAATGGAGTCGCTTTTAAAAATGGCCGACATTGATAAATCCGGTGCATGTGGCCCTGTATCTAGGCGGCGGATATATAAAACACATGAGCATTTTGTAAACAAACTTGACCTCTCTAGGTGCGCTTGTATTAAAGAACAGAGTTAGGTGAAATCCAAAAAGAAGGGGAATTAGACATATTTTTATGCAAGAATAGTGTCAATACACCTGTTTTTCGTGCATTAACATCTGCAGAAGCCCTTGTGCTGTCTTGGAGCCCTCGGCTAAAGCCTCGGGCTTCAAATACAGCCCGCGGGCTTCTTCAGATGTTAATGCACGAAAAAAGGTGTATTAACCCTATATTGTACTTGATTACGTATGAATGTTAAATTTAAAGAGATACCTGTATTTCGTATAAGTCAATCAACTATATCATATAATATCATAAAACTTAAGACTTACAACATGATTAACTATAGTTAAACCTCTCTTTTACGCCCACTAAATCAGGGCTATTTGGTTGCATGAAATAAAGGTGACAGCTTAAACCAAGATGAACGTTAAACAGAAAGCTTCTTGTTTGAAGCAAGTCAAGTCTCAATCCCCCTATAAAAACGACCTACGAACACGGCACACATCTAAGTCCCCAACTGGGTGTTGTTGTAGAGAGGGATTATTGCACAAAGAAGAAGACATCATACATCGCACGATGTACATGTCCATACATTCGCTTGGGGTTTTACATAACAAAATGCACTATATAACCCAACATATTTCGTTTAATAGATAGACTTAATTAGAAATTGGAATTTAACTACATGTATTTATCCATTTCAAACTACAGGGACAACGAGTACAGTATGTCAACCTTTAATAGGTCATAATATCGCCTGTTAAAAAAAATGTCGTCAGCATTTTTATTTCTTGTATTTTATAAGAATATTTGGCACTTTCGTTGAAGTAATTTCGATAAAAAATACTCGTATCAAACACTTTGGCTCCTGCTCGGACGCCAAGCTTTTCGACGTCTGAACTGGATACAAACATTTCACAAATGTTCGGGCTTAACAGTGACGGATTTTACGTGATATTTTCAATATAATTATATTATGACATGTAAGAAATAATTGTCTGGGAACATAGGCAAGGGTCGTTGTAAGGATGGAGTCGTTTTGCGGAGGGCGTTGTTGGGAGGGAACACTGTATTTCCAAATCGACCATGTTTTTATTTGTTCACATACAGTCGGGAAAATGTTATTAATTCCAGTTTAACCAATTACCCCATAGCCTGTTTCTAGTTTTGAAGACAGGTTAACACTTAAAGCAGTTGAAAGTAAAGCAGAATGCGCCTTAAGGCGCATTCTGCTTTTTTTTCAGCCTGATTTAAGCTTCTATCTGCTGGAATATAGAAAATATTTCTTATGATTTTTATTTATAGCAGTATAAATTGGAACTAGTTTCTTCAGTCGAGGAATAAATCAAAGGCGTAAAAAGGCGTATTTATGGGTTAATGGGTTAAACGAAACGAAACTCCCTACAAACACAAATCAAATACATGTACAATGCTCCCTCCACACAACGGCCCTCTGAAAAACGATTCACTTCTTACAACAACGCTTGTCACTGTTTCTCGTCTAGACAATTATGACCAAACTTTTAATGGCTATAATATCGTCTGCTGTTTTTCTCAAAGTTATAGAATGGACATTTTGATAGAATAAAAACATAGTGACGAGTGGCAAACAGCTTGAATTTCACATCATACGCAGCGTTATGCGGCGTCTGATCTGGATTCAAGCTGTTTGAAAATGTAAGCCGATTTTCCTCCCTATAACAAGTCCCTCCGAACAACACACACAATCTGTGTCTCTCATTGGGTGTTGTTGTAGAGAGGGAGCACTGTAAATATAAAACACGACATATTCTTGAAATATCTGCAATCTATTAAATGTGAGTGGCAAACTGCACGGAGACCTGTCAGGCGCCGAGTTATCCTTTTTGGCTCGGGCGAGCCTATTGGGATGATAAGTTTTGAAAGGTGTGCGAATCTAGCTCCCCGTTCAAATAATTCTGTCATAGGCTTTCTAAAGGAGCTTCAGCGGCTGAGCACGCCACTATCAGATTTCCTATTAATCTGATACACCATGTAACAGCACTGAGTTAAACTGTGGATCCTTAGTCTGTATGCCTGTGGTGATTTAAACACCGTATTTACTCCGTGGTGTTACTTGTTATCAACATTTACCTATTAGTCATAGCAGACGATGCATTATAAGACATTCACATTACAAAGTATTTAGGGTCTTGAAGCAGGTTACTGCTTAATGCATGGCAAGGGTAATGCAGAAACTCCATAATTAGCTTTCTGCGTTTCTTTTGTTCTACATTAAACTGAAAGCCCGAGCCTGCAGTACTCCAGTACTTTGATTAATTCTTTCTACAAATAATAATACTACTAATAAAAAAACATAATGATAATAACAATATTATCTATTACCCCCAGATAATAATAACTATAACAATAACAATAACAAAAGTAAAAATAAAAATAAAAAAAATGAAATAATAATAATAATACAATGTAATAATAATAATAATCTTTATTACCTCCAGATAAGGAGAGCATACAAGTACATGTAGATGTCTACAAACAGTTTAAATGTGTATGTATATCTACATATAAGGTGAACAATACATTGAAAAGAGGTGTAAAATATGAAGTCATTATGTGGCGAAGTTTAACTGCGTGCATTTGTCTACCCTGGCGAAGCAAATGCACCAAATTATACTATGGCCTTCCCAATAACACGTTTATGTCATACAAAAAAGTACGGAATTCCGTAAGGGCCATTGTCTACTATGATATCGCCTATCTACTACATGTATAAATCTACTATCGCAATTCTAAGCAGAGATTATTGCAGCAGTGAAAGCGTTAGACATAAATATCTTGTTCGGGGAACAGCAGCAAGCATTGTTGTAAGGAGTAATTGTTGTTCGGATGGTGGTTGTAGGGAGGGAGTGCTGTAGTGCGAAACATGTTTCGTCCTGGCATTTAAAAACCATTTGGTGGCAGACCAGAGGCAAAGTTATTCATATTATGTAGCTGCAAATGTAATGAAGATGGAATTTATTAAAATATTTAAGCGGTATATTTGGCTGATGCAAACAGGCCCCGACAAAGCTCTGGGACAGATAAGGGGGGTATTTCAAAACCTAAAATCTTTATTTCTGCTTTAAACCCTATGCCGTCGCTACTCATTTGAATCGTTTCGAAAAGACGATTCTACTGAGAAGTAACACTATAGGACTTGATGCTAAAATAAGTGAGAAAATGTTGGATTTTAGCAGTTTACTCCCTCTTATCTAGAGCCCTGTTCCGATCTTATAATACAAAGCTCAAATCTGAATAATAAAATGCTTAAAAGCGATCTCATACTGAAATCAAACGCTTCATAACCTCAACCCTAGTGCAGGATCCATCTGATCAGGGTCCGTTTTGTTTGTTATTCGGCAATATAAGATGTAAAACGCTAGCTTAAGTAATCAACATAGACTAAACTGACTTTACTGAACAATAAAATTGTTTATTTGAACAATACAATTGTTTATTTGAAATTTCTGAGTTCAGTGAGTTTACTGAATAAACTTCTGCACGCAGTAACAGTGGGGAAAAAACGTTATTCTTTCCCAAATAAACGCGCTCACGCTAAATCTTTTATTTCCAGTTCAACAGTTTGGAGCCAGATCAGACGCCGGGTAAACATGCGTCTGATCAGGCTCCAAACCGTTTGCTACTCAGCTTAATATCAATAGTCAGAATTGTCAAGAAGTTGTTATGTGCTACATTTTAGTGCATTGCGTTTACGTTTCGTTTGTGTTTTAAAAGAATAACGTTTTCTCCAGTGTATTACAAAATCACCCATGTTGATCGTGCAGAGCATTACCGTTTGCACGACATGAATATGGTGATATGCATTTGATTACTGAGATTTGAGCTTATTGGTCATATTCATCTTCCCGAGTTCTGAAAGTTAACAAAACGAAATATTGTTTTCTACCCATAGTATCGGTAAAACTGAAACTGAAACTGGCAATAACAATTCGCTGGAAAGAATAGAACACCTCCTGCCGATTCATCTACAATGACAACGATAAAAGAAAAGTGTAAAGTTCGTGCAGCACGCGAAGATGACTGTGAAGGGATACTCGAATTGATCAAGGTAATGTTGCATTTTGTTAAAGACATCTCCTGACGACCTTTTGGTCATTACGCCTTGCCAGATTATTTACTATCAATTTCCTTGCAAAAAGCACGGGTCTTGTGCATATTGAACCATTGAATCGTCTTATGTGAGACCTGACCTTTATATTTGATAGTTTGGTTAGAAATAACCATTGAAAATCACTAGAGCATGAGTATAATCTGGACCTCACCAGGTAAACTGAGATTGTGTTACACGTGCTTTACAGTTACATTGACACCTACAGAACAATGGACCGGTGGTGTCTCAATGGACTGAGGAAAAGTCTTTAAAGACTTTCCCTCAGTCCATTGAGAGAGTCCCCCATTGAATTTGAGGTGTCGATGTAACTGTCAAAGCATGTGCAGCACAAGCTCGGCAGCTTGTTTACCAATCTTAGTTTATCTGGTGAAGCCCAGATTATACTCATGATCTATTGATTTTCAATGGTTATTTCTAACCAAACTTTAAAGACATCTCCTGGCGACCTTTCGATCATAACGCCTTGCCAGACAATTTCCTTGCAAAAAGCATGGATCCTATGGACATGTGGGTAGTAAAGAACCATTGAAGCTTCTCGTGTTAGACCCAACCTTTATATTTGATAGTTTGGTTAGAAATAACCATTGAAAATCACTAGAGCATGAGTATAATCTGGGCCTCACCATGTGATGCATGCTTTGATAGTTAAAAGTCACACCTATCCAGACAATGGGGGGGGGGATAGTCCATGAAAGGACTGAGGAAAAGTTATTAAGCAACAGTAGCGCGTTTAAGTACTGTATCGGCGAACAGCACGTTAACCGATGCAAATAACGCTTATAGTGCGACATCTAACGTTCACCAATAGTCTTTAATAATAACTCATTGCGCCCCGTGTTTATTTACTTTTCAAGGGTTCGAACGATTTATGTACGGATCAAAATAACACAAGCAAAAGTGTACTAGTCAACTGAAATGCATCAATTATACCGCAAATAAAAACAATATTTAGCTGCTCAGATGTAAACTGCTTTGTTTGATACATTTAGTATCGGAAAATGTTGGTTTATTGATGAGAAATGAAGTCGGGACTGTTCGCTGGTTTATTTAAATTCATTTGGTCGCCATTTTGTTTTTATTGTTCGCTTTGGCTCACTACCTCTGGGGCCATTCGTGTCGTTCGCAATCGATAGCGTGAAAACGGTCGTTTTAGTAACAAAGTAAATTGTTACCGTTTTCTGATGCAATCGATACGGTACTTGAACGCGCTACAGATAACAAAAATGTTATCTAGGTGTAAGGGCACCAAAACAATTAAAAGGTTTCTAAGAAACAGTTCCAAAGTTTTTTACCCTGAAAACATTTTAGAGTATTTTCATGTTTGTTATTGCCATTTGTTAGTTACTCAGAATTCAGACGATAGTTTTCATGCATTTTGATTTTTATATAGCGCGATTCATTGTAAATTTGCCGATCATTTTCTGTCGATTATTTCGCTTAAAAGCCGAAAAATTCTGTTAATTTCTTAAGTATCCACAATGTCCTGAAATTTGCCTTGATTGTTGTAGGGATTAGCTGCCTATTCAAAAGTGCCAAATGCCTCTAAACTGGACGCTGCAACTCTCCGGAAAGACGGATTCGGTCCCGAGAAAATGTTCCATTGCTACGTGGCGGAAGACATATCTCGGAACTGCATTGTGGGATATGCTTTATATTTCTTCAACTATTCCACGTGGGAAGGCGCGTGTGTACATTTGGAAAACATCTACGTGTCGCAAGAATACAGACACTGTGGCATAGGTACTGATCTTTGGCGTACAGTGGCCAATGTGGCGGTAGACAGAGGTTGCACACGAATGGACTGGGTCTGTTTGAACTGGAACAAGGCATCTATTGGCTTCTATAAGTCTAAGGGGGCGAAAGACATAACTACATCAGAGGGATGGAACCTATTTAGACTCAGTGATGAGAAATCAAAAGCGTTTGCAAGTGACTAATCCATTATCCCATGGCCTGTTTCTCATTTTGAAAAATGTTCACCACTTAAAGCAGGTTGAAAGTAAGGCAGAATGCGCCTAAAACATGCTTTAAGCTTCCATCTGCAATTATGTAGTGAATGTTTCTTATATTACGTATCCATAATTGTATACATTAACTATTTTCTACAGTTAAGGGATATATTACATACGTAAAAAGGCGTATTTACGGGGAAATGGGCTAAAAAGGAGTGTTTGTTTAAACAGAATACAATAAAATGTAAGATGTCAGGAAGTGCTGAAAACTTAATAAAATTTGACTTGCATATAGTTTGGAGCCTTGTCGGATATCGATGTCAAAATTTAGGTTTTTTTGTTTGTGTGTATGTGTGTGTGTGTGTGTGTGTGTTTGTGGGGGGGGGGGGGGGGTTGTTGAGGTGTTTAGGGTTTTTTCCCTTGTTTTGTTTGCTGTTGTTGTTTTTTATGTTGTTTTGTTTTTATTTTTAATTGAATAACGAATCTCATTGCATTGAATATAATGTCTTTTACCCTCAACTCACAATGACGGTCGGGATATCGGCTATTCCGTTTTTGTTCGAATACAACGGGAAATGCCTTAAATCTTTTTTTCCGTTTAAACGGAACGAGACGCAATGCTATAATTGTAGAAAACAACTGTTACATATATTTTCGATATGACTTACGATTTATTAAAATCAGTGGAAACAGTTTACAACATAGTTAGATGTTGAGTTACTCAACGTCGCCTGGTCAGTTTTTAACCCTTTACCCAATAGCCTGTTTCTAAATTTGAAGATAGGTCACCACTTAAAGCAGGTTAAAAGTAAAGCAGAATGCGCTTAAGGCGCATTCTGCTTTACTTTCAGCCTGCTATAAGCTGACAACCGCTAGAATATAGAGAATATTTCTTATAAATTTAATACACATTCATGACTGTACTATTTGGAACTTACAGTGGAGAATCTGTTATTCTTTCCCAATAAACGCGTTTACGCTAAATCTATTATTTGCCGTGCAAACAGTTTGGAGCCAGATCAGACGCCGGGTAACCCGGCGTCTGATCAGGCTCCAAACTGTTTGCCACCAAGATAAACAAGAATTATCAGAATTGTCTAAAAGTTGTTCTTTTCTACGTTTTAGTGCTTTGCGTTTGCGTACGTTTGCGTTTAAACGGGAAAGAATAACAGATTCTCCACTGTATTTATGTGGAGGAATAAGTTCAATGTTCTGAAAGGTGCTTCTATTGGGTGAAGGTTTTTTTTTGCGATGGACAACTGTGTTGCGCAACGTCTTCTGCGCTGATATAATTGTACTTTTCTGTAGGCCTTCCATAGTATTTTTTTCAAAATGCCGGTAATTTTCAAATTTTGTAATTTTTAAACGCGATTGAGTTCTTTCGTTTGACCAAACTCGCCCCGCTCGCATATCAAACGCAACACATCAGTAAAATTAGAATTTTTCTGTCACCCAACGTTACATGTCCAACGTTATCTGCATAGGTTAGTTGTACCTTTTATTTTTATAAATGTATGTTTGGGAGAAATACCGGTAAAGGAGAGGCACATGGTTTAGTCCTTATACGTGTATAACAATGACATTTTTTCACCTTTAAGATTACACAAGTTATATAGGATTTCCTTATCCCTTTCACTCTCAATGACGTCATAAAACGCATTTGCAAACAGTTTTGATCATTATCAGACGCCGCGTTGGGGCGTTTGAGAAGATACTTTATGTACAATGAAACCTCTCTACCGTATTTGCGACAAGTAACTTGTTTTAATTTGTTTGTGTTTTAGACAGGTGGCTGCTTATTAAGACAATGCTGCTTTTAAGGAAAAGTGAAAGTACACGTAAACAGAAAGCTCTTGTAAGAGGTTTCTGATTTACTTTAACTTTGCTTTTAAGCTGCCACCTGTCCTTCATACTATCAATTTGCGTTATTTCAGTGGTTGCAAGAGACTTAAGATTACGACCTCAACACAAGCACTTATCATCTGCTTTTTTGAGTTTTATTCTTAACCGAATTATATTTTTTTGTCCAGTTGCTGCGAAAAATTGTGCAACCCAATTTCAAGCACGCGCAGACAATGCATTTTTGACTGGTTGTACAAAAGTGCTCCCATTGTTTTCACCGTTTCGCCATAAGCAGAAGTTCCTTCTAAGAAAATGGCTTCTTTCAACCTCAGCACTGAGGAAGGGGGCTTCCAATGATGCTCCGTCCAGACATGGCGTTATTTTGAAATAGTCGTAAAATATCATACTATAGGTGCACGGCTCAAAAAGCCCAAAAAACTTTTATCGCCGGAGTCGCATAATGTTGACTTTGCGAACAGTTTTGATACTGATCAGACGCCGCGTGTCGCGGCCTCTGATCAGAACCGAAACTGTTTGACACTCGTTTCGATATTTCTTATGTTATACTGTCTTAGCTCTAGTTTTGAAATGATCTTGCAAACAACAATATTGAAGCAGACGGCAAAATAACGGTGTAGGGGTAAGAACAACTCATGACTAATTTGGCGCCGAAAGGGTTAAGCTGACGACATTTTGAGCGGACGGCGATGAGCCAATATTTTAGGCACCATAGATCATATTATTAACCCACTACCCCATAGCCTTTTTCCAGTTTGGAAGATAGGTGACCATTTAAAGCATGCTAAAAGTAAAGCAGAATGCGCCTTAAGGCGCATTCTGCTTTACATTCAACCTGCTTTAAGCCATCATCTGCTAGAACTTAGAAAATATTTCTGATGATACATATTCTTAATTGAAAAAAAAAATCGAACTATTTTCTACAGTGGAGGAATAAATTAGAGGCGTAAAAAGACGTTTTGATGGGGTAATGGGTTAAAATTCAGATTTGTCATTATGACAGAAAACCCAGTCTAACAAAGTCGTTGACATGATTATCGTCTGCATAAATTTGTCATCTGCTTTTATTGATAAAATTTGTAATTTTAAGCGTTTTCAATTAATCAAGAAACATTGATATGAGTGTAAGACAGTTTGATTCCTGATCAGACGCCATGCAACAGGGCGTCTGATCCGGATCCAAACTATTTGCATAATCATTTAGATCTAGTGTTAAATCGGATGATACATTGACGGTTAGCGAATTCATCCCTAGTATTTCCACCCATAACAGTTTACCTATGAAAACTATGTTATATTTTGCAAATAGTGTAGCCCAGATCAGATGCACCATGTTTTAGCCATTTGATCAGGGTCTGCAATGTTTGTCATGTTTTAATACAGAACGCAAAACACAACTCGAAGTAATCAAGATAGGCTATTTAAAGTTTAATGGAAAATGAAATTGTTTAGTCCTATGTGAAGTTTCCGAGTGTTTAACACATTGTCCCCACGGTCCTATTTAGGTCTTCAGCACATAAGCGTAAACAGTGTAGACTCTCATCAGACGCCGCATCATGCGGTGTCTGATCAGAGTCTATACTGTTTGATGATAGGAATTTCAATATAAAACAAAACGAAAATGACAATTTTGGACACTGAGGCATCCCTTAGATAAATATATGGATTAATCCAATATTAGCCTGAGAAAATCCACTGAGCGCAGATGGGTTATTTACCTTCGGTAAGCTGTGTAAATGTCGTCTGCAAAATGAGTACTCTGAAACAATTCTCAAAGTTAATTTAACCCATTTACCCATTAATACGCCTTTTTACGTTTTTAGTTTATTATTCTACTGAAGAAAACATATAGTCTTAATACATTCATGCATATGTACCATAAGAGATAAGTTGTATAGACTAGCGGATAGTAGTTTTAGCAGGCTGAAATTAAAGCAGAATGCGCCTTAAAGGGCGCATTCTGCTTTACTTTCAGTCTGCTTATAAGTGGTCACCTGTCTTCAAACCTAGAAACAGGCTATGAAGTAATGGATTCAGGCATTTTCTTTCAGAAAAAACAAACATCAGAGTGTCAAATAGTTTGGATCTAGATGAGACGCCGAGTTAGATCTACTGTTTGAGATAGTTGTCACAAAGTCACACCAGTGTGCGGAAGATTTTATATAATACATGACATAACTATAAAGTGATACATGTATGCACTAGATTACAAGGTTGTAAACTAACTGATAATATGCATAGGCCCGATCGAGTACTGATGTACCGTATTCCAAACAGTTATTGAAGATAACATTTTAAACCGGAGTGTAAGTATTACGAATCACTGGAAAGAATAGAACACCGTCTGTCGATTCACCTACCATGACATCAATAAAAGAAAAGTGCAAAGTACGTGCAGCGCGCGAAGATGACTGTAAAGGGATACTCGCATTGATCAAGGTAACTTTGCGTTTTGTTAAGCTTAATATCAATTCACCAGATATGAACAAAACTCCTCAGTTATGAGCATCACACTTCGCACACGTGTTTTCGTTAAAGCGGTGTTCCATAATATTCACAAATATGTAATTTATACAAATATTTACCGCTTCAACATCGTTTCAAAGCTATTGTTTTAAGTTAGTTGTTAGGACGTTGGTCAAAAATCATAAATAACAAAACATACAATTCAATGCTGTGATTTGGGTGAATAAAATACGAGGAATAGCTACTCGTACGCTGAAGTTGCGTGATTCATCTTTGGATTATCGCCCTTTCGCTGAAACACAAGGCAATGACGACCAATGTAATCGGCCTAATGTCAGGGCTGCCATTTCTCCGGATTTTTCCTAAATCTTCGGATTTTTATTCCAACAGATGGAAGCTTAAATCAGGCGCATTTTGCTTTACTTTCAATCTGCTTTTAGCATCACGTGTCTTAAAAACTAGAAACAGACTATGGGTTAAAGGTATTATAATTCGGATAATCGCGGTTGAAGGTTTGAACATTTTGAAATCTTAAGATTTTCTTTATCAACTTAAGGCAGCCCTGTAATGTTCGTTGTACGAAGTGCGTAATTACAAAGAAATTTGATCATCATCTCGCCATTCATTGTCAAAATATTATCTGCTTACCCAGTCACTACTTTCAATGACCCCGTGTTTTTGGACACTGATTATTTGTAACAATATGAATACAGGGCTGCCATTTCTCCGGATTTTTTCCTAAATCTTCGGATTTTTTCTAGTACATTGTAGCTTAAACCAGGCTGAAAGTTTCAGTCTGCTTTAAGCAGCCACGTGCCAACAAAACTAGAAACAGGCGATGGGGAAAAGGTACGATTCATAAAATTGCACTTGAAAAATGCAAATTTGGAATCCTTAGTATGTTTATGTCAACTAATGGAAGCCCTGTGAAAAAGCACTCACATAAAATGTCTGACATAGGTATTTACAGCACGAAGAAACTTATGCACTCTGTTTAAACTAAATAACTAAACTAAAAGATGTACAGTGGAGAAGACACTAAACTTTCCCGTTTAAACGCAAACAAAACACAAACGCAATTTAATAAGCTGTAGAAAATGACAACGTTTTGATACTTCTGAATATTTATTTTAATCTGAGTGGCAAACAGTGTGGAGCCTGATCAGATGCCGGATTACCCGGCGTCTGATCTGGCTCCAAGCTGTTTGCAATAATAGTTTTAGCGTAAACGTGTATTTTGGGAAAGAGTAAGGTTTATAAAATGACCAACGGAGCAGGAAGGTAGTAAACCCATTGAGAATTTTCTTTATTCAACTATTTGAATAAAGATGCAAGTGACGTCATGTTATGGCGCAAAACTTGCACTAAATACAATCTTTTCGCATTGATTTAGCAAAAATGTTTATCAAGTTAAAATTAAGGTTATCTTCCAGATGCGTTATGCTGTTCTTTAAAACAAAACCACTAGAGATTCTTTTCGCTAACGTATCCTCTTAGACCTTATCACAGTGTCGAAGAAGTAGGCAAAGCAAATTAATTATTTGGTTGTTATTGTGCGAGTTGGTAATCATGCTATAAATAAAATCTTTCATTCGTGTTTGTGTTGTATTGAATTTATTAAACTCATCTAAAATCTATAAAAACTCGACAAAGCCTCGTTTCTTATCGTTTTTTATGACTTGTGTAATAAATATAATACAACACAAACACTCATGAAAGATCCTCAAGCTTCTCCGCTGTATAAAATGACATTTGTTTTGAAAATGGTAATGATTTCTTTTAATACGAATGTCGAACAGTTTAAGGCTTGGTTATACGCTGAGCATCTAACAAGGTTTCAAACTGTTTGCCACTGAGATAGAAATAGATAGTCACAAATTGTAAAATATCTACATTTGTTGGCATTGGGTTTGCTTTCGTTAAAGCAGTCAAGAACAGGCCTGCCATAAGCTGATAACAAAACTACTAAGATTTCAATTTTTTAAATTTTTCAAGCCCGATTTTCCGGATTTTACCTTTAACCCATAGTCTGTTTCTAGTTTTTAAGACATGTGGTGCTTAAAGCAGGTTGAAAGTAATGCAGAATGCGCATTGAGGCGCATTCTGATTTACTTTCAGCCTGTTTTAAGCTTCCATCTGTTGGAATAAAAATCTGAAGATTTCGGAAAAAAATCAGGAGAAATGGCAGCCCTGCAAGAATAATAATGTCTTCTCTAAACTGTACTTAGGTGATTCAGTAAAATAATGTTCATAAACATCTGAGTGGCCACTTCATATGTTTGCATTTGCCTGAATCAGCAACGTCCCGAAATTTGTTTTATTTGCTTCAACTGTTGCAGGAGTTAGCTGCCTATGAGAAAATGCCAGATGGCCCTAAACTGGACGCTGCAACTCTCCGGAAAGACGGATTCGGCCCTGAGAAAATGTTCCATTGCTACGTGGCGGAAGACATATCTCTCAACTGCATTGTGGGATATGCTTTGTATTTCTTCAACTACTCCACGTGGGAAGGTGCGTGTGTATATTTGGAAGACCTCTATGTGTCGCCAGATTACCGACATTGTGGTTTAGGTACTGAACTGTGGCGTAAAGTGGCTAAGGTGGCGGTAGACAGGGGTTACAAGCGGCTGGACTGGGTCTGTTTGAACTGGAACAAAGCCTCAATTGACTACTATAAGGCAAAGGGGGCAAGGGACCTTACTACGTCCGAGGGGTGGAATCTATTCAGACTCAGTGATGAGAAATTAAAAGCGTTTGCAAGTGGTTAAATAAGGAGTGCTGGATCAAAGGTTATAAAGAGTTTAAGTTGAGTCTAATCAGGGACGTACATTAGATATCTATATACGTTCCTGGTCTCATATAGTTCTCAAGTATTTGATTGGTCAGATTTGAGCCTAGGCTCAAATATGACCAATCAAATGCTTGAGAACGACTTCAGACGCAACTTAAAAGCCTCGGTGCCTGGTATTGCAACAACCATAGTTACAATTTAACTGAAATGCAATAAAATGTAGAAATGTCAGAAAATGTTAAAGAATTAATAATGTCTAATTCTCAAACAGTTTCGAGCTTGATCAGATATCGCTGTTTTACCACAAACCTATTTGCTGAAATAGAATATCGTATCTCTGTGCATGGAGAAAACGTTATTTTTTCCCAATAAACGCGTTTCTGTTTGCTAGGCAAAATGAAAAACCTAAATCTGATCAATCAAATGCTTGAAAACGATCTCAGACTCAACTCAAAAGCTTTATATCCTTGGAACCCGGTGTCAGATCTGTTTCCAAACTGTTTGCCACAGTCTCTCGTTGTCGAGGTTTGAAAAAAAGATTAAACCCGCAAATTAACAGTCTGAATAAAGCTTGAAACACTCCTAGTATATAATAGAGGCATGTCTTCATATCTCATGTTATTTTCAGCACACTGTTTTTTTTTACATTTTTTTCTTTTTCTTTTCTTTAAACATACACAAAAAAATTATGTTCAATATATTTGAAGATTTATATGTTTATTATGTATTGTAAGGTGTAGAGTGGGATGGATCTCCGACCTACATACACCTATTCACGGAGACAATAAAATATTGAACTGAAAAAAAACAACAACAAAAAACAACCAACAAAACGGTCTGCACTCTGACGGTGAGCTGTTATAACTGTTGCAAACAGTTTGGATCCCGATGAGACAATGAGTTACTCGGCGTCTCATCTGGAACCTAACTGTTAGAGACTCCGAAAATATTTTCTAGAAGAAAATGCCTGAAAATAGATTTTGGATATTGTTGCAGATATGATAATTACTCGCGGTGCATTCAAGTAAATAAAACATAAAAAATGGAGTGATTTCATATATTATATGGATTTTAATAGCAAACTATAGAATTTAACAATATGATAAAATAAAACAATAACTGATGAGTGATACATGTAATACTATTAATATACGCCAATCCCTATGTACACTTTATACAGTGGAGAATGTGTTATTTTTTCCAAATAAACGCGTTAACGCTAAAACGTTTATTTCCACTGCAAACAGTTTGGCACCAGATCAGACACCGGGTAACCCGGTGTCCGATCAGGCTTCAAAGTGTTTGCCACTCATATCAAAATGAATTGTGAGAAATTTCTAAAAAATGACGTTTTCTACGTTTTAGTGCTATGCGTATGCGTTTCCAGAAGAAGTAAACAAAACTTTGTTCCACTGTAGCATGGGTAAATCATGGTACGTATCAATAAAAAAAATAATTGCATACTGGCTATTTGTACAATAATTAAGGTCGAAGACGCCTACTGAGATCGGACAAATATGTCGGTCAATATCTTAAACTCTGTCGATCAGTCTCGTCAATTATCGACCCGTTTCGAAACATGCTTTAGCATGGTTTGGAATGGGTCGTCAGCTGTCGAAGATGGCCGACCGTTGGACGTAGTCCGTTTACTTAAATGGAAACTATCATAAAAACATAACACATACAAAAAAAACATATACAGTGGTAATTACGCTATTCCTGCCCACTTTACGCGTTTCTTAAGCATTTATTATCCGTTTCGTTAAACGCGTTTCCTAGTCGTTTCTTTACGCGTTTAAAAGAGCCCGGATGAAAGGGTCATCACTTAGCCGACGGACCCTTTAGCCGAGACTGCATTGGTATAATCGTTTATTAACGCGTTTAAACCGTTAGGCGTTTTAAAACCGTTCACTATGCGTTTCATAGGTTAACGCGTAAATGGGTAGGAATAACGTATTTTCCACTTTACTAAGCATGCGTATATAAACAAAAACAACGTGCATACGTATATACTGTCATTCAAATTTTTGAAAAGTCGAAATAGTAAAACTATTCATGATTGCCATTTTCTTTATTTCATGGCGAAAATTACAATAATAAACAAAAAATTAAAAATATGTATATTATATATATTTATAGCAGTCACTTAAAAGGAAATCACAAAATAAAGAGTATTTGATAGTATGGCTCTTTTGAAGAGACTATAAATGGTATCACATGTTGCCTCAAGATTAATACATAACATTTAGTTTCGTATGAACGGACACGACGCTACTTCGCAAAATTTTATTCTGCATTGCACATGGTTCCTCGTGTTAGACAGATGTCTGTGCTGTTCCAATGAACAGACGCTGAATACAATACACACATCAAATCAAAACGAGGAACCAGGGGCCCGTTTCATAAAACTTCGTACGACAAAAACGATCGTAAGTCAGATTATAAAATTCTCAATAATTATTTATTTCTCCATTTAATCTTGTCTTGTGACATCTTTTTGGAATCGTCTTGAAAAGACGATTCCAAAAAGATGTCACAAGACAGGATTAGATAGAGAAATCAGAAATTAAATGTATTTTTAATATTAGACTTACGATCGTTTTTGTCGTAAGATGTTTTATGAAACGGGCCCCAGGGCTGCCCTAAGTTGATCATGAACAATTCTGAGATTTCCGTATTTTCTATTTATCAAACGCGATTCTATTGATTGTACTCTTAACCTTTTGTCCCATATTCTGTTTCTAGTTTTGAAGACGATGATCACCTAAAGCATGCTTAAATTAAAGCAGAATGCGCCGAAAGCCGCAATTCTGCTTTGCTTTCAGCATGGTTTAAATTATCATCTGCTACATGTAGGATAAAAAATACGAAGATTTCGGGGAATGTCTGGAGAAATTGCAGCCCTTAGGAACATAGATTATACTGGCACGAAACAATATTGCACTAAACACAAAAATACTCTTAATGATGTTCGTTTATGACGTCATTTGTGACGTTTTAAATATACATGAACAAAATTTACAACTTCTTACCAGTAACGTGGTCAATAGTTAGAAAAATTCGGTCAATGAAAATGGCTATTGACCAAACTTTTTCAGAGATTCACCGAGTCAAAGTCGAGATCAATAGTTGACCGAAGTTGTCAATAGATAATCATTTGAGGCTGGATAGTTTTAATGCATTCACAGCCTCAGGTAGATGGCTATTTTATTAGACAACAAAATAAAGTGAATTGATTAACTTCTTGAATGTTTTTTGTCTGGAATGACTCGGGGGGGGGGGGGGGATCAACCCCGATTCAACTTGATCAGCGGTCAATAGTTCTTTTCAACTGATTAATAATTTGTGGTTTTTTGTATATATTTACCCAACCTCATATGTTCAGCTTTTAACCAATCGGCTAATATTTTTTGAAATTATATGTAATAAATGCAATTAAAAGAACCGACCATCAACACTCATTATTCGGAAAATAACTACTTTCAAGATAAATATTTATCAGATTTGATAAAAACTTTTAGGAGTAAGAATGGTTAAATGAAACATTATCATATTTAACTCATTACCCGATATCTTTATTCTTGTTTTGAAGATAGTTAACCACTTAAAGCAGGTTGAAGCAGGTTGAAAGTAAAGATGAATGCGCCAGAAGGCGCATTCTGCTTTACTTTCAGTCTGCTTTAAGCTACATGTTCCATAGTTTTGAGTATAGAAAATATTTCTTATGATATATATTCATGACTTTGTAAAGTAGAGCTAAATTTTTCGGTGAAATAATGAATAAAAGGCGTAAAAAGACGCATTTTTTGGGAAATGGGTTAAATATACAAACACCTAATCTCCTGTCACCCTGATTGTCGTTTACATAGAATTGTCCTTTGCATTTATTGTATAAGTATTTATACATAGTAAAATCTCTCTATTGAGACAACAAACTTTTTTGTGTCAACTAGTTGGTGCTTACCACAGGTGACTGCTTAAAGCAAGGTGATAATAAAACAGAAAGCCCCTTTTAAATTGGTAGCTTTATGTTTTTTCTGTTACCTTGCGTTAAGCTGTCACCTGTTTTTTTTTTGTTGTAGTTTTTTTGTGTTTTTTTTTTTATATAAAAATCAATTAGTCTTCGGTTTAATGGTCGTATAATAGAGAGCTTTCACTGTATGCGATGTGATGTGATGAAAAAACTAGTGAAGGGTCTAACGCATTCACTATTAAAATTACATGCACTTACAATGTATGGGTAATAGTATATATTTCAGTACTCCCTCCCTATAACGGTACACCCAACAACGAGCCCATCCTTGCAACAATGTTTGCCGATTTTCCCTAAGGCAAGATGAGTATGTCCAACCTATTCACGGCTACAGTTACATAATGGACATATTGACAGAAAAAACTGTGTGTGCCAACATCTCTCACTACTGTACAGAAGAAGTGTTTCAACTTCCGGATTTTAATTTATGAACAAACCCGTGGAAAAACCAGTTGATTTGCGTGGTCCACTGGCCTTTGTAGGCCTTGAACAGATTTTCACAAAAGAACGAAGCGGCTTCAGCATCGCTTTTATCTACGCCGAGACATTTGCGACAATAGTCGATGTCTTTTGGTGAACTGAGTTCCGATAAATTCGCATGCATCATCACACTTAGGAGTGTAAGGAAGAGATCCGAGTGTTGCCGAATTGTCATGTAAGCCTCGAGACAGAGGAATAGAAATCTGCAATTTAATGACATAGTTAAGAACCTGACTAATTGCATTGCAACATTGTATTGTTCGAAAATATTGACCTGACGTTGAACTTTATGCATGACTAAATTATAGCGAGATGACGCAATATAAATCAATAATCGATAGCGAATCGGATAGTGTCGGGTTCTTCCGGCTGATTACGTGCATCTTGTTACAGTTGTGATCCTTAGTGGATTAACACTACGCATTGAGCAAGTTCAAAAAGTTGTTGTTGATAAACTATTATTCCCGAGTCTCCTAGTATAATCGTATTCACTAAACGCATCATGCTGCGCTTTCGAGAGGGTATTAATTTAGGTAAGATCATCGATGTCCTCACCTACGACTCTTGCCACTATATACCTAATTTACAACCCTCTGATGTAACTTATCTACAACAGGTGCGTCGTTAGAGCAAGGGAATTGTAACATCGAGGTTTCGGGTTCGAATCTCGATAGAGCGGAGCATATTTTTTATTTCATAAAATGTTATTTTATAGTCCAAACAGACGCTATGATATAATTTTAAAAAACAACAACAAACGAATCGTGTTCCAAACGAAATAGACGTTGTATGAATACTTAAAAGAAACAGTATAAACTGTAAAAAAAAAAAGAGTAATAAAATGTATGAGTATTGCATGGGATTAGAACCATTGACTGTAGGAAAAATAATGTATAGTCGTCTTCCTTACCACTTGCGCTAAATACCTGTCGATATTTGTGGCACCGGGCAATCCTATATTATATCAGCACCGATGTGGTTACAATGTGCGTTCTCGTATAAATGATAACGAAGTGTTCCGAAGATATATTTAGAAATGCAACATAGTGTGAAATTATGCTAATAGAGGTCACCAACGTCAGGTCAATATTGTCGAACAATACAAGTACCGTTGTAATCCAAGGCTCTGTATCTGAGATTGGTCTACGCTTCCAAATACTATATATAATACAGCTGCATAAAATGTTTTAGATGCATGTGGATGTCAAACAGTGTAGATCAAGGCCAGCTGTCGCGTCCTTGCCGCGGCGGATGGCCTTGATCTACACTGTTTGAAATGCAATAAGGCAGGTTTTGTCATGACACGGCTCATATATAGTAGTGAAAACGCTTTTCATTCCCGATTCAACGGAATCACGCGAAACACTATGCATTACAAAACATGTATTGTGAAACACTTTGCCTCCTGCTGTGACTATTACCCTAACAGAAATTGACATTTGTTGGACATAATCCAACTTGTACTTAGGTCAAGAGCTTGTTACGTTGAGTACATATGCAAAATAAGACATCGCTATCACATGTAGGTCAAACGTTAAAGACATTTTATCAGTCCTTTGATAGACTACCCTCATTGTTCTCGATAGGCGTGGAAATAACTGTGAAGCAGGGCAACGTGTGCAAAGCCAATGTTATCAATCTCAAATTGTCTAGAGAGGCCCTTACATAATCACACTCAAGGGGGTTTCAATGGGTTTACAAACCAAACTATCAAATATAAGGTGCAGACCTAACATGAAACACCTGATTGATTCACAGTAATACAGGTATGGATAAAAAATCGTGTTTTTTGTGAGGAAACTGCCTCAGTAGGGATTATCACCGAAAGTAGATCAGGTAATGTCTTTAAATGCAGCCTATTTGACCTCTAAATGACCGTTACTTTTGTTTGACATGACCTAAATTGTACTGTGCTCACGAGCTAATTGAATTGAGTAGACACGAAGTTTTTCTCACATCTAACAGTTAAGATTCAATAGACTGGTCGCAAAGCAATTTATCCCAACTAAGTCGTTCAAGGCCATAGAAATGTGAGCAGGGGCATACCAATGTGAAACATGAGGTTTTTATGCCCCCGCACGACATAGTCGGGCATATTGGTTTTACACTGTCTATCTGTACTCAACTTTGAACTTAGTCATTATATGTTAATTGCATGTGATAGAGACGTCATATTTGGCATCTACATGTATCCTTTACTCAATTTTAAAGAAGCTCTTGACCTCATGTCGAATGTCAATGTTATTTGAATGTCAAATAGGCAAAATTTAACATTTGCCATAACTTTGCAACATATTTCACCATATTTTACTATTACTAAGGCCAAGGTCATTTTGACGCTATGGTCGCATCAGAGGTATTGAGTTTCATAAACACATCCTGTTCCCTTACAAAATGTTGAGACAATTTAAATTAATTTCAAAAAGTTTGGAGCTTGATCATACACCGAGTTTTTAATGGATATCAGTGTTTCAGTACATAGTGAATGCCAGAAACATTAACAACATCTAAAACCCGCTGTACAATGTGAATATCACTTATGATCCAATAACACTGTAGCGGGGTAGAGTATGGTGAAATGGTTGCATAGCTTTACTGGGCTACTTGGTAGCTCAGTGGTAAGAGGGTTGGCATGGTAAGTCAAATGCCCTGGGTCGGGTCCCAATTGAGTCACAGCTTTTTCACCATGATACATTTGATATTAGTACACGGTATTTTAAATATATAACAAAAACTAAATGTATGTCCCATCTCTAATTAACGTTGGTTAAATATAACACAATTTTGATGTAACGAAGACTTCAGCATAATTGAGCTTTACTTTATAGATATCAATGACACAGGGCTGCCATAAGTTGATAAAGAAAATCCTAAGATTTCAAAATTTTCAAATTTCAAGCGCGATTTTCCGAAATATACCTTTAACCCATAGTCTGTTTCTAGTTTTTAAGACACGTGATGCTAAAAGCAGATTGAAAGTAAAGCAGAAAGCGCCTTAAGACGCATTCTGCTTTACTTTCAGCCTGATTTAAGCTTCCATCTGTTGGAATAAAAACCGATGATTTAGAAAAAATCCGGAGAAATGGCAGCCCTGATGACTACTCACCTTTCAAAGGCAGGATCGTTCTGTTTCAGGCTTGATCCTTTCGTGATAATGTTGACGAAGTCATTGGTCAGTATAAACGGTGTGCGTTCACGATTAATCATGCCTTTAGATTTCTTGTGGTTCATGAAATGTCCAAAATCGATGTTGAAAATCTGCAAAAATGAAACGTTATCATTACCTTAGTAACCTGCCTGCTACCTAATACTACAGTGCTCCCTCTCTACAACAACATCTAAAGGAGACAATGAATATGTGCGTTGTTCGGAGGGATTCTTTATAGATAGAGAAATCAGCTTACACTTTCAAACAGGTTGAATCAAGATCAGACACCGCGTTACGTGGCATCTGATCTGGATTCAACCTGTTTGTCACTCGTCATTATGTGTTTTTCTGTCAAAATTTCCAATATGTGACTGAAAAAACAAACAGCAGAAAACGATATTGCAGCTGTGAGAGCGTTAGACATACATCTTTTAATGTTCTTAGGAAGAGAGAAAAGCGGTATTGTAAGGAGGGAGTCGTTGTTTGGAGGGCCGTTGTAGGGAGGGAGCACTGTATGTGTTTTGCTACTATTACGTCACGTGATCCTAGTACAATGCTAGAACTACAACTTCGTCTACTAAAACTAATTTTCCTTCTACTGCCAGTGCAATTACAAAAGCCATTATTATCTAATGCTCTATATAACTTGTAATTCGTTATTCTCACTGTTTTGCTGTGTTGTTCTGACATTGCTTAATCCGGTGGAAATAGTTTTAACTGTTGCCCTCTAGGACGAACTGTTTACTCTGCGCAAACAAGATGCGTAGAAGTTCTAAAATCAGTGTCACTGAGAAGTTTTCCGATACCTGTATTTGAAACGAAAAAAAACTTAATGACGAGTACGAAAAGGGCTACTACAACTACCACTTCTACTTCTACGACGGCTACTGTTACTACTATCCGATAATCGGTAATATAATCTATGCTCTACCGTTGTGAAACGGTATTTTACAACGGTTGGGAGTTGTGATGCGCCAGAATTGGTCACGAAGGCTGAAGGCCTGAGTGGTCAATTCCTGCGCATCACAATGACCAGCCGTTGTAAAATACCGTTTCACAACGGTAGAACATAGATTATTTCGATTATAAAATTACCAGATTTAAAGAAATTAATTAGAAAGGAAATAAAATGTTCCATACTTATTTCCTCAGCGGATGCAGTTTTTCGACCGAATAGCTTTCCCCGCGGCTTTTACAAGAATCTAACAGCCAACAGCAAATTTACGTACAGCAGAGAATTCACACACACAATACACATTTACCGACCCACCATCTGGGATAGAACAAACATAACATGAAACAAGACCGAAAAACGGGGAAATTACAGTAACATGACTGGTTAAAAGTATATCGTCTTTACGTGACACGTCACGTCATTTAACCGCGGGAGAAGCGGGGTAGGGAAGAGCGTTGTAAAACGTCTCGGGTCAACCACGATGAGCTTGTTCTATTTTCATAGTGATCAAGACGCGTGTTATGTTCTTAATTAGATACATGTTCATGTACAACCCATTTCTTCTACCACCAATGAGAGAGATAGAGAGAGAGAGAGAGAGAGAGAGAGAAAGAGAGAGAAAGAGAGAGAGAGAAAGAGAGAGATGGACAGACAAAGTGTGAAACAGAGATAAAGATGAGAGAGAAAGACGCGGCGTCTGATCTGGATTCAAGCTGTTTGCAAATGTTAGCCAAGTTCCCTCCCTATAACGACTCCCTCCGAACAACGTACACAATTTCTGTCTCCCATTGGGTGTTATTGTAGAGAGGTGTCGCTGTACATTGTAAAAATTCACTTAGTATTTAGAATGGAATAGTGAATACCATACCTATACGCGTGTTTTAAAAAATGGCTGTTTTCTTCTTGCAGTTATGAAAAGTGTTGAATTGTCGGTTTCAAAGGAAACTGACGGCTGATTATTTAGTTTTGGGGTTTGGCATTGGTGGAAATAGTACATGGCCTGTACGGGGAAAATTTTGCGACGGAGACATGTTTCGATTGGGGAAAATAAGTACAGTATAGCTCCTCTATAACGACCACTAAAATGAAGGTCAGTGACTTGTATGTAGGACATGTTTCAGCTTAACGCAAGGCGAAAGTAAAAGAGAAAGCTCCTACAGGTTCCTACTTTCAGCCTGCCTTAAGCAACCAGCTGCATCAAACACCTAATACATGACATAATTCATTGGTCGTGATATAGGGGGTTTACTGTTTGTACTTGACATGTAATGAAATGTAAGAAAGGACCGACCGACACAAACTAACACCTGCAGTGGAAATGAACAAATGCTTTGCAGTGTCGACATGTAATGTAAAGTCGTTTCCGGTCAGTTTCTAATAATTGATCTACTTTTCTATGGAGATAAGTGCAGGTGGCAAATACCAGCCACACCCAAGATAGCAGCGGCAAATTTATATGTACAAAACATAACCTTTGTTTTGCTGCAAAATCGTCTGCTTTGAAATTGTCGTCTGCAAAATGTGTTAAATGTAGATTTTGTACAGTTTTGAATTAAACAAATCTAAAGACGAGTATCAATCAGTTGGGATCTAAAGAAGACGCCGAGTTACGCGACGTCTGATCTGGGTCCAAACTGTTTGAAAAAACCCAGAAAAGTCGCAATTAGCAGACAAAGGATTGAAATCGTCTCCACAGACAGATCTAAATTAGCAATGTACATGTATATCGCTGTTGCCAAATGTTAAACCCAGACTAAAGCAATGGTAACGTTGCTGTATATGAGAAATGTTTCTAATTAAATGCCGCTTACTAAATGACATTGGCCTGTTTAACCATTGACCCCATATAATAAAAATAACAACAATAATAATAATGATAATAATAAAGACTTTATTTAAGAGGGTAACACAATTAGAACACACACGCAACTAATCTCCCTTGTGGCCCTCAATGACACGTATACGCGTCTTTTACGAATAGTGTACATTGAAGAATACTTTTTCCCCCATGTATTAATAGTGTTTTCTTCTGACATGGCCGAGTTATTTTTACATTGGAACATTCTAAAATTTTAAAAGGGGTTATCATCGTACGCCGTACAGCCAGCTAGGGATACGGATATAGCTGTATTTATTGGGCGTAATGTACAGTAGAGAATACATTATTCGTTCCCGTGTAAACACAAACACAATGCACTAAACTGTAGAAAATTACTTTTAGAAATTTCTATCTTTTCCATCTGAGTGGCAAACAGGTTGGAGCCTGATCAGACGCCGGGTTACCTGGCTTCTGATCTGGCCCCAACCTATTTGCAATGGAAATAATAGCTTTAGCGTATATATGCGTTTATTGGGAAATAACATTTCAGTAAAACTAGTGCAGCGGTCTCGTGCTGCACGTGGATCATGCTTATCTCAAGTAGGAAAGTGTACGAATATACATGTATATCCGAAGTTACCCTGTCGCCTATTTACGATTATGAACTATACTGGATCCAATCTGTTTGCAAATACAGGTGAAAACGTACTCGTCAGTGAAGGGATTTATACAACACATAACATGGGGGCGAGTTGTCAGCCTCCGACCGTGACTGCAGTTGAACCCCGTCCCACTGTCCCGGTGCTGGCCCCGGTACGTCCCGGTAAAGCCCCATTCTCACTGTCCCGGTGCTGGCCCCGGCAAAGCCCTGTTCTCACTGTCCCGGTTTTGGTCCCCGATGAGTCCCGGTTTAGCAAAACCGGCAGTCGCTGGAATTCACCGAGAGTACAACCTTGGCGGCGCCGGGGACGACCGGGACGATCCGGGATCGACACTGTTCAGCCGGCTGCCACCGGCTAACAGCCCCGGATGCCTTAAAATGTTTAACACAACCGGGGATCACCGGGAGTCGCGGGGACAGATAACTAGAACCGGCTTACTCCGGGGAATGCCGGTGCAACGCCGGGGAATGCCGGAGCAACGCCGGAGCTTTACCGGCATATCCGGGGCAGCTCCGGGTCTCTACCGTGAACAACCGGGGTGTTAGCGAGCATAGAAATTGATATAATTATATATTTTGAAAAATGCAATTTTCTACATTTTGTTTTTAGCGTTTGCGTTTCGTCTGTGTTTAAATAGGAAATAATATCGTTTTCTCTATTGTATAGAGTAAATCTATTATACATAAAAACGAAGTTATTCTTTCTAAATAAATGGCTCCAGGCTTAAGTTTTTATGTCCACTACAAACAGTATGGAGCCAGATCAGACGCCGGGCAAACTCTTTGCAACTCATATTAAAATGAAGTTTGAACAGTCGACAGCGTTATAATGTTCTACTTTGTTGCATCTCGTTTGCACCCTGAGACGGACAAAAGAGAATTGATGCTAATTCACGTTCGCCCCGGTTTATGTCCTTTCCGGCGAACACCGGGTAACGTCGGCACGTCACCGGTGAACAACCGGGGTTGAACGGGACAACACCGGGATACCACCGGTGACGACCGGGGTTACACCGTGTTATACCGGGATTAGCCGGGAACAGGCCGGCCCTGCACCGTATTTACGCCGGGCCAAACCGGGAACTCACCGGGATAGTCCGGGGGAGATCCGGCTTCATTACCCATGCTCCACCGTGGGAAACACCGGGAATATGAGAACGCAATTTATTTTTTCATAAAAAACGTCCCGGCTCATCCCGGTTCACCGGCTATCTCTACCGGGACGTACCGGGGCCAGCACCGGGACAGTGAGAACGGGGCTTAAAGATAGCCGGTGAACGGGGATGAACCGGGATGAGCCGGGGCGTTTCCCATGCTTTACAGTTATTTTCTTGCCTAGTGAGGGGGTCAATGAATGGATTGGGGTAATGTCTTTAAAGTAGCTGCTTTAAACTGATAATTGTATCCAAACCCTAGAACCATCCGAACTTTACTACTTCTACGGCTTTAACCATTCCACTCCCGAAATGCTGTCTGCTTTGCAAATGTAGTCTACGAATTTGTCAATTACAGATTTTATATTTTTATTGATGAAACCTAGGTCCAGATCAGACGTCGAATATGCACCGTTTGATCTGGATCTCAACTGTGCACAAATACCTATGCATCGCAAATCGGCAGGTCAATGTGTTACAGTAGAGAAAACGTTATTCTTTCCCGTTTAAACGCAACAAAACGCAAACGCAAATCGCTAAAATGTAGGAAGTTAACAGTATTTGACATTTTCTAAGTAATTGCTTTAATCTGAGTAGCAAACAGTTTGGAGCCTGATCAGACACAAGGAAAGAATAACGTTTCCTCCACTGTGTAATTCGATCTGATCAATTACCTAGCATGGAATCTGCTCAATCGGTTCAAAAGTTACAGCTCATTGAATGTGCGTTAAAGACGCTGAGTTGTGCCCCCGACGTTAAGCGGGCCTGGCTGCTCGACAACGTTTATTCCAACGCTGAATCTCCGGTCTGGGTGCGTTCACGGAGATAATCCAACTTTTAACTCCGGTAACTTTACAACGAAAGAAGATCGCTATATAGTGTAAGAACAAAAGTTGCTTGAAATTTGAAGCTCTTATTATTGACGTGAAGATTTTTTCCTTTACCACTTCCGGTGTTGCTAAAATTGGAAACTCGTCGGAATCGTGTCGGATCCGCCAAATCGCGACGCCATCTTGCAGGTTGTTTAATTTCTATCAACTTTGCTTCTTACAGAGTTGTTCTAGCTCAATCGGCTCAAAAGTTACAGCTCATTGAATTTGTTAAAGACGCTGAGCTGTGCGCCCGATAAAGACATCTCCTGACGACCTTTTTGATTATAACGCCTTGCCAGATTATTTGCTGTCAATTTCCTTGCACAAAGCATGGGTCTTGTGCATATTGCATTGAAAATCACTAGAGCATGAGTATAATCCAGGTAAACTGCATGTGATTTGACAGTTACATTGACACCTCCAGAACAATATGCTGGTGGTTCTTCAATGGGCTGAGGAAAAGTCTTTAAGCGGGCCTGGCTGCTCTTTAACACTGAATGCGTTCACAGAGATAACTTCAACTTTTAACTTCGGTAACTTTACAACGAAAGAAGATCGCTAGATAGTGTAAGAACAAAAGTTGCTTGAAATTTGAAGCACTTATTATCGACGTCAAGATTTTTTCCTTTACCACTTCCGGTGTTGTTAAAATTGGAAACTCGTCGGAATCGTGTCGGATCCGCCAAATCGCGACGCCATCTTGCAGGTTGTTTAATTTCTATCAACTTTGCTTCTTACATAGTTGTTCTAGCTCAATCGGTTCAAAAGTTACAGCTCATTGAATTTGTTAAAGACGCTGAGCTGTGCGCCCGATGTTAAGCGGGCCTGGCTGCTCGACAACGTTTATTTCAACGCTGAATGCGTTCACAGAGATAACTTCAACTTTTAACTTCGGTAACTTTACAACGAAAGAAGATCGCTAGATAGTGTAAGAACAAAAGTTGCTTGAAATTTGAAGCTCTTATTATCGACGTCAAGAATTTTTCATTTACCACTTCCGGTGTTGCTAACAAATGTTACAGCTCATTGAATTTTTTAAAGACGCTGCCGATGCTATCGATACGGATGTCAAACAGTTTGGAGAGCGGGCATTAGTGAGCCAGAGAGAGAGAGAGAGAGAAATAGAGAGAGAGAGAGAGAGAAAGAGAGATTGACATACAGAGAGACAGCGATAGAAACAGTGAGATAGAAAGTAGGGCAAATGCAGCATGATGTAGCCTTTATGCAACTTTATATAGTCGGAACTCAATACTTTGAACTCGTATAAATCGACCTAGCAAGTATTTCATAAGTTGATTTTCGATATATCGATCTCACTTAGGTCGAACATACCCGTTAAAGTTAAGTCACATTTTAACTTTAAGAAAATGGGTATGTTCGAACTAACGCCAGTTCAATTTAACGAGTTTTAACTATAACTACCTTTCCTTTCTCCGAGAGCATGATGTTATCCGAATGACGGTCACCTATTCCTAGCAGAAACGTGGACACACAGAAGCCAGCGCAGGAGTGTGTAAACCTGTCTACTGCATCCGAAAATCTGCAAACAACAGAAAATATTCTTTACTGGGCTTCTCAAATCCTCCCAAAAATATTCTTATCATACAGAAGAAATTGTAGCTTTTCTCTCCGGGAAGAATAATTTTATTTCCTGACATCTATTTGTCTGTGTGTATCTCTCTATATGTACGAATTTCTCTCATTGTTTCCATTTCATTGTATCTGACTGTCTGCGTGTCTGTATCTGTGTGTATGTCTGTCTGTCTCATGTTTATCTGTATGACTGTAGGCTCAAAACTGTTTGCCACTAAAATTAAATTAATAATTAGAAGTGTCAAAACGTTGTCATTTTCTACACTTAAATGAATTGCGTTTATGTTTCGTTTGCATTTACAGAATAACGTTTTCTCCACTGTACATTAATAATTGGGTTTGCGTTTTATTAAAGAAAAAAGTAACATATTTTCCTTATTTATATTACCCTATTGTGTCCTTGCTCTTCTGATACAGCCAGTGGTGCAGACTTGTAGACCCAGTGGGACCTGTTTTGGTGTCTCGTTCGATCTCGCATATGGTCCTCGAGTTCTGAACCACCTCGATTAGGCCTATATCAGAGTTCATGGCTAGACAGTCATACACCGTCGTTCTATAGAAACAGATCACATATATTCTTTAAAAGTAAGTACAGTGGAAATAGACATTATCAGGGCTGCCATTTCTCCGGATTTTTCCTAAATCTCCGGATTTTTCCCCAGTACATAGTAGCTTAAAGCAGGCTGAAAGTAAAGCAGAATGCGCCCTAAGGCGCATTCTACTTCACTTACAGCCTGCTTTAAGTAGTCGCAGGTCAACAAAACAAGAAAAAGGCGATGGGGAAAAGGTACGATTCGTAAAATCGCACTTGAAAAATGCAAATTTGGAAATCTTAGGATTTTTTATGTCAACTTATGGCAGCTCTGACTAATATTCATTAAAAGTACAATGGAAGTAGACATTATTATTTCCAAATAAGCGTGTATGTGCGGAAATATCCTAAATGTCCATTGCAAACAATTTGGTGCCAGATCAGACGATGGGTAACCCGGCGTCTGATATTACACCAATTAAACTGTTTGCCATTCAGATAAAAGTAAATCTACAAAATGCTGTTATTTTTTTGATTATCTCAATTGACGTTTGATTTTGTTTAAACCGGGACGAATAAGGCCTAACACTGTTCTTAATATAAATGGCATGAGCGATATATAGGATCTGTCATGCGTCGATGTTTAAGACAAGCTGAACTCAAACGCGTCTAGAATTGAAATGTTATTAACCATTTCTATTCTAGACGAGTTTGAGATCAACTTGTCTTAAACATCGACGAATGACAGATTTTTTTTCTCAGATAACCAACGATTTTAAGCTAAAAACTTTTAAAGCAATAGGCATTTTTTTGGAACCCCGGTGACGTCAAAACGCCGTTATAAATAGTGACGTTATAGTGACGTCATCAAAGTGATCTTACACATGTTGGAGATATAGAAAACAGGGGTAGTTATGTGAGAAAAATGGCATGCGCAATAGTGTTTTCATTACCCATCTGCTGCCATTAGAATAATTGTCCTGAATTGTTTAAAAACAGTATACATGTATATTAAAACAGTTACTCCTGCTCTCGCTACGATCAGTCTGATATGAGTCTTCGCACTTTCCTTTAGTCTTCGCACTTTCCTATAGATCACATATAAAATACAGCGCTCTCCTCTATAACGACACCCAGTGGGACACAAAAAATGTGTGCGTCGTTCGGAGGGAGTCGTAAAAGGGAGGAACATTTGCTACATGTATATTTGCAAACAGCTTGAATCCAGATCAGACGCCGCGTAACGCGGCGTCTGTTCTGGACTCAAGCTGTTTGTCACTTTTCGTGACGTTTTTTTCCTGTCAAAATGTCTATTTTGTTGTTTGGAGGGCCGTTGTAGGGACGGAACACTGTATGTATCTTCTCATTCTATGAGCCAATGTAATATGTCTGGTGATAGGTGATCATAGGGGCTAGTTTTATAAATTAATATTCACAATAAGGAAATCAGAATGTCTAATTAACCAACTCACTGCATTATCGCCGACAACAGTAGTTATTTACAAACAGTTTGGATCCTAACCAGACGCCGGGTTACCCGGCATGTGATCTGGCACCAAACTGTTTGCAATGGAAATCGTTGTGTCAGCCTGCACGCGATTCTTGCGAAAGAGTAACGTTTTCTCGAGTGTACATGCAACTGCTCTTCATACAGTTGAGAAAACGTTATTCTTTCCCGATAAACGCGTTTACGCTAAAACTTTTATTTCCATTGCAAAAAGTTTGGAGTCGGACCAGACGCAGGGTAACCCGGCGTCTGATTAGGCTCCAAACTGTTGACACTCAGATTAAAAAGAATAGTCAGAAATATCCACAAAATGTCATTTTATACGTTTTAGTGCTTTGTGTTAGCGTTTCGTTTGCGTTTAAACGGAAAAGAATGATTCCAATGTACATGGAAATGCTCTTCATACCTGAGATCGTGGCTTGAATATTTCCACAACATGTCCATGATCCTCAATATCTGTACCACCAGCATATCCTGGCGCAAGTCTGAAAACAATACCATCACGCGATCAAAGCCTTGAGAGGACTGGGGTTAATATCGTGTAACGCTAATAAGGAGTCTCAGACATTTAAACCCTTTCTCCGCATACAAATATATGACGACGTTACCCTTTCCACCATAGAAGCGCCTTTTAGCGGATATGATTTATTCCTCCGGTAACCCGGCGACTGATCCGGCTCCAAACTGTTTGCCACTCAGATTAAAACGAATACTTAGAAGTTTTAAAAGGTTTTTAGTGCTTTGCGTTTGCGTTTCATTTGCGTATAAACGGGAAAGAATAACGTTTTTCCACTGTACATCTTGGGTTCAATACATCGCCGGGTATCGCGCGACAGTTAGGAATGTGTTATTACAAAAGGACTTGAACTCATGGGTGTTTTATCTTGATTATATATATTCATACTCACCGTCTCCATTTTTCAAAATGTACTGTATTTTCGCATTTTCTCCTGTCAAATCTAGGTGATTGGTGAAGGTCAGAAATATTGGTTTCATCTTGGAAGTCAACACTCTGCATTCGGTGTCCCTAATTAAAAAGAAGCCGTTTTGTACTAAAATGGTAAAATCACAAATAAATCGTCCATAAATAACCTTTACAGTACAGTGGAGAATCTGTTATTCTTTCCCGTTTAAACGCAAACGTACGCAAACGCAAAACACTAAAACTTAGAAAAGTACAACTTTTTGACAATTCTGATAATTCATCTTTATCTTGGTGGCAAACAGTTTGGAGCCTGATCAGACGCCGGGTTACCCGGCGTCTGATCTGACTCCAAACTGTTTGCAGTGAAAATAATAGTTTTAGCGTAAACGCGTTTATTGGGAAAGAATAACAGATTCTCCACTGTAGCACCCCTCTTCACCAATTTTGTTCTACTTTAACCATTTGACTGCCGATTGCGACTTGCACGGACTTTGAATACAGTTTGGGTCTGCGTGGCGTCTCCAGACGTATTCTGCTTTACTTTAAAACTGCTTTAAGTGGTCATAGAGCTGTCTTCAAATTCAGAAAATAGACTATGAAGTAAAGGATTAATGCACTGTTTATGCGTTTCATTTCGTTCAAATTGGAAATATTTTATTCAGGAATAAAGCAATATGCCCATCTTACCACATACAATAAATACATCTATTAAACAAATATAGATTATATCAAACTAATATACACGTTCGAATACTAGTACAATCACCACTTAAAGACAACGTACACAAGTGGACCAACAGTGACCGAGGGGTGCATCAGGGAGGCCCCGTCTTCCATGAGTTCTGTGTTACTTTTGTTGTCCAGCCAGTCCTTGAGAACCTGAAATGACCATTATGGTAGGTTATTCTTTCCCAATAAACAAGTATATGCTAAACACATTATAAGCATTGCAAACAGTTTGGAGCCAGATCAGACGCCGGGTAACCCGGCGTCTGATTAGGCTCCAAACTGTTTGTCAATCAGATTAAAAAGATACGTCAGTATTTGCAAGGAATTGTTTTTTTACCTGTTATTGCAATGCGATAGATTTTCGATTCCTCTGAAAGGAAAATACTGTCTTCCCCACTGTTCACTAATATTCACCAATGGAACTGTAGTGACGTGTATATAAGTAATTTACAAGCAGTTAATATATAGACTTGTATATTTGTCCTTTGCAAATTGTGTAGACAAAGATCAGACTGTCCCTAAAGGATCATTATGGTACAGGTCTGCACTGTTTATTATTGTGCAACACGTCGTAAAAACTAAAGAAATTGGCTATGCAACTGTCCTGTGTTCATTAACGAAAGCGCATTGAGACGCCTTGCCATGGTCCGCTTACATGTACCTCAGGGCACCAACAGGTTCACGTGTCTTCAACATTGCATGCTTTTGTCCTTCTACATAGTCACTCCACCTGTGTGCGCCTTGAGGTAAGCGGGCCGTGGCAAAGCGCCACGAATCGCCCTCGTTAAAGAACGCAGAGCTGATTCATGCAGAACAAAATTGTCTTTGGTAAGCCTTTTCCCCTTTACATAGTTGGTGTTAATTTGGTGTCCTCTGATCTCGAGTATCCTCCATTATGGAGAGCGCATGTCAGCGGTCACTGAGGTCAATTTATATATTGACCAGTGGCGGGTAATACGGTGAGTATTAGAGTTACAGCCAAGCTAGACACATGTCTAGGCCAGTCATGACAACTTATATACAGAGTGGGTGAGTCAGTTTACTTAGTTACTCTTGGTGCTTTATATGTGAACACTTTATTGTGCAAAAGAATATATGTTACACAGTGGAGAAAACGTTGTTAATAACCTTTAATATATAATTTTCATTTCATAATCAGGATCTAAACTGTTTAATATAAATATCAATGTTTCTGAGCTTCAAAGAAAGCAGACGATAATATAGCAGTGATTGCGTTAGACGGGTTACATAATATGACGTCATAAACTGCAATGAAAAAGTTAATAAACCATAGAAATTTTACAGAAATTTTACAAGTAGGAGCTTTCTGCGTTAGTTTTGCTCCTGCATTTAGAGTAATTTCTTCACTGACTCATTCAGTAGTTGCTTTACCCCTTCAATATGTTATCACAAAGTCAATGGATAATTGCAAACAGTTTGGGTCCAGATCAGACGCCGCGTAACGCGGCGTCTGTTCTGAACCAAGACTGTTTGACACTCGTGTCGATGTACGATAATCGTCTATACCAGATGGCGCCAGGGTATTGAATGGATTGATATAAGAATGAATGTATACCTTTGGCGATGGGTCTTCTTTCACTTTCTTGCTGATAGTTGCAAACTGTTTTAGACAAGCCACTTCTCTCAATCTGTCTTCGAGTATTGCCGAGCCACAGTGTAGGCAGTAGGCCTCAAGAATCACAGCGTGACGCCCTCTGGATACAGGGTCAGCCATTTCTGCCCTACAAATATACAGAGGACAATACGTTACTAATAGTATAGAGGTAATTTAGATGATATCCCGTAAAGCTTCTCTCGAGGCATAATAGTGTAAGCATTCAGTCAAAGCAGACTTGAATCGATTTAAATTTTGATTTAGTTCCAACCAAGAAGATGCCTGGATATGATCTATTTGGCGTTGATTTTTGCAATGAAACCATTTTTGTTTCGAGTTACAGAGTACATGTTTACCTGCGAGTAAGCGTCACGGTGCCATGATCTGGGCCTTTTTGTAAAATTCACTCTTTGTCTTTTTCAGCAATTCACATAACAGGAATGGACCAGTTTATCAAGATTCAAGCGATTTTGAATGATTATTAAAAGCAAAGAAATGTACGACTTTGTTATCACTTATTAAGTTATTGTACTCAATTAACCGTTCCTGAACCAAATTTTTGATCAATTTGTATTTTTAAAATGAATAGATACAGCGCTGAAAATGTTATCTGCGCTCATCGTTTCTTTCTTCTTTGAAATGTATATCTTCTGTTGAACAATTACCAAACTATATAATTACTTTTAGCCAATGAAACGGTATTTCTTTTGGCTATCTATTCTGCTTGGTTATTCGTAAAGCTGATAATTATACATGTCGTGCTTTACTGCTCTTGATTGACAGTTTCTGTATGAATAACCAATCATAAGCAAATGCTTTTCACGCCGTAACAAACTGTCTATCAGTATGATACAATGATTGGATAATGAAAATATCATTGTTTCATGTCAGTGTGATAAAATTACACTGATAATCCGTGATAATAGTGTACTGTTTATTTGAAATTGCGTGGGATGATAGCCAATTAGCGGCACCCCCTTTACCCCCTACATAATCGGGGTCCGTGAATTATACCCTGACGTAATGGAAGTTGCAAACAAACACAAACACAATGGGGTCTTTAATCGCGTATTGTTTTCTTAAGCCTAGACGGGTAAGCAACCCGTTAAAGATGACAATCACATGTGCTATAAGTGTCACGCAATTATCTTACCATTGACACTTGTTGTAAAAACAAACTCTAACGCTAACGGGGGTGCGAAAACATCGATTTAACTGGCAATGATTAATGAACGCGGAACAGTATCGAAACAATTTTGTTCTTTAATTTTTATTTTTTTTAAAAACTCGATCCGAATAGTGATCTTCTATCCGAATATTCGGTGAACTATTCGAATATTCGGGTATTCGTTGACATCCCTAGTTACTATGTATGACGTCATTTGTGATGTAATAATATGAAGTATTCCAAACAAAAAAAACAGGGTAACAAATAACTATAACAATGAACTAATTCTGTTCAGTTAATTGGTTGTAAAATCACATGCAAATGAGGTTAATAATGTACTAGTAACAAAGAACTAATAATGAACTTCCAACAATGAACTAATAAAGAACTAACAATAAACCAATTGTGTACTGTCGATCACAACCATGAACTGTTAACAATGTACTAATTATGTACTTATATCAATGCACTAATCATGTACTCATAACAATGTACTAATGCTGAACTGTTAACAATGTACTAATTCTGCACCAATTCTGAGCTACATAGGCATGCAGATTTCATTGACCCCTTTGTCAATTTAAAACAAGCAATTTTCCTTCAATGAAACTTTTGATTTGTAAAAAGAATATGCGGCAGCCTATAACAAAACGTTAAACTTCTATCTAGATAAACAGTACATGCATTATTCTATAGTTTAGAGGTCGAGTCAATTCGGGGTCGATTTGACGAGGGACCGAATTGACCCGGATTCTTCTAAATTTTGTAAACAATCACGGAAAATTATCATGAACTAACCTTCATCGGCTTCGCTAACAAAACACAGTTGAAAACCCAAGCATCGTCGACTGCGTGTATTAACGATTCAACTTCACACTTTATGCAAGATATCTTGGACAAAATCGCTCCGCTGTTGGTTACAATTAATTTTCCAGATTTGAATTTCCTGCCGAATTCTCCCGAAGTGGAGAGTAGATTCAAAAAGGGGAATAACCGCACGTAAACAATGATGAACTATTAATGTACTATCCAGATTGTTCAAGTTTAATTATGAACCAATGCTGAACAGTTTTAGAAGAAATATGTTAAATGATGAACTATTAATGTACTATCCAGATATTTTAAGTTTAATAAAGAACCAATGATGTACAGTAGAAGAAAGTTAATGTTCAATGCTGAATTAATACTGAACTGTCTGCTTAATGCTGAACTATCAAAGTACTCTGGTGAATCTGAAATATAGTACATTGTTAGGGGTCTAATCATGTACTTTTCAATGATGTACTAATACTGAACCACAACTATGTATTAAACAGTACAGTATTGGTTCATTATTGGTTCATAATAAGTTATTTGATTCATTTTATTTTTGTTTGGGATAATATAACATAATCATGCCATTTTTATAAATAGTATATTAATTAAATTAAATTTTATTATTATTATTATTATTATATTATTATTATTATTTAAGAAATAACAAATTCGTAGGTGTTCATTATTGTGCATTAGATCACAGTTATAGAAGTTGAAAAGTTGAGTCATTACATTGCGAGGCCTGTACTTAACAGCAAAAGCGGACTTGATGTGAACAAAATTAATGTAATACATGTATACAAAATGTATGTACCTCAACAACCAAAAGAATTTGTGACCAATGCGTCGATTCATGAGGGCCTTTTCAAGGAGATATTTTACGAAGTCGTTGTTCATGTAACTCTCAAACTTGATGATCTGAAAAAAATATTTTGCATGTTTGTAGAGCAAGGAAATTGTTTTCCTCCCGAAATCTGACCATCCAAAATCTTGAGAACCATCGCAGAGTCAATTTAAACGATTTATATGGATGAGGCAAGTTTACCCGCCGTGGGTAATCGTTATTCTTTACAGCGTATACAGAACTAAAACCAATTGCAATATTATAGATTACAACGCCATACCATTTTTCAACACCATCACTGCCTTATTCGAGTTCAATGGTTATTTACAATCAGTTCACTCCTGGTCTAAATTAGCGACACTTATGGCAAGCATTCGAATACTTGTTCAGACGTAAGAAACCTAAAATACAAATTTGATAACCAACAAAAGACGATAATTAATTATAGATGACGTCGTGGCAATGTAGGGGCTCATAATACGGCATGGTTTTACCTGGACCAACTGTAGAAGATAGAGCTCTATCTGTGTGGCGTCCATATTCTTCCTCAGCCAGTTCAAGGCTAAAGCCCTTGCCTTTCTGTCTTGACACCACGGGCTTAACAGCTGCAGGGCTGTCGATAGTGTCGTGATTTGGCCTTTAGTAGGGTGGGATAGCAACTGATGGAGCTGAAACATACAGAGTGAATTCTTTTATAAACAACGCCATAAAAGATTAGAAACTCTGTATTTTTAATTCGTATTAGGCAAACATTGACGACTCTGGTCAAACTACTGTTTAAAAGATTCTTATATTAGGGTCAACACTGTTTGTTTACAATTATTATCGACGCTAATAAACATGTGTGTTAATTGAAATATTCTACATGTATATGACTTGTTCAGCATAAAACTTAAAAACTGTTATGAATAGCATCATGAAATATTTTCTAAACCCTAGCAGAATGTAGCCTTAAGCAGAATGCACATAAAGCAGCATGTACCTTAAGGCGTATTCCCGTACACAGCAGTCATAATCCATATTTGGACCATGGCTGATAAGTAATCGTCCAATAGAATTCAGTACCCATTGTTAAATATTTACATTCACCCCGCATTGTCCTTATATAACACTATTCTAAAAAGAGACTTGCATATTTCAATGAATGCTCACTTCAAATCCAGTTCTAGCCGGCTGGTTTAGGGGCGGAGCTATACTGATCACTTTCAAATCGATACAGAGAAGTCCGTATGGTAGGCGTGGTTAACGCGGAGTAATCAAGTATGGCGTGTGAGTAAATCGGTTTTAAGAAAGCGACCTAACTTTAAAATGCTTATCATACAAATATTTCGTAAATTCGTGTGCTTTTACATGTCTCAAAAGGGGTTTTAAACATAACGAGAAAGTTTACCGGTTAAAAGTCTAAATTTATCCAGTAATTATAATATGTGATTGGGACTATTGTCAGTCCATATATATAGAGATCGTTACTACGATTAGCAACGCATAGCAACGGGCAAAGTGTCTATTAGAACGGTTATGTACATTTCTGGTTCATTTCTCAGCTCACAATGGAATAAAAATATAAGAAATAAATTACGTACTTCAGTTATTCATGAGCTGATGGCACTTCAATGCTTTTACTAGCAAAGTTAAGCGAGAAGCCCTTTGGGCTTCACGTACTTTGCTAGTAAAAGCATTGAAGTGCCATCAGCTCATGAATGCCGGAAGTACGCAATTCATTTCTTAAATAACCACATAGTATTATACACAACGCCGATAAATACGTAGCCTCATAGTATCATAATTATGTATAACAAATGACGCCATGCGTACATAATAGCGGATGAGTTACTTACTTCAAGAACTTGGTGGCTATCCGCCCAGTTCACGGTTGAAATGAGTTTTGGTAATAGTTTAGGTACATATCCAAGAGCCAGGTCTCTGAATGACACATAAAAAGGATGATAAAGTATTACCAGCATTTAAAAAAACACCTTCGGTGTTAAACAATTGTTGTCGCAAACTGTTTGAATCCGGATCAGACGCCGAATTCAACGTATTTGGCACTTATTACGAGTTTAATCAATTGTCTTAAAATAAAGATTTAGAAATAAAAGCAGTTGAAATTTGTTAAAAGCATATAACGTAGTGGCGACGAACAAGACATTACCATGGCAGTTAAAGGGTTAAGAATGCAGAAATAGTAAGTTATCACTTTCTGTAAGAGTATATTATATAATTATAAGGTTATATACAAGGGGTATCTCTCTGCATCTCCCATAACAACATTGTAACGGGAACCAATTGGGACATTCAACCCCTTCACTGCCTTGAAGTCATCAATTTTAAACAATTGTCGTCTGCTTTTATTTCTTGAATTTTATTTTTTGCTATTTTGATTTAAGAAATATTGAAATGAGTGTCAAACAGTTTGGATCCTGATCAGACGCCGCGTAACGCGGCTTCTGATCAGGATCCAAACTGTTTGCAAAAAAACTGTTGTGCTCGGGGTAAGGCGTTGAAGGGGTTAACCCTCTGTCCAATGTTTCTGATATTGAAGATAAGTGACCACTTTAAGCAGGTTGAAAGTAAAAAAGTTAAGGCGTATTCTGTTGAACATTTAGCCTGCAATACGCCTTAACATTTTAGGGTATCGAACATATTGCGTGTGGTACATTCATGACTGTATACATTGGAAATGAGCCGTGTCAATGACAAAACCTGCCGTATTGCATTGCAAACTGTAGATCTAGTCCAGCCGCCGCGTCAAACGCGGCGGCTGGCCTTGCTATAAAAGATTGGCACCCACACGCATCTAAAGTAGTTTATGTAGCTGTATTATATACAGTTGTTGGCAGTGTAAGCCTAACTCAGACACAGAGTATGGGGTGAAAACGATACAATGCTGCAATTCAATAAGGCAGGATTTTTCATGACACGGCTAAAATGTTTCCTTAGTGAAGAAATAAATTTAAACTTCTATGGTGGAATGTGTTAAAGGTATTTTAAGGCATACATGTTTGTATATATTGTCTCATTAAACTTTAGATCCATAAACCAGTATAGGATTTCAAATGTTTGAACACCCTTAGAAAACTCAAAACACACATACTGTTTTTGTTATTCACAGGATATCCTCAGTCCTTCTGTATAATTGATATTCAATTTGAAAAATATAACTTATACATGCAAACCTTACTCTAAAAATGATTTGAATAAATACGAGAATAGAATGAAAAACATTGGTCCTAACCGGTCATGTGGTCGCCTTAAGGAACATCTATCTACGACATGGCAACGGCATGGAACACAGGTCATGCAAGTTTCCAGTCCACAGACCGGTTTTAAGCACGTACGATGGGTGTTGATCATTAACGACGAACTACGATTTGTCGAGAGGCACAACACACTTAACCCAGTATCCCCTGACACTTCCAATGGACGATTCTATTTTGCAATATTGTCCATTTTGGACTACTTACAGCTACTTACAAACAGTGAAGTCTCTGATCAGAGGGTTCCTGCAGGAGCCCTCTGATTTAAGACTTCACTGTTTGCATAGGACAAGTGTACTCTTTTGACTTCATAGGTTCATTTTTGGTAACGGACGCATATATGCGTCACTAGGGCTCAATGAATTAAGTGTTTCGTGCTCCCGACAAAAGGAACACACACATTTGACGCTCGTCATCTGCTCTCCTTAGTGTTCCTTATAGGTTCAATGTCCTCTTTCTATGTATTCAATATACAACTAAACTAAAGCTTCAAAATAATTTGAATTCAGTGAAGGACTAAGAAGGTTCGTAAATCAGTTCGTAAATATGTCCGTTGTACTACTAGAGTGCATGCAACTTGCGTTCATCTTGCGACTGACATGCCTCTAGGATTAATGAGTTTCCTCCTGCATCAAGATAACTCTCATGCCGTTTATTGTTTGTCTATCATAGCAAGCGCATGGTACACTTGCGTCTTTTGCACTCGTATCATTGGAAATAGTAGACTGTGTTGTTGGTAGTTTACAGGCGGTTTGAAGGTTCTAAATTATGTGAGGAGAACGAGCTATGCCCGAGAGTTTAAAGACTTTTTTGTCGTACAATGTAGATTGTCCCTGCAGTGGTCATGCAACCGTTCGTGGACGTGGATTAGCCCTTTCCCTAATATAAACGCCTTTTAGCGCATTCAACTCATTCATCCGCATAAGAAAATAGTTCCAATTCATGCAGTCATGAAAATGCACTATAAGAAAAATATTCTATATCCTATCAAAGGGTAGCTTAAAGCAGGCTGAAAATAAAGCAGAATGCGCCTTAAGGCGCATTCTGCTTTGCTTTCAACATGCTTTAAGTGATAACTTATCTGCAAAACTAGAAACTGGCTATTGGGTAATGGGTTAATATAAACGCCTTTTATCGCATTTAGTTTTTTCATTCACCGAAGAAAACAATGCCAATTTATACAGTCATGTAGATGTACCATAAGTTATGTTTATAAATCCTACCAGATGATAACTTAAAGCATGCTTTACTTCAACTTGCTTTAAGTGGTCACCTGTCTTCAAAGCTAGGAACAGTCTATGGGATGAGGAGTTAAGGTCAACTTACCTATATTTCCAGAGGAACCGTTTATCGCCGTCATTGAGTGTGTATAAAGGGTCTTTGTTGTTTAGTCCATCCAAATCAGAAAACAGATTTGTATTGTGCTGTAAAACAAAACATACTGTTAAAGCAAACACTTTTAGTGCTGTTAAGCTAAATAAATTACTTTGTACAGTAGAACATGTCTTACATTGATCTTTTAAATATTTGACTCATTCTAAAGTTGATTGTACAAATTAATGATATATATTTTTTATATAATCTTGGTACATTTAATAACATTGAAAGAATTTCCCTTGCTCGGAATTTGTTTCCATGTAAATACATAAGGTATTATGTTTATTTTAGATCCAAATGTAGTTATTTGTCTTTTCTCGCTTTGTAGGTACATGTACATTTATCTAATTTCATGTGAAGCGCTTTTGAACGCACAACACCTGTGTGGAAATAGTGCTATATAAATCATGTTTAGTAGTAAAAATAAAAAGAACCCCTTTATAACGAGTATTAGCCCATTCAGAATACCTATATGTGTCCAATATTGGATCTCATGTTGATTTTACTACGGGATAAATATGGGTTCCGTTTGGTCAAAACCATTTGAGTTTTTAGATGTGTCAATGGCTTGTTGACTTTATGTGAGGCTTTTCTGTGATGGTTCATACTCTGTAATGTTATTAGAATATAATCGTTCCCGCTATCTGGTAAAATTATCATTTTTCATTTCTGAATGAATTGGAATGATATTGACTTTAATCTTCTGGCCTCTAAAGTAATAGAGGGCATCTACTCGTCATGACTACCAGCCTTATATGAAATCTAATCGGTTTCCTATCAATAACTCATCGTTTCTTCAACCTACTAGGTTGAAGACAATAACTCACCGTTTTTGCAACATACTACATGTAGATTGAAGACAATAACTCACCGTTCATTCAACCTACTACGTTGAAGACAATAACTCACTGTTTCCTCAACCTACTAGATTAAAGACAATAACTCATCGTTCATTCAACCTACTAGGTTGAGACAATAACTCACAGTTTCTCCAACCCACTAGATTGAATCTTAACCTACTAGGTTGAAGACAATAACTCACCGTTTCTTAAACCTACTAGGTTGAAGACAATAACTCACCGTTTCTTAAACCCACTAGATTGAAGACAATAACTCACCGTTTCTTAAACCTACTATATTGAAGACAATAACTCACTATTCATTTAACCTACTAGATTGAAGACAATAACTAACCGTTTCTTCAACCTACTAGATTAAAGACACTAAATCACCGTTTCTTAAACCTACTAGGTTGAAGACAATAACTCACCGTTTCTTCAACCTACTAGGTTGAAGACAATAACTCACCGTTTCTTCAACCCAATAGGTTGAAGACAATAACTCACCGTTTCTTAATCCTACTAGATTGAAGACAATAACTCTCCGTTTTCTTCAACCTACTAGGTTGAAGACAATAACTCACCGTTTCTTAAACCTACTAGGTTGAAGACAATAACTCACCGTTTCTTAAACCCACTAGGTTGAAGACAATAACTCACCGTTTCTTCAACCTACTAGATTAATGACAATAACTCTCCGTTTTCTTCAACCTACTAGGTTGAAGACAATAACTCACCGTTTTTTAAACCCACTAGGTTGAAGACAATAACTCATCGTTTCTTAAACCTACTAGATTGAAGACAATAACTCACCGTTTCCTCAACCTACTAGATTGAAGACAATAACTCACTGTACATTCAACCTACTAGGTTGAAGACAATAACTCACCGTTTCTTAAACCTACTAGGTTGAAGACAATAACTCACCGTTTCTTAAACCTACTAGATTGAAGACAATAACTCACCGTTTATTAAACCTACTAGATTGAAGACAATAACTCACCGTTTATTAAACCTACTAGATTGAAGACAATAATTCACCGTTTCTTCAACCTACTAGGTTGAAGACAATAACTCACCGTTTCTTAAACCTACTAGATTGAAGACAATAACTCACCGTTTCTTAAATCTACTAGATTGAAGACAATAATTCACCGTTTCTTAAACCTACTAGATATAAGACAATAACTCACCGTTTCCTCAACCTACTAGATTGAAGACAATAACTCACCGTACATTCAACCTACTAGGTTGAAGACAATAACTCACCGTTTCTTAAACCTACTAGGTTGAAGACAATAACTCACCGTTTCTTAAACCCACTAGATTGAAGACAATAACTCACCGTTTCTTAAATCTACTAGATTGAAGACAATAACTCGCCGTTTCTTCAACCTACTACGTTGAAGACAATAACTCACCGTTTCTTAAACCTACTATATTGAAGACAATAACTCACCGTACATTCAACCTACTAGGTTTAAGACAATAACTCACCGTTTCTTCAACCTACTAGGTTGAAGACAATAACTCACCGTTTCTTCAACCCACTAGGTTGAAGACAATAACTCACCGTTTCTTCAACCTACTAGATTAATGACAATAACTCTCCGTTTTCTTCAACCTACTAGGTTGAAGACAATAACTCACCGTTTTTTAAACCCACTAGGTTGAAGACAATAACTCACCGTTTCTTAAACCTACTAGATTGAAGACAATAACTCACCGTTTCCTCAACCTACTAGATTGAAGACAATAACTCACTGTACATTCAACCTACTAAGTTGAAGACAATAACTCACCGTTTCTTAAACCTACTAGGTTGAAGACAATAACTCACCGTTTCTTAAACCTACTAGATTGAAGACAATAACTCACCGTTTCTTAAACCTACTAGATTGAAGACAATAATTCACCGTTTCTTCAACCTACTAGGTTGAAGACAATAACTCACCGTTTCTTAAACCTACTAGATTGAAGACAATAACTCACCGTTTCTTAAATCTACTAGATTGAAGACAATAATTCACCGTTTATTAAACCTACTAGATATAAGACAATAACTCACCGTTTCTTAAACCTACTAGATTGAAGACAATAATTCCCCGTTTCTTCAACCTACTAGGTTGAAGACAATAACTCACCGTTTCTTCAACCTACTAGGTTGAAGACAATAACTCACCGTCTCATCAACCTACCAGGTTGAAGAAGCGGTGCGTTATTTGTCGGAAACCATTTGGTCTATCAACCAACCGTCGGGCGGACCGATAGACGAACTGACCTGTGCAATGCCATATTATCCCAATCTTATTTAAAAAGATTCATTAAAAGCTTATATAGACTGTTAAGCGTACCTTATATATACTGTATTTTCTCTCTCGTTGGATGACGTGGTCAACGTGTTCATCAGAAGGGTGGGCAACGGGTTCGGTGCAGGGTGGCCATATCTCAACTTTCAGGGTACATCCATGGTCCATGTTGTCCCAGTTACTGCCTGTAACAGAACGAGACCTTCTGATGTACTAATTTCTTCTATTTTAACCCATTTATGACATGTTGATTCTCCCATATTTTTATTGAATAACTGCACATTTGATATAAGGGGTGCCTGTTCTAAATTTTGATTTTCGTTTTGTTTTGTATTGAAATTCCTATAAGCAACATTATAGACTGATCGGACGCTGCATTATGACATAGACATAGACATAGTTTATTTGGTAACTTATACACATTGTATCTCGTTACATCAGCATATACATGTATAATCAAATTGTTTAAACAGGTCAAATCATATCACGTGACAAAACTATTTTCTTATGTATAAATCCAAACAAAACAGATCATATGATTGAGATCAATCACAGAAAGAAAAAGAGAAAAAGATTCCTCGGATGAAATATGAGGAGAATGAACACCTATTTTCAAGTGAACCACGTTATTGTAATTTTGTAAATAGTGGACGTCTAGAACAGAGCGAAGCAAAGCAGAAAACTCCTAACGGAATTCACGGCCCAGCCCATCTCTGCTCAGGTGTCCATCTGTTTTAAACCCCGAAAGCTCACAACCAGGGAAAAGGTTAAAGCGATGGCACATTTTGCGTTATATATAATGTACATTTATATGTATATAACTTATAGTAACAAAGTAACAACATAGTTACGCACAGCGGACTATAAGATTCACTCTCAAAAGCGCACGTACAAAATCAGGTAGGCCAATTGCAACCAGTTATTGTCCAAATTAGACGTCGAGTAACTCTGCGTCTGATCGGGCTCTGGCCTGTTTGCCCGCCATAGTAAGAAAGAATAGTTGTTTCGCACTGTACTTAATATATACAAACATATCAACAAGAGTAACAGTCGTTCAAGTAGGTTTCATCATAAGCGAAATGAAACCACTTAAAGGGCTGAAACATCAAATAAAGAGGGTAAAGCAAATTAGCAATGGACCCCCTTTAATTACCGTGTTTCATGAAAGCGACATGGAGCACATTAAAAGGGAAGCACATTCGATTCTAGCGACATGTATATTCGTCGTTAACAAACAGTGAACTTGTAAAGCTTGTCATTGTCCTATGCAAACAGTGCATACCCTGGTCGTGGGGTTCTTAATGTAGCCCATCGATCTGGGTATGCACTGTTTGTACTTTTCAAAATACGTATATTCAAGTTAAACCTAAATATCAAAATAGACTATTCTACATGTAATTGCAGCACATGCTAATGTAGTCTAACAGTAAATAACATAGTTGACAAGAGAGAAGAGAAAAGTACAGTGCAGCCCTCCCCAACCGGACATTTAAAAATCGAAGTCAAATTGAGACAAATGCATCGTCAACCAAGAACAAGAAGAAAACAGAGTGAGGCGCTGCCTTCGGAATGCCTCAGGCTGTTTGGATCCTGTTCTGGCGACGAAATGCACAAGTGCGAGGTATGTGGCGTAAGGTCCGAGGGAAGAAGGCTACACTCTAATTCATTTTATTGACAGATACCGTGGGAATTTTGTCCATTTCTTTCACGGTCAGCACGTGCAGATTTGAACATTTAGTACATAATAACAATTGCAGACGATAAGTACAGTGTTGCCCTGCTCAGCTGAACAAATATATAAAGACACATAGTTTGTCAAATAGTTTGTTTGATGCAAACAGTGCAGATCCAGACCAGATAACTCCCACATGAGCATCCGATCAGGATCTGCAATGTCTGACATTATGCAAACACATTGCAAAACACAAACAACACAAACAACCCTCTCACAGGTTTTCAATAAGATGCTAGACTAAATGCAGTAAAGAATCAGAAGTCAATGAGTTATCAGCTAAAAAATACCATTAATACATGTATTTATATTGTTAGTAACATTTCATTCCGTTTAACATTTGCAAAACTGATAAATTTACATAGATCCGTAAGTTTTGTTTTACTGTCTGACAAAAGTAATTCGACAAACTTGTGCATGTTTGGTCTAACTCTATAGTAGGGTTTTATGTACTTTACTCTTAACTCTTCAAACGCCTGACACTTAATAATAAAATGATACTCGTCTTCAACATCGTATACATTGCACAGCTGACATATTCTTAAGTTCCGATCTAATCTATCTCTACCGTATCTACCAGTCTGAATACGTAAGCTGTGCGCAGATATGCGAATTCTTGTAAGGCATTGTCTTAAGCGTTTTGAGGAGATAACATTGAGGTAAGTCGCATAGCAAAAGCTAGGTTTAATATGTATATATAAAGTACTGAGAACTCTATTTGTCTCTACATCAGAATACCATTTTTGGCAAAAACTGTCAATTACACGTTGTTTAAAAAGCAAAATGAAAGATTTAAAATTAATATTCCATGGATTAGTCCAAATATGTGAAAACCCGAATTCATCCAATAATGACTTTACTTTTTTAACCCAGTTATCTTTCCCCTTTAGACTTTGTTCAAAAGCATAGCGATAAATACTTTGTAAAATAATGTTATCTGAATTCAATAACTTAAACCAATATTTAATTATTTGCACATACCTATTTACGTAAAGCGGGTAGCGACCTAACTCACCATAGACTGCATCATTGCAAGAATTTTGTCTTACACCTAAAATCATTTTACAAAATTTCAAATGCACTCTCTCTAGATCTTTAGACTTGGAAAAGCCCCAAACTGGACATGCATAACTGAGAATAGACCCTACAAAGGCATCAAATAGTTGCATAGCTATACGTGGATTAATTTCAAACTTGGTGATGTTGCTGTATAAGATATTTAAGGCTTTAAGAGCTTTACCGATCAAATATTGATTGTTTAGAACAAAAGATCCAGTGTAATTGAAAACAACCCCAAGATAATTAAAGTCGTCTACTACTTCAAGAAGCTCACCATTAAAGTACCAGTGCTCATTGGGTTTTACCCGACCCCTTTGTCTAAATACAACAACTTTAGTTTTTGATGTGTTCACTTCAAGACCCCATTTATTGCAATATTCGTTTAACTTATTCAAACTGTCTTGCAAATCCTGATTAGATGAGCCTATAATGACCATATCATCAGCAAACAACAGCACTATAATACTCAACTCAAAAAGTGAATAACCGCTTTCCGTATCGCCCTGTAAAAACAACTCAAGATCTTCTAAAAATAGAGCAAACATTGCCGGTGAATTGTTTTGGCCCTGTCGTAATCCAATAGATACATTAATGAAGTCCGAGAGCGAGTTGTTGAATTTAACACATGATTTAACAACTGCGTACATTGCTTTAAACATTAAAAGAATTTTACCATCCAATCCCATCTTGAAAAGTTTGAACCATAATGCATTTCGGTAAACCGAGTCAAAGGCCTTTTTAAAATCTACAAATGCACATGGTAAGCGTAGACGCTTACTAAGTACATATTGTATTAAATTATGTAATACAAATATTGCATCCACCGTACTACTGCCCTTGCGAAACCCAAATTGTGCATCAGACAAAAAGTTATTTTCCTCAAACCACCTTTCTACTCTATTTGTTAAAACACTTGTAAATAATTTGCCAAGGTTACTAAGCAGCGTTATGCCGCGATAATTTCCTGGATCATTTTTATCACCTTTCTTATGTAATGGTACAATAAACCCTTGAGACCACGATTCAGGAAAATAACCAGCGTCAAATATCTTATTAAAAATATCAGTCAAATGACCTATACGTATATCAAGTGATTCAATGAAATATTCATTAATCAAATTATCGCTTGGGGAAGATGCTTTATTTGCCTTTAACCCTTTAACTGCCTTCTCAACTTCTTGGTACGTAATAGGTGTGTTCAACTCAACAAAAGTAGGGTCATTAATGTTAAAATCATTATTTTCATTAAAATATTCAATCTCTTCAATGGCAGTAATTCTAATATCCTCATAAATTTCGGCAAAATGGGTTTTAAAGTCATTTATATCAATATTTGGGGAAGATTGTCTTTTCTTTTTAAAATACTTCCAGAATTCGGCAGGCTTGCTTCTTTTCATATCCTGAAGTTGAGCAGACCGTTTTAATCGATGCTCATGCTTTTTCTTGCGAACTAACGTCTTATATACCTTTTTATAACTACAAAGAACATGTCGACTATCGTCCGTTTTATTACGGTTGAAAATATGTAAAGCATTCTTATATTCACGCTTAGCAATTATACATGTGTACACTCACTGTCGAACCATTTATTATCACAATGGCGATTAGTTTTACTACCGTTAAAAGAACGTTTAAACACTGCATATAACATCAGAAAACTGTTGGACCATACTATTTATGCTATAACTATTATGCGGCGTCCGACCACAGGCTACACAGTTTGGTTATGCCTCTTTTATTGGACATTCGGCACACATCATTTAATCGACCGTTCTTTGTACGAGTAGCTTTGATATTACAAAAGATGTGTAGTTGCTCAACCCAAATGTCCCATAACTTGTTTCTCGATTGGAAGACAGGTGATCGCTTAAAAAACTTGAACAATAAATCAAACGTCTTTCTGACAACCTGCTTTAAGCTACATGTACCATCTGCTACAACGACAACCAATGTGAGACCAAAAAGTGTGTGTTGTTTGGAGGAAGTCGTTCAAATTAAGGAAGTAAATCGGCTTACATTTGCAAACAGATTGAATCCAGATCAGACGCCGCGTAACACGGCGTCTGATCTGGATTCAAGCTGTATGTCACTCGTCATGAAGGTTTGTTTCGGTCAAAATGTCCATTATATCACTGAGAAAAACAGCAGACGAACATTTTAAGCAGACGAAATTGCAGCAGTAAATCGTAAGACATAATTGTCCCGTTTAGGGAACTGCTGCAAGGGTCGTTCAATGGAAGGAATCGTTGTTGGAAGGGTCGAACACTGTTGTGTTATAGTGCATTTTGACTGTACAGAATGGAACTATTCTATTTAGCGGAAGAAATAATTGTTGCATAAAAATCGTATTAACTGGGTATGGGTAAGCAGGGTTAATAAAATAGTACAGAACTTACATTTACGAAAATGCACTTTAAGTGCCTTTGCAAACAGTTTGAACCCTGATCAGGCGTAACGCGGCGTCTGATCAGAGTCCCAATTGTTAGACTCTCGTTTTTAAATTTCTTCATTCATACTATCTTATTTTTTAAATTTAGAACGACATTGCAGACAACAAACTTGAAGCAGACGACAATGAAACTTGTTTTAACCCCTCACTGCTATGACGTCATCTGCTTTAAATAATTGTCGTCTGCTTTTAATCGAAGATATTGTGACTTAATATATATTGAAATTAGTGGCAGACAGTTTAGCCCTTAATCAAACGCAATGGTACGTGGCGTCTGATAAGGATCGAAACTGCTGTATTTAAATATGCGTTGTATTCTTGGTAAGGCAGTAAAGGGGTTAGCTCACTATTCCATAATTTTGCACTGAGTTTGCTTTTCATTTCGTTTCACTCTTTCACAGTCAACGTCGCCAAAGGGCGACTTTGCAAACAGCGGCGTAACGCGGCGTCTTATTAGGATCCAAACTGTTTGACACTAGTATCGATGTTTTTAATGCCACGCTACATTGAATCTTAAATTTAAACGATCTTGCAAACAACCAAATTGAAGCAGATGACAAAGAAACGGTGAAGGGGTAAAAATCTCACAGCTTATTTGTCAGCGAAAGAGTTAAACGGGAATATATAACATCTTCCAAATTCTGGGCCTATGTAGAGGAGAAAAATTTTATTTTTCCCAAATAAACACGCTGGTGCTAAATAACAATGTTTGCGTTTCATAACCAAATTATCCGGCAGATATTTACCCCTTCACCGTTTTATTGTCGTCTGCTACAATTTTGTTGTCTGCAATGTCGTTGCAAAGTTTAAAAAATAAAGCAGTATTACTGAAGATATTTAAAACTAGTGTCAAACAGTTTGTATCCTGATCAGACGCCGCGTTACGCGGCGTCTAATCAGGATCCAAACTGCTTACAAACGCGCTTTTAAGCGTTATTGAGTGTTAAAGGGTCCATCAAATTATTAGGAGAGAGATGACACGTCTGATGAGGTCACAAACTGTTTGCTTTTCACATTAAAAGATATTGCCGTCCTTAACATGAGAATTGCATTCTCTTAACGATCGACGCTAAACGTTTGTGCTCCGTACCGTTTAATCGGGAAATAGCACATTATAGATATACATATGTAGGATCTGTCACACTCAGTCTAGACATGAAATGTTATGTAGCGAGCCTTGGCGAGCATAATAACGTTTCTATTTAAGACGAGGTTGAGATCAGTTTGTCTCATACATCGAAGAGTGGCAGATTCTGTTCTGACATAACCAACAATTTAATGTATTTTTACAGCAATATGCCCTTTTTAGAATCCCAATGGCGTAATAACGCCTTTAAAAATAGTGACGTTATAGTGACGTCATCAAAGGGATCTCACACATGTTGGAGACAAGGATATTCGCCATCGTTGGTTCACTATTGAAAACTGGGTTAGTCATGTGAGAAAAACGTATTTTCCACTGTACAGGGGCCCGTCTCATAAAACTTCTCACGACAAATGTTGTCGTAAGTCAAAACTTAAAAATACATTTAATTTCTGATTTCCTTATCTAATCCTGTCTTGTGACAACTCTTTGGAATCGTCTTTTTAAGACGATTCCAAAAAGATGCCGCAAGACAGGATTAGAGCGAGAAATAAAGAATAATCTAGAGTTTTATAATCTAAATTACGATTATGAAACGGGCCCCATGGACCATATAGCATGTCTGTAGTTTACAGTGGAAGATATGTTATTCTTTCCCAATAAACTCGTTTACGCTAAAACTATAATTTCCAATACAAACAGTTTGGAGCCAGATCAGACGCCGGGTAACCCGGCGTCTGATTAGGCTCCCAACTGTTTGCCACCAAGATAAACATGAAATATCAGAATTGTCCAAAAGTTGTACTTTTCTACGTTTTAGTGCTTTGCGTTTGCGTATGTTTGCGTTTAAACGGGAAAGAACCATAAAGCATGTCTGTAGTTTACAGTGGAGAATGTGTTATTCTTTCCCAATAAACGCGTTTACGCTAAAACTATTATTTCCAATTCGAACAGTTTGGAGCCAGATCAAACGCCGGGTAACCCGGCGTCTGATCAGGCTCCAAACTGTTAAACATGAAATATCAGATTTGTCCAAAAGTTGTATTATTCTACGTTTTAGTGCTTTGCGTTTGTGTACGTTTGCGTTTAAACGGGAAAGAATAACAGATTCTCCACTGTACCTGGTGTCCCGTATGGATAGGCTAAGACATCTTCATTCTCTGAGAAGTCAAACACTTGCATCTCTTGTTCCCCAGTCCTCAGTATGCCATTGCGGTCGAACACTTGCATGTTCACCCAGTTTAGGCTCTTTTGCTTTGTCTATGGTAGAACATGAAATATAGAGTGTATGGTATTTTCAGAACGGTGGAAAATATGATTGTCTTACATTCTTAAACGAGGCTTCAAACAAAATCATTGAACTAACATTAACCAATTGCGCTCAAGTGACAAGAAGCAAGGATACTTGTTCTTTACAAACACTGTATTTGTGAATGTTAATACAGGACCGGGTTATGCGTTAGATATTAATAAAGGTTAAAGGAATGTTAGACCGAAAACGACCTACCAAATGAATCGAAACAACCTATCCCTAAAAAACAGGCCGAAATGACCTAGGTCGAATCGACAAAAGGCCGCGACGACCCATTACTATTCATACACAAAAGAAAGTGAAAGTAGATTAAACTAATGTTGAGATCATCATACTTATTTCAGCGTGTTATGTTTAATTCACTAGAATTTATTAGTTTCAATCGTTTCACTGTTTCTTCTTAGTTTTCAAAATTAATAGATTTTTCGTTTTTAAAGGGACTCGCAACCGGATGGTGTACGTTTCAAAATGAAATAAAATACTCAAATAAAAGCAAGTTTGTGACATTATCTGGCTTCTGACATTAAAAAAATATGATCAGTCAAAAAATAGTCTCAAGAATCGTCACCGAATCTTAGTTTTTTTTTTAGATATTTTCCATCGTTTTTCTATATCGTCAGCTGACGGTATAGTTGTTGTTGTTGCTTCTCTACACGGGCTCAGACATAAACCCGAGCCGAATAAAGTACTATCAATTGCTACCAGTGAAGTACATTAATTTGCTACCATATATATAGAGAGCGCTGGTAGCCGAGGGCGTAAAGGCGTTTCCTCATTTTTCATGTTTGTCTCCGCATGGAGGGTCACGGGTCGAATCCCACCAGAGCTTCTTCTTTATTCTTTTTTTGAAATGCATTTTTAACAGAATTTATTATCCTAAGCTAAATTTTACTCATTTATATAAGCAGTTGACATATATTTACAAATTACTATTTTTAATGCTAAATCCGGTTGCGAGTCTCTTTAAGCGATATTACTGAGTATTGCTTTCTTGAGCGAAAGAGTATTGAGTCAAGTTTTTGGAAACTCGACGCTGACTATAGACGGATTCAAATCAAAAATGTATAAATTCGTTATAAAATAATATATTTTGCAGACGACATTTTCAAAGAAGATGCTATTACGACAAGATACTGGTTAAGGTTTTACTAACAGTGTTTAGTTCCCTCTGTATAGCAAAGGTGATGAAGCAAAGTCTGGCCGTTCTTGGCAGGCACTTTATCGGCACTCCAAAGTCCCACCACATTTTATAACCATGGTCCTTCGACCTGAACACTTTACCAAGTTGCTGGCTGCCGTTATACAGCTTAGCCTCCGTGTAAATCTGAAAACAACCGACAAAACAGAGCTAACTTAGCCCATTTATACCAAGTGGATTATTCCATGTTTATATTTTGGATTAGTCCATTTTTTATCAAAGGGATGCCTGGTCAAAATTTTCATTTTCATTTTGTTTAATATTGAAATTCCTATCAGCAAACAGTGTAGATTCTGATCCGAAGCCGCAAAAAGCGGCGTCTGATGAAAGTCGACACTGTTTTCCTATGTCCCATATATGGGATCATGGGCACACATGGGTTAACCATTTATCACATAGCTTGTTTCTAGTATTTAACCCTTTCTCTCTCAAATTCTTCGTGGGATGTTTACCCCTTCGCCGTTTCATTGTCGTCTCCTTCAGTTTAGTTGTCTGCAATATCGTTTTAATGTTAAAAAAAATAAAGCAGTGTGATTTGAGAAATTTCAAAACGAGTGTCAAACAGTTTGTATCCTGATCAGACACCGAAACTGATCCAAACTGTTCGCATATGTGTTTTTAAGCGTCAGTGAAAGTGAAAGGGTTAAGACACCCGACCACTTAAAACAGGTTGAAAGTAAAGCAGAATTCTCCTTAAGGTGCATTCTGATTAACTTTCAGCCTTTTTTAAGCTACATTTGTACCATCTGCTAGGATTCAAGAAGTATTTCTTATGATACATATACATCAAGGTATAAATTGAACTATTGTCTTCAGTGAAGGAAATATTAAAATGCATAAACACGCGTACCTATCGGGTAAGTAAACCAGAGCCTTTGCTCCAATTCCATATACAGTGCTCCCTCTCTACACCGACAACAAAGGGGAGACACTTGTCCTATGCAAAAAGAGAGTATACCCTGATCAGAGGACTCCTTAAGGAGCCCTCTGATTAGGGTCTACATTGTTTATCATTTTGAAATATATTGTTAAAATCCTCCCTAAAAAGTCAAAAATAGACTATTCATATTTTGAAATTGGAATTGTTCATAAAAAGTTTTAGGGTGAATGAGTTAATACAGTCTGTAGATCGGCAATATTTTCGCCAAAATTTCGTTTCAGTGAAATAGCATATTGCTCACTTACCTCACAACTGTAATACTGGTCCTTTCGGCCCGGTTGAGTTCGTACTTTAATGCGGTAGTTGACATCATCGGCTAGATGCCAGGACAATTTGCAGTTAGGACCCGGATTGTTGCTCACGTTTGAAGGAACCGGTAGTTCTGTAAGAGATAATAAAAACTAGTTGCCTAACATACCCTGAAACTTTTAATGACATATTCCTATTTCAAATTAGTATTGTCCATTTATGACTATTTAGGGTTGATTTTAACGATGTATTTCTCCATTAAGATACCTCTGGTCTGATCTTCAAGGTTTGCATACATAATAAAAGTACTCTTTACATGTACACTGAATAATGTGATCATGTTTATTATTTGAATTTGATGTTTACTAAGTATTTATTCTATATATCTTTAGAATTATTAGAAGTTCTTAGAATATTCTAGAAGATCATTGAATATTGAATAATATGAAAGAATAGTATGAAAAAATGTATATTGTTCTAGAAATTTGTATTCACTGATAAACAATTTGAGACACATGATATTTTGTTGATATAAATCCCCTGCAAGTCGATGTAGTAATTTTGTTGGTAAGCAAATGGCCACATGGTGCCCATCTTACGAAACGTCGTACGACAAAACGGTCGTACGTCAACATTTAAAAATACATCTTATTTCTCCTTCTAATACTGTCTGGAAATGTCTTGAAAAGATGTTTCCAAAAGAGATGTCACAAGACAAGATTAGACGGAGCAATAAATAATTATTGAGACTTAAATGATCTGACTTACGAGAATAGTTGTCGTCTTTACTAATAGCGGTCTAACCCTTATGACGTCATAAAGAAAAAAATAAATTTACCCCATCATATCGGCACAGATGACACCATTTACAATTAATGAAGCCAAAATATTCCTCAAATCTGGTTAAGATAGTATTATTTTCTAATTTTTCGACCATTTTAGGGGTTTGATATAGGTTATCATGATAAATACCCGTCTCACTTCCGTTTCATGCCTTCGTGGTTTTATATACATGTATAAAAAAAATTAGGACGTCAAAAAACACGTCACATTTTTGTTCGGTGCATTCGTATTTTTATCAAATTCACATGTTTTTTGCTGTCTGCATTCATGCAATCATGTCCAAAAACACACGTCACACATTCACGTACTTATCAAAGATAATCTAGTCCCAAAAACAGGTCACATTTTTCGTTCAATGCATTGTGCTTTTATCAATTAAAATTATGACCAAAAACATGTCATATTTTGTGTCACATGTATTGTTCCTTTATCGATGATAATTATTTCTCACATAACTACCCCTGTTTTCTATAGCGAACAACGATGACGAATACCCTTATCTCCAACATGTGTAAGATCACTTTGATGACGACACAATAACGTCACTATTTATAACGGCGTTTTGACGTCACTGGGGTTCCAAAAAATGCATATTGCTTAAAAATAGCTGAACTCGTTGATAATGAGAGAAAAAGAATATGTCACTCGTCGATGTTTAAGACAAGTTTATCTCAAAACTCGTCTAGAATAGAAAAGTCATTAAGCTCACCAAGGCTCGCTTAATAACGTTTCAATTCTAGACTCGTTTGAGATCAGCTTGTCTTAAACATCGACTCATGACAGATCCTATATGTCCATAACACGACACATTTTTGTTTCAAGTGTTTATGCATGAACCAAAAAGTAACATGTTTTATAGTAATTTTAAATAAAGCCCTTAGTTGTCATAAAATTGGAACAGAGAAACATACACAAAACATAGGCGTTTATCCATTGTAACGATGTGAAAGACTTTACAAAGATGCAATTGTACTTCTAATGGTGGCATGCAAAACGAAAGTGTTTTACAACCGTCATACAGAGTTCCAGATAAGGGGAGTATTTTAGCAACGAAATTCATTATTTCTGTATTAAACCCTATGTTGTCACTACTTATTAGAATCAACTCAAAGAGTCGATTCTAATGAGTAGTAACACGATAGGATTTGGTACTGTGTAAGTGAGAAAATGTCGAATTTGTTCAGTAAACTCCCTCTTATCTCGAGCTCTAATTATACACAAAACATGATGGTTACCTTGGTTGAGTATAATACATTTGTTGTCTGGCAAAGATTTGACAAGGCTGTTCCAGGTAACAATCTGGAGCTGTGGAACTTCGTCTTTGTTTATGCATGTTCGAACATACTACAAAGATCAATGTAGTTCTAGAAGCCGAGGTTATGAAACGTTCTTAAGTGTAAACATGCCATTAATAAAACTGTTTTCACATTAAGCGCTACACACTTGCGCGAACCCCACTGATATTCAAACACTCATTGAATGGGATATAAAAGTTGCTAAGTCTTTTCCAAATATTACAAAGCACTCTTACGTTCTTCAGCGCACTCGGAAGAAGCACTTTGCTATTTAAATTTAAAGACCTATAAACTATTATGTTTTAATTGCTTTTTTACACTGCATAATTTGAGCATTAAAACCCTCATATTCAATCAGCTTTGCGTGAGCTGAAGTTGTGTTAATGTAGGCTCAAAAGGTGAAAGTTTATTAAAGTTTGACCTAGAACTCAATTTTCCAAAACAAGGATTTCATATTTTTCCTTCTCAGTCCGCATGTATCGGCAAATTACAGTGTTCCTCGAGATAAGGTCTAATTCAGTAGGAGTATGTTATTTCCCGTTTAACGCCATCATCGTAATAGTCAACTACATGTATATAAAGTCAACTTTGTCAAACAGTTTGTATTCAGACGAGACGTCTGATTAGGATGTCAGCTGTTTGGCATTCGTTTCAATATCTATGCAGTCAAAACATCAAAATGTTACAATGTAACTTAAGCAAGTATTCCCATGTGTGCCCACGATCACATATATGGGACATAGGCAAACATTGTAGACTCTGGTCATATGCCGCATCATGCGGCGTCTGATCAGAGGCTACACTGTTTGCTGATAAGAATTTCAAAATAAAACAAAATGAAAATGATAATTTTGACCAGGCATTTGATAAAAGATGGACTAATCCAATATATAAAAATGGAAGAATCAACTGGGCGTAAATGGGTTAAACAAAGTAATGTCAAAATGAGCGAGATTAACCTAGTAAAAACTTCAATGGTCAGATCGAGCTTTCGCCTAACCCTTTCAAGTCTAGCCACACAATTATACATATCCTTTTCAAAGAGTGTACCTGTGAAGAGTATACATGTCCTATATAAACAATCAATACACAAATCAGAGGGCTCCTAAAGGAATCTTCTGATCTGGGTATACACTGTGTGTCATTTAGAGATATGAATTGCTAAAAGGAGTAAATACCGGTAGGCAAATTATTGAAAACTGGACAAATCACACCCAGCATGCAAAGAAAGAAGTTGTGCTTATCATTGTTGCTTCCATCTAATTTACAGTCGAACTTCGATATCTCGAACTTGCTTAACTCGACTATCCGATGCTTCGACACATGAACTGCATTGTTTCATACTCGGTTAATTCGAACATACCCATATTTCAAAGTTAAAACGTGGTTCAGCCACGTATTAACTTTGAAATACGGGTATGTTCGACTTAACCGAGTTCGAGATATCGAAGTTCGACTGTATATTGATCAGTTGAACCCGAAATTTTCTCTTGCTTAATAATGCGGGAAACCGGGCGTCTGATCTAGCTAAAAACTGCTGTGATGCAAATAATTGTTTTAGTGTAAACGATTTTTTTTGTGTAACAATAACGAATCCTCTAGTGTACCTCGTAACAATGGATACATATTTCGTGCAGCATATAGTCTTCCCTGCTCGCAACCTTCAGAACGTACATGGCCGTTGCCTCCTGGACCCGAACCCTTTTCGTGTCTTCGTCATGACCCTTAATGTCACTCCGGGCCCGCACGGCGGACTTGATAATAGTCTGTGGTGTTTCTGTAGCCCTATACTGAAACATAAAAGACAGTCTCGCTTGTAACCATTCGGAGTCATAGATAGCTCAATCCAAGCGTTAGGAAATAATTGAGCTACATCTTCTAAATTTTTATGTTAACGACCTCTCCAAACTGTTTGCCACTCAGATTTAAAAAAAATATATATACAACATTTCAATATATTATATTATTCTACATTAAATTCTGTTTGCGTTCCGTTTGCGTTTAAAATAAGCGGTGTGGAATAACGATTTCTACACTGTGCAAATGCAATAGAGGGTTTTACTGCATATGTGGCTGCTTACCTTTATATCAAACTGATATCTTTGGCCCTCCTCTATAAGCCATACTGTCATATCAAGCAAAGGGTTGTTCCCTGAAAAATAAATGGACATCGCGGAGTAGGATAAAACGCGTACATACATATACAGTAAAACCTCTCCATAACGACCACTAAAAGTTGGCAAATTGTTTGTATAGATTACAGGTGACAGATTAACCCTTACACCGCCAGAGTTGTCTAAAGTCGAATTTTCAAACAGTTTTGATCCTGATCAGACGCCGCGTTTGACACTCGTTTCGATATTTCCTGTATCTGAAATCTAACTTTGAAATGATATTGCAGACAACAATATTGAAGCAGACGACACAGTAACGGTGTAGCGGTAAAAAACTCAAAAATAATTGGCGCCGAAAGGGTTAAAGCAAGGTGATAGTAAAACAAAAAGAGCTCTCTGTTTTACTGTCACCTTGCTTTCAGCAGTCATCTATCGAGAACACCTAATAATTGGTACAATTTAGTGGTCGTAATAGAGAAGTGGTCGTAATAGAGATGTGGTCGTAATAGAGAGGTGGTCATAATAGAGAGGTTATGTTGTAAAGGACTTTGGTACGGTACATGATTTCATATTCCCTGTTAAGATCGTATATAGCCTGAGCCAAAAGACATGTTAATCTAAGAACGCATAGATCAGTTTAGATGAACATGCGACACATGCACGAGTATATATGGTGAACGGTTCAACACTTGAACCCCAGTTATACATAACACGCGTCCTGTCTACAGTGGAGAAAACGTTATTCTTTCCCAATAAACGCGTTTACGCTAAAACTATTATTTGCAGTGCAAACAGTTTGGAGCCAGATCAGACGCCGGGTAACCCGGCGTCTGATCAGGCTCCAAACTGTTTGCCACCAAGATAAACATGAGTTATCAGAATTGTCAAAAAGTTGTCATTTTCTACGTTTTAGTGTTTTGCGTTTGCGTTTCGTTTGCGTTTACACGGGAAAGAATAACGTTTTCACCACTGTATCTATGAAAAGTACACTTGTCATATGCAGATTGTAAAGTAAGCGGGTCTGCAATGATTGCCATATAAAAAGAATAGATAGCGTTCAACTGGAAACTATAAATGTCCATTTACAGTTTCAGACATGAAAGGGTTATATACAGTAAAACCTCTCTACTACGACCACTTAAAAGGTAGGTAATTGATTGTTTAAAAGACAGGTGACTGCTTAAATCAAAGTAACGGTAAAACAAACAGCTTGTAAAGAAATTTTTAATTTTACTGTCACCTTGCTTTAATCTGTCACCTGTCTTTAACAGTTTTTCCTCAAATTTAAGGGTCGCTATGGAGATGTTTTACTGTAACCTTCTTTATCCAGCTTATTTCTCTTATAAAAACCTTATCAAACCAACATCAAATCTTCCTTGTAGATAAAGAAAAAAATCTGACCAAGATTAACGCTCGGCACGTACATGTATAGGCAGATTTTATTCACCTGACAGAGCGGAGCTAACCTTTGGCAAAGATAAACTAATTTACTTTTGAGTTTAGGGATGATAGGTATAATTCCGTATTATATCGTTATTGCCCGATACTTTCAACATGGAGAAACACAATCATTTATGTGTGCAACCATATCCATGTGAGAATGGTATACAGTGGATACTCTGTTATTCTTTCCCGTTTAAACGCAAACGAAACGCAAACGCAAAGTACTAAAACGTAGAAAAGAACACTTTTTGGACAATTCTGATAACTCATGTTAATGTTTGTGGCAAACAGTTTGGAGCCAGGTCAGACGCCGAGTTACCCGGCGTCTGATCTGGCTTCAAACTGTTTGTAAAAGAAAAACTAGTTTCAGCGTAAACGCGTTTATCGGGAAAGAATAACAGATTATCCACTGTATTTACATTGATCCCTCTCTACAACACCTAATGGGAGACAAATATTGTGTTTATTATTCGAAGGTAGTTGAAATAGGGAGGGAAAATTAAGACTGGGCTTACTTTTGCAAACAGCTTGAATCCAGATCAGACGCCGCGTTACGCGGCGTCTGATCTGGATTCAATTTGTTTGTTACTGGTCATTATAATTCAGCTGTCATTTCCACTAATATGTTACGTTGAGAAAAAACGGCAGACGACAACGACAAAGAGCGTGCTGTCGCCCCCAAAGCTCAAATGCAAAGGTCCGTATCGAAACTCCGCCCTGCCAGATCGTATAATCGGTCTATACTCAAATTAACAAGGAGTAAATAGTTATTCTTTTCCAATAAACGCGTTCATGCTAAATACACCCTGGACATTAATAATAGTTTGGAGCCAATTAATCATTTCAAGATCAAATTATTTACTCCTGCGCCGCTTTATTGTCGTCTTCTTCAGTTTTGTTGTCTGCCATTTCGTTTCAAAGTTTAAAAAAAATAAGGCAGTATGACTAGAAATTTCAAAACGAGAGTCAAACAGTTTGGATCCTGACCAGACGCCGCGTCACGCGGCGTCTGATCAGGATCCAAGCTGTTTGCAAACGCGCTGTTAAGCGTCATTCAAAGACATCGTGTAAAGCGGGGTCTGATCAGTTTCCAAAATGTTTGCTTCTATATACAAATGAAAATAATCGTTCAACATTTTCTTGTTTAAAGGCATACGCTACCAATCCGTGAGACACCTAGTGGCTTTTAACGAAATACGATACCAAGCATCGTTAACAGTCGGGCCTCACATGAGAAGCTTCAATGATTTACACTAATAAATAAAGGTATGCACAAAAAGCACGATGTTTGCCAAGGGACCTGGCTGACTAGGCGATATTATCGGACTAGGCCAGGACATGTCTTTAATAGAAATATATTATAGTTTGGTTGATGAAATATTGATATGTGTGTCAAGCAGTTTGAATCCTGATTAGACGCTGCACTGCATTGCGCGGCATCTGATCAGGATCCAAACTGTTCGCCAATTCGCCACGAAACTGCATTAGGCGGCGTCTGATCAGGATCCAAACTGTTCGGTACAGTCGCCAAGAAACTACATTATGCGGCGTCTGATCAGGATCCAAACTTTTCGCCAAAGTCGCCAAGAAACGACATTATGCAGCGTGTAATCAGGATCCAAAATGTTCGCCAAAGTCGCCAACAGATGTCAAGAGGTGCCAATAGGTGTCGAAAGGTGCATTTTGTGGTGAGAAAGTTGATGCAAGATAAATGTGTAGATTGGTGTCAGGCAATGTTATCTATTTGTCTTTCTTTTGAGATATCAATTACATGTAACTCGGGCTCCTTTGTATGTTAATCTTCTATTCTCATCAGATATACATCACAAGGTGTTATGTTACTTAAACATCCAATAAAAATAAGAGACATAACTTCCTAGTTTGGGACAGTAGATTACTGTCTGCGCCTACTTTTTATGATCCAGTCTACCACAATAGGCCGACAAAACTGACGTTTGCAAACTGTTTGGATCCCGATCAGACGCCGCGTAACGCGGCGTCTGATCAGGATCCAAACTGTTTGATACTCGTTTAGAAATTTCGATACCGTCTTAAATTCAACTTTGAAAGACATTGCAGACAACAATATTGAAGCAGAAAAAAATATGACGGTGAAGGGGTAAAAACTTCAAGACAAATTTGACATTGAATAGGTTAACATGTAAGTTGAACCAGTTTATCATGGGTTATACGCTGTTCCTACCCGTTTAATCAAAAGTTAACGCATACATGCATGCGTAATGCAATAAAATATAGAAAATTATGTTAGTTTTTTTTGTTGTTTTTTTCAAATATTCACGACTTACATTTATCACATTTTAAGCTGCCAATATAATTGTTTTGTGCCTGATCATAATAAAATTTACATTTACATGGGCGTTCGATCTGGATCGAAACTGTTAGGCAATTATCTTATTCTTTTTTCTAACAAACATGTTTATTTGGAAAGAAACTTGTCTTCCTCTCCGCACCTGAGCAAACTATCTCCAGATTATTATTATTATTATTATCATTAATATTATTGTTATTATTATTAGTAGTATTATTGTTATTAATATTATTATAGTGATTATTATGAAAGTATCATTATTATTATTATATTGATTACTTAATTATAGTAAGTGTTAATATTACTATTATTATTATAATTATTGCTTTCATTATTATTATTATTATTATTATATATTGTATAACGGAACCTAAGAAGGCTCCAAACTTACACCTCGCCGCGCACATACCTTTAAGCAGCTTCCGTTCTGTACATAGGGGTAGATCTGGGTTCAGGTCCATTTTCGCAGGAAAGTAGAAATTAAGTTTGTCATTGATCTCCCAATTTTCTCGAACCTGGGCGAGATTTCTAGAGAAGTGCATCAGTTCTGCACGGAAGTGACGTAATTCTTTGTTCTTTGATTCAATCCGGTCGATTATCTGAACAGGAAGTCCGATTGCTTCTCCTGAAGGAAAACAGAAAATGATCATCGCAGGATTTGAGGCCCATGCAGCGGAGAATGCGTTAGTCTTCCACGTTTCAACGAAAACGAAACGCAAATGCAATTCAGTAACATGCGTTTCAAAACAAATTCTTGTAATTTGTCTAGCTTAATAATTATATTGATCTACGCATTTTTCGTCATTAAGAGTGAAAGGGATTAAAACAACCATCAAGTTTTCTTAAAACAATCAACCGAGTCTGAGGTACATGTACATAATAAGAAAATGTCCCTTTCTGCTATATAAGTGCAAAATCTAATCAGACTCTGTAAAATGACATTGTTATTGGCAAACTGTGCAGACCCTGATCAGGCGCCGAACGTGCCTGATCAGGGTCTACATTGTTTGTAATGTCTGAAAGAGCATACATTGTGGGAAACCAAAAATTTAATCCCTATTAAAGTTCCATTACCTTTAACCCTTTCGCTCTCAATGACGCTTAAAAGCGCGTTTTCAAACAGTTTGGGTCTGATCAGGACCCACATTTTTTGACATGCTTATCGGTTTTTTTTTAAAGTCACACAAACTTAAATATGACTTTGAAACCTGTCTTGCAGAAAACAATACTAAAGGAGACGACAATAAAGCGATGAAGGGGTTAAAAAACTACCGAATAATTCGATCATGAAAGCATTAAAGCCAGCCTCCAAACTGTTTTCAACTCACATGAACATTTTGTTGCAGCATAGTGGAAGCTTTTAATGTCTTCCAGGCTCTTTCTCTTTCGGGATTAACTCTTTCACTGTCAATGGCGCCAAAAGGCAACTTTGCATTAAGTGTTGATCCTGATTAGACGCCGCGTGACGCTGCGCCTTATCAAGTTCCATACTGTTTGACACTCGTATACATTTTTCTTAAATCACGCTTCAACCTAACTTTGAAGCAATCTTGCAGGCAACAACATTCAAGCAGACGACAAAAAAGCAGTGCTTGGACAAACACCTGACGGTTAATTTGGCAGTGAAAATGTTAAATACATTAAACTCCAGCGACGCATATTGTCATTTACACACAGTTTCATGCATCTATAAAGAGTACTCATATCCTGTGCATATAGTGTAGACCAAGATCAGAAAGTGCATAAGTGAAAACTCTTATCAAGATCTGCAGCGTTTGTCTTTCGTAACATACCATGGAATCAGCGCTAAATAGTCATAAACTTGGACTTATTCTTAAACTGGAATGTTCCCTTAGCACGACTTTGGTAATATTTGCAAACGGTTTGGATCTAGATCAGACGCCACGTATCGCGGCGTCTGATTTGGTTCCGAACTTTTTCATAGTTTTATAAAAAGTATTTCTTATCTTCTTTTGCATTTGTTGCAGACGATATATTTGAAGCAGACGACAATTCCGCATAATTCAGGCCGGGTGAGTGAGTTTAAATTGTTGATCGGAGCCCCTGAGAAAGATAGCTTTATCCGCGTACGGGGTATACACATATGAGTACGAAATATATCGTACAGTGGAGAAACTGTTATTCTTTCCCAATAAACGCGTTTACGCTAAAACTATTATTTGAAGTGCAAACAGTTTGGAGCCAGATCAGACGCCGGGTAACCCGGCGTCTGATCAGGCTCCAAACTGTGTGCCACTAAGATAAGCATAAATTTTCAGAATTGTCCAAAAGTTGTACTTTTCTACGTTTTAGTGCTTTGCGTTTGCGTACGTTTGCGTTTAAACGGGAAAGAATAACAGATTCTCCACTGTATATAGATTGTAAAATCAATTTATCTTTTAAATGATAAGTAGAACTTATATTGTGGTTTTCCATAAATTGTCGTCTGCATCTGCTTTAAAATTAGAACAATGTAGTTTCGGGCTTGTAAAATTAATACAGTGCTCTCTACCTACAACGAACCTCCCAACAACGACTCCCTCCTTACAACGACCCTTTACGCAGTTCCCTACACAGGACAATTATGTCTATCGCTTTTTGGCTGCAACATCGTCTGCTTAAAATTGTCGTCTGCTGATTTCTCAAGGTTACATAATGGATATTTTCTTGACGAGTGACAAACAACTTGAATCCAGAGCAGACGCGCGTTACGCGGCGTCTGATCTGGATTCAAGCTGTTTGCAAATGTAAATCAATTTCCCTACCTATAACTACTCCCTCCGAACAACGCACACACTTTTTGTCTCCAACAGGGTGTCGTTGTAGAGAGGGAGCACTGTGTATCTTTATGAATGATAAGTAATATTGTCGTCTGCCACAAATTGTCGTCTGCATCAGCTTTGAAATTAATATTTTCAAAATATGGTCAGAGCGCCTATAAGTTGGGTTCCATATGAAGCGCTGAGTTACTCGGCGTCACATCTGGAACCACACTGTTTGCAAAGGTAATCACGTGACGATTCCGCCGCTATCATGCAGACAAAAAGTTATCGATCTAATCGCAACTTTAATAGTTTTTTTCAACAGTTTAGATCAAGATCAGACGCCGCGTTACGCGGCGTCTGATCTTGATCCAAACTGTTGAAAACTTATCTTAAGGGGATTTTTGTTTCGTTTTATTTGTTTTTCAATTAAAATGCATAAATCTGATTTCTATAAAACTTGTAGACGACAAATTTAAAGCAGATAGTATTACAGCAGTATAAAGTTTCAAATATACATACATTTTGACAAGGAAGATAACGGTATTTGATCAGGTTGAACCATTTTTAAAACTGGAAACCCCCTTTACATTCCTTTTTATATGATAAAATCAATTTTTTCATCGATATGCTGTCTGCTAAAATACATTTTTTACCGCTGGTATTCTCTTCTGGTTTAACGTCTTCACTGTCATGACCTCATCAATTTAAAAAAGAAAAGGCGTCTGCTTTATTTCTCAAATTTGTTACGTCAAAATGTTATGATTCTCATTTGATTTCATTTGTTATGGTTTTACTTATCTTTATAGTTAATACCCATTCATTCATAATGACGCCAAAAAGCGCGTTTTGCAAACAGTTTGGAATATGATCAGGGATCCTGATCAGGAATTCAGGATCGAAACTGTTTGACACTCGTTTCGAAATATCTTCCGTCATACTACCTTAAATCGAAATGATATTGCCGACAACAATAATAAAGCATACCGTTATATGGCGGTAAAGGGGTAAAAAAACCTCTCGATAAATTAGATCAAGAAAGGGGTTAAAACTATTTCAGTTTATTTGGTTGATCAAATATATGGTCTTATTTATCAAGATTAACTAGATTCCATCAACATTGTTCAACCCATTCATTTCTTTACTTGCAAAAAGTTTGGATCCTGATCAGATCGAGAGTAACTCGGGGCCTGATCAGTGGCCAAACTGGATGACGTATATTACGGTATAACTTTAGTCAAAGTCATCACGAACGATACGCCTGATGCATACAGGGCTGCCATTTCTCCGGATTTTTCATAAATCTTCGGATTTTTTTCTCCAGTAGATGGTAGCTTAAAGCAGGCTGAAAGTAAATCAGAATGCGCCTTAAGGCGCATTCTGCTTTACTTTCAACATGTTTAAGCAGTCATGTGTCTTCAAAACAAGAAACAGACTATGGGGTAAAGGTACGATTAGTAAAATTGCATCTGAAAAAAAAATGAAAATTTGAGATCTTAGGATTTTTATTATCACTTTATGGCAGCCCTGTGCATATCATATTCATGCTATCACATTTTACTGTTTTAACACCACCTATTTAATATACAGTTGAACTTCGATATCTTGAACTCGGTTAGGTTTATATAATCCCTCTGATCTTGGTCTAGACTGTTTGCTACTTTAGACCAGTATTTATTAAACTACCCTCAATTCTAAGTAGACTTGTTTATATTTAAAATAGAAAAATCCACAAGAGAGCTTTTTAACCTACAAGAGTTACTTAGTGTTGAAATAGTTAATTTAAAATTGAGAGCTACAAGCAGACTGCATTTCAGTATATTAAGATAATGTCATAAGAATAAAGGGGTAAGATTTCATGATCTACAAATGTTTGCAAATAGCACACGGAAGTATATGTCATTTTTTAACTTACTAGATGTAAGAATGTATTATATATACAGCTCCTTCACCAATTTATAGTCCGACAATATTGACCTGACGTTGAACTTTATGCATGAATAAATTATAGTGAGATGACGCAGTACAAATCAATAATCGATAGCGAATCGTACAGTGTAGATTTGTTTTGGTTTTAACTCTTCTCCCACTGAATATTCATATGTAACATTCCTCCCACTATGGATATTTATCATTTCAACTTTTACCAGACAGGTTCGATCCTGATGAGGATTGAGCCCCTCGGAGACTCGGCGTCTTAACAAGATCAAAATTGTTTGATACATATGTCGATGTTTTCTCTGTCATAAATTACATTTCATTAGCAAAGTTTTTCTTACATAGAGGTTTCTGTTTGTGAGGGGTAAAGCAGCTATTTGAAAAAATTTGTATTGCCAATGTTTATCACATATTATAGCTTATTGCAGGACAAGAGTTATGCAGAAAGATGCCTCAGAAGCTGTCTTCGTTTTCTTTACTGTTAACATACCTGCCTGTTCGCAGAGTTGTTTCATATCACGTGAGTGAAGAGGCTCGGACACCTCTAGCACGGGAAACACGAGCTGTAGATCACTGACTCGTGTCCTGTTGTCATACTCCTGCTCAGTGTTCGTCACAGTTCTCCCGATAAACACGGAGTTCCCAGGGTCAGGCAAGAACCTAGCCCCAGGGTTCTGTCCAGCCAACTCCCATGCTGTAGGCTTAATATCCGATAATTTGGAGTTCCTGAAAGTATAGCGTTCAGACTTTGGATACAGTGGAGAATCTGTTATTCTTTCCCGTTTAAACGCAAACGTACGCAAACGCAAATCACTAAAACGTAAAAAAGAACAACTTTTGGACAATTCTGAGTTGGTGGCAAACAGTTACCCGGCGTCTGATCTGGCTCCAAACTGTTTGCACTGCAAATAATAGTTTAAGCGTCAACGCGTTTATTGGTAAAGAATAACAGATTCTCCACTGTAAGTGGTTGTTGAAAGGAAAATGCATTAACCCCTTCACTAGCATGACGTCATGAATTTTAAAAGATTGTCACCTGCTTTTGTTTCTCACATTTGAACTTTAGGTATTTTGAGTTAATAAGCATTGAAATGAATGTCAAACAGTGTGGACCTTGATCAGACGCCGCGTGATGCGGTGTCTGATCAGGATCCAAACTACAATGTATGTGCAAATACCCAGTGTACACGTAGTAAGGCAGTTAAGACGTTAATTTGATACGGGTTTAGGTTTTTCGCGAGAATTTTCCTGCATCATTGCAGTTTATACATGTATCTAGTCCAGAATCCTTTGTTTTTCTTGCTTAGTTAACTCCATATATACGCTGTATCACGGTTTCAATTAATGCATCCACTGAAGAAAATCATTCTTATGCATGTGCAACATACGAAACATTTCCTCTATCCTAGTAGCCGGTACACGTAGCTTTAATAAGACTAAAAGTAAAGCAGAATGTGCCTTAAGAAACTTACTTGAAGTGTTCCCATGTCTTCACAAAAACAAAGAACTGTGTTATGGGTAAAGGGTTAATCGAATATTTACATATACATGTATACATGTAAAAAGACCAAGAGGCTGAGTAACACAGACCAACAGCAATGCAGAAAGGTCTACATGAGCAGATTTCTGCCTTACTATTGTCCTGCACTGAGCCGTGTAGAGCCTTATATGTCACAAAATCAATTTCCGTCACAAATGTGACGTATACGTGCGAATTTGTCACAATTAGGGTTGCGACAGCAACGTATATGTCACAACGTGACTTTTAGATAGGGTTGACAGTAGAAACGTATATGTCACAAGATTGTGACATATACGTGCGAATTTGTAATTTTTTTATATTAAACTTGGCCAGAATGTTTATCTATATGAAATTTGCGCCTTTTCGAAACTGGGTAAAATTGGGTCAAAATCTAGGTCACAATGTCAAATCTTAGAAAATCCCCCAGAATTGGACCGAAACGGACTAGAACCGGATCCTGATCGGAGCGGGGCCGAAATTAAACCCGTACAGGATTGGGACTGGACCAGACCGGAAACAATCCGGCCTGCAACCATAGCTGAACCGGACAGGAATCAAACTGGACCTAACCGGGACGGAACCGAATTAAAAACCAGAACCGGACCAGAAGGAACGGGACCAAACCGAACCGGAACCGAAAAGACTCGGACCGGAAACCGGACTTGACCGGGCCGAACTGGACCTCATCTAAATCGGACAGATTAGGACATTGTCAGAACAGAGTGAGGGCGAAATTATAAGGTATATTAACCCCTAGAACTACAAAAATCGACATACATGTATGACCCTTTCGCGAGATTTTGACTTCTTCGGGCGTTTCCGTTTCTTTCTGAGGAGTTCGTGATTTTCCCTAGAATATGGGTTTTTACCAGTTTAAAGCTTGTTACAGAAAAGAAACGAAACAATAACAAAAACGATATCTCGACAGTGAAAAGCCCGTTAAGCCACCACCATTTTCAACGCGGCGGCTCATCAGGCGCTACGCTGTCAAACTTACGGGAATTGTAGAAGGGCCAAAATATCGCGACGATGACCATATGTCTGAGGTCTAACATTTCTTTTTGAATCAAAAACATTTTTACTTTACTCCTGAAAATTTAGTTGTCTTGTTAGTCTTCGATGCTTATCTACCGACTCTGGGGTCCCATTGAATATTACATATATATTCGTTTGTTTTGTTTCAATTAAAGATGTTGACGTTGTTTACTAAATTTTTGAAGGTTAAGATTGAGATTTTAATGACGAAGAGATAATTCGACCTCCATATGGATACAGTTGCTCCACTTTAACATTATCAACACAGAAATATTTAAACAATAAAGTTTACACATGTACAAAAAAAATCGTGCATCACGTGCAATTTATTCTAAATGATACATTGGTCTGTCATAACCGATTTGCTTCGATGAATTTGAATAATTGTAAAATATATGGTGTCTGATGCACTTTTAAACCAATATAAGTCTATAAAACAAAAATAAAGTAGAAATAATGAAGATTCTCAGATAAATCAGTGTAGTTAACAGTTCCGGGTAGTGTACGTTTTTGTGGTGAAAATGGGTTGTGTTACGTTTTCGTGAGTGTGACATATACGTTTCTACTGTCAACCCTATCAAAAAGTCACGTTCTGACATATGCATTTTTGTTGTAATAGGAGCTTTGTTACGTTTTCGTGAGTGTGACATATTCGTTTGAATTTGTAATTTTTGTGTGATTAATTCGCACGTATACGTCATCTTTGTGACGGAAATTGATGTGTGACATATAAGGCTCTACAGAGCCGTATCACCCGTCTTCGAAGACTGTGATTTCGATTTGTTTGAATGACTGCTAAACGTTATTCCTAAAGCATATTTCCAGTTTTTAAGACAGGTGACTACTTAAAGCAGATTGAAAGTAGAGCAAATGCTTTACTTTCAACCTGCTTCATGCTACCGCGAATATACTAAGGTTTAGGAAAAATTTCTTAAAGTGCATATTAATGTCTGTATATAACTATTTTAATCAATGGAGGAATTAAATAAATGCGTAAAAAGTCTGTATCTAAGGGATAAAGGGTTACACCGAAAATCTCTTTAAAACGGTCAGTGTGCCATATACATGTACCAAGGGTACATATTTTAGGGGGTTCAAATGTACAAAGTTAGGACGGCAACTTCCGGGTAAATGTATTATGGTTTATTATCCAATCAAAACAAATTTCATTATTTATCTATTGTCCTCAAAAGCTGGTTAGATAGATGGTAATGTCACTAAAGTGGGTTAAGCTCTAGTATCATTCCTTTGGATCCAGATTAGACACAACGTTAAGTACGCAGCGTTTAATCTAAATCCAAACTAGCTGCCATTCAAATTCAACATTATGACAGTTAAAAATATTTGATATATATAGGAAAAAACCAACTTATTTTGAGATTTTTCGAAGACGCCATATTTGAAGCAGACGACAATGCAGTATGATAAGGGTTAAACGAAAGTTGTTTTCCAGCAAATACTGTGAATTGTGCGCTCCAAAGACTTATAAAACCCAGTCTAACAATTTGGAGCTATGTCAGATGCCGAGTGACTTGACGTCTGGTCTGGTTCCAAACTGGATTGACACTAAAATTGACTTAAAAACTATCATTTTTAGTATAGTTTATTGCATAACGTAGTGTTTAGTGTTGTTTAAGCGGCAAACAGTCGCATTATACTGTACTATCTGTGCACATTGTTTCATTGACTTATCAGTGATCGATAAGCGAGTGATGTTGTGTATGTGCGGATCCTGCTAATTTTCATAAGGGTTCCAACTTAACCCTCAGTCCTGACCAAATCCACTATGAATTGGGCACCAGTGGTACACTGTATATACTACATTATATACGCTCCAGGGGACCGTTTCATAAAACTTCGTACGACAAAATGTTGTCATAAGTCAGATTACAAAAGTCTCGATTATTATTTATTTCTCCATCTTTATAATTCTGACTTGAGACGATTCCAAAGAGATGGCCAAAGACAGGACTGGATAGAGAAATCAGAAATTAAATGTACCTTAAAGCTTTGACTTACGACAGTTTTATCCTACGAAGTTTTATGAAACGGGCCACTGGAGTATAAACGATATTGTACTGAAACAATAATGCTTTTTACTTTTTTATGTACCCGGCGTCTGATCTGACTCCAAGCTGTTTGCACTGGAAAGAATAGTTTTAGCGTAAACGCGTTTATTGGGAAAGAATAACATTTTCTCCAGTGTAATGATCATCGTTTTTTTTTTTACAAATACCTTTACCGGGAAAAATATAAAGTACGTCTTCTTCATTATAGCATGTGTTTTATGATAAAGTTATTTCTTTCTTTTGTTTTTATTTTAACATTAAAAATATCATCAACAAAACTTATTGCAGACGCAAAGCAATAGTTTCTCGGCGTATGACCAGACTCCAAATTGTTTGCAATGAAAGCAAACTGGTGGAGAACGGACGTTTTAGTGGCAAAGAAAGAACGTTGCAAGCTCCTCTGTACACTTTGAAAAGTGGACTTCTAAGATTGATTGATTACCATAAAGCCAGCTGGATATCTAATTAATGTGTTAATATTTACAATAAAGAAGACCTCATTTTTTCCAGTTTAAACGTAACTAAACTCAAATGCAATATATCACAACGTAATAATCTTAGTGCGCTAACAGTTTGGAACCTGGTCATACGTCGGGTTACCCAGTTCCTGCTCTGGCGCCAAACTGTTTGCAAATGACACAATAGTGTTTGCATAGACGCCTTAAATGTGAAAGACTAACGTATTCTCCACTGTAGCAACAACGATTACATAACTCACCTGTCACACGATACGGATACCGTGATCCCATTAGGGAACAGGAAATCTAGCTCCTGAAACCCCGAGTCCACACTCTGCCTAGACGGTGCTGGGTTCATCTCGGATCCGTCGCTAGCTTAACACTTTAATCCCGAGTCAAACCCTGTGGAAAATTTGGAGCATCGTGAAGTTTCATCAAGATTAGTTTGGCATCTTCTTTGTGCAGCGTATGGTCCATGTACATGTATAATCTAAGCTCAGTGTCTCCAATTCATTTAATACAATGTCCGGTTATTACGAATAAATATGGTCCACATACAAGTACTGCAAAACATGAAGAAATCCCTCTAAACAGGACACTCTTTGGAATAGATAATACATGTACATGCACAGCGCTCCCTCAAAACATGTCAGCGTTGTTCGGAGGCAGTCGTTATAGGGAGGGACATTGGCTTACATTTGCAACAAGCTTGAATCCAGATCCGCGGCGTCTGATCTTGATTCAATCTGTTTTTCATTCGTCAGTATTTTTTTTCTGTTAAACTGTTCATTGCGTAAGAAGAACAGCTGATAACAACTTTAAGCAGACGAAATTGCAACAGTGAAAGCTTTAGTCATAATTGTCTTGGGAACAGTGGAAAGCGTTGTTGTAAGGAGGGAGTTGTTAATTGTTCGGAGGGCCGTTGTAGGGAGGGATCACTTTAGATTTAAAATAGTAAACGGCCTGGACCCTGATCGCAAACGGCGTCTAATCAGGATTCAAACTGTTTGAAAATAGCCATTGTACAGTGGAGAATACGTTATTATTTCCCGTTTAAACGCAAACGTACGCAAACGCAAAGCACTAAAACGTAGAAAAGTGCAACTTTTTGACAATTCTGATAATTCATGTTTATCTTGGTGGCAAACAGTTTGGAGCCTGATCAGACGCCGGGTCTGATCTGGCTCCAAACTGTTTGCACTTCAAATAAAAGTTTTAGCATAAACGCGTTTATTGGGAAAGAATAACGTTTTCTCCACTGTACCGGGGATAAAGCAGTGAAGGGTTAATGCATTAACGTAGCTTACTGTTTGGACGAGTTCAGATTTACCGTTTAAGTCTTTCGCTGCTAAATTTATCGGGAGACATTTACCCCTTCACCGTTTCATTGTCGTCTGCTTCAATTTTGTTTTCTGCAATGTCGTTTCAAAGTTAACAATTAACGCAGTATGGCTGAGGAAAGTTCAAAACTAGTGTCAAACACAGTTTGGATCCAGATCAGACGTAGGCGTATAATCTGGATCCAAACTGTTTTCGATGGACATTATCTTTTATAGCATTTTACGCGTTTATTTTAAGAGCCTATATCACAACAGAACATACTGCATTATATTTCTTACCTGTGAATAGTACATTGTTACAGAAAACATGATGAACATAGCTTTACAGCAACACTACAATCCTTGTACAACCATAATGTAATAAAGAACTTAAAGCAATACAGTAAAGCGTCACCATAACAACACAAAAAGAAGGCCAATTGATTGAATAAAAGACACATGTCAGCTTAAAGCAAGGTAACTGTAAAACAGAAAGCTTCTAAAAGAGCTTTCTGTTTTACTGTCATCTTGCTTTGAGCAGTCACCTGTTTTAAACACCTACTAATTAACAAAACTAAGTGGTCGTAAAAGAGAAGTTTTACTTTACTAATTCACTCCTTATCCCTGTGCAAACGCGTTTGTTGGGAAATAAAATGAGTAGAGAGGCGACCTACCTGAATGGTTTCAGTAGATATAATCACTAAATGTTCTTCCTGTAATAAAACAACTATATAGATGTTCTACCTGTAATGTAATCACTACATGTTCTTCCTGTAACGTAATAACTATTCGTGCTATTGCAATTTATTATTTCACCATCAAATTTAACCAACTTAATTTTTTTTAATTTTTGTCTATAGAATTATCTATACACGTGTCAAAAAGTTTGGATCCTGATCAGACGCCGCGTAACGCGGCGTCTGATCGGGATCCAAACTTTTTGCAAAGTCGACTTTGATCGCATATGGCTGTGAAACGATTAGTTGTCAATATTTGAAAAGCAAGTTTAAGCGATGTACAGTTTCCTATCGTGTCGGATGATCTTTGTCTTTTCAAACTGTACCTGTACAGTGCTATCAACTAGTGTATATATTTATAGTGAGTGTGTATATATATAGTATACTACAATTATAAAATGTATATGGGGTCATTTTACAAATACAAGGGCGGATCTGTGGGTTTGTATAAGAGGTGACATTTGGACAACTAGGGCGCGGGTTACAAATTAGGTTTTGGAAATAACAAACGATTGCAATATATAATGTATTACCAATTGCACGGCGTTCGCTGCAATTATATAACCTCTTCCTTGCTGTCACTGTTTGCAATACATGTATATAACATCTTCCCAACTGTACGTCGTTTGGAATGTGTAACGTTTCCCTCATTGTACGCTGATTGCATTATATAACATCTTCCCCACAGTACAACGTTTGGAATATAGAAATCGTATATGCATTGTAAATTCTTCTCAACTGTACGCCGTTTGGAATATATAACGTTTTCCTCACAATATACTGTTTGCGTCATATAACGTCTTCCACACTGTACATTGTTTGCAATGTATAACATCTTCCCCACTGTACGTCATTCGGAACGTATAACGTCTTCCTCACTGTACATTGTTTGCAATATATAACATCTTCCCCACTGTACGTCATTCGGAACGTATAACGTCTTCCTCACTGTACATTGTTTGCAATATATAACATCTTCCCCACTGTACGTCATTCGGAACGTATAACGTCTTCCCCACTGTACATTGTTTGCAATATATAACATCTTCCCCACTGTACGTCATTCGGAACGTATAACGTCTTCCTCACTGTACGCTGATTGCAATATATAACGTCTTCCCCACTATATCATGTTTGCAATGGATAATGTCTTCCCTTATGTACGGTGTTTGCAATATATACCATCTTCCCCACAGTACAACGTTTGAAATGTTTAACGTTTTCCGCATTGAACGTTTATTCGAAATAATAACGTTTTATCCACTGATTAAGCGACAATAGTATAGAAAAAAGGTAAAGGGGGATAAAACAGATGCAGATCCGCGATTGCGTTGATATGTATTGTTACGCGATACTTCTTTGGTCTCCCGTACTATCACCAAACTTCCCCTAAACAAGTAGCTATTACATACCGTCTTATATTACCTGTGTTTAAAAAAGGTATAAGTCAACATTGTGTTAGGGGTCACTCGCTAAATGTCATCTAAATCTACAGACACGTGACGTATTCACTAATTGACCCCTGGCACTACAATTGCCAATTAAGTCTAACCCAATATTAGATACTTCAAAGATGCGGCGGCTGGTCTTAATCTACGTACACTGTTTGACACCATCATGCATCTACAGCATTGTATGCAGCTGTATTGTATATGATATTTGGCAGTGCAGAGCAAACTCAGATGCCGAGGCTGGGGTGACAATGTTGCAATGCAATAAGGCAGGTTTTGTCATGGCAAGGCTCATATTTATAATAGTGTTTTAAATTATTCTGCAATAGACTAAATAATGGAGAGTTTGTTGACCCTGGTCAGAGGACTCTGTGGGATTTATCTGACCAGTGTATACACTGTTTGCATATAACCAATGTATTGCACATACATGTACTAATACACTGGATGTTGATTTATGACGTACATGTATGCATAGGCGTCACTATTGATTAAGAAGTTAGTCATTGTCTTCACATAACCGCATTTGGCGCGGCAACGTATTGTTTCACACAAGTCCCTTAAGGCCTTTGGCTACCGGAAGTCGGTATTGCGGGCGAGCGGATATGCGTCTTGACGACACAGACTGTTTTCGTACGTGTTTATACTAGAAAATTTATATAAAGGAAATGTTGATACGAATTAGTATAATCCTTCATAGCGCAGTTAGTATAGTGGTTGACTAGCAATCAAAAGGTCATAGGTTCGAGACCCATCCGATCCAAATATTTTTTTAGTGTCCGATTTATTGACTTGTCAATCCATAACGCAGTAATCAAGAGACATGTTATGTTTAGTCTTCGTTGATTAGAACTAGTGATGTTTACGGTCCAAGTATATGTCCACTTACCTGTACGTTTTAGTTTAATGACTTACAAGTCAATTAAATCGGTATACATGTAAACGATTTGATCGAACTATAAAGTCACACATTGAAGCTTATCAATACGCTAACCTTTTCAAGATCGATATTGCCCATTATAATTATGTTAAAACAATATAATAAACCTTGTATGCAAGTCCATGAATAAATAATAATGCATTTTAATGACAAAGTTTTAATTCTAAGGTAGGTAACTGTATCTAAACAACAAATATCCCACATTTTAATAAGAAAATATGTTATTACAACAAATCCTGACTGTAATATTTTCTAATTTTTTCAGACTGACTAGTTCATCAACCATATATTTGAATAAAATGAAAACAAATATACATTGAATGAGTCAGTTTTTTGTAATTCAATTTTTTAGCATTTTGCAAAATTTAAATTGCTGATAACATCTTTCTGAACACCTTTATTCAAAATGTTTTTAGCTTTTTTTGTAATGAATGTTGTGGACTACTTATTGGGTGAGAATTATAGTCATTAGCTTTATTCATTTTTAAGAAAAATAAAATCATCAAAATTCTAGGTTTTTGTCAGAAAAAAGACCTTAAAGACAAACCACACGATAAATTTTGCCCATATTTACACACATTGTTTCTTAGGCTATTATCATTCTTCATGAAAAGTTTCATAACAATCGTATGGAAACTACGCGCATATGCGAAGTACCTTAATTAGCGTAATCATTGTTAAAGATGGTAGCTGAAAACAGGATAAGAGAAAATCCTTCAGTTCATAAAGCAATCGATAATGAACGTATTGTATTACTACTGTCTTGCAGTGAACTACGTGTACTCATTGTCAAATTATAGAGTCTATATTTTATTCATAAATTTATAAATGATTATAAAAAAGATTTCTTAACCCAGTACCCCATAGCCTGTTTCTAGTTTTGAAACATAGGTGACTGCTTAAAGCAGGTTGAATGTAAAGCAGAATGCCCCTAAGGACCACCTGCTAGAATAAAGAAACTATTCTTTCTGATACATATGCATGAATGACTGTATAAATTCGAACTATTTTCTTTAGCGGAGTATTACAATAATGTGCTAAAAGGCGCTTCTATGAGGTAAAGGGTTACATTATTCTGAGTGGTTACTGCATACAACCTTCACCTCACTAATGAGGATCGGCGCCATATGACCATTCATGTGTCGCGGTGCCGTAAAACCCAACTCAATCAATCACAGATGAGGCGCAATGTGGACATGTACAATATAAAATGAATATATATAGAAAATAACATGAGTGTTCATAATTTATTGTATTTATTAAACGAGTCCTTAGAAAGCGATAAAAACGAGACTTTGCCGAGTTTTTATCGTTTTCTTAAACGACGAGTTTTATAAATCCAATAAATTATTAACACGAATGCTATATTCTTTTTATAATATAACCTATAAAAGTGAATGCTAAGCGTGAAATAAGTAGCTCTAAACAGGAAAACAATTGTTCCAAATTAACCCTGTTCACTAGCATACTGTTTATGTTATTATATCTATTGATGAACACTTACATATATAGATCTAATATTGATTAATTATACCAAAAATCTATAAATTCAATCTACATGAAGGAATGAATGTAGCATAGTCCGATATTTTAATCCACTTCGCGTTGTGTAACCCAGGTTCATGGATCTGTTTTATAACAAGGCAAACGTTTCTGTCTACAACTTTTATTCCCTAAACTGTTCCCAGGCACGTCTCTATAAACCAGCACTTTATAACTTCACCCCTACATCTTTCCAAGACATGTACTTAACGTATCCCTACATCTTTCCAGTTCCAATTCAACCTCAATTCTCTAACAGAGCGCGCACGCTCGTTATATACAGCCTGTAGGAACTCGAACGAATAACGCCAGAGCTACGTAACACATTCCAGTCACCTCCTAGCAACGTAACCAGACGTAGTCTTACGGTCTCTTGCTCCCTAATATGGGAACGTATCCCCGGCTGATAACCAAATATATATATTTTATGTAGGCGATTGACGCAACATCCGTTGTTATGCAATTTGCATAACGGAAGCATGGGATGACATGAAGTTGCCTTTTCCAGGATAAGGGGAGTTACCAAAGTCTTACTAATCAGTGACGTAGTTTGACCTTTCGTAATCCCCCGCACATTCCAGAAGGCGTGACGTAGATTGAGTAATAGTTTAATATAGTAACATAATAGTAAAAATAACCACTGAACAGATTGTTTCTCCAGCATTTTCTGCCTGCTGCTATAAGGTAACTACGTTACATGAAGACGTTGGATATTGAACGCATAAAACGCTTTTGAATGACGTCACAAGTAAACGACGTCGTGACGTATCTCATTTGCATAGTTATTCAACTAGTTATATAAGACAAATATACAACGAATGTTATTCAACTCTCACACCGTCTGTTGTGTTATTAATTCATTTAAAACACGTTACGTTATGCTTTCTCAATTAACACGTTTACGCCAACACAGTTATCTCCTATGCAAACAATTGAGAGCCGGATCAGACGCCGGGTAACCTGGCGTCTGATCAGGCTCGTAACTGTGTGCCACTCAGTTCAAAACAACTTGTTAGAATTCTCAAAAAATACTATTTTCTGCGTTTTCTTGCATTGCGTTTTCGTTTCGCTTAGGTTAAGCAGAGAAATATGATGTTTTCTCCGTAATACAAATGTACTAGTGACGATGCATTTGACGTTTTCTCTTACCGCGATTACGATAATTGCACCGTTTTGGAGCCTTGTCAGACGCCGGGTAGCCCGGTGTCTGATCTGGCTCCAAATTGTTTGCAATTGAAAAAATATTTGAAATGCAAACATGCTTGCTGAGAGATAATGAAATATTACCCGTATGTGTGACATGTGTGTACTGCTGTTAAATGTTGAAACCAGGAACAAGGGCTAGTATTGATTCAAGTTAGTTTTTATTGCTATGGTATACCAACCTTCAGTATGCTATTGACGAGCTTGTGGTAACTGTTTCAAACAGTTTGAATCTAGATAAGACGCCGAGTAACAGGGCATCTTATCTGAGTCCAAACTGTTTGACACTCTGAATGATACGTTCTGAAAGAAAAGGCAGACACATTTGCCCTGTGAATGACTGCAGGCGACAATGTTTGCAGACGACACTTCCATAGCGTTCAACGATTCAGCAACACAATACATATCACTCGTCACTTCCTTGTGAACGTGTTAAAGTCGGTTAGTGAAACACATTAACCTTTCTGTACATATAGCGTTCCATAATTTAAAGGGCATAGGCAAACAGTGCAGACTCTGATCAGACGCCGCATAACGCGGCGTCTGATCAGAGTCTACACTGTTTACTGATAGGAATTTTAATATACAACAAAACGAAAATGAAAATCTAGACCAGAAACCCCGTACATTAAAAATGGACTAATCCAATATAATAGCATTGAAGAATCCATTTTGCATACAAGAGTTAAGCTTTCAGAACGGTTGTATTGGTCGTCTTCAAAAAGTCTGCAACATTAAGTATGTCAAATATGATTTATCTGCTTTTTTCATAAAATATCACTAGAATGTCAAACAATTTAGATCCAGTCGAGACACCGGGTAACTCGGCGTCTCATCTGGATCAAAACTGTTTGTAACAATTATCACAATTTTGCCGACAATTTACAGAAGATTAACACATTCAGCCCTAGCGACGTTCATGCTCGTCAATTACAAACATTTTACATGTAGAGAGTACACGTGCCCCACGCAAACAGTTAAGACACAAATCAAAAGGCTCTTATATAGGGAGTCATCTGACTAGGGTCTGCACTCCTTGAGACCTTGCACTTAATTGTAAAAATCAACCCTATATAGCCAAAAGTGCATTCGACTTCATTTGAAATTAAAATAGTCCATTTCACGTCTCGAGGAAAATGAGTTATAACCACGATGTTTCTCGTGAGACATGAAACATGAGTCTCAAATACGGTCAGAAATATCATGTTGAACTAGCACTAGAAGGACTCTTAACTAACACTATTCTCTGAATAACTTCAAATGGACACTTCTAGTTTCTAATTTATTCTTGTCCAGTTTTTACTAGTACATGTTGTTTTCGTCAATGTACTGTAACATGGCAAACAGTGCAGAACCTGACCAAATGGTCTTAAACGTTGGCTTGTAGTATTTACCCGAGGATTTGAAAGGGGCATGGTAATTTTTCCTGAAAAAGGCACAGCAGAAACGTGAAAGGTCACATTATATCGCGCGGTAATCACCTGTTAGATTAAGGGTGCAAAGCAAGGTGGAAGACGACAAGATATGTTAGTGAAACACTATACCCCAGTATGTGACCATTATTCTGAATGACCTTAATCTTTGTCTGATATGACCAACCTGTACTCAGGAGCTTCTTAAATAGAGTGCACATACCAAATATGAAGGTTCTATCACATGTAGTTCTAAAGTTATTGCTAAGCTTAATTTTACAGTAGCATATTTGGCTCTAACTAGCCTTGACCCAAGTTGTACTGAGCTCAAGCACTTGGTATGATTACGTAAATAATCATGACTACGAAATGAATATGTATGACAAGAAATTTATCTGAAGCCAAATATCTGTGTTCTTGTTTGATACAAGTACGTGTTTGGTCGTACATTTGTATTTATAAAGGATCAGTCAGATAAGATATACTATACAAGTGTATTTTATTTGCAGAAGTTTGGTATACCTATTATATAATATGCAAATGAGACGACTTATACATAAACACAGTAAAATTTCAAGAACCAAACGTAGTTTAAATTCTTTGGACAATCCTTTTGAACGATTTTAGCCTAATTTTTCAGTGTACCTGTGTATAATACATCTAATCGAAAAAACAACATGCTTGATTTTCCTGATTTTGTGTTTTAATTTGAAATTCTCATTAATATTCATAAGTATTATACTATATATGAATAAAATAAAGTCATGCCTTATCTTAACGGCCTTTATCTCTACTTTACTTTGTCTCTTGTTTAATATTTTTACCTCTCACAGAAGCAAAGTTATAGCCCGTTGTTACAATTTGGTATACTTTTTTTTTTAGAAATTCGTTACGTAATAGATAATATGCAATTGTTTACATGCAAGGTGAAAAATTACTAGAAACCAAATATAGTTTTTAATTTCTTTGTATGACGAGTTAAAATCATTTTCAGCCTACTTTTAAGACTTTTAGTGCATAAACTAAACTCTCAGACAAAACAACATGCTTGATTTTGAATGGCTTTCTGCTTATTTTGACTTTCTCGTTTATATGCATCAGTATGAAAACAAGGATACTAATATAGTTATACGTCATCCGTGTCTCTTTTGTTACTTTGTTCGAAATTTATAGCTCTCACAGAACATTAACAAAGTTATAGCCCATATTTGGAATATTTGGAAACCGCATGTGGTTTCCATGGTTACTGTAAATTACGCATAGCTGGGATAAACAAAACTTTGGGAACATTCGAAAAGTTCGTGTAGAGGACTCCAACAAACTTGGTGCCCATAAAAAAGTCTAGACGGTGTGCACTGTACGTGCCACTGCGACCCAGCCTACAGGCAAGATCGTCCTTCACTTAAATGTAGAAAATGGCAACCTTTGGACATTTAGACCTATATATTTAAATCCGAGTGGCAAACAGTTTGGAGCCTGATCAGACGCCGGGTTACCCGGCGTCTGATCTGGCTCCGAACTGTTTGCAATTGAAATAATAGATTAAGTGTATACGCGGTTATGCGGAAAGAAAAACGTTTTCTCCACTGTAGTAGTGTAAAATACGTCTGTAAAATGTCACATATTAATATACTATAGCAGACCTGGAAACAAAATATGACCTAGATTTAAAATACACAAAAAGAGATCGTCGTGCCGATAGTCACTTCCTCCTTAGAGTGTTTTGTTGGACAAGTTTGATCAGTTAGTGAAAAAAACCAGTTGAAACATGTCGGTAGAAAATCCTACATAGTTTTGTCATAATCATGTGACTGGACTAATTCAATATTAAATCAGATGGATTTTACTGGTTCTAAAGAGAGAAGACTTACGTCTTACACATGGAGGCATATTTACTTCAAAGATCGAGCTGATTCAAGTACAGCAATTATCTCATGGATATAACCGGACGACAACGCCTCAAATTACAGGTAGATTTAATCAACTTCTGTTATTGGTCTTATTAATTACCTGTATAGTACATGTAGATCTACGTATAATATTCAAGTTCAACTCTGCTTTACAGAAACAATCAGTTTATATTTCAGACTATTTAATGACCTAGATTTACTACGTATAAATGACTTCAATCTTAATATAGAATATGTCTATTGACACGACTGTCGTGTCTATAAGATGTCTTAATAAGTGTACTGCTCATCCGCCGCGACGAAGGTAGTTGAACGTAAACAGGAGATTCTCCTGGGAAAGTTTGACTTGGCTGCTTGTTATCCACACTTAGAATTCAATATTATTGAGAACTTGTTCTATTGATTGTTAATTTTGTTTCTGCAGTATGGCTACGGCATCGTCAAGACTTGATGATCCAAACTACAAAAATTGGCTGAAAGACACTCTTGCTTTAATGTACATGAAAGAGGCACTTGAAGATTTTGCAGATGCGCGGTCCAAACTGTTTCATGCAGATATGCTTAAATCATGTAGAACAGGGACATCACGATGTAGTTCTGGCTGCACCTTTACAGATCTCAAGAGGGATGGCCGCAATCAGCGATGGTACATGAGCTGTGCATTGTGTAATCAATGGTTGACAGCAGTCATATCTCACCACACCAACGCCCCTTTTCCTAAATTGTCTCCAGAGAACACAAACCCTCAGAAATGGTATACAGATTATTGGGAGACTTCCAAATTGTTTATGTCCTATGGCTGCAGAGCAGACACATGTGCGAAGGATTCAGACATTCAAGGTATCTTGTCCTTGTTTATAAACAGTCAGTTCTTCACCACCAGTGGTCATATTGGCAGAGCTGATTTACTGGACAAGGTAAGTCACTGCATGTAGAACTGTAATATTGTTCAAGCCACACTAGTACAGTGTTCCTTCCCTACAACGGCCCTCTCAACAACGACTCCCTCCGAACAACGACCCTTGCTGCTGTTCCCAAAACAAGACAATTATGTCTAAAGCTTTTCATGGCTGCAATACCGTCTGCTTTAGATTTGTCGTCTGCTGTTTTCTCAAAGTTACATAATGGACATTTTGACAGAAGAGACTTAATAACGAATGACAAACAGCTTGAATCCAGATCAGACGCCGCGTCACGCGGCGTCTGTTCTGGATTCAAGCTATTTGCAAATGTAAGCCTTTTTCCCTCCCTGTAATGACTCCCTCCGAACAACGCACATATGTTTTGTCTCCCAATCGATGTCGTTGAAGAGAGGCCACACTAGTAAATATAAGTTCCCTAAGCAATGGCAGCTAAACGGCCATGTTGAAGCTTCTACTTATCCCTGATTTATGTACATATTACATAAATATGTTTTGGATCATCCTACATGTATGTTGTATGGAATAGAAATGGGCCGTGTCGTGCGAAAACATGCCTTATTGCATTGCAACGCCGTACAGATAAAAGCACCGTTGTCATCACAGGCTCTTCATCTAAAATACTTTAGATGCATGTGGATGTCATACAACGTAGAACAAGACCAGCCGCTGCGTCTCTGACGCGGCGGCTGGCCTTGATCTACACTGTTTGAAATGCAATAAGGCAGGTTTTCTCATGGTACGGCTCAAATGGTTTATACAAACGGATCTAGAAGTTGATCGTTGATGCATTCTTCAGTTGAAGTTGATTTTTTTTATTTCCAATCATCTATAAATATATTTTATCGAATAGAAATAGTTTATAGATACGGACATACTAGTCAATACTTGATGCATTCTTTAGTTGAGGTTGAAAGCATTTGTTGCAACTGGACTTTTATCACAAAATAGAATTAAACAAGATCAACTTTGATTACTTGTGGAAACTTTCTTTTTTATTGGAAACTGTGATTTGGAGATTGTTTCTGCATTCTGTGATTTGAAGTTCGTTTCTAAAGACTGTATATATCAACAACATGTACATTTATTATGTTCAATTAAAAATGATGCCTGAAGTTTTAGCTGATAGTGCACAAAGTACCAAAGTGGGCTATTTTGATTGTCTTCTGTACTTTCGTCTGTCAAATGGCATGTCTGTCTACACTACTGGTTGTATATTAAGCTCAACTTACCTGAGCAAAGTCCAGGATGAGTAATTCTGATCCACCAATGTCTGTAGTCCGACGTGCGTCGTTTGTTGTCAACAATTTAAGTGTTTGCCCTTTAAACGCTACGAATTTATTCAAACCTTTTCCAACTTGATCAGAATGTATATGACAATACGGTCTTTTACGTTTGACCCGAACTTTCGAAAACAATCTTTAGTAGTATATCTCTTTAATTTAAGCAGCAAGAAATACAAAATTTGGTGTATAATATATAACGTTTAAGCCTGTACAGTGTTACCCCTCTAAACCAGTACCTCTAAAAACCGGAATTCTCTCTAGATCGGACAAACATTTTGGTCCCGTTTCCGATCAAATTTAATTTAAACCTATTGCACAATAAATACGCCTTTGATTTATATAGCATCAGCCATTTGTTCTATAGTCTAGCAGATGAAAGCTTAAAGCAGGTTGAACGTAAAGCATAATACGTCTTAAGGCGCATTCTGATTTACGTTCAATCTGCTTTAAGTGATCAGCTATCTTCCATACTAAAAACAAGCTATAGGTTAAAAGTCCTGTAATCCGGAAATCCATCTAAACCTGAAATGTATGTTGTCCCCACACATGTCCGGTTTAGAGGGGTTTCACTGTATACCAAAACAAAACTAATTTTTATTGTTAATGCAACACTATCGGGCATTTCTCTCCTTCTGTGTCACAGCTATTGTTTCAAAAATTGTTGCATTTTCTTGTTATATTTCGATCGGTTTAAAATTTGTTATATAAGCCTTGACTGGCAACTGGCTTGTTCATTCATTAGATGAGAATGCTGCTTTGTTGAACCTTATATGTCACAAAAACTTATACGTCACAATTGTGACGTATACGTTTTGTGACATATAATGCTCTACGAAAAGACCTTATATAAGGCTCTACGATGAGAACCTTATATGTCACAAAACGTATACGTCACAATTGTGACGTATACGTGCGAATTCATCACAATGAGGTTTGCGACAGCCACGTATATGTCACAACGTGACCTTTTGATAGGCTTGCATTAGAACCGTATATGTCACAACATTGCGATTTTTTCACAACGTGATATTTTGATAGGGTTGACATTAGAAATGTATAATTGTTTGTTTATTATAGTGTCACCCCTAGCGAAGTAGGGTTGTCACATTTGTGACGTATACGTTTTGTGACAAATAAGGCTCTAACAAAAACGTATATGTCACAACGTGACTATTTGATAGGGTCGACAGTAGAAACGTATAAAAGTTTGTTTATTATAGTGACTTTAGGGATGCTCCGGCAGGAACCTTTGGGAGATGCTCTTTTCAGTATACAATTATCTTGAAAACTTCCATACTATATCTGAAAACTGTATCTCGTTTCAGTCAAATAACTTCTCTTTCAGACCTCATGTTTAACCCTCGCATGGCAATGTAAACTGTGTATTACTTTGGAGCAATTAACACAGCGATGCTTGAGAGACCTCGCTCCTTTTTCTTCGTTCATTCAGAAGGTGAAGAAGAAGAAGAAGAAGAAGAAGTAGAAGAAGAAACACTTCTTTAATATCTATTATTAGAAGAAAGTAGTTAAACAATGACTGCTAACTCTGGGCTGTGGAGGGCTGTGGGTCTAAATGGCAGTTCTGGAGTTGTACCATTGACCTTGTGCCTGTCTGGTAGATCTTGCTGGTAGGGATTGTCCAATCGCTTTGAAACCATTTGGCTAGGGGTCTATAGTGTAATTCTTTGACAGCTTTATGTTTATGAACTAAAGGTGTACCACGGCCATGGATTATACAGTACTCAACCAAACAACACGGAGAGTATTGTTTTAAACACTATAATAAGCAAACTTTTATACCTTTCTACTGTCGACCTTATCAAAAAGTCACGTTGTGACATATACGTTTTGTTAGAGCCTTATATGTCACAAAACGTATACGTCACAAATGTGACTGGCCCTACTTCGCTAGGGGTGACACTATAATAAACAATGACACTATAATAAACAAACAATTATACGTTTCTAATGTCAGTCCTATCAAAAAGTCACGTTGTGAAAAATCGCAATTTTGTGACATATACGGTTCTAATGTTAACCCTATCAAAAAGTCACGTTGTGACATATACGTGGCTGTCGCAACCCTCGTTGTGATGAATTCGCACGTATACGTCACAATTGTGACAAATTGTGACATATAAGTTTTTGTGACATATAAGGTTCAACACTGCTTATTTGACCTCAATAACTATTTTTTGTTATGTTTAATGATATACTAGTTAGCTAAACGCCTTGTTTACGAATGTGTATCAATGTAACTTCCTCTGAAGAAGCCGTTATTTAATCTGTATAGACTTGCTGTATGATCTTTTAAATGATGACCAAAACAACGTGAACAGACGCTGGACATCTGATTGGTAAATGTACATATGAGCAGTGCCATGAGAAACCTTTTTGAATTTCAAACAGTGAAGATAAAGACTAGCTGCCGCGTCAACGACGCGGTGGCTGATCTTGGTCTACACTGTTTGACACCAACATGCATTTAAAGCATTTTCTTTAGCTGTATTATATACGCTATTTGGCAGTGTAGACCAAACTCAGATACAGAGCCTGGGATGACAACCGTGCTCGGTCTGTATAATGTTGCAATGCAATAAGGCAGGTTTTGTAATGGCACGGCTCAAATAGGTCTAGCGTAGTATGTGAGTAATTGTTATATATATCGTGTTTTATCTCCTTCTTCATGTTGCACGGGGGATGTTTTATTTGAATTTTACTCTTTTTTGTTTTCATTAATTGCAGTTAGTGGAGGTTCGTAATGTCCTGTTTCATTTAGGAAGTTTTCAAGTGAGTGACACTGTTCTCAATGATCACTTAGACAAGATAATTGACTTCTTGCAAGGAATGACAGGACTAACAGGCAGCCAGAGTCAAGGCATACAAGCTACTGTTCTTAAGATATATGAGGTAACCAGTGTATTCATATGTACGCTCGTGCGTGCTGTTGAATATTTACAATTTTGTTAACTCGGTTCTTCTTCAGTATTTCAAATATCTTTAACCACACTGAATTAACCTTTTGATCATTTAATAAAAGTATTTGAAATGCAAAACGTGTTCAACACTCCCATGTGTTAATGTAAGTATCTGCAAGCTATATGCGACTTTGTTATAATTGTTGCTAGCTTGTTCTATACTGGTTGTTCATGTCTACGTTTGAATGAAACACATGCAAAAGTTATTTAAAAGTCATGTAGTCGACTGACATAGCTACAACACTTTTTGGGCCATCAGATACATCCATGTACACGTATATGTTGTAGATCATGTGTTACATCACAAAAAAGACTATAAATCATTTATCAACTGCTATACATAAAACTGTCAAAAACTAACATGCGTATCTATGGTTTCTTTTAGTTACAATCAAACCGGTTAGACCTGTCTCTAAACAAAGAATTAGAACTTAAAGCATTGCAACAGAGGCAGATTGGATTGGAAAGAGAGATGAGGGGTCTAGAAACTACAGTTGAAAGTTTGAAGAAAGAACAAGACAACCATGAAACTAAGCTCAACTCCACTGATATTAAAATCACCCACCATGAACACTCTATAAGGGAGGTATGTGTTTTCAGTGAAAGAAATTGGTTGCAGTCAGTTGAAATTGTGTTAATTTCAACCAGAAGAGTAGCTATGTATAATTCGATACATGAAGACTGACTTCTATATATATCAAGACTTACATCGGCATAATGTGACATATTCAGTATCCAGTGCCGTAAAACCAAACTCACTCACGCAAACAGACAATATTGACTAATGATAGGATAGAATTAACGAGTATTACTATTACTACAAGATATCCTAAATTACAAATATTGTTCAAATGTTTAGTAGGGGAAATTCATTCCCGCTATATTCAGGTGTGTGTATTATTTCAGGTAGTGATTTGCTAACCATAATTAAGTCCCTTTGCCCAGTGTCAATGTCGCTTCTGCGCTATACTTTTTAACCAGTTAAAAAGTTCTGATGATATGCCTGTTTTCTAGGTAAAGGTCACAAATGATTCGAAGATCAACAGAGGTAATTTCCTCAATATCTCTTTACCATTTACCTGATAGCCTATTTCTAGTACTGAAGATAGGTGACTACTTAAAGCAGGTTGAAAGTAAAGCAGAATGCGCCTAAGGGCGCATTCTGCTTTACTTTCAGCCTGCTTTAAGCTATCATGTGCTATAATATAGAAAATATTCCCTATAATACATATTCATTACTGATTAATTTGGAACTATTTTCTTCAGCGGATGAATAAATCATATCCGATAAAAGGCGCTTCAATTGTGGAAAGGGTTAACCCGTCAAATGATGTTTATAACATTGTATAGATTGTATATTTTACTAATAAGGTTATCACAGAAGATAACATGGGCCCAATATCAATGTTTTATGGAGGACTCAACTGTCTCTTCTTTTTCACCAGTAGCAGGATTTAAAGATATCATAGGTTTCTGTATCTGAAAATGTGGGCAATGCACAATATATAACCTTATCCCTTTACCAAAGATCAAACTACATGAAGCAATTGTATGATCTATAGTTAGGCTATTTCCGGTATTCAAGTAAGTCCATTCCAGTTCGTATTTGGACCAATATTAAGGGAAATGTGCAACTTTAACTGAATCCTTGTTATTGTTTTTCAGTTAAAGGCATTAGTTGGCAAGTTTGACGAGTTTTTAGAAGCAAATAATCTTAAAGATGATATCACTAGAATGTCAAAACAAATAAAAAACATGGAGAGGAAAATGAAGGTAAGCTTTCTTAGTAAACATGAGAGTGGCTATTTTATTAACCCATTTATACCCAGTTGATTCTGCCATGTTTATTTATTGGATTAGACCATTTTCTGTCTAAAGTGTGCCTGGTCAAAATTTTCATTTTTGGTTTGTTTTATATTGAAATTCTTATTGGCAAACAGTGTAGAATCTGATCAGATGCTGCATAGGCACTGTTTGCCTATGTCCTATATTTGGGATCGAGGGCACAAATGGGTTAATCATTTCATGTTTTAAACACTTTTCGTATAAAGCGTATGACCCTTTTACTCTCAATCGCGCTTCAAAGCGCGCTTGTAAACAGTTTGGATCCTAATCAGACGCCGCGTAATGCGGTGTATTTTCAGGATTCAAACTGTTTAACACTCATTTTCTTCAGTCATATTTCCTTATTTCTTAATTTGAAACGGAATTGCAGACAACAAAATTGATGCAGACGACAAAGAAACGGTGAATGGGTACACTATCCCGAATAATTTGATCATGTATCAGGCATCGATATATTAGACTACTATAGAAATTTAATTGCGTGGGATTGTTCATTATGATTAATTTCTTAACTTTTTGATTTCACACACAAAACATATTGAAATCTGTACCTTTGGAACCCTTGGAAGCATTTTTAGCCACAGTTCGATTGAAACAAAGTCAGTAATACACAACCGAAAATCCAAAAGATAAATCTTTTAATATGTTTTGTGTGTGAAATCAAAAAGTCTAGACATTAATCATAATGTATATATTATGTTTCTGACATGGATAATATATTTCTGTTAAGTCTGAAATGGGCTTACTGCAATTATCGCTACTCCCTATCGAGATTTAGTGGTTTGCTAGCATGATTTTACTCTACATAGTTACCTTTTAAGCGTGTGGAATTGCTGATTGGATTATGTAAGTATGTAACTCTTAGGAAGCACTTGTGTTTAAAATACGTGTCTGCCTATACGTTGGCACTTTGTTGATTGCTTGACGACATGCGTTACAGATTGTACCAGGGATTCACTGTATTAACAAAACTCTTAGAATTTATTGCTTCATTCACAGGAGCATGATCAGAGGTTCGATCGACTGGAATCGGACACAAGATCTCAGGTATGAAAAATATGATAATTGAAATTACTATTGCTCATTAAGAAAGTCAGTCATTATTATGATAGTAGGGTTATTGTAATAATCTGCATTTGTCACTATTAGCAAAAAGTACGTTAGTAACAATAATGACAAGACTTTTGAATATAATCAAGATGTGCATGTGCGCTCATTTAACTCAAATGAGCCGAGGCATATATATGGCATATAAGAGATACAATATCTAATCGTTTGAATTCTTTCAAATGAATCGGGTGGAGGTACATCGCAAAAAATCTTAAAAGAATAGTATAAAATATTTATTATCAACTTAGCCGAGTTTACTTATTTACTTGATCTTGGAGTGTTCGCTTTTACACTTTTTTGCTATATCGTGGATATATATGATAAGTAAAATGTCAATACGTCGGCTGAGACGACGAAAGCATCTACAAAAAGTAAATCTGGCATCAAGGAAAATTTTCATTTTCATACGAAATCAAAAGATGATGGTATTGCAACTAATGTTAGAGCTGCAGATAAAAATTGAAACATGGAGAAGTTTATGTTGGGAAACCATGTAAGCAAGAATGGTTAACAAAGTTGCTAAAATTAGCAATCAAATAAATGAGAAACAATGTGCAAATGATAATACTGCCCTCTATGTGAATGAAACATACTTGTTAATCTGTCAGGCGTAATAGAAAGACAAAGCCAGCAGCAAACTTTACAAACGCTATTCAATTAAAATAAAAAGTTGAAGAAACACGTTATTACCTGTTTATGTTATTGAAATCCTTAAATTATCCAGATTCTTTTCTTTTTCGAATAACAAAACACTGTACTTTTAATTTAAATTTCCCACACTTTTAATAATCCAGGTAATCTATTTGTTTACTAACTATTCACAAGTAAACGTCTAGTGCACTGATGACTGTCACACAACCATGATAAAGCAGTAAAAATTAAGTTCATTAAGTACCATTCTAGAAAGGTATTGAACAGTCATAGTATTTCTTGAAGATTATGTGATCAATTGTTTCCCATAAAATTACTGAATATAGACTTTCTGGGGCACTCTGTCTACAAAATAAGATCATATGACTCAACTTGTTTACCCATGAATATAAATTTCTAGAATAATCTATTATATTTTCATACTACACATTGATGTTCTCTGCTATCCAAGATCTTCTAGAATATTCTAAAATCTTCTAAATGTTCTAAATATAGAATTAACGTATTTTACAGCATTTGAATTATAAATAAACAACACGTTCAAATGATAGAATCTTTGCATAACACTGTTGAATCCTAAATTGAGAAAAGCGATATTCTCACATTTTCAAACATTCGGGTTCTTAGTCATGAGTTCGGAGAAGGAATTTCATAGGCTGCAAAACATGCGCAAACTTATAGTCTTCTTTCTGTCCGAATTACCGTTCCGCCGACTGTTCATTTTCTTCACTGTTCATTAAGCCACCTTGCCTACAATATTGAACATTGCTAAAAATGGTCAAGGGACAGCTGCAGTGCCTGGCAGGTATCCATTTTAACCTCTGGGCGGAGAGGATTACTTTTCGGAGCATATTTTGCTCAAGACCATTCCTGAACATTATCAGGGATTTGAAAACCCTATCTAGGCCGCTACATCGGCCGTGGTTCGAACTAAGGATCCCTGTGTTGAAGATCAAGCGGGCCTATCGCCACAGATAATAGAACAGTTTTTCTAAGTTTTCATAGGAAAATTATATAAAGCTCTTTTAGCCCAAATATACACCGAACCGGAACTATGCTGACACCCTTGGTAAAGGACGTGCAACCATGCCAAATGTCGATATTCTTGCTATATTTATTTCAGAGAAAAAATATAACACTACAGGGCTGATTTTTCGTAAATCTCCGGATTTTTCCCCAGTACATGGTAGCTTAAAGCAGGCTGAAAGTAAAGCAGAATGCGCCCTAAGGCGCATTCTACTTTAGTTACAGCCTGCTTTAAGTAGTTGCATATCAACAAACACAAGAAAAAGGCTATGGGGTAATAGGACGATTCGTAAAATCGCACTTGAAAAATGTAAATTTGGAAATCTTAGGATTATTCATGTCAACTTATGGCAGCCCTGACACTATTCAAAACTGTGATCCCTCGGATTGGTCCTATTTTACCCGTAGGCATTAACATTTTTATAGAGAATCTGTAGTTAATTGCTTTAAGTCAAATATTTAATCCAGGGTAGTATGGTTTCAGACAAGAAGATATGTGAAGACTGATGAAATAGCTCTGGTGACCAAGATATTAAATTCCCTGAAAATATTTGAACAAATTAGAAAGTTGATCAGATAAGGATAAGTATAGGAGATGATGTCATACTAAAATATATTGACAGCAAATGGACGACACACATAGGACGATAAAATAGCTCACATTGGCACTATATGCCTGGGCGCTAACAACAGGTTTGCGATTGTCAATATAGTTCGACGGAGCTGTATAAACTTGCGTTTGACCTACATTTTCAACTTATCATAAATATAGATCGCAAAGCAACTGCTTACAGCCTATTGTCTCATTGAAAAGTAGAATTTCTTGCGAATTGAAAAATGAAACGGTGGACGTAGTCGAGGGGTAAATCACCCGCTTACGACGTCAGGGGTTGTGAGTTAGATCCCCCGTCGGACCAAGTCGTTCGGAAGAGACTTTATAATCAGAGGTCCGATGTATGAGTGCTTCACACTTGACATCTAAAAGAACCAGAGAACTCTTTTCGATAATAAGAGTAGGGCATAGCGCCCGGGTTGTCTGTATCTGCCCCCCTCTCTGGGGCGTCCAATTAGACCATAGATTACAGAAACGGACGTTAACAAACAAAACAAATAAAAAAGTTAACATTGATTGTCAGTAAACATTGATCGATTAATGACAGAAGTTTTATTCAGAATTGAATATAATGTTGATAATGCAAAGGGATTAGACAGGTTTAATTGATTTCACAATTATAACTGGACATGGACAGTGTGTATAAAATCAAAAAGAGCAGACTGTAACAGTCTCTTTATTTCGTAATTATATCAGTATTAATTATGATCGAGTAGAGCAGGTAGTGACTCATATCAGAGATATATACTGTTTTCAAAGTGCTACGCTATCAAAAACTATATTCAATTCTCAATAAAGCTTCTGTCGCTAATTGATCAGTATACACTAAATGTTTGCTTGTTTTTGAATTCCCAAGAGCTTTTATTTATCCCGTCTTTTAGACATTTTATGGCACCCGGCCTCTTTTTAAAAACATGACAATTTTGCCATTTTCGTCTGAAACATTAATCCGAGGATATGAATCAAATAGATGTTGATCTTAATAAGGCAACCCTGTATAGACGATTAGTTCCACTTACCCACAGCGCAAATAATTTTTACTATTTTCTTCTTTGCAAGGTTCGTGCATTTCAAATAACTTGCCCTGACTTAATTTGTTATCTGACAGAGAATTTAATATCAATTTCTATTTCAGATGCGCTATGTAAGGCCGAATGACTGGATGAACCAGTGTAAAGGCAAGTATTGGTGTCTGGGATGTGTGGTAGACATTTATGTTAAACATCTATGATCGGCGTATACTTGTTTTTTCCGGTCTGTTTGTTTGTTTTCTATTTCTTTGTCCGCAATTTTTACATTGACAATAACTTTTAAACTAAAACTAATTTATACTCAATACACGGCATATGTGTTGGTTAGATATAATCATGTATATGGATAGGCAGATTTTGGTCACATGTCAAGGTAATAGACGTCAATAGAATTGGCATGTCAACTGAAAATGCATTTTCATCTTAAAGTGTTAGAGTCTTCATGTCTGGTATAAATATTGGTTAATCAAACGTTAACCAATACACACTCGATACATGGCATATGTGTTTTGTCAATTGCTTTAATTGTTTTTATCAAAGACACTTCACTTTCAATGTTTGTATTGATCATATCTAAACAAACTACATGAAAATAAATACCTGTAAAGTAATCGGAAGCTTAAAGTTTTGCGATATTCATAACAATCGCTGATATATCGAATATAAATGGCTCTCGAATTATTACAATTGGCTGGGACAGCCTTATTTGTTTTCTTCAATAGTTTTTTACCTGGTTTTCACCAAATTCGCACTAAATGTTTATTGGTGTACATTCTTGGTTTCCTTCGATACCTACTTAAATAACATATGACATGTCAGAGTTATGACCGTTGAATTATTAAATACTAGCTGTTTCAGCCAAGTCCGCTTTCTACCTCAAGTGTTTTCACCGGATCTTTGGAATAGTCACTGAAAATGTTTACTGGTGAACAGTATTGGTAAAGTTCGATAACTTCTAAAATAGTAAAGGGCTTGTCAGAATAGTGGCTCTCGACTTACAACGTCTATGGTATTTCAGCCTTGTCCGTTCTTTCACTCAAGTAGTGTTCGTCCGACCTCAAATAGTTAAATCGCATAATATATGTCAAGATTATGCTGCTTAAATTTCTACCAATGGTCAGTTTTAACCTTGTCCGCTTTTTTAACTTGAATACTTTTCTTGATATCTTCATTGAAATTTCTGGAAATCTGAATTTGTTTATAATCTTGGTCACGTTTTGTAATCAGTTACATTGCACACGATATTAGGATTATATTCTTTTATTTACTCAAATTCTCATCTAAAACATTTTCCGACCATTCGACCTTGAAAAAACTTGCCGAACAGTTGATATTTATTGATCATGTTGAATGTTGGTTTTTTTTTCCATTTTTTTGCCGATCTTGTCCTCATTTACTTTTTATCCGATGTTTTACAAACTTACTTAAAACATTAGTATCTGTAACATATTGTTTGTTTACCAGCGACGCTGGGGATTATGCCCCTTTAATAACTCAACAATTTGTCATTTTATCCCAGTCTGCTCTGTAATTTAAACATTTGTAACCCTTTTGGTCATGTAATTAATAGACTCACGCGTAACCACTCCATATCTCCTATACCTCTTGAAAGATTTTCTTTCAAGTTTATTCAAGTGTTTGCCCAGATGTTACCATGTGCTGAACTGTTTTTCTCTGTGGCATACACCTCCTTGAAGCAAGTGTGGAGTCCTGTGTGACTTGGTCAGAACTCTAGTTTTACTATAGTGAGCTTTGTTGACAACTTTTCATGTTACTTGCTGTATGGCTTTATATCACTAGGCACATATCCAGTTTAAATATGTGCATACTTATTAGTTGATATAGGGTCTGATGGTTTATCCATTATAGAGACTTATTTGGTGACCAATATTGATGACACTTATTATGTGGCTTTTTAACAGTAATACCTAGGTCAAGTTTTCATATGGCGGAGATCCATTAGGTTACATGAACTCTGATTAGCAGATAGTGCATGGATCTACTAGTTGACTGATGTTGATGATACCGTCTATGAATCTGTGCAGTGCTCCCTCTCTCGACAACACCCAGGGGGCGACAAAGATTGTAATGTTGTTCAGAGAGTGTTGTTACAGGGAAGAAAAATTCAGACTTTGCTTACATTTGCAAACAGCTTAATTTCAGATCAGACGCTGCATAACGCAGCTTCTTATCAGGATTAAAGATATTTGTATCTCGTCATTATAGTTTTTCCTGTCCAACTTTTAAATATGTAACTTTTAGACAAATAGTAGACGACAACATCAAGCAGGCAAGCGATATTGCAGCTGTGAAAGGTTTGACACAATTGTTTTGTTTGGGGAAGACAACTTAGCAGACTAACTCCACTGTATAAAATCTCCAATAATCAAGTTGCTTTTGACAAGGCCGACCGCCTTATGCTAAACACTTGTCGTTCTCGTCACACAGCATCACACGCCTTTCGGATTCCTCACTTTTCTACCAACTATCGGCAACATTCGTTTTTCTCGCAGACAATCAAAGAGTGGAACAACCTTCCTCCAGACATAGTATCAGCAGGCTCATTCGATGCATTTAAGTGTCGACTTGCCACATACCTTATCTAATTTATTTATTTTTAGCGCAACACCTGGCAATTATATTCGAAGGGTTGAATATGGCCAGTACCTGGTAGAAGTAGAAGTTGCAAGTATTGTGTAAGGAAGGACCCGTTGTTAGAAGAGCGGAAGTAAGAATAGAGCACTGTATTACATCCTACACCAATTTATCTGTATTGCTATGTCTACTATTTAGTTTTCTAGTTCACTTTGTTATGACAGGCATAAATTGTGTCACTGCAATTGTTTGTTTAAACTTCTGGTAATTGTGGGTTTATACTTCTATTTTAATAGATTTACAACAACTTCTGATCGATCACTACAAGACCACTTGTCTAATTGTCCAAAATCCTGCGGAAAGCAATGACATAGGACTGGAGTATTTGTGTGTTGATCCAAACATCAGAGTATTGAGACAGAGTAAAGGCCGCGATGGTCTGAAAAATGTTAAAGAGGAAGTTACTAGTTTCTCCTGTAGAAACATATTCTTTAATGAGGAGTACCAAAGCAGACAGATATACATAACTGGGGAGGCGGGCAGTGGGAAGAGCATGTTGTGCAAGAATCTGGTCAGACTTTGGTGTGAGGCCCATGGTATGTCTTTGCCAACTGAATCTGGGAGTAGTGAAAGTAATTCGGAAGATGAAATCTCAGGAATGCTTTCATTAAATATAAGAGAACACAGAAGACAAGAGAAGAAACAGGGACAGGAGGAGAGGAAACGCAGAAGAATAGAAAACAGGGAAATATTATCTCACTTTTCATTACTGTTTTATATAACATTAAAAGATTCTCAGTCAGAGTATAGTATAAGCGACATGATTCAGTCACAAATATTGAAATATCATGAATCTGTAAAAGGTCTTAGTGTCTCAGTCTTACTGAAAAGTGAGAGTTGTCTTGTCATTGCTGATGGTTTGGACGAATGGGTTTGTCCTGCAGGTGCCCCTATACCACATTTTCTGAACGCAGGAATCCCAGGCAGAGATATTTTCAACAAAAGCAATGTTTTCTTGACCACAAGTAGGCCTTGGAAATTTCATATACTTGAGTTAAAAAGTTCAGAGCTTGATAAGCATATTGAAGTTTGTGAGCTAAATGAAAAGTCTGCTGTCCAAATTTGTTCTAAAGTAGTGAAATTGTTAAACAAAAGCCAGTGCTGTCGAAAAACACAATCAGATTTTTTCAGTACTGTTGAAGAGAAAGGCCTAGGTCATTTCAAAACTATCCCTGTCATCCTAATACAGCTTATTTGTCTTTGGTATGACAATCAGGATCTGGGCAAGTCTCAGGTACAACTGTATTGTGCCATGTTAGATTTGCTGTTGAGAAAATCTCCTACAAGCCTGTCTGCACAAAGCACCAATGCCCAAACAAGTGTAGCAACAGAAATGCCCGCGTGTATTATGGAACACCAACATTGTCAGAACCATCAGCATTTGATATATTGCTTATCAAGAGTAGCATTCGAGGCATTATTTGCCAAAACAAAAGAAAACAGCTTAGTGTTTAGAAGTTCACAGCTAGATATCTATGGTGTAGGAAAGGAGTCAATAGACATATGCTTACAATCTGGCATATTGTCACAAAGCAAACTGTTAGATAAATGCTCTGTAAATGAGAAGAAAATCTCTTTCTTACACAAAAAGTTTCAAGAGTTTCTTGCGGCTATATTCATAGCCAGCTGTGATGATGTACAAAATATTGCAAAACGCATTTCAGATTTCTGCAGCACATTAGATACATGTTTAGAAATGTCTCAGTTGTGGCTGTTTATGTCGGGGATAAGACCAGACATAGCAAGGCAGTTGTTGAATCATTTTACAAGTGTTATTGCTGCTGACAGAAAGGTTGAACACTACAGACAAACTTTAGATGGTGAGGGTTTTATACGAGACATACAGATATGTGTAGTTGACTGTATCATAGAAGGTTTCAGTAACGGCCACAGTTATGACAGCATCGTGTTAGAAGACTTTTATGTAAACAATAACACTGCCTCTCAAGTAGAACAATTGTTATCATGTACTCCAATGCCAATGGTCAAGTCTGTGTACATAAACACTGATGAAATTGGCGATATTGAGTTAACAAGCATGACTTGCCAGTTACAACACAGTCACTCTGTACAAAAACTGCACCTTTATGACTTCTTTTCTCGTATAGATATCAGCACATTGGAAAAAATAGTAAACAACAACCTCGAAACGCTTACATGTCTGGAGTTGACCAGTGACATCACAGCTACAGCTGAGTTAGTTACTGACATATGCAGTATCAGCAGCGACCGCTTAATTGCGCTGAAGTTAGAGGGTGTGAGACTGGCACATAAACATATAGAAAAAATACTAACCAGGTTATCACAGTCACACACCGTTAAACACTTACAACTGTCATTACACTGCGCAGACGATTTCTTGCAGTGTAGAGCTAGGATAGATTTGACTTCTATGACACATATACAGACACTTGACCTTGAGAACATGTCCGTAGATAACCTTCAGTCCGTGTCGCATTGTGTTGAGAATGTTACACTGGTGCATGTTATATTACCAGTGACAACACTGTGTGAGTTTGCACGAAGACTTTCTCAGACGAAACGAGACTGTGACGGTAAAACTCTGCAATGTAACAATTACAGAGATCAGAGAGCGACGTGTAGACGTAAATGCTTTCCTCAAAACCTGTCGGGGTCTTCAGGTAACACAACGCCAGTATAGAGACTGGGACAATACATGGACTATACACTTAACCACAAACACACACACAAGTGTTAATACAAAATTCTAGAATCTACGCTTTTTTATCACATAGCACCATGAATGGTAAATAGTAACACTTTAATTTGGTGGGGTTCAATTCTAGACAGTCTCGTAAACAGTTCACCATCGTTGTTCAAAATCTAATTTTTCAGAGGTTTACTACTGGATTGCAATTAGGACTTAAGTGGGGCTATTTGATTTTTCTTTGGACATTTTTAAGACCAATAGACAAGTTTTTTATATATGATTCAGAACAAATAACAGCAGTTCTATTATCAAACAGTGACAGGTAAAGAGATGGAGAGAAAGAGAGAGAGAGAGAGATGTGGATAGACAGAGCGTGCGAAAGGGGACAAGACGGAAAGCGAGCTATAGGCAGACTGACAGACGGAGAGGAGGGCAAACGGAGAGTGTGGTACGTGCCTGGATGTATATTTATATACTTTTTGCTTGCATTCTACATGCAAAAACAATATTTTTCAGAACGCGTTTAACAAATTAAAATTGACGTTTCTGGAACAGAAAAGTATCGAAAAGTATGAAGATGCCATATGGTATGAAACATAATGTACCCATTCGTTTTTGTTTCGCATTTACAGTTGAAAGTTGAATTCCGCTTAAGCCGGTGCTAGGGGGCGTGAGCACTGTTGCATATTTCACTATTGCTCATGAACAGACTCAATTAAACCGAGTCTGTAATTTTCAGTATTTGCTTTGTTTTCTGTGATTTCAAAGGATCTCCCCTTATTAAGATTTTTTTAATGGAGAAATAAATAATATTTCAGGCTTACGACAACATCTTTCGTACGGAGTTTCATGAAACGGGCCCCTAGTATTTACAGGCACACAGGTGGTTATGCTTATGTTCAAATGAACTCCGTGTTCAAAACTCAGAATTTTATCATCGCATAATACTTCAGCAAACAGTTTATCCATAATCAGTGTTTGCATGTTTGATTCTACTGTAAAACTATACCATATAAGGTTATTATAATCAGCTTTCACTGCAAATGGACCCAGAATGCGACTAGACAAACAGTTTGGATCCTAACAAGACGCCGCGTAACTGTTTGACACCTGTATAGTAATGTTGTAAGTCTTACGACATTGAATCTTACTTTGAAACGATCTTGTAAACTACAACGTTGAAGCAGAAGACAATTAAACATTGAAGGGGTAACGATGACAGCGAAAGGGTTAACAATAAATTGTATGTAATCGAAACTGAATTTTGAGCAGAGTTCGTTTTTAGTTTTATAACCTCAAGATTTATTTGTTCTATAAGTTTTAGTTTTATGCTACATTGTTGAATAGTGTGTATCTTTTATTGAGCAAGTACATGATAGATAATTTATGTATTTATATATTTAAAATGTCCGCTTCTAGCGAGCTACCGGTATTTTGTTTTCTCAAAAATGTAGCCTAGCTCAATGCTTGTAAAGCGCTCCGCATAAATCTGTTCAAATCTGACAGATCGAAAGCTGAAGAACGATCTCTGCTCCAATATGACAAATCAAAAGCGTAAGAACGTTCTCAAACTGGTCTCAAACGCTTTATAAACATAGGAGTAGGTCTGATCGTGTTTTTTTTTAATTGCTGCATCACTAATACCGGTTTCTTTGCTCTTTGCTGTACAACTTATATATTTCACGGCGATTCTAGAAAATAGCTGATTTTTATCATCATTCTCTGAAATCAAATTAAAATCTTGGTCCATGCATGTATTTAAGTTATAACTTTGGAAACAATATATATTTTATATCTGTTGTATAACTAGGAAGTATGTTAACCTTTTCCCCAAAAGAAGCGCCTTTTAGCGCATTTGATTTATTCCTCCGCTGAAGAAAATAGTTCCAATGTATACAGACATAAACGAGTAACAAACGAAATCTTTTCTAAAACCTAGCAAATGGTAGCTTAAAGCAGGCTGAAAATAAAGCAGAATGTGCCTGAGGGCACATTCTGCTTTATTTTCAACCTGCTTTAAGTGGTCACCTGTATTCAAAACTAGAAACAGGCTATTGGGTTTGGGGTTAACTTGTATGCTTCCTGATTCCCAAGTTGGTTTATAACTCTATATTTACTAATAATTTACCGTATATACGAGTGTATTCAGTTATCCTCTCGGAACGAAGCATGAGGAATATAGAATTCAATCCGTATACGTATGTATGTTTCTGATTTGTCATCGCTCAAGCGACTCTATTTATCAACTAAATTTCATGAAATTTCGTCTAATGTTAAACCCTTTCATCCTCGATGTCGCATACTGTCGATTATTTAGACAGTTCCGATCCAGATCTCGCGGCGTCTGATCAGGATCGATACTGTTTAAGCCTAGTATCGATATTTGTTAAACCATATTGCTTTAAATCTTACTTTAAAACTATATGAAATCAAACATATGGCAGAAAACGACAATAGCGATAATGCATTGGACGCACAGCATCGGATCGGCTGCTCCATTTGCCTCAGACGCGTTATTCATTGATGAAATTTCTTAATGCAGATGATGTAAATACGTTTTAAAGACTTTCTCAATCGGACTTCAATACTGTCCTAGTTTTCGGTCGACAAACACGTTTATGTTTGCCGGCGTAACGAAGTATTTTGACCCCATCGAAAAATGACCCCGGTCAAAATTCGACGACGTAGAATGACCCCCGGTCATTTTTCGATATCGTACAATGACCCCCCGGTCATAATTCGACGTCGAAATTTGACCCCCCGGTCACAGTACTATGACTCCCCTCATGAAGTGTTTTGACCCCCTCCTGAAATATATCGACCCCATCGAAAACCCCTCTTTAGCAATTAACAGACACAGTTTAACCCATTGGACCCTTGCGACGAGTATATTAGTTATTTACAAACAGTCTACCTAGCAATAGTACATGTGTCCTTTGTAAACCGTGTAAAAGTTGACTTGACATAAGTAGAAAAAAATTGCATTGTCCACTTGAAGTTTCAGGTGTGAATAAGTTAAAAGATATATAAAATTTAGATGATAAACAAGTCAACATTCAGACTTGTGATAAGCGCGCCATGGAAACGTATGTAGTATACTAAATGCTGTTCCCGATGGGTTACGTTAACCTTCTGTCTATCGGTTGGATACTGATGGTAAGGAAACAAGGTGGCTGCGGGTCTGTGGTATAATTCATGGACAGCTTTTTTATAAATAAGTAAGGGTAGTAATTCAGTCATGGAGTATGCAGGCCGGTGGGCCGGGAACAGGCATGGTGTGAATTACTTGAGAAAGTTATACATTATATTACAAGTGTCACGAATTACATTGCTAAAGAGTGTATTATATTACAATTATTATTACGTTTACATTTGTAATGTATTAAATTACAAGTACGTTGGCAAAGTAATGCATTACATCACACATTACATTTTGATAACAGTCAAAAACATTACTGAAAAATAACTAATAAGCATATCATATATAACTGATAGGTTATCATTTACAAGTTCTTTGTCAACTAAATAATCAAAGATTCTAAACTTGCAAGTTTACAGTTTGAAAAGTCACAGCCTTTTTATAGTGCCCCCTGGGTAAGGAAGTATACGTTTGTAAGCGCCTCAGGCCGCCTGCACCTACATCTGCAAATAAGATTAAGATACGCTTATAAATTCCAATAATAGTTTTAATTACAGGCGTCAGCTAACAACAAAATGAGTGTAAAGCAGAAAGCATACATGAGCTTTCTGCATAAAATTCATATTGCTGTATGCATTGTCCTGCCTTAATCACAGTTAAACGTAGCTAATTTGCAAGCTTGCCTATGGAGCAAAGGGTAAATACAGACCAAAAGTTTTCTACAAAGCTCTTTGAAGTGCTTTCTACATATTAAAACTGTTATATGAAATGGCATGTCATTTTTGCCTGTATACTTCTTAATTGAATTACTGCTAATTACCAAGACAAAATGTATAAATGTTACTGTTGCACATAACATCATTAAAGTTTCAAATACATTGTCTGTTAGATGCATTATGTAAGACCTGATTATTTAACCCTTTGCTCTTTAGCCTGTTTCTATTCTTGAAGATATGTGACAATTTATTGAACGTAGTTTACAGTCTATCAGTGGTACTCCATACCAATAAACGTCAAATATGTATCCCCCTTTTACAGAACATGTATATGTAATATTTACACCGGTTCCAATGACATTCGTCATCTAACAATGTGTCGCAACAGAAACATTGCGGCATGTGACTATGAAAATTAGATTATTGACAGTATATTGTACAACATAGAAGCATCCAATGATTTAGGTAATTAGCAATCTGATATGAATTTACCCTCAGGGAGCTGATCGCAACCATGGCGGGGTTATTCTACGACATTGAAAAATGACAAGGGGTCTTTGTTTGACATCAAATACGGTAATTACCATATCGGGGCAGGGGTGGCATTCTACGAAATAGAATGATATCAGGGGGTCATTCTACGACATCGAATAATGACCGGGGGTCATTCTACGACATCGAATAATGACCGGGGAGTCATTCTACACATCGAATAATGACCGGGGAGTCATTCTACGACATCGAATAATGACCTGGGGTCATTCCACGACATCGAATAATGAACGGCGAGTCAAACTATGATATCGAATAATGGCCGAGGTGTCAAAATACGAGCTAGAATAATGACCGGCGTCTTTCTACGGCACTGAATGGTGTGATGTGCAATGAGGCAACATAACACAGCTTCCGATTTTGATCGCTTTTTGTTTGCTTGTTTGTTTGTTTGCTTGTTTGTTTAGTAAATGCAATTAACTTTACACTTAACATGGTAAACTATAAACGCACAACATAGCAAGTGTTGACAAAAGAAAAAAAAGCCCACTCAAAACAACCGACCTACATTCTTCTTATTTCTTGACAAAAGGGATAAGTTACGACAAATCAAAACATCCTCTATGAAAATATGTTAAGACATTGCCTAATAAATACGAATTTTACGCCTTTGATCTTTTTATTCCTCTACTGGAGATGAAAGATAAAATTTATACAGTCATGGATATATACCATAAGAAAATATTTTCTATATCCTAGCAAAGTGTACCTTAAAGCAGGCTGAAGTAAAGCAAAATGCGCAATCTGCTTTATTTTTAACCTGCTCTAAGTGGTCATCTGTCTTTAAAGAGGCTCGCAACCGGATTTAGCATTAAAAATGGTAATTTGTAAATATATGTCAAATGATTATATAAATGGGTAAGATTTAGTTAAGGATAATAAATTCTGTTAAAAAATGCATTTCCAAAAAAAAAAGGAAGAATCTCTGGTGGGATTCGAACCCGTGACCCTCCATTGCAGAGACAAGCAAGAAAAATGAGGACACGCCTTTACCGCCTCGATCACGGACGCTCTCTATATATACGGTAGCGAATTAACGTACTTCACTGTTAGCGCTTAATTCTACATTATTCGGCTCCGGTTTATGTCAGAGCCCGTGTAGAGAAGCAACAACAACAACTATACTGTTAGCTAACGCTATAGAAAAACGATGGAAAATATCTAAAAAAAACTAAGATTCGGTGACGATTCTTGAGACTTTTTTTGGACTGATCATATTTTTTTAATGTCAGAAGCCAAATAATGCCACAAATTTGCTCTTATTTGAGTATTTTATTTTATTTTGACAAGTACACCATCCGATTGCGAGTCGCTTTAAAGCTAGAAAAAGGCTGTGGGATAGTTGGTTAAACCAAAGAAACCGCGGCAAGATAGGAAGATTTCTTGGAATGAATGTCAATACGAGCGTATTGTAAATTCTGATCATACGCTTTCTCGGAGACGTGGTGCATGTGTGATTGGGGTTTACTCAGCCTGCTTCGTCGAAATTAAATCAATAATCGAACAAGAGTAATTGGTAGATCGTAAATGTATACTTGTAAAAGGGTAAACGGTTCTGGGTTCGATACCCATAAGGTTGTCCATTTATAAACACACTTACAATTCAATCAATATAATTTATTCACTCAAAACTTAGTTAGGTTTAAAACAACTTTAACATATGCAAAACTGACTTTAAACAAGATATCAAGGATTTTTAAAGGGGGGTCATAGTTCGACAGGGGGGGGGGGGTCATAATTCGACGATGGGGGGGGGGGGGGTCATAATTCGACGATGGGAGGTCATTCTACGACGTCGAATTTTGACCGGGGGTTTATTTTCGATGGGAGTCAAAATACTTCGTTACACCGGCATTCATATTTATAATGTCAGCCTAAGAGGTTCTTTTCCAATGTCATTTTATAATTATAATTCCAAATTGTAATCTCAACTAAAATCTACCTCTAGATCATGTTAGTTGCCGCAACATCTATTATGCAACGTTAATTTGCACTTGTTACGGTTCAAAAATGCGAGAAGCAGGTGATTCCATGCCATCTTGGTTAGTACTAAAGTGATGCAATGTGGTTTGTAGTGTTGGTTGCACGTACATATAGTACAGTAGCGGCAAGGCTTCAATCCACAAAAAGCTGTTTGAAAAGTAATTCATATTTTAACAGTGAGTGTCCCTTATAAATATATTTTCCTTCATGTTTAAAACATTGTTGTATTTTTAGAAAGGTGATTTTGGTAAGTTTTCATTCATTTTTAGGTCAGTGCAGTGTCAGCGTCATTTGGCAAAGTTAACTTGAAGCGCAGGTGAAGTCATTTTACTGCTTCTTTGGTGCGATTTTAGAACATTTTGGTCTCAATAGTTTTCTGGTGCGATTTTAACGTCATTCGCACCGTAAGTAAGGTGAGTGCACTAGAAATGATGATAGCTCATATGACATAACGTCTTGTATAAATAGCAAGCTCGCAAATTATGCGAGGACTCTCGAATTTCAATTTTAAAGGTGCGGTACCATATTTTCATCTACTTTATAATACATGTATAAGTTGTTATTATTATAAATCTACAAATAGGAAGAGGTTTACCTTATTATTGATAGAGTGTGTAAATAAATAAAGCATCAGATAGAACTTGATTATGCCTTATTTTATGTACATGTATTTTTCCAGTTCATATATTTTATTGAGAGTGTTTGCTTCATTGCAAAAGATCCTAAATCATTATTGATTTGATTTGATTTTTTGCTTCTGTTCAGAGTTTGCTCTTTACTCGTACATCATAAGGGGTGAGGGTTTGAACGTCGTGTACAAAACAGTCAAAATGGGGTAGCAACTGAAAACACTTCCGAATATAGTATTTTCCGAGAAAAACAGTCTGATCTGGCTCCAACTGTTTGCACTGTAAATAAGAGTTTTAGCGTTAGCGCGTTTATTGGGAAATAATACATTTTCTCTACTGTACTCCGCACGCTACACACGGGGCACAAACTGCAAACTTAAACGGCAAACGGCTAAATTAGCGTGTTCAAGTACTGTATCGGAGTCCAACAAAGTTAACCGATGCAAACAACCCATATAGTACGACATCTAACGTTCTTCAATACTCTCCAATAATAGTTCATTGCCCCCCCCCCCCCCCCCCATGTTTATTTACTTTTCAAGGGTACGAACGAATCATTTACCAATCGGAATAACACACGCAAAAGTATACTAATCAATTGAAATGCATCAATTTTACCGCATATAAAAATAAGATTTAGCTGCTTAGATATAAGCTGTTTGATACATTCAGTATCGAAAAAGGTTGGTTTATTGAAGGGAAATTAACTCGGGACTGTTCGCTGTTACTTGTGAATTTATTCTGACGCCATATTGGAATTTCCGTTTGCATAGGCACACTACCTCTGATGCCGTTCGTGTCGTTGGTCATGGGAATCAAAACAAATCAAATCAACGGGCTACTGCGGTCGATCATTTCTAGCCCAAACACAATGTCACACCGGAGGCTAAAGCTGCATAAGGGTAATTCCCTTTCTATCTCTATTGAACTATTTAAATGATGGTGAAAGTATCGTACAGTGTGTATCTAATCAAGATTTGTCACAAATATTAAATATGTCCAACTGAAAACCAATACTTTCTGCATTCTGGGGATAATGTAGAAAAAATAGTAAGATGCGCCGGGTTTTTAGGAAATGCCCGCCTTCGTAAGTAGGCGCTACGACCAGTGCATTGCTAACTCCGCCTATCATACCTACTACATCTGAATTGTTTCAACCTTTTTATCACAACTAGGTAACCAAAGTCGACATTACAATACAGTTTAGATCCAGTCCAGACACCGCTTCACGCGCTATTAGATCAATATTAAAACTTTCTTATCAATATCTGTTCACCTAGAGCTTTAAACATTTGTTCGATCGACCTGGGTTTTACGCTTTGCAACACAACATTGGTCATACATGTGTATAAAATCATATGTGTTGGGAATGTATGCGTGTGTAGGTGACATCATTTGATGGAGTGTCTTAAAGACATTACTTGACCTAACTTGGGTGGTAGCTAGTCTGAAAATAGTCAAATCGTGAATACCATGCTTTTACTGTACAAATGTCTAGGCAAAGAATCAGTCAGGCGTTTCATGTGATGTTCGTGCCTTTAATTTGACAGTTGGGTTAGTGAAACCCATTGAGAAACCCCTTTAGTGTGAGCATGTCAGGGCCTCTATAATAAACAGTTTGACTAGCACCAACAACTCATTGACATGGTCTGCATTTCTTCAGGAATTATCATTAGAGTGCCTAACAGTTTAGATCATGATACTGCGTATCCTCTAGATCCAAACTGTTTGAAAAAGTTATCACAATTTGACTAGAAACCTCTCAGGCATGCTTTATTTGTGACAGTCTTTCTCACGGAAATATTATCAACTTCTACTCTGGATCTAACCTGTTTGCAACATGTATCACAATTTGACTAGCAGTTTGAACCAGAAATGGGTGTCGAAGCCATCTGATGCTCGCCTGCGTGAAATTTAAGTATAAAAACATCTGGTATCTAAAACGGATCAATTTTCAGTTTAGAAAGATTATTAAATGAATGAGTCTTAATCTAGTTGTATAGAACTTTAAAACAGCCAGTCCAAAAAAACAGCTTTAACCTGGTGATTTGAAGTCAAACAAGTCCAAAACATGTCAACAATTGAAAAATATTAAAATCATTTTTAAATCTAACTTCATAGCCTCAATGTTTGTTCCCATATGGTGTTCCATACATTTCAGCAACCTAGCATAAGTATTAAACTTTAAAACAACCCGTCCAAAAATGTTTAACCTGGTGATTGCAGAAAAAAAAATCCAAAACATTTTAAGCAATATGGTCAACAAATGCAAAATCTCCAGAATTTAAGCAACATCCGACCGAATTCGGAATGGGATCAGTCATTTATGCAGAATGCTAACACCATTCAACATAGCAATGGGCAAGCGAATCAACAATATTCTACAAGTAATCAAAATGTGCCATATAAACAATGCGCTACACAAAGTCAACAGTATGGTGATCCAAACGGGCCATATGGTGTGACACCGGTGAATTTTCCCCCCATTCAGCCTATGTAAATAAGCCTCATGGCCAACTCCACAACACTTTTCACAGAGTTAGTTCAGCTTTAAGATTATATTTCCATCATCTGCATGCTTAGAACAGTCTTTTAAGCACCATAAACATATTCCAAGTACAGTGAACTTTTCCAATATCCAGCGCAGAATGTAACAACCGGCCACTTTCTCTTTCAAAAAGGTCAATGTCACCCAAGTACACCCACATCTTCAAGCCACCACTGTTGAAAATAGTCCTGCACAAAAAGGGGAAAAAAACCTCTCAAATCACAGAATACACACAGGAGTTATACACAGTCAAGCAATACAACATGTGAAAGGTGTTTTAGGCTACTCACAAACCCTTCATTTGTATAACTGGTAATTTTAAGAACTACTTCCATTGTACAACGACCTCCGGAAGTAAAGGTTCACTGGTGTCACACCAAAATAAAACCCCGGGCTTCATACAACCATTAAATTAGACTTTCTGCTAGCTTTTAGGGTAGTTTCCATTAAAAATACACTACTTTGAAGATAATAGATACATTTCTCAGTGATTTATACTCATATAAACAGGGTAGGGGTATAAGCAAAAAACATGGCTAAATTTCTCAACCTTGCCGCACCCCAAGTCTGTATAAAAACTTGCTGTTATTCACTTATTTCTGGATGGATTTTGATAAAATAAAAAGTAATGGATGCCCCTCATCCCAGACCTTTACATCTGGCATATTTTGTGCACTTGTGGCTAATCTAGGTATATGCAGGGTTCAATTTTATTTGAAAATGCGTCAAATTTTACGAGAAAATCATCATTCCGATGAATCAAAATCTATATAGAAGCATTTTTTTCTTCAAATTTGTCTTATAATTTATATTACATTTCATATATGGATATAAACAATCACTTAAAAATAACTAGACAGGTAATCTAAGACCCCAGTACACCAGAAACCATAACAGAAGCAGCTGACCCTGATAAGCCCAGCAGGAGGGTGCCTGGAATGCTTCTTGAATATGTCTGGGGTCTGTCTGTTGGAGGTCTGCAGTAACATCTGCTTAAAATTCAAGCCTCTCCTAGCCTATATAAGCATCCCAATTCCAAACCACTGTCATTCCTTAGCTCTGAAGAAGAAATTTACTTACTTTCACCTGAACTTCTATCCAGTATGGCGAAGGGCGACCGAAAGAAACGTGCCGCAGGTATCCTCTACAAGAAAAACCATCCAAGTACACGTCATGCCGTTGAAGAACACCACCAACAGCCTGGACAAAGATTTGCGACAGAAGTTCAACCAGAGGCACCGGCCAAGATCATTTCAGAGTCACGCCCTAGAACTCGGGGTCTGCTGAAAATGGAAAAAAGCAATGAAAGTCTGGGAAATCGCATAGTTTCTCTCAACAAGATGATATGCCTAATGAATACCGTTTGCCGGGATCATCAACAGTTTCCTGCCCACTGTGAAACAATGAATTTACAGCTTCACAGTGAGAAGAAGATTGGACTTGGCTCAGATCTGAAGTTTGCCTGCAAAACATGCTGTTTTGTATCGCAGACATGTCAAACTTACACGCCATGTGCTGGAAAGACGAGGGGAGCTGCGATCAACATGTTACTTGCCTCTGCCTTACAAGACATCTCTATTGGGGTGGGAAAGGCTAACATTCTGTTAAGCTCAATGGACATTCCACCGCCTTCAAACAGTCATTTGCAGACCCTGGCCATTAAAGCATCAGAGAACACGGTACAGCTGAATGAACGCGACATGGCCAAGAAACGCCAATTAGTCATCCAACATAACCAAGCAAAGGGTGCTACAGACCCAAGACAGTTAGATGTGTCATTTGACTGCAGATACAATGCCAACCGAATGGTCTCTTCATATAAACCTGGCCAGGCGGCATCACAGACCTACGGAGTGGCTATTGAAAACCATACCAGCTTCAAGTATATTGTCGGCCTGGCTATTGAAAACAAGCTGTGCTGGTATGGCGCATACCTACGAAACCAGGGATTTGAGGGTATCGAGTGTCCCGACACCGACAACAGTCATGAGTGTACGGCAACCCTGGATTACATGGAACCCCATTCTGAAAGACGTATGGCATATGACGTAGCCAGTCAGATGCACAGGGAAGACATAATTATACGGACCTTGACCACAGATGGCGACACAAAGTCTTACCTTGGAATGCAAGACTTTTATGATCAGCTTGGAGAAGCCTGGAGTGTATCTAGACAGGCAGATCCTTACCATTTGGGCAGCACACAGGTCAGACGGGTGCGGAAAGCAAAGTGGAGTACCGGTATGTTTCCCAGCTGTGCAAACCAACAGACCAGACAACAAGCAATGTCGGCATTTGCAAAAGACGTAAAGTCAAGGAGCTCCAAAGTGGTAGAGAGATTACGAGCTCTCGGAGATGGAGACATTACCAAACATATTAAAAGATTACCTGGTGTGTGTGCTGCCACTGTCGATTGCTATTCAGGAAATTGCTCACTCTGCCCACATGAATCTCTCGTTTGTTCCGGTGTTCGTGGCCAGGGTGACTGGTGGTCCACTTCAGAGTTCCTCTCGACACATGAGATCGACCGTCTGAGAATGACAGAAAACGACAAATGCTTGTTAAAGACAATTCTGGAAGTCAGACTTAGCGAACAGGCAGTCTACAATGTTTCGTCAAATACCAGCACCCAGAAGTGTGAAGCATTTAACCGCGGCGCACTGGCTTCTTTGCCGAAAGAAGTTAATTTTGGAAAAACTTTTCCTGGCAGATTAGCTTCCAAGACCCTGCAACTGAATAACAGTATACAGACTTCTGTGCAAGCTAAGGTGACAGCCATCACTGGTCAGAAACTGTCGTCCAGGACCAGTCGCTACTTAGATTTCTGCGCAAGACGTACAGAGAGTAGAAAACAGCGTCAACGGTCAATAAGGTTCAAAGCTAAGCGGCGACATAACAGGGCCCGCCTAGAACTTGCATACCACAGTGCAAGATCTGGGTGTAAAAAACAATCTGGATCTAATGAATATAGCAAAGGTCAGCTAGACTAAAGGATACTGAAAGACGGGCGTCATAGGCAAAGAAACATGCAAAGCAAGAAAAAAAACAAAAAAAACCCACCCGTCAACATCATGGCAGATGTTCTGATGATGGTCTGATGCCGACCGAAACGGGAAAAAACATGCAATTAAAATCAAAGACACCCCCCCCCCTTAACAAGATTCAGAACCCCACCCCCCCCCCCCCCACCCCCCAATAAAAACAAAAACACATTCAGGCTGAGATGAGACTCACATAACCTTACCTGTTCAAAGAGTTCAATAAGGCACATAGGGGCTGGAGATCCATCACTGTTGACATGGCTACTGCATTTTGAAAGTCTGAAACATGTCCGTCGCTGGCAGTTGGTGGAGCTGGACTCGAACACAATATGCTCGGCATTGACACATATCTTGTTGTTGCAGAGATGGGATGCCTGTTGCTTTGCTGAAACATCAAAATTTTGAAATTTAGCCATAAGTGCGACTCGGTGAGCTGTACGAGTCTTATGATCTGCCGACGAGAGGTCCCTTGGGTCTTTATATCTAAACTGACCATAACCCTGTTTGCTTATACAGCCTGTCCAAAACATGCACTTGCCATTGGAATGAAGCACACTGTTTGCTGACAGCTTCTGTTCACATTCTCGGAAAAAAATGTCCATATTAAGGCAATTAAATGTCAACAATACAGCAAAATGGTGAAAAAAAACAGTGTTAAAATATCCGAAAAAAGCTAAAATTCAAGATTTTTTGTTATTTTTAGCTATAAAAATTGCATGAAAGCACTTATCTGTCTAGTCATATGCTTGCAAATGTAAAGCAGACGACATAAGAGGCAAATCCGACAAGGGAGAATACTCCAACACAGCTTGACACCAATTTTCAAAGTCATTTTTTTAAAAATTTAATAAATAAAAAAATAATCATACCTGGGATAAATCCTTTCTTGTCCAAGCTTCTGATGTACTAGGCTACTTGCAGAAAAAATTTCAGGATCCTATTCCAAGAATTGACGAAGTTATTAAAATTTTAGTTTTTTCCATATAGGTGTGACACCGGTGAATTTTCCCCCCATTCAGCCTATGTAAATTAGCCTCATGGCCAACTCCACAACACTTTTCACAGAGTTAGTTCAGCTTTAAGATTATATTTCCATCATCTGCATGCTTAGAACAGTCTTTTAAGCACCATAAACATATTCCAAGTACAGTGAACTTTTCCAATATCCAGCGCAGAATGTAACAACCGGCCACTTTCTCTTTCAAAAAGGTCAATGTCACCCAAGTACACCCACATCTTCAAGCCACCACTGTTGAAAATAGTCCTGCACAAAAAGGGGAAAAAAACCTCTCAAATCACAGAATACACACAGGAGTTATACACAGTCAAGCAATACAACATGTGAAAGGTGTTTTAGGCTACTCACAAACCCTTCATTTGTATAACTGGTAATTTTAAGAACTACTTCCATTGTACAACGACCTCCGGAAGTAAAGGTTCACTGGTGTCACACCATATATACCGAGCGCTATACAAACGTTTAACGGAACCGGGGCCGACACAAGCATGCCACCATGGGCAATTGGTCTTTGTCAACAAATGAGCAATATACAGCTTATGCTTAACGGTAATTCAAAACGGTGGCAAACTATTGAAAGTAATATTGCAATGCAGAGCGAGAAATTAAACAAAGTGGATAAACAGTTATCAGAAATGTCCAATATTAGACAAGAATTGGTTAAAACAAATACGAAAATATTCCAGGTAGAAAATGAAGTTGTGCACTTAAAATCTAAAATCACAGACTTTGATGAGACAATACATCAGTACAGTGACATATACGACGACATAACATCAAACAATAGTGACACGGACAAGAAGCTTCGTGACATGGACGCACGCATACGGCAATTGGAATACAAACATGACAATCTGAATGAAAATATAAAGGAAACAAATGACAAACTAACCGATGCACGATGGCGCAGCATGCGAGAAAACCTTATATTTTTTGGTATTCAAGAGGCTGAGAATTTCCGGGGAAATGGTGAGAATTGTGAAGAAAAAATCAAAGAATTTATTAGAAATGAGATGGGTATTGGCAAAGAAGTACTTATTGACCGTGCACATCGGTTAGGTCGCTTCAACCACAGAAACGCACGTCCTAGACCTATTGTTGTGAATTTTACTTTTTTCAAAGACAGAGAACTAATTAGACTAAATACCCCATAAGTTTTAATTGGTACAGGGTTTGGGATATTAGAGCAGTTTCCTCCTGAAATAGAAGAAAACCGCAAACCACTGTACCATAAAGCAAAACGGGCGCGTGAAAACAAAGACAATAAGGTGAAAATGGTGAGAGACAAATTATACATTAATGGTGAGTTGTACAAACCAACAATGCAAGGTGAGCAATTTCGTGGAAACATTCGCTCAAACGGGGACACACAGAGAATACCATACCGTGTATCTTACAATCAAACAAATACAGACGCTTGGCGAAGGAACACATTCAACAGAACAATGCAACCACGTAATCCAAATATCGTGAGAAATGAGAGAACATATACACGTAAAACAACGAACGATACGGTTAACGCTAACAGAGTGGACAGTATCTCAACATACAACAGATATTCTGCTCTAGGAGAAAGTACTCCAGTTAGTCAACGAGTCACTTAAGGCGGTAAGAAAAAGGCCACTTCTCCACTTGAGGACGGTGCGACATTCAAGAAGCAACACGTTGAGCAAAACACAGACGATGATGAAACATTAATGGAAACTGAATTATTTTCGCAACAAACTATCACCCAAGAGTCGCCCTCTCTACTCGCGAACATCCTTGTTGATCCACCATCTACAAACATGACACTTCAACATTCACCTGTTATAACAATGCATGTTTCCCAGCAACAAAGGGAAGCGCCAATTGATGGTGAGGGTGATGTAGCTAAACGTCCATCAGTCTCAGATCAGTTGGACGGATAAAACAGCGCCTAGCGGTTATTGGGAGACGGCTATTGTGCCACATATAGTAGTAATGGTCATGACAATGAACAGATTTCTGTAAATAGTAATAATATTAAAATTTTGTCGTTAAATGTTTGTGGGATTTTATCAAAACTTAATTGCCCAGAATTTATATCTTATATTAGCAAGTATGATATAGTAGGCTTACAGGAGATTAAAATTGACGACACTGATCAGATATGTGTTCCGGGCTTTGAAGTTCACATGTTCAGTAGGAAAAAACTGTCGAATTATCGTGCAGGAGGGGTGGCTCTACTTGTACGAGAAAATTTAGCACCTTATGTCCAAATTGATACAAGTAATAAGTGTAAATTAGTAACATTTTTTACTATTTCAAAAGAAATATACGGCTGTCAGAACAGCATTTGCGACGAAGATCTAAAGTGTGGTTTGGTCTATGTACCACCAATTGGCTCCAAATATTCGCATCCCAATCCTTTTTTTGAAATTCAGGTTGAAATGATAAGGTACTTTTCTAGTAGCAAACATTGTTTATTGTTTGGTGATTGGAACTCAAGATGTGGAAATTTAAAAGATTATATTGAGATTGATGAAGTTATTTCTGAACTATATGACTTACAAACATTACAAAATGAAGAGAATGAAATATTTCGAAATTTTTCAATGTACAATGTACCGTTGGATAGAAATGTTAAAGATAATACTACTAACAATTATGGCAATCAATTTATTGATTTATGTAAGAATGATAATATGTTTCTTTGGAATGGTAGAGTCAAAAATGAGTTTTACCATCCTAAATTGACATGCAAGGATGCTAGCACAGTTGACTATTTTTTATCCTCTTCATTTGTGTTTGACAATATCTTAGATTTCAACATTGAGGATTTTTGTTCTCTCTATTCTGGTGTTCACTGTCCATTGTATGCAGTTTTGAAAACTAAAGGTTATTTACCTGAAACCAAAGTTAAAAATGATGTTCAAAAACCAGATAAAATTAAGCTGTGGGACACGAACAAAACAGAGTTAGTTTTAGAAAATATTGATCTAGCAAAGGTATCTGATATTGAAATGAAACTGGACAGAATGGTGGAGGCTAGTACTGTCTTACAAACTGACATGGACGATATAGTATCCAGCATTGCATCTGTATTTAGAAATTCTTCTAAAGAATCATTTGGCACTGTTAAGCAGCGACTAAATGATAATAAAGCCCCAAAGAGAAATAAATACCCCTGGTTTGATAGATCATGCCAAAATATAAGAAATATATATCATAAAACAAGACAAGCATACAATAAACATAAAACACTTTACTTTAAAGAGCTTTTAAAATCCATAATTAACGAATATAAAAACACATTAAAACATGCAAGAAATAACTTTGATTCTGCTAAGATAGACACATTACGTAAATTGAAAAACGCGGACTCCCGGCATTATTGGAAAGTAATTAATTGTAAAAATTACCAATCACAACCTGCAGCACCTTTAAATGATTTTTTTCAATTCTTTAAATCAATAAATGAAAATCACCAGAATGAAAATGAAAACAAAAACGATAAAGAAATAGAACATACTGCACTAAATGAAGACATAAATAGTCCAATAACAGAACAAGAAATCATTAAAGCGGTTAAAAGTTTAAAAACTAATAAAGCACCAGGCGTTGATGAAATTATAAATGAACAAATAAAATACTCAATAAATACTATGGTTTCTGTTTACATAAAGCTCTTCAATACAGTTTTTAATACGGGTATAATACCTCAAGAATGGACAATCGGAATTATCAAACCGGTTTACAAAAATAAAGGTGACCCTAACAAACCTGAAAATTATCGCCCGATATCACTCCTGAGCTGTCTCGGGAAATTATTTACATGTATTCTAAACAATAGACTAAATGAATTTGCCGAGAAAACAAATTTGATACATGAGACACAGGCAGGGTTTAGAAAGAACTTTTCAACCATAGACAATGTTTGTATTCTAAAACACTTAATTGATCTTGTTCTTTCAAGTAAGAAAAAGTTTTACTGCTGTTTTGTCGATTTTAAACAAGCCTTCGATTCAGTTTGGCGAGTAGGTCTATGGCAAAAACTAAGAAAAGAACATATCAATGGAAAATGTTTTGACATTATCAAAAGCATGTACAACAATATTAAATCAAAGTTATGACTGCAGAAGGATCTACCCCGTTCTTTGACTGCCTTGTAGTAGTAAGACAGGGAGACAATTTATCCCCTTTTTTGTTTTCTATTTTCCTAAATGACCTTGAACAATACTTAAGTGATAAAGTACATGGCATAGCCAGTGATATAGATGTAGATGGAGTACGCATATACCTAAAGCTTTTTGTATTATTATATGCCGACGATACGATAAGTTTTAGTGATAACGAGCAGGATCTACAGAATGCTCTGGACAGATTTAAGGAATACTGCGATTTATGGAAACTTAATATAAATGAAAATAATTTTTCTCTTTGGTAAGGGATCTGCTAAATGTAACTGTTCATTCAAAATAGGTACACATGTTATTGAACTGGTAAATGAATATAAATATTTAGGTTTATTGTTTACAAAAAGTGGGAGTTTTCATAAAACAAAATTGCAAATTGCTGCTCAAGCTAGTAAGGCAATGTTTGCATTAATTAGACGGATTAAAGTATTGTCACCTCCATATGATATACAAATAGACCTTTTCGAAAAAACAATAAAACCAATACTCTTGTATGGGTGTGAACTCTGGGGGTTTGGAAACTGTCAAATGCTAGAGAAGGTGCAACTTAAGTTTTACAATTACATTTTTAATTTAAAAACATCTACACCATCATATATGATATACGGAGAAACCGGTGTTACTCCGTTAATACTTAATATTAAAAACAGGGTTATTGCATATTGGACCCGACTTATTGAAAATTTATCTACAAATCAAAGTGCACAATTAGCATCAAAACTTTATGTCACAATATTCACACTACATTCCAAAAATAAAATTAAATCACAGTGGCTAGAAAATACTAAACAGTATCTTTGTAATACTCGTTTTTGTGGAATCTGGTACAGTCAAAGCTTTGTTAGTTCCAAATGGCTTATAAAAGCATCTTATCAAAAACTTAAAGATATCTTTATACAAAACTGGCACTCAGACCTTAACCAAACATCGAATTCCAGTATTTATAAATACATGTACATAAAACAAAACTTTGGCCGCAGTTGTTATTTAGACAAGATGCCTAATTATTTTGGTAAAAATATTATTAAATACTTCACCCGAAATCATCGACTTCCTATTGAAACAGGCCGCTGGCATAATATACCTTACATTGAGCGGAAATGTATATATTGTACAGATATCGGAGATGAGTATCACTATTTACTTGTTTGTCCAACGTTTAATAACTTAAGATTGAAATATATTGATTATCAAACTAGAACGAGACCAAGTAAACGAAAATTAATGGAACTAATAACGCATAATAATATTGAAAAACTAAAAAATCTAAGTATATTTTGCAGCAAAATTAAGCAAACCTTTAAGGACTAGATCTATAGATTCTAAAATATTTTTAAATGTTTTCTAAAATTCATATCTGGCCCCATGCTTGTGAAGCGTTTGGTTTGAGTCTGGGATCGTTCTCGGGTCTTTGGTTGGTCAGATGGGAGCAGAATGCTCAAGTCTGACAAATCATGGGGTTGGGGCCGTCTCGGGCTTGTCTCGGATGCTTTATAGGCGTGAACCCAGTACATGTAAATGATTTAATACTAATTGTTTGAAATATACATGCTTTAACTCATTTACCCCTGAAACTTTTCTTCGAAAATTCCAATTCCAAGATAAGTCTAGTCATTTTTTGACTATTTATGGTTGTTTTTAACAATTAATTTTCAAAATGACAAACAGTGTAGACCCTGATCAGAGAGCTCTTTAATGAGCCCTCTGATCAGGGTTTGCACTGTTTGCACATGACAAGTGTAATCCTCATAGGTACACTGTTTGTAAATGACGAGTATACTCGTCGTCAGGGTTGAATGTGTTAATAATCATATGTTGTGCAGTTTTCTGGTAATTTGGCGCTATACATGCTTTAAGTCATTTACCCCTGAAACTTTTCATCGAAAATTCCAATTTCAAATTAAGTCTAGTCAATTTTTGACTTTTTTATGGTTGTTTTCAATAATAAATTTCAAAATGACAAACAGTGTAGACCCTAATCAGAGGGCTCCTTAAGGAGCCATCTGATCAGGGTCGACACTGTTTGCACAGGACAAATGTAATCCGCATAGGTACTATGTTTGTAAATGACGAGTATTCTCGTCGCCAGGGTTGAATGTGTTAATAATCGTATGTTGTGCAGTTTTCTGGTAATTGGCGCTGTGGCACAGCCGGCGAGTTTTATGTGGGACAAAATTATATGGAATTGGCTGGTGTTGTGTATTCAGCGCTAGGTGGCCTAAAAACTGCACCATACACTAAATTCTAGATTAGATTATGACGTCGTTTTTTAAATACAAATTACGTAACATTTACGTCATAACTATGGAATGTATAAACAGAGCTCCAGGTTGAATAGGGGGAGTAACTCAAAACGAATAAAGTCTTTATTTCTGCATTAAACCATGTGGTGTCACTACTCATTAGAATCGACTCTCCGAGACGATTCAGGTGGGTGGTTACATCAAGGGATTTAGTGCTGAAATGTATATGAATGTTGGATTTGTTCAGTTTACTTCCTCTTATCTGGAGCCCTGGTATAAAACTATGTGTAGCCGTTTTCCCTTATAGTGTTTACTTTTGTTGTTCAATGTTACTTTGAGTTATAATTATAATGCTAATGTTTCTCACTATCCGTGGGACTTATGCATAATATGTAAATAAAAGTTAAATTAAAGTAAAGTAGAATTGTCAAATATTAAAATTATTTTTAAATTCCAACTCCATAACATCAATGTTTGGCCTAGAATGAAGCTTCACACAAATTTCAGCACCCTAACACAATTATTTAACTTTAAAGCAGCCCGTCCAAAAACTTTTAACCTGGTAATTTGTAGTAACAAGTCCAAAACATGTTAAAAATTGACAAATATTAAAATTGTTTTTAAATTCCAACATCATAACATCAATGGTTGATCTCATTATATATCTTGAGAGAGCGTGAGAGAACGTGGGACTTTTAGTAAGGCGTAATACATCTCAACAGAGCTTAACGGAACTTAACAGAACGCATCAAATGTGAAGCTCAAACATAGGGAATCTTTATTACCATTGAAAGGCGATTCTTTAAGTTTGAAGTATTAAGATAATATAGTGCTCTCTCCCTACAACGACTCCCCCAATAGCGACTCCCTCTTTACTACGGCACTAACCGCAGTTCCTATAAACAAGACAATTACCGTATTTCAAGCGCTTTCACTGCTGCACTTTTGTCTGCTAAAATTGTCGTCTGTTTATTTTCCTCAATATTACATATAAGTGAATATTTTGATAGAATTAACAAATGCCCAGGTACACACAGCTTGAATCCTGATCAGACGCCTCGTAACACGGCGTCTGATCGGGATCCATGCTGTTTGCAAGTGTTAACACAATCTTAAGGGTGTATCAATGTCATAAGCGATTTTTTCAAAGTATCAAACTTTTTTTCTATCATTGTTATTTTGGAAGAGCTATTTGTGATGAATGAAAAAATGGAGAAAAAAATAGATATGGTAGTGTCCTTTTTTTAGCTACAGCGATTTGAAAAAGGTATGTCAAATTTGGACTTTTTCTCTCAAATTTTACCCATTCAGAATACAAGCTTCAGTAAAATCTATTTCAAAACAAAACAAACATGGTAATTTGGGTTTTCATTATTTATTTCATGTCTATGGTGGTATTTTCACATATAGAAATCAAATTAAGACAAAGCAGGCACTAGGTTTGAACAATATGGATCCTCGAATATCGCAAATATGCTTTTTATAGGGCATTCTTTTATTCGATTTTTTATTTTATGAAAAAAAAGAAAAACAGTTTGAAAATGAAATAGTTCTAGTATTAAACTTTTTCTTATATTCTACCAAATGAAAGCCAATGCTAAGGCAGTTCAAAATATGAAAAGAAATTGAAAGGTCAGTGTTGAAAATTTTGAGTTATTAAAGTAAAAAAAGAGTTATCTCCCCTTACAAAATTTACAAAAAAGAACCATATCGTTACGCGGCGTCTGATCACCCAAACTGTTTGAAAACGCAATTGAATGCGTCATTGAGAATGAACGGGTTCATACAGAGTATGCACTGCTTGTCAGTATTGCAATAAATTGTAAATTCAACCCAATAGAGTCAAAAGTTCACTCTAGTTCATTTAAAACTTGAATAGTACATTGATACCTTAGGGCTGAATGAGTTCAGCAAGGCGTATTATCGTGAAACATGAGTCTCAAATACCGTCAGAAAATATCATGTATAGTAAATAGACTCTTAGCTTACCATATCCTACTTCCTACGATTTCAAATTGACAGTTCTAAATTTCCAATTTAGTCTAGTCCTTTTTTACTATTTAGGGTTATTTTCTTATAGTGTACTGTAATGTGATAAACAGTGCAGACCCTGATCCTCAATGAGCCTTTTTGATCAAAGTAGATCTATTCACTGTTTGCACAGGAATGTTGTTTTCTTCAAAACTGAGCTATCATAGGGACACTATTTACAAAGGACGCATATATGCGTGACTAGGGATCAGAGGATAAAGGTGTCTAAATTCTAAGCGCCTTTAAAGACATCTCCTGGCGAACTTTCGGTCATAACGCCATGTCAGACAATTTCCTTGCAAAAATCATGAATCTTGTAGACATTTCGGTAGCAAAGAACCATTGAAGCGTCTCATGTGAGACCCGACCTTTATATTTGATAGTTTGGTTTAGAAATAACCATTGAAAAGCAATAGAGCATGAGTATAATCTGGGCCTCGCCAGGTAAACTCAGATTGGTATACCTGCTGCCAGCTTGTGCTGCATGCTATGACAGTTACATTCAAACCTGTCGAGAACAATGGGGGGACTCCATCAATGGACTGAGGAAATATCTTTAATAAACAACAAGACTGACTTAACCATTTCCGCGCCGAAGTGGCAGAAAGTCGACATTGCAAACAGTTTGGATCCCGATTAGACTCCGCGTTACGCGTTAGATACACGTGCGTATGCAGGGGTTGGGAGAAATACCCGCTATAAAATGTGCTGAAAACAGGGCCAGGGGTAATTCTGCGTTGTGTTAAGGGTGTATCAAAGTCATGACTTTGGGAAATTTTCAAAGTGTATGAAAACACTCTGTGATGGTTTTGTATTGAAGAGTTATTTAAGATGAATGAAACAATAGAAAAAGTGTACATTTTGGTGAACAACAGTTGGCTCTACGACCAGGTAAATTTTCCCCACCCACTTCCTCTTATTTTGTCCTTCTCAAACAGCCCGCTTCAATAAAATCCATTTTAAACGAAAACAAATATGATAATTTGGTTTTGTGTTATTTATTTCCTATCTATGGTAGTATTTCTTCATACAAATACTAATTTAAGAAAAAAAGGCATCAAATGTGAAATTTATAAAGCTCTAAATAGTATCGATATGGTACTTTTTTGTAAATTTTGTACGGGGAGATAACTCTTTTTACTTTTATAACTCAAAATTTTCAACACTGACCTTTCAACTTCTTTTCATATTTTGAACTGCCTTAGTATTGGCTACTAGAACGATTTCAGTTTCAATTTTTTTTCATTTTTTTCATAAAATAAAAAATCTAATAAAAGAATGCCATATACAAAGCGTATTTTTGATATTCAAGGATCAATATTGTTCAAACCTGGTGCCTGCTTTGTCTAAATTTGGTTTCTATATGTGAAAATACCACCATAGACATGAAATAAATAATGAAAACCCAAATTATCATGTTTGTTTTGTTTTGAAATAATTTTTACTGAAGCTTGTACTCTGAATGGGTAAAATTTGAAAAAAACGTCCAAATTTGACATACCTTTTTCAAATCGCTGTAGCTAAAAAAAAAAAGGACACCACCATATTTTTTTTTCATTTTTTCATTCATCATAAACAGCTCCTCCAAAAAAACAATGTTAGAAAAAAAGTTTGATACTTTTAAAAATTGGCTTTTGACATTGATACACCCTTAAGCAATGTCATTTGTTGCCTGGGCCCAAGGTTATAAAGCATTTGAGTTGAGTCTGAGTTTGTTCTCCGTCATTTGATTTGTCAGATTTGAGTCTGTGCTCAAATCTAATCATTCAAATGCTCTAAAACGACTACAGACTCAACTCAAACGCTTTATAACATTGGAGCCTGGTCGAAAAGACACCGAGTGACTCGGTGTGTTATCATGAACAAGCATAGGAAACTATTTAACGATTGCTTTGCTTCTGGCCCAGCGCTTATAAAAACGTTTGAGTTGAGTCTGAGTGCGTTCTCAAGCAACTGATTGGTCAGATTTTAGCCTGAGCTAAAATCTGACCAAACAAATACTTGAGAACTAGATCTATTTCAGATTCAACACAAACACTTTATAAGCATGGACAGAATAAAATTAGTTGTATACTTGTCATACATGGGTCATGTTCTACCTTTTAATCAGCCCATGTATCAACGGGTATACCCGTTATTCACTACAGGTGTAACATTATACCGGTGTTTATGCCCACCTTTGTGTTAAGATCTCTGGTTAGAACAATCATCGTTATGCTCTGCTTAATTGCTAGTGTAGGGTTACTTTAAAGTATGTTAGGGTTAAGAGACAACTATGGGCGTGTTCACTTGATACTCGCGAGTCTAGTAGAGTTCATCAAATGACGTAAAATGGCGCTAAATTCTGAATGCGCACGCATCTTTCAGAAGAACGACAAACCCTTCAGACGAGTAAGTTATGGGTCAAATTATGGCCTAAAACAAAATGGGAACCACGCCAACCCGGACCAATAATGGCGATTTTATGATTATAATGTCGAACAGTGCAACCCTTAGCTAATTATTTGTTACCTTATAGCACGGTTACAGGACTGTTCATTAAAACACTGTTATACATGCGTGAATTATACGGTATTTAGCTTTTTACTATTTGGATTTTGTGTTGTCATTCTCGAACGCCATTTTGAAACTCGACTAACCCTGCGCAAGGACTGGGTTAGCCTAGAGTTCGGTTCAGAGGTCATATGACGTCATTCGAGTACGAACGCGGTTTGTTCACCTGTAACCTGAGGAACTCGGGTCGACTCGAGGGTCTCAGGTGAACACGCTCTTTATATACAACGGCATATTGAACTACAGTGCTCCCTCTCTACAACAACACCTGATGAGAGACAAATATTGTGTGTGTTTGTTCGGAGGGAGTTGTTATAGAGAGGAAAAGCGTTAGACATAATTTTCTTCGGAACAGTGGCAACAGTAATTGTAAGAGGGAGTCGTTGTTCGAAGGACCGTTGTGGGGAAGGATCACTGTAGTTGGAAACCTTGATAATTAGGTTCATAAGGATAGAAAGAGGGATATAGAGAGAAAGAAAGAAAGAAAGAAAGAAAGAAAGAAGAAAGAAAGACAGAAAGAAAGAGAGAGACAACTATATATTTATACAGGATGGGATAGTGAAAGAGAGAGAGGGAGAGTGACAGCAATAGGCAGACAGGTATCCATTCAGATACATAGATAAAACCAGAGAGACAATATGTTACAGATAGAGAGATATATACAGAGGGATACAGACAGAGGGAAAAACAGAGAGACACAGACAGAGAAAACAGATATACAGAGAGAGAAACAGCAAGATACAGTAGGACCGTGACATACACAGAAATATAAAGATAGGTAGAGATACACTAACAGACATAAAACGGCATATTGAACAATATTAAACTAAGTAGATTGACATAGAAAGATGGGCAGACAGATACACAGAAACAACGACAGAGAGGGAGACAGTCAGAGAGTGAGATATAGAGACAGAGAGAAAGACAGAGAAAGACAGAGACACGGAGAGAGACAGAGAGAGAAACAGCAAAAGACAGAGATAGAGGGAGAAATAGAGACAGACATGACAGAAAGAGAAACAAACATAAATATAGAGAAACAGAGATAGACTAGAGAAAGATAGAGATAAAGAGAGAGTGAGGGGAAATAGGGAAGTTGGGGGTAACGTATGCAGATAAGAAGGGGGAAGGAAATGGAACGAATATTTGAGATTATACGAGACACAGTTAATGAGAGGGAGTAAAGAGAATAGAACGGGAAAAAGCAGAAATACAGAAACAGGATAAAAGAGAAAGGAAAATAACGAGAGGTAGGCAAGAGAGAAAGAGAGAAATAGAAGGAGATAGATATATAGTTAAATATGTAGACTACGATATACATATAGCGCGAGAGAGAGAGAGAGAGATAGAGGCAGTGATGAACAGAGACTATTACTAACCGGTGTCTGATCAGGCTCCAAGCTGTTTGCAACTCAGGTTAGAAAAGGTTGTCCTAATTTTCAGGATATTGCTATTTCCATTTTTGCATTGTGTTTGTTTTCGTATAAACCGGGAAGAGTCACGTCTTCTCCGTATCTACTGATATGTTGACTGATAATTAAAAGTTATGTTTCCCCACATGTCATGAAAACAGTTCTAAAGTTGAGCATTAACAGAACAAAATACAAAATGAATTGTTTATCAGTATACGGTCAATAAATTAGTATATATACTGAAACGAAAAAGAAACTGTGCACTTTTATATTGAGTGTAACTTTTTCGTTACTAAGTTTAGAATTATAAATTTTAGCATCATGAGTGATAAAATAATTCTACACATATTGCACTTATTTTCTCAAAGTTAAAGCACCTAGATGTAATTCAAACGTACCAACGGCTATTATGCAATATTATGCAAACGTTGCATGTGCAACATGTTTACAAGTACATATTTTCACTGACCGGTATCTTTACTGATTATGCAATAATAAAAGCACAGTACATTTGAATTAAACTTGTTAACAAGCTGCCACGGCTTCAAGAAAATGAACGAATTCAGACACTTCAGCAACTAACCTTCGACGTCAGCGTCTCTGACGTCACTGGGCAGTTTGATTGCCACCGAAGTACCATCATAACCCTTCGACATCGCGACGGTCAAAATGGGAACGTTAGAAATCAATCAGGATACAGCAAGCAAACATGTCAGGGTAAATACATGACGTTGACGAATTTACGTCACAAGACGTTACGCCAGGTAAATGCGTACGAGAATTATTGCATTGGTCATTTTAAGATGAGAACATTACACATACGGATTTTAAACCCATTTCATTTTTCAAAAATTTAGGAAACAATACCGATTTGCAACTTTTACTTTTAACCTCTACTCCATTCAAGCGTTCACAGTGCATTTATTATTAACCGAATTTGATTAAAAAATAAAGCATCGTGTATAAGAAATATTTACAGACGTTTTGATACAAAATTTGCCAATATTTCTTTAAACAAAGATAGAAATTTTTATTCCTAAACAAGTGCACAGTTTCTTTTTCGTGTCAGTATATTTATTATTCAAATAACACACACCCTTAATATTATAGATGCAAACACATAACAAGATGGCGGTGGGATAAATGTCGATGTAATCAGCTCCAGACTTTTTTCGTGGAATATTCGATTTAAGAAAGGCGAGTATGATCGGCTGTTTCCGCCAGGAACGTGGAGAACTGAGTTCAACGTTCTGTACCAAACCGCCAACTTGTTATTGTGAATATTATACACTACCAACAACAACCGAATAGCTGTTTATATTATTCTAAATCCAGACATATTTTATATTTAAAGTAGAGCAAAAATAATTTTATGCCACAAAGAATTAGACGGACTTGTAGATGCACGTGCACATGACGTCACGCTTAGCGAAAACGACGTCAATATGCACGAGAAAAGCTCGTTATCACAGGAAGGCATATAATAAAGCTAAGTATCACAGAAAGTGTTGGAGATGTGGTGATCCTATGGATAATCTAATTAAGCGGAAAACACATTTACGATGGAATCCTCGAATTATAACAGTATCGGACACAAATACAAAAAAACGTAGATAGATCTAATCAACAAATCATTAATTTATTAAGAACCTAGAGTTATTAGACGTATGTAAGTATGAATACACATATACATTTAGATCTAACTCAAAGTATGATATTAAAGGTACGTTTGATTGTTTGTTTTGTTTTACGTCCAATTCTGCAAACTTTGTGGTAAATATAGGAAGGGCATCAGCTACAGAGGTTCTCAAGCAATACCCTACTTTTTTCGATAGCGTCCTCTGTTGTTTTGTTTCGACGACGTTAGCTGTAAAAAGCATATATATGAAAAAGTTACTGAGCCTCACATCACCAAGTAATCCTGACCTGCAATGGAAAGAAATAACGAGGCATAATTGACTTTCAGATAGAGCCTACTAGATAAACAGTTTAACCAAACCTAGTTAAAGTTTATTGTTTCCTTATTTACACAAACAATTGTATATATTAAATCACATTTTGTTCAGCATTTCACACGCTCGGGTACAGCCTGTGGAAGGATTTCACTTGATTATAAATAGACGTCATAAACCTTTAAAAAACAAGTTATGTAACATCGGTAAAATAAAGTCGAGTGCTTAACGCGTTCAAGTTTGAAACTATGACACATTAGGTTAGAGGTTCGAATCCCGTCGAATGCAATTCCTTTTTAAAAATAAAAATTAAATGTTTATTAAAAATGTTGTTTTAATCACAGTCGAACTTTGATATCTCGAACCCGATAAATCGAACATACCCGTACTTGAAAGTTCAAACGTGGCTTAGCCACGTTTTAACTTTGAAATATGGGCATGTTACACCTAACCGAGCATGAAATAATACCGTTCAATGAGATTCAGTGAGAAGGAATGTCCTGTCTCCTCTATGTTGAATTTGAAGACCTGTGTCAATCCTTAAATTCCGTTGCATTCCTGATTTCTTGACAGTGGCGATCTTGACTCTCAGCTTGGCAATAACAAGCTCGTGATCTGTGCGTGTATCTGCTCCCCTGTAATCTCTTACATCTGAAAGGGTCCTTCTCCATCTCCGTGATATGGCAACATGGTCTATCTGGTTCTTTACTGACAAATCTGGCGAGGTCCATGTAACTTTGTTAATATTCCTATGTGTCAGCAAAAAGTTCCCCATTCGCGTTCATGTCACCACTCCATCCTTCCCCATGATTAACTCTCTTCTACTGTTGCTGTTTCCTACTTTCGCGTTCAAGTCGCCCATTACTATGGTGATGTCTCTTTTAGGGGCTCTGTCTAGCACACTCTGTAGGCAGTTGTAGAAGTCCTCCTTCGCTTCCTGTTCTGCAACGTTGGTTGGGGCGTAGCACTGTACAACGGTGACCTCCTGAAATTTGGACTTGAATCTTGCTGTCAATACCCTTTCACTAATAGGCTCCCATTCTATCAGACATTTGCGGGCTTGTTTGGTAAGTAACAATCCGACTTCCTTCTGCGCGGGTCTGCTTCTCCAGGTGTTCCAGAGTAAAGAAGGGTGTGTCCTGATGCTAAGGTCACCTTTCCTGCTGTTGTCCATCGTACCTCGTACCAATCTGTAAGTTGTACCTGTCATTTTCCCTTACTACCTGTGCAGCTCTTCATGTTTCGTATAATGTTCTCACATTCCATGCTACAATCCGTGTGACGTTCTTGGTAGAGAGTAAAGTTGTCGGCAGATTTCCCTGCGTCATGCGCTCTCTTCCTGGTCGATACCGTTGATCGTTTGTATTTGTTGTGGTGTTAGTATCTGTAGTTGTAAGATGTTTTACGTGGTAAGGGTTCTGGCCTTGCACACAACCCTCCTCCTTTCTCATCCGGGTTGGGACCGGTCATGGCGGAGTTAGCCGTAAGAAAAAAAAATCGTTTATTAAGCTTCTAAAGAATACCGTTTTTTTATTTGGTCAGACGAGAAACTGTTCTTGATATCTGCTCGGAGATCTCCGTATGTTTTGTTTTGTTTCTAACGGGGACGCTACACGATTCTTAACGAAATCATAAAATGTAAAACGGAAAAAGGTTCCAAGTATATCAAATCGTGTAGTGATACGGCGTTTTAGCACGTAGTTAGCTTAGAAAAATCATAATAATGGCCAGTGTCGTTTTTCCGTTCTATACAAACGTTACTGTATATATCATATGGCCCCTTTCTCATCGTCGTTCGTTTAATACAGGAGCAATTGTAATACTCACGGCTAAATACATTTACCCTAAGTCTGCCCAAAAATATGGTTCGTTTAAAACTGTGTAAAATGACGTCTGCTACGCTCTCTCGTCCGCAACAATTTACGTTATAACATCTTTCAATTGTTAAATCACAAATTAAAGTCGCGGACAATGGGTTCAAAGTATGTAAATCCGTGTTACGATACGGCGTTTTCCTCAGTTTCTATTCCGTTCAATAAATGCGTTACTGTAAATCGTCCATTCTCGCTGTGTTACGGCTCAATGCATTTTACCCTTTGTCCGGACTTACCTTGATAAAAGAAGAAGGATTACGTTCTAATTACATTAGTGTTCATAATTTATTGGATTTATTAAAAGAGTCTTTTAGAAACGATAAAAACGAGGCTATGCCGAGTTTTTATCGTTTCCTAAAATGACGAGTCTAATAAATCCAATAAATTATTAACACGAATATTATATTTTTTATAACATAACCTAGAAAAGTTATTTATCGCAGCCTTTGCGGTCAAGTGAATACTAAGCGCGAAATAAGTAGATCTATATAGGAAAAAAGTTGTTCCAGATTAACCCTATTCACTAGCATAAAAAAATAATGTTTATGTTATTACATGTATATGTATTAATAAACACTTTTATATAGATCTTATATTAAGTACACCCAAAATATATAAAGTGAATCTACATGAAAGAATGAAGTCGTTTGATTATGAACGCGTAGAACGCTTTTAAATGACGTCACAATTAAACGACGTCGTGGCGTACCTCAATTGCATAGTTATTCAACTAGTTATATATGACAGATAAACAACGATAGTGATTCAACGCTCACGCCGTCTGTTATGTTATAATATTATTTAAAGACATTGCAAGGAAAATGTTAATATTGTAAAAAAAGGGAAAACTGTATAGACCATAATAAAAGGACTCCTCAAGTCCTCTAACCAGGATGACATTTAAGTAGCCCTCTAGAATCTACCACGTTTCATAAGAAAGGTGCTTTCTTTTCAGGTACACTATTTGCAAATAATAAGTGTACTCGTCGTTAGGGTTCGATACATTTAGCTCAACATTACTGATTATTATGTACGTACGTGTATTTCCGACTGACATTTTACTGTTTCGTGGTTTATTTGTAATTACATGTTTGTTAATGCTGCCAGCTGAATTGGGCCTCTAACAAAATACTGAACTAAAGATGAATAAAATGTGAAAAGAGTTTTGAATTTTGTTTTATCTAATCACCTGAAGTTCTCTTGCGATCCTTACGCACCCAAACGAAACTGAACATGTTCCTAATTTTCAATGGTTACTAGCTTAAAATCCTAATAAAGTCTTTCATTTTATATTGCAGAATATATGAGAAAAACAATGCAAACAACCGTAAATACGTCAAAGGTCAAATTCAATGTTGCGTGGGGCATATCGGTATTTTTCATACAGTTTTGGTCCTTATCTGACATTAGTTCATCTAAAGATATTATTTTCGGCCCGCATAATTATACAAAATTATTTTCTATGTTATTTACGATCTAATTAGGCGTCATGATTTAAGCACGTTTGAGTTGAGTCAATAAATGATTGAGAACGATCCCTGTCTCAACTCAAATTCTTTATAACATTTGACCCAGGCTACAGCGTATTATCATTGAAAAAACGAAACTCTTGTCTGTTTATCCAAGTGTCAACAACCGTTGTGTGGTAAAGCAGTACAATCGGTTCAACCATCATGCCAAACAGAACTTATATAGGCATGACGTTCGTGCCGATAGACACACCCTCCTTAGTGACAGAGTGCATTGTGTTACTAACCAGTTGGTCGAATCTGTTAAAACACAATTGATAAAATGGCGGTCTTACATTATATTTGTCAACACAATGTGTCTGGAATACTTAAATGTTCAATACGATGGGTTTTACTGGTTCTATGAAGGAAAGTATTGAGACTTTAACCTTTCGACTTTTAATTTCAAAGACCGATTTGATAAAAGTAAACAAACCATCTCTCAGATATAACCGGATGACAACGCCCCATATGCAGGTACGTTTAAAAACCCGCTGTTCCAAAAGTACATGTAGTTCTATGGAGATATTTTAATATCTGCATTACATAAATATTCAGTTTACGTTTCAAACTGTTAACTGTGTTGATGAAGGAATTTGCTTTTTCTCTTAGTTATCTGGTTCTTCATTTTGTGTTAAGCTTTTTGCTGCCTAATATGTTTAAGAATCAAGACCAAGTACCTTTGAAGAATTTACGCGTTTATCGGGATACTGTTGGACATTATGATATAGCATACGATACATTGCATGTAGACTAGAGGAGCTTTACATCTTAAAGAATGACCACACAATGTTAAGTTTTTATTAGTTAAAGGTGTATGAGCGCTATATATAAACGCATTCAATCTAAAAATAGAAAGTGTCTATCGGCACGACTGTTTTTCCTATAAGAATTCTTGTAATTCAGTCGCAGCAGTTTCTTAAAGAAAAGTACTCTCGTTCAATTTTGATACCGCACACTTGAGAAATGACGATGTTCCCTCCACCCACCCGTGCAATAACTGATTAAAACCGTGCATTTAACTAATTAAACGCACGGAAGATGGCGGACATCCGGTTAATCAGATACCTTCACGACAGGAGCGACACAACAGTGGAAACTCGATTTTATCAATAATCGACATTTTGCTAAAACAATTATTCCTAGGCAAACAGTTTGAATCCAGATCTGGCCAGATTAATTATCTGGCGTCTGACACGGATCAGAACTTTTTGTCGCATATTAGTCATTTTCTCAACGACTGCGCTAAAGCAATTATTCATTTGCAATCGGTTTGGATCCATATCTGACGCCATGTTAAACATCTGACGTCTGAGCAGGCTCCAAACTGTATGAAGACTGTCATGGATGGCCAAAGCGCTCGATGCGCAGAGCTATAACAGCCCCACCTATTGGCCTATACTTTAGCATTGTTACAAGCCATATATTACACTAGTTTCACTTTCGATCTTAATCAAACACGCCCATATAAACTTTTGTACCTTACAGTAAACTCTTGTAGTGTACAGTTTAGTAAATATAGCCAGACAATCAGAAACAATTAAAACATGTTCAACTGTTTTAAATCTTTATTTTAGTAATTTGTTTAAGGTTCAGTTTATTGCATTATCACATATAAATTACAGAGGCAGTGAAAAGTCAATCTAGAAAGTACTTACGTATATTTCAACCAGTGCACATTTTTAATTGAACCCTAGTAACAAATGAGATCTATAATCAGGGATCCAGATAAGAGGGAGTTATTTAAACAAATCAAACATTTTCTCACTTATTTCAGCACCAAATCCTATGGTGTTACTACTCATTAGAATCGTCTCTTCGAGACAATTCTAATGAGTAGTGACACAAAAGGGTTTAATTCAGAAATGAAGATATTAGTTTTTGAAAAACTACCCTTATTTGGAGCTCTGTATAATTATATACTCTTCTAAAGGAGCCCCAAAACAAGGAACTGCACTACATATATTTTCATTTTACAGTTAGTTGTAACAGTAATTCGTAATCTTACATGGTCGAAAAGGGTCTAGATTCAATAGCTGGGCCACTACATACTCCATTTAGCTACCAATTACCCCATACACCGTTTTATAGCTTTAAAAGGGACTCGCAACCGGATGGTGTACTTGTCAAAATAAAATAAAATACTCAAATAAAACAAATTTGTGGCATTATTTGGCTTAAAAAATATGATCCGTCCAAAAAAAGTCTCAAGAATCGTCACCGAATCTTAGTTTTTTTTAGATATATTCCATCGTTTTTCAATAGCGTCAGCTGACGGTTTTGTTGTTGTTGTTGCTTCTCTACACGGGCTCTGACATAAACCGGAGCCGAATCATTTAGTATTAATCGCTACCAGTGAAGTACGTTAATTCGCTACCATATATATAGAGAGCGTCCGTGGTCGAGGCGGTAAAGGCGTGTCCTCATTTTTCTTGCTTGTCTCCGCAATGGAGGGTCACGGGTTCGAATCCCACCAGAGCTTCTTCTTTTTTTTTTTGGAAATGCATTTTTTAACAGAATTTATTATCCTAAACTTAATCTTACCCATTTATATAATCATTTGACATATATTTACAAACTACCAGTTTTAATGCTAAATCCGGTTGCGAGCCTCTTTAAAACAGATTTTAAAAACTAGAATTTTTTGTTAGAAATGTCATGGGTAAATGAGTCGCTATTAGATTTGTAACACGAATTGTCGGTCCCCGAGACCTTCCTACCTTATCGTGGTTCTCGGGATTAATTGTCCTCGGGAAAAGTTTCTGTTTATAAGGCCCAAATTACTTAGAACTACAAAGAAGACAGGTCGGTGATTTTGATCCCATGCACTGCTTAGCAAAGAATGAGATTAGCCGAGATCATTTTCCTGAAATCATCATCATCTCATTTCATCGTCCCTCATTATTCAGCAGCAGGTTATTACAATGAGATATGTCGTTGGGCGGATGGCGTCAACTTTGGTGTTTCTGGTCAAACACTTTGGTTTGGATAAACATGTTTTGACAAACTAGGTATATAGCTAGCTACATTATTTCGTTTGTATTTGGGGTCATCGGGTCAATGTCAAGATCACTGTTATTAAAAAATAGAAAACGATTTCCGGTCAATAACTGCAGTTTGTATATCCTAATTTTGACTACTAGTAAGCTTACATGACAATCTAGTTGAGATTGTATCTGGGAGTCATCGGGTCAATACCAGGATTCCTATTACTTAAAACACAGGGGACCGTCATAATAGAATTCAGAAAAAATGTATAATTACTAGATATATAGACAAGGGGTCGAACTTCCCATTTCCGAATTTTAACCCTCTCCCAAGTTATGCCTCTATCGACATTCGATTAAACGGAATATCGGGTAAAGCTATTTGTTCGTTGAAACAAGAAACGGACATCTGTAAACGTCGCTGTTTACAGGTCCTACAGTACAGAACCATTCACTCGTGTCATAGGCGTATCATCTTAATTTTAGTGTGGATGCGTTCTTTTGCTGGGTAGGTATACAAATACAAATATAGAAACATGTATATAGCGCAAAACAGTACTGTACAATTATTCCATTGCGCTTTACATAATTATAATTCTATAATGTATTACATTAATTAAACAAGAAACATGTCAATTAATGTCAATGTTAATCTTAATGTTAATAAATACCACGAACCAGTATCAATATTAAGCTAATTAATTCCAAGTTAGGTCGGAATGGAAGCTTGCTCAAAAATGTTTTGTCATAACTGGTCTATCAAATCATAAGTAATTAACCGGCAAAACTTTTTAGCTCACCGGGCCCGTAGCTGAGCTATTTTGATTGTCCTGTGTCCGTCGTCGTCGTCCTTCGTCAACAATTTCTTCAAGTGTCTTCTCCTCCTAAACTACTGGATGGATCTTTACCAAACTTGGCAGGAATGATCCTTGTATGGTCCTCTTTCGAAGTTGTTCAAACATTCCGGTCCGTTGCATATCTAGGTCACAGGAGCTAAAATATATCGTTTCAATCTTCTTCTCCACAACCACAAGGGCCCGAGCTTAGATATTTAGCAAGTGACATCATCCAAAGGTAATCTATTAAGATTTATCAAATAGTGCCCCTGCGGTCAAAATTAGCCCCGTCTTGGGGGTCACCATTTTACATAGAGTTATATAGTGAAATTTTTAATTATCTTCTTCTCTAAAACTAATATGGTGTCGGCCTGGTCTAATTTCGCCCTATATAATCTATAGTAAAATGTCTTACTTTCCGAGCCAAGAGCTCCCTCCAAAACAGGATCTAGGCTATAAAAGACATACCCTATGGACATTTCCATGTTGATTGAGACAAGTCAACCTATAACATCGGCAATTATTTTTTTCCTATCAATGATTTTCTAAGGTCACTGTCAAAATAAAGGTAAACAGCTTTCACTTTCATCCCATTCACTGTGTTTCCATATCTGTATCTGTATGGTACTCGAAAGAAGCTCACTTAATGAGCAAAAATTATCGAGGAAATTGTGTGTACGGAAAGATAAATATTGCAATATTTTTCAAAACGCGTTTAACAAATTAAAATGGACTAGACGTTTCTGGAACAGAAAAGTATCGAAAAGTATCGATATTTTATATGGTATGAAACATAATATACCCACATGTATATGGGCGAATTTCTGTGTCAGCGTATTTTTTGCTTGTAATTAGTTTTTACTTTCTTTATTAACAACTTTTGCTGTTCAATTTCAATTGGTAATTTAAAATTATTTATGGATCCTAATGAGAAGCAAAAAGTACGCTAAATCACATGACGTTTTTTCCACGACATCAACAACAGCGTCGATGACATATGTCGTCATAAAATTATTTCAGAAAGAATAATTATATACCAGTATATTTTCGTGCAATAGAACACGGGTAGGAGTTGTTTCGCGTACCACTTTTAGGTCACTGTGACATTGACCTTGACCTTGACCGTTAACCTCGATTTAACAAAAAGCTTATCCGGAGCATATCTCCTATACCTTACCAGCTAGGGATTCCAGATGTGGTATGTGAGTACATCTTGGGATAGCGGAGTGTCATGTACCACTTTCAGGTCACTGTGACCTTGACCTTTGACCTCGATTTAGCAAAAAGCTTGTCCGGCGCATATCTCCTATACCTTACCAGCTAGGGATTCCAAATTTGGTGTGTGAGTACATCTTGGGATGGCGGAGTTTCGCGTACCACTTTCAGGTCACTGTGACCTTGACCTTTGACCTCGATTTAACTAAGAGCTTGTCCGGAGCATATCTCCTATACAATACCAACTAGGGATTCCAAATTTTGGGGAGTGAGTACATCTTGGGATGATGGAGTGTCACGTATCACTTTCATGTCACTTTCACCTTGACCTTTGACCTCGATTAAACAAAAAGCTTGTCCGGAGCATTTCTCCTATAACTTACCAGCCAGGGATTCCAAATTTAGAGTGTGAATATATCTTGGGATGGCGGAGTGTCGCGTACAACGTTCAGGTCACTGTGACCTTGATCTTTGACCTCGATTTAGCAAAAAGCTTGTCCGGAGCATTTCTCCTATACCTTACCAGCTAGGGACGCCAAATTTTGGATGTGAGTACATCTTGGGATGACGGAGTGACATGTTCCACTTTCAGGTCACTGTCGCTTTCAGATCGACCTTAAACCTCGATTGAACAAAAAGCTTGTCCTGAGCATATCTCCTATACATTACCAGCTAGGGACTCCAAAGTTTGGATGTGAGTACATCTTTGGATGACGGAGTGTCATGTACGACTTTCAGGTCATTGCAATCTTGACCTTGACCTTGACCGTTAACCTCGATCTAACAAAATCTTGTCCGGAGCATATCTCCTATACCTTACCAGCTAGGGATTCCAAATTTGGTGTGTGAGTACATCTTGGAATGGCGGAGTGTCATGTACCACTTTTAGGTCACTGTGACCTTGACCTTTGAACTCGATATAGCAAAAAGCTTGTCCGGCTCATATCTCCCTTACCAAATTTGGTGTGTGAGTACATCTTGGGATGGCGGAGTGTCGCGTATCACTTTCAAGTCACTGTGACCTTGACCTTTGACCTCGATTTAACAAAGAGCTTGCCCGGAGCATATCTCATATACCTTACCAACTAGGGTTTCCATATTTGGGGTGTGAGTACATCTTGGGATGTTGGAGTGTCACGTATCACTTTCATGTCACTTTCATGTCACTTTGACCTTGACCTTTGACCTCGAATTAACAAAAAGCTTGTCCGGAGCATTTGTCCAATACCTTACCAGCTATGGATTCTAAATGTGGAGTGTGAGTACATCTTGGGATGGCGGAGTGTCATGTACCACTTTCAGGTCACCGTGACCTTGACCTTTGAACTCGATATAGCAAAAAGCTTGTCCGGCTCATATCTCCTATACCAAATTTGGTGTGTGAGTACATCTTGGGATGGCGGAGTGTCGCGTACCACTTTCAAGTCACTGTGTCCTTGACCTTTGACCTCGATTTAACAAAGAGCTTGCCCGGAGCATATCTCCTATACCTTACCAGCTAGGGTTTCCATATTTGGGGTGTGAGTACATCTTGGGATGTTGGAGTGTCACGTATCACTTTCATGTCACTTTCATGTCACTTTGACCTTGACCTTTGACCTCGAATTAACAAAAAGCTTGTCCGGAGCATTTGTCCTATACCTTACCAGCTATGGATTCCAAATTTGGAGTGTGAGTACATCTTGGGATGGCGGAGTGTCATGTACAACTTTCAGGTCACTGTGACCTCGATTTAACAAAAAGCTTGTCCGGAGCATATCTACTATACCGTAACAGCTAGGGCTTCCAAATTTGGTGTGTGAGTACATCCTGGGATGACGGAGTGTCGAGTACCCCTTTAAGGTCACTGTGACCTCGACCTTGACAACAATTTTACAAAAAGCTTATCCGGAGCATATATCCTATACCTTACCAGCTAGGGATTCCAAATTTGGTGTGTGAGTACATTTTGGATGGCGGAGTGTCGCATACCACTTCCAGGTCGCTGTGACCTAGACATTTGACCTTGATTTAACCAATATCTTGTCCGGAGCATATCTCTATTGAGGAGTGTCGCAATCTGTTCTGTTTTTAATGTTAAGGATTGACTCCTGGGTCATTTTTAACATTATCAAAACTTTATGTTACACCTCCATTACATTGTCTGTAAAAAAAAAATCGCCAAAATGCATTTGGGTGTCAAACACTTTGGGGCATATGTCACGCGTGACGACTGTACTTGTTTTATTGATATTTAGTTCCAGTGCGATTATTGTTTATGTCGGTTCAAAAACTAGGTCACTAGGTCAGATCACAGAAACTCCTTGTTAACGTCCAATAGACTACAAATCGCATAAGATCGTCTTAAAAATAGGTCACAATATTTGCCTCATTGATCTCTAGAACGAGTTCAAATTTGCGTCATCTCAGTTAAAAAAAAGTCATTAGGTCAAATCATAGAAAATCTTTTAGAGGCTACAACTCTCATTCTAACTGAATTAGACTTACATAAAATGTTGCATTATTGATATCTAAGTCAGGTTTGAGTGTGGTTTATGTCTTGTCAAAAACTAAGGCAGAAGGTAAAATCATGAAAGTACATTATTAACACTCTTGATGCTATTTATCGCTTTTAATCTTGGTAAAAATGTGTGCCTCATTATAATGTAAAAAGCCACGGTAGAATGTGGGTCATGTCGCTCAAAATCTGTGTCACTTTATGTCAAGTTTTACATGGTGTACAAGGTGAGCAATATAGTGTCATAATGGATCTTGTCTATTCAAACATGTAGACATTAAGGGCCTCCCAGATGACCCTCTGATCAGGGTCTGCACTATTTGTCATTTTACAATAAATTACAAAAGAACAACCATACATAATCAAAAATGAATCTTAATCGGGGGATATTGTTTTTGACCTTTTTATTTGTTTGTTTTCCTACATGTCTAAAGCGTTGACCTTGTCAATTACGTTGGAACTACATGTGATTAAAGACTTTTCCTCATTTCATTGATGGACTAACCCCCAGTGTATTCGATAGGCGAGAAAAAGCATGAATCACAAGCTTTCACCGAGTATATCAACCTCAGTTGGTGTGAAATTACAGGTAATTAATCTCTAGTTGTCTAGAGAGGCCCTCACATACTCACACTCATGGGTTTTTTCAATAGGTTTTACTACCAAACTAACAACTTAAGGTACGGGCCTCACATGAAACGCTTGGGTGAGTATATCCCTAGACAAGGTAGCAGTATAGGACAGAACTTGAACGAGGCGGCATGCTTTGATAGCTGGTTAGGTGTTATGACCGAAAATCGTCAGGAGATGTCTTTAAGACTTCATAGTTTGAGCTCAGTTTAAATTTGGCCATGTCTTACCAAGGTCAAAGTCATTTATCTAAAGGTCAAATGGACTAAATTAAATATTAGCTAAATCTTTGGAACCCCATGTGATAGAGACGGCATATGTACCCTATTTAAGAAATTCTTCTCAAGCTCTGTCCCGCAGATCATTCAGATGTAATGGTCGCATCAGTAAACTTGGTGTGTTACAAACATATCTTGTTATTTCGCTTCACCTAATCACACATATTTTAAAATCTGCCGAAGATCAATAAAAGTTATATCAAGAGTACCACATAAGACGAGACAGTTTATGTGCAGTTTACTTTTATTGAAAACCTGAGCAGAGTTCAAATTTTAGAGAACGTGGTGTTCTCTTGTATAACCCATCCGACCAAATGCTGTCAGTAACCAGATAAACAAAACAGATATTTCCATTATAGACTTAATTAAAACAAATTACATGAATCTTGGAGAAACAGTGTTTTAACAAATAAATTCACAAAATTGATATTAGAGAAGAAGGTGTAAAACCTAATTATGAGAGGGGCAAATTGTGGTCACCTGTAGTGCGTTCAGTTACCGTATCGATGGCCATCGATAGCCTCAAAAACGTATCAATTTAACGAAAACGACCTGTTTGCACGATATCGATGGCCAACGGCCTCACATGTAGAGGCCAATGCAAACAAGAAAAACAAAATGGCGACCAAATGAGTATACAAGCAAGAGCAAACAGTCCCGAGTTAATTTCTCACCAATAAACCAACATTTTCCAATACTTAATATATCAAACAAAGCAGCTTACATCTAAGCAGCTAAATTTTATTTTTATATGCGGTAAAATTGATCCATTCCAGTTGATTAGTACACGTTTGCGTGTGTTATTCCGAATAGTACATAAATCGTTCTTACCCTTGAAAGGTAAATAAACATGTGAGCGCAATGAATTATTATTGGACAGTTTTGAAGAACGTTAGATGTCGTACAATAAGTGTTGTTTGCATCGGCTAATGTTATTGTTTTCCGATACGGTACTTGCACACGCTACAGTTTTTAAAGATCAACATCGGATAATCTTTACAAAGCTTTATCAAAATCCATTCAAATCTGTATAAAAACCATTGATATTATAAAGCCTTTTCTATCACATCTAAATTTAAAACGGACAAATAAGTATTGGCGTAATGATCCAATTTCAATAGTAAGTATATATTTACTTTAAATACATTGAATGCAAGTATTTTATAAATAATTGATATGGACGTATGCGAAACAGTGTTAAGCAACGCAAGCAAAGACAGCAATTATATCCTTATTTAAGCTGCAACATAATGTAGGTTATTTTGACAAGAAAGATATGTTCAAACTATTTGACACACTGATCGAGCCACATTTTATTATACGGTTCTGAAATATGGGGATTTGAATATTGTAAACATACTGAAAATGTCCAAGATAAGTTCTATAGAAATTTTTCGCAACTTCCATCCAATACTTATCATATGTTTATGAGATGAGAATGTGGAAGATATCCTTTGTATATTGATTATTATCACCCTTTTCTATTTTGCATAGTATAATTCTATTATTATTCTTTTAATTCTTTGAATATTAGTAATAATTAAGATTTTTATCCTGTTGTTGTAAAAAAAACACTAAAACATGTAGATCTAATTATGATTAACTTCTAAAACTTTTTGATTTCACACACAAACATATTGAAAGCTTTACCTTTGGGAGCTTTCGCCTGTGTACTACAGGCTTTTTCAACCAACTGATGTTTCACTGTGACTTGACATCGCTCGAGGCTTTAGTGAGCGATGTTAATGCATTGTCCCAGATGTGTGGCAAGTTGTAGCGGCCCCCGTCCCTGTTGAGCGCCGGCTTGTGTGCTCTGATGTAGTTTGCCTCTTTGACCCCCCGTTCAAACCAAGAGGGTTCATGGTCTAGTATGTGCACTGATTCCGTTGACACGGAATGTCCTGGATTGTCCTGATTTATGTTGCGTGATACCTCACTGTTGCTTGAGCTAGGCCGTCTGTGCTCCATGTAACGTGCCTTGAGATTTCTCTCCGTCTCCCCGATGTAGTCCTTATCGCACTGATGTTTCTTGTTTCCTTCACACTTGATGTGATAAATGGGGCCACAAACCTCCAATTTATCTGACTTGTCTTTGGGATGTACCAATAATTGTCTGAGAGTTTTGTAAGGTTTAAAACACACGTTTACCTTATGTTTGTTGAAAACTCTTTTCAAGGTCTCACCTTTCCCTTTCACGTAGGGTAAAACTACACTGCCCTTGGTGTCTCTCTTTTTTGGAGACTGTTTCTTGGAACTGTCCTTTTTGGCTTTAAGTTTCTTGGTTACCTTATTTATTGCCCATCTGGGGTATTTACACACACTCAAAGCCCTGTTTACATGTCTTATTTCTGTTTTTAAATCATTCTGATCTGTGATCACTGTTTCTGCTCTTTGGTGTAGGGTTCGAACAACACCAAGCTTGTGTTCTTCCGGGTGGGCCGCTACAACTTGCCACACATCTGGGACAATGCATTAACATCGCTCACTAAAGCCTCGAGCGATGTCAAGTCCCAGTGAAACATCAGTTGGTTGAAAAAGCCTGTAGTACACAGGCGAAAGCTCCCAAAGGTAAAGCTTTCAATATGTTTGTGTGTGAAATCAAAAAGTTTTAGAAGTTAATCATAATGAACAATACCACACAGTTGAATTTCCACAAGAATGTAGATCTAATGTTAGAATTAATAAAAAACATTATTTTTGAAAATTTAAATCTCAGAAGAAGCAAAAAGGGGTGAATCAACTTCAGCACCTAAAAGGGACGTCAAATCTTAGCAGAAACAATGAAAAATAAACAATAGTGTAGATCTCTAAACAGTACATTATCACTATAATCTTACCGAAGCGACTACTATTAATTTCAAGCATTTACACGCATGATAGTATGGCTTTGAGCGGACATAACTCTCTTAGAAACAGCTCTAAAATGCTATACGCACACCATATCTAAACAGTTTTTCAAATGTATAATCTTCTATACGTATCATTTTCCATAATTGTCTGTTAAATATCTAGTTTTAAGCATTGACTCCATATAGATATTCTTTTTTAAACACGTTAAAGGTGTTAGAAGTCTGAACAAAGGTCCGACTGGTTAATATGAATTACCTCCCTTTAATAGTGAAGAAAATAGAAACACTTAATTTCATTACTCAAAATCGTTTTCATATTTTTTTTTATTTTTTTTTTTTTTTATCATAATTAAACTAACTAATGTTTAGAATTTTTGGCCCATAAAGCATAAATTTTACAACAATTATTTTCATAAATTGGGGCTTCAAGCAAGGTAATTTACTCTAGTAAAGACCTCATATGAATTTGAGCGTGACCTCAGTTGACCAATCGGCTCCATATGACCATTTCATGTGTCGCGGTGCCGTAAAACCCAACTCAATCAATCAGTTGACCAATGGGATTTCTAGAATCTGGTAGGAGGTAAGATAATTAATTATATGTGCTTAGTTCGAACTGCTTCAGCTGGTTTTGTTATCAAAATAGTATATATAAATATATAGGCCGGTACCTATACTGGTACTGCTATGGCAAGTATTATATCTTTTGTATATATGTAAATTAAGTGGCTAAACTAACAAGCCCATAAGTGAAAATCATTTATGACCTCAGACAGGCAGACACGCGTTAAGCAGTTTCCATCTGCCTTCCGCAGGGAATAAAAATTAAAGCACCAAGACCTTACGGTATAGTGTCAGGCGACTATAACTTCTGTCGAGAAATGTTGTGACAACGGGAAGTCTTCACCTAATGTTTCTCAGAGCTGAATGATATATAAATGGCCTTGGAACGAAGTGTGCTAAATAGAACGTACTGTATATTATAATATAACCTACATTTTTAACCAATCAAACTGCATTTTGCATCTTATTAAGTACGGCACTTAATTATTAAGAATTTTATTGTTTTTCGACGTCGCGTGGTGTCTGCACGCGGTATAGATAACTGCGCCTCGTAGCAACTAGTTGTAAATACTACCATATTTGGCAATCTCACCACCAGAATAAGTGAGGTTTGTTTACATTTAACGTGGGAATATTCTATCCTCGGCCAATCAAAATATACTTTATATTCTAAGTTAGAACATATTAAGTGAAATCGTAATGGCTAAGAAGGGGGCCACTCGCTAATGCTCGTTCCGCCCCTTCTGAACAATTAAGATTTCACTTAATATGTTCTAACTACAACTTGAAATCAGACGTTATCATTTTACTGGCTACATGAATCATTTTACAGTGAAGACATTGTTGTTCCTATTTAAACAAAACTAAAGTATTTTTTTACAGTTTACAGAAAACCCCGATCTTTCTTTAAATAAAAGAAAAACAAAGGGGGACAAACAGTTCAGGTTTGATCGGACGGCAGGTTACATCTGATCATGCTCTTAAAAGGGAAAAATTAAGCTCCACACATTTTAGTGGGAAAGACAAAAATTATCAAATGTAACATCCCGTTTAGAACCGTCTTAAAATATTGCCTGAAAATTTATTTTTTTCTAAATTCACCTTTTAACTTGACGTTTTATTTTAAACCAAGCCAAAGACTTACCCTGGCTATTATTTTATTCCAGATATTCAAATAACAATGTATATTGAGACACACAATGTTTTATTCAAAATGTGGATTGCTTTTACCTTAAAAAGGGACTGTCGATCGTTTATAGCCCGGTCTTTTACAGTTTTGGCAAGACTATTTTCAGATTCTATATTTAATGGAGGGAAGTTTTATTTGAATATTGACAGAATATTGGTCAATAAAAAATAAGCGATACTTATCAATCATTAATAATTATAGAGATACATCAATTCAGATTAGTTAGTTTCGAGTTTACACACAACTTTAGAAACTGTTGTATTTTTTAGCTAAACAGCGCATATGGTGATACCGTTCTGCCCGGCGCCGCCTGTCTGGATGATAATAATTGCAAACGACTTCTTCTCTGAAAGCAATAATTCCATTGTAACCAAACTTCATCAGAAACATCGGTAGGGTGGGGGAATGAAAAGTTGTTAAAAGTTTGTGGGTTTGGTTATTTGTATGGTTGTCATGTCATGTCAACCATGCACAATATCTAGAAAACTTTTATTCTCCGAAATTGCTTGTCTAAAAGCTTTTTCCACTCCAGGGGTCATACTTTTATATTAATCTTTTTAAAACTTGCTGGAAATTATAATTTTGAAAAAAGCTTGGCACTATGTGAATATGGCTTACATAAAATTAAAATGTAGGTCAGGGGTCTAAACATAGAAAAAGCGTATAAACACTGTAGGAGTCATATTTTTAGATATAAGCTCATAAAACTTGCTCAGAATGATCACCTTGACAGAAATATATGCAATGTAGTAATATGGATTTCCAGGGGTGAAAAGGTGGGTCAGTATGTCAAATCATAGGAAAAGTTTCAAAGTGCTCTAGGGCCAACATCGTTTTCTATAATTTAATGAAACTATCTCAGATTGATCAACATGACAAAATCTAGGTGAGTTATTTATATGGGTTATGTACGATTAAAAAGTAGTCAGTAGGTCAAACCATAAAAATACTTCTGAACTCTTTAAGGACTCCATTGTTAACCCAAAAATCACGAAACTTATTTAAATCCAGGTATTGTATGATTATGATTTATGTCAAGTCAAAAAGAAGGTCATTATGTCAAACCATAGAACGGCTACTGAACCCTTTAGAGGTCGCTCGGTGCCATATGACCATTTCATGTGTCGCAGTGCCGTAAAACCAAACTAAATCAATTATAGGTCGCATAACCGTAACCTCGTTAATCCGTCCCAGTATGATCACCTGACAATATCTAGGTCGAATATGAATATTATTCATGTCAGATCATCAAGTAAGTTTTTAGTTGGTCAAAGTGTAAAAAACTTCTGGAAAAACCGTATGTACAGTTCTATGTTCATTTCTCTAGAGGGCGCTTCGTGGCCCTCTTGTTTGTTGATAATATGACTATGCTCTGGTTCCAAATATTGTAGCTTAACGTTTTGCTGTATTGTTGGAATGGTTCAAGAATGTGGCTCAGAATGGTACTGTATTTTTATAATAGTCCAAGAATATGTTTCAGAAGTTACTATACTCTTGGAATGGTTCTAGAATATGGCTCAGAATTGGACCGTATTCTTGGAATGGTTCTAGAATATGTCTCAGAATTTTACTATATTCTTGGAATGGTTCCAGATTATGCCTCATAGCTGTATGTTTTAATGTGCATATTCTGCTTTTCTTTTAGCTTGCTTAAAACTATCATCTGCTAGAATATAGACGATATTTCTTATGATCTATAGTAATAACTCTTTATGTGAGAACTAGTATTGTCTTAAGTTGAGGAATAAATGAAGCGCAATAAAATGCGTACCTATGGAGTAATGGGTTAAACAGGCAACATTTTCAGCAGATGTCAGTTACTCTGTGTTGAAAGAATTAAAAACCTGATCAAGAAATTTTGGAAAATTTAATTGACTAAACTTTGTTTTCATTTCATAGATTCACTTTGCTGAAATGAACAACTTCCGTCAGAAGTTTGAATCAGGTAAAATTGATGACAAAGAGCCGGAGCCTAAAAAGAAGTCGGTAAAGGAAGACTATGATGATGGAAGAGAGTTTGGAAATGAAAGATGTCGTCAGTGAAGCTGACCAGGCTTCTGAAGACCTTCCTGAAGCAGTAACAGCAAAGAATATATTGGATAAATTTAATTAAATCCGAGTGGAAGATGCAGTGACAGTTACATTTCAGAAGACAGAGTCGCCAACTCGACAGCAGAAAGTAGAATATGAGAGTAAACTATTCGAGAAACTTGCTGAAGAGGCTGGAAATTCAGACACCAGAGAGAACGAGAGTACTCCATCAGAAAGGCTTGTAAAAGAGGCTGGAAAATCAGACACAGGAAAGTTTGAAAGTACACCAGCACAACCAGAGCGAGTTGTTTGGTCAGGAGACGTCAAAGCAGATTCACAACCAGAAAAATGCTATGCAGAAACTATTTTGAACAAGTTAAATGAAATTCAGTCTTGTGCCCCAGCTGTCATGCCAAGAATGAGAAGAGGTACTACTTTTGATAGATCTCGGGAGATGGAAGATCTCGTTGAACCAAACGAACATAAAAAAGAGTATGATAAAAGTATTTATGAAAACAAGCCGACGGAGGAAAAAGTTGTCAAATATCATGACAAGGCACAGGAAGTCGTGCAAGAATCTAATATGGTTAAAACTTTGATCTCCAAATTCAACCGCATGGAAAGTAAAATTGGTAACAAACAAGCTCAATCAGCTAAGAGAGAAGTCCGAGAAAGTACGCCCAACAGGTCAAGAGGCGTAATATCCTCGACACACCGGAGGTCCCTGGGGTTCATGACATCACTCCCTGTATCAAGAAAGGTAACATATGATATTAAAGTTAACTATTGGAAAGTTGGCTTAGCCAGCTTACTAAGAATTACTCTCTGTGAATTGCACCCACTTAACTTTTACGTCATGAAACTACCACTAACACCCGTATTTTGGCTCGTTTCAAATTTTGAAAGAGCTAAAAGTATTCATTTTTTCACACAAATGTAACGAGATCCGGCAAATTCGAATGAGAGAGAAGTAAGCTTTGAACGCGCTTTCACCTTTGTTGCGGGTCAAATACGGTGTTTTTGTTGAAACCTTGGATATCTGACTGACGCGATTCCAAGACGTACAGCGAACCAAACGTCTTGGTAAAATATATATTGCCCGCAAAAACGAACTGTGAAGCGCAAGACTACATCGGAAAGCGGATGTCTATGAAATGAATGTGTATTAGTTCAATCCTGTGAATGTATTACTTAACCAACTCAACTAAGAATATATATCACAAATGAAGAAAAAAAGATTAACAATGCACATATTTGTCAAGACGTTCGGTTACCCTAACCCTAATGCTAGAGCCCTAAGCTTGATCTGTGTTTAAATCGGGCGTTCTATGAGGCGACAGTGTCTTTAGCCGGACACTAATTAAGGCATGAACAAAATATACAGACTATATGAAATATATAATAATTTTCCTTGGGCTATCTTGCCTGATAATTGAGCATGAAACTACATAAACTATATAAAATGGATGAAACTAACTAAAATGGATGAGCTACTTTGCCTACAAAACCAAAACTAAATAATATTCCCGAACTCACTGACTGTTTGAGCACGGTACAGGCTGGTCCGTTAATTGATGTATGCTCAGCGTTTGCTTCTGCTGAGCTACAGTATGGTGAACTGATGCTGAGCGATATTGCTCAGCATTGATGTAGCTGATGATAAACCGTGTCACCAGCGCTAGTCTCAAGAAGACTGCTCGGCGTTGTTGAACCTGTGATGAGATATAGTCTCGAACCAATTGCTCAGCGTTGTCTCTGCTGAACTACCAATAAATACGAAAGAAGACTCAAGCAGGAAACGCAGCACAAACAATACACCCATCTCTAAAGCAGAACACACACACAGCCATACCATAACAAACACACACACACACAATACCTTTCCTTCATCCACACACTAAATAGAAAACAACACGCAAGACAAACATAAAGCTAAGTGAACATAGGAGCCCTCCTTGGTACGGTCAGTAGCAATCAATAATCAATTATAAATTAATTAATTATTAACACCCACTGGGGGGTTAAACCTGGGTTTAGGGGCGCCCAACCTCACACTTATCTCCTATATTCACCTATAAAGACGAAAAGTGTACATAAAACCTTTGTTCCACTACAGTTCTATAACATCAATGTTCCAGCTTGCCTTGGAACCTCTATGATGTATCGTCGATCTTTAACAAACCTTCACTCTTTAATAATAACTGTTTTTGGTCCCAAACAAATCTCAATGATCTGAGAGCAACGTACTAACGAGCTATCATCAAAAGTAAGCTATCCCGTTAATATCTTGTGGAGAAAGTTGTCGTGTGAACGAATTTAGCAATCTCCCTGTGTTCAATATCTCAACAGGTTATATTCACCGACCGTCTAACATTGAACAGTTCTTTCAATATGCATAAATTAATCTAAATAGTTGATTATTCCTAATAATTAAGAAAATGCAAACTTTTACTTTTACACCAGCAAGTTATAAACTTTGGTTATGTATAAAATGTCCAGTACAGAAAAATAATGACTTTAAAGCTTATTTGAGAGATAATACACACAATTCAGTTTTTGGTATACAGTCAGCACAAAGCGTAGACAATTACATTAGGCAAAGAACAAAAACGTATGATGTGCGTTATCTTCGCACTGGTTCTACATAAATCAACTGCCAATATACACATGTTCAAGAGGCTTAATAACTACATAAAGATTATTTCTGACAATGTTGCACTGAAGCCTATTTAGATACAAAGATACATACATGTGTGGACATGAGAGGAAGTCTACTTATTCATTACTACATAACTATGTGGTCTATATCAGATATAGATATCAAACCTAAACTACTTCACCACTTCTAACCATAGTTGGACAGAGATGTTCTGCTGTGCAAATTTGCCATCAGTTGTCATTTAAAAGAACTGAAGCATGTTCTTTGCGTGACCCTCTTTGGATAGGTTTTTTCCATATACAAAACATAGTTTAAATATCCATTAAAATTGTTGATTTCATTGGCAGGTCCTTCCCTTAAAATTCTAAACTGGTATCATTGTTGATCAATATTGGTGTACCAATACGGCAAAGTAGTGACTTGTTAATGATTGATTGGATTAATTACATTTTGAAATGCGTTATATGCATATCAAATATGTCAATGAAATGTATTGTCTGCATGTTGAATGTGTGAATGGTTAATTAACTAGCAGATCATATCTGCAAGGAATTTACTTTGTACAGTTTTGAACAAATTTCACTTAGATACTTGCTAACTTAAACTAAACAATCAGTTTCTAAAACACTTAAACGTTTATGTATTAGCTTTTAAATGTCTGAGAGGAGAATAGCCTCTATTACAAGCTCCGCAAGAAACGACTGTCACATGCGCCGCACATGACCGAATTTGCTGATACCATTTTCCAAAGATGAAAAAAAAGTTCAGGGTCGGAGTGCTAAAACTAGCGTCAGTCGGGTTAGAGGAAACACAAGTATTTTATAGCCTTACCATTGCAAACGCTCATGTCAATTACTAAATAATAGCATTATATTGCAAATATAAGACGAGTTCTAGCGGTTTTTTAAGTCAACCGCTGAACCTATCATTACCTTTGTACTTAAAAAGTCATTATCTAGGTTCCAAATTAACAGTAGGCGTTTTAGACTGGCAAATGTTCGTGGAGCAACCAAATCTCGTGGAGCACATATTTTGTTCGGCTGGTAGTGTGACGTCATGGTCCGACATGCCGTGGAGTACGAAAGATATTGGTTGTAAACTTTGTTGAGTTCGTTGAGCAATAGACGCCAAACATAATCCATAAACATTTTTTTGATTGGTGAGATCTGTTTCGTGGTGTAATCTCAATTAATGGAATAGCTAACATTTTGCCAGTCGAATACGCCTAGTGTCATAAAACATTCACTTTTAACATAAAAATCTTACATGGTTACCTCAACAACCATTTACAGTAATTATGGCTAAATGAGAAAACTATATTGAAGATTCGTATTATATATACGTGTCCGATTTAAGCTATTTAAAGGCAAAGTGCATCGATTTATTTTAACCAGTGTATTTTAGTCGCAAACTTAGATTTGCAAACCTCTATAATACAGCCATTCACCTTTAACACAAATAATGATTTTAGTTACCTAACAACTACTAACAATATTTGCCACATAAGAGCATTATACAGCGCCGCTCCTTGTCTAATACAACAGCCAGTGAGACACAAACAGTGTGTGTATTGTTCAGAGGTAGTCTTTATAGCACAGGGGGCATGTTTTGAATCACAGTTGGAAAAGTTGTTTATAAGAATCATACTCATATATGGAGTTAATATATTTATTAATATCACTATCTCCACACTACCTTTTTGTAATTCATCTATGACAGTTTAAACCAAATCCCTAAAATAGTGTGGAAGTTGCACACGTTTAATTTCGAAGGCCAACAACTTATGCTTAAATAATGGCAGTCAAATCCCAAGCCGTTTGTACTTCTTTAGATACACGTAGTTAGTCTATGAAGTAATGTAGGAAGAATTAACTGTATACGACGTTTTCCCTATATATCTCTACATGTATTCTATTTTGTGAAATTTTAGAATGGACCGTACCTTCTGTCAAAATAACTGCAGCTCAAACCACTTTTAGACCACTTTTACATATACGTAGTGAATCTGTGAAAGTTTGGCAACCACTCTCTAGTATCATTCTATATAATGTATTTGGTGTTTAAAAGAAATAAACTCGGAACGAGTAATTTTAATAAAAAAGACATTCACTGGATATTTTGTAATTTTCAATTTCCCGACGCGTTTCGTTCATTACTCATCAGGGGAATGAATACAATATGATTAAAAATAGATGTTCATGGTAACTATGTGTGTTAACTTCATCATGTAGTTACCATGAACATCTATTTCCATTTCTATTTCGGGAAATGTTTTTTTTTTTAAAACTTCAGTGAATGTCTTTGTGTATATTTGGTATATAGATCTACTATATTATGCTATCCCCTCATATCAACATAAATGTTATACTGGATGAGTTAAATTAAAATATTCCTCCATGGTGCAACCCCTCAACTATAAGCAGTAGCCCTTCATCTTACGATCTCTCCAACCATTTTTCAACAGATCAAGGAAAAACACCATATTCAATCAGCAACAAAGGTGAACACAATCAAAGCTTACTACGTTCTCGTTCAAATTGGAGCCATCACATGTACATGAAAAATAAATACTTACAGCTCTTTCAAAGTTTAATCGAGCCAAAATACGGCTGTTAGTGGTAGCATTTATGTCGTCAAGTTCGCGTGATTAAACCCAACTGACTTTTATCCACAAATAATGTTACAGAGAAACAAATAAAACTGTGAAATAATGTTCCGTTGTGAAAGATGCAACTGTTTGAAAAAATGGTCAACAAATTTCTAACATTTAAAATCAAACGAGAGCAAAACATTGTGAAGACATTTTATTCATTCATTGCAAAAGATGCCGTAGTTCTTGTGGGAATGCAAACAGACAAATTAATCTGGTATGTAATGATCTGTTGAAGTCTGAAGTGGGAAACGAGTATTCTCATCATTGTAAGCTTCAACGTCCTTATATGTGATGGGATATGGTGTTTTATAAACTATAAAAGAAATAACACATTGAACAAAATCAAGTATTTGGCATACAAGAAAGTTAATGCGGTTTCCAACGACAATCACCCTCAAGACCTTGCAAAAGAGGCATTGGTATAGACCTCGGGTAAAGTGTTGATTCATTTACTATGAGAGTTGTGACCAAATATATATACATCCCGCTATTGCAAAATGTATCCTACTAGTTTAGTTCACTGTGACAACAATAATAGACAAATACTGGTCCGGGAAATAAACCCTATACACACTAGCTAGGGATGCCAAATTTGGGAAGTTGGTACAGCTTTAGATGAGAACGTGTCATTTTCAGGTCAATATGACCATAACACTTGACATCAAATATAGAAAAATGTTGTCCTGGTCATATCATATTTGTAGTGATTGTAAAAGCAGCCGAATAAAGCGTCAGAATAACGCTTAACCTTTTTCATGGTTTTTCAAAACGCACTCTATTCGTATCATATAACAGTAATTCTATATCAAAATGTGTTGCCATGTGCCAGGAAAAGGTAGTGAAGGTCTACGAACTGTCAGAAAATTCTAAGAACTGTCAGGAAAATTTGAAAATATCGGCAAATACCAAAGAATCTTCGAAAGCACTGCAATACATATTTAATGGGAGAAAAAGTGTTGAGATATACATAGGGGCATACAGAGGTCAGTTTTCCCTTTAAAAGTTCACTAATGTATTCTAAATTTTCTCAAAAGTATTACGAAACGTACAGAAGACGTAATAAACATTTGAATGTAATATGTCGGGGGAATTGGCCGGGAACTTTGTTTCCTCTGTGAAACTAGACAAGGGTTTAGGTTAAAAACATGAATTTTTGTCATTTTTTGCAAATAGTTACCTCCCTTGTTTAGAATCTACTTTCAAGTATCCTTTATTGTACCACAATATCGCATAGAGGTACAATGCCAGATAAGGTTTTTCAAGGGATGCTAGATAAATTTTTGTTACTTTAAATAGAAAATATTTCAAATGAGTGTGTTTTCAGTCGTGAATAATTGAATGGGTTGGATAAAATAATATATCGCGAGCCTTGGCGAGCAATATATCATTTTATCAAACGAGTGCAATAAATTCACGACTGAAAACACACGAATTTGATATCCTATTTATCACATAAACACCAAATGACACGAAATTTTCCTAACGGCCTTACTTTCACATTTGCTCTCGGCTCTTAGGAAAACTATTCATCATCTTCGGTTTTATTCATCCGTAGATAAAAGCACCTATCACACTAAAATAAAAAAAAATCAACATCAATGTGTTGTAAAAAGACTTCTGTGATACCATTTTCAAATTTTAAATCAATATTATGTTTAAAATTGTTCTAATGGACTAAATTTGACTATTTGACATTTAGAATCTAGTTTCGTTTTCACAATAACGTCATTATAGCAACATGACGTCGTTATCATTGTAACGTCTAAATTTCAAAACAGTCTCAGTCACTGTTAATACAAGAGATCAACGTAGCCGGATTTGCGGCCTGAGTGTGCGGGACTTTTGGAGATATTGTTTTTATAATACTTAGAAGTGTTTCAATACCTAGTGGTGATCTAAGTTTGTTTGGATTCTCTTAACCGATTTACAGTCGGCGTAGTAGTACAGCATTTTGGTGATTCGAAAATTAGTATAAAAAAAGCCCAGTGGGCCGTACAATTTTTACGGACCTCTATATTTTTCATGTGTATGTGATAAATAGCCGTACAGCAAACCCTATCTGGCAATGTATCATTCCGCACTATTGAGAAAAAAAATATATATATCTAAAATTTATTCAAACAAATGAGGAAACTCTTACGAAAATACCATAAAAACGTAAGATAGACTGCAAACTATGTTCAAAGAGAGAAATGAGCTCGAGAATTGTAAATTAGATTCTACACTTGTCTGTGGCTTTCGACAATGCAATGATCCGCATTTTAAACAGTGATATTTTTGTTACAAGTATACGCGTAACGCCGGGCTCTAATGTGGCGTCATTGACGTCAGTTGCTATTATGACTCGAAAGTATAACGTCTATAAAGGAAACACTGGTCGGTTTGATACCTTTCCCTAAACAAATTCGTTTGTATTTAATAAAAACCGTTCGTAGGTGGAATCTAAAGTTTGTAATGTTTTCTTCTTCAAACGGGGGTTCATATAAATACCAAAGCAAAGCTCAAATAGCGCGACCTTTTAACAGTTGCCTGTTGCTATTGGACATTGATACGTGATACGGAAAAAAGGAATCTTTACAATTCCGTTAATTTACTCGTTTTCAATGTAAGATGAAGCGAGAATAGTTATCAAACACGGTTTTGGGTAAGGACGCGGTATTCTATACTCCCTAAAGTTCGTTTCCGAATGGGAACAGACCAACCTCGGGTATAGAACCCCTACCCTGTTTTAATAACTGTTTATGACGCATTATAGGTAAAGTTCAGTCTATTTTGGTGTATTCTAGTGATTTTAGGTTTTCTTAGTAACCCCTAATTATGTAGCCTAATTCTAAGAGACCTATGGTTTAATAGGTTTTTCTTTACTGTTTTCAGTCATCGCTTTTTAATTTAAGTTTACATTAAAACACTTTGAACAGATTATAAATAGTCAAGATATTTTGTAATAAACTATTACAGCGAGATTAAATGCTATTAACTTGATATAGTACATTTATATTTTAATTTCACTTTGCTTTAACCTGTCATTTATCTTTCACATAACCAATCAACCTTCTTTTTAATAAGACAAACAAATGAAGACTTTATTTAACGAAAGTGCTCATTGAATTTTATAAATCTTCTTCGAGGCCCTCAACAAGTAAATAAAACTTTTGCGAGACCTTATAAAAGGCATGTGCGTTTCATACAAAATGTATAATTAACAAAACAACACAAACAATATTAACGAGCATTTTTTAAGAACAGCAGTGTCTTAACCGTTTGAACCATAGTCATGCATATATGCACCCCCCTGTATTTAGTGTACCTGTTAAGAGCACACTTGCCCTATGCTAACAATGAAATACCAGTTTAGAGCCACACAAATGATTCATCTTTTTAGGGCATGCCCCGTATTCTACAATACAAGGACGTTGTGTTGACAAAAGATAACATAGATCAAGTAAAAGATGAACTAAAAATTAAGAAAATAATCTTTTATACGATATGATTATTTGCAAAACAGGGATACTCAGCTATAGACCACGTGCATGAACTCCTTATCTGTGTCTCGATAGTTTGAAAATTGAATACTCTACTGATTTAACTAGACCAAGCATCAATGGTTATTCATTTCCCAAGTAGTGTCTTGTCACATGATACCAATGATTCAGGTTAAGTTGATGTGTGTACTCAAATGCTCCCTCCTCACAACGTCCCCATAACAACAATTCCCTCCTTAAAACAACGCTTGTACTTTGAAAGTTATGCTCCGAACAAGCCTTCACTTTGATAAAAAGAACAAAGAGCAATAACTCCAACAATGATTGTGACAGAGTGTACTCTGCATTCGTTGTCAATGAGAGTATGTATATTAAGTTTGAAGCCAATAGCTCTAATACTTTGGACGTTATGTTCCCAACAAGCCTAACTTGGATAATATAACAAAAGAAAATAACTCATAAATTAATGGTGACATATGTTCTTGTGTATTGCACTCGTGGTCCGTGAGATTTATATCTACATGTAGTTTGAAGTCAATACCGTAGCTATTATACTTTGTAAGTTTAGTTCCGGACGAGCCTAACTTGGATAAAAATATCAAATGGTAATAACTGAAAAAATAAATGATGACAGCGTAACAGTTCCTGTGCACTGCCCCCAGGGGCCCGTTTCATAGAGAATCTTAACTTAACTTAACTATGGATCGCAACTCCTGGACTTACGCCAATATCTTAGTTAAGTTAAGAGCGTTTCATAGACCTCACTTAACCCTCTCTTAACACTTACGACACTGCAGCCAGAGTTAAGAATGGTCTGAGGCTGTCGTAAAGTTACGACAAATTGCACCGTTTTCGCAGCAAAGATCAGGCTTAAGATTCTTTATGAAATGGCACAATCGTAAAAATGGCGGCCTAAGTGAGGATTAAGGCTTATGATTCTTTATGAAACGGCCCCTGGTCAATGAGATATATATGTATATGGAGATTGAAGTCAATAGCTCTTATACTTTGGAAGTTATGTTCCGTACAAGCCTAACTTGGATAAAAATAACAAATGACAATAACGCCAAACATTATGATGACAGAGTAACGATTCTTTTGTACTACACGACTGGTCAAGGAGATCTATCTGTATATAAAGTTTGAAATCAATAGCTCCTATACTTTACATGTTTTGCTCATGAAAATTCGGCCGGACGAGCGGACGGATGGACAACCGGACGGACGAATGGACATGATGAATCCAGTATACCCACCCGTTTGAGGGGGATAAAGACTTACGGTCCAATGTGCCTAAGGACTCTCTTAATAAACTAAGCAAAGGCAAACAGCATAATGTTGCATTAGACACTTGGTGTCAAAGTCATACTTCAATTGATTTGTTGTGTTATGGGTTAAAACTTTGCAATTATTTTAATTAAGTAGATAAGATCTAGACTAACATAAGCATTTATAAGAACTCTTTACAACGTGGTCAAACATAACACCATTCTAAACAGATATCATGGCGTCACAGACTTATTTTTATATCACAATGACAAGTTTTGACGCGGATTGTAATGTAAAAGTTTACCACGGTCTTCTATTTTGTAACTTCAGGGTTATTAAGTTCTATGTCAATATTATCAACTAAGAAGCTAGATTTGACGCTGAGTAATTCGGCGTCTGATGAGGCTCTTTATGGTTTAAATGGTTTAATGTACATGTATGTTGAGCCTACCGAAAAGATATCTAAGACAAATATTAATTTTGAGCTTCATATTGTCTTTTAATCAATAGATAATTGTTCCCATAAAACAATTAGCAGACCTGCTATTATGATGCTTATGAAAATATATCCTCTATGTCCGTATCTTTGAAAATCTAAGCAAAAAACTGTCATTCAGGTAATCAATTGAAATGCAAATAAATGTGAGCTACCTTGAAGGAATATTAGCACCAAACATTTGAACGGAACCATATGCTGGTTATACAGCACCGTGTGTTCTTATCAAATCAGAGCATTGTCGTCAACATCCGGGTCACAAAGGTCCGAGTGCACATAAAGGTCAAATCGTTACACATGTGAAAGGTCACTACACTCGCTATCTAAATCATTTTACAAAGGAACATTAACAAAATGAGGGATGTAATAAATATTTGTTATCGTTTTTCTTTAAATATACTTTACTTCAAAGCTTTACAAACAATTCCCAGTTTTTTCTCATTGTTTCGGCTTTATTAAAAACAACAGTTTGTTATAATCAGTACACGGTTAAAATAAACATCGCATAAAACAGGTCATTTTTATTCTGATACAGTACACCCTTCTGCACATTTTGGTTCTCATGAAAAATGTCTAGGGGTTACACGGTAGATACTACTGAATCAAGAGTAATATACCTCGTCGGGAACAAGTGGAATACAGAATATATACTTGATAAGTAAAAAATTCACTCAAAGCTTTTACACTTCTTTTTGAGCAGGGCAGTAAGCAGGGAGAGTGCCAACAGGTTCTCTCGTCACATATAGCACGGGAAAATAGTGTTACATGGCTCGCATAAGCTGTATATTTCAATATCCTAGATTCTTATCTCTTTGAAATACGGATTGACTAAGTGACGGGACGTACTGACGGGATGAACTGACGGACGAACAAGAGCAAATATTTTTGCAACACAACAGCATGAAAAGCTCCACTCAACAAAGTTCCTAGCCCCAGATTTATTTGCGTGTCGTCTTTGCTCTGCTTTTATCTGTATTATTGGCAGAAACTATATGTAAGATGAAACATGTAACATTCCGGTCGCTTATAAACCTGTGCAAACTATTAAGGTCGACATATTGTTACAAAAGCAGTTGCATTTCATAACAGTAGATCTACAGCAAAATATCAATCTCCAAATAAAACTTATACGTCTGGAAAGTTACATGCAACAACGGTCGATGCTCCAGTTTTCATTTGCGTAAAGAGAATCTGTCACATCATGCTCTTACCTTTAGAGGTCATAGCGTTTACAAACACTTCTTGTTTAATCTTTGTTTAGTTTAGTTCAATTCAAGTAATCAAGTTCAGTTGATATGTTTTTCAGATATCTAATAGAATTGCAAGGCACCAGGAACAAGTAAATGAAAAAAAATATTTTAGATCCAGGAACTGTCATGAAATACATGTATGGAAAATTACAGGACATTTGGAAATATTAGCAAAATTAGGGAATCTTTAAAAACAAATGGAGTCAAGGCTATATAAACAATGATATCAACATCGCCAACTAATTATGTAGGTCTTACAATAACACTTAACTAGAGTTTCAAAACTGTTTGTTTAGTCTGGCCAAGTAAACATAATTATACCGGATAAGGATTTAATGAAATCGTGTTGTTGCAGCCGCCATATTACTCCTTGAAATAAGGTTATGTGCTAACAATGTAATTCTGTTCACAATTGCGTTTATAAAGCTGTAGACATATGTTCTGTTTAAATTGTGTAGGCATGTATATTTTACAGAACTCTTGTTCGAAACTTAGTCCTAAATGCATGTTATGATAGTCGAAACATGTAACTGGTTGACGCCGTGTAAAATTAACACTATTGTTTAATTGCTATATTTACAGGACAGTCGCATTGGGCGCCGCCGCATTGATGTAAGTAATCGCATTTAACCAACAACCTGGTACACTTAGTTAAAGAAGATATAAAAGTCCATTTGTTCATTACGAATATCGGAAATATAGTGTTAACCATTTAACATTAGCTATTAAAGAGGCTCGCAACCGGATTTAGCATTAAAAATAGTAATTTGTAAATATATGTCAAATGCTTATATAAATGGGTAAGATTAAGTTTAGGATAATAAGTTTTGTTAAAAAATGCATTTCAAAAAAAATTGAGAAGAAGCTCTGGTGGGATTCGAACCCGTGACCCTCCATGCGGAGACAAACATGAAAAATGAGGAAACGCCTTTACCGCCTCGGCTACCAGCGCTCTCTCTATATATATGGTAGGGAATTAACGTACTCCACTGGTAGCGATTAATAGTACTTTATTCGGGTTTATGTCTGAGCCCGTGTAGAGAAGCAACAACAACAACTATACCTTCAACTGAAGCTATAGAAAAACGATGGAAAATATCTAAAAAACTAAGATTCGTTGACGATTCTTGAGATTTTTTTTGGACTGATTATAGTTTTTTAATGTCAGAAACCAAATAATGCCACAAATTTGCTTTTTTTTTTAGTTTTTTATTTTATTTTGACAAATACACCATCCGGTTGCGAGTCCCTTTAAATAATAAATTTCAAACCAATGTTTTATCGTGCAAAAGAACACGGGCAAGTTGAAATTCTGTAGTAATTAAATCACGAGGCCGTATATTGTTGTTGTTTTTTTATTTCGATTCTTTTAGATTATTTTCTATAATAATGCATCCATCACATCATGCTCTTATAATTTTTGTGCAATATTCTAGCCGCTCTAGATTCACTTGTTTCAGCCAGCAGTTTCTAACTAACCGGACACGAATTTGTGATCGTCCTCTTGAGAATACAGTTCAACTAGGGTCATGTCACACATAGGTCAACGTCATTGATGCTAACACTTCAATGCCGTGTTAGAATATTTTCTATAACAACGTACCCTCCACATCATGATCTTACTATTTATGCAACATTCTAGCCGCTCTAAGTTCACTTGTTTCAGCGAGCATTTTCTAGTTGGGATAGTCCTCTTGAGTACACTACAACTAAGGTCTTGTGGCACATAGGTCAACGTCATTTGGACGCAATAGAGATTCAAAAACACTTCTTTTTAATGTTTGTTTAGTTAAGTTCAAATTAGGTAATATGTTTAGTTGATATAGCATTTTAGTCAATCATATATATAACAAGGTTGCCAGACGCCTGGCCAAAGACAGTGAAACTCATTCTAGGAACTGTCAGGGAATTCAGAATACTTCAGGAAGTTTTATAATCTAGGCAAATATCAGGACATATTTCAAACAATTAGATTCCAGGCTATATTAACAAAAAATACGTGGGGGCCTCCATGGCCTAGTGGTATAGTCACAGTGACTTACATCACTAAACTCCTCACCGCTGTGAGTTCCAATTCCAGTAGGGTCGTTCGTATTTTTCATGTGGGGAAGCCTTCCAGCTGGCTTGCAAGAGGTCGGTGGTTCTTGCCGATTTGTGTCTGAAACAGTGCATAAAGGGCTTCTGGGGTCTTCCTCCACCTGTAATTAGCTCGACGTCGCGATATGACTGAAATACTGTTAAAAGCGACGAAAAATCATAACCAATCAAATCAAAACAAATACACGTAAACTATGACATACATACCAACTATTGGAATGTTATGTGTCGGGAAAATGTCAGAGAGGTTTGGTTACTCTACAACAACACATATATTCGTTAAGAACCTTTGTTTAGACAGACATGTTGTTGTCAAATTTGCTCTGGATATATTGTTAAAACCACACAGCACAACGTCATTGACGTGGATGAAACTAAGATACAAGAGGGACGTGTATGAATCCATACTCCGCTTAGCCGGCTTTAGGTTATCATTAAATACAATTTTAGTTTCACCTTATGTGACCTAAATAATCATGCAATCGGCTGAATAATTTCAAGAAATTTATTAAAAACAGAACAGAACATATATTTTATTTGCCCAGGTATTTTTATAAAACAAGGGGAAATCTCAAGCTCTTCCACAACTCTAAATATCAAAGATCAGGGACCCGTTTTACGAAACGTCGTCCGACAAAATCGGTCGTTAGTCAAAAAAAAATTAAGTATGATTTATTTTTTCTCAGCCTAATCCTGTCCTGTGACATCTCTTTCGAATCGACTTGAAAAGACGATTCCAAAAATATGTAACAAGATGAAAAAAAAACAATTGAGAATTTTAGAATATGACTTTCGACTGTTTTTGTCGTACGACGTTTCTTAAAACGGGCACCTGGTCATATTAGGTACAAGAAAGTTTCAGACATTAAACTAGATCTATATATATCTTAATTCAAAACCATGACCTCAGGCAGGTGTAATTTTTAGTTTAATACTTTCTTACATTAAGAAATAACTAGATTTTTAAAACTGTTCGTTTAGTCTGGCCTGGTAAAGCCGGATAAGGATTTAATGCACTCGTGTTGTTGTAGCCGCCGTATTACTCCTTTAAAGTAAGGTATGTGCTAGCAATGTCATAATGTTCACAATTGCGTTTTTAAACCTGTGGACATATGTGTTGTTTAAAATTGTGTAGGTATGTATATTATAGAGAAATCTTGTGTTGAAAATAAGTTTTTAAGTGTGATCTAATGATCGTCTGACGACAAACGCCGCTAAATGTAACAGGGGAACACCGTGTCAACTTAAAACTATTGTTTTTATTGCTATATTTACCGTAGTAGTGACGATAATATGTAAACGTATTCAAACAACAATTTGGAACATTTGGTTAAGGAATATTTCTTTCTTTTTTTATTTATAAAACAGTGCTACCTCCCTACAACGGCCCTCCAAACATGACAAACAACGACTCCCTCCTTACAATGACATTTTTCACAGTTCCCTAAACAGGACAAGTATAGCTAACGCTCTTACTGCTGCAATATTGTCTGGTTAAAATTATTGTCTGCTGTTTTTGTCTGAAAGTTTCTTACAAGTGCACATCTTGATAGAATACATATAATTATGAGTGACAAATAGCTTGAATCCAGATCAGATTCTAGCTGTTTGCAAATGTAAGCCAAGTCTTAATGTTCCCTCCCTATAACGAATCCCTTCGAACAACACTCACAATCTGTGTCTCCCATTTAGTGTCGTTGTAGAGATGGAATACTGTATGTGGGAATGTAGATCTAGGAAAACTCTTGTGTTGAAAATCAGCTTTTCATGCTTAAGCGTTACCACTATGGTGATTGCCTGGCGACAAAAGTAACAAAGTGTGTCAACTTAACCTTATTGTTTCTTTTGCTATATTTACAAGAGGCGGACTATAAGGTAATTTTACTCATTAAAATTATTATGATAATTGGTACATGTTATAAAGGAAGATATACTGAGCAAAAATAGAAACGTCCCACCCTATTACAGGGACATTTTCTTGAAAGTTATAAGGTTAATGGTATTAAAACCTCTACAGAAAATAAAGTTTATTCATTTTTAAATCAATATCAGTTAACCTCATATTGCTGAGATGAAAACTTTTTCGAGTGATGTATTGAAGAAGTTGGTAGGGGTCAAATTAAAAAATCTGAATAAATATTTGTTTTCTAAAAAATGTTTTTTTTTTTGTTTTTTTTTTCATTTTCGGCTGTCAAGCAGCCCATTTATTGTGTCCCCGTCATGGGTGAGGGGAGGTCGGAGACCCATCCTCCTGCCCACCTCACATAAAGGCATGTCATATATAATTGTTTTACATTGAACCTTATCGACCCTTTTGGCGTTGAATACTGGTCCAGGAAATAGTTTTCGAATATTTGAGATTTTATGAAACACGACTATATTTTTCAGTTTATTACCTCTATCTTTTGATAAAAACAAATACAAACAGTGAAAGCCCAGAGCCAACTACCACCTCTATGAGCTGTGTACTCATGTTCTGAGACTGCACTGCCTGTCTACATTGTCACCAAAAGGGTCGACACTTCCATGCTACAAACAATAGATACAAAACTTAATTAAAATGGTTTTTTTAGAATTTTGAAGTTTACTTAGAATAGACTTGTCTGTGAAAAAGATTAAAAGTAAATATTCAAGTTGACAAAAGGTTTATCTGACCTCCAAAGCTTTTTTTAAGTACAATCTCCTGTTTGTTTTTTTTTTTCTTCTTAATATTTTTTTTATAGGAAAGAAATACAAGTTTTGAATAACATATTCTTCTAGTAGTAATATTAACTAGATGTGTGTTACTTTGAACACATGTGCTCTCTGCCAGCAAGTATCAGTTGAAAAACAGTTATAGCCAAAATCAAAAGAATCATTATATCACAAGTTATCTGACGGAAAGTAAAGTGCAGAGAGGGGGAGTAACCAATGGTGTTAATGCAAGAGTTATTTGCTATGCCAAAGGCATTTCAAATCATCAAACTCTTCCATTAATGACATTTCGTATTAAAGTATCAATAGAACAAGAGTGACACTATAAAAAGAATTTTAAGGTATAGGTGTTTGTGGGCCTACATTATATAATTCTGTCGAATTTGATATCTAAAAGCTCCAACGCCCACACTATTAATTTGGCTTAACCAGGGCTCCAGATAAGAGATAGTCATTTCAACAAATCCAACACCTTCTCACTCTCTTTCGAATCAAATACCACGGTGTTATCCCTCATTAAAGTCGTCTCGAACCCACTATTCCACACTAGATACTAATAAGATACACATTTTGTGCATTCAGTCCATTTTTCGAATAAAGAAAATGGTTGTAATGAAGTCTTTACAGTCGTGAAGATGTATCAGATTCATAAGAAATATTTCCCATATTCTTGTATATAGAATCCCAAATATGGCTGAGAGTAAAGCAGAGTGTGAATCATGTGTCGTACAAAATGAGCATGGAGGTCAGATAAAAAATCAATATAAAGATTTCTGCATATGTTGAAAAAGAGAAGGAAAGGGCAAGTGCGCTAGCAAAAACTGTTTTCCTTCCAGTTTTAAATCTAGAAGCTAAATGTAATATAATACAAACAAAAAAAAACAAAAAAAAACAAAGGATAATAACAAAGGTATATGTACAAATATACAATGAATATCAAGGACACCAATCGTGCAGACAGATGTGATGCTTGTCTGATAACTCTTATGTCAATCTATTTAACCCTTCACTCCATGCATATGTCTTCTAATGCCCCTATTAGTTGCTCCAGTGGACACAAAAAGCTCCACTCTGTGCTTTATAAATATGCACTGTTTGAAACATGTTCTATATACTAGCATAAAGCAAGTCGAAAGCAAAGCAGGATGCGTCTGAGATTCAACTCTGCTTTACCTCCCACCCACTTCAAGCTGTCACATGACCTGTCTTTAAAACTCAAGAAACAGGCAAAGGGTCAAGTCTTGACACGAATAAATTTTAAGTTAAAAGTGAGGTCCAGATTAATCAAGACCAGGTCAAAACAGTTTGAATATTTGTGCTTGGTTATATTTTTTCTTATGACTAGTTGTTGGGGTAAGGAGTGAACACCTTTACATAAGATCAACCAATTGAGGGTCTCTGAATCGAGAAAAAATAAAAATCTATCGAGCATGGCCACTGAAGAAGGGCTATGAGTTGATAGTATCAAAGACAGAAGACAGCCCACAGCATAGCGAAAGCAAAGCAGAAAGCCTCTAAATGAGCTTTAGACCCTACCTCAACCCTGCCAAGCGCGGCCATCTGTCCCGACTACCATACTTCCTCACCCAGTGGTCACTATAGAAAGGATGACTGGAATAATGTCAAGTAATTTTAATGGTTTCAGCACAAGTCTGACACAAGTGATGCATGATCAAGCAGCAATTGTGTCAGAACCATGCTAAAGACATATTTTAAGAATTATTGAGTTAAAGTTTTATATTTTATATTTTTTTATATGTTTCTATTGCTATATTTACAGGAGGCGGACTGTGAGGTAAGTTTACTCATTAAAATAATTATGATAATTGGTACATGTTATAAAGGAAGATATACTGAGCAAAAATAGAAACGTCCCACCCTATTACAGGGACATTTTCTTGAAAGTTATAAGGTTAATGGTATTAAAACCTCTAAAGAAAATGAAGTTTATTCATTTTTAAATCCATATCAGTTAACCTCATATTGCTGAGATGAAAACTTTTCGAGTGATGTATTGAAGAAGTTGGTAGGGGTCAAAATAAAAAATCTGAATAAATATTTCTTTTCTAAAAAATGTTTAGTTGATTACTGAATTCTCAAAAAAAGTCCCAAGTTGTATTCAGTAAGATTAATATCGTGTACGACCACCGTTTGCACCAATATACGCTCCATTTATACGGCGTAACGTAACGTTTATTGAGAACGTCAGACATTCACTCTTGCTGTCAGGTCTGTGTTGAATATTGAATGCTGAATCTTAAATGTAATCAATTTGCGTAGTCTACCATCTGCATTGCTAAGTGTGAATCGAGATCGTCAGTAAAAAGAACTTGGTACCAGTCAGTTTGCCTCCAATTCAAATGACGTCGTGACGACAGATAACTTAGCACCACGGTGACGTGTAGTCCAAATTTGACGGGAATATGGGCGTCATGCTCAGATTGGTTTAGCGTTGGATTGCACTCGATTACAAAGGTCTGTGATGACTCACCGTGTTCACTAGTCGTTCCGGTGGCTTTAAAATGACGTAGACGTAAGTGCGTTAACGTGTCGTAGTGGTCAGTTCTGACGGAGGAAAAACGGGTTGACCAAGGCGAAACTGATTGTGAACAGTCCCAGCCTGATGATACCGGGTCGCAAGCCTCTGTTTGGTCTTTCGCCAGCAGCCGAACCAGCGGACGACGTCCATGGGAGTAATTGCCTGATTTCTTTCAACTTCAGACGAGCGTGGCATGCTGCAAGGATTGAATTCATATTGTGTTTTTTAATTTTTTTATTAGCATATGCCGTGTGTATTGTACGACGGTGACATAATTACTTTATTGAAACGTGTTTTCCGTGCACGTGCAAAACGTGCAAATCATGATTCCGTTACGTTAACGGTATTTATCTGTGTTATTTTGTGAAAACTTTAGACATGTGTAACTTCTACTAACCAGTATCCCATAAGTACATTCACTTGATGTATAACTTAAATATCGCCAGAGATAAGTCCGTTCAAAACGTGGGACGCCTCTATTTTTGCTGAGTATATATGAATGAAATTCTATTTGTTTATTAAGAATATATAGTATATTTGGTTAGAATATATTGGGGTTTTAACTCTTTTAAAACATATACTTAATGTATATGTTTGCCCTAAAGCATAACGGGGGTATAAAGTGATTGAATTGTTAGTGTGTATGTCTTTCTATCCGTTTATCTACCTCTTGTTTGGAATATATTTCCTTAATCATGTGACCTAAGTATGCAAAGGACCGAGACCATTTTGACAATATCTGTGATTGGCTTCTAGAATCTTCACTATGCAAGATATCAAAGTTCTTCTTGTATTAGATGAAGATATGAAGATGCTTGACGTTATCATTAATAAAAAGCTTTCTGTATTAATTTTTTTTTAATGTCGCTTGCATTTAACAGAATCAATGTATATTTCATTGTCAACTTAACCTTATTGTTTTTTTTGCTATATTTACAGGAGGAGATCTATGATGTAAGTATACCCATAAAAATACTTATGATAATTGGTACTTGTTATAAAGGAAGATATATATATGAATGAAATTCCATTTGTTCCTTAAGAATAGCAGGTATATAATGTATTTGGTTGTAATATATTGGGGTTTTAACTCTTTTTAAACATATTCCTTAATGTATTTGTTAAAACATAACGGGGATACAAAGTGATTGAATTGTTAGTGTGTACGTATTTCTGTCCGTTTATCTACCTCTTGTCTGGAATATATTTCCTAAATCACATCAATTATCGATATAATATTTCGTTCTTGAGTATATCGCGGGATCTCAGACTGGTGTATAATGTTTTCAGGCCAGTGTGACATTCACCTAGACCTAGCTCTGATTTTAATTGGTTCAGCCAGTAGTTTCTAGCTTACCTGACATGAATTTGTAATCGTCCTTTTGAATACAGTGCAACTAATGTTATGTCACACATATTTCAACGTCATGTGGAGGTCATAGCGTTTCACAAACACTAAATCTAATTGAGCTCATGTGAACTAAGTATGCAAAGGACCGAGACCGTTTTGACAATATTTGTGAGGGGCTTCTAGAATATTCACTATGCAAGATATCAAAGTTCTTCTTGTATTAGATGAAGATATTATATAATTTCTGTATTCATTTTATTATTTTTATTGTGTCGCTTGCATTTAAAAGAATCAATATATATATCATTGCTTATGAATTAGACCCCTGCGGGTTTCAAATAAAGTGATTCTAACAGGCCTAGATCTAATGACAGTCTATTGCTATATTTACAGGACGTGTGCATCGATGTAAGTGTACGCATTACAATAATAACAATTTTTATTAAGAATATCAGTAAAATATATGGAATTAACCATTTAGCATCAGCTGGGGGTTTTTCGTTTGTGTCTATTGGAGTTTTAACTCTTTTAGAATATATTTTAATTTATTTGTTTGCCCTAAACCCTAGCTTGGGGTATATAGCTATTGAAATGTAAGTGTGTAAATCTTTCTATCCGTGTCTCTAACTCTTGTCCGGAGCATATTTCCTTTACCATACCAAGTATCGATATCGTATTTCGTTTGCGAGTACATCGCGGGATCTAAGAGTGTTGCATAGTGTTTTCTTGACATTTTGCATTCACCTTGACCTTTAACGTCTATTCTATTTAAGTGAAAATAAATTCATGTCAGTGTTTTATCCCGCAATAGAACACGGAAAGGTATAAAATGTGTAGTACATAATTAAATCACGAGTGATATAATTATTAGCATCTCAACGACAACCCGTGTTATATAGCACATCATTCCCTGGTTTTAATTTTCTTTCGATTTTAACACTTTAATGTTAGACTATTTCTATAACAATGCAGCCTTAACATCATGTTCTTACTATATGTGCACCATGTTAGCCGCTCTGCCTTCACTTGTTTAAGCCAGCAGTTTCTAGCTTGAATACATTTGTGATCGTCATTTTGAAACCACTTCAATAAGGATCATGTTACACATATCTCAACGTCATTTAGAGGTCATAGCGTTTCACAAACACTTAATTTGTAATGTTTGTTTACTTTAGTTCAAGTCGAGTAATCAATTTCAGTTGACATGGGTTTTTTTCAGTCATAATCATATATCTGACAGTGTTGCTAGGCGCCAAGAGACAGTGCACATTTAAAGTAAGATCCACGAATAGTCAGGAAATACAGAAAATTTAGACAATATAATGGAATATTTCAAAAGATTAGATTCCAGGCTATATAAACAAAGATAATAACATCACCAACTTATTAGGTCTTAAAAATCTTCAAAAGTACTGCAATAAATATTAATTGGGAGAAAAAGTGTTGAGGGTTGGTTAATGGGCGAATCGAGGGTGAAATTTCTCTAACAATGTTTAATTAAATACTTTTTTATTTTCTCAAAACTGTTACGTAAATTATTAAATAAATACCAAATGTTAGAGAGTAATGTATCGGGGAAATGTTAGAGAAGTTTGTTTCCTCTGGTTAGTGGTAAATTAAAAGTTGCCTTAAGTTTAAAACATGCCTTTGAACATTCTTCGCCAACGTTATTAAGGTAATTTGACAGGGGGCGGCCCGCAGCTCGAGTTCCGGAAATGCTGATGATTTTTCATGATCTTTTCGGCACGTGCGTATAGAAGAAAACTTACATAAAGAAAAGTTTGATGACCTCGATGTATTCGTTGTTAGCGAAGTTGGTAGAGTGATTGACTATAAATCCAAAGGTTCTAGGTTCGGGTCCCACTCGCGTCAATTTTTTTTTTAAAAAATAAATTGTCCGATTTTATTGACTAGTCCATCCATAACGCAGTGATCAAAGGACATGCCATGTTAGTCACAAATGTAATAATTAATAATATCAGATGCAAGTATAGTCAATGACAATTAAACTTTGTCAGGAGCTAAAGCCTATATGACAGATGACAGCTTAAAGCATGACAAAAGTAATGCTAAAAGGTAGATCCTAAAGGAGCTTTTATGCATTACTTTTGTCATGCATTTTAAGTAGACACCTGTCTTAAAAGATCTTAAGACTACCGTATTCAATGGTCCCTCATTACAGGTGTGACTTGTGGTGTTATTTAGACCTGGCGGCATTTTAAAGTTTAACTCAAGGGAGGTAACTCGGTTTGTGTTAAGATTTTGTCAGAATTTCTGGAAATCATGTATAAAATGTAAAGTCTACTGTAGATTTTCTTTAATTTTTTATGACTAGTAGAATTAAGTAATATCTATCTAATAAGTCTAAAATTGGTGTATGTTAAACAGCTAGATTTTTTGTAATTTGAAATTTAGTGACTTTTTCAGAATTTGACTTTTTTAAAATATTGATATTTCCAGAAAATATGTCATGAAATATTTTTGTTTGGACAATATCTTATATTGCCTGTACAGTTTACTCGAGTGTACAGAAATGATTGAGTTGTTTTATTTTATCAAGAATATATTACTGTTTATTCAAAACGGAACTTTTCTCGACAAAATGTCCTATCAGATAAAAACGGCACTGTATGTTTTTGTTTTATTTTAACTATTTTTCACTGTCCATATGGTATATTTCAATTTAATCAAGGTTTCAAAGAAGTCTGACAGGGAATAAGCAGACCCGCTTATCACCTATTCTGAATGTTATTGATATGGTTGTGATTTCATAAACAAACTACATGTGCGCAAAAACGGCATGCTCATTGAAACAATGGTGTTCCAAAGTTTTAAGCGTTATCTATAGGAAGCAGTATTACAACAGAGCATGAGAAGTGTAGGCTTCTGTACTACAGTGATGCTCACTTATAACGAACTTGGATAAGATGAAAAACTGCTTAATACAAAATAAAAATAATTCCCCGACTGCTTCCTTCTTTATTTCAATGGCTTCATGCTTGCTTAAGATGTACTGGATATAACGAAAATATTGGATAAGACAACATGATTTTTAGGTCCCTAAACTTGATTTTACCTGTAAAATGGTTCTGTTGATACAAATGAACAACATGCCGGTCATTATCACAGTTTGACAAGTGGCTTACAAAGGTGATAGTACTTAATTGCTTAGCTGCGCATCACCTCTGATAACAAAGCTTTACCCAACCAACTTGTTTTGTATATTAAGTTATTGATAGATATTCAAACAACTGGAAAGGATTAATTTACTTGGCACATTATGTTTTTGGATCCAGATCAGATGCTTAATAACTGGGTATCTGATTGGACTTCTTGCTGTTTGACACCCGTATTCTGCAAAAAGATAACAACCACTGAAGATATATCAACATGGTAGATCTAGATATAAAAAACTTTTTAAATATTCATAATATGTTGAGTTTTCTATTGATACAAAACAGTAACAGGTCTAATTTTCAAGAAAAAAATGGCATTTCTTATGTCATAGCCAATCTTATTTTGTTATCATTTATTCTATTTGGTACAATTAAAAAAATATTTAAGATTTAATTTCTTTGCCTTTCTATCATTCTTTCTTTCTAATCAATTATGTTCTAACAGTATGATGAGTAAAATATCTGTGAGGGGTTTATAGAATCTTCACTATACAAGATAACAAATTTCTTCTTGTATTAGATAAAGATATGAAGATGCTTGACGTTATCATTAATAAAAAGTTTTCTGTATTAATTTTATTATTTTATAGTGTCGCTGGCATTGAACAGAATCAATGTATATTCCATTGCTTATGTATTAGACCCCTGTGGGTTTCAAGTAAACGGATTCTAACAAGTCAAGATATAATGACAGTCTATTGCTATATTTACAGGACGAGGACTGGTACGAATATATGGTAAGTATACGCATTAAAATAATAACTTGGTACATTCACCTTGACCTTTTACTTCTATTCTATGTAAGTACAAACAAATATATGTCAGTGTTTTATCCTGCAATAGAACACGGGAAGGTATAAATTGTGTAGTACATAATTAAATCACGAGGTCGTAGGCGGAGTGATATAATTACCAGCATTTCAACGATTACCCGTGTTATATAGCACGATCATTTCCTGATTGTAATGTTCTCTTTCGATTTAAAAACTTCAATGTTAGACTTTTTCTATCACAATGCAGCCTTCACATCATGCTCTTACTATTTGTTCAACATGTTAGTCGCCCTGATTTTAATTGTTTTAGCCAGCAGTTTCTAGCTTACCGGACATGCATTTGTGATCGTCCGTTTGTATACAGTGGAACTAGTGTTATGCCACACGTTGTTCAACGTCATTTTGAGGGCAAAGCGTTTCACAAACACAAACTCTAAACCTAGTTTAGTTCGTGTGACTGAACTTTGCAAAGGACCGAAACTATTTTGATAATATATGTGAAGGACTTCTAGAATCAAAACCATGCAAGATATCAAAGTTCTTCCTGACCTTATTATCAATAAAAAGCTTTCTGCATTAATTTTATTTTTTTCAAAGTGTCGCTTGCATTTAACAAAAATAGTATACATTGCATTGCTTTTCAAACAGATTCTGCAAATAAAGTGATTCTAACAGTCTATTGCTATATTTGCAGGACATGCTCGGCGTTGTAAGTATACGCATTAAAATAATAACTTGGTACATATAGTTAACCATTAAGCATTAGCTGACGGTTATTTCGTTAGTGTCTATTGGAGTTTGAACTCTTTTAAAACATATTGTTCACGTATTTGTTTGTCCCTAAAGCTTATCAGGGATATATAGTTATTAAAATGTAAGTGTGTAAGTGTTTTTATCCGTGTCTCTATATCTTGTCCGGAGCATATTTCCTATACCACATCAAGTATCGATATCAAGTTTCGTTTGCGAGTACATCGCGGGGTCTAAGAGTGTTGCATATAGTTTTCTGGACATTTTACGTTTACCTTCACCTTTTACTTCCATTCTATGTAAGTGAAAATAAATTCATGTCAGTATTTTATTTCGCAATAAAACACGGGAAGGTTTAATGTGTAGTATATAATCAAATCACGAGGTCGTAGGCGGAGTGGTATAATTACCAGCATCTCAACGACTACCCGTGTAATATAGCACGATCATTCCCTGGTTATAATTTTCTCCTTCGATTCTAACACTCTATGTTAGAATATTTTCCTATAACAATGCATCCCTCACAACATGCTCTTACTACGTATGCAACATTCTAGCCGCTCTGATTTTACTTGTTTAAGCCAGCAGTATCTAGCATGAACAATTTGTGATTGTCATTTTGAAACCACTTCAATAAGGATCATGTCAACTTCATTTGGAGAGCATAGCGATCTACAAACACTTCTTTTTTTAATTTTTGTTTACTTTAGTTCAAGTCGAGTAATCAAATTCAGTTGATATGTTTATTCAGTCATAATCATATATCTGACAGTGTTGCTAGGCGCCAAGAGACAGTGAAAATTTAAAGTAAGATCCACTAACAGTCAGGAAATTCAAAATATTTAGGCGAATATAATGGAATCTTACAAAGGATTAGATTCCAGGCTAAATAAACAAATATAATACCATCACCACCAACTTATTAATAAGGTCTTAAAGATCTTCAAACGTATTGCAATAAATATTAATTGGGTTAAAAGGTTTTGTGGATTGGTTAAAGGCAGATCGAGGCTAACTTTTCCTTTAAAGGTTTACTTAAATACTTTTTCTTTTAACTTTCTCAAAACTATTACGTAATTTATTAAATAAATACCAAATGTTTGAAAGTAATGTATCGGGGAAATGTCAGAGAAGTTGCTTCTTGTTAGTGGTACCTCTGTCTGCGTAAACTAAAAGCAGCCTTAGGTTTAAAACATGCATTTGATCATTCTTCGCCAACGTTATTAAGTAACACACTTACTAATTGTATTCTGAATGTAATTGATATGGTTGTGATTTCATAAACAAACTACATGTGCGCAAAAACGGCATGCTCATTGAAACCATGTTGTTTCAAAGTTTTAAGCGTTATCTATAAGAAGCAGTTACAAAAGAGCATCATAAGTGTGGGCTTCTGTACTCATACATACTAGCATTATTTGTGAGCAATAAAACGTCTGAAAACCGATTGTTTCCAGACCATGAAAACAACATATGGGCCGTTCCATGACAAAACCGGTATTAGGGACACATTTCTCGAAATTTGTTTTTTTCTCATTTTCTGAAAGACCATTCTTTAAACTGTCGAATACAATTGTTTTCTTCGGTGATATGACCTATTTATACTTTTTCAGACGTCACAACGCGGTGCGTGGTTAATTGTTTTTAATAAAAACAGGATGACGTCAACGTCAAAAATTGCGACGTTAAGGTTTTCCCTTGTTATGTTTATATGCCTATGGTACACACTTGTTAACTAGATATCAACAAAGGTTAAGCATTTCTACATCCAATTGAACGAAATAACTATTAAGCACTGTTGACTTATTTGAACAGTTGAATAATTTCGAGCCAGATTAAACCCCAAGTTTCTCTGCATGGCGTCTAATCCAGTCCAAAAGTTCAGACACAGATGGTTTCATGTTCGGGTTTGGTTTATTTGTAGCTGCCTTTATTTGAATTGAACGGTAAATAAAAACTATTTTCGCAGTTTATGGTGCTATATGAAAACAAAACTTCGTTTTAAACTAAAAGATCTATTTTTTTTCCTGCCTAACGGTATACATTACTGGATTACGGCACTGGGCACGTACCGTCATGGCTGGCTTCACTCAGGTAAGGCCGAACAGTCTTGTGGAGGTAGCGCTGTCTCTCCTCGCTCAGACCTGCAGCCTCCAGTAAAGTAGACAAGCCGTTGATGTTACAACCTGGCACTAAAATGTTGACTTTGTGCTCTGGCTTGGTCGACCCCGGTGCGCATGGTTACCACACCGCGTTCATATTTGGTTATTCTGAAGTACTGTTGCTTACTGAAAATAAAAACAAAAGCTCGGGTAAGTAGACTCCGGTAATCTGACGTATTCTTACAGCGCTTTTGAGATGATTTTATACACAAACAAACAAAAAATAATTGTAAAATTAAAACGTGTTGGAGTTCGAACTAATAATGACAGTAAGCCACCAGTACGGCACATAACGTGCACACTTATAAAAAAAACTTGAGTTTGCATTTGTATGCTGCTTCCAACGGGATTACCTACTCGTTCCACAGCGTGTACAGTTTCATGTACCTTAGACACTTCAAAAATACTAACCTGATTTCGGGTACTGGGTTAAATAGTGGGCTTACAAAGCTCTTCCAGTCTCTCCATTGCCATGCTGGGTAGCGGACAGCGTCATTTGTAGTGGAAGACAACTTCACCACATCTTCTAGCTGGTTCAACGTCTCGATGTGTGAACGTCTGTAGGGGGAAAGAACAGTTTCGATTATAACTAACCAACATAAAAATGTATAGAGCAACTGTATAGAAATAAAATATAATGTTTGTCATATATACGATAGTTTGTTTTAACTGTTTGATTATTCTACCTGTAGAGTTTATAAGTCCAAAGCCGCTATCAACCAAACATCTAGCATGGCCAGGGAACTGCTTTAGATACCCCACACTGTCATGCTTCCCGGTCATTACTCTCCATTGGAGATACCCTATCATGTACCGATTCTTGTTTTGTCCTGAAAATAAGCAGTATGGTTTTATGCTCCCCTTTAGTGGGGAGCATATAGTCGCCGCTTTGTCCGTCCGTCCGTCCGTCCGTCACGCTTTTTTATCCGGAGCATATCTCTTGAACGGTACACCGTAGGTTGATGAAACTTGATACAGTGATAGAGAATGACAGGAGGAGGTGCGGTACACAAGAACCGTAACTCTGTCATCTCCCAATATTGAAGTATCTCCCTTTTTCTCATAAAAAATCAATTTTGTCCGGAGCATATCTCTGGACCGTTACACTGAAAGTTGATGAAACGTGTAACAGTGATAGACGATGACTAAAGGAAGTGCAGTACACAAGAACGGTAACTCTGTCAACTCCCTATATTGCATTATCTCCCTTTTTCTAAAAATACAAAAAAAAGTGTCCGGAGTATATCTCTTGACTGCTACACCGTAAGTTAATGGAACTTGATACAGTGATTGGTGATGACATAAGAAGGTGCAGTACACAAGAACTACGACTCTATCATCTCCCAATATTTAATTATCTCCCTTTTTCTATATAATTTTTTTTTAATTTGTTCTGGAGCATATCTCCTGAGCATTGCATTGTAAGTTGATGAAACTTGATACAGTGATACGAGATGACAAAAAGAGTGTTGTACTCAAGAACCATAACTCTGCCATCTCCCAATATTGAATAATCTCCCTTTTTCTATATAATTTTTTAAAAAATCTAATTTTCTGCCGCACTGTTACTTGACCCCTGATACTGTGTTAGTGGATGACAAAAAGAAGTGCAGTACACAAGAATTATAATTCTGTCATCTCCTAATATTGAATTGCCTCCCTTTTTCATAATAAATTCATTTTTTGTCCGAAGCATATCTCCTGAATGTTACATCGTAAGTTGATGAAAATTGTTACTGTGTTCACCTACTAAACATGCTATACCTTGGGCTTTTTCTTTGTGGGGAGCATCCATCGTTGGGAACGATATTCTTGTATAACTAATAGACAACTAACTTTAAATTTACCTGTATCACGCTGATCGAGACAGTTATAGAATGCGCTATTTATACAGAGGACATTATTCTTTCCCGTTTTTAAAAACGCAAACGAAACCAAACACAAGGCACTAAAATGCTGAAAAAGACAATTACACTATATGTCAATTCCGGCTATTTATTTTCATCTCAGTGACAAACAGTTTGGAGCCTGGTCAGACGCTTGGTTACCCGGCGTCTAATCTTGCTCCGAATTGTTTGCAATTTAAATAATAGTTTCAGCGTAAACGCATGTATTGGGAAAGAATAACTAAACGCCTTTTTCCACTGAATCGTCCTTCATGCTAGACTTGCAGCCAGCCTGTGTGTTTTCTATTTTCTTTGTCGCTGGGTTGAATACTCCTTAATGAATTAGTTATTTAAAACAAGTTTATCAGGCGAAAGTTTGAACTGTTGTTTTTCTGAATAAATAATCGAGCTGCGTTGTTTAATTGAATTCCGCCTGCGAGATGCAAAGGTTGTTTTAAGTCTGCACTGTTTAAAAAACGAAAAACTTGAATTGATAACTACTTTGTAGATCTATTCGAACTGTAGCAGTCAAACCCATCAAATAGTGATACACACTTTAGTTGTAGTTGTCATAATATGACCGTGAGTTTTCGTCATGCGTATTTATCACGTATGATTATGACATCATAATGTGCCTGTTTACTTAATGCAACGTACAATTAAACCCGTGTAAAGCGAGACTAAATCAAGTTTAACAGAGATGTCTGTTCCAGCTCCAGTCCGTTTGGCACTATTGAAAAATTAGGAGTGTATCTGTGAAAGCGTTTAGATTCATTTAAGATTTTTCTTTAGAGAAAATTGAATTTATTAAGTGCAAAACTGTATTTAACCCTTTCCCCCATAGAAGCGCATTGTAACGAATATGATTTATTACTCAGCTGACGAAATTACTTCCAATTTAATCAGTCATAAAAATGTATCATAGGGACTATTTTCTATATTCTAGCACATGATAGCTTAAAGCAGGCTGAAGGTAAAGCAGAATGCGCCTTAAGGCGCATTCTGCTTTACTGTCACCATGTTTTCAGTGGTAACCTATCTTCAATTTAATAAATAGGCTATACGGTAAAGAGTTAAAGGCTTTTGGACTAGAGAGAATGGTTTAATCTATTATTAGAATGTATTACCTGGGCAATTGTCGGCATACTGTAAGTATTCAGCGCGTAGTCCACCATTGAAATGACAGCATTTGGGTCATGTGTCTTTGTACCGTTAATGCCAATGGTTTAATTTTCGTCAATCAGAAAATTCAGCTGTTTTGGCTGACCATCGATCCTCACTCCAAATATTTGCATTTTTCGCAATGAGGCAAAGTAAATAGGTTCCATTTGTCTGGAGAAATGTGGAACAGAGACATTTTGTGAAAAGTCAAATGTGTAATGGTTGGTTCTTTCTTGCGGTCTTTGATTGTTGGAATCTTTAGCTTTTTTAATACAGCTATTGTAAAGGTCTCTTTCCTTTTGAGCTATAACAACATGGCCATGAAATGCTGCCGTCAACTCAATCTTTTCGTTTTCCTCCATGGCACACTGGATGCGTTGCCTATGCTTTTCACATGTTGCACAAACATCATCTCGTGGTGGCGCAATTTTCACATGTTGAAAGCAGTTATTCCAGATTGCACAAAAACAACTTTGTTTCACTGCTCGGACAGAAGAAGCTTCTCAAATTTTCATATAGTCTTTGTGAAGATTGATTTTTGTCAGCCCACTTTCCAAATAAATAGGAGGCAAGTTGTCCCGCCCTCGAGGCGAAGCCGGCTGCGGCAGTCCGTACGCATCTGCAAAATTCTGGATAAACTCCACTACTCTCTTGATGTCATCAAAAACCAGCGCATGTTTCGGCTTTTTTTACCACAGTTTCCATGCCTACGTGGCACTGCCCCCTCCTTCTTCACATGAGCCACTTAAGTCTCTAAAGCATGTCTTCCAATGTCGTTCACGAGCATAAAAGTCTTTTTACAAACGTTTGCTCCGCATGCAAGCAACAAAGAAGCACTAAGAAATAGATCTTGTTCGGCTTTCGGAACAGTGGTTGTTATCGAAAAAATAATATATTGTATTTTTCTATCGACAAGGAATTTCTAACAGAGATGGATCATATCTAAACAAATCAATCTAATTTTGAGAAAGCATTCAGATATACAGAATTGTAAATATGGTAGACCGGACTTGGGTCTACACTGTTTTAAACATTTTAGCATCTAGATTTACAAATTTTTAATTTTAATTTTACAAGTTGAGCAAAGCTAAAGTAGATCTGTAGATTCTGACTTAAAAAAAGAAGACACTGTTGAGATTCGAACCAGGAACCTAAGTCAACAAAAGAGTAGCACGCTACCGACTGTGCCACGACTGTGTTCACACAATTAAGCGTCGTGATTACGTATATGAATAATTAACCCTATAAACTGCTCAATACACACGGCTCTATAGAATCTAGCTACTATTTTTTAAGATCTTCAACAATTATGAAATAATACATTATCATTATTAATCACGCACAATTAAGAAATCTTAGCTGATCCAAATATTATATTTATAAAATGATTACATTAATTTTGAAGAGCGATCTAGATCCACCATAGATCTAGTCGTGATCGACCTAGTCAATAAGAGGTTTATACACACAGCATACTATTCAGAGACTATATTAGATCTAATCAATATTTCTCTATTGTCTATGCAATCGTCAAACGTTTCTGAGTTTTAACATTATCTGGAATAAATCTGTTTAAAAAGCTTTAAAAAGTACATGTCAGTTAAAGGATCATTTTAACACACTCTGGAAAAGACAGAGGTCAGATTATTTATAAATATGGCGGTGTAATGAAATATTGTGACCCCCCGTAATAGAGTGACCCCCCCCCCCCCCCGCATCTTTACAGCATTATCACCGTTGTATTGTAGCGTTATCATCCGTCTTACTGTCGAATTATAACTGTCGTACTGTCGCGTTATCACGTCGTAGTTAAACGGTCGTACTGTCGTATTATTGCCGCCGTATTGTCACCTCTCGGTCCATATGCGCATAGAGGAACACCTTCCCTCGTGTGAGCTTCAACCAGTTTTAATATTGAAACAACGCCGAGTTTATCGGCCTCAAATCTGGATCTAGACTATTTGTAAGCACCAGTATTGTCGCACTTGACAGAGTAGCATAAAAGGTGCCAACATTGTTTTGTTTTTTTCAAGCATTTATAATAATAATAGAATCTACCCTTTCAATTCCTACAGGACATTTATCTTAAAAGCTTGAACCCTTTCGTCTCCAATACATCGTCTGTCTGAAACGGGGTTGATCGATTCTTTTTTTCTCTCCCGAAAAATCCCCTTAAAAGGCTATATAGTTCTAGATCTAGTATTAAGAGTAACTCCGAATAAAATCGATAAACCGCTTGCAGATCTAACGTCTCCTTTTGTTTTAAAACAAATTATGACGTTACAAAAATAAATGATGTCATATCATAATGACGTAATTTGGAAAACCAAACAAAGGGTCAATCAATTTCAGTCAATAAGAAACCATTATAATTTCAATCGTAATTGAAAAATGAATATAGTAGAGACATCTTTTTACAAAACAGTGATGTTCACATTCAGTTGTTAATTGAATTTAATTAAGATTAAATATAAAATCATCTGTAGAATCTAAACACGTTTTGTTCAAACCTTGTAGATATAGATCTAGCCATTCATTCAGCCGTGCTTAAATAGAGAGTCAGGTAATAAATCATTTGTTTGATAGTTACTTCGGGAACAGTCAAACCATTGTCCCTCGATCGGTAGCAGGGGAGACCTTGAGAACTGTTGCCCGAGGCCAACGACCGAGGGCAACAGTTCTCAAAGTCTTCCCTTCTATCCCGGGTCAATGATTTGACTGTTCCCTCAGTACCTATGAAACAAATGTATACCGTATAGGCCTACTGAACAGACGACATACTACTAAGCGACCGATCTAGCTCCATACCTTTTGCAAAAACGACTGTAGATGCTTATGGTGGTAAAATGTTAAATACGTTTCGGCAAAAAGGTCAAAACTAACCCTCTTAGTGCAATGTTCTACATAAGTGCATATTTCTTATCTAGATCCAAACTGTTTGCCTGTCTTACAGTTGTAGAACATAGCACTTACAGGGTTACCGTAATTGGTGGTCATTTTAGATATTTTGGGACCAGATCTAACAAGCAACGGGACGTTTAATAAGATTCAAAAACTGTTCCGAACTAAAATGAACATTTATTTCTATTTGTAAGGTATAAACATCTATTCATTTTAATGCATTGCGATTTCTTTAAGTTTCATCAACACTGAAAGAAGAACGCTATATAGAACTTTATTGACTGTGTCACGACAGCTTCATCTTTCAACGAAGCACTCGCCATGAATTAGCTTTCCTTCAACATAATTATATTTAGAAATCTAACGTGCATATTCAATCATCTTCACGTGATACTATACGTGTGTTTTCAGCGACGAGAATACTTCAGTAGAGAAAAGACTTGTCCTGTGCAAACAGGGTAGACGCATATCACAGGACTCCTAAAGTTGCCGTCTAATCAGGGTCTGCACCGTTTGTCAATTGCACTTACTTGTAAAATCAAACTCGTATAGTAAAAAATGAAATAGACTCGATTGAAAAATAAGGTTTTATGAATGAAAAAGTTAACGGCCGTTTAAAAACGGAGATTAAAGGCTAGGTTACACTGCAAGAAATGCCGAAGAAATATGAGCTAACCACTTCACATGACCGGAAATTCTCCTATTCTCGCTAATTTTACTAAAATGTTTTAACAAAATGATCTCTTTTGTTCAAAACATTGCTCTGGGCATATACTCATAACATAATTTCTCAGCGTTCCAAGATATTTCATTTACATTAGTCATTCCAGGTGAGCGATTTAGGGCTCTTGTTGTCATTTGCAGCAGATCAGTCATAACAGCTAATAGTTGTTTAAATCATATTATATCCAGAAACATTAATTATTTAAGGTAGAACAAAATAATTTGTATGTCACAAAGAATAGCGCGGAACTTGTACATGTACGTAATTGACATCACGCTAAATCGAAAACGAGGTTGGAGAAAAATACAAAGTGGCTGATACAAGGTGGCTGATATTGACTCTTGTATTTTACTGGGAAGACACATGATGAAACGCTCGATTATTATAATGTGACATGTAATAAAGAGCCTGATCAGGGTCTTCTCTGTTTGTCACTTAAACATACAGTGTATAGTAAAAATCAACCCTAAAACGTCAAAAATGGACTAGACTTAATTGAAAACTAGAATTGTCCATTTGAGTTTTCAGTGATGTAAGGGTAAACTATAAATAAACTTTATCAAGGACTTAATTGAAAGTGCATATATGTACATAATGTCGGTATCAATTTGGGGAGGGAGGGTAGCGGGTTTGATCGTTGGGGGGTCAACATATTTCAGTGGGGGGAGGGCGGGGGCATTCACATTTTCCTAATATTTCGAAGGGGGTCATAATATTATGGGGGATCACTTTATTTCATGTCATACCTGAAATGAAGTGACCCCCTAGAGTCGAAATATTTCAAGAGGGGGTCACTCTATTTCGCCAAAAGTCACTTTTTTCTGACCGGGGGTCGAAATATTTTGACCGGGGGGCCCCTTCGGGCGGGTCACTACCGGCGGTAGTGGCCCAATGGTTAACATCTTGGACTACGGAACCAGGGGTCGTGAGTTCGATCCCCCGCCGGACCAGCGGTCTGACTAGGGGATTTTTCTGAATCCCCGATGATGACAGGAATGTTCTCGAGCAAGACATGTACCGCGAATTGCTCCTCTCCACCCAGGGGTTAAAATCGGTACATTACATATTTATTCTCGTTTGTTTTCAGATGATTATCTGTAAAGTGGAATGTGGGAACTTTTCACGATAACCAGATAAATATCTGAACACGAACTTTGTCATGATACTGCTTTTAACTGCTACCACTTAACAAATTTATCTAGTTACTTAACTAGATAATTAACTAGAAATGTTTCGTGTTACCAGTTATCTAAAAGTATAAAATTGCATGTCGATGCCTTCGGTAGGGACAGGATATCTATTTTTAGATAAGTTAACACGAAACTTTTCAAGAAACGTTTCAGTTAACTTAGATATTTTGTCGTGACAGGATGTGGCACTAACAGGTCATTTGACGCGTTACGATAATTATCAGGTTATCACGAAAATAATCCACTTGACACTTACTAGATAATTATGTGATATATTAACTTGGAAATTTTCAGAAACGTTCAGTAGTAAGTTGTGTCAGAACCATGCCACCATAAATTCCCTTTCGGGAACATACTTTAAACAAAATTACTAAAGAATATGAAGTTAATGATAGGTTTAACTATCTGAGCTCAGATGTTTCGGTTAGGACTGTTTCCGAAGTTCTTATTGTAAAAACATAGGTACGCTCATGTGACCAAATTATGCAAAGAACCTAAACCATTTTGACAATAGTTGTGAAAGTTTTCTAGCATATTCACCATGCGAGATATCAAAGGTCTGCTTGTATTGAGATGGAAATGCTTGACGTCATCATCAATAGCTAGCTTTCTGCATTAATTCTATTATTTTTATAGTGTCATCTTGTATTTGATACAATCAATGTTTATTCCATTGCTTATTTAACAGACCCCTGTGTGTTTCTAGTAAAGGAATTCTAACATGTCACAATAAAATGACAGATAAAAACTCTACTGACAAGTTATTTAATTTGGTATCATATTTCTGACGCCAGTTAACCATATATTCATTATGATGGATTATTGTAAATATCTCACACAAATACACAACCAGTTGGTTTTCGCAAAATAATTTCGCGTTAGTTGTCAGAGAATTATCTGAAAAGTGGAATTTGGAAACATTTCACGATAACCAGATAAACAATTTAACACGAACTGTGTCATGGTAGTGCTTCAAACTGCCGCCACGAATTTATTTAGTTACTCAACTAGTTATTTATGACAAAAACAGATAATTAACAAGAACGTTTTTTGTTACCAGTTATCTAAAAGTAGAAAATTGCATTCGGTAGTGACCCGGAAGAAAAGGATATCTATTTTAAGATAAGTTAACACGAAACTTTTTAATAAAAGTTTCAGTTAACTTAGATATTATGTCGTGACAGTCTGTGGTACTAACATGTCAGTTGACGCTATACGATAATTATCAGGTTTTCATAAAAAAAACAATCCACTTTCCACTTACTAAATAATTATGTGAGATGTTAACTGGAAACTTTTCAGAAACATTAATTAGTAAGTGGTATCAGAAATATGCACTATAGTTTGGACCTTTATATGACTCTGATAACCAATTATATCTGTTGCTAGTTTACTCTTTAACCCATTTGTGCCCACGATCCCATATACAGGACATAGGCAAACAGTATAGACTGCGGCGTCTGATCAGAGTCTACACTGTTTGCTGATAGGAATTTCAATATAAAACAAAATGAAAATGAAACTTTTGACCAGGCATACCTTTGTTAAGAAATGGACTAATCCAATATATAAACATGGAAGAATCCACTGGGTATAAATGGGTTAAATACTTTGTAAATGTTGTTGTTAAAACATCATCAGCAAACATTACGAAATTGGCTGGTATCATTTCTTCATAAGTACAGAAACAAGATATGCGTGGCAAATAGTGTGCACCTTGACCAGGCCTAACTTTATGCTGGCCCAGATATTGACACAATTTGTTTGCAAAAGGTTCGATTCAGTTGGGTGAACATAGACTATCAATCCGTCAGTGTGGACCGTTTGTGGCAGGAAAATAACTCTTCAAGTCAGTGTACTACAGATATGAAACGTTGAACAGAATTAAAGTTTGCAATTCAGTACTTTTGGTGAAAAATAACTAACATTTTGAGCGTTATTAGCCAATATTCGAATTAAAATATTGAACTACGTATGTATCCACTAATTGAATTAAAAGGCACATTGGTTTGTGTGTTACAATCCGAGTATTCTGACTTCATCTTTTATTTTATCTGTACATAACTCTATATATAAATATTAAGAGGTCAGTGCCAAAAACAAAATTACGTTTGTAACTTGAAAAAAAAGCTTGTGTGCTTCTTTTTCCTTTGAACACCTTTCTAGTTTTCAATAAAGGTACTTGTCAATTATAATTCAGTAAATACTAGTTTAATTCGATTGAGAAATATCTATGTATGCGAGTTGGGACTAGGCATCAATGTATTAGGTTTCTGACCTGGATCACAACTGTTTGTTTAGGCTTGTTAAGTACACATGATAAGGCTGGATAAGGCTCCAATGCAATCGTGTTGTTACAGCCGTCATATTATTGTTTGAAATTAACGTTATGTGCTAGCTATGTCATTCTGCTCACACTATTGCGTTTTTTAAAAAATGTGGACATATGCGCTGTATGTATATCTTAGACAATGACACTTCTCACAGTTCCCTAAACAGGACAAGTATACCTTACGCTCTTACTGCTGCAATATTGTCTGGTTAAAATTGTTGTTTGCTGTTTTTACTCAAAGTTACATAGAAGTGGACATTTTGATAGAATAAATATAATAATGAGTGACAAACAGCTTCATTTCAGATCAGATTCTAGCTGTTTGCAAATGTAAGCCAAGTTTTATTGTTTCCTCCCTATAACGACTCACTACGAACAACACTCACAATCTGTGTCTCCCATTTAGTGTCGTTATAGAGAGGGAGCATTGTATGTGGGAATGTAGATCTTGGAAAACTCTTGTGTTGAAAATCAATTTTTTTACGCTTAAGCGTTGCCACTATGGCGATTGCCTGACGCCACACGCCACACAGTGTGTCAACTTAACACTATTGTTTCTATTGCTACATTTTCAGTTGGGGCCCTGTCGAGTGTCTGGGGCCGCTAACGTAAGTATACGCATTAAAATAATTATGATAATTGGTACATGTTATAAAGCAAGATATGTGAATGACATTCTACTTGTTCATTAAGAATAGCAGGTATATAGTGTAACCAATTAACATCAGTTTGCGGTTCTGTGGTTAGAATCTATGGGCTTTTAACTCTTTTAAAACATATTCATTATGTATTTGCTTGCCCTAAAGCAGAACTTGAGGTATAAAGTGATTTAAATGTTAGTGTGTAAGACTTTCTATTCGCGTATCTACCTCTAGTTCGGATCATATTTCCGAAACCCCATCAAGTATAGATATTATATTTCGTTCGTGAGTACATCGCGGGATCTCAGACTGTTGTTAAGTGTTTTCAGACCAGTGTGGCATTCATTCAACTTGACTTTTTACTTCCATTCTATTTTAGAACTATGAAATGCATGTCAGTTTTCAGTGTGTTATCGTGCTATAGAGCACAGTAAATATTGAAATGCGTTGTAACAAAATCAAGAAGCCGTAGACCGAGTGACATGATTTCCAGCATCTAAACGACTTCTCGCGTTGTATAGCACAATCATACACTAGTTTTATTGTTTTATTTCGATTCTAACACTTCACAGCACCGCCACGTCACTCCTTTGTGTATGGTGTACGTTTATTTTGGACACTTCGTACTCAACTTTCTATTGTGGATTTCTCATCATACAGTTTAGCCAACTATTGATGTTGATGTTTCCACGACGGGCGTATTCAAAGGATCGCGGTGCTTTTATTCAGTGATTGCAGCGTGGTAGTATTTTTGTGGAGGTTAATTATATGAAAACATGTAATTTTCAACTGCCTTGCGCACAAAATATGCAGCTAGTTGCCTTTATATTAGCATCATCCGTATGACAGCAAACACTCTGAAAGCCGAAACTTTGCAGACCGAGACCGATACGAAACTCATAAATAACTATCCATGTACACGCAGAGAGCTAAAATAAAATTTAGTTGCATGGCCAAATGTTACCAAAAAGATTTTATGAAATATGTGTAATGGGTACAGGGACATAACTCTAAAAATTCAAAAAACAAAAAACCGTTTTGTATGTAAAGTCACTTCACTAACAAAAAAGTTCCGGCAAACATCTTATACGGAAAATCGTTCGAGCTATTGAGGTTTTACATTTTTGTAGTAAGTTTGATTAAAATGAATGAAGGTTAGATAGCGCTTACAATGAAATGTTAACGGACAGTCTGATGGCAGGAAGGAGTGTCTGAGCGCATAAATCAATACATGTGTGGCCAAAATAACTAGTCACAAAGTTATATTAAAAACATTGCATTGGCCATCTTTATTTACATTAACCCAGTCTTTTCATATTCGATTAACCTGGCCATTAGTGGAAATAGGGTTAAAGTAAGCGTTTAGATCATTATATTCCAAAGCTTGTGAGTACAGTACATTTTAAATAACTTAACCAAGTATTTTTTCTGATGATATCTCTTTCCATTCTAGTTTGCTTGTAGACATAGACGGCCTCGTAACAGGGGGAAGCAGTGTAAAGGCAAGTATTAGATGACTGCAATTTGTAGTAAACATTTTATGTTTACAGTGCATCCTTCACATCAAGCTCGTTCTACAATAATATGCCCTCACCGGTTTCACTTGTTTCAGGCAGCAGTTTTAGCTCACTTGGCACGAATTTATTATTGTTCTCTGCCCGCGTGTACTTTTAAGCTTGTCTGGCTTTACGTGCTTATGTGAGTTATTGTGACAGTCCTCCATTTCACAGTTAACTTGGTTACGATATTTGACCTTAAACATAGAATGAATTTGTTTGGAGTACATTCCATAAACCACATCTGTTAGGAATATTACATTTATGTGTGAAAACATATTTGAACGTCAATGTAATGCAAACTATTTTCAATCAGTGTAACCTTGGCCATGACCTCAATTTAAAAAAGACTTGTCGAAAGAATATTTCCTATTATATATTTACTAGAAATAACAAATTTTGTGTGAGTGTATATTTCAGGATCGCAGAGTGTCACGTGGCATTTTCATACCCTAGATAATTGATTTCGACGTTTGATTTCGTTTATAGAAACACCAGTTTGTTAACATATTTCTTATACCACATAAGTTGTGGAAACTAAAACACTAGTGTGAATACATCTTAGAATAATGCCTTGTAAAGTACCATATTGACGTCGAGTTTAACCCTGACATATAGCACAAACTTATATGAACCGCATTAAAGACATCTCCTGTCGACCTTTCGATCATAACTCCTTGCCAGACAATTTCCTTGCAAAAAGCATGGATCTTATGTACAAGTGGGTAGCAAAGAACCATTGAAGCTTCTCGTGTGAGACCCAAACTTTATATTTGATAGTTTGGTTAGAAATAACAATTGAAAATCACTAGAGCATGAGTATTATCTACCGTCCGGCCTACGAAGAGCAATATGAACACACTTTAAATCAACAATATGGCAGTTTAGCTCTGCCCACTCTGTAACTGAAATAATTTTTATCCGATTATATCTAAATTTTCTGACAATGTTTGCATCTGTTGAATCTTGGTCTTGTTGGTATTAAGGTCTAAATACTCCATTGTTTACTCCATATTTCTGAACCCTTGTTTAAATGATTTCCATTCAAATTAATTCAAATGTTTGTCTCAGTAATGCTATGTGCCGTATTCGTGCAGTTCTATCCATGTTCTTTACTCCGCTTGACTCCGGTGGACGTAGTCGAAGGGTAAAGCGCTCGAATACGATGCGAGTGGTCGTGAGTCCGATCCCCCGCCGGACGAAGTCCTTAGGATGAGACTTAATAAACCGAGGTTTGATGTATTCAGTGCTTTACACTTGGTATCTAAAAGAACCAGAGAACTCTGTCGAAATTAAGAGTAGGGCATCGCGCCCGGGTTCTCTGTTTCCGCTCCCCTCTCTCTGGAGCTTCCTATTAACCCATAGGTGGTAGCAAGTGACGTAACCAAACTGACCAAAACAACTCCTCTTGAAAGCTTTTGGGGGACTCTTTCTTACTTGGCCAGTGTTCTTGTTTTGTTCATTAGTGAGCTTTGTGTTAACAGCTTTTGAGGACATTTTCTATATAAATGTATATCAACTAGGAACTGGTCGAGATTGAATATGGAGACAATATATGCAAACTAATTATTTGATCTAGGCGCTGATTTTCTGTTTGCTTATCGTCTTTGGAGACTGTTTTGTTGACCAATATTGATGACACTCGTTAGCTAATGATACTCAGGTCCAACTCCAATATTGCGAAAATCTGTGCTTATTTATTAAGTGATATAAACTCTTATTAGCTGACAGATTATCGGTCTAATGGTTGATTGAATATGATGATACCTTCTGTGAATTGGATATCTTAAAGAGACGCAAAAACTGTTTCCTATGTAATTACAGTGGCGTTTAGTCTGTGAATGGATTAAAACTATTACTTTCAACACACAATTATAAGCAGGGCTTTTTTTGAACGAGTCGGTGTTTTATTTTACCTTGTTTTGACGGGTACGTTTTTGTGTAACTGTCGTGCTCTTAGCGTTTCAGTTAAAAGAATTTATGCTTCTATCTTATAGATGTACAACAAGTACTGATCGATCACTACAAGACCACATGCCTTACTATCCGAAATCCAGCAGGTAACAATGACATAGGTCTGGAGTATGTGTGCATTGAACCAACCATCAAAGTCTTGAGACAGAGTAAAGGCAACGATGGACTGAAAAACGTTAAAGAGGAAACAACGAGTTTCTCCTGTAGAGACATTTTCTTTAATGAGGGGTACCGAAGCAAACGAATATACATTACGGGGGAGGCTGGTAGTGGGAAGAGCATGCTCTGTAAGACTCTTGTCAGACTCTGGTGTGAGGCCCATGGTATGGTTTTGTCCAAAGATTCTGAGAGTAGTGATTCAGAAGATAAAATCTCAGGATTGCAGTTATTATATAGTAGGGAACACGGAAGAAAAGCCAGGAACAAGAGGCTAGATGAGAGAAAATTCAGAAGAAAAGAGAACAGAGAAATACTTTCAGACTTTACATTACTGTTTTATATTTCATTAAAAGACGCCCAGTCAGAGTATAGTGTAAGCGACATGATTCAGTCACAAATATTGAAGCATCATGACTCTGTAAACGGTCTAAGTGACTCAGTCTTACTGGAAAATGAGATTTGTCTTGTCATTTTGGATGGTTTAGACGAATGGGTCTGTCCAACTGATGCATATTCAAACTATTTTTTTAACCACCAGGGAATCCCAGGCACGAATATTGTCAACGACAAAAATGTTTTCTTAACCACAAGTAGGCCGTGGAAATTCCATGCACTTGGGTTGAATTGCTGTGACCTGGATAAGCATATTGAACTTTGTGAACTAGATGAAAAGTCTAGTGTCAAACTTTGTTCTAAAGTAGTAAAATTACTAAACAAACGCCAGTGTGGTCGGAAAACACAATCAGATTTTTTCAGTGCAATTAAACAGAAAGGCCTTGGTAATTTTAAAACTATCCCAACCATGCTTATACAGCTTATTTGTCTTTGGTTTGACAATCAGGATCTGGGCAAGTCGCAAGTACAATTGTACTGTGCCATGTTAGATTTGTTGTTGAAACGATCCCACAAAACAATGTCTGTACAAAGCCCTAATGCACAAGCAGGTGTAACAACAGAAATGCACCTACCAAGGTGTATAATGGAACACCCCCATTGTCAGAACCGTCATCAACTGATATATTGCTTATCAAGAGTAGCATTCGAGACATTATTTGTCAAAACAAAAGAAAACAGCTTAGTGTTTAAAAGTTCACAGCTAGAGATTTATGGTGTAGGAAAGGAGTCAATAGACATATGCTTACAATCTGGCATACTGTCACAAAGCAAACTATTAGATAAATGCGCTGTAAGTGAGAAGAAAATCTCTTTCTTACACAAAAAGTTTCAAGAGTTTCTTGCGGCTATATTCATAGCCAGCTGTGATGATGTACAAAATATTGCAAAACGCATAACAGATTTCTGCAGCACATTAGATACATGTTTAGAAATGTCTCAGTTGTGGCTGTTTATGTCGGGGATAAGACCAGACATAGCAAAACAGTTGTTGAAACATTTTACACGTGTTATTGCTGCTGACAGAAAAGTTGAACACTACAGACAAACTTTACATGGTGAAGGTTTAATACGAGACATACAGACATGTGTAGTTGACTGTATCATAGAAGGGTCTAGTAATGGCCACATTTATGACAGCATCGTGTTAGAAGACTTTTATGTTGATAATAACACTGCATGTCAAGTAGAACAATTGTTATCATGTACTCCAATGTCAAAGGTCAAGTCACTGTACATAGATACGGCTAGTGACATTGGTGAAAAACAGTTAACAAACATTACTGGTCAGTTACTGCACTGTCAATCTGTACTTAAACTGCACCTATATGACTTCTTGTCCCGTATTAACATTAACACAGTTGTGGAACTAGTAAACAAAAACATTGACACCCTTATATGTCTGGAGTTGTCAAGTGATATCACAGCTACACATGAGTTAGTTACTGACATATGCAGTATCAGTAGCAAGTGTTTAATAGCACTTAAGTTGGAGGGTGTGAGACTGGCACATGAATATATAGAACAAATACTAACCAGTTTATCACAGTCATCCACCATTAAACATTTACATCTGTCCTTACACTGTACAGACCATTTATTGCAGTGTAGAGCGATTATAGATATGTCCACTATGACACCCATACAGACACTTGACCTGAGATACATGTCTGTAGAAAATATGCATTCTGTGTCACACTGTGTGGAGTATGTTAGACTGGCGGATGTAATATTACCAGTGAGAACACTGCGTGAGTTTGCGCACAGACTTTCACAGACAACAAGTGCCTGTGGCGTGACGGTCAAATTGTGCAATGTAACAGTTACAGACGCAAGTGAGCAAAGTGTAGACGTGCGCACCTTCTTCCGTTCTTGTTACGGTCTGAAGATGTCACGAGACATATATAGAGTCAATAACAACACATGGACTATACACTTCACAAAAAGCAGCCAGCAAAACCTGTAAAAATGCACTCTAAAATCAAACTACTCAATCTCGTAATGTGTGATATGAAGATAGTAACACTATGATTTAATTTTAGGAGAGGTCATGTTTTAAGTTAAATAACTTTTGAAATTCATTAAAGTGACTATGCGGGACCAATTGATTGATGGTTTCCAATCTTTAATTGCATCCGTCTTCTATAGTCGGCGTTGGGTTTCCAAAACTTTGATTCAGTAATTATACGCTAAAAAACCACTCAATATACTTCAATATTATTCGTACCACAAAAATGAAAAATCGATAAATTTTGAGAACTGTTTTAAAAGAAACAGTGAAACGATTTTAAATAATAAAATTCGAGTTAATAAACATTACATAATGAAGAAAGTATGATGATCATTAAACCAGTAGACACTACTATCACTTTTTGTACCAATAATATCGGGACCAGGAAAGTGGCCTGTTGTATTGAAACGGGACGGCGACGAATTTCGTGGAGTCTGCGGTTGTTGAAAAAGTTTATAGAAATTTAAGGCCATATGTATAGATAAATTCCAAATATGCCTGAAATAATATTTACGTGTGTCATGATAGGGTTTAAGTCAAATCTGTTTTTCAGGATCTTTACAGTATTATTCAAGTTTCCACATATAAACAGTTTTAAACCGTACTATTAAACACAATTTGAAATAATTAATGTTTAAAGATTTTCAACTATTAATATTCTGGGTTTTTTTACCGTTCCACACAACTGTATATCAGTTTGAAACCGTCATCAGGGGCCCGTTTTACTAAACAACTTACGCAAATTATTTGCGTAAATCAAAAAAAATTTTTTTTAATTTATATTTTTTATTACCACTTGCTACAACCAGCAAATAGCCAGATCAGAAGACGCGCTTTTAGCGCGTCCTCTGATCTGGCTTTTGCTGCTTAGAAACGTTTATGATCGAAAAATAAGAGTTAAACGATTTTGACTTACGCAAACATTTTGCGTAAGTTGTTTAGTAAAACGGGCCCCAGTACTCTCAATACTTTGAATTCTAAAGACATTTAATAATGATAGTTTAATGCAAAAGGCTTGCATGTGTTATCTATTAGCAGTTTTAGAAATACAGAAAGAGACACAGATTGAGAAAGACAGTGAGAGAGAGAGAAAAAACCCTTGTTTGTTTAAATTTTGGTTACATTTTGCTGACACTGTTGAAGCAAAACAGTGTGTTTTAAAACTCTTTTAAAACGTGTGATCGGGTCAAAGTATTGACGGGGTCATACATATGTACATGAAATATTATAGCTACAAGATCGTGTACAGTTTTATAAAATCTATATGAATAATAGCTGTTAACAAATTACGTATGCCATGTTCATTTACCTGTTTGCAAGTATACTTTATTGCTTAAGTAAAGGCTATTAATTTGTATCCTGTAGATCTGAAAAAAATATGAAAGCATCGTGTCACCACGTCAAATTAAATATTATACTGCAAAGTAAATTCCTTACTTTTCATTGGTCAACGAGCCGTAGACCTGACAAGATGTACCCTGTGAGCTGACAGGGTACATAGAAATGCAGCTGTTGCATTTGCTGACAGGCTCTTCAGTCTTTGCTGAAACAAGACGGCCCACTGTTCGACAAGACTGAGTGCACTCAATCGTGCATCCTCTGTTTTAAGTCCATTTCGGATAAGAACTAATCGGGGTGGGATCTTTCAATAGTCACATTTTTTCTTGAAAAAAGTTTGATGCAAGCGTCTATATACGATTTGCCTATTTCTCGTTTGAATACCAGCGTCATATGACGTCATTTACGCTCAACGTCATATGTTTGACGCGGTTTTGTTACTGTTTACTTTGTGCGCTGTGCACGACAAATTCAGAAATATTTAATTTGAACAATGAAAACTTTGCAGTATAATAATAAAGTACAGGCATAACTATATTTTGTTACAATTCCTGATCAATGTCAAGTCACAGAATAAAATAAAACAAACACTATTGATTTCCAGAAAGTCTACATTTTTATAAAATGACAAAACCATCCACCTTTCACGTATTTTGAATTGCGAAAATGGTTTGTTCACACCAACAACACTCAATAATGAAGACTTTTTAAAGTCGCAAACATTCTGAGGCTGAACTGAAAGAGTTCGTAAATGTGCGCGTTCGTGAGCTTATTTATTACGCAGTCGTTCTTGATGTCTTATTGTATGTTCGAATACATAAAACCCATCTAGTGCGACATTGATTTATTCACACTAAATGAAAGAGTTCAGTCATGAATATGTACAATTAGAATAGTTTCTATATCCTAGCAGACGTTAGCCTCAATCAGGCTGAAAGTAATGCATAACTTACTGAAAGTAATGCAGAATGCGTCGTAAGACGTATTCCGTTTTACTTTCAAAAATGGCTGTTGGATGAAAAGTTATACATCAAAACCTTAACCTAATTGTGTTTTCGGTATATAAATGTTTTAATGTATTCTATCAAGTTTTGTTGTTTTAATTAGAAGTTAAATATATTAATAACAAGATGTTATGTAGATAATGATGCTGATTATGATGAAGCTTATGCTGTTGTTGGTGATGATCAGGTGATTTGTAGCGTATCACCCACACTTGTTGATTGCGTTTCATGCTTAAGGTTCCAAGATATTTTTATACTAAAATATTGGAATTTTCTATTTGTTTGCGGATTCTTATAGGTAGGAATCTGTTCTGCATTTTTATCAACTTCTTTATCACCAAACACCGCCTTGAATGTTATATTTTACCAACAGACACCACGTACTCCAGTCACGTGAATATGTGATTTATAGAGGCGTTCTGCGATTGGTGTCGGTTTATTTATGTTTTTGTCCTTGTTATAATTGTTCAATTATTGGCATTTACAATTTGGGATTGAGCTCAGGAAGTTTGATTATGAAAAGCTGGGTCCTGATTGTAATGAAAATATGTAGTGTTGATACCCGCCACCGCCAGTGGTATTCTAAACTAGCCTGTCAGCCAGACAATCAAAGTGTCACACCATTCAGTTAATGGACGTTTTCGGTACTCTTTATTTGTACTAAGCGTAAATTGTAAATATGTATTACTTGAACAGTTGAGGGTGAAATTTCGTATAGTTTGAAATAGATAAAAGAATAAATTCTGCTTGAAGACACGGTGTCTCAAATTTTGATAGATCTATACCGTTCCTACTTTTCAGAACAAAGTGGTACGTAATACAAGTTCGATTTTAAAGGGACTCGCAACCGGATGGTGTACCAGTGAAGTACGTTAATACACTACCATATAGATAGAGAGTGCCAGTAGCCGCGTGGATAAAGGCGCTTCCTTTTTTGGCATGTGTGTCTCCGAATGGAGGGTCACGGGTTCGAATCCCACCAGAGCTTCTTCTTTTTTTTAAATGCACAGATCCCTAAATGCGATAATCAAATGTAAATCACAAATAAGAACAGCTTTAAAATGGCGTGTAGAGATATTTTTATTTGCTTAAAAATCATCTAATATTTAGACTGTATGACGATTAATTGAAATACATGTATGTTAAGCAAACCGGTATCTTTTTAACCTCTAAACCACTCAATATGTCATTTAGCATAAACTTGCATTAGAAGTATTCGCTTGCAGTAAAAAAAGTTGGAACCTTAATCCATTGCTCCATAGCCTGTTTCTGGTTTTGAAGACAGTTGACCCCTCAAAGCAGTTTGATTGAAAGGCAGAGAACGTCTTAAGACGAATTCTGCTTTACTTTCAGCCTGCCTTAGCCTACCATCTGCTAGAATGTAACAAATATTGTTTATGATACATATTCATAACTGTAGAAAATGAAACTATTTCTTCAGAGGAGGATGAAATAAAATGTGTTTAAATGCCTATCTATGGTGGACTATTTAAATTACGTATATTGTATTATCTCAGCCAATGACATGATTGTTAGGAGAGACCGCTGAACGAAAGGGAGTGACGCAATGTATGAAGCAGAAGTGATTGGAAGATCTATTATGATATTATCCTTTACTGCTTTCGTCTTGTTTTAGGATGTCGCGTGTCTAGAGGCTGCATTTGTATCCTCTCATGGAGGATCGCTTAATACTATTTCGGCTGTAGCTGTTTCTTAACACGTTCAACCCTAGCGATGAATATACAGTAAACTCCGCTTATAACGATATTCAGGGGACCGTGGAATAAGTATCGTTACATCCGGATATCGTTACAAGCGATCTGGTGGGTCTTGACGACAGTATCCGAATTTTGTGCTATCCGAAACAATGGTTATTACATAAAGTTCTGCGCATTTTAAGACTAACGAAAAAATACTATTCTTACCTGTTATAAACTTTAATGGTTGTTATCTCTTTGTTTCAACTGGCACAAATAAACTAATTGTGCAGGTCTTTCACTATTTACAAATGATTTACGTGCTGTCTTTCTAGTTGTTCATACATACTGGATAACGAAAGTAAACCGGAAATGAACATGGTTTAATCCAGACAGGGTTCTAAATAAAGCTCGCATACTCGCAAACTGCGAGTGGAATAAGAAAATTACAAGAATTAAGTGACTTTTCCAGAAAACTCGCAAAAAAATGCGAGTAGCGTTTTTCGGACAGATAAACACAATACTACGCCTGGCAAACTATGATCGGTTTATTCCGTAACATTTCGAGTGGCGGAAATTGACGAGTAGACCAGCGAGTACTTTTCGTAGCCAATCGTAGCTTCTCGGGCAGTTTCAACCTCTTTTTTGTTGGTAAAATGACGTAATGACGGACTTTCCCGATTATCATTGGCTAATGAAACACACACTGTGCTACTGTGCGTGTAAACAATTTTAATCACTGTCTCGACAACCGAACCAGTTTGTTAAAGACGAGGAAATTTAAAACAAAATGTTTTTGTTGTGTTTCTAAGTCCTTTATAGACCTGTTGAATTATCTGGTATTTGGATTATAATTCCATACACAGGCATATCACAGGTCCGTTACATATAAGGATGAAGTATCGTGTGGGCGATTGAATGAAAACAAAGACAGAACGTGTAGTGATGGAGTTTATTCATCAAATACAAAATATGAATTCATGTAGAAATGTTGTCATATCAAAGAGATTCGATGAGATAACAAAACTTGGAAACTCTCATGTAACGGTAAGTACGCTCATAATTCGACTGATTACATGGTGCAGTGCACGCGCACTATTGTTTGTTTGAAACTTGTTAGCGATAGTTTTCACACATTTCCCGGGCTTGTCTTCGCACCTCTGCGCAGGTGAAAATATCGTTACATACGATCAAACTGGAGACAGGGTACCGAAAAGTAACATCGTTACATCCAGATTATCTTAACAAGCGATATCGTTACAAACGGAGTTAGCTACATTGAATTATATAGAAGGCTGGCAGGGACCGAATGTTCTGTATCGTTACAAGCGATATATCGTTACATGCGATATCGTTACAAGTGGAGTTTACTGTACTCGTGAGTTACAAACAGTCTACTTATAAAGAGCAAATTTGGCCTATGCAAAACGTGTAGACCCTGATCAGAGGGCTCCTGCAGGAGCGCTCTGATCAAGGTATTCACTGTTGTCATTTTGCCATATATTGTGAAATACAGTCGAACTTCGATATATCGAACTCGCTTAACTCGAACTATCCGACAGTTCAATAAATGAACTGCATTATTTCATGCTCGGTTCAGTCGAATATACCCATATTTCAAAGTTAAAATGTGGCTTAGCCTCGAGATATCGAAGATCGACTTATGTTAAATTTGACAAGACTTAATTGGAAACTGGAATTGTGGTCTCAGGGTGTAAATGTTAACTAAAGTCTTTTCAGACATTTTACAGTATTACACCTCGCTTTGAGTTACAATGTTAAATTCACATAGACCTACAGTTAACCTTTTGCATGTCTTTTACATCTATCCAAAATATACTGTCACTCTTTATGATATTCTTTTTGTGACGTCGCTCTAAAGGACATTACTTTTTTCCTCCGTCCGAAAACGTACTGTCAGCATTGACATGACTTTCGCGATTGCTACATTGGAACGTTTTAACGAGTGGTAACTTCTAATCAACTTTTGGCATTTTCTGTACAAGTTGCTTCCTTTTATCGATTCCTTAACGATTTGCCACCATTTCGGAAGAGGATATTTGCCACCTAGACAATGTAAAGACGCTGTTTCTTCAATTTACTTGTCATAACTTTCTTCTTTGTTGTTATATAATTATAAACAATGTGACGTCATAGACGGCGACGTCGTTCCCCGCGCAACGTACATGTCTGCGCTAAATTGGTATATATCACAACACACTTTATAAAATACAAATGAGACGATTCTAAAGCTAGGGTTGATAGGCTCGGTGTAATAAAATAAATATTAGATGTCAGTTTGCGTGACATTCAAATTGCCAACCCTCGAAAACAAGAATGTCACCCTCGGCTACGCCTCGGGGTGACATTCTGTTTCTCGGGTTGACAATTTGAATGTCACGCAAACTGCCATCTAATATTTATATACTGTCGTTTGCTTCTTGTGTATTTTCATATTGCATAGGTGATAGATTTCTATATCAATTTTGATGAGCCACTTTTCTATGTACCAGATGTAGTTCACTCTGTAATTATTTAAGCACAATGGTCATATTTTTGTTCTAAAACTAACTAATACTATTGTTGTGTTTTATTAACCTGTCGAAATTTAATTAATTATATACTGACTGAAAAATGTCATATATAGCATTGTTGAAATCGATTGTTTCCGCTACGTTTTATGGAAATGTCAGGGTAGAAACATAAAGTTTATATTCATAAAAAGATTTTGAAACCTTAGTCACCGTAGTCAAGAGTACAGTAGTGTTTTACTGAGTTTGGCCATGAGTTCAATACCCAGCGGACGCTTTTTGTTCTTGTCGGTTTTTATTTTATTATTATTTATTGGGGGCTGTATACGAGTCGGCAAGAAGGAGACTGCAATAATGAAATTCCCTTTGACTCTGGTCTATTTCCAATAAAACTTATAATGGGTAGCCTTAAACTAAAGGTATTGCTTAGACATTGAATCCTAGAGACGAGTGTACTCGTCATTTACAAAGAGTGTACTTATATACATATCCCATGCAAACAGTGAAGACCAAACACAGAGTGTTCTTCAAGGAGCCCTCTGATCAGAGATAAATTGTTTGCCATTTTGCTGTTGTCATACATTAATAAAAATCAATTGGAAACTGGAATAGTCCATTAAAAGTTTTGATGAGTTAAGGCAATTGTTATCTAGCAGTGGGCAACCGCATCGTATAATATTTCATATATATTTAAAATTTTCAATAGTTTACAATGCGTAACTTTTAGGTTATGTATGGCACATTTTTCATTATATATCTCAATGTTGAACAATTCAAGTGAAAAATTGTTTGAAATATAATGAAATAAAACATAAGATATAATTGTAATTAAAATAAAGAAATAAAACCTAATGGGGGTCGATCCTACAACCATTTACAATTTTACAAGTATCCTTACACGCTACCAATTACTCTTACTCGATTATTGATTTAAATTCGTAACAGATTACATAATATCCTGAAATTTCTTTCCGTAAATCAAAACGGAAAGTATTAGCGACTTGTACACCAAAGCTAAATATATCCTTTCAGTGACGTAGGAATATTTAAATTTTGACAGGTAAAAAAAAAGAGTAATATTCCAAGTTAAAGTTTACTTTCAGTCCAAATGACCGCTCAGCCGACTGTACATATACTCTCCTGATCATCGAGCCATCTTGCCTATGAGCACTGCTAATATATGGCGCAGTCAAATGCAGCCGCAGTACCGACTCAGACCCTTCACAGGTACCCATTTTAACCCCTGGGTGGAGAGGAGCAATTCGCGCTACATGTCTTGCTCAAGAACATTCCTGTCATCATCGGGGCTTCAGAAAAATCCCCTAGTCAGACCGCTGGTCCGGCGGGGGATCGAACTCACGACCCCTGGTACCGTAGTCCAAGCTGTTAACCATTGGACCACTACCGCCGGTTTCATAGCGCACTTTTCTATAACGTAAAAAACCAACAATAATATGATATATGTATAATAATGCATGTGTGAAATTAATTTCAGTGAGAATACAAGAATAGAGTTCTCTACTTTAGCTATTGTGTATGTCATTTGTGGTCGAAACGAGTCCGCGAAGTAGGTAACTTTAAACAGTAACACCCCTCTATTTTGACCACTACAGTAAGGTGAATTAACTGAACGAAAGACAAGTGGAAATTTAAAGCATTGAGGAAAAACAACAGAAAGCTCCTAAAGGAGTTGTCTTTTGTACTTTCACCTGCTTTCATAGCGCACTTTTCTATAACGCAAACTAATACAATTAATTGAGTGGTCGTTATAGATATATTTAACTGTAGTTTATAGCCAAATGAATGGACGTACTGTTGCGTGTTCAATTACCACTGTTTGCAGTTTAGGTTAGCAGTTTGTGCCCCGTGTGCAGCGTGCATAGTACAGTAGAGGAAACGTTTTATTTCCGAATAACCGCGTTTACGCTTCAACTATTAGTTTCATTGCAAACAGTTTGGAACCAGATCAGACGTCGGGTAACCCGGCGTCTGACCACGCTCCAAACTGTTTGCCATTCAGATTGAAACTGGTAGTCAGAATTGTTATTTTCTATATTTCATTGCAATGCGTTTGCGTTTGAACGGAAGAATAACGTTTATTCCACTTCAGACCGGAGCCAACTCGCAATCGATGGCCATCGACGGCTACCGATTTCTTTACTGAACTCACCGCTGATAACGGTATTCAGTACTATCAGGTCATCTGTGTAATATTTTGTATATAATGTACATAATTATCGTTTTGTTAGATAAGAAATAGCATGATTCTCAGCTTATTGATAATGTATTGTACCATGTCATCAATAGAAATTTTCCATTATGGCCATTGTGTATGATAAGAAAGTGAAACTTTATTGTATTTGCAAAACTGTTTTACTGCGTGTACATTAACCCTTTACCCAATACATTGTTTTTAGTTTAGACAGCAACTTAAAGCAGGTTGAAAGTAAAGCAGAATGCGCTTTAAAGCGCATTCTGCTGTACTTTCAGCCTGCTTTAAGCTGCCATCTGCTAGGATATAGAATATTTTTATTAAACGTATTCATGACTGCATAAATTGGAACTATTTTCTTCAGTGGAGGAAAAATTTAAATGCGCTATAAGGTACTTCTTTGGGGTAACAGGTTAAGCCTCATTATAGGAATAAACAACATGTTTTTGACGTTCATGACGGTATGACTACATTAGCTTCGCAGGGGATAAATTCCGTAAACGCCCGATACGTTAAATACGTTAAATTTACCCCCGAAGCTAATGTAGTCATACCGTCATGAGCGGCAAAGAGATGTTGTTTATTCCTTATATTTATATTTATATTTTCTGTCTTGTCAATTTAATGTGTCTATTGGCCAGATTTGTTTTTCTGTATAAGAATTAATCATATACCGGTCAACGAGGTTTGATAGATGTAATGTCGATGTAATAGCCATTCCAGTTTCTAAATATGGTGAGAAAGTAGTCCCAACTACATGAACTGTAACTGTATTAAAAAATCAGGATTTTTTCCAGTAAACTTTCTCTCTGTGAATGGAAAAGACTTACAAGGCAAACAAATAACAGTGCAACTTGAATATCTATTGCCAAAGCACATTCTAAAAATACAGGTCGCGGTTGTTTTCTTAACCCATTTACACACATAGCAACGCGATGGCAACGACCTATGGGTCTGTATCACTCCGCTTGTGTCATATGACCGTCGACCAATGGGAGCGTATTGTTAAGTGCCCGATGTAGTCTATTTGAAGAAGTCCACGAATATCACGGGGGAAATCCGCACTGGTTTGATCCAGTTTCGAGTTGTAGGTTCATCGGCAGATGACTGCATATATTTTAATAGGATTACATAAAGACTTTACAGGGTGAATGTAAATATTCACTAGTGGTGGGCCGATGATTACTAGGCTGCCGACAATAAGTTATTCACTTACAAGTCGGTCATAAAATCGCTTGACTAAGAAGTTAAATGCATTATAAAGTTTTCACTTATGACAACATTTGTCGTACGAAGTTTTATGAAACGGGCCTCTGGTGTTTAAAAGCACATACAGGCTTATGGGGATGATAATTAAGATAATTGATTAAATGCATCTAACATTTGAAGAATGAACTTAAAGTAATATGTTATTTCACCTTTGTAACATAATCTTTGTGCTGTGAAGCTGTCTCTCAGTCAATCGATTAATAATCAGAATGTTACCGATTGAGACACAACCAGAGATCCGCGAATCGGTTGATCATTTTGGCGACCTATAATCACCACTATTATTATCCTTATAAAAGAACATAAATTATATTGTATTCACCATAATATAAACTCTCTTAGCAACATTTAAACAATGTTTCTTCTGGCAATATACCTAGTATATTTTGGTTGCCTTATGGGTAACGGTTCAATGCATTGGACAGCAAGCATTGTACACATCATTGTATTACGAATTGATGTATATAGGTTGATTCATTTTATCACGCCCATACGAAAATGTTTGTTTTGTTTTGGAGGAGTTTACAGGAATTCATCCGTCTGTCTGTCTGCGATTTGCCAAGCTTCAGCAGAATCTGACGAAGCTCAGTGTCGGACCTGTTTCACTAACTTGAACATGTTCAGTGTGGACACAGATGTGAGGGGTTTTCTGGAAATTCTCAAATCTGAATCTACACTAGAGACGGGGTTGGTCAGTTTGAGTTTAGATCTAGTTAGAGACGTGTGTACATGTATATATATATTTACTATTATTTGTTTCTGTTTTATAGCTTGTTCTGTTTATAGATGATAAATTATATGAATGTAAGACATTTATGGAGGGCCTCATGGGAGATTAGTCGTTTAGCTAAATGAGAAACCCTCGTTGAATAAAGCCATTCATTCATTCATTCATTCTTATTTTCAAGCAAGTCGTACGTTTTTTAATCAATATTGTAAATGAAGTGGATCTAGCATTTGTTTCTACTGTGTGTGCGCCATTTAACCTATAATGGGTTGCAGTGCCGTAAAGCCCACTTCAATCATTCCAATTGTCAGATATCTACCTGTGTTAGATCACTCATTTGTTGACAGCTTATCACACGTAATTAAATATCAGGGTACTCATCTGTCGTTGTTCTGCAGTAACTGTCAGATGTCATCGACATTTGAGGTGCACATTCATATTGGAAAGTGTCAATGAGCTTGATCGCTAATTTGATGAGCGCATATTTAACCCATTTGTGCCCACGATCTCATATATGGTACATAAGCAAACAGTGTAGACTCTGATCAGACGCCGCATTATGCTTACTGATAGGAATTTCAATATAAAACAAAATTAAAATGAAAAAATTGACCAGGCATGCCTTTGATAAAAAATGGACTAACCCAATATATAAACATGGAAGAATCTACTGGGCTTAAATGGGTTAAACTTAATTGATAAGGTGATGAAACAATACTTGTCATCCAAATGTGGTATACAGTACAAGTCTCGCAATGTTTAAAAAGTCCGCGCTCCCAGCACGGACACTTTTGAATGTCCGCGGGTTTCCAGCACGGACAATTTTTTTGGATCATCGTGGACAAAATGTGTGTCCACCGCGGACAGAAATTTACCCTACGGGATATTTCCGCGGCGGAGTCATCGCTGATTGCGATGGCATCATCGCGGATTGCGAGGCATCATCGTGGACGCTACCTGTATGAGTTGGAGTCGCTGAATCCCTTTAGGTGAAAATTATCAAGAAAAGATATGCAACAGCTTACTTGTTCATACACGTGTGCATTTTTAACTGTAGAAACCTTTTTGGAATACAGTCATATTTCGAATTCATAATGAAATATAATATACATGTAAATAGCCTACTCTTAAACCCCGAAACTGAAACAGGTTCTTTATGTTAAACTAAAGTCTATAGTCAGGTTGCCAAAAATAAAAAAAATAAAGGATTAAAAAAAAAGTCTACGTATAATGTGTTTTAGCTCACTGTCTAAGTTTATTGAAAATCATACGGAAAGAGATTAAAAATGTCACTCGTATTCGGTCATAATTGTTTCGACCCAACACGAGAGTTAAAACGGGGGAGAGTTATGAAACTCGGGAAAACCATTATTTGAATTCATTCCCGTAAACGTGTGTCTTCTTAGAGGACGAGAAACTAATAGTACAGTAAAACCTCTCTATAACGTCCACTAAATGGTTTTAGATAGCAGGTTCTTTAGGTTCTATGTTTTATTGAAAATCGTACGGGTAGAGATTAAAAATGTCTGGCGCATTCTGTCATAATTGTTTAGAACCAACACGAGAATTAAAGGGGGGGGGGAGAGTTGTGAAACTTGGGAAAATAATTATTTGTTTTCAATCCCGTAAACTTGTACCTCCTCCTAAGAGAAGTAGCTAAAGATACAGAATAAAACCTCTCTATCACGACCACTAAACTGTGTTAATTAGCAGGTGTTAAAAACAAGTGCATGCTTAAGGAAAGGTGAACGAAAAACAAGTTTCTCCAGAAACTTTCATGTTTACGTTCATTTTGCTTCAAGCTTTCCCGTCTTTTTATGCAGTCAATTAGCCTTCAGTTTAGTGGTCATTATAGAGAGGTTTTATAGTAGATTGAATAATGATATAAGGACCAAACGCATCTACACGATTGATTTTGGTCTCAAAATCTACTATGCTGCTACAGTTTTTACTTTTCATCGATCAACTCTGTCAAACACGGGTTTGTATTTTTTCTGAGGAATGTAATCCTTTTTTACATTAGCCGAGGTTAAAGTTGAGATGATAGATAGTTATAGAAGGCAGTGTTATTTATATGCAAATGAGAGAGAGAGACAGAGAGAGCAAGACACACACAGAGATAGAGAGACAGAGAGAGAGAGAGAGGGGGGGGAGAGGAGGGATGGAGGATAGATATATATAGAGATAGAGAGACAGAGAGAGATATATAGACTAGCAGACTGAAAGAGTGAATAAAGACAAACAGACAGAAACAGATGCATGTAAACAGACAGAGGGTCAGTCAGACAGACAGACAGCTGTTTTCATGTGGAAATAATATGCTGTTAGAGCTTCTTCCCGGAATGTCTCAGAGCGAACGGTCAGTACTGTATACGGTCGCATGATTGAATTAAATGTACATATCAACTAACTCGACCGAGCTTACTTTTTCGTCTCTTTTCATAAACAGAATTAAACCCTATTTACCCTTTTTATGACATCGCATACTAAACGGCAATCAAATAAGTTTAGTTTCAACATATTTTACAGGGCTGCCATAAATTGACATAAAAATCCTAAGATTTTCAAATAAGCATTTTTAAAGTGCGATTTTACAAATCTTTCCTGTTCCCCATCGCCTGTTTCTAGTTGTGTTGCCACGTGGCTGCTTAAAGTAGGCTGAAGGTAAAACAGAATGCGCCTTAAGGCGCATTCTTCTTTACTTTCAGCCTGCTTTGAGCTACCACATACTAGAAAGAATATCCGAAGATTTAGAAAAAATCCGGATAAGTTGCAGTCCTGATTTTATTTCAATTATATACATAAAATGGGGTTGGACCACAAGTTCTACCAACTTAGAGACGGTCCTTCCCCTATGGTTTAACAAATACAAATTCTTTTTCGAGAGCGGGCATTAGTGAGCCAGAGAGAGGGAGAAATAAAAGAGAGAGAGAGAGAAAAGAGAGAAATAGAGCGAGGGAGAGAGAGAGAGAGAGAGAAAGAGAGAGAAAGAGAGATAATAGAGCGCGAGGGAGGGAGAGAGAGTATGTGTACAGTTGCCTCCATAACCATTATACATACTCTCTCTCTCTCGGCAATCAAATACATAAGAAATTTATACAAATAGCAAACATATATATGTACAGTCGGCTGAGCGGTCATTCGGACTGAAAGTAGACTTTAACTTGGTATATTACTTTTTTTATTTATCTCTGACGACCCGTGTCTGTACATGTAAACACCATATTGGATATGCGATACTGTAACTGTGGAATTCTGAATGTCTACTGTCATCTTCAATCCATATGTGAAAATTTTAAAAAGACAAACAGGTGGTTTCGCGTTCTTTTGCAAACTACGTTTTAAAACTAGATTATATTATTGATTTAAAAGAGTCAACAAAGTCTTCATCAGTCATATACATATATTGGAAAATATTGTTTTATAAATGTGGTAATTAACGGTGTAGATACTTATCTAGTGACTGTAACTCAGTGTATGATAAGGATCTACTAGAAATTTTTAAACAACTTTTCGTTTACTTTCATTCTAAATAACTATAATGTTGATGACATTTAAAATTAAAATGTATTATCTGGTTTTGAGATGATCGCTTACAATCATGGAGACATTACACATTTCTCCATGCTTACAATGTACATAATACGTATAGAGATAGATCTTACATCCATACAGATAAGAAAAAATCAATCAAATTAATTATGTAAGTACTTCGTTATTGCTGTCTCTCAGTGTCACTCGTTATCTGCCACATTTCCCCATTGAGTGCCCCGATTAAGTGAATCACGTGCCTAGACTAACTGGTTATTTCCGAAGCTGTCAAGGCGATTTATGGCATACAGTGTTAAAATCGTTATTTTTTATGATTGGCTTTCTAATTGGGGGCGGAGTTAAACGAAATCATTTACAATAATCTGAGTCATATGATTGGTCGAAAAAGAAGGTATTAGTTGGAAACTGGAAGGTCACGAAAGCCTAATTGACACATCAATAAGTTAACTTGATAAAAACTTTGATGTTACATAACTTAAAGAAGTATTTTGCCTCTTCATTTTTCTTCTCTCGACAAAAAGGCATATATTATGGTGATATGCGTATCACTTTCACACCTGAGCTATGAAATTTGTGTGGGGTGCCATCAATCATAAATTAAAAAAATCCGTCTGCACTACTAAACCATCATCTCTGTACATTGAACGGTGCAGATCCTGATCAGAGATACAAGGAGTCCTCTGGTCTGGGTTTACATGCTTACTGTTAAGCATACGACAAGTGCACTTGTCATAGGTAAACTGTTAGAAAGTGACTACATGTAGTATATTCGTCGATAGGATTAAGTGTGTGACGTAATTACGATATGTGGTCATATCCTTAAACGGTGTAGATCCTGATCAGAGGACTCGAAGAAACCTCTGATCTGGATCTACATGTACATGCTTAGCATTCGACAAGTATACTTTCATAGGTAACACTGTTAGTAAGTGACGAATGCATATATATACTCGTAGATACAATTGAATGTGTGAACCAATAACGATGTGATCGTATCCTTAAACGGGATAGATACTGATCAGAGGGCTCTAGGACCCCCCTGATCTGGGTCTTCATAGTTATCAAGGTTTGTTTTTTTATATGTATTATTTATTAATTTTCCAATTGCTGTTGTATCACCGGCGCTTTTGTATTAAAACAACAGTATGGGACTTGTAGTACGACAGCCGAGTCTACACTGTTTGCAAGAATTTGGGCATTCGATTTGGTCATTTCTGCCCCGTGCTGATCCATCGTCATGGTGCTGTTCCCTCCATCAGAACATAGAAGACCGTTAAGGAAAGACAGTCACGTGAACAAAAAGTCATTTATCGCACAAAAAACGCGAGATCAACGACATGCTGTCCAGACGATTTGCCATTGTGTCAATAGAAGTCAGTTTAAAAAAACGAGTATACTCGTCGATAGGGTTGAATGTGTTAAATAATTGTTTTCATAAACAGTGCAGATCCGGACCGGAGCACTCCTTTATGAACACTCTGATCCTGGTCTGCACGGTTAGCATACGACAAGTGTACTTTTCTCAGTTACACTGTCAGTGCAAGGAAATGACGAGTGTACTCTTTGATAGGGTTAATGTGATAACCAATTCTACCTTTTTATCAACTCATCACGGTTGAGTCTCATCTTTTCAGTTAAAATTCTACCATATACATGTACACACATAATCATGATTTAAAAAAAATGAGATGTTGAAATTAGGCTTTTTAAAACTTTAATTTACTATAAATGATGAGTAATTATATATACAGACCGGTGGAAGCTTAATGCAGATGAGAATTAATGCAGATAGCTCTGAATGACCTTCGATTTGCAATTAGCTGCCATCTGTCTGCAAAATGTTCCGCATGACTATTGCTCGGCATTAAGTTGTCATCAATTTGCATAACGGGTAACTTAATGCAGATGACAAAAACTGTAGAAAGCCTGGTGACAGCAAAATCAGTCGTTTTCCAACAATTCTAATTGTTTAAGACACGGAGCCATTGAGCTGTAACATCTTGTTGATTGAAGGCGGCGCTTTTATTTTTGATTGCCGGGTTTTGTTATCTAACCCCCTGCGCTGGAACGCCAGGGTCGTCGTTTCCGGTGTAGAACACCCAAAGCGTTGTTTTAATGTTTGACACTTTACTTTTGGCCCTCATTATGCTGAATTATCACCCGCTTCTAAAATGTTTGTGAAATAACTGAAATAAGATTCGTTGCTTAATTTCGCTGAAGAAAAACAGAAAATGAGAGTTAGTCAGGTTTAACCCTTACTAGGAGTTACGGTCTTCTGTAGGATCCGAACTGTTTGCAAATATTAAAGACGCTACACTCGGCAGGCTAAGGGATTATGCTATAAGAAGGTTGTGCGGCCGCCCAAAGCCATGTGATCCTTGCAGCTCCAGTCACCATCGGCTCCTTTTTGTGAAGACGTACACAGTGGGGAATGTATTATTATTTCCCAATAAACGCGTTTACGCTAAAAAGTTTATTTCAATTGCAAACAGTTTGGAGTCAGATCAGAGGCTGGGTTACCCAGCGTCTGATCAGGCTCCAAACTGTTTGCCACTCAGATAAAAAGGAATTGTAAGAATTATGTAGAACTTGACATTTTCTACGTTTTAGTGCCTTACGTTTCGTTTGCGTTTAAATGGGGAAATATAACGTATTTTCCACTGTCTGCAGCGAATGTCAAATTTACCTGCATTTATTAGGCTTTATGAATATGCTACTAAAACAGTTATTTCTTTCTCTCTTCCCTTTCTCTCCCCCCCCCTTAAAACTGTGTTAATTATTAGGTGTTTAGGACAGGTTACTGCTTACATAAAGGTGAAAGTAAGGCAGGAAGCTCCTTCAGTTTCCCATGTGTGTAACCGGCAACCGGCGAAATCAATTTTCCGTCCGAAATATATTTATTCTATTTGCTTACAAAGGATACAATAACAGGCTTAAATAGTCATTAAGGCAGGTGGTTGATCGCAACAGTACAACAGAGCTTGCTAAATTACTGCTCATCTGCAATTAGCTGCTACCTGTCTTAAAGCCATCCTGCATTTAGTTGCCACATTTTTAAAACGCCATTCAATAAAAACTGTTTAAAATGTTGTTTTTAAACCCCACCACCAATAAACTGCTTAAGAATCTCTCTAGTCCGGGTTTTGTATGGTAACAGGATTCGATGTTCCGAGTTTTTAGTAAGTTTGTAAACGACCAAAATCTGTTACATTTACAATGGAGAAAACGTTTATACTTTCCCGTTTAAACGCAAACGAAACGCGAACGCAAAACACTTGAATGCATATACATGTAATGACAACTTTGTTATAAATATGTCTACATATTTTTATCTGAGTGACAAACAGTTTGGAGCCTAATCAGACGCCGGGTAACCCGGCGTCTAATCTTGCTCCAATTTGTTTGCAATTGAAATACTTGTTTTAGCGTAAACGCGTTTATTGGGAAAGAATAACATTTCTCCACAGTATAATTCGATTGCATGCAGTGTTTAAAAAAGACATTTTAAGATTCAGTATTGTCTTGATATTGCTTTTATTTGAAGCGTCTGGTATTTAAGACTAGTGGGCATTTAAATTAAGAAATATCCGTTTAAAAAGAAAGAATGTTTGCGTAAGAGTGACGTATTTTGAGTTTAGAATAATTAATAATTATTCTTTAATCCTTTCACTTCCATTATAAATGATTCCCACTATGACATAATACACCCTCAAAGTTATTTCGTCTGCCAGTCTGATAATTATGTAGGCTAATCTACACAGGAATCATAGAAGACTAATGCGGACTCATAGATTTTGGGAATAGTTTTCAGGAGATTTATGATACTAGTATTTAGACTGATGTGAAATTGAAACCGTAAAATCGATTTACTTATAACCCTTTCACTCTCAATGACGCTTTAAAGCGCGTTTGTAACTAGTTGGGGCCTGATCAGACGCAATTAGGACCCACACAGTTTGACTGTCGTATCGACATTTATAAGGTCATACAACATTAAATATATCTTTGAAATGTGTATTGCAGAAAAAACAACATTGAAGCAGACGACAATAAAGCGATGAAGGGGCAAAATTCTCCCGAATAATTTGATCATGAAAGGGTTAAAAAAGTGGAACTTTACTATATATAGAGCCAAAATGGCATACGCGTGTATGCAAAGTTGAAACATCATAAAGGCTGTTTTTGCTGTTGGATAATCGGTTGTACCGTGTTTCTTTATCAGAAATGAATTTTTGGCAACACTTAAGTAGAAAATAGACTCGAATATTGCACATCGTATTTTTCCGAACAGAACCAGACAATTCACAATCAGGTTCTGTAAACATAAATCAAACACGCCAAACAAATAGATGCTTGTCGAATGCAGAACGGTTTCGGTTGAAAATAAGCCACAATGAACTTTTTTCGAATGATTTATTTCATATATTGAACACCTTTATTGTGCGCAATATAGGAGCAAATAGGCTGTGGAAATTAACCAAGGAAACAAAATATCAATCCAGGTAAGGACCAGCGCGATCCGCAGTGGTGCACCGCGGTCCGTGACGATATCACCACGATCCGCGGTGATAACGATCGCGTCCGGCGGCGAGAACCCCGGTGAGACACCATCACGGACCCATCACGGACCCATCACTATCCGCGATGGACTGCGGAATACCTCAAATATCATGACGGACAAATATGCCCGTCCGCGGTCGCTGAAATTGCGACGGACCGCGGATTCTTTAAACATTGCGAGACTTGTACTGTACGTGAATTGACTGAGCTGATGTCCATTGCCAATGTAGTACAGTAAAGGAAAAGCTAAATGGTGCCCTAATAAGCTAGCATTTGATGTGTAAGTGCGTACGGGAACCGCACAATTGTTCGAATATGATTGTCAACCATAAGGTCAAAATAAAAACAAATATAATACTCAATGTTTGCTAAGCACCAAGGGTTATATCTTCACTAGTACCAATACAATGACGCTATCGCTTTCTCACCATATAACTTACAACATTTTGTTTTCCAACTTTTTAGTTTCCAACATTTTTGTTCAATTCTATCCACATGAAATGATTGCCAATGATTCATTTTACAGATTTTGATAACTCTTACACTAGTTCAGGTTCTGTAGACAAAAACTAAGAAAATTTCTTTAAAAATGTGACATTTCTGAGATTTCACCAAAATTTCCAAATCTATTGAATTCTGCATTTTAATATTCTACGAGATGTTTTTCGTTGGTATAAAACCATGCCTTACCTTTCAATGTTCAATGTTACCCATTATTGATCTGTAAAAGCATTCTCATTTTCTGTGAAAAATGATGTTTTTTCTCTTTTTTGTTTTACAAATGCACCTGCATGGGATATTCACATGTGTAAATCACATTGGACCCTATAGGATGGACCTTAAGCTACGATTTCGACAAATTTTGTTGAAATTGAAGAAAACTGTGGAAAAGTTATTAGGTGAGAAATTGAAAGGTGTATTGGTTGCTATGAGGTTTATACCTTTGATGCATGGCAAACTTTGAGTAGTATATATTGAAATGTTTGGATATGGCCCCGATGTTATAAACGTTCATCTAAACTTCATGTCCAAAACTCATAATTCAGCTCATAATATTTCAGCGAACATTTTATATCTGTATTTACATGCATTTGTCTACTTTAAAAATATACCCATATGAGGTTATCAAAATACGTTAAGCTGTTATGTAAACACTAGAGCCTGTTTTCGAAACGCAGTTTAGGGCACATATTTTGTTTTAAGTTTCTTACCCTCGGGCCTATTATTCACTTGTTTCTTCAAATCTAGTTTGTTTTAAAGCTTTTCCTTGTTATATTGTGTATTCCTTTAACTATACTTGTACATGATATATACTTTATGCTAGATTAAATGTAGCTGTAGTTAAGTAATGTCCGCTATTTAAGCGAGATATAATGCTTCCTTGCGGTTGTAAATGATTCGAAAGATAAAATGGTAATCTAAAGCTACTGTCGTAAATATTTTGTTTGATTTCCATGACAAAACGCTAAAACTGTTTCAGAATCATTTAATGAATAGTAACTCCTTAACTCGTTTTCCCAAAGTACAAAAGTTTTTTTTAAACAGTTTGAATCCTGATCAGACGCCACGAAACGCGATGTCTGATTAGGATCCAAACTGTTTGATGGACAATAGTTTATATTTCTTACGTGTTAAATACCTAAAATTAACATTTGAGAAATAAACGCAGAATATAATTGTTTAAACGGAAGTGAAGGTATAAGCAACAATGGTCATAACTGTTCAAGTGAACACTTGGTCTAGCGTCATGTTAATAATGCGTTTGATATTAGGCTGATATCGTTTTCAAGCTTTTGATTTGTCAAATTTGAGCAGCATTTGAGATAACACCTTTTCTAAATTGACCAACTGAAAGGTTGAAAGTAATTTCAGTCTCAGCTCAAATACTTTATAAGCACATGCCCAGGTCACCTTTTTCCTTACAAAGACAACACAATCTTGCAAGGACCTTTTTGGTGTACATGTCATTTATTTAACAGCGATTTCAGAAAATTGCGGACTTGTTTTCACCATTTTCTGAAACAATTACATATTCTTGGTCCAAGATAATTATATCTTTGATGACAAGATTTTATCAATGATGTATAACTAGTTAAGTCGATTTAACTTGTATAAAGACGAAAGTGCATCTAAATCTACAAACACGAGACTTCTTAAAAACTAGACCCCTGGCCATCGGCGGTAGTGGCCCAATGGATACACCATTGGATTACGGTACCAGGGGTCGTGAGTCCCCCTCCGGACCAGCGGTCCGACTAGGGGATTTTTTCTAAATTCCCGATGATGTACAGGAATGTCCTTGAGCAAGACATGTATGGCGAATTGCTCCTCTCCACCCAGGGGTACCTGTTAAGGGTCTGAGTCGGTACTGCGGCTGCATTTGACTGCGCCATTTGTTAGCAGTGCTCAATATTGTAGGCAAGATGGCTCAATGATCAGGGGAGTATATGTACAGTCGGCTGAGCGGTCATTCGGACTGAAAGTAGACTTTAACTTGGTTTATTACTTTTTATTACTCTTGCAATGGACAGTTACAATTTCTAACTAAGTCCAACCCAAACTTAGATACTTGAGCCGTGTCATAACAAAATCTGCCCTTTTGCATTACAGTGTAGATCAAGGTCAGCCGCCGCGTCAAAGACGCGGGCGCTGGTCTTGATCGTCACTGTTTGACACCAAAATTCATCTGCAGCATTGTATGCAGCTGTAGTGTATACTATTTGGTAGTGTATACTAAACTCATATACATATACCTAGTCTGGGTACGACAATGGTGTTTGGTCTGTACAATGTGGCAATGCAATATGGCAGGTTTTGTGTGTAGCTAACACGGCTCATATTTATAATAGTGTTTAAAATTATTTTGCAATATACTAAATAATGGAGAGTTTACAGACCCTGGTCCAAAGACTATTAGTGCTGCAACTCGAGGGCCGTTTTGGACGCCTAACCGGTCTCCGTCTGTAAACAAAGGTTTTTATCTACCAAATGTTTGTACAAGTGTGTAGATTATGAAACTGCTTGTTGCAGTTGTGATATCTGTGGGCCAACATCGATATTCAAGATGGCGTCCAAGATGGCCGCCACAAACATAAAATATCACGAAAATATTACCTATAGCAATTATTTTCTGATTATTCTACTAAAGGTGATGCAAATGCACTTTGAACACTATAAAGGAGTCATAGTATTCACATGATGTGACTAAATACCTTTTAACGCTTATACAGATATCAAAATGTTCAAAATGGCATCCAAGATGGCCGCCATAATCATAAAAAATATCACGCACACACTAACTTTTACTCTTTTCTTATGGTTTTACTAAAAGGGTTGACAATACACACTGAACATTACAAAAGAGTCACACTGTTCACTTTATGCGAATAAAGTCCGTTTAAACCTTATACTACGAACAGAATGTTCAAATATGGCCTCCAAGAAGGCTCCTTGAAATATAAAATTATCATAAAAATACTATCTATGATTTTACGTTTCTTTACAGTTTCACTGTTAACGATGACAATGCACTTTGAATATTATACGAAAGTCATATTATTTAAAGATCTTAATAATGACATTTTTACTATTCTACTAGGAACAAAATATTCAAAATGGCGTCAAAGATGGCCGCCACAAACTTAAAAATGTCACGTACATACCAATTATTACAATTATTTTCTTAAGATTTTATTAAAATTGATTACAATTGTCTTTGAACGTTTACAAAAGGGTCATTTTATTTATTGATTGTGTATAAAGACCGTTTAATCCTTACAGTGCGAATAGAATATTCAAATATGGCGTCCCAAGATGGTCGCTACATGCATAAAAATTCATGAACATACTATTACAATTGGTTCCTTATGGTTTGAATAAAACAGAATCTGATGACAATGTTTTTTGATACATTGCAAATTGGATACCCTATTATTCACAACATATGTTTTACCCTTACACAACGAACAAAATGTTCAAGAAAGCGTCAAAGATGGCCGACACAAACAGAAAATATATAGAACATTTACATTTTTTTCGTTTGGTTTGGCTAAAATGAGAACTATGGACTTTGAACATTACGAAAAGAGCATTAATTTATGTGTATAAACAGCGTTTAACCCTTTCACTTCAAACAAACTGTTACAGACGGCATCCAAAATGGTTAGCACAAATATAAAATATCACCAACATACTCACTACGTATTACAATTGCCTTCTTATGGTTTGACTAATAGTTTAAACATTACAATATAAACCCATTATTCACTTAATATGAATCATTCTATCGCAAACAAACATGTCCTCTGCTAAATTTATCTCATGTTTCAGTTTTTGATAGTGCTTTAAAACGTGTTCAACATTAATAACAATGTTGTCTGTCTCTTTAGTTTCAATACAAAAAAATGGTAGACGAAATGGCTGTTAGTCTTACAGTTACTTGTATTTCTCTTGATGCTTACTGACAATAGCCCATTATAATTGATTATGTCAATAAAACGAATAGTACGGGTAGATGCCATACAAGAATACATAAATTACTTTACCATATGAAGTGACAAGATCAATGACACCCACACTCGTACAATCTTCTCTGCGTCGACTGATACTTGAGGACGTTTCAATTGATCATTATATGAATTTAACTGCTAATGAATTAGGGGCTGTTGCTAGATTGAGTTCTCTTTTCTTTAGGTCCTTTTCCTACAGTCTGCCTCCAAGATTCTTTGCACCAGTTTATCCCCTCTTCCCCTCGGTGGCCACTGAATAGTTACTTTGTGGAGCGAGTTGGGTTGCATGCGGTATACATAGCCAAATTTCTCTAACTGGTGGCATGATGGTCTGATTGAGTAGTTCTGCATGCGAAATGGTGTTTGGTTAGAAGATCTTCAGAATACAGGTCTCGTTTCAGAAAACAGTGAGGTTGTTTTTCGATCACATGCAAAATAATGCCCTGTACTTTTACAGTTTGGCATTGATGCCTAAAATTCTGATCACCAAACTGGTCTGAGCATGACAAGTAGCAGTAATGATTCGATGTAACTTTGGATGGTGGTATTGATCGTCAGAACGTGTGTCTTCTCTGAGTTGACGTTCAGACTTATATTATTGGCAGTCGCACTTAGAACCATATCTCTGTCTTGTTGAGAGTCCTGCTATCTGCTGGATAGTAGTACGACGTCGTTCTACATAATATATCAACCATCTGTTTTGGAAAAACTGTTCTAAGATGTGTGCAAGAGATGCAGTCAATGGATGATCTTTCTGATCTTTCTTTCCAACAACCTGCCTATTTTCGATGCAATATGGTGTCAACCGCCACGGTTACACATTTGAAAATGATATGACTGAATTGATTGCTGGTGAGAGAAAGAAGTGTATTGTTTTTCAGTTGTTGCAGTTTCCCGATTCACATTTCTGTGACAGTTTCATTACAACTCATTTCGTCCTGTCATCTGGTACATCCACTTTGTCCAAAATGTTTTGAAGAATAAGCAGCAATAGTTGTTGTTTTTTCAGATCCTCCACTTTCAGCAAGCCCACAAACATTCCATCCTCTCCAAGGGACTTCTCATACATAGACATACGGGACCTCCTGTAACATGTTAATGTCAAGATCTTTATTCACCTTAGTTATTTATGCAAGTATTGTGTGACTTTGGTCTGTAAAGGATACATTAGGACAAATCTCCCCACCGTTAGCGTTCTTTTGCCTCATATGTAGTAAGAAAGTCATTTACTGACAGGTCTTGAAGTATGCCTTAGTACAATTCAAGTTACTTGGTAGTTTGGTAGATTCTCATTATGTTTTGAATTTCAGCAGTGATCTCTGCACATACCGGTACTGCATGTCAGTTAAAATTTTATCTTACCTTACTGAATTTCAAGACTTTCCTTCTAAATGTTTGGACGTGTAAAATGCAACAGGTTCCTCTTATAATATTTGTGACTTGACCTTTAGAAAATTATTCTTTAGCTTAACTAAACACACTTTTTGTGTGTCATGATGTAGCAGCTTTCTCAAACATGGCTTTTCTGAAGTTGCCAATAGTGTTAACGGTGTCCTTCTTAAACATAACGACATCGTAGCTGTCCTTAACTGTCGGGTCTATCAATTTGGGGTCATCAAAACGGCGTCACTGGTATCATCCGGTCTCAACTGGACGACCAGCTACTAGGTTATGGTCAAAATACGTCTGCTTACCACATCAATCTATTATCTTTAAGAGAAAACCTGCTGATGTTGGTAACGATAATGTGGTCTATCTGACATTTGCTGTTCCTGTCAGGCAATGCCTATTTGTACTTTTGGATAGTCTTGTGTGAAAATAGGTTACCGCCTTCGATGAACTCATCGTCTTTACTTTGTCTAATAAGCATATCACAGTTACCTATGAAGTTGCCTGTTCCATTTCGATCCATGAATCTCTCTCTGTTACTGTTGTTCCTTCCAAATCATGCGTTGAAGTCACCTAACAGCAGTATGCCATCATGTTTTGAGCTGTCTGAAGTGAACTATGCAAGTTATCCTTTACCTTTTTCTTGGAAATGTATGTTGTTGCACAAAACTTGTATGAATAAATACGAAAGACTCAAGCAGGAAACGCAACACAAACAATACACCCACCTCTCAAGCAGAACACACACAAAGTCATACCATAACAAACACACACACACGCACAGTCCAATTCCTTCATCTACACACTAAATAGAAAACAACACGCAAGACAAACATAAAGCAAAGTGAACATAGGAGCCCGCCTTGGTACGGTCAGCAGCAATCAATAATTGATTATAAATTAATCATTAACTACCACTGGGGGGTTAAACCTGGGTTGAGGGGCGCCCAACCTCACACTTATCTCCTATATTCACCTATAAAGACGAACAGTGTACTTAAAATATAAACCCTATTCCACAACCTCACAATCAAACAGACCGCCAGCACAGTAAGTAAATACATGTAAAACATTTAACAAAAATTCTATGAAAAGATCATTAGTAACATGGGAAAGAATTAAACATTCAAGCCCGTGTTAAAAATAACCCACTATGGCAACGGTCAAATTATACTCAAGCGACTAGTCTGTAGTTACGAGTAACTGTAAGACATGGAAGGGTCCAGGGTACGACAGAGAGGGAGAGAAAAAACAAAGCACGAAAATCCGACATAACTCTCCCGATTAAGGACGGCTTTAGAGATACATCATCATGTAGTGCTAAGCCCTGTCTGTCGTGGCACAACCAAAGAGGAAAGCATAGTTATCAATTGTAGATTGATCGATAACTAAACGTGAAGTGCGCAGCAATACAGTTGGATCATAATCTTTTTTGAGGAAACATCTAATACGTTTCACAAATAGGTTTTGAAAATGTACATGTCCAAGAATCTTACGAAGTCTGTAAATCACATCACCATAAAACTCCGGATGTGAAATACCTTGCCACAGTAAAGATTTTAAGTTACATTTATACTTGTTAATGAGAGGAAAATTTCTATAAAAGAATTTAGAAAATGTTTTACGAAGTTTATGAAATCTGTACCCCTGTTTAAGAAGCTTTTCAGTAATAGTTTTATTACGAATGTGGAAGTCCTCAACAGAGGTACAGGCCCTAGCAAAGAGTATAAGTTGTGAAATATAAACCCCGTAAGATGTGGAACGGGGAACATCGCCATCTAGATGAGGATAATTTACAATACTAAAATCAAAAGTATCTCGTTTATCGTAAATCTTAGAAGAAACAATTCCGTTATTTATAAAAAGATCCAAATCTAAAAATGGTGCCGACACATTTGACTCGTTTGTTTTATTAAGGCGTAGTTCTTTTGGGTAAATAAATGGAAACAACGCATCAAAAAATGGGTTGTCTATATTAAAACTATCATCTAGATAGCGCGATGTATTATTAAAGGCTTCGATCATATCTGCCTGTGTATCAGGTTTTAGACTA